>OV743720.1:95778549-98278549 GCA_928272305.1 Volucella inflata
GCCTCATCAAAAACCATTTTTTTTTTCAGTCAAGTTGTCTTTAATTCTGAGCTTTTCGGAAGCCCAAACAGAGAAGCGTTAGCAAAGCGGATAGTCATTTTGCATCAGTTCCTGAGTCAGAGTCAATTAGACCTTGTAAGCGAATAATCCAAGATCTTTATACAAAATCCAACTCTAGTTAGTGCGACTGATATTCAATTGCTGACATCTTTGCCAAGTTGAGATTCTCAGGTTAAGCCACATACTTTCAGCGACTTCTGCAGTATTCTCCGCTCAGCGCACTGGACGAACACGGGAATGTGTTTGGTTTTCAATGAGCAAACCAGTCTCATGAATCTTAATAGACTTGCGTACACCTGTTGCAGTTGCTGCATTATTTCGATTGAAATGTCTGTTCAAAATTCGCGCTGTTTTGAAAAGACTTAGCAATATTTCCCAATGTTGTTCAAGCATAATTCGATTAATTCTATCGATGGGATTTTTTTCGAAAACCAACAAGAACAGATAGCATTTTCTTAGACGTTGGGATTCACAAGTGGTTTATGGTATCATCCCAAGTCGCCGCGTCATCTGTTTCCATGCGGAGCCCTTGGGGAGGAGGCAGAGATTTTGTGTGTCACAAGCTCTGTAAATATGCTGGCATCTTTGAGGAGAGGACTTTTACGTGAATTACTATGTGTATAATTTCGCTTTTAAAAACGTTTGCTCATCTGGAAAAGCTGGGTGCTGCTTGATAGTGAACTGTCTGCCCAAAATCTTTGGACACTTGCACTTTGTTATTTATGAGTTGAGATTACCATTAGTCCAGCTAAATATCAACCTGGATTTTTCCAACTCCTAACGTGCACGAACCATTTATCTTAGACTTCAACATTCAAACTCTCATCAATCTATTATCGTATATATAGTAGAAATAATTCTTGTGAAAGTTCACATTACGAAATAAAAATATTTACTGTGTTTAGAACTACCTACAATAGAATAAATTCTCTCTTGGTAAATCGACTGTTTGACGTCTTTGCCGACTACAGGTTCTACTGGTTTTATTAAAAAAGAAATAAACAATCTACTGATACTGATTCAAATGATATGCAGTTCTCTTTTTATTTGTTTCTTGAATACAAGTAACCAAAAATTAGTTTAAGCCTCAAACGGGTTTGAGAATGTACTCTAGTTTCCGGGATGGCTTTTTGCGATACTTAAACAATGCTTTCTTGTTTTTTTCTCTATAACTTCAATAGATAAACTCAAAAGAAACTACAAAAGATTGCTCTTCAAATTTCAAGAGGGATCTACAATTAGTGGTTTGTTTTGACAAGCAAATATTTCAACAAGCGTGGGTCGACAATTGGCCGACGGGCAATGTTTTAAAAAAATAAAAATAAAATAAAATATAATGCAAACGGCCTTTTATGTGACGAATAAATGTTAGACAAACACGTTCATGACTGAAAACTTTTTATCTTCGTTTTTATCTTTGTCAGGTACATAGTCAAATATTTGTCCAAAGGGGCTTGCTTCATGTAGAATGTGACATGGTTTGGTTTAGCAAGTCTCTGGTAAACAATGACTAATTTACCTAAATATCTTAGCTTTAAATGGACAGGCAAAAGATATCCCTTCGGTGTCCTCTAGGTAGGTACTGTTTAGTAAAATTACGTGTAACTAATAAAGCTACTAAGAACTGCACTTGCTTGAGTGAACTTCAGTGGAGGAGCAACCAGTCATGTGAGATATTAGCTCCCACCCATCAAGTTTTCAAGCCCGCCTTTGGATGTAATGCAAATTCAAACTAATTGCATGGGAATGCATCCCAGTAGCCATTTGGGAAAGTAGTTTAAGGCCCCACAAGTGAAAAATATATACTTAAGCGAAACCTTCTTTTTGAATCGTTTGTTTGATTGTCAGTCAGTATCACACCTCCTCAGAACGAAATGAATTGATTTGTTCTTGAGCAACGTTGGAAAATATTGCAAAAGTGAAGGCTGTGTAGCCGAAACATTGCACCCTCGCCTGTTTTATGCAAGTTTGTGCAAGAAAGTTCATGAGACTAGCTTGCTTGCGGATACGCACCGACGTTTGTTCGACTCAATTAATTTTGCACAAAGATCTCTTATTATTCCCTTACGAAATTCAATTGACTTCACAAACAAAATTGCCATATTTGAAGGTCGAAAACCCACCCGCGATTCACGAGAAGCCAATGCATCCAGAAGAATTACAATTTGGTACAGATTTTTGAGTGGTAGCATCTGGAAATGTCACTTTCGAAAATTATTCATTTTTATTGTTTACAAGGTAACTTGTATTTGGACCCACAATGTTGCCCAGCCTGTTGGACAGCGAAGCGCCAGAAATGAAAAAAATATTGCGGACGCATGGAACTTGATAAGTCAAGATGAAAATCTATCGGTTCTGCACCTATCTTAAAAGCTAGGCATCTCTCGAACATATTTGTGGCAAAGTTTGCTAACCACCTCGATCAAAAAGTTCCCGGAATAACTACCGTGTGGCGCTCCCATTATTCCGATTTGAGTTCTATTTTCCTTGTTAAGTTGGTATTCCGTCTAAATCTTAGCGTCATAGCTTGACATTTGCAAAAGTTACGTAGCCAAGAGTACATCTTTCTCTGTGTGTGTTGGCGATTTTTTACAATTTTAGGAATGAATATAAATTTGCAACAACGAACTTGTATTAAATGTTGCGTAAAAAATGGATTTAATGGTGCGCAAACGTTGGAAATGTTGGAAAAGTGTTTCGGCAACGATTCTCTAAAGAAAACGGTCATTTACCAGTGGCACAAGCGGTTCAAAGTGGTCGTGAGTCAATCGAAGATGATGAACGCAGTTGCAGACCATCGATTTTAAAATCCGACGAAAACATTGATGAAGTAAAAGAAATGTTGGTCAGTACCCATAAATTAACCATCAGAGAGATATCGCAGAACTTGAACATTGCCTATGGATCCGTCCAAGACATTTTGGTTAATGATTTGGATTCCCGTCGTATAGCAGCAAAGTTGGTGCCAAAAGACCTCAATTTCATGCAAAAAGGAGACTGTGTTGACGTCGCAAAGAGATGAATCCGATCCCACATTCATCAAAAGGATCATTACTGGAGACGAGGCGTGGGCTTATGAGAACGACACGCAATCCAGACAACAGGCAAGTGAATGGCGCTCACCAAATGAGCCGAGACCAAAAAAACCATGTCGTTTTCAGTCAAAAAAAGAAGGCAATGCTCACGGTTTTCATGGATTACAACGGTGTAGTGCATCATGAATTTTTGCCAGAAGGCCAGACAGTAAGCAAAGAGTATTATTTGGGCGTTATGAGACGTTTGCATGAAGCAATACGCCGAAAGAGACCAGAATTATGGGCAGAAAACTCGTGAATTTTGCACCATGATAACGCACCGTCGCACAGTACCATCATTATTCGTCGTAATTTTTTGACGAAAAGGGAACAAAGCTTGTATTTTTAATTTTCTGAATAAATTCCGGGAACTTTTCGATCAAGGTGCTATGCCTGAACCCGGTCGCATTGACCCAAGAAGTAAGCAACATTACCATCGCGTTTCAGACTTTCGTTGACAGGGCTTTATTGAAGACAGGAAAAGATCTGTATTTCCACCGTAAAATTATTCTCAGCGACGGATGGAGGTGATTTTATTGCAATCACTGTAAGGGATGTTTTTTTTCCGTACTCTATCATTGTGAACACACGCTTCAATAACGTTCAATTTTAGTCCCAAAATAATGGTTTTGTGCGTCATACTTATAAACCGTTTGAACCATATTGCGTACGACATAATTGGCCGTTTTAAATCGCTATTCGCAATATCGTTGACCGTTTTGCGCAATTCTCCGTTCAGAAGAGTGTTGAAGATGATCCAAATTTATGGATTAGAAGTCATTCACAACAGATTGGTCTTGTAGTAAAGATCTTAGTTTGAATGCTTGCAAGATTCAGCTCGTGCAAGAATCGAAGTCAAAAGGTTATCGCCTCCGTCAAAATTTCGCTAGTGCCAAATGGGCCCAAAATCAACTGGCATTGTATTCGCTCTTTTATCGAAAAATTGTATTCAGCGATAAGGTTTATTTTTGGCTAAATAGATATGTTAATAAGCAAAATTGTTACATTTAGAGGAAAGTCATTTTCAAGAGATTATGGAAATATTCGATGGAAATAGACATGCAAATTGGCCTCCAAGCCTTTGTATTTTGATACCTCTCGATTGTTTTCTTTTGAGAGACGTAAAGTCGCTAGTCTACACTGGCAAGATAACAGCAACCGACGTATTGGAAGTCAAGATTATTAGTGTTATTGCGATCGAAAACTTTGTCTCTCGGATGGCTTTCATCAGATCCAGCCGTGGCGGGAATATGACCGAAGTTGTATCTAAGAATTAATTACAGAATATATTCTCTCGATTAAATACAAATGGCTATTTAACGAAATTTTTAGTATTTTGTTCAAAATCAAATTTTGTACGGGTGTGATTTTTATATCGAAAATATCGGTTTCATGTGATACAAGGCAGCATTCTTCCGAGATAATGGTTTAAATGGAACTTAAAGGATTTGGGGATATGAGATTTTTCTCTCCGACGGCTTCCAAATTCGATTTCGATAAGCCTTTGACTCATTGGAGTAGCCAACAAATATTCCCTCATATAGCCGAGCTCCAAATTTGTCTTTGTTGGGTTGTTTGTTCAAAACAAATGCTCCGCAACCGAATATTTGAAGTTGCTTTAAATTTGGAATTCCTCCTGTCCATAATTCATAAGGTGTCCTGCCATTAAGACTTTTCGATGGACAAAGATTTCTCAAATAATTCGCAGAACATACTGCTTCTGCCCAAAATGAAGGAGAAAGTCTAGCTTGTAGAACCATACATCTGGCCATTTCGACCAAGGTTGGGTTCTTCCTTTCGCTTACACCATTCTATTGTGGCGTGTATGGTGCGGAAAACCTTTTCCTGATTCCTTCTGATTTTAGATATTCATCAAAAGAGTTTGAACAATACTCCTTACCATTATCGGTCTGAAGCCCTTTTATTTTACGTCCAGTTTGTTTTTTGACAAGACTTTTATATGACAAGAACATTTTAAATACATCGCTTTTGCTCTTAATAATGTATACTTCACACCAGCGCGAGTAGTCGTCTATAAAAGTGACAAAATATTTGCCTCCACTAAAGGACTGTGTCCGCATAGGCCCGCAGACGTCAGAGTGGACAATCAGTAAGAGTTCATCGCTTTTTATTTCGTTCGTAGAAAATGGCTTCGCCGCATCTTTCCTTTTATACAAGTAGCACATGGTGGTAACTGCTGATTTCAAATCGAATCCCTTTTTAATCTTGTTTTTAGCCATGTCGATTAAATCCTTCGGGTTTAAATGGCCAAAACGTTCATGCCACACTTGAGTTACAGACTTTATCGGTGTATCTGAAGATTCAGCAACACGGGCAGATTCCGTTGTTGGTCGAAGATAGTACAAATCACCAATTTGGTCTACTAAAAATTTGATCTGTCCATTTTTATCACGAACTAATGGACCGTTGCGCTTGAAAACTACTTCACAGCCCTTATCAGTGATTTTGGAAACTGAAAGTAAATTTGTACAGATATCAGGAACTAGCAAAGTGTTATCAAAATTTACTGACCTTGACTCGACTCCAACGGATGTTTGGAGTCTTACAGTTCTAATAGCCTTGACTTTGGTAGATTGATTGCTTGCCAAGTTGAGTTTTCCACGGTCGGTGGGTGACAACTTCTCGAAGATGTCTTCTTCACGGCACAAGTGGGAAGTGCAACCGCTATCTAAGCACCAGCTGTGTTTTAAGTCCATAGGCTCTGTGATTATGGCGTGTTCGGAATCTGATTTTATGTAAAATGAATCTTTTATTCACTCACGCTGTGAAGTTTGATGTTGAACGTGACAGTCGGCAGCTTTATGTCCATGTTTATTGCATTTGCCACATCGAAATGGGAACTTTTTCATGCCACTTGCGGGACTAACCTTATCTGCCCGGCTAAAAATTGAAATTTGTTTGTTTTTTAGAAAAACTATTTGTTGCTAGCATAACTCCTGATTCACACTCCTTGGATTTCTGCTTCCGCGCTCCTGCTTCTTCTAGGATTTTGACTTTAAGCCTTTCGGCGTCAGGCAAAGCATCCTGCTTTTCAACAGCACTTGAAGGACTCGGGTAAACTGTACAAAAGCATTATGCTCAATAAGTCTTTGTGGATTTTAACATCCATTGCATCAAATAATTTATTCCCATGCTAACGTACATCGTCACCTGCATTCATCTTTTGAAGAGTTAGCTGTTTAAGTAAAGTGGCCTTCCTAGCTGGACCTGATGAGGCGTAGATGGACTCCAGCTCTTCCAAATATCTTGAGATGTTTCATACCCACGAACTTGTTTCAGCTCAGATGGACTGATAGACAAAATGAGATCAGCTTTAGCTTTCTTGTCCGCACGTTCCCAGGCTATTAGAGCCTTCTACATCTTTGCATCGTTGTCCGCAGGTACCGGAGGTTTGGGTATTGCTTGCAAACACCATGTATCATACTATACATATACATATACAACATTTCAAGCCTCAACGTGTTGGAAGGGTTTGCCATTGTCAAACCACGTGTACATTATTTTTAAGTAATGTTCAACATCCTGGACCCATAACCTGTGGGGCAGGTAGGCAAAGTGGAGCGGAACAAACAACGCGAAAAACAAACTACACCTTTAAATGATTACTTCGATTTTAATAGATTTGAATCAGCTCTGAATTCAATGAACGCCAAGAAAAGAATAACAAAAATAAAAGGTTATGTCAGAATGACAGATTAAAATTAGATGAGAGATAAATAGGTTTATATGTTGGTATGCGTGATCACAAATTGTCAGAGATGTCCAACAATTACTTTACATATCTTGAATTGTGATGATATCTCTACTCTTAAAAGCCTTACAACAAAAACAATAGTTTTTTTAAGCCTACAAGTTATTACTTGAATTCAAATCTTACAATCGCATTTGATTGCATTATCCCATTGTCATCCATATTTCGCAGATACTACTCCATTATTGCACCGAACACAATTCGGCCGAATTCACAATATCATGTTGCGGTTAGCATCCACAAAAGCAATGAACCTGCAACAGTCAAAATTGGCCTCCTTGGTTCTACTTATTCAGACTTCAAGACTGTCGAAGTGCGACCCTATTCATCCGAGTTGGTGCAGTTTGAAGTAAGTACTCAATAAATATTTTAGATCACTTTCACAAAAGATTTCAATGAAATTCTCATTGCAGCTCCCAGACCTTAAATCCGATCGGTATAGCCTTACAGCTGAGGGTTTAGTTGGCATTACCTTCACAAATGAAACAAAATTAAATTTTGAGCCTCGTCAATTCACAGTCTTGACACAAACGGACAAGGCTATTTACAAGCCTGGCGATCTTGCACACTTTAGAGTCTTACTTTTGGACTCAAATCTGAAACCTGCTAGGAATTATGGTACTGTCAACATTGAAATCAGGGTAAGGTCGATGAATTACTCGAAAATTTGTATGGATACAAGCAAACTATTTCATTTTTAGGACGCTGGTGGAAATCTTATTCGGTCCTTGAAAAATATCAGATTTACAAGTTCAGTGTACACAGATGAGCTACAATTTTCTACCTTCCCCGTTCTGGGTGAGTGGTCCATAAATGTCGAAGTTCTTGGAGAGCAATATAAACAAACCTTTGAAATTGCGGAGTATATTTTGCCAAAGTTTGAAGTTGAGATAGATACAGCCAAGCATGCTATTTACAAAGATGGAAAGATTACTGCAACCATACGATCAAGGTGAGTTTAAGAGAGCCCATAAGCCATTTTTCATTTTTGAGGAAGCTAAGAGTTGCCTCTGTTTCTCTTTGTAGATATGCTTTTGGTAAACCAATCAAAGGCGAAGCAACCATCTCAGTTTATCCCAAATTCTTTGGATCACTTCAGCCATTCGTTTTTGACTTGATCACCCGTAAGGTAGTACCGATCGATGGTAAGGCTTACGTTGAGTTTGACATTAAGGAAGAGCTTAAGTTCAAGGAAGACTACGAAAGGGATATTCTTCTTGAGGCTATTGTTGAAGAGGAAACCACAGGATCCAAACAGAATACAACAACTGTTGTGAATTTATTTAGAGATCGTTACAGTATTGAAACTGTTCGTATTCCGAAATATTACATTCCCGGTGTTCCATTCGAGGTAATGGTACGGATTTTACGAAATGATGGAGCTCAGTTGAAAGATTTTAGCCAGGATATATCGGCATACTTGACCAACTCGTACGGCAGTAGTGAAATGTATAAAAAGACAAACTATACAATCGATGGAAATGGTTATGTCATGTTGAAGTTCACGGTCCCGGAAGAGGATAACGATGTTTATCATTCAGTTATTGTTAGTTTAAATTTTGATTTAGTACAAAGTGACAAGTCTGATGTTTGTTATTGTTACTCCAGGTCACCTATATGGACGTGTCGACAGATGCTGGGAAAATACCCCAAAAACCTTTGCACAGCAAGAACTTCTTGTTGGCCCAGGTCATTACCGATCGGTAAGTACAATTTTGAGATGCCTTCCTGGAAGGGAATTCATTTGATGGTTTTTTTTTTTCCTTTGTAGACCCATGGTTAATCAGGATGTGAACATCGTTGTGAAGACTAATCAACCAATGCAGTATTTCATATACCAAGTTGTTGGACGCGGTGATATTCTTATATCACGCTCAGTAGATGTAAGTTTAGAACTGACATGGGTACTGCTCTATACTTTAATCATGTCAAAAGTATCTGTTTGTTAGCTCAATATGTCGAAACCATCGAGGACGATGAACTAGAGGCAATATTATTATGTTGGCTGTACATTTCGTGCTGCATTCACTCGAATTTTTTTCCTTTAAGCAATCAAGAACATTGTTATTCTTTTGAAAGGGTCCAAATTTTCGTGCCTTTTTGGTAAATAGAGCTTCGAAGCTCAAAATTTGTAACTATCTATGAACTGCATTTTCAAGGATCCTAAAAAGAAGCAGCTACAAAGAAGGTGCCCCTAAGATTCCTCTTCCACTTCGACTCTGCCAGATCGTTGTGAGGAATATACAATCACTGCAAATCACTTCCAATGGTGCAGTGTTCCGTGGTTATTTTGGTGAGTTTAAGACATCCCGTGTTCTTAGAAATGTCAATTGGTCAGCTCTATTAATCGCTTGCGGCAGAGTATAGGCCTATTAGTGTAGGTTAATTACAGTCATCCCGCTGGGTAATATCTATGACTGCCCTTAGAAAGTGCTTAGATATAAGTGGTTTGACGTTGCTAAGCTTTCTATTAACAATCAGGGATCTGTGTCTAGCCAGCGATGCGATGCACTATGATGTCTCTGTGTTCTGGAACCTAACAGATTGAGGACTTGAGTTGGTTTTGCGTAGAGAGATTTATGATTTCCCAAAGTTGGGAATAGATCACTACTGGTTTATTTGCCATATATTGTAAAGTATTGGATTCAGACCGATTTAAGCAGTGGAGTAACTGAAACTTTGACTTAGAATGCAGTAGACCGAGGGATTTTTTTAATACAAAGGTTCTAAGAGAAACCCATAAGCCAACATCCTCCGCTATTTAGAACCGCCTGTGAAACTAGGGATTGGGTCAGTGAAATGGAATATGACTTGGTGTGCAATGTACAAGTATCTTCATTGCTTCCTCTTTAGAGTTAGTTGATTGAAGTCGGAGCAAAAGTCAATTTAAGCGTTATTTATTCATTTATTCAGGTAGGTTGCATTTCCCATCTTTTAATCTTTCCATTAATTGCAATTTTAAAAATCCAACTTACGGGCAGAGAAGAGACCTACGATTGTGTAGTTGCAATGGTTAGTTTGAACCAAACTAATACCCTCCTCTTGCCGCGTGGCTTTAAACCCACTTCGAACCCCTTTACTATTACTTCCGGGTAGGGCCAGTCTAAACGGCACTTATCGCAGGCTCCCTAAGGGTACCGTAGTCTCTTATCGGTAGGCCTCTATTCTGCCCTCCTATTCGTTCGCTCTCGTGCTTCACCCAACCGCGAACCAAGTGAAGTTTAAGATATGCACAGTCAACACAACTTGGCTCCGTATGAACCAATTCTATCTGTGATGAAGCACAGGCCTGTTCACCGCCTGGTCCTCACTTTTCTGTTTCGTAGTTACCGACTGGGTGTAGCTACCCAAGCTCTCTATTCATTCTCGCAGATATTTTTGGAGTTGAAAATCAAGCCCAAATGTTCCCTTAATACCTGTCGCTGTTGATGCCACTTTGCGCAAATGAAGAAAGCATGCTCGGCGGTATCCCCTACCTCAAAGTACCATAACGCCTGCTTCGGAGACCGTGCAGTAAGCACACTCGATTCATAGGGATTCCACGCGTTCCGCCCACATCACAGTGTTATCCAGTAATATAGAGTTGGCGACGAACTCTAGTATCCTTTTTTTTAACCGTCCGTAGTGGCCAATATAGGGCATCAGCCTAGTTAGTGCGGGTGCTTCCTTGGGGGCTTAGTCAGCCACCCTCCCTATGTGCCTCTAAAGGGTAGGTCTTGCAAGTCATGCATTGACCCACATTCCGAGATGGCGAAGTACCGAGCTCGCACGGACTTCTGATTCCGCGAATCTCACATGGAAGTACCCGCCGAATCATTGTCGCCTAGTGGGAGTAACCATTTCCGTTTATCTCCTCGTCCCAACAAGTGTTACATCAACCGCAAAGCCTGGCCCCCGGAGGCATTTCTAGGCGCAAAAGCCCGTCATACACGAAGTTCTACAGACTGGGGCTCAGTGGCGAACCCTAGACCGCTCCCTTCACAACAGCTTCTCTCCTTGTCCTTCTGTCGTGTCATACCGGAGTACTCGATCCTTGAGATAGGTATCTAGCATCTTGCCAAGGTAGCCCGATAAACACTGCCTCAAGGCCAATCGGATCTCGGTCAATTTCGTCGAGCGTGACCAACATACCGATTCTCTTCGTCCCGTCAAGCCTTCTCCATTATCTATTATTCCTAGAACCCCCGCGAAACCCTTACTGATTATCGGGGAGATTTCAGCATTCTCTAATGCTTGCTCGTGACATCTGTTCAAATATTTTCCCGACGTTATCCAGCATACATAGCGCCCGGAATGGCGATGGAATTAGGGATGTTTGTTTGTCCTTACCCAATAGAACCAAGTGTTGTAGTTTCCAGCACCTACTGAATAGCCCGACACGTAAGCGCACAAGAAATATATCCAGGAGTACATGTGGTTTCTCCGTAGCTGTGATCTTTAGGACCTCGCTCGGTGCCCCGTCTGGGCCAGGACTTATTGTTGTTTTCCTCCTCAGTTCTTCGGGTATGAAGGGTGGGACTTTGTTTTCCCTTCGGGTGATTCAGAAACAGAATGAATTCTACTTCCTCCATACCTACAGCCTATTGGGCTGAAATCACGGAGATTACGGAGAGTCAGTCGATAACCCTGACACTTTTTACCTCGGAAATAAGCTCTTGCCAAAAGCGCCTTATGCGCCACATGACAGAGTGCAACCGCAGGTTCGTTCATACCCTAAAGACTTAAGGCTTTCCGTCTTTAGCAATCATCACAGAATGTATTTTTTTCTCTTTTGCTACTCGATCAACCCCTTCGCTAGTGCCGAATGGATGTGATATCCGCTAGGGTTCTCCAAGATACTTTCCCTGGGCAATGTCGCATCTAGAGCTCCTTAGAAACTTAGAACATAGTATGTGACTTTTAGAGGGAAGATAAATGTTCAATTAAGATTTTGCAAAGCCAATGGATGATTCGGGAATATTAAAAATTTGTAAATATGTACTTACAGGTTGCCAATAGCAAGACTCACACATTTAAGTTCCTAGCTAACTTTGCCATGGTTCCTAAGGCTAAACTTCTTGTCTACATGGTTGTCGATGGCGAACTTCTATATGACGAACAAGTTATCGAATTTGGACAGGATCTAGTGAATTTTGTTAAAATCGAAGCTCCCTACAAAGCTCCACCAGGCCAAGATATTGACATAACGATCATCACCAAACCGCACTCATATATTGGACTGATGGCTGTAGACCAAAATGCTAGACCGCTCCCTTCACAACAGCTTCTCTCCTTGTCCTTCTGTCGTGTCATACTGGAGTACTCGATCCTTGAGATAGGTATCTAGCATCTTGCCAAGGTAGCCCGATAAACACTGCCTCAAGGCCAATCGGATCTCGGTCAATTTCGTCGAGCGTGACCAACATACCGATTCTCTTCGTCCCGTCAAGCCTTCTCCATTATCTATTATTCCTAGAACCCCCGCGAAACCCTTACTGATTATCGGGGAGATTTCAGCATTCTCTAATGCTTGCTCGTGACATCTGTTCAAATATTTTCCCGACGTTATCCAGCATACATAGCGCCCGGAATGGCGATGGAATTAGGGATGTTTGTTTGTCCTTACCCAATAGAACCAAGTGTTGTAGTTTCCAGCACCTACTGAATAGCCCGACACGTAAGCGCACAAGAAATATATCCAGGAGTACATGTGGTTTCTCCGTAGCCGTGATCTTTAGGACCTCGCTCGGTGCCCCGTCTGGGCCAGGACTTATTGTTGTTTTCCTCCTCAGTTCTTCGGGTATGAAGGGTGGGACTTTGTTTTCCCTTCGGGTGATTCAGAAACAGAATGAATTCTACTTCCTCCATACCTACAGCCTATTGGGCTGAAATCACGGAGATTACGGAGAGTCAGTCGATAACCCTGACACTTTTTACCTCGGAAATAAGCTCTTGCCAAAAGCGCCTTATGCGCCACATGACAGAGTGCAACCGCAGGTTCGTTCATACCCTAAAGACTTAAGGCTTTCCGTCTTTAGCAATCATCACAGAATGTATTTTTTTCTCTTTTGCTACTCGATCAACCCCTTGGCTAGTGCCGAATGGATGTGATATCCGCTAGGGTTCTCCAAGATACTTTCCCTGGGCAATGTCGCATCTAGAGCTCCTTAGAAACTTAGAACATAGTATGTGACTTTTAGAGGGAAGATAAATGTTCAATTAAGATTTTGCAAAGCCAATGGATGATTCGGGAATATTAAAAATTTGTAAATATGTACTTACAGGTTGCCAATAGCAAGACTCACACATTTAAGTTCCTAGCTAACTTTGCCATGGTTCCTAAGGCTAAACTTCTTGTCTACATGGTTGTCGATGGCGAACTTCTATATGACGAACAAGTTATCGAATTTGGACAGGATCTAGTGAATTTTGTTAAAATCGAAGCTCCCTACAAAGCTCCACCAGGCCAAGATATTGACATAACGATCATCACCAAACCGCACTCATATATTGGACTGATGGCTGTAGACCAAAATGCTCTCAACATTCGAATGGGTAATGACTTAAGCCACTCTGGAGTGATGTCAGTTTTGGACAAATACAGTTTAAGCGATGTCAATACAGGTGTTGCGTCTCCAGGGAAAGAATCTGGCGTGGTCACCATGTCAAACACGGATTACTTCATTGAAAAGGGTATGGGCAAAGTGAGGTTTCTTGTTAATTTAAAATGGACTTGAACGACTTTTTTAGACCAACAAACATCCACACCACCATCAACGTCTCAGTATGACGATGACAAGCAGACCACGATAAAGAAGACCGACATTGGACCTGCTCATAAGTTCGAGGTTAACACAAGGCCTCCACTAGCCGGTCCATATGCATTCAGTCGTATACCGAAACCATTTTGGAGTCGTCCAAGAGTTCATGTCATGCAGGATGTTGCAGATACATGGCTCTTCATGAATATCTCTTCAGGGTGATTAAGAAGGACCACCCAAGAAAGCTCGTGTCATGACCTTTTTTTTTTGTTTTTATAGAAACGAAGGCCGCACAACCATTCATAAACGACTGCCAAGTCAAATGCGATCATGGGTTTTGACGGGCTTTTCGGTAGACCCTGTTACTGGTTTGGGACTTTCAAAACCTCCAAGCAATCTTCAGTCCTTCCGAGAATTTTACATCTCTACTGATCTTCCTTACTCCGTAAGAAAGGGTGAGATCCTCGCTGTACCATTTGTGGTGTTCAACAATATGGACAGGGATTTGGATGTTGAAGTCACATTATACAACACAGCACAAGAGTTTGATTTCCCGCACTTGGACAATAAAGTGGAACCAACTCCAAGTTAGATCTTTGAGGAATCTCATCATCTTAAGATAACAGTTACATATTTTCTTTTCCAGAAATCGAACTATACAACCGTCGATCGATCAAAGTCTCAGCTAAATCAGCTCAGTCTTTGTCTTTTATCATTCAACCCAAGAAGATTGGGCACATTGTCATCAAGGCAGTCGCCAACACCCAGATAGCTGGGGACACTGTTGAGAAGTCGCTTTTAGTTGAACCAGCTGGGGCTACCCAACGTATAAATCGGGGCTACTTACTGGACCTTAGCGCAAAGCCGGAAATCATGGAAAACGTCACGATAGACATTCCAAAGAACGCAATCCCTGAATCCACCATGATCGAAGTGTCGATTGTGGGTGACCTCATCGGAAGTGCTATTAAGAATGTTGAAGATCTAGTCCAACTCCCTGTTGGTTGTGGTGAACAGACAATGGTGAATTTTGTTCCTAATATCTTGGTGCTTAGGTATTTACAGGTAAGCCTTCACGAAACTTTATCCATCTACTTTGTCATTTAAATCCATTTATGTGCGCAGAGAATAAAAAAACTATCACCAGCTATCGAAAGTAGAGCCAAACGATTCCTCGAAGTCGGCTACCAGCGAGAACTCTATTATCGCCACAAGAATGGTGCTTTTAGCGCATTTGGAACATCAGAGAAAAACAGCAGCACATGGCTTACGGCTTATGTGGCAAGATCGTTCCGTCAAGCTAGCATTTATACTCAAATCGATGAGGCTGTCATAAAGGCCGCCTTAGAGTATCTAGCTAAAATTCAAAGCGATGATGGAAGCTTCAAGGAGATGGGAGATGTTTTTGCAGAATTGGATGAACAGAATATCAGTTTGACCGCATTCACGGTGCTAGCTTTCATGGAGAACTCAGTAAGGAATTTTTTCAATCGCTTGTGCTTAAACTAAGTGAAACTTCTTATCCACAGGACTCTTATCCAGAATACAAGAATCAAATTGGTCGAGGGCTGGATTATATTGCACGTGGCTTAGATTCTACCAAAGACGCACATGCTCTTGCCATTGGGGCTTATGTTCTAGCTATAGCCAACCATGCGACAAAAGCAGCATTCATTCAACAATTAGATAGCATGTCAAATGTAGATGATGGCAAGAAATGGTGGAACAAGACCACTCCAGTGGGTGACAGTAGAAGCCCCTGGTACAACCGCACACGATCGGTAAATATCGAAATCTCGTCATATGCTGCGATGGCTCTACTCGAGAGCAATCTGATAGGTGATGCCCTACCGATACTCAAGTGGTTGGTCGACCAGAGAAATATATTTGGTGGATTTGCCTCATCAATGGATACAGTCGTGGGCCTAGAAACCCTAATAAAATTCTCAGAGAGAACCTCAAGCCAAGGAACCAATGTTCAGGTCGTTTTTAACTATGGTCAAGGTGCTGAAACAATAATGAATGTGAATGCAGAGAATGCCATAGTCCTCCAGTCTTATCAACTTCCTTCGAACGTAAAGAATCTTACAATTTCAGCAAGTGGTAGGGGAGCGGCTTTAGCTCAGGTCTCATACAGATACAACACCAATGTGACTGGTGCATGGCCGAGATTCATTTTGGATCCTCAAGTAAATCGTATCTCACATGCAGATTACCTTCATTTGTCCATTTGTACAAGGTGAGTCTTTTGAACTGTTCATGAGCTTGACTGATGAAATTTTATTCTCTAGTTTTGTTCCGGTTGAAGGTGGTGCTAATAAATCGAATATGGCTATAATGGAAGTCAGTCTGCCAAGCGGTTTTACTGTCGATCTTGATACACTGCCATCTTTAGAGGCTAACGAAAGAATAAGCGTAAGGCGAAAGTTTACAAAAAACAAATATTTTGCTTATAGATGTAACCGGGTCTTTTCACTTTGCAGAAAGTGGAAACGATGAAACGGGACACAGTGGTGATAATTTATTTTGACTACTTGGATCATAGAGAAATCTGCCCCACATTGGATGCTTACAAGACCTACAAAGTAACCAAACACCTTCCGGCGCCTGTGATAATTTACGATTACTACGATAATGGTAAGTGTTTTCAATATTCCTTATTCTTTGCATACTGATGAAATCATATATTGTAGCTTAGCTACAAAGTTAGTAGCTTGATTAATGTGAGAAATGGTTTCTGTCGGGATTTTAATGTATCTCCTAATGTGATTTTGAAGATCTTACTTGGTCGTACAGAACCGCAAAGTCAGAGCTCAAGAAGCCTATTTATTCGAGCAAACGACAAAAGTGGGACGAACTTCGCTAAAATGTAAGCAGCGACCTCTGAGTTATAAGGTAGTGATGCGCAAACTGGGCGCACGATCGACCACGCCACCCATGAGTGCAGAGATTGTGATACCCTCTTTGCAACCAATCCCACTAAGCGACAAGACACCTCTCTTGTACAACAAGAGATCCCGATGTTCACGGAAGAGGAGCTGATGCTAGCAGCGAATACACTACAAAATAAGAAGGCTCCAGGACCTGACGGCATAACAGCAGAAGAGCTTAAAGCCATCGCTCAGACCTGCCCGCAGCTATTTTTAAACATGTACAACAGCTGTCTGAAAGACGGGATTTTCTTTAAGGGCTTGAAAGTACAACGCCCAGCGTTAATTAGCAAAGGAAAAGGCGACCTGAATTCATATCACCAAAAGATATATCTTTAAGGACAAGAAACAGGATTAAAACATGTATCGGAACCCCTAAGCTCAAACGAGGAAGGGGAATGAAAGACAAACGGCGGAGTATAGAACAAGGAAAGGTTGATACTGAAGTAATTCAAAAGTGATCCCGGGGTGAATAGGCTGCTTTATAAGGGCCTCTTGATGATGGGCCACAGTGCGCTGTCCCAACGTCCTTGTGAAAAGAAAAAAACAACAGTCTTGGATAAATCTAGTTGTCAACGAATAAACAATCCACTAAGCTTAGTCTTTGTCCGACTGCCTCCAGTTATATGTCCCAGGGCGGTTAAGGTCTAAGGCAAAGCCTTCCTCTACTGTGCTCTAACTCCGGAAAGGAATTAAAAATCCCTTTGTTCTGAGTGTGAATAAAATTTATTTTCGAATTCAATATCCTAACTACGAGTACCTCAGAGGACTGATGCGGCCATTCTCTTCGCAGTTATATCTATTCCTCTCAAGCCAGTCTGCCAAAATTGCAGTTTTATTGTTCATTCACAGCTCATATAACTTCGTTTCTAAGCCAAAGAAACAGCTCTTTCCGATACGGCGCCACTTCAGAATATTTAGCGGAAACTGGGCATACTAACCCTTACTATATAGACATACTCAAAATTGATTGTGACATTTAACGCCATATACCTGACTTTGCTGTCATTCGCGGTTAGTCCCATTTTTGACGTTTCTGTTAAAGAATTGGCAAACCCACCAATGACAGCGTTATGGGTTCTACCACTGATAATAGCTTTGTTCAGTGAGGTTGTTCCAACAGATGGTGTGGATTTTGGCTGTCAATTACTGATATTTACTGAATTCAATGTGTTTGATCTTTTTGACAGATCTAACACGATCTTTGGCCAGTTTAGTCATGGAGTTGTTAACAACGCAGCAATGCATTTTTGTTATTCAATCTTATTACAAACATCGGCGATCTGTAAAAGTAACACTACGTAAAGTTCATATATTTTTCGGTCAACATAATTGCCCTAGTGAGTCCGGAATTCATGTAATAGTGAAGCGTTTTGAAGAAACTCTTTCGGTATCGCGACAAACTCCATATCAGCATGCTCGGCCAGCACGTACCTGCCAAAACATCACTATTGTGAGTCAACAATTTGGCCTCACTTATGGCACTTTACGGCGAATTTTTAAAGTTGATCTTCATTTGCACGCCTATGAAATCCAAAGTATACAACAATTAAAGCCTTTGGATCATCTACGATGTCACCGATTTGCTAACTGGATGTTGGGTCGCCAGAACTTTTTTATCATTTCCGATGAAGTCCATTTTTGATGGATGGGTACGTAAACACAACTGTCATTTCTGGAGACCGGAAAACCAATACCAGACTCACGAAAAACAAATGCGTCCCAAAAAAAGTCACTGTATGGCGCGGAGTATGGGTTGGCGGCATCATTGGCCCGTACTTCTTCCAAGATGAGGCAGGAAAGACAGTAACAGTCAATGGAAAACGTTATCGCAACATGTTGACCGGCTATTTTTGCTTTTCAAAATTGAAAGAATTAGGTCTGGACGATTTCTGGTTTCTGGATGGTGCTACCGCCTACGCAAGCCGTCAATTAATTAACTTTTGCGCACGAAATTTGAAGAACGCATTATTTCGCTTGTTGATTGGTCTTTAAGATCATGCGATTTGACACTTTTAGACTTCTTTCTGTAGCGTTTTTTTTACGAGTAAGGTCTATGCCAACAGTAGATCTGTCCGTATCCGAGGCTTGTTGTGGCTTCATAACTTTTGTATTTTTTTCATGGCCAGCCAGTTACCCAGACAGCAGATTCTCTGAGTTACTTTCGGTCCCGTCTGCATTGACAAATTCCAACAACGAACGTTATAGATTGTACAGCGACATCGACCTAGCAAGAATTATGGAGGTCCAACGACTAAGATGACTGGGTCATGTAGAGCAGATGAAAACCAATGCTCCGAAAAGGCTTTAATTCCGGCCCCGAGGGACAGCGCAGTAGAGGAAGACCGAGACTCAGGTGGCGCACGCAAGTGAAAGGAGACCTCAGCCGGAACTGGGGCGGCTAGCAAAAGATAAAGCTTCTGTAGATGCTTGTTGATTAAGGCCCAGGTCCACCCCGGACTGTAGCGCCACCTAAAGTAAGTAATTAAGGTCTATGCCAATACCACAGCGACAATTCAGGATCTCAAACATAACATCCATGTGTATTTAATTAAATGAAAACTTCCCCACTAGCTGTTGGCTCACCCTTTAGATAGCGGTTCATCACCTGATATAAATCTGTTTTTGGCTCAAAACTACTCAGTGAAATTGGTTTCGACCTTAACGGAGCACCAAGTGTTCTCCATCGTTATTCTGCCTATGTGAACTTCTTGAGTTTTCTCTAGGATCTGCCGTGTTGTGAAAATGTAGCCCATTGTAATTTTATCGGTTTAAAAGGTAGTGTAGGAGCGCGATGTAATGCTTCTGTAGTTGAAGCAGCTTAGAGGATCTCCCTTCTTCTTGATCGGGGAATTGATGCTAATATCTCATACTTTCCTCCGACCATATCTTGGAAATGAGTTGGTTTGTCGAATATGGGGCGAATTCATAAACGCACGACTTGCAAAGCAAATTATCTGCATAGCACATGTTATAGAGCAGTTGAAACCACAAAAGCATAGGTTTGCATTGCAAGTGCAACATTCATTTAACAGTTGCACAGATGCTCTTGCTTTCGGGTAAAAAAAACTGAACCTACTACGTTTTAGAACTGTTTGCTTTGCAGTAATTTTCCGTTGTGCGTTTGCAAATCTCCTGCTTTGCACATTTTGCGCAACATATGCGTTTACGAATTTGGTCATACTCTGTACTTAATCGTCTCCTGTTGCTTTGGGAGGAAAACTATCCGTCCAGGCTGTTGAGTTGAGATATTTGTGTCTCTGCTTCAATTGATACCATAAATAGAAATGTTGATTAGCATCGATCAAGTTGGTTTGGAATTTAGGTTAACAGTCTGCAGAAACAAATTTTCAAAAATTTTTAACACCAAATCTGAGTGTTACCGATTTTCCTTGCGCATCTTTATAGGTTTTTGCTTTGGTTTCGTTTGTCTGACACTTTCTTTTGCTTGGGTATTTAACTATCTACACGTTGATCCTTGAATAACATATAGTATTTTGAAATCCTTATTTTTCTTCCGAAAAGACCGTTTATAATTGTTAAGGCTCGTGTGTTTTCTTGCACACTTTATGCTGGGGTATATTAGAGAACTCCTTGGCATCAGCGTCTGTCTGTCTGAAATATCGCTAGGTAGGTGGAGAGTTTGCCACTCGTTGTCTTGAAAGGTCCAAAATCTTACATGTTTATATCAGAAGCATCTTTCAAGTTCTTGAGTGGTTACGAGGGCGGGTCAATAAGTCCGTGACTTTTGAATTAAAACACAGATTTTTTGATAAAAAAATAATTTAATTTTTCAACGTAGTCTCCCTTGAGCTCTATACACTTTGTCCAACGCTTCTCCAATTTTTTTATCCCTTCCAAAAAAATGATTTGTCGAGGTCCTCAAAATAGGCCTTTGTTTGCGAGATGACTTCATCATTGGAGTCAAATCTTTTTCCACCAAGCCATTTCTTCAGGTTTGGGAACAAGAAGTAGTCGCTCGGAGCCAAATCTGGAGAATAGGGTGGTTGAGGGAGCAATTCATAGCCCAATTCATGGATTTTTGCCGTGGCAACTGCACATGTGTGCACCCTTGCATTGTCTTGGTGGAAAAGACCTTTTTTCTTGGCCAAATGGGGTCGTTTTTTTTTTAAATCGTCATTGAATCGGTCCAATAAGTTGGCATAATATTCCCCATTGATTGTTCTTCCCTTTTGAAGGTAGTCAATGTGGATTATCCCGCGTGCATCCCAAAAAACAGTCGCCATAACTTTATTGGCTGACAAACCCACCTTGGCCTTCTTTGGCGCCGATTCACCCTTAGAAACCCACTGTTTTGACTGTTGTTTGTTCTCTGGTGTGTTGTGATGGATCCATGTTTCGTCCACGGTTACAAAACGGCGCAAAAACTCCTCCATATTGCGATTAAACAACGCCAAACCTTCCTGTGAAGTTGTTACACGATTGCGTTTGTGGTCGACTGTGAGCAAACGCGGCACCCATCTTGCGGAAAGCTTTCTCATGCCCAAGTGATCATTCAAAATTGAAACCACTGAGCCATGCGAGATCCCTACGGCTTCCACAATCTCTCGCACTTTCAATCCTCGGTCGGCCAACACCATATCGTGAATTTTTTTGATTGTTTCGGGTGTAGAGACCTCAACTGGGCGTCCAGGACGTTCGGCATCTTCAGTGCTTGTACGGCCACAACGAAATTCAGTAAACCACTTTTTTGCAATGAAATCGATGGTGCAGAGTCCCCATAGTATTTATCAAGCTTAGCCTTGGTCTCGGTAATGGTTTTTTTTCGCAAGAAATAATGCACACGAAATTCACTTTCTAAAAATAGCTGTCAAACACAAACTAACTGACGCAACAAGTTTAAATTTTGACAGGAGTCAACTGACAGATGCCTGTTGACAGGAGCAGTGTTGCTGTTTCAGTAAAGAGGTCAGAAATTCAAAAAGTCACGGACTTATTGACCCGCCCTCGTATTTAGATTGTCTGATACGGTTTGTTAGGACCTCATAGAAATTATTTAGACATACAACACAGAGTTTCCATGATCCGTTTATCACCTCCCATTTGTTCTAAATACACATGAGCTTTTGGGTGTACGCCTTCCTTTATTCCATTTCAATTTAAAAACACTGAAAATTCATTTCAAATTGTACTAAGCCCATAAATTGTATTCTTTCTTTTCTAGCACGTAAGGCGCGTATGTTCTATCGCGCTCCAAAGTCCACACTCTGTGACATATGCGAAGGTGCCAATTGCGACAATGTCTGTGAAAAGGCCGAACAGCGACAATCGCGTCGGCTGGAGGAAGCTGACAATGCTAGTAAAAAGGATGGATCAAGTGGTGCCACCGCTAAATGGTTTCAACCAATAATTTCTAGCATAGCAATTGCATTAGTTCTTTCAAGGATACAATTCTAGATAAAATATTAACAAAATATGATTGCCATTACCATGTATGAAAATTTAAATAAAATAATAAACAAAAACTTGCGCGCGAAACTATTCTCTAAATACGAAAATGAAGAAATGAAGAAGAACACCATTCCACAAGCTTTAACCAATAACTGAACTCGTGATATACTTTTTTGTGTAAACTGTATTGTGTGTTTTTTTGTTTATATTTAATAATTAATTTACTAATATTTATTTGACAATACTTTTGAGTAGAGTTAAAGAAGAAAAGAATTTTTATTTTTTATTTTTATTTTTTGTAATCAAATCCGAGCCGTTAATTTAGTTTTTAAGCGAATTAGAGATGAAAATAAATGTAAGACTTTAACTAACTGAAACTCAACTACTATTGTTGGCTGTTGTATTTTTCTTAAATAGCTTATGCCTGTCATTGGCAAAGAAATAGTAAGGTAAGACTATAACTATATTAAGTTTAAGCTTTCCGTTTGGGCCGTTTGCTTTCCATGAGACTGAGAATTGTTTTGCGCATTTCTTCGGTTTCGAGAAGTTCGTTCTCGTACTGTCGAATGGCTTCGTTCTTTTCTTGCAGTTGGGTCTCCAAAAACGATATAACACTTTCGGATTTTTTCTTGGCTTCCTTTTGTTCTTCGAGTCCTTTTTGGGTTTTGGCAAGTTCTCGTTCTTTTTCTTCGAGATTGCGGCTTTTTTCCTTGATGTCGCTCTCGTATGCTCCGATGGTTTTCTTTAGTTTTTCAATGCGAAGTGCATGCTCCTTGGATGTGGCTTGCAGGCGTTCTAGTTCTTCAGTCTTGGTTTCGAATTCAGATTTCAGTTCGTTGTAATCCCTTTGAAGAACTGAAATAAATACGTTTTGGATTAGTTTAGTAGATCATATACGATGTCATGACTTACCAATCATATCGGACACCTTCACTTCGAGGCGTTTCTCATTGATTTTGAGAGCGTCTGTCTGTTCAGATAGCTTCTTCATAAGGTTTGTGATATTAGTTTTTAGATTATCTTTTTGCTGACTTAAGTCCTTACACTGCGTTTGCAATCTGCAATGAAAATAAAAATCAGAAATTCAAAAGTTTAGTTATATTGGTAAAGGATCAAGTAAATGTCAAATGAAAACGAGAACATGCAAAACTGTACGGGCTATAAAACGACTTCGGTCTAGGCAGAAGCCAATAATATTGATTCAACGTCTCAAGTGCTTGAGCCATGCTGTGTAATGGGACATCACAGTTTCGAACCAAAGAGCCTTAGAGTCTAACTTCTATGGACGGGGCAGCAGAGAACGACCGTACATAAGCTTACGCCCGCGGTAGATAGCATAAACTAGACAGGCTTGTTGATGGAGGCCCAGATTCATTCCTTGGTGCAACGCCATCTAAGGAGTAAGAGTATTGGATCATTGAATAGCT
Source organism: Volucella inflata (assembly GCA_928272305.1). Lineage (NCBI taxonomy): Eukaryota > Metazoa > Arthropoda > Insecta > Diptera > Syrphidae > Volucella > Volucella inflata. The sequence continues at coordinate 95,801,965 of OV743720.1, forward strand.
ACAAATCGTGGATCGCTTAATTCGAAATAGTCGTCATTTGTGGTCCCAACGAACTGAGCTGACAGTCCTCTTAGTAAGCGAGCAGATATTCGATCGTTCGGATCATTCTTCAACAGACAATAGTTTCTTATAAGTGAACAAAATTTTTCGCCGAGCGTTATTCGCGTGCCGACTCTGATTTAGTGCTCAGGATGCCATTTGTATGTAGAAAATTCCAAAACTTCTTTGATAACAAGGATCATTTAAGCGTCATTCGATTCAACATTGCACGGCTTTGATAGACCCAAAGTTCGTACGGAGTCAGGACCGCTGGAACTTTGGTGGTCTCGGAATTCTTTTGTATATTCGAATAATTTTGCAGATACGAAAGAATAATGGCGTTTCAAAACGGCATCAAAATTCAAATTATCTCGGCTCTCTGCCCAATTCCATAAATGTAAAGAGCTTTAGACTTTAATGGGGCTCTCATATAGATGCATGTTGCCTGCATTATTCCACCCAACCTAAATGACAATTCTCTGAGCTTTTCGAGGAGTTTAAGACACCCAGGGTTTAACCTGGAAAGCGAATCGAGATAGAAATAAAACTTTAGTTGCTCTCCAGGTCCCAGGTATGGTTTACAAAGTCATGCACTAGGTCCAAAGAACCGTCATCAGGCTAATTCTCACTATGGCATGTCCGTGTCTAGTTCAGACCAACGGGCATCACGGAGACCCCCAAATTCTGCTCAATTTGCTACCTTTTAGCATGCAGATTGCAGTTTACCCTGTCCATATACCTTTGAGATTCAGCAATAAAAAAAGGTTAACCGCGCTGCATCGCGGTTTTCCTCTTATCACGATACACAATTTGCAGATAGCTCAACGCTTAAAGATTTTGCTTTGTCTCCGCCTACACTAGAGTGCGTCGAATCTTCAATGGGACGAATCCACTTTCGCACTCGTGTAGTAGCAAGAGTACTTAAAGATCTTAACATTCACATAACCGCTGGTCCAGATGGTATATATCGCCTTCTTTTGAAGAGGTGTTCTTCAACGCTGGCAAAACCATTGCATAAGCTTTTCCATCAATCCTACTCTTTAGGACTATTTCCGAGCAGAAAGGAACCAGCGAATCTTCTTCTCTCTCCTCTTACAGACTCATTGCACTTACGTCCCTTCTTTCGAAGGTCATGTAAACGCTGATAAATTGTCAGCTCATGAAATATCACGAAATACGAAGACTTCTTAATGGTCGGTAGAACGGTTTTCCTAGCAACAGGTCCACTGGTGATTTGGTGGCATGTCTCACAGAAAACTGAAACTAAAGTTTACATCAATCTGGCGAAAGCAAGATAGTTGCACTTGATATTTCTAAGGCATTTGAAATAGTTTCGCATCAGGCTTTTTGCCGAAAATGCGTGCATTTGGGATCGATGACTCTCTTCTTCAATGGATTAGAAATTACCTTTCGGAACGTTCAATTCAAGTTGTCTTAAATGGTTTCAAGTCGGATTTTCACAAAAAAAAAATGCTGGTGTGCCCCAGGGCTCCGTTCTGGCTCTGACACTCTTATTAATCTTTATGAATGATATCTTGTCTTCTACTTCTAATCCAGTATATTCTCTTGCTGACGACAGTACTCTCTGCTTTTCATATTCATTCCCGGACTCAGGTCTGGCTCTGATCTGGCTTCAATATATGTATAAGGCTTTCATCTGCCCACAATTGGAGTACAATGGTCAGGTGCTCCTAAGGCTTCTTTGGATTCAAAACCCTGTTCTATCGCTATTTTCACCACCAGTGCTCCTCAGAAATTGCTAGTAGCATTCCGCCCCTTCAAACCGCCAACTGTAACACCTGTCTCGCTATGAATGCTCATCAGTACACCCTCAATCCCACTTTCGGACGCACCCTGAAATATTGTGATTCTTTCCGAACCCGAACAACTCGCTCATGGAATGCCCCGAACATTCAAAACCAACGTAGAACGCTACCTCTCATTCCATAGCCCAGGCTGTGTGCAATCATTTTAAGGGTGCTAACATCGCCTTGAGTGGGCGCAAATTATAAGAAAAAGTGGGTATGCCTCAGCTTATGTCAAGTTTATGGAAAATTTGACGAAGAGAGAAGGAAGATGTTTGGGCTCAGAGGTTATTTCGTTTCATGGACAGCTTCCAACATTTAATAGGGAGACTTAATTGTTATTGAGGGTTGGCTTGTTGTTATTTTCTAATCAACTACCCATCTTACTTAATTTTTGTTGACTTAGAAAATGAATGCCCTTTCTGATTTAGGAGCCAGTTCACTACGACTTCAAGACCCAACAACCAACAATGAGGTTCTTTACAGTAAGGGTACTGTTTTAAAACCCCGAAAGATAGAATGAAGAAAGACTATAAATTATAAAGTTCTTTCCGTGCGAATAAACTTTTTCAACTTACCTTTCTTGGTTGATGTGTAATTTAAAGTTCATTGTGTGATACTTTTCCAGTTCTGCTTTTTGCAGAGTTATCCTTTGTGACAAATGTGTTACCTAAATCAAATTGAAAAGGTTTTAAACTTACAACATCGACCAGCATTTCTGCAGCTTACCTCAGTACTAGCATCTTCCAGTCTTTTGATCATGTTATTCTCGGAACTCTTGAGAATATTTATTTTGTGACTATACAGCTCTATCAGTTGCGACGTTACCACATTGTTTATCTGAAAATTCAAACAAATTTGAATATTTGCCGCTTAAGAGTGTTCCTGTTACTTACTTGTGAGTTCGAATTGGCTGTTGAAATAAGTTCAATCAACGCATTCAGTCTTTCCTCGAGTTCTTTACTAACCAAAGTTTGGTTACTCTTGAGAATCGCATTCAAATTAGGCCACTGATCGTACGGTGTCTTTGGATTCACCGCCGTATTCAACTGAGAAATTAACTAAAAGATAGATACACAAATAAAAATTTACATGTGGTCTTTCATGTGGTGTGTGAGTAGAAAAACCTACCTTCGCCACTTCGCTTCTTGGGAAGTGTTCGAACTGTGATATCTGGAAGACAGCATCACAAACTGTCTCACTCCCACAAACCATAGCTTTTGCCAAGGCAAATTGTATTTGCTGCATCTGCAGCAACGAACAGACTTTTTCAAAGTACGCCTTCTTAGCAATGCCAGCAAAATTGATGAGCAGAAGTAGACATAAAATGGATTTTTCCAAATCGTCTGACGTGGAAGACGAATAGGCAAACATTTCAGGTCGCATTGCCAATAGAGGGGCAAACATTTTATCGAAGTACGACTCAGTAATTTTCGACAGAATAAGTTTCTCCGTTTTCTGTCTGTTGAGAAGGGTCAGTATGAGCTGCAGGATAGCTATTGTGTGACGACAATTGGTTTCTGACTTTTCTGAGATGGCTATCAGTTGGCAAATTAACTGTGAGTCCTTCGAAACTTTCACTGTGAGGCTGTCTTTAGTTGCTAGAAGAAAATTATTATGACTCTGAAGAATTTTAAAGAAATGTTTAAAAGAACTTACTTGATCGAATTATTGCATCCAGCAAGCGTACTGCGTCTATTCCGGCTAAATCGCTTTCAATCCATTGACAAAGAAGTTCGTAGATTCGCAGGGTTATTGATTCTAAACTTATTCGACTCTCTGTACCGTCTTCGTTTGGTAGTTCTGCGAGTTCGAGAATAAATCGAATCAATTCAAACAACAGAGACATACAAAGCTGTTGTGCTTTTTTTGATTCCTCTGTTGAATCATCCATTTCAGTGCGACTCTCAATTTGCTAAAAAAAAACTCAAATGTTTAAACATTACGAAAGCTAACCAAATATTTACAAATAAACAAGAGATTTTATGACGTTACGTCGAAACCTAGTTCATTCATATACAAGCTATCAAAATTTCAGCTATGGCGCATCCCTAAACCTTCCAACAATTGGGACGTACAGAGCCAAGGAGCCCTCAAAAACTCTGAAGCTGAGGTACTTGTGGTGATCATCATCCCAAAGCTCGATAACTTTGGTATAAGAAAAGCGGCTCTCTTATGCGCAGTAGAGTTAGTTAACCACAGATAAAATATTATAGAGTCGGTAGATCCTAATAAATTAAAGCTCCTGGACATTAGAAAGGGAATGAATTTGCTGGCTGGTCTAACGTGGCAGATATCTCATAAAACACAACAATTTTATTTTTAGGATTAGTCAGGGTTAGTCACGAAGCATCAACAAGCCTCGGATATGGACGGATCTACTGTTGACAACCCACGCAAACGATTTAAGGACAATGAGCTTCGGATATGCACGTGGAATGTTAGATCCCTTAATAGACCACGTGCAGCCGAACAATTAGCGGAGGCCCTAGACTGCTGCAAAGCAGACATAACCGCCATGCAAGAAATGCGATGGGACGGGCCGGACAAAAAGAAGATGAAAAACTGCGACATCTACTACGGCGATTGCTATCGACGGCAAAAGCAGCGCTTATTTGGATGCGGATTTGTTGTCGGAGGCAGACTAAGAAGAGAAGTCCTCAGCTTCCGGCATGTGAGCGAGCGCCTCGTAGCAATCCGCATCAAGGCTAAATTCGCCAACATAAGCCTCATATGCGCGCATGCCCCCACAGAGGAGAAAGATGACGACACCAAGGATGCCTTCTACGAGCTCCTCAACAAGACCTACGAGCAATGCCCTAGCTATGACATTAAAATTGTCCTCGGTGATTTTAATGCAAAGCTAGGAAGAGAAGGTATCTTTGGTGGAACAATCGGAAAATATAGCCTGCACAACACCACCTCCGATAACGGATTCAGGCTAATCGACTTTGCGGCGGGGCGAAACATTGCCGTGGCTAGCACGCGGTTTCCACATCTCGACATACACAAGGGGACTTGGAAAACTCCTGATCAATCAACAGTCAAGCAGATTGATCACATTGCGATCGACGCAAGACACTCCTCCGGTATAATGGATGTCCGTACGTGCTGAGGAGCCAACATCGACTCGGACCATTACCTTGTTGTAGCCAAGGTACGGTTGTGGATATCCCGAACTACGCCAGGACAAACTAATGCTGTGAGAAAATTCGACGTCAGAAGGCTACAATCGCAAGAGATCGCCAAGTCCTTCTCCGATCGAGTGTCTCTTAATCTCTTAAGATGTCCAATGCCGCCAGCATCAAGCATCGAAGACCATTGGAAACACTGCCAAAACGCCATCAGAGATGCCGCTTATAATGTGCTGAGTTTCACTCGTCCACCACAATGAAACCCCTGGTTCGATGATGAATGCCGGCAATCACATGCAGCTAAACAAGATGTATATAAAGCGGCGCTGCATAGAAGGACCAGAGCTGGTCATGAGCTCTATAAGCGGAAGATGAGAGACGAACACCGGCTTCTCAGGAGAAAGAGGAAAGAGCATGAGAAGCGCGCGATCGAGGAAATTGAGAGATGCTTCTCCAGGAATGAGGGACGGAAGCTTTACCAAAAGGTAAAAATAACATGCCACGGAAACAAACCCCGAACCGAAGCCTGTAGAGATAAACAAGGGAACATCGTAGTAGAATCGCAGTCAATGCCAATAATTTGGAAACACCATTTCTGCAGACTGTATAACGGCGATGACGGACCAAATACCGCTGTCAGGCAGAATCAACCTTTCAACTTGGACGATGATGACCAACAATTCCGTCCACCCGACCTGGATGAAGTGAAGATAGCCATATCGAAGCTTAAGTCCAACAAAGCTGCTGAAGCGGATGGCCTGACTGCCGAGCTCTTCAAAGCGGCAGGCGATGACTTGGTAAGGAGCATACACCAACTCATCTGTAAAATATGGTCGGACGAAAGTATGCCCGATGAATGGAACCTCAGCATTGTTTGTCCAATTCTCAAGAAAGGAGACCCTCTGAACTGCGCCAACTACAGAGGCATCAGTCTCCTTAACATCGCATATAAGATCTTTTTCGCCGTATAGTGTGAACGCCTGAAGCCGTTTGTCAGCAACCTGATAGGTCCATATCAGTGTGGCTTCAGGCCAGGAAAGTCCACCATCGACCAGATATTCACACTACGGCAGCTCTTGGAGAAGACCAATGAGCTTCAGATCGATACCCACCACCTATTCATCGATTTTAAGGCCGCGTATGACAGCATCTATAGAGACGAGCTATATAGAGCAATGTCTAGTTTTGGCATCCCTGCCAAACTCGTCCGTCTGTGCAGGATGACGATGGAGAATGCACGCTGCTCCATCAAGGTCGGTAAAGATCTCGCCGAGACCTTTGATGTCCGGATAGGATTTAAACAAGGCGATGCGCTGTCATGCGATTTTTTCAACATTCGTACTTGAAAGAATAGTGCAAAACTCACGAGCAAACACAAGAAGCACTATCTTTCAAAAGTCCGTCCAACTACTCGCATACGCCGACGATATTGACATAATCGGGAGAAAGCAGCGTGATATAGGCTCCGCTATAAATACAGACAACGACACCAGCGCTGAGATCAAGCGAAGAATAACTCTTGCCAACCGCTGTTTCTTTGGGTTAAGAAGGCAATTGAGTAGCAAAGCCCTCTCTCGGACAACAAAAGTCACCCTTTATAAGACTTTAATAATCCCGGTCCTGCTCTATGGCGCAGAGGCATAGACATTATCAAAAATGGATGAGGGTGTTCTTGGTTGCTTCGAGAGAAAAATTCTTCGGGCGATCTTCGGTCCCGTCTGCATTGACGGTGAGTGGAGGAGGAGATACAACGACGAACTGTATGGACTGTACAGCGACATGGACCTAGCCAGAAGAGTGAAGATCCAAAGACTGAGATGGCTGGGTCATGTAGAGCGCATGGAAACCAATGCTCCGGTCCGAAAAGTCTTCGAATCCGCCCCCGAGGGACAGCGCAGTAGAGGAAGGCCAAGACTCAGGTGGCGCACGCAAGTGAAAGAGGACCTCAGCCAACTTAGCGTGCGAAACTGGAGACAGCTATCCAGGGATCGAGCTAGCTGGAGAAGCTTGTTGACTGAGGCCCAGGTCCACCCCGGACTGTAGCGCCACCTAAAGTAAGTAAGTAAGTCAGGGTGTTGAAATAAAGATTGTGGCTGGCGGATGAACAACGGCACTGAAGCTGATTGCTGGCTTCGAAATATCCATCACACTTCACCTAGGACTTGGTACCTACAGCCTGGTATAGAACCTGGTTTCACGTGCGGGTAACTACACGATTGCGTAAAGATTAACCTGTTGCGTTGGCACCAAAAATCTCGGGTAACAAGGGGTTCACTATTAATAACCCAACAAGACGCACGTGACACGTTCTAATCTTGAACCAGATCAGATGTAGCAGAAAAGCTAGAGTAAGGCCTTTCAAACTTATATCACCGCCATCCAGCAATTACAATGGGATCAGACGCACAAAATAAGTACCAATATGCATATCTTACAGTTTCTATTGGAATGCGGGTTTTTTTTAAGTGTCCTACTAAATCTGAAAATTTCGGTTAGATTCGCCAGCATCAGTCAGGCATGGGCACTTATGCCCGCACCGAAAATATAGATTGTGCTGCCCAAGACTATTTCTACGAGCAATGACATTAGATTTTACCTTCAAAATAGGAAAAGAGAGTATCTTTGGTAGGTAAAACATAGCCGCCATGGCTTTGCGAACATTGTGTAGAACTGGTCGTGACGTCGAAGTCCCATTAGGAGGATGATTATCTAACCAGTTATTATTTGTTCTGGGGGCTTACGGGTGCGGTGATCTGCGCGAGCCCTGTAATTTGGAGAGTTACTTAATTCATGGCAGCTGGAACTTACCTATCCTCGTTAACCAAAAGAGATTAGACTAATGTGTGAGATAAGACCAAGTGCTAGTTCTTTGGAGTAGAATAAATTTGGTAAATGGTAAGAATAAAACAAAATAAAAGCATAATTCGTTACCTCGGGGTATAGGTCGACCCACGACTAGATTTTGGGCACCCCAATGCCCAATGTTGGGGGCCAACTAGAAGACAAAAGGAAGTTACCAGCGTTGATTGCCAACTGTATTTCGTCTTCGCGAGAACCACGCCGGTCCTGTGCCTAGCCTGGGAGCGTGGAGGACTTTCTGTTCTCAAAAGCCGAACAAGATACGACATAAAGCTTAACCCGAAGTCGCTTATAAAGAAAAAAAAAGAAGGAGCAGGTGGTGTTAGGCCTGCGTGACTCGCCTCCTCACGATTAGGAATGGTTCACTAAAGCTATCAGCAAATCACTGTAACCATTACAAGAGGCACTTGCGAAATGAGTGATCAAAGTAGAAGCACTGTAAGCTTGGCAGATCTTAGCTACTGCGACTCCTCCGAGTTATCAGCAGATCTTCGAATAAAGAGTCGCTATGGGTGATCTGAATAGAAGCGCACCGAAAAGTGACCAATCGAAGTGACCGATCAAAAAAATGAAAAGTGTCACAACTGAGCAATGTTCGGAAGTTTTATCAAAACTTAAATTGAACGTTTTAAGCAAATAAAATTTAAACAGAAACCTGAAGAGATAGCAAAGTATATAAAGTAAGTATAGGCACAGTAGGCATCAACATTAAGGATATGGCAAAACCACTTTTGCAAGCTATGAAGCCACAGAGACGATCCAAACTCCCCTCCAGCCAAAACGAACTATTCAAGTTAAACGACGAAAGTAAAGATTTCTACCAATTCGACCAAAATGAATCAAAGTTAGCTTAAGTATAACAAGACGGTCGAGGCCTATCTGCTGAGCTATTCAAAGGAGCAGAAGTTAACTTGGTAGAAAGTATGCCTACAACAATTCATTGTCGATGATTTTGTCGAAGGAAAATATGCCTAATGAACGGAACCTGAGCATCATATTCCAATTCATAGAAAGAGCCCTCTTAGGTGTATCAGCTAAAGCAGCCTCAGTGTTCGTAATTGGTGTAAGAATTTTGTGTATAGTCTTATGTGAACGCCTGAAACCTTCTTCTTATCCTTTTTGTTAAACCTTTCCTCGTTATACGAACTTATGCGTAACGAGTTTCCCATTTTTACTGCATCGCTGCTGCTCCACTTATGGGGTTGGCTAATGTCGCAGACCGCAGAACGCGTCTACATAATGCTCGGTCCTGGATGGCTTCAGTGGTTAGCCCCAGGTGTTGTTGTGCATTTGCCATCTGAGAAATCCATTTGTTAGTAATCTGATTATAGAAGATAATCGCAGCACCAATTGACTTAACATTCAAAGGAAAACTCAACAATTCTAAATCGAGACAAAGTGACAAGGTCCATGGCTAGTTTAGTCGATCATTTCAAATTATGCTGACATGAGTGACAATTTTCTTTAAAAAGATCATCTTTTCAGATGAAGCGTATTTTTATCTCGGGGGCTACGTAAACAACAAATTTGGCGTATGTTGGAGTGGGAAAATCCATACGTTGTTATAGAGAAGCCGATGCATCCTGAACGTGTGACTGTTTGGTCTGAGTTTTTAAGTGGCAGAGTTATTGGCCCATTTTTCTTCCAAGACTATAGTGGAAGTCACATTACAGTCAATGGAGAGCACTACCGAAGGAATGATAAATGATTTTTTTTTATGAAATTGAGGATTTGGTTCCAGCAACATTGGGCTACCGCCACACAAGCCGTGCAACAATCGATTTTGTAATTATTCGTTTTGATGATGTTGCTTTGCTGCCACGGAGCTGTGATTTGACTCCTTTTTGTGGGGTGCCATTAAATTTCGATGCTAAGTGAACAATCCAGACACACTTCAGCCACTCAAGAATAATATTGTTCAAGCTATTCGTCAAGTAGGGACCGAGACCACTGAAAATGTATTGACAAATTGGGTTAACAGAATGGCGTACTGCCAAGCCTACAGAGGCTTCCTTCCAGAATAAGTAGGAAGGTTTACTCTTTTCAATAAGGCAACAATCGTTGGAAAATATTGGATTGGGGTTTTTGTAATAGAACAATTATAAGTGGCACTGTAGCAGAGGAAAACTTCGTCTTAGGAGGACCGATTTAGTGAAGAAAAAACCTTAACAACCTTAGAGTACCCAACCGGAGGTTGACCTGGTTAACTGTGATAGCTGGAGAGATTTATTGTTAAGGCCCCGGTTCACTGCGGACTGTATCGTCTCTTATACTAGATCATTGCAAAAGTTCATTGGTTTATGGACTTGTTGTATACCAGTTGTATACGTCGTGGCATCAGAAGTCATTTTTCGCTAGACTACGTAGAGTTAAGTCTACCCAAGCTTTGCTATAAATTCAGACAACGACACCAGTGCTGAGATCAAACGAAGAATAACTCTTGCCAATCGCTAAGTGGGGGGGGGGGGGGGGAGATACAACGACGAACTGTTCAGCGACATCGACATAGACAGAAGGGTGAAGATATAACGACTGAGATTGCTGGGTCATGTAGAGCGGGTGAACACCAATCCCCCGGTCCGGTCTTCGAATCCGACCTCGAGGGACAGCGCAGCAGAGGAAAACCGACTCAGGTGGCGCACGCAACCAGCTTAGCGTAAGAAACTGGAGGCAGCTAGCAAAAGATCGAACTGGCTGCCTGTTGACTGAGATTCAGGTCCAACCCGGTCTGTTGCGCCAAGTCTGACTAAAAGTTACACCTCCGCCATGTGATGCTGTACGAGTTTTGAAAAGGAGTAAGTGTTGAAACTGCATTCAAAAGTGGTTTGATAGATTTCAAAACGGTGAGACCTTAGACGATCAATCGCGTAGTGAAAGGCCTTCTGATATTGATGAGGACATTGTGCGAGCCTTAGTGAAATAAAACCCGAAGATTTCAACTGAGAAGATTGCTGAGAGACTTAATATGGACCATTCGTCAGCATTTAGCCATTTAAAAAAAAAAATTTGATTAATTTCCAAGCTCGACACGTTGGAGGCGTATTGTTTGACGAAAAAAATAAGCTGAACCGTGTTTCCGTGTCTATATCTCCGCTTAGAAGCCATGAAAACGACTTTGATCAAGTGACGAGAAGTGGATTCTGTACAAAAATGTGCAACGAAAAGGAACTGGACAGGTGTAGAGGCCATGGCAAAAGTTGACTTCCATCCAAGGAATGTAGTGTTGGTGGGATCCCAGGGCTAGGCCACGCGTCGCCCGACAAACGCTGCAAAGTGGTGGATTGATGTTTGTTTGTTTACTAACTACATGTAGAGATATATCTATATCCATGGGCATACAAACAGCCGAGAGATGAAGATAGACTGTTTCATTCCAACATTTATTCTGCTGAGAGAAATCCTTTCAAATAATTGGACGCGTAACCACAGTGTTGAAAGCATTTACCAAAGACCTTTGTAAGATTTGGGGAGTTATCAATCTGAACTCTTAAAGTACTTACATCTAACAGCTTTTCGATATCGTCGCAGAAGTTTTCATACGTCCGCATTGCCATATGCAGTCCCTTATGTGACTGCGAGTCCAGAAGAAAGTCCACCACGTGCCTCAGATATGGGACATTCCAAGTTTTGATGCACTCATCGATAGTGCCAAAAGTTGCCCTCAAAAACACATGCAATTCCTTAACTTCCGGTGAGTTGATGTCCTCCGACAGGATAATCATCATCTTATTAGCCAGCACCCCGAAGTTTGTGATCTTCCGACTAAAACTCGAGATGTTGACTGTCCGCAGGAACAGAAACAACACACAAAAGTTCTTATAACAGAGATTTATCAGAACAGACAGAGCCAGCTGCGCCAGATTCTCCTCTTCGTTGTAGATAATCTGCACCAGCAACTCCACCAATCCAGTCAAATATGGCTCCTCCCACGTAATACTGATGCCATATGTGAGATCCTGCAAAATCATCAGCAGGCGTTGGATTTTATCCTGAAAATAACAGACATTGGGCACAACTCTGCGTTATGAGTAATCAAATTCACACTCTTACCTGCGCTGTTGTCTTCTTCAAAACAAATGCCAGCAGAGGGACAAATCGATAGTCGTTTACTATGGACTTTCGTGCATCGAGATTCTTTGAGCAATGCTGGAGAACTGTTATGCAGGACCACATAACATCTGCATCAGGATTCAGTACTTCAATCACCGCATGGAGATCAACAAAGAATTTCGATATCTCCAGCGAGTTTGGGGAGAAGTATTGCGGCTGTATTGCTGTGCTGAGGAGCTGCATAAGAAGTCTTTTAAACAGGATAAAGGAAATCCATACAATTCGAACTTACGGAAGCACTTCTGTTTAGAAGGACGAGGGTTTCTTCTAGTTTAAAATTTTTGTAGGTCTCCGCTTGCACACTAAAGTCGCGCACATATGAAATTGCTACGTCCGCTGAGCGTTTCGCCATTTCAACAAATAAATCCTGCACTAAAAATCATGCACTTAAATTTAATTAAATTTAACAAACACTTTCAATATTCTGTTGAAGACTTTCTTAAGATTAAAGCGGAAAAACGCCAGCGACAGGACCTATGATGCCGAAAAAGCGATTTTAGATTTTTGAATTACATTACAAATTTTGCAAATGTCAACTGTCAAAACAGTGCTACCTGGTGTTGGGAGAGAGTTCTAAACAAAACACATACAGCGGTTTCTCTTGATTGGTTTGTATCTTGGCTGTGACTGAGGGCACGTTAAGTAGGTTTCTCCAACAAAAAAACTCGAACTATCAATTTAGACTGTTTAGAACGTAAAAATAAGAACCTTATCGGCCAAGTTTCACAATATTTTAGTTGTCGATGTCTTTTGCAGTCAAGAAGATAATTTCTGGAGTGAGAAATGACATCAGAGAATGCATCGTTTGCCACGGGACATTGATAAGGACAGAATCTAGTGTCAAATTAGTCCTAAACAGATTCAGCATTCTAAACTAGAATTGAGGTCCAAAATGATGACATCAGATTAGAGTGGCACTTATCCACTATTTTGTGCTGGTTATGATACTAATAAACTTCGTGGTGTTTTGCACTTAAAATGAGGTGTGCAACATGCAGCCAAATTCAATAGTATCAGCAGCATACTTTTAGACAATCTCTGGGGGGCTGTGAAAAATATCTGCCAACGAAGTCGACACCTCACCTGCATCGACAAAAGGCCGGAAAACACTGGCCCATTAATGCGTTTTTTTCATTGAGTTTTCGCGATGTTTCTCTTGCTTCGTACTCGAAAACCGTAGCAAAATCCTTCGAATTTATTTTTAACAAAAAATGGATGGAGGACTAAACCAAGACCGAAGTTACTCGAACAATTGTTCCTTTAAAACGACCAAGAGTATGGCACGTCTTTGCTGGAACTTGGATAATTATTTTTGCCCATGCATTGATGAAAACGAAGTCATGCTTAAAGCCTACAGGCGTTTCATAAGCCCGGACCTGGTGATGACAAATCGTTAGCTTTCTCCGATCAAGTCATCCAACATCATTGCTGTCAATGTAGAGTGTAGAAGCCCAGTAGAAATTTGGCCTCTATAACATACTCCAACCCAAAGAACCGACAGATTGACATGGAGAAACAGGACTCGTTCAAGGTGATGATACAGAGAATGATCGGGTTTTTTTGTTTTGTGAATGTCGATGTTGCACAAACAATTTGCGTGGAGTGGCTTAAATGATGCGAAGACAACGTAGTAGTAGCCTGTACTTCTTCTTTTCTAATTGTTTAGATCACGAGTAGATCTCATCCTTCGATGCAGTGCTGGTCTATAACCTTCCTTCTCCCATATACATATGTACTGCCCTCATTCATCGTAAAACCAGAGGTTTAATTGCCGCTTGGTCGCCAAACACATTAATAGCAGTTAAGCTGATGGCTTGTAGACAACATTCTTATTCACGTTTTGCGTACGAATAGTGATATCGCATATACATATCACTTTACGTACCCTGATCGCAACAGAGCGATGGTCCGAGTTAATGTTGACCACTCGGAAAGTGCCAGTACGAACAATGCTGTCTGGCGCCGATTTCAATATGAACAATCTTCCTGACGGCTTGTGTTGAGATGTGGCAATTGCACGAGTATAGCAACTACTTAAATATTCGTGTTACAAATGCTTTGAATCTGAATTCATTGCCAGACGTGCTATATAGGTTATTGTTTGGAGTCGTAGCTTGGGCCCTAAGCACATGTTCGGTCCAGGAGGCCAGAAAACTTGTCTTTAAAATTTTGGTCATCAACATTGCCTATGAACTATTATGCATCAACTTAGAGGTCCTGGTTTTTAATAAAACTCTTGGATAGTAGCCACACAGAAGTTGTGAGTGACACGTTGGCGTGTTCAGGTTTCTTGCTTCTCCATCTCTACCCCAGGCCCCCGACACAACAATTGACCGGTGATTCGAATATGTCGGAGTAGCTCTGCATAAATCTGTGGATACCGCCGTTGATCCGCATTTGTTTCTTTCATCGACGTTTAGATAAAGGACAAGTGCCCTAGCGGGTGGATACTTACTTACTTACTTTAAGTGGCGTTACAGTCCGGGGTGGATGTGGGTCTCAGTCAACAAGCGTCTCCAACCAGTTCGATCCCTAGCTAGCTGCCTCCAGTTTCGCACGCTAAGTTGGCTGAGGTCTCCTTCCACTTGCGTGCGCAACCTGAGTCTTGGCCTTCCTACTTCCTTCTACTGCGCTGTCCCTCGGGAGCGGATTCAAAGACTTTTCGGACCGGAGCATTGGTGTCTATGCGCTCTACATGACCCAGCCATCTCAGTCTTTGGATCTTCACTCTTCTGGCTAGGTCCATGTCGCTGTACAGCCCGTACAGTTCGTAGTTGTATTTCCTCCTCCACTCTCCGTCAATGCAGACTGTACCGAGGATCGCCCGAAGGTAAACAAAGCCATTAACTACCTCAAAGTTATATCTGTCGAGGGTGACGTTCTGCCCGAGACGTCGGTGTTGGTTGTTCTTTTTGCTTGACAGCATATACCTGATCTTGCCCTCATTGACTGCTAAACCCATTTTCACCGCTTCCGTCTCAATACTCGCGAAAGCGCCACTGACATAACGCTGCTTTCTCCCGATTATGTCAATATCATCGGCGTATGCGAGTAGTTGGACGGACTTTTGAAAGACAGTGCCTCTTGTGTTTGCTCGTAAGTTTTGCACTATTCTTTCAAGTACGATGTCGAAAAAATCGCATGACAGCGCATCGACTTGTCTAAATCCTTTCTGGACATCAAAGGTCTCGGTGAGATCTTTACCGACCTTGATGGAGCAGCGTGCATCCTCCATCGTGAAACTAGACATTGCTCTGTATAGCTCGTCTCTATAGATGCTGTCATACAAGGCCTTAAAATCGATGAATAGGTGGTGGTCGATCTGAAGCTCATGGGTCTTCTGGTCGATGGTGGACTTTCCTGGCCTGAAGCCACACTGATATGAACCTATCAGGTTGTTGACGAACGGCTTCAGGCGTTCACACAATACGGCGGATA
Organism: Volucella inflata; assembly: GCA_928272305.1. NCBI lineage: Eukaryota > Metazoa > Arthropoda > Insecta > Diptera > Syrphidae > Volucella > Volucella inflata. The sequence goes on from OV743720.1 coordinate 95,817,350, forward strand.
AGATCTTATATGCGATGTTAAGGAGACTGATGCCTCCGTAGTTGGCGCAGTTCAGAGGGTCTCCTTTCTTGAGAATCGGACAAACAATGCTGGGGTTCCATTCATCGGGCATACTTTTGTCCGACCATATTTTACAGATGAGTTGGTGTATGCTCCTAACCAAGTCATCGCCTGCCGCTTTGAAGAGCTCGGCATTCAGGCCGTCCTCTCCAGCAACTTTGTTGGACTTAAGCTTCGATATAGCTATCTTCACTTCATCAAGGTCGGGTGGACGGAATTGTTGGTCATCATCGTCCAAGTTGAAAGGTGGATTGATTCTGCCTGACAGCGGTATTTGGTCCGTCATCGCCGTTATACAGTCTGCAGAAATGGTCTTTCCAAATTATTGGCATTGACTGCGATTCTACTACGATGTTCCCTTGTTTATCTCTACAGGCTTCGGTTCGGGGTTTGTTTCCGTGACATGTTATTTTTACCTTTTGGTAAAGCTTCCGTCCCTCATTCCTGGAGTAGCATCTCTCAATTTCCTCGATCGCGCGCTTCTCATGCTCTTTCTTCTTTCTCCTGAGAAGCCGGTGTTCGTCTCTCATCTTCCGCTTATAGAGCTCATGACCAGCTCTGGTCCTTCTATGCAGCGCCGCTTTATATACATCTTGTTTAGCTGCATGTGCTTGCCGGCATTCATCATCGAACCAGGGGTTTCATTGTGGTGGACGAGTGAAACCCAGCACACTAGAAGCGGCATCTCTGATGGCGTTTTGGCAGTGTTTCCAATGGTCTTCAATACTTGATGCTGGCGGTATTGGACCCCTTAAGAGATTCAGAGACACTCGATCGGAAAAGGACTTGATGATCTCTTGTGATTGCAGCCGTCTGACGTCGAATTTCCTCACAGCATTAGCTTGTCTTGGCGTAGTTTAGGATATCCGCAACCGTACCTTGGCTACAACAAGGTAATGGTCCGAGTCGATGTTGATCGCAATGTGATCAATCTGGTTGATGTATGTCGAGATGCGGGAACCGCGTGCTAGCTACGATAATGTTTCGCCCCGCCGCAAAGTCGATTAGCCTGAATCCGTTATCGGAGGTGGTGTCGTGCAGGCTATATTTTCCGATTGTTCCACCAAAGAAGAGCTGAGTGGATACGCTTGTTAATTGAGGCCCAGGTCCACTCCGGACTGTAGCGCTACCTCAAGTACATTAAGTGAGTCCTAAAATCTTGGAGTGCTTTTGCTATTACATGAGTGGAAAAGTGAATTCGTGTCATTGAAGATGCAATGCGCCCAAGTGAATGCAGAAACATGGTCGTAGGGTGAATAGAAAGCAAATAGTATTGTCCAAATTATTGGCAGCTGAAATCATATTGCAGATGTGGATCAACTTGCTACAGAGCTAGACAGTAGACCAAGCCTTGTGTCTTTATTGAAAGCGATTGCATTCGACTTCATTAAATATGTTTAGTCGTCTTTATAACAAAGACTAATGCAATCTTAATTGCTGTAGTTTTTGAAGAATAGGTCTTCCTAAGTGGATATTTGTAAATAATTTGTAACATAGGAGTCATTTTTGGCATGGTCTTAGCAATACACGTTTAGAGGAATTCTAATTACAAGGAATGCCCTCCGCCAAAATTATCCATATCGTGGATCTAAGTTGTTGATGTATAAAACATTTCTCTGCCAATTTATAACAATTTATTAATATATCTTACATTGTGCTTATATAAATAAATTAACCAACACTAAACTATTTGCAAATATGTTTTTTGTTTTTTTTTTTAATGGAAATGCTTTCCCATTTTCCAATTTCTTAGGATCTTACACCCATTTCGACTTCCTTGTTGCGACTCTTCAAGAATCTCTCGTAATCCAATTTAACTTGTGGATCAGCTGGAGTCCAGTCAATCGCCTTCGAGTAATACTTCACAATTGAACTAACCGTTCCCGGCCGGGAGCATATCGTGTGCATAATGTAAACGGGGATACAAATTATAGATGCGGCGCAACTTATCCAACCGATGGCAATGGCCCAGCCAGGATAAACGAATCTATTGTACGAAACGTCCCGATTAAACACAATGGATGTGAAGAAAATGGCCTTCAAACAATGAACATTCTTGAACAACAATTTCATCGATGTGAATATGGAGTAACTTACGGTCAAAATTACAGGTGTGATGTACTTCCAGCACACCAGCCACATTCTACTTGGATACTTGCCTAACATGAAGTAAACATCATCTGAAAACTTTTCGATGCCATAGAGCCAACCGATGATTACCACTTCGATTAGGCAAATTAAAATGACGGATATCGATGCCGAATACCAGTCAAGGAGCTGTAATATGTACATGCCGCCCTGAAAGTAAAAATAGAAAGATATAGCTTACGAGATTGTTAATTAGAAAAATATTGTATTTGGCCTTAAAAGCCTTATTTTTGCCTTGTTCGAGCTGTTGGAATGACTATTGCTGTCAGATAGATGGCGTTATTCACAGTAGATACCGTCATATCATATATATTAAAATTTGAAAACAAAGTCGTTTGTATTAATACAGAAAGTAAATCCTGTGGACGACGTGCCTATTCGTCGATTAGGTCTGCTTTTAAGGAACATTCATACCTTTAGGTGGAAATTGGCCTCCTAAGCCAGCGAAATTATGAAAATTTCCAAAGGAAATCGGGAGCTTAGAGGATGACAATGAATGATTAGAGTTGGTTCTTCTCAGCTATGACAGAACGTGATATACGAGTATATAATACCTAACCTGACTGCTTGTTCCTCTTAAAATTTTCCAAAAGCTACTATCAAGTCTACAAGTCAAGCGACATAAGATTTGACGTGCTCAATAGCTCTATTTTTTTAGGTTTGTTGTATCTTCGTTAAGGATTGCCCTTTCATTCTTCTTAAAGTTGTTGTGCCCTAATGGATAGAACTGAAGGGGTAATCGCCAAGAAGGACTACGCTTTGTGCATTGTTATAAACATTCAACTACTGCTCTTAAAAATTTTTTACTTTCAGGTGACAGCAACATTAGATTTCATTCGTCGCGTCGTTAGGAAAACTTGGGTCTGTGTTCCATGCGGACATATACGTAACCCTGTTGGCCATGAACTTAAATATTGGTAAAAATTGGTGAGGCGAAGTAACTGCGTTTATCGCGACAGCCAAGCTGCGCTTAAGGACTTTTGATAACCTATTACAATAGCTAATGGTAGTCCGACGTAGGAGTCACACTCTTTGTAAGTAGATTTCCGGCTTAAAATGGCACCTATAAAGGTGAACCAGGTCGCTAACCAATGGCTTTCTTTTCTTGTAGATTGGAAAATCATGCTTATCTAAGTCCCATTCATCAGGGTTTCTTCAAGAGAAGCCAGAAAAGCAGGAAAAGCCAACTAGCGACCCCCGACTTTCATAACCGTCACGCTTCGTAGGCCATTTCTTTTGTAACTGCTCGATGGAACATCTCTTTATTTTATGTCGACATTATTTGTGGCGTCTCAGATATCTTCAAATTTACGTTGATTTCAACCAGTCCGACCAGAGTACCAGAGACATCCTCCTTCCTTGTGAAAAATAGTCTGTCACTTCTGTTTTGTGTAGTACCCAAGGCAACTACCCAATTTAATGTATGACGCTTAGTGAACAGAACAGAGTGAGCCCTAGCATTGGGGCTTTAGGAAAACTTGACGGGACAAGACAAGTAAAGATAGAAATATTAAGGCTGAAATCAAACAAAGAAGCTGGACCTAACACATTACCGACTAAGGCAGTCAAAGTTGCTGATAACGACTTATTTCTCAAATCTAATCGGAAGAGTGAGCCTGATGATTTCAATCTCACCATAATTTTTCCGATTTACAAAAAAGCAGACTCTTCAACTGCGCGTCAACTATAGAGGTATAAGTCTCCTCAACATCGCACACACGATCATATCTGCCATATTGTGTGAACGTCTGCAACCCTTCGACAAGAGGGCGTCTTCAGACCAGGAATGTCCGCACATGGCATCTATCGAAAGCGGATGAAGATTCCTCAGTCGCTTTGGGGGAAAAATTGTTTGAAAAATATTCGGTCCCGTTTGTATTAACGGGCTTTGAAAGAACAGATTCAACGACAAAGAATACGAGCGACATCGACCTCACAACAGTCGCCTGAGATAGATAGCACATGTAGTGCGAATGGATAACAACGTTCCCGCCCGCAAAGTCTTCGAATTCAACCCAGACAGGGCAGTTGAGGAGGACCTTAACTTAGGTGATGAGCACAAGTAAAGGGTGATTCTTTCAGACGTACCATTCTCAGTGTCGATTTCATGAGAAATTACGTATGCATCGTGTCACACTGATACGGTACTCCGTTGAGTATTTTTTGATATTTAATTATGAAAATACTTAGCCCGGTACAGTACCTACAATTCAACGTTCTATACGAATGTGTTTCGTGCTTTTAGAGAAATTTATGATCCACACAATCGGCCTACCGAACGCACAATTGACTATATCATCAAAAAGTTTGTAACCCAATTTTCATTACTGGATACCACATCTAGCACGTAGTCTAATACATATAAATATAACTGCGCTAGCGGAGAATGTATTCGATAACGGTAATAAATCGATCTTCGCCGTTCTCAACTGTCGTATGCAACAATTTGGCGTAGTTTGCGTGAGGACCTTGATTGCAAAAACTGAGGCCCCCCGCCCCTCGAATTATCTCCGTTTTAGTTGTTGCGCTCTTCAAAAGATCCGAGAAGATCAACTATTTTCGACCAACAGTTTATTCAGCGACGGAGTCCGTTACAGGTTTAATAGCTACGTCAGTAAGCAAATTATCTGAGGTGCGGCATACGGCAACCAAAGAGGTTGAAGAGCTGCCACTGCATCCAACCGAAACAATGGCTAGATGTGGTTCATGGGCTAGTTGAATCATCGGTCTATATTTCTTCAGAACTGAGGCCGGTCGGAATATAACTGTGAATGGCGCTCGTTATCGTTTCAATATAATCTACTATTTGCAGCTTGAAATTGAAGCTCATGGTTTCGACGAGGTCAGGCACAGGTTAACTTTAAACTGAAGCATCACCTTAGAAAGCAATAGCTGGAATTAGCCATCCAACGTCCCCTTGGGCTCAAATCGAAAGGAACCCAAGTGACTTGTTTTTGATTCATTTCCAACCCCTGAAATCGCTTGGAAATGGCTTGGCAGGTAACTCCTTATACTGAAGCAAGCTCTTCTAGCGTTTGCCACGGATCCTCATCGAGCAATGCCTCTAATTCAGCGTCTTCGAAGGATTTTGGGCTTCCTCCACGTGGACGGTCGTCAACATTTCCAACGACATAGAGCATTTTCGTAAACTTTTTTGAGCTCTCGATGCGCTTAAGCCGCCGTTTTTTTCGAATGAAAGCAGAAAATCAACAAATGACGATTATTTGGCACAAAATCAGACATATTCACACAACCAAGAGTACATGAAGCCAAAACAAAATCACTAATGTGTCAAAACGGTTTGTTTACCACGTGTCTAAGCTTGGTTCATGACGTTATGGATGTGTCAATATCGACCAGCACTTACTGTTGGAGCCATCTATTGAAAAACAGCGAGGACTGAGTTGCACACCTTATAATATGCGAGTGCTATTAAATATATTATATTATCGTTCTTCCTAATACCAACCGCAAACCAATGAGGAATATGATTGCGTCGCGTCGGTCAGTAAATCAATTCTGATTTCGATGAAGCACTGTAAACCTAACGACAATTTGGATACACAAAATTCCCTTACAGACCCTTAGTGAGATCAGATATATCTTCTTAAATCTTGTGAAACCTTGTCTTCCAGAGGATACACCAGCCCACCGAATGGTTAATGATTGCAGATCACCATGGTGTTTAATGGGGTATTTCTCCATGAGGACTTAACACATTTGACGTCAAATAAGAGTGTCAAATGAGTTATGTTCCTGATGCAAAAGCAATAAAAGCAAAAAAATTGATTTTTAAAACTTACACGTGTAACCATAACCATTGACACCAGACACATCACCGAGCACGAACCTAAAGTTAAAGCAAATTTGTACTTTCTAAGGCTCACGACTTCATCGAGGATTGACGATATGATGGCCTCTATTTGAACAAACTGAAACAAATAAACACAGTAGAAAGGTTAACAGTTCAGTCTTCTCGTAGGTACATACCACACTATCTAGTCCCAATAGGAACAGCATGAAGAAAAATAAACCTGCCCATAAGTGTGGCAATGGAAGCATCGATATCGCCTGTGGATATGTTATAAATGCTAATCCTGGACCAGAAGTTGCAACATCAGCAACAGGTATACCCGATTGCTCTAAATCAGACCAAAAGACAATTAATAAATGACTTCGTGCACCCATTGTACTTACCAGATAAGTAACCGAGGACGGAGAACACGACGAGACCGGCAAAAATACTCGTCGAACAGTTTATTATCGGAATAAGAATGGCATCACTTTTGGCATTGTTTTTGAATTTATTGAAGCTAGACATGTTGACAATACCACCCCATCCAGGCCCAAGGGAGAAGAATATCTGAATTGCCGCATCTGCCCAGACTTTAAGATCCAGAAGTCTTGACCATTCCGGTTTGATGTAAAATAGAATGCCTTTCATAGCTCCAGGCAGTGTTATTCCACGAATGAAGAGAACAATTAAAATGAAAAATGGAAAGGTAGCTGTGAAGTACACGACTTTTCCGACCTATTTAATGAAATCATATTTTGAAGAGTATAGGTTGTAGATACTCGTGTCTTACCGTTTTGATGCCTCGGATAATGCTTACGTAAACCACAATCCATGTGAATACAAGGCATCCAAAAAGTGGCCAAACCACTGGACCCAAATTCTGGATTCCATCGGAGATTTTTAGAACCTCAAGGCTGTGAAAATAGCGAGCATTTTTGTGAGCAAATTTTATTTGCTTTTTTTAATCAATTTGGGAGATACTTACTGAAAAAACTCATCTGTCGGTGTTCGAAAACTATTTTTATCGGTGAAATTTCTTTTCGACAACTGAAAATGAAAATTGAACATAAATTTAAATACAGTCTCATTCATGTAAGGATGTTTATGGGGTAATGCCATACCTCAAGGACTTCTACACACTGATCTGTATTCCAGGAGTTATTACAACTATCCCATGGCAAGTCTTTGCTGATAATCCGTTTTAAAAACAAGATTGGATACGAAATCAATACGGAAAAGTAGCACGAACAGAGAAAGTTAACCACCACGATTGCGTATCCAGTACCTGGAAAAAATGAAAGAAACGGTTATGTGAAATTTATGAGTAATTTACCCCTAAACAGTTTCGGATTCTTAATTCTAAAATTCTGTATTCACTAGAGTCGGAAATCGATACCACGAGACTGTGCCACTTAAATGGCTACTATATTTGAAATAGGGTATCTATCTCTATACCTTGAAATTTTGAGCCACTTCGTCTGTATATTGGAGTGTTTGCTAGTATTTTCTCATTTGAGTGATTCGTGTGTTTGGCAGGGTGCGGAGCGTCCCCCGATCAAGACGATGAGGAATCCCGATTTTAGGTATCGACATCAATCTAGGATAGTTAAAAACTTAAGCGCCTCTGCGAATAGAAGATCTCTGTGAACTCTGTCGGACGTTTTTTTCCACACTGATGAAAAACAAGTTTTTTGAAACAAGTCGTACATGTTGCTTTGCTTGAAGTCTTTGGTACGGAATCTCCACCCCTTCATTATATAGCTAAGACCAATCTGTTACCTCACTATATCCCTTCGTACTGCATCCATGAACAGCAACCGCTCAAACTTGCATCGACTTTGCAGTTACAATACCGACAGACTTCGGAATCCCCTAGTGCGCCAAAAATTCAGCGACCATCTTGCCACAAGCAGTAACGATCAGAAGCTCAACGCACGGAGACATGAAAGGCTATTGGAATGACGTGCTGGACACCCAGATTCGAATCGATGAGCGTATCACACTTCAACCTGGAGAAACCCGAGTTAGTAGAGCAGTATTGTGCAAAGAAAAAACAAGTGCAGCGCAGTATGCAAGGTGGCAAGTGTTCATACGTCAACGTAATGGCCACGAAGGCTGAAGAAGCAGCTACCAGGTGTGACAGCCAGACAGACTAAAGTAGTTTAGAAGTTTAGATTGCAGCTGCTGGTTTCGGATTAGAATTAGCTTACCAAATAGAGGGAATATTTCGTGTTAGCACTTAATAATTTGGGCGACAGGGCCCAAGTCTCAAATCCCAACGTTTGAAATGCTACTTTAGCAAGAAATTCCCGAACTAGAACCGAATCTCCCAGCAACACAAAGATAGTAGCAGCAATCAGATCCTTCAAAAGAAATAAAGCGATCGGCATTGAGGGTATCCCTGCACATAAACTACGGCTAAATAGGTTAGGTTAGGTTAGGTATAACAGGGTGTGCCATAAGACACAACACTAGGCACAAAACCGAACCCATCGCGATCCCCTGTGGGTCCAGTTGAAACCAACTCCAATTTGCAAAAACCTAAACAGTCTCCCTATTAAAACACCTAATTCCTCTACAAAAGCCAAGAAGGCCTTTTAAATCCGTGCCTCCTATGTCCTCTAAGTTTTCAAAGAAATATTTTCTTATGAATTTCCTTCGGCTACGCGATGTTGCCTCACATTCACACAGTGTGTGTTATGTTCTCAACCGCTTGTAGATCCCTGCAGAATCTACAACTGTCTGCATTTGTCATTTTTAGTATCTTTGCGTGTTTCAGCAGTAGACAGTATCCTGTCAGTATTCCTATTAGCGTCCTAGGCTTATCACTATTTACGAGTAGCTTAATAAGCTTCCTAGATCTGTTACCGTCGAGAAGTGGTCATAGAGCCTTTGATACCGTATGTCCTTCTAGATTCGACCACCTTATGCTGGCGGCCTTTATGGTCTTTTCTTTAATAGTGCCCCTTACCATGCAGATGGGTGGTTTGACATCTGTTCTTGCAAGCTCGTCTGCTTGTGTCCTGGCACCTGGCACAGTCTCACCCGGTTCTGAATGCATAATGTTTTGAGCATTGTGCGACAGTCCCTGACTATGTCAGAGTTGATATTGATTGACTTCATTGCCTTAGGAGCGGCCTGGCTGTCGATGTAGATAGCGATATCTCTACCGGATACCGATCTCATCTGCATCAGCTCAGCCGCCCTGAGGACAGCTAGAACCTCTGATTGGAAGACACTACTAGTGTCCGGTAGCCTTATGGACACTCTTAGTTCCGGGTGCTCCGAGAAGATACCGGAACCTGTTCCTTCCTCTGTCTTCGAGCAAACGCCGCATTTTCTTGCCAGTCCTTCCTCTCCGGATATCTTATATCATACGGAGTGTCGAAATCGATTAAGGAAGGGATTTTATCCGTTTTAATAGTATTGCCTGACAGTAGCTCCTCCAGGATCGTGCAGTGTTCGAAGCTACTGCTTTTGAAAAGATCCAGATTAGTGAGTCGAATCGCACTGTTACCAGCAAGTTTTTTTTATCTGTAAATCAAACGGTGTTAGGTGCAGAAAGGTGTCCAATGCTTCTGTAGGGGTGGTACGAAGCGCACCTGTAAAGGCTATGGAAGCCGTTCTCTGAACTGCTGCTAATTTTCGGTAGATCGTTTTCTTAGTTGTTGCTTTCCACCATGCTAGTGTGCCATATGTCAGTATGGGCTAAATAGGAATGCGAGAAAAACAAAGTTCCTGAGGATTTCAAAGTCGGATGCTCAATTCAACGGACAAAAGGCCGAGAAAGTCGAATTCTTTCTATATTTAAGAATCATCTTCTCGGACAATGGTGGTGCCGAACTCGATGTGAGCGATACATTGCAATACCATCAAAAACTTGAAAAAGCAATGTTCCTAGTACCAGAACCAAGTTGCTACTTTTAGATCCAATGTGGAATAAGTGCTTATATACGGCTGTAGTATATGGAAGGTTACCAAAGTTGTCATTGGTAAATTGTAAACTTGCCAGCCAGGCAGAAAAACGGAACGGCCTGGGCAAATATGGCAAATAACAATTGAGACTACTGGGATAGGCGTTTTTAACACCATATGTGCCCCGAGGGATGTCCAGGAATTGCTGATGTTGGGGTCGGGTCAGTTGTTTTTCTTTGGCTTCTCCATGAACAATTTTACAAGCACAAGTCGGAAGCAATCAGAAAGTAATCAATTGTGTTAAATGCCTGGCACTGCGTTGCAACTACGTAATTGATATGGCCAAACCGTATTTTCTAATAAATTGGAATCCATTGCAAACCATATTTAGAAAAATATTTGACTAATTTTTTTTTTCGTGAAATCCATCTCTGTTAGATTTTTTAGATAGCAAAAAGTATTTAACAAAAAAGTGATAATTTATTTATATAATCATAGAACCTTCTGTTTCAATGAATTTACCAATTACCGAGTTAGCGTAAGTATCTGTATGTTTAAACAAAAAGAAGAAAGTTCTAATTGTTTTGCGATTTTATAGAGATACATGTGTGGTGCTTCTGCTGAGTTACATGTAATATAAGTAAGTATCTAACTAAATCTTTGTTAAAATCTATTAGAAGTATTTCGTGAAAAATTCATTACCATCACTTTGCAAGTCGGAATAAAAAATCATACAACTTCGCTCTGCAGATACTACTGTACTAAAAGTATTAATATTTTTCTAAGAGGATTCATCAACAGAAAAAAAATCTTATCATATGAACCTTGACATATGTGTATTGTTCAGGTTATAAAGAATTGTAAAGGTAAGAGAAGATACAGATTTTTGCTTTTTATCAAGAGATTCAGCATTTTTAATGCTTGAATTTAGCTTTGGGACATGTAACTACCACGGTTGATTTGTACAAAGAGCATTCTAGACATCCAATCTTCGGCTGCTTATTATGTTCGAAAGATCGGTGTATATTGTCTGATGTTCCAACCTTCAAGAAGCGTATCTGCGGGGTTGTGAATGGTCAGCTGGCTTCATTTGTCGCGTAAGTTGAACTTTATAAGGATGGAGGCAAATCCGAATGGAAAATACGCCATAGTGAGGTGTACGACACGTTCAATTGCTGCGAACGCCGGATAATCGATAAATTCTGATTTTTAGCAACACTTGCATTACAGAAGCAATATTTTCGACTGAGCGTGCATTACGATAATGTACAGACCTTGCGACATCAGTAACGCTTCCATTCCCTTCAAATTTCTTCACAATTTACCGATTGCTTGCGTAGTCGGTCGATTATGACATAATCATTCCGTAATGCTCGAAAAGTGGCTACGTTTGAATCACCATTTTTTGTAGTTAGTTTTAATAATTTTAACGCGTCGTTCGATTTGTAAGCGATCCATTTTTGTAAATGGCAAACTTTTAACTAATATTATGACACTTCAAATGACAGCTTAGTTTGGCAGGTGTCAAATGCCAGCGCTACCAACTTGAAACAACGAAATGAATGACCCTGTATTTCATCAGTTAAAGGATGGAAATGCCGCGTATTTGACTAATGTACTAAGCATATACATTACGCCAATTTGTCGTCTTGGAGTGTATGACAAATATGATTTTGAAGCCCTGTGCCCAAAATTCAGACTGTGTCAAATGAATTACAATTCACCGAGATAAGACTTATTTTTAACCGTAACGTATTTGTCAAAATAATATGAGAGAAGAACTTTAAAATTAAGTTTAGGACGCCACGAACCTGATCTTCCAATATGGTGCAGTCTCTGTAACCTACTAATTGTCTGCGGATATTTCCACACTCAACCTATGTAAGAGTATTCGCTTTTGGGCTAAATACAAATGTATCTATACCTAAAAATTACATTTTATCGATGCAAACCTCTTTCCGCAGAAGCATTACTTCAGGTTTTGTTAAAAGATACGAGGGCGGGACAATAAGTCCGTGACTTTTGGATTAAAACACAGATTTTTTGATAAAAAAATAATTTTATTTTTCAACGTAGTCTCCCTTGAGCTCTATACACTTTGTCCAACGCTTCTCCAATTTTTTTATCCCTTCCAAAAAAAATGATTTGTCGAGGTCCTCAAAATAGGCCTTTGTTTGCGAGATGACTTCATCATTGGAGTCAAATCTTTTTCCACCAAGCCATTTCTTCAGGTTTGGGAACAAGAAGTAGTCGCTCGGAGCCAAATCTGGAGAATAGGGTGGATGAGGGAGCAATTCATAGCCCAATTCATGGATTTTTGCCATGGCAACTGCACATGTGTTTGTGGTCGACTGAGAGCAAACGCGGCACCCATCTTGCGGAAAGCTTTCTCATGCCCAAGTGATCATTCAAAATTGAAACCACTGAGCCATGCGAGATCCCTACGGCTTCCACAATCTCTCGCACTTTCAATCTTCGGTCGGCCAACACCATATCGTGAATTTTTTCGATTGTTTCGGGTGTAGAGACCTCAACTGGGCGTCCAGGACGTTCGGCATCTTCAGTGCTTGTACGGACACAACGAAATTCAGTAAACCACTTTTTTACCATTGAAATCGATGGTGCAGAGTCCCCATAGTATTTATCAAGCTTAGCCTTGGTCACGGTAATGGTTTTTTTTCGCAAGTAATAATGCTTAATAAGCACACGAAATTCACTTTTTTCCATTTTCTCCTCAAATTAGTGAGTAGTCTGATAAAAATAGCTGTCAAACACAAACTAACTGACGCAGCATGTTTAAATTTTGACAGGAGTCAACTGACAGATGCCTGTTGACAGGAGCAGTGTTGCTGTTTCAGTAAAGAGGTCAGAAATTCAAAAAGTCACGGACTTATTGACCCGCCCTCGTATATGCCTTGAGAGGGTAGATCTGCAGAACATGCAGAAAAGGAAGCTATTCGAAGTTCAGCTCATAAAATGTTGCCATGGTGACTACCCAAGTGTTGTCCGAGCATTTTCTTGAAGGAAGACTCTTTCCTTCTTTTCCAAATACCGTAGCTCTTCCAACAAGTTGACATATTCGCCTTTGATTGTATTTCCAAATTGAATTGATATAGATTATACCGCGTGCATCCAAACTTTGTTATACACTGACCCAACTTGGCCTTGTGTGTCGCCGATTGCCTATTCATAGACTTACTTCTATTTTTAATAATGCTTATGATTACCTCAAATAGTATCTAAGAACCTGAAATTCATAAAGAATGAAAAGGTACGTACCTTTAAAAATTGGTGAGAGTCTGAACATTTCAATGCATCCAGTACTAGAAAACTGTCCAATGACGATTTCCATGAAAAACAGTGGAATACCACACAAGAACAGCATTAACAGGTACGGTATTAAAAAGGCACCTGCAAATAAAGTTTCAAAAAATATTTTTAATAAAAATTAATGACGAGTCCGATAGAAATAATAAAAATAGAAACTCATTGACCCCGACGTGATTTGAACACGCAACCTTCTGATCTGGAGTCAGACGCGCTACCGTTGCGCCACGGAGTCACATGAAAGTCACTTATCTAATAAATGTTTTCTTTGAAAAGTATCTATGTGAAGTTTGATGAGATGTTTGCAGATGCAGTAATTTACGCAATATCAGGAATAGAGTGGGATGATATGTGACGTACCTAAATAGTGTCAAACGAAATAAACATACTTTTTGTGTGAATGTGAAACAAAGAACATATTGAAGTTGGTATGAGCTAAAAAGTTGTGCAACGCCTGTGAATTGTGAGCAATTGAATAGAGATTTATTATCGAAATAGGCACATACGACACCTCAAAACGTGGAGTTAACCCTGCTCAGATCTAAAAGTGTCATTCATTTTGAGAGATTTCGATCAAATTTTTATTTCAATATATTGTTTGGAACTTGCCATTATGAATGGAATATAACATCATTCTAGCAGGCATAGATCCAAATGAAACTGTTGATGATGACAACTTCTTTGTGATCGAAGATCCGCTGGAGAAGGTAGAGGCAGGAAGTGTACAAGGCGATTGACATCATTGGCCCGAGCCACGAGCTGGAAAATCGAGTCCTTATGCACAATTTCTACCTTTGAAATGAAATAGTTAACTGATGAATCGAGAACTCGGACTGAACCCAGTGCAATGACGAGAATATGGCAAATAATGTCATCGCCAATGAAAGGGAACAACCCCCGTTCATTTCGAAGCAAGAGCTCCAAACGATCTTTGAATCACTTAGAAGTAAGAAGTCAGTGGGAATCGATGAAATTCCGAACATTGTGCTTCCACATCTCCCAATAGAAGCGGTGGACATTTATACCACCCTGTTTAACAATGAAATGAATAATGCACATAATCTAGCGCAATATCGATAGATTTCTGACTAAGTGGGTTGAGGACAGAAATATATAGGACAGATATCCAATGTAACAAAGCCAAGGAACAGTGCACGGGAGCACGTTACCTTATGGCAAGAGGGATTCTTCTACAAGTTAAACACAGGCTGGGTATTAGTAGACCACTGCTGTATATTATTTTCAATATGCTCACAGATAGACAGTTCATCGTGAAGAATGGCGGTCGCCGATCCTATTCAACATTTACACAAGTGATTTGATAGATTCTCTTTAACATGCCATAGCGTGCGCAGTCAACTTAATCGCGTACAGATCAGGTCCAACGATTGAGGTTATAAACATTCTTTTGCAACGTGACTTCAATAAAATTAAACAATATTGCGACGACTGGAAGTTGAAAATCAACTTTCAGAAGTCGGAAATCATTCTGTTTAGGACGCCTTTGTCTGGGGCCTCTGCGGATACCAGAAAGTATTGGCGAAAGTTTCAGATCGTTAGACAACAAACATATAGATGCTACTCTGGCCAGAGCCAAAAGTGCTTTTGCCCTTACAGAGAGACTGTTTTATAACAGGCAACTCTGCTGGCTACATGACCTACATATGATCCGGCCTATGCTTGTGTTTGGTTGTCACGTGTGGTTCAACGTGAGAGCAAGTCAAATGGAAAAGATTCTGATGTTTGAGAGAGCTTGCCTTTGGGCTTGTCTTCGCCTATACAGAACACCAGAGTTTAAATATGAGCATAATCGCTGAAGGAAATGTTGTCTAAAAAATTGGTGATCTAAACGCTGATGCTCAAGCGTTGGTTGATGGTCAACTGGCTTTAATTCTTGAGTGAGTTAAAGTTTCTAGGGGTGTAAATACAAATCCAAATGGAAAATACGTTGTGAAAACGATAGTTTTGGATCTTTTTCAACACTTTCACTTTTACGGCATGCAGCCATATTTTGTGTAGAGGGTGCATTTCAATGACGGATAGACCTTAAGACATCTGTAACAGAGAGTTCAAGTGGACAAATGTAATCATGTCGAATATAATTTGCCTGTAATGCGCAATTTATTACAAAAGTCACAAACCTTAAACTAAGGATATAGTCTCGGTTGACCCGTGCTCGAGACCCGTGCTTCAGTAACTTTGTTCTTTATTTATTCGTTAAAATACGTCGCTCTGATGGACGAGGTTTGCGTTCCACATTGTGAGTACAAAATGTGTTTGTTTTAGTTCAAAATGGGTCGCCAAAATATGCTTAAGTTGACGAGAATTAAAAAGGAAGTGGATGCGGTGGTAATGAATTCAAGTGCTGAATTTGAATGTAGGAATTTCGTATATGAAGAAAATTTTAAATAACCAATAACAGCAAAAATCGCAGACGCTAAGGCAGAATTCTATTCGAGTGGCAGGGGAGAAGGCGCATATACAAATTGAACGGACAATGTTGAAAGGTGTTGCTGTTGATCCATTTGTAATATTTAAATCGAAAGATTGCAAATCCAACACGGTGCGTGTTTTTTGGTGTGAAGGAGTCATTGGGCCTTATTTCTTCGAAGATGATGAGGGAAAAGCCAATACTGTTAGTAAAACTACTCTACTGTAGTATGTTGGTAATTTTGTATGGGCTATATGACACAGACTGCACCAAATTATCAGTTGTTTTTAGAGATAATTCGAAAATCATATATTTTCGCGACCTTGAGTTGGCCTACGCGACCGTGTTATATAATGCTTGATGACTTCGGTCTTTGGGGATTAATTAGAAAAATGCTCTCTAGACTACCGAACCAAAAAATAATTTTTTAGGCCGGTATATGTTGGATTACAGAAAATATGTGCCGAAATATAGTCATCAATTTTATAGGAATTGGTGTAGTGACTGAATGTAAAGTAGAAAAGGGAACATCGTAATTCGCACATAAGTATATTGAATCAACAAACCAAATAAGCAGCACAGCTGTAACCATTCAAGAGGTGTTTTCTATTTTTGTTTAAAATGTTTAAAATTTCATTCACCTTTTACAAACCGAAAACCCGGTTTGTTTTACTTTTAAATAGGAAAAATCCAAGATATCTTCTAGGATTCCCCCGAGATATCTTTCTATCTTATGGAATTCCGCTTATATCTTGCCAAAGTGTTTCAATTAAAAAAAGAAAAATTAAAGCTCTACGTCAAAAATTGTAAGATAAAAAAAAATTTTCATTATCAGAAATCATTTGGCATTTGCAAAAATATTCATTAAGATAAGTTTTGGTTTCCATATTTAATGCAGTTGAAATGTGAAGACATGTGGAAGACATGTAGATTCATTCAATATACTCTTGGAGGTGAAGCAACAATGATGGAAGGAACTGGTTGAATATGTATGCACTGACGTTACGATGATATGTGCTATGTATGCGGAATAGCACACATCGTATAAACCACCAGACCCAATATGCGCAATAAAGGGTGTTTATCTTCGAGTTTTAGAACTATCTTAGTCAAAAAACTAGCTCATTGTACTCCTTGCAGATTCTTTTAAATAAAACATGTCAGTCTTTCGAAGAAGATTTGACTTATCTTCAGTTCTTAATTGCCTACAGTACCAACACCCACTACGTAAACGGCAACTTGATGGGAGCGTTAGTCGGATATTTACAGAGGTAGTACTTTACGGTGTGGTCGACACTTTCACAGCAATCAGCACAGGATGTTGTTTCACTTATGTCAAGTATGAAGAAGAAGAAGTGAAGTGCCGATCACGATGTAAGTAAGCAGCTTGCAGTCTTTCTGAGAGACAGCTGGAAGGCCGCTAACCACTTTAAAAAAGTCATTTGATCTGCCTGTTACTTGAGTAAAACCAAATTGTCAATTAAAGGATGACGTAATGCTGGAATCACATATCATTGCCCTGGGACACTGAATGTAGTGCTAGTCCCAACGTAAAGACCACAAAAGGAGTACTTTTGGGGAAATAATTGAGTCTCTGGAGTCTCTTCCAGATTTGCACTTCTATGGAAATTTAATAAATTTAATATTACCATACCATTGAAATGCTCATATAAAGAGTGTTTTTTTAAGCCAGTTCTAACTTTGATTTTGAACGAAGTACATGCCATTTACTCAAATAGCAATTTATTTATGGTCAATCGAGAGAATGTATTCAGCAATTAATTTCTAAATAAAACTTTGGGAGAAAGAGACAAAGTTTTCTACCACTTTTCAAGTATTTGTGGCGGTATGTCTACAATAACACATCGTCGCGTCTAATGTTGTTGATTTTTCAGTGAGGCCTAGCGACTTACTTTACGAATATAATCAATGGATGTCAAATCACAAAATCTTTGAAGCCAATTGATAGGTCCATTACATGAAACTATGCGTTCATCGAATGTTTCCGTGAATTAGTTTATTTTTTCGTTTACTAAATGGCAGGTAGCGTCATCTTGCTGAAACAATACCTTTTCCACATTCATGCCATTCAATCGTTATTTTCGATCCAAATGTGACAATTTTGCATATTGACGTATGTATCTATTGAGCCAAATAGCTGAACCCATTTTTCAATAAAACAGCGGATCCAATACCAAATAATTTTAGGCCCATTCGCCGAAATTTCAGGGCAAGCGATAGTCATTCGGCCTCGGTTCTTGTGCGAACTAGATCTTGAAAGTGGAATGACATCGAATCGATAAATTTAGATCTTCTTCAACACTTCTGAATGAATGCAATAGTTTTTTTTTTTATTGTAGTACGCACTCTTCTAGTGCATCTCGGTGTCACTGCATCTTCCAAAGAAAATGTTGAGCGAAAACCGAAGACAAAACTGAGAATAGCTATCTCAGATTGTCGATTATATTGAGTGTAATATGGTGCAACTCTTTTATAAGTTTGGGAACTTTGTTGATGCTTGTATGTCAGCACGATAAAATTGCGAAGAGTACCGAATAAAAATGACGTTGACACTTTGCAATCTGACAATTAGTTTGACATAAGCTGTTCTTTTCTCTGCACCCATGTTAGCGATCATCTCAAAAAACAACAAAAATCCGCTAAAGATTTCATCATAAGAAATTGGTAGCACAGATATGTAGGTAGAGGACGTTGACATCTGTCGGTTGGTGAACAAATTAAAAGTATAAACAGTGCTTCAAAATCATATTTTCTTCGTTTCGGATGAATTTTTACGATGAATTAGCAAAAATGTCAAACATTCTTCCACAAATTTTTTTCAAAGCAATTTAAGTTCGTTCACCAACCGACAAATGAGCTACCACGAAACGCCATCTGTGCTACCAAGTTTTTGTGATGAACTCTTAAGCGGGGATGGATCACTTTTTTTTTTTTACCGCCGCGTTGTATTATACTACAACGCATAGCCTATCACACTGAGCATGTTTTGAACGCTGCGTTAAACTCAATGCGGCGTTGCAACGCGACGGTGAAACGCGGTGTTGTGTGAAATTATGGATTATTTTCATCATTCGGTGTTGACACGCGGCGTATTCAAAGTTTTTTTTTTGAATTTTTGTGTCATAAAAATGGAACAATCAATCGAATTTGTCAGAAATATTTGTGTTTGTACGATATGGGTGATGAAAATTACAAAAACATAATTTTAAAACCTGAGATGTGGGGAGCAATTGAAAAGAGTTAAATGGAAATAGGTCTGATTCTAGTTCTCGGCACAACCGGTGGTATTCTCCGACTTCATTTCTCTTTTATTTTATGTCGTGAACTCAAATTCTTTTTCTATTTCGAGAACGTAGCACGGCAAATAATAATAATTCTTCATCCGAACTGCTTGACATTTTTTATTGAAATTAAAATCTCTATTTGACGTTCTTAACCGCGGCGTTAAGAAAGCCCTTTGTTTGACAGAGCCTTTAGCTAACATGCGTGCAAGAAAACACAGCTATTGTAATTAACACGCAAATTATTTTTTTTAGGAAATAGCAAATGTGCAAAAAACACGTCTATATTTAAAGTTAGTCTGAAGTTAGCACTAAGTTAAAAAAACACCCTTTGTTAAGAAGAAGAAGTCATTAATCCTGCAAAAAAATATCTGCAGAGAATGTGAAATTATTAAAAAAGCGATTAAAATCCAAAGACTATATGGGAAAGTCCCATTGAAGCGAAAATTCAATCCATGAATGAGCAAATGATAAATGTATTGCTTGACAATTCACCCTGAATAGACTTACACGAGAACATCGTTTCGTTCGAACTTAATTGTAAAATCAGCTTTCAAATAGGATTACATGAATTATTTGGTAGGTATATAAAATCGACTAACTGAACTCGCTGTTCACCGTGCTGTGGCACAATTTCGTATTTGATAGACTCCACATGGTGCGAAGTGACTATGCGTATTCATATGTGTGTGGTAAAAGATCGGTAGCCGTCAATTTGACGTCGATTGTATAAGATCCAGCTGGTGCAGGAACTAAAATCGCACGACCATCACTTTTAACAATAGTTCACAAATGGTGCTCTTGACAGCCCTATCTCGATCCTAATTTTTATCGAAAAATCGTATTTAGTGACGATGCTTACTGTTTGTTTTGTGAACAGGCAAAACTGTATATTTGGAGAGAGACAAATCCGGAATAGACTCATATCACTGAGTTACACCCTCAAATGTGCAATGATTGGTATGAACTTCAGTGTCAAAAACCGATTTAATTTTGCACAAAATTGGGCCATAATTGGAATATCGGATGGTAGGCAATATCCAACAATCACGGACAACAATTGCTCATTATTTACCACAGTGATCCCGACGAAATGTAGATCTATCAGGATGGCAGTACGAATGCAATAAGTCCACGAAATAATTGATTCACTGAGAACACGATAAAACGACATGGACCACTGAACTGGTTTAAAATCATCCGATCTGCGCGCATTGATCACTTCTTGTAGAACTAATTGAAACTCGTTTCAGTAATTTTCTTTCTTGAAGCCCTTGCAGCCACTACTACAATGTTGCGGTTCGTGTCCTCGTCTTAGCGCACCCAATCCCAGTTTCCAAGTGCAAATACCCATTTCTGTCGATGGCGATAATTTTTATGCAATATAATTTCTGTTTGAATATCGATATTCCAATAATAACAATTTTCCGCCGCACCAAAACGGCCATGGACATGCACTTTGCAGGATGCTTTACTGATCGTTTGACTACAGTTTCATCATGCGTTTGCCATACTCATCTCAATGAAACTCCGCCAAAAAAAATAAATAATTTGAATCCAACTTGTATTTTTGAAATGTCCAGCCTACTTAGCTAAAGCTTGGGTAAAAAAAAGAAGGATCGAAGCCTCCTGACTTGTTCTAATAATATTTGCTTGGTTTTTCTGAGCTTAACATTGTTTTTTTCTAAATACAGTCTTTATAAAGACACTTCGTCGCGGCACTCTCAGACTTTTGAAGATATTTTGTCACAACTGCAAGAAATTATGTTGGCAACACAGATTTAAAACATGCCTTGTATAGAGCACATATTACGGAATACGTAGAGTAATTTGCAAACTTGGCTGAAGTTGACGTAAGAATTTATTGCGCGGTAAAAAATTAAGAGCAAAAGAGAAACTAAAAATAGGCACTGATGTAACATACGTTGGTTTTGAATGTTTGCAGGTTATAACGAGTAGAAAAATTAGCTTGAAAGGCCTTTTCAAAACAGAGTTCTAATTACGATATTTCACAGTCCGAAAGCAAGCCTGTGTGTGAACTAATAAGCAAGCATAGAGATGGTGTTGCGGTTGATTACCATTGGAAATTTGAATAAATCAATGATCGTGAAAATAATGATACAACAATATATAAGGCTGGGGATATTTCGTCGATACCTGAGGGTGTCAATCGTTATAAGTTCTATTGCACATTATGGAATCTTATCCATCAAATGAAGAGAAGTGTTAGGAGCAGCTAACCAGATGTGGTCATTGAAGCTCAATTTTGGGCAGAGTAAACCTTTACTATACATATTAGGGCCAGATAAGAGGGTGAAAAGATATTTTTATATCAGTTTGGGAAACCGAGGCATTCGGCAGCATTTTTGATGGCTTTGAATATGTAGTCATCTCAACGTAGGTTGCCATCGATGATATACTCGTATGTCGTAAGAAAACGAAGTTTACAAACCAAAAATTAATTTTAGGAGTAAAATAAATTGATAAATATGGGGTATTGGAAATGTGAATCAAACGAAACAAATTCTAAGATGAATAAGAAACATTTTGATTGTGCCGACTTTGAATTCAAACTTGGTTTATGGTCTTGACCGGAAGGATAACTTAATTAGGAAAACGAACTCCAGTCTTAGTTTATTCTTTCTAGAATTCTATTACAATGCTTTTGACTCTTTTTTAACAACAAATATTATATTTTCTGTTAAATTATTTTTTTTGAGTCAATTTTAGTGCTCGTATGTTTGTTGTTAAATGATAAAGCTACTACCGCAGATACCATTGGTGACACTATGAGAAACGTTAGACCCTTTCTTTTACAAATTTTTGTCGTTTTTCTTTCACTCTATTAACACAATCATTGTTAGACTTCTAACACAATATATGAAAACATTGTTTTGATTCAGATCACTCTTATATTGACACATGAATCATTTCTCAGTCAAATAATTTAATTCTGTGAAATATAAACTATCACAAATGTACACAGGTTAAATTGAACGGATTTGGGTAGACTGTATTTTTCACAATTCAAAATTCACAATCTTTTGAGGAATTTTGTGAGACACTTACCACCTCCACTTCGATAGCACAAGTAGGGAAATCTCCAAACATTTCCTATGCCAATCGCGTATCCAATACAGGACAAGAGAAATTCCGTTTTTGAAGCCCATTTACCGCGGTTCTGATCGTGTTCGTAACGTTCAATAGGTTCAAGTTCGGATCCAGTCGCAACACTTGCAAATGACATTCTATTCCTATGTTCATCACCAGCCATGGTGCCAAGCAATTTTGTATCACAATGAGCAGATTCAGACCGCATCGCGTTATCACACTTACAAGTCTCGAGCTCGAATGAGATTTGCTTTTTTGTAAAGTCGAGCATTTAGTGCCAGTGCCAGAGATGGATTTTCCAGATAGATTTATTCCAATTATTGGAATATGTGTGCGAGTAGAGTACATAACACTGAGATACAATATTTCAATTGAATTGGTTTAATGATTGTTGTTAACCATTTAACTACTTAGATGAAAGCTGAGATCTATGAATTTCAAGTCGGTCAGCCGAACATATAATTTGCCACTATGTGCAGTGTTGCCAGTTATTTGTATAGATTTTCCCAGATTTTTGTAAAATTGGTAGCCCATAAGACTCTCTTATTTTAGAAATATTGTCAGAGTTTCCGTCTGAATTTTCTCTTTTGAATTCGAACATACTCGTACGTGGTGTATATGTATGAATTTTGAGGTGAATCTACCCCTAAAAATGCATGGTGGTGTGTGACGATTCCCAAGCTCGTGGACTGACGCATTCTTTTCAGAATTCAATCTTTAATGCTGCGGCTTTCGTCATAACATCAGGATAAAAATTTTCACGAAAACCCAATTGACTCCAAGAAGAAAAAATAAAATTTGCTAAAACTAGGGCGCGAGGAGAAGTACACTGATGTATGGAGTCGTTTAGATACAATACTTTGCAATCGTTAATAAGGAAATCGCAGCATGCCAAATGATTAGCGCACTGGAAGAATTTGGATTTGTATGAAATTTCCATTCAATGGGGGACATTGGATAGTGTTTTAGTATGAACTTTTCATTTTAATTACATCAAATGTAGTTAGAACTGCTTTAGTGCAGATGGTAGATACAGAAAAAAAAAACACACTGGTGTAGGACACGTCAAGTGAATTTGTCGGTGTTTTCGTATGACAAAGCAAATACACATTGATGGAGGCATATTTATTAGAAGTGAAATAAAACAATCGAATTAAATTATGTCATTCTTAAGCTTTGCCTACGACAACGAGGGTTTTTTTTTTAATTTTATTGCAGATTCTATGGCTGCTATTTTTAATTCCAAAATACGTAATTAAGTAGCATGTCATACTACAGTAGTAGCTATACGATAGCTGTTTATTTAGAAAAGTGAAAAGGTACGAATGTATCTGAAATGTAGGATGACATTTTGAAACACTTCTGTTGGGCACCTTGTCCCTAATACGAGTAAATTGACATGTTTACTCATTTTTCGTTTACGGATGCAAAGTGTACATACAATATAACATACTCGTATGCATGATATGTTTTTGTTTTTTATAATTGGCGTGCTTCAGGGGTTATTTTGATTGCACACAGTGAGGGCAATGGAAAACTAGGGAGGATAGAAAGAAAAGTACCCATGTACGTTGGTCTTGAATGTTTGGAGGTTGTGATGGCTAGAAAATAGCAGGGCATTTCAAAAGCGAGTTGTTCGGCTTAGGAAAGAATCACGATATTTCAGGGTGCGTCTCAGAGTGGGCTTGAGGGTGTACTGGTGAGCATGCATGACGAGACAGGTGTTACGGTTGGACGTTTGAAGGGGCGCGACCCAACTGGCAATTTCTGTGGAGTACTGGTGGTAAAAATAGCGATAAAATAAGTTGAGGCAGGATACATTGCGTCGGTGGTCGGAACCCTGGCGCACATCAGCATTTATTTTGTGAATATCAGACTTGAAACCAAGTAGCTAGAAAAGGATTAAACAAAACTATGGTCACCCGACGCTGAACATCTTACGTACCTATAGAGGGCATAACTATTTCTGGAACCTCTTGGAATAGGGAGCCGTATATACTAGAAAGTGTAATCCAATTACAGGAAAGTTGATCTGAATTCAAGGACTTCCCACATCGACCATATTTATACCTGGCGGTATTCGAGTATAATCGTTGGTTCTAAATGTATTATAGTGGCAGTTCGGCAAAAAGTTAACCTAAATCGAGTTCCAGATCAAGAGAACACGCGGTGTCTTTCGGAAACATTTTCAAAGGCTTAGACATGAAGGTTTGCCCTTCTCTTCAGAACGTCCAGATGAAAATGAAGACGAAATGCACCTAATATTTTACTGCTGGTGCTCCTACCACAATTTCCTACCAATTTCAAAAACGTAATATACCTATATGTAGTTAGAGGACGACCGGCTGGACATTTAATTCTTCATTCTTTGCTTTTCATTTGAATTTGAAAGGACCTTCATGGTGTAAATAGTGACTTGACTTTAGGTGTTCACCTAAGGTGATGTCTAGTTTCCTCTGCCAGTCAGGATATTCAGTCTACATTCCTAGTCATCGCAGGTGTCTGGTGCCGATAAATAAGACCTTATATCCAATGTCCAGGAGACTTATACCACTATACTTGGAGGTTGTCTTTTAGTAGGTCGGGCAAAACTGAGATTTTATTCATGAGGCATACAGTCTTTGGAGTTCTGCGCGGCGATTAATGGGGAAACCACTGACTGCTGAGACCGCAATTGCCTTATTGAAAAGAGTAAGTCTCTCGGCTAATTATGGTATATTATTTCATTTAAATGACTGTCTGGGCTGGTTTGTTATTAAGACATTATGCCAACTCAATTTTTCAATACATTTTCCATGGCTTCGGGCTCTTTTTCACGAATAGCTTGACCAATATTGTTCTTGAGTGCCTTAATCGTCTCTGATTTGTTCGTATAGCATCGATTTTTCTGGAACCATAGCTCGCCAAAGTCACCAAAATTGTTGGCCATATAAAATCGGCTATCATGTCCCGGTAACGCTCTCCATCGACATTTCTTTCATTGTCGCCTTGGAAGTAAAATAGGACAATAATGCCGTCACTACAAGAACCACACCAAACAGCCACACGCTGAGAATGCGTATTGTTGCTTGTTTTATATAGTCGCCGAGACGGAAATGCTCTTCGTCTGAAAAGATGATATTTTGACCAAATTTGTCATCAATTTCGTGCTATAACGAAGTGCGTGGTCATTTTGCTTTAATTTCTAAGCCAACTGGGCCTCGTAGCAAGTGAATCGAGATCCTTATGCAATATTCAGACTAGTTCGATTGATCAGTTGGTGAGATCTTTGGTTCGTTGATAATCATGTTCAGTTATTAATCAGCAAACCAGTCTCACGAACTTTATCCACAAACTTGCATACACCAGCTGTAATTAGTGATTTTTTAACACTAACATACACTTTTGAGTAACGACGTAACGAGTAACTTTGGAATATTTTCCAACGCTGTTAAGGAGGAAATTGATTCATTCCGTTTCTGTAAATTTTTTGAGCGTTTATGAGTAAGAGCTGTCAATGTCAAAATGACATGAGATTCAAAATGAAAGTATCAGATGACCCTACAAAGGTTGGCTGATCTTATAAAAAGTACCCGTAGTAGTGTTCATCTTAGGACACCTTAGCTGCTCAACGAAGACCGCCTCAAAATTAGGTTTAATCAGCAACAGTGGCTTAAGTTTTATTTAGTTTAAGTGGAGCGAAGAAGGGATACATAATTGCAAGGTATTTTTGGTAGTCTCCTATGAGGAAGTGCTACGTTTATGGGGTTAACGTATATAGCTTCGAACTTATAGAAAATATTTGCTGCTTAAAGATATTACTTCATTATTAATTGGACGGCATGAACGATCTGAAATGTTTTGAACTTCAACCCAAATGGAAGACAGGCAAAAAGAAAATTGTACCAAGAATAGCAATTGCGATTCGAAAGGGCCTTCAACCAAATAGTGGCGCAAAACTGAAAGCTAATCAGAAAACTATATGTCATGAGATGTTAAATGGTTAAGGCCATGGTCCAAACCAGCCCTATGATTGACATTGGAATCGAACTGAACTGATTGCCCTAAAGTCTTTGGGATCAGTGTGAAAGGATTTCCTGATTTTGGGATAAAGACCGCCTTTAAGTTTCTGCAAGTGGGTATGAAGGATATTTTGTGACCATTCTCAGTATATATTTGCATTGTTCCTGGACTAAATAGGTCCAGAGCCAGATGTCTGGAGGACCCGATATAAAAAAAAACAAAATTTTAAGAGTATATTTTTGGATGTTAAATTTAATAGAGTTTTGACTTACTTATCGTTGCATACTTCTATGCTATCATAGTAAAGATAGGGGTCGAACCTCAGATATAAGACTGCACGCCTCGCTACGCTCCAGACGCATTGATGAAGAAGGGCGACAAGCGCATGCAATCAGATTTTCACACAGAAGAGACACGATGAACGTGGGCCTTTGAAAAGGAAAAAAGGAGAAGCAAAGAAGAATACAGAAGTGAGGTTTAAAAATTCATTAAAAGCGTGATAAGGACTTTTTAGGGCTATAAAGACCCATCTGCAGTAACCGGAAATGATTAAGAGGTTATAGTGGTTGAAACGCGTGGTTGGTGCTCAGTAATGGGCATGCATCAACTCATAATAACAATAATACATGCATAATAGTACATGCATGCGGATTCAACAGTCCCCAGAAACTTCTGGTTGGAAGGATGACTTGCGTTTACTGCCGACGAATATTCGGAAAGCAGTGGGTCACTGGTTCACACAAGTCGAACTATTTTCAAGTGATGGGCCGAGCACTTAACTGATCTGGTTGTGAGATCAATGGTTCATATATTGAGGTTAGGAAGAGATGTTCATGTTGGTCAAGTTCGAGGCGAAATTCCGTAGAATTTCTGTTCTGACCAAGAGACACTAAGGGTACTATAAGCGTTGATCTCAAAAATTTATAACGAAATCAGAGTCTTATTTGAATTACTTTGACTTTAATCCATTAAGGAACTTTAAGATTTGAAAAAAAAAATGATGACAGCGACTGAGGCCTCCCTCAGTATGTTTCTGACTTTGGTTTTAAAAGACTTCTTGTCCCAATGGCTTTCTAAGGATATCAAGATATAGCAAAATGAGAGTGGCATCTCTTGACGTTCATACTTATTTTGGGGATTTACTTGTTACCATCAATCAAAAGTTGGGAGTTTACCAGCATTTTAGGAGCAGTAATTAAGTCAGCCAAGCATGAGTCTGAATAAAAATACTGGAGAATCCTCCTTAGGGGTCGCTTAGTGAACAACATTCTTGACAAAGGCGCGTGTGGAAGCATTCCTATCTCAAGTATCTTTTCGTATAGTTCGAAGATACAAATCGGTTGAATTTTTCATTGCCCTTTCCCTTTTGATTACATCAAATAATCAGCTACAAAAGTACAGTTAAAACTAAACCCCAAACAAGTTCCCATTCGCATATAAAGAAAAAAATTGGGTAAAGCTCAAATTCCAATAAACAGTAGTAATTGTCTGAATTGGAATTTTATTTGCAATACGACCTTGAAGGTCGTAAGTAAAAATATTCAGATACATTTTCTTTTTGTAAATTAATTTATTCAGTTATAGTAAGTAATTATTTTATTGGTTTGAATTGTTGAAGATATGAGTTAAGATATGAGTCAGTGAGAAAAGATTTACCAGGTACCTGGTGCTGGGGCGACATTGATGGAAGCAGCTGATCTAATGTGTCCAGCCAATGGGGCGGTGTGGACAGCACCACGGGTCTTAGCAACATAAGTTGCACCATGTCCGGCTAGAGGAGCGACGCCAGCAGCATATGAAGCAACACCAACTTGTGGGACAACAGCTACTTGTGGTACAACAGCTACTTGTGGAGCAACAGCAACTTGGTTGGCATAAGAAACTGGGCTGGAAACAACATTGACAGCGGCTGGAACATGAGCACCAATGTTAACAGCGGCTGGGACACCGGACAACACTGAACCCAAACGAGCAGCGCCAAGTCCATAGGCATTTACTCCTAAGCCATTTAATCCCAAGCCAAGTCCGTTAACCAATCCTAAACTATTGACTCCATATCCTAGGCCATTGACACCAAGTCCTAATCCGTTGACTCCATAACCGAGACCATTGACACCAAGTCCTAGTCCGTTGACTCCATAACCGAGACCGGCAACGTTAGCGACAAGTGATGATTGGACTCCCATGGCGACAGCCAACAAGACTACGGCAGAAATGACGAACTAAATGCAATAAAAGGAAATTCAGTTAATAGTCCTGAAGGAATCAGTCTATTTCTTACCTTCATGTTGATTATTGAGGATTGATGAATAACTGTTCGGTTAACGAAGTAAATTGATTCTGATTTGATAAACGAAATTGGTTCAACTTTTATACTTTTCATTCACTACTCGAATGTGGCCAGTTGACTCCATTCAGCATTTCGACATCTCTTTGGCATTGAATTGTTTTATTGCTTTCAGCATGCCAATGATTGCTTGGCTATAACTAGGTACTTTCCTGTTTTGACATAGTAAATTTGTGTGAAGACAATTAACGAAATTTAATTGTTTTAATCTACTAGCGAAATCTTTAATAAGAATTGTAATGACATCCTTCTATGCCTCTATCATCCGCATTCTACAAAGATAGATAGATAGATATCTACTTCTATAAAAACAACTTGCACCAATTTTAATAAGTTATAGCGAAAGATACCCAAATCTTTTAAATTGATTTAGATGGCCCATCGAGTTTTGTTGACACATGCGGACAAAAAAAAGGGCTTTCACAACAATTTCTTTCTTAACGAGGGACGCCAGCGACGCATAAGACTGTTTACGTCTGTATAGCTTAGATCACTTAAGTCATTGTAGAAGAGAGCTCTTAATTGAATCCGATGTTTTTGACAGTTCGTGTTATTTTTGATCCTGGTTATATTGTCAGAGAATGAGGGAAGAGATTTAACCACGAACGAACTGTACGGAATGTACTGCGCCATCGGCTTGGCCAGGCGTCCACGGATTACGGATACGGCCATGTAGAGTGAATGGACATCACAGATCTACAGTGGTGCGAACAAGTAAAAGGGGACCTCAAGCAACTTAGAGTGCACTTAAGCTTTTGGGGTCTTTCCCATTACGTTTGCCTTTATAAGTTCCTACAGAACTGAGGTCCATCTGTACAGAGACCCGCTGTATACAGATAAACCTACGTTTACGACTAAGCTATTTTTAAGGATCCCGGCCCCTTAGCGTGGCTGATCCTTGGCATAGGTCGTATGATATCTTTATCCAGTACAGTGGAAAAATGGAGTAGAAAAAAAAAAGCAGGTAGAGGGAGAACTGAAGAACTCCTCGAGGGTCATTGATCTTGCTCAGCCTCTAAATTCATAGCAGTAACCTTTTAACTTTTTATTAAAAAGTTCAGAACTCTTACGGGTTTAAGGGTTTCAGATGTTTACACAACATAGCAAACAGGATCATGAATCCGATGAGAGGCGATTTTTACATTTATCGTTGCTGCGGCTTAGAGAGACTCCTTTTTGTGAAGCAGCAAACTATACTGACATGCCATTTATCAGGCATACTCGTACACTCTTCTGACCAGATGTGAGAAATGAGTTCGTGAATGGTCGACATAAGATGATTTCCAGCTCCTTCGAATATTTCAGCTTAGATATTGCTTTCTTCTCTTAATCTTGGTCAAACAGATGGAAATTATGACTACATCGTCAATCAAGTTGAAATCCCTATTCTGTCTGGCGGCAGGGTGTTGAGCTTCTTCGCTCACTGAACTGAAAGGTTTACATTCTCATCTCTTCAAGTCTCTATTTTGGTCTTCTTATCTTGACACGTTCTTGAAGCGCCTCTTAAATTGGCAGCGTTGCAACTTATCTTCGGTACTTGACGATAGGAGTTAATGGGAGATTTAAAAATACGCGTTTGGCGAAGATTCTGTCGCTCTCCTACGATTGCAGCTTTTCTACATTACCTCTTTTCACACTAGTTCTTCTTTGTTGAGACATTTGGGAAATCCGCATTCGCACCTTGGCTGCAAGAAAATGCGGATCCGAATCAGTGTTAGTTGAGTTGTTAGTTGAGAATACTCGATTTTTACGCCTATCGCGTTTGAAGGTCAGAGGACTGCCAATTTTCCTTTTCTGTATTGAAATGAGTAAACGGTGTGCTACCTATGATGATATTTTGTCCCACCCCAAGATCAATTAACTGTTGCCAAAAGCGCTGTCATGTAAGCTGTGCTTACCAACTGTCCTACCAAAGATGTCCTCCTCTCTTATCCTGTGACCTAGTACGAATTTCTGCATTTTTGGAAAATTGTCCACAACCTCGGAAGCTAAGAAAGTTGTAAGACTCTTTAGTCTAAATACGATTTGAGAGCGTCGACAAATTAAGTCTTATATCATGTTTTAACTGAAAATGGACATTGTTGAGAGTGATCCTTGAGATGGGCTCAGTTTCTTAATGCCAATCGTTCACTTTGTAGACGTCCTGCTAGACTGGATGAGGACATATCTTGATTATTATTCTACTGGCGCATTCGAATATTTTACTACTTCAATCGCTTAAAAATAGCTAAAAAGATCTCTGAGTTCTAGTATTTACTTCTCTAGGTAGTTGCCGCCTTTGGAATTTTTAAAATCGCTGGTCTGGCAACCTATGAGTATGTACACTACCACAATTTCCACTCAAGGTAGTAGAAACTAAATTGATGCACTGATGAAAGCACCATTTCTATCTAAATTATGCTTCCCTGATCTGAAATTTAACTGGAGTCATATTTTATCAATCCGTGTGCATCCTTTTGGATAAAAGTGCTATTGAAAATTCTTCCAAATATACCCAATAAAAAACTCACTTCATTCGGTCTATCTAGACATAACCACCGTACTTACATAGCCTTCATTACAACTATTTTAGAATGGAATCGAAAATTCCGTTCCAAAAGATAAACAAACGCTTCACCTAACGTTTCATATATCCACGTTCTTAAAAATACTTGTAATTGAGCCATGAATAGCTAATCCAATGCCGAAGACCGGTTGAAAGTAATGAAAGTTAGTTATTTTAATGGTTGTTTGTTTTGCGGCAATGGTAATCAAAAAGTATAAAAGTTAAATGTATTTCATATGCTAAATCAGAATCAATTTACTTCGTTAACCGAACAGTTATTCATCAATCCTCAATAATCAACATGAAGGTAAGAAATAGACTGATTCCTTCAGGACTATTAACTGAATTTCCTTTTATTGCATTTAGTTCGTCATTTCTGCCGTAGTCTTGTTGGCTGTCGCCATGGGAGTCCAATCATCACTTGTCGCTAATGTTGCCGGTCTCGGTTATGGAGTCAACGGACTAGGACTTGGTGTCAATGGTCTCGGTTATGGAGTCAACGGATTAGGACTTGGTGTCAATGGTCTAGGATATGGAGTCAATAGTTTAGGATTGGTTAACGGACTTGGCTTGGGATTAAATGGCTTAGGAGTAAATGCCTATGGACTTGGCGCTGCTCGTTTGGGTTCAGTGTTGTCCGGTGTCCCAGCCGCTGTTAACATTGGTGCTCATGTTCCAGTCGCTGTCAATGTTGTTTCCAGCCCAGTTTCTTATGCCAACCAAGTTGCTGTTGCTCCACAAGTAGCTGTTGTGCCACAAGTATCTGTTGTCCCACAAGTTGGTGTTGCTTCATATGCCACTGGCGTTGCTCCTTTAGCTGGACATGGTGCCACTTATGTTGCTAAGACACGTGGTGCTGTCCACACCGCCCCATTGGCTGGACACATTAGGTCCGCTGCTTCCATCAATGTCGCTCCAGCTCCAGGTACCTGGTAAATTGATTCTGAAAAACTTACATCCAAATACTTGATAAAAGGGTTCACCAATGAAACAACGACTAAGATTAATAAATTTATTTACAAAAAATTAAGCCTGATTATTTTTGTTTGCTTTTTACTTACCTACCTATTCTGCCAAGAAAGAAAATACAATTTGAGCTATTCAAAGCTCTGCAAACACCACAAAAAGTAATAAACCACTTTATGTCAATTTATATGGTTTTTTAGATTAATAAAAGGCGAGTCAATAAAAGGCGTTAAAATAACCAGTTTTTGAGGTTAGTATACTATGTTCATGTACATGGGCTGGATTAAAATTTATTAAAATTTATTTATTCTATTTAGGTCTATTTGCTTAGAGGATGGAACTCAAATTAGGTTCGAAGTATTGGCTTATGGCACACTGCTGATTGTTACGAGTATGTTAATGAAGTGCAGCTTACGCCAGTCTGAAACATATGTATGACTGGTGCCTAGAGAAGTTTCACCTGCTGCTTCCCAACCACTTCGTTGATAAGATTACTCGATAATAGATAATTTCAATACTCCGGATTACCCTGAAAGTCTGACCAAATTCAGTTACTGACAACTTTAAATTTTAACCACAAACATGTGGTAAGTTAACGAGATATGAATGTAAATTTAACAAGTATCAGCAATCACTCTTCGTGTGGCAAGATTTCTTCTGGTACCCTCTTCTGGATGGCTACCGAGCTGTTCTTATCTTGTGATGGATTGGCTTAAGATATGCTTCTTCCAACACCGCTTTCCGGTATTTAAGACCATAGTTACATCATGGACAGTTCTTCGGTGGATTAATGGTTACTTTAAGTTGTTTCGGCTATTTCCCACATTATGTGCAGATACTGAACGGATTCGATGTTGATGGCCGGAGAGAGTGAGTATACTCTGAAAAAATCCCACTTAAGTGCTCTTTGTTGTATGTGGATATCCCAGATGTGCTTAGGCGTTCATTTAGAATGCTAAACCACCCCGTTTCATGTATTAGAAAGAGGGCAAATTGACCCAATATTAGTCAAGTAAGTTATGGGTTGTGTACGTAAATTATGTTGTCCTAGGTTCAAAAGCTTAGGCAAGAAGGGACCACGGTTAATCAAAATCTTCGTGACTACCAACGCCAACAGCGACGCCCGAAGAAGTAGTTCAAGCTCGATGGGAAATTATTTGCAACTCACCTAAATCGATAAGGAAAAATGCAGCCTGTAGTAGAATAAAAAAAAATAAACAGATCACGTTATTTTGAAGAAAAAAAAACTAATGTTTCGCCCATACCACATGAATACAGCACGAACCCTTGGAAACATATTCTTTACTGACAAAGCACATTTTCAAGTCGATGGGTGTGTTAAAAAAGAGAGCGTGAGCTACTGGTGTTCAGTAACACCTAGGTACTCGTAGATCTAGGGAACGCCATCAAAAACGTTTTCATTGCCCAAAAACGACAGAATGGTGTGCATTTTTTGCCCCGGGGATTGGCCGATTTGATCGATTTGATCCCAAGTTCAACAACAAAAGATAATTTCGGCAATGTAGCCAGCCCAGACATAGCTAGAGTTTCAATGAAGAAGCTGAGGGTAATTTTCACAATAAATACAATAAATCAGTAAGTACGGAGACACGCAAACAGTCTGGGTTCGATTCCTGGCTGGGTCACCAACAAATTTTCAAATCGCCATCACCGGCGGGCAATGGCAAACTTCCGAAAGTAAAATTGCCTACGAAAAAGCTTCTAAGGAGTGCCGTTCGGACTCGGCGATAAACCGTAGGCCCCGCTCAGATGTGACAAAAAATGACAACATGAACAACACAAATGAGTGTCAAGAAACTAGGCCATGGCCCATACTGGGCTGCCAGCGCCACAGTGTTTGTTTGTTTTAAGTACAAAGACTCGCCCTGGAAATTTCAGTCTCCGAACTTTACACCATGTGACTTGTTTTCGATGGGGTGATCGTCGAATGTTCACAGAAGCAAGATATTGGGAGAGGACGTATCCTACATTGCATTGGTAATAGTTGCCACTATGGAGATGAGGTCACTATGTACACGCGAAGTCTATGGGACACACACTTTTCAATCGCAAGACTTTTTTTTTAAGTGGCAGTGCAACTTTCTCGCATGAGGTTGAGCAATTAACTTCTAACTTTTCATATTTTGTTTCTTATTTTGTGGTTTTTAATTAGCTCTCTATAGTCAAAAATATATCAGAGACTTGGCTTTTGACTAAGTTTTACAATATAGCTCGATGTTCGAACCCGGTCTGTAAATTTATATAGAGTTCTCACCAACATATTCAAATTATTTACGACTGGCGGTGCATTATCTACCGTTCACGCATATCCTCTTCTTATACTTGACTTAGTACCTTAGCCTTCTATATATGTTATGTACACCTAAGACGTCAAATGAAGTTTTTGTTCTCTATGAACAGAGGCTTTTTAAACCATCCTCCTACAATCGTTTAGGTGTAGGTAATTTGAAGAGTAACGATTAACGTTTTTTGCTGCTGTGCAAAATTTATTGTTCTGGAATTCTGAAAGCTCACGGTGTATCCCGTATGCTTACATATGGGGGCCCAAAGACCGAATTTCGCCTGACGTTTCATCTCTACCCAGAGTCAATTGCTCCAAATTGTACTTCTATTCTTAAATATTCCACTCTTTTTCAATTTTTCACTGGTGGGCTTTGACTTTTGTATTTCCAAAACCATCCATTAGCTAGATGCTAGATATCTCAACTAAATTAAATGACAGTTCCGACTTCTCCCGCATGGTCTTAAAAGATGATTGATGATCGCCACAGAATTGAGCAAGTTGCAGTGCTTCTCTTCGAATGCAGTGGGATCTATTGATCCTTTGGGCTCGGTAGAATTGGAAGTTAAATAGGTGTGAAGGAAAAGAAACTGCAGTGGATTACAAGATTATCTATTGTACATTTAAACGCTTCTTCTTCTTCTTATGCTTTTATTAACCCTTTCCTCGTTTTACGGACTTATGCGCAACGAGTTTCCCATTTTTACTGCATCGCTGTTGCTCCGCTTATGGGGTTAACTAATGTCGCAGACCGCAGAACGCGTCTACATACTGCTCGGTCTTGGATCGCTTCAGTGGTTAGCCCCAGAAGTGGTTGCGTATTTGTCATCTGAGAAATCCAGAAATTCTTTTTCCGACCTCATTTTCTAACAGTTGAAGTGACCGTAGTTGATAGAGCCTTTTCAACCGGATTTTCCGCAAATCCATGTGGGGTATGTTCTTTGAACTTAGCTTTATACGTGTATATCTAATGCAATCACGTTTAGTGACTCCACTAGACATCCTTCACATTTTCATTTCCGCTGCCGTCATTTTGTTTTTAAACGCTTCGTACATTGTGCGGCACTGAGTCTCGTACATTAGAGCTGGTCCAACAACCGTCGTGTTCGTTACATTTGCTTCGCGCATGCAGTCGAATACTACGTTAAAGAGGAAAGGGCAAAGGACGCCCGATCCGGCATAGGTTGGCCACATTTTAAATTATTTAAAAGCTTCGATAGCCATTCGCTGCCGATTCCCTCCATCTTCGACCAAAACTCGGATGGAATGCTGTATGGTCCCGTCGCTTTCCCCCGCTTCATTTTTCCGATTCCTATACTTATTTCTTCGATTAAAAAGTCCGAAACTTCCTTCTCGAATAGACCAGCTGTCGGCACGATAACACGTGGAAACTGTGTGTTAAGAAACTCCTTGCAGAATTCAAGCCACCGGTCACAAATTTTCTTTTCATTTGTTAATAAGCGACCGTCTGCATATTTAATGTATTTCGGCGAGGTTATTTTCATCGAATTTTTTCGCCTCTGTGCAGCGAGCTTAAAAATATTTGGCACTTTAGTATTGTACGACGTTTGGACGTCTTGTATTTCTTGTCTTCTATCTGTCGATCGTGAGGATATTTGTTCCAACAACTCCTGGTGCAGGTTTTCCGCTGCTGCCGCTCGAGTTCGAGTCAGGACTTTCTTTGCGATATTTTTAAGACGCTCGTATTCAAGAGCCAGTCGACTTTTTTCTATGTCGTCGCTCGGATCGCATTTTGTCCACGTTTGAAATGCATTCTTCTTGTCGGCCACAGCTCGTTTGGTTTCGTCATTCCGTCACCATGTTTCTTTGCGTCGTGATGTTAGCTCGAGATATAGTCCCCAGATGGCACTTTGCCATTTCTCGAGCATGCTGTTCCACATTTCTTGCGGGCTAAGTGAGTCGGCGATACCGTTTATATTTCGAAGTACTTCCTTAACCAGTGCGATAAATGGCTCTTGGTCCAGCTATTGGGACGCTATCTAGGGTGATACTGTATCCTAATGTATGCAGTTTTTTTGTGGTGGATGTAGTGGACATCTATCCTATTACCCGGCTTCAAACTTTCAAGTAACATCTGGGGAAGACAGCGTACATATGTTCCAATTGCATACTCACAAGTCATATACCGTGGAGGTAGCGATTATCTTATAGAAAGAGATCCATGCAATTAATGATACCCTAAAAACCAAGTGTTTCAAAGGTGAAAAGCAGGTTACCCCGACGGCACAACTCTTACTATAAGACAGTTTCCGTTTTTGCAAGCCACTGGGACGTGAAGTCTGCTCAAGGTAATGTTAATAACTCCGATTGGTGATGGGTTCACTCCTTCCACTATTTTTTTCAACTTTTTTCGACCATCAGCAGTCAAGTTTCTTTCTTCTTTTTGGCACCAGCGCTGTTAAAGAGACCAACAAACTCTCTCAAACGTTGTAGAAATTTAACTTCTAAAACAATCCACCGTTAGTGTTTCTTTTTTAAGAATTATTAAGTATATTTAAAAAGCATTGACTGTACACATATATTTCATTAAATACATAACATTTTAAGCCTCTTCCTCTTCGGGTGTTGTTAATTGATGAGAAATATCTGAATTGCCAAAAGTTTCTTCATATCTTTGTCGGTCATTCGGATCAGCTGGATACCAGTCCATCGGTCGAATACACCTTCTTAAACGTATCCCGACAATTCCAGTCGTTTGCATTATCTTAACGATACAGTATGCAGGAATCAGGAGCCATGGCAACAAAATCACAGCAGTAACAATAAATAATATAGGCACATTATAGACAGTTTCAAATAAGGCAATTATCAGTCCAATGAGCTAAAAAGTTTTACTTTTACAGAAGAACTCCAACATCTACATATCCATTTCCAACTTACAAACGAGAAGAGTAGAAAAATTGGCGCTATGAATCTAACGATGTACACCATCCATGTGGGGTATGTTCGATTTGTCATAAAGTGAAGATCACGTTGAAATCGCTCTCGACCATATACCCAGAGTACCACAAGTAACAGCATAAGATTGAGAAAGATTTGAGTTACAACCGTGTAGCCCGACATGAACTCAAAGACTCTTATCCCATGCTGGGGGAAATAAAAAATATAAAACTCACATTTGCAGACTTAGTCTGGTAAATTTAAACTGCTTACATTGCAACAGAATAACATCGAACCGATTGCCAATACTCCGATGAAGCCATAAAGAATTTCGTCCTTTCTATCCCTAAGCTGCTCATACTCATCGAATAGAGATGTTAACACTGAAAAAAGTTGGACAATCTAAATGGTGCCTAAATTAGTTCAAAACATATTCAACCATGATAAAAATGTCCCTTACTTACCAGGAGATTTGTTGTTCCAATGAATAGAAATCCAAAGTATAGTAGCGACCAGAAATTTGGCATTTCCATAAGTGACAATGCTGTAGGTACTGAAATTAACTGTTCCCATTGATGGTTGTGTGCAGGAAAATGAACACCAGCCGGATGAAGACCTGAAAATTTCAATTTAACGTTACATCTGAGGAAAGGGGTTACTTCATCTCGCAATCACCAATCATAAAGCTTTCAATTAATATTAACGACAAAGACCCAACGAACATAAGCAGAAACTGCCCAAGACATAATGTCCACGAGTACTTGGTTATGTCGGTCTTGAAATTATTAAAACTTGCCATGGTTAGGATTGATCCCCAACCGGGGCCCAAGCCAGCCAATGCCATAAGAGGAATGCTAACAATCGACTGACCATGATGTCTTCCGAAGCCTTGTTCATATCTTGTGATTAGACCGTCAAATGCATGAGGTAGAAATATAAATCGAAAAAAGCACAATCCTAAGATTGCAAACATTGCTAAATGTGAGTAACGAAGGATTCGTCCTATCTACAGAAGAGAATAATTCAAGATTCGCTTTAGCCTAATAGATTTCTTACCATATCGGTGGGTTTTCTTAGGACAAACCATACGATAGCCCATGTTGCCAGAGCGCAAAACATCAATGACCAGGAGAATGTTAGTCCAGGCTCCTCATGAATTCGTGATGGCATAATATTTAAATGGGACCTGGACAGTAAGAAAATATTTCATCTATTTAAAAAAAAGAAACTTAACCCAGATTAACATACTGAAAGAAATCGTATGACGTCGATTCGAAGAAAATAAAGTCATCGGTATCGACTTCGATTTTACTTATGTTGCAGTGCTGAAAAGAAAAATAAGGAAATTCGGATTTATTTTTGTTTTATATAAACTTCTAAGTTCATGTGTCTTCTTTCAGACTACTTCTCATAGCGGTGTACAATGCCTACTACAAATCTGCCTCAAGGTATTCTTAAGATACATAGATGACTACAGTATCTCCCACATGAAATTCGACTTCTTGTGCAAATAAACTAACCTTCAATTACTTCTTTCCTTGACTTCGATCGTTTTTGCCCTAAGTCTATAACATCCAGCATTAAAGTATCGTGAGTGAGTGAGATTGACGCCACCTATTCTCAAAATGTTATCCTTGTAGTCCAACAAATACAGCCACAAGACCTCTCACGACGTTCTTCTACATTAAAATTCTATTCGCTATCAGTAAAATTCAAGTTGTTCACTGTCAACTTAGGACGTGTTTCAAACTCTACGATCTCCCCCCAATAAACTATGTATATCCATCACTATTATCCACTTTAGCCCCAACGCATTCAAAAGCCGTTACCACCGAAACACTCGTGCCACTCGCTGAGATTAATGCTACTTCGATCACCAATCGCGTCCGAAGACCATTGCCAATAATAAGGGCTTTCGGGACATTACAATGAATCTTGAAACCACAAACAAACCGGAACTGATTACTTTCTTTCTCCAACCTGCCCCAACCTTGTCATGCAAGCCCATCCAGGATCAAAAAACTTTTTAATACAAAATTTGGTATACAAAACGTCAAATGCAAACAACGAGAAGTTGGCTAAGCCATGAGCAAATGTCGCCAGTGTATCAATGCGTATCGCCCAGTATCAGTTATTCCTTGCTGCTTATCGTCCAACACTCGATGCCACACAGCAGAACTGGCAGGGTAAGGGTTTTGTAAAGCTTACTTTTCGTCCTTCGAGTTAGGAGTTTTAAACCTAATTGTTTTTTCATACTGAAGTAGCAACGGTTTCCTAAAGTAATTCTTTGTCGGATCTCCACTAGGGTGTTATTCGTAGAGTTCACGTTTACTCTGAGGTACGAGTAGGTGAACTACTTTACTACCTCGAAACTGTTGCTATCAATAATGAAGGTTTGTTCCAGGCGGTGCACAGATGGTAGTTTATATGTTGATAGCCTGTGCTTAGTCTTGTCCTCGTTTACTTCTAGGCCAAGAAATTTGGCCTACCACGACATACTGGGAACGGCCGATGATGCCAATATCGTCCGCATATCTGACTGGCTGAAAGGACGTGTTCCCTATACTTAGCCCAAATACCTTGACTCATTACTTCTATTTTCGTCGTTATGTAGTATCTAGTTTGAGAGACCGCCGCATTTAGGAAAATATTCGGCTCTATGTTGTCTATTTGATTGACAAATACAACTCCGTTTGCATTGATCGCATAGCAACAACAATTTTATAGGTTCGATTCAACGAGAAGGTCTTTCGATCACGCCAGGGAAATGATGCAAATTTTCGTTCGCTATCATGAGAGCTTCGACATTTCTTCCGACAAAGTTCAAAAAAATCTTTCTACGGTTTCTTCGCATTTTAACAAATTTGAAAAACTAAGAAACTCTATTTTGCATCCTCCAGACCAAAATGCCTGTCTATTTACTGCCAAAATGTAGGAAGTTTGCGCTCTAAACTTATCGTCGTATATCTCAATTCTCAAAAGCTTTCCTATGAACCAATTCCTTTTACAGAAACAAATCTTAATTCCTATGGACTAGCAATCCAGAACTGTTTTCACACAACTCTTGTTGATATTCCTCAATCTGACAACTTTGAATTAGTATGTGTCAACATAACGCTCCCTAAAAGCTGCCTTTATTAAGTCTTATCGACCGATAGTTGATTTTTTGACTGATGCTGTACGACCTAAATAAAGTATTATTTAAGTAGGTGATTTCCACCTTTCTCACCTGAAATGGGCGCCTTCCGACGATTCGCCTCATTTCGTCTCTCTTATTTCGTCGTCTAAAATAGAAAACTTGATGGTGGACTGCTAAGCCAACTTAAGTTTACATCAGATTAGTGGAATACTCGACCTTGTCTTCACATTCGCTTACGAAAATCGTGTGGATTTTATAGGAGTGATCGTATTCTTTCCACCATGGACCACTTTCAGCCCTCGGGAGTTCCTAAGATCCGGCCTTTACAAACTTAAAAGCCTCATCAGCAACATTAACTTTGCCTTTATTGCTAAGACAACAAACATTGATCAGCTTTCTACATTTTTATTAATTTGGAATAAATTCCTAAGTACTCGATATGAATCCGACTATGTATAATCTCTTAAATTTCTTAGTGAATCGTTTGTTGACCCAAAAATCATTCCAAATTTGTTAGCCCGCCGTTTTAACAGATCTTTTTCTAAGCAAGTACCTAAACCCGAGAAACTGTTCAGAGACGTCTTTCATCTCGGTAAATATAACGACTTCCTAGTATCTGAAAACATTACCAAAATTAAAGGTAATTTATTCCGTTTTTGATGGCCTTCCAGCTACCTCCACGCTATCCTATTCATCTTGTCTCTTTCAGCAAGTACTTTTCCTTTCCTATAGAAGGAATCTTATATCATCCTCATTCATAAAATAGGAAGCAAGGGCGTTGAAAATTGAAAATTATAGGCCCATAGCAAAACTCTCTTGCATACCGAAACTTTTCGAAACAACAATTGCTTCCATACTGCAGGCCAACTATCTGCACAAATCATAATGGTTTTATGAAAGACAAATCAACCATCACTCACCTAGGACGGTTTGTGCTTTGAAAGACGATAATGAAGTCCATTCAATTTCAGATTTTAGCAAGGCATTTTGTAGCATAGATAAAATATTATTTAGAAGACCCAGAATACAGAGTTATCTTCAGATCCTCAATATCCAACCCTAATGAAGCCACATTTGGTATCCCTCAGGATAGTCATCTTGGACCAATCTCATTTTAACGAATTTTAATTTTTTTGTTTTTGCTAGTGAAATGAGAATTTCCAAAGTCATTTCATTGCCTTTTGACTCCTATGGCTTGCACGACGACTTTAATAAGTTTTCGGAATGGTTTTTGGAGTTGAATGTCAATAAATTTAAAGTGATAACCTATCCCGCAAACGTCTACTGCTCCTCCAAGAAACTACACAGTGTGCCAAATAATATCCCGGACTAGTTGTACAAAACTGTCTATTTTGTGGTGTTTTTATTCGAAATACCTATTTTCTTCTCCCGAGTTAAAACATGTCTTACAGCGATTCAATAGGGACTTAAATGCATGCCGCAGCTCATTTTGCGGAATTGTTTCAAGTGCCCTTGTCGAAGCTGCTTGAATTATCGGAATGTCATCAAAAAAGCATCCTTTCAACTTAAATTTAAATGTTAGGAACAAAGAGAAGTCACACAGTGACATACCAGTTGAATACCGCGGATGATTTAGCACACACACTTGATTTCGAGCCAAAAATTGACGAACCATGTGTACTGTGTGACTGGGTGCATATAGTGCAATAGAGATCAATTTATTCGATCGCGATATTCGTATCGAATACGAGAGATTCATCAAACCTTTCAAAATTTCAAGATAATATGCGGCAGTGACTGTTGCACCAGTTTGAACGAATTCTTTGTGATTGTGATCTTGTGATGAGCATTATCTTCATTTTTGAAGGAACTTTTCATGTTTTTTAGCTTGTTGTTAAGTTTTTGACTCCCATTCTGCACTTTGACGCTTTGTTTCTGCATTGTAATGGAAACACCGTGTGTCTTCACCCGTAACAATTATTTACACAAAGTTTGGATCATTTCTAGAGGCCGCAATGACATCTCTGGATTGTCAAACTCTCAT
Source organism: Volucella inflata (assembly GCA_928272305.1). Lineage (NCBI taxonomy): Eukaryota > Metazoa > Arthropoda > Insecta > Diptera > Syrphidae > Volucella > Volucella inflata. The sequence continues at coordinate 95,859,647 of OV743720.1, forward strand.
CAATATTTGATCATCATTCAATGTGTGAGCAAAAAGTTTGCATTTGTGAAGAATGGTTCGAATAGTGTCTTTCCATCATTCTCAGTGAAGCATTGCCGTCTTCTGCAACTAAATTACGTACATTTTAAAATTGTTTGTCATCCTCCAGTGTCTCTAGGCCGTCGATAAAACGTTGATGCCATTCGGAAACAATTGTTCTGTTGTATCAATCGGAATGTTTCTGATGCATTTTTGCGTGGAATTGTTCCATGTTCAAATTTCAAAATCAAGTGAAAAGGTGTTTTGAAAAAAGAATTTTTATAATTGTTAAATGTCAACCAAATATAATAAAATTTTGCAGATAGTAGAGAAATATTCAAGCTTTAAAACGCATGTTCGAACAAATTGTTAGCGCTTTTGGTTATCTTACTAACCAGGTTCGTTCGTGTTCGGGATATTATTTGCCACACTGTCTACTTTATTTGCGATGAGCCAATTCCTTCCACTAGCTAGAGAAACATATAATTTGTGACACAGAATTGAATTTTGACTCACATATTGACAACATTACAAATAAAGCTAACTCTGCACTTGGCTTTATCAAAGACTGGTCAAAATAAATTTCGTACCCCTACGTTACAAGGTCCCTGTACTTCACTTTGTAGGGCCTCTTCTCGAATATTGCATTCAAGTTTAGATACCCTATAAACAAATCCACATTCAGAGAATTAAGGCAGTCAGACGCAGTTCGTCTCCGTTAAGAATATCTTTGTTAGTTTTTAAGCCTAGTTTAAAGGTTGTGCCTGTAAATAACCTAAATAAAGTTGACTGGGTGGATCCGGGCCAATAAAAATAATAATAATAATAATAAGTCTATTTGCCAAACTGACAGCAAGTGCATAAAAAATCTGACCGTAAATTCTAGCAACAAAATTTGTAGGACCAAGGCTACTTCGTTGTCAAGTTGCCAATGATCTTAATCGTGATCTATGAAATCTTAAAAAAATGTCTTCCCTACTTTTGTTATTGTTTACAAATTGAAATGAATACTTACAGTAGTGATGTCCTCACTATAATTATACCATTCTCCGATCCCTTCACAACTCCATGGAAGTGTCGGCCTTAACGAGTGTAAAAAGTAAAAAAATGGTATTGCCGAAATTATGCTGTAATATGTGAGTGTTGTTATATTTACAGCCAGAGAGACGTAGCCAATACCTTCAAAAAAAAAAGAAGACAGTGTTATAGAGAAATCATAAAAAAAATCAAAAGGTTACCCTTAAAGAGCGGTGATATTCGAAATACCGATATAAATCCTGTACTTGAAAATTGGCCAAGAAACGACTGAATGAAGACAATCGGAATCGTGCATATGGACAAAATAATGAAGTAAGGTATCAGAGCATAATCTGAAATGGAAAATAAAACAGATTAACCAAACAGTCTATCAATTAAATATATTTAAACAAAATTAAAAGTGAAATTGCGAAATAAAATATGAACATACGTTACGGACGAGTGTCGCGTAATGGTATGATGTCAAATGAATGCTTAAGAGCAATTGTTCTTTAAGTGTCCTCTACTTTACATTTTGCTAACCGAGTTTTCGAGCTTTATGCTGACACTGCTTCCCGTATCTTCACAGGAACGAGATCCAACATTACTACTACAACACAACTTAAGGTCAAGTAAATGCAGACAATTGGCAGGTAGAACAAAGGAATTATATTGGATGTAACTTCAATAATAGAATCCTTCTTTTAAGGCAGAAAAATCAATAAATGCATTTTACAAAGCCAGGACACAGTGCCGCTATTGATCCACAAGATCATACTTACTAAAGGTGGCGCGTCTCCAACCAGTGCGATCTTTCGCTAGCTGCCACCAGTTTTGCACGCTAAGTTCGCTGAGGTCACCTTCCACTTGCGTGCGCCATCTGAGTCTCGGTTTTCCTTTGGTGCACTGTCCCTCGGGGGCGAATTCGAAGACTTCTTGGACCGGAGCGTTGGGGTCATCCGCTCTACAGAACCCAGCCTTCTCAGTAGTTGGATCTTTACTCTTCTGGGTAAGTCAATGTGGCTGTACAGTCCATACAGTTCAGTGATAGGGATGTCAAACATGACATTTCTCTGTATAGCGCGTCATGGTTGATGACTTTTTGGCTGTGCTGACACTGATTTTTGATACTTGATGCTGGTGGCAGAGGACCTATGAAGAGGTCGGGAGAGAGGGAGAGCGATCGAAAAAGAATTTGGCGATTTCTCAGGAAGTAGAAATTCCCCACAGCATTAGCTTGTCTTTTCAATATTCGGGATATCTGCAACAGTACCTTCTACAACAAGGCAGTGGTCCGAGTCGTAATATCGTAGGTAGGGCGTTGTTCATAGGTGTTGTAAGAGCTCGTATCTTTGATGTCATCGCATTTCTTCTCTACGCGGCCGTGCGCCGAAAACTTAGGACATCTAAGTTGCAGTAGATGCCGGCATTATTATCCTCTTTTTGCCCGGCCCATGTAATCATATTTCTCGGATGCCATAATATATTTGCTTTGCATCAGTCTGGGGCTTCTGCTAGTGGTTTGACTGCACGTTCAACAGGCTTATAATTGGCCCTTACATTCCATGTGCCTTAACTTTCGTCTTTTTTCCAACTACCCCTAACTTGGACAGCTTAATTATAGATATCTCTTAGATGAAGGGTTAGTAAGACAGAAGACAGGATCCACTCGGGGATGTGAGCGCTGCCGTTGGTCAGGGATGACCACGAATTGGATGACACTATGACTCTATTTAAGGGAAGCCCAGTTATAGCAATGCCAGTTTCGTTTTGAGAGAAGTAGCTACGGACCAATGATTCCGCTACACCAAAATCCACACCAAAAAGTGACTTTCTCGGAATGAATTTTGTGCTAATGTGTCTAGTAGGGATTGAATTCGTCCCAAATCTGACTTTTTTCTTTGTTCACAGATCAATTCATCCAAAAATAGGTCGCTTCGCTAAATAAGATTTTTTTTTTTTGGCGAAATTTAGGTCGACTTTAAACTGCTTCAGAGCCCAATTAGCGAACACACGGCGGCGTTGTCTTCGGTCGTTTAGTTTAAGTATCTGAGTCCGTTGGATTTTATGCAGTTGCAGACCTAGCTCCCAATCAAAAATTCGCTAAGTTGAAGTCGCAGAAAGGCCAAGTTGTTGTGGAATTCGGCTGGTTATTTATTGAACCAAACGTCAAATAATCGACTCCGCAGAACGGTTGTGGCAGGGATAAAAATCGGATAATGAGTGGAATGTTTCTCGGAGAACTGATTTTGAAAAAAACAAAGTGTTATAACCTTCCATCGTGATTTGCCACACATTGCTGAACAATTCACAACAGATTTTGCCTTATTAACATTGACGCTATGACATAACATCTGCCGAGCATCCCTATTGAAAGACCTTGTGGTTACTGAAACCAATTTGGTAAACATTGAAATAGTAGTTTGATCGACATTTTTCGGACGGGACTATAGGTACATAACAAATCTTACTATACATAGTCTGCCTAATCTGACACTCTTCACCTATTTACTGATAATGCTGTTGAATTCTCACATAATCGAGACGTTGATGTGACACTCATTGGTTTTTCCGCTGCTGCTTTCAAACATGCCAGGTATCCTCACATCTAGCCTGCAATTAAATTTAGCTGATGAACTAGTGACCCGCTTAGCATCTGCCGATTGATTAAACTTGCTTTCGTTTTCTGGGTTGAAACAAACTTCACTGTTCAAATCCAGTTCTAGGGCGAGCACTAGAAAAAACAAATTCTATTCAAATTCTGGTGGGGGTCACCACATGTATCTGTGAAGTATTTTCGTACCAAACTAATGTCAAAATTTGTTGCGTGTTTTTTGTTTTTATATTTCAGATCGTAATGTCATCCAACTGACCACTAAGTCAATTCTCAAATAAATTAAATTTTACGAAGCGGCTTGATTGAAATGACGAAATGAAAAGATGACTTGTCTTCAGTGCTCTTTCTCGCTCCATTAAAATGCCCGCTTACAAACAATAACGATTTAAAAAGATGACAACAGACAATTGTAGAGATGAAGTCAGAGCTTTTTGCGATCTAGGCACAAGTACGGTTGCAAGTCTTAATTAAAACTTTTCGCATAGTAAACACTTGTTAGCGCGGCTTGCCTCATGAATATTGAATGAAGAGTAAGTCGGATGAAAATCGACTTGAGATAGTTTTGCGATACGAAACAACATTATTTTATTTAGATCGGATTGTAAACAAGTTATCAATTATAATTCAATTTGTTGAGATGAAGCTGCTATCAAAAGTATAAATGAAAGCAGATTTTCGCAGATGCATTTTGAGGATTTGTTTGCTTTGCTTTTATTTTGTTTGAATATGGTCGGACGATAGAATGCCCGCCGAATAGGACCTTAGCATTGTTTGTCCGATCCTCAAGAAAGGAGACTTCCTGAACTGCACCAACTACAGAGACATCAGTCTTGTTAACATCGCCCAACCAACCTTATAGGTCCATATCAATGTGGCTTCAAGCCAGGAAAGTACACTTCGGTAGATTTTGGAGAAAATTGATGAGCTACAGATCGATACACACCGCCTATTCATTGATTTTAAGGCAACGTATGGCAATATCAATAGAGACGAGATATACGAGTACATAGCGATGTCTAGTTTTGGCATCCCCGTCAAACTCGTCCATCTGTGCAGGATGGCGTTGGAGAATGCACGCTAATCGATCAGGCTATTAACATATCTGACTGGGACCTTTGATGTCAAAAAAGGATTAAGATAAGGTGATGCGCTTTCTTCAACATCATATTGAAAGAAAAGTGCAAAACTCGTGCACAAACATAAGAGGCACAATCTTCAAAAGTAGTAGATCGTTAAGAGCTTTGTCTACCTAGCCTCCACAATAAACTCAACCAACGACACCAGCTCTGAGATCAAACAAAGAATAACTCCTGCCAATCGCTGTTTGTTTGGGCTAAGAAGGCAAGTGACTAGCAAAGCCCTCTCTCTCTAACAAAAAAAGTTACCATATATTAGGCCTTAATAGTCCCAGTTCTACTCTATGGCGTAGAGGCATGGACATTATCAAAAATGAATAAGGAAAGTCTTAGCATTTTTGAGAGACAAATTCTTCGGGCGATCTTCGGTCCCGTCTGCATTGACCCTGGGTGGAGGAGGAAATACAACAACGAACTGTATGGGCTGTACAGTGACGTCGACTAATCCAGAAGAGTGAAGATTCAAAAACTGAGATGGCTGGAGTGTATAGACAACAATGCTCCGGTCCGAAAAGTCTTCGAATCCGCTCCCGAGGGACAGCGCAGTAGAGGAACGCCAAGACTCAGGTGGCGCACGAAGTCGAAGGACACCTCAGCCAACTTAGCGTGTGAAATTGGAGGCAACTAGCTAGGGATCGAACTGGCTGGAGACTCTTGTTGAATTGAGGCCCAGGTCCACCCCGGACTGTAGCTCTACTTAAAGAAAAAGTACTGTCATTGATCAAAATTCATGTAACTCTCAAATTTCAGGTCACAATCTTCATTTGTTTAATACTATAGTTATGCTCATGTTTGACATGAACAACAGGTCAACGAAATCAAAGAGTTGGTGCCCAAAAATCGTCAATTGGCCTCTTAGTGTCATCTTTCTGATACTGTTAACATTTCATTTTGATCAGTGCAGATCATTTAAAAAGATGTTTTATGCCCGAAAAAAGTCATATCTCGCTTGGTTTTGCCAATTTTGTACTAAAAATTCAACACAAGTCGGTTAACCGTGCTCCGGAGATACCATTTCGATATCACTGAAGAGATAAGAACCAAATCGCTGTGAGCTTTGATATAAATCCAAAATGTGTTAGAAGAGGGTGTTCTCACAGACTAAAATTGTCTGGCATTAGTTTGCAAAATTCAGAAATGACAGTTTTAATGGATGAACACCGTTCGGGTGGAAGAGAAGAGCAGAAAGAAATCCCACTGTCATGATAAGGTAACTCGCGTAAATCATATGACCATTCATGGACACCTAGCAAATATGGGAAAAATAATAAAGTTGGGAAAGTGAGTACCTTACTTCCTATCCCAAAGAATCGAATTTCATACTACTGTTCTGCCGCTTCACAATCCAATCAGGGATTTTTTTAACAGAATCATTCTGACAGATGAACAATGGGTTCTTTACAATAACAATATGCCATCAATGGGGAACACAGACTAGCATAATATCTCAGCGACGGACTTACCCACAAAGTAAATGGTGGTATGCCCCAGGGCTCTGTCATGTCTCCGACACTTTTTTTTAAATTTTCATCAGTGATCTCTTTTCTGCAACTTTTAACAACATACATGTTTTCATTTGCTGACAACAGTACATTCTGCTGCTCCAGGAACCCGCAGTGTGCCAACAATTCAGGTTGTCGTAAGAACCAACAAATCTGAGCAGACAACTGTAGATGAATACTAGAAATCTGCGAAAAATATTTTCATATCTGAAGAACAGAGGTTTATACATAGGTAAAAGGCAGAGAAACTACAGTATATGGTTACCAACTGACTCCTGGAGACAAATCGAGAAGCGAATTTCACCCAATATTTAAATGACGTCAGCCCAAGCAGTAAAGGAATCAGAATTTGAAAGAAAGAAATTGCAGCGTAGCATTCATATCTTGCACAATATCACAGCGCATCCACACCTGCACAATAAAAGGAACCCGCAAACTCGTGTGGCGGAAGAACTCTTTATACTGTTACCAAGCACCAAACAGCATTCTGTAAGAAATATAGGTGGTACTCTACTTATATGGGCTGAGAGCCAGCTCAGAAGATAATCCTAACTATATTGAAGAGGGCCCGAGTGTGCCGACCCAAAATGAACTATTTGACGTTGTCTAATAATGAATAAAACCAGGGCAAATACTGCTCTTTTCGTTAGTATCTTCAGAGCTAAACGCCAAGTTGCAGAATTACAGATAGTCCAAACCAGTCCTTAGAGCACGTTAACGTGGGAGTCAGGGCCCCCTTGACTTCGACAGGAAGGCCCCTTAGTTATAGTGTCATGGTGGCTGTAGTTTCAAACTAAAACGCAATAAAAGTTTTTCAGTTGGTTTTAAATCCGAAATCGGCAGGAGGTTTTAGATCGTTCTTGCTTTATACTACGAGTGGAACTCATGCCCTTAAGGCTCGTTCCGAATTGATATCAAAGGAATTACGGAGAGTGTTAGTCAGGCGTATTCTGACCCTCGTGGATGTATTTGCATCTTGTAAAATTAATTCTCACACAGAGCTTTAGAGTACAGCAGGAAACTAGTAAAGGGATTTCAGTAACTCACTTTTAAGGTATGTTCGGACTTGTCCGATCTAGGCAAACCAGGATCCTCCAAATTCTGCCAACGATAGATACATCAATCTCATTAAAAATGTGTTTAAAATCGTTTTGCTGTATCGTATAGTTGTTTTAACCATTTTTACATAATATGATTCGCTCTTATCAATCTACCATCAACCAAATGTTCTTGTAATGGGATACGAGAAGGCCCGAGAAATTTAAATCAAGGTCCAATCGCTTCGTCATCAGCATCTGCAGACCTATGTAGCTATACAGAATCATGTTTGTTTTGTTTGAATATGAGAAAGACGGTAGATGATGCTCGCTGTTTTTTGAGTGTCGTACACAGTTTCACCAAAATATTTGATGCCACCCCTGTTTCTTCCTTTACAGTAAGGAGTCTTGTATCTTCAGAGAATTGTGCGAAAATCCTAATTCACAACTAGAGACGCAATTTTTCAAAAGTTTCCTTTGCTCCTGATCATGCCACTGCTATTTATCTGACGTAATACAGCGAATTCAAGATACATAAATGCAACTCTACATAAGATTCTCTTCATCCCAGTTATGCAGTATGGTGCACAGGCATGTATAACATCATAAATTACCGAAGGCGAATGGAGGTGAACTTAAACAGACTTTAAGAGAAACAGGAGAAACTTGATAGCCAGAAAGTTACGAGTATCCATGCTGATAGGTTGTCGAACTATGAAGCTTAGCTTAGGTTCTTATCGATGAATTTAAAATTTACATTCGACAAATAACATCCAAGGAGGCAACAACAGTATCTGGCCATGAAAATTAATTGAATCAGAAACTTGACGCTCACTAAATAAAACAAAATAACACAAATACAAATATGAAAACATGAAATACACTGATCAAAGAAATCTACAGACATTCATTCTAAAAAGTAAATTTCGCTCAATTTTCTTATCGTCAATCATCAGATTTCTGAGGAGAGTTTTTCAACATCTAGAACTTTGTGAAATGCGCAATAATGCAGTTAAAACAAACTTACATCCGACTTCTTTGAATATAATCGACGGCACAACAAATATCGCGTCAAGTTTGAATGCATTTCCGATACAGGCAAATAAAAAATCCGTCGAAGACGCCCATTTACCGCGGCTCTTATCGTGATTGAAGGGTTTCAAGCCGGCATCATAGGACGTTTCATAAGCCATAATGTGGCTTGCACTTTATTGCACTATCACAATTCCAGTTCTTCGATTTCTTCCAAATTTTGAATACACGTAATTTTTGGAAATAACAAAAATATTTTCATTTATTTATACACAAAAAAGTGTATGTTTCTAAAAATAATATTAAATCGTTCCGAGATTGTTTTTTTTGTTTTTTGTTTTTTCGTTTTTAGATGGCGCAGTTGTCGTATGTATGAGTACAAGCAGTTGCTTTCCAACTGATTCGGATGAGACTGATGTGCGCTTCATAGAGCCACCACCTCCTCTCGGACTCGGATTTTCTACTCTCTCTAAAGAGATAAACAAAATGCACGACATACATAGATAATTAACAAAAGAAAAGAAAAATAATAATAAATACACAATATTTATAAACAGTACAGTATGAGTAGAGCATTTGTTGTAGTATTTTTAAATTTCACGTAGAGTTAGATACTTGTTATCAAATGTATTCAGTAGGATGCCGGCTGCGGCGCGTACTGTATTAATATTAATTTTCTAATCTACACTCGGATGATGGAAGATGTGTCGATGTGAACCATTTTACGAGGTCTAATTGCTAACGAAATTATTTAATTCGCATGAATGCCTGTTGACATACGAGTATTGTATCTAAGAGTTTTACTATCAAAGTTTTCTAAATATGGCTGCATAATAATTTTATAAATTTCAATTTGAAAGACGATTAAAATGGTTAATGTATCTTTGAGTGGGTGGATGCGTGTGTTATTGCAAATTAAACATTTTAGATAAAAATGAAAAAAAAAAATACTTGAAAACGATTTGCTAAATTTAGACTGGAAATGCATCTATTTTATAGAATTTCAATGCCACAGCTCTCTTTTGTATTTCTTGTACAGCTGGAATTCAGCTATCCGGTATTTTAAGAATTTAAAGGAAGCAATCAACCTAAAGTTGAAGTGTTCTTATAAAAACTGGTCAAAGTGTAGAGATGGGTGCTGAAGGATTTCCCATTTTAAGTTCTGAAGTTCTTGTATCGCTTGTCGGGCAACATGTGGCCTGGGGTTATCATAATGGAAATATGATGCCTTTGGAACGTAATCATTAAGCTTAGAGAGCTTCTCACAGTACTTATTCGTCGTGATCGTTTCGCCAGGTGAAGAAAGCTCTTACAAAACATTATACCAATGGAATAGCAACAAGACAGATAACAGTGCCTTTAATAGATGCAGGCCAGTTTTGCCATACCTCAACTTGCTTGCCTTCAGCTCCGGTTTTGTTGCAAGTTGTTGTACAGAATACAATTCTCGTCACGTGTTACAACTCGATCCAAAAAAAACGGTTCGTTTTCATGATGACAAAGCAGGCAGAGATATGGCTACACAGACGTCATGTAGCTTATTTTTATCCGTCTAAAAATGGCTTCTGATGCCATGTCCTATCCACTGGTATACAACATAAAACAATCTTTCCGCCACGTCATCTGCGAATATCAGAGCTTCTCAATCTTCATTGAAGAGTGCAAAAATACTTGGACTTGGAGGGCAACCCTGGGTTACTTTTGAAAACGAATGAATTCAATCTAATAATCTGTTCCTATTCCATCCAGCTGCCCTATAATCACTATTATGTAGTATAGATAGATACAAAAATGTAAACCTTAAGGTATTTATTTAATGTAAAAGATTTTACTCGCGCTGAAGATCAAGATATGATACTTAACAAAGACTCTATGCTTGCCTAATCAATGGTAAATAGCCATAGCTTTTACTTACTTACTAAGTGAAAGTTATAAGTAATTCTGGTAAAATATGGCAGTTTATTTAAATTAGTTAGGGACTGTAACGGTGTAAAAATGCTTAAAATGTTCTATATGCAACCGGTATGTTAACAAGAGTAAAATTATTTATGCGTTAGCTATAATTTTTCGAGTTTTTACTGGGAATGTGACCACTTCGCTTAAAAAGCTCCCTGAGTACTTAAAAGGTGTACAAATGTCTTAAGGGTAATATTCGAAGTTTTTTGAACAAGGGCCAGGTATGGGTGAAACGATTACAATTAGAAACAATCCTTATTAAATGTTTTGTGCCACCAATAAAGGTCCGAAATTAGTAGTAGAGTACGATCCTTCCCAGCAAATGATGCCATATTGCAACTTTGAGTGTGCAAGGCCATAGTGGATTTGAGTTAAAACTATCTCAGAACAGTATGGTTTGATGAGGTATAGTTTACGAGTCACCAGCATCATATTGGAGTTTACTGTGCGAATATGATCGATTATAACTCAAAGGTATTTAAAATTTATAGCTGTCTCGATTTTGAAGTACTTTGTAGAGCATTGACTGAGATAGGAAAAATTATTAATTCCACATGTGTGTATAGATAAGCTGAACCTTTCGCAGTCATATGCATGAAAACTTAGGTTGAAAGCATTTAAACGATTTCCCGATATTTTTATAGAGATCAGCTTCCTTCTCTCGCTGATAAGAGCAGCAAACTAAAGTCTCGGTCTTTGCAAGTCTTCTTCAATCCTTACTATGCATTCAAGGAGAGTTTGATACTGATATGTAAAAGCTATATTATCAGCAAATGCAGTAGCTAAGCCATTAAATTTCTAAGTGAATAGAGAATTTATATAGACTAGAAATACTCGTACACAGAAGAGGCCCATGTCGACCATGGCTTTCGTCATGTCAATAAGCAGGGCCATAGTTGAATTTTTATTGTTTATACCTTCATACAATTGATTTCACAACATAAGGATAGCATCTCTTATTGACATATCACTCCTAAAACCAAATTGATTATCTGAGAAAAAGTGATTATGATCGAAAAACGATAGAATGCGGAATTCAATTTTTTAAAAAGAGGAATTATCTCAGCGTTTTTAAGGGATTGTGGAAAACAGCCATTATTCACACTTACGTTAAACCAATAACTCAGGATGTCAACCACACAACAAGCATTTTTTTTCAGTAATACGCTTGTTATGCCGTCACAAGTGCAAGAATTTTTGTTCTTCAAAGACATTACTAGTTTGTAGAGGTCAACCGAAGAAATCGCATTAAACATGCAATCAGGAATTAGATCTAAGGATAACGTACAGCTGCTAGAATAACAAGGTCCAACTGACTCGCTAAAATTGTGGGTGATTTCAGTAAAATATTCATTAAATCTATTCCATTGACTTCTAAATCGTCAATTTTTAAAGGCTCATTTAAATATTCGACGGATAACTTCGCAACATCGGCACTACAAATACCAATTTCAGAGAATTTATATTTAGAATTTATCAAGTCATCCTTTACGTACACCGCTACACCTCTAGCTTCATATGACTCGTTACAACTACCAAACATCGAATAGCCCTGAATATTGTAAAAGTTTAATTCATATGACGGTTCTAGGACAGTCCGGCCAAATCCATTATATATTTCACTGAACTTTATATTTATACGTATCACGAGCCGCACTTTTAAAGTTATATCAAAGAAGAGGTGGCTTTTGGTGCTGTTTATTTGTCTTAATGATATAATGTAGTTGTTCCAAAAATTCGGTTACTGTGGGTATATACTCGTAATATCGGTTTACCATGTACCATACTTAAGATTGGCTTTGGACAGATTTTGAGTCAAAAAAGAATCGCTGCCAGATATTAGCTGCTTGTTGCCTTGACTAGAAGTTAAGTTAGATATTCGAAAATATTATTGTGTCAAAGGTCTTGATGATTTCTTTACTACTTCTAAGGCCTATTCAGAGAATGTAAGACGCAGTTGAAAAGCTGAGTTCAATAAATCTTGCCTACATGGCGGTTCACAATTGTATCGTGGCTATGAAGACTACAAGACAAAGTGCAGGGGAGAAGTTATCAGCACCTTAAACTGCGTTAGCAAGGCCCGCGATAAAGTATAGGGCTTTTCTTGATAGTTCGACTTTTTATGAGCATAACAAAGCACAGATACGTTAAAACAAAATGCCTTCCAACGTCCTTAATAATTTAGCGGAACTCCAGTTGTACCTTAATAGTAAATGTTGTATTTAGCTTTCTGGCTCTTGCGACCCTTATTGTGAGAATGAAACCACGCATTGGTCAGATCCTAAAGCAGGCTTGTAAAACCTCCTACAAGATGAGGAGTGTCGGCATCTTAGTCACTCTTGATGCAAGAACACATTTAGCTTGACAAGATCAACCGACATCCGACAGGACTTGTGAAAGATGCTAGACAGCTATCTCCAGGATCGAGAGCTCTGGTATGACACGTCGGATGGACGAAGAGAGATGCGGTTGAAGTCGAAAGTGGCTCAGGCATCAGCACAGTGCAAAGATTTTTGGAAACTCGCGTACGACGGGCTACTGCGCTCAGAAATACCTACGGCGCCATGCTGACTGGCTTTGGGGATGATATCGCATTGTTCGTCACGGGGAAATCCAGCCGAGTGGTGGGCTTGAGTAGCACTGGCTGCGGGGTCATGGGTTTTACTTGGCTGCCGAAAAAATGGAAATGGTTGTCATCACCATGCAACATGGACATCCGGCATGATGATGTCTCTGAAATTGACATCTGTTATGGTGAACGCGAGAATCGTACCCGTCGTGTTTGCACGGGATTGCAGAGACAATATTCTGTCCCCGGATTTTGAACAAGACCGCGACAGGAAAAATAGATCATAGGCATGATGGAAGCAGGAATGGGATGACGAGGATGTGGAGGTAGACCTGCCCACTCATATTAGTGCTGAGCCTGTGGTTGGAGCGAAGTCATGGTGAATTGAACTAAATACAATGTTATCAAGCTTCTCTGTGGACATAGGCAGTTCAACACCTATCAGCACAGCATGGCAGTGAAAGCATCACACATATGCGACATTTGCCCAGCTGTGGAGGGTACCTCCGAGTACATTTTCTTAATTTTTGCTAGGTGGCATCAGCAACGATAGCTCTTAGAAGACTGCCTGGGCCTGATTATTTTGCTCTTAAATATCATTTCCACGCTGTTGAATTACAAAAACCCATGAAGCACTGTAGGCACTTTCGTCGAGTCGATAAAAATCGAAAAAAGGGAAGGAGCATACGGTGGACCGGCGTGTGTCTCCGCAGGGATGGATTTTGTTCAATTGGAACCAAGCTGCATTGGCTGTGCATATCTCTAACTGCTTCTGGTTGAAATGAACGAATGGGAGGTCTGAATAGAGCCCCATCGATAAAAGACGACGATACCCCTTGGCGTGTTTGCGGTGGGCTTCCCTTAAACTGAGAGACGAGCGTAATCATTACTGTCGCGGGTCTTCAAAAACCTGTTTCCGGTTTGTTAGAAGGAATTCCTCTCTCTACCATAAAAAAAAGTTGAAAAAAAACCTCTGTGATGAGTAATCATGGACTTCATCAAGAGCGAATGAGGAGACTATGGGTGTTTTGGTCTCTTCTGCACTGACAGTAAAGTCGAAGAACATATTCCGCGAGGAACTATAAGATTGTAGGGTATCATCAACATATCAAAAGAAATCCGAGGTAAATTCTTCCATGTTACGATGTTAAACAACATTGATGGATACCAATGCAGCAGATGAAGGAAGTATTTAAGCTGGTTTGTAATTTAGTCGTCTTGAGGGATCTATTGGTTGAAGATTATGTTCATCCCCAACTGCAAAGCAATCTGAGTATTTTAAGTTAGTACGTATTACATAGTTTCAGAGTGTACAGTACTATTAAACTTTGAATGTTTTTGGATTACGATTGATTAGCCAAGCTGTAATCTAAGTCAACCTATGAAAATGATGCCAACATTTGGTATATTTTTGTGGAAAATATTGTCGCGTGATACTTTCTGCAAGTGTTACAAGTGCCGTCTACCCTTCCATAGAAGTGGACAAGAACAAAGTCTTAGATATGACTTAGCATTTTTGCTTCTTGCTAAACCCGTTGCGGCATAAAAGTGCCTACTGGTTCTTTAAAATGATACGACTTAATTATTTCCAGATGTAATTAAGTTAGCAACGACCTTGCAGCTAATTTTAAAAAAAGATCGGAAACCAACGAGTTTGAATACCAATAATTTTAGAATGCCCATTTGCTTTTTGTTAATGAATTTATTTTGCTAAGTCATTGCTTCATTAGTTTTTAAATTAATTGTAGCTTATAAGTATGTTGTAGGTGATCACATGGAAAGTAGTTGAGTAGGGATTTATAAGGTACCTGGAGCTGGGGCAACATTGATGGAAGCAGCAGATTTGATGTGTCCAGCTAATGGAGCAGTGTGGATAGCACCACGGGTCTTAGCAACATAAGTAGCTCCGTGAGCAGCCAATGGAGCAGCAAGAATACCTTGTGGAGCAAGAGCGTAAGCAGCTGGGCTGGAAACAACATTTACAGCAGCTGGCACATGGGCTGGGGCAATGAGGGCTGGAGCAGCAATATTAACAGCAGCTGGTACACCAGCATAAACTGAACCAACTCCAAGACCATAAGCTCCAACACCAACACCAAGACCTTGTCCAAGTCCAAGTCCGAGTCCAAGTCCGTTGACACCGAGTCCATTAACGAGACCAATTCCATTGACTCCATGTCCAAGACCATTGATTCCGTATCCCAAACCGCTGACTCCGTAACCAAGACCAGCAACACCACCAACCAGGGATGATTGAACTCCCATAGCAACAGCCAACAAGACTACGGCAGCAATGACGAACTATTTTACAAGAAAAATGATTCAGTGATCCTTCTAAGTATCACAAGAAAGCTCAGAATTCTTACCTTCATGTTGATTTTAGAGATTTTGTGACAAACTGTTCGTTAAACGAATTGAAATGTTTCTGTTTTGACAAATGGAATTCCTTTGGCTTTTATACAAAGCTGGCGCTATTACGGTATCACTTTCACGAGATCTTTGGCATTGAGTGCTGTTTTATTACCCTCATTACGATTTGGTATGTTTGTGATCAGGTGGAACATAAAAACATGGAATACTGTGTTTAAGTAATTTAAATTTATACATTGTACAGCAATGGTCCAACTTAGTGGTTTAGTTTTGTGTACTGACAAGCCAATATCCCAAATTGGGTGTGTAGTCATTAAATATCTGTAAAATTTGCATTGTGCGAGTACCTAAATAGTTTAAAAACGACCTTTCTTGGTATTTTGATATTTAAAAAAAAGAAACATAAAAATGTCGATGTTCGGATTGAGCTGCTGAAAGAACAATTCCGAATGCTGACCCTTGAGAAACCAGTCAGACAGAAAAAGGACGAAAGGAGACAAGAGCCTTAAACTTACTTCTTTTTAAAAAGGGTAGTCGAAAAGATAAAAACAATTTCCTTGCTATCTTAAATTTCGAAAGTTTTTGAAAAAGCTGTCAAAAGGCGAATGTGTGCACATTTATAGTAGAAAGAACTCCATTGCTCAGTCTGGTGCAGTTTGGGTTTAGGGAAGGACCTTCCACGGAAGATGCTTTATTATTTTTCCAACCAGCCTTGGATGGTAAAAGGTTCTGCGCCGGCCTCTCTGTCGATATTACCGAAACATTGGACATGGTTTGCATTGACATTCTTTTGGACAAGCTGTATGGAGCAGGATTACGTGGATTTTTCCATAATTGGTTAGCAACATATTTGAAGGACCGCAAACAAAGGGTTAGAATAGGGGACATTCTTAGTGATTATGAGGTAATTAACGTAGGGGTACCACAAGGTTCTGTTTTGGGCCCTTTTTTGTTTCTGCTATTTATTAACTCCCTCTTTTCTCTACCTTTGGCAGGCAAAGTTGCAGCGTTTGCTGATGACCTTGGCATCGCTTATAGTTCAACGAGCCCTCTTAATTTAATAGCAGATATAAATAATGATATCCATTTGCTAAGGGTATGGTTTGCTGCTCACAGGCTAGTGGCAAGTAACAAAACCAAACTAATGTTTTTTAGCTTAGGTTAGCGCCTTACGTAGGATTTGTAATGCTTACCGCCTAGCCAATTCTATGGTATTATTTAAATATTGAAATATTGAAAATACTCCCATTTAGGCACTTGTTTTATTTTAGAGTCTCTAAGATCTTTTTTATGAGAGGTGCCTATTTAGAGAGTCCTATATCTGATGCACGCAACTGACGTCGTACTAACCGTCATACGAGGGCGGGTCAATAAGTCCGTGACTTTTGGATTAAAACACAGATTTTTTGATAAAAAAATAATTTTATTTTTCAACGTAGTCTCCCTTGAGCTCTATATACTTTGTCCAAAGCTTCTCCAATTTTTTTTATCCCTTCCAAAAAAAATGATTTGTCGAGGTCCTCAAAATAGGCCTTTGTTTGCGAGATGACTTCATCATTGGAGTCAAATCTTTTTCGACCAAGCCATTTCTTCAGGTTTGGGAACAAGAAGTAGTCGCTCGGAGCCAAATCTGGAGAATAGGGTGGATGAGGGAGCAATTCATAGCCCAATTCATGGATTTTTGCCATGGCAACTGCACATGTATTTGTGGTCGACTGTGAGCAAACGCGGCACCCATCTTGCGGAATGCTTTCTCATGCCCAAGTGATCATTCAAAATTGAAACCACTGAGCCATGCGAGATCCCTACGGCTTCCACAATCTCTCGCACTTTCAATCTTCGGTCGGCCAACACCATATCGTGAATTTTTTCGATTGTTTCGGGTGTAGAGACCTCAACTGTACGGCCACAACGAAATTCAGTAAACCACTTTTTTACCATTGAAATCGATGGTGCAGAGTCCCCATAGTACGAGTATTTATCAAGCTTAGCCTTGGTCTCGGTAATGGTTTTTTCCGCAAGAAATAATGCTTAATAAGCACACGAAATTCACTTTTTTCCATTTTCTCCTCAAATTAGTGAGTAGTCTGATAAAAATAGCTGTCAAACACAAACTAACTGACGCAGCAAGTTTAAATTTTGACAGGAGTCAACTGACAGATGCCTGTTGACAGGAGCACTGTTGCTGTTTCAGTAAAGAGGCTAGAAATTTAAAAAGTCACGGACTTATTGACCCGCCCTCGTATTGTGCAAGTACCAGCTTACCGCACAACGCACTATAGAAACTCCTACCCAGTTGTATCTTATAAACTTTTTAACCGTCTTCCAGTCGATATAAGAGTCATGTCAACTTCTCGGAAATTTTCAAATAAAATCAAAGCATGGCTTCTTGGTTTCGATCATAACGAGATTGAAGTTTTGCTCACTTACCCTGTGAAATTGTTTATCTTCGCACGGCCTATTCCTTTTTTTCTCTCTCTTTTCTCATTTTCATTTATGTTATTGTTAACTTTGAATTTATCTTAATCTAAAATTTTGCCACCCCACAATAATTAAAGTTATTAAAGTTATTTCTTCTTGAAGTGCCACTATTTATTGCTATAATTGCAAAATATAAATGTCACTAGCCATTTTCTTAAATAAAAATAAAGAAGATTTTGTAACTAAACTTAAAGCAAACTTTATAATTGTTATGAAAATAATGAATAATAATAAAAAATACAGTTGTAGGATAGTGTTTGCCATTAGATAAAACGAACATGCGAAAGCTGCCCGATCAGATTTATATTCGAGTAGAAAAAAATCTGACGGTAGGACCACAGTCGGTGCTGAGAATCTTAAAAAAAAATGTATACAACATTCCACGCTCAGACAAAAGGAACCATTCATACTGTACGATTACAGACAATATTTCAGTTAATTCGAGCAAGGTGAAGGCAAAAAAACAATCTCCAAGTCTAAGTCCAATAGAAAGAAGTGTTGATTAGATAAACTCATCTCTAAAATCTCTGTCGACAAAAGTATGTCCGGCGAATGGTACCTCAGCATTCCTTATTCAATCCTAGAGAAAGGAGATCCTCTTAACTGTACTTATGACAGACTTTCCAACATTGAAAATAAAAACCTAAGACCATGTCAACATTCAGAACGATTTCATCGGGCTATGGTCGGTCCCTTTGGATCAATGGAAAATGGATGAGAGATTTCAACAGCGAACTGAAGCGCGATGACGATGACTAAGTCAGCTCTTAAGATTCTTCTAGGTCATCTTGAATATATGCTCATTAGCGTCCCTACTCGGAATGTTTTACCAAGTTCAGTGCCGTAGGAGTTGTTAAAATTATCTCTGCTCTTCGATCATTTTCTTATGTTCGACAACGTAGTTTTGAAATGAAGGACAACCAGCACCCTCTTTTTCCCCACAAATGTCGCAATTCTGTTTATTAACAAGATTCAATTTCAACGCCTAAACTCTCAAAGTTACGACACTGCTAAGTGTCGTCTTTAGTCCTTGCGTTGATAAAACTTTAGTTTTTCACATCATAAAATTGGCAGCTCTTCAAAAGCAGATCAAAATTTTAACTTGCCAATCGCTATTTTTTTGGTCTAGGAGTGGAATCAAGAATTGAGGTCTCCTTAAAAAACACTAAAGACTCTAAATACTCCTTTTTAAAGGCACAGAAGTATGCTTGTTAGACAGGGTTGATCTCATGTTATTCCCATTTGAGTTGATTGCCTTTTGGGAAGAAATATAACAGCGATTTGTGTAGCGATATCAACCTGATCAGAAAGTACGCATCACAAGCCACAGCTGGCTAAGACATGTCCAACGAAAAGCCTTCAATCCCTTCCCTTATGGACAAGGTCAAAGGTGGAGAAATTCAGCCGAAATTATCTAGGATTGTGTTACTGAAATGCTAAGCCATTGTCCTAAGTCGAAAAAATTATGGAATGGAAGGGAATCGAAGGCCCACATAGGGTTTCCAGTGGAAAAATTTGATTCTGAGAATCCGACACATTGCAGTTTGGTAGTTAATGTGGAACGACAAGCTGAAAGGTAGAGCAGAGTTCTAAGAAGCAATATGAAATACAGCAGAATCCTTTGATGTTTGGTTAACAATGACTTCCCAAAATCCTCTGAAGAATGTTTTCATATTAAACACTCTTGGCAGTCATGATTTCTCTTACGGGCAAACAATTATGGAATGTAATGAATTTAATGTTCTATAAAACAAACGCTCTTTGAAACTCTGAAAATTGAATTACGCAGCAGTTTAGCATTTTGGACAGAAAAACAGCTTCGCAATGCATTCCAACAGAATTACATACTGACCGAGATACGAGTACAAAATCATGTTAGGCAGTCAGCCAATTTTGCTATTTGTGTCAGACACTTGTTGTGGAATGTAGAACAAAGTAGGTTCCCACAGACATGCCATTGTGTACCAGTTTTCAAATGTATGTATACTACTCAATAGCGATAGAACTGCTGTATTCATAATCCATATAGAAGTAATAAATTAATTAATTATTGCATATGATCCGACGTCCTTGGACATTTGTCTTCATTCCCGACTGTACTCGCAGGTTTGACCTCGAATTTCTCGGCATTGAACTTGAGTTGAAAATTCAGAAAGATATACAATGCCGCCATATCAGTTAAGCAATGGTTGCAAACTAAATTCCACTGTTTATTTTGGTTTTTTTTTTTAAATTAAATTGTCCGTAACCAAATAGTCAATTATTGCATTTGTTATGAACTGCCCTTCACACTTAAGTTGAACGTCACAAAAACCGCCCGTGTGTCATCAGATTAAGTAATTAAAATCGTTCTGTGAATTAAATCCACAGAAATAGTCAATGAGTTTGATAATGCACAGCATACTCATGCACTGAAATGCGCTTTTATTTTTTGTCATTTTTCTTCTAGTGTAGGAAGTTCATCAGTAGAAGCTTCAAAGATGAGCGATCAGTGTGCCTGCCTTCAGTCGAAAGGCGCGTTTCGTTCGAAAATCGCTGTACACACATCGGCCGTTGTCGCATCAAATATTGAGTGGAGCTTTTGTTTTTTTTCTGTCTTTCATAAATTTAATCACTCTAAATTTAAAAAAGCTATTTCACTTCTACGAATGGTGTTTTGTGAATTTTATTTTTTTCAAATTGGATAGTGAAACTAGTCAATACGAGAATGGCTTATGAGACTTCTTATGACACCGGCCTGAAACCCTTTAATCATGACAGGAATCGGGGGAAATGGTCTTCGCCTATGGATTTTTTCTTCACATGCATTGGACATGCTCTAAAAATGGATGCTTTATTTGTGATGCCCTCGGTTATATTTCGGGAACTTGGAAGTGAGTCTGAGTGATAACAAATTGATGGGTGTTGACATCGATTCAAATTTCAATTTTCCAAAATATTTAAATGTGTGACAAATGATAACATACACTCGTATCAGTTGGAAATGGTTTATTTTGAAGACGTTTCGAAAGCAGTTTTTATTGCAAACAGTTTTGCTAGGCCGCGCCGGCAACAATTCAGTTTTCGACTTTTTTGATAATAGAGAGAATGATTTTGCGCATGCCTATCCATATCAGTTGCATTACCTTTAAAACATGTTAAAAGCGCATGTTGTTGGCCATGGCAAACCACATACATACATTATGTAATGTATGTATTTCGCTCGCAATATAGTAGATTATAATTAATTTGACATTGTTGTAACATTTCTATGAGCGATAAAAATCCGAATTAATATTCATGATTATAAAGAGATAGAAAAAAATAAAACATTTTGCTGCTCATTGATATTACATGAAACCTTTTGGTTTTGTACTCGATTTCGTCTCGAGTTTCGGCAGCTTTCGATTGCAACTTGCTTGATGATTCTTGATGATTGGTTGATTCTTTTAGAGGTCCTTTTCTCAAAAATTAAAAAAAATAAAAAAGAATTCAATTTTACCATATAACCCTTACTGTCCACAAAAGAACTCTTATTAATATTTATTTTCGAAGAGTATGTTTTTATGGCCCATTCTGAAGTTCTTATTTTCGATGACGAGTTCGAGCATTACCAGTGGTGTTGGATGAACGATTCGAGTATTTTTGGGCTCTAATTCTTTAATCGTAGCCGGCTACACAGATAGACTTTGGTTTTGACGTAGCTCCAAAGAAATAAGTCCGGTCCAAAGCGTGAAATTAACCAAATTCTCGAATCGTTATAGCAATAAATCCTTGGTTTCATGAGCTGTTTTCCAAATGGCGTCACCTTGTTGGAATCAAGTGTCGTCGAGACCAATGGCTTCAATTTCAAGCTATATTCATGATGTGATAGTTGGTCTTATTCACAGTAAATTTACGGCAGGCTTCAGTAAAGAAGAAATTTGGACTGATGATTCAACCAGCCTATAAACCACATAAAACTATTGTTTTTCTGGATGTAATGGGAGTTCTTGATGCTTTTCATTTTGCTCCGCACTTAAAATACAGTTATTTTGCTCATTGACGTAGCAACTAAGCCATATATGGGCATAATCGCTGAACAAAATTTTAATTGAAAACAGTGGATCTTTTTGAAGCTTTTCAAGAGTTGAAACGAAGACCAGTTGGGAGGTCGTTCGGCTTCAGTTCTTGCACGGATTCAATTTTGTATGCTTTTTTACCAAGATCCTTACATAAAATATTATAAGTTGTTGCATACGATAGGCCAAGCGGCTGAAAACGGTGCCGAATCGGTATATTGAGATATTAAGATCATCGTGCACACTCTTCTTTAGCGCATCTATATTGTCTTCACAACGTGCTACATGCAGTCAACTTGGTCGCGTATTATCGAATAAAGAAAATTGGAGTTAAAATTTTTCAATGGTATTTAATATTTGTATATATATTTCTTTTACGCTGGGCGCACTTCGACCTAAAAGATCTTTTGTACCGGTTTGTCAGAACTGTGTTTAGGCTTGTAGGTTTTCTACCTTCCTTATGAAGTTATACTATTTCCAACATAAATTGGCAGCACTGGGAAGAAAGGGATGTTTGTCTCTCATTCGCACACTTTTGTTTTCCGTAAGGTGCTATTCCATCAAAAGCTCTTACAGGGTTTCCGTAGTAAGCATTTCAAATTAGCAAAGATCTGAAAGAATAGTGTTTAGGGTTACTGTCCTTCTTTTTTTAATTGAAATTTGCATTCAAATAATCTCTTTTATTTATAAAATTTGTAAAATAAACCATATCTACCTTTTTCCACACCACCAAGAGGTAAGATAAAAGGCGCGACTTAAAAACACCAATTGCACAAAACTCAACAAAAAAATAAATACACCTTTAAAAAATACAACTTATATAAAAATAATTAACTCAACATTAATATCACAATCCAAGCTTAGAAAAATATATGTAAAATAAAAAAACTGACCACGCGCTACGAAAACCTACGGAAATAAACTTTTTCCTTCAAGGAAACAGCTTAAATTTTTTTTAACGTATTTCCACACGTTCAAAAAATGCAAAAGATGAAAACAGATCTTCACGATAACACTCATTATTGAAAACTTTTTTCAAAGCTCAAAAACCAAAAGCTCCTGAACAGAAACCGAAGGAAAAGAGTTACCAAACGGACACTGATAAATCTGAATGCACATTATTAAAAATGCACAGGCCACAGCAGTGATGCAAATCGACAGCTCTCGATTGTACTGAAAACTGAACAAAAAAATAGTACTGAAACACACAAAATGTACACAACTTTTTGAATGAGAAAACAAGCCGCAAACATTGAAAATAAATACAAATTAAAGATACATTTCATTGGTATAATATAAAATAAGTAGAACCAAAACAAAACAGACCAAAACCGAATTTTTTCAATTCAATTTCTTTATTGAGGCTTTCGAAACACAATTTTTCTTATGTACTCGTATATAAGTTTATATTATATATCTTAAAACTCTAATTTTGTTGCCGGCTTAAAAATATGCCAGGCAAAGCAATTGGGGAGAATATTGTTGTATACAGTGTTTAGCAAATTACTTGATGCTTGTAAAGTGTAAAGCAAGTTTTTTGGAGTACGCTTGCTCCCGGCGTACGTTTAATGTTCTTATTATATCTTAAACTACGAGTATGACTAGAAAATATAACACAAAAAAATTAGACGAAACAAAAGATGGCTAACTTGCCATTCAACTTAATATTTATATTGATGTGTAAATGTATAAGTCTTGTGTTTGCAAAACTTAAATATTTTTAGTAGAGGATAAGAAACTAAAGTTGGTATTAGGAGAGTGTTCACTTTTCGAGAAACTATGACGTTTATCCTCATAAGTTAAAGCATGATGCTTTATCGTAAAAAAGTATTAGGCCGTACCTTTTGGTGTCAGGCTCTACTGCTGGTATTGATCTCTCATTTATAAAGTTTGAATGGAGAAATGTAATAATTGTCTTCAAAGCTGTCTGTTAGATTTGAAGCAAACAAGGATCTTATTAATGTGTTCGGATGGTACTCAGTGCGTTTAAGTTTAATTTTTGCAAGGTTTGTTAAATACTGGAGGAGTGGCGTTGTTTTGCAGTCTTCATATATTATCTTGCCTGCGAAATATTTACAGCAAAATTTAAGAATTATCCTCTCAAATTTTTCAAGTTCCTTTGCTATTATGGGTGAAATAGTAAACCAGGAGCAGAACCCGCATGCCAAGATCGGTCGAATTAAAGTTTTATAGATGAAAACTTTTGTTTTTTTGGGCATTCCTTTTGAATGAAGTACTGGCTTCAGCCCCGCCGTAGCAAATTTTGCTTTACATAATATCTTTCTAGCGAATCTATTATGAAAGTTAATAGCTAAGTATTTAATTTCAGATCGCAGTGGGATGGGTATGGGTATTAATTTTTTATAACATGTTAGACTTCATTTTCCAGTGTTTATATTTAAACCCCACTTTTGGCAGTAGCCCACTAATAAGGGTACTTTTTCTTCTATTTTAAAAAGAGCAATTTGAGGTCTCACATCACTGGCTATTATGACGGTGTCGTCTGCAAGTAGAATTCCATTTGGTTCTTCATCTGTGAAGTTGGCAAATGGAAAGTCGTATAAGTATATGTTAAACAAAATTGGGCTTAATATTGATCCCTGAGGCATTCCTGACAACACTGAGAAAGGGTCTGATTGTTCAGATTTAACAAATATTGAAGACAATCGATTTTTAAGAAAGTTTTGAATAATTCGTACTGACCACTTCGGAAAACTAAGTTTTAACAATTTATTGACCAACCCTTTGTGCCAGACAGAGTCAAATGCCTTTTTAATACGAGTATCTATATTCAAGGAAATCGTGCATTTTTTAGATCTCAGGTTTTGGATAATTTTATTGCAAAGAAGAAGAATGGCATGTTCAGTGGAATGTTCTTTTCTGAATCCAAATTGAGTTTGGGGAATAATGTTATTTTTTTGGGAAGATATAGGTCGAAAGCCTTTTATTTCTTCGACATATCTATTGTTTTTTTTTTGTTTAGCGGGCGATGGCGTGATAGTTAGCTCATTGGAATATCATGCAGAGAGTCTGGGTTCGATTCCAGGCTGGGTCACCAACAATTTTTCAAATCGCCATCACCCTTTCGGCGGGCAATGGCAAACTCCCGAAAGTAAAATTGTCTACGAACAAGCTTCTAAGGAGTGCCGTTCGGACTCGGCGATAAACCGTAAGCCCCGCTCAGATGTGACAAAACTGACAACATGAGCAACACAAATGAGGCTATGGCTATGGCCTATACCGGGCTTCCAGCGCCACAGTGTTGTTTATTTTTTGGTATCTATTTTTAGCTATCGGTAATATTTTTGCTATTTATCATGCTGAGGGAAAGTAGCCATTATTCATGCAATGATTGAATAGGGATGACAGTAAAATATCGAGTGAATGGCAGCATTTTCGCAGAATAAAGTTAGATATTCCATCAAATCCTGAGGATTTTTTATTTTTGGGGCCTTTTCTGCACATTTTTATATGTTGAGATGATGTGAAGGGTGGCGTAGCTGGATTATATGACGGCCTGGATGGCGAAAAGGTGGTTATTTCCGGATTGTTTTCAGGTAGGCGAAATTTGGTTACCATCAAAAGAACTTCGTTCGTTAAGCCTGCGTCGTAAGTGGGATTTTTTTCTGTATAAAGAGCCGAAAAGAAATCTCGAAAAGCATTAAACTTTGATGGAGTATCAACTAACTCCATCCCGCTGTACATCTTGTGAAATATCTATTCCAAAGAATTTCCTTCCAGGGATCTTGTCGATTTCTTTAAAAGCTTGTGGCGATGGGCGAATATTCTGTAATCTGGCTTTAAAGGTATTACTTAGATCGGTTCGCTTGATCAGTTTACTTAGGCACCGAATTCTAGCTGATAGCTGTTGATATTCGATACTGACCCTATTGAGATGTTTGTGAAAGACTCTTTTTAACAATTTCAGCCAAGCGCTCCGAGTTCTTATGAGTTTCAATGTAAATTCAGACACATCTTTGTATTTGTTATTGTTAGGTTCATATACTTCTGAGTTGGCTTCAACCGCCGCTGTTAATTGTGAATTTAGAACAGATATAAAATTATCAATTTCGGAATTTTATATATTCCTTTCAGACGGTATGTCTATTGACCAAAACCGTATGAAATGAATGCATATGCAACCAATGTCAAGTAAATTTTAAACCACGCACGTGGCACGATCACAATGAGTGAGTAATGAAAGCATCCATTCTAAAAATTCAAAAATTTAAAAACGAACAAGTGGAACATAGGAGCGTGTTCGCAAGTACTTTCCTGGTTGTGGAGATATGAAGTCATATTATATCTTTTTGATTTTAAAATTTAACTATCAAAAATTAAAAACAGTACAAATAGTACTGAAAATTGAAATAGTATTGAATTCAGTACAATGCAACTCTGGGCCACAGTCAATCAGTGCACACTCAGAAATGCGTTGAATAAGACTTGTTTGATTTATGTTAGATGCAATTAGAAATTCACTGGCGGGTAAACACTTTTTATGGGGTTTTTTCAATTTAGTATGGTGCAAAAATATGGCACGTTACTGATTTTGAAAAGGCTTCCCCATACGACGTTATTTTGGACAAAGTATAGCAAATCTACCACCACGGGAGTCCCTTAATTTAGTGGTGTCGAGTTGCTCCCTGAAGAAATTCGCCATCTGTTTCACCGCCTCCAAAGTTTGGTCTTGTTAAGTGTCAAGCAGTACATGACGGATTTGGGGTCAAGGATATGTGGGCTAAGGGCATTTATTGGTGCTTGACTATCCGTGAATATATGGATGTTTGCGTCTTTGATATCGGAATTGTGGATAAGGTTGGGGCACTCTTGGATAGCGTGTAGTTTAGCTGGGAATACAGTAGGACTGTTCCGCATAGCAATTTATTTGTATGTATTTGGCCTGTGTATACCAGCTCCCAATCCCAATTCCATTTTAGACCCATCCGTATACCACTTTATGCCGTTTTGGCCGTTTGGTGGGTTGTTGCTGACCCACTTTTATTTGCTGGAAATTTCAGTGGATAATCAATGTCAAAGCATAATGTTTTTGAATACGGTCTGTTACCGCGCAGATCATGTCAAGCTCTAGTATTTATGAAAGTGGTCCGAAAAATCAAATTCCTTACTTTGTACTATACTTGCTGAGCTGAATAAAGCCACTTTGTTGATAAGTGAGTGTAGGGGCGTTAGTTCTATTATTACTTCTATAGCAACTGTGGGGCAGGTTTGGGAGAATCAGAAAATGTCCCAATATGCACGATGCTTTCATGAACATTCCCTGAATGTCTGTTGGCTTAGTGTGATCATAAAACAATATTTTGGCATTTTACTGCAAAAGAATTCGCAAAATATTCTCCTTTTTTAGATTTTAAAGACCACAGATACACCCGAAACTAGAACTATTTCTTCTTTCCCTTTCTCCGAAAAAATAGGTAGAACTCATAGGCTGGTGGAAGAGAAATTGCTTAGAACATTGACCCGACAAAGTAGTGCTTTATCGCCTAGAGAAGAGACCCGTGATAATAATTCTTCAAACGTGGGTACTATGCATGATTATCTTCCCCTTGTTGACTTTGCCCAATGACTTGACAAAGCCTCAACTGGTTGGTATATTTCTTGAGATAAAACACTCACCCTGACTTCAATAACTCGGTTGTTGGGGCCGCTATATGGCAAGTGACGCCGTTCTTTTAAAAACACATCTCACCAATGTTTAGTTCACGCAACTGCGGCGAGGAATAATAATCCCACATGTTCCGACAGCGATGTCCATTAGCTCTATACCGCCAAATGATTCCACCGGCATGAAAACCACACCAAACAGTCCATTTGTATATATATTTTGGCATCCCATGAAGCACATGTGGTAGCGGATGATGGAGCGGTGCGGCCTGTTGAATTGCGTCTGCTCTAAAGCGGAAATAGTCCTTGACCTAATATACGATTGGTGTGGTAGAAACTGGTTTGCAATCAACTTTGTCAAAACTTAGGTTTCTTGCCTTAACGAGAAGGAGGAAACTGTTATCTAGTGCTACAAGTCCATGGGTGTCATCCTGAATAAACATGGGTTATACATATTTCGTTGAAACCAACTAAGGCGCTGTTGGTTTTTTGGCAGTAGGTACTGTGGAGCTCTAGATGTAATGCCAATTATTCCTTTTGGTTTAGTTTTCTACAGATAAAATCTCACTCGAAAATACATAGGTCACTGCGGCTTTTGCCAGAATACCTCAGTGGGCTACAGGTACTCAAGACAGTTGGCCAATCTTGTGTCATCAAATATTTGTATCTTTATTAGCCCTTAGAAAGACGTAAACAATCTTAAGAGTATTTCAATTATTCATTCCAGTTTATGGGCTAATTCCGTATTTCATTGTTCTGGTCACGTGTGTAATTCCAATTATTCTTATACAGTCGTTTCTAGGACAATTCTCTAGTACGGGCTTCATATCTGTCTTCCGGATTGCACCGTTGTTCAAAGGTAAGTACGGTGCGGGCTCTATTCGAATTTATTTATTTTCAATAAAACTTCTTCACAGGTATCGGATGGATTTCGTTGGCAGTTAACGTACTTTCGTTGGCCTACTTCAGCCTTTTTGGAGCCATACCGCTGTTATACTTGTTCCACTCCCTACAACCCATACTACCGTGGAGCTGTGAAGGTGCTAAGCAATGGTTCCAGGTCACTGAAAATGCAACCACGGTAAGTTGACTTCTAGCTCAGTAAAGTACTGAGGTTTCATTTTGTTTTGTAAATTGCAGCCCTGCCATCCAGAAAACGCCACATTTGATGAAATGATTGCAATGGAGGTTCCTTCCTTAGAATTTTTCATGTAATAAAAATTTCTTATTTTAATGCTGCTACTAGCAGAGAGTCAACATTTCTTTTTTTTGCAGACGTAAGGTAAAAACAATGGACTACCACAAAAGGGAGCATCCGGAAGGAACCTTCTCCTGGGAACTTCTGATATGCAATTTTCTTATATGGATCATGGTAGCGGGTGTGTTAAGTCAATCTTTGCAATGGGTAAGAAATTAGAGGTTTCATGAAATCCTTTCACTTAACATTTTTCCCATCCTCCAGCTTGCAAAGTTTCTACGATATTCTTGGTTAACTGTCATTGGGATCATGTGCCTCTGTGTAGTTCGTTTTGCCTTTCTGCCTGGAGCTATTGATGGGTTAATTTTTTTCATCGAGCCAACGTCAATGCATTTTGCAGATTCATGGGTTGTTATACCACTCGCAGCTTTGTCTGCGCTTGGCTCCGGATGGGGTTCTGTTCTTACCATGGCTAGCTACAATAAATTCAAGACCAACATATTCCGGTATAGTTGGATAATTTGCTTGGCACAGTTTGGAGTTATGTTTGGATTGGGCTTGATGACAATGTTCATATGGAGCTTTCTACAAAGTTGGTATTGAATATAATCCGTTTGACTAAGAGCTTATACTCGTATCTTTTGCATTTAGGGGCTAATGAGAAGAACATATACTTTATGTTCCTGCACTCTCAATGGCTGGAGTTTTTGATAGCTCCAACAGCACTGACTTTCCTAGAAGTTCCCCACTTTTGGACTGTGATTTACTTGCTCCTGATTATACTGGGAAGTTTGAATCTGTTGGTAAGGGAATTTGTTATAATTCGTTAATAATGACAATGATACCAATTCATAGTTAGATCGTGCAACTTTTTTCGGTGTTAACATCACTGTTTGACGAGTGGGAGAGTTTGAGGGCAATTAAAAAAGAAGTGACTTTCGGAGCAGTGGGAGTCTTAGCACTTATCTCCATCGGTGTTTCTTGGAATGTAGGCTCCCTTCTCATTTAAAAAAATATGAAAAATACTTTCCTAATTGATTTTACTTTATTGTAGTATGGAATAAGCCTCTCGGAACTTCTCACCAAATCCTCAATAATGACGCAAATGATTTTGAACTTACTACTTTTGCTAGTGGTTCTTTGGGTTTATGGTCGTGAACGATTCCAAAGAGACTTGACCTTCATGACTAGTCGCACATACTCCACTTGGATGGTCAATATTGTTAGATTTGTAGCTCCAATTTTCCTGTTACTTACTTTGGTAATTTTGGTCGTAAATTTTAAATTTTGCTTTACTTTGAATGTATAGTATGTGCAACAAATTTCAGCTGATCGGGCTGCTTATAATGTTTGCTATTGACAACGGCACTGGATTTGTGGCAACTGCAATTGTGGCTACAGGCACTGCATTGATATGGTGTGCAATTCCTGGATATTGCATCTTCAAAATCATGCAGACAACTGGGATGCCGGGTATTCGCTTTAGACGTTGTGTTAGACCTACGGACTGGTATCCGGCGGAGCCTCTCGATAGACAGAGGTACGAGGAGACATTTAGTAATTCGGATATTTCTCATCAACTTACAACGACGACTCTAGAACAAGGCGTCTATTAATTTACTTAAATGCACGATGTTTTTTACGATAGTGTATTTATCCAATTTTTAATCAATAAATCTTTTTTATATGAGCTAAAGGTAATTGAGCATTCAAAGATCAAATAATTTTAATTTAAAAACAAAAAAATGAGTGTAAGATAAACTTCTTTGGTCTTGGCTCTGCTGTGCGGAACTTTTGTAGCTGCGCAAGGCATTGCGTATTCTTTTCTTCACACTTGTGGGGTTTCGCTCCCAAATAAAATACTATGCACTTTTATAGCTATACTTTATATTTCAGTAAAAAAAAAGGAAGAAATCAAGCGACCGGCCAGCACAATGGTTCAAATACTACTCCGTTGTTACTCTACTTGCTTGCTGGATTTTTAAAAAAAAGGTAACGGTCGACTCTGTCTTGTTTGTCTCGGTCTGTGTGTGTGTGGTCGCAGTGTCGTCGGTTCATCTGTCGTGTGCTTGCACTTAGTATGTGCCGTTCAGTCGGATGATCTCTTGTGTTTTTTTATTGCATTTCGTGTGGTCTTCGTTCCGTTTGGCGACGGATGATTTTAGTGTTCTGTCGTCATATGGATATGGATTGTTTGCGTCTTCTACGTAGTTATGTGTGTGTGTTATGTATAAGTTTATCGTACATTCAGTAGGGTATCCCTGCGTCGGTCTGGCTACCTACCCACACAGATGCAGATTCGTCTTGGGAAATCATTTAAAAGAATTTATTTTATAGACTTAAACGTTCAATTTTGTAAGAAAAGTTAAGTGTAACAGTTAGTTTGTCTAATCATAATCGCATCAAAAGCAAACAGTAGGAGTCACAGAATAAATAATCTCGTGACATCTCGTAGTTAAGCTATAAGCAGTACTAGCTCTTATTGCTTAAGGATGTTCGGATGCTGTTTCCATATGATTCATGGATGGATTCATCCAACATCATGAATATTCAAGTATTCAGAACACCTTCTACGAGTACATCTGCCAATAACCAGAGAATCCAATATTCTAGGATTATCGACTAGACAACCCGTACCCCTTGATCTGATCTGGCCTCAAAGGGTTTCGCATTCATTAGGTTAAAATTGAAGCCCTAATCAGATGGCTCTTAAAACCTCCCGACGTTTGCACAACATAGTCAGTGTGAATTTAAATAATGTTGTGTCTGAAGACTTCTTCCAAATTTTCATTAGTTTTCTCTTGACTGCTACTTTAAGTCCAGTATATTTCTATATTAGCGACAGTGCTTTCTGCAACTTCTGGTCATTCAATGGTCAATCAAAGTAGTCTAGTTGGAATTGATGCAAAACACTCACTCTTCCAGTATGAAGGAGGTATACGATACATCTAAACCTTTCGGCAAGTTTTTTCCAACCTGCAACATGTACTGAAGATCATTTGATTCAACGTCAAAAAGCCGCCAAAAGTTCCGAAACTGACCATTGACAACCATATCTACGAAACTTACGGTTTAATAGGTTTTTACCAGTTGTCGACTGACCTCCGACGAGCCGATAACACCGCTTTCTGACCAGACCACTCTCTACTGATTATCACTCTTAGGGTCGGCAGGCAACCAAGAAATACGAAACTGACACCAAGATTCCAAACTGACAGAGCCAACTGGGTTTTATTTCAAAGCAAAGTAGAGACATTTTTGACATCCAAAACACCATCTTTTAACATATATTGTAAATAGTGAAGCAGCCATAATTACAAAATCAGTTCGGTATGCTGCAAATGCAGTAATTCCAAAAACTCATAAAAAATATTTACCCTGGTGCAAGAACAAAGATATCAACAAACTCCGTCAACTTAAACAAAAAGCCTGGCATGAATTCAAAAGACACCCAAATGACTCGAGTTTGGTCAACTTCCGCAAAATCGATCGCAATGTTCTGCCGCGAAACTTGCTAAGAAAGAAAGCTGCGAACAGTTCACAGCCAATATTAATCCTCAAACCCTCAAATAAACGAAACTTTGGGATCATATACAGCTTCTCATGAGAAACTATATCCAACGCTCCGTACAGATACTTAAAACTGAAACGGAAACCTTGATTTGCCCTGCCGAAATCGCTGATCGCTTCGCTGAAACCTGGCCAAACTTATCTAAGGACTCAAACTTTTCTTCAGAATTTCTTGAAATATACTCCCAACATAATGATGGTATTCCAGACTACAACACGCCATCTTTAGTCAGTTCGACAGAACTCCCTGTTAATTAAACAAGCCTTGAAAGCTGTCTTTCTGGATTTCATCAGACTTTATATCCAATTTTAAAAAAACTCATACGTAGTCGCATAGTTTAACCAAGTTATTGACACAGATACCATCCCAAAAATGTGGAAAATTGCCAGCGTAGTACCAATCCCTAAACCAAAACAAAACGAAATCACTGTGTGAAGTCAGTGAATACCGTCCAATTTCTCTTTTACCTTGCATAGGTAAAGCAATGGAAAAAGTTGTTTCCAAAAGGTTACTTTGGTACCTCGGAATAAAGGCCTCATCGACATAAACCAGATCGCCTTCGTTGTACAACTGACGCACTACTTCATATAGATGAATTTGTGTCTTCCGCCCTTTCCTCGGAAATTCATGTTTCCATTTTGTCAATTGATTCGGAATTGGATTTCATGTAATATCAATAAACTCGTCCAGTGGAGAGTGAGTCAGTCCTAAAATATTAAACTTCATTAAGTCATTCCTAATGAATAGGATATTTCGAATTCCATTGATTTGTAATCGGTGTCCAACCTTAAACAATCATTTTTGTCACAAGTTTCTTTAACCGTTGAAATTATTTCTTTTAGAATTTCTATTTAACGAAAATCCATAGCCATAGTTCCCTCACATTTGCCAAATGAACTGATTTTTTCCATGTACTTAACCGAGAATGATCTTTTGAACGCACAACTAAATTGGTACGGAGTAATATGTTTATTATTTCCTCCTCTCTTCCTCAATAATCCGAAAGTATTTTCCAATGCATCCTGCCTAATATTTCTAGTAAGGACAAAACTAATATCATCCAATCTTAATGCAATAAAAAATATTTACTCTTAAGGCTTAAAACATATGAAAAGGTGATTTAAAAATAAATTCATTATACTAAATATTTTTCCAGCATTAAACAGCAGACAATTTTTTAAAAAGTAAATTAGCCTTCTCGGAACATCCAGTAATCAAATACAATACGATGCCAATCATTTACACGCATTTTTCCAAATCCCATTTAATTTTGCCTGAGTAAGAATGCATGTAAATTTAAATAGCGTAACGACTACAATAATTGGCGCCCATAAAAAAATTGTAACTTTGATCAACTGTAACATTTATATTTCTAAAGTTATTTGAACCTGTTGTTGACCAGAGTATAAAATATTAAATTTCGCGTTGATTGAATATTATTAATAAAAATTTAACAATTGAAAATATATTTAAGTTGTCAATTTAAAAAAAGGCTTACTAAAAACTACAGTTATTGCCACTCCTTAAAACAGAAAACACATGATGTTTTAATCAATGGTTTATTATTTTGTTTATACTTTCGAAACGTTTTATTTAAAATTATAAAATAATAGATAAATATAGTATCCATAAATTAATAAATAAATACATGTCCGTATATATTTTTTTTAAGGAATTCAGATTTACTTTACTATTTAAAAGAACATAGCTGTTTATTTAGTTAAAAGAAAATGGATTATCAGCCATTGTTGAGCTATACAAAATTTGAAAATATATAGTTTTGTAAACAAATAGCTACATAACATAAATATACATATTTTTTTATAGGAAAATAAAAAATTAATATATTATACAATTCATTGTAAATTTAGTTAATTAAAATTATTAAATAAATACTTTTTATATTATTTTTAAAGGAAACAAACAAAAATCAATTTCTGGTTCAATACAAATTTAGTAAATGAAATTAATTAAAAAAAATATGTATTTTATTAAAAGTCAAACTAAATTTCTCCTTAAGCAATAGGTATTAGCTAAAAGCATTTAAGACGTTCGATCTTTTTTGGTGAAAAAACCTTACAAGGAAAAAGTATAAAAGGTACGTTTTGTTCAAACTAAAATTAATGACGGTTGAAAGATAGAACTATTGGCACTCATAAAAGTACAATTATTGGCAGTGTAGCTACATAGGATGTAATTATTGGCACCCTCTTGAAAATAATTGAACCTTTATATTTTCTGCAGCCAATTATTTGCACCCCTTTTATTATTAAAATAATAACTTTTGTTTAAAAAATATATTTAACAGCAACTTCTTTAATGAATTGTTATAGTAAATAAAAAAAGTTTTCAACAAAAAATATAAAAGGAAGTAGTGATAAAAAACTTACAAAATTATAGGTCCTTAAGAAAAACAAAAGAAATTCGCAGAATTTTTTTGTCCGATGTCTTTTCATTTCACTTATAAAACAGAATTAAAATGGAATACCTCAAAACTAATGACGCAGAAATGTGAGAAAAATGTGAAAGTTCAAAACAAAAAAATAAATTGACTATTCGGACGAAGGGTTATTGAGAAAATCACTATTGAATGATGGGGTGCCAATAGTTGGGTCAACAATTTCGGGTGCCAATAATTGTCGTTACCAAAGAATATACGAGGTGTGATCAAAAAATAAGGTGACTTTTCATTTTTAAAAAAATATATTTCTTTAATCATCCAAATTTATTTTATCCCCTTCAAAATAATCCCCCTCTGATACAATGCACTTGTGCCAACGCTTTTTCCAGTCGTCAAAGCACTTCTGAAACGCACTTTTTGATATTGCCTTGAGCTCCTCCAGCGATGCAGCCTTGATCGCCTCAGTCGTTGCAAATCTTCGTCCTTTCATGGGCATTTGGAAAGAGAAAAAAGTCGCAGGGGGCCAGTTATTACCCTTTTGAGCAGATCAGGATCATCATTGACGTCGTTTAAAATGTCTTGGGCAATGTTCATGCGATGCTGCTTTTGATCAAAATTAAGCAATTTTGGAACGAATTTCGATGACACACGTTTCATACCCAAAACATCCGTTAAAATTGATTGGCTTGAGCCAAACGATAAGCCAAGATCATCCGCTATTTCCCTAATCGTGATTCGACGATTTTTCAACACAATTTCTTTAACTTCTTTAACATTTTCGTCTGCGTTTGACGTGCTAGGTCGTCCGGAGCGAGGTTCATCATTAATATTTTCTCGGCCCTCTTGGAATAATTTATACCACTTATAAACATTTTTTTTGCTTAAAGTTGACTGTCCGTACGCTACTGTCAACATTTCAAGAGTTTCTGAGCACTTAATACAATTTCTTACGCAAAAATTAATACAAACTCTCTGCTCCATTACTTTTAACCACAAAAAATCGCCTAGTTAACAAAACACGTCCAACTTTTATGCCTCTCACATAAAAACAACAACTGCTATATGGTTAAAACTATAAACATATGATCGTGACAAGTGAACCAACACAACAACAAAAAATTTTTGAGTTAGAGTGTACTGAGCGCGCGAAATTTAAAAAGTCACCTTACTTTTTGATCACACCTTGTACATAACAAAAAGGATCAATCCCCCTGAGGCCGAAAAAATCCACCCGCCGTACAAAATACCAGCAATAACGTCTCATTAGATCAAACAGCGCAGATCTTTTGCTTTGTTTCAAATTCCAAATCCCATTAAATTTTTATTTTACCTGAGTAAGAATGCATACGATTATCTGCCTGTCATTTTTTCCTCATATAAGTTTAAATACACCCTGAAACATTTTTGTGAATAATTTTTGTCCCTCCCAGACTGCAAAACGCTGTGTCATGCATACGGACAAAGTGGAAACAGACTGGTTTTTCTTCCTTTCTTTAGGCGTTCGTGATTGGCTAACCCCAACACTTTTTAATATGAGTAAATGCGTGTAAATGATTGTCATCGTATTGTATTTGCTTACATCATTTTGCAATGTTTTAGATTCCAAGATTGGCGTGTGTTGCTATCAACTTCTAACACACAAAGGATAACTGTACCTAGGTCACAAAAAGATAAGGAAAATATTGCGCAGTGAACCTACTGTACACACAGTACGACCTAGTACATTTTGGTCTATCCGACGAAGTCGAAATACCCGGTAGAAGGATTTGTCGTACAATGTGAACGCCGCTTATGACATACCTACCCTGTTATTTACATAACTGTTTTTTTTAACTAGTCACACAAATGCATTGTCATTTCGTGCAGGATGCAGGAGGGGACAGTGGTGTGTTCGCAGTATCGCGCTAGCCATCGCTCGAGATACACGAGTGCAAATATCTGTAGGGTACGTAATACCCCGCAATATATAGTTGATGGTGTATGCATTTCGTGCCAAAATTAACTATTGCTGTTTTCGTTTTCTTTGTTTATGTTTTACTTTTTCTATAGTTTTTAATTAAAAATGGATTTCGAGACTAGAGAGTGGCAACTTAGATCCATGTTGGAAGGAGTGCTAGAAGATACTTCGATCGAGACGAGCCCTGACAAAGAATTCGACCATTGCAGTGAACACTACCTTTAAACTGAGACGGAACAGGAAGTTAGTGATCAACGCGAAGCTGAGGCGAAATTTATGGTTCGGAGGACATTATTCCACTGTCAGTTCTCAAAAAAGCGTCGTTCATCTGTTCAAGCTCATGCACCACACTATACGTCGAAGTATAACCAAAAATGGTATAAACATATTCCACGAACAAATGTACGTACTCGTACTGAGAACATAAAAATTATACAGGCTGTAGCAAACGAAGCGAAGACTGAAACCGAATGCTGGAATATGTTTATTACCAATGAATTGAAGGGTGTCATGTTGTCACACACGAACGCGAAAATAAAAATACGACAAGCCAAACGTAGAGATCCTGGAATACTCGTATTACATATGAAACAAATAACAGCTACGGAACTGGATGCATTACTTGGTTTGCTGTATATTGCTGGTCTCAATAAATCAAGCCGCCAGAGTCTCAAACATTTGTGAGAACGGATGGAACAGGAGTGAATATATTTCGTACAATCATGTCACTACAACAATTTAACTTTTTGCAAAACTGTATTCGCTTTGATGACAAATCAACGAGGGAAGAGCACAAGAACATTGATAACATGGCTCCTATTAGATCTGTTTCGATCAGTTTGTTCAATGCTGTCAAGAAACCTACATTCCTCATGAATGTATGATGATTGACGAGATGCTATTAGCGTTTAGAGGGCGATGCAAATTTCGTGTCTATATTCCAAACAAACCAGCAAAGTATGGCATTAAAATACAAAGCCTTGTAAATGGA
The DNA here is from genome assembly GCA_928272305.1 of Volucella inflata. NCBI lineage: Eukaryota > Metazoa > Arthropoda > Insecta > Diptera > Syrphidae > Volucella > Volucella inflata. Next base: position 95,897,165 of record OV743720.1, read on the forward strand.
ACCTCTTTCTATACTTTTAAGTTAGAGGTGTGTGCAGGAAAGCAACCTGCAGGACCGTATGCTATAAGCAACGTGGCTTTCAATGTAGTGGAAAGACTTATTCAGCCCATATTCCGGTCGAGCCGCAATTCGACATTTGACAATTGGTTTACCAGTCACGAACTGATGCATCTACTAGCTGAGAACAGGCTTACTTCTACTGGACTGTCGGAAAAATAAAAGATGTATCCGGGCCGATTTTTTTTAAGACTGGAAGGAAACGGCAAGTTCTTTGTTATGCTTTCAGAAGGACATATCTATGGTGTCTTATGATCCTAAAAAGAATAAAGTCGTCATACTAATGTACTTTACATCATGATGACAAAATTGATGATACCGCAGGACACCAGAAAAAACCCGAAATGATTACGTTCTATAACTCAACAAAAGCAGGAGTAGGTGTTGTCGATGAATTGTGCGCATCTTACAGTGTTTCGCGTAACAGCAAGCGTTGGTTGATGACGATATTTTATGGAATGTTGAACATAGCTTCTATAAACGAAAATATAATTTTTCGGCAAAATCAAAACAACAACACCAAATGAACAGAATTTATTTGTAAAACTAACGTTTTCGCCGACCATCTTACAGAAACGTTCAAACCATTCGACGGGGAAGGGCTTCCAGAGAATGTCAATACGCTAGACATGACGACGAACCTTCCAAGGGAAAAGGCTACACTTGGGGAACTTAGACACGCTTAAGTTCAATAAAACCACCGAATATGACCTAATTACGGGAGAGATACTTAAAGCGCTACCAAAAAAAGGTTTGCTAAAGCTGCTCTATCTTATAAATGGCACCATAAAACCAGAGCATATACCGTACAGACATGAACAGACCAATATCGCCCCTCCCGATTATATCGAAGGTCTTCGAGCGAATCGAATGTTGACACAAATCACCTCTTGCCCGATCATCAATTTGGCTTTAGAAGCCAACACTCTACTACCGACCAAGTGCATCGTATAACCGATGTAATTGAACGAATAATCGAGTGTAAGCTAGTCTGTTCAAGGGCATTCCTTGACGTTTCGCAAGCCTTTTATAAGGTATGGCACGAGGGCCTGAAATATAAATTTCCACAAGTCCTACCCGAGTAATTGTCTCATATTTTATGGAAGTGTACTTGGCCCTCTGCTATATTTGCTTTTTACCCGCGACATACCCCAGACAGACGATACTGTGCTAGTCACATTTGCTGATGGCATACCATTTTGGCAACAGCCAAACCGTGGAAGAAGCAACTGCTAAGCTACAACGCGCCCTTAGACGGATTAACAATTGAACAAAGACTTGGCGAATCGCGCTTAATGAAAACAAATCTGTCCATGTGAACTTCATTCTCAAGAAAATTGACAATCTACCTGTGTTTATCAAAGCAGTACCAATTCCTTTCGTAAACGAGGCCAAATGTTTTGGTGTGACACTCAACACTAAACTTAAATCGAGAAGACACGTTTGAAATTAAGTGTAGAGACATGCACTGGCTTCTTGCCTATAGAAAGTATTTCAAGCTCAGCCTAGAAAACAATTTACTACCCCGTCTGGACATATGGTATACAGCTTTGGGGTTGTACCAAAACTAGTAACGTTAACGTCTTACAGACATTTCAAAACAAAGTTCTCAGAGGGTTTGTTAATGCACCGTGGTACATTAGAAACGATGATATCCACAGAGACCTAGGAGTTGAAAACATTCAGAACGAAATTAAAATGTTTGCGCGAAAACACAAAAATCGACTTCAAGGACCTACGAATATTTCTGTTCAACAGATCCTTGACGAGACAAATTTATTGCGCGATTTGAAAAGGACTAAGCCTCTCGATCTATCGCTGTGATCAGCAGCGCTTAATTTTTAACGTAAGTAGGAAACTTCAATGGAAAATCGCATCTAGAATATCTTACTAAAGTAAATTTTTTATTTTTTTTTTTGTGGGTAGGTGTGAAAATCTTCATAGACACTATGAACCCATTGCTCATAGTAGTGTGAGATTCTTACTCACTAAAAACACGACTTCTTATCGACTATTACTAAGTCACCTTATCAAGTAGTTTCCGTTTCAAATAATAACGTTCGCGTGGGGCAGGTAGCTTTCCAGCAAAAGCACCTGTTAGTACCGCTATTATATGCGGATAGTCCTTATCGCGCCAGATCGAATGGTCTCATTCTTTGTAATCGACGCACTAAGTTTGTCTCGTCCAGAATTTGGAGTATTTTATTATTACAATGACCATGAAGACGAATATGGAGTTTGCGAGCAAAGTTAATTATTTCGTCCTCGACGGTAACTATTCCTAAGTCTCTGTGGATATCACTGTTTCTGATATACCATGGGGCGTTCACGATTTGTCTTAGAACTTTGTTTTGATAGCCTTGGAGAATATTGCGGTTGCTTGGTTTAGTACAACCCCAAAGTTGTATACCCTACGTCCAAACGGGTTTAAGCACTTGCTTATAGATGAGCAGTTTGTTATGTATGCTTAACTTGGAATGTCTTCCTAGTAGCCAGTACATTTGTCTGAATTTATTTTCAAGTTCATCACGTTTCTTCTTAACATGCGGCTTCCATTTCAGTTTTACATCTAGTGTCATTCCTAGATACTTTGCTTCATTTGCATATGGTATTTGTACCGAGTTAATGAAAATGGGAAGGTTGTTTATTTTCCGATAAGTAAAATTAACATGAGTAGATTTGGTTTCGTTGAGAACAATTCACCATATCTTTGTCCATTCATAGATTTAATCCAAAGCCGTTTGTAGCTTTCCAGTAGCTAACTCGACTGAAGTATCTGTAGCTAGTATCGCCGTGTCGTCCGCGAATGTGGCTACTATGGTACCTGATTCTTCCGGTATATCTCGAGTATAGAGTAAAAACAATACCGGACCAAGTACACTTCCTTGCGGAACTCCAGCAGCGATCTCTTTAAATTCCGAGTATTCGGTGCCATGTTTAACACGAAAAATTCTGTTTTGCAGGTACGATTTCAGAATCGTATGCAGCTATCTCGGAAGAACCTGATTTAGCTTAAAATTTAAGCCTTCATGTCATACCTTATCGAAGGCTTGAGACACGTCAAGAAACACGCTAGAACAACTAAAGTAAAATAAAATGCGAAAGAAGAACTGCTTGTTGAGTGCGAACTCAGTCGTTATCTGCATATGGGAGGTGTTTTTTTTAATGAGTAAGAATTTTTAATTTCATTTATTTCATTTATTCATTCATTGTGATACATAGCTAAGATTACAACCTAATTACAATTTACCAAACTGTCAAATGATGAATAAATTTAGTTGTCGTTATGTAATTTAATGAACATGTAGTTATAAACTAGTGTTAAACGACACTTCAAATATATTTTATACATTGTAAAGTTTTCTGATGTGGGGTGACATTCAGTGACTAAGATTAAAAGATCTAAAATAAAATAAATTTAATTCAAAAGTTGTGCATTCCAAATTTTATGAAGAAAGAAGTTCAAATATAATTCTACTACGCTAACTTTTAGATATACGAGTATATATCTCTTTATAATGATTAAATTTTTTTGGTGTATTCATTATAACAATTAATTTTTCGGATGAAGTATGGAAGTTTGTTAAAATATGTTGGGGCAGTAAACGTGAAAAAATTTGTAAAATGAGTAGTACGTGCAATTGGTATGTTGACGAGTGCCATGCTATTTATTCGTAAGGTATAAATTTGATTGTTTATACTTGGAATGTTTCCACTTTTCTTGAAAAAAAAAATGAAAACATACAGGTGTCTCAACGGTAGAATTGCAAGTCTTTTAAATATGGGCCAACTATGAGTACGACCATTAACACTACAAAGAAGACGAACTATATGCTTCTGTGCCATCAAGACTGGTTTTAGTGTATTAAAGTACGATCCACCCCAACTATAAATGCCGTATTACAACTTCGAGTGAGCAAGACCATAATAGATTTTATGTAAAACGGTTTTGGAGCAGTATGGCTTAATAAGATAGAGTTTACGAGCTACAAGATTCATATGCGATTTCAGTGCTTGAAAGTGATCCTTCCAATTCAAGTTATGATCTATTAGAACGCCTAGGTATTTAATATTTCTTACTGATTCAATCTTGAAGCACTTATCAGAGCACGAGTTGTTTTCGTGGTAATTTTTGATGCCACAAGTATGAAGCGGTAAGCAGAACTTCTTACAGTCGTGTGCGTGAAAATGGAGATTATAGTCATTTAATGAATTGCCACATATTTTAAAGTTTAATAATTTAGTTTTTTGAATGATAATTAACTTGTGAGCAGTAAACCACAGCCTTAACTTCTCCAAATCTTCGCAAATCTTTGCAATACATTCAAATTGGGTCTTAAACATGTATGTGAAAGTTATATCATCAGCAAATGCTGTAGCCAAACCATGAAATTGCTGTTTGAAAATCGAATTGATGAAGATTAGAAATAAGAGAGGCCCGAGTACAGAACCTTGGGGAACGCCATTTTACAAAACACGAGGCTTACTAAAGATTCCACGTAGCTTTACTTTTTGCTCTCTATCACTGAGGTACGTCTTGAACCAGGTATGCATTGAGCCTCTAAATCCAACAACATACAATTTACTCAGCAGTAACTTGTGGTCAACCATGTCAAAGGCTTTTGTCATATCTATGAACAAAGCTATTGTAGATTGATTATTGTTATTGATTATTAACCCCTCATATAGCTGACTACACACTCTGAGGATGGCATCCTCTGTTGACAATCCAGTTCTAAAACCAAATTGGTAAATGCAGAAAAAATTGTTTTTATCTAAAAAAACTTAACATTCTGACTTTGATAAGTTTCTCAAAAAGTTTCCCGACAGTTAATAGAAGAGATATAGGTCTATATTTGGATACATTTCTCCTATCTCCTATCTATGAATAATGGAATTACTTCAGCACATTTGAGCGATTTTGGGAAACAACCATTTGCAACACTTAGGTTAAACAAGTAACTCATTACATCAACTACTTGCCAAACAATATTTTTTAATAATATGCTTGTAATACCATCACTTGTGCATGAAGATTTGTTTTCTAGCGACATTACGTGTTTCAAAAGCTCACCAGTACTAATATTATCAAACACAAAACTATTTGTTTGCATATTGTCCCCGATTAAATTTGTTGAAAAGCTACAATTACATAAGCTGTAGGATTCAAAGGATGGCTTTAGTTGTTCTGAAATTTCTGTAAAGTGATCGTTGAATACGTTAGAGATCCTAACGGGATCAGAAATGTGGACTTTATCACTTATTTCTACAGTGTGTCTTTGTCTACCTAAGATGTTATCAACAACTCTCCATTTATTTTTGATATTACCATCTGCTCTATCAAACATAGTTAAGTAATAATTATTACGAATAGTTTTGATGTTCTTGTTTACCTTTTTGCACATTTTATCATAGTACCTCTTTAACCTTTCGTTGTGAGGATGATTAGCGACCTTTACTGCAAAGCGTTTTTTTTCCTATTTATTTGGTTAAGAAGATCGTTTGTCATCCAAGGCTTTAAATGTTTAGCTCTATTTGAAATATGTACTGTACTAGTGCAGGATAGGATATGTTTATTTAAGATCTTAAGGAATCTGTCAAAGGCAATCTCTCACTACTAAAAGCACCGGGCTTATAGTGTCTATGAAGATTTCTCACCCTACCCACAAAAAAAAAAAAAAAATTATTGCATATGATCCGAGGTCCTTGGACATTTGTCTTCATTCCCGACTGTACTCGTAAGTCTGAGCTCGGTTTTCTCGGCATTGAACTTGAGTTGAAAACTCAGAAAGATATACAATGCCACCATATCAGTTAATCAATGCTTGCACACTGAATTTCACTGTTTATTTTCCTTTTTTTGAATTTAAAATATGTGATGAACTGCCCTTCACACTTAAGTTGAACGTTACAAAAACCGCCCGTGTGTCATCAGAATAGTTAATTACATTCCACAGAAGTAGTCAATGAGTTTGATAATGCACAGCATACAAACAGCGCTTTTATTTTAACTAAGCTCGCCCGTCGCCAAAATTCGACGATTCACAAAAGCAACAATTGTGTACACAACAACAGTGTCGTCACTCGTCACTATGTTTCTCTTATTTTCATTTTGCTTAGTCTCTAACCCACTTAGAGTAGGGAAACTGTTTTGCAATCGTAGTAGTAATTTACACAGTCACAAACTTACATAAAAAAACAACAAAACAATACATTTCATAAATCAAAGCAGTCAAACAAATTCCTTATGTAGAACCGCATGCACAAAAACGATTCGACTATACGCTTATCCCTAGCATCTTTCCTTTTCTTTACTATTGACTTTCAAAGGCAAGCAGACTTGAAAATGTTTTTTTTTCTCTCACTTAAGCTGGCCATACACGTCAAACATGTTCGTGCGATCTGTTCTTGTCCATGGTCTTGTTCGACGATTGTGGGGCTTGTGGTGAACCGATTTCAAAATTTGTGGATTTATTCGCCATTAGTGGCGTTGTTCGCAAACATTTTCTTTTTTAAATAAATTTTGTAGCTTGCACATCAGCAGAAGATGAAAAATGGCAAGTTTTAGCAAAACGTTTCTTTTGGAATTTATCGAAATTCTATGAAATATTTGTTTAAAACTTTAGATCCTCGAAACTTTGTCCAGTTGCGAGGAATCTTAAAGTTTGCTGACAGTCTCTCGTTTGCTGTAATTGCTTCTCGCATTCCTGTGTTTTGTTTTCCAATAACTGGACCGACCAAACTCAGAAATTCAATATAAGTTTCTGAATCCATTCTAAGAAATTTTTAAAAATCTTCTGGTGCAGACATTTCTAATTTTCTCAACAATTTAGTATGAGCCACTCTTTCATCCCCTCTCGACTTTTTTATTTATTATTTTTTTCTTGCTTTTTTTTTTACATATATGCATACATTGTTAACAATTCAATTGCATTGTCCGCATGTACGTTCTCCATATTTTCTTGTTGAAAGTTACAGCAAAAGTGATGTTCCGCAAATCGCTTCGTTCGTCGTGTATGGCCAGCTTAAGCTACGTGAAATTGTAAATATTGTAAAATTTCGGCTAGGGTTCGAAATATTGGGTATATAACTTAATTCGTGCGGTTTTTTTTTTCAAAATTTGAACGTTTATTTAAGAAAAACATGTACAATAGTATTACTCAAAGTATTGCCCATCTGAAGCTATGACTTTTTCCCATCTTTCTGGCAATTTGTGGATCACATCCCATAAGAACTGCGCCGGCTTGGCAGCCAAGAATAAATTAAGCCAATTTTTGATATTCTGTTCTGATGTGAACCGTATTTCAGTGAGGGCGTTCTGCATCGACCGGAACAAATGGTAGTCAGAAGGGGCAAGCTCTGGGCTATAAGGCGGGTGGGGTAAGACTTCCCATCCACTGTATTCCAAAAAGTTCTTAACCGGAATAGCAACGTGGGGCCGAGCGTTGTCATGATGCAAAATTATTGCCTCGTGTCTGGTCGCATATTCCGGGCGTTTTTCGGCTACTGCTCTCTTCAAACGGATTAATTGTGTTCGGTAGCGTTGTCCATTGATGGTTTCACCCGGTTTTAGCAGATTTTAATACAGCACACCCATCTGGTCCCACCAAATACAGAGCATTACCTTCGCGCCATGGATATTCGGCTTTGCCGTTGATTTCGCTGGTTGGCCGGGTTTCGCATACGATTTTTTGCACTTGGGGTTGTCGTAATGGATCCATTTCTCATCACCAGTAACAATCCAATGCAAAAATGACTTCCTTTTGTGGCGTTCCAGCAGCATTTCGGACATGCAAAACCGCCTTTCGACTTCTCTCGGCTTGAGTTCATGTGGAACCCAACTTCCTTGCTTTTGAATACATCCAGCTGCTTTTAAACGTTTTGAAATGGCTGCTTGAGTGACACTCAAAGATTCTGCGAGCTCTTCTTGTGTTTGGCAACAATCTTGATAGAGTAATGCTTCCAGTTCTTCATCTTCAAAATTTTTTGGCTGCCCAGGACGTTCATCGTCTTTCAAGCCAAAATCACCACTTTAAATCGTGCAAACCACTTTTGTCACATTTGCTCAGCTAGCGCATGTTCACCATAAACTTCCACCAAAATACGATGACTTTCGGCAGCAGTTTTCTTCATATTAAAGTAATGAAGAAGAGCTCCCCGCAAAAACACTTTTTCAGGCACAAAGTTCGACATATTTGAGTGAAAAAAAAATTATTGTTGTTTACGCTTCAAATGAATGACATATACTGAAATGACGTACAATGACAATAGCTTTCCAACGCAATGTTCCAATGGAATTATACAAGTTACGCCATCTCTTAGCAAACCGCACGAATTAAGTTATAGACCCAATAATAAAACGTTACTCTATTTCAAAACACTTAATTTACTATTATTTAAAATAACTTCCAAGTAATTCACAACCGATTTTACTACTATCTCACAATTCAAATCTCTTATCGTTCACTATTAAGACTTAAAGGCTGAACAGAATGTGAATCTGTATCTGTACAGATTACACATGTATTGAACTTTTGAAAGTTCGATATCAGATACAGATTCAAGCTTCAGATTGACATTCCGATCTCCTTTTCTGTCGCTTTCCAAAAATCAACTTAACTCACGCTGTTTCTCTTCCTGTACTTATACCACAATTGTCGGGTTCTAGTTCTTTCCGGTATCTTCTGGTTTGAAACTCGGGTAATACTCGTAAATGAAGTCCCCAGAGAGAGAGAGTTCATGAATAATGTATGATCCATCTACACACATCTACGCAATTACCTTTGCAATGGTGTGAGTATCATGCCATTCGGTTAAGTAGAACGGTGTAGAAGTGTACGACAAAAATAGGCAGCACGTATTTATATATAGATTTGATGTCATTTTTCAAATTTCTTCTAGTGTAGGAAGTTCATCAGTAGAAGCTTCAAAGATGCGCGATCAGTGTGCTTGACTTCAGTCGAACGGCGTGTTTCGTCCGAAAAATTGAGTGGAGCTTTTGTTTTTTTTTTTTCTGTCTTTCAAAAACTTAATCACTCTGAATTTAAAAAAGCTATTTCACTTCTGCGAATGGTGTTTTGTGAATTTAATTTTTTTCAAATTAAATAGTATAACTAGTCAATACGAGAATGTCTTATGAGACTTCTTATAACACCGGCCTGAAACCCTTTAATCATGACAGGAATCGGGGGAAATGGTCTTCGCCAATGGATTTTTTCTTCACATGTATTGGACATGCTCTAAAAGTGGATGCTTTATTTGTGATGCCCTCGGTTATATTTCGGGAACTTGGAAGTGAGTCTGAGTGATAACAAATTGATGGGTGTTGACATCGATTCAAATTTCAATTTTCCAAAATATTTAAATGTGTGACAAATGATAACATACACTCGTATCAGTTGGAAATGGTTTATTTTGAAGACGTTTCCCCGAAAGCAGTTTTTATTGTAAACAGTTTTGCTAGGCCGCGCCGGCAACAATTCAGTTTTCGACTTTTTTGATAATAGAGAGAATGATTTTGCGCATGCCTATCCATATGAGTTGCATTACCTTTGAAACATGTTAAAAGCGTATGTTGTTGGCCATGGCAAACCACACCCATACATCTGTAGTGTATGTATTTCGCTCGCAATGTAGTAGATTATAATTAATTTGACGTTGTTATATTTTTATGAGCGATAAAAAATCCAAATTAATATTCATGACTATAAAGAGATAGAAAAAGAAATAAAACATTTTGCTGCTCAATGATACTTCATGAAACCTTTTGGTTTTGTACTCGATTTCCTCTCAAGTTTCGGTAGCTTTCGATTGCAACGTGATTGATGATTTGTTGATTCTTTTAGAGGCACTTTATTCAAAAATTAAAAACAATAAAAAAGAATTCAATTTTATCCTGTGATCGAAAATATCGGGTATTTTGATTTTTTTTTTGCAAAAAAGGCCAGTAGTAGTTAAGGTTGTAAATTAAAAAAAAAAGTACATCTGGTTGATGCTGATGATGCTGCCTGTCGATTCCTGTTATGCCTTTAAGAACATAACCCATTTTGAAAATGGGTCAAATAAAATTAATATTTTTGACCACATAACATAAGTGACCAAATGAACCAGTTATTTCAACCTTTTATATTTATTGAGCAGATGGAAACTGGTTGAGTTAAACATTTATTTTTCTAGCCGAAAGAAAAAAGTTCATTTGACCCAATATTATTTCTGGTGAAAATAAATCGATTTATTAGGCCCAATATTTTTTTGGGTCATCGAAAATGGGTAAAAAAAAATGTACTCTAAATGCACACGTAGACAAGTGCTAATGCTATAGGTCAAGTATTGGATTCGTTTGAACTGGAGATATGATAGGTATGCATGCTTGTCAAACCTACTTTTTCGACTTCTATATATATGGTAATATCGGAATTCATAAAAATGTCGAGATCCAAATTTTCCCTAAAACAAAGCTGACCTTTATTACATATGAGTTTTGTAGATGTTGTGGCATCCCATGAAATACATGTGGTTTTGTAGTCGTTTAAAAGGGCATATCTATTTTTCTTGATGACAGAGTCATTAACTTCATCGACGAAGATGATTGTACAATGAAATTCCGATCTGGTTATAATCATTTACAGAGACCGATTTAAGAAAGTCCGGATTGAGGTTATACGAGTATATGTGTACGACGATATCCTTTCGAAAAATTTGCCACAATATTGTGTGAGCGATGCCAAATTTCTGCGAACGGCGTGATATGGGTTGAATCCACCCATTTACGGCCTCAATATTTTCAGCACTCCTGCATTTCTTTTCTCGATGACACCGGCAAATTGATCAACGAAGATGTAAATTCACATTTTGCACCAAATTGCACATTTGCACCAAATTGGTCGGTCGACAAAAGCTATCGAAAATTGCTGTTGGGGCTTGGTATATTGTAGATCTTCACCTACTTCGTAAGGAGACCACAAAACTTCTAAGCATGTCACTTCATTTTACTTATTTGGAGGAAGGCTGGAGTCTTTACAGATCAAAGCAAATAGTGTATTAAAAGCTTTTCGAAAAGCGTCTTACAAAGACTTTTGCGAGAAGATCGAAACAGTGACACCAGTGAGCGGTTCAATGTCCTCAAAAGTTGAGTGCGGATTTGATAAGAATGAATACACACTGGGCATTTTGGGGGACATTTAGGGTGCTTTCAACAACGCAACCTATGAGGGCATGTGCAACTTGAGCAGACAACACGGCTCAGATGAATCACAAGTTTCATGGTAAAAAGCAATGCGAATGAATAGGTCCCTGATCCAACTTGTCCCCACATTGGCCAACTCAGTACCTAACGCGGATGATGAAGCCGTGCTGTCTGTCAAAACTGAGGTTTTTTTGCTTTTACGAGATGGAGGAAACTATCTGGTCTAAAAGTCCATGGGTGTCATCCTGAATAAACATGGGTTATACATGTAACGTAGAAACCAACTAAGGCGCTGTTGGTCATTTGGCAGTACAAGGGAGTTATGGATGTACACGGCTATAATAATGCCAATTATACCTTTTGGGTTGGTTGTCAAGTGATACAAGCTCACTCGAAAATACATAGGTCATTGCTGGTTTTGCCAGACTACCTTCATCAGCCCTTAGAGAGACGTAAACAATCTTAAGAGCATTTCAATTGTTCATTCCAGTTTGTGCGTTAATTCCGTATTTCATTGTTCTGGTCACGTGTGTAATTCCAATTATTCTTATACAGTCGTTTCTAGGACAATTCTCTAGTACGGGCTTCATATCTGTCTTCCGGATTGCACCGCTGTTTAAAGGTAAGTACGGTGCGGGCTCTATTCGAATTTATTTAGTTTTCAATAAAACTTCTTCACAGGTATCGGATGGATTTCGTTGGCAGTTAACGTACTTTCGTTTGCCTACTTCAGCCTTTTTGGAGCCATACCGCTGCTATACTTGTTCCACTCCCTACAACCCATACTACCGTGGAGCTGTGAAGGTGCTAAGCAATGGTTCCAGGTCACTGGAAATGCAACCACGGTAAGTTGACTTCTAGCTCAGTAAAGTACTGAGGTCTTATTTTGTTTTGTAAATTGCAGACCTGCCATCCAGAAAACGGCACATTTAACGGAATGATTCCAATGGAGGTTCCTTCTTTACAATTTTTCATGTAATAAAAATTTATTATTTTAATGCTGGTACTAACAGAGAGTCAACATTTCTTTTTTTTGCAGACGTAAGCTTAAAACAAACGTCTACCACAAAAGCGAGCATCCAGAAGGAACCTTCTCCTGGGAACTCCTGATATGCAATTTCCTTATATGGATCATGGTAGCGGGTGTGTTAAGTCAATCTTTGCAATGGGTAAGAAATTAGAGGTTTCATGAGATCCTTTCACTTCTCATTTTTCCCATGCTCCAGCTTGCAAAGTTTCTACGATATTCCTGGTTAACTGTCATTGGGATCATGTGTCTCTGTATAGTTCGTTTTGCCTTTCTGCCTGGAGCCATTGATGGGTTAAGTATTTTCATTGAGCCAACGGGAAAGGGTTTTATAGATTCATGGATTGTTATGCCACTCGCAGCTTTGTCTGCGCTTGGCTCCGGATGGGGTTCTATACTCACCATGGCTAGCTACAATAAATTCAAGACCAACATATTCCGGTATAGTTGGATAATCTGCCTGGCACAGTTTGGAGTTATGTTTGGATTGGGCTTGATGACAATATTCATATGGAGCTTTCTACAAAGTTGGTATGGAATAATATCCATTTGACTAAGACCTGATAGCTTTTTCATTTAGGAGCTAATGAGAAGAACATACACTTTATGGTTTTGCACTCTCAATGGCTGGAGTTTTTGGTAACTCCAACAGCACTGACTTTCCTAGAAGTTCCCCACTTTTGGACGGTGATTTACTTGCTCCTGATTATACTGGGCAGTTTGAATCTGTTGGTGAGGGAATTTGTTATAGTTCGTTAATAATGACAAAGTTACCAATTCATAGTTAGATCGTGCAACTTTTTTCGGTGTTAACATCACTGTTTGACGAGTGGGAGAGTTTGAGGTCAGTTAAAAAAGAAGTGACTTTCGGAGCAGTGGGAGTCTTAGCACTAATCTCCATCGGTGTTTCTTGGAATGTAGGCTCCCTTCTCATTTAAAAAATATGAAAAATACTTTCTTAATTGATTTTACTTTATTGTAGTATGGAATAAGCCTCTCGGAACTTCTCACCAAATCCTCAATAATGACGCAAATGATTTTGAACTTACTACTTTTGCTAGTGGTTCTTTGGGTTTATGGTCGTGAACGATTTCAAAGAGACTTGACCTTCATGACTAGCCGCACATATTCCACTTGGATGGTCAATATTGCTAGATTTGTAGCTCCAATTTTCCTGTTATTCTCTTTGGTAATTTTGGTCGTAAATTTGAAATTTTGCTTTATTTCGAATGTACTCGTATGTTTAACACATTTCAGCTGGTCGGGCTGTTTTTAATGTTTGCTTTTGACGACGGCACTGGATTCGTGGCAGCTGCATTTGTGGTTACAGGCACTGCATTGATATGGTGTGCAATTCCTGGATATTGCATCTTCAAAATCGTGCAGACAACTCGGATGCTGGGTATGCGCTTCAGACGTTGTGTCAGACCTACGGACTGGTATCCGGCGGAGCCTCTCGATAGACAGAGATACGAAGAGACATTTAGTAATTTGGGTATTTCTCATCAACTAACAACGACGACCCTAGAACAAGGCGTCTATTAATTTACTTAAATCTATGATATTTTTAACGATAGTGTATTTATCCAATTTTTAATCAATAAATCTTTTTATATGAGCTGCATAATGGGGACTAAAGCTGAAAGGCAAGTGAGCATTCAAAGATCAGATAAAGACGGATCCCGAATCCCCGAAGATCGAAGAGAATTCAACAAATCATAGAGTAAGTATCGAATCAGAATCGAACATTGCATTGGCCTTCCCAAGGAAAGATTCAACAGTTGAAAAGAACTAAAAATTCAACGGAAAGGAGACAGTAGTGGGAAATTTATATGTCGATAGTTTGTGCTATATTACACAACATAATTGCATATCGAAGTGAACATGACGACATTTTTGAACTACCTGAATCGATGTATGAAAATATTGAAAACGATGGAAGCGAGGAAACAGAATTTCCTGCTGTGTGAGGAGAAGCCAAATGTCGTACACTTTTGGAAATAATTAAAGAGTCAAGGTGTATAATTGTATACCCTGTATTTTATGTTTCCGTTACTCATAAATAAAATAAATATTTCTTGCATAAATCTTAAGATTGGTTATAAGTATTTTGTTTTAAACTTAGTTCAAATTTTTGTATCTGCTCCTGGAATTCAATTTCTAATTTTATTTTATCCATTGCAATCCATTCATCTTTTTCCATTTCAAGTTTTTTTTATTTCCATTCCCTTTTCTAACTCTTGCTTTTTCAGTTCGAACTGTTTTCTGTCCATTTCTACCTGTCGTTCCTATTTTATGTTTTCAAAATTTAATCTTTTTTCCTGCATTAAGAGCAGTAAGGAAATTGAATTGTTACCAGTTTTATCTCTTTTTTATTGTGTTCTAAAAGTACGAGTAGAACAAGAAATTCCACTTGTTGTTGGTGAAAATTCTGGTGGCGAATTTATTGCAACCGGACTGTTTCTGCCTCCCAAGCTGTTGCTCGAGACATCAAAATTTTCTGCCTGGGAATCTAATAAAATATGGGCCTCTGGGGTTATTACGTCTATTTCACTTGAAGTTTCGTATATCGCCGACGGGTAGATGCTTTTACGCGTACCGAAAATTTGTTCCAATAAGGCCCTAAAAGGACCGGTTTTTGGCAATATACTCGTATTTTGAAATATGGAAATGAGTTCACTAAAAAAACAGTAAGTGCTTTAGAAAAATCTCACCGGAAACACTTTTTCCATTCCCTTCAGCTAACTGCATTTAACTGCAAACATGAAGGATGACTTTAAGTAGCGTATTCTGCTTTTCATTGTTTACTTGAAGCTTTTTTTCCAATATTTTTATAAAACGTTTGGGCTGTGGGTTTCTTTAAAATGAAAATTAAATTAATCGCAAACGTTTAGCTTAAACTGCTAAGTAAATTACCACAAACGACTCAAAGTATTGTCCTTGATTTCGACCACGACCGCTTCCAGCAAATCCCGTGTCTCGAGATCTGTCCACCACCGGTGGCTTGCATGTAAACGTCGCCTCTTACAACTCGTGTTTTTAATTTGCTGCAATTTAAAATATTTAATCTCGGTTTTTTTCTCAAATGTTTAGTTTAAATTTGTATTCCCACCTCTGCCATAGTTTCAATCCGAGCCAAAATCTTCGTAGAAATTAACGTGGCTCTAAAATTTGACAGATCATTTACGCGATGATAAATTTATACCGTTTACTTGGTTTACGAGGCTTTACGAGTTAAGGTGAATACCCTTGTAAAAAAAAATTTATGTTTTTCAAAAGCCTAAATAAAGAAAATAAAAATGAAATAAAATGAATGGACTTCAGCTTAGATAGTGCTATCGGAACTTCATCCAGGTTGGGTAAATGGTATTTTGGTCTACATTGTCTAGGTTGAAAGGCTTATTCGGCCTGGCAGCGGTATTTCTTTCGTCGTCACCGTTATACAGCCTACAGAAATGATCTTTTCAGATTCTCAGCATCGACTGCGACTCTACTGCGATGTTCTCTAATTCGTCTCTATAGGCTTTGGTTTGGGGCTTGTGTCGGTCTCATGAGATACTTCAGAGGTTGTAAAGCCAATTTCACCTGATTTCAGTAAGCATGGCCTGGGTAGCTCTTCCTTAACCTGGGCAAACAATTATGGCACGCAAAAGATCCAACGTTCTGTAAAACAAACGCTCTTTGAAACTCTGAAAATTGATTTAGCATTTTGGACAGAAAAACAGCTTCGCAATGCATTCCAACAGAATAACATACTGACCTAGATACGAGTACAACATTATGTAAGGCAGTCAGCCAATTTTGCTATTTATGGCACACACTTGTTTTAGCGATAGAACTACAGCATTCACAATCCATATAGAAGCTATTCGCATATGATCTGACGTCCCTAAACATTTGTCTTCATTCCCGACTGTACTCCTAGGTGGAACCCCGCCCAATTATCAAGGCTTCGTCCATCAATGACGTTGTCTAATAAGAAGCAGGGGTAGAGTAAATACTGGACTTATCATAAACATTATCAGATGGTGGCTATGATTTGTCCCGTAACAAGCTGCCGGTCATAGGTCTTGTTGAATGGCAAGACCACCGGTAGTCCATACCAGGACTTAAAACACGGTACCGTGGGAGTTAGGAGCCCTTCGGACTTCGGCCCGGGCCTAACTTGTTGAGGTAGGCCCCCTTGTGGGAGCGTCGCGGTGGTAGTGGTTTAAACCTAAATCGCAGGGAGGGTGGCCCTGCTAGGGTTCAATACCCGGAGTGGAGTGGATACGAGTATAAGTGCTGGGTACTGAGGCCCTAAGATCAGTAAGAGGTTTTAGGTGGGGCCTTGACTCATACCGAATTGGTATTATATTGTTAAGTAGCAAATAAGCAATGGCACGGCGTATCCTTGCTCCCATGGATGTATGGGCATCCCGTGAGATTAAGTCTTCACGACAATGCTCACGAAAATCATAAGACGTTCTGTACTCATAGGTCTGACCTCGATTTTCTCGGCATTGAGCTTGAGTTGAAAATTCTGAAAGATACACAATGCCGCCATATCAGTAAATCAATGCTTGCACACTGAATTTCACTGTTTATTTTCTTTTTTTTGAATTTAAAATATGTGATGAACTGCCCTTCACACTTAAGTTGAACGTCACAAAAACCGGCCGTGTGTCATCAGATTAATTAATTAAAATCCACAGAAATAGTCAATGAGTTTGATAATGCACAGCATACTCGTGCACTGAAATGCGCTTTTATTTGTTGTCATTTTTCAAATTTCCTCTGGTGTAGGAAGTTCATCAGTAGAAGCTTAAAAGATGCGCGATCAGTGTGTTTGACTTCAGTCGAACGGTGTGTTTCGTCCGAAAATCGCTGTACGCAAATCGGCCGTTGTCGTATCAAAATATTGTACCAAATTGAAGTGGAGCTTTTGTTTTTTTTTTCTGCTTTTTAAAAATTTAATCGCGCTGAATTTAAAAAAGCTATTTCAGTTCTGCGAATGGTGTTTTGTGAATTTAATATTTTTCAAATTAGATAGTGTAACTACCCAATGCGAGTATGGCCTATGAGACTTCTTATGACACCGGCCTGAAACCCTTTAATCATGACAGGAATCGGGGGAAATGGTCTTCGCCAATGGATTTTTTCTTCACATGCATTGGACATGCTCTAAAAATGGATGCTTTATTTGTGATGCCCTCGGTTATATTTCGGAAACTTGGAAGTGAGTCTGAATGATAACAAATTGATGGGTGTTGACATCGATTCAAATTTCCAAAATATTTCAATGTGTGACAAATGATAACATACACTCGTATCAATTGGAAATGATTTCTTTTGAAGACTTTTCCCCGAATGCAGTTTTTATTGTAAACAGTTTTGCTAGGCTGCGCCGGCAACAATTCTGTTTTCGATTTTGATTTTGTTTTTTGTTTTTTTAGTGTTGAGCGTAGCTGATGATAACGTAGTTCGAGCATTACCAGTGGTGTTGGACGAACGATTCGAGTATTGTTGGGCTCTAATTCTTTAATCGTAGCCGGCTTATCTGTGTAGACTTTGGTTTCTACGTAGCTCCAAGAAAAAAAGTCTAGAGGTGAGCAGCCACATGATCTAGGCGGCCAATTCACCGGTCCAAAGCGTGGAATTAACTGAATTCACCGAGTCCTGATAGCAATAAACCCTTAGTTTCACGAGCTGTTTTCCAAATGGCGTCACCTTATCGGAACCAAATGTCATCGAGACCCATGGCTTCAATCCCAAGCCTTTTTCATGACGTGATAGTTGGTCCTATTCCGGAGGGCTTCAGTTTGGACTGATGATTCCACGAGCCTATAAACCACACAACATTATGGTTTTTCTTGATGTAATGGCAGCTTCTGATGCTCTTCATTTTGCTCCGCACCTAAAATACGGTTAGCTTGCTCATTGGCGTAGCAACTTAGCCAGATTAGGGCATAATCGCTGAACAATTGAAAACGGCGCGGAAATTGGTATATTGAGACAACGGGAATCCGTTAATTTAGTGGCGTCGAGTTGTTTCATGAAGAAAATTTTCCATCTGTTTCACCGCCACCATAGTTTGGTCTTGTAAAGTTTTTGGAGTGTTTTGAAGCAGTACATGACGGATTTAGGGTTAAGCATATGTCGGTTAAGGGCATTTGTAGCTGCTTGACAATCCGTGAATATATGAAAGTTTGCGCCTTTGATACCGGAGTTGTGGATAAGGTTGGCGCACTCTTGCATAACGTGTAGTTCAGCATGGAATAGAGTAGGAGTGTTTCGCATAGCAATTAATTTACATGAATTTGGCTTGTGTATACCAGCTTCCACTGCCGATTCTATTTTAGAACCATCCGTATTCCACCCTATGTCGTGCCAGATCATGTCAAGCTCTAGTATTTTAGAGAGCAATATCTCTAGGTGGTCGCAAAATCTAGCTCTTAGATTTGTACCATACTTGCTGAACATCGCAAAATCATTCTGTCGATGAATAAGTGTAGAAGCGTTAGTGCTATCATTGTAGGTCCGGCGGAAGGATCAGGAAATGCTCCGAAATGCAAGATGCTTTCTTAAGTCGTGAACATTCCTTGGATCTCTGTTGACCCAGTTTGATTGTAAGACAATATAATTGCATTTTACTGCAGCATAAATAGCACAACATTCTCCTTTTTAGATTTTGAAGACAGATACATCCGAAACAAAAACTGTTTCCTTCTTCTCTTTCTCCGGGAAAAAAAGGAAAAACTTATAGGCAGGTGGAAGAGAAATTGCTTACAACTTTGGAGTGACAAATTAATACTTTATCACTTAGAATAGAGACCCGTGATAAGATAGATAGATAGAGTTTTATTTCGCAACAATTTTCTTTACATTTTCAATAAACTTACAGTTATTAAGATATCGGATAGTAGAATATCTTTTATCCTGAACATTATTTACAATCATTACAATAAACATAGTATGGTTAATAGACAATAGACAATACAAAAGGAAAAGTGAAAGAACTTTTATTGAAAGAAACAAAAAAGTAAAAGAAAATTATAATGAACAATAATAAAGAAAAAAATAATAAAAGTATTTAAAGGTAAGAACCAAATGACAATAATAATTATAATATAATAACAAGCCACAACGTAAGCAGTAAAATATATAAATAATGTGGTTATTAATAAATAAGTAAATGAAATTATCAGTTCAATTACTTATTTATTTGGTAATTGATTAATTAATAAACAAACAAATAAATAAATACAAAAATAACAAATAAATAGATTAATTAATTAATAAATAAATGCATTATTGAAAAACAGATAAATTAATAAATAACTGAATTACAGTAAAATTGTAGAAACGAATAAATAAAGAAATTAATAAAGATATGTACATAATTACAAAAATTGATAATTTGAATATTGCGAATATAGATTGCTTACAAGGGGATTTTCGACACTCCAGCATTTATCGATAAAGTTAGAAGTGAGTCTTATAATTCTTTCATTAACCAATTCAACATTGGCTCTTACGGGTAGTTCAATGGTTGAATGATGCCAATGTAGGTTGAACATCATCTTTAGAATATTATTTTGTGCCACCTCCAATTTTTATATATGACACTGAGCACATTGGCCCCAAGCTTGAGGCCATAACAAATAATTGATTGGAAAATTACTTTATATATAAACAATTTATTGTCCTCTGATAGGTGCGATTTTCTGTTAAAAAACGGATAAAGTATTTTAATTGCAATATTAATTTTATTCAGTATGCTGTTTATGTGGTCCTTATCAGTTTAGAGTCAAGGCAAATATTTAGATAGGAGGGCGGGTCAATAAGTCCGTGACTTTTGGATTAAAACACAGATTTTTTGATAAAAAAATAATTTTATTTTTCAACGTAGTCTCCCTCGAGCTCTATACACTTTGTCCAACGCTTCTCCAATTTTTTTATCCCTTCCAAAAAAAATGATTTGTCGAGGTCCTCAACATAGGCCTTTGTTTGCGAGATGACTTCATCATTGGAGTCAAATCTTTTTCCACCAAGCCATTTCTTCAGGTTTGGGAACAAGAAGTAGTCGCTCGGAGCCAAATCTGGAGAATAGGGTGGATGAGGGAGCAATTCATAGCCCAATTCATGGATTTTTGCCATGGCAACACGATTGCGTTTGTGGTCGACTGTGAGCAAACGCAGCACCCATCTTGCGGAAAGCTTTCTCATGCTCAAGTGATCATTCAAAATTGAAACCACTGAGCCATGCGAGTTCCCTACAGCTTCCACAATCTCTCGCACTTTCAATCTTCGGTCGGCCAACACCATATCGTGAATTTTTTCGATTGTTTCGGGTGTAGAGACCTCAACTGGGCGTCCAGGACGTTCGGCATCTTCAGTGCTTGTACGGCCACAACGAAATTCAGTAAACCACTTTTTTACCATTGAAATCGATGGTGCAGAGTCCCCATAGTATTTATCAAGCTTAGCCTTGGTCTCGGTAATGGTTTTTTTTCGCAAGAAATAATGCTTAATAAGCACACGAAATTCACTTTTTTCCATTTTCTCCTCAAATTAGTGAGTAGTCTGATAAAAATAGCTGTCAAACACAAACTAACTGACGCAGCAAGTTTAAATTTTGACAGGAGTCAACTGACAAATGCCTGTTGACAGGAGCAGTGTTGCTGTTTCAGTAAAGAGGTCAGAAATTCAATAAGTCACGGACTTATTGACCCGCCCTCGTACTTGGCTGAAGTATCCCAGGCTTAAAGGTTTCCATTGATATTAATGTTGCTTGTTGGAAGGTAGCAAGCTTTCTTTTTCCGTGGGAAAAATTTCTCTCTATGTTTAGAGGAAAATAATGGGACGAAAGTATCGCAGTGTCATCTGCAAACATAGCATACTTACGATTTAACAGCACGGGAAAATCGGACATAAACAAATTATATAATAAAGGTTCAGGCACGGAACCTTGGGGCACACCGCATTTGACATTTAACCCAGCAGAAAAGGAAGCTTTGGACAATTCTAAGTAAATATATTGGAAGAAGACCATCATTTTGTAATTTATATAATAATCCATTATGCCATACAGTGTCAACAGCTTTTCAATGTCTAATAGAATCATACCTGTTGACTTTCCTTGTTCACGATTTAATTTTATAATTTTATATATCCTGAAAACTTGGTGAACTTTGTTATAGATTTCCCTGAAGCCAAATTGCTCATTAGGTAAAATATTGTGCTCCGAGATCAAGTTTATAAGCTGTCCTTGTTCTTGAATATTTTGCTTAGCGAGCTAAGCAGACTTATAGGCCTTTAGGTTTCGGCGTTTTTTTGGAGGCTTGCCAGATTTAATTAAAGGTATTATTTTGGCCTTTTTCCAAGTATCCGGAAAATATTGCAACTTCAGGCAAGAGTTGAAAATGAACGTTATATACTCTACACCAGCCTTTGGAAGATGCTTGAGATAGATATTTTTGATTTCATCAAGACCTTGATCTTTTCTTGATTTTAGTCTTTTTATCAAGAAAGCAACCGTGCTGGTAGAAATAAAAGCGGTGGGAGGGGTTGAGCAAGTTGAAGCATTTAAGTCTTCAATTGCGTGGTCAACGCTTGACGTAAATAAGGGATCGCCCAAGTTATATGCCATGGAACAATTTCTGATGAAAGTGTCCGCTACCCTACCATTAAAAGCGTTTAAAACTAAACTAGTAAGTGTTTCAATTGAACGGTCAACATCTTCACGGATAAGCACGCTGTCCAGGCTAGTGGGGATACCACGCAAACTTCTTTTGATAATACTGCGGAAACGATGCCAATTAGTATTTTTAATGTCTTGGACATACTGGACGTTTACCTGGGCCCGAGAATACAGGATTATGATCAGATCTAAGTACGTTTTTTTTTCAAAGGATTTAAAAAGTAATTTGGACAATTTGTCATAAAAAAGTCCAAGACAGATGGACTGCCACGCGATGAGGAGGGGATGTACGTAGCAAAATGAAGAACAAAAGAAAGACTATATAGAATATTACCCCAAGCGTTAGCCCGAGCACAACCCCAATCTCTATGTCTACAGTTCAGATCACCACAAACTATAAAATTGTCTTGGGTAGAAACAAATTTCATTATATCCCTTTGAAAAGCCCTCCTTTTTGTGTCAGATGTCACACCACCAGGAAAATAAACAGAATAGATCTTAAAAGACTGGCGATTGAGAAGCTTAACGTCAATACGCACATTTTCAACACAAGATGTGGCTTTAAGAGGTTAGAGCGAATGTTGAAGTGATCTTTTTTAATTAGAATTGCTACTCCAACACCTCTGCGTCTTGTTCTATCAACACGATAATAGGAGTATTTATATTCATAGGTAGACAGGTTAATGTTAGCGAGCAACCAAGTTTCAGTTACAAGTGCGATGTCAACATTGTTGCTAAGTAAAAAGTTGATAATATGTTTTACGGATTCCCCTAGCATTCCAAGTTACAATGTTCAAATAGGAATTACTTGTCATTCGAATACAACAATTTTGTAGCTATTTATGATATTACAATAAATTGACCAACTTTAGATTTGCACATTGAAAGTTTAGTTATCATCTCCAATGCAAGAAGATTTAGTTCGTCGGCAGAAGAACAGGTCAGAGTTGCTGTTTTTGTTGTTGATGCAGGACGCTGCGCCTTTCGACGGAAACACGCACGGTGGATTATTGATGGGCCACGGTTTTTGTTAAGCAGGATTCAGCTGTGGGTCCGCATAAGATATTCCCCTGTGAGCTTTTGGTAAAGAATTCCTTTTCTCCGACAATTGCCTGATCTTAATGTACTTGTTTCGACTAATGGAAGTGACGCCAGATGCTTTATGTTTTCCGTTGCGATTTGCACATTTAATAAAATCATAATTGGGGCAATCGGCAGTTTTATGAAAGCCAGTGCAGGATGCACAATAGGCTTTCATGTGGGAATTTTTTTCGCCATGGCCAAACATTTGACAGTTTTGGCATTGTGTTAGCTTACCTTTTAGCTTTCCAGCTAAATTAAATGTATGCAAGACCGAACATTTTTTTTGAGGTCACTTTATCTAACCGAACCATTTTCAAATGATACTAAGAAAATAAACTCAGTTTCGTGTTCCTACTTTTTCGTAACTTTTTTAACTTCAGAGCATTTGTAGCCAAATTTAATAAGTTCATTTTTAACCACCACGGGGTGTCAAACATTCCAAACATTCCGTACATAACAGTTTTAAAGAACTTGTTCTTCATTGAGTCGTGGGTGAAGAATTGACATTTAGTTTCTTTTAATTTACTTAAAACACTTTGATATGAATCTATCAAATCGCATGCAATTTTTATCCCGATAGACAAGTTTTTAACTGCATACTATAGTCTGTGATATTTAATGACTTCATCATTTTGTGAATATAATCATACGATTTTTGAAGTACTTTAATGGGAGGCACAAACACTTTTTCAACCTTTACAGGATCCAAAATTTCATCCTCACTATCACTGTCCGGGAGACACTGCAACTTACTCCAGTAATTATTTTTGGAATCCTTTTTTCGCTATGTGCGATTACTAGCCATTTTCGTGCAAAACTCTTTGTCCGAAGACGATAGTGAGCCCTCAGGCTCTGGGGATCTATTTCGTTTGGAAATAGTGTCGTTAATTACACAGCGAGAAAAAAGCGTCACACGTAGTCAAGAGCTTCGGATCAACTGAGACCCGTGATAATAATCCTTCAAAAGTGTGTACTATGCATGATAGGCTTCTGCTTGTTGTCATAGGCCAATGATGACTAATGTTCGGTTCACGCAATTTCGGTCAAAGATAATGTTATAGCATTTTCGATAGCGAAATCCATAAACACTAATTTGGAAGTCCGGCTTGAGGTTATATGTGTGAAGGACGAAATCCTTTCGAAAAATGTGCCACAATATTGTGTGAGCGATGCCCAATTTCTGCGAACGACGTGATATGGTTTGATTCCACCCATGTTACATTGAAACCAACTAAGGCGCTGTTGGTCTTTTAGCGGTAGGTACAAGGGAGCTATGGATGTACATGGCTATAATAATGCCAATTATTCCTTTTGGGTTGGTTTTCTACAGATACAATCTCACTCGAAAATACATAAGTCATTGCTGCTTTTGCCAGACTACCTTCATCAGCCCTTAGAATGACGTAAACAATCTTAAGAGCATTTCAATTATTCATTCCAGTTTATGGGCTAATTGCGTATTTCATTGTTCTGGCCACGTGTGTAATTCCAATTATTCTTATACAGTCGTTTCTAGGACAATTCTCTAGTACGGGCTTCATATCTGTCTTCCGGATTGCACCGCTGTTCAAAGGTAAGTACGGTGCGGGCTCTATTCGAATTTATTTATTTTCAATAAAACTTCTCCACAGGTATCGGATGGATTTCGTTGGCAGTTAACGTACTTTCGTTGGCCTACTTCAGCCTTTTTGGAGCCATACCACTGTTATACTTGTTCCACTCTCTACAACCTGTACTACCGTGGAGCTGTGAAGGTGCTAAGCAATGGTTTGAGGTCACTGAAAACAAAACAATCACTGTAAGTTGACTTCCAGCTCAGTGAAGTACTGAGGTTTTACTTGTTTTTGTAAATTGCAGCCCTGCCATCCAGAAAACGACACATTTGATGAACTGATTGTGATGGAGATTCCTTCCTTGGAATTTTTCATGTAACAAATATTTCTGATTTTAATGCTGGTACTAGCAGAGAGTCAACATTTTTTTTTTTTTTTGCAGACGTAAGCTAAAAATAATGGACTTCCGCACAAGGGAGCATCCAGAAGGAACCTTCTCCTGGGAACTTCTGATATGCAATTTTCTTATATGGATCATGGTAGCGGGTGTGTTAAGTCAATCTTTGCAATGGGTAAGAAATTAGAGGTTTCATGAAATCCTTTCACTTAACATTTTTCCCATGCTCCAGCTTGCAAAGTTTCTACGATATTCTTGGTTAACAGTCATTGGGATCATGTGCCTCTGTGTAGTTCGTTTTGCCTTTCTGCCTGGAGCCGTTGATGCGTTAAGCATTTTCATCCAGCCAACGTCAATGCATTTTGCAGAGTCATGGGTTGTTATACCACTCGCAGCTTTGTCTGCGCTTGGCTCCGGATGGGGTTCTGTTCTTACCATGGCTAGCTACAATAAATTCAAGACCAACATATTCCGGTATAGTTGGTTAATCTGCCTGGCACAGTTTGGAGTTATGTTTGGATTGGGCTTGATGACAATATTCATCTGGAGGTTTCTACAAAGTTGGTTTGGAACACAATCCGTTTGACTAAGACCTGATAGATTTTGCATTTAGGGGCTGATGAGAAGAACATATACATTTTATTTTTGCACGCTCAATGGCTGGAGTTTTTGGTAACTCCAACAGCACTGACTTTCCTAGAAGTTCCCCACTTTTGGACTGTGATTTACTTGCTCCTGATTATACTGGGAAGTTTGAATCTGTTGGTAAGGGAAGTTGTTATAATTCATTAATAATGACAATGATACCAATTCATAGTTAGATCGTGCAACTTTTTTCGGTGTTAACATCACTGTTTGACGAGTGGGAGAGTTTGAGGGCAATTAAAAAAGAAGTGACTTTCGGAGCAGTGGGAGTCTTAGCACTTATCTCCATCGGTGTTTCTTGGAATGTAGGGTCCCTTCTCATTTAAAAAAATATGAAAAATACTTTCCTAATTGATTTTATTTTATTGTAGTATGGAATAAGCCTCTCGGAACTTCTCACCAAATCCTCAATAATGACGCAAATGTTTTTGAACTTACTACTTTTGCTAGTGGTTCTTTGGGTTTATGGTCGTGAACGATTCCAAAGAGACTTGACCTTCATGACTAGTCGCACATACTCCACTTGGATGGTCAATATTGTTAGATTTGCAGCTCCAATTTTCCTAATACTTACTTTGGTAATTTTGGTCGTAAATTTAAAATTTTGCTTTACTTCGAATGTGTGTTCAACACATTTCAGCTGATCGGGCTGTTTATAATGTTTGCTATTGACAACGGCACTGGATTTATGGCAACTGCAATTGTGGCTACAGGCACTTCATTGATATGGTGTGCAATTCCTGGATATTGCATCTTCAAAATCATGCAAACCACTGGGATGCCGGGTATTCGCTTTAGACGTTGTGTCAGACCTACGGACTGGTATCCGGCGGAGCCTCTCGATAGACAGAGGTACGAAGAGACATTTAGTAATTCGGATATTTCTCATCAACTTACAACGACGACCCTAGAACAAGGCGTCTATTAATTTAATTAAATGCATGATGTTTTTTACGAGTGTATTTATCCAATTTTTAATCAATAAAACTTTTTATATGAGTTTCATATTGGCACTGAAGCTGAATATTTTTCGGGAATTAGAAAGCTATTTGACTAAAGACAACTAATGAGCATTCAAAGATCAAATAATTTTAATTTAAAAAGTAAAAGAAAATGAGTAAACTAAACAGGTCTCGAAGGTTTCGCATTCATTTTTTTGAAGCCCTCATCTCCAGATTATTATTTTTGTAAAGAATACATATAATGGCACACGCTTGTAGAAAACAGCTCAACCTGCAACAGCTAAGTCAAAGGTAGGCATAAACTCGTAGTAGACTTGAACTAAGGCAGTGCACACAAGTACATCGCGACCAAACTGGACTTAGTTAGATAAAGAGCTTGTTAGTCGAGACTTAGGTTCACCTTGAACTGTACCGGCATCTCAGTAGGTTAATAAACCTATTGGATGCTCTTTGTAAAGGGATGTCATTACACAAAACTGTTGTAGTTCGAATTCCCAGATTTGGTTTTGTACGATTGCCCGACAATTTACATACCTTCTATGACTGGAAAGAACTAGCTCAACGAAAGTGTCGATACGCGGCTATTCATTTCTGTGGAGATTTATGAAAACTTTCTCTAGATTATTTTATATAATTTTTTTTTTGCAAATTTCACCGACAAATCCAAAAGGAGATAAAGCGAATATGTCATTTTTTGCGACGAAGTGAAGTTTGCTTCGATGGAATTTTAAAATTTGAATGAGGTACTTACACGAGTCTTATATGAGCAAACGAGCGAAAAAAGTGATAAATAGAGGGCACTAAACCGAGTAAGGCACTTAGGCGGGGAGTGCTTATCCGTGCATATTTGCTACAAAAAGTGTAGAATAACTATAAGTCTGAAATATTTTGGGCACTTAAACGGGTTGGGTACTTAAGCGTGAAGAACTTATCCGGGGTTTACTGTATAAGGTATTTTTTAAGTACAACCAGGAGCTCAAATTAAGGAAGACTGCCAATCGCAATTATTTTTTCCTGAATGCCAACAAAACGAACTATAGTATAATCTTAAGTTTTATCATAACTGTGATTCAGCCTAATAAAATCAGGCAAAATTTACTGTTCGAAAACTCGAACAATGGCCCAAAATGGGTTAACAAACACAGCCAGAAATTGACGAACACTAAGTACTGTGTGACTCTCTGCATTATCGTCCAACAGAGACTAACATTTACGAGTGCAATATTCGTGTCGAATACGATGGATTCTGATCATCAAACACTTCAAAACTTCAACATAATATACAGCAGTAACTGTTTCACTATTTGGAACGAATTCTGCAACAAAATCACGTACTTCGGACTATTTCAGTGTTTGTAAGCCTCCAGCGGCTCTCTGGCAACAAAAAAACCCGGGAACAACTATTCTACTCAAATAATTATAACGGTACACTTGTTGCAGCAATGGGAATATTTCTGATGCACTTTTACCAAGTTTTGGGAGGAGCTCTTTGTTCCACTTTAAAATTTCAACATCAAATGAAAAGATGTTCTGGAAAGTTAATTTTCATAATCGTTAAATGTCAACCAAATGTCATGAAATTTTGGCAGATAGTACAGAAAGACTCAAGTTTCAAAACCCATGTTCGGACAAATAGATGGCGCTCTCGTGTCTGGAATGTTATTTGCCATACTTTGTATACATATTGTATACAGCAATAGGTGACCGGATGGTCAAGGCTTGAGCAAACGACATCCATGCTAGGTATGGCCTTGAATTTTGGAGAGAAGGGTTGGAGGCCTTCAACAGATTTTAGTTTCTGGGTTGGATAGCTCAATTTATCAGATTTATTAAAATTACACGTAAGTACTGCAGTATAATTTGTTTGTGTTTTGTAGAGAAAAACTGTGTACTTGACTGTTAATCTGAGTCACAAAATCGCTCCCAATGTCAAAGACCGAGTGAAAGCTACCCTTCCATACCGTAGACTAAGTATATAAATTGAACAATTTTAGTTAGCGGAGACAGAATCAGTTTGACTCGTTTAACGTACAGTTATTCACAAAACCTCTTTAATCAACATGAAGGTAGGTCCTTAGCCTTTCTTGTGATACCAAGAAGGATAACTCATTGATTTTTATTTCAGTTCGTCATTGCCGCCGTAGTCTTGTTGGCTGTTGCCATGGGAGTTCAATCATCACTTGTTGCTGGTCTTGGTAATGGAGTCAGTGGTTTGGGATATGGCATCAATGGTCTTGGACATGGAGTCAATGGTATCGGACTTGTAAATGGTCTCGGTGTCAATGGACTTGGACTTGGACATGGTCTTGGTTTTAGTGGTTATGGACTTGGAGTTGGTTCAGTTTTGGCTGGTGTCCCAGCTGGTGTTAACATTGCTGCTCCAGCACTCGTGGCTCCAGCTCATGTACCAGCTGCTGTCAATGTTGTCTCCAGTCCATCTGCTTATGCTGTTGCCCCACAAGTTGCCGTAGCTCAACAAGTGCCAGCTGCTGTCAATGTTGTTGCCAGCCCTTCTGCTTATGGTTATGCCTCACAAGTTGCTGTAGCTCCAGCTGCTGTCGCTGTTGCCCCACATGCTGCTATTGCTGCTCCATTGGCCGCTCATGGTGCTACCTATGTTGCTAAGACCCGTGGTGCCGTGCATACCGCTCCATTGGCTGGACACATCCAATCTGCTGCTTCAGTCAATGTTGCACCAGCCCCAGGCACCTGGTAAATTATACCAAACCGATGCTAATGCCCTTGCACTGATAACAAGAATGCCCGTGAAAACATTTAAATTAATTTAATAAACCAGACATGACTAAGAAATAACATTTTGTTTTGGTATTTAAGAGTATGTATGTAAAAGCGCTGTGATTATATGATAATTTGCACAAGGTCGGTAGTAATTCGCTAAGCATTACAAGAAGAAGGTAATTAAACCTGCAACAGGTGGAAGTCTAAAAACTTGTACTTGTACTGTTACTTAGCGGAAGTATACCTTTACTGAAGAAAAGCAGTGAAAAGTGAAACCAGTTTAACATAGCGATTCATTCCAATTTAGCGGTACAATAAAATGTTTAGTGCCTCTGACTGGGGTAATAACTTTATCAACAGGTGTTAAGATACTGGAAGTTGGGGTGAGGTGTCTTAAGATATTATTTAATGTGAATTTATTTTTGTTTTTGTTGTCAAAGCACGTAGTCAAGCCCCCTAATCTGTTAGCTGCCTGCAGACAAATCGAGTCGATTGATGAATCATTTCACTTTGGTTAAAGCTTTAAACTATTAAACTTTGCGATTTGAATCACACGTGTCTGCATTATCTACTATACACTACTATATGTATACTACTTAGCTGGTTTTAATATTAAGATTCCTCTTTACGACCAGAAGGCTTTTGATACATATCAGTTAACTTCTAGTACTATTGTCTAAGGATTCGGGCCCCAGGTTTGCTTTTTGCCATCATTCTTCAGCCCAGCAAAAGCTTTCGGCTATGTATGTGTGATTTGAGGAAAATTTAAGAAGAATTCTTGTATTACAATCACCTGAGCGAACGATCGTAAATACAAGCTTGATATGGCCTTACAATCCCTACGAAAAAAAAATTAATATTCGACACAAATGAATGTGTAATAGTGTAGGCACGGTTACGATCGCGGCGGGTGATTTTATAGGCAACTTAGGCAAGGAGCTGAAATATAAACCGACTTCGTGATTAGGTAAAATGTCATCAAAGCAAGCACATGATTTTCCTCCCTCAAAGTCCACAAAGTAGCCTTGCAAGCACCGGATCGAGGAAACGCCAAACAGCCTTTAGAGATGCTGCATTTGATAGGTTAGGTTTAACTCGATCACCATAATGAAGTTCCTGGTTAAATGAAAAATACCGACGAGCGCACGTAGGAAAATAAGAGGTCTGCAATGCATAGCAGCACGCTTTTAAGAAGGACGAGACTGATTCTCAAACTTTATAAATAAACAAAAGCTGGGGATCATCGCCATCCCAGAAAAAAATAGAGAAACTTTGGATCATGACCGCAGGAATTTGCAACAGCAGAAAAAAAGGCATTGCTCGATTAGAGTCACAGTTAGCGCAGAGATTACTACTGCTATACGCTGTCAGGTATAACAACGCTTCCAGTGTGGACATTGACAATACCAAATGCCAATAGCTCTACTGTAGTAGACAGACTTTTAGCCGAATTATTCAGAGCAGCGGGGGTTGCATACACCAAATCGTCTGTTACACCTATGAGCAAATTGTAAATGTATACCTATATAATATTATGTGTTCCCGCAGTTTGTCAATAGATGGCTCCAGCTGTAAGTGCTGGTCGATTTTGACATATCCAAAACGTCATGAACCAAGCCTAGACATATCGAGCTTCGACACATTAGTGATTTTGATTTGGCGTCATGTACGAGTACTCTTGGTTTTGTGAAAATGTCTGATTTTGTACCAAACAATCGCCATTTGCAGAAAGTGTTGATTTTCTTCTTTCGTTCGAAGAAAATGGCGGCTGAAGCGCATCGAGAGCTCCAAAAAATTTTCGGAGATACCGCTCTAAGTAAAACAACGTGCCGTGATTGGTTCCAAAAGTTCAAAAATTCTAATTTCGATGTTGACGACCGTCCGTTTAAAGGAAAGCCAAAATCCTTCGCTGAATTGCAGGCATTTCTCGATGAGGATCCTTGCCAAATGCAAGAAGAGCTTGCTTCAGCATTAAGAGTTAAACGCCAATCCATTTCCAAGCGATTGGATGAGTTGGGATTGATTCAAAAACAAGGAACTTGGGTTCGTTATGGTTTGAAGCCAAAGGATGTTGAGTGTCGTATATTCGCCTGTGAACAACTGCTTCATCGAATCGCGACGGGTGATGAAAAATGGACTCATTACAGCAACTCAAAGAGAAGAAAGTCATTGGAATTGACCGGTCAAGCTTCTACGTCGTCGGCTTGGCCGAATATTCACGCTGCGAAGGTTATGCTGTGTATTTGGTGGGACCAGGTCGGTGTTATTTATTATGAACTGTTGAAACCCAACGAAACTACCACTAAGGAATGGTATCGACTTCAAATCATGCGATTGAGCCGATCAATTCAATACGTGCAGAGGCACGAAAAAGTGATTCAACAGCATGACCACGCCCGGCCTTACGTTGCTAAGCCCGTTAAGACCTACGTGGAAACACCCAAATGGGAGATCCTACACCACCCGCCATGTTGCCCAGATATTGCGCCGTCCGAATATTACTTCTTCCATTCGATGGCACATGGTCTGGCTGATCGGCAGTTCCGCTCATATGAAGACATCAAAAAATGGCTTGGTTCTTGATACGAGTATTCGAGCTCTGCCAGAAAGATGGGAAAAGTTGTGTGGTTTGCAAC
Organism: Volucella inflata; assembly: GCA_928272305.1. Taxonomy (NCBI): domain Eukaryota; kingdom Metazoa; phylum Arthropoda; class Insecta; order Diptera; family Syrphidae; genus Volucella; species Volucella inflata. The sequence continues at coordinate 95,929,131 of OV743720.1, forward strand.
CATCTTTTTCAATAATAAAGTTGCATTTTCATAAACAAAAACAGATTTGTAGTTGCTTTGGTTTACTTCTCTAAGACAGGGTATATATAGGTTATACACCTACATTCACAGCTTAACAAGATAGGTAAAGATAGAGCTATCGTAAGTTCATTGTGCTCGATTGGACGTAAGTGTTATCTATTGTTCTTGAAAGAGAAATTTGGGTTATCTCAGCAGTGGCGTTGACGTGTTGTGCTATTTCATGTGCTTGCCTGTACAAACTAGGATCACTGATTTTCAATATTGTTAGTAGTTAGACGATAACACCCGTTGGATGTTTAATAGCTTCATAGAAATGCTTTTGTGGCGCTTGTCAATACACTTAAGCACGTTTAAGTAATCGATTTTCTTGAACTAAGTTTCCACTATTCTTCCACAAATCCAAAGGCGTTAGGTCACTTGAGCAGGGTGGGCAATCGATCAAAGCATCGAGATCGCACGAATAACGAAATTGCTTTCAATAGATCAATTGTTTGTGCCATCATCTTGTTGGAACCAAATATCACCGATATCAAGTCTATCGAATTCTGGCTAAAAATGGTCTTGCAGCCATATATAAGCTCTATCGCTGATTTCGCTGATTTTGATCTGAAACACTTACAGCTACAATATTTTCAGTACTTCCACCGGTGCGTTGTCTCACTGGCACAGGAACATTCAACCGAAATTGGAATAAGTGCTCTTAAAGTGGCGACCACCAATTCAGAATTTCAGTTTTAATTTTTAATCATTTCCAAACATTGCTGGCTCGTTAACTTGGCCATGATAAAAATGGAAATCTTGGCTGACGTTTTGACATTGACAAATCATAAAAAGCAAAGAAGGGTGCGTTTTTGTTAAAATACAAAATTGTTTACCATGGGATTTACTTTCAAAGCCAATTTCTTTTCACAAAGATTTGATTTTTGCTATAAATATAAATTTTCCTGTACAAGATCTCTCTTCAGCCCAAATCAGAGCCAGAAAAAGGATGTATACAGACCTTAGCGAATAGCTTATGAACAGAATTACAACGTGATATTTTGTACTTAATCGAACTACGAGCATCTTAAACTTCACTTCCTTGCTGAGATCTCTTAAATTTAGTATTTGGTTGGTAAAATTGACTGGGTCTTGTCTGGATCACGGGTTAAACTGGGTTGCAGGATATGAAGTCGGTGATTTGCAAGGAAATACTCAGGGGAGCACCACACTATGACCAACTGGGTGGGTCTTTGATTAGGGCTTCCCTAAGTTATCAAGTCTCTAGTATGCTAAATTGTACGTAGTTCGCATGACATCCCAAGTTACAGAGAGACCGAAAATTGCCTTACGACGTCCATAAAAATCAGTGTAGAATCCCAAGTACAAGTGACTTAATTCCTTCCGACACTCGCTGTAGCTTTTTATCTCTAAATTGTCGCAGGTATTTCTAAAAAGAAAGCCACTAGCAGGTATGGAAAAATGAAAGATCTCGAGTGTTAAGTATTTCCTCTAAGTCTTAGGCCTAGGTGTTGTCAGTCTTGTACATTGTTTTACTAAATGCTGATGTAGCTATATAGGTAGTCAGAGAAACGTTAAAGGTTTAAATCACCCCCAGTGACAGTTAGCACTTAGAACATTATGGCGTTGTATGTTCTGAGAGGAAAACAAACTAAACAGGTGTCTATATCCGATTTTTTAGATTAACAAGTTCTTTATTGCTCAGAAAAGTAACAATTATTTCACTAAATTGCTGACAGTGTGGATCTGGGTTTTAGCCAAAAGCCCTCTTGGTAGGCATAGTTCGTGGCTAATGACATCTAGTTGCGTACTACAAGACGGCTGCGGCATTTTAAGCACGACTAAAATGCCATGCATTTTTGATCTAGAGCAGTTCAATATAAAACTTCAGGATGTTCAGCCTCCTATAATACTAAAGATCCAGACTGCTATGTTTCGTTAAGGTCACTAAGGCACGGAAATGACAGTGTAAAATTAAAAAAAGATCAACCGAGCCAAGAATGACTTCTGTGTACTTAGAACTTGAATACGATCCGAAAAAATAAAACTAAAAATTCACTGTCGCCCTATTAAAACTTCTGGTCGTTCGTCAAAATTTTTAAAGTTTTACCTCATCCTCACCAAACGCCTATTCCGGTTGACATTTCCTTTGACTGATGGAAACAGCTCCTTTTAAGAGGGGAATCTTCTTCTCTCTCTCATCCTCAGCCCTTCTCAGGTCTAATGTTCATAAAATAAATATTGATGTACCCGAGGGCTCCGTTCTGTCTCGGACACTCTTTTATTTTCAAAAGTGATCTCTTATCTGTCAATTCTATTCCAATATACTCCGTTGTTTGCATTGGGCACCCTCGAAAACTGACATAATGTGCCCTGTCTCACTTTGTTCTCTGGTTTTTTCCACCATGAAAAGGCCATTCCAATGAAAAGGCCATTCATGTTCTGCATTCAAAACCTTCAGCTGTAACACCCGTCACTCTTCGAATCCCCACAACTACCTGCCTCTGTCAGGAGCAAATTGATCGCTATATAAAATAAATTTAGCCCCATTTAGGCAAAACTGACATTGGAAATTTCAAAAACAAAGTGCTATCTGAGAGCAAAGCTGAGGAGGAAAGAGCTTTGAAGTTAATACAAGAACGTCATTAAGTTTTCTGACAATTTCCTACTTTGACATTAAAATGGCCTAAACATCGAATACTTTAGACTCAATTTTCTCTGTGGAGGCATGATTTTGATATTTAAGATCCAATTTGTATTATTAAGTGCTTGATCGCGTGGCAAAACTTAATACTTCTGTCAAATGTACTAGATGTCAAAGATTTTATTTCTAATAACCGGTCCATCCCAATGGACTTCGGATGGACTTTGATGTTTGCTTAACAACAGTATATAACGCCCTGTATTTAAGTGGCATATCCGAGGACCGACAGATCCAATCGTCGTTAATTTTGCAGGGTCGTCACAATTTTATCTTTTTGTTGCTAATTAACAGAAGGATTCTAATGTTATCGAGCGTAACCCTCAATCTGACAAATCAGAACACTGAGACACCTTGTTTCAAGATTATGGGATATTTTCATTTCAGAAATAATTTTCGGTGATATAAGAGCAACTGTTTTCCCATTAAAGTTATATCTGCCACAGGCTATATTTTTACGTTCTGACTTGTCCTAAACCATTTTCAACCTCAGACGTAAATAGGCTGATGTAGCTCATATACAAAGGATATCTTCTAAGACGACTGCTGGAGCCAATAATGATTAAATCATACTCATTTTGGAACGAACCTTAAACTATTAATTTTCCTACCTGCTTAGCACTTAAAATTTGACTAGTAGCAAGTACAAACAAAATTGTGATTTTTTTTACCAGTCCATAAAGTCATTAAAATCATTTGAGCTATTAAATCGAATTCAATGTTAGCGGTCAAGTGAAAGTAGCACTCAATTAGTCGCAGTTTACTATAAAAGTTGAATGAGTTTTGACAATCAAACAGAATTAGTTGAATTCGTTAAGCAAACAGATATATTCACAAAATCATTGCAATCAACATGAAGGTGAGGATTTATCAACTTCCTGGGGATACGAGAAGGATAACTCATTGATTTTTATTTCAGTTCGTCATTGCCGCCGTAGTCTTGTTGGCTGTTGCCATGGGAGTTCAATCATCACTTGTTGCTGGTCTTGGTTATGGAGTTAGTGGCTTGGGATATGGCATCAATAGTCTTGGACATGGAGTCAATGGTATCGGTCTTGTAAACGGACTCGGTGTCAACGGACTTGGACTTGGACTTGGCCTTGGTGTTAGTGGTCATGGTCTTGGAATTGGTTCAGTTTTGGCTGGTGTCCCAGCTGCTGTTAACATTGGTGCTCCAGCACTCGTTGCTCCAGCTCATGTACCCGCTGCTGTCAATGTTGTCTCCAGCCCAGCTGCTTATGGTTATGCCTCACAAGTTGCTGTAGCTCCAGCTGCTGTTGCTGTTGCCCCACATGCTGCTATTGCAGCTCCATTGGCAGCTCATGGTGCAACCTATGTTGCTAAGACCCGTGGTGCTGTTCATACCGCTCCATTGGCTGGACACATCAAATCTGCTGCTTCCATCAATGTTGCACCAGCTCCAGGTACCTGGTAAATCGCATCAATACAACCTTGCTAACACATACCTGCCTTCTCATTGCCCTAAAAATATACTTTATGTGAATACAAAAATTATGTATTTAAATAAATAAACAAATCAAACAAAAATTTGAAAATAAAACATTGTACATACATACGTAACTTATATTGGTAGTGGTTTCTTCAAGGTAAGCCGTGAATAAATTGAGATTGAATTGTAGATGGTAAGATAGTATTGATTTGCAGAGTGCCATAAGGAAAGATTTAAAACTTTTTGTTAACGTACATACTCGTACCTTAACGATTACTAAGGTAATAACTTTGACAGTAAGTTTCTTAAATTTAACAAGGCTTAGATTAAGTACTAAGTCTATGTTTATTGCATTCGAACGCTTAACAAAGAGGTGCAACAGTACCTATACAATGGTCATTGCTAGGGCCTAGTTGTCTACAGTCTTTTTCGCTAAGTGACGTCGACAATAAGGATGATATTTGATATTTCGACTTATATTAGCTGCCACTGTGTTTTGGAGTTATTCAAAATTCTGGTCGAAAGCTTTAATCAATGACATGCACATATATAGGTAGCAACAGCATAAGCTTGATCTGTCAAAAAAAGTCTTAAGGGACAGCTCTTTCTATCTATCCGACCGACCGGAACTCCATTTCTGGTGAAAATACAAGTGCGGATCTACCTAAATTCCATTGATTGTCGTTGTTGATGTGAGATTTAGCCCACATATGGGTACGCATAGGTAGCGTCCAACTTAAGATTACATAGGAAGCAGCATTTGTATCGCTATATGCGATAGGTTTGATAGAATTTCATCTTTGGATCATCCAACTTGGATGTTTTGTGGACGTCCGAAACAATTTTGGAAGTAAACCCCCCCCCCCCCCCCCCCCCCCCCTTTGATAGCAGGGGCCGGCTTGCTAGCAGAAAGAATATAAAATTATTCTTAGTTGCTGATTTGCTTAAGTTCTCTCCAATGTAGAGCTTCATTGTTTGTAAAGGGATGGGCCACCTTTGTCTTTTTGAATCAGATCTTATACTAACACTGACAATTCTTATGCGCTCAAAAAATTGGCAGAAAAAACTCAAGGTGAAAAAGTTCGTGTGACTGGTTTGTCGATTATAAACACTTTGACTGCAAAGCCGTTTTAATATTTTGGGTTACGCTAGGCCAAAGTATTTTTTTGTCAGATTTCTATTTTTTATCACCCAAAAAGAAGTTCCCAGCATATCTCCTTTTTTTGTTGTCATAACTGTGAAATTCTAACAGTTTTTGTGTGTCGCACGTTTTTGTACGATGACGTGGCCCCATGATAGAAAAAATTACCATTGATGCCATGTCGTACGAAAGTATACGACAGTAGTTCCCTCGTATTGCCTCTTGTTATCGGAAGAAAGTGCATTTTTGGCAGTACTATCGGAAGATATAGCCTGCACGACATCACCTCCGATAACGGATACAGGCTAATCGAATTTGCGGTCGATATTCACAAGGGTTCTTGGAAAACTCCTGGTCAATCAACCGTCAACCAGATTGACCACACTGCGATCGACGCAAGACACTTGTTCAGTGTAATGGTTGTCCTAGCATTCCGAACGGCCAACATCAACTCGGACCATGACCTTGCATCGAGTACGGAAGACTACTGACAACGTTGCCAAAAAGCCATCAAAGATGTCGCCTCAGATGACGTAAACGGCGCATTTGACAGCGTCAAATCCCTGCTAAACTCGTCCATCTGTGCAGGATGATGATTCCGTTAGGGTCGGAACAGACGACTTAGAAAAGATGATGCGCTGTCATGCGTTTTCTTTAACATCAATCTCAACTCAAACTCAAGGTAGTTAAGAACTTTGTTTAAGTAGGTTTTCCTTTCAATTTAGACATCGACCTAGCAGAGCTAGGATCAAACCAAGAATAATTATTACTAATTTTGTGCTTCTTCGTTTTTATAAGGCAATTGACTAGCTAAGCCCTCTCTCGACCTTAATAATCCCAATCCTATGGTACAGAGGCATTGAAAAAAAAAACACTGTGGCGCTGGCAGCCCGGTGGGCCATGTCCTAGCCTAGCTTCTTGACACTTATTTGTGTTGCTCATGTTGTCATTTTTGTCACATCTGAGCGGGGCCCATGGTTTATTGGCGAGTCCGAACAGCACTCCTTAGAAGCTTTTTCGTAGGCAATTTTACTTTCGGGAGTTTGCCATTGCCCGCCGAAAGGATGATGGCGTTTTGAAAAATTGTTGGTGACCCAGCCATGAATCGAAACCGGACTCCCTGCGTGGCAGTCCAACGAGCTAACTATCGCGCCATCGCAGAGGCATTGACTTAATAATTAATGAATGCGGGTGCTCTGGAGTACTTTGAGATGAAAGTTCTTCGAGTAATTTTCGGTCCCGTCTGCATAGACGATGAGTGGAGGCGAAGATACAACGACGAACTATAGGGACTGTACAGCGACATCGACTACACCAGAAGAGTAAAGGACTGAGATGGGTGGGACATATAGAGCAGATAGACACCAATGTTCTTTTTTGAAAAGTTTTTGATTCTGCTCCGGGAGACACCATAGTAGAGCAAGACCGCGACTTACTTTGCGCACACCACTTTAATTTAATGTCATCCTCAGCATCAAAATTATTTCTCGATACCTCCACAAAGGATATATGACGTGTATTAAACTCATTCATCTTATCTGTGACAACCCTGCAGATTTATACGCTTAAGAAAGATGTTGCAGTAGTCGTCCGGTTTTTTTTTGGATTTCGCCTGTTGCGTTGGCCCTGTAAGATCCGAAAAATAGTTCTCCATCCCTAAGAGACGTTTTGCAGCTCGAATTGTACCACACCGTTTCCTTTGGTTTATCCAATGAGGGATAAGAAGATTCAATTTCAAAGTGAATGGTGTTTAGGCACATACATAAGAAGCTGCGTCCAGTCGTTGGTGGGCAACAAATTACAACCACTTACTATTCGTAAGGATAATGTTCTGGTTCCTTTAGTAGTTGTTACACTTACTATACGCGGAATATGATCCACGGTTATTCCATGATATAACATAATGGCCCGATGAGCATATATAGGGGAGAGCACATCAACGATGAAAAATACCTATCAGGCTAAGAAGTTAAAAATAAGTTTAAGGTGTTGGCGGCATGACTATCAACATCATGTGCGCTCATTAACAAGCTAAATTGGATTATTTTTTTCCAAGAATAAAGATATTTCATCCAAGGAACTTCTTTCTTAGAAACTAATTTCATGGTACAGAAACATTGAATGCGGTTCTTTTTATAGATTATCGATAGATCATCTGGTAGTGCTGTGGATATAACAAATGATCGTGCTGATTTTTATCCAAAGATAAATTGAAGGAAAATTTGGTCATACATGTGAGGCATTATTCTACACTCACAAAAATTGTAATATCGGTATTGCGTTATAATTAAAGCTTAAGCTCTCTTAAATTCGGGTTCAACTATTAAATCTGTTTCAATGTCAAAATTGAAGTGAAAGTATCACTTCACCAGTCGCAGTGTACTATAAAAGTTGAATGAATTCCGACAATCAAACAGAATTAGTTGAATTCGTTAAGCGAACAGATATATTCACAAAATCATTGCAATCAACATGAAGGTGAGGATTTCTCAATTTCCTGGGGATACGAGAAGGATAACTCATTGATTTTTATTTCAGTTCGTCATTGCCGCCGTAGTCTTGTTGGCTGTAGCCATGGGAGTCCAATCATCACTTGTTCCTGGTCTTGGTTATGGAGTTAGTGGCTTGGGATATGGCATCAATGGTATTGGTCATGGAGTCAATGGTATTGGACTTGTAAACGGACTCGGTGTCAACGGACTTGGTCTTGGACTTGGAGTTGGCCTTGGTGTTAATGGTCATGGTCTTGGAGTTGGTTCGATTTTGGCTGGTGTCCCAGCTGCTGTTAACATTGCTGCGCCGGCACTCGTAGCTCCAGCTCATGTACCCGCTGCTGTCAATGTTGTCTCCAGTCCATCTGCTTATGCTGTTGCCCCGCAAGTTGCCGTAGCTCAACAAGTACCAGCTGCTGTCAATGTTGTCTCCAGCCCAGCTGCTTATGGTTATGCCTCACAAGTTGCTGTAGCTCCAGCTGCTGTCGCTGTTGCCCCACATGGTGTTCTTGCCGCTCCATTGGCTGCTCACGGAGCTACTTATGTTGCTAAGACCCGTGGTGCTGTTCATACCGCCCCATTGGCCGGACACATCAAATCTGCTGCTTCCATCAATGTTGCCCCAGCTCCAGGTACCTGGTAAACCGTATCAACACAACCTTGTTAATTTATCTTCACACCACTCTCATAGACGAGTACTTATGACTCACATGTAGTAAGGAAAAAATTTATTTAAATAAATAAACAAACCGAAAAACAAAAGCAATGTGTTTGTGATCAAGTTCAGAGATGCAATTAAATTTACGGCTGATGAAAGCGAGATACTCAAGCAAATCGCTGCTCTGAGGATAAATAAAATCACAAAAACAAACCAGTTAAACATTTGGATCACCTCTCATTAAGTTATTTAAGAAGACATTAACTGCGGTAATAATTTTGTTCAGATAAAGTTGTAATACTGACCTCCATAAAGTATATGAAAAATCGTTTCTCTGCGTTTTGGGGGAAGAGATGTATCTACTGTATATTATCATAGGACAGATAAGAATATTGGGTTCTCGGTAGAGGGTTTTAATTACTCATTTCTCCTTCTAGTCCATAGAAGATATATTTTCCGCTATATCTGAGCGCTGATACCTAAACAAGGGTTCAATGCAGAGCTAAGGTAACAAATTTGTCCATTTTTATGTTCAGGAAAATGCTTTTCAATTACTTGCTGAGCTAAAAAAACAGCGAGTGACAAAAGTTGATCTTCGAATCATCTTCAAGTTGGTGTAGTTTTAAATATTAACCTCGGATACTAGCCGCTTACACTTATAAGCGATCATTGCAAGAGTTTGCTGTATGACGCAACTATTGTTTGATTTATGGGCTTGTTGTATACTAGTGGATAGATCGTTGCATCAAAAGTCATTTGGTGGTTAGACTTCATCTAAAATAGAAAGCGGAAGTTACACCTTTACCATGTAGAGCTATGCGAGTTTCGAAAAGGAGTAAGTATTACAACTGCTACAAAAAACACTCAGAGAGCTTGTTCGTTCCGATCGTACTGTTAGATTTCGGAAGAATGGAAGGACCTTGGATGATCGACTCTGTTCTAAATGGCCTTCCGAGATTGTTGACAACGTTGTAAAGCGATTGCTGATACGCTAAATATTGATTATTCGCTAACATTTTGCCATTTAAAGGAAAAAAGCTGGATCCTGTCTCTGTGACCCTGCTTAGACGCCATGGAAACGAACCTTTTTGGATGGAATCGTAACAGGTGAATAGTACTGAATTCTTAACAAAAACGTGCAATGAAAAACAAGCAGGCAAAGGAGGAACTGTTATCTGTTTTTTGGAATTCCTGGGGTATACATGCTTTCGAGCTTCTTTCTACTAGCGAGAAACTCGCGGCAAATAAGTACTGTCACCAACTCTCTAACCATAGGCAAATAGTTGAACAGACTGTGCCGCTGATGTTGTTGCTGTAAAGCACATAGGTTTGCGAGTTTCACGCATTACTCGTACTCTGCTGTGGGCCATAGTGTATGACTCTATTTCCCTTGTTTATACATATATGCTGAGGCCACATGTCCTCCAGTCCCGAGGCATCGAAATTGAGGAATTCAAAATTCATTGATCACAGCTCTGTATGGCTGACCATAAGAAAAAATGGTCCAATGACTCCTCCAGGGTAAACAGCACATTATGCATTGACTTTGGGTAGATGTACTCGTAATGTCCCTTTGAACATTAGATGGGGATTTTCCGTGACCCAAAACTTTAAATTTTGTTTGTTTACATATCCACATAAGACATACAACGCTAACATCGTTGTTGAGATTCAGGAGGTTGTAAGTTAGATGTGTGAAAACATCTCCAAAACTTTCATAAAAATGTCTCGTAGAGCCCTGCGTGGAATAGACAAGTGAGTGGTACCTTGTCTGGTCGATGTAGACGAAGCCTCTTTGACACTGCAGCGTTGTCTTCTGAAGAATGAGAGGTAGAAGGCCTTCCAGGACTTGCTCAATTCCATGTTGTTCCAGTTATTAAGAGTCGTGCTGCTAAACACAGCATTCAACGACCAGCGGCCAGGAAAATGAGCACGAAATGCACGTTGCACCCATATCACTAACGAATTGTTAATCAAAAACATCGTGAGGATTGTCCTGCTTTCTTCAAAAGTATAGTGTTTCATTCACACCCATTGCTCCGATTTGAGCTCTGTTTTTTTTTTGTTAAGTTGGTACATCTGCTGTTGATATTCCCTCTAAATCCCTATAAATCCCTCTAGCGTCATAGTTTGACATTTGCAAAAGTTACGCAGCCAAGAGTACATCTATCTCTGTGTGTGTTGGCGATTTTTTACAATTTTAGAAATGAATTTAAATTTGCAACAATGAGCTTGTGGTAAATTTTGCGTTAAAAATGGATTTAATGGTGCGCGAACGTTGGAAATGTTGGAAAAGTGTTTCGGCAACGATTCTCTAAAGAAAACTGTCGTTTACCAGTGCCACGAGCGGTTCAAAAGTGGTCGTGAGACAATCGAAGATGATGAGTGCAGTGGCAGACCATCGCCATCGAAAACCGACGAAAGCATTGATGAAGTAAAAGAAATGTTGGTCAATACTCGCAAATTAACCATCAGAGAGATAGCGGAGAACTTAAACATCGACTATGGATCCGTCCAAGACATTTTGGTTAATGATTTGGATTTCCGGCATGTAGCAGCAAAGTTGGTGCTAAAAGACTTCAATTTCATGCAAAAAAGAGACCGTGTTGACGTCTCAAAAGAGATGATTTGCGAGGCTGAATCCGATCCCACATTCATCAAAAGGATCATTACTGGAGACGAGACGTGGGTTTATGAGTACGACACGCAATCCAGACATCAGACAAGTGAATGGCGTTCACCAAATGAGCCGAGACCAAAACAACCACGTCGTTTTCAGTCAAAAAAGAAGGCAATGCTCACGGTTTTCATGGATTACAACGGTGTAGTGCATCATGAATTTTTGCCAGAAGGCCAGACAGTAAGCAAAGTGTATTAATTGGGCGTTATGATACGTTTGCGTGAAGCAATTCGCCGAAAGACATCAGAATTGTGAGATTTTGCATCATGATAACGCACCGTCGCACAGTGCCGTCTTTATTCGTATTTTTTTGACGAAAAATGCAACAAATACCATCCAACAGTCACCGAATTCACCTGATTTGGCTCACTTTGACTTCTTTCTGTTCAATCGAGTTAAAAAACCACTACAGTGAACGCGTTTCAGCAGCCGAAAGGAAGTAATGGAAAAATCGCAGGAAGCACTGATGGACATACCGAAAACCGAATATAAAAAATGTTTGGAGGGTTGGATCAAGCGCTGTCACAAGTGTGTTGCAGTCGATGGTGATTACTTTGAAGGGGACAATATAGATTTAGATGAATATACTTGCATTTTTAATTTTCTGAATAAATTCCGGGAATTTTTTGATAAGATCATACATTATGGCCCTCCTTGTACTACTACCTTTCGCCGTCAAATTTTACCACAACATTTCTTCTACCTACATACCAACATATCAGCGTAAGCGATACTCGAGTTCCTCATTTAAGCACAAAAAGGTAGTAGTCTGGGTCAATGTTGGCCGATCGCAATGTAACCAGTCTGGGTGGTCGCAGATTGATCAGGAGACATTCACGTTCCTTTATAAAAGCTATAATGCAGGAACCATGTGTTTGCTGCGGTGATAGAGATGGAGCACTAAAAGCGCAGACCTTGCTTATATGGTCTTTCTTCTAAGGAGAATAGTTCGCGCACTTGTGTTGCCTTGTCACAAAGTACTTGTTCACTTGATGGAAACTGCCGCATACAAAGGGGCTTCTATTTTTAATTCCTTGTTTTCGTATACAGGGTACATTCTCCCGGATCTCTTGGATACTGATTAGATTTGATTTATACTAAACAAGGCTCTTTGCAAAAGTCATTTTCCCTTTTCAAGGACCAGGGATCGTCAATGTTATTTCATGGTTTCGATTGTATCCTAGACTTCCGGTTGATTTGTTACCAAATAATTGTTTTTTTAAACTGCTCCGATTGACACAATATGGATTCTTCCACCACCGTCACTGCTCACGGGGTTTTGATTATATCAAAGAAGCCATGAAAGAGCATCAACAGGTCAGTAGACTGGCTGCATCCAATTACCATTTCAATCGTCGTCCAGACATGACCAAGTTCAGTTTAAAATAAAAAAAAAATAAAAAAATGGAATTTATTTTTCTACGACTTCATGCTTAGAATGTGGAGCAACCTGTTGCCAAACTAATTACCGCTATTACTCTTTTATTACTGAGCCAGTTAGATAAGTAAAAATATTAAACTGGTTTCGACTTTTAGCTTCCGCTATGCACGAAAAGCAGTTTTACTCAGATTCTGGTTTCAATTCAAACTTCTATGTGCTTTCTTCCTAATCAATGAACAAATTCTGTTGATAATTTTTAAGTCACTTTGTTTATTAAACAAAAAAAATAAAAATAATGAAAGAAATAAAAAAGTGGGAGAGTGCAGTCGTATTTACAAGGAAACAGTGTATTCAAATGGTTTACCAGGTGCCTGGTGCTGGAGCAACATTGATGGCAGCAGCAGAATTGATGTGTCCAGCCAATGGAGCAGTGTGAACAGCACCACGGGTCTTAGCAACATAGCTTGCACCATGAGCACCCAATGGAGCAGCAATAGCAGCAGCTGGAGCAACAGCAACGGAAGCTGGAGCAACTGCAACTTGTTGGGCTAGAGCAACTTGTGGGGCAACAGCATAAGCACCAGGGCTGGAGACAACATTCACTGCAGCTGGCACTTGAGCAGGGGAAACTAGTGCTGGAGCAGCAATGTTAACAGCAGCTGGGACACCAGACCAAACTGAACCCAGATGTGCAGCACCAAGTCCATTGACAGCAAGACCATTTACACCCAAACCAAGTCCGTTGACAAGTCCAAGTCCATTGACACCAATTCCAAGTCCAAGTCCATTGACTCCATGGCCAAGACCAGCAACACCAGCCACAAGTGACGATTGAACTCCCATGGCAACAGCCAACAAGACTACGGCAGCAATGACGAACTGAAATAGAAAGGATTCTCTAATCCTTCTCAGTGTTACAAGGAAGCTTAAAATTTCTCACCTTCATGTTGATTGTAAAGGTTTTGTGAATAACTGTTCGCTAAACGAAATGAGCTGATTCTGATCGATGCATGAAATTTATTCAACTTATATACCAAGCTGCTGCCAATGCGATGCTACTTTCACTTGGTATCTGACATTGAGTTCGATTACGAATAATGTTGGTTGGTGACTAATGTGCGTAGCTTTGGTTTTTTTGACCATGAAATTCTTGCTCTAGGAGAGATTTTTCTCCTCGTTCGATATCTATTACTTGTGGGGGTGTATACATCTACGAGTATCTGAGGGTGAATTGTCACACTTCCTGGATTTTAATGAAAGCGGTGGTTCAGATAGTTTCAAGCCGACGACATAGATTTGCTAGGATTAATCTAATTAGATAATCTCTGACTGACTGCTTTTTAATAGTTACGATTTATCGAGAAAGACGTTGACTTGAATTGGCTACTGCTAGCACCATCAAGTTCGAAGCCCAGTGTGGTGTTCTTGGTAACTGGCAAGGGGGTACTCGCCTTGTAACATAATTCTGCTCTACGAATTCGTAGGCCTGACAACTAAATACAGAAAAGTTTAGTATAAAGTATATAAAACGATATGATGAACCAACCAATGTTCTCGGATGAAATCGGATTAACGCATGATGACTCTTGCAAACGTTTAAAGGACAACGAACTTCAGATCTGTGCGTAGAAAGTGCGGACCCTTAACAAGTCACTTGCAGTGGAATAATTGACAGGGGCTCTTGATTCCTATCACGCAGATATTACCGAAATTCAGGCGGTGGGATGGGATGGGTCAGAGGTGAAATACTATGGTGATTGCAATAGCGAAAAAAATAAAAACACTTATAGGGATGTAGATTTGTCATATGCGGTAAACTTAGGTAGAAAGGCTTGAGCTTTAGACAAGCGTGTGAAGATCTTATGAGAATCCCCGAAAAGGCTAAATTTGCTAAAAAAAAATCATATACGCGTCCATACCCATACTTAAGGCAAGGAGAGGACAGCACCAAAGAATGCTTCAACTAGCTCCTCGATAATATTATTGAGCTATGTCTTAAGTATTATGTCAAAATCGTAGGAATTTTAACGCCAAGATAGGAAAGACGAAAATCTTTGGTGGGACAGTAGGTAAGAATAGCCTACATGATAAGCTGTACTAGCAGAAGAAGTGGGAAAAGCATCGGCTTCTCCTGAAGTTGAAAAAGGAACAGAAAAGCGCAAGATCAAAGATATTCAAAAGTTGTACTAACACGTAAAAAAAACGTGTAAATGCAGAAAAACCCATAGAGATGAAGAAGGAAATCGTGTAGTGCAGTTACAAACTGGATAGCGGGCGATGAAAGTGACGGTGTTCCACAGACATGAACTAAAACACGAAACCGATTTCGAGACTTTTAGAATAAATATTTGTATGCTTTGTTAAAGCTAAGTACTCTCTGTTGGTTGAACCTACGAATGGGACAAAAAGGCTTACATATCACCAACTTTACGAATAATGCAATCACTGTGGAGCTCAGGTCAACTGTGGGAGCCTACCACAACGGATAATGTTCTCTTATGAACTTTTGCACCATAAATGGTTGAATTTTCTGGGTATTATACTTAAAATGTTGGTGATTGAGTGACTTATGGCGCCAAATATTCAGAGTGGACTAAAACCTCAACCACATGCAACTCCAACATTCCTCGATGGTTGCAATTTGTTTTCAACTTCTTAAGCCAAATTGACTAAGGTTCCTCTCAACTGGTGCGCATCACGCGGTGGATTAAAAGACCTTCTGACCTGAAACATAGGCTTACATTCGCTCGGAGTCCTTACCCTAAGCCAGTGCAGTTTTTTTTCTCTCGAAATGATCAACCACCGCCTCATGAACTCCGGAGTTTGATAGTTTCTCCGAATCGTCTAAGTTGTGTGTCCTGCACCTAGTTTTTCCATCGGTTACTATTGGATGCATATTTTAAGAGATACCAAAGTATGCCAGATAAGATATAGACGATATTAGGCAAACTATTGCCTTTTTTTGACTAGAGGATCTAGCGTAGAATACTGAGGGCCTATAGGATGATTAAGTAAACTTCCTTGTGTCACCTTAAGCAACTCGGCAGGTAATTTGTAAGTACCAGAAGCATAGCTGCGCATAAGTTTGGATCTATTAGTGCAGTTTAGACCAGGAAAGTCCACAAATCGACAAAATGTTCATACTCCGGCGGATCCTGTAAACAAACTAAAATGTCGAAATCGATTGTCACGATTTTTTTATCAAATTGTCTGTGCAGATTGGCAATTGAGAACGCGTGCTGCTTCGTCAAAGTTGGCAACGGCTTAACCGAGAATTTCGACGTCATAAAAGATTTAAGACAAGGGGGGCGAGGTGTCGTGTGACCTCTTTCATACGGCGTTATCCCGAAAAACGAATGAGGCTCTATGTAGTCCCTTGATTATTCCAGTTCTACTATATGGCGCTAGACGGACATTGGAAAAGAAGATTAAACGACGAACAATACGAACTGCGCAGTGGTACTGACCTAGAAACTGAACATCTGTTGTCTGAGATGGCTAGGACATGTAGAGTGAATGAACACCCATGCTTTGGCACCCATAAGGACAATGCAGTAAAGGAATATCTGGCCCCAACAAGTAGTAGGGATTTAAGCTGACTTGGAATGCGCACTGGAGAGCCGTAGTAATTAAATATTTGCAGGTTCCTGCAAGAAGAGCATATGCTACTTCCCATCATCCATTGGCATCCAATCTTTGATATGTTTTGTGTGAACAATATGGTCATACCTCGTATATGAGTATGTCAAATATCCCAATACGCACCTTTGTAGCACTTCTTTAAGAATTTAGATCGCCAAATCACATTAAGGAGGTCATCAACACTTTGCATTCGAAAAAGTGTAGACACAACAGCCTGTGACGTGTTGGCTTATGTTCAAAATTATCTGCTTAATGGCGATGGATATAAATAGGTTTTTATTTCCATGGAAATTCAGATCAGAATGTGTGTGTAGATATTTGTACGTATTCTGAAAATAGACTGACTAATGGCAGCGTTCGCATGATATTCGTAAGTGTTTTATGGACTACGCCCTATCCTATGAAGGTATACAGACGGAAATATTTCTTTTTCAGAAGGATTCGGGAACTGTGTACTATTGCACTGCATCAACTCAGTCATTTGTTTATCTAAATTAGCTGAACTGAATTTGTAAACCAAGTATTGGTTCCGATATGTGTGCATGCATCGAAAATCATTAAGTTCCACATTTTAGAACACCATAAGATGATTTAAATAAAAGAAAATTACACTACAGATGTTTTAACACAATACTCGTACTTTATTTTTGATGGTACGGTCCTGGGCCTCTAATTGGCATAGGTTGAGGTTGATTGAGTTTGAGTATCGATTTAGTTGTCGGAGTTCAAGTTGTTTCCTTTTTCCAGACCATGATAGACGATGCTCAAATTCCTTTTAATAGGAATGCATTGCTAGGCCACGTCGGAGAAACAAATATTGATTATGAGGACTGCCACGGCGGTAAAGGCTTTGGAACCAGAAATTCAGCTGGCGAAGACATCCTTGTAGCGTGTAGGGCTTACGGCTTAACCATCTTAAATACAATGTTTATTAAACATCAACGACATCTTATCACCTATAGCAGCGGAGGCCACGAAACGCAAATAGATTATCACCTCTGCCAAATGTCGATGAGAAACCGTGTTAAGGACTGTAAAGTAATACTTGGAGAATCGCTAGTAAGCCAACACCGTCTGCTCATTACAGAATTTTTCACAGCGGAACCACCGAAAACACGGGCATCGTTTGGAAAGCCAAAAATCCGGTGGTATAATCTATCGAAGGAACGAAGCGCAAGATTTATCGCACTGGCTAAAGAAGTAATTCACAATATAAACGGTATCGCAGACTCACTTAGGAATGCATAACACTCGCAAAGTCCCATCTGGGGACTATATCGATATACCATCACGTCGGCAAAGAAACATGGTGGTGGAATGACGAAACCAAACGAGCTGTGGCCGACAAGAAGAGTGCATTCCAAGCGTGGACAAAATGCGATCGGAGCGACGATATCGAAAAAGCTCGACTGGCTCTTGAATACGAGCGTCTTAAAAATATCGCAAAGAAAGTCCTGGCTCGAACTCGAGCGGCAGCAGCGGAAAACCTGTACCAGGAGTTGGAACAAATATCCTCACAATCGGCGGATAGAAGACAAGCTATCCAAGAAGTTCAAACGTCGTACAGTTCTAAAATGTCAAATATTTTTAACCTCGCCGAAATACATCAAAAACGCAGACGGTCGTTTATTAACAAATGAAAAGGAAATTTGTGACCGGTGGCTTGAATACTGCAAGGAGTTGCTTAACAAACAGTTTCCACGTGATATCGTGCCGACAGCTGGTCTATTCGAGGAGGAAGTTTCGGAATTTTCAATCGAAGAAATAAGTATAGCAATTGGTAAAATGAAGCGGGGGAAAGCGGCGGGATTAGACAGCATTCCATCAGAGTTTTGATCGAAGATGGAGGGAATCGGCAGCGTTTGGCTATCGAAACTTTTAAATAAATTAAAATGTGGACAACCTATGCCGAATCAATGGAGAAGTAGCTTCTTGGTTCCATTATACAAAGGAAAAGGCGACACTCGTGAATGCAACAACTACCGTTCAATCAAGCTTATGTCACACACAATGAAAATCGTCGAAAGAGTCTTAAACGAACGTCTTCGGCAAATAATAAAGCTCGATAATAGCCAGTATGGATTTGTTGAAGGAAGATCGACGGTGGACGCTATCCAAAGCCTACGAATAATAATGGAAAAGCACCGAGATTCGTCTAAGGATTTACACATGGTATTTATCGACCTCGAGAAAGCATTCGATCGAGTGCCTAGGGATCTCATATGGACCGCGCTGAGGTCTCAAAACGTACCGGAAACGTATGTTAGAATAATACAAGACATGTACGGAAACGTGAAAACTGCGGTTAAAAGCTCTGCTGGACTAACGAGAGAATTTCCAGTTAATGTCGGAGTGCATCAAGGAAGCGTACTTAGCCCTTTCCTATTTAACGTTGTATTCGACTATCTTTTAAAAGACTGCACGCGCGAAGCAAATGTAACGCCAATTCTCTTCGCTGACGACGCAGTTATACTTAGCGATAACGTCGAAGATTTACAGAACGCCTTAGATTCATGGAGAAATGCGCTAGAGAGAAACGGGTTTAAAATAAGTCGTTCAAAGACGGAGCATCTGACGTGCCCATTTGCGCATCCGTTGCGACCTGTTCCGGATATAATGTTAGACGGAATAGTTCTTCCGAAAAGCACTACCTTTAAGTACTTAGGATCAATCGTTAACATGGAAGCGAAATGTGACGACGACGTAAACCACAGAGTGAGTGTAGGATGGATGAAATGGCGGAAAAATTCGGGAATCTTTTGCGACCGAAAATTTCCACTTAAATTAAAGGGGAAACTCTACACCACGGTTGTTAGACCAGCTCTTATATATGGTTCACAGTGCTGGACTATGTACGAAGCGTTTAAAAACAAAATGACGGCAGCGGAAATGAAAATGTTAAGGATGTCTAGTGGAGTCACTAAACGCGATTGTATTAGATCTACGCGTATAAGAGGAAGTCTACATATAAAGAATTCGGTAACCGAACAACTTGAGGCGAATAGAATAAGTTGGTATTGCCACGTTCAAAGAAGATCTGCGGAAAATCCGGTTAAAAAGGCACTATCAGCTACGGTCACTCCAACTGTAAGAAAACGAGGTCGGAAAAAGAATTCCTGGATTTCTCAGATGGCAAATGTCCAACAACGCCTGGGGCTTACCACTGAAGCGATCCAGGACCGAGCATTATGTAGACGCGTTCTGCGGTCTGCGACATTAGCCAACCCCATAAGCGGAGCAGCAGCGATGCAGTAAAAATGGGAAACTCGTTACGCATAAGTTCGTATAACGAGGAAAGGGTTAATAAAAGGATAAGAAGAAGAAGAAGGAATGCATTGCTAGGCGGATATTGTACACATAAGCAGCTGCATACACAATTTAAGATCACTTCATCCAGCTTTAAAGGGTCGAATACAAAGAATTTGTCAAATTCTGGTTCGCACGTTTTATTTCCCTTCAATTTGGTCATTTAGATGGATGCTTTCGTGGTACTTGTCTAGTTTGAATAGTGTATTTTGCCTTAAAACTTTATTTTCTTCGTCTTCTTCCAGGAGAAGTCTTCCAAAGAATTAGTTCTTTCGAGAATTTAGCAGAGACTCTGCCTTAACTGCGACGTTCCCTTGATCTTCTTTGCAGGGTTTGATTCGGTTTGTTGATATGACATGGGATCTCGATCTCTCCAATTTCGCATCTTTCGAATTCCTCCTCTTTTTTCGAAGAAGTTTGTGTCGCATGTGTCCCTTCTGCCAGTAGACGTTGATAACAGCTTACTATTTGGCTCAGGTGTAGTGTTACATGGTACGCTTCCTGTTTGGGTGTGACTTTTATAGTTGATACTTCGTTGGAGTTTGTTCCATTATGTTGGCCGACTAATTGCACACAACTGTCTCTTCTCTGTTATTCCTTTGTTAGGGTTTCTAGCTTTCGGATAGCTGCGTCTACATCAACTGTGAGATATTGTACTGGTTTTTCGAACTAAATCGGTTGCAGTATGTTTTGTTTTTATGTTTCTTGGCTTTTGTTAGGGTTTTAGCTGGAGGGACCACAACCGTCATCATCGTGCTGGGGCATCCAGTTTTTTTTTATAATTGGCGCGAGCTCAAGGGATTATTCTGCCAATAAAATGAGTGTACACAGCGCGGGCAATGAAAAGTTAGGGCGCAAAGAAAGGGAAGTACCGATGTACATTGGTTTTGAATGTTTGGAGGTTATAATGATGATATATATAATGATATAATGGAAACAAAGAGCGCGGCAGGGCATTCCATTATTGAGTTGTTCGGTTTCGGACAGAATCACGTTATTTCAGAGTACGTCCGAACGTTTGCGTGAGGGTGTACTGATGGGCTTTCATAGCGAGGCGGGTGTTACGGTTAGAGGTTTGAAGGGGCGGTATGCCACTAGCAATTTCTGAGACAGGCGAGATATTACGTCGGTGC
Source organism: Volucella inflata (assembly GCA_928272305.1). Taxonomy (NCBI): domain Eukaryota; kingdom Metazoa; phylum Arthropoda; class Insecta; order Diptera; family Syrphidae; genus Volucella; species Volucella inflata. The sequence goes on from OV743720.1 coordinate 95,949,736, forward strand.
TCAGGGATGTCAATCGACTGTGTAATATTGGCATCACCTATAAGTTTTATCGCACGGTTTTGAATCTTATCTAGCGAGTGCAAAGAAGTCTTAGAGCATTGCACTCCAATTTTGGGTGGATGAAAGGCTTATGAAATATTTCTTACATCGCTTGAGGAAACTTTGACATTTCGCAGCATTTTTGGCGACTTCGAATATGTGGTCATTCCATCGTAAGTTGTCATTGACACACATACCGAGAATGGAAAGTTTTTCGGTTTCAACGATGCAAGTGCCATTCATGTATAATGGCTGGGTATTTGAATTTAGTTTTAGCGACAGCAGACAGCACTGTGTTCTGGAAGCATTAAATTCCACTCTGTTGGTAGTTCCCCAATTTGTTATGCTGTTAATATCGGAATTTTATGAGCTTAACATACGCTGCCGTTCCCGTTCTACAGCGAAAGAGCAGGGACGTAAGTCTGGGAACGAATATAAAAAGCAAAGAGTACTGTCGTCAGCAAAGGAGTAGATTGGATTACAGGTAGCAGACAACAGATCAATTTGGCGATTTATTACGAGAGCACTGATAATGCGGCTTGAAAGGACTGTCCAACCCTACCCGTCAACGACTCTCAGACGTCTTGTCTAAGGATGCCCTTTGGGAGTCTCCCGTCTTGGTTACGGGCTACGAAAACTATATTCCTTGTGGAGATCCTGTCGCACCTCGGGTTCCTGATGCGTGAGTTTTCTTACTGTCCTTAGAACTTTACCGACTAAGAATTTGTAGGGGAAGAGAGTAGACCTTGTTGCAGCAAAAATTCACAGCAACACGCTTTCGCTTGTATCGTTGAACCACTGATCTATGATCGCCTTGTGAAACTTAGCAGTGGCAAAATTATTGTTGGCCTTTTTAAATTCTCCAATTAGCTTTGAGACTGTAAGCGGGTTTGGAAAGTCTTGAAGCACCGCGTTTTCTGTCGCTACAGATGTGTTTGTTTTGCCCCCTATATCAATGATAGATACAATAGGAACACTTTGTCTATGGTGACAGTTTCAGTTCGATAAGAAAAGATATAGTATTGAGGACAGGGAGTCTCATTACCTTTACCAATCTGCCTGCTACCGAACAACTCACGAAGACCACAGACAACTAAAAAGGAGATACTATCGCAATCCAAGAAGTGCGATGAGACGGACCGAGCAAACAGCGGATAAGAATTCCGACACTTACTTCGACGACTGTTGCAAAGAAGGAAAGCTGTTTTAGAGAAACCCAGGTAAAAGTTTGAAGTTTAGTCAGGCAACTACTAATCTGAGCTCCAACCCAAAGAGTCTCCAATTCTATAATCGCGGACCTCATGTAGCTTCATACAAATATGCCGAGAGAGTTGAGGTGATCATTTTATCATGTTGGTAGATGTGTAGATATCTTTCGGTGCAATGTCATCAGCCTCTATTGAGTTCAAAGACATTTGGGGCTTGGGTATCAGTCTCTTTGTGTAGGTACCGTCTCATAGGGTGCAGATTATATAACTTTTTGACGAGGTTAAGATAGTTCTTCTTATGACACTTGTTGTCCAACAAGGAGACTGGAAGAATACATCTAGGCTTTCCTCTAATGTTCGATAAAACTGCATCCGCATTCCGGCTACAGCTATGTCCTGATCCTGATCTCCATCGGAGATCTTGAAAATCAGAGTTACTTAAAGATGACTCTCCCCTAGAATAGATACCAGGACGTGATGAGTTTCAACTTCAGTCTTACGGCTAGTGTAAGCGAGATATTGGAAAATTAACAGGCATCTATTGTGGTTGACGATCGTCGATCAAATCGATTGTCGATCGTCGATTCGACTGATTTCATGTTTGGTATTGTGTAACTCAATCGACAAAGGATTCTACTATTGTATCAATGATCGACAACCGCAATACGGGCCCCAGACGGAGTATGGAGGTCGTTATAATTTATGGCCAAAAGCTCGTTGAATTTCTTCGTAGGAAGAATCGGTTAATTTTTAGATCACAGAGTACAAAATTCGTCAGTTTGATTATCAAAAAAAGAGAAAAAACAAAAACATTGTATTATAGGAAATTAATAAATAATAATTTGTCCTTATATCCGTTCTCTGCGTTCCGAATAATATAAATTTTATCAACACGCTATAAAAGCAACTTAATGATACTCTAGCAGGGGTGAATTTTCAGCGGAAACTCAGCATTCCTATGTGAGATCAAATAAACAAACCGAAATAATTTACCGCGAAATGTTTTCACATGAGCACATTCAAATGTCTGTCCCACTATGTATAACCACAGTCACCGGATCACGGGTAATTAATGATTTTCTTTCTTATTCCTTTGAGAATATATTTTCCTATTTGTATCTGTTCCAACTGGGATACACCCGTGACAAGATCTGAATTAAAAATATCAAAACTCTTTTGATAACCTGTGTGTTGTGATATTTGTTTAGTTTTGTGTAATAAAAAGGAAAAAAACACGCGCGATCATCTTGTTTATTTTCCAATTGTTTCCACATTTACATTTCTTGTATCTTTTTAGCCGTTTTATTTATTTCGAGAGCAACGAAAGATTTCTTTAGGGAGACTCCAAAGATGCGACACGATCAGTCTTACTGGATCCATTCGAAACCGTATGTCGTCCGTGTGCGCGTCGCGGCGTGCGTTCTATAAGTGAATATTCAGTGAAAAGCCATTTTTCCTTTAAAAACTTGAATACGAATTTTCGTTGATATCTTATTTTTAGAACATATTTAGAACGTCGAAATAATTAACAAAATATTATTCGAAATATACAAACAACTATATAACAGCATTTTCTTAAGTGAGTCGGTTTGCAGTGACACTTGGTAAAAATGGCACGTGAATGGCCAGACGATGTTGGCTCGGAGCCCTTTAATCATGACAAGAGACGGGGAAAATGGGAGTCATCGACAGACTTCTTTTACGCTTGCCTCGGGCATGCATTCGAAATTGACGCCATGATGATTTTACCTTCGATGATATTCAAGGATCTGGGAGGTAAGTTAATGATCTCTATGGAGTATCCGTAGTTGTTTGGCGTTAAATTGCAGTAGCTAAACCAAACGCAATTGATGAGAATACTAAAACACTATAGAAAAGTCAAAAAAACATTTTAAAGTTCAGCTGGTCAGTGTAGTTATTTTTGGAACGAAAAGCTATTTTCAATTTGGCAGGAATTAGTATTTGTAAAATGTTCAATTCGATTTTTCTATGTGCTTTTCATTGCTTTTCAATAATACCACGCGTATGGGGGTTCTATTTACCCAACTACGGTTCATTTGTCAATTGCTTGATTTGATTTACGAGTTTTCTGAAATTTTAATATCCATCCGCCGTAATTTAGCCGCAGTTCTTCTCAACGAAAATGCTCAATAAAGTGCAGTCATAGAGAAGACATTAAATTTAATTTTAAATTACTGAATTTATTTATAGAAAATATGTGGCAGTTGGTCTGAGGATTTATTCAAGTGCTTCAAAATATAAAAGATAGCTATTCAAAATTTGTATTTGTAATTTGTGTGGATATATTATTTGTTGTGCTGTGCAATTATCTTTACATTCTAATAGTATGAAATTTATCTCCAAAAAAAAAAAAGAAAATATGTCAGACATTCTATTCAGAAAGTATTCAAATTGTAAATGCACTTACGTCTTTGTTAATTTGATTATTGCACTTTAGGACTTGGAGGAGGACATCTTCATGTAAGATTTTTGTATCTTCTTTCAAAACTGCGATAATTGCAAATTCTGTAGTTTCACCTTTTGGTACTGTGCTGCCGAAAATGCTCTCTTAATATTGGGCGGGTGTGTATTGAATCTTAGATCACTACGGCCAAAAGTGAACCTGTTGTGATGTCCTCTATTTAAAACTCGTTGTTAATAAATTAACATTGTGAGTATTTGGTTCATACTGATTTATTTTGCATTACGATAGGTCTTATATACTATTTTCGACTACATTTATACACATTATTATTTTAAATGTAGAGGGACTCGAGAGAATCGAGATATAAAAGGTGACCAATTGTATGAGGGCTGGCTGACCCTAGATAAGACGGCCACTAAGGATGTGAAGTGTTGACTGAAGTGTGGACTGACAATAACGAAGGTGTCAAATGGCGTCTCGATAAAGATGGTTTGAGTGCAGCTGCAATATAATCGATGCTCTTCTACTTCTGACTTATCGCTTCTGCTTTATCATACATTCATACATTTGTCACCGATTGTTGTCTGCGCTCGTTCTCCGTCGACCCTCCTATATTCTTTGTTTAGATTATCTCTAAACACTCGTCTTTGCTGCCGCAACTTGTGAAAAAGGCGGCTAACTCTTAAAGGTGAGCTGGCAACTATGTCCGCCGCTTCGAGATAGAATTTACCTAGGTAACGTTGACTTGTTTTGTTCTGCAATTTATGCGACCTCGTTGCACAATCTGCAGGTATTGTCTTATGCTACCTATGCTTATCAGGTGTGTTTTTTTTGACACGGTGGACTTTGTTTGTAGTGGCCAGTAGTTGTAGGAGTTGGGGCTAATCCCAGATCAGTTTTGATGTAATTTCAAAGACCTTAAGTGCTGCTCTGATGTCGGAGAGAATGTAACTTTTTTGGTTGGAGCTGTTTGTATCCATACTGGAGTGTAGGGATGTTTTAATGCAAGGATCGTATGAAGTATACAGTCCATTTGTTTTGGATCCATCTATGTACCATACATGTGAATCCTTGGTAAATGTTTATTTGTCCTGTTCCTAGTTTAGATGGTCTGAAAATTGTGCTAAAACTTAAGTCGTAATGGAGATTTGTCTATTAAGTATAGTAGTGGTTCATTTGTTCTCAATTCCTGTAGGATTGAAGTATGAACTATTGTAGGTTGAATTTGCTTCATCTTCTGTGAAGAGCTATAGGCATTTACCATTGCTTCTTTCATAAGTTCTAGATCAAATGGTAGGATGCTTAGGATAACTTCAAGTGCAGCTGTTGGTGCGGTTTTCATTACACCAGTTGGACAAACACTAGCTAGTCTCTATGTTTTGAGTTTAGCCGGTGTTGACCCCTGCGTTGCTTAATGTAACCAAACGGCAGCTGCATATCCACTGTGCCATTTTATGTTTAAGTCCCATAAGACTTTTGCTGGTCCATAGTGAGGTCCTAGACTTGTCAATAGTCTAAGAAATGTGAAGAGTGTGGTATTTCTGAGTCTTTCTCCGTTTTTCCCTAAATGGATCCAACCGTGACACTTTTCATGGGATTGACTTTGAGGCCAATTTTGGTACACCATTAAGTCACTAGGTTCATAGCTGTTTAGAGGAGATCTGAGCTTTATCATCTGCATATCCCTGGACATAGAAACCATCATTACGGAAAATAATTCAACGTGAGGGGTGAGAGAACTCCTCTCTGGGGACATCCTTTCGTATATATAAAATTATTGCTGCCTAATCAGGTTCTTATTGATTTATTCTCTAATATACATTTTATCCATTCACATGTAGTGTCGTCAACTCCCAACTTTGTGTTGTCAAATGAAATAACCGACCGCTGCCTCTTTATCTCTTAGAGATTTTAATATTCTTGTGGTAAGAATTTGCCGAGTGTATCTGATTGATTTTTCGGGTTGTAAGAACGAGCTCTTGTTGTTCAGAATGCATTTGTTTATTTTGTTGTCGGAAAAACCGAAAATAAGTAATTTTTAGACTACATTTTATTGCATTTTTATTGTATCAAATTTATTAACACTTATCAGCTTTTTGGGACACAAGCACATTAAAGCCCATGCGCTCGTGATATAGATAATTGCGGTAATAAACCCTGGAGATCAGATTTGAAGAGGTCATTGCTCTAGGAATCTGCTTTAGAGTCAACTTATTGACGAAATTGCCCACTCTTTTAAGGTTTGCTGAAATCACTATCTCAGGCAGGCGCTCACAAAAACCTGATTCTTTCCATTAAACTTCCTAAACCCTACGGCTTCTCCTTTTTCTTACTTATCTTTGACTACAAAGAAGTTGCAATCATCGACAGCTTTCTCTGGATCTATGTCTGCTGTAATTGTTTGTTGATCTTCGTTCGCCGTTCGTCGTTCGGGCGATCTTAAAACAAGGGAGGTCGTTTTGATGTTTATTTGGGTCGCTGCTGTCTTCAGCCCATCATCTCCTCACTGGTACAACAAGGAGTTGCGCTCTCTCAATAACAGCAGAAACAAGTTTTGGCATTTATAAATCGAACAAGGAGGGTCGTAGGGTGTGACTCTGTTTTCCTTGCTATATCTTTGAAATAGAATAACACAAAATGAATACGTTTTTTAAAAGTTTATTTGGGCATTCAATTTATTTTTTATCGTGTGTTTAGAAAATGTTATACATTAAGCGGCCGCCGCTATTGTTGATTACCATTTTGACTCATTTTATGGCATTTTCCAAAGTTTTCATCTGAACTGCGGGCTCGAAAGGTTCTTAACTTCTTGGTGGATATTCTCCTTAAGGGACAAAAACCCGTGACATAAAAAACAAACACCTTTGATCTTGCGGCCCAATTGAAATCGTAAAAACGCGGTATCAGGAAATGTCTGCTTTAGGATGCCGGTGATGGCTTTTGTAGCCCGCGCCGTTGCTTCGTACTACTTAAAATCTATTTCTACAATTGAGGAATGGAAAATCCTTAAAAAAATTGTCCAAATAAAGGCGAATATAATTAATTAAAATCTAAAAGATACAAATTATTCTTAAAGCATATTCTTTCCAGAGTTGGATACCAATGAACAAGTCATCATGGTTTCATGAAATGCATATCAACTACCACTTACTTAACTGAGTTCCTTTTAAGGACCCTTTTAGTAACGAAGTTGATGCGATTTCTACATATTTCAGAAAATCGTTTAGGAAAACTTATTAAGAAGATCGGCAGTTGCGAGTCATTTCGAACACCCAAGCTCCGACACTATTAAGACAACATCTGGTCACCCGCAAGGTAGCTATCTTAGACCAATCAATTTTACCCGATCGATAAGTGATATTACAATTATTACGGATCATCACGAATAATGACGATTTTAACTTCGCTGATGAAGTACGATTTTTCATAGCTATTTAGTCACTTCCCATTGCAAGAGGACTTAAATAAATTTTCCGATTTGGGTTGAGCAATATGGGGGTCCATCTATGAAAATAGATTTCAACTGTTTAAGCTGGCCATTCCCCAAGGAAAACTCTCGGCCGCTGGTGTACTTCTTATTCAACACTTGTTGACTGGAAAATCAAGTGACAGGGACTTATGCAAAATATTTTATTCAGCTCCAATCCCCAGTATGTACGATTGGTACCGATCTTTCGGATTAAAACTCACCAATTATGGTCACTATAAATAAAAGTTAAGAAAAAAATGTATCAATATGTCACCCACTTAAATACATCTTCTAGCTTAATAGTTTAAAAACGTCTTTGTTAGTTCTTGAACCCAGATTTTATGTTTTTCACTTTAAGTCTAAGTTACTTCGATTTAAAGACTATGAGGAAAATAATCGGGTTCCATGTCAGCAAAAGTGCTGATACATCATCTCTCTAACATCCAACCAACGATCCTACGGCCTGCACTTAAAAATGCAGTGGGCATAATTGAACACATGAAGGATGCTGGTCATTTTCATTTACAACGTAACTTTTGGCGTTGGTACTTGACGAGTCACTAGTTTTATTAAGCGATTTCTAATGAAAAGCACCGTTATTGCGGATGCTGACTGGAGCAATATGTGATGGCATGCGTTAACATGAGTTGCGTACAAGGGGGCATTTTGTGCCTTCTGCTTTGATACATGCTGGTTGACTTACTTTTAAACGCTGCCAATACTTCAGACGTCGATAATCCGACATAGATTATGAAGCTGTACTATCTGTTGAACCAAGCTAACGGACTTCTCTAGACAGGATCGAAGATGGGTGCACTTGAAATGGGCTTTCATTTTCCCAAAACTGAGCTTGTTCGTATTTGGGAAGAAGAAAGTTGAAATATTAAGTATTTAAGGGCATCAAAATGCATTTTCCAATGAATCGAAGTGTTTGAGTAACAACTAGGGTAACAAACTTCCAAAATTAAACATTCTGGCAGTGTAAATTAGTTTATGTCAAGATATAGGGCTTGTCTTCCATAAGAATCATTCAAATCCTATGCTTCAGTTGGACTGAGAAGTCAGCCAAAACAACTTTTCATGGCACTCATGGCTCTGATCTAAATACACTGGTAAATCTAACTCCTCCTGCTATTCTTATCTTGAGCGGCATTCTTAAAGCGATCTTCCGTTTAAAAAAAGTGGTCTTTGGTACAACACGCTCTGGAGTTTTCTAAGCTTCTGGCCTGACTATCTTTTGACTCTGGTCAATTGCCCGCCGTATTTGAAATAGAAAAATACGAAATTCACTGTCCGTGTGCGCAGGAATGGCTTTAGTTAGAATCTGAACCTAAAAGGAATGATACTTCTTTGTCACGGTTTTATCGGTGGATTTCACTCTTCATGAGGGGAACTGTGTTTGTTTTGCAAGCAGACATGTACCCAAACCTAATAGCATACAATTGCATATTATAATGGATTGATGGGAGGGGAAATGCATCATCGTTCCTTTTTGATTGCTTCCACCTATTTCATTAATTGTTTGACGTAAGCACCTGCATTGATGGTTTGGTTTCTTGCAAGAAGCTTAAAAAACAACACCTCTATGATCTTACTAAATTGACAATATAACCTTTGTTTTTGGTTTTGCGAATTTTTAAAATTTTGCAAAGGACAAATGGCATTTTTATATTATTCATATAAATATTTGTTCTTTCTTTTATTTATGGCTTTGGGGTCTCTTATTTGGTCCATTGTTGATTAGTTCTTTGGGTGCTTCAAGAATTCAGCCGGCTGCACAAATAGTGCAGCTGACAGTTCAAATATTCAGACTTAAAGGCGATAACGTGCATCCTTGCTTTCAAATATTCAGACAGTAGCGGCAGCGCTGCGTATTTCCTGCAGCAATTTTTTCTGACTGCTTTGGCTGCACAACATAAACAACTTAAACAAAGATGGTAGTTTCTGTAGTTGTTTCGAGATAGATACAAAAGCTCTAAAGCAGAATTTAATAATATTAATTTTAATGACATCGTTCGTTTATTTTGACAGAAGTTAGCTGTGAGTCTTTCAATTCGGAGCAGTTGACTGTTCAAATATTAAGTTACAGACAATAGAATATTTGTAGCAAACGTAAAAAAAAATTTACAGCCGCAGCGCAGCAGGCTGATTTCTTGAAAGCACCCTTTTGTATCAGGACGCAGCTAAGTTCTCGCTGTTTTTTTTTTTGATGAAAATGCATCTTTATTTTTAAAAAATGGTTACAAATGAATCATGATATTGCCCATCGTTAGCTACAACTTTTTCCCATCTTTCAGGCAGAGCTCGAATACCGGTTCGGTAAAAGTGTTCATCTTTTGAGGCTATCGACGAATCAAGCCATTTTTTGATGTCTTCATGTGAACGAAACTGATGATCAACCAGACCATGTGCTATCGAATGGAACAAATCATAATCGGATGGCGCAATATCTAAGGAATATGGCATTGAGGGTAGGACTTTCCGAGCATTGTCATGCACTTTGTTGTGCATGCTCGTATTGTGGCCGTTTTTCGCTCAGTGTTCGGCTCAATCGCATCAATTGGATTCTAAACCACTTATCAGTGATGTTTTCATTGGGTTTCAACAGTTCATAATAAATAACATCGACCTGGTCCCACCAGCATTATCTTCGCAGCGTGAATATTCGGCCGAGCCGACGACGTAGAAGCATGACGAGGCAGTCCCCATGACTTCTTTCTCCTTTAGTTCCTGTAATAAATCCATTTTTCATCACCCGTCATGATCCGATGAAGAAAACCCTTCCTTTTTTGCCGCTGGAGCAGTTGTTCACAGGCAAGAAAACGACACTCAACGTCCCATGGCGTCAACTCAAGTTCCTTGTTTTTAAATCAAGTTCCTTGTTTTGTTTGACACGGATCCTCACTGAAAAATGTCCCCAATTCAGCGAAGGATTTTGGCCAATCACGGCACGTTGTTTCACTTAGAGCCACATCTCCGTAAACCTTTTTGAGCTCTCAATGTGCTTCAGCCGTCGTTTTCTTCTAATAAAAGAAGAAAATCAACACTTTTCGCAAATGACAATTATTTGACACAAAATCAGACATTTACACACAACCAAAAGTGTTGACGTCAAAACAAAATCACTAATGTGTCAAAACGGTTTGTTTACCTCATGTCTAGGCTTGGTTCATGACGTTTTGGATTTGTCAAAATCGACCAGCACTAACAGCTGGAGCCATATTTTGACAGACATCGAGAACTTAGTTGCCCACCAATATCTTTCCCACACAAAGTCAACTGACGAATGTCGAAAAAAATCAAAATTAATTCCAGATGTTGGCATTTATTTGGGATGCAATGACAAGGTACTGAGACCCAAAATATCTTATCGTACTATGTATACTATCGTATCTGTTGGTTCAAATATTTATTTTATCCAATACAGAGCTCTTGACTCTAAGGAAATTCGCACTCATTATACTGTATCGCTTGGCATTTACACTATCCTAAACTAGGTCTTCATCCATTTTGGCGTTTTTTGTTGTTTTTTCGGAATACAAAGTTTTTTCATTCAGTTCGCAATTTTCATGGGAATAGAACCATGAGAACACTAGCTACTTTAGTGTGCCCTACACACGAATTTTTATTTTCTTGTTCCTTAGCTGACAAAGGTCAAATATCCCTTCTTCGTGATTCTCATAATTTCGTGTGGGTTACCATCTACTTCAACTGCCTACATGACAATCGTGTGCTTCTTTTATTTACGTTATTTATGTTAAACCTTTTATTATGCTTTATTATATTTATGTTCATATACTCGTATGTACCAATATCTTACATTTATTAACCAACTTTTTTTTTTGATTCCAGTTTTCCTCATTATTCCCTATTTTGCAATCATGGCACTTTGTGTTGTTCCAATAATTTTCATCCAGTCATTCCTTGGCCAGTTTTCAAGTACGGGCTTTATATCGGTTTTTCGAATTTCACCATTGTTCAAAGGTAAAAAATGTTAAAATCGATAAGGATATGTAAATGGTAAATACAAATTGTAGGAATTGGCTATGTTTCCTTGGCGTTGAATCTATCGCAACTCACCTACTACAGTGTGTTTGCTGCAATACCATTGTTTTACTTTCTTCATTCACTACGACCGACAATACCGTGGAGTTGTGAAGGAAGTAAATACTGGATGGATCCGAATGAGACTTCGACAACAGTGAGTATGTGCAAACGCTTTGATCTTTCTATTTTAGGTAAACAGTATTATTTCTTTGCAGCCTTGCAACCTGGCCGAGACACAACTTCAACCTGATGCTCATATTTTGATGAAAGTTCCATCTCTGGAATTCTTTAGCCAACATATGAACATTATACACCACTTGAAACCCAAGCCGCCGGCCAGGTTCTCTTGGTCACTTGTTGTCTTTACATTTTTTATTTGGGTCATTGTAGGCGGTATCCTTAGTAAGCCAACACAAACGGTAATTTGAAGCAGAGTCGTTTATTCCACAGTGTCATTGAATTGAAATATTCTCTAAATAATATATTGTAGATTGGTAAATACATCCGAAATACGTCCAGGGCTATGCTGACTATTATGGGCCTGTGTCTGGTGCGATTTCTTTTTCTTCCTGGAGCTTTCGAAGGAGTTAGGACATTCTTCCGTCCTAAAAACCTAAAAAATGTAAAGTCGTGGTTTTTTATGGGAATGTTGGCATTGTCAACTCTGGGACCAGGTTGGGGATCAGCTCTTAGCATGGCCAGTTACAATCGATTTAAAACAAACATCTCCAAGTATAGTTGGCTGTTGGGCTTGGGACAATTTAGCATTGTCATGTGTACAGCATTTTTACATATTTTGGTTACAAACCATATGAAAAGTGAGGGGAACCTTGAAAAGAACACACAAATGGGTCAATACTCACTCTCTTCTTTTGCAGACTCGAATCCTGATTTTATCACCGTCCACACCGATGGGAGGCAATGGTTAGAGTTTCTATCGATCGCAACCTCCTTGACTTTTCTTGAACTACCGAATTTATGGTCAATGCTCTATTTTGCCATGCTCATATTGGGAGCTCTGAATCTTGTGGTAAGATTACATGTCAGTTTTTTGCTCTTAAATGCTAACTTGTTCCTAGGTTGTGCAACTTTTTTCAGTACTAACAGCCTTATTTGATGAATATGAGAATCTCAGAGACATGAAGCGGGAAGTCACATGGATGACTGTGTTCGCTCTATCAATAGTGTCGGTTTATTTCTGTTCAAATGTAAGAAAATGTTAACACCTAATACCGCCACTTTGTATTTCATTTTTATTTTTACTTTATTTCAGCATGGGATCATGTTTTTTGAAATCCTGACAGAGCTTTCATTTCTAACTCAGATTCTTCTGAATTTCCTGGTTCTGTTGGTGGTTTTATGGGCTTATGGACGAGTGCGCTTTCAGCGAGATCTACGCTTCATGACAAGTCGTACATATGCCACATGGATGGTTTATATTGTCAGATTTATCACACCGCTATTTTTGATAATGGGATTTGTAAGTTCTCTACAAAACTACATTGTGAATGTGTGCAAATTTCAATAAACCATTTTCTTTTTAGGTCATCGGGTTCTTCATCGCTGTTGCATATGACTACAATCACACTCGTCTCGTGTTCTATATTGTTGCGTTTATAACCATAGTTCCTTGGCTACTTATTCCAGGGGTATGTATATCTAAGATTGTAGAAACAAGCGGACTCTTGAAGGACCGATTGAGAGAATGCATGAGACCGACAGATTGGTATCCCGTAGATCCTGGTGATAAGCAACGATATGAAGAGACATTTAACGGAGCGGAAACTTCACAGCAGCCCATTGCTGCGGGACATTAGTCTCTTAGAAAACAATTCAATAATTCGGTTGTGATGGAATAAAGGCTTTAATTACTTTTTTTTACATCTTTGAGAGCAGGTCTTATGTACGATTTACTTAACAAGAAAATCACAAAATTCAGAAGCATCAAAGGAAGATACATGAAGCCAAACGTTATCTTTTTTTTATATACCAACTAGCGACCTGCCCCGGTTTCTCACGGGTTTAATTTAGAAAACAAATTGAAGAAAATGATGAACTGCCTTTGATTATAGGATTTCTTTATAAACAATATTTGCGGCTGATTTTTGGGGACACTATATGAACAAATTTTGTTGTGTAATGCGCGAAAGAGCTACGTGTAGCTGTCCATGGGAAAAGCACTCAACGCTTAGGTTTAAGCCGGCAGTGTTGAATGTCTGAAGTTGTAACTTGTTAATAGTAACTGAAAATGACAATTTTATTGGATACTGCAATCTTTTGCATGGAAGATCCGTCGGTATCAATGGAATCCGGGGAATAAACACGGTTTTCGCAGTTCCACATCCGGTCAGAATTTTGCACTCTATAGAAAAAGTTTCAAGACGTTTCACCTGGAGACGAGTACCGTTGCACAATTTATGTTAATTAAGGTTTCGCAATAAAATAACAGGACACCCTTCTTTTAAGGCCAATTTATGTGGTGGCATTTCAGAAAGTTGCAAGCAATTGAGAAATTCCTTTGGGAAATGTACAGCCTCTTCATGGTCCAGCACGGTGTCTTAAATGTAGTATGTTTGCGCTTGTGTATTTAGAGTTAATCAAGTCATTCACTTTACCTAGTTGATTGATAGTAGGTGACAAAATAGCTCTCTGCTTGAACCAAGCTATAGTCTTAGAACTTATATTACTCGTATTAATTCTGGATAAACGTTCTTGACTAGTTCTTGAAGATCATTCACTAGAATGCAAAGGTTTTGATTATCTTGATTAAATCTCTCATTGTTTTGTGACATCTGTCCATTTCCTATTTTGAGCAACAACACTGAAGAATACCGGTTTTCGTGTGCGGAAAACGTCGCTCTTATATTTGTTTTGAGTTCTAATCAATTCGCAAACGGCCAGAGAAAAGATCTTTCCAATGAAGCATTGATTTCATCAGCGCGTGTCTCTCTTGCTACCATTGGTTAGATTTGCCAAAAGTCACCAGAGAACAATATCGCGCATCCACCCATGGGTGAATCCGCACTGCGCAAATTGAAAACTTGTTTGACATGGTAGCTTCGTCCCAAACTTATTAATGAGCAGTCACGTATTAATTTTCCTGTATTACTTTGTTTTGAAATGCTACAAACAGTGCTTGTGTCCTCAGTAGCAATGTTGCATGAGCGGTTCGGCTTCCTTCTAAAAGTATTGCTGCAATCCCGGATGATGCTACAGCTAATGCAATTTTGCGAGTAGATCTTACTTTTCCAACCAGCAAGTTGATAAGAAATGTTTTTCCTGTACCTTCAGGAGCACCGAGAAAAAATAATTTTCCCTCGTTTCTGTGAATTGATGTTAATAACGCATCGTATATTTTTTTAAAATCTATGTTCATGCGATGTTCATCTTGAGCTACTTTTAAATTGATTGTGGAAAGTTTCTCTTGCGTATTCGGCGTTAGTTAATTCAGGGTTCATTATATTTGTAGGCGTCGGCAGTTGTGGAACGTCAGCTTGAATTTCCTTGAATTCAGAGTATTCAATCCCATATCTAACCCGAAATAGTCTATTTTCAAGATAAGATTCGATTAATCTACTCATTTCTCTCGGTAAAATTTGCTGTAGCTTATACTTCAAGCCATCGTGCCATACCTTGTCGAAGGCTTGCGATACATCGAGAAAAACGCTTGAACATATCTTTTTTTTCTCTAGCACGTTTCCAATTACATTTGTTATCCAATAGACCTGATCGATTTTTTTTAGGATTTTTATTGTGTGCTTTAGCTCAGACAGTGACACGGATTTTATATTGTAGTTGTAGTATCGTGTTCTGGGATTAAGTTCTTGGGCCAATTGACGTCCTTCGAACGGTTTGAATGTTTCTTCCAAGTCTCCTTTGTCTTTGTCTCCTTTTGCCCATTCGCCGTTGGCTATTTTTATCGGTGGCAATTACATAACAGGTTTCTTAGTTGAATTCACGGCTTTCCAGAGTTTTTCCAATTGGAACTCTTCTCTGCAGTCAAACCTTAGAGGTATTTAGAAGTCTCACGGTTCTTATATTCTTACAGCATTTGCTTTAGCTTATCTGATAGGCGGTTCAAATAGGATTTATGCGGGGGCGCACGTGATTGTTGCCATCTCCTCCGTGCTTTCCTTTTTCTTGTAGGAGGCCTTCTATATCGGGCGCGTATATTTGCTTTTCGTGTTTTATTCCTCTTTGGATGATTTCCAGGAACTTGTCAACTTCATCTTGCAACGGCGTCGTAAGTGGAACTCTTAAAGCAATATTTTCTTTGCAATTTCTTCTGAAACCATCCCAATTTGTTTCCTTATTCGTCAATCTGGGCGGTCTTTCTGTCCTTGGTATGCTCCTGCCGATTTTAAAGATTACTGGCGAGTGATCTTAGCAGAGATCACAGGGTTTTTCTAAGGTCGTGAGATATTTGAGGATTCCTTTTGTAATGAAAAAATCGACCAGGTCAGGTATTTTATTTGTGTCGGTGGGTCAGTAGGTTGGCTTTCCCGTCGAAAAGAAGTCCAAGCCACGTTTCATACTTGTTTGGTACAGTATGAATCTTGAACCCCAAAATGTATGCTTTGCGTTGAAATCACCACCGAGAATAATGTTTGACCCAAGTTGATAAAAAAGGCGATCAAGATCGTCGTCTACCATCTTATATCTCGGAGGGAAATAACAAGATGCTATATTATAGTCTACATGATTTATGTTTACAGAAACTGAACTTATTTGCATAGATTCAAGTTCTATTGTCACGTTCTCGGCATGCTTAATGCAGTCTTAAATATAAAGTGAGGATCCACCGCGTGATAACCAGAGTAACTTCTTCTTATCTTGGGTTTAACTTCTTTTTTTAAGTGTGTTTCCGAAATCAGGCATATGTCAATATGGTCTTTCCATACAAAAATTTCTAATTCGTCGATTTTTTCCAGAATGCCATTTGTGTTCTATGTATGTTAAAATCTTAGTCAACTGTTTCATTTTCATTTTTGTTAAATTTTTTCCGAGCAACGAACTCGAACCTGCTTAGTTTTTCAAACAAGAGCTTATTTATTTTTACTTGTTCATCTAGTTTTTCTAAGATGACTGCGAGAATTTGAAGCAGCGGATCTGTAGTGGCCAAATCTGTTTTGTTGGCTTTTGACGCGACCTCAGCGTATGAACTCGCGCGGACCGGTAGAGGATTTTTTATTACACTTGATTCAGTAACGTTTTTTTGAGCAGATTTATACTTTTGCGTTACCGGTTTCTTCATTGTTAGCTGTTTTAGGAGTTTGCATCTCTATGTCCGGATGAATGAATTTCGTGGGACTTTTTCGCCTTTTTTGTATTTCTTTGAACGTCTTTTATTACGTCTCGTCTCGTAACGGTTTTTCATACTTATTTCCATAAGTATACCATTAAATTTTATCGGTGTTAAGTTTCAGCGACAATGCGCGGTAAGAATCGGAGTCATCGACATTAATTTTTCACACGTTATTACGGAGTGAAATTATATTGAACTTTCCTTTTAGTGTTCTTTGGAGAAGGTCCCGTAACTTTCCGTAGTCTACAATCCCGACCACATTTATTGCGGGTGGAGGGCGATGTTTCGTTTGGGGTTTTGTCTTGGTTGGTACGGTGGGCTTATTTTCATCTCTTGGTTGTAAAACTTCGGGAGATGAGCCTGCCTTACATTTCTTGCTAAGCCTTTTCACGAGTACCGGATTTGTTTCGCGAGCAAGTTCTTCTTCATTCGTCAGGTATTCCCCTGAACGGTTCGGCGTTGTCTTGCAATCTAGAGATAAACGAGAGTTTTTAAAACCTCGTTTCCTTTTCGAAGAGAATCTACTTAATTTTTGAGCTCGTAAAAGAGTCGTTGCACTTCATTGGGTTTAGCTCGGATTTCATTGTTCTCCTGTTCGAAGCATTTACTTTTCACTGAGTCCTGATTAACCGGCGGACTTCGTTTTCCGGAAATATGCGATCTAGATAGTGGAGATAGGAGTACCTTTGATGGGTTTGTCACATTGTCACAATGTCAGCTGTCACATTTTTATCAAAGAGATCCGTTGTCATTACTATACTATTAAATGCGAAAAATTGAAATTTTGCGTGAATTATGGGACATCCTTTATAAGACAAATATTTCATAATTCTATAGTCCAAAGAAAGAAGAGAGAAGAACAAATTTTTTTGTCGATAAACATGGATATGCCCGCACTCCACTGGTGGGCTATTGATTGCAATGACCTAAGCATATCTGTGATTTATGTAAGTCTCAAATAATTACAGTTTTGCTTATTACTTCCGTTATAAGAATCACATAACATCAATCTCTTCAACAGGAAATGTACTAATCGAAGAATAAAGTCATATTCAGTTAAAAAAATCATATAAAATGGGTTTAAAGGCCCAATTATGGACCTAGGATACTAAAAACCATCCTATGTAGTACCGCTACTTACGACAAATCGATTGATATATATATTTCTGAGGTATCGTTACGTACATATTAATACAAGCGAACGTCCCTTGGAATTTTAAATACATAATTAGTTTACTTTGACTTGCAGCTTAATTGGTAGGATTCTTTGACTTTCTTCCTATGACAAAACATTAAAGAGATATTAGAAAGCCACATGGAAGAAGTACTATCGATCGAAGATAATCTACTTCAGAAGAGAATGGTGTAGTGTCTAAATTCGTCATGAATTCATTATGTCATTCCAGTGTTAGTTGATGGCCGTACCTTGCATCAAAGTCTCGCTGTGTAATGATCATCTATGTATTTGCTCTAATAAATAACATAGGTCTACAAAAGACTGATTATTACTTGTTACAAAACTAGAAGGGCAACTATTAAAAATACACCCCTTTTTCTTTTCACATGTTATCGTTGCATAGTTTCAATAAATTTACGTATCTGTGTACTCGTACTCTGATAAGATACGTACAAATGTCCATGAAAACGTACAAACTCAAGTTTGTTTTGTTTTTTTGTGAATAGTTATTAGTGCTAATGCAGAAATGAGTACTGCTTTTGATTGTTTTTTCTTCGCAAAAACACATCCAAATACCAATATTTCTTCCCCTTTTCTTACCTTTCCCTTTTTCTTACCGAAAAATGCTTCATCTTAAGCTCCAGCATGACAGACTAGTAAAATAACTCAGAATTTGACAAAACTATGACCACGAGGTCGAGCAAAAGTAATGTTAATTGGCTGCCATTTTGTTAGAAATAAAAAGTTTATCTAAAGATGCAAAATGGATGACATTAAGTTGATAAAGTGATATCGGTCACTTCCTGAGTTGATGAGCATTTGTGCTCGTTTCATAGCATTTTGGAATGTGAAGCATCTGACCCCATTCTGAGATTGTGAAAGATTTCAAAAAGTCTCAAAGGGCTATCTGGCCGGCCAGTTCAAATCACCAAAATGGGAGATCACCTGGAAATCGGCGATTCAAATTGTTAAACATCTTTCTGTATTGCTCACCAGTTACCGCTACAGAGGTGGCATCGGCGTCCTCATAAAAATAAGGTCCAATCATCTTTTAATGCAAATGCTGCACTTAACAGTCAAAGTGCAGAGGATGCAATGGCTTTTCGTGCCCCAGAAACATAAATTCTTACTTATTTACAGAACCACTTAAGTGGAATAGGGTTTCATCGCTCATTATGATTTTGGATATGAAATCATCATTTCAATGCAACAAGTAACGTCACCCAAAGGTGAGCAGGTAGCAATTGGCAGCAAAATTCGACGCAACAAACGCCTGCTGATGCCAAATTGTATCCATCGTTATCTAATTGATGTTTGTTAACTCTCTCGGATTTCAGCATTGATATTCTCGGTACAACGAGCAATACTGGGCCGCACACTTCTTGCGACACCTCAGGAGAAATTTCGTAAGTGGACACAGACCTGAGAGCAACTCGCACAAGTTTACTACTCTCAGCTTTCGAACTTTTAAATAGTTGCTCGCAAGTGGACAGATGTTATCTTGCTCTCGGAGATCAACTCGCACTTTTCAAACAATGTTCGTATTCCAGTAGATTGGAAATCACTCAAACAAACGGTAAAAACAGTTCCTCGTTCTTCAGGTGCATATCGCTCCATTGCCTATTGTCAACTAATTCTCTATTTGTCATATATGTCAAACGCAACCTTCCACTTCAATCTTCGTCGAAATTGCTGATGTCCCTTGGCCTATTCTGGGAGCTGATTTCGTACAGCATTTTAACTTGCTCGTCGATGTTAGAAACCAGCGAATTCTCCATCGAAAGGAGAAGTTATTAAAGTACCAGCTACCAATGTATCGACGGCTCATCACGGAATATCTTGCTCGGGTCTATAAAACAAAGCCTTCCACCAATATTTCGGCTGCGCTAAAAAAGAAGGACTTCGCCCACAGAATCATCGCGATACGATATCCGGGTTTTGCGAAATGCAGGAAGCTGGCAGATGCTTAGACCGCTGCAGGAAAAACTGAGACTCAAACCTGCCGTAATCGAGCAATTATTCGACCATCCAGAAGTCCATGGGTCAGTCCGATTCACTTTGTGCCGAAGAAAGATTCAGGTTGCAGACTTTCTGGCGACTACGAGAAGCTAAACGCAAAACAGGTCCAGACAAGTATCCACCACCTCTAATCCATAGCCTTTTTCCTTTGCTCCATGGGGAGTCGGTGTTTTCCACCTAGGATTTGGAAAGAGCGTATTACAAGGTGCCCATGTTCGATGAAGATATTAAAAAAACCGCCATCACCACACCATGGGGTCTTTTAAGCCATTTGGCTTAAAATAGGCTAATCAGACGTTCCAGCGATATATTGATACAGCCTTCCGTGGTCTTGATTTCATCTTCGTGTATATCGATGACATCCTGGTAATGTCAGAAAGTGAGAAACAGCATCAAGACCAGATTTGCCAAGTTTTCCAAAGACTGCAAGAACATTCACTGTCCATCAATGTCAATAAATGTAATTTAAACGAAGCGCAGGTCAACTTTTTGGAATACACCATTAACGCCAAAGGATATTCACCAACACCCGATTCAACTCAACTGAGTATGCAAAGTCACGAACGGTTCACGAGCTGCGCCGTTTCCTCGGAATGATCAACTACTACAGGCAAAGCACACCAAAAATGGCCGAACTACAACTTCCATTGCACCGATATATCAAACATTCAATTAAGCACGACATAATCCCAATAGAATGGACTCCGGAAGCAGAAAAAAGTTTTCATCAGCTGAGGCAGGCACTAAGAAATGCAACACAAGTTTCATTCCCATCGCCGACTTCCAAACTCGTGCTATTTTACCGATGCATCGACAACCAGCATTGGAGAAGCCTTGGAGCAAGTGGAAGATGGCGTCGCCAAACCCATGGGATTCTTCTCCAGGAAACTGAGCAACACTGAGAAAAGGCACAGCACATACGCTGCTCGCCATTTTTGCAGCAATAAAATATTTTCGCCATCACCTGGAATGTAGCATTTTCAAAGTTTGCACCGACCACACACAGCTGACACATTCTTTTACCAAAAAGCTTACTAACGCCTCCGACAGACAGCTAAGACAACTGGATTTCATCTGTCAGTTCACCATAGACATAGTCCATATGAAGGGAGATCATAACGTAGTTGCAGATGCTCTTTCTCGCATCGACGCTGTATCCATGCCAACGCTTCTCAGACATTCAGCAAGCTCAAGAAAGCGACCAATAGTTTAAGGAGCTGATCGAAAACGAATCGTCGTTACAACTGCAGCAACTGACACTTTCGCAAAACGTTAAAATATACTGTGACATCAGCCAGGGAATCATCCGTCCATACCTGCCGCAATCTCTCAGGAAGATCGCTTTCGACATTATCCACAATCCAGCTCATCCAGGTCGAAAGGCAACATCACAGCTTCTTCTTGAGAAATACGTGTGGCCAAGCATCAAGAAGGATGCAATCACTTGGACTCGTGACTGTATTCCATGTCAACGGTCCAAGATACATCGACATACTCGAGATGCCCAACTTCAGGTTCAGCTACATTCATCATGATTTGATCGTTTTACCTCGAGTCCAAGAGTACCAATACTGCCTCACAATCATTGACAGATTCACTCGATGTCCGGTAGCAGTCCCTCTCAAAAATATGACTGCAGAGACAATGGCAACAGCACTGTTCGACTATTGGATTTGTCATTATGGTACC
Organism: Volucella inflata; assembly: GCA_928272305.1. Taxonomy (NCBI): domain Eukaryota; kingdom Metazoa; phylum Arthropoda; class Insecta; order Diptera; family Syrphidae; genus Volucella; species Volucella inflata. Next base: position 95,971,114 of record OV743720.1, read on the forward strand.
TCAACAAAGATCATCACAGATCAGTGCACACAATTCGAGTCGCAACTTTTTAAAGCCTTAGCGAATTTCATCGGAGCAAAAAAGGTTCGCACTACGACATACCATCCGCAATCAAACGGTATCGTCGAAAGGTTTCACAGAATATTAAAAGCTGCACTCATGTGTTCCTCCAAGCAATGGACTGAAATTCTTTCCACCGTGATGCTCGGACTGAGAACGTGCTATAAGGAAGATCTTGAGGCGTCGCCAGCTGAACTACTCTACGGAACAAAGCTTCGAATACCGGGGAATTTTTTATCACACCCGAGGAACAACAAAATCCACGAGAATTCGCATTCAAACTTCGAGAATTCATGCAAGATGTTCGTCCTACGGCTAAAGCACACCACAATAAGACAAAGGTCTTCGTACACAAGGATCTTTTCAGCAGCTCGCATGTGTTCATTTGGAGCGACCACGTCAAAAAACCACTTGAAACTTCCTACACTGGTCCATTCAAAGTCATCGAAAGGATATCGAACAACTTTTTTACAATCGATGTCTGTGGAACACCACGTCATATCAACGTTGACGGATTGAAATCGACATACATTAACAAAACTGATCCATCTGATCAAACATAAACTCATACTACACTAATAGCAACAAATAATACACCGCACAGCAGTTCTACTCAACAAAGTACAACTTCACACACGCATTCAGAATCACACAACAGCTACAGTCACAGCCAATAGCACCAGTTCTCTTCACAATTTAAACTCCAGCTCCATCAACAGTTCCTGTTCCGGAGACTGACAAATGACAAGTTACCTTTAAACTTCCACTTGAAGTTACACAGGGGGGAGTAGCTGTGGTGAACTTCACACAACACCAAGCCTCTGTTGGTGAAAGTATACAGAAACAGGAAACTGATTTCGAGACCACCTACAACAGTCACACACCAGACATAATCTGATCGAAAATTGAGACGTCGCATCCAATCATCCCTCCGAGTTTATCTTTGACTTAGTTGAAATCGCTGTGTAGTTCCTACAGTTTGTCGTTGTATCTCATTCTCATCTCATTTGTATGACATTCTGTCCAAAACGTCGGCGTTGGGTGTCCTTTCTGCTTGACAGCTTATACTTGGTCTTGCCCTCATTGACCGCTAAACCCATTTTCACTGCTTCCGTTTCAATATGCGCGTAAGTGCCACTGACATCACGCTGCTTTCTTCCGATTATGTCAATATCATCGGTGTATGCAGGTTAATGGACCGACTTTTGAAAGATTGTGCCTCTTGTGTTTGCGCGTGAGTCTTGCACTACTCTTTCAAGAATGATACTAATAAAAATCCCTTGACAGCACTTCACTTTGTCTAATTCCTTTTTTTACATCAAAGGTATCGGTGAGATCTTTTCCGACTTTAATGAAGCAGCGTGCATTCTCCATCGTCATCCTGCACAGACGGACGAGTTTGGCATAGGTGGTTTCTGTAGATGCTGTCAAAGGTGGCCTTAAACTCGATGAATAGGTGGTGTGTATCGATCTAAAAATCGTGGGTAGTCTGAATATTTGGTCGATGGTGGACTTTCTTGGCTTGAAACCATACCCGATGCTTACCGATTGGAGGTAAAATTACCACAATCGATATGCCAGCGTTTAGCAGCTCCAAAAACATGTGGCTGGCAGTAGTGTACGAGAAATTCCTGAGCCATTTACCTAAACATACTTATACTACCTTGATCAGAAAGTTCCCGGAGTTTTCCATTACTTCTTCTTGGCTGGTTTTTTAACTCGATTGAACAGAAAGATGTTACAGGTGAATTCGCTGGCTGTTGGATGGTATTTTCTGCATTTTTCGTCAAAAAATTACGAATAATGATGGCACTGTGCGACGGTGCGTTATCATGTTGCAAAATCCACAAGTTTTCTGCCCACAATTCTGGTATCTTTCGGCGAATCGCTTCACGAAGTCTAGTAATACTCTTTGCTTACTCTCTGTTGGTTATTGACCAACATTTCTTTTACTTCATCAATGTTTTCGTTGGTTTTCGATGTCGATGGTCTGCCACTACGTTCATCATCTTCGATTGACTCACGACCACTTTTGAACCGGTCGTGCCACTGGTAAACGACCGTTTTCTTTAGAGAATCGTAGCCGAAACACTTTTCCAACATTTCCAACGTTCGCGCACCATTAAGTCCGTTTTTTTTTCACAAAATTTAATATAAGTTCGTTGTTGTTAATTGTAAAAAATCGCCAACACACAGAGATAGATGTACTCTTCGCTACGTAACTTTTGCAAATGTCAAGCTATGACGCTAAGAATGGGAATATCAACAACAGATGTACCAATTTAACAAAAAAAAAAAACAGTACTCAAATCGGAACAATGGGAGCGCCACACGGTTCAGGGAACTTTTTGATCAAGGTAGTATGTATACCTGAAGGTCAAAAATAGTTTCCCTAAATTTATGGTGCCGACAAAGCTCGAACAATAACTCAAGTACGGTTCCTTAACTAACGTCATTACATCAATACGTAAATGTACATAGGCCTTAACTATCTACGTTGATTCAAAATAGTCTAAACATCTCACATGCATCTTATCTTATACTACATTCAGTTGTATGAATCTTTATGTACCTTCCACTTCACATTTATTCATGATCTCATAGAAATTTCCAATGAAAAAAAAAATCAAAACTATCTTCTAACGAACTGATAAGATGTAAATTTCATAGAACATTTAATAAAGTTACAATTTAATGAAAAAAAAAAATCCGAGATAGAGATTATCTATCTATGCTTACTTGCATGTTGTCTTCAAAAATTCGACGATCTCGGAATTTCGTTTCAAACTAACAACATTACTAATTGCGAACTGATAGCAGCTTATTGATATACTTGCCCATAGAAATGTATTTCAAATTACAATAGTTAGTCGCAAGGCAGTCTGCCGGAAGCATTGATCTTGTAAAGTTTATATTAAGTGGATTGTGGACAAAATGTCATATGAGTGTGACACCGGTGGTGGCAAGTTTCGTCCCAACAAGGACCGGGGATTATGGTCACGTCCAAGTGATTTTCTATTTTCCTGTGTTCTGCATGCCTTTCGAGTGGATTTCGTATATGGAGCAGCAGTGATTCCATTTATATTACGCGGAGGAAGTAAGTTTAATTTAAAATTACCTATATCGCCTAAAGAACTAGTAAATCGTATGTTGTAAAATGTGAACATAAGAAAGTGTAATACTTACTAACTACGCAGATAAGTATCGGTTCAAAACTATGGTAGAAGTGTACAGCAGGTGTAGCATATGTGTTACTCTTTGTTCAGTAAGTATCTGTAGTATCTTCTATCTGTGAATCGATTTTTAGTTTTGAATGGATAAACGTATGAAGATACGAGTATTAAGGTAAAGTTGGGTGCAATATACGGGGATCCCAAGCGTGAGATATTGTATTTAAAACCGACCGTAGACAAAACTGCTGATAAATTCATGTTAGTGACATGATTTTTGGAAATCGCTGAATTTAAAATGTGTAAACTAGCAGAGGGCACAGGGGTATCGTTCGAAACGTCAATCAATATTTTACATGATAAGTTAAGCTGTCAAGCTGTCAGCTGTAAATTCAACGGATGCAACGACTGCTCAACGCAGGCAACAAGTGTGAACGACCGTCAACTTTGAAAAAGTATTTATACATTTAAAAGAAGCCGACATTTTTCCGTTTAATTGTCGCCGTTAATTATGAATTCTTTACTGCAGACCAGCGAACAGGAAAATATACCCCAAGAAAGGGTTTTGAGATACAAAGGGAATAATTCTTGGTAGTTCTGCAGTGAATTATTAGATCGATTTGATAAGAAATCGACAGAGATAGGACCCTATTGGCATTTAGAATCATCATAGGTTGCCTGAATTACGACACGAATCGCTGCTACATTTCACGCATTACGTGAAAAAAATAAAAAGAATATTTTGACATTTTTATTGCTGGTAGCATTGGTACATCCACCCCTTCATTGTCAATTTACGACCGAATTTATTTGGCAAAGTGATACAAAGTGGGAATCCAGGAAAAGGCATGACATTAAGGGCGATTTTGCTCACTATTGTTCAACTTGCAGGAAACTCTAGAGTTGGCCAACCTCAGAGTTGGTTTCAACGCGAGGTATAATCGACAAGTTGAAAATTTGTTTTGTTCACTACTTGTGGCAATTGACACATCAATTTCAAATTGAATTTCAATTTTTAAGAAAATTTACACACAAGAAGAAGAAGATTGGTGGGTAAAAGACGCTGCTGATGATGCTCCCCAAAAGTATACCTGAAGGAACATCCGTAGAGGCTAGCGTTTTAGCGAATTGTGTCATCTCCGGTGGTGGTTGTGATTCATTTTCATCGATAGCTATGTTATGGAGGACGGCACAAGCGACTATGATTGATTGAACTGTTTTCACTCTACCCCTTAAGGCAGTTGGCAACACTGGAAACCGCCTGTTCCAAACGCCATCTAAACGTTCGACGCAGTTGCGAGCATGAATTTGCGACTCGTTTTCGCAGATTCTCAATAGCATATGTGACGTGCAGAAAAGGCGTTGCAAGGTAGTTCGTATTTGTGTATCCAAAATCTCAAATAAGGATAAAATGCTCGAAACCTGCCAACGAGCCATGATAACATTTATTTTTAAATTGGCTGCGGACACCGTTTGAGAGTTGAGGGAGAACCATCCCTTGCGATTTCTAAAATTTTCTGCCTCAGTTCCATCTGGCGACTGAATGCGGACATGTATACAATCTGTTGCACCAATTGTTGGTGGGAATTTCGCTATCGCATCAATGCCACTTGCTGCTTGCAGCCACTCGTTTTGCGTTTTCGGCATACGAACGAATCGTGGAGCAAAATTGGCAAGAGTTCTGGACACACGTTTCAACACAAAATGCACAGTTGTAATGCTTCCCTATAAAGTCTGTAATTGCCAATAGCCTCCCCCGCACGTACGTTCTTTAAGCGTGGAATGCAAGATTTCGCGCGCGAAGGAGTGCACGTGTAATTGCATGAGTTGTGCAACGGAAAGCCCGTGTGCTCAGTACCGAGTAAATTGCGCGCGCTCCCCGTTTTGAGTACATTCTTTCTAACGTGATTGAGCGCGGTAGTAAGAGTGAAATGATCAGGAAATTGAGCACGTAATTCGCTAACTAACGACATATGACCATAACGTTGTCGATAATCTTTTACCCAAATTATTCGTCCTTTTTTTCATTTTTACTAAAAATTACACTTAATCCCGCACAAACTACGGTTTGGGTGATGGTTTTTCTTCTTTTTTCGATTTACACAAATATATAATTTATTTAAAAGCATCAAATTACAATATTTGCTGGCTCTAAAAAATTCTACCGCACGTTCCAGCGAAAACTGTTGAACTGTTGTACGCATTCAAGTTTCACGCGGTATTTCGCACGCGATTGTCCATTAGACACAAACTCCTGGAGTGTACGCTCCAAGAACGCGTAATTTCGCGAGTGAAAGACTTTGTTCCAAAAATGTTGGTACCACGTTCTTGGCGCGACGTATTTCACTCGTTCTTTACCACACTCCAGGGCGTACGCTCCAGTAATGAGGTAAAGCGCCTGCGTGTAAAGGTCGCTATTAGGATAGATCCGAATGCATAATACGAGTACCGTAATACGATAAGTGACTCAACACGTTAAAGCATCTTGAATTTGCGTCTCTCAACATACGAATTTTCTTCATCTTCGCTGGTCGAAGAAGTCCAATCTTTCCAAAAATAATTGACTCGAAACATTTCTATTTACTAAGGTATATTTTAATTTATTCTTGAGATGCGATGTCGAGAACAAACAGATAACAACTAGAGTGAATAAACAAAATTCAAACAAAACCCTTAGTTTGCTCCCTCAACTTCTACTGTTTCGGGGAATTGAGAAAATCGAAGGTTGATCAACTCTAGAGTTGAAAATTGAAAGTTGAAAACGACAAATTTCAGTGAATTAAAACAAAATCATAAGTTGAGATACGAAACCCTCGAGTTAAGTTCAACTTCGAGTGAATAAAATCGCCCTAAGATTATTTTCCTGCAGGTGCCAGTACGTTCAAACTTCCTTGATAAATTTATTTTAATAAAACTGGAAAATGGTGTTGTTTCAAGTCAGTAACTTTCATTTTGAACATGAAATTTCATTTATTTCCAATTCAAAAAACACATTCTGCAATAAATATTTGAATACAACTACGAGTATATGCTTAGCTCGACTGGGTCTGGTTAATACGAGTATCATCTCAGAGACAAAATTGTCGACCACTTGTTTTAAGATATCGTAGCTGAATGTCCTAAATTAAACGAATGATGTTGGCTTCCAAGGCGTCGCTACGTTTGTTGTTGGTTTGTTGGAGTATACTAGCGACTTTATGTATCCTCAAGGTATATTATCAAGAGGCTCTCACAAGATACCCAATTAATTGGTCCATTACTCCAAATTATGCGTTCGTCGAATGTTTCATTAAAAAACATTTTTTTTTTTAATTGGCGCGCGCACAAGGGATTTTGTACCCTTAAATTGTTTGCACATAGCGCGGGCGAAGGAGATTTAGGGAGGGAGAAAAGAGAGGTACCGATGTACGTTGGTTTTAAATGTTTGAAGGTTGTAATTGTTAGGGAATAAAGAGCATGGCAGGGCATGCCATGAGCGAGTTGTTCGGCTTGGGAAAGAATCATGATATTTCGGGGTATGTCCGAACGTTGTCTTGGGGTTGTTCTGATGAGCATTCAAAGCGAAACGGGTATTACGGTTGGAGGTTTGAAGTGGCAGAATGCTACTGCAAATTTCTGAGGATTACTGATGATAAAAATAGCGATAGAACAGGGTGAGACAGGAGACATTACGTCGGTGGTCTAGAGCGTCAATCGACTGTGTAATATATATTTTTTTTTTATATTGGCATCACCTATAAGTTTTATCGCACGGTTTTGGATCTTATCTAGCAAACGCAGAGAAGTCTTAGGAACACCTGACCAGATGTGAGCATTGTACTCCAATTTTGTGTGAATGAAAGCCTTATATATTGAAGCCAAATCAGGGGGAGTGAACAATTTCTTGCATCACTTGAAAAAACTAGACATTTAGCAGCATTTTTGGCGACTTTGAATATGTGGTCATTCCAAAATAAGTTGTCATTGACACACATACCGAGAGTGGAAAGTTTGTCGGTTTCAACGATGCAAGTGTCATTCGTGGACAGCAGCCATCATTGTGTTTTGGAAACATTAAATTCCACTCTGTTGATAGTTTCTCAATTGGTTATTCTGTAAGTATCGAAATTTAATGAGCTTAACATACGTTGCCGTTCCCATTTTACAGCCGAAGAACAGGGACGTTAGACTGGCACCGAATATGAAAATCAGAGAATACTGTCGTCAGCAAAGAAATAAATTGGATTAGAAGTTGCAGACAAAGAGATCATTGATGAAAATTAAAAAAAGTGTCGGAGACAGAACGGAGCCCGGACACCAGGATTTACAATATTTTGTGAGGAAGAGAGTCATCGATCCCGATTGCACTCATTTCCGACAGAAGAGCCTGATGCCAAACTCTGTCAAATGCCTTAGAGATATAAAATGCAACTATCTTGCTTTCGGCAGATTGATGTAAACTTTGGTTACACTTTTCTGTGAGAGATGCCATCAAATCACCAGTGGATCTTTGCTACGGAAATTGTACTGCCGGTCATTAAGAAGTTTTCGTGTTTCGAGATATTTCATGAGCTGACGATTTATCAGCGTTTTCATGATCTTGGAAAGTAGGGACGTAAGTGCAATGGGTCTGTAAGAGGAGAGAGAACAATATTCGCCTTTTTACGGACGGGCTGGACAAATGCTGTTTTCCATCTGCTCAAAAAGAGTCCTAAATAGTTCGATAGATGAAAAGAAGTGGTTTTGCTAGCGTAGAAGACCACCTCTTCAGAAGAAGGGGAGGAATACCATTTGAACCAGGGGATTTGTGAATGTTTAGATCTGTAAGTACTCCTGCTACTACACGAGTGTGAAAGTGGACTTGTTCCATTGAAGATTCGACTCAAGTGTAGGCGGAGACATAACACAGTCTGAGAGTGTTGAGTTGGCCGCAAGGTATACAGTAAGCGGATTGGCTTTGTCCAAAGAGCTGACAGCTGGAATGTCATGATAAATGAGCGTCGGGATGGAGAATAAGGCAGAATTTCTAATGTTTTTGATGAACGACCAAACATTATTACTAGCTTTGGGACATTGAAGTATATTTTGCCTCATTTGTTGGTCATATAGAAATTTCGCAGGCTTGAGAAGTGCAATGTAGTCATTCTCAGCTCGTTTAAATTGTTTCCGGTTTTCCTCTGTCGGGTTGGTCTTATACGACCGACAAAACATTTCTTTCACTCTACCAGCCTCTTTACAGCTCGAGTCTTACCACGCCTTTTCCTTTGGTCTGATACTCTTCATCGGGTGAGGGCTAAAGGATCTCATTCCAAAGAGAATAGTGTCTGCCATCATATCAGCAGCGGCATCCAGTAGTGGATAATTTGCTTATGAAGATGGAATTTTAACCACAAGTCATTGAATTCCGAATTGGAACAAGGACTACATTGAGGTGGAGATTGGTAAGCCACATAAATGGCGACACCGCGGTGAAAAAATAATAATGGCACTAGTTCGTAGCTACGTAGTTTTACTACAAACTATATAGCTTGTACTGCTCGATATCAAAGTATTAAGTCTTTGAATCTCGACCGTGTCTGGGCAGTGGAAAATTGTCCAAGCCATGTGCTGCCTGGTGCACCTATGATGAGTGCCTAGACCGAGTTCGTAGTTGCTGAAAAGTATGTGGGGGCCATCTTGAACAAAATTCTTCTATGACCGCCCCACGGGAGCAATCGTTTTCTTTAAATCACTTTGCGTATCAAGCTAGCTTTAGAAATTTGCCGAAGATAGTGTTTTCTGTATTATAATACAATATCTGTAAATTAAAGACTTTTCGAGGTCTTAAATCTTCAATCTTTCTTCACAGGTTCCTCTTTTTATCTCTAATTCTGACTCACTATCCTTCTTTGGTCTACAAATCCCAGACTCATTACACTTTACATAAGGCGGCACTATGTGATAATCTCATGTCTTTGTGTAATTACCCGAAGTTGCATACAGCAATTTGCTCTACAAATTTTTGATTAGATGCGCTGTATTAAGGAACCTTTCTATTAGGAGTTTGTTTGATTTACAACACCCTTGTTTAAAGGTGGTAAAGTAGTAAATCCTGGCAGTATTTTTCTGGTTTTCAAAAATCAACCTAACTAGTTCTATCGGAATCGTCTGATTTTGAGACCGAATGCTTTGTTAGGAAAAACCAAAATCAGCAAGATAGAGCATGGTAAAGAATGTACTCGACTTTCAATATTTTCATTCACTTTTATGGAGCAAAGTTTTTAGCGTGCTTCTATGATTTGTAGAATCTTGAATCATTTTCTTATTAATTTAGCCCTGATATCTTCGATATTTTTTAACGATGAGTTGGTTTAGTTTTCTGTGGCACGGCTGGTGCCCTATACAATATCAATGCCACCAAACCTATTGAATTCCTACGCAGTCCTTTAATTTGGACGGTCTATTTAATGTTTGGTATACTATATACACTGACTGATGCAATTGCTGCTCAGTATTTCGATATTGTAATCTGATATCAGTCGAGATACATACACCACTTTCCCTTAAGCAATAAAACTGCAAAAAAAGTTCACGTTCAAGAGCATTTTGTATTAATTACACATTTTTGCTAAACTTAACCATGCTGCGGGTATAAAAGCCCAACAATTTCGGCATTCTAAATCAGAATCAATTCGTTATTCACCAAACTTAAATCAACATGAAGGTAGGTAGTATCGTGTTGGCCCTGAGTTTAAACGGATAACAAAAAAAATCTTTTTTACAGTTCATCATTGCTGCTGTAGTCTTGTGGCCATCGCCATGGGAGTTCAATCATCCCTGGTTGGTGGTGTTCCCGGTTTAGGACTTGGAGTCGGTATTAATGGTCTTGGTCTTGGTTTGGGCGGACTTGGTCTTGGAGGACACGGTCTTGGACTGAGTAGCATCAATGGACTTGGACTTGGACTTGGTGTCAATTCTCTTGGATTAGGACTCAATGGTCATGGTTTAGGAGTTGCTGTTGGTGTTCCCGGACAATCACTGTCTCAAGGACCAGCTTTATTGGGTGCACCAGCTTTATTGGGTGCTCCAGCTGCCATCAATGTCGCTGCTGCTCCTTTGATTGCACCAGCTGCTCACATCCCAGCTGCTGTGAATGTTGCCACACTTCCACATGCTGGAATCTCTGTTGCCCAACAAGCCGCCATTGCTCCTGTTGGTCTTGGAGCCACCTATGTTGCTAAGAATCGTGGTGCTATTCATACCGCTCCATTGGCTGGACATATCAAATCAGCTGCTTCCATCAATGTTGCCCCAGCTCCAGGAACCTGGTAAATGATTCTACTCACAAGCGCTGACCTCACCCATCCCGGAAAATCACATGCACCAATGACTACATTTCCCGTTAGTACGTTAGTTCAATAAAAAATTAATTCGATCGATAAACAAAAGCTCCTTGCTATGTTTTTTTTTTGTAAAAAAGGAGCAATTGCTTAAGCTTGCACGGTTTATTGAATTTGGACATACTGAATTTTGAAGATCACAAAAATTTGGGTGTGCAGATAAAGCTCACCGGAGAAAGTAGCTTCGAGGAGATCAGGAAGTGTTGTGTCAACTGGCATTGCAATGCAGTCTTCCTTAAAAGAAAAGTAACAAGTAAACTATGGTGTTCCTCCCAAACGCCTTGCCATAGTAATTGCACTGCCAGAACAGTACACCTCCAGCTGAAAAATAGTTTCTCAGTTACTAACTCTTTCGACGTAAAAGGATGTCGTGAGCATAGCTTAGATGTTGTAGTGACGAAGGTGTATTGTCTTTGTGGAAGAGAACTTTTCTCTCTCCAAATGCGGTCTATTTTGCTCCGACAAGCGCCGACCTGATCTAACAACTCTCCATAACAGACTATGGCTTTATCCTTTTTAAGGTAATCAATGTGAATGACAACGCGTGGATCCAAAAACCTGTGGCCATGATTTTGTTGGCCAACAGACGCACTTTGGGCTTCTTTTACTTCCATTAGACAGGAAAAGTCCACTGTCTGGAGAGTTTATTGGTTTGTGGTGTGTTGTGACGACGAATCCATGTTTGGTCTACGGTTACGAAGCGGGGCATAAACTCGTTCGAATTGTGATTGAACATCGCCAATACTCCCTTGAAGTCGTCACACCCTTCCGTTTGTTGTAAATTGTGATCAGACGAGATCAGACCATCCGGCGGATAGCTTTTTCAAATCCAAATATTTCTGCAAAGCTGAAATCTCTGATCCATGCGATAAGCCTCTTTAACTTTGCGCACCTTCACTCTCTAATCGTCTAAAATAGACAATTTCTGGTGTGGCGACCTGAACATTTGGCTTCTACTGGGTGGTACGACCGCATCGAAATTGACAAATTGGCAAAAACTGGTGGGGGATGATTCTAATCGATGATGAAGGGTCCTCATAATACTTATCAAGATTGTGCTTGGTTGGCCTAAAGGTTTTTTGCTCAAAAATATGTGTTTAATGAGCACACGAAATTGACTTATTTTTCATTTTTATGAAAATTCTCGCAGGCGTCGGTTTCATATGGCTGTCACAACAAAACTACTTGATAGACCTCTCTGAAATTGTGGGTGCTTTCTTTCAGAAAATGCTCCTTGAAAAGCTGAATGTTGCATTGCCAGGGACTTATTGACTCACTCTCTTCTGTATAGTGTAAAGGATGGGCCATTTGGTAGTATCTTTTATCAACACGTTGACAGAAACTGGATTAATTTGCACTTGAATAAAGTCGGGAGGGAAATATTACAAAATTACTTCCAAATTGGATGCTGTATTGCTGAAACAGTGCGAATTTTGAAAATTTCGAATTTCGGTCGAAGTAATGCACCAACATATTCCCATGTCCCTACTGTGCGCTCAACCGAGAATAGTGCAGCTGTTGCCGAAATTATGCTCCTAAGCCCCGAAAACCTCAACGCACCAAAAACTTCGTCAACTAATCATTAGTCGTACTAGTCTGAGGTGAATTTTGAATAAAGATCTCGATTCATTCGCTGTCAAAGTCCAATTTTCTTAGGAGTTGATACAAGATAACCACCTGAAGAGGGGCATTTTCATTTCGGAGGGTACAAGAAAAATTTTAAATGTTAAGCTAGCTCGCTTAAAATTTTTTTGAAATTCGGAACCGTGATATTTCCTTATGGCATTTCACTTTCCCCTAAAGCGATCTAAACCACAGGAAAGTTATTTGGACTCCTGTGCTGGGATAAGCTCCCAAGCAGTAGCAACAACTAAATGGGTTTGGTGTATAGCTATGTGGTGCTGTCTTTGTTGCATGATTTGATGCATTTAACCGTAGATCTACGTTTGGGTCGCTTTCGACCCATTTCTTTTGTTTTATGGTAAATATTAAAATAACTACTACTACTATTCTATGTTTCCTCATGCATCGAATTCAAGCTGTTTTAAATTTGAAAACTTGGTTGGCTATGATTTTTTTTTTGAATTTGCGTATTTTCTGACAGATTGGGTCGTTTTCGATCCGTTTTATGAAAATCTAGAAACTCATTTAGTTAGAGTTTCATTGCGTCAGTAAACAAAATCGTTGTTTTTCTTTATTTCAATAAAAAAAAGAAGATTATTTTGATAAAATGTCGAGTTTTTCATCAAGTGACAATGACTTTTCCGCGGGTAGTGACAAAGATTTAGTGCCTGACGTTGAAATTGCAAGCAGTGAAGATTCCGATTCATTTGAATCATCGAGTGAAGGTGAAATAAACACCTGTAGATTCGGCGGGTTCTGATTTCCAGTTTGTCTCTAAAAACGATATAATTTGGAGCCCAACTCCACTGAATCCATCAGGTATATTACAATTTAGTCACTTGCATTATTTATTTTTGCTGAAGTTCATGCTTTCAGTCGCTCGAGTCCGTTCCGAAAACATAATTTCAATGAAATCAGGTGTTATCTGTTACGCAATTGCACGCGTTGATGTTCTGATGGATTCATTTTTGTTGTTTTTTCCGATTCAAATCAAGAAAATAAATAATGAGAACACAAATAACTATGGCCGCTCGAAATTTGGAGCATAAGGACAAGCATAAGGAAATAGACAAAAGCATGCTACATTCATATTTTGGTGTCTTGATTCTCGCGGGTGCTAACAAGTAAGTTTTTTTCAAGTTTTTTTGGCTCTCTTCGAACATACTACTTCTATGTCGTTTTTCTCAGATCTAAAACAGAACGAATTGAAGATTTGTTCGACGCAGATTTCGGTCGGCCAATATTCCGAGCAATAATATCTAAAGAGACATTTCAATATATAACAAAACTTCTGCGATTCAACGATCCCACTAGCCGAAGACAAAACCAACATGCAGTCAAGGATTAATTTGCTCCAATAAGTAGCTTATGGGACAAATGGGTTGACTTGCTGCCATTGTTCTATAACCCATCATCATGTGTTACTGTCGATGAGCAACTGCTTGGTTTTCATGGTCGATGCTCATTCAGGCAATATATGCCAAATAAGCCTGAAAAGTACGGGTTATAGCTTTGGATGTGTACTTGTGCCGAAACTTTCTACATTTGGAAAATTCAACCACATTTAGGAAAAGAAGTTGGAGGTGCTGCATAACGCAACCAAGGTGAGTAGAAGGATTGAAGGGACACAACATCACTATGGAAAACTTTTTTACATCTTACGAGTTGGGCCAAAAACTGCTGCAAAAGGGTATAAAAGAAGTATACCACCAAAACTTTTACTTGAAAAAAAAACAACCGTTGTTTCAATCGACATTTGCATTTACTGAAACAACAACATTAGTGTCGTACATGAGAAAAAAGAACAAGTGTACTACCATCGAACAAAGCACAATGCGTTCCACCCCAAATGTTGGTCCCGAGCCAAAGAAGATGCTGATGGTAATCCAATTTTACAACAAAACCGAAGGTGGTGTTGATAATGCTGACAAAATGCTTTCTGGATTCAGCGTAAAACGCAAAACAAACCGTTGGCCAATGCGCGCCTTTGCTAGAATAATTGATATTTCGGCATTTTATACCTTTATTATCTATAAGCAAATAGATCCAAATTATTAGATTTCGAGAGGAAAGCAAGCCCGAAAAAATTGTTTACATGATCTGGGTGTCGACTTGGCCAAAGAATATATGTCGTGGTTCGTGGCACCTAGAGCATCATGCTCACTTGCCCTTCAGGCGACACTAGCTGGCTCATTTTCGCCATTCGAGGAGATTTCAATCCTACAGCTAAGCGGCCAACCAAAAAAACACAACCAAAAAAGCGTGGCAGATGTGCTTTGTGCACAGAAGAATAAATAAAAGCCAAGCACAACAAAACAGAGTTGGTCTGCGTTCTCTGCGGCAAAAATGTGTGTAAGAACATATTGAACATAACCGCAATGTATGTGCAAAATGTATTGACAACACTTAGATATACATATTTGCTTTTGATATTATCCATAAATATGAATAAAAACAATCAGTTTTTGTAAAAAGTATTCATTTTTTGTTTCTATTCTCTTTTAAAATATATGAGGGTCGAAAACGACCCATTAACGTAAGATTAGTCGTTTTTTTTTTAAACGTAGGTCTACGGTTACAGATATATCGCACCTTAATTCTTCGTAATTGTTTGGAATACCAGAAAGCTCCGAAATCTGTCTGTAATATATCATTGTCTTAAGGTGAACTCCTTTCAAAATTGCTGAACCTCATAAGGCAGAATGTGTATGGAGAAGCTACAAACAGCCAAGTTTGGCATTCTTGCGGAGCTCAATCTTCTTCTTCTTCTTCTTATCCTTCTTATCCTTTTATTAATCCTTTCCTCGTTATACGAATTTATGCGTAACGAGTTTCCCATTTTTATTGCATCGCTGTTGCTCCGCTTATGGGGTTGGCTAATGTCGCAGATCGCAGAACGCGTCTACATAATGCTCGGTCCTGGATCGCTTCGGTGGTGAGCCCCAGGCGTTGTTCCGCATTTGCGATCTGAGAAATCCAGGAATTCTTTTTCCGAGCTCGTTTTCTTACAGTTGAGTGACCGTAGTTGATAGTGCCTTCTTAACCGGATTTTCCGCAGATCTTCCTTGAACGTGACAATACCAGCATATTCTATTCACCTCAAGCTGTTCGGTTACCGAATTCTTTATATGTAGACTTCGTCTTATACTCGTAGATCTAATGCAATCGCGTTTAGTGACTCCACTAGACATCCTTAACATTTTCATTTCCGCTGCCATCATTTTGTTTTTAAACGCTTAGTACATTGTTCATCACTGTGAACCATATATAAGAGCTGGTCTAATAACCGTGGTGTAGAGTTTTTCCTTTAATTTAAGTGGAAATTTTCGGTCGCAAAAGATTCCCGAATTTTCCCGCCATTTCATCCATCCCACACTCACTCTGTGGTTTACGTCGTCGTCACATCCTAAGTATGTACTTAAAGATAGTGCTTTTCCGGAACAGGTCGCAACGGATGCTAAAATGGGCATGTCAAATGCTCAGTCTTTGAACGACTTATTTTAAACCCGTTTTTCTCTAGCGCATTTTTCCATGAATCTAAGGCGTTCTGCCAATCTTCGACGCTATCGATTAGTGTAACCGCGTCGTCAACGAAGAGAATTGGCGTTACATTTGCTTCGCGCATGCAGTCTTTTAAAAGATAGTCAAATACTACATTAAAGAGGAAAGGGCTAAGTACGCTTCCTTGCGGAGCTCAACCATCTGTGCAATATGAAAATATAGAGCGCTTGACCTAACTGAGTGATTTGATATCAAATTAGGTTGAAGACAAGGTGACACGCTGTCCTGTGGTCTCTTCATACTTGAAAAAAATTGTGCGAAACTCTCATGTGAATGCCGGAGGGACAACCTTTCAATAGTCCGTAAATTTACTTACGCACGCCGATGATATCGACAGTAGTAAGTGGAATATCACCGTTGAGTAAGTATTGAAAAGGAAGTGGGTTTACCGATAAATGAGGGCAAAACTCAATATATGCTGTCAACAAGAATAGGCACACAATATCGAGAAATTGGACAGTACGCCACAGTCGGTAGCTATAATTTTGATGTAGAAACGGACTTTACCTGCCTTGGCTCTGCTATAAAATCTGCCAAGAACACCTCAGCAAAAATAAAACGATGAGGCACTCTTGCCAATCGACATTTCTTGGGGCAAAGAAGGCAATTGAGTGGTAAGGGCCATCGGTAGCGAATGAAGCTACGCTCAGTTATTTCAAGACCAATATCTTTCGAAAATTGTGCTGTGCCATTTGCTTTAAGGAACCTTGGAGAACAATATACAACGCCGATCTATTCAAGGTGTACAGGGACATCGACTTTAACAGAAAACTGAACATCAGTCGCTTAAGATGGCTAAGACATGAAGAGCGAATGCACACCAATGCTTTGGCCCGCAGAGCCTTCTAGCCATCTCCATTCACTTCCGCTAGGATAATATCGCAATATTAAAGTCGTAGATAAAATAATTCGAATACCAGGGGAACACTGTTGAGTTCTTATCCTAACTCTTCTGTCAATAACCAAAACAATAAGCTTCCATAGGTAAAATCGAACTTTGTTCAACGAGTTTTTAATGTCAGTTTGAGGAATCGGTTAAAAGGTTGACTTTTTTTTATTTCTGTGTACGAATCTCCGAACCTCAGCACGAAAACCTTAATCAATAGTTTGAAACTATTACGTGAGTATTTACGCTATCACTTCCTCTTAAACAAGGCGCTGAATTGTAATGGAAATTGCTTAAGAAAAAACCGGTTTGATTATTTGGAATGTTACTACGCGCCTATGCCTAAATACAACAGCGTGTTCCCAAAGCTTTCGAATTAATCTGGAGACATTTAGTTTCGACGGTCAATCACAGCTTAGACCGGCTGATGCAATTACTGCTTAATATTTCGTTACTTTAAGCCGATATCGTAAGAAATAAATGCACCACTTTCTCTTAAGTGATTAAATTGCAATTAATGTCATGTTCAAGAGCATTTTGTTACTAACATTTGGCAAACTTAATAATGTTGCGAGTATAAAAGCCCAACAATTTCAATATCCTTAATCAGAATCAATTCGCTATTCAATCAATCAAAACCAACATGAAGGTAAGGAGTTTCGTGTTGCCCACGTGTACTAAGAAATAACAAAACAAAACTTTGTTACAGTTCATCATTGCTGCTGTAGTCTTGTTGGCCGTCGCCATGGGAGTCCAATCATCTCTGATTGGTGGTGTTCCCGGTCTAGGACTTGGAGTCGGTATTAATGGTCTTGGTCTTGGTTTGGGAGGACTTGGTCTAGGTGGACACGGTATTGGATTGAGTAGTATCAATGGACTTGGACTTGGACTTGGTGTCAATTCTCTTGGATTAGGACTCAATGGTCATGGTTTAGGAGTTGCTGTTGGTGTTCCCGGACAATCACTGTCTCAAGGACCAGCTTTATTGGGTGCTCCTGGTTTGTTGGGCGCTCCAGCTGCCATCAATGTCGCTGCTGCTCCTTTGATTGCACCAGCTGCTCATATCCCAGCTGCTGTGAATGTTGCCACACTTCCACATGCTGGAATCTCTGTTGCCCAACAAGCTGCCATTGCCCCTGCTGGTCTTGGAGCCACCTATGTTGCTAAGAATCGTGGTGCTATTCATACCGCTCCATTGGCTGGACACATCAAATCTGCTGCTTCCATCAATGTTGCCCCAGCTCCAGGAACCTGGTAAATTATTCTTCTTACAAAACCTGACCCCAACCATATCAAAAATCACATGCACTAACGACTTTACTCACCGTTAGTATAATAGTTCAATAAAAATTTGAAAAACAAAACCGCCTTGCAATATTTATTCATTCAATCAATGAGTTTATTTTGCATAAACGCCTTGAGATGCTTCCTGTGTACTTTGTTCTCGAAGAACATGCAAATACTTACTAGACCGCGTTTTCCAGAAAGATTGTTGCTAGATTTGTCGACATTAAGAGATCTGAAAAGGTGGAGCTTCTATAATAAATACTTGAGGTAAGAGCTTCAAAATCATTAGGATCAGATGACATGGTCAAGTGCAGTAAATTCATTGTCCCCTCTATTCGAACAGTTAATATCGTTAGTTGCCAAGCTTTGACTAAGCTTAAGAGTCCATCGAATTCAGGTCATCGTAGCGGAATAAAGTTCCGATTACATTTGCACAATCCTCTCCTCACCTATGAATCTCATTAAGGAATTGATAAAAACAGACAATAATTGCGAACTGAAGGGTGATTCTGTTTGAGGTCGTCTTGTAGGGACGAAATATCATCGAGATCACAGGGTTGCTCCACATCCCAAATAGGTCGGCCGTGACCAATTCTTACACGAATTGAATAACGTATGATTTTAAACCAAGATGCTCACGTTTAATGCACCAAGCTGTTGTATTTGATAAGCCAAGTTGTTGGGAACGGCGCCGAATAGATTCATCACAGTCGTTGCGAACACTCTTCACTATCGCCACTATATTTTCTTGACAACGTTCTTAAATTGGCCGGGTACTATCCAGTAATTAAAACAGGGTTACAATCTTATGTATGTGGATCTAAGCGCACAAAATATTTTCCTTGCCCCAATGATTTGTAGGCGTTGTGCCGGGCTAGATCGTTCCTACTTGGGCCATGTCAACCAATACTGAAAAACTAGTTCACTGAAAAAGTACTTCTAATAAAATCACCAACTCCGGTGTAGTAAAATCGGTAAAAGGCTATAAGGCCACGTGCAGTCGAACAACTAGGGGCGGTCTTAGACTGCTACAATGCAGACACTACTGCCATCTAAGAAGTTCGATAGGATGGGTCAACACTGCTAAAACCCATCAGAGATGCCGCTTCTGATATTTTGGGTTTCACTCGACCATCACAACGAAACCCCGCAAGTAAGGCGAAATTGAGGAAACTGAGAGTTGCTGCTCCATCTTCCAATTTCCTCCATTCGGAAGTCCTCCCAAAAAATAAAACCAGATGCCATTTAAATTAACGCTGTTCCATCAAAGAGATCGGTGAAGATCTTACCAGAACCTTTGACGTCAAATAAGGACTTAGACAAGGTGATGCGCAGTCATGCGATTTCTTTAGCTCAGGAGCCAACAAAAGAGGCACAGCATTCCAAAAGTCCGTCCAGCATACGCAGATGATTTTAGTTACGTGTTCGCGAGTATTGCGACGGAGTCGGCGAAAATAGGGCAGAACGTCACCATCGACAGATACAACTTTGAGGTAGTTAAGGACTTTGTCTACCTAGGCTCCGCTATAAATAAAGATAACGACACCAGCGCTCAGATCAAGCGAAGAGTAACTGTTGCCAATCGCTTTCTCGAAAAACAAAAGTGACCTAATATACTTACTTACTTTACTTTAAGTGGCGCTACAGTCCGGGGTGGACCTTGGCCTCAGTCAACAAGCGTCTCCAGCCAGCTCGATCCCTGGTTGCCTCCAGTTTCGCACGCTAAGTTGGCTGAGGTCCTCTTCCACTTGCGTGAGCCACCTGAGTCTTGGCCTTCCTCTACTGCGCTGTCCCTCGGGAGCGGATTCGAAGACTTTTCGGACCGGGGCATTGGTGCCCATGCGCTCTACATAATCCAACCATCTCAGTCTTTGGATCTTCACTCTTCTGGTTAGGTCGATGCCGCTGTACAGTCCGTAGAGTTAACTATTGTATCTCCTCCTCCGTTCTCCTTCAATGCAGACAAGACCAAAGATCGCCTAAAGGATTTTTCTCTCGAAGCAACCAAGAACACCCTCATCCATTTTTGATAATGTCTATGCCTCTGCGCCATAGAGCAGGACCGGGATTATTCAGGTCTTATAAAGGGTGACTTTTGTTTTCCGAAAGAGGGCTTTGCTACTCAATTGCCTTCATAGTCCAAAGAAACAGCGGTTGGCAAGGGTTCTTCTTCGCTTGATCTCAGCGCTAGTATTGTTGTCTGTACTTAGAGCGGAGCCTAGATAGACAAAGTGTTTAACTACCTCAAAGTTATATCTGTTGAGGGTGACGTTCTGCCCGAGACGTCGGTGTTGGTTGTCCTTTTGGTTTGACAGCATATACCAAGTTTTGCCCCCATTGACCGCTAAACCCGTTTTCGCCGCTTCCGTCTCAATACTCGCGAAAGAGCCACTGACATCACGCTGCTTTCTCCCAATTATATCAATATCGTCGGCGTATGCGAGTAGTTGGGCGGACTTTTGAAAGATAGTGCCTCTTGCGTTTGCTCGTGAGTTTTGCACCACTCTTTCAAGTACGATGTTGAAAAAATCTCATGACAGCGCATCGCCTTGTCTAAATCCTTTCTGGACATCAAAGGTCTCGGTGAGATCTTTACCGACGTTGATGGAGCAGCGTGCATTCTCCGTCATCATCCTGCACAGACGGACGAGTTTGGCAGGGATGCCAGAACTAGACATTGCTCTGTATAGCTCGTCTCTATAGATGCTGTCATACGCGGCCTTAAAATCGATGAATAGGTGGTGGGTATCGATCTGAAGCTCATGGGTTTTCTCCAAGATCAGCCGTAGTATGAATATCCGGTCTATGGTGGATTTTCTTGGCCTGAAGGCAAATTGATATGGACCTATCAGGTTGTTGACGAACGGCTTCAGGCTTTCACACAATACGGAAGATAAGATTTTGTATGCGATGTTAAGGAGACTGATGCCTCTGTAGTTGGCGCAGTTCAGAGGGTCTCCTTTCTTGAGAATCGGACAGACAATGCTGAGGTTTCACTCATCGGGCATACTTTCGTCCGACCATATTTTACAGATGAATTGGTGTATGCTCCTTACCAAGTCATCGCCCGCCGCTTTGAAGAGCTCGGCAGCTTAGATATAGCTATTTTCACTTCTTCCATGTCGGGTGGACGGAATTGTTGGTCAACATCGTCCAGGTTGAAAAGTTGATTCTGTCGGACAGCGGTATTTGGTTCGTCATCGCCGATATACAGTCTGTAGAAATGGTCTTTCCAAATCCACAGCATCGACTGTGATTCTACCATGATGTTCCCTTGTTCATCTCTACAGGCTTCGGTTCGGGGTTTGTTTCCGTGGCATGTTATTTTTACCTTTTGTAAAACTTCTGAACCTCATTCCTGGAATAGAATCTCTCAATTTCCTCGGCGCGCGCTTCTCATGCTCTTTCTTCTTCCTCCTGAGAAGCCGGTGTTCGTCTCTCCTCTTCCGCTCATAGAACTCATGAGCAGCTATGGTCCTTCTAAGCAGCGCCGCTTTATATGCATCTTGCTTAGCTGCATGTGCTTGCCTGCATTCATCATCGAACCAGGGGTTTCGTTGTGGTGGACGAGTGAAACCCAGCACATCAGAAGCGGCATCTCTGATGGCGTTTTGGCAGTGTTTCCAGTGGTCTTCGATGCTTGATGCTGGCGGCATTGGACCTCTTAAGAGATTAAGAGACTCTCGATCGGAAAAGGACTTGGCGATCTCTTGCGATTGTAGCCGTCTGACGTCGAATTTTCTCACAGCATTAGCATGTCTTGGCAAAGTTTGGGATATCCGCAATCGTACCTTGGCTACAACAAGGGAATGTTCCGAGTCGATGTTGGTCCCTCGAAATGTTAGGACAACCATTACACTGGAGAAGTGTCTTGGGTCGATCGCAAGGTGATCAATCTGGTTAACTGTTGATTGATCCGGAGTTCTCCAAGTCCCCTTATGTATGTCGAGATGTGGGAACCGCGTGCTAGCCACGACAATGTTTCGCCCCGCCGCAAAGTCGATTAGCCTGAATCCTTATCGGAGGTGGTGTTGTGCAGGCTATATTTTCCGATTGTTCCACCAAAGATACCCTCTCTTCCTAGATTTGCATTAAAATCACCGAGGACAATTTTAATGTCATAGCTAGGGCATTGCTCGTAGGTACTCTTAAGGAGCTCATATAAGGCGTCGTCATCTTTCTCCTCTGTGGGGGCATGCGCGCATATAAGGCTAATGTTGGCGAATTTAGCCTTGATGCGGATGTGACCTAATATAGGATCTAGTAATCCCAGTCCTGCTCTTTAAACCTGCATAGACGATGAGTGGAGGACGAGATGCAACGACGAACTGTATGGACTGTAATCCGACATTGACCTAGCCAGAGAAATGAAAGTCCAACAACTATGATTGCTGGGTCATGTAGGGAGGATGGACACCAATGCTTCAGTAGGAAAGTATTCGAATCCATCTCCAAGGGACAGCCAGTAGAGGAAGACCACGACTCATGTAATCTGATGTGCTGCGACAAGCTTTTAGACACCATGTTTTTGATATAATCATGAACTTTGGAACATTTTTTAAGTTCATCCCCTGTTGTGCGAAAGTCCTATTTCAGTACTAGAAGATTGTGAAGCAACCTGAAATTTATAGCCCTGGTAATTTCCATTAACCAGAATGAAAAGTTGTAACAATATCGGTATTCGTTTAGGAGTTATGATTTTTGCAATCAAAATAAGCCACTGTGCGACTGTCTGTGGATGTCACTTCTACGGCTGTCTTCATTTCAATGCTGGAATTTTAATTGTCATACTCGTACTTCATGATATTAAAGAACTTGTTTACTTTTACGTTTCAGTCTATATAATAATCGCTGCAATATTCAACATTTTGCTCTATGGCATTCCAATAATATTCATTCAATCGTTTTTGGGGCAGTTTTCCAGCTCGGGTTTGATCTCGGCCTTCGGTCGCTTATCACCGTTGTGTAAAGGTAATTGAAACTAATGTTTCTATAATTTTTGGAAAGCAAACTATAATAAGAATTTCTTTTCAGGAATGGGCTACATTGGCTTAGCGATGAACCTATGTTCTCTAGCATTTTACAGTGTGTTTTCAGCGGTACCAATTCTTTTCCTCATTAACACACTACAACCCACTTTACCATGGAGCTGTGATGGTTTCGATCATGGAGATGGAAATGAAAGTTACATCAAAATCACTGTGGGTACAAACTTTGCTTCCAATTGAATTTTTAGTTTTTAATCTACGTAATGTTCTGATTGATAGCACTGCAATTACAACAACAGTACATTAAGTTCCGTAGAAGGGAGCAGCAGGATGCTTTATGTAACCATTCCTTCGGTAGAGTTCTTTGCGTAAGTAAAAAAATAATTTCAGTACTTACAGATACAACATTTTAAAGCATTGACATTTCCTTTCTTTTTTTTTTGGTAGAAATAAAGTAGGAGAGACCTTTTCATTTTCACTCTTTGGATGCATCTTGATTGTATGGATAGCTGTATCTCTAGTCCTTTACAATACTACTGAGAGGGTATTTGATTCAAATGGAAATTTATCTTGAACATTGTTTTTTAGAAATATATTTGTTTAGATTGGGCAAATTTTAAGATACTGTGCAATAACTCTTATCACTTTACTTGGGATAGTGTTTCTACGGATGGCGTGCTTGACCAAAGCAAAGCACGAGTTTATGGTTCCAATTCCAACCAAAGGGGAAATTGGGCAAATAGAACTGGGTATCTTCTTGTTGTCAATGGTGATGTTTACATCATTCGGTCCCGGATGGGGCACAGTCTTAAGTATGGCAAGCTACAATAAATTTAAAACAGACATTACCAAATATAGTTGGATGATTTGCTTGTCACAGATGGGAGTTCTTGTAATGCTCGGAATGGTGTGTTCGTTTGCGGCAGTTCATTTATCAGGTAAGTTAGTTGGAGATGTGGCGAAAAACTCAAGAAACATGAATTGTTCTTTGTTTTTAGAAAATAAATTCCTCACATCTATCTTTGAATATCAATGGATGTCTTTCTTAAGTATTCCTTCGACACTTGCGACTTTGGAATTCCCTCATTTATGGAATTGGATGTTCCTCACTGTGCTTGTTATAGGATCCTTTAATCTTGTTGTAAGTTTTATAATTTAATTTATAAATTGCCTGCGCAATGAACTCCTAAACAGGTATCATTGCAGAATTATGTTTTTGTGTAGGTATATATGGAATATCACATCACGAACTTCAAACAATTTTATAAGGACCTTGTGTCAGACTTTGGTTAAGATCATTGTGCCGTATCTGAAATGCTTGATATGCTTTCTTTCTACGCTCTCTTTGTATCTTTATTTACTTAGACAGAGCAAAAGACATATCAAACCATCGTAGGCCATCTATAGTTATGCACGCCAAGTTGTCCCTTTCTGCTTGTGAGCGCTACTTTGTATGCAGTCTCTAACTTTTTTTTTAATTTCTCAAGGGCGCAGGCGAAAGAAAATTCTGGAGAAAAGATAGAGTGATATTGATGTACGTTGGTTTTGAATGTATGTAGGTTACGGAAGAGGAGGTGTGAGTATAAAAAAGCGGCTTGAATGTAAACTTGTAAGCATTTATAGGGAAATGGGTTAACAAATCAAGGTATTCGGTGCTCGAGGATACAACATAGGGATCACCATAGAATTTGAATACCTAGTATTGATTCTGTTGAGCATGTTGAGATAGAGCTTTTATATGTTTTGTATATCCAGGCCAGATTAGAGGGAAAAAAAGTTTTTATTTGAATATACCTTGACACTTGGCAAACTTCATATTTATGGTCATTCCAAAGATTAAGTTCTTTTTGTTATTTGCAAGGCGTTACTATGATTGGCAGTGGTCATATCGTAGCCGCAATTGGCAAAATCTCTTTCTCTTCTGTACGATTCAACGTTTTGGCAGCTCAACTCATTTTTGCTAATTGCTAGTAGTTACTTGCAATCTCAACAGTTTGGTAACTTTGAAAATGTTTTGTCTGCGAAGAAAAGGCAAGTACTCCCAACCACATTTTCCAGGATTTCCAGTGTTATTTCGCAAAGTTCTTTATCAAAGGCTACAATCGCAATCGCGAAACCACTCGAGCCTTTTCGAAAGCGGTTGAAGGCTAACGTCGACCTGCATTACACAGTGCGACAGAAAGAACATCGATAGAAGTAGAAAACATTTTCGTCCACCCCAACAAATGCCGGACTCAATGGCTTAATTGCCGAGCTGATTGCAGCAACAGACGATAAATGAATACAACGAATGGAATATTGGCATTGTTTGTCCGATCCTAAAGAAGGCCCATCCCATAAACAACGCCAAATTCAGTGGAATAAGTCGGCTCTTCATCTCATATACTCGTAAAACCCAGTCTGCTATATTATGTGAAAGCCTAAGACTCCACACTAATAGTCTGTAAATATACGCTGCTCCATCAAGTTCGGTAATTTTCGGTCTCGTTTGGATCAATCATTTACAATGGATGAGACGTCTCAACAGGGAAGAGTGCGCTCTGTACAGAGATGCCGACCTTGTAAAAAAATCTCAGATAACCAGGCTTATTTAGAAAAATCATCATGACCTCATGGACATCATAACCCACTCGTAAAGTTTTCGACTAAAGGCAACTAAAGTGCGTACAGAGAAAAATATTGCTGCAGTATCAGTTAAAGTTAAGGAAAACCGTGATTAGTCCATTCGTTGTCGCTCGCAGCAGTTGGGATTGTGTTAATCGATTGCATGGAAGATTTCACGCAAGGATCTGTGTCTTAAACCTTACAGAATACAGCCCGTGAAAGATCTAAAGCGCAACCACCTGCCACGGGCTTACATTTTTTGTGGGTCTAGAAATGCTGGAATAGGATGCACTTTTTTATTGGAAAATTTTTATCAGAAACCAGGGTAATTTATGGTTGAAAATGTATGTTATGGTCCGGCGAATTCATTGGCCCGTATTTTTCCAAATATGACGATGAGAGCAACGTGACCTTGAACTTTTTCGGCCCAAAATTATTAGGAATTAGAGGGATTCGAGGTATGAAAACGCTAACTTCTGTGCCGTAACCTGTCAAAATCTCTGCTTCAATAAGCTTGACTTTTAATCTGGTGCCGTTACATAATTGTTGCTTGGTATCGTGGGCCGATCGTCTTGTCTAATATCTCTCAAAGTTCTGTCCACCGTTTTAACTGCTTTACGGTTTGCCATTGTGCACTCATCTTATCATCGCGTCTGCCAGTACTTTCTTGCAAAAATCTTTACTGTACAGACACCGAAAGCCAACGATTTTATTATATCTATAGATATTGATGGAAATCGGTAAAACAATAAAGTTTTGACTGCAATTTGACTTACTCTTACTTACATACTTTAGGTGGCGTAACAGTCCAGGAGGGATCTGGGCTTCAGTCAACAAGCGTTTTCAGCTAGCTCGATCTTTTGACAGTTGCCTCCAGTTTCGCATGCTAAGTTGGTTGAGGTCTCCTTCAATTGCGTGCGCCACCTGAGTCTTGATCTTCCTCTACTGCGCGGTCTCTCGGGAGGCGGATTCGAAGACTTTTCAGACCGGAGTGTTGGTTTCCACCCGCTCTACATAACCCGGATATCTTAGTGGTTGGATCTTCATCCTTCTGGCTAGGTCGATGTCGCTGTACAGTTCGTCGTTGCATCTCCTTCTCTCTCCACTTACTTTCAATGCAGGCGGGACCGAAAATCACTGGAAGAAAGCAGACAAGATTACCTCAATCCGTTTTTAATGATATCCATGCCTCTGTGCCATAGAACAGGACTGGAATTATTAAGGTCTTATGTAGGGTAACTTAAGTTGTTCGAGAGAGGACTTTGCTAGTCAATTGCCTTCTTAGCCCAAAGAAACAGCAATGTTGTTCTTCGTTTGATCTCAACGCTGGTGTCGTTGTCTGAATTTATAGCGGAGACTGGGTTCTACCCGCGACTTGTCGATGTTGAGTGTCCTTTTCGCTAGACAGCATATATTGTACTTGGTCTTGCCCTCTTTGACCGCTAGACCCATTATCGCCGCTTCCATCTCAATACTCGCGAAAGCGTCACTGATATCACACTGCTTATAATCGATAAATACATACAATAGATGGTGTGTATCGATCTGATACTTATGGGTTTTCTCCAAGATTTGCCGTTGTGTGATCGATGGTGGACTTTCCTGGCCTGCAGCCGAACTGATATGGACCTATCAGGTTGTTGACGAAGGGCTTCAGGCTTTCACATAATACGGCAGGTAAGACCTTCTATACGATGTTAAGAAGACTGATGCCTCTGTAGTTGGCGCAGTTCAGAGGGTCTCCTTTCTTGAGCAACAGACAAATAATACTGATATTCTATTCATCGGGTATACTTTCGTCCAACCATATCTAAGAGATGGAGTATGCTCCTTACTAAGTCATCGCCTGCCGCTTTAAAGTGCTCGGCCTTCCGCCTCAGCAGCTTTGTTCAGCTTAGATATTGCTACGTTTACTTCATCCAGTTTGGGTGGAAGGAATTGTTGGTCTACATCGTCCAGGATGAAAGATTCATTCTGCCTGATAGCGGTATTTAATTCGTCATCGTCGTTGAATCTCATTCCTAGAGTAGCATCTCTCAATTTCCACGACCGGGCGCTTCTCATGCTCTTTCGGTGTTCGTTTCTCCTCTTCTGCTCATAGAGCTCTTGAGTAGCTCTAGCCTTTTTTTGCAGCGCCGCATTGCATGCGTTTTGCTTAGCTACATGTGCTTGCCGGCGTTCGTCATTAAACCAGGGGCTTCGTTTTGGTGGCTGCGTGAAACCCAGCACATCAGTAGCGACATCTCCGTTGGCTTTTGAGAGTGTTGCCACTGATCTTCGAGGCTTGATTCTATAGTGCAGGCCGTATCTTCCGAGAATACTACCAAAGATGCCCTCTCTTCCTAGCTTTGCATTTTAAATCGCCGAGGACAATTTCAATGTCATAGTTAGGGCATTGATCGTAGGTCTTGTTCAACAGCTCATTATGAGCCCTATTGATGTGTAGAAACATTGGATATCGCCAGATTTACATCTCTCATTGCCTAAACTTTTTCTACAGCACCCAACCGTCTTACTTATTCACACAACCTAATAAATTATAAAGCTCGCTCGCCGAAAAAAACAAAAAAAACAAAAATAACTACGACTAAAACCCTATTTGTATGTACGTACAACAAATTTAATTGCAAAAACAAAATGAATCATAGAAATCGCTTCTTTCGCGCTACTCTAAGAAACGCAAAAAATGTTTGTGTAGCGGCACGACTGAAAACGACGTCCGCCCTCATGCATCTGCTCTCATTCGGATTGCTTGCTTATGGTACGTACTTTTGTAGATATATATAGAGGTACGCTTTCTCCTGCGCCACATCGCAGCACAACAACATGGAACGTGGTAGTAGTAGATTTCAAACTAAGTTTTAAAAATGTTTTGTTTTGATTCTTTCCGTCGATTTTGATGAAATAAACGCTAAATGTTACTCAGAATAAAGCTTCTTATCTTTCAATAATTTGATTCCAGACCCAATGAGTAGCTTTTACGTGATGCACGCACAAACAAACAAAAACTTCACAAAATGCGTTTTAACGTTTTATTACTTATTTCTCGCCTCTTTAAGTACTTTGTTTTGGAAAAATCTTGAATGTACGGATACGGAAAGTCCGTAGACTGTTTTTTTTATATAAATTTATATACATTTGCAATATTTATGGTTTTTTTTTGACAATTAAGAACTAAGCGCTTAAAAAGTGACAACATTGTTTCACTGCAAAAGTGTACCTTGTCAAGTCATAAATACTGGTACACAACTGAACGCACTCATTACGAATGCAACACTGGGCGCATTCATTTCGTTTGCGATTTGACAGTTGATATTTACGAGTATGCTTCATTGTGATGTAAAAAGTTTTTGACATTAATTGCTCATGGAATGGGGCGACATCGAAAATCGTATTGTTGTAGACGATATCTTTAGGACGTTGCGACCGCTTGGAATCACTCGCAATTTTGTGTATTGTGCTGTGAAGTTGTTTGAGGATACTGGTGGTGTACGAGGCCGTTAAAGATCCGGCCGCCCGCGCACTGTGAGAACTCCGAAAGCGATCAAAGCCGTGAAGAAACAAATCGACCGAAAACAGAAAATCTTGTCGCGGGAAATGCAAATTTCCCAAAAATCCATGTCTCGCATTATTAAAGAAGATTTAGGACTCAGCGCGTACAAGCGACACACTGGACACTTGCTCACGGCCACATTAAAGGAAAAACACTCACAGAAAAATTCTGTTTACTGACGAGAAAATCTTCACCGTAGAAGAATCGTTCAATAAGCAGAACGATCGTGTGTATGCTCGGTCATCCAAAGAAGCATCCCAACTCATCCCGAGTTCAAAGAGGCCACCATCCCGCGCCTGTAATGCTTTGGTGGGGAGTGTGCTACGATGGCGTTACCAAGCTCCATTCTTGCGAGAAAGGAGTGAAAACAAAGTATATCAATCCACCGTCTTAAAACCCATTGTGAAGTCTCTCAACCAATCAATATGCAACAAAAAGCCATGAACTTTCCAGCAAGACTCTGCTCCAGCTCACAAAGCAAAAACGACTCAACTGTGGCTCAAAAACAACGTTCCGGACTTCATATCAACAGATGGTTGGCCAGCTGGAAGTCCAGACCTCAACCCGTTGGATTACAAATTTTGGTCCGTATTAGAGGGCATTGCTTGATCGTCTTAAGTCGTTCTGGAAGGTAAATGCATGTCTGGGGCTGATTTTTCTGTGTATTAGTATTTATGACTTGACTAGGTATAAATATTTTATATGATTTCGAGACGATAGATGCATTTTTTGTTGGCGCTGTTTAAAGGAACGTGATGCTGATGTTCTATTCATTAAGCATGTATCGTCCTCATCATTTTATACTCGGCAAAATGATATTCCTACAGTGTGAATGATCCGGCCTAGTCTAGTCTAATGAATTTTTATTATAGTGAGATTTATAGTTGTATATTCACTGTAACTTTCTGTGTTCCTTTACAGGTAGTGCAGATGTTTTCAGTATTGACAGCAGTGTTTGATGAATTCGAAGAAATCCGGCCTCACAGGGCTAAGGTGATTTTTGGGACCTCAAGTGTTATGGCGCTCATATCAGGTTACTTCTGTACCAGTGTAAGCATTCACTCAAAACAAAATGCATACAAATGTATGATTAATTCTTAAAATTCCTGCAGCATGGCATATACTTCATTGAGATACTAGTTGATTTAAGTATTATTTCTCAAGGATTAATGAATCTGTTCCTCCTGATTATAATGCTCTGGGTATATGGTAGAGAGCGTTTTCAACGAGATTTAGAATTTATGACAAGTCAGGTGTTTGCCACTTGGAAAGTGTACATTCTTCGATTTATTACACCGCTATTTTTGGCCACTACATTGGTAAGATACAATCATGTTCTTAAAATCCCTTTAATTCTTACTAAAACTTATTTTTTCAAACAGTTTGTTGGAGTTTCATTTTCACTTTATAGAGAAGGAAGTTTCCCACATTGGGTTCCAATTGGCTATTGTTTAACTCTTATGCCAGGGATAGCTTTACCGGCTTATTGTATATATAGACTTTTGCAGACTAATGGAACTATTGCGTTACGTTTTAAACGTTGCATCAGGCCAACAGATTGGTATCCAGTGCAACCAGAAGACAGACAGCGATATGAGGAAACAGTCCATAATTCAGAAACATCTCAACCTTTGACCGCAATTGTATTGTAAATTTGGTTTTAGTCTTAAAATTCCCTTAGAAATAAAGATCATGATAATTATGAATAAAACTTGAGAGCAAAGAGTTATAATAGTTTGACATATGTAAGGAGCCCTGTCGGATTGATTAGTATCATTTCCTGAACAATGGAACAATTTCGGCATTGCAGTTCTCTTAACAGTGGTTGATGTAAATTTGACTTGAGATTTCATCATCTTTGGCCAAAATCCACTGCACGCCTGTTTTAAGGGCAATAAAATTGCAATAAAAGTGATAGTTTTCGTACATGTACCAATATTAAAAGTAGTACAGTTGTTTTAGATGCAAGTGACCGAATTGTGGTATATAAGGCAGCAAATTTGATTGTTATAATCAGAATCAATTCGTTATTCACAAAACCAAAATCAACATGAAGGTAAGGAGTTTCGAAGTGACTATAACTACAAAACGATAACAAAATAAATTTTGTATTACAGTTCATCGTTGCTGCTGTAGTCTTGTTGGCCGTTGCCATGGGAGTTCAATCATCTCTGATTGCTGGTGTTCCAGGACTTGGTCTCGGAGTCGGTATTAATGGTCTTGGTCTTGGTCTGGGAGGACATGGTCTTGGTCTTGGTCTAGGAGGACACGGTCTTGGACTGAGTAGTATCAATGGACTTGGACTTGGACTTGGTGTCAATTCTCTTGGATTAGGACTCAATGGTCATGGTTTAGGAGTTGCTGTTGGTGTTCCGGGACAATCATTGTCTCAAGGACCAGCTTTATTGGGTGCTCCTGGTTTGTTGGGTGCTTCAGCTGCTCTCAATGTCGCTGCTGCTCCTTTGATTGCACCAGCTGCTCATATCCCAGCTGCTGTGAATGTTGCCACACTTCCACACGCTGGAATCTCTATTGCCCAACAAGCTGCCATAGCTCCTGTTGGTCTGGGAGCCACCTATGTTGCTAAGAATCGTGGTGCTATTCATACCGCTCCATTGGCTGGACACATAAAATCAGCTGCTTCCATTAATGTTGCCCCAGCTCCAGGAACCTGGTAAATGACTCTACTCACCTTACGTCAAATTAAAAACAAAATGTTGCAAAAATCAATACACACACCATCAATAACATTCTTAGCTGTACGTACACATGGATACACGCTCGTTGTTCAATAAAAAAATTGAATTTTAAAAAAAATTTAGTTTTATGAGATTTGTTGGAATCTATCAAAATTGTTGATTGAAAGCAGCGGGTACCTTGTTTTAGGATGCTTT
Source organism: Volucella inflata (assembly GCA_928272305.1). Classification (NCBI taxonomy): domain Eukaryota; kingdom Metazoa; phylum Arthropoda; class Insecta; order Diptera; family Syrphidae; genus Volucella; species Volucella inflata. The sequence continues at coordinate 96,003,098 of OV743720.1, forward strand.
GCGTGAGAAGTCTATACAGGTTAAGAAATCGTCTACTTTCTATTTCAATTTTTCGATGCCAGTAGCTAAGGTTTTTAGGACCTCTTATATAAACATATTTAAGAGCAAAATCTTATGGAGGGTAGCAATGAGCCGCACAGCCGCGCAGCCGCACAGCCGCACATCCGCACAGCCACATAACAAAACATTGTATGATCTGCGTCTCTAAACAGAGCCGGTCAATACCACATTCCAATTTGAATCTGTTAGTAGACCTCATTAGCATTCAAAATGGGATTCTGAGTTTCCCAGTCTAAAGTAGAGTTTGTGTGAAGTGATGTAAGTTGCATGATGTGTTGATTTATTCCAGTTTAGGATGATTTGAGAGGTGACCTGATTATCTACTCTGTCTACTCTGTCTGAAGCTGAGCTTCTTTTTCGTAAAAATGTACAACACAGTGAATCTGATTTAACCCTTTACGGTTGTTGTCGGGCATAGGTGATGATAGAACGACTCTGTCTTGCGGAACTTTTTATAATTTCACACGGTTCCCATATATGCGAGCGAGATACGGTGTCCTTTGACACCAATTCGAAGCCGATGTTGAGAACACTGGTTTCACCCCTGGTATGAATCGAGGTCGACCTAAGTTCTTCTTGCTGTTCAAAGGGTCATACCACCCAGTACATTTAGATCTACATTAGGTCGAAATCAACAAAGAGAGTTACTTTTTCAAATCAGATCGCGACCGAAATCTAGAGGGCTCTTGGGCTTGTATAGGCTACCGGTGGTCTTGCCATTCAACAATACACATTCCATCTTGTAACTGATCAAATCGTAGCAACCTTCAGTGGCGTGTTAAAATCTGAACATGTTATCGGATAGAAGCCTGTAGAGATGAACAAGAGAACATCGTAGTAGAATCGCAGTCGATGCTGAGGATTTGGAAAGATCATTTCTGCAGACTGTATAACGGCGATGACGGACCAAATACCGCTGTCAGGCAGAATCAACCTTTCAACCTGGACGATGATGACCAATAATTCCGTCCACCCGACCTGGATGAAGTGAAGATAGCCATATCGAAGCTTAAGTCCAACAAAGCTGCTGGAGCGGATGGCCTGACTGCCGAGCTCTTCAAAGCGGCAGGCGATGACTCGGTAAGGAGCATATACCAACTCATCTGTAAAATATGGTCGGACGAAAGTATGCCCGATGAATGGAACCTCAGCATTGTTTGTCCAATTCTCAAGAAAGGAGACCCTCTGAACTGCGCCAACTACAGAGGCATCAGTCTCCTTAACATCGCATATAAGATCTTATCCGCCGTATTGTGTGAACGCCTGAAGCCTTTCGTCAACAACCTGATAGGTCCATATCAGTGTGACTTCAGGCCAGGAAAGTCCACCATCGACCAGATATTCACATTACGGCAGATTTTGGAGAAGACCCATGAGCTTCAGATCGATACCCACCACCTATTCATCGATTTTAAGGCCGCGTATGACAGCATCTATAGAGACGAGCTATATAAAGCAATGTCTAGTTTTGGCATCCCTGCCAAACTCGTCCGTCTTTGCAGGATGACGGTGGAGAATGCACGCTGCCCCATCAAAGTCGGTAAAGATCTCACCGAGACCTTTGATATCCAGAAAGGATTTAGACAAGGCGATGCGCTGTCATGCGATTTTTTCAACATCGTACTTGAAAGAATAGTGCAAAACTCACGAGCAAACGCAAGAGGCACTATCTTTCAAAGTCCGTCCAACTACTCGCATACGCCGACGATATTGACATAATCGGGAGAAAGCAGCGTGATGTCAGTGGCGCTTTCGCGAGTATTGAGACGGAAGCGGCGAAAATGGGTTTAGCGGTCAATGAGGGCAAAACTTGGTATATGCTGTCAAACCAAAAGGACAACCAACACCGACGTCTCGGGCAGAACATCGCCCTCGACAGATATAACTTTGAGGTAGTTAAACACTTTGTCTATCTAGGCTCCGCTATAAGTACAGACAACGATATTAGCGCTGAGATCAAGCGAAGAAGAACCCTTGCGAACCGCTGTTTCTTTGGACTAAGAAGGCAATTGAGTAGCGAAGCCCTCTCTCGGAAAACAAAAGTTACCCTTTATAAGACCTGAATAATCCCGGTCCTGCTCTATGGCGCAGAGGCATGGACATTATCAAAAATGAATGAGGGTGTTCTTGGTTGCTTCGAGAGAAAAATCCTTTACGCGATCTTTGGTCTTGTCTGCATTGAAGGAGAACGGAGGAGGAGATACAATAGTTAACTCTACGGACTGTACAGCGACTCCGACCTAACCAGAAGAGTGAAGATCCAAAGACTGAGATAGTTGGATTATGTAGAGCGCATGGGCACCAATGCTCCGGTCCGAAAAGTCTTCGAATCCGCTCCCGAGGGACAGCGCAGTAGAGGAAGGCCAAGACTCAGGTGGCGCACGCAAGTGGATGAGGACTTCAGCCAACTTAGCGTGCGAAACTGGAGGCAGCTAGCCAGGGATCGAGCTGGCTGGAGAAGCTTGTTGACTGAGGCCCAGGTCCACCCCGGACTGTAGCACCACCTAAAGTAAAGTAAGTTGTCTGATAGTCGAGTAATTTTCTGGCCCCGTTGGATGAAATTAAGAATAATTTGGCGGAGACTCTACAGGATCACAATGGGTCAGAGGAAATTAAGTCGCCGTAAACTTGCTAGGAAAGGCCAAAGCTCTTGTTAGGACCTGAACCAGCGTCAGCCCAGCCTGGGTCACATGTAATGGAGTGCATTGGCAGTTTCATTGATGTAAGCATTCTATATACGAGTATTGAAGTTTCTGTCGACAGCTGCAATTGACTTTGTCTACCTTGGCTCTGCTGTAATTTCTGCCAAAAGCGAATCAGCAGAAATAAAACGAAGAAACACTATATCAAATCGCTGTTTCTTTGAGCTAAGAACGTAATTGAGAAGTAAGGCCCCATCCCGAAAAAACTTGGAGGCTATGACTTTGATCATCCCAATTCTGCATTATGACTCTGAAGCATGGAATCTATCGAAAGCGTATGAAGATATCCTCAGCCGTTTCGAGAGAAAAATCCTTTGATATACGTTCGGTCCTGTTTAAGTTGAGGCACTGGGTGAGAGAACATTCAGCGAAGAACTATAAGAGCTGTACAGCCTTATTGTTACACCTTATGTGTGTCTATAGATTGAATGACATAACAACTTTCTTATACTGTAAGGAGGTTAAACGTTGAATGGTTGCAATCATCAATAGTTTTTCAATGGGCAATCCTATACATTACCTACAGATTCAACAAATTTCTTAACCAATTGAAAACAAATGACAGCATCTACACAGATTGAGCTACACATTAACTACGTTGGATGTAAGTTTAAGCATCATTTCCAGATTTGTAAGGGTATAGACAATGTGGTGCGCTGTAAAAAAAACTTCTTGTAAATCTTATTTTGAAAAATTATGCAAAAATTCACAATCCACTGACAAAAACATAATATTCCAAAAGTCTGTACAACTTCTGTCATTCGCAGATGACACCATGACACTGACATCAGTGGAATAACGCAGCGAGCTACCACTGACCTATATTTAGAGACGAAAACATCCACTGAAAAGTGTTTACATCTCGAATATTTGCTACGTATTTTCTTAATTCCGAAATCATTTCAACAAACCAGCACAAAAAACAAGCACCGACATTGTGTATGCAGAATCATAAATAACTGCGAATACAAGTCTTTCTTTATTGAAATTCGCAAGGGATATAAAGTCATACAAAAGACGGATTTGAATAAAGAAAAAATACGTGGATTCGTGAATTTTATTTGAAGAGGTTTTTTTTATAAGTTCGACGCCGCCTCTTTAGAGCTGCCATCTGTCTTTGACGTGCTTGTGATTTACACTTGTGCTCATATAATTTAGCCACATCAATAGCATTACATCACGTTCAATAAGACGTATTTTTATTGGTAAAAAATAAAAATGTGCTTAAAGGTTTTCAATTTGTTTAAATTAGAAAATATGTGCTTACATCCGCTTAGGCTCTGTTGCCACCTTCCAGGGAAACACTATTACTCTATTCAAATTACGAGAATGTCCCACCTCTTAGAGAATCAGAATTTGGTTGGAAAACCTTTTTGCCATATAACTCAGGGCACCTTTTGTGCACTGGCTAATGCTGCACATTGCGAGGGGGTGGTATTTTCCAACTTCTATTGAATAAAGTGCTTTATTCGCACCTTTTCCAGCCGCAACTGAATTTTTCACAATTTGACTTTGGGCTGGCGACTGAAGGTAATGGATGCTATCGAAATTCAGCTACAATTGTTTGACTATGAAGCAATATTAGGACAATAAAGGACAACGAACTCTGGATATGCAAGTGGAATCTTAGGTCCCCAAATAGACTCCGTGCAGTCGAACAACTAGCGGGGGAACAATATACCTTTAGGATGGCCCGGACAAAAAAAATATGAAAAACTGCGACATCTACTATGGCGATTGTAATCGTAGTCTCGTAGAGGTCCTTATCATGGCTAAATTAGCCAACAATAGCATTTTATGCGCGCATGCCTACACAGTGGAGATACTCGTAGATGGCGACAACAAAAATAGCTTCTTCTTGTTTTGGTTTGATAACGAATGCCGGCAAGCACATGCAGCTAATCAAAACGCACAGATGTCAGTCGAAGAATTAAATTTGGAAATTTTACCAAAAAGCAAAAACATACTCCACGACACAAAGCCCAAACCGAAACTTGTAGAGACGAACAAGAGAACATCGTAGTAGATGATATGGATTCGAAAAGAGCATCTCTGTAGACTGTACATCGACGATGACGAATCAAATACCGCTGTCAGGCAGAATGAACCTGGACGATGTAGACCAACACTTCCGTCCACCCTTACTGAACGTAGTGATGATAGCAATATCGGAGCTTGAGTTCGACGAAGCAGCTGGAGCAGACGACCTGGCTGCCGAGCTCTTCAAAGCAGCAGGCGGTAGCTTGGTAAGAAGCATACACCAACTTATCTCATCCCTCTCAAACCCTCTGAACTGCACCAATTACAGAAACATCAGCCTTCTTAACATCGTATACAAAATTCTATCTGCCGTATTGTGTAAACGCCTGAAGCCGTTCGTTAATATCTTGATTGGTCGTATTGAAAAGACATGGACTCAGTTAAAAATGAATGAGGGTGATCTTGACTGCTTTGAACGCAAAATTCTTTGAGTGAACTTCGGTCGCCTCTGCATTAAAGGTGGGGGACGAAGAGGAGATACAGCGTCATCGATTTAGCCAGCAGATTGAAGGTCCAAAGACTAAGAGGGCTGGGTCATGCAGAGCAAAGGGATACCAAGGCTGCTGTCCAAAAGTTTTCGGTGCCAACTCTGAAAGCGCAGTAGAGGAAAACAGTGACTCAAACAGCACGCAAGATGGATTGGACCTCTGCGAACTTAGAGTGCAAAATTGGAGGCAACTCACAAAGTATCGAGTTGGCTGGAGACGCTTATTGGCTGAGATCCACCTAAAGAAGAGAAAGAAATCACAGAGAAGCCAACGCATCCTGAACATGTGACTATTTGGTATAGTCTTTGGAGTGCCGGCAGTATTGGTCCATTTTTCTTCCAAAACGACGATGAAAGAAAAGTAACAGTCAACGCAGAGCACTACCTATGTTTCATTACTGATTTTTTAATTTCAGAAATTTAAATTTTGAACTTGAACGAGCTATGGATCCATCAAGATCGGGCTATGTACCATAAAAGCAGTCCAACAATCGATTTATTGCACACTAAGTACAATAATCGTGTAATCAGTCGTTTTTGTGATGCTGTTTGGCCGCCAAGCACCTGCAATTTGACGCCATCGGATTTTTCTAGAGTGTCATTTAATATCGGTAATATGTGAACTATTCAGATACGATTTAGACACCCAAGTAGAATATTAGTCAAGCCATTCGTGAAATAGAGGCCGAAAATATCGAAAAAAATATTCAAACAACATCGCTGACAAGATGGTCACTCTCAAGCTAGCCGAGACAGTCCCTTGAATAAAGTTATATTTCCTAATTAGTACTAAAGCTTACTCTTTCCAATAAAATAACAGTCGTTGACCAGGGTTTTCTTAAAGCCTTTTTAAAAATAAGCCGACAGATAGCGCACTTATTAATTTGTAAAATAAAATGAGTACTTACAAATCGTTGACTGAGTTCTTCCAGTTTCTATTCCAAGCTTAGATTTTACTTAAACAAATCGAATCAGTCTTTAGATACGAGGGCGGGTCAATAAGTCCGTGACTTTTTGAATTTCTGACCTCTTTACTGAAACAGCAACACTGCTCCTGTCAACAGGCATCTGTCAGTTGACTCCTGTCAAAATTTAAACTTGCTGCGTCAGTTAGTTTGTGTTTGACAGCTATTTTTATCAGACTACTCACTAATTTGAGGAGAAAATGGAAAAAAGTGAATTTCGTGTGCTTATTAAGCATTATTTCTTGCGAAAAAAAACCATTACCGAGACCAAGGCTAAGCTTGATAAATACTATGGGGACTCTGCACTATCGATTTCAATGGTAAAAAAGTGGTTTACTGAATTTCGTTGTGGCCGTACAAGCACTGAAGATGCCGAACGTCCTGGACGCCCAGTTGAGGTCTCTACACCCGAAACAATCGAAAAAATTCACGATATGGTGTTGGCCGACCGAAGATTGAAAGTGCGAGAGATGTTGGAAGCCGTAGGGATCTCGCATGGCTCAGTGGTTTCAATTTTGAATGATCACTTGGGCATGAGAAAGCTTTCCGCAAGATGGGTGCCGCGTTTGCTCACAGTCGACCACAAACGCAATCGTTTAACAACTTCACAGGAAGGTTTGGCGTTGTTTAATCGCAATATGGAGGAGTTTTTGCGCCGTTTTGTAACCGTGGACGAAACATGGATCCATCACAACACACCAGAGAACAAACAACAGTCAATACAGTGGGTTTCTAAGGGTGAATCGGCGCCAAAGAAGGCCAAGGTGGGTTTGTCAGCCAATAAAGTTATGGCGACTGTTTTTTGGGATGCACGCGGGATAATCCACATTGACTACCTTCAAAAGGGAAGAACAATCAATGGGGAATATTATGCCAACTTATTAGACCGATTCAATGACGATTTGAAAAAAAAACGACCTCATTTGGCCAAGAAAAAATTTCTTTTCCACCAAGACAATGCAAGGGTGCACACATGTGCAGTTGCCATGGCAAAAATCCATGAATTGGGCTATGAATTGCTCCCTCGTCCACCCTATTCTCCAGATTTGGCTCCGAGCGACTACTTCTTGTTCCCAAACCTGAAGAAATGGCTTGGTGGAAAAAGATTTGACTCCAATGATGAAGTCATCTCGCAAACAAAGGCCTATTTTGAGGACCTCGACAAATCATTTTTTTTGGAAGGGATAAAAAAATTGGAGAAGCGTTGGACAAAGTGTATAGAGCTCAAGGAAGACTACGTTGAAAAATAAAATTATTTTTTTATCAAAAAATCTGTGTTTTAATCCAAAAGTCACGGACTTATTGACCCGCCCTCGTACACATACGAGTACATACAACCGGGTATACGAGTAAGAACTAAAATTAAATTAAGATTTAATTTTTTTTTTTTAACAGAAACATAACATACCCTATTCTCTAGCACCGAAGATTAAAATAAAAAATAAAAAACATCTTATGGATAAGAGACATAATTTTTAAAAAAAATTCTGGCGCTATACGAGTATGTATATCTCAAGTTTTCGAAAATAAAAAAACCGAATGCGAAATGTGAAATCGGACAGACAGTGTATTTTTTTAATTCATTGACTCCGGTGTATTTTAAGTTTGACATCTATTTGTGTGTTATGCCGTTTCGCATGTGTACAAAGTCCCGCGATAGATTCAAATAAGTTTTCGAAAAGAAGATACCTATAAACAAAATAATGGTTTTAAAACCATTTGTGCCTGATAAAGATCGCGGGGTATGGTCAAGTCCAAACGATTTCCTGTATGCATGTGTCTGTAATGCGTTTCGGATGGATGTGGCGAAAATGATTGAATTCTTACCTGGAATTTTATTTGGAAGGAGTAAGTAGAAATAGCTCGTTTATAATATGGCAAGGAGCTGGTTTCATAGACTGCTTGACAAATAATTGTCCGGCTACAGTTTGAATTGAGTTTAAAGTGTACGCGCCTACGTTTTGTACTGATACTTCTGCCGTTTTAAGTGTTTTTTTAATCAAGTATACAACTTAAATGGCTTATATTTGTGGAGTAAAAGTTATTTTGAAAATTATCTGTTTGGTGTTTATTTTGCCCACAAGGTGTATACGATATGTGCGAAACGGAAACGGGTGATTGGCGAAAAATTAAAACTTGTCAATTGCAATCTGTCAACTACCACCTTGATTAGAAATAACCACCGTGTGGCTCTCCCATTGTTCCGATTTTCTGTTTCTTTTGTTAAGTTGGTACATCTGTTGTTGATATTCCCTCTAAATCTTAGCATCATACCTTGACATTTGCAAAAGTTACGTTGCGAAGAGTACATCTATCTCTGTGTGTGTTTCCATTACTTTTTCTCGGCTCCTGAAACGCGATCCCCATAGTGGTTTTTCAACTCGATTGCATAGAAAGAAGTTACAGGAAGCCGAATCAGGTGAATTCGTATTCATTTTTCGTCAAAAAATTACGAATAATGATGGCACTGTGCGACGGTCTTTTGGCACCAACTTTGCTGCTATACGATGGAAACCCAAATCAATAACCAAAATGTCTTGGGCGGATCCATAGGCAATGTTCAAGACCTCCGCTATCTCTCTGATGGTTAATTTGCGGTTATTGACCAACATTTCTTTTACTTCATCAATATTTTCGTCGGTTTTCGATGTCGATGGTCTGGCACTGCGTTCATCATCTTCGATTGACTCACGAACACGTTTGAACCGCTCGTGCCACTGGTAAACGACCGTTTTCTTCGGTGGTTATTCCGGGAACTCTCTGATCAAGGCAGCATGTGGTCAAATTTCTGCAAGGGAATGGAATTTATAATAAAAGTTTGGCACTGGCTTATAAACCGAATCTCTGGCGAACAAAAAAGGTACCTTTATACCGAAAATCAAAAAAGAGTACTACACGCTCGCCGAGAGTTTCAGACCTATAAGCTTGACTTCATTTATATTGTAGAGCACGGAGAGAATGGTCGAGAGCGATATGCATATGTGCGCAAAATTGTCTTGCGAATGCATCCTCTATGTGCGTTGCAATACTCCTACCAACGTTAGAGATCTTGCGAGAATACGCTTTGAAATCTTTTAGGCAAAATTGAAGGCGTAGGTAACAAGAAGGAATACACCCTGGGCATTTTTTAATGACTGGTCTGTCGGGTCTGACTAATATTTAAAGGCATCACCATCCAATTCTATAAAGAAGCTAAGTATCTGCCTGCCATCATAGTTATCAAACTCTAATGGACTAATCACGTTACCTCGAAAACCTCCAAAGTGTTGTCGTTCTTCTGCAGGTGCAAAGGATCTTCCGGAAAGACATGCGGCCTGTCACTGAGAAAGGTCTTTCGAATCTATACGACTATGATACGGTCAATTATATCTTATATGTCAGTTGTCTGGTAGAACTGACAATATCTCTCCCGGGCTGCACTCTCAAATCTATCTTCAGTTTAAAAAGAAGTGGTCTTTGGTATTACATACCCCAGGGAATCGATGAACTTGCGCAGCGGCTGCCTTTTGACTCTAGGTTGTGGTAATGAAATTTGGCGCAATGCCACTAGAACTCCTACTGCGGGAAAAACACGAAATAGACTTTCCCTGAGCCCAGGTCGGGTTTTTGGTCAAAATTTGATCCTTGAAAAAAACTGGTCTTCACTGACTTGTGTCAAAACCGATATAGGACGTGGCTTTGGTGGCTTTCTGAAGAGCAACAACATTAGATTTCACTCCTTGTTAAGAAAACATATGTACGAGTATGTCTTCCAACCGAAATTACACGCAGTGCTCATGGCAACGCACTATGTTCTCAATAACCCGAAGAGGGTATCAAGCATTTGCAACTGCAGCGACATTACTGAATGCACTCGGGAGTCTGAATTTACAGAGTCTTTTCTGGGTACTAGGTCGCAATGGGATCATGGGAAATGAGATCGCCAAAGAACTTGCCAGAGAGCTCTATAGGTTGCCGGTAGACCAGGCGAATACGACCCGATGTCTTCAAAAAGTCAGCGGTCTTTTTGCAGGCGCACTATACGATACGTTTGCTACTGCACTGACAAGCACTAAAATGTGGTGTGCAATAGTGATACATTACCTTCCGATGCTTACTCTGAAGTGGTGACGACACCGCGCCGTGCACTACCTCTGTAAATATGCAGGTTCTCGACGTTGGCTTGGTGGGTACTGTTGCTGTAAGTACTTAATAATTATTCTTAGAAAGATTGAAAGGATCCGTTGAAAGTAACTTACAAGGAGTACAATGGACTAGTTCCTTCCCTGAATGCTCTGATCTGACAAACGCCAATCATTGTGGACTTCTGCTGTCGGCGCCTATTGGATTATTCGATCTGCTACATGTTGCTGTTTACTCACGGCTCCTAAATGATATAGACGACTATTTTTTCTCGCGTTGACATTGAGAATAGGCAGATTTTTCGAGGCACATCTCGAGTGTTTCAGATTAATCAGTACGAACGTCAGCATCATAATCCATCGGGGGTTTCGATTTCAATCCTTATGTATCATCGTCAACCCATATGTTGGCACACTTAAGAACTCCAACTTTGGTAAACCTTATAGCAAAGCGCATTCGATGGTCAACTTTTGCTAAGACCTATTAACATTCGTCGTTTATGAGGAGCAGACAGATTGTGCTTTAATAACAGTCGTCAATCAGGACAAGGTAATGTGGCTTGAGGCAGTAAAGAAGTATTCTGTTGCTCTATTGGGTATCCTTATGTGGAGCTTAGATTCTATAAGCATCTCATTTATTGTGATAATCTTTAATTTCAAGCACAACCCCCTTTGTGCAGCTTACTTAAGCGACACATTTGCAAAGGAGGTTCTTTGAAAAGCAATCCAATGGTTTAAGGTCGTTCGAGGTCATTTGAGATAGTTTGGCTGACTGTAACTGTTGCAAATAAACAGCTCTTGTGTAAGTGGGATTTGGAGGCCATCTCTGGTCGCTTTGCATAACTTTCGCGTAACTATTTTCTGCTGACTGGATTACATATTTTTGCAATCTCTATTCTCAATTTTCCTGTGTTTACTGGAATGGCCCGCCAGTTCTTGGAATCGATTTTGGTTTATATTGGTTATTGGCCACGTTTGCTTGGTAGGTACTCGAGTCTCAACAGCAGCCTTATTTGCGTGATCCTGCTCTAGCATACCACCACCAAATTCATTATCTTAATTTTTTTTAAGTATGAATACCGCCGTTTGATGGGAATGTTTTATCTACCAAGCAGAAAGTCTCTTGATATAAGGCAAGTAGCCTCTCCTCCACTTTGTATCGATTCTGTTTCCATGAAAATGAGCCAGATTGGTCCAATGCGGCATAGTCGTCACACCAGGAAAATACTAGATCACTACTAACCGTGCCTACTCATCTGAAAGAGCTTGTGCTTGACTGGCTTAATCTCTGACCACAACTTAGTACACCCTAGTGCGCTCATACCACTTGGAGGCCTTATCTGATGGTCAAAAGACTAAACTATTTTTGGTCTAGTTATCTTTCCTTCATCTCCAATTATCTTGGAGACACTTGTTGTGGTTATTACCAATTGACACACAATGGATGGATTTGGTGAGGATTCCTGCTAACTACTTGCCAAACGAATTTTAGAACTGAAGTGACAGATGTCCAGAATAATGGCTTAATAAAACGTTGTGGATAATTTTCCACCGACCCTGTCTGTAAACATCGTCCGCGACTCTGACGACAGTCTTCTGCAATTATAACTCGATTTGATGCTTTCAACCAATACGCTTTACAAAAATGTTGATATTCACCAGCCGATGTTACTGAAATTTCTGATTTTCTCTTCTTCAGTTGCATCGTTTCTGATGGTAATACCATATGTGTTGCTGTACGCTATTCCAGTCATTTTCATTCAGTCCTTCCTGGGGCAGTTCTCCAGTTCTGGATTTATATCAGCCTTTCGGATATCTCCACTTTTCAAGGGTAAGTTTCTGTACTTATCTCTGTCATAAGTTTTCTGAATTGGATTGGATCCTCTGAATCAGGATTGGGTTACATGGGCTTGGTAATAAACGTGCTATCACTAGGATTCTATAGCATATTCACTGCTGTACCACTCCTCTACTTGTTCTATTCACTTCGCCCTACGTTGCCATGGAGCTGTGAAGGCGCTGAAAGTTGGATGCGTAACGACACATATAGTCATTCGGTGAGTACAAATTGTTCACTACGATTTTGTTTAACCTTTTTTTTAATTTACACAATTTAGAACTGTTATTTTTTTAACGATCCCGACAGCCTTAGTGACAACAAAAGTAACTACGGATTCAGATACTATAACATAAGCATACCCTCTGTGGAATTTTTTAAGTAAGAAACGCTTACATAACAATTTTTACGAATGTTGATGTTTCTCAAAAATATTTTGTTTCTGTTTATTTAGGACCCAAGTTCAGGACTCTGTTTCATTTCCTCTTGTTGGATGCGTCTTGGTAGTATGGGTGGCAACAGCACTTGCTCTGAACTCCAACACCGAAAAGGTAAGTGATATCACATTTTAGTACTTATTTCTTACTGACTGAAATCCTTTGTAGATTGGCAAGATCCTTAGATATAATGCTAGTCTTTACACCATCTTACTGGCTATTGTTTTCATTCGAATGTCCTTCTTACCCAGTGTTAAGGAAGGCAAGGCATTTTTGAAACAAAATTCGAATTTCAATTGGTCTCTACTAATTCGTGATATTCCACCGCTGATGTTCACTACATTTGGTCCTGGATGGGGTTGTATATTAAGCATGGCCAGTTACAATAAATTTAGAACAAATATAAGTAGATACAGTTGGTTGATGTGCTTGTCACAATTAGGAACTCTGATTATGACTGTTTTAATGTGTAAATTTGCCATATTCCATCTAACACGTAAGTGGTAACCTATACTCGTATTTGGCTTTTTGACAAAAAAGATGTTTCGATTTATTTTTATAGGAAACGAACCGATATTCGTGATAATGTCTCAAATTCAGCTGCAATGGATGCCGTTTTTGGTTGTTCCCAGTTCTCTTTCGAGTTTGGAGGTTCCCCATTTATGGACGTGGAGTTTTCTCATCATGTTAATAACTGCAAGTTTTAGTCTTCTGGTAAGTATGAGCATATTACGAGTATTCAATATCTCAATGGTTAGATTACGTTGGCTAGTTGATGAGGGTATATGTAGTGATAAAACTGGATGGGTTTGCGGATTTGATTGCAGTTCCTAGCTATGGTTTCCGTCTCGAGTTGGTTGTTCCTTAGCCTCTGTGCAGGTCTAAACCATCTTGTCGCATCCTCGAATCTGAAGCAGATGTAAGTGAGGTCATGAAAATAACAGCTTCTTAAAGTCCTTTGCCTCAATTGATTGAGACTGAAACAGTGGCACCAATTTATTTTTTCTCTATTCTCCCTTTTTACAAAAATTTTCGAACTTACTATATTACAGAATTGCTTTACACAAGAGAATAGTTAATGACATTAGGTATTAAACAATTTAAACAGATACGAGGGCGGGTCAATAAGTCCGTGACTTTTGGATTAAAACACAGATTTTTTGATAAAAAAATAATTTTATTTTTCAACGTAATCTCCCTTGAGCGCTACACACTTTGTCCAACGCTTCTCCAATTTTTTTATCCATTCCAAAAAAAATGATTTGTCGAGGTCCTCAAAATAGGCCTTTGTTTGCGAGATGACTTCATCATTGGAGTCAAATCTTTTTCCACCAAGCCATTTCTTCAGGTTTGGGAACAAGAAGTAGTCCCTCGGAGCCAAATCTGGAGAATAGGGTGGATGAGGGAGCAATTCATAGCCCAATTCATGGATTTTTGCCATGGCAACTGCACATGCGTTTGTGGTCGACTGTGAGTAAACGCGGCACCCATCTTGCGGAAGGCTTTCTCATGCCCAAGTGATCATTCAAAATTGAAACCACTGAGCCATGCGAGATCCCTACGGCTTCCACAATCTCTCGCACTTTCAATCTTCGGTCGGCCAACACCATATCGTGAATTTTTTCGATTGTTTCGGGTGTAGAGACCTCAACTGGGCGTCCAGGACGTTCGGCATCTTCAGTGCTTGTACGGCCACAACGAAATTCAGTAAACCACTTTTTTACCATTGAAATCGATGGTGCAGAGTCCCCATAGTATTTATCAAGCTTAGCCTTGGTCTCGGTAATGGTTTTTTTTCGCAAGAAATAATGCTTAATAAGCACACGAAATTCACTTTTTTCCATTTTCTCCTCAAATTAGTGAGTAGTCTGATAAAAATAGCTGTCAAACACAAACTAACTGACGCAGCAAGTTTAAATTTTGACAGGAGTCAACTGACAGATGCCTGTTGACAGGAGCAGTGTTGCTGTTTCAGTAAAGAGGTCAGAAATTCAAAAAGTCACGGACTTATTGACCCGCCCTCGTATAAATGTCACTTCAAAACTAAATTATTTTTTGTGGGATGAACAATAATTCAAAAAATAAAAAAATAAACGAGCAGGGAGCTTTAGAGCTTTTACAAAAAACTAAAAAAAATATCAAACAATGTAGGACAGCAAAACTTCAATATCTATATGAATAAAATCAAGGAGCCATATTTTCAATTTTTTCAAAAACGCGTTCAATGTTCTAATGCGTCGTATGTCTACAGGGAGTCTATTGAACTATTTGCAAGATACTACACAAAAAAAGTTTCTAAAATGGGTGGTGCCAAAAGGAGGTATTTCGACAATAAGTTGTAAGTGTCAGAGATTGGGCTTTGCATATATTCACCCCTTATAAAAAAGATCTTTGAAACTTTAAAATAATATAAATGCCTAACAGGCAGGATTTTTAAGGACCTAAACAGCTC
Source organism: Volucella inflata (assembly GCA_928272305.1). Taxonomy (NCBI): domain Eukaryota; kingdom Metazoa; phylum Arthropoda; class Insecta; order Diptera; family Syrphidae; genus Volucella; species Volucella inflata. Next base: position 96,018,199 of record OV743720.1, read on the forward strand.
CATAGAATGGGATAAGCGGTGAGCATTACATATTCTTCGGACGGAACACTTTTGCAACACAACAAGTGGTTGGAGACTGGTGATGTATGTACCCCCCAAGTGTTTATACCATATTGTAACTTCGACTGAAAAATTGCGTAGTAGACTGTTTTCAAAGTATGATTCATACAACATTTTCTGAGTCGATAAAGACTACGAATAGTCGAACGCAGACAGTTTTTAAAGACCGTGATGTCTTCACCCCAACTCAGATTTTCATCTCTAACAACACCTAGGTATCTAAACTGTTTTACGACTTCAACTTTAAGACAGTTAACATTGCAGGTAACGCTGTCATTATATATGATTTAAGAGGCTTCCGCAGTACAAGTATAATTTATCATGCTTGGCCGGCAGCAGCTGAGTACATGGCAATATATTTCGAAATTAGGAGACTCTTGCATGTTAAGGCTGAAGTACATAATTTTAGTTTTGTTATTGACAATTAATCTGTGCTTCGCAAACCAGATTCGTTCTACATCATGGTTTATGTCAGCAGCCGGATCCAAAGGACAATGCCAACATCACCTACAAAAGCAGTGACTTTCCCACAAATGGTTGATCAAACAGAGAGTTGATGTAGATTAAAAACAAGATGGGGCAAAGGACAGACCCTTGCGGTACACGCAATGAAATAACTTTTGGGTCGCTAAGATAGTCATCCACTCTTAAATTTTGTGTCCTGCCTGTAAGATAAGAAACAAACCAATTAAACATAAATCCCGGAAAGCCAGCTTGTTCAAAAGAATGTTGCGATTGACCATGTCGAACGCCTTAGTGATATCCACGAAAAGACCGGCGCAATATTTTTTGTTATCAAGACCTTTGTTTATAAAGGAGCAAGAAGCCAGAAGAGCATCTTCAGTGGAAAGGCCCTCTCTAAACCCAAATTGTACTGGACAAAAAAAGTTTAAACTATTCAAACAGCCTTTTCAAATATTTTAGATATTGAAGGTAGCAAGGAAATCGGTCTATAATTATTTTTATCCATTTTGTCACCTTTTTTAAAAAGTGGTACCACGTACGCACATTTTGAATTTATCGGGAAAGTTTCCGGTATTAACAACATTATAGGCGATATTCTTAAGAGTAATGTTAGAAATGCCATCATTACCACAAGATTTCGTGTTGTTAAGAGATTTTATCATACTTAATAATTCGAACCCAGTAATTTGTTCAAAAAAGAAACTATTTCTGCAGGACGCTCTTTCCACTTTTCTAACACAATGTTGGCAATATGAAGGACAATCACTTTCAAATGACTTTTGCCCAATTGTTGAAAAAAATTCATTGAATGTATTGGCTATTGTACATGGATCAGTAATTTCAACACCTTCATTCCTCAAAATGGTTGGGCTAAGCCTATTTGTAAAGCTGCCGCTACTAAAATAATTTATCGCTTTCCATTCTTTTCTAGGACTACTTTGAGAACTAATCATTTTAGAGTGAAAATAACCATAGCGACACATTCGAATTTCCCTTTTAACTTTCTGGCTCATTTTTTTAAAACGACACTTAAGGCTAGAATAGAGTGGATGTTTGTAACACTTTCTACGGAGTTTGTTCTTAAGTTTTATTTTTTTTAAAGGATTGTACGGTTTATCCATGGCTTAAGTCTCATATCAGGTTTACTTTGAACCACTGTAAAGCTGGAAGTTTGGGGTTTGTTTCGTGAGCCTATGTCCCAAGCTCCATATTAAAATAAAGCAGGAGCGAATCAATATCACATCACCAAATCTAGAAAAGTAAAATGTAGAATTTCGCTCGCTAACCCAAAAAACTTGAACCACTTCCTTGATTGGTTAGGATTCCTTAACCAACTTAGACTTCGGTGAAAGCTAATATTAAGTAGGGAGAGAGTTGATTCTATACTGTTCTTGTAGCTCAACCTCTTCTTCTTCTTCTTCTTATCCTTTTATTAACCCTTTCCTCGTTATACGAACTTATGCGTAACGAGTTTCCAATTTTTACTGCATAGCTGCTGCTCCGCTTATGGGGTTGGCTTATGTCGCAGACCACAGAACGCGTCTACATAATGCTCGGTCCTGGATCGCTTCAGTGGTAAGCGCATTGCCATCTGAGAAATCCAGGAATTCTTTTTCCGACCTCGTTTTCTTACAGTTGGAGTGACCGTAGTTGATAGTGCCTTTTTAACCGGATTTTCCGCAGATCTTCTTTGAACGTGGCAATACCAACTTATTCTATTCGCCTCAAGCTGTTCGGTTACCGAGTTCTTTATACTCGTATGTAGACTTCCTCTTATACGCGTAGATCTAATACAATCGCGTTTAGTGACTCCACTAGACATCCTTAACATTTTCATTTCCGCTGCCGTCATTTTGTTTTTAAACGCTTCGTACATTGTCCAGCACTGTGAACCGTATATAAGAGCTGGTCTAACAACCATGGTGTAGAGTTTCTCCTTTAATTTAAGTGGAAATTTTCGGTCGCAAAAGATTCCCGAATTTTCCCGCCATTTCATCCACCCCACACTCACTCTGTGGTTTACGTCGTCGTCACATTTCGTTTCCATGTTAACGATTGATCCTAAGTACTTAAAGATAGTGCTTTTCGGAAGAACTATCCCGTCTAACATTATATCCGGAACAGGTCGCAATGGATGCGCCAATAGGCACGTCAAATGCCCCGTCTTTGAACGACTTATTTTAAACCCGTTTCTCTCTAGCGCATGAATCTCCATGAATCTAAGGCGTTCTGTAAATCTTCGACGTTATCGCTAAGTATAACTGCGTCGTCAGCGAAGAGAATTGGCGTTACATTTACTTCGCGCATGCCATCTTTTAAAAGATAGTCGAATACTACGTTAAAGAGGAAAGGGCTAAGTATGCTTCCTTGATGCACTCCGACATTAACTGGAAATTCTCTCGTTAGTCCAGCATAGCTTTTACCCGCAGTTTTTACGTTTCCGTACATGTCTTGTATTATTCTAACATACGTTTCTGGTATGTTTTGAGACCTCAGCGCGGCCCATATGAGATCCCTAGGCACTCGATCGAATGCTTTCTCGAGGTCGATAAATACCATGTGTAAATCCTCAGACGAATCTCGGTGCTTTTCCATTATTATTCGTAGGCTTTGGATAGCGTCCACCGTCGATCTTCCTTCAACAAATCCACACTGGCTATTATCGAGCTTTATCATTTGCCGAAGACGTTCGTTTAAGACTCTTTCGACGATTTTCATTGTGTGTGACATAAGCTTGATTGAACGGTAGTTGTTGCATTCTCGAGTGTCGCCTTTTCCTTTGTAGAATAGAACCAAGAAGCTACTTCTCCATTGATTCGGCATAGGTTGTCCACATTTTAATTTATTTAAAAGTTTCGATAGCCAAACGCTGCCGATCCCCTTCGTCTTCGACCAAAACTCTGATGGAATGCTGTATGGTACCGCCGCTTTCCCCCGCTTCATTTTTCCAATTGCTATACTTATTTCTTCGATTGAAAAGTCCGAAACTTCCTCCTCGAAAAGACCAGCTGTCGGCACGATATCACGTGGAAGCTGTTTGTTAAGCAACTCCTTGCAGTATTCAAGCCACCGGTCACAAATTTCCTTTTCATTTGTTAATAAGCGACCGTCTGCGTTTTTGATATATTTCGGCGAGGTTATTTCCATTGAATTTTTTCTCCTCTGTGCAGCGAGCTTAAAAATATTTGGCATTTTAGTATTGTACGACGTTTGAACTTCTTGGATAGCTTGTCGCCTATCCGCCGATCGTGAGGATATTTGTTCCAACTCCTGGTACAGGTTTTCCGCTGCTGCCGCTCGAGTTCGAGCCAGGACTTTCTTTGCGATCTTTTTAAGACGCTCGTATTCAAGAGCCAGTCGAGCTTTTTCGATATCGTCGCTCCGATCGCATTTTGTCCACGCTTGGAATGCAATCTTCTTGTCGGCCACAGCTCGTTTGGTTTCGTCATTCCACCACCATGTTTCTTTGCCGACGTGATGGTATTTCGATATAGTCCCCAGATGGGACTTTGCGAGTGTTATGCATTCCTCGTGCATGCTGTTCCACATTTCTTGCGGGCTAAGTGAGTCTGCGATACCGTTTATATTGTGAAGTACTTCTTAAGCCAGTGCGATAAATCTTGCGCTTCGTTCCTTCGATAGATTATACCACCGGATTTTTGGCTTTCCAAACGATGCCCGTGTTTTCGGTGGTTCCGCTGTGAAAAATTCTGTAATGAGCAAACGGTGTTGGCTTACTAGCGATTCTCCAACTATTACTTTACAGTCCTTAACACGGTTTCTCATCGACATTTTGCAGAGGTGATAATCTATTTGAGTTTCGTGGCCTACGCTGCTATAGGTGATAAGATGTCGTTGATGTTTAATAAAAATTGTATTTAAGACGGTTAAGCCGTACGCCCTACACGCTACAAGGATGTCTTCGCTAGCTGAATTTCTGGTTCCAAAGCCTTTACCGCCGTGGCAGTCCTCATAATCAACATTTGTTTCTCCGACGTGACCATTTAAATCTCCGCCTACGAAGAGCATCTCATCGATAGGTATATTTCTAAGCAAATTACCGAGCTCTGACCAAAATGTATCTTTTTCCGATTGGTCGCATCCATTTTGTGGAGCAACGTTAACAATGTTCCACGTTTCATTGTGTATGACGAGTTAAACACTCATCAAGCGGTCGCTTATTTTCAAGATACCAACGATGTTGTTTAGAAGATCCGCTGCAACAACGATTCCAACATCGTTTCGTCCATTGACCGTTCCATGGTAGAACATCTTAAATGCCTTAGTTTTTAAATCTAGAAAACATGCTTTATTTCCTGTATTGCACCACTTCGTTTCCTGTACGCACAGGATTTGTAGAGTTTTGCGACGCATAATCGCTTCCAGTTCTAAACTTTTTGAGGTCATCGATTCGACGTTCCAACTTGCAAACCGAAGTTTATGAAAATATTTTGGAAACTTCATTTTACCCGCCCCCGGAATCCGTCGGGCTCTGACACAAGCACTTCTGCTTGCTCTGGGATCACCCGAGTGCGTTGCAATCGTGGTGCCCAGCGGGGTAGTGCTATTAATTGCGATCATTTCCATGAAGTTTAAAGTTTGAGTGGTTTGACACTTGTATGCTCATTTCGAATTGATTGACTGTTCTTTTACCCCACCGGTAGTCTCCAGACGTTGGAACCCACTGATTGCATATAAACTTGTGGGAAAGTTTTAAGGTGTTAAAGTGTCACAGGCTCATTTTTGGTGTCATAGTTGCCTGTATATGATTGGTGCCCCATTTAGTCGCCTCTTACGACAAGCTGGGACGCACTGCGGCACTATTCTCTTTCCGATGCCGCACGGAAACTTGTAGCTTAACCTCTATTGTGGAATAACAAAGTATCAATTTCTGTACCAAAACTGCAGTGGAAGGTGCTTTAGACTACATTAGTACATTAGGGCAATTCGCAGATTGAATGATAACTTTTCCCATAACAACATAATAGATTTACAGACATCAGAAATATCCTCTCGGTACCAGTACCTGGACTGTTGGTACAGTGGTTTTCAAATTTGGGTAAACTTCCATGTTGTATCGATGGGTCTCAGACATGCCACTCTATTATCGTTTTTCTCAAAGACACTCTATAGAATTATCGGCCTCACACAAGGCTCAGAGTCATAGAAGTCCATCTAGCCTTTAACATCTTTACGGCCTCCCTCGATCGACTAAGAATCACTCTCTCTCAAATACGAGTAAGTTTAGAACAATGTTGAAATTTGCAGGTTCATCACTTTTCTCCAAGACGTGAAGAACCATATTGACAGCTAGCCCCATTCTCCATGGATTAGACAAAACCTACAAACGCTCTTTAGCATTTTTAAATATGCTTTAGGCGTACTTTCTCTTTGATTATGCAAATATTGGCCTAGTATGCCCACAGTAGTATCTGCCGTAAAAAATTTAACTGGTTCGTATGACTACTAGGTCTGGCGTGAGATTGAGACACATTCACCATCAGCAAGAACAAAGAGTGTGACATACTGGACTACCCACGCTGTATCGCTGCGTCTTACAATAACCGACTTTAAATACCTATTTTGATATGGCTACAAATTATAATCATTCCCAACTATATCACCTCTCTTGTGAGCTCTTCCCTAAAGTTACGTTTATACGATGGCCTCTTAGGATTTTACTACAGACTGGGCGTGTGATTAAAAAAAAGTTCGAAGCTAGAAAACGCCAAGCTACCAACGTCCTACACCAAATCAACAACATATTCACTAACGTACCCTTAAACCAGTTATAAATGCATCTACCAGGACGGCGCATCTTGACTTTTTTTTTAGTATCTCTCAAGTTGATCTTTCCCGTAGATGGTGAAGAGAGACAGAATTAAGTTGCGCATATACTTTCCCGATTAGGAACAACATCTTAGCCAGAGACGTGTTACGAAGTAATCAGTTTTCGTTCTTCTGCTACAGCTTGGAAGTTTTTAAGTCGATGTTGGTAATTTTGAACTTGTGGCTGAAGATACGAGCATCACTACAGTCAATCGCGATGTGATAAATTCGTCTTACAATGTCGATACACTTAAAATGAGAGCTACTCGTAGCTAATTTAGCATTTCGCCGGCAAGCGCCGCTTTGGTAATTTTTATGTATATGCCCTGATTTCTGAGAACGCTTTTGGTTTGAACATTACTTACAGAAACCACTTTTAGTTAAAGCATGCTTTTTCTCTGACTGATTTGGGCACATGAAGCTATTTTTGTTATAATTATCAGAGGCCCTTGGCTGCTATCATGCAGATACCTCTGCCATTCCATGCGATATGAAGGAACGGGTATAAGGAGCATGAACCACTGTAATTGCAATTCCTATAGCAAAAAGAACCAGGGCTTATAGGGATGCACATTCCCCATATGCGGCAGACTTTCGCAAGAGGTTTTGGGCTTCCGATACGAGAGCGAGAATCTAACAACAATCCGCAGCAAGGCTAAGTTCGTTACCATAAGCCTAATATGCATCCATACCCCTGCAAATAATTTTTATATTTTTTATTAGGCCTCCAAAAAATGTTTCTACGAGCTCTTGAAGAAGATATGTATGTCAGCAATGTCTGAAATATGATGTTAAAATCGTATTAGCACATCCTACGCTATACAAATTCTGGCAACAAACTAAGGCTTATTTACTTTGCCCTGGAAAGAAAAATCACTACAGCAAGTACGGGTATCAAGGGGATATGGCAGTCTCCGGATCATGAAACGCTAAATAAAAAGATTCACATTACGGTAGACGTCAGGTACGTCTCTGGTACCCTGGACGTCCGAACGACCCGAAAAATTAACTCTTACTCGCATTAACCGGCACAACAAAGTAAAACTAATGTCTGAAGATTTAACGTAGGAAACCTGCAATCGCAAGAGGACGCTTAAAGAGACGGCGCAACTGATGTGCTGGGTTTCACCTGACCAGCAACAAGAAATCCCTGTTTTGATGGAGAATGCCAGCTAGTACATGCAGTCAAACAAAGCGTATAAAGTGGTTCTGTAGATAAATAGAACGTATAAAGCAAGGAAATCCATGAAGATGAAGAAGGAAACCTTGTAGTAGAATTGCACTCGGTGCAGAGAATATGGAAAACAATTTTCGGCAGACTACGAATATATAACAGTGAAGAATTCCAACATTCCGCTGTTAGGCAGAATGAACCATTCAACTTGGACGATGGTAACCAAAACTTTCATTTACCTGACCAAAACGATGTAAGAACATCATATACACAGAAAAGAGGCCTGGCGGCTTACCAGTCAGGATACTCCAAGCTAAAAAAGTCTTTACAGAGAGCATACGCCAACTCATTTCACAAATCTGTGTATGCCTGATGAAAGGAATCTCAAAAAAGCAGGCTCCCTCAACTAAGCCAACTATAGAGGTGTATGTATCCTCAAAATTTCTTACCAGCCTTTCTTCCTTAGCCCTTCGTCAACATCACAATTGACCCCCATCAGTGCGATTTTAGACTAGGAAAGTCCACAATAGATCTTCTTACTCCAATAGATTTTTGAAAAATCACAAAAAGCCCAAATCGATGTACACCATTATTTCGAAGACTTTAAAGCCAAAAATGACGGCATTTATGGAAAAGACCTGCATAGAGCCATGTCTACTTTGCCATCCCTGCTGTCAGAATTGGTTGAGCGTTAAATGCTACGAAACTAAGTGTATGCTGTCAACTAGAAGGGACATACAACATCGACGAATAAGACAACGCGACAGTCTACAGCTTGATTATCGAAGTAATAAGGCCCTTTGTGTGCATTGGATCTGCTTAAAAATTTGGCAACAATACCTCAGCAGAAATAAAATAAGAACCACTCTTGCCAATAGCTGTTTCTTAGGGCTAATATTGAGCCTTGTATGCGTTGGCGGGTTTTGGAGGAGAAGATTCAACAACAAGCTATACGAACAAGTCAGAAAACTGCTCATCACTGGCCTAAAATAACAAGGACATGTAGAGCTAATAAATACCGATACTGCGGCCCACAGTGTCTTCGTTTCTAATCCTAGATACAACGCAGTAAAGGAAGACATCACGTTATGTGGCGTGCTGATGTGGAATGGAAAACTAAACCCACTTAGATTGCAGATCTGAAAGCAGTAACACCGGGCTAACTGGGGAGTCTTGTTAGTGGAAGTTCACCCCACATTGTATAGTTATGAACATAAGGGTTTCCGTTCTTTTTCAAATCTTGTGTTCAAGAGTCAGTAACATTCCAATCACTTTTATTATCATACACTGAATCTTGTCTGGTCTTACCCTTTAGACTTGGTATCTTTCCAGGACGTCGTAATGGTTTATGGTCTTTTCGAATTGCCAAGGTCACTTAGTCATTTAATTGCAAGTTGGATACCATCTTAGGTAGTGGATATAAGCTATTTTGCCTCTCTCTATGTCGGTGGATTGAATCTTCATTATTTTATTCAAAAGAGTTCTGAATGCTTAATATCGACATTATAACAACATTAAATTTATTTTTTTAAATTCTTTTGCAGTTGGTGCAAGTATTTTCCGTGTTCACAGCAGTTTTTGATGAATTTGAAAATCTCCGGCCTCATAGGACAAGGCTGATCTTAGGAACCCTTGGCGTTATGGCTGTTATTTCAGGATTGTGCTGCTCTAATGTGAGTTCCGAAATAGTTTTCCTTTTTATATTTCTAATTTCACCTGCATTTCTATTACAGAATGCCTTAATATTAACAGAAATTGCAACAAATTTGAACATATTCACTCACGGAACCTTGAATTTCATGCTTCTGGTGGCTGTAGTGTGGGTATATGGAAGCCAAAATTTCCAAAATGATATGAAGTTCATGACAAATCAAGTGTTTGCCACCTGGAAAGTGAACATATTGAAATTTGTCACCCCTATCTTTCTAATTCTTATGGTGGTAAGGCACTATCTTTGTCATATCAATTTCCATATAAGAGCTAAGATATAAATTCTCTTTTTAGATTTTGGGATATGTTTATGCCAGACACACGTTGAATCATTATTTGGTGAAGCCCTGGGCCACGGTTTCTCTTACACTTTTCTGCTTTTCATGGGCAATTTTGCCAATCTACTTCCTTCATAGAATCTCCCTGACAGAAGGTGCTATTGGAGAGAGATTGAAAAAATGTACTGAACCAGCTGATTGGTATCCTGTTGGTCCTGAAGATAAACTGCAGTATAAAGGGACAGAGAATTACCCAGAAACAGCACAAGCATTGGTGTTTTAATTTGCCTTAATATTTGTTCGACAGAAATAAAATAAAAACAAAAACATAGACCGAGCATAACTTTTCCGCGATTCTTCAAAATTGCAGATCTAAGATTCTAAATCAACCAACATCCCAATTATTTGCAAATTTGTATGATACAGGACCAGAGATAAGGGTTGGGTCTGACTAGGGAATGAAACACGAAGGTAATCCTTTCTGAAGGGTTCTATGCTTTGTCACATCTTCAATTTATGGATTAGTGGATTCAGTGTCATGTCATTTCCTTCGTTTCATAAACAATGAAATTCCTCAATTAATAAAGTCGACACTAAGCGCGGTCTAGGGGTGACATCTTTCAGTTGTACACACCCAAATGGAGCAATGCACCTAAGAGGGAGGGCTCTTCTACTGCGTCGTTCTTCCGGCTATGAATTGAAGACTCTTCAGGCTAGAGCATCGTATTCAATCGCTCTACATGATTGATGTCCACTTTTCTAATAAAGTCATTGTATAGCTGTATGATTTTTAGATACAGCGCAGGACTGGGATGACTAAGGTTTGAGGTGTTTCTTGGTTAGACCTCATTACCCAACTAATTATCCCCAAAACAGACTCTTCGAACCAGAGCACTGGCGTCCACTAGCGCTACATGACCCAGTCATCTGAATCAGTGGGCCTTCAATCTTCCCATTAATTCGATGCGGCTGTACAGTCCGTGCAGTTCTTCATTGTATCTCCTCCATTACTCACCGGCTTTGCCGACGGGACCAAGAACCACCCGAAAAATTGTTCTCCCAAGGCAGCCAAGAACATCCCTATCCATGTTAAAAAAAATGACAGCGCATCACCTTGTCTAAATCCTTTTTTGACATTAAAGGTCCCGGTGAGATCTTTACCGACTTTGCAGCCTCTATCGCTATTCTGCACAGACTTCTCTATAGATGCTGTCATACGCGGCCTAAAAATCCATAAATAGGTGGCTGAAACTCATGGACTTTCTCCAAGATCTTTTGTAGTGTGAATATTTGGTCGATGGTGGGCTTTCCTGGCCTGAAGCCACACTGATATGGACCTATCAGGTTGTTGACGAAAAGCGATGTTAAGAAGACTGATGCCTCTGTAGTTGGCGTAGTTCAGTGAGTTTCTTTTCGTGCTGAGGTTCCATTCATCGGGCATACTTTCGTCCGACCATATTTTAGAGATGAGTTAATGATGATGCTTCTTACCAAGTCATCGCTTTAAAGAGCTCGGCAGTCAGGCTTTCCGCTCCAGCAGCTTTGTTGGACTCCAGCTTAAATATTGCTATCTTCACTTCATCCAGGTCAGTTTAAGAGAATTGTTGATCTACATCGTCCAGAATAAAAGGTTCATTTTGCCTGACAGCGGTATTTTTTAATGGACGTGCATATCCAAACTTCGTTGTCCTTGATTCGTTTGCATGGGCTGTCAAGAGCAGACCCGTATGTATCCGAGGCTTATTGTTGCTTCGTAACCTTCATCTTTGTCGGGCAGTTACCTCGGTGGCACAACGCCCAAACTGGAGGACCAGTTCCATTGCTGATACCCCTGGGACGAGGGCATCTGGGAATTCATCCGCTGTCCCGTTTAAAGTTCTCCTATTTTTGTCTGCTGGTCAGCACTCGTACTAAACCGAGCTATCAAGTACCCGACGGTTACCACTTAGAGGTAAAATAAGAACAATTGATGTTAAAAAAACAATTGCAACACTGGATAACATCAGGTTGACTCATCTTAACGGCTTTCCAATTTGTACTATACATCACCTAAGTTGTCTGCAGTGTAGCCAGTAGATCGATATCGACGGATAACGAAAATGTGACGAAACAATTGTTTAAATCGTCAACGAGATCTCTAATTGAATTCAAAAGATGAGACAACCTCAAACCTGCCTGAAGTAAGACTTAAACTATTCTTGCTCTCTAAAATAAACAAATGATCACGACCGTAGGTAAAACTGGATTGACCACACAATACCTTTAGGCAAAAGCCAATATCAACCGAATTTAACCTAGAGCCGGTTGAGTCAGGCCCAGCATGATCCAAGATCACTCGCTAACGAAAACAAAATAAAGCAAAATACTCGTAAACAAAACGCAAAATGTTGTACGAACTTTTGTGAATAGAATAAATGCGAAAAAAACAAACTCTTCTCCGCTCTCCCGGCTATTTTTAGAGCTTTTTTAGCTCTCAAACCGTTCGTTGGCACGTTAAACTGATAAAGCAGCATTTTTTTTTGTAATTCACTCATCTTGGTGCCCCTGTGCTGCTAAACCAAAACTGATAGGATGTTTGAATAAAAAAAATTCATCAACCTAGTAGTGAGCTTCGAATCAGTATATTCTAATCGTTGGTCTTGTCAGATCAAATCGGTTGCCTGGTAAAAATGTCGGTTAAAACGTTTGTGCCGTACAAAGATCGGGGATTTTGGTCGAGTTCTGGTGACTTTATTTCTGCTTGCGTTCTCAATGCCTTTCAAATAAACATCGCCAAAGTTATGATCTTTATACCAACAATATTTTCCGGAGGAAGTGAGTCCAAATTGTATAGTACGAGTATTTCAATTCAAAATTACCATTTCAGATAAGAAATCTTTAAGAACAATTTAATTTCGTTTAGTGGCTAGTAAAACTAGTAAAACAGATATTGTGGGACGTTCAGTGAAACTAAAGTCTGAGTTGAAAGTGAAGGTTATTGTGAAGTTCGGCATAAACAAATTAATCACAATATTGTTTTTTTTTTGGCGCCAAAGCCATAAGAAATTGGAAAACAAACATCTCTAGCACTTTTTGTTGTTTTTCTTTATTCACGACGAAATCTGTACACAAGTTTTTTAGGAAGAGATTGAAATTCGCTGCTGAATATCTGTAGACATCTTACTTGATTCGAAGTATTTTGCAGAGATAAGCGGTTGCCTATTGGGGTCAACTAATTAAGATTATTACAACCATTACAAATCTGCGTTGTGAGTTTGATTTCTCTACTTGTTGTTAGCTCTGTGTTTTATAATCTTCGTTTATAAAGTAAAGTCCCTTTAAATGTGCAAAAAGACAATTTATTTTTACTTAGGGGCCTCTTGAACCGTAGAGTCTTTGTTTGACTTTCGACAGCCTTGCTTTTCTTCGATCCCGGGCAAAATTTTTCCAGTTGGACAAATATTCTGTCATCCACCACAGGTTTATTGTTAAACGAAGGTTTAGCATCATTTGTTGCCTCAAATCTGGATCCACATTGCTATAAGATTGTTGTGCATTCGCAGTAGGAAGTGTAGTCGACTTGCTCTGGCTTTCTGGAATGCATACACTTCTTGATAAAGCTGCTTTGCTTTTCTGCTTATCGGCCTCACAGAGTAGAACTGTTAATTTCCATGTTTTGTACAGCATGAATTTTGACTTTTGAGTAAGCATTCTTGAATACATTTGTTTTGCCAAACCGAAGCGGCGGCAGCTTTTCGTGAAAGTTTATTTAGTTTATTAGTGTTTTAGGTAAGTTAATTTTGTATGAAATTGATTGATTCGATGGATCGTTAGCCATACATATAATTCAGATATTTGTAAATATGCGGATGCCAAGCTAATAAAACTTTTGTTCTTTCGAGGCAATCCAGTCATTGATCCATTTTCGTAGGAAGCGAAGCGCTGCTCAGAAGGTGCGTGCATAACTATGCAAATAAGTATCTGGTAAGTGAGCTGAATGCGGAAGTATTTTCCAATTAAACGCCTCAATCCTCTTCTTGACCAGTTGTGCTCTGTGTACTCGTATTGTTTTTTCCATATGCTGATCCGTACCATGGCTTTCAAACTTATGGAGACGGATTGGATTGGTATCACATTTAATTAATCTCCGAATTGTTGTTATAAAGGGTTTTCCAATAAGGACTTGACAACTTTTTTTTAAATAAAACGCAAGCTATTTGAGATATTTCAAAAACTTTATTATCGGCTTGAAGTACAATCAAAACATTTATGAATGGAACTCGACTTCGTTCAAATGGCCAGCGCGGGCACATTTGCAGCGGCCGATTCGTTGGACCCAATTTTCAACGACTCGGCCACACATTTCGGCTGCTATATCGGTGATCATGGTGCGATAACGCTGACCATCCACAGTAAAGTGACGATCATTATCGTCGACGAAAAAATATGCCCTAATAACGCCGCCGGCATGATAACCGCACCAAACAGTTATTTTTGTGGATAAAGTGGTAATACATGAAGCATATGTGGATTTTTACCCGAGCAATAACGCATATTTAGCTTATTGACGAATCCATTGAGCCAAAAATGAGCTTCGTCACTGAAGATGATTTTGCGATGAAATTCCCAATCTTGGCGCATCTTTTCCAGAACCCAATCGGGGAATGTACGTCAAATGGTTCAAATGGCCCATCGGCTTCAATTCTTGAGTCAGCTTGATCTTGTATGGGTGTAAACCAAGATCCTTACGCAAAATACGCTATAATGTGGTCAAAGCGATGCCCAATTCTTGAGAACGCCGTGGAATTGACTGATTTGGATCGTTTTCTACGGACGCCTGAACGGCAGCGATATTTTCGACACCTTGACCAACCCGTTATCTCACTGACACGAATATGTAGACTCAAATTTTTGCGCTAAACTTGTTATTGCCTCTCTACTTGGGCGAGAATTACGACCGAAAATTGGAATAAACGCTCTTACCGACTCCGAATTTCGGTAGAAAATTTTTATAATTTTGCTGACGTTGCTCGTTCGTGTACTTTACCATGATGAAAATGTTGAGTTTACTGAATAAATTGACAGTGACAGTTTGATGATAAGTGAAAGAGTGCGTTTACAAATTAAATTCAAAGTTGTCAAGACCCTATTGGAAAACCCGATATTTGAGTGATATCCTCATCCAACAATGCTTGCAATTCGCTCTCTTCAAATTGTTGTCGGTGGTCTTTCACGATCTTTAGTTTTCACGTCAACATAGCGAATTTTTATATTTTTTTCATTTTCACCGAACGCTTCGACAAAAATTCGATGTGATACTACAGCAGTTTTTCTCAATTGATAACAGAAAGGCAATGCTGTTGGCAAATCGTTGTCGCCACATACAGAATAAAATGGGTGTTTTTTTAAGAGCTTGCAACCTTTAAATAATAATACAAGACAGAAATATTGAATGGAATAAACTTTTTTTTTATTATAACCTGGTAGATAATATCATTTATTTATTTTTTAAATATGATTTCCGCTGCGGCTACAAGTTACATGGTCCATTCGATCAGTCCAATTTTTCACTCCTTTCTTTAATAAATCTGGCCGTATGGTGTCAATGGTGGCTAGAATATTGGCTTCCAATGCTTCAAGAGTTGCTGGTTTGTCAGCAAAATCCAATGACTTAACATAGCCCTATAAAAAATAATCGAGAGGCGTTAAGTCGCACGAAAAAGCACTTCGCGCTACAGCAGTAATATTCTCTGCGGTGTGGTACCCACATTTGTTTGTCTTGTTGATGGTAAAATTGACGAAGTGCTCTATGAACAGATTTATTTATTTCAAAGTGAATTTCCACAATTTGGAAGCGTTATTCTAGCGGTAAATGATCCATGATGAGTTATCAAACCTTACTGAACAGAAATGTCAACACAGTTTGACATTGACAGCTGTCAAACTAGAGACCATCGAAACTTCTCTTGCAGCTAAAAAAACACTTTTTATAACATTTTCAACGCTATTACCAACTATGCTGTTGTATGAAACTTGTGTTGTTATGAGTTGAAAAACTTTGTCAGATGTCAACAAGGAAATGGTACAAATAACACAGTTTGATGGAAACTACATTGACAGCTACGGCCATCTATGGACATGTAAGATCTGACCTTATTGTCAAGGCCGGCAATATCATTTCGTCTATCAATAGTGATGGATTGAAGAAATCCCCTGTCAGGGAATCTCCTCTTCGAAATCCGGAACAAATTTGGAAGAGCTTGGAGGAACTGTTCTTAAATTTCACAATACAAGTACACAACTTCTGCGCGTTACTCGGGGAAGACGTTCAGTATTCAGAAATGTCTTTGTTCCCGCGTACTAAGTTGAGAACTTAGTGCACGCACTCTAACAGAAAATAACTTATCAAACCATCCAATCAATAGGCACAAAATAGGTACAAAATACCCCGAACGACTTTCTAGTCTATGGAAAATTGTCAACGATTTAATTGCTCATAATTACTCAACGTGTTTTTCTCCGGCAGTTGATGATAACCTATGACTTTCTTTGATGCTTTCCCAATAATATTGCTATGTTTTTGCTGTTATAAATTATCAATGCGGTAAAGTAAATGGAAATGTGGACACCTATGGTAGGACAGTTGGTAGGCATAGACTACGTCACGTCTGCCAACGGACTTACTCGTAGGGTTATTAACTTAACGGCAGGACGCGACATCAATGCTTTTTCGTCACCACAATATACACCAGGCAATAGACAGAAGGCAGGGCTCCAGTATTCTGAACGTTTGAAAATTCTGGGAAGTCAACATTATCTCGGATCACTACCTCATTGCAGCCAAAGTGCGAATGCGGATTTTCCAAGCGCCACCACAAACAACAACTACTTTGAGACGGTAAAACATGGAAAGCTGCAACCGCAAAAGACCGCCTTAATCTGCGCCGAACTCGTATCTCAAAAATTGTCAACTCATTCCTCAGATCTTGTCTGAGAGTGATTTTCCAAGACCTTCCCAACTGCGCCAGCTATAGAGGAGCATGTCTCAGGTTTAAGACAAGGTGAGAACTTTTTATGTGACTTCGTTAACATCGTCCTTAAGAGATTTGTGCGAAACTCATAAAGGAACACTGGAGGCACAATCTTTGAAAAATCTGTGCAACTGCTAGCGGACGCGCCGATGATATCGACAGAATAGGGTACAGGATGCTATAGCCGCTAGTATTGATACGGAAGTTGCCAAAATGGGTTAAACGGTAATTGAGGGAAAAAACTACAGACAATCGACAGCTTTTATTTGGAGGTAGAAAGGTATTTTGATTATGTCGGCTCTTCTATACATTTTACCAACAAACCCTGAAAAGAAATGAAACGGAGAATTGCTCGTAACAATCATTGTTTGTTTTTGGGTTGCGAAGGCAATTAAGTACTAAGGCCCTATCCCAATAATTTAAGGCGACTCTATATAAGACCTTCAGCATTCCAGTTCTATTTTACGGGGCTATAGGATTTATTAGAGGCACAGATGAAAGCACTCTTAAGATTCAACTTTGAATTTTATGAGCTGTACACTGGCATCAACGAAGTTACTCGTAAAAAACAGTGCATCAATCGCCTAATATGGCAAGGATGTGCACACCAATACTCCGGTCCGCAGAGTATTTGAATCTAACACAGAGAGGCAACACAGTAAAGTAAGACCTCAGCTAAGGTCGTGCGCACCAAAAGAAGGGACCCCAACGGACTTGGAGTACGCAACTGGAGGCAGTAACCTAAAGACCGGGCTAGCTGGTGAGGCTAATTAGCTGAGACTAAGGTTCACTCTGAACTGTAGCGCCATCTAAGACGAAGTAGGTGTTAAGTTAGCTTCAATTCCTGGGTCAACTGGACCTTGTAAGTGAATGGTCCACCCTTTTTCTATGTTCGGTACAAAGTCCCACCAAAGGTAATACCTTTAACTCTTTCAAAGGGTAATGCCCATAGCTTAGGTATTGTGATTGATATAGTGGCATCTATTGGTCTGAATATGCCAAAGAAGCTCAAATTTAGTAATGCTTTCAGCATAATAACATCTGTTTAAGGCTGTGACAAAAAACATTTAATAACAAAGACAAATGTTTATGGTTCCTTTCTAGTTACATCAATAATTGCGGTGCTTGTTTACGCATTGTTGTATGCCATTCCAATTATATTACTTCACTCATTTCTGGGTCAGTTCTCTCATTCTGGATTCATATCAGCATTACGGATAGCTCCACTGTTCAAGGGTAAGTATGGTCTTAAAAGTTGAAAACATGAGGATGAATGGTTCCCTTCTAGGGTTAGGATATGCTGGTCTTGCTCTGAACCTTCTGCAAATGGCATTTTATGGTATCTTCACAGCTGTGCCACTTCTTTTCCTTCTTTACTCGTTTCAGACCCATCTACCATGGAGTTGCGAGAATGCCGATTACTGGCTGAAAGATGAAACCAATTTCAACCCTGTAAGAACAAGAATATCTTAAAGATGTTTCACTTCTATGTTCACTTAATTTCCAACACCTAGAACTGTCGCATTGAAAACTACACGTGGTCCAATGAAGAAATTATGAAAGCTCCTTCGGTAAATTTTTTTTCGTAGGTCAACCTCCAACTATCATCACATTCAGATACAGATACAGTTTTTGAAAGTTCAGGAATTGTTTTGTTTTTTTTTGTTTAGGAGCAATGTTGGGGGATCGTATTCATTAACACTATTTGGACTTGTGTCGATAGTATGGACAGCAGTAGCTTTTGTACTCCAGTGCAAAACCGAAAGAGTAAGGATTGTAATATTTTTTTTTTTTTTTAATTTACTAACTAACCAAAGAGTTGTACAGATTGGGAGAATTTTTAAGTATTGTGCCATCACCATCATCAATTGCTTGGTGATTTTGTTCATTGGATTGTCCTCTCTACCAGGTGTTAAGGAAGGCTTAGCCAATGAGTTCTCAAGTCATGTTGGAGCTCTATTTGATTGGAATAAATTTACCGACCTCATTCCAATGCTGTTGTTTATATCAATCGGCTCAGGATGGGGTAGCATCTTAAGTCTGGCGAGTTACAACACATTTCGGACAAATCTTATCAAACGAAGTTGGATAATTTGGATATCACAATTTGGGGTCCTGGTTATGACGACTCTGTTGTGTCAATTTTCCAAATACCATTTGAGACGTAGGTTTTGTTTTAATAAGTAAAGATTCTATTAAGATACATGTGTTAACGTATGATCACATTTTTAAAGGAAAGAACCCGAGAGTGACGGAAATTGAGCTACAAATGCAATGGATGCCATTCGTGAATATTCCTAGTTCTCTGGCAAGCTTAGAGATGCCTCATTTGTGGACGTGGATTTTTCTCATTATGCTCATAGTAGGAGCATTCAGTCTTTTGGTAAGTAAATTCTAAAAAGAAGACGCATATAGAAAAACTAATTCGTTACAAACAAAAATAACTGGAAACTTACGGAAATAAGCTCATTTAATTGTGATTACAAAGTCATCTGTAAACTGATTTGTCGTTTAATGTTTATTTAATATAATGGTTTAGATTTTGGGGTGTAAGCTGCAAAAATACGTAGGCTTAGAAGTAATTACATCTCTATGTACGTCCGCGTCATTAGGTACATGCCAGCTGTTTTCGCTGTTTCGCAGAAGTAGATCCATGCCCACACCTCCTAAATTTCTCAGGTTTGAGGCAACCTAACTACAAAAAAAAATGCCATTATTCTTCTCTCGCCATGATCTAGCCTTTTCCGTGATATAACTTACCAAACTTCAACTCAATGTACGAGTAATCCCTTTTCCAATCCGGAATTCAGTTTCATGCGTTTAAAATTCATCTTCGTAAGTAAATCATCAACTGCTGATTAATTTTTTTACTTTTTGTCTGGTATCCCTGTATCCTCATACTGAACTCGTTATTACTTGCGGATTCAATAAACACAATTCTGGGTTGCTGCGACATTCTGAATAGACAACACCCGGAGGACGTTCGCTGTGGGAAATAACTTACCCTGCCCACGCGAATACCAGACGTTGATAGTCACACATCCAACACTTTGTCCTTGTTTCGAACACTTCACCCTGATAACTACACCGTTGACATGCTCCCTTCTCTATGGCCGTCGAACCATTGTTTCTTATCAGCTAAATTTTCGTACAGTCCATGCAGTCAAGGAAACAATTTGTTAAAGAACCACATGGCAATACGAGAAAGCTTATTGGGGGAGACTTAACAGCTTTTTTAGGAATTTCAAATGGTCGTTACGATTCCTCAATAACGACGTGGATGCCGCTCCTGATATAATCACGGACGCTATTTTCTTTGGAATGAGATCCGTTATCTCTGAGGTAAAAAATACTACAGTGTCCCAAAGGTAGTAAAAATTTTTGGTATTTATTCAAAAATATTAGAAATCCTGCCTTATCGTCTATCACTGGGCTTATTTACTATGTAATTCTAGCAGTTAGGCAAGCCAATCTGCTTGCTGCATACTTCAAGGCCAGTCAACACTTTCAGATTGTGCTTTGTCCCTGCCTACTCTGGGGCACGTCGAATCTTCAACGTGACGAATGTGGTTTCGCACTCGCTTAGTAGGAAGAGTGATTAAAGATCTTAACATTCACAAATCCATCTGATACAGATGGTATATATGGTTTCCATTTTTTTGAAGAAGTGTTCGTCTATGCTAGCAAAACCATCTGGAAAAAAGGCAAATCTTCTTCTCTCTTGTATACAGTACCCATTGTACTGAAATCCCTTCTTTCAAATGTTCCCGAAAAACACGAAAACTTATTCATAGCTGACAGTACGGCCTATGAAGCAATAGGTCCAATGGCGTTTGGTGGCATATCTCATCGGAAAGTAGAACTGAAACGTATATCAATCTGGAGAAAGCAAGATATTGTAGTAAAAACTAATATTTATATTTAAAGCATTTAACAGAGTTGACATCAGTCTCTTTTGCGTGCATTTGGAAACGATAAGTCTCTTCAACAAAAGATTAGAACGGAACGTTCCATTCAAGTCGCCTTGGATGGTTTCATTTTTGATATTCACAAAATAAGTTTTAATGTGCCCCAGGGTTCCATTCTGACCCCCTAACTGTTTAATTTTCATCAATGATCTCTTGTCTGTCACTGCTAATCAAACATATTCATTTGCTGACGGCAGTACTCTCTGCTGTTCACATACATACTTTTATATTCTTCGGTTTAAGAGAAGGAAGCGCAAGATATGTTAACCTATTGGGGCACTATCAACAGTGCAGATTTTAATTTTCCCAGAACACAAAGCTGTGTGCTGCTGCTGGAGTGAAACTGAAACACCAGTGCCAATTGTTCGGGAAGTTCGTCTAGCTTGTCTGCATTGAGGTTAGTCTTTTCCAAATTATTATTAGTTTCCTTGTTTCCAAGGAAGTAAATCACCCACAGTAGAGAATGCAGCCCATACCCAGTGCCAGTTGAAACCAGGTGTCGACAATATCTACTGCTACACATCATTTTGGCAGCGTACTTCAAGTAGAAAAGTTTTGAAATCGGAAGTCTTTGGTGAACAAAGGAAAAACAATCTTTTGCTTACGGATCACATCTCCCGAAGCGCATTCCGGAGTTTTTCGGTCTTACAACGCACATGAAACTCAAGTGTCAATAGTCTAAATGTCAGCCATTAACGGCTACTTTCTCAAAGGCATCTTTGTTCCGTTTACAAAGAAGACGTTGTTGGTCGACTATCTGCTGATTCCAGCAATATGGACATTATCTCTGTAGTGAGCGCCTGCTGGCGTAGTTAAGTAAAGAATATGAGTCCAGAAAAGGATCTAATCGGGCCTTCACGGATTGTTGGAAAAAAATCTAACTGGCATGCACCGATATCACCTTCTTGTAAATCGGCTGCATTCAATTTTACTCCTCGTTAGGAAGCTTGCACCTGTTTTCAGTAGACATATACGCAATTCTGTTGGCAATGAACTATAATGTGAAGCTTCGATAAGGGTGTTGAAGTATCCGCTTCTCAAGACTTAATTTAATCCAAGCTAGCTCGAACGCTAAATGCACTGAGTTTTGTTTCGATCCCAGGTCATAGTGGGATTCTGGCAAATGAGACCAACCATGAACTTGCTGGGCAAGGCTAAAGAGAGAATTTTTCAGAGCCTCAACCTGCAATTGAATTTTCTTTCTTTGTTAACCCGAATTCGGCTTCCACTGATTGTTGGATTTTTTATGGACATAGCCTTAATTAGCATCAATTTCCTGGATGCCGGCAGACCAAACTTAAGCGTCCTGATTTCTCTTACAGGTCCTTGACTTAATGCTATCCTTCAGTATGTAGGACTCAAGAGTGTTTATTGAGGTGATACTTTTAAAGCACTTTCTGGTTACTTTATCCACTTTATCACAAAAGCATTTATTCGTCTTTTTATGGAAGACTGATAAATTCCATCAAATGGAGCATACAACGAGAAATGTGACTTGTTCCCTCCCTGGGGTCTGTGGTCTGACAGAGAATAAAGAAGTCAACAAGGATTGGTTCATTAATATGCCTACAAATGACGATCACTTCAGCGCTGTGGTAAATAATCAGATAAACGGTCTTTGCTTGATTTTTTTTAAGGACAGCTATGAAGATCCAAATCCAACTGCACATTGCTACTATTGTAAAGGGTTTTACAATAAGGACTTGAAAACTTTTTTTGAAATAAAATGCAAACCATTTGAGATTGAAGTGCAATCAAAACATTTATGAATGGAACTCGACTTCGTTCATATGGCCACCGCGGGCACGTTTGTAGCGGTCGATTCGTTGGACCCAATTTTCAACGACTCGGCCACACATTTCGACCAAAACGGCCTCTATTTCGCATTCAATGTTGGCTCTGAGCTCTTCCAACATTGTCGGCTTGTTGTCATAAGCCAATGACTTAGCGTAACTCCACCAAAAATAGTCAAGCGGCGTTAAATCGCACGAACGAGGCGGCCAATCGACTGGCCCAATTCTTGAGATAACACGCTCACTATACTTACTCTTCAATAAATCGATTGTAACGTGTGCTGTGTGGCTTGTGGCACCATCCTGTTGAAACCACATGTCGTCCAAGTCCATATCTTCCAATTCGGGCCAAGATCCTTAGGCAAAATACGCCATAATGTGGTCTGAGCGATGCCCAGTTCTTGAGAACGCGTGGAATTGACTGATTTGGATCGTTTGCTACGGACTCCTGAACGGCAGCGATATTTTAGACACTTCAACCAACCCGTTATCTCAATGACAAGGCAACATCACACAACGAATATGTAGACTCAAATTTTTGCACTAAACTTGTTATTGCCTGTCTACTAGGGCGAGAATTACGACCGAAAATTGGAATTAACGCTCTTATGTAAAGTTGCAGTTACCGACTCCGAATTTCGGTAGAAAATTTTTTTAATTTTGCTGACGTTGCTCGTTCGTGTACTTTACCATGATGAAAATGTTGAGTTTACTGAATAAATTGACAGTGACAGTTTGATGATTAGTCAAAGAGTGCGTTCACAAATTAAATTCAAAGTTGTCAAGTCTCTATTGGAAAACCCGATATTTGATGTGTTCGCATTCTGTAAGCTCCGGGACATTGTCATTGCGTAATGGTGTATTTTGGGCCGGCGTTTTACTTATACATCTCTCTATGTTATAAAAGAAGCTTTAAAAAAAAAATTGAATTCTGTTCTTTTTTTCAGATGGTGCAAATGTTTTCAGTGTTCACAGCCATGTTTGATGAATTTGAAAAAATTCGCCCTCATAGAAGCAAAGTGATTTTTGGGACGGCAGGCATTATGTCGTTATTGTCGGGGGCGTTTTGTTCTGCCGTAAGTATCTCTAGTTTCCTTTTTGCTGTTTTGTTTTAATTCACCTTTCTTTCAGAATGCAGTGTACCTAACTGAAATTGCTACAAATCTGAGTATACCAGCTCATGCGTTTTTGAATCTGTGGCTGTACATTGCCGTCCTTTGGGTATACGGAAAAGAACGTTTCCAACATGATGTACAATTCATGACGAGTCAAGTGCTTTCTGTTTCGAAGATATTCATCATGAAGTTTATTACAACTCTACTTTTGCTTGCAATAATAGTAAGGCACTAAAAGATACAATTTCTTTCGTTTTCGTTTAAATTTTTACTTCTTTTCATAGATCTTGGGGTCGTACTATGCTTTATCTACTTTACACTTTAAGATTTTCGAAGACTTGTCAATAGTATATTCTGCACTAGCTGTCCTGTCATTTTCCATCTTCCCGTGTTTTTGCTTTTTTAGACTGCGGTTGGCAAAGGGTACTATTGCAGAGAAGTTTTTGAGATGCACCAAACCAAGTGATTGGTATCCCAGTGAAGCCGAGGAGAAATTCCACTACGAAGGGACGGAAAATACTTTCGAATCTTCTCAACGACTGACTAACTAACCAGCTAACTTTTTATTTTTTAAAATAAAAATATATTCAAAAGTGTTTTAATTGTTTACGGACAAATCTCATATTAAACTCAGAGATTGAGGCCTGTTTGAGTTATAGGGGTTTTTTTTCGATAGAGACACTACCGACCAGACTGTCATTTTACGTCAGTTCTGCTTTTCAACACTTCTTAATCGATTTATAAACTTGCTAGCAGATAGGTTATCATTTTACCTAATTGACAAAAGATATAAAGTAATTCTGAAGAAAAAAAAAACTAGGATAGCGTCAGGGTATAGGCTAGATGGCGAATCAAAATTTGGTGCAATATGCATTCAAAGAATAAGATTCACGTTGTGTAACAAGAACTGTTTACTGCAAAATGCAAATTTGGTGTTTAATGTCGTTACATAATGTCTTCGCTAGTTCTTGAAGGGCTACACTGAAAGTATTCTTGGACATATGACAAGATTAAAATTTGTCCAGTGTATTTTCTTATTTTTGAAACAATGAGTGCAGACGATTATTTATAAACAAGCGGTAGTGAGGAAGTAACCGAAGTCTTCCTTTCCTTAACAGCAAGATCACAAGGTTCTGAAATAACACAGGTGTGAGAGAGTTACTAAGCCCCAAAGGGGTAAAAACTAGACGTAACACTTCTAGAAGTATGTTGGTAACCCTAAATGATAATACTCCAGGTGGTACTCGTAATAACGACAATCCAGCGACAGGGGCACAAATTTTGCGGACTCCAACCAACATACTTCAAAAACCGCTAGCCAATTGATTTCGATAACTCTTGCGGCTCTTTCGACGACACATTTTCCAGATTAATCTGGATCGACAGAGATAGCAACGGAGTGGCCTTACCTGTTAGGCTTAAATTCCATCAGAATGAACCAGGTTTTGGTCAGAGTATTGGTTTTGATAGGTTGTCTCGGGAACCCGAAAAGATGGAACTAGCTCCGGCAGAGGTATTTTTTGAAGGAAGACCAGAGCATTTACGGATCCAAGCAATGACTTGATGGCAAGAACAACCAGGCTGGAATTACCTGGAAAATTTGAAGGCACTTACACCGAGCTCCTATTGACGAAGCTGATCGTGAGCTGAATAACAAACCACGCCGTAGGCATATGCCCTATTATATTACAAAAAGCTATAAATCAGCTGCTGGTAATTCTGAAATAAAAACTTTACTGCTTCCCTGGCCCTGGCATACATACCAAAATCCTGATAAATAGTAGGACTACGTGCTCTCCCTGAACTTAGACCCATAAGTCTGACTTCCTTCATGTCAAAGAGCATGGAGAGAAATGTCGAGTTCCATGTCTGTAAAACTATCTTGCGAATGCATCTCTTGTCTCTGATGCACACGGATACTTACGCGGAAGGTCTTGCGAGCGCGCGCTTCAAAATCTGTTAGGCAGAATTGAAGGCGCAGTCGGCAACAAAAATAAGCGCTGTGCATTCTCAACGACATTAAAGGTGCTTTCAATAACCTAACTTTGTACGGCTTGTGTAACTCATTCCATACAAGACTTGGACGAATTACTAGTTTCATAGGTACAATACTGTTGAATGGGGCATTGATTGAGGGTACCGGATGTGGCCAAAATGTGGTGGCAGTGGTAAAAAAGTGTTGCCTATTGACGTGATCATTGGCATTCTATTCTGACATCGAACATGTTTATAGACTTATTGCTTAACACAGTTCTAATTAATGCTCAGGCATATGCTGTTGATGGAGATCGTGGTTAGCGACCGTTCGCTGTAAAATGCAGTCTGTCCTAGATGGTACCGACGTTTGGTGCACTAGAAATGACATTTCAGTCAATTATCTCAAAAGTCAGATTATGCCCCATACGAGAGCAGAAACCTGACTCTTTGGGTACTAGGTGGGGTGAAAAGTAACCTACAATGACCGCCAGAATGCGCTGATACTGCAGAAAAGGTTAAGGTGTCTTGAAGTCCGTTCATATTTAGGCAAACATGCCAAATTTCAGTGCGATACTGTCTTTAGTTTTGTTTTGACAGCTGATTGTTGTTGACGTGTTTGGCATCATGTTGAGTATGGACAAAAACGATTTTCGTTCTCTCATACAACATTATTTTTTGAGAGGCAAAACGGCGAAGGAAACAAAAGAAAAGTTGGATAAATATTATGGGGCTAATGCTCCGTCAGATTATACCGTCAAATATTAGTTTCGAGAGTTTCGTGGTGGTCGCAACTCCACTACCGATCAAGTCCGCAGCGGGAGGCCCTCCGATGCGGTGACAGAAGACAATGTCAAAAAAATACATGAAATGGTGTTGGCTGACCGGAAAGTGAAGGTGTGCGAGCTAGCAGATACGACAAAGATTAGTAGTGAGCGCATACGCCACATTTTGGGCAATAATCTGCATATGAAAAAGTTATCCTGCAGCTGGGGGCCGCGCATGCACACTCCTGACCAAAAACACGAACGCGAGAGCACTTCGAAAGAGAGTGTGGACTGGCTGATGCGGAATCGGGTGGAATTTTGGCGTCGATTGGTAACTGTTGATGAAACCTGGATTCATAATTACACACTAGAAAACAGAATGAGTGCCCGGCAATGGACTGAAGCCGGCACGAGTGCTCCGAAGCGACCGAGAGAGGCTCAATGGGTCGGAAGGGTTATGGCGTCGGTTTTCTGGGATTGTCATGGAATACTCTCGAAAAAGGAAAAACCATCAACAGCGAGTATCACTGTGCATTATCGGAGCGATTCAAGGCCGAAATAGCTGCAAAACGGCCTCACATGCAGCGAAAACACGAAAAAAAATTTGTTTTTGCAAGACAATGCACCGGCGCATAAGAGCATCGCGACCACGACTAAAATCAATGACTTACGGCTCCAATTGCTGTCACATCCACCGTATTCGCCCGATTTGAAGCCCTCCCTCGGACTATTATCTCTTCCCAAACCTCCACAGATGACTCATCAATAAAAAATTCAGCTCACGCGAGGAAATCATCGACGCCACGGAGGAGTATTTTGCAGACCTTTCGAAAAATTACTTTTCGGACGGGGTCTAGAAGTTGGAAAATCGCTGGAATAAGTGTATCAAGCTAAAAGGGGACTATATTGTATAAAATAAAAAAACAATTTTTTTTCATTCCCAAGGAGGTTGCTTTTCACCCCACCTAGTATTTGGGTTCTGAAGGGCGACAACGTTCAATTTTACTTAGCGGTAGGCAAATTTGCTTCTGTCTTAATGTCAACGAACTATGTCCCCGTTCCGAAGAAGGTAAAGCTTCAGAAATGAACCCTTATTTCGAAAAACTAAAAATATACGAATTGGATGGAACCCCCTTTACCTGGACAGCAATTAAATTGGCGGTTACTAGGGCCTTTAACTACGAGTACAAGACTATATAACAGCTTAAGTTGCAGGCTTTACAGCGACATCAATGGTCGGAAAAATGAGCGAATTAGTCGCCTGAGGCTAGGATCTGCGAAGCATATGAATATCACTTCTCCGAGGCGAAGATTCTTCGATAGGTGGGACGATGTACAGCCTTGGGCGCAGTACACAGTTTGCGGGAATATCAGTGAACTTGGGGTGTGTACTGTGCATGTTAGGCGTAGGAGTATTATGTGCATGAACTACAAACTACGCCGGGTTACAACAGTCAAAAGGTTTAAACCTTATCTCTAAGTCATCCCTAATGCATTGGAGGAAGCTTTTGAAATATAGCCTCAAAATTGTCTTGTAAACCACAAAGATCTCGAAGTTGTTTGAGACTGTAACGAACGAACCTTTATAAGTTCTAACATGCGAATAACAAGGACTGTGTTGATGAATACGTTTACAAACTTTTCTCCTATGTCTGGCGACAAATTAAAAAAAATATTGGAACCTAAGAATTTAAATTGTAAGTTCCTGTATTGCTTAACTTTTATGTATCTTTTGTGTAATTTTGGCCTCGAAAATACAACCACCGCACGAAAGTTTCTTTTCGTTGGGTAACTGAGAAAAAAAAACATTGTACACTGCCAAATGAATTTCCTTTGTTCATTTCACTACTTAGATAATGTACATTCTTCTCAAAAATCACATAAACATTTTATGTATCTCTAACCCATAAATTGGAAATTTAACATAAACAAACACAAATCCCATTACGAGTACACAGTTGTTTGCTATCAAAATCCGTGACACTCACATGTGAGTTTAAGATTTTAACTCGCCAAATCTTCCCACGGCATAGGTCGTTTTAGTCAGCCGTGTCTTCCACCGATCTATTCTGTTCATGATCGTCGATACTCTGAGATATTGAATAATTTGTTTTCACTAAATTTTAAAACAAACATATTCCGCCCCGGCGAGCGATAGCAAATAATCGAACAGTGTTGCGTCAAAAGAGTGAAATTCCTCCGAGCCATGTATAAACAGTCGGCAAGGTCGGACATATCTACAAAATATCTAGATACAAATGCTTGTTCATGTTGAAAAATATGATTCTTTCTCATTCGGTGTACATGTATTTATTTATTTAATAATAATAAAAAAAAAATCCTAAAAACTACGCTTGTTGATCTGTATCTAAATGTATCTCTAAAAGCTGATGAGCATGATCTGGCAAACCGATAGCCCGTTCGTATCGTCGACAGTCACCTGGATCGGCGGGATACCAGTCACTTGGCTGAACACATTCTTTTAATTTCGATGAAATTGATCTTCGGCGAGATTTTGACAATGCAAACATTATGTAGATTGGCACAACTAACCATGGCAATGACTTAACCACAAAGGCCATCGCCACCGAAAGGTCATCATGATAACTCAATTGGACCTCTGCAATGAACTGAAATGAAAAAGATAATCAACTTATCACATTGATCACTGCACACTTCTTACCATTGGAAAACACAGTATGAACGGCGCAACATATCGAAGAACGAAAATCGTCCAATCTGACATAGTTCTACCAATCATAAACTGCGCATCACGCTGGAAACGCAACTTCCCATAGATCCACAGAACTACAAGGAGTATTAGAAAGAAGACAAATGTCTGTGAGAACATTGCTCCAAAATCCAGAATACTCAAAAAATGGAATCCTTGCTGCAAAGGGACAAAGATTTTACATCATACATCCTTCTGTCATAACTTAAAGACCTCACCTGAGTACAAAAATACACAGAAGTTGCACTGAGAAATCCTATCAAACCCAGCTTCACGGCCTTCTTTTTTTGTCGCAAAAATTCAAACTCATCACACAGAGCTGTCTGCACCGTCATCAAAAGAATGACCTTTATAAAAAAATAAAAAAGTTCTTCAATACAGTCGACAGGTGACTTCTCAATCCATCCTTACCAACTTAATAATCTCAACTAAACATAAAGCTCCAAAAAATAGCCCACACCAAATGTTGGCATAGGGCAGGTCCCCCAAAAGGAACGCATAACACAGATAAATAAATTGCAATGAATGCTCCTCCTCCACATGGTAATGCAATCCTCCGACATGGTCTTCAAAATGATCCCAAACAATTCGACCACAAGTAGCAGCCAGCAGGATCATACCAAATCCACTAAGGCACACCATAAATGACATCTTCATTATATCAGTCTTGAAACTATTATGGCTGGCCAAATTGATGATGTTGCCCCATCCAGGCCGAAAAAATAACATCACCAAATTAGCACCTACATGCGGATGTAGGAGGTGCAACTCTGGATATTGAAATGAGAATCCCGCCAGAGCATCCTGAAAGCCAGCCAGGCAGAATAGCCTTAGGAAGACAATCATAAAAGCGGCGATAAGTATCACAGTGATGATTCTAAAAAGTTTTCCAATCTTTGGAATAGAACTGATTAGGGGCTAAATATGAAAGTGGTTACTAGCAAATGAATTAGGTTATTACAAGTGTGACTTTTTGGAGAAATATCAGTCCGACCATTAGCCAGATGGCTATTGTGCATCCAAATAATGGCAGTGACACTGTCAAGGGACTTTGTTCGTTGTTTAAACCTCTGACTTTTGCACTAAAAAAGAAACAAGAACAACTGTTAGATTGGGATCGATAAAGGATCTTTACAACTTACTGAAAAAACTCCACAGTTGCATGGGGATTCACGGTGTCATCCTGTAAACAAGAACCTCATTAGTCGAAGGCTTCGAAATGGATTCTCTCCAACTTACCATGAAATCAAAGTCGTTTCGCACTGAACAGTTTGGAGAGTTCCACGAATTGTTACAGCTCATCCATGGAAGGACAGATCTCATGGATTCGGCAAAATAAAATAATGGTACAGCAGCGAATAAGCTGTAGTAGGTTAGTGAGATGATGTTGAACATCACTATAAGATACCCAACACCTAGATAGATAGAGACAACAATAAAATTTGATACAAGTTGTGTTAAATGTGCTGCACTTACCTTTAAATAATGGCGCGACTCGAAATGACGATATCAAGCCTGTGCTTGAAAACTGTCCTAGAAATGACTGAATGAAAAATATTGGAATGCCTACGAAGAAGACTGCAAGCAAAAACGAGATCAACGAAAAACCTGCAAAAGAGAATAGAGGCTAATTAAATGTTATACCTTACGAGTAGATAAGTTTCAAAATGCATATTGAAGGTTCCTTTTGGTCCATAATGGGCCACAGGATCTCCGAGAGAGACCACATCTAATGTGCTTTTTAGTACGTTAATAAGGCAGGTAATGATCTTCTTTTCGTTCAAGACTAATTCAGATACTTCTTCTTAGCAGCAGAGATTTGACAAAGATGTTAAAAATTTGCACAACTTAGAGAACAATCATTTGACTGCCGAGTAAGCATTAATCTGGGAAGTTAGTCAATGAAATAGTTGAGGAAGTCGAAAAACTACTTTGTAGGCTTGTTTACCACCGAGGACGGCCCAAATTTTACAGCCATGCAAAACAATCCATTCAAACTGAGCGATGATTCATCGATTCATTAGACCAAATATAAAGATGGTCCATACTTTGCAAAAGCTCCATCGAACTATCTCCATGAGAAGATTTGGTGGACCCATGACATTTTCTCATAACACGAACGATACACCAGCAATTTCACCTTGAATTTTCGCCTTCAAGCTCCTTAAGTCTCTGAGTTGTTGGCATAGAATGGGATCTGTTTTTTCTGTCAGATCCGAGCACTCGAACAATTGCATCTTGCACTCTTTCGAAGATAGAGCTTCAGTGATAAAGTGCTTACAGTACCAGCACCAACGACAACAACGACAGGACATAAGCCAGATATACACAAAGTAGTGATGTCGTAGTAGCACTCCCATCAATTTCACAGCAATCGTCGCAGGATGCTGTATTACTTATGCCCAGTACACTTCAGCAAAAATAAGCACAAAGCCAGTAAGCAACTCAGTTCCTGCTAAGTGACGCTGACTCTTTAGAGGCATTGGAAAGCATTCGTTTGGTCGGCTCAGTCGGTCATGCCATCTGCAGTTATGCTTATATGAAATCCAATTTTAAGTGAAAGAGTTACCGAGGACGCGGATGGCAACGATTAGTATAAGGCCTCGTAAAAGTAGCATCTTCCGACAGGTGCTGTATCCTTAAATAACGAGAATGAGCCTTTGCAGGCGAACATCTTGCAGCTCTGCTAATAAGCTCTACTTCACGCCTCACCGTGGCGCCATCGGGGAATCTCACAGGAGAAATCAGGATAAGTGTCGGGAAAACAAAACAAGACCTTATCCGGGCTACTCCGACATATTTGGACCTCAGACCGGTAAGGATTTCCAGGACTTATTCAGGGTCTTGGAAAAGAGATGGTGTCGGACGGGCCTTATATGGGCCAAGGGTAGCGCTCACATCCCGGAACGGGTTACTGGCTTCGGTGTAACCCACCCCTCGTTCTACGGGCATTAAAGATGAAACTGGTCCAACAGGTTAGAGGTCGTGCCGCCGGGGTAACTGCCCGGCCATTTAAAAAAAAAAAAGAAGTGACGAAGCATCAACAAGCCTCGGATATGGACGGATCTACTGTTGACAACCCACGCAAACGATTTAAGGACAATTAGCTTCGGATATGCACGTGGAATGTTAGATCACTTAATAGGCCATCAACAAGGCGAGCAACTAGCGGAGGCCGTAGACTGCTGCAAGGCAGACATAACCGCCATTCACGAAATGCGATAGGATGGGTCGGACAAAATGAAGATGAAAAACTGCGACATCTACTACGGAAATCGCTATCGACGGCAAAAGCAGCGCTTATTTGGATGCGGATTTGTTGTCGGAGGCAGACTAAGACAAGAAGTCCTCAGCTTCCGGCATGTGAGCGAGCGCCTCGTAGCAATCCGCACCAAGGTTAATTTCGCCAACATTAACCTTATATACTCGCATGCCCCCACAAAAATTAAAATTTTCCTCACGGGCAAACACAAGAGGCACGATCTTTCAAAAGTCAGTCCCATTACTTGCATACGACGACAATATTGACATTATCGGGAGAAAGCATGTCAGTGACGCTTTTGCGTGTATTAAGACAGAAGCGGTGAAAATGGGTTAAGTATATTCTGTCAAGCAAAAAGGACAACAAACACCGACATCTCGGGCAGAACGCCACCCTCGACAGATATAACTTAGAGGAAGTTAAGGACTTTGTCTACCTAGGCTCTGCTATAAATTCAGACAACGACACCAGCGCTGAGATCAAGCGAAGAATAACTCTTGCCAACCGCTGTTTCTTTGGGTTAAGAAGGCAATTGAGTAGCAAAGCCTTTATAAGACCTGAATAATCCCGGTCCTGCTCTATGGCGCAGAGGCATGAACATCATCAAAAATTGATGAGGGTGTTCTTGGTTGCTTCGAGCGAAAAATTTTTCGGGCGATCTTCGGTCCCGTCTACCTTGAAGGAAAATGGAGGAAGAGATACAACAATGAACTCTACGGACTGTGCAGGGACATCGACCTAACCAGAAGAGTGAAGATGCAAAGACTGAGCTCGCTGGGTCATGTAGAGCGTATGGGCACCAATGCTTCGGTCCGAAAAGTCTTTGAATCCGCTCCCGAGGGACAGCGCAGTAGAGGAAGGCCAAGACTCAGGTGATGCACGCAAGTGGAAGAGGACCTCAGCCAACTTAGCGTGCGAAACTGGAGGCAGCTAGCCAGGGATCGAGCTGGCTGGAGAAGCTTGTTGACTGAGGCCCAGGTCCACCCCGGACTGTAGCGCAACTTAAAGTAAGTAAGTTACCGCGGACGCAGGCAGACGTTCAGGTCCAGAAAAACTCTCCTCCGTGCTTTGCCTGGCAAGTTCATTGGCGATCTCATTTTCCGTGATCCCATATGTAGGACACACACAAGACAGTGCATTCAGTGGTGTCCAGCATTCTCATATTAGGTTGGAAGACGTAAGAGGGTTCAGTAAGGCTGTTAGCGTTGCTTGACTTTCGCTATAGATACAAATCCATCGGCCCCTCCACCGGTTCTTCACAATGAAGTTCGTTGCCATCAAGCTGAAACCAGTATTCGATATTATTTAAGTCAATTTCGTATTTTTTTCATAACAACCAGAGTCAAACGGCAGTCATTAAATATCCAATGCGTGTTGCACTACGGACCAGTTCTTTTGAAACGAAAGATGGCTTTAAGGGCGCAGCCCATCATATAAATATCAAGATGAGGATGTGTCTAGACCGCAGCCAGGCATGCTTGGAAAAGCCCCCATGCAGCCGGGATAGACAGCTCTTTGAAGCAGACATTTCTGGCGCCAACGTTGTGCCGAGACCACATATTCTCCAAGACTTCTTGTTCCGCTTTATCTTAAACAGAAATAGGCTTACGAGGCACTTATCAAGCCCTCGGGAGACGTTCCCTCAATTTTTCAAACGGTTTAACGATGTACGCTTCAGATCTGGTGGGGAGCCCACCTGTATCCGACCGATATACAATCTTCGACCGATATACAAAATGCTCAAAACCCATATCACTAGATGACATAACGGCCGAATGGTTCAAAGAAGGCATAGTAACCGTATAAGGCTCACCAGGCGAATCCCATCGGTAAGAGAGTTAAATAAGAGGTAAGTCATCAAAAATAACCGGGCAATCGAGTATAATTCAAAAGCCAGCGGATTGATAGAGCGATGGCATTGTAGCCTAAAATCAGCACTAATGCGCAACGAAAATTCTCAATGGACCAACGAATTTCGTGATTACGTTCAATATACCGCACGCACACATCTACATCAACCTTAAGACGAACCATACCGAGTGTTAAAGCGGGCTAATGATTAAAGAAAAGAAAAAACGCGAATCAGAGCAGATGTATCAGCGAACCGACCAAGAAAACCGGGGATCGTGGTTCCCCGGATGTGGTTTCGACAGCCGGTAGGAGTATTGTCAGACCGGAGACGTATCGTTGGCAACTTTGCCCCAACTGCAAAGGAGAAACATCGAAAACAACAGAAAGCCAGAGCGGGTCGCATAGTTTGCTCCGTGTGTGCAAGAAGTCCCTTAAAACTGCTGAGACTTAAGATTTTGCGCATTATTTTGCCCCCATAGTAGAGAAACTTCTGGTTAAGGAAATCAGCTGGTTTCCCAGAGATCTTCATTGCAAGCAGCAATAGAGGCAGAAGTTTCACCCGAGATTCGAAGAAGATGCCAAAAGATAAATAACTGAACCATTGACTTCTGTAAAGCTATCGATATGTCTAAACTAATGACAATGTTTCGTTGTGACTGTTTCACATCGATCACACTAGTGTGGAATTACTCATTGTGGTTTCCTGAACCAGATTCCATAGAACAATCTTCTT
Organism: Volucella inflata; assembly: GCA_928272305.1. Taxonomy (NCBI): domain Eukaryota; kingdom Metazoa; phylum Arthropoda; class Insecta; order Diptera; family Syrphidae; genus Volucella; species Volucella inflata. Next base: position 96,052,919 of record OV743720.1, read on the forward strand.
GTGGTTGAGACATAAAAAGAAAACAAATCACACTATAACTGTTCCGATCAAATAGACAAAGGAAAAATATCTGTAATCTTTCTTTGACGATAACCTAGTCATCATGAATTTAATTAGAAATGATACGATATTGAATATCAATGCGGAGAGCAGAATTTTTACGATTCATCTGATACCCTTGGGCAGTATCTGAGCAATAAACATTGACAATAGACCTGCAGTTAATTTCTTTCTCATTTTTCTTTCGACATTTTGCAATCAAAATCAAAAGTAGGCAATGACATCCACATGACGCATATGACATAATTATGTTGATTTCTATTATTCTCTTTCTGAAATCAATGACCTAATTCAATGATTAATTAAAGAAAATGAATGTGATCCGCTACCGCTTATCACGCACAGCACAATACTTTTTAATAATTGTAAAAACAATTAAGCTGATAGGAATGTTTTTATATTTTTGTTTAAGAAAATAATATAAACAAAAACTCAAAGTCTAGTGACAATTTCAGGAAAATTCATATCCTCCTATTCGGCTTATCGCTACTAAAACTGAAAGAGTACGTAATCACCAATTAACCCGAAGTGGAACTACGAGTAATTTACGCAATAAAGCAGTTGTTGCCGTCCCGTAAAGTTGAAACAAATTTTTTGTAAACATCTTAAATGTACGGGTAAATTAATAGTATATGTAAATAAAATCGTCTACGCTTCTTGTTAGAGATACATTTTACCACAAAATACGAAAATGATTTTGAAAACCACTTCGAAGTGTGCTCTCTGACTTTTCCTTAATATTTTTAGATCAATAAGACAATAATGGCAGAGAGTGACAAAGAATGACAGAATGTCTAAAAATCTGCCAAAAAACAGGAATACCGTCATTGGTTTTTTTTGTGATCCATTATTATATTCAATGGGAAATAAGGGCTGACGTAAAACAGAAAAAACGAAAACCCAAATTGCTTTTACATACAAATCAGCGCGATCAAATAAGAAAACTTCTTCATCATTGTTTTGGAATTGGAATGAATACGAATTGACCAAGCTCACTGCCTTTAACCTAAATGTGATCAATTGTAACAACTACCGAGGTTGCATATATGTAACTATGTCGAGTAAGACAAGCTAGACACTTGCCTTTCATTCCCAAAATTATCCCTGGTAACTGCAAAAATAAGCCATCGCTTATGGAGGCAAAGCTGGCAAGGGCGTGCTTGGCAAGCAGAAATATATTGACCTACGCTGTTTAGGGCTCACAACTCTATACGGATTGGATTATCAATGTGACGAACCAGCTTATGGCTTTACACTGATATATAAAGAATGCACTATTGACGACCCTTGGAATAGGTAAAATAATAGGTAATGACCTTCTGATCTGCAAATGGATTGTTAGGATACTAAGTGGGTTACTTGCAGCCGAGCAATAAGCAGAAGCCATTGATTGCTATTATATAGATATCACTGCCAGCCAGGAAGTGCGATAGAATTGATCAAACATAAAGAGGATGGAAAACTGTGATATATACTATGGGGATTGCTGTAGGTAAAAGAAGCAGGTTTTATTCGGACCCGGATGTGCCAATAGCGGCAGTTTTAGACAAGAATTCTTAAGCTTCCGAAAAGAAGCCGGGCATCTTGTAGTATGTCAATCTGCAACAAGGTTAAATTCGTAAGCCTACTATGCGCCCTTGCTCCTGCGGTAGATAGGGACGATGCCAACAAATAATGTTTTTACGAGCTTGTACAAGCACTGCCTACGCGACACCACTTCTGGCAACAAACTCCAGATGATGAAACGCTAAATCAAATTGACCACATGACGATAGATGTATGGCATGCCTATAATATTCTGGACGTCCGAACGTTCCGCGCAACCAACATTAACTCGGCTCACCTCCTCCTTGCAGCCAAGGGGCAAATGCGGATTATAAAGAAGAACTGCGGTAAGAAAGTATAAGGTAGAAATGCTGTAATTGCCAGAATTTTCGCCTAAAGCGTATCCCGAAATCTGTCAACAACTCTTACGAATATACCTTAAGCATCAAGTACCGAAGTCCAATGGCACCACTGGCAACGTGCGATCCAAGACGACTCATCTGATGTTGGAGGTGTCGTCCTCACACCAGGAAGTGGTGGTTTAGTGAATAGTGCTAGCGAACACATTAAGCTAAAAAAGAATTATACAAAGCAGCACTGAAACGAAGTACGAAAGGCACCTGTGAGCTCTACGAGCAGAAGAGAATGAAAGAACAACGGCTTCTGCAGAGAATGAAAAAATAAGTTGTACGCCAGGCATAACGTACGAAAGTTTAACAGTTCAAAAGAACGTGTACCGTAGAAATGAAGAAGGAAACTTTATAATAGAATCAAAGTCAGTACTGAGAATATAAAAAAAAATCTCGCCGCCGTCAGGCAGAATTGACTATTTAACCTAGACGATAATAGCCAAAACTTCCGTCCACCAGACCAAAGTGAAGTGAGGATAGAAATATCCAAGCGTAAACTAAAAAAAAACAACTGGACCTGAAGGCTTGCCAGTCGAGCTATTCAAAATGAATTTGTAGAAAGCCTACACCAACTCATTTCTCAAATCTGGTCGGAAGAGTGTATGCCTTATGAAAGGAATCTCAGTACGATTTGCCTAGCCCATAAAAGAGAGGACCACTGCAACTGTGCCAACTATAGAGGTACTCGTATAATTATGTCACTCAACTTTGGATACAATATCTGGAAGTCTGAAACCCTTTGTCAACAACTTGATTGGCCCCTATCAGTGCGGTCGAACAAGTGGTGCATTGTGTTCTTCTTGAACCAAAGACCGGGCTAACGGCTTGTTAGTTGAGGCCCAGGTTTAACCTCAACTGTAGCGCCACTTATTTTAGAATTTTTTATTTTTTTTTCCTTTTATCACTCCACTTGGGAGCATAGGCATCCCCATCTCACTCGGTTGGCTGCAGTTATCTTTACACTGTTCCAAGTGAGGTTAAGGTTTCCTAGTTCCAGGAGTATCGATTGTCTCCAGGTGTACTTGGGACGGCCTCTGGATCTTTTGCCTTGAGGGTTCCACTCTAACGCCATTCTGGTAATGCTGTCGGCTTTTTTCCTGATGGTATACGTTCCTGATGATGTTTAGCCAGAATATTCGACATACGAGGGCGGGTCAATAAGTCCGTGACTTTTGGATTAAAACACAGATTTTTTGATAAAAAAATAATTTTATTTTTCAACGTAGTCTCCCTTGAGCTCTATACACTTTGTCCAACGCTTCTCCAATTTTTTTATCCCTTCCAGAAAAAAATGATTTGTCGAGGTCTTTAAAATAGGCCTTTGTTTGCGAGATGACTTCATCATTGGAGTCAAATCTTTTTCCACCAAGCCATTTCTTCAGGTTTGGGAACAAGAAGTAGTCGCTCGGAGCCAAATCTGGAGAATAGGGTGGATGAGGGAGCAATTCATAGCCCAATTCATGGATTTTTGCCATGGCAACTGCACATGTGTTTTTGGTCGACTGTGAGCAAACGCGGCACCCATCTTGCGGAAAGCTTTCTCATGCCCAAGTGATCATTCAAAATTGAAACCACTGAGCCATGCGAGATCCCTACGGCTTCCACAATCTCTCGCACTTTCAATCTTCGGTCGGCCAACACCATATCGTGAATTTTTTCGATTGTTTCGGGTGTAGAGACCTCAACTGGGCGTCCAGGACGTTCGGCATCTTCAGTGCTTGTACGGCCACAACGAAATTCAGTAAACCACTTTTTTACCATTGAAATCGATGGTGCAGAGTCCCCATAGTATTTATCAAGCTTAGCCTTGGTCTCGGTAATGGTTTTTTTTCGCAAGAAATAATGCTTAATAAGCACACGAAATTCACTTTTTTCCATTTTCTCCTCAAATTAGTGAGTAGTCTGATAAAAATAGCTGTCAAACACAAACTAACTGACGCAGCAAGTTTAAATTTTGACAGGAGTCAACTGACAGATGCCTGTTGACAGGAGCAGCGTTGCTGTTTCAGTAAAGAGGTCAGAAATTCAAAAAGTCACGGGCTTATTGACCCGCCCTCGTATGATGCGGAGACATTTGTAGATGAATACCTGAAGTTTCTGTATGATGTTGTTGGAAATCAACCAGATTTCGCTGCCATATATCAGTACTGACTTGACAAATGAGTTGAATATTCTGAGCTGCGTATTCTTGGAAATCTGGAAACTCCTCAATATAGGTCATATTTGGCCGAATGCTGCTCTTGCTTTTCGAAGTCTGTTATCAACGTCGGGGTTTCCAACGATGGTAATGTCTCCTCTGTTGCAGGTTTTGATCCTTATTTTGGCCTTAGTCTTCTGGATATTTATCTCCAATCCAGCGCAATGTAATCCCAATCCCAAATGTAAGTAAGTAATTAAGTTTAAGTGTGAGATCAAATAGCAATATTTTTACTTAAGCATAGCAAGGCTTCTGGACTAGAGGGACTGCCTCGCGAGCTATAGCAATAACATGGAAAAGAGTACAAAAAAAGTACGCTTACGAGTGGAACCCTGATGGGAGTTTCCAGAAAAAAAAACCACATAAAGCCGGATCGAAATAGCATCTTTTAAAATGAGATATTCAGAGCCAGGTATTGTTATGGTATCCCCGCAAAAGTCGTCGTCAGTCATGAATAAATTTACACCTGACTTCCGATTATTATTAAAAGCTTCTATTTAGTTTCAGCTGTCTGTGTGTAATCAAATCTGGGGGGATGAACGGTTTTTGTCCTACATATACTCGTGGACATAACATGAATAGAAAAGAAACAACTACACAAAGAATCTTGCTATCACATAATACTAAAAATGTTTTAAAAGAAGCTTTTATTGCGTTTATAGAATGAATTTGACACAAAAGAAGGAATTTTAATATCGGTCAAAGGTTTTTTACGTATATTTTTATGATTCATAAAAATTTATTTTGAGAACAGATCTTCAATTTGCGAAACGAAAAGTAGATTACTTGTTTGGTTCTCATAAATCGACACTGTACCGCTGTGAGCACGCGAAACATACAAAATTGTCAATTCGGCGTCGATCGCAACAGTTTTAAATATGCCCGTCGACTGTATGGAAAGTTTTGCGAAAAGATCTCGGCTATCACCCGTATAAAATTTATCCAGTACAGGAACTGAAACCGCGAGACCATGGCCTGTAACGCAAGCTCGTGGACTTGGCTCTTAAGCAGCTTGAAGTCGACTCTTTTTCTGATTGACTTTTACGAAAGATTTGTAGTCCCGTTTGCGTTGAGGGAAACGATAATAACAGCGAGGTACGCAGTATTTTCTGTTTCAACTCAAAGGAAAATCTCGCCTTGGACTCCGTATACTTGAGAGATTTATGTGTTAAGATCGAGGTCCACCGTCAGCTCAGGCACATTCCATGTATGAATGTACACTAGAGGCTACAAAATTTAGACCTGCCCAAACAACTGACATCATTAATGCATGAAGATTTAACTTTAGGTTTTCTGCCTAATTTTAGTCCCTTAACAATACATAAAACATATTATCTAAATAAGCCAGATTTTAGACCCACATTTTTGAGCAGGCGGCGGTTTGTTACAAAAATAGGAAAACCACCAACTTCTGTAGTTTAACAAGAAGTGTTAAGGTTTGTCATAATAATTTTTGGTAATTCAGCACTTTTATATGTCCTCCTTTCAATTCCTACAATTTGCCGAACTGGACTGCAAAGTCATAAACATTTTTTTGAAACTCTTCAAAATTGGAAAAAGCCGCGGAAACTATTATAAAATCCAGAAACTATCGACAATCATCGCTCTCGAACGACATGCTCATTCTGACATATATGTAGCTACAATTCAAGTCGAAGAGCAGTAGAAAACGAAATACGGGCAGAAATAAATCAAACGCTGAATAAATCGCTGCCTAAGACAACGTTTAAGCGAAGATTGAGACATGCTGGACCAATTGGGCTGTTCGAAAACACCTTCTGGGACCACAAAGCAAGAAGAAAAGTTAAGGCTAAAAGGAAGAAGAATGCAACAGATTTTTTTGTTTTTTTTTGAGCGATGACCAAAGTTTGAGGTATTTAGCTCAGAACGAAGAGTGTTCATCCGACGAAGCTCTAAACAAAAGATGATTGTACACTGTGTGAGTCCTACCGTCAAGCTAAAGCATGTTCTGTTACGGTCTGAAGATATTTCTTTCCAATTGGAGTAGAAGATCTGGTTTCGAGTGATTGGAAAAGTGAATAAGGGATATATTCAAAACAATATTGAAAGAAAGCGCTGTGACAGCAGAACTAAGGCTAACTGGCGAATGATTCATATTTCAGCAGAAAAACGACCCTTGACACAACTACCAGATTTAGAACCTTTAAAACTATTATGGAAAAGGTGGATAGAATTTCCAGAATTTGCATACTACTACCAAGTATTGTTAAGAAAGTAATCGAATGTAAGGACGACTCTGTTGATGAAAAATCGGGCTGCAGAGTAAGTCCTCATTAACAAGAATTAAGTTGGCTTCCAACGCGTCGATTGTTGTTGGTTTATCAGCAAAGACTAGCGACTTTATGTATTCCTAAAGAAAATAATCAGACATGCCAAATCACATGATCTACGAGGCCAAAATGTAGTTTCTCCTCCAAGAAGTTGATTGTTTCGTTTGCCTTGCCAACTTGGCGAAAACACATGTCTTCTACTTTTATGGCATTTAAACTTGGAACGAAGAGGTCATAAATCATCGCTCTATAGCGACTACCCTTGACCGTCATTAGATTCATTTCTGAAAAAATTGGTTCCAGCCCACAGACCGGACCGGACTGTGGGCTTTTCGGGGAGTCGGCGTTTCGTTAATCTCACGTGGATTATCTTCGCTTAAAATGCGACATTTTTGCTTATTGATATACCCATTATTTCATGACTAAAAACTAAGTTGATGTCGAAGTAAACGATGGTCATTCGGCTTTAATTCTTCCACGAGCTAAGGAGTGTGATCGAAAAAATTTACACACCGAAAATTATAAAAATAAAATAAATTAAAATACAGTAAAAATAGATCTTAAAAAATTAAAAAAATAAAAATGTATTTTTTTTTATGTCTCCAAATCTGTAAAAATTAACAAAAAAAATTAATCTTTATTTTTAACAAATTTTTTAATTTTTTCATTAACACCTTCCATCATTGTTTTTATGGTCCCATCTGTCACCTTTTTAGAGCTATTTTTCCAAATTTTTTTGAATTCTTCAAGGGTGTTGACAGCTTCTTTGGTGGCCCTTTATTCTTTTTTGACCTGGCGAATTCGAAGGATTGGCCTCCCTGGCCAAGATCAGGCCAAAATAAAGGGAGTTCTCGCTTCTGCAGACACTCATTTACATAAATTTCGCCATTTATTGAGCCAGTCGTGATGAAAGTTTGACTTCTAAGCCCGCAAGAGCAAATTGCTTGCCAAACAAGGAATTTTTTTTGGAAATTTCGCTTTAGGTTGGGTTCGAAACTTTGCTTCAACATTTCCTCTACCTTTGGCGGTATAGAATGCCTGCCCCGGAAGCAAACGATTCATCGTCCATTACAATGCATGAAAATTTGGTCAACAAATTTGGTTGCAAAATTTTTTCCCGTTGCTTCACATCCAAATTTTTTATGGCGTTCCGATCTGGAACCTTTGGACTTTGTATGTTTTCGAGCCCGTATTTCTCTTCACTTTATGAACTAAAAAATTTGAACATTCTGCTTTTTTTGCCAAATTACATTCAGAAATGTTTGAATTTTTTGACAGGTTCTCTTTATAATTCTTAATGACAGTAGCAACCGTTTTCCTATTAACTTTTAGTTCCTTTCCGATTTCTATATACATCCAACCTAGGTGTGCTAAGTGACACTTAATAATATTGTTCTACATACTTGTAAAACAGAAATTACATAAAATTTAAAAATAATAGAAGCATTGTCAGCATTACAAAAAAGAAGAATTTGAGTGATTTTTCTGTAATTTTTGGAAGTAAATTCGAAATGAGAGTGGGTACATTTTTTCGATGGCACTCTTTAGGTATTCAAAACCTTTAAATCAAGATCGTTTCGTAGTAGACGTAGTAGACAACGACGGTTACAGCTGTTGTCAACGACGTCAAATTGATAAATTCGGATTTCCTTCAACAAACTTCTGAACGGATGCAATGTTCTCTTCAGTATCTACGTACACTTCTTAAGTGGCATTGCACAGAGATACGTCAACAATACGGCGAATATCGGTCTCAGATGGTCGACTTTGTCGAGTGTAATATGGTATAAGCGCTTTATGGGTCTGGCGCAAGTACTTTAATTTTGGAACCAGATTTCTAAAACTTGGTATCGTTGCTGAAGAGTGTATATCGCTGACAATTTGCAATTTGACAATTAGTTTGGCAGATGTATAAATGTCTGAGGTAAGTACTGAGTTAAAGAAAAAAAATACATTTTTCTAAACCAAGTTTGTTAAATTCGACTCATGAAAGAAAGCAAGAACAGTGAATAAATATTTCCGAAAAAATATGAACCCAAAAGATTTTTGGGGATAATTGTGATTTTTTATTAGAAAAATATTTTTTTTGTCATAATTAGCCACTAATTGCGCTTCAAAGTGGCCAATAATAAGACCTAACATTTGTGGTTGATTATAATTTTACCTCAGGCTGTTTTGTAGTGCGTCGTTTAAATCAAACAAGAATTTATCGTCCAAAAGAATGTTATCTTAGAATACAATATTTTTTACTTCAAACAAAAACTGTTGCGCCACTGTGCTAGACACAAATTTCTACCCTTCCGAAAGCTCATAGAAAATGCATCAAAAGCTCAACTCCTGCACATCTCCCTAAATGTCAAAGCTAAACCAACCCTCACGTACCGAACCGAACCTTACCCAACCCTAAATGTCTATCATTTACAAACAAAAAAATAAAAGTATCTAGAACACCACCTACACTCTCAGAACTATACAGCAAAGAAAAAAACAAAAACAAAATGAAAAAATAGCAATTCACTAACAACAAAATAATACATGTCTTACCTCCCCCAGTGAAAAAGATATAAACGGGAATATCGCATAGAGCCTCCCAACCGAAACTCTGGCATAAGCAGGCGAAATAAAAATCCAATTTCGATGACCATTTTCCACGTTTAGGGTCATGTCGAAAAGGTTTAGCACCGATGTCATAGGACGATACATGCTGGTGGTTATCCACCGACGTCATTGCGTCACACCTTCACACCTTAACGCCTTTACGCACTCACACACCGCACCTGTCACACCACCCGAAAATCACTTAAATTTACCCGACCCGATGACGAATTCTTAAATTTATTTTTTTTTTTTACTTTATTGTTGTTGGTTTTTGTTATGGTTTGTTGTATCTTTTTTAGACGTCTTATTGTCTTGTCTAATTTTTTTCAAGTTTACCACCACGAATCCGTATAACATGGACCTGAAGGAACTGGTCAAACATAGTATCGACGACACGCACTAAACGTCCGGTAATTATGAACAGAGACGAGTCTGTAAAGCCGCCGACGTTGGACCGGATTAATCGAAGCGAACCGTGTTCGCGAAATCACCACAGAAAGTGTTTTTCGGGGTCCGGTTGTTGTGAGAAATCATCAAACGAACTGCTCACAGCGAACTGTGTCATCTTTTTGCTGCGAAAGAGTTTCGCCGCAACGTTGAAGTGGCTTTGTTGCTGGATCGTCGTCCGGTGGGTAGTCGTGCTGTTATTGTCGGGAGGGAATACGCCAAGCACTCGGCTGTACATAATCTTGAAAACACTTTTTCGCCTTTTTTCCGTTTTTTTTTTTGCTTTTTTGTTCTCTGTTTTCACTTTTTCTCTCACTTATTAATTAATTCATCGGTTTGAGTTATTTTCGATGTTTTTTCTTTGCTTTTTCATTTTTAATCACAGTCTCGCGTAAATCTGTTCGGTGTGCTTTCGTCGACGGTTTTGATTGGAAAATTCTGAATTAGAATGGGAATACCAAAATTGGATGGTTTATCGATCCGATGGGCAAACGTCGTCTTCGTAGTCGTTGTCGTTGTCGTTTGTTGTTGTCATTCACCTAGACGTTGGTTGCTCTTGGTGTATGACTCGAAGTGTTACTGTGGCTGTGACGGTGACTATGTCTACTATAGTAGTGTCGATTTGCTCCTGAAAGGAGATGAGACAGTAAAACGAAGACCGCACAGACAATGAACATGAAATGAGGCAAAACGAAACGAATTGAAGCTAAAATCACTCTTTGTTTGTATCTAGTAGATACGACTACCTCTACTACCCGATTGGAAAAAAGCTACTTTTGTGTTGTTTGATGTTGTTGTGACGCTTCGTTGTTGCTTGCATACACCAGTATTCATATTCGTATTCGTAGTCGTGTTTGTACGTCAAAGTTACATCTAAAGTTGCTGCGCTGCGCTTGAGGTCAGTGCTTCGTATTGACAAACGGGTGAAGTGTCATTATTTATCGGGCAAGGCTACCCATTACGATTACTTGTTCATTGGTGCGGTGTGTTACAATAGAGAGATGTCTAATTTGTGTCAATACAAATAGCTTTCGAAAACTAAAAAAAAACAGAAAAATTTTCCACTTGCTATTCTCTGACACTCTGACACTCTGTCACTGACACTGACGCCATACATAGATACTTTTATGAGTATCGAGAACGGGAAAATATTTTCCGAGATATTTTACACTGATTACTATCTGGAGTGACAGATTGATGGACAGACGACGTGTGGCTAGCGAGCCGGTAACCGGTTGGAATCACTCTGAAGAATAACAGTCCAGCGGACTTTCAAAGTTCAAATCGCCCCGATAAAGATACCTACCTACGTTGTAGATAAACAGAGAGATTGACAGTGCCACCGTTCGATTCAGAATGAGGTGGTTGATAACTGCGTCGTCGGGCAGAGAGGCGGAATTTTGCCTAAAAACATCTCTTACTGTATGCCCGCATGCCCATGTACGAGTATGTATCTAAAGGTTTTTTTTTCGCCATATGACTAAGCTGATAATGAATGCAATGTTTGCTTATCGGCGTACAGTCGTGTTCAGGAGGGAACAAAGGCCATTCGATTTTCGGAAAAGGGCGGTGAAACGGGGGCGTAATAGAATTAGTTTTTATTTTGCGTCGATTTTGTGTCGGTTTATTTGTTTACCTTGGGGAACTTCAGAAAGATACTCTTCGTATCGATAAAGAGGGTAGAAATTATTATAGTCGATGAAGTGAATTCACACAAAGCAATTAGGAATAAAGTAGATATGTACATATGCACTAATCCGTATGTAGGTACGTATCTACATATTGTGTTTTTATGGTTTTTAGAAAAATAACCTTTGTTGGATAGAATCGTGTGCGCTTCTGAATTCAATTGATTGTTCTTTTGTTCGCAAATAATTTTGATGGCGTTTAAAGTGTTATTGTTGATTCCAACTGCACTTGGCTGTTAGATCACTTGTTTTGATTTCGGGTTTTTTTTTTCTTCTTCGAGATGAAATTTGTTTGCAAATTTATTTTAAGCTAAGGCTGCATGTTTTCGAATTTACCTTTCAAACGAATGGATGGATTTGTTTTTTTTTCTTTATATTTTCAATTTGATAAATTTGGTTTAATGTAAACAGCATTTAGAGGCATGCAAATTGCAATTTAAAAAACGTGTTCAGTACAAAAACATGTTAGGTAAACAATTGGGAAATATTTATTTTGGTAGGTATTTTGTTTAGAACGATTTCTTGGAATTCTTGAAGAGTCAGTACTCTTTTTTTTTTTCATGAATTTTAGCAATGCCTGCGTATTACATTTGTGAGGTCAAATTCGATAGCACAAGCAGTTTGGTATTTCCCAAGGCTACGCCAAGAACATATTTAGGATGAAGCTTCGAACGCTTCCGCCTTCAGTCGAGCCGTAGAAATATTTTCTGTGGTCGAAACGAAATTTTTAACAAAAGGCCTTTCCACTGAAATTAACATTCAGTGTCCTTAATGCGATTTTTTGCTGCAAAAATAAGAGAAATAATAAGTAAGACATTTTGTAGAACAATAGTGTACGAGGACGATGCTTGCTGGAACGCCTGTATTATGAGCTGCAAACGTTTCAAACTAGAAAACGTTTTACAGCAAAAAACCACAGTTGCCAGTATTTTGAGAGTTGAGTTCCCATTTAAGGTCGTAAGCACATAGCTAATTGAAGACCGTCTAATGCCAGTAGTACTAATAACCAGAAAAGGTAGTTTTTTTAAAACCAGAACTATCTTCAGACGTTTACATCTGTCAAACCAATTGTCAGTTTCAAGCTGTCAGTGTCATTTTTATTCATTAGTTCTTGCAATTCTAGCAACGTTTCAACAACGTTTCCAAATTAAGGAAATTCGGTTCCAAAACTATGCTTCTGTGCACCAAATTTATTGAGCACTTGAAGCATATTAAGTACTTACGGCATTAGGGACCATCTGAGACCGAAAATCTCCGTATTGTTGACTGTTTTCGCTCAACATTTTCGTTGAGTGGAGAATGTTGCCTCCCTTCAGGAAAGTGTTGAAGCAGGTTCAAATTTATCGTTTCGACGTAGTTCAGCAATTTGGCCTTCTTCCGTCCACTTTATAGTCTATTTTACGCAAGGATCTTGGCTTAAACGCTGACAAGATTCAGTTCGTGGACGAGTTGAAGCCAAATTGACAGCGTTTGCGTGTAAGTTTTGGTGTTTGGGCCCAAAATCGACTGGCTTTGGATCCGCTGTTCTATCGAAAAATTGTATACAGCGAGGCTAATTTTTCGCTCAATGGGTATGTCAGTAACCAAAATTGTCACATTTGGAGAAAAGATAATCCACATGAGATTATTGCACCGCCATTATATCCCGGTACTCTCTGTGTGGACTGGTGGAATCATCGGATCATATTTTTTTTTAGAAATTAAGCCAATCAGCGTGTTAAGTTTGAATGGCATGAATGTAATAGGTGGCGCAGAAGTCATCACCCTATCGGAAGATGCTTTAATTCAATTCCACTTTGACATTAGTGAAGTAAACAGATACACGTCAAAAAGACATGAATCGCTATACTCCTAAGGAACGCGGAAAAATTGTTACGATTTTTTTCCGGAATAATTCGTCAGTGGTGTTGGCGAAGGATGAATTTCGGCGCAGATTTCCCGGTCGTCTGACACCAACTGGGCAAACTCTACGACGTTTAGCCTACTGTTAAGAAGAGTGTGAGACAATACGAGATGCTACCAGGTCTGGCCGGTCCCGGAGCAACCGTTCTGAAGAGAATAACGCAGCTGTGGTAGAAAATATCGCAGTGTACCCGAGAGTATCGACCAGACCACGTGCTATGCAATTGCCCATCAATCGGCGGTCTTTACAGAGGATTTTGGTGAAAGACTGTAAGATGTTTCCTTACAAAGTGCAGACAGTGCATCAATTGTTAGCTGTTGACCACCAAGCGCGTGTAATCTACGTTCAAGTCATTCTGAATCTCGACCATGAGGGAGACAACTTTTCATCGCAAATCATCATGAGGGATAAGGCCCATTTTCATCTCTGTGGATACACGAATAAGCAAAATTATCACTTCTGCGTCATCGAAAATCCGTGTATGATCCACGAAGAGCCATTACACCCGCTCAAAGTCAATGCATGGCGAGCTGTTTACGCTGGAGGCGTCATCGTGGCCTTAATTGTTCGATAGCGCCTCATGCAAAATGACTACTGTGGACAGCAATCGCTACAGAGCCATGCTCACCGACTTTTTTTTGGATAAATTGCGACTGGAGAATTTGTGGTTCCATATACTGTACGAGCCACAAACGAAATTCTGAGGGCTGCATTTTCAGATCGCCTAATCTCTCGTTTTGAAAATATGCACTGGTTGGAGAGATAGCCTGATATAACTGTTCCAAACTTATTTTTGTGGTTTTTTTCTTTAAATCACGCGTCTATGTCAACAAGCCTCAAACTCTTGAAGCCCTCAAAGAGAACTTCAGCCGAGCAGCAACTATCTTTCCAGAATTACACTTACGAATTGCTGTTTCATTGAACTCAGAGGATATAACACAAAACACTTTTCAGCTTGACTCTATGGCAGATATACGGAGATAAGGATGCCATTGGGTTGTGGCGATGGCGCGATGGTTAGCTCATTGTACTAACACGCAGAGGATCCGTGGTTCGATTCCCGACATCGCCAACAATTTTTCGAATCGTCATCACCCTTTCGGCGGGCAATTTCACACTGCCGAAAGTGATATTGCCTATGAATAAGCTTCTAAGAAGTGCCGTTCGGATACGACGATAAACCGTAGACCCCGCTTAAATGCCATGAAAATGACCACATGAGCATCACAAATAAGTGTCAAGAAGCTAGGCCATGGTCCACAACGAACTGCCAGTGCCACAGTGTTTTTTTTTTCTTTGTTTTTTAAGGATTCACTTGTCCGATTATGTTGACGAGGAATAAAGCGAAACGACAATGTATAGGCTGTAAAGCGACATCGGTCAAGTTAGACGTCTGAGGATTCAACTTTTGAGCTGGATCGGAGGATCTGCGAGTCTTGCTACTGGGGACGATGAGGTAGAGGATGACTGCATTTAAGGTCAAATGGGATCTAAATCAACATGGAGATCCACATTGCAGCAATCTGGCGAGAGACTAAATGGAGAGGCTTCTTGATAGCCAGGGATCAAAAAGCTGTTAAGAACAACAGTCATCTTTATTTCATCTGCAGACCAATGACAAAATACAGGAATATCTTCTTTGGATGTTATATCAAGTTCACCTCTTTGAAGTCTATAGCTATTTCTACACAGTAATATAGATCCCGGTTAAGTTTGGACAACATCTTCCATATCAGTTCCGTCGGAGACTCTAAGAGGGTTAGAGATTTAATCAAATTTGAGAACAAAATCTTATTAGACATTCAAGAACGGTCAACTATAGGGCAAATCGGATAAAAATGACGTGGAAGGTAGCCACTTAATAGAGATAACAGTTTCAAACCTGAACTAGCATCTAAATCAATTCTGGGATGCATTCCAATGCGAAATAAAACCTCGTGAGGGTGAAACCCTCTCCAACAAAGTGTAGAAAAATAACTGTTTGTAAAATATTGTAAAAACAAAAATAAATCATCGCTATTTTTAGTCATAAAAAAATATAATTTATGCCAACATAAAAACTAAAAAAAAATAAATGAATTGATAGTTTTGAATGCAGCCCAACCTGCAATTCCACTAGCAGTGTTGCATACGTATATTAAATTAAAATTATTAATGCACTTTACTGGACTGTGGCACTCGGTATGCTGTGCAACAATTTATGTTAGCTGAGCTCCGTCCATCAGTAGGTCCGTCACATGCATTATTCTCTTATCCATATGTGTGGCAGCAATAATGCGGGACGGAAATCAAATGGAGGTAAATAATTTACTTTCAATCGATGTGCATGGGCATTAAGTATGCATGTGCGTTCTGACAACCCTCATAATATTATATTCGCATTATATGTGAGTCTGCACTGAGTTTTGGATGCAGATCACAGATATTCGTACATGGTGCGTGCAATGACATAAAGTAGACAGAGCAGTAATACGAGTAATAACTGTGCAAGGCGTATACTTTTCAACAATTCATTTTCCATTTATTGACAAGATTTTGTGATTCTCTTTTGTCCTAACAAAACCCATGACACGTCACCAAAGTTACAACTCCATGTCCTTTAGGTTCATACCAAGGATTAACTGATTACCGTTGTTTTACATGGTGACTTCACATCGAGAGGAGTAAACTTAAATCCAATCACACACTAACTTGGATCATATTGCGACCTCGGAAAATTGGAGGTTATTAAATCCAACAAGGTTAACAAATAAAGACACTCATTTTTTGATTTGTGCAAGACCCGACCTCCATATTATAGATGTCTTAGCATTCCGAGTGCCTTGCGGCCTGATACGATCGTAAGCTGGCGTCACATTATGTGTGCTTATGCCCAACACTTTTTGATGATTAGCAAAAGCGTTTTATTCCGTCAAAACAACAGAAAAATCAGGAAATCAGAGACGTTGTTTGGTCTGTGGAATACCTTGAGAGTTATCCTATCTGCAGCTTTCACCATATGAGACCCAACTGTCAGTGTTAGCCGTAACCGAGAACACAGCCAGATATAACGTAGATTCGGGTCCTGAAAACTATCCTCTGTGCCTTGCCTGGCAAGTTCATTGGCGATTTCACTTCCTTCAGCCATCAGACTGCATTCTCCGACTACCTTTAAGATCATAAGTTGATTCATAAAGGCTTAAACGCAGCTTGACTATGGCTGCAGACGCAGTTGACTCACCTTCGTCGCTGAATCTTCACGCTATAGTGCCCAGTTATTAGATTTTCGATGGACGCAAGACGCAAATATTTCAAATGAAAAGTTATTGTCGTCCTCTAGAAGGACAAAGCGCCACATTTCAAACCACATTCAGAGCAATTTGAAAGGATCTGACTAGATTAATTTCCTGGGTTAAATTCTGATCGTAAACAAACCTGGTTATCTAGGGATAGAGAACTTCAATTTGTCATTTTTCCCAGAGCAGGAACTCTGGTGTCATTGCATCAGAAAGCATGTCCCATGACACCGTACTCTAAGGGAAATCGGTACGCTAGATCATCAAAATTATAGGGGGCTGTAGTACCACTTCTTTTTTAACGGCATTGTGAGTGCAGCCCATGATATGAATACGAAGGGGAGGTAAATTCATCAATGCGTCAAGAGTGGAAGCAGGTCTGCCCCATACTGTCGAGACAGATCGTTGGGGTAAGGTATTACTGTATTCTTTCTTTCACCAGGCAACCGACGCATAAGATATAATTGGCTTCGAAAGCTAAAGTTTCTTTCAGTGGCAGACGCTCCTTGAAGGTTTCCTTATTCGAAAGTAGTCTGTTTTTGAGAGAAAAAACTGAAAGCCCATTTTCACGTGTGCTTACCCTTTGGGGGAAAAAATCCCAGACATGATCCAAAAGATATAAATGCTTTATCATGTTCATATCTATGAGCATTTACGTATGAACTATTCAGAGCGTTAAGAAGGGAGTCGACCATATGTAATGGATGCAATCAGCTTCCGCAATAAGGATGTGATCTGGTAGATTTACATATGCAGTCCAACGCTGCAAATACACTTTGAAATCGGCACTGGTATTTCCATATAAGCGACATGTTATCTTCGGTATATGATAACATCGTATTTTGGATTATTTAAGTATTCCTCTCATCCATCGGCACATTTGCCATCAGAACGGAAGAAATTTATTTTTGGACTCATTACTCTATAATACATTTGTTCACATTCTATTGGAGTAAATCCGTGGAAACTGCATTCTTTGCACATCATTCCTCTTTCTTGGATCTCTGACTTTTAATTTGACATTCACCAATCATTGTCTTATATTCAGTTCTTGGGCGCCAGCTGCCCAAGTTGAAGCAACGATATATAAATCTAAGTTGAAATTCAACAGAGCTAGACCTAACGGCTTACCGATCGAGGTATTCGAAGCTCCTGGAGATGACTTTGAAAAGAGCATAGACCAACTCATTTGTCAAGTTTGGTCAGAAAAAAAAGAATGAAACCTCAGTATCATTTGCCCGGTCCACAAAAGAGAGGCCCCGTCAGCTGAGTCAAATACAGAGGTATGAGTCTCTGAAGCATCGTACACAACGTCTTAACTGCCATTTTGCTTTAACATCTGAAACCCTTTGTCAACAGCTTGATTGGGCCCTATGTGTGCGGTTTCAAATAAGGAATAATCGACCAAATGTTCACACTTCGCCAGATATTGAATAAAACTCAAGAAGTCCACATCGATACTCACCATCTCCTCTTAGATTTTATGGCCGCATTTACAGAGACGAGCTATAGAGACCCATATCTAGTTTTGGTATTCCTGCCGAACCCGTCCTTTTGGAGAATATATTGCAGTTTTGATGCGTTATTGACAGGAAAGCTATCAAAATAGGCTGAGCGGTATATGAAAATAACTTTTACATGCTGTCAACAAGAGGGAGCCAAATCGGGCGAATACTGGGGTTGCGATGCTCTTATGCGCCGGCGCATTGTCTTGCAAAAACAAAATTTGTTTTCGCTTCATGTGAGGCCGTTTTGCAGCGATTTCGGCCTTCAATCGCTCCAATAATGCACAGTCATACTCGCTTTTGATGGTTTTTTCCTTTTTCGAGGTATTCCACAAAGAGTATGCCATGACAATCCCAGAGCCTTGAGCCTCCCTCGGCCGCTTCGGAGCACTCGTGCCGGCTTCAGTCCATTGCCGGGCACTCATTCTGTTTTCTGGTGTGTAATAGTGGATCCAGGTTTCATCAACAGTTACCAATCGACGCCAAAATTCCGCCCGATTCCGCATCAGCCAGTCCAAACTCTCTTTCGAAGTGCTCTCGCGTTCGTGTTTTTGGTCAGGAGTGAGCATGCGCGGCACCCAGCTGCAGGATAACTTTTTCATATGCAGATTATTGCCCAAAATATGGCGTGTGCGCTCAGTACTAATCTTTGTGGTATCTGTTAGCAGGCGCACCTTCACTTTCCGGTCAGCCAACACCATTTCATGTATTTTGTTGACATTGTCTTCTGTCATCGCATCGGAGGGCCTGCCGCTGCGGACTTGATCGGTAGTGGAGTTGCGGCCACCACGAAACCCTCGAAATTAATATTTGACGGTATAATCTGACGGAGCATTAGCCCCATAATATTTATCCAACTTTTCTTTTGTTTCCTTCGCCGTTTTGCCTCTCAAAAAATAATGTTGTATGAGAGAACGAAAATCGTTTTTGTCCATACTCAACATGATGCCAAACACGTCAACAACAATCAGCTGTCAAAACAAAACTAATGACGGTATCGCACTGAAATTTGGCATGTGACATTGCATTCGAGCGGTCATGGAGGTTACTTTCACCCCACCTAGTATATAAGACCTTGATGAAGCTTGGACTCTATTGAAAGTGAATGAAGATATCTTCCGTAGTCTCGAGAGAATAATTCTTCAAAATATATTTGGTCTCGTTTGAGTAAACGAGCTGGGAAGGAGAACATTTATACGAAAACCGCTCACCAGTCGCCTGAGATGGTACAGACATATAGAACGAATGGACTTCAATGCTTCGGCCCGCAGAATCTTCGAATTGAACCTAGGGGGACAACGCAGCAGAGGAAGTCTATACTTTAGGTGGCGCACACTAGTAGAAGCAGACGTGAGATTACTTTGAGTGCCCAACTGTAAGCAATTACCTAAAGGCCAAGCTATTTGAAGTAAGTAAGTAAACTTGGTTACTGGAACTCTTTTCCTTCACGATTAGCCATCCGGCTTCTTTATAAATTTCATCAAATCCAACCTGAACACCTTGAGAATCAGAGTTTTTTTGCATTTGGAAATCGTTAATATTCCCAAACATTGTTTAGGGTCGAAGTACTTCTAACTTCGGCTAATGTACTTGCCGCAATTTTTACTTTAAATATCTCCCTTTTATGACTAAGCGTCTTGCATTTTTAAAATCGAAAAGACGCACGGTAATGCTTAGCTGGGTATACAAATTCCCTTTTCGTCCTCTACTGCGGTTGACCCTGGTTAGAAATGTTACCATCTATCATATATTCGGCCTTCTAAATGAAACTAACTGTGTGCAATGACACATACAATTGTATTTGTATATCTAATCGCACATACTCGTAGGTATGAATATTTCATCAGTCAATAAAAAATAACGTCAAATCATGCCCGTCGATGCATTCGCTGTTTTATCGAGCCCTGTTATCTTCATGAAAGGTTTTTACTCAGTGCAATTCCAATCATTTCACCTTTTTTGGCCAAAAAGTTTATCGAACAAATCATATTTGTTCCACGAAACTTGTTTGTGAGAATGTGACGTACTCGTATTTCAATAGAACTGACACTGAATTGGAAGACAAACGACTCACCACAGGGGCATCCAAACCTTCATATTCACCAAAAATAAATTTTTCTTCAGATCGCCATAACCAAAAGAGTTATGCTTTTTGAATTGGTTCTTAGTTTCCGGTTATAACATAAGCGAACAAAAATTCCAAACCAAGTTGTCATGTTTTACACATGCAAAAAACAAAATCCGTGATAACGAACAGGTTCGCCTGAATACTATTTTTTGCTGTCAATTCGAACTTACTGATCGCGGATTTTTCCGCCAAGTGGAACCACACCATCCGCAACATGTTCCTTATATTTCGCAAGAAGTACGTATCAACATACGAATGGAATGAACACAGGACCGGTGTTCGACGTGGGCAGGGATATCTATCTCAATGTCAACTCCTTTCCCAAGACAGGTCATAAAAGGCGGAATAAGAAAAAAATGTCTAAGAAAACAGAATTGAGTGAAGAAAACAACAACAGAAACCACTTTGTGTATTAAGTGAACCGGAAAAGATATAAAGCCACAATCACCAGGCAACTACTTGTAGATATTGACGGCAGTGGCCCGACCTAATTACACACCCAGCGACATAGTGCAAACTTCAAATAATAATTATTGCCACCTGCACACATGTGGGGCAAGCTAGGGCAGGGCAGACTAGTGCCAACACTTCCCCCAGCAGTGGTTTTATTAATTTTTTTTTTTAATTTTAGTATTTACGGTTTGGTTTTGCTATTATTTCCATGCACTGTGTACCCTCAATCAATTATGGCGCATTCCACAAACTTGGGGCAGCCAACCATGTACATACTCGTATGTATGTACGAGTACCAGAAGGAAATTCGATCGCGCGTACTTGCTGCATGGTACTGTCAGATAGCTGCTGTTGGTGTAAGATATACGAGTATGTACATGCATTTATCCACGAACGCTTGTCTCGAAATAGTTCAAGCGCAGTTCAAGTTATACGTATGACTGACCAATAAACTGTGGGGTTCGCAGTGGAATTAATTGCACATGGACTGTTAATGACATCTGTGGATGGGTTTGGAATAGAGACATGCATTAGCTATGAAAACGTTGGCATTGCTTTAAAGATTATAACCTAACCGATTTAGGTTCTAAAAGACGACAAGAAAGCAAAATTTTGGAAGATGTACGATATTCTGATGGCAACTAAACTGTGAAGAATCAATGACGGGGCCGAAGTACCTACATCTATAGCAACAGCCAAGTTTGGCTAGGATCCTTACTGTATCCTCTTACAAGTTTCAAAAACCAGTTTGAGAATGCTAGACTTCACTTAAAACTGTCAAAGGATCTCACTAAAAGCACGGGAAACATGTAGCTAGGACTTGGGGTCTGCCTGCGTACTCGGCTAGAGCTTCCATTCGTAGTTGGGTTTTAAAAGGCCAAGGTATCTGGCAGACCAAATTAATGCTCCCCAAATGGCCTTCCAACTGTCTCTCAATAGGAAAGATTGCTACCTGCTAACTCGCTTGTCGGTCATTTCTTGCTAAACACTTAAATACGTTGCGCATTGCTGTGAAAGCAATGGCGAAACTTTGGAACACTACACCTTTGAATATCCGACTTACCCATGCATCAGGCTGCAGATAGGTACTCGGCATTGACATGGGTGGCTAGTACTGTAGTTGCTTTATCACTGTACCTAATTATGTATAGAATGAGAACATAGGTACATGCACCCAAATAAGAAGCATTGAACGAGAGCTGCTCGTGTGCTTCACGACCACAAAACATAGATCTCTTATCCATAGATTTTTTTCTGCCGTATTATTTGAGAGTTTTAAACATTCATAAACAACCCGGTTCACACTACGGCAGAAAATGGAAAATACCCTGGAATTTCAGACCGATAGTAAGCGATTCGAAGTCACTTATGATAGTGTGCAGAAGATTGAGTTATACAACAGCATGTCTAGAGTTGACCTTGGAGAGTTCTCGTAGCTTCATCGAGGTCGGTAATAAATCTACCGAGACCTACATGTCAAGAAAGATTTAGACAAGACGTCGTATTGCCATGTGACTTATTAAACATTGGCTTAGACTAATCTCCACTCAATTCACAGCGGCTTAAGTAGATAAGTTCCGAGGGCGGCCGGCGGGGTTCATGGTACGTCATAGTTATAAAGGGTGTTTTTTTTAAGAGCTTGAGAACTTTAAATAATAAAACAAGACAGAAATATTATTGGAATGGATTTTTCCTTATTATAACTTGATAGATGAATTTATTTTTTGATTTCTCAAATATGGTTTTCAGCATATGCTTGCCGCGGCTACGAATTATATGCTCCATTCGATCAGTCCAATTTTTTACTCCATTTTCCAGTAAATATGGCCGTATGGCGTCAATGGTGGATTGAATATTGGCTTCCAATACTTCAAGAGTTGCTGGTTTGTCGGCATAAACCAATGACCTAACATGGCCCTATAAAAAGTAATCGAGAGGCGTTAAGTCACACGAACGAGGGGGCCAGTTAACAGGACCACTTCTAAAAATAAAGTTGACACTAAATTGATTTTGCAATAAATTGATGGTTAAGCGCGCTGTATGGCAAGTTACGCCGTCTTGTTTGAACCAAATTTCGTCGATATTTAGCTGATTAATTTTTGGAAACAAAAACTTTTCCCCGTAGTCGAAGGACAAAGGCCAACAAGTTGAGAACGGCGACGAATCGACCTTTCGGCGTTCTCCAACACTGCGCTACAGCAGCAATATTCTCTTCGGTATGCACATTTCTTTATCTTATTGATGGTTTTGAATCGAGAAGAGTAAAATTAGTGCAAAAACGATCAATAACTGCACGAATTGCTTGCCCACTAGGCCGATTATGCTGACCGTAAAATTGACGAAGTGCTCAATGAACTGCAGAACAGATTTATTTCTTTCAAAGTAAATTTCCACAATTTGGAAGCGTTGTTCTAGCGTTAAACGATTTATGATGAATTGCCAAACCTAACTACATAGAAATGTCAACACAGTTTGACATTGACAACAACCATCGAAACTTCTCATACAGCTAAAAAAAAAACCTTTTACATGTGAGGGACACTGGCGTCCCTGAAAACAATGTTAAAGTATCGCACACTAAAATTTGGTGAAACATGTCACCTTATTCTCCTTTTGGTAGAAGAGGGATTGTTGTGCTATGTTTGGTACGTTCATCGACCTCAAAAAACATATGACCGACAGCCAAAAGAAGGCGTTTGTAATACTCCCCATCTTCATGAAGGTTAAGGGGTATCCAAGAATTTAATAGAAGCTTTAGTTTAAAAAAACAAATTCAGCTTTGGAGTGGCACCTTCCTTCATCTTCAGAAGAATCTGCGGCTGCTAGGAGTTATAAAGGACTTCGATTGCAAAAGTTTAACGTTAGTTTTCTAAATCTTGTGCAGAGATGAAATCCACAAGACTGGTGCTTCAAACAGCATGCCGCTGACCTTTAGTTGTATCGCAACAAATTCGGCTCGCTTCAGCACTTAAAATAAGAAATAATAGCAGACCAACCCAAGGGAATGTGATCGAAACTATATTTTCATCACCCACAGTCATCAAAAATTGATTTAAAAATTCTGTCAATAGAACAAAATTTCTGCCCCTTAATAACATTTACGACAGCAGTGTGAGTTTAGATAAATCGCATTTAAAACGTGTTTCCCTTGGCATCACATCATCCGTTGCTATGTGGAGCGCCAAACATCTAAATGGCGAATAAACTAAGTGACTTAAATGGTACACTGCTCTATGACACGACACAGAACATAACAGAACAGCAGCAAAAAACTTCTCGATAGTAGCTTACCTAATGCTCTTAGACCGCGCATAAATTTATTAATAGCTTTGGCATGCGGACAACTGGCGTTGTGCCCACTATTCTCCACCAACCCAGGCTGAGCTCACCGATTAAGATATGATTTGATTAGGAACGTGCGCGTGTAAATAACGGCTCTGCAAGAACTTGCACTACCCGGCAACTACAGCCTGCCGACTTTGTACGAGTATATCCAGGAGCAACTTGCTTCCGAAGTTATGCAGACTGACCGTGCATGTATCTCGTGTCATGGCAAGTGCGAAACTAAATGAGGGGAAGACAGTGTGTGTCTAAAATGCGGTGACGGGGATGTCAAGAATTGACATTTGTCCTCTGTATAATTTTGAACGACCTTGTGGTTGACCTTAGTAGAAGGGGGAAGTTCAAAAATTTGGTGAACCCTTTTCAACTGATTTGATCACTGATCTTGTTTCTCTTTTACTTAGTAGTAGAGTCGTATGACTGACAGTGGTTATTAAAGGAAACCTGATGGTTTATGCAAAACAGCTTCGGTGCGTCATTGAGTTAACTAGCTTGTATGTACACTTGAACCGGTCGTCTTGACATGACTACAACTACGACTACGACCATGGGTACTCACTCTCTCTGACGGTTGGACTCTTGCGCTGTTGTGATGTTTGTCATTGGTAGATATTTTTTTATTATTTTCTTTTGCTTAATTACATTGCTTATTAGAAGCTGCCGGACCTTTCCTTTTATTGATTGCAAGGCAGCTTTGTTGTTGGTTCTTGTGTCTCGCTTTGGTCAGCGGAAGGTGTGGTAGGTAGAAATATCTCAATCACTATTGTTACCCGTAGCAGCGTGATCTAGTTTTAGTATAAAAATTGAAACAATTTCATGTTCTGATCATAGTCAAAGCTTCTAGCTTAAATTGAACAGTTCTTCGCTGATCTCCAAGCAAAAGAAAATCTCAATCTTCACCATGAAAGTAAGTTTTCTTTTGATCACAAGAATCAAAGGATCAAAGGATCAGTAGAAGTCTAATTGAATTGTCTTTCTTTAAAGTTCGCCATTGTTGCTGTTGTCTTGGCCCTTGCTGTCGGTGCTCAATCATCTGTCCTTCCATGGGGTCTTGGACTTGGATTAGGAAGTCATGTTGACATTGCTGGACATGGTCTCTCATACACCGCCGTTTCTGGACCAGCTATTGTTCCAGCTCTTGCTCCATTGGGCATTCCATCTGTAGCTGTCCATGCTGCTGCTGTTCCAGCTGCTGTTGCTGTTGCCCCACATGTTGTAGCTGGTGGTACCTATGTTGCCAAGACTCGTGGTGCTGCGCATGTTGCCCCATTGGCCGGACATATCAACTCAGTGTCAAGCGTTAATGTTGCTCCAGCTCCAGGAACCTGGTAAAGAGTAATTATGATGCCAAAAGTCAACAAATGATATCTGGTCAAGATGTTATACTGCCCCTGCTACTCCACCTGGGATATTTGAACACATTTCTTTCATTTCACATTCTGTATCCTATTTTCTGTCCTTAATTTAACTTTCACATTCTTCCTTCTATTTTGAAACTTTTGAATGGATTGAGGAACGTTTCTTTTTATTGTTTTTGTTTAGAATAAATGAATGTTTTATAGAAATAACTGGTTTTGTCTTTTGGTTATTCCATTCCATAAAGAGATTACTGTTGAACACTCTTATTGTAGAATCGCTGTATTTTAAATGCAACTGATGCCTCATCGAATGGTTTTGTCCATTCCATTCTAATAGTTATGGAAAGACCCAGCCTTCAATGTCTCGTACCTTAGAGTGAAAAAAACATTTCCAAATCAAAAACAATATCTGAAATATCTTCAACGAATCGGACCAAGGATACGAAAGCCTTTGTTGGCTGAATGAAAATACTCATGAAAATACTCACTGACCATCGACAAATTGGCAATGCCCAGTCATTCCTGCAACTATGACTATACCCCAATTTTGCTTGACTTGTCTTCTCCTGGAGTGCATAACGTATAAATTTCGTTCATCCAGACTTGAGTTGCTAAGCCTATCTATGCAAGTGGTGGAGAAGAACAAGAATAGCCGGCTTCTTTGGCCCAAGTAATCCCAGAAATATCCTAGCCATCCAGGTCAAAGGTTTATCCAGTGCGAGAGGTTGACGAACATGAAAACTGTAACATATGGTATAGACTGCTGACTGCTTTAGAGAACATTGTGAACAACAAGTCGCAGATCCCGGACCGGATCGGTACTCACCAATTCTAAAGTAGGTGCAATACGCTAGTTACATTGAGATCAATGGCTGAATGCAGAAGCATTAAGGTTAAAAGCCTTTTATTATAGTTTCATTGAGGTTGAAAAGCCTTGGAGTTCCATAACAACATCGGCCTTATTATAAAATTCCGCATTAATTGGTTCAGATCAATAGGCATGTGGATCGAATGAATGGACACATAAGCGCTTTAGTCCGAATAGTAGTAGTGAAGAAAGATATCATCTTAGGTGGTGCGCGTAAGTAGAAAAACAAAACCATCTTTAAGTGATCAACTTGAGCATCCGTCCAAAGAATGTTTAAGCAAGAAAGTTTTATTGATTGATGTCTTGGTTTACTGGATTCTTGCAGTATCTTATGGAGGAAAGAAGGAAAATAAACGCTCCGTCTTAAATTTATGTCTGGAAATAGATCATTAACTGAAGAGGCATTTAGGTTGGGCATCTAATTCAAAGCGAATTGCATACAAGGCACCCTTTTAGGTGAACTTTTTTTTTTTTAAAAAAAAGGGACTTAACTTGGACTTGTTGTATTTAAGGTAAACACTTATCTCACATGATTTCAGTTATAGAATACAAAAATACTTGATTTTTTTTTAATATCATTTTTTAACTACTATTCACAGGAGACGCTAAAATCGAGGCCTCAAAAAAATTGTATCCCATGGCGGACAGGTAATCTCAGGACTAGTAAATCTGAAACCGAAAAAAATCGTCATTTTCAAAAGAAAGGTCCTTTACGTGACAATTCACCACAATTTCCCAAAAATCAAAAAAAAAATTGTGGATGTTCGAAAAAAAAGTTGAAAAAACGCCCCTGTTCTCACTATTCTCTGCTAAAAAAAAATTTTTATAATTTAAGTGTTTTGGCAAAATGTGGTGAATTGGCAAAACATCAAAACATCACAGCGAACAAGAGAAGACCATACTTATTGAAATCGGCCAAGTATTTTCAGAGATTAACTGTCCGCCATTTGAAAAAAAAGTAGTTTCGAGAGTAACGCGTTTAAAGTTCTTACTCGCTGATTCATCAAGTATGGACTGCTGGAAGCGCGCGGGTGCAGGGAAATAACTTGACATGAGAAACAACTTCACCTCGAGTGGGAAATAATTTCGATTCTTTGAAATTTGTAAGGTACTTAACTAAAAATATCGTATGATACACACATAAAACAGAATCAGCCTCTCACTCAATGCAAAATTTCTGAACTAAGGTGAACCCGAACACTCATTTTAAGCACCTACGCAAAGTTCTTAAATTTCACATTAAGTACTCATATAACCTCAATCTAACAAAAAACAGAATCAGACTCCACCATGCTCAATCTTAAGATTTATTTGAAAATCACTCTCGCCCCAGGAGTACAATGTCAAAAGTCTAAAACAGGCTAGATGATCCTGAATGTTCTAGCTTGAGCAGATGGCAACACTGTCTACATACCACCCACGAAAACTGTCTAACCTTCCAAAATACATATTTGCTCAATGCGTACAAATTTTTGTAGGCCATCTAGTGGCTTTAGAATCAACCCTATTGTGTTGAAAAACACTACATGTATTGTACTGTTCTACAGAAAAAGCAAAAACAGCTTTTGTTGCTGCGTAATCGTGCGAAAAGTTTGTATAATCAGTATTGGGAAATGCGCTGGACTTACACCAAGTAATTCCATCAGTTCCATGCCGTCAGGTGGTCTATGAAGGAAGGAAATGGCGCTTAACAAAAAATTGAAATGCCTAGCTCCCCACATAAGCGCTATGATAACCTATCTAAAGTAGGCCTTTCAATTTCTACTTCATTTCCCTCTCACAAATATTTTGGGAATAAAGATTGCTTGACCTGACCTTAGACTGAAAAGGAGAGAGTAAAATGTAGGGCCAACTAGTCTACTCTTATTCCTTCACGGTCTAACCTTATGCTTTGTCTTCTGTCTACTAAAATTGAGATTAGCCTAGATTTCAATTATTATTTGATTACGTTAACGAAATTAACGAATTTAGAAAAGGCAAGCCATTCTCGGTAAGAGTATATTCGCATGCATAAATGTATCTTAAACAGTCGAAGACGTCAGCGCTAGGTCTCTTCAGGAGACACCTGCATTTTTTTTACAATAAGAACGCGCTCAGCATTTCTGGCAACAATGCAAAATGTGGTCATTCCAACGAAATTTGCCATCGACACGCATACCGAGAATGAAAAGTTTTTCGGTTTCGACGATGTTTACGAGTATATTTTGCTTTAACGATCATAGACAGCATTGTGTTTTGGAAGCTTTAAATTCTTCTTTTCTATAGTTATGTTGTTAATAACGGAATTTTATGGGCTTAACATTTAGGGGACTAGAGTATATTCGGGAACAAATGTAAAAAAGCGGAGAATGCTGTCGTCAGCAAAGGAAAATATTGCATGAGAAGTAGCAGCTAAGAGATCATTTACAAAGATTAAGAAGAGTTTCGGAGATAAAACGGAGCCCTGTGGTACACTACATTTATTTTGGGAATATAAAACTTGCAACCATCCAAATCAACTTGACTAAAATCTTCCGAGTTGTCATTTCTAATCCATTGAAGAAGACAGTCCTCGATCGCAAATGCACGGATTCTTAACAAAATGATCTGATGCCAACCTCTGTCAAATGAGGAAAAATTTCTAATATTTTTAACGCCGACCGAAAATGTCTACTGCCTTTGCGATCTTTTATCTCAAATACGAAGTTGATAACAGTTTGCCGCTCACCAAAAAGCTTAAAATCATGTTCACCTGAGCTCTGGGGCCTTTGCGATCTTTTATCTCAAATACGAAGTTGATAACAGTTTGCCGCTCACCAAAAAGCTTAAAATCATGTTCACCTGAGCTCTGGGGCACCCAGACGTCACACGAACTATGTGGAAGATAGACTCACCAGATTCATGTATCATAATACTCAGCTTGGCAACTTAACGTCACGAATTTTTTAAGCTCAATAATGATAGCTGTGAGTCATATAGACTTATGTGGCTCATCTCAACCACAACATTCTGTTAACAATATGCCTAAGAAAAGAAGATACTTCTTAACCTAAAAGTGTAGGTACCCACGGGATATTGTGCTAGTTAGTTCTGATTCGATTTTTCTAGGAATGAAGAGAAATGTTCCGTACTTCCTTTGTTACTGCCCTGCTTTATCGTTTATCCGTTGAAAATTAAAACTTCGAAGTTCTCAACGATCTCCGTTCTTTTTGTCTGACAAGATCACTGGCTGTAAAAGATATTGTCAAAAAATTGTTCAAGAAAAAGCCCGGCCGGACCTTTTATTAATCCTTATGTACTTAAAATGGCGATAGCGCGATAGTTAGCTCATTGGACTATCACACTGAAAGTCTGGGTTCGATTCCTGGCTGGGTCACCAACAATTTTTCAAATCGTCATCACCCTTTCTGCGGGCAGTGGCAAACTCCCGAAAGTAAAATTGCCTACGAAAAAGCTTCTAAGGAGTGCCGTTCGGACTCGGTGAAAAACCGTAGGCCCCGCTCAGATGTGACAGAAATGACAACATCAGCAACACAAATGAGTGTCAAGAAGCTATGCCATGGCCCATGCCGAGCTGCCAGCGCCACAGTGTTTCTTTTTTTTTATAACTTACTGATAGTAGGTTATTCTAAAATAAAAATATTCTACTATCAGTAGGTTATTTTAGAATGGTGATCCGAATAAGCGTTGCAATGAAAATGAAACATGGAAAATAATTCAAAATATTGTGATTTTAATACAAGTTCGCAGAAACCATTACGAATTGTTTACTACCATCCATCTACTTGTACTACTTAACTACAAATAAAAAAAACTTCAAACCCAACAGCCTTGTTACTCATTAATTCCATTAATCCAGACTCTGATTGACTAAAGCTCTGAAATTAAATCCGTGACAATCAGTTGTTAAACAACTTTAAAACAAACTGTAAATGACCGGAGCTCTGTATGCACACACAAGTATCCGAGTATATGTTATGTTTGACATATCTTACGAGTATAAATTTGCATTTCACAAATTAATTTAACCTATCGAATAATTGGCATTTCGAACCGACCACCAGAAGCAATACCATATATTTCACTTCAACTCGTACGACTTTTGAATTTTATGTCGAATTGCTACGTCATTTCTTAGTGAAACAGAGTATCTAAAACATTCAATCAAAATACCAACGCACGGAAATATTTTGATTTGTTTTGAACTATTTTCCGTAAAGAGATCAGGCTAGGGATACAAACTCACCTACTTAAATGACTCGTAAGCTGAAATAAACTAGTTACCAGTATCTGGTTGATTTATAGGTCATTAACTTGTTTGTTGTCTGTTTTAGATTTTTGTTTTTTTGGCAAAGTTTAATTAGCCGATCAATTAAATGCATGAATCTTATCTACTTAAGCGAGTAGAACTATTATATTTATCTCAATTAAGGTAGACAGGTTCACGACATGGTAGTTAAACATTTTTTTAACTTACATTAGCATAAGAAGTGAAACTTAAAGATACATAGATTTTTGTCTAGAAAAGTTTGCCCCATTATTCAAAACCCGTCAACGTCAACGGAACTGAATATTTCCCGAACGATTTGTCCCTCAGAACGACTGGAGATATCTTCATCCGTGGCTTAGCATAAGTACAGGGTTTTCCAACAAGGACTTGATAACTTTTTATTTAAATAAAATGCAAACCATTTGAAATATTTCAAAAACTTTATTATCGGCTTGAAGTACAATCAAAACATTTATGAATGGAACTCGACTTCGTTCATATGGCCACCGCGGGCACGTTTGCAGCGGTCGATTGGTTGGACCCAATTTTCAATGACTCGGCCACACATTTCGACCAAAACGGCCTCTATTTCGCGTTCAATGTTGACTCTGAGCTCTTCCAACGTCGTCGGCTTGTTGGCATAAGCCAATGACTTAGCGTAACTCCATCAAAAATAGTCAAGCGGCGTTAAATCGCACGAACGAGGCGGCCAATCGACTGGCCCAATTCTTGAGATAACATGCTCACCACACTTACTCTTCAATAAATCGATTGTAACGTGTGCTGTGTGGCTTGTGGCACCATCCTGTTGAAACCATATGTCTTCCAAGTCCATATCTTCCAATTCGGGCAAAAAATAATTGGTGGTCATGGCGCGATAACGCTGACCATTCACAGTAATGTGACGATCGTTATCGTCGACGAAAAAATATGGCCCAATAACGCCGCCGGCATGCAAACCGCACCAAACAGTTATTTTTTGTGGATGAAGTGGTGATTCATGAAGCACATATGGATTTTCACCCGAGCAATAACGCATATTTTGTTTATTGACGAACCCATTGAGCCAAAAATGAGCCCAGTGACGAAGGGCGAGAATTACGACCGAAAATTGGAATTAACGCTCTTATGTAAAGTTGCAGTCACCGACTCCGCATTTCGGTAGAAAATTTTTATAATTTTGCTGACGTTGCTCGTTCGTGTACTTTACCATGATGAAAATGTTGAGTTTACTGAATAAATTGACAGTGACAGTTAGATGATTAGTGAAAGAGTGCGTTCGCAAATAAAATTTAAAGTTGTCAAGTCCCTGTTGGAAAACCCGATATTTCATTCTTTACAAACGAACGACCTATAAGTCGATGGGCATGGATTTGGACCTGCTGAATTTGTCTCTAAATCTACCGGAGTATGAATATTTGGTCGATTGCGGACTTTCCTAGTCTAAGACCGTACTCATCAGGTTTCTAACGAAAGGTTACAGGCATTCATATCATATGACAGAAACTTATATGTACATCTATAGATGAGGAGGTCTCCAGTTTTGTAGACAGGACAAGACATACTAAGATGTCATTCATCAAGCATACGAGTACAATATTCTGACCAGATCTGAGAAATGAATTAGTGAATGCTCTCCACATTATAGCTAAGATATTGCATAGAAAAATCAACGGCACTACGTATGTTTTTCAGGATTCAACCCGATCGAACGAAATTTTAAAGGCTTTGCACTCTAAAATTAATCTCCATGCGTCTACTTTGTAAAACAATTAATGTTCCAGAGATACCTCCATAATTGTTCGTGTTATCCAAAAACATATCCTCCAGCTTTTGCTGAAGCACCGATTATATTTCTGAATGGAGGTCTGGCTGAAGTTTTCCTCTACTGTAGCGTGAAATCTGACGTTAGTGTGCTCGTCGCATCCTTGATTGGTCTTGGAGTCATCCGTCAAGGTCTTAATGGTTCTTATTATAGCCGCATAGATCAAAAGAACTTCTCCGGGTGACAAGCTCCATGTCTTACCGAAAGTCCCTAAAAAGTCGACAGCATCTTGACCAACTTTACTTGACTGGTTAGGCTCAAAGAAATTAACTATCCAGCACAATGCTACATTTAAGAAATATTGGAGATGACAAGTTAGTTTTTAAAAAAACAACATTTTTAGAGCACTAAAAGTCGATCAGGTTTGGGATACCCTGCTTCTGATGACAGACCCAACTACGGTATTGTGTTACTCAGCTTACTTGTGACTTTGGTGATAGAAGCTGATTGGGAGCTGTTTCGATCAGGTAACCTGGTTAGTGAGTCTCGTTCTCTTAGTCACTTTCTCATTTTGAGCATATTGACTTCGCCTACTTGTTTTATAGAGTTATGTAGTATAAGAGTTACTCTTTGAAGTTCCAAATAGCTTCCTTGCGCATATCTCCGTTCTACCATAAACCGGACTCTACACAATTTTTTCCTAACTGGACATGTCAGAGCACTTGGTTACGACACCGTTGAGGTTCTTATTTACCTCTGTTTTGCTGTGGGTTCAGTTCAATCATTGACTCACTTAAAGTGTTCATCGTATAAGCGTGCCCAGTTTTTTGTTTTCCTCAGCAAAGCCGTAACTTTGCACCTAATTACGGAATCGAATTTTCGTTTTGTCTGGCTTGGAAGCATCTCAATACTTTTCAGCCGGTTTTCTGCTTATCATACCTATTGAAAAGGATTCATACGATTACTCATTGTCTTACTTTCGTTGACAATAAGCCAACACCTGCAACGACATTGACAAAAAAAGTTATTTCCAGCGCATACATTGCAATTTTACGTGATAAGTCCCTTCTTCCCTTAATCACCAAAAAATTAACAAACTGTGGTTTAAAAACGTAGAAGAAATAAGCCAATAAAGCTGTTACTTCGGAAAAAACACCAAACAGTCACACATCAGCGAATATCAGACCTTATTACCTAATAAACCGAGGTCTTTATGCAAAGCGCACCCCAGCCTGGTCCGACTGATATTTAGTTGCTAAGACCTTTTGCTCGTTTGGGTTCTCTGACCGCACAGAACGAACACGGGAATATGTTCGGTGATCAATCAGCAAAAACAGACCAGCAGATGCTCCACCCTACACTTAGCCAAAAGGACTATTCTAGGCTTGCATAATGTTGGTTTAAAGCTAAATGGATCGCCTGAAGTTTAGACTTATTTTTTCTCTCTATTTAGTACGTATGGCACTTTTTTTCAGTCCCTTAGTTAGTTGTAAGGCTCATACAGTAAGTCTCTATGCCTTTACTATAGCGCGGGGAACTTAATAAAAGTAAGATCAGGAAAGGAAATAAGAAATAGCATTTTTTTTAAGGCAAACCCAAGAAATATTAATTTTTTTAAATTTCTCGTTTTATTGCTTTGATATTGTTCTTAGAGAGTTCTTAAAAAATAAATGAAACGATTGACAGACGGGGGAATATCCTTATCACGTATTCAATGGCAGTAGTCAGGTGGTTTGTGTTTGTGTTTGAAAAAGACAATTTTACCAGGTGCCTGGAGCTGGAGCTACATTAACAGAAGCAGCAGATTGAATATGTCCAGCCAATGGAGCAGTATGAACAGCACCACGAGTTTGGGCAACATAAGTAGCACCATGTCCTGGAATGGCAGCGGCAGCAATAGCTGGCACATGACCAGCAGCAATCAAAGGACTAGCAGCAATATTAACAGCAGCTGGGATACCAGCAACACCCAATCCCAATCCCAAGACACCAGGTCCTTGTGCCAAAACTTGTCCGGGACCAGCAACAACTGTGGTTGGGCCAAGAATTCCGGGAATTCCAGCAATCAAAGATGATTGAGCTCCCATGGCAAGGGCCAACACAACTACGGCAGCAATGACGAACTGTAATCAAAATAGAAAAAAATCCTTAAAATCCATTTAAATTTCTTGAAAGTTCGTCTAGAATATCCTTTACCTTCATGTTGATTGTTTTAGGATTGAATAAACTGTTCGACGAACGGTGTGAGTTAATTCTGATTCCATCTACGAATAAAATGCAACTTTTATACACCTTGAGCACTCGTCACACCGACACACCCTTTCACTATTTTGTCTTGCCATTTTTGTACATCGAATAGTGTGGCAGCGCAGTAGGTATGTGTGTGATGCATTCAGTTACACAATGTTACTGCACCAATAGGCTTGAACATGAGGAAACCTTGTAAAATTGTTACATCAGCCGACATATTCGGAAGAAGGAAGGTGTCGTGTTGACTTTGAAATTAATTTCGATTTCGATATCACAGAATTTATGATTGATCTATTGGTAATTATTTAGAAAGTAGTTAGCCGAAAATTTTGTTGAAATTGTTTGTTTTAGTGGAATTTTCGAGAGATCTTTAGATGTATCTATCAACCTTTACCTATCTTATGAAGTCTGAACAAAGTCCTAAGAGGTGCAAGGTAAAATGCTCCAAATATTGAATAATTTGCACGAAAAATCAAGCAAAGAAAAGTTAAATTCTTAATTGCAAAGGTTATACCAACAGGGCCCTCAATTTTTTAAGAATGATAACGATTCTAGACATTTGAAGGACAATCAGGTAGGAATCGAACAGCCTAAGGTTCACCTTACAGCCGTACTGTAAACATGCTAAGGCATTCGGTGGCCACTTACGTAGAGAAGTGGTAAGTTCTAAAAAAAATTGACATCTGAGATTGGAATAGAAGCCACTAAAACTCGTCTGAGATTGGAATAGAAGCCACTAGAGCTCGTCTTTCCCTGGCAGAGTATAGTACTCGTACTTAAGAAACAAAAATAAACAAAGAATTTGTTCTACCAGGATTACAATTGATGCAAAACTACAGAAAGGGCTCAAAACCGGCTATGTTGATACTATGCAAGTTTAAATTTTTGTAACAAATGGAGCATTGGATAAATTTTTCAATCTAGGGGTGCGTTTAAGAGTGGAGCTCTATCTCAATGATAACTTCTGTTGCCATTGAAAGAATTGATGAGTTCAACGAATTCCGTTTAATTGAAAACGTGTTAGCATTAATTTTTGTGTTGTTCGGTATTCAACAGATGGTTTACGTAGATTTAAATATTTGAAAACTGCTTATAAAACAATAAAAGTTGAAAGTAAGTCAACACAGATCTTCTACGTGGGGATTCTAAGTAGCGAAGTATACAATCTTTTCAAATTCATTATACAAATTGCAGCCATCCTGTTGGATATGAACATTGTATTCTTTGGAAAGCTCCAGAGTTAGAAATCAGCTTTTTTGAAATTGTTGTCATTGCGATCCTTCGAGATTCAAAATGATAAGAGGATGTGTCATTGTTTCTAATAGGGATTGAATGTCAAATCAGTTGTCACCTTGAGCTACCAAACTTCATTTATTTTCAGTACAGTTTGCCAAATTAAAGAAAGATCGACGCCACAAGAATCACTTCAAATCGTTGAAATTTATTTCGAAAATTAGACCTCTGTTCCCGAAACTTATAAGGCACTTTGCGAAATTTAATGTTGACAAAATAAGTCATTTATCAGTCAGTCAGTCATTTATCTTACACTTTTAGACATGCATACGCCAACAAGAATTAGGACAGTGTGCTGAAAAGGAAATATCGCGTTTGGAACCCTGTGTTGAAGCGGATCCCAATTAACCAATTCGTTGTCGTTCGCAAGATTGGGCTTTTGTCCATCCACTAACTGGAAAATTCTGCATAAAGGTCGTAGTTTTAAAGCTTATTAGATGCAATTTTTACGAGAGCTAGTGCCGCGTAACCATTTACTCTGTTGAATGTTTCGAGATTCAACTGATAGATGACGGTGGAAGATATATGCTTGAAAGAAGATATATACCTTTCAAGTGGCCATCAAGATTGTACGATTTGATGTCATCGGATTGTTTTTTGTGGATCTACCCCAAACCATTAGTTTTTGCCGATTAACCAGAAACGAGTGATGTTTAAGAGTAAACCATTGCTAAAGTAACGTGGGATATATGCCTTAATTGTTCCAAAAATTGATCGGAGTCTCAACCTTTATACCGCTAAGTATAAGGAGGACTATTTTCTAATAAATCGGAGATTTTCCAATAACAAAGTTTTCTGGCCAGTTTCCTCAAGACTTCTCTTACGTGAAGTTCACATCCAAATTTAGACTACTTTAGATGACTCCCAAACAACTCAAACTATTGCTGAGGTATCAATATACCTAACGACATCGTCTTATGGTCTGTGCCTCCAAATTTGTCCTCGTAAACGGTCATATTTACTTGTGAACTCACTTATCTCTAAATCAAAACGCTGTTGGTATATTAATTGATGTTTTATCAAAAATATTTGTAAGCCTTTAAGGTCTTTGATTTTTAAAATTTCCGCAGCCTGAACCAATCAGTCAAAGTAAAAAGAACTTTCAATAGCCTTTAGAAACTTAATGGGCTTGAAGAGCTCTACAACATTATAAAACTGAAGAACATTTTGGAAAACGGCCGTAGAAAAGTGCATTTATTCGAAAACGAGACAGAATAACAAGGGCATACGCTCCTATTGCCGAATGGCTAAAACTGATTCAGATATGTACTCGTAATAATTTAAAAAACTATTTTTGCAATTCAAGGAACTAATAAAGCTATTTCAAAGAGGTTAAGAAGCAGGAAAGTCTTTACAGATCTCTTTCTGTTGAATCTCGCAAAGCTCCTTCATGGTTCGTCGGTACCTCATCAACGTTATTCCTATCATGGAGCAAGCATCCAATATTTGGTTAATTGTGTCAATTAGTATCTTTATATGTAGAGAGTCTGCAAATTAAGAACTCAGCATGAGCAAAATGTTGTTTAGCAGGCGATGAAATGATTCAATTTCTTTTTGTCTCAGCAGCTTCTGTAGTAATCTTTATCTGGGATCGTAAATAGTTCAGAATGAATACCAATACAGTCTTCAGTAATAATTCCGAAACACAAGCTCTATAAATGATTAACTATCTTGTTGTAGAAAGTCTAGCTTGCAGACACTCCCTTCCATTGGTGTCTACCTGATTCCTTAATTCAGTTCTATTAACATTTTAAGTGCCAATTTCTTCTTAAATATGTTTACGCTAGTTTGTTTATTTCATCCACAACGGACTGAAGTCTGGACTACCAGATGTTCAATCATCCGTGGAATTGAAGTGGGGAATGTGGTTTTTGAGCCATGTTTGCCTTATGAATTGGAACAGAATCTTTTTAAAATGTCCACCTTTTCCCTGCGAATTGTTTTTTGTCGAGAGGCTCTACAACGTTCTCTTAAACATTGTATTGATAAGAGGTAATGATGCCTTTCTTGGAGGAATAGAGCTAGACGACACCACGGTTAGCATGTTTAACCCGCGGAACGAGTTCAGATACCTATCGTGATAACAGAGCATACGTACACTCTCTCGTTCTGTTTGTTGAACAACTCTCCACGATGAGTTGTGATGTTCGTATAGTGTAAAGACCGACGGATTTCGCCTTTTTCGTAGTACGACAATACGATTTTGAAGCAAGTAACCGATCCCAAAAGCTTTTCACTATACTTAAATGTCGTTTGTTAAATTGGAGTGGATGCTTTCTTGAGAAAGAAAGCGTTCATTTCGTCTACCAGTAAATGCAAGGTAGGAAGACTAAAATATCGAAATCGCGCTGTCCTTAGACTAAGTGCAGTTTGAGTCGGAATGAGATCCGAGATAGCTACTTTTGGTGCAGTCTATAGCGACTCTTAGATCCCGACACAGGCTGATTTTTCTCTTTGCTGAGATGAGAAATAAGAGTTCAATCTTCAATGAAGATGAAACTAATAACTAATCCTTATACAATTAACTTTAATTGCATACGACTGCAATTAAATTGACAATTTTCATT
Organism: Volucella inflata; assembly: GCA_928272305.1. Lineage (NCBI taxonomy): Eukaryota > Metazoa > Arthropoda > Insecta > Diptera > Syrphidae > Volucella > Volucella inflata. Next base: position 96,091,111 of record OV743720.1, read on the forward strand.
TAAAAGTAATTGAAGTAAGAGATTGACAGTTGAAGTATGAGATTAACGAATAAAGTCGAACAGAAAATAAGTTGAACTAACAAATATTAGTTTTATTCTCAGTTTGCAACCCGCAATTAACAATTAAAATTTTAGTTTTAAGTCCAAGAGTTAAACAAGTGAGAAAAGTTTACTTTAGTGTGTGTATTAATGGTCATCAGAATAAAAAGATAACAGAGCATACGACATTCAGAATGATGAACTATAAATTAATCGAGCGCATAGTTGGGAGAGAAAACATCCCTAGGACGATGTGGGGAATTAGACCAAAATTTGGTTTGTTTGTCGCCGAGACTTGCACCTCAATACTGCTTAATTCGTTCTTATATGATCTCAACTGGTTATGTAGGCTAGAAACTCTTTTGCAATTATAATGATCATCCCTCTTCTCCGTTCTAGCGAAAGAAGCTCATATTCTCACTATTCACGAGTATGTGGTCAGTTCTGCTGATGTATTCTGGGCAATTTGAATTTAAATGGGAAGAATTGCAATTAATCTTGGTCTTTATCATCACTATTTTCATCGTTTAGGTCTGCACGGAGTGTTTTCTACCTCTAATAAGCTGAATCTAATTTTAAATTAGAAAATTATCATCCAAAATCATGGTTTGCAGTTCAAACCATCAATGGGCTCTTTGGTGACATAAAAGACAGTCTTATTATCTGACTTGCTTGTTCCTTCTTCAGCCATTAACGTAAGATAGTCGGCATACAGATACTCATGTAGTTTCACATTATACAGTGATTCTTAGGGGCTTGTTGTTCGATTCACGCTCCTCCTCAAGTTACTGCAATTTAAGGCTTCATTTGTATACTTATCGATCCGTCTTTAGATAGCCGTCATCGCCTTCGTGTATTTCATTTCTATGAGTCCTTCTTTATATTTACGTACACATTTTCAATCGCCAACATTCCACCGTGTGATCGGCGTTTTTTGTCCAAGGTCCTCCAAGAACATTCTTCAGGTTGATGCTATACTTGCACTAACATAACACAACGAACACTGTTATGATATATCTCCAGGGTTCTGTCTGGTTCCTGATTTAGGAATTAAGCGCAATCATTTAGTGAGATTGGTCTCTTCGAGATATTATAAACGATAAGCTGATATCTAACGAATCCCCATTAAATAAAAAAGAAACCATTACACACAAAAATAAGTTTTAATCTTGAGATCTATTGCTGCGAGCCCATCCCCGATCGCTTACTAAATTACAAATGCACAAGGATTAATGAACTTAGGACTTTCTTATCACTAATCTACTCGTATTTAGTTAATATAAAATAAAAAAAAGCCCGTAATTGATTCAATAATTCACCATAATATGCTAACGGACAATAGGTATTTACTGGGTAATTTCCGACAAATCGCCCTGTTCCGGGTTTGTGCCGTGGCGATATTTCCGTCAAAGATAATCCAACAACAATTCTAACAAAACATCTAAGCCAACAACACCACTGTTTCCATGCAAATGTTAGAGTGGCAAAGAGGAAAGAATGTCAATAAAGCATTCCAATATGGCATAATAATTGTCATTACAATTTTATCCGATAATTAAAACGTCAAAGTCAAAGGCAGTCTTACGCATTACCGCATGTCAAAGTGGTTACCACCATGAGAGCGAGCGCGCTTATTGCAAGAAAATTGCAATCAATAACAAGTACAAAACACATGTTCGCCAGCTAATAGCGATTGGTGAAAGGGTGTGGTAGCCGTTGGTATAAAAGTTGCACTAATTTTGTAGATCGAATCAGAATTAACTCAAAGCGTTCACTGAACAGTTTTAATCCAAAACCTCAATCAAAAACCATCAACATGAAGGTAGAGGATTACTCATACATACGGATACTTGGTTAGGATATCACGAGGATTAATCTTTTCTTTTGATTACAGTTCGTCATTGCTGCCGTAGTCTTGTTAGCCCTTACCATGGGTGCTCAATCATCTTTGATTGCTGGTATTCCCGGTTTGGGTCTTGGTGTTAATGGTCTTGGACTTGGTCTTGGTGTGCCCGGACCAGTGTTGGCTCAAGGACCAGCTGTCTTAGGATGGGGTCATAGTATCCCAGCTGCTGTTGATATTGCTGGCATTCCAGCTGCTGTTGCTGTTGCTCCAGCTGCTGTTGCTGTTGCTCCAGGACTCGGTGCTACCTATGTTGCTAAGACCCGTGGTGCTGTTCATACTGCCCCATTACCAGGACACATCCAATCAGCTGCTTCAGTGAATGTTGCTCCAGCTCCAGGAACCTGGTAAATATGAGTTATCTCATTTCGAAAACAAAACATCACAGTCGCCGACATCCAAACAGAGCCGTTGATAACCTATCAAATTTAATGTTAATCTGATTTAAAACTTTTTCTTGAGAAATGAATATTAAACAAGATTGTATATTATGAGACAGACATGAGTGTTTTTTGTGCAACTAATTGATAGATTAAATATCTGGGGCCAATCGAAGGTTGTCCGATTGACTTTGCAATTTTTCAATTTTTCTAAAGTGGCGGCGTCGATTAATCGTTACATCGATTATGAGTCTAAAGTGGGCATTGAAAATTGCAAGGTTGTACTCCTTCGATTGGAGTGATTGTTTGATTGTTTGTCGTTAGCTAATTAAATTCATCACCCAAGAAAAATGAGCAGGTACTGATTTCCTCTTAATTCAACTGTGATTTGAATGATCAGCAGTGACTTAACTCACCATTCTCGTCCTTTCGCTTCCTAAAGAATACCTTTGGTGGTTTGCTGAAGAAGTGTCTTGCGTGGACTACATTTTCGTCACTCTATTGTTCTCTGATGATTCCTAGATGAGTGTCAGATACGTTTCCAATGATTATTTTCTATACAATTTTTATCAAAACAAAATTTATAAAAATATCTAAATTAAATAACGAAGTTCTACAAATTTTTAATTGCATCTATGTAGCTGATAAGGAGCTACGGTTTTATTTTTTTTTTAGAACTTAGAAGGATTAATAACGTTTTGTATATCATAAGAAAGAAAAGTTCAATACATTCAACATTATTTTTAATAATGCTCTTAAAGATTGTATACCTACTCGTATAATACGTAAAAAAGGAAATTCTCACCCATGATGATGATTATAAAATTTTTTGCCGTTTTCCGAAAAGAGTTTATGTTTTTGTCTAAATTTCTTTGCTGTAATTATACTCGTATTCGTTCGGTCGAAAGTAATCTTAAAAATCGTCCCACAAACTTTTGGAAGTTTATTAACTCGAAAAGAAATAGTACTGGTTTCCCTACCACGATGAACCTTAATGATAAACATTCTAGTGACCCTAAGGAAATCGCAGATATGTTTGCGGAATACTTTCAGAGTATCTATAGTTCTGCTTGTTCAACTTCAGTCAATTCTAATTATGTTCATTCCCTTTCATCTAGTGTTGATTGCTCATGCTTTTCGTTTAATGTTAGTGATGTTCAAACCGTTTTAAGCAATCTGAAGCCCAAAAAAAAAAACAGACATTCTTGGATTTGTTCCCATTGTTCTGCGTCTCTGCTCTGACTCTCTTTCGTTTCCCTTGTCTGAATTGTTTAATCAGACAACTTCTGATAGCATTTATCCCGGTGTTTGGAAAATTTCTACCATAGTACCCGTTTACAAATCTGATAACAAGCATCTTCCTAAGCTCTTGGATAGTCTTGTAAATGATAAACTTACCCTTACAATCAAGCTACATGTCAGTAAATACCAACACGGTTTTTGGGAGGGTCGATCAACTATATTAAACTTAGGTGAGTTTACAAATTTCTGTATTAATTCTTTAGGAATGCATAAGCAAGTACATGTAATTTACACTGACTTTGTCAAAGCATTTAGTAAACTTGACTATTGTCTTAGAAAAGCTAAAGGCGTTTGGATTTATGGTCCTTTGCTGCAGTGGTTCAAGACTTATTTGCATGGAATTAAACAGTATGTCTCTATTGGTGATTGTTTCTCTAAGGAGATTTTAGTTTACTCTGGAGTCCCTGAGGAAAGTCATCTAGGGCCATGTTTGATCTTACTTTTTGTTAATGATCTTCCTAACATATTAAACGGCAACGATTAGTATAAGGCCTCGTAGAAGTAGCATCTTCCGGGAGGTGCTGGTTCCTTAAATGACGAGAATGAGCCTCTGCAGCCAAACATCTTGCAGCTCTGCTAAGAAGTCCTACTTTGCGCCTCCCCGTGGCGCCATCTGGGAATCGCACTAGAGGTTGTGAAGTGAAGGGGGCAAATGGCGAGTTTCCTGCGCCATTAACCAGGATTAGCGTCGGAAAAACAAAACAAGACCTTATCCGGGCTACTCCGACATATTTGGAGCTCAGGCCGGAAAGGATTTCCAGGACTTAGTCAGGGTCTTGGAAAAGAGATGGTGGCGGACGAGCCCTATAAGGGCCAACGGCAGCGCTCACATCCCGGAACGGGTTACTGGCTTCGGTGTAACCGACCCCTCGTCCTAGGGGCACTCAAAATGGAACTGGTCCTCCAGGTTGGGGGTTGTGCCGCCGAGGTAACTGCCGATAGCAATTGCTATCGACGGCAAAAGCAGCGCTTATTTGGATGCGGATTTGTTGTCGGAGGCAGACTAAGACGAGAAGTCCTCAGCTTCCGGCATGTGAGCGAGCGCCTCGTAGCAATCCGCATCAAGGCTAAATTCGCCAACATAAGCCTTATATGCGCGCATGCCCCCACAGAGGAGAAAGATGACGACACCAAGTATGCCTTCTACGAGCTCCTCAACAAGACCTACGAGCAATGCCGTAGCTATGACATTAAAATTGTCCTCGGTGATTTTAATGCAAAGCTAGGAAGAGAAGGTATCTTTGGTCGAACAATCGGAAAATATAGCCTGCACAACATCACCTCCGATAACGGATTCAGGCTAATCGACTTTGCGGGTGGGCGAAACATTGTCATGGCTGGCACGCGGTTCCCACATCTCGACATACACAAGGGGACTTGGATAACTCCTGATCAATCAACAGTCAACCAGATTGATCACATTGCGATCGACGCAAGACACTCCTCCAGCATTATGGATGTCCGTACGTTCCGAGGAGCCAACATCGACTCGGACCATTACCTTGTTGTAGCCAAGGTACGGTTGCGGATATCCCAAACTACGCCAAGACAAACTAATGCTGTGAGAAAATTCGACGTCAGACGGCTACAATCGCAAGAGATCGCCAAGTCCTTTTCCGATCGAGTGTCTCTTAATCTCTTAAGAGGTCCAATGCCGCCAGCATCAAGTATCGAAGACCATTGGAAACACTGCCAAAACGCCATCAGAGATGCCGCTTCTGATGTGCTGGGTTTCACTCGTCCACCACAACGAAACCCCTGGTTCGATGAATGCCGGCAAGCACATGCAGTTAAGCAAGATGCATATAACGCGGCGCTGCTTAGAAAGACCAGAGCTGCTCATGAGCTCTATGAGCGGAAGAGGAGGGACGAGCACCGGCTTCTCAGGAGGAAGAAGAAAGAGCATGAGAAGCGCGCGATCGAGGAAATTGAGAGATGCTACTCCAGGAATGAGGTTCGGAAGTTTTACCAAAAGGTAAAAATAACATGCCGCGGAAACAATCCCCGAACCGAAGCCTGTAGAGATGAACAAGGGAACATCGTAGTAGAATCGCAGTCGATGCTGAGGATTTGGAAAGACAATTTCTGTAGACTGTATAACGGCAATGACGAACCAAATACCGCTGTCAGGCAGAATCAACCTTTCAACCTGGACGATGATGACCAACAATTCCGTCCACCCGACCTGGATGAAGTGAAGATAGCCATATCGAAGCTTAAGTGCAACAAAGCTGCTGAAGCGGATGGCCTGACTGCCGAGCTCTTCAAAGCGGCAGGCGATGACTTGGTAAGGAGCATACACCAACTCATCTGTAAAATATGGTCGGACGAAAGTATGCCCTATGAATGGAACCTCAGCATTGTCTGTCCAATTCTTAAGAAAGGAGACCCTCTGAACTGCGCCAACTACAGAGGCATCAGTCTCCTTAACATCGCATATAAGATCTTATCCGCCGTATTGTGTGAACGCCTGAAGCCGTTCGTCAACAACCAGATAGGTCCATATCAGTGTGGCTTCAGACCAGGAAAGTCCACCATCGACAAGATATTCACACTACGCCAGATCTTGGAGAAGACCCATGAGCTTCAGATCGATACCCACCACCTGTTCATCGATTTTAAGGCGGCGTATGACAGCATCTATAGAGACGAGCTATATAGAGCAATGTCTAGTTTTGGCATCCCTGCCAAACTCGTCCGTCTGTGCAGGATGACGATGGAGAATTTACGCTGCTCCATCAAGGTCGGTAAAGATTTCACCGAGGCTTTGATGTCCAGAAAGGATTTAGACAAGGCGATGCGCTGTCATGCGATTTTTTCAACATCGTACTTGAAAGAATAGTGCAAAACTCACGAGCAAACACAAGAGGCAGTATCTTTCAAAAGTCCATCCAACTACTCGCATACACCGACGATATTGACATAATCGGGAGAAAGCAGCGTGATGTCAGTGGCGCTTTCGGGAGTATTGAGACGGAAGCGGCGAAAATGGGCTTAGCGGTCAATGAGGGCAAGACCAAGTATATGCTGTCAAGCAAAAAGGACATCCAACACCGACGTCTCGGACAGAACGTCACCCTCGACAGATATAACTTTGAGGCAGTTAAGGACTTTGTCTACCTAGGCTCCGCTATAAATACAGACAACGACACCAGCGCTGAGATCAAGCGAAGAATAACTCTTGCCAACCGCTGTTTCTTTGGGTTAAGAAGGCTATTGAGTATAAGACTTTAATAATCCCGGTCCTGCTCCATGGCGCAGAGGCATGGACATTATCAAAAATGGATGAGGGTGTTCTTGGTTGCTTCGAGAGAAAAATTCTTCGGGCGATCTTCGGTCCCGTCTGCATTGACGGTGAGTGGAGGAGGAGATACAACGCCGAACTGTATGGACTGTACAGCGGTACATGGACCTAGCCAGAAGAGTGAAGATCCAAAGACTGAGATGGCTGGGTCATGTAAAGCGCATGGACACCAACGCTCCGGTCCGAAAAGTCTTCGAATCCTCCCCCGAGGGACAGCGCAGTAGAGGAAGGCCAAGACTCAGGTGGCGCACGCAAGTGGAAGAGGACCTCAGCCAACCTAGCGTGCGAAACTGGAGACAGCTAGCCAGGGATCGAGCTGGCTGGAGAAGCTTGTTGACTGAGGCCCAGGTCCTCCCCGGACTGTAGCGCCACCTAAAGTAAGTAAGTAAGATATAAGAGGTTAACAAGTGACAGAAAACAAACTCCTGAGCAATTTTGGATCAATAATTCAAATCTAAAACAACCAAACGAATGAAAAGTTGCATCAATATCAGACAATACAATATCAATCAAGCCTAAAAAAATGTGTTTAGTTTTGTTTCTGCCTATAGTTAGTTTTCCACAAGTCACTACCTTAATACGCGTATATGGACATCGTAATATATGTCGCATGTTAAATTAAGAGGATTTATTGCTTCATATACAATAGCCCAAGATAACCCACGAGTGGTTTATCTTCCCAACAATAGGTTGCCCAAACAAAGAATTTACATAAATTAAAAAGACTATCGGACCAAGAATAGATCCTTGAGGTACACCCAAATAAATATCATTCGAGTCGCTTAGAACATTATTTTCTTTTTCAAAAACGTTTAATATGGAGGATAAAATTATATTAGAATATAATTCTTGACATCTTTGGAAAAATGCCTGAAGTAACACTTAAATGTCAGCAAAATTAAATGCAGTTTTCTTCAAAAATGAAGTTTGAAATGCCATCAAACTTGCTCCATATGCTCACAAGAGTTCGAATTTTTGAGAAATCTTATTGTTTTCAAAATTTCAAGACCAGAATTGGATTCGAAATAAAAAATATTCCTACTTAAGACTAAAATCACTAATGGATGGATTTTGACCAACTGTTACAAAGTAACCTTTGAATAGTTAACCCTCTACTGCACAAGAAGCCATATATGGCTTTTGATTTTTTGGCGATGACTGCTTAAACTGCGTAACTGCCATTGGAAATTAATTATGAAGGCCGTTTAGATAAATCATTTGTTAATGTGTATATGTAAATTTAATTACCTTTATCCCTGCACAAGTTCAAAGAACTGCGGTCAAATTCAATAGGGCGCGTTGTTAAGGCTCAATACAAAAATATAGAAAAAGAAATTGTTTTATTTTTGAGTAGCGAGTATCTCCAAAGGTGATAATATTTTTTTTTATAAGATAAGAAGATAAGAAGATTGCAATTTTAAATGTGCGATTCAAGACACCAAACATTTTTAGCAAAGTCCATATATGGCTCCTTGTGCATTTACTGAAATATTCACCAAATTTTAGGGTTTCAGATATGGCTCCTTGTGCATACGAAGACGGTTATGCGAGTTCCCCGCTTTTTCTACAGTGACTCAATAATGACTACTACTATTCCTGACTATGGATTTCAGAGCGAAGACGAAATCCTCGAGTCAGAAGATAGACTCGATTCAAGTTATCATTTTCAAGTTCAAGTTCATTTGATCATTATGCAAGCAGTAGAGGGTTAAGCTGTTCCTGCAGCATCTTTGGCATCAATATTATCTATTGTATTTGCGTTTTGAATGGCTTTAGCGTTTCTCTTTAAAAAGTCGTTAAATACTCTCCACCCATTCTTGGAATTTCCCACAGAATTTCTAATTTTATTGTGCTAATAAAAGTCACGACTTTTCATACATTTTTTTGAAAATTATTCATTTTAAGTGGTTACTTCTGACATTTATAATGCAGTTTGTTTTTGAGATTATTTTCTTTTTTACCAAGAAGATATCTTCTCCAAGGCTTAAATTTATATTCTTGACGCTAGTATATGTTGAATTTTTAATATATGTTAACTTATAAGCCTGCCAGAAATATTACTCGCCCTGAAGGGATAAAGGAGCTCATAATTTACTTTGAAAAAGTCAACTTTGGTCACTTGGCATTCTAATACGGATCTATTTCGATCTGACTTTTACTGATCTGTAATTCCCAGATCAAAGACAATACCTTTTTGAGTTACGAGTACCTGAGAAAGACAACCAAAAACGTGATCAAGGCAAGTCTCGTGGGTTCATTAAAAAATTATTTAAATCCATTTTGCGATAACAGAACATATTATGAGTACAGAGGGCTATTTGGGGACAAAATCTAAACTCATATCACCAAAAACAAAAACAGAAAATTCATAAACAAAAAAAAGTCGGGCTTCAAGATTACGAGACAAAATATGAAAATTACACCCCAAACTAGTATCTACGATATAAATAGATTTGAAGTCAACAGATTAAGTGTTATATACTATATCTGTATTACTTCTACTAGTTGATACGGTTAGATCGTTATTAACAAGCAAATTTGCAAACGTATCTGCAACTATTGTACTTGCAAACGCTCAAAATGTTAACATGGTTGAATGATCGAAATGTGATGTCACCGGTGCATTTGAAAGTATTAAAATAGATGCACCAAAAGAAGAGTACTATGAATTATCACCAAGAGTCACGCAATTACTATTTCCTTCAACAAATTAAAACACAAACGATTTTCTTATATGATTGAATCAATTTTTCATTGAACTTTGCAAAACTATAAACATATGGTTCGGTAGGTGAAGATTACTTATCCTTATCTCAGTATCGATAGCAGTTATGGAACAGACTGTTTGTGAGGTAGAATTACCAGGTACCTGGAGCTGGAGCAACATTAATCGATGCAGCTGAATTGATATGTCCGGCCAATGGGGCGGTATGCACAGCACCACGGGTCTTAGCAACATAGGTAGCTCCAAGACCAGCAGGAGCAATAGCAGCTTGTTGAGCAACAGAAATACCACCATGTGGAAGAGTAGCAATATTAACAGCAGCTGGGATTTGTGGTGCAATTAGAGGTGAACCCCACCATCCTGCACCTGGTGCCAAAACTGATCCATGAACACCAAGTGGTCCAACAATTCCGCCAAGCCCATGGCCAAGTCCAATTCCGGGAACTCCCAAACCAAGACCGAGTCCAGGAATGCCTAAACCAAGACCGGGAACACCAGCAATCAATGAGGATTGAACTCCCATGGCAACGGCCAACACGACTACGGCAGCAAGGACGAACTGTAATTAGAAGAAACGAATTCTTTATTAATATCCTTGTCGTCCTTGTAGTACAATCGAGAATACTGTACCTTCATGTTGAGTATTTTTGTTGTTGGTGGATAAGTAAACTGTTCAATGAACGATTGAAACTGATTCTGATTTGATCAACCGAATCTGTGCAACTTATATACTCCAAACGAACCGAACCCAACCTTTCACTGTTCAAACGGAAAGAAGTGGTGCACATGGTTGGTGTACGCCTAGTCATTCGCATTGGTTTGGTATGTATGTGTGTAAATTACAATTTACCCCGCTGTAAAGTATTTAATTCAGAGTGGGTATTTTGAAAAGCAAAAAAAATGCATACAGGGTATGTTTACGAGTTGTACTATCAAATAAGACATCTATTCCTCACTTATTCGTAGTTTAAAAACAGGTAATGTTTGGAGGTAACATTCTTCTTCTGCAGTGTGATTATTTAAGAATTACTCGGTCAAATGACTCAAGTCTCGAATTAGTGAAAGTTTGAATGAATTAACGCTGCTAAGGTCGAATAACGCTAATTTTCATTTTCTATTGATCATACGAGGGCGGGTCAATAAGTCCGTGACTTTTTGAATTTCTGACCTCTTTACTGAAACAGCAACACTGCTCCTGTCAACAGGCATCTGTCAGTTGACTCCTGTCAAAATTTAAACTTGCTGCGTCAGTTAGTTTGTGTTTGACAGCTATTTTTATCAGACTACTCACTAATTTGAGGAGAAAATGGAAAAAAGTGAATTTCGTGTGCTTATTAAGCATTATTTCTTGCGAAAAAAAACCATTACCGGGACCAAGGCTAAGCTTGATAAATACTATGGGGACTCTGCACCATCGATTTCAATGGTAAAAAAGTGGTTTACTGAATTTCGTTGTGGCCGTACAAGCACTGAAGATGCCGAACGTCCTGGACGCCCAGTTGAGGTCTCTACACCCGAAACAATCGAAAAAATTCACGATATGGTGTTGGCCGACCGAAGATTGAAAGTGCGAGAGATTGTGGAAGCTGTAGGGAACTCGCATGGCTCAGTGGTTTCAATTTTGAATGATCACTTGGGCATGAGAAAGCTTTCCGCAAGATGGGTGCCGCGTTTGTTCACAGTCGACCACAAACGCAATCGTGTAACAAATGGCAAAAATCCATGAATTGGGCTATGAATTGCTCCCTCATCCACCCTATTCTCCAGATTTGGCTCCGAGCGACTACTTCTTGTTCCCAAACCTGAAGAAATGGCTTGGTGGAACAAGATTTGACTCCAATGATGAAGTCATCTCGCAAACAAAGGCCTATTTTGAGGACCTCGACAAATCATTTTTTTTGGAAGGGATAGAAAAATTGGAGAAGCGTTGGACAAAGTGTATAGAGCTCAAGGGAGACTACGTTGAAAAATAAAATTATTTTTTTATCAAAAAATCTGTGTTTTAATCCAAAAGTCACGGACTTATTGACCCGCCCTCGTACCATACCTTTGTCCAATTATTCGTAGTATAGTATGCTGAATTGTAAACATGATGGGCATTAGATACTGAAGATATCTATCAGTAGATTGAGCTCCTTAATAAGCAACTGAATGATCAGACGTAGAACGGAAATCCCTATCTATGTATGTTTAAGAACACGCTCGCGTTCACCTAAATAAATTTCTAGTGTGGAATCTCCAAGTTAGACGCCTTGACAATTGTTGTTTGGTTGTTGAACCACAAAGCTATCGCATAGTAGCAGTTTTTTTTTGCAAACTTTGAAAATATATATATCTATCGTACTTGCTGGGTCAAGGGCTGAGATCAAAACTGAGACAACTCAGTTTTCGAGGTTCTTCCGTCCTGACCATTGACCGCTATTGATTCCGTCGAGTAAATTTTCATTTTATGTTCAAAAATTCTGGAAATCTCAGAATAAAGATTTTTGGATGGCTTGAAAGCGGTACCATGCCCTAACGAAAGGCAAAGACGGATCCACCACGGAATGTTAATACGAACATATCGACAAGACATATGAGTAATGTCAGAAGAATGACCCTTTCCTATCCTGGGGGACATTTTTAGTAGGACATTTGTTGTGCATTGCCTACACGATAGACTTAGGCTCATTGACCTAGCGACGGATCCGAGGCCCAGTATAGAAGTGGAGACATGGCGGTCTCGGAAATAAACGCTAAATCAAAATGATCTTATCCCGGTAGATGAAAAACATGCCAACAATATTCTGAGCAATCGAGAACCAACATTGATTCGGATCACCACCTCGTTGCAGCCAAGTTCCGAATGTGGTTTTCTAAGAGACACAACAAATAAGAACCACTTGAGGAAGGAATAACAATCAATTGTAATCACAAGAGACTATTAGAATCTTCGGTGAACGCGTTTTTCCGGTTTGATGAGGATTGCCGGCATGTATGTAAGATGCCAACAAAGCAGCTCTGCAACGGATGACGTGAGCCGCTAGGGAGCTCTACAAGCAGAGACACAAAAACGAATATCTGTTTCTTAAGGAGAAGAAAAAACGCCTCGAAATGCCCGTGATCGAAGATTTGGGAAGGTTGTGCTCCGCGTACTCATTTCTTATATCTTGTCAGGAGAATGGAATTTCATTATCGTTTGCCTGATACAGTAAAACGGAAGCCCCCTTAACTGCTTCGACTAAAGACGTATAAGTCTCTTCAACATTGTATACAAGATCTTATCTGCCATATTCTGTGAACGTCTGAAACCCTTCGTCATCAACCTCGTTGGGCCTTTTAAGGGCAGCTTCAGACCAGGAAAGTTCACAATCGACCCCTCACAATCTGGCAGATCCTGCAGAAAAGCCAAAACTCCCAAACCCATTACTTTTTTTATCGATTTAAAGGTCGCATATGTCAGCATATATAGTTTTGGCATCCCTGTCAAGCTCATTTATCTGTGCAGGATGTCGATGGATGACGCACGCCGCCCCATCAAGGTCGATAAAATTCTTACCGAGATCTTCGATGTGAAAAAAGAATTTAGATAACATGATGCGCTTTCATGTGATCTGTTTAACATCATTCTTGAAAGAAAAGTGTAAAGCACAAGAGGCACAATCATTCAAAAATTTGTCCTAAGCAGCGTGATGTCTGTGTCGCTTTCGCCAGTATTAAGGCAGAAACCGAGAAGACGTGAGACAGACTAAGTAAGTCTGTTAACTAGTAAGGTCAGGGGACAGAATCTTATTCTCGCAGCTCTAATTTTGAGGTAGTATCGGTAGACGCCAAGATCAAACGAAGAATAACTTTCGCAATCGCTGCTTCTTGGGGCTAAGAAGGCAATGGGCTAGCAAAGCCCTGATTTCGACTGCTTTGAGAACGAAATTCTTCTAGTAATTTTCGATCCCGCCTGCGTTGACGGTAAGTGCAGAAGGAGATGCAACAATGAACTGTACGGACTGTACAATGAAATAGACTTAGCTAGACGAGTTTAACGATTGAGAAAGTTGGCCTCGAGGAAGTAGAAGAATACGGCGAATCAGGTGGTGTACACAAGAAGAAGGAAATCTCGGTCAATTTATCGTGCGAAACTGGAGGCAGCTAGCGAAGGATCGAGCTGGCTGAAGATGCTTATTGACTGAAGTCCAGATCCACCTCGAACGGTTATGACACTCTATGTAAGCAAATTATTGCAAGTGGCCAAATGCACTTCATCATTATAAAAATGTCGAAACACTGGCCGTTCGCAAGCCGGCAATAGCGTATTTCTCAACCTCTCGTCAAAACCCTTTCAGCGTACATAAAGAATCCATCACAAACATTCTGTCTGTCTTGTTGGGAATCGCTTAACCCTTGCCAACACATGTGGCAAAACAAATCTGCTAACAAGTTCCGGTCCATAGATAGACGAGAGTGGCTCGTGTACCTAGGAAGACATTTTTTTTATGTGGATCACTGTGGTACAGATGTCCTTCAATACTTTTCTTAACTAAGATTTCTCTGGGGAGGCACCTACATGGTCGCCTTATATATAGTAGATCTTCTGCAGTTCTGTCGTCTTCCATTCAAAGACGAAATGTTCTCACTAAGCCTGTGTTTGTTCAAGTTCTATCAAAGTGAATAGCGAGCTTGTTTGGAAAGCATTTCGTAGCTCTTTTAGTCTAACGAAGGTCCGATATATTATGCCAATAGAAATGACACACTACTTTATCCCATTTTTTGATCGTTACATATTTTGCTGAATACAGGCCACCGCCGAAAGGCTCAAATCTATTAAGGACAACAGGATCTGCAACGGCAGTTCTGGGGCAGCTTTGCAAAGCACCGAAGATACCTATGAATGCGAGTTTCATGGTGACATTTCACCTTTGATAACGTAGTTTTCTTTGCCTCTTTGGGAATTTTGTTATTTTGTTTTTAGTCTAGAACTACACCTTGATATTGTATTTAAGTTCATTGGAGAGCTACACAATTGTTTCATTCAGAGTGATTAGGTACAGCTGTAGGTAGCTTTTACGGCTGTAGGAAACTACTACAGCACTTTCGGGGTTGATTGAGAGGAGGCCTCTGAATACATAAGTCACACACTACTTTAGAATATTTTGCACTCTGTTGAAAATTTCTTTTGAGTATTTACGTTTTCGAAAATGACCAAGTCATAGACTTTGCCAATCGCCTTGTAGCCTGAATCTAGTAAGTCGTCGATGACAAGGGTCAATGGATTTAAGGGGGGCTAAGGTATTCAAATTTTTTTTTTGCATTTTTTTTAAATTTTTTAAATTAAATGCATAATTTCAAGTCAATTGGAGCAAAATTGACGAAGTTACGAGTATTTTTATACCTGTCGGATTTTAATTTCTACCTGACCCGAGCGCGCTATTGTTACCTAGCAGATATTTCGCTCTTTATATAATACCTAATCTTACCCCCTAGTTCTATTTATAGAAATTTCGACTTAAGTACAAACGTCCTTATACCTGTACTGTATATTTTGTCAGTGAAGAGTATAAAATTGAGTATAGAAGTAAATATTTTATCGAGCAGACGTACAGGTGCGGTCCTATTTTCGCATAATTTAAGCTCCGTTTTCATGTATTTGTGAATTTTTTGTGATGACTTAGTTAAAATCTCTTGATTAAAACCAATAGTATGACATTTGAAAAATATTGTATAAAATTTTTACGAAGAAATATTAAAAAACACGGCAATGGCATCAATTATTCGGATGTGTCTCGGAATTAAGTAGAATTGCGGTGCCCCTCATAACTTGGTGCTGGATCATCTGAAATCAAAATATCAAAGATCATTCGTAAGATAATAGTTTTCCAAAGGAAATACTGGGAGGGTTTTTCGAAATTTTAATTTTTCACTTTTTTGGAACACTTTGAAGGGAAAAACGCGATTTTTTGCGAAAAAAATCGGCTAATTTGTTATTGTAAAATAAAAATTATCAAAAATTTGAAAAAAAAACTCTCCAACATTACCTCGTAAATTATGTACAGAAATAGTGTTCAACATTTCAAAAGGATCGGTGTTGTAGTTTTAAAGTTATGAGGGGCACCAACTTCAAAAACGTGAGTTATGGGGAAAATGTTTTAAAGTTTTGAACACTAAAAAATCTGGTATAAAACGTTCGTAAGTAAATTTTATCGGCTTACCTCACACTGAATCATCAATGCTAAGTCCATAAAGGATGTTGCTATCATCCATGATGTCTAAAGCACCTTTTTGCTCCTGCCTACGACGAATCCTGCCTTCTTTATATTGTCTCTCAGCTTCCTGCTCTGCTCGGCTTATACGTATGGAGTCAGTCATGAGCACTTGATCCAGGGAAGGTTAGTAAAGCAAAAGAACCTTCATTGAAGACACTGGCTGACACATAAGCTGAAATTTCAACGATGACAGAGGTTTCACTCAAATGCTTTGGTGAGATTTTCCAAATAAGTTGGTTCAAACTCTCATTGTTGTTCTGCGTGAAGCCTCCTACACATCCTCCATGCTCCAGGAGAGCATCTTTGCTCAGATCTTCATAGATAGACTTGATGGCATTCAAAACATCTTCGGGAAGGGCACTGTACGTGTGTTTGAACGAATCCAATGCAATAGCAGCTGCAGCTTTTTGCCCTTCGCACCAGGAGTCCGCGCCGCTCGGGCATCGGGCATTTTTTATTCTGTGGATTCTCGTTCGTCGAACTGTAGTGAAAGAACGTTGCCCAGATAGCGTTCTTCATATTTTCTATGGAATCAGAGTAACCTCTAATAGCCAAACCGTAGTATACTGTCAGTTTATCAATCATTTTGGCCGTAAGCTTCCCTTTACCAGACAGACTCTGTCTTTTGATGTTCTTTCCAGCCTTAGTTTCAGTATCTGCAACGGTATTTTTCACTATTTCACGTAGATGAGTGCCCATTCTTTTTTGAACATGTCCTACACATTCTTTTTTCACTATTGAAAAATCATCACCATAAGGTTTATAATTCACTAACCCGGAGTAAGCTTTAGAGTCACCGTCGCCGATATAGTTGCGATATCGTACATCATTCTTTACCGAGCGTTGAAACATGGTTTTTATTGCTTCGACCTCCATATTTCCAGATGCACCAGTATAATTTGCCCGGCACTCTCCAGCACTTACATGAGCTTCATGTCACTCTTCGTATTCAGCAGAGTTTAATTTATGTTTCCAAGTTTTACATTCATAGCAGTATGAACTTTTGACGAAAATGTCAAGCACTTTACCTGTAAAGGAACCGATTAACGAGGTGACGCCGAATAAAGATGAGAAGCCTTTTTTTTTTTCTATGTTCCGTCGCCGGTACAGTGAGTTCGTCGGCATCTTCAGTATTTTTCTCTTCGGCTGTTGCTGCTTTTTCTTCTTTTTTAGCAGATAAAAAAACGTCGGTGTTGATACAAACCTACTAGACAAATCCATAAAGCCGCAAAACTTTTACAGCCAACTAATTCAAGGCCTAATATCCTCACCACAAAAACAAACCGACAATTAACTTCGAAAATACCACAGTTTATTCTTGCACTAGACGGAACATTTGTAATCTGTTTACAGCTTTCGCACGACACTTTGATGTTAAATCCAAGGCCTTCTTTCTCAGTCGATTGAAAATTTACTTTTCCATCACATTTCACTTCACTAGCGTAGCAATTGTTGAAAAGACTAATAAAAAATCAATTATCCTATAATGTTTTTTAAGATCCTCCGTAACTTGATCTTCAACGGTCACTTTAATTTTTTTTCAAGCTGATTCGCTACTTCTTGAAATGTCTATAAGATCTTTCTTTCTTTCTTTTAGAAAATATAATTTCAAGTTTCTGCCAGTAATAAGTGCTGTAGCGATTTTTACTTCTCTTGAGGGTAAAGGAAAATCAAGATAACTGAAAAACTAAGAAAGGAGGGGATGCTACTGCAGTTAGAACGATCGGATTACTTACCAAGGGTCAACAAATAAATCAGTGTAACAATATTCGACCCAAGACCTGAAGCTCGGCCGAAGATTCACCGTCAATCATGTTATAAAATTATTTCTAAAGACTGTAAAATGGCTAAAACAATCACAACAGATCATTTAACCGCAATTTCTTGTTGTTCAAGACCAGATAGCCTTCCTAGCTCTTGAAGCAACTGTTTATTGCATTGAGAGCTTACCAAAACTGTGGTTTGCCATGGACATAAAGACTCTCTATACGGTGCCAATAAGTCTCATGTAAGTTGCGTATAATAAGGATATATACGCCGTATTTTGCAGGAACCTTTATGAAACGCCATTTAGTGCAGTATTAGATGAAGTAAGTACTCAACTAAATACACCGACATTTATACTACGCTAAATCCTGAAAGAATACCAAAAAGAGGGCTGTACGTAATGTTAATTCACCATCAGATTGTATAGAGCTAGGTATAATAAAAACTGTGAGATGTTCAGAAGGAATCTCCTTTAGACCTAAAATGTCACAAAAGGCTTAAGACATCCGGACGACCCGTATTTCTCTTTGACAACATCATACTATGTCCACATCCCTGACTGAATACAGCGGTACTAGACCAGTGCGTTTGGAAGTACGTTATTTAAATAGAAGCAGCAGAAGCAGGAACACAAGGGGTTACACAATTACTTTTCACTTCAACAAATAAAAGAATTATTTTCTTGTTTAATTGAATCAATTTTTCATTGAACTTTGCAAATTTATTAACTTATTGTTCGGTAGGTGAAGATTACTTATCCTTATCTCGGTATCGGTAGCAGTTATTTAACAGATTGTTTATGAGGTAGAATTACCAGGTACCTGGAGCTGGAGCAACATTAATCGATGCAGCTGAATTGATATGTCCGGCCAATGGGGCAGTATGCACAGCACCACGGGTCTTAGCAACATAGGTAGCTCCAAGACCAGCAGGAGCAAGAGCAGCTTGCTGAGCAACAGAAATACCACCATGTGAAAGGGAAGCAACACTAACAGCTGCTGGGATTTGTGGTGCAATTAGAGGTGAACCCCACCAACCTGCACCTGGTGCCAAAACTGATCCAACACCAAGTGGTCCAACAATTCCGCCAAGCCCATGGCCAAGTCCAATTCCGGGAACTCCCAAACCAAGACCGAGTCCAGGAATGCCTAAACCAAGACCGGGAACACCAGCAATCAATGAGGATTGAACTCCCATGGCAACGGCCAACACGACTACGGCAGCAAGGACGAACTGTAATTAGAAGAAACGAATTCTTTATTAATATCCTTGTCGCCCTTGTAGTACAATCGAGTACAGTATGTACCTTCATGTTGAGTATTTTTGTTGTTGGTGGATAAGTAAACTGTTCAATGAACGATTGAAACTGATTCTGATTTGATCAACCGAATTTGTGCAACTTATATACTCCAAACGAACCGAACCCAACCTTTCACTGTTCAAACGGAAAGAAGTGGTGCACATGGTTGGTGTACGCCTAGTCATTCGCATTGATTTGGTATGTATGTATGTATGTATATTACAATTCACACCGCTCGCGCTGTAAAGTATTTAATTCTGCTGCATACAGGGTATGTTTACGACCCCATACTATCAAATATGACATCTATTGCTCACATAGTTCAAAAACAGGTAATGTTTGGAGGCAACATTCTTCTTCTGGAGTCTGATGATTTAAGTATTACTCGGCCAACATTTCTCTAACGAAATTCTTTGGAGAAGCCTTCAAATGACCAGAGTGAAAGTTTAAATGAATTAACACTGACGTATTTAAAACGTTCTCTTCGTATATCGAAGCTTACCCAGCTGGTTGTTACTAAGGTCGAATAATGCTCATTTGCATAGAGATTCCTTAGACTTATTGATCATACCAGGTTTGATTGCTTTGCCCATTTACTCTTAGTATTGTATGCCCTGATATATTGAAGATTGCTGTCAATAGATTGACCTTTTTAATTAACAACCGAATATTCGGTCGCAGGATGGGCTTCCCGTCCAGTGTTACGGCTCTGGAACCCTTTTTGACGCACAAGCAGAAGATATATGAAACGCAAATGGACTATTGGAATCATAGACGAACTAGAGCTCTACCTGCGTAATAGCAATATTGACATATGCTTGATTTCTAAGGCTCACTTGATAAAGAAAAACAAAATAGGAAAGGAATTTAGTTTAAAAATAAAAGGATACTGCGCTTACCATGCTTACCATCCATGCGAAGGGGCTTCCCTATTCATCAAAGATTGTATTGAACATTCTATAAATACTATTATGGAGTATGCAAGTAAGTATAGTTCGCGTAAGAAATAAGTACACGGACTACAACATCGAGTCCATTTATTGCCCTCCGCGATACAAACTAGAAAAGGCCGGTTTTAAAGAATTTTATTGTTGGTGGTAATTGAAACTCAAAACATACCTTTTGGTGTTCAAGATGCGATTCAACCGAACGCAGATTTTTTTACGAAGCCGGTATGCAACTTAATGTTTACTTCCTTTCGACGGGAAAACCGACGGTGGTGTCGGTGGGCCAGTACACCGACAGAGCAAAATCTCTAGACCTCATAGACTTCTTCATTGCAAGAGGCGTAGTTAAAGACTTTATAAAGGTCGAGGAAGGCTTTGATCCTTACTCAGATCATTCACCAGTAATCTTGACAATAAGCGAGTCTATAATAAAAAAAGAAGGAGCCCCTAGATTAACTACCAATCAAACTTACTCGGACAGCTTTAAAAATTATTGTTTGGAATGTGTCGCTTAAAACACCGTATCAAATATAAGATGATTTATCGAAGCCATACAGAAAGCCACGTGGAACAACACTCCAGTTATGAGGAAAGAAATCGTATATAGCGAAGCTAAGTATCCGCCGGAAGAAACGAGAAAGGAGAGCACGCAAGGATGGCAAAAATCCCGAGCTTCCCAGCACAAAACTTTGTGTAATGACCTCAAGATAGTATTCAAAGATTTCAAAAATCGAGAGATCTATACTTATCTTGAAGGCTTGAAGGCCCAAAAAAGTTCTAATTATTCACTATGGAAAGCTATGAGAGGTATTTAAAAACCCCAAATGCAATCGCAAGCGATAAAAAAAACAATGGTGAGTGGGTAGAACAAGACAAGGAGAAGGCGGACATATTTGCTGAGCACCTAGAAGAAACGTTCAAACCATTTGACGGACAAACGCTAACAAAAGACATTGGTGATACGACTACGACGCCGAAAACTTTAAAATAAAGAGCGTGTCGTTGGTCGAACTTTGCCAAACAATGAAAAATCTTAAAAATTACAAGGCCCCTGGATATTAATAAATAGCCGGGCAGATCCTCAATGAATTGCCAAAGAAACCCCTAACCAAGCTTATGGATATTTTTAATGCCGCGCTTAGTTTATTATACGTTCCAAGGCAATGGAAAGTCACCTAGGTTCCGAAACCAGAGAAACATCCAAATGAAAAGAAATTGTGTAGACCGATATCGCTGTTACCGATAGTATCTAAGGCATTTGAAAAACTTTTGTTAAGCCTCCTACAACCGGTCATTGTGAAAAGACGTGTGATTCCTAACCACCAATTCGGCTTCAGAACAAAGCATTCCACAATTGACCAGGTTTAGAGAATAACAAAGGAAATAGAGAAAACCTTAGAGGAGAGAAAGGTATGTTCAAGCGCTTTTCTGGACGTTTCTCAAGCCTTCGAAAAGGTATGGCATGAAGGCCTATTATTTATGCTACGACATGATCTTCCAAAACAATTATATATTTATTTAATATTATGGCAACGATTAGTATAAGGCCTCGTAGAAGTAGCATCTTCCGACAGGTGCTGGTTCCTTAAATGACGAGAATGAGCCTCTGTAGCCGAACATCTTGCAGCTCTGCTAATAAGTCCTACTTCACGCCTCCCGGTGGCGCCATCTGGGAATCTCACTAGAGGTTGCGAAGTGAAGGGGGCAAATGGCGAGTTTCCTGCACCATTAACCAGGATTAGTGTCGGAGAAACAAAACAAGACCTTATCCGGGCTACTCCGACATATTTGGAGCTCAGGCCGGAAAGGATTTCCAGGACTTAGTCAGGGTCTTGGAAAAGAGATGGTGGCGGATGAGCCCTATAAGGGCCAACGGCAGCGCTCACATCCCGGAACGGGTTACTGGCTTCGGTGTAATTGACCCCTCGTCCTAGGGGCACTCAAAATGGAACTGGTCCTCCAGGTTGGGGGTTGTGCCGCCGGGGTAACTGCCCGGCCATTTAAAAAAGATTAAGTTACGAAGCATCAACAAGCCTCGAATATGGACGGATCTACTGTTGACAACCCACGCAAACGATTTAAGGACAATGAGCTTCGGATATGCACGTGGAATGTTAGATCCCTTAATAGACCACGTGCAGCCGAGCAACTAGCGGAGGCCCTAGACTGCTGCAAAGCAGATATAACCGCCATCCAAGAAATGCGATGGGATGGGCCGGACAAAAAGAAGATGAAAAACTGCGACATCTACTACGGCAATTGCTATCGACGGCAAAAGCAGCGCTTATTTGGATGCGGATTTGTTGTCGGAGGCAGACTAAGACGAGAAGTCCTCAGCTTCCAGCATGTGAGCGAGCGCCTCGTTGCAATCGGCATCAAGGCTAAATTCGCCAACATAAGCCTTATACGCGCGCATGCCCCCACAGAGGAGAAAGATGACGACACCAATGATGCCTTCTACGAGCTCCCCAACAAGACCTACGAGCAATTCCCTAGCTATGACATTAAAATTGTCCTCGGTGATTTTAATGCAAAGCTAGGAAGAGAGGGTATCTTTGGTGGAACAATTGGAAAATATAGCCTGCACAACACCACCTCCGATAACGGATTCAGGCTAATCGACTTTGCGGCGGGGCGAAACATTGTCGTGGCTAGCACGCGGTTCCCACACCTCGACATACAGAAGGGGACTTGGAGAACTCCGGGTCAATCAACAGTCAACCAGATTGATCACATTGCGATCGACGCAAGACACTCCTCCAGTGTAATGGTTGTCCTAACATTCCGAGGGGCCACCATCGACTCGGAACATTCCCTTGTTGTAGCCAAGGTACGATTGCGGATATCCCAAACTACGCCAAGACATGCTAATGATGTGAGAAAATTCGACGTCAGACGGCTACAATCGCAAGAGATCGCCAAGTCCTTTTCCGATTGAGTGTCTCTTAATCTCTTAAGAGGTCCAATGCCGCCAGCATCAAGCATCGAAGACCATTGGAAACACTGCCAAAACGCCATCAGAGATGCCGCTTCTGATGTGCTGGGTTTCACTCGTCCACCACAACGAAACCCCTGGTTCGATGATGAATGCCGGCAAGCACATGCAACTAAGCAAGATGAATATAACGCGGCGCTGCTTAGAAAGACCAGAGCTGCTTATGAGCTCTATGAGCGGCAGAGGAGAGACGAGCACCGGCTTCTCAGGAGGAAGAAGAAAGAGCATGAGAAGCGCGCGATCGAGGAAATTGAGAGATGCTACTCCAGGAATGAGGTTCGGAAGTTTTACCAAAAGGTAAAAATAACATGCCGCGGAAACAAACCCCGAACCGAAGCCTGTAGAGATGAACAAGGGAACATCGTAGTAGAATCGCAGTCGATGCTGAGGATTTGGAAAGATCATTTCTGCAGACTGTATAGCGGCGATGACGGACCAAATACCGCTGTCAGGCAGAATCAAACTTTCAACCTGGACGATGATGACCAACAATTCCGTCCACCCGACCTGGATGAAGTGAAGATAGCCATATCGAAGCTTAAGTGCAACAAAGCTTCTGAAGCGGATGGCCTGACTGCCGAGCTCTTCAAAGCGGCAGGCGATGACTTAGTCAGGAGCATACACCAACTCATCTGTAAAATATGGTCGGACGAAAGTATGCCCTATGAATGGAACCTCAGCATTGTTTGTCCAATTCTCAAGAAAGGAGACCCACTGAACTACAGAGGCATCAGTCTCCTTAACATCGCATATAAGATCTTATCCGCCGTATTGTGTGAACGTCTGAAGCCGTTTGTAAACAACCTGATAGGTCCATATCAGGTTCAGGCTTCAGACCAGGAAAGTCCACCATCGACAAGATATTCACACTACGCCAGGTCTTGGAGAAGACCCATGAGCTTCAGATCGATACCCACCACCTATTCATCGATTTTAAGGCGGCGTATGACAGCATCTATAGAGACGAGCTATGTAGAGCAATGTCTAGTTTTGGCATCCCTGCCAAACTCGTCCGTCTGTGCAGGATGACGATGGAGAATTTACGCTGCTCCATCAAGGTCGGTAAAGATCTCACCGAGGCTTTGATGTCCAGAAAGGATTTAGACAAGGCGATGCGCTGTCATGCGATTTTTTCAACATCGTACTTGAAAGAATAGTGCAAAACTCACGAGCAAACACAAGAGGCACTATCTTTTAAAAGTCCGTCCAACCACTCGCATACGCCGACGATATTGATATAATTGGGAGAAAGCAGCGTGATGTCAGTGGCGCTTTCGCGAGTATTGAGACGGAAGCGGCGAAAATGGGTTTAGCGGTCAATGAGGGCAAGACCAAGTATATGATGTCAAGCAAAAAGGACAACCAACACCGACGTCTCGGGCAGAACGTCTACCTAGGCTCCGGTATAAGTACAGACAACGACACCAGCGTTGAGATCAAGCGAAGAATAACTCTTGCCAACCGCTGTTTCTTTGGGTTAAGAAGGCAATTGAGTAGCAAAGCCCTCTCTCGGACAACAAAAGTCACCCTTTATAAGACTTTAATAATCCCGGTCCTGCTCTATGGCGCAGAGGCATGGACATTATCAAAAATGGATGAGGGTGTTCTTGGTTGCTTCGAGAGAAAAATTCTTCGGGCGATCTTCGGTCCCGTCTGCATTGACGGTGAGTGGAGGAGGAGATACAACGACGAACTGTATGAACTGTACAGCGACATGGACCTAGCCAGAAGAGTGAAGATCCAAAGACTGAGATGGCTGGGTCATGTAGAGCGCATGGACACCAATGCTCCGGTCCGAAAAGTCTTCGAATCCGCCCCCGAGGGACAGCGCAGTAGAGGAAGGCCAAGACTCAGGTGGCGCACGCAAGTGGAAGAGGACCTCAGCCAACTTAGCGTGCGAAACTGGAGACAGCTAGCCAGGGATCGAGCTGGCTGGAGAAGCTTGTTGACTGAGGCCCAGGTCCACCCCGGACTGTAGCGCCACCTAAAGTAAGTAAGTATTTAATATTATATTATAATTATGTAATATAAAAATTATTATAAACACGGATCGGAATACTCTGAATTCAAAGAAATCGCTGCCGGAGTACCACAAGTAAGTGTCATTCTTACTTGAGATATGGAGAAGAAGATGCTTTTGTAGCTACATCCGCGGACTATACGGCTATATTTGCAACAGATAAATCAGTTGAGCTAGCAACTGTAAAGCTCCAACGAGCTTTGGAGAAAATTTTCGAGTGAACAAAGGTTTGCCGAATTGCTCTCAATGAAACCAAATCAACCCATGTTAACTTCACTTACAAATAAACTAGCAACCTACCCATTTTCATTAACTCGGTACAAATACTATATGAAAACGAAGCAAAGTATTTAGGAATGACACTGGATGCAAAGCTCAAATGAAAGTCACACGTTAAAAAGAAACTTGATGAGCAACGAAGCCATTTGTTGTTTCATGAGTAAGGATCTCACACTACTATGAGCTACGGGCACATAGTGTCTATGAACATTTTTCACCTATCCACGTAAAAAACAAAAAAAAATAATATTAGGAAATTCCCTGATACCCTAATGCTTAAGAACATGCTAGCGTTCCTCTCAAGGAAATTTCAAATAATGAGTCTCTCAGCTAATTCAACGCCTGGAACATATGGTGTGTTGTTAAACCATATCTATGTAGATAATCAGGTTGCTTTTAGATTTGTAGTGTATGAAAACGAGTGCTGCTTTAGTAGAAAACTTGTTCATAGATCAATAGTTTAGGCACTGTTGGTACGACAAAGTATTCGGAACGGTCTCGGTCGGATCTGAGGCTGCCGTCAAGAACATCATATAAATCAATGACTGTTGAAAATATAGTGATATTGTTACTGCCCTCGTTGACCGCTAAGCCTATTTTGGCCTCTTCCGTCTCAATACTTGCAAATGCGGCAGTGACATTACGCTGCTTTCTTTCGATTTTGTCAATATCATCGGCGTATGCGAGTAATTGGACGGACTTTTGACAGATTTTGCCTCTTGTGTTTGCGCGTGAGTCTTGCACTATTCTTTCAAGTATGATGTTAAAGAAATCGCATGACAAGCCGATTGTCTAAACGCTTTTTTGACATCAAAGGTCACGGTGAGATCTTTACCGGCGTGCATCCTCCATAATCCTGCATAGACGGATGAGTTTGGTAGGGATGCCAAAATTAGACATTGCACGGTATAGCTCGCCTCTATAGATGTTGTCATATGCATCTGAAGCTCATGGAATATTTGGTCGATGATGGACTTTCCTGCACTCAAGCCACACTTGTATGGAGCAATCAGGTTGTTGACGAATGGCTTCAGGAATTCACACAATAAAAAAGACTAGATATTGTAGGCGATGTTAAGAAAACTAATGCATCTGTAGTTGACGCAGTTCAGAGAATGTCCTTTCGTGCAGATGGGACAAACAATGATGAAGTTCCATTCCTCTAGCATACTTTCGTCCGACCATATTTTAGAGATGAGTTCGTGTATGGTCCTTACCAAGTCATCGCCTGTAGATTTGAAGATCTCGGAAGTTAAGCCGTCCACTCCAGCGCCTTTGATGGACTTTGGCTTAGATATTTCTATCTGAACTTCATCCAGGTCGGGTGGACGGAATTGTGGGTCTTTATCGTCCAGGTTGAAAGGCTCATTGTGCCTAACAGCGGCACTTGTCATATTTTGAGCCTAAATGTGCTAATTTGACCAGTAAGTCATAGGATATAAGGGTTAATATCTTAATCGCCGTATTTGGCAGGACTGAAACAAATATGATATGCCTTTAAGTGCAGTCTTCGGCATGTACTCAATTAAATACACCGACATTCATACTACGGTACACCCTGAAGTTATACAAAGAAGATGGCTATACGTAATGTTAATTCACCATCGTATTGTGTAGAGCTAGGTATAATAAAAACTGTGAGATGTTCAGAAGGAATCTCCTTAAGACCTAAAATGTCACAAAAGGCTTAAGACATCCGGACGACCCGTATTTCTCTTTGACAACATCATACTATGTCCACATCCCTGACTGAATACAGCGGTACTAGACCAGTGCGTTTGGAAGTACGTTATTTAGATAGAAGCAGCAGAAGAAGGAACACAAGGGGTTACACAATTACTTTTGACTTCAACAAATAAAAGAATTATTTTCTTGTTTAATTGAATCAATTTTTCATTGAACTTTGCAAATTTATTAACTTATTGTTCGGTAGGTGAAGATTACTTATCCTTATCTCGGTATCGGTAGCAGTTATTTAACAGATTGTTTGTGAGGTAGAATTACCAGGTACCTGGAGCTGGAGCAACATTAATCGATGCAGCTGAATTGATATGTCCGGCCAATGGGGCAGTATGCACAGCACCACGGGTCTTAGCAACATAGGTAGCTCCAAGACCAGCAGGAGCAAGAGCAGCTTGCTGAGCAACAGAAATACCACCATGTGAAAGGGAAGCAACATTAACAGCTGCTGGGATTTGTGGTGCAATTAGAGGTGAACCCCACCATCCTGCACCTGGTGCCAAAACTGATCCATGAACACCAAGTGGTCCAACAATTCCGCCAAGCCCATGGCCAAGTCCAATTCCGGGAACTCCCAAACCAAGACCGAGACCAGGAATGCCTAAACCAAGACCGGGAACACCAGCAATCAATGAGGATTGAACTCCCATGGCAACGGCTAACACGACTACGGCAGCAAGGACGAACTGTAATTAGAAGAAACGAATTCTTTATTAATATCCTTGTCATCCTTCTAGTACGATCGAGAATACTGTACCTTCATGTTGAGTTTTTTAGTTGTTGGTGGATTGGTAAACTATTCAATGAACGATTGAAACTGATTCTGATTTGATCAACCGAATCTGTGCAACTTATATACTCCAAACGAACCGAACCCAACCTTTCACTGTTCAAACGAAAAGAAGTGGTGCACATGGTTGGTGTACGCCTAGTCATTGGCATTGGTTGCAATTAAATTGGCGCGAATATTTTCCCCCACAACGAATATGCAGTAACGACGAATTATCGTGGGATTGGCGGCAAAGACCACATGCGATATTAACATAAATTTGGTCAACTGAAATTTTGGAATTTATTTCTTCGACTTTACCAAAAGATTGGAACCACCAGAAGAGACTTTTCACTTTTTTTCGATAAGATTTGAAGCCAAGACAAATGTTACATTGACTGGAGATTTATAGATACATTGGAAATGGAAACTAGAGGCACAGCTTTAGAGATTATTAACTCTACTTATGACTAACGGATAGAACCCGATCATGTGTAATATTATAAATGTGCAAATAATTATTACTTTGTGTGACTTGGTCATGTATCCGTAGTTAAGAATAATTATAACAAGTACACTCCTTCTTCGAAACCAATAAACAATCAATTATACACCTGCGCAAAATGCATGAAACCAAGAGCTAGGTTAGCGAAGTGGTGAAGCATGAAAAGTGGACTATTGTGCGTGTAAAACTCATAATATTCATTACGTTCTTACCTTTCTAAAGTCCAATTGAGAAATATTCATAATTTAAATTTCAAAACCTTCATTGCAATTCAAACATCAATCTTCCAGTTTGAAATCTGTTTGATGCAACTGTTATGCACAGGTGTGAACTACATATAAAGCTTATCTTAGCTTATTCGAGCTCGTAGATCCGTTTTGCGACTTCAACTTTGAGAAATTTGCGTCAATTCCACTGATCCAGGAACCTAAGGTAAACGACCATAGACACTGGCATGCATTCGCTGATTGAACTTAAGAACAGTTTGAATTTGACTCAGAATTCGGCAAACAAATAAAACATCTTTAACGACGAGTAAGTCACTGTTTGGTGTGGATGTTGGGCTGTCAGAATCATAGGTCCGTACATATTTAAAACTGGTATTGCCACAACCGTCAACGGCGACCATTACAGATATAACTTCTTGCACCTTAAACTGAATTATATGAATATCGACCATTTGTGATGCTGCAATGATGGCGCCAGCATGGATATCTGCTTTTATTTTTATTTTTCGATTTTATCATCAAAATGGACAAACAGGAAGGATTGCCAAGATTTTCCAATAACAACTTGCACCGAGAACGTTAACTATCCAATCGCCTCTGGCAGAGAACGGTTGAACTGCCTTACACTTGGATCTACGACTTTGTTCTCAGCATCATCTCTGTATTGTAAGTTTGAATTGACTTCGGCCGGCCGGAGCATTGATATATAGCAATTATTTTACTCTTTGGGGGTGGCGATGGCACATGAGATGAGATTTTCTGGCACCTGCAATGACTTGGATGAAGTGAAGATAGTCATATCTGATCTTACATGAGTCAAACTTAAACTGAAGTAATGGAGCGAATGACCGGACTACTGAGCTCTTCAAAGCGGCAGGCGATAATCTATTAAGGAGTGTCTGTAAAATATGGTCGGACGAAAGCATGTCCGATGAATGGAACCTCAGCATTGTCTGTCCTATCCTCAAGACTGCAGATCCTCTAAACTGCACCAACTGCAGAAGTATCAATTTTCTTGACTTCAGATACAAGATCCTATCTGCCATATTGTGTGAATGGCTGAAGCTGTTTGTTAACAACCTGGTTAGTCCGTATCACTGTGGATTAAGGCCAGGAAAATCCATCGACCAGATATTCCCACTAGGGCAGATATTGCAAAAAACCTTTGGGCCCTATATTGATACTCACCATATCATATTTTTAAGGCCTCGATGACAGCATCTATAGAAATGACCTATACAGAACAATGTTTAGTTGTAGGTCTACGTCCGCTTGTGCATAATGACGATGGACAATGCACCCTGCGATATCATGTTCGTTAAAGAATTCAAAAGGACCTTTATGGTCAAAAAAGTATTTAGACAAGGCGATGCGCTGTCATGCGATCTCTTCAACATCATACAAAACAAGAGCGCCAACATAAGAGGCACAATCTTTCAAAAGTCATAATTTGATATAGTCCGAAGAAAGCAACGTGTTGTCAGTAGCGCATTCGTAAGTATTGAGACGGAAGCAGTGAAAATGGGCTTAGCACTCAATGAGAGCAAGTCAAATTATATGCTGTTAAGCAAAAAGAACACCCAACACCGGATAACAAATCATCCTCGACAGTTGTGACTTTGAGGGAGTACACAAGCTTACGTGTGGTGAAAAGATTTCAAAGCGGGTTATACTGTGGTTGATGATTTGCCTCGTTCCTGTCGTTTATTCACCATTAAAACTGAAGTAAACTTCAAAAAAGTTAAAAAAATTGCCCTCGCAGATCGTCGTGTGAACACTAGGAAGTTAGCAGCCGATCTTGGTGTCCCTTTCGGATCGATATAGAGTGGTACGCACGAGATGAGTTAAAGCGCGGCTTGTGCCGAGAGTGCTGTCGGTAAAGAAATGCATTCGCAAAACAGTGTGAAAGAATTTGAAACTTATTTATCGGCAGTTCCTAGCAAGTGATATCTTGCCCTCGCCAATTGTCAATATAATACCAACTTCCACTATTCTCCATGGGTTTGGTATGAAGGCCAGTTTGAGGACAGCTGTTCTTCGGTCGTGTGTTATATTGCTAATAGAAAGGATTAAGCCGACCAGGCCAAATCAAATACATTTTGATAGAAAACTTCTATTGACTATACATATAGCCTCGCAAATTTTAAGAAAACGTGCAGTGAGTGTCATCTTATTGAACATATCGCTTAAAGCAAAGCACCGCAATGCTCTTGTCATCCGACTTGACTCGATTTTCTTGTACTTAGACATTCACCGATAACTTCAAGACTGATCTAGTATGCGGAGCTGCCATTTTCACAAATGACGACAAATTAGACTTCACTCCTCGTTAGGTATACGCGACTATGAACTAGTGCTATTATTCTGTTCTCACCGCGGTAAGAAATATAATAATAAAATAAACAATAAAACTTAGTGTATCCCTGTCTCCTCATACTGAAATTGTTATTATGTGCGAATTCAATAAACACAACTCTGGTTGGCTTCGAAATTCTGGACAGACAACACCTGAAGAACGGTGTATTGAAAGTTTCGCTGCGGGAAGCAACTTAATCCAGCTAATAAGTGTGCCCATACGAATACCAGACAGTTATAACGCCAACACCCTGGACTTTTAAATTTCTCACACTGATAAGTACAAGATCGATATGCTTTCTCTTCTTGACTAGTCGAACTATTGTCTCACATAAGCTAAATTTTCGTACACTGACTACAAAATTGGAGAAAATAAAGCGGACGAATCACTTCTTTAGGAATTTTAATTGTTCGTTATGTTTCTCTAATAACCACGTAGATGCCGCAGCCGATATGATCACAGCTACTATTCTCTTTAAAATGAGATCCTTCATCTCTCATCGAATTATGAGTATAAGATTAAAAGAAAAGTCCTGATACGACTCAAGCTGTAAAGAAGCTGTCAGAGTTAGGAAACAATTTTTTCGTTTTTAATAGGAAAATCAGAGGAAACCCGATAGAAGTTCAGACGAGCCAGAAACGGCTTCAACATTAAGGGAAAAATTAATTCTAGTGTTGGAGACAAAAATATTAGAAATTCTTCATTATTCCCCATACCAATGTTAATTTATAAAACAATTCATCTGTCAACTCTTTGAACAAAACCAGCTCATCACTTTCAGATTGTACTTTGTCTCCGCCTACACTTAAGTGCGTCAAATCTTCAATGTAATAAATCCACTTTCATAGCAAGTGTACTTATAATCTTAGCATTCACAAATCTACTGGTCCGGGTTGTATATTTCCTATTCTTCTGAAGATGTGTTTTTTCAAGCTGCCAAATCTACTGCGTTAGCTTTTTCTTCAGAGCTTCTCTGAAGGACTCTTTCGAAGCAGATAAAAAATAGAATTTGCTTACCCCATTCGTAAAAAAACCCGGATCTTCTTCTTTCACTTCCTACAGACCCATTGCACTTATGGTTCTTCTTTCCAAGGACAAGCAAACGCTGTAAGGCCATTAAATCATGAAATACCTCGAAATAGGAAATCTTAGCGAGGACCGATATGGTTTTCGTAGCAACAAAAATATTTCCGTCCGTTTTTCAAGGGGAGACGAAACGAAACGAACTATTTCACTTATATTGTGATGAGACGACAAAGACGAGTTGCCAAAGACTTTGA
The DNA here is from genome assembly GCA_928272305.1 of Volucella inflata. Lineage (NCBI taxonomy): Eukaryota > Metazoa > Arthropoda > Insecta > Diptera > Syrphidae > Volucella > Volucella inflata. The sequence goes on from OV743720.1 coordinate 96,123,185, forward strand.
GTTTGAAATTACAGGCTACGCTGAAGACCTATGTAACTAAATCCTCTCTTCCCTCTAAGCTCTTTTTCAAGATACCAGACCTCTTTGAAAGCGTTAAGAGACCCGAAATTTGTAGGTATTGTGTCATAATGAAATCCGATAAAATAATATCTTATATCGATATGGAGAACCTAAAGATGTCTCACGATGGCCTTAACTCTCGTTAGAGCTTCCATTAACAGTTGAGTCTCTTGTGCGCTGTTGGGCAGGCTGCTGGTAGACCAAACCACCAAGCATAGAAAAAGGCTTTCACTACCATTTCAACAGTGGAATTAATTTAATCATAAGATATAATTTAACAATAAAGGAAATTACATCATATTTAAAAATAAAACCGGGCTCGGAACTTAAAACAGGGGTCCAACCAAAGGCTATAAAGACTAATCTCTAAAGTGAGGACAGATATCTATCTTTGGTTAAAGACTTTTTCTTTCAAAAAAGGGCACAAATACTTGTTTAGTTACTCCACTTGTTACACTAATTAAAATAACAAATGATGAAAGCCATTTGAAAGTTTGCGTCATTTTCGAAAAAAAATTTTGACAAAATCATTAAAGTTATCTTTGAATTGAATCATACCCGTAACCCTAAAATAGATATTGTGGTTTTGTTTGTTAACAAATTAATTTGGTTTGACTTTTATTTGAAATTATTTTAGCGCATTAGACAATGATGCAATTATTCCATTTTTGGGAACAGAAACTAAGAATTTGCTTCCTGGATTGCACCACTTTATTATTTGGACAAAACTTCTAGAAAAGCAAAAGTGGAAAGGAGCAGCCTTTTTTGGAAATACTAAGAGACGGTTCTGACCTAGCTAAGATCTGGTTGTTCGAGTCACTTTCCCTGACCAGATAAAGTCATCCGTTAACATAATACACTTGGAGCAAATGCAACAAGACCCGGCTACAATGCTGAATACTGCCTTTTTGGCAAGATTGTTCAAACTTCAGTATTTTGGGAACATTTTGGAACCTCACACCACTTTCATATTATGACGTCTGACTGAATGCTTATGGGGAGAACCCAAATTCAGTTATCCAAATTTAAATTTTACTGAACTGTTTTCAAAGTATCTTCAAAACTGTCCATGCAAAATCAAATTTCCAAAGCCAAAAAAAATGGGAATCCGAAAAGAGAAATTACAAGCTATGGTTTAATACTTCCAAATCCAAAACGGATTTTGTTTGTTTATATTGAGTACGAGGGCGGGTCAATAAGTCCGTGACTTTTGGATTAAAACACAGATTTTTTGATAAAAAAATAATTTTATTTTTCAACGTAGTCTGCCTTGAGCTCTATACACTTTGTCCAACGCTTCTCCAATTTTTTTATCCCTTCAAAAAAAAATGATTTGTCGAGGTCCTCAAAATAGGCCTTTGTTTGCGAGATGACTTCATCATTGGAGTCAAATCTTTTTCCACCAAGCCATTTCTTCAGGTTTGGGAACAAGAAGTAGTCGCTCGGAGCCAAATCTGGAGAATAGGGTGGATGAGGGAGCAATTCATAGCCCAATTCATGGATTTTTGCCATGGCAACTGCACATGTGTGCACCCTTGCATTGTCTTGGTGGAAAAGAACTTTTTTCTTGGCCAAATGAGGTCGTTTTTTTTCAAATCGTCATTGAATCGGTCCAATAAGTTGGCATAATATTCCCCATTGATTGTTCTTCCCTTTTGAAGGTAGTCAATGTGGATTATCCCGCGTGCATCCCAAAAAACAGTCGCCATAACATTATTGGCTGACAAACCCACCTTGGCCTTCTTTGGCGCCGATTCACCCTTAGAAACCCACTGTTTTGACTGTTGTTTGTTCTCTGGTGTGTTGTGATGGATCCATGTTTCGTCCACGGTTACAAAACGGCGCAAAAACTCCTCCATATTGCGATTAACCAACGCCAAACCTTCCTGTGAAGTTGTTACACGATTGCGTTTGTGGTCGACTCTGAGCAAACGCGGCACCCATCTTACGGAAAGCTTTCTCAAGCCCAAGTGATCATTCAAAATTGAAACCACTGAGCCATGCGAGATCCCTACGGCTTCCACAATCTCTCGCACTTTCAATCTTCGGTCGGCCAACACCATATCGTGAATTTTTTCGATTGTTTCGGGTGTAGAGACCTCAACTGGGCGTCCAGGACGTTCGGCATCTTCAGTGCTTGTACGGCCACAACGAAATTCAGTAAACCACTTTTTTACCATTGAAATCGATGGTGCAGAGTCCCCATAGTATTTATCAAGCTTAGCCTTGGTCTCGATAATGGTTTTTTTTCGCAAGAAATAATGCTTAATAAGCACACGAAATTCACTTTTTTCCATTTTCTCCTCAAATTAGTGAGTAGTCTGATAAAAATAGCTGTCAAACACAAACTAACTGACGCAGCAAGTTTAAATTTTGACAGGAGTCAACTGACAGATGCCTGTTGACAGGAGCAGTGTTGCTGTTTTAGTAAAGAGGTCAGAAATTCAAAAAGTCACGGACTTATTAACCCGCCCTCGTATATAACTCAATTCCTGCGGTTTTTTTTTCCAAAATTTGAACGTTTATTTAAGAAAAACATGTACAATAGTATTATTCAAAGTATTGCCCATCTGAAGCTATGACTTTTTCCCATCTTCCTGGCAATTTGTGGATCCCATCCCAAAAGAACTGCGCCGGCTTGGCTGCCAAGAATGAATCAAGCCAATTTTTGATATTCTGCTCTGATGTGAACCGTATTTCGGTGAGGGCGTTCTGCATCGACCGGAACAAATGGTAGTCAGAAGGAGCAAGGTCTGGGCTATAAGGCGGGTGGGGTAAGACTTCCCATCCACTGTTTTCCAAATAGTTCTTAACCGGAATAGCAACGTGGGGCCGAGCGTTGTCATGATGGAAAATAATTGCCTCGTGTCTGGTCGCATATTCCGGGCGTTTTTCGGCTACTGCTCTCTTCAAACGGATTAATTGTGTTCGGTAGCGTTGTCCATTGATGGTTTCACCCGGTTTTAGCAGATCTTAATACAGCACACCCATCTGATCTCACCAAATACAAAGCATTACCTTCGCACCATGGATATTCGGCTTTGCCGTTGATTTGGCTGGTTGGCCGGGTTTCACATATGATTTTTTGCACTTGGGGTTGTCGTAATGGATCCATTTTTCATGACCAGTAACAATCCAATGCAAAAATGACTTCCTTTTGTGGCGTTCCAGCAGCATTTCGGACATGCAAAACCGCCTTTCGACTTCTCTCGGCTTGAGTTCATGTGGAACCCGATTTCCTTGCTTTTGAATGTATCCAGCTACTTTTAAACGTTTTGAAATGGCAGCTTGAGTGACACCCAAAGATTCTGCGAGCTCTTCTTGTGTTTGGCAACAATCTTCATAGAGTAATGCTTCCAGTTCTTCATCTTCAACATTTTTTGGCTGTCCAGGACGTTCATCGTCTTCCAAGCCAAAATCACCACTTTAAATCGTGCAAACCACTTTTGGCACATTCGCTCAGCTAGCGCATGTTCACCATAAACTTCCACCAAAAAACGATGACTTTCGGCAGCAGTTTTCTTCATATTAAAGTAATGAAGAAGAACTCCCCGCAAAAACACTTTTTCAGGCAAAAAGTTCGACATATTTGAGTGAAAAAAATTATTGTTGTCTACGCTTCAAATGAATGACATATACTGAAATGACGTACAATGACAGTAGCTTTCCAACGCATGTTCCAATGGAATAATACAAGTTACGCCATCTCTCAGCAAACCGCACGAATTAAGTTATAGACCCAATAAAAAAAAAATAATAGTAAATCACTTTTTTTTTAGATGTGAAAATTAAAATAACTTTTGTTTGGTGTCTTATTATGAAAAGAGAGAGTAGGCCGGCATGTACTGATCACCCATGAAATGCAAATTATTAAACAAAAACAAGATTTGAGTTTTCGGCAATAAATTAAGTTAATTAAATTGTCAGTCAATCGTTTTGTGAAAAAAAAAAAGAAAAAAGAATACAAACACAAAAAGCAATTTATGTTACTTTTATGCAAATGTTATTTTTTATTTTAATTTTAGCGCGAATCATATTTTGCACCTTTCGACTATAGAGCACACCAAACGGTCACTTTGTTTGGATCCAACGGCACCTCTTCGATCACTTGAAGATTTTCTGAGCCCCATGTGCGGCAATTTTGTTTGTTTACATACCCACCAAGTGAGAAATGTGCCTCATCACTGAAGAAAATGTTGTTCGAAAAATCGGTGTTTATTGTCCTGTTGTTCCAACACCCAAGAAGCGTATCTACGGCGTTGCGAATGATCAACAGGCTTCAATTGTTTTGTAAGCTTATAAGAATGGAGATGCAAATTCAAATGCAAAATATGTCATAGCGAGGTGTACGACACGTCCAACTGCTGCGAAAGCCGGGAAATCGATAAATTCGTATCATCAGCAACACTTGCACTTACAGGAGCAATATTTTCGACTGAGCGTGCATAACGATGATGCACAGGCCTTATGACATCAGTTACGCTTTCTCTCTCTTCAAATTCTTTCACAATTTTACCGATTCCTTGCGTAGTCAGTCGATTATGACGACCATAATCATCGCGTTATACAAGAAAACTGGCTACGCTTTAATCACCACTTTTGTAGTTAGTTTTAATAATTTTAACGCGTTGTTCGATTTGTAAACGATTGATTATTGTAAATGGCAAATTTTCAACTAATATTATGAGACTTCAAATGACAGCTGAGCTTGGCAGGTGTCAAATGCCAGCATTACTAACTTGAAACTTCGAAATCAATGACCCTGTACATGCGTTGCATTTCAATTTGGTTTTGACATGTATGAAGCAAATAAACGGTTTTTTTTTTTAAATCCAATGCCAAATTTGGTTTTGAATAAAACACGCTGTGAGAGTACTTTCCGCAATTAACATTTAAAATCAAATTCGGGCATATCCCACCGCGGCTGGATCTGATGAATGTCACTCCGATGACAAAGTTTTTATAAGTACTTCTGGTTGTACTTCCTCAATAACACGAATTCAGTTGGCTTTCAATGCCTTGATTGGTATTGGTTTATCAGCATGGATTAGTAACTTTACGTATCCTCCAAAAAAAAATAATCAAGAACCGTCAAGTAGCAAAATCTTGGATGCCAATTGAACGGGCCATGAAGCGAAATAAGTTGATAGTTTCGTTTGTTGTATGACACTAAGCGCCATCCTGCTGGAACTATATTTTTAGCATTCAATCAGGGAATGAAAAAACCATTAATCATGGCTCTGTTGCGATAACCCTTAACCTTAACACCCTGATTACCTCCATTTTTGAAAAAATGTGAAAATTATGGCTATTGACATACCTATTGAGTCAAAAATGAGCCTCATCGTTGAACTCAATTTTTTTAATAAAACCGTAGATCAATGTCAGTTGGCCGATTCACTGAAATTTTGTTGTGAATGACATCGAATTGATAAATTTTTATCTATTAAGCAATTGGAAATATGTCTGAAATGTTCCACATAGAATATATCTCGAAAGGTATTGCGAAAATCGAAGAAATAAAACTGTCAATGGTTGGACGGGTCTTCTATGTCGTACCACTTGGTATACGCCATACTTCGTTTTAGTGTGCCGTTGAATTTTTGATTTTCGGAGCATAACGAGATTGATTACGACATCTGTGGCCAGACGCATGCATCTCTTTTTGATCAGCCTTATCGTTGCCCCTAAGCGCTTCATAGCTTAAAGAATCAGTCTGAAGAACTTTGCTGGAGCAGGATAATACAAAAAATGGGCGTTAGCTAGCGCTCGAATGTCTTGATAAAGCAAACTCATCGTCCCAAATGAGAGGACTAACTTCTTACCCACAATCAGGTTCTGTAGCGCCATCTGGTTCTTCACGACGACGCACGTTCGACAAGGCTTCCACTTGTTCTGTTGCTGATTTGATGCCCTTTTCTTTGACAAGATGCCCCAAGAAACTAACTTCAAGTTTACCAAATGCGCCTTGCCTACAACATCGATGAAAAGGTCAGTTTCATCCCATTTTCTGAAAATTGTATGCAAATCCTTTTTATGCCGAGGACTTTTTTGCGCCAAATACAGCAATTTTTTTGAAATCATCTTCAACGCATTATACGAGTAAACTTCAAAAATACAATTTTAATGTACCTGGTTGGGGTGGGGATGGATCCCCTGATGATTTTAAAAATGTGTTGCACTTGATTAGCTTGTCCTCGTCCTATGTCAATCAGAACATCTAGGTGAGGGATTCGACACTGATCACTGGAGTTTCTACTAGGGCCTTAATGAACTTATAAATAAATCGTCTGTGTAAACTAAGATCCATGATGTATTGCTTATGACGCTACCTTCTGATCAAAAAGCACCCAGAATTATTCATCGTTGTTTATTTTATTTTCTTTGAAGTAATCTTCATTGCAAGCAATACACCTATTCCAATGCTTCCTCCAATCTTCAAAATATGGTACTTTTCATAGGCCTATTTCGGAATCGCCTTCAGCTTCGAAAGCCTTCTGCGAATTCTCCTTTATCCCCTCAATCATATCAAAGCGCTTTCCACGAAGTGGTAACTTGAGTCGTGGAAATAGGAAAGAGTAACAAGGAGCCATGTCAGGTGAATCCGGAGCTTGCGGAATGGTATGAACTTTATTTTTGATCAAAAAGTCGCCTACAAGTAAGATTAGTGAGCCGGTGCGTTGCCGTGGTAAAGAAACCAAGAATTGTTTCTCCACAATTCGGGCCTCTTGCGACAAACATTTTGCCAAAAATGCTTTTATACGTAATACTCAATATTTACTGTCTGGTCGGGCGGCAGAAATCCGGAGTGAACCACACCACAGCAATCAAAGAAAACACTCATCTCGTGCGTACCACTCTGTATCGATCCGAATAAGATATCAAGGTCGATCTTAACTTTTTCGATGTTTACTTCAGTCATACTGGTGGATGAAAATTTTAAGATCTTTGTACCACTCGTACGATTGTGTGTTCGACATTGTCGAGTCCACGTGGGCTACCGTTATTATTTGCAATGCTTCCGCACATGCTATTTTTTTAGAAATACAAAAGTTTTAGGCACACTGTTTGCTCAACTAAATTTGAAATTGCGAAATTCGCAGAACACAATAAACACTGACCTGTTTATCATGCAAAAACTCGCGAAAATGTGCGCTCAAATATCTACTTAAGCGCAAAAAACGTTTGACAACATCTCAAGCGCAGTTTGTTTGAATGGGAAATTCCGGGTTCTTTTTGATCAGATGGCTTTCCCTTCCATTTGCTTTGGCTATAACAAGGTAGTGGTCTATTTCCGATTTTATTTCTTAAAAACATTCGAACATCCATCATGCGTCGATCGCCATCTGATCAAGATAGTTGGCGAGTTTTTTATCACATGATAGACAGATGGCAATATTATGAACTATAAAAGAGTGCAGTGTCTTCGCAAAATGTTCATGTACACGTGTTCTTTAAAGAACCAGGAGGTCCTTTTATGGACAATATCATTACTCACTACGGTGTTATAAATGAAGGGAAATTTTTAAAAGATAAGTATTAACAAGGTCCAGTGCAAAAGTTACGAGTATTTAGGATAAAAATATCGAGATCTTGATTTACATATTTTTCTAAATCAAGCAGCCATAATTGTCGACAAAGAAGTATTGAATCAAGCCAAGAACACTCTGAAAAAATAATCTGTTCTGATTGTTTTTTTGAATAGCACAGCAAAAGTCGAAGTCTTGTCCCTTCGTGCCACTGATATTGGCCGCCCTTAGGCAGAAGTTTCTTTCCTATATTTAAGAAAATCAACAAAAAACAATTTCATTTTCGTTTCAATCTTATAATTGTTGCAAAACTAAATATAAACATAAAACAAAGAAAAGGAAAAGTAATAAAGTTGTATAGAAGACAGTTAGGATTAAATTATATATATATAGTATACAGTATGTAGGTAGGCATAGATAATAGAGACATGCAACAGGTAAACATAAATAAAACAAAACCATTCGTAGAATCTTCAAAACAAAAAAAAGAATCAGAAGTAAAAGAAAGAATAAAAAATCATAAGAAAGCTGTTGACGAAAGGGGAAGTTTTCTTATCATGGCAACGATGGCAGTAAACTTTGACGAAAGTACATAAATCTACAGAGGTGGGCAATGTGTGGCAATTATGATGGCATCATTATGGCAGTGGTATCAAGCAGTTTACCAAGTTCCTGGAGCTGGAGCCACGTTAATAGAAGCAGCAGATTGAATATGTCCAGCCAATGGAGCTGTATGCACAGCCCCACGTGTCTTAGCAACATAAGTAGCACCATGCGCTGGAATAGCAGCAGCTACAGCAGCATGTGGAGCAACAGCAACGGCAGCTGGGATGTGTGCAGCAGCGGAGATAAGGGGAGCAGCAGCAATGTTTACGGCAGCTGGAATACCATGCGCACCCCATACTGGTCCTTGTGCCAACAATGGTCCTGGATGCGCAATAGTGGCTGCATAACCCAAAGGTCCAAGGAGACCAGGAACACCAGCCAGAATTGATGACTGAACACCCATAGCAAGGGCCAACATGACTACGGCAGAAATGGCGAACTGAAATATAAATATAAATAAAAATTAAAATACATCATTAGTCACTTAATCGCCCTAGAGGGCTACCCAGTTTACCTTCATGTTGATCTGTGTCTGGAGTTTTTTTTGGAGGGGAAAAAGAGGAGTGAGAGATCACAGCTGTTCAATGAACGCTTTGAGTTTGTTCTGATTTAGCCAACGAAACAGTTTCAACTTTTATACTAAAATCTGTTGCACCCTTTCACCACAGACAAGAGTGCATACAGATATCAATGCCGCACAGGTTGTGGCTGCATTTAGGTTAGCACCAAGATCAGGCTTTGGTATGCGGCAGTTGCAGTGCCAGCCAATACACCCGGAGTCTATAGGTGAAGTTTATTGCAAAATTGTCTACAAACAAATAGAAAAAAAGTACACAGCTAGTGTCCAATAGTAAAACCACCCAAACGAGGAATTAATAAAATTGCCATGAGGTCACAACAAAATTCAGTTGGCGCTGGACATAGACACACTTTCGGCATTTAGGCGCGTTCTCTACGTTACTTTGATGGCAATGGGGGCTAGTGACTATGCCACATGCTCTATAGACCTGTTGTTCAGACGATTGTTTTGATTTTGGGTGTTGATATTGTTTGGCACTCCAAATTGTACTCCATCAAGATAGGGCGACAAACCTAGAGTTTCCAGCCTAGTTGGTTGACTTTTGTAATTAGCTTGACTGAATATTTTACCCGACCGACCAAGGAACAAGAGGCAATTTTAAGATAAAAATCGCCTGGTTGTGTTGCATGAAATAATTTGTTTAATTCAAGTGTTTTGCACAAATTGGTTTTTTCCAATGCTGAACCAAGACAAGGCAGGTTTTTGGTTTTTCTTTATATATTATGGTTTGGCAGCAATCATTTTAGGTGAATTTTGAAAATCAATTCATGTGTAATCGATTGCTTAATTCTGCATTCTTTCTGTGGTTCTTATTACGAGTAGACATACTACTTGAACAACATTCTCCCAATTTATGCCAAGAAGGCGTTCGATAAATCATTAGTTGTATCACCTTCCAGATGTCCTCACGCCGCATAATCACAGGAAGTTCCCTGCATTGGAGCGAATATGAGAGGCTTTGAAAGCTGTAATGGAAAGATTGCTACACAATTTTACCTGGAAAAAGTACTATATGAATGCAAAGGATTGAATATTTCATCGCAATTCGGTTTGGTCTTGGTCCTGCATATTTAATCGCAAAATACGCACTCTATACCAGTTGTCATATTATCTACACTTGGAAGAACGAGAATACAAATGTTTAGAAAGGTGTAAGCGATGGTTAACTGACTTCTCCAAGAATTACTCTTGCATCCACATCCTTAGTTTCTTGCTTAGGTGAGGCTACAGCTCGGAGTGAAGCTGGGGCTCAACTAACAAACCTCTCCAGTTAGCCCAGTCGCTCACGACAAGCTAGTTGAGATCTCCTTCCAATCGTGCGCGACACCTACAGTGAGGTCTTCCTCTACTGCATAGTCCCTTCAGGTTGGATTCAAAAACTCTGCGGGCTTTAGTATTGCTCTTCATATTTAAGGGGAAGTTATCAAGTAAGATCGATGCCTACTTCTCTCGAAACGATTGAGTAGAATTGGGCTGATCATGATAGAGACTTACAGCTCAACTGTCTTCTTAGCCCTAAGAAGTATCGGTTAGCAAGAGTTATTCTTCGTCTTATTTTTGCTGTGGTGCTATTGACCGAGGTTCTGTCCAATTCGTCGATGTTGTATGTCCCTTCTTGTTGACAGTATATACTTTCTTTGGCCCTCATTTACTGCTAAATCTATTTTGGCAGGTTCTGTGTCAATATTAGCACGCATCAGTAACAGCACCCTGTGTTCTTCCAATTGAGACAATATCATCAGAGTAAGTTAGTAGTTGCACAAACTTTGAAAAAGTATGCCTCCAGTGCGCTTCACGATCGTAAGATCGCCATAACTCTTTATGCATATTAAGATTAGGAAAGCATGTACTTCCTTTAGCAATATTTTGCCCTGCAAGTCAATGACCCTAATTTCGTGTCGCGCGGGCTAGGCTTACCAACGTTCATATTTACTATCCTGGGACATGAGTGCATATTGGGCTCATTATCGGAGGCTTAAAACTTCTTTCCCAAGTCTGCAGATCCGCATCCGAATAAGCGCTTTTCTTTTCCCTATAGCATATGTCACAGTTCTTCATTTTCTTTATGTCCGGTTCATCCTATAGCACTTTGTTAGTCTTGTTTGACTTCATTGCATATATATGTATATAAACATTATTAACCGTTATTAACATTATTAATAATCCGAGTCGATGTACTCCTAGGTTCCTGGTTGACAGTTGGACGTTAACCGTTGATTCATCGAAAATAGCCATGGGCATTTGGATGGATGTTGAAATGTGAAAACCACGTTATGACTTTACCTCATTACAAATTTAAAAAACCGATGACCTGCTCAAAGACGGCTTCTTTAAGGCTCTGGCCCATAGAATACGTCGATCCGTTTCTCTGTCACTCCATTGACGGCGGATTCGAAGACTTTTCGGACTGGAGCATTGGTGTTCATCCGTTCTACATGACCCAGCCATCTCAGTCTTTGGATCTTCACTCTTCCGGTTAAGTCGATGTCGCTGTACAGTCCGTACAGTTCATCGTTGTACCTCCTCCTCCGCTCACCGTCAATGCAGATGCAGATCGCCCGAAGAGCAGGACCGGAATTATTAAGGTCTTATAATGGGTGACTTTTGTTGTTCGAGAGAGCGATTGGCAAGACTTATTCTTCATTTAATATCAACGCTGTAGTCGTTGTCCTTATTAATAGCTTGGGTAGACAAAGTCCTTTACTACCTCAAAGTTATACCCGCCGACGGTGACGTTCTGTTGGGGACGTCGGTGTTGGTTGTCCTTTTTACTTGACAGCATATACCTAGTTTTGCCCTCATTGACAGCTAAACCCATTTACGCCTCTTCCGCGAGTAGTTGGACGGACTTTTTAAAGATTGTGCCTCTTGTGCTTGCGAGTGGATTTTGCATTATGCTCTCACGTATGATGTTTAAGAAATCGCATGACAGCGCATCGCCTTGTCTAAATCCTTTCTTGACATTAAGGGTCTCGGTGAGGTCTTTACCAACCTTGATGGAGCAGCGTGCATTCTCCATAGTCATCCTGCATAGGCGGACGAGTTTGTCAGGGATGCCAAAACTAGACATTGCTCTGAATAGCTCGTCTCTATAGATGCTGTCATACGCGGCCTTAAAATCGATGAATAGGTGGTGTGTATCGATCTGATGCTCATGGGTCTTCTCCAAGATCCAAGAAAATTTTAATGTCATAGCTAGGGCATTGCTCGTAAGTCTTGTTCAAGAGCTCATAGAAGGCATTTTTGGTGTTGTCATCTTTCTCCTCTGTGGGGGCATGCGTGCATATCAGGCTAATGTTGATGAATTTAGCCTTGACGCGGCTAAGACTTCTTGCCTAAGTCATCCTCAACCAACAAATCCCCATCCAAATAGGCGCTGGTTTTGCCGTCAATAACAATCGCCGTTGTAGATGTCATAGTTTTTCATACTCTTTTTGTCCATTAATAGCTCTTCCGCCACCATCTCTTTTCCAAGACCCTTACTCCAAATTTGTGGAAGTAACCCGGATAAGGTCTCATTTGTTTCGGGATTGTTTCCACCGTTGATTTCATCTGGAGAATTCATCCGCTGTCCCGTTTAAGTGCTGCTATTTTTGCCTGTTGGTCAGCACTCGCACTCTACAAGTCCAGTAGATGGTTACCACGTGGAGGTATTATAAGCACAATGAATGCGTAGAATATAGTTGCAACACTGGATATTGCCAGCTTGACATCTCTCAGTGCCTTCCCTATTTCTACAGCACCCAACCGTTTTGTTGAATGGACCACGGTTTAGTTGTGAATAGTTTTTTTGAGGGGCTCTACACATCTGTTTGATACCTGCCGAGGTAAGCCCATCAGAGGCGACTCTCCACAAACCATTACAGAAGCTCCGTATTTGCCATTTTAAACTCACAAAAATGGTTCAGGAGCATGTTGTAATGACTCTTTCGTTCCGTAATTTTAAAGATTCTACAGCAGTGAAGATTTTCTCGTCAATTTTAATACAATAATTCATATGTGCCCATTCTTCGCGTACTGATGAAGAAGGGCTTTCGATTTTGACTTGCAAACGTTACGGTTTCGCTCAGTCGCTCAGTTCCAAATCACCTTTTCAAAGATGCATGATACGCTGTGGTTGCCATTATCCATGCCGCGAGACATAATCCTATATTTGCTCAGGGAATTACGCCGAATTCGATTTTCCAGGGCTTTGTAGACTTATGGGGTTCGCACAATGCGCAGACAGTCGGATTTTGCACAGTCCACTAGTCCACCGTAACTTCAGGCTAGGATACACAAGGTTTCGTGTGATTTTTAGTGGTATGGCGTCCATCATAGAGATTTTACTTTCTTCATAGTCGCTTACTATGACGTTGAAAGCCTTTGAAGCAGGAACTTTCCATGAATGTCACTGAAGGGATACCTTCCTTGTTTCTTGTGAATATATACGTTCATATGGTGTACCAAAACATTCGCTAGCACAGGTTTACAGGACCTCATTCTTGTTAATTCCTAATCTCGTATTTATGGCGCAAAGTTCAGAATGTAACCATTAAGTGAAGAATCGGTGGCTTGTCTAAGTAGCACGATGGAGCTTATACTATACTAGATGCTCTATTGGGCTTGGACATCAAAGTCATAATCGCTATCGGAAGCTTTGTCTATGAAGACCAGTCTAACTTCGCTATCATAGGTGGTATTCTTAGGTTGTCGGAGTAGATTAAGAAACTCTTTTCAGACCAGTTTATGATGCCCTGAAGGGTTTCACATCATCTCAACTATATTGATGTATGCTGATCAAATATCTTCTTCATGTTGTCTATAGTTGTTTGTCGCCCTCCTTATATCATCTCTCAAGGAGATGTCGAAAATTCAGTATATCTACCTTGTGATCCTCAGATTTATAACCTTCAAAATGGTGAGCTGATAACACTGAAACGATTACTCCTATCTTTGTCTTTTTGACGCGCTACAAACAAATGTCAATAACCTAGATTTTGTCACAACTTGCACACTACACTCATTACCCTCACAATTGGACCAATAAATAAGAGTATTTCAATCTTCTAACTTTATTCATGATCACTACTTCAACTTTAAATTGAATGTCTTTTAAATCTTAAATCATCGCTGCAATCCTACAATTACTGTCCAAACGTACTTTGCCTTCATATATCGTCGCAGATTTGTAATTCCCATTATCGAATAAATTTATGCTGGACAACGTTCAATAACATAACAGCTGTTGTTGAACCGATTAAACAATTTTCATTTAAAACATGGTCAACATTAATACTCAAAGTCAAACAATATTTCACATGCATACCCTCTGGCTACTAAGCCTCTCCCCTAACTCAAACTGAAAATTGCACTGCCCGAAGCCAAACTTGCAAAACCAAAGAAACGTTTCGCGCCAAAAATTTTAAAATGTTTGGTCCTATAATCTAACCCACTTACAAGTAGTGCACCGCATTTTGGGCAGCATGTTCCACCCAAAAGCTACAAACCAGGTTGGCATGTTTCTTAATTGCAAAATGCCTTATCGAGTGGCACTAAAGAGGTCGCGCATGAGCGATTGAAAGTTATGCGCGCAAGCGTTAAAAATCCAATTTCCCGAAATAAGTCGAAAAGAAGTCGCCTACGCAGCAGCAGCACCACCAAACTAAAACAGTGGACCATAAATAATGCATGCCGGGACCAGAGGCTTATGACTACTCCACCTGCATACCAAATTGCTGGCCACCAGGACAGAGAATTAAGAGTCGCCAACGTTTTAGTCACACAATTGGAGCAGTTTTTTTTTTTTTTTTTCTTTTTATGGCACGATCGCTGTTGGGTCGTTGCCTGGCCGGCATGGCGTTAAGTTTTTCATGCGCGTATGAGGTGTACCAAGTGCTCTATGACATCGGAAATGGCATACGTCGTGGCTTTTATGGCCGCGTGCAGCATTGTGTGATTGAGTGTTTTGACCAGTGTCACTGGTTCTGGTCGCTTGCACAAGATCAATGCCAACCGGTGTTGTGTGTTTGCGTTTTGAACGAATATTGCCTCTAGCGCTTACGTAAAGCATGTATTGTGCGGTTACTGTTGGCGCTGCTGAATTGCTTACTTCTTTCTGGTTGATTGTTGCATGAAAGCCTGGGGCTAGTTTAGTAAATTAGACATTATGTTTTCGCATTTTGCCTGGAGTCAGTTTTTTTCATTGCATCTGGTCTTTGTGGGAGTGCTCCGGATTGGTAAGAATAGTGATTGAACGAATAATGATTACACATTTCCTATAAAGACAATAAAAGGGTGGAACAATACAGCAATTGCAGCGACTTAAGATGTAAAAAGTTACGATTGCGATCACAGATAAGAGGAATTTACATAGATCTCATTACTGAACGAAGTTCAAGTCAACTATGTAGGTCATATCCTGGCAGTGGTTTGATAAAAGAAGTCAGCTAAGTAGTTATGTTCAAGCCAAAGATGTTTTTACAAATTGTTATTGGGTAAACCTTGTCGAATATTACAAATTAATTGGGCTCAGTGCCGACTTGCTAAGCTAAAGCTATTCTAGTGAGCAGAAGATAGTTGACTTGATCAAACCCTTGAGAAACCTATAAGGTCCAGTTGAAACCGATGACCTGTTATTAGCAAATTAGTTGCTGGAAACATAAGCTACGAAACAAACAAAGAAAAAGGGAGACGGCGGTAATTTATCATTCCCATTATCCCGCACTATCGTCACTACCAAGGTAAGTAGCCGGATTCACTGAATACTGCGATTCCTGGAAGAAAGGACCATTTAGTTATCAACAATGTTGGCTATCAAAAATCATTTGTCCACGAAAAACCAACTGATTAAGACATGCTTTACGGAGGAGCTAAGGAAATTCATCAACGCTCCACCTGTATTCAAGGTAATAGTGTCATCACCAAACCGTCTTAAATCGATTACATATGGAAGCCCAAGAATTGCTCTCACTTATAAATGGAGGGCTCACGGTAAATGAGGCAAAATTGAAGTTTATGTTGCCATCAAAAACGGACTCTCAACATGGATGAGTTGGTCGGAGTGTCATAATTGGCAGCTATAACTTCTAGGTAGTTAAAGACTTGCCAAATGCTGTTTTTTCGGGCTTAGAAGCCCTCAGTCAGACAACCAAACTGGCCTTATACAAGACTATGATAGGCCCCGTCTTGCTCTATGGCACAGAGACGTGGACACTATTGAACAAGGATGAAAAAGCCCTTGGACGTTTCGAGAGGATTATATTACGTATTATTTTTGGTCCGGTTTGTATTGACGGGGTATAGAGGAGGAGATTTAACTACGAATTGTACGTGCTGAAACTCGGCTCGGTCGATAGCTGGCCCATGTAGAGCTCATTGACACCACAGCTCAGGCCCGAAAAATATTCAAATCCCAGCGCCGGAGACTACATAACAAAGGATGGCCAAATCTGCGGTGGTGCGAAGGGGAAGTGGAAAGGGACCTAGACCAATTTGAAATGCATCACAAATGGAAGGAGATGACGAAAGACCGTGTCAAGTGCCATAAAAAAGCACGATGATGCTTTTAAAAGCTGGAAAAAATTGAAATTGAAGTATATATTAACTGATATCAAGCACTTCGTAATGAAGGAGTATCTAAAATAAGAACCGCAAAGCGGGCTTTTTATAACACGAAATTTAGCAGTTGCTCGTCAAGCAAAGAAGTGTGGCAACAGATTCGAGAGCTTGGTCTTGAAAAACAAAAGCCGAAAACTCCTGATAATACGAATATCAGCTGTGACCAGTTGAATCTGAACTTCCTAGTCCCAAGTAATGGGAGTACCATTCCTACTATCTTGCTTGTCTTCGACCAGTCACGTGAAGATATCGGGGAGCCATACTTTGATTTCTGCAGACTTAGCGAGGAAGATGTTGCATCGATCGATCCTTGCACCAATCCTTTTTTCCTTGTATGTTAACGAACTGTCTAGATTTATCAAGCATTGCTCAATACTTATGTTTGCTGATGACACACATAGTCACTTGAGTCGGCCTTCAAATCGTGTTGACGGAGCCGCTATGTTGATGAATGAAGATCTTCAGCGTTTACTCGATTGATCAACTAATAATGATTCACGCTTAAATACTCAAAAGTCAAAAGCACTCGTGATACATAAAAGGAGATTGAATATATCTTATTTCCCACCAATCAAACTGGCGCAAAACCCAATAGAGTTTGTTAAATACGCCAAAAACCTTGGTATAATCTTTAATCGGACTCTTACTTGGTCTACACATATTGATGCCAGTATTGGTAAGGTTTATGGTGGACTACATGATCTTTGGGTGAAAACCCTTCTCTTACCAATCCTGTTGTATTGCTGTGAGATATGTAAGATAACGAAAGATCGAAATATGTACATGATGAAAAATCCCAGTCAGCCAAACAATAAATACTCAAAAGAGCTGATGACATCTTCACAGTATCGAAGGCAGAGCAGATGTCGTGGTTTACTGTGTCTGCGACCATGTCTAGCGACAATGTTCTCATTGCAACAAAAAGGAAGCTGTTCATTCTGACACATTAAGTGGGTGGTATTATCCTGGATAATAAGCCTTTGTGGACTAAATATCTCACATCGAAAACCCTCTGGGCGCCGCCGTCGGCATTTTGGCGGTCTAAAGTATGTCACCGACCGAGGAGAGTACTTTGACTGGCTTAACAACTTCAATTTTATTTATATACTTCTATTGTTTGATGGAATAATATTTCATACAAATACAAAGTGGCCCAAAAGTAATCATCGAGTTTTGTATTTGAATTACTTTTTTACTAAATAAAAAGCAATGATTTTGAGTAATGGTAATCTTTATTTGGACCTTTAAAATTTTTCTGTTAAGTGGAAAAGATGATATCCGCCAAATGGCTGCCGGCAGTGTTGATACACATTTGTGCCCGTTTTATAGCATTTTCCATGAGTTTCCGCAAGATTTCCGATGATAACTTTTCGCATTCCTGTCGAATATTTTCCTTAAGGACTGCGATTGTCTGAGGCTTGTTGGCATAAATAGCGACTTTAAGTAGCCCAAAGAAAGAAATCTGGGGTGGTTAAATCGGGCGATCTTGCTGCCGTGCCAAATCGCCAAAATGGAAATTAGGCATTGTGGCTTGTGCTGTGTGTGCGGTTGCACCGTCTTGTTGAAACCAAATGTTTCCCAAGCTCCGCTCATCCAATTCCGGCAGTAAGAATTCATTTGTCATGGCCCTGTAGCATTCGCCAATAACATTGACTGCATTGCCGATGGCGTCCTCAAAAAAATACGGCCGAATCATTCCTTTCGCGTGAACGCCGCACCACACAGTGGCTTTGGGTGGATGTAATGACTCTTCGTGCATCACATGCGGATTATCAGCGCTCCAGAAATGATGATTTTGCTTATTGACGTAACCGCTTAAGTGGAAATGCGTCTCGTCGCTCATGATAATTTTCGACACAAAATCGTCCTCTTCGTTGTTAAGATTGAGAATGGCTTGACAGCGGAGTTTAGCGCTCCATTGCTTTTCGGTTTGTATTCTGCATTTGACTAGTTCACAATTGCCAAATATGATTGACGAACTACGCCGTTTGCAAAAATTATAACATCTTCCGATAGGATGATTAATTTTGCGCCACCATGTACTTTATTGCTGCTTTTTGCAGGCGATCTATTTCGGCAGACATCCCTCTTAAAGCTGTCTTGTATCAAAAGCGGTATTTGTTACAACAAGCACGGGAAGTTTGACGATCATGTGTTCCGACTGTCTGTTAACTCTGGTCCTATGCATATGCCGTCTGACATAATGACACAAGAATTTGCCCGAAAAGATTGCGACCAGAATCTTAACCCAGCAACGGATGTTGCGTCTTCGTGGATAGCTTTCATTTCTTGAGTTACAACAACAAAGGGTTTCATTCGACATTAGGGCAACTGTAATTTATCTTCTTTACGAACTTAATAGCAATAAACTGTTATGTAAAGCTAGAGCCATCTCTGGTATTATGTTGAATCATATTTTGTTTTGACACTGACAGGTCCTATGCGCTCAAAAAATTTACAGAAACTCAGGAATTATATTTTCCCGGCTGATATGGATCGATTTATCTTTGAACAACTTTGGGAAATATTGCAAAGATACACCCAAAGTAGATGCAGTGTTGCCGAAACCGTGCAAATTTTGAGAAGAAATTTGGATCGAAATATTGCACCAACTGCAGCTTGTGTACGCATCTTAATACCAGTCGCACTAGCCTGAGAGGAATTTTGCATAAAAATCTCCGACTATTGATTCATTATCGCTTCTTTGGGCTAAAGAGCAAATCGGAATTGACGGTAATTTCGCTCAAAAAAACAGATGAGGCACATTTTTATCTCGGAGACTACGTAGACAAGTAAAATTGCCTCGTCAAATTAACATGTAGTCATAGAGAAGCCGATGCATCCGTGACGTGTGCCTGTTTGGCGTGATTTATGGAGTTGCGGCATTATTGTCCCATTTTTCTTCCAAAGACACGTTACTGTCAATGAAGAGCGCTACCCAGGCATGATAACCGATTTGGTTATTTGAAGATTTAGACTTGGACGAGTTATTGTTCCAGCAAGATGGGCTTACGTGTCAAACAATTAATTTATTGCACCCTAGTTCAACAGGCATGTAATCAGTCATTTTGGTGATATTTCTTGACCGCCTAGAAGCTGCGATTTGATGCCGTTGGCCCATTTTGGCGCTGCTATTAAAGATCGATACTATGCGAACAATTCGAAAACGATTCAGGCACTCAAGAACAATGCTGGTAAAGCTATTCGTAAAATAGGGGCCGAAACCATCGAAAATATATTGATAAATTGCCTTGACCGGATGGCCTACGGCCAAGATAGCTGGGACAGTTATTTAAATGAAATAATATTCTATAATTTATCAGTCAATATACTCTTCTCAGTAAAGTAACATTCGTAAAAAAATACTGAAAAATGTTTTATATCCTTTTTAAAAAGATACTAACAGATGGCCCACCCGTTAATTTTAAGAATCAGTGAATTTGGCAAAGTATCTACCAAGTAACGATTTACGCGTGCATAGAACTTTGCTGAACCCTCTTAAATACAAAGTTCCTCTGAACGCATTCGAAATGACGAGTCGCATTTGGGTGTCCCTTCTTCATACTAAAAGCTCTCATCGATGCTTGTAGTGCCGTCTTTTGCACCTCTTCGTTCGGTGAATATATAAAAAAAGCATTCTTTAGACAGCCACGGACTTGTTTGTGTCCCCCCAGAAACACTCAATGCATTATTTACTCTACAAGCTTACTTAGAACATCTGTCATTTTTATTTGTTATTTCTTTGGAACGTTCAGACATTAACAATGCGAGAGCAACAGCAACACCGCAAGGCTGAATGGCCCTAATCCAGTTTTAGAAGTGGTTCCCTATAGGATACATTTGTGTGCTGAATTTTTAAATAACAAACAATTTTCTTATCGTTATTCTAATGACTGAGCTCACAACAGTAATGCATATACAGAAAAATCTCCTGTTTCCTCTTTGGGAAGTGCGCACCAATCAGTCTTATATACGGATTTGCTTTCATAAAGGAATTTCATAACTTCTTGCATAAGTATTCTTCTGATGATAAATCTTCATGCAAAAAGATGTTTCTATTCTCGACAACAAGCACTATAGTTATCGTCACAGTCTTTCGTCTTCCATCCCATCGCATTTCTTCACTACTTATCCATCTTTGACATTTGTTTTATGTATTGACGATGGCGTTGGTGTTGTCGTTGGCGTTCATCCTTAGCTTGAGTCATTAGGAGTAAAATCAATCATATAAGAGGCTAAAGGCCCCTCCACACTTTGGCTCACTATGATGGGCCACTACTAGAGGGGGTGATGGATGATGGTTAGCTTATGCGTATAGCATTCGCCTGGGTTCAAATAGGTTTTCCATCCACAAAGTGGGCCAATAATGGCGGAACGCGTCTACACGTGGCCCACTACTCAATGAATAAATAGAATAAATTTATTGCCGCAGCGGCGATAGCTTCAACCTCTACCTCCCGCATCAAAATCAAAACTGAACGTCGCCAAGGTGTGGATGCGACACAACCATTGCGCAGCCATCATTAGCCCATCGTGTGGAGGGGCCCTAAGAGATTTGCAATACTTATATGGAGCTTACCGTGAATAAACCAATGCCACAACCCGCAACATAGGCGACTGGGCTAACACAAATATAGAGGTTGCCTTGTTTGATACTTCTCCATCGCCATTTCAGTTGGACATCCTGACTATGTACCAAGAATCCTCAAATGACCTGAATTCGGTAAAGTATGTTAAAATAATACAAATGAGGCTACCGCAAAATCTGCACTCTCTATCTAGAAAATTTCTACACTGAAACGTGCTCATCCAGATGACTTAAAAAAAAAACAACACTGTGGCGCTGGCAACCCGGTATGGGCCATGGCCTAGCTTCTTGACACTCATTTGTGTTGCTCATGTTGTCAGTTTAGTCACATCTGAGCCGTTTATCGCCGAATCCGAACGGCACTCCTTAGAAGCTTTTTCTTAGGCAATTTTACTTTCGGGAGTTTGCCATTGCCCGCCGAAAGGGTGATGGCGATTTGAAAAATGGCCATCGCCAGGCCATCCAGATGACTTAGTCATTCAAAAAATATAATTGTCGTGAGCAGATCAAATCAAATGTCGTCAATGCACCAGATGTTGGAATATGGTTCTTGCCTACAAAAGGAGGAAACAATTCAAAGACACTAGTGTACCCATGAACTACAAGTTCTGAACTATGTTGTCGATTTGGTGATTTTCTAAATCTCGTACAATGGCTCATTAAAGTTAAAAAACTTCGTTTACATAACTTTATCTGTTGTCTCCTTAAGAGGATTCCCCCCAACGGCAGATATTTGTCCTACACGCAAGTCGATGTAAATTTGAATATCATTGCCCATATAAGTGGTTGTTATAAGTTCTTTTGAAGTAATAACTTCAACCAAAAGTTGTAAGTGCAACACAAGCTAAAAATCGTTGACCTCCAAGAAAGATTTCCCCGCAAATCATGCGTCAAATTACACAGAACAATCATAATAAACGTCATATCAATTTGTATAGTTGATATGCAAATTACACCAACAGGATACACTCTATCACTGCCGCACTGCCGTGGCAAATCTAAATGGCATCAGTGAAAGTAACTCTGCGTCACAATTTACTTGACAAATACAATAATTGTTTTAAATAATTAGTACGTCAGGGCGTTTTTTATTCTCAATAAACTGTTATTAATTAATTATCGTTACATTTAGTTTCCCCATAAATATGCAAATGAAATTGGTTGTGTAACTTAAACGGATCTATTAATAAAATTCAAATTAGCGTTGTTTACGTAGCTACTCGTACCAAAGTACGTAGACACATGCAGTTTACCTTCAGCACTTTAATTATACCAGACAGACCAACTGTTCCAACTTAAGAACATTGTACGTCTATGAGTACCTGTACTTGTATATCTACCTCCTGCAGCTGACCATAATAAGCCTGGCACAGTTGGACTTATCCCTAGTTGGACACCGTTTCAAAACAAGGGTTGTTAACGCCCCGATCAATGTCTGCGTCCAACCACTTTGGCTGAAGTGTAATTGATCGAGAATGGAGATTATAATAAGCTTCGAACCCATTAATCCAACAGAAACTATTAATTACATTTTGCAGTGTCACTTGTCAGTCGAGACTCGTAAACCTAACCGCTAAGCAGCTCGACAATAAATTAAGTGGCAGATCCATTGTTTTCAGATCAGATGGATAACTTCAAAGAGAACCTTCTGATAACTTAAAGGTGCGTCTTTTATGGAAATTCGAGACTTGCTTGTTTATGGACCATTGTTTGGAATAAATAAATCAACACCGCCGCCGTCACTACACGTAAATCGATTAGATCGCATTTGTAATTCAAATTCTTGGCGGTTAGCTTGAATTTTCAGGATCGGCAACCCAATCCGGCTTAATGTTTATTAATAGTTTTAATCGCACTGTTATGGGTGTATAAAGTTGAACAAATCGTAAGTTTAGTAGTGCGCTCGAGGAGGACTCATAGGGTTACCACATTCTCACAACATTTACGAAAAGAAGTAACTGATAAGTACGAGTCATTCGGAGAGCTCTTTACTTTACTAAAATTCAACCAAATGGCGATCGGAATTAATCGATCTTCATATCTTATGTGTCCTACGAAAGCTATTTACGTATATGTAAGGCCGCTGATGAGTTGGACAAGGTCTATGTAACGCGGACAAAAAAATCCCACGAAAGAAACGAGTTCAGCGAGCTTTAGGGTCATCAAGGTTATGCTTCTTAGATGGAACTTAACCAATGTAGAGATTTGTGTTTAGAAAAGTTTACATTCCCAGGATGACAACTTAAAAACACTTAAGCAGACAAAGACGACTCTGGTAAACCTAAGTCATTCGTTGAGGTATTAAAGATTTACTTGTGCGTTAATGTTTTTTCCAGGAAACGACAAGAAGTCTGTGAATACCTATATATTACTCCACTGGGAGACAAACAAAGATTACTGCTTGTCACGACTAGCCATCAGATAACTTTTTATAAAGCCAAGCTAGGAGTGTAGGTTGCTAACGTCGACAGATATGCTGATTCTCATAGCTGCCTAGAATCAGGATCTTATTGTATACGGATCATGCCGCAAATGTACCTTGATCCATCAGTAGGAATGGATCTAGGTTTTTCAAATGAATAGACTTTAGAAATAGATATTTGCCTTAATGTAAGGGAAACACAAGACAATGCTTGTGAGTATTGCACTGCCCTTACGTAGCAATAGTTAAGAATCATTTTCGATTACAATCGCCAAGTAACAGCCTGGTTTTCTTTGATATAGCAAACAGACCTGCGCCTCAGTCACAGAGCGCCTCCCGCCAGCTCGAACCTTTGCTAGCTGCCTCTAGTTTAGCATGCTAATCAGGCTGAGGACCCCTTCCACTTGCCACCTGAGTCTCGGTCTTCCTCTACTGCGCTCTCCCTCGGGGCGGTTATTTATCATACTTTTTAGATACTTCCATAAGCCCTCAACTCGAAGAGTCATTCAGACAAAGGTCGTACTTACAAGCGATCCAAAGGTGAAGGAATCGCTTACCGAGGATGCAGACAGTCCCAGCTCGATTTCAAGTTCTAAGAAGTCCATTGACCGGAGAATTTAACAAGACTCAGTGAACACAGCCTTCTAACTGTGTTCAAAAAGTTTTGAATTCTTGAGCTAGAGGTTGGTTGTAGCTATAGTCTCCGTTTGGAAAACAGATACAAGTTTGCCTAATGAGTGGTAAATTGTGGTTCTCTTCAAACACATTTTTTTGCTAATCCAAATTCGAACCTAAGTTAAGCTACATGTACAGTCCGTTTGATAAGATCGTATACGGCAAAACTCGTTTATGAAAACCGGATTGGAAGTGGCATTTGCATTAGCAGATAAAAAAATAATTCTGCTAAGATGCTTTGAATAAAAAAATTTAAAGAGTGTTCGCGTATTCTTGTGCACGCATCCAAAAGGACCGAAGCACCGTT
The DNA here is from genome assembly GCA_928272305.1 of Volucella inflata. Lineage (NCBI taxonomy): Eukaryota > Metazoa > Arthropoda > Insecta > Diptera > Syrphidae > Volucella > Volucella inflata. The sequence continues at coordinate 96,147,551 of OV743720.1, forward strand.
ATTCTCAAGTCAAAAATGTGGATGATTTGCCGGATAGTGGGTCTACGCCAAAAACAACAAAAAAGCAGGACAAAATGATTCTACGCGTTTTGAAAAAAATCCTCTTCGATCGTGACAAGGGATTTTACGTAAAAGGGGTCTAAATGTGTGTTGTGATACGATACGAAGACGTTTAGTAGCCAATAATGTAAAATTTCGAAGCACAATAAAGAAACCACTACTGTCAAAAAAACACGTAGAAAAACGACTCAGTTGGGCCAAGGAGAATTTGGACAGAGATTGGAACAACGTTATTTTTTCGGATGAAGCTTATTCTTTTGGGCATGGTCTCCTATCACTCATTCTTGGTGTACACAATCCAATAAATTAATCCAGCGGGTCCGGTCAAACACCCGACAATGGTGCACGTTTGGAGATGCTTCTCACAAACAAGGATTTGGCAATTTGTTCATGTTTACAAATAACTTAAACGCACCCAACATGGTCAAAATTTATAAGAAGGTTTTATTACCATCTGCCCAAAGGTGGCTTAAAAGAAGAAATGAGAATTGGTTACTGCAAGAAGATAATGACCCGAAACATCGCAGTCGTTTGTACAGTGCGTGGAAACAAAAAAATGACGTCAATATTTTAAATTGGCCATCACAGTCATCGGATGCAAATCCCATTGAAAATGTTTGGGCATTCATGAAACTAAAGCTCCAAGGAAAGAAGATCTCGACGGTCAAACAATTATCACGAAAAATACGAGTTTTATGGAGATCTTTGTCTCAAGCTATAAGATTAGTATAAAACATGCCTCGAGGACTCCAAGTAATTATTGAGAATGGAGGAGAGTGGACAACATATTAATTGAAAAGCATTCAAGTAAATAAACAAAATAAACCAGTACAATTGATTTTTTTTTATTATTATAAGTTCTTCTTTAATTTTTTTCGTGTACGATGTTATCAAACAGACTGTATGTCAAATCGACATCTAATTCTTCCACCAACCTTAACTCCAACAACATGGCATCAAATGGCATTTTATAAGATCGACGTCGATGATTTTCGGCATGCAAACAAAAGAATATCAAGTAAAGGGTGTTTTTTAAGAGCTTGGGAACTTTAAATAATAGTACAAGACAAAAATGTTATTGGAATGAATTTTTTATTATGATAATCTGGTAGATAATTTCACTTGTTTATTTTTTTCGTGTACGATGTTATCAAACAGACTGTATGTCAAATCGACATCTAATTCTTCCACCAACCTTAACTCCAACAACATGGCATCAAATGGCATTTTATAAGATCGACGTCGATGATTTTCGGCATGCAAACAGAAGAATCTCAAGTAAAGGGTGTTTTTTTAAGAGCTGCGGAACTTTAAATAATAGTACAAGACAAAAATGTTATTGGAATGGATTTTTTATTATCATAATCTGGTAGATAATTTCACTTGTTTATTTTTTAAATATGCTTTGCGGAATATGCTTGTCGCGGCTATGAGTTACATGGCCCATTCGATCAGTCTAATTTTTCACTTCTTTTTTCAGTAAATCTGGCCGTATGGCATCAATGGTGGCTTGAATATTGGCTTTCAATACTTCAAGAGTTGCTGGTTTGTTGGCATAAACCAATGACTTAACATAGCCCAATAAAAAGTAATCGAGATGCATTAAGTCGCACGAAAGGGTCAGTTAACAGGACCACTTATGGAAATAAAGTTGGCACCAAATTAATTTTGCAATAAATTGATGGTTAAGCGCGCTGAATGGCAAGTTGTGCCAATTTTTTGGAATCAAATGTCGTCGATGTTTAACTGACTAATTTTTGAAAACAAAAAATCAGTCAGCATGGCTCGGTAGTGCTCGCCATTCACCGTAACGGCAGCTCCTTCCTCATTTCAAAAGAAATAAGGACCGATGATGCCGCCAGCGTGTAAGCCGCACCAAACAGTCAATTTTATTGGATGTAATGGTGATTCGTTAACAGCTTGAGGATTGTCTTCGCGAAAACGATCTATACCTGCACGAATTGCTTGCCGATTATGTTTATCGTAAAATTGACGAAGTGCTCTATGAACTTCACGTAGAGATTTCTTTTTTTCAAAGTAAAATTCCACAACTCGGAAGCGTTGTTCTGGCGTTAAACGATTCATGATGAATTGTCAAACCTTACTGAACAGAAATGTCAACACAGTTTGACATTGACAGCTGTCAAACCATAGACAACAACCATTAAAACTTCTCATGCAGCTAAAACAACACCCTTTACAAGGAGATAACGAAGACCACTTAGCTCCAAATAAAGATGTATTGTCAGTGCAGCTTCTAATATGAATACCAAGGGCAGCAGGGTCAATCATTACATCAGGAGCAGAGCCAGACATGCTGATAAAAGCTGCCATTAAGCCAATTAAAAACGTTCTTTTTAGTCCGGTAAAAAAACGCTTATTTCACCAAACAACTGGAAAAGAATTGGTCTTGTCAATAGCTCATGCTTTAGAGGATCTCAACGTCTTGCCAGAGCGTCAAAAGCTTGCTGTGTCCAGTAAATCTACTTTCCTCCCTCAGCGAATGAAAAAATCCCATTTCTGAGAGGATTGCCCCATTTCTAGTGCAATCGTTGATTATGAAGAGTTGCTTAGGGTTTGGATTTGCAGCTCGTTAGACTGTATAATTACATCTACTGCGCTTGACTAAGCATGGAAGCTAAAATTGCTAGGAGCAATAAATAGACAGTTAACAAATATGCGCAGTAGGATTATATTGTCCGCAGTCACCCATCTGCAAAAAGTCTTTCAGCCTTTACATCATTTCTCTGAATTTCTTGTGCATACCCCATTAGATGTGATCTACTCTTTTTGCCTTGCCGCTGTAAAGCTGGGTTGGTTGGGTTCATTGAGATTCGGTGGTATTTTATTATAATTTTTAGAGATAGAGTAAGAAGGAATCGTGGCTTCTTAAACCATTCTGGTGATCCTTGAAAAAGCCAATCCATTCGCCTTTTGTTTACGCCTTACTGGCCATTCAAATGCAATTAACTTTAATCAGTCTCAAATTACATTTTTTTATTAAATTGTATCTATTGTAATTATCTTATCGTAAAGTGTAAATATCAGTTGGGACAATTAAATGTAGGTACTTGGCAATCCTATTTGTAGTTGTGCACTCAAGTGTAACCCACCATTCCGTCACTGAATTATTAGATATTATTGTTATTCCGGATTGTGTATAAAAACTGGCAGAAATCCAAACAGTGAAGGAGTTTGTCAATCCATGGTGTATGAATACATGTGGTGCGGTTCGGTGTGGTGTTACGACGGATCTACCACTTCTGGTTAGACATTCACACATCGTGGACCGATTTCGAGGCGATTGAGAAAGATTTTCTGCACATATTACCTATTGTGGTCATGCAAAAAATGAAGTTAACGGTTATTGTGTCTGAAGGCCGTTTGATTTCATTTTTTTTTTTTTTTTTTTTATAATTACAATAACGGAATGTTTAAGGTGCTTAAGTGGAACTAATGGTTTCTTTTGATTGATTTTTTTTTCTCACTCGTATCGTTGCATAAATGAGCAATTGGCAGAGGGTGGTGGGTCCGAATTAAATCAGTTTGGCGCCTTTTTGAATTTAAATTACAAAAATGCTGCAGAGTTAAACTCCTGGAGGGTATTGGTAATGTATCTTTAGTTTGATACTTTTAAGAGTAATATTATGTAACTGCAAAAATTGAAACTTTTTGGCCGTATGAAATTTGATCATTTGTCAATTGACTTTTAGGTTGGATAATCCTGTGTGTTTGCTAGAAAGATATTACTTATGGCGGGCGTGTGACATACAATATTTGTATTTGAAGTTTTTCAAGAGTGAAAGTATACAGAAAATTATGCAACCTCTGATTTGTCATTTCAGTGCTCTTAGCCTCGAAAGTTGTTGGTGAATTCAACTCAGCATGGCTTGCATTCACTAATGCAGAAGTTCATCACAGTGTGAGTGGGTGTAAGTAACCTGATACTATGGACCAATACCGCACTGGTGTGTGAGGCAAAACGAATAGCATACATAGCGATTATAAAACAAGAAACAGCTCTTGCTGGAACTTAGTAAAAGGACCACAGTAATAATCGTTACCATTACATTCTATTGATCATGAATTATTGGCCAGCAGCAGTTTTCATATCATACTGGCTCGATAGAACTGAATATCAGACTTTCTTATCCAAGATGTTATAGAAAGGGATTTGCCCACAAAGTTGGGTGCTGCTCCTTGAGTTATATACTCGAACACTTTAAAAGCAACTGGAAAATATCGAATAGGAATGAATTAACTGTTTATGATCGTTTTAAACCAAAAATTACAAAAACCTCGACTGCTATTGCTTCTTGCAGTCAATATTTCTTATTTCGGCTAATAGTACGTTTACACCGACCCGAAATTCAGAATTTCAGACAAATTCAACATTTCAGCCGAAATGCTCCATACAATTACCAACATTTTGAAATGGTGAGTTTCAGCGAAATGCTGCATTTCGTCTCTGCATTTAGAAGGTTGTCAAATCGAACAAACCTTTTTAATTATTCCGCATGTCATTCAGCGTACGTCATAGCGCTTACAAAAACAACTTTCAAAGAAGTCAGCTGTTCCAATATTTACAATAACTATGGACTATTTGCCTCAACGCAAAAAAAATATAAAAGAGGAGGAAGTGGGAAAGACAGCAGCTGTCATATAAATGTTTTTCGTTCAATGTAAACGATGAAATGAAATTCCGAAATTTCATTTCGAAATGTTGAATTTGGGGGCGGTGTAAACGTACTATAAGATTGTTGATCTCATTTGAAACATAAAAAAATAAAAATTTTCTGAGACATGCCAGGAAAGTTTTCGTTTCGACAAGACTCATAAAATTTAGCCTTCCGCCTGCGTTCAATGATGTCTTATATTCTCGAAGTACACTGTCGGACAAAATAGTCGTAAAGTGCAAAAATGAATTTAAATGGTTTTCATTAATAAAAGTGGTGCGAGTATATCGGAAATTGTCGGTTGAGTTTTTTTTTTTAAGTTCGTTGTTGGAACTTAACTTTTTTTGGGGCAAGTTAAGCAAATCAACTTAAAAATAAAGTTTACCATAAAATTAAAAGAAAAAGAAGATAATGGATGAATTGCAATTTTGGAATATAAAAAACTGAATAGACTATGGCCCCATGTTTATTATAAATTTCTACCGCAAGCCGCTTGGGTGCTTAAATAGAATTGGTGCTTAAAGGTCTGCGAAATCAGGTGGACAATCCAACACATTATCATTATTTTGGGTGAAATACTTCTTAGCGAGTTTGATTGTATAATTTTGGTCATTATCTTGTTAAGAGATATAACTTTCCAAATTAGAAGCAGAAGAAGCTCAATTTTCCCTTATATTGTTAACGTACGTTGGATCTGTCACTTTGGTGTCGATCCTGATAAGGTTTCCCACGCCTCTAAACGAGAAACATCTCCAGACCATTACTGTGACTCTTCCGTGTTTTTTTTTTTTTTTTTTTTGTACACACTTGGCTGAGTGTTTTTGATGATCTGCATCAAACTCTTTTAAGGTTTTAAGACTTTTTTTACTCAAATTTCGACTCATCGAACCAAAAACTTTGGTCAAAAATGACTGCTGCCTTGATAGGAAAATTCTTGCAAGGGTCAGGAATTTTCCAATATTAAAAAACTCTTATAATCCCTAAAGTTCAGTCGCCTTGGCACTGTCCCTTACGTAATATTGAATTGTAGATTCCCTCTTAAAATCCCGGCCGAAGATAGAGGATTTTTCTTGAAATTTTTTCTCCTATCAGTTGCTTTGGTTTTTCGTTCCCTTTTGAAAGAACTTTTAAGACAGTGCAGCTACATCACCCGCGTATGCTTGTGCATAGATATAAGAATTATTGAGGGCGTTGAGCAGTAAGTCGACCAACATGCAAAATAGCAGGGAAGAAATAACGCCGCCTAGCGGACAACCCCTATTTAGTGTCTATCTCCACCATAAAGTGATGTCCACAGTGAGCACCCCCAATTAGTTTTCTATCCAGCGATATTGCCTTTATCCAGAAAACTAGTGATTCTGAGCTCTCTCCCGCTTCGGTAAGCATATTGCGTCTCAGAAAGAGGATGCATTTGCAAGGCAACATGAAGGAAATCAGACTTACAGATAGGTCTAAAGCTGATGGCGAGCGTCCTCTTTTCAAATTTTCTGTATAAAGACTATTCTACCCGTTTCAGAGAGCTTCGGTATGAAAGCCAGTGTTAGGCTAGTAGTGAAGATTGTATTCAGACCAGCACCCGATTTACAGAGTGCAGATAAAATATCTATGGCGATGGCGCGATAGTTAGCACGATGGACTATCACGCAGAGGGTCTGGGTTTGATTCCTCGTTGGGTAACCAACAATTTTTCAAATCGCCATCACCCTTTCGGCGGGCAATGACAAACCCCCGAAAGTAGAATTGCCTACGCCTACCGTAGGTGCCAAATGAGTGCCAAGAAGCTAGGCCATGGCCCATATCGGGCTGCCAGCGGTAGTGTTTTTTTTTTGTTTTCTTTACATAAAATATCATTTCATCAGCCGTAGTGGCTTAAACTGCACTAAGATCGAGGGAAGTGCGATTATGGTAATCAACGCGATGAGCAGTGACATTTATTCTAATCAGAGGAAATCCAGATCAAATGATGATAAATGATCTCTTTTTGTTTATTTTCAAAAAAGTCACCTCTCAGAACTCTGAACAGACACAAGACGTATTGATGTTCTCGTAATTTATGCATTTACGAGTACTATAACTCGCCTATTCATTTCAATTTTAGCTTAAGTCATTTCCAGCCATTTTCGTTTGTTCGGTGAATGGAACTGTCGTGAGTTTTCTTGATACTCGTACCTTAAACGAACAAATGATCTCCAGAGTATGGACCTCCAATCTACTCCAATATTCAGTGACCATGCTCTAAAAAAAACTTATCTGTGCTCGCATTAGGCTCCAATTGAGTGCCATAAAACTCTTTAATGTTCGAACTCAATTTGCCCACGATAAAAATTAAGTCATCAAAATGAAAAATTGCGAATTCCTTCGATTCTCGACAAAGCAATTCGAAATTGCACTTTAACACTGACACTCCTTCGTGCAGCCAAAGTCATAAATAAATCCAACTCAACTGCTCTTTCCGTCAACAATCACAAAGACAAAACTTACCGTTGCTCTGAGTGGTTTCCATTGAATTTCAAATCGCTCACTGACCACAGAGTGCCATTTAAGACGTGACGCGCACTGCCGCTGCAATTAACGTCTTGTGTGCTCGTTCTTGTGTGTGCTCCGTGCTCATGCCATGATTCCCATAATTTCAACGTCTTTTACGTCGCCTGCGCCAGATCGTTTTGTAGGTGGAATTTGACATTGAAATTCTTTGATGAATTGTTTGTTGTTCAGACGTCAGGCTTGGTGCTCGTTCATCGAATCGACAGCGCAACGAATTGACTGTCAGCACACAACCGATCAAGCAACAGAGTAACAAAAGTGGAAGACTGACCAGAAAAACCTTACAACCGTGCGTCGTCGTTAGTTGTCATGATCGTTGACTGGGTTTGATCATTAAGCTAAGTGATCAGTAACAAGTTGGAGTAGGTGAAGTTGTTTGTTGAAGTTCCTTTTTTTGTGATGGCTGGTTGGAGGTAATGACAGATTAAAGTTCTGTTTGCACATTTTGGTTTGTTGAAAAGCAGCTTGAGTTGTGGCTTGTTTTGTGTCGACTTACGCACGTGCTGTTTGTGGCTTCCTGAGTACAATAGTTTCATTTTGTTCATTTTACGCATTTAAAGAGGATTAAGGCCACAGAATTGGTTGGTATTTGGTTTATGTATAACAAGCGTGGGTACAATGGAAACGGGAGCGAGTATTATTTAGTTCCAGTCAAGTGATGAGATAGTATAAGAGAGACAAAAGGATTTAAGAAAATAGCGCAGTCTGATAAATATGTATGTATTAGAAAAATGACAGTTGACTTTTCATCTGAAACCACTCGAAGCGCCTTAGTAAAAAAAATCAGCTCTATCACCAATGGGTACGTAACTCAGTAAGGCCTCATTACATAAGTCAAAGAAGGGCATTATTTTATATAAATCGGCGCTTTAGTCTATTCTTCCCATTTGGATTGTACTCTGAATTGATTAGAGAATGAAACACGGCAAGATATTGCTAACTGCACAAGTGACTGATGCCAACAGCATGCGAGCTTATACACGGTTCCTTATCCAAATTCTTAGGGCATTCTTTTGTTCTTCACTCGATGTCTGATTGATGGAACCTATATGCAGTCAGATTCAAAATTTGAAAGGTAGGCGACCATATGCTTCGTTATCGCTTCTCCATTTGTACCACACAACAGCTCAAATGGGACGTTGAATGTGGGCGGGAAATCACTTTGTCTGACAGGCCCCAATTTCATCTCGGGGGCTATTTTAACAAACAAAATTGCCGCACCTATGGATCGGAAAATCCGCTCGTAATTGTCATAAAGTCAATACATCCGCATAAAGTGACAGTTTGGTGTGAACTTTGAAGTGGCATACTCGCAATTGGCTCATTTTTTTCAAAAATGCTGCTGGAAATGCAATTTTTGTCGAAGGTGAGCGTTTTAAAGCCATGATCCACAAATTTTTTTGGGTTGAAATTGAACGCCTAAACGTTCATCTAAATGTTCATCCTTGGTTTTAGCGGCGGGCTACACCACACAGTCCATCAAGTGATCCATCTGTTAATTCGGTAGCCGAGGCAGTCACCTGAAATGTATTTTGTAGCAAATGGGAATATTTTCTCTTGTGACTGAGGTGCACTGGGTGTATTTCCGTACTTGCTGATTAATTTTATTTATCCAAAATTATTCATAGCATCAATGAGATTCTAGCTATGTATGTCCCTGTCTTGCTAAAATTTAGTTCTGTTATTGAACTCCCAGCAAAGACTATCTTTCACTGGCAACAAAAATAATCTATAATAGTTCCTGCAGCAGAAAGTGCACACAACCTTATACTCTTCGAATAATGCAAACGTTTTTGATTGTGTTTCCTAGGATTGTTGGGCCACAAGTATGGTATATCATGATCTGCTTATTAAGGCTGTCATCGACATGAAAATGCTATTCGCCAGTAAACTATACGTTTCCAAGCGATCGTACTCGTACTATTCGAAAACGTTCTAACATCGTTCGTTCTCCCTAAGGCTTCGATCTGCAATTCGTATTGGTGAAACTTTAGTTTCGTGATAGTTTAGCTTCAAACTTGAGCAACATTTTCTTTGATCACTTCTGACCTTGATGGTCCCAAAAGATATTTGTTTACCATTGTTCCTTATTGTCTAGGCTTTTAAACCCACGACTAGATAAGTTGCATGCTCCGCCCATCACTCACTCGTCGAGTATTGAAATGAGTAAAAAAGCGGCAAATCTCACGAACTCACGCGAACGAGCGATGCTCTTTCAACTAGAGACTCCATGCAACTGGTTAACCCGCAAATGACGGCCATCGAACGACATCTTTCTGAGTTACTTACCTGTTAATTTATGAGCAAGAATAATTTGGACTTAAAACATGAAGAGGGTATTTTTTTCTAAAGGCGGAGAGCTTTAAATTGGGAACACTGTTTCCTGTGACATTCGATTTGACAGTTCTCGGTTGTTTTGAGGTTTGATTAATTAGTCATCATGAAAATTGCTCAAATTTATTTTGAAAAACGTGGTTCAATTCGAGAAACTAAAAGGGTATTGCATGTATTTTATCGTCCATCGTCCATCAAACGATTAATTCGAGAAACTATGTATTCTTTTCCCAATACGTTAACTCTTAACAATAATACGCATTCCGTTAGAGGTCGTGCAGTTTGTGCACAACAAGAGATTGATGGTGTGTACCTTAGTGTTGATAATGATTCAAATGTGTCAATTCGTCATCTTGGTCAACAATTGGTCTTGTGTCCATCCACTTTATGGAAAATTTTGCGTAAAGATCTTGGTTTACATGCTTACAAGATTCTACTTGTACATGAATTGAAGCCACAAGATCATCGTTCGCACTTGGGAGAATTGGCCGAAGAAAACACTGATAGATCCACAATTTCATTTGAAAATTTTGTTCAGTGAAACAGTGATATTCCACAAGCCATTGACGAAACACCATTACCACCATCACAAAAATAATGTCACCGTTTCGCGCTCTTTATGGACCCATACTAGTATTTTCTTTAAAAATGATTATAGTCACAACGTTACAACCAACGGTGAGCGATACACAGACATGATTTAAAACTTTTTCGTACCTCAACTGGAAGGCAATAATGTTGCGGAAATATGGTTTCAAAAGATGTCGTGACTTTTGGAAAAGAAAACCAATACACTCAGGCCTATTGGCCCGTTGTGATGCCACGTAGATCTGTGATCCTCCTACTGCAGAAACCATTTGGAGCTTTCGATTAAGCGCAGGAGACTTTTAATGTCTGTGTTGCTTAGGTCATTAAAGAAGAAGGCTCCTAGGTGGAGATTTCATCTTTTGGGAGAGAGCTGGACATGTACAGACGAGGTGACGGATTGCCTTCTCCTCCTCCTCGTCCATGCAGCTTCTGCAAAAGTCGTTAATAAACATGCCAAGCCTTCTTACAGTGATGACACCTATAATGGTGCTAAGATATTTTCTATTAAGAAGGGTTAAACTCATGGAGCGATTCAGGTCTAGTTTTGGCCAGATGTCTTTGGTCGCTAAACATATCGATTTAACTGACTGGATGACTGTTTTTGAATTCAGAGAACATGGGTCCAGGGATTTGATAGCGGCCTGACTATCGGAAAAGATGCAGATATCCATTGCAGATATTACATTTTTCTTCAGCCAGGACAGGGCTTCCTTAATTGCTTGAATTTCCGCCTGGAACACGCTGCAGTGGTTGGGGATGTGGAAGGAGAAGCTAAGGTTAGGCTTATCGGCAAAAACCAACCTCACTATCGGTCTTTGAACCGTCGGTCGGTGGATTGAGTTGTCATCCAAGAAGGCATATTCCTCCCAAAAGGATCTGGAGGGAATGCTTACGTAGAAGTTTGGATATGGTGTAGTCGATGTTTTCTGGTAGAATTCCTAATGTGCTAGGTAATATTTGCGTGGCCATAAAGTTCATTTGTCCACTGTGAAGTAGCTTTTAAGCCAAATGTCACAGAGCGCCCGATACAATTAATTTACTGAAAGTAACGTTTGACGAACCGTGTGATTTGACGCCATTAGATTATTTTCTCTGGGAATATGTAAAGAGTCGTATTTCTACGCTGATAAACTAGAAAAAATTGAGCACTTGACAGTCGACATTCGATGTGTTATTGACGAAATGCAGCTTTATGACTGCGAAGAGTGTGTGCAAATTGCACCTCCAGATTACACCACTAGCTAATCAGTCACGGTGGCAACTGGCCCGAAACCACATATGAAATCATCTGTAAAATAAATTCAATCTTATAGATACACGTATAAAAAATATGTTTTTGTATTTTACTTCGATTTAAAGTTTCGGAAAGTTTCGGAAGAAAACACACATTATGTACTACTCACCTAATGCCCTACATGATGAACAGCTTTAAAGATAAAATACTTACAGAGACTAGCTTAGAATAATAGCATATTAGACTCCGAAACGATGACATAAAAAGTCCGACTTGGTCACACAGTTCGTGGATTATCGGAGTAACCAGAAACTTACTGGTGCTTGAGTTCTTCCTGTTTCAACCAGACCTAAGTAGTTTGAGGTTGGCTTCGGCTTTACATTTAACAGAAATGAAAACCTTTCATTTACTTGTGGATTCCAGCTGTCACATTATTTTGTCAAAGCTAAATCAAACTTCGCATTTGCAAAAATAAAAAGAAAAAATTACCAACCAGTTATTAAGTGTCATTACGGCATTATAATTATCTTTAATGAATTGCTTTCTTAAATTACTCTTTCTGAATGTAGCTTTGTATGTATGTTTGTATGTTGTCGTAATATCTCTGAAAGTAATCTAACAAGTTCAAGATCATGGCAAATGCATCACTACGACTTTAATTGACTCTGACCGTATACCTCTCAATCTGAAGAACTTGATGTGTTGATGTGTGATCAAATTAAACACCAGGTGATGCTATAACGAATACATGCCTGTCTACTTATCTCACAATCGGACTCGTTAAATTGAACGAACTGTAAGTCACATAGGTTCATGAGCAATTTGTCAGATACTTCAGTAAAACGATTCGAATCAGTAAAATTCGAAATATTTTCCAGACGGATCGGCTGTTGTATGACTTTGCAATAAAAATTTGTATCTTGCATAATTGCAGTTATTAAATGTGCGCAACTTACAACTACTGTAATTGTGGTAATTTTCATGTACTCGCATAAATGTATCTGACAATCGTTCGATGTAAATATCTTTGCTGTACGACATTGACGAAAATGTGCCATATCTTGATGTAAATGGATGTAAGTAGCCACTTGTTTTTGATGGCCAAATGTGGATTTTTTTTGAAAATGCACTCAAAATCATGTTACACGAATAACAATGTCAAAACAAAGAAAATATTATCGACATGGTTCAATGGGTAGGCACATAAATTAAGTAGAACTCAGTTTCATTATTTAAACTCCTTTTGGAGAGACAGACCTTGATACACAAATCAGTTTATGGAATGTCGAGTCGTGCACAATCGAGTGGGATTACACTTCATTGAAAATCACTCCAATTTCGTCACACAACGGATATACTCGTAATTATGCGACTTTTGAACTGTTGGATAGCGGGAGTGACTTAAGATTGCTTTAAAAATATTTGACTTACATACGAGTATGTCCATACATTGGAAGGTTGATGGAGCATGTTGGATATAACGGTTCTATTTCTTACGAAACACGAATTAAGATATCCATTTACGAAGTCAATCGCAGAACTGCGATATTTTTCTAAAAATTGCCACAAGGACAGTTAAGATGAACAATATCAAACGCAAGGCTTACAGAAATATAAATATTTTTGTTTAATTTTGATTAACTTCACTCCAGTTTTGTTCCAACAGATTGACTTTACGATAGTCACTTTTCGATATGTATAGGTAAGATAAAGGCTGCTCAATGTAGGCGCACTTTGGCTGAAGAAGGCTATTTATATTTGAAGAGGTAGTTCTTTAGTTAAGGATCCTTTTGTACTGGCCAATTTGTTTAATAATTATTTTTCTATAGGTAATATAAGTCTTAACACTGATAATGCTCCACCTTCAAGTTTTTGTCAATGTTCGGATACTACAATATTATTAAAGATTCCCCTAACGTCGACAGCTTTTTCTTAGAACATTTTTCGTTACTGGAAATTTATAATAATATAATGTCTCTTAAAACGTCTATTTCAATATCAAATGATATGATTTCCAGTAAAATTTTAAAGAGTATTTCGTACAACCTTTCTGACGTATTAATGCATATCTTTAACCCTTCTTCTTCTTCTTATCCTTTTATTAACCCTTTCCTCGTTATACGAACTTATGCGTAACGAGTTTCCCATTTTTACAGCATCGCTGCTGCAGACCGGAGAACGCGTCTACATAATGCTCGGTCCTGGATCGCTTCAGTGGTAAGCCCCAGGCGTTGTTGCGCATTTGCCATCTAAGAAATCCAGGAATTCTTTTTCCGATCTCGTTTTCTTACAGTTGGAGTGACCGTAGTTCCTAGTGCCTTTTTAACCGGATTTTCCGCAGATCTTCTTTGAACGTGGCAATACCAACTTATTCTATTCGCCTCAAGCTGTTCTGTTACCGAATTCTTTATATGTAGACTTCCTCTTATACGCGTAGATCTAATACAATCGCGTTTAGTGACTCCACTAAACATCCTTAACATTTAATTTAAGTGGAAATTTTCGGTCGCAAAAGATTCCCGAATTTTCCCGCCATTTCATCCATCCCACACTCACTCTGTGGTTTACGTCGTCGTCACATTTCGTTTCCATGTTAACGATTGATTCTAAGTTCTTAAGGATAGTTCTTTTCGGAAGAACTATTCCGTCTAACATTATATCCGGAACAGGTCGCACCGGATGCACAAATGGGCACGTCAAATGCTCCGTCTTTGAACGACTTATTTTAAACCCGTTTCTCTCTAGCGCATTTCTCTATTAATCTGAGGCGTTCTGTAAATCTTCGACGTTATCGCTAAGTATAACTGCGTCGTCAGCGAAGAGAATTGGCGTTACATTTGCTTCGCGCATGCAGTCTTTTAAAAGATAGTCGAATACTACGTTAAAAAGGAAAGGGCTAAGTTCGCTTCTTTGATGCACTCCGACATTAACTGGAAATTCTCTCGTTAGTCCAGCAGAGCTTTTAACCGCAGTTTTCACGTTTCCGTACATGTCTTGTATTATTCTAACATACGTTTCCGGTACGTTTTGAGACCTCAGCGCGGCCCATATGAGATCCCTAGGCACTCGATCGAATGCTTTCTCGAGGTCGATAAATACCATGTGTAAATCCTTAGACGAATCTCGGTGCTTTTCCATTATTATTCGTAGGCTTTGGATAGCGTCCACCGTCGATCTTCCTTCAACAAATCCACACTGGCTATTATCGAGCTTTATTATTTGCCGAAGACGTTCGTTTAAGACTCTTTAACCCAAGCTTACAAAAAGGGGTATTTCCAGATGCACTTAAGCTGGCAGTGGTTATTCCACTGCACAAAAAAGGTAAAACAACGAGTCTTAACAATTACCGTCCAATTTCGCTTTTATCAGTCTTTACTAAGGTTTTTGAAAAAGGTACGAGTATGAAAACAAGAATGTTATCTTTTTTTGACAAAATAAATTTCCTTAGCAATTCCCAATTTGGGTTCAGAAAAGGTAAAAGGTAAATCGACTGAAGAAGCAGTTTTGAAATTGTGTAGTGAGCCTTATCAAAGTTTGAATGAATCTCAGGCTGCTGCGACTCTATTTATAGATATAAACAAGGCTTTTGGCATGGTGGACCACACTTTGTTGCTATAAAAACTGTTTAGGATAGGTTTTCGAGGGACTGTTTATGACTGGTTTGCGTCTTATCTAAGAGATCGTAAACAAAAAGTTAAAATTCGTGATTGTTTAAGTTCGGTAAAAACATTAAACCTAGGCGTTGCACAAGGTTCAGTCCTGGGACCGATCCTATTTTTAATTTTTGCAAATTCCCTTTTCGTTCAACCTTTTAAAGGTCAAATTACAGCGTTTGCTGACGATACCTCTTTATCCTATTCTGAAAAAAAACTATTTTGACTTATAAACGAGTATGTCTGAGAATAATGATTTAGAAATTTTACGCAAATGGTACGAGTATTTTTCTCATAAGCTGATTATAAGTGAAAAACTTAATTTATGATTTTTAACATCTCTGGTTCTCCATGTGAAGACATGATATTAAGTTATCATTCATCTAGTTGTTCGAAATATACGAGGTGTGATCAAAAAATAAGGTGACTTTTCATTTTTAAAAAAATATATATTTATTTAATCATCCAAATTTATTTTATCCCCTTCAAAATAATCCCCCTCTGATAAAATGCACTTGTGCCAGCGCTTTTTCCAGTCGTCAAAGCACTTCTGAAACGCACTTTTTGGTATTGCCTTGAGCTCCTCCAGCGATGCAGCCTTGATCTCCTCAATCGTTGCAAATCTTCGTCCTTTCATGGGCAGGGGGCCAGTTATAACCCTTTTGAGCAGATCAGGATCATCATTGACGTCGTTTAACATGTCTTGGGCAATGTTCATGCGATGCTGCTTTTGATCAAAATTAAGCAATTTTGGAACGAATTTCGATGACACACGTTTCATACCCAAAACATCCGTTAAAATTGATTGGCTTGAGCCAAACGATAAGCCAAGATCATCCGCTATTTCCCTAATCTTGATTCGACGATTTTTCAACACAATTTCTTTAACTTTTTCAACATTTTCGTCTGTGTTTGACGTGTTAGGTCGTCCGGAGCGAGGTTCATCATTAACATTTTCTCGGCCCTCTTGGAATAATTTATACCACTTATAAACATTTCTTTTGCTTAAAGTTGACTGTCCGTACGCTACTGTCAACATTTCAAGAGTTTCTGAGCACTTAATACCATTTTTTACGCAAAAATTAATACAAACTCTCTGCTCCATTACTTTTAACCACAAAAAATCGCCTAGTAAACAAAAAACGTCCAACTTTTATGCCTCTCACATAAAAACAACAACTGCTATATGGTTAAAACTGTAAACATATGATCGTGACAAGTGAACCAACACAACAACAAAAAAATTTTGAGTTAGAGTGTAATGAGCGCGCGAAATTTAAAAAGTCCCCTTACTTTTTGATCACACCTCGTATATTAAATATGTGTTCTCATCAAGTTGGTAAGATCTCTTTTGATGCTGAAAATAAGTGTTCTGTTGGCTGCTTTAATATTGAACGGGTTGAATGTTTTAAGCATCTGGGGATAATTTTTGATAACAGGTTAAGTCGGAGAGAAAACACCTCTCAATTGTCCAAATATTTGAATTACGTTTCGAGGCAAATCTATCACCTTAGCCTTTACTGTAGTCAACATATTTTAAAACTAGTCTATAATGGGTTATTTAAATCAAAGTTACAATATGGATTGACTTGTTGGGGTGGTACACATTCCAATAAAATTGATCCACTGCTTACTAAGCAACAGCATGCGATACGTATCATTTGCAAAGTTAATAGCAGAACCCATAGTTTTGAATTATTCAAGGGCCTTAAAGCTCTTCCTCTAAGACATATATATTTCTATATTGTAAAGTTTTGAAAGCGTTTTTTGATTGCTCCTATCACTACTCCTCAAGATTTTATGAGTCCCATAAACTACGGGTCAATAGCCAGAATTTAGTAAATGTACCGACCATAAGGAAATCACATTTTTCACTCTTCTACAAGATCACTGCGCTACGTTTATTTAATACGAGTAGTTTACCTATCGATCTGAGATGCGAGAGACGTGAATCAGAATTTAAAAATTATCTTAACTAAAACTGAAACTATAAGCTTCACATACTGATCCCCATCAATATTTATTTTAATTGATTAAAAATGTAAGGGTTTATTCAATGGTTAGCCTGGGTTGAGCATTTGACATCTGAGAAATCCAGGAATTCTTTTTCCGACCGAATGATCCTACCTATTTTATTGAAATGTTAAGCTCTTTCTCCACTTATAATGTATAGTTGATTTGTTAAATAAATTTTGTTAGCTTTAAGTTTTTACATGAAATAAAGTATGAAACAAAAAAAAAGGATTCTCACGCCTAAAAATGGAGACTAGAAGGTTTTTATTTGGAATGCACCTGCTCTAACCTTACAAATAAAACATTAGTTTCTATCGTTACTGATTTGATTTGAATGATATGTGCATTTCTTAATTCTAAGAATTTGAAAGAATGTCAAGAATTGTACTACCTTTGCCGATTTCAATAGCTTGATAGTACCTCCAGTTCTCAGGAGATGTCGGTTATTATCTGTGTGACTATCTCATTGAGGTAAAGACGACAGTTTTGAACTATTGTACGTTTGACGAATTGGCTCAATTTCATAACTACTTAACTATCAGTGCCGATGCAGATATTACTTACAAGTATAACATTTTACTTCAGTCAAAAGATGGTCTTCTAAATACCATGGTATGGAATGTAAAAGGATGTATATACATAATGCCAGTAATTCAGACAATACAGACTTTCTAGCTTTCGCATCGTTTTTTAAGGTACTTGTGTGTATGTAAACAAATTCTGTCCTCGAACTTATTCAATTTTTTCTGCTAAGCTAAAACTGTTTTGAGGAAAAAGTTTTCATATCTTTGAATATTGTTCCACTTCGAAATAGCTACAATACATATGCATATGGCATACCCCTCCAAAGAAAGACATCCAACATCAATGCCTTGGGAAATTCTCCATAACGAGGAACTAAACTCCTTAACTTAAAGATTAAATTAATACTAAAAGCCGTTAGGCGGCCTCGTAGGGACAGAGATGGATTTTGATTTCAAGAACCCGGATTCATGGGTAAATTTGAATTTTGTGAAGATTTAGTCTCTTTTCAAATTTTGCCCAAACTCATCATCTCAACTTTAGTAGAACGAGCAATCCATACACAGAATTTAAGAAAACGTGCATATATGCAGGGTGGCGCATAAGAAACTTTAAGATTTAATTATTGAATACTTTTTTGTTTACCTATTTTTTATTTTTTATTTCAGAATTAACTCTGAAAAACTTGGGAAATTTATAATGGAAACATTCTGCACAGAACGAAGAACCAAAGTGGTTCAATTTTACCGACAATTTACCGATTGGTCCAGCGTTTTCAGCAACAAGGGGCTATCTGTGATCTTCCGCGTTCTAAAACATCTCGTACTGTTCGAAATAATAGATGATAGGCGGTCTTTGCAACTCATAATGTGCAAAGAGGCCCATTTGTGAAAAAGGTAACGTGAATAAACAAAATTGCAGAATATGGGGCATGGAAAATCCAAACATAATTATTGAACATCAAATGCACCCACTTAGATGCACATTATGGTGTGGAATAACCGCAGAAAGAATCATTGGAATATATTTTTTCGAAAATGACGAACAAGTTGCGGTTAATGTGGATGGCTTTCAATACCGGGAAATGATTGAAAAATTCTAAGGTCAGAGATAGAGAAAAATTCAGAATTTTGGTTCCAACAAGATGCAGCCACAGCTCACACAGCTCGTCCAACTACGGCCCTCCTGAGGGAAATTTTTGGTGATGCGATAATATCGGTTTTTTCTGATTTTAACCGGGGTTTAAACCGCGTTCGCCCGATTTAAAGGCTCCAGAATTTTTTCTTTGTGGCTACCTAAAAAGTAAGGTGTATGCCAATAAGCCAAGAATCATATAACAGGTTAAGGCCAATATCCGAGACGTGAGGATGCAGGGACCTGAAATTCTAAGGAGAGTAATGGAGAACATATCATAGAACATATCCAAATCATAATCTAAATTTTAATAAATCCCAGAAATCAGAAAGAATCTTATGCGCCACCCTATACAATCAATCTGTTCTACTCGAAGATAACAATACTTAATCTTTGAAGTTCAATCTTTTTCAAACCGCTGGCGTATACGCAATATTTTATAAAGCTTCCATCCTCCTATTCAAGTTTATTTCCTTTTTCGAAATCGGCACCTGCTGTACTTTTTGGTGCTCCGCCATTCTTAGAGAGTGAAATACACGCTGTATAAAGTATTAAATTCAAAATTACTTTTACGTTATTGTTCCCTTCACTTAGAGTAGAGTTAGACCTGATCGATAGGGGAGAATTGCGCTAATACCAAAGGCTACTTCTCGGCAAAACCTACGAGTAATACCCTAAATGTGGCCTGAAAATGCTGAACCTCTGGAAACAGCACTGGCTCATTGATTTTGAGATGAACATTACATCCAGTTTCTACATATACACTTGATATCCATATGAGACCCACCACACAATCTTCTAATCAACAAGCCGTCAACTAAATTTCCGATCGCGTTTTCTTAAACCTCTCGAGTAGGTTCTCGGCAGAATAATAGAATCTGATAAAATTCAGTACATACATAAACTCATTTCTAATATCTTTTGTATGTCAACAAAAATTTGTCCGAGGAACGGAATCTCAGCATTGTTTTTCGGACTTTAAAGATGGGAGATCACCTAAGACCATTTCTCAGCAGTCTAATTGTACCTTTCAGTGTGATTTTGAGCCGGGAAAGCGGAAAGTTTTAATCTTCATATTACGGCAAGCGTTGGAAAAACTCAAGAGTTCCAAATCGATACACAAAACCCCTTCAACGATTTCAAAATTCCATTTAAAAATTCCTATAGGGACGAACTACCTGTGTACACAGCTAGCCATATCTTGTTTTGGCATCACTGGCAAAGTCATTTGATGACGATTCGTTCAACATCAACTTTGATGCAACAGAGGTACCTTTTCTCAAAAATCTGTTCAGTTGGTCAGAGCTATGAATGGAGTCTTTGCGACAATTTAGGAAAAGATCAATTAAGCAATCAACGAACGAAAAAAGGACCAAGTTGATACTGTCATTCAAGAGGGGTACACAATATCAACCAACGCACGCCTATGACAAAACGTGACGATAGAGAGTCTACAAATTAAGGTAGTTAGGGACTATATCGTTCTCAATTTCCCTACTAAGTCTGACAACGACACCACGGGAATCATCGCGCGAAGAATTAATTTTTATAGTCGCTGCTTCTTTGGGCGTCGAAGATAATTAGATAGAAATGGCCCTTCTTGAGCGGCCAAAAAGACCTAACACAGAAAAATGTCTGAATTCTGCTTTACTCCGCATAATCTTGAACAATGACGAAAGCGGATAAAAATGCCGTAGCTCTCGACAGAAAAATTCTTTGGGTAATTTTCAGTAGCGATACAGCAATAGAGAATATGGGCGACAATTCAACAGCAAACTATACGAGATATGCAGCATCCGCATTAAGTAAAAAGGTCACCTGGACTGCATAGGCACCCGCATCCCAGCGTGGAAAATTTTCGACTCCAACCCAGAGGTACAGCGCCTTAGAGGTAGCACATAAGTTGAGACCCTGATCAACCCCACACTGTGGCGCCATCTAAGGAAGAAAGTCTCAAGCAGAATATCTTTCTTTTAAAGCCTTGTCGGGGCAATGACAAAAGGGTCGTGACGTCAGTAAAGGAAGTCACTTTTTCTGTTTTTTGTTGTCGTCTGATCCTCTTTCTTAGTAATCAGGGAACATTGAAAACTACTTACTTACTTATCAGACAAGCAACTCTTAAAGCTTCAAAGCCTGAACAACAGTAGCCGTCCGTCCATTACGGTCCCAGGTGCACTGCTTCTAGTTGGAGATACCAAGCTTTCTAACGTCCGCAATCGCCTGGTCTCTAAACCGGAGGTTCGGCCTTCCTTTTCTTCTCTTACCTGGTGGTTGGGCTTCGATGCTGGAGCATTCTTGTCCATTCGCTCGATATGGCCGAGCCAATTTAGCCGACGGATTTTTACCATCCTCGTACAGCTCGTAGAGTTCGCGGTTATGCCTTCTTCTCCATACGCCTTCCTTGCAGACAGGATCAAATATTCGACGAAAGATTTTTTTTTCAAAGGAGCGAAAAACCTGTTCTGCTGATTTACTTATCCTCCAGCTTTCGGCTCCATAAAGCAGGACTGGCAAGATTAGAGTTTCGTATAGCATGAACTTGACTCTATGAGCTAGCAGCTTGGATCCAAGTTGTTTTGACAAACCGAAGTAGCAACGGTTGCCTTGGGTTATTCTTCGCCGAATCTCCACCAAGTTGTCATTTGCTCCAAGGCAGATAAAGGTAGACCACTTTGTGGTCGCATAAAGCAAAATATAATAGCAGCTTTAAGAAATATGCGAAATATTGCAAAGTTACATCTAAAATGGATGCTGTGTTACCAAAACAGTGCGAATTAGTAAACGCAAGTTTGTGAAGAAAGTTCCTGCTGATTGATAACCGAATACAGTCGAACTTCCACAAGTCAAATTACTCTATAACTCAAAGTTTTTTCGGAACTTTGAATTTTCAACCCTATTTTCATGAATTTTTTCCTCTATAACTCGAACTTCTCTATATCTCGAATATTTTTTATTGCTTTAGATGGCAAAAACTTTGGTAAACTCGAACTTTTGCTCTAAATTTACTATTTTTTTTTTTTTTTTTTTTAATGTGCTGCAGTCTATTGTAATTGTTTTGGAAGTTTTTTGTTGCAGGTACTGTATGTACATGCATAACATGACTCAAAGTTTTGCTCGGAATCCGGAAATCCCCTTTTTTAAATTTAGTTGAGCCTACCGTGATTTTCCGCATTGTATTTCAAAAGCTAGTTTGAGTAGGATGTGTATAGTAGTTGTGTATATTTTTCATTTAGATCTCAGTGTTGTACCTACGTGTTTTTTTTTGCGCAGAAACTCTGTCATAATGTCAGGTAGAAAATTAAAGCATCTTACTTTCGAACGAAAACTACAAGTAATCAGCGAAGTTGAGAGTGGTATTAAGAAGAAATGTCTGGCTATAAAATATGGTTTACCTCCAAGTACACTTTCCACTATTCTCAAAAACAGAGAAGCTATAAGAAAAAATGTTGAAAACTCACCAAACGAAAAAACATCAATGAGAAAAAAGTCTTTTAAATATAAAAATGTTGACTTAGCTGTGTCAAAATGGTTTTCGAAAGCCGATTTCTGGAGCGATCATTAAGGAGAAGGCTAAGAGTTTTGCAGTTGAATTGGGAGAAAATGGCTTTATGGCAAGTACTGGTTGGCTTGATAAATTCAAAATAAGGTAAGTTCAGAGTGAAAAAAAATTGTTTAAAAAAATGTTATGAGATTTTTTTTCAATAAGAGAGGGCATTGTTCAAAAAACACTTTCTGGAGAAAGTGCCACAATTAATCAAGAAGACTGCGAGCATTGGAAAAAACACATTCTTCCAAACATAATCGAACACTACAGTGAAGATGACATTTTCAATGCAGATGAAACTGGCCGTTTTTACAAATGTCTTGCTGACAAAACCTTGGCGTTCAAAGGCGAAAAAGCAATAAGCCACGATGCTTACAAGGAATAAAATCTTTGCCTGTTTAGTATCGAGGAAACAAAAAATCGTGGATGGTGACTGAATTTTTTGAAGACTGGTTAAAAGAATGGGACAAGGTATTTCTTTATAAAAAACGAAAAGTTCTGATGTTTGTTGACAATTGCAGCGCCCACAAATCTCCCAAAAATTTGAAGTCCATTAAACTTGTTTTTTTTTTTCACCAATCATGACAGCAGCCCTACAACCAATGGACCAGGAAGTGATACAGAACTTTAAGTGCTTTTACAGAAAAAGATATATCACCAAAATTCAAGATTCGCTTGAAGAAGGTTATGTTAATCCAAAAATTACCTTACTGGACTGCCTAAATAATGTTTCAATGTCATGGAACTGCGATGTTAAAAGCTCGACGATCCGAAATTCTTTTATTAAAGCTGGATTTGGCAAACATTCTCTTTGGGATGAAGAAGAAGATTTAAGTTTGGCAGAAGTTAGGGACAACAGAAATCACACAGACTTTGGTGTCCCCATACCTGAGTTCGCAAAAATGCAAATTAATTTTTCGCGCAGTCTTCAAGAATGCATCAACTTAGATAATGAAATTATTATCTGCCCAATCCAGTCCGATTCTGAAATTTTGCATTCGGTATCGTCTGCAATGGAAACACTTAGTGACGATGAAGTCGATGCAGATCCAAGTGAATACTTAATTGTGCAGCCAAGGCAAGCCAAAGTATATGAAGCATTGGAAACAACACGTGATGCTCTGTTTACTGAGAACAACACGCCGGATCGTTTTTTTATGTAATTCATGAAATTGAATACAATGAAAAAAAAACTCAAAGTGTAATTACTGATTTTTTTTAACATTTTGGTGATGAAATATGTTTTTCTCTTCTTGAATAATCTTTAAAACAAAATAATATAATAAATGTAGAACTTTTGTTTTCATTTCTTTAAGTCGAATTTTTTTTCTTTCATCTTGGGAGTTCGAGTTATGGAAGTTCGACTGTATTGCCCATGTTTTTCCTTTGAGCTGAAAGGGGAATATTGTAGCTGTTGCCGAAAGTATGTGGCTATATCCGAGAACCAAAACGCGCCAAACATCTTAGCAACTGAACATCAGTCGCATTTGCATGAGGAGAATTATGCATTTGGATCTTGAATTATTCGCTAACATGATCCAATTAACACAGGAATCCTAGCAAAATATCGCTTCTTTGTTTGCTCAAAAATTATCTTTTCAGCTGAGCCACATTTCCATCTCAACAATAATTGGAAAATATTGAACAGTGTTATTTTCTAAACCTTTTTAAAAAGTTCCCAACAGACAGCCCACCCGTTTATGTACCTGTTGTCGCATGAGCTACCTATTTTGCCTGTAAAGCCATGCTAATCAACCAAGAGCTTATCAAAGCCTTGGAGAGGCTATCAATCAATTTTTTTAAATATTAAGGGTTGTAGAAATCGAAAAAAACACATATACTCAATATCACTGTATAAGGCCGTCGGTAACCTAGTCTCAGTTTGGACAGCCAGCAGTTAAAACAGCTGCATAATCCGATCAACATTCAAATATATTGAGACTCTAGTTCCCAGTCTAGTTCTGACTATCAGAGTATAACATTTACTTGTACATGAGTCTAGACTGCAGTGATTAATCTAAATTTACATTCTGTATCTGTACCATACCAAGAATGAATAATCACCTCAGTGAACAAACCGACGTTTGATATCCTAACGACGAAATCCCTTGTCGGCCTTGAACTAAGTCTTTGCTCGAAAGGGAAAACACAACGTTTTGACATTTCAGATCATAATATTGAATAGTTCTTAGAACTCATTGCCGCTCGAGTCTAATTGTCTGCGACATACAGATACTCATGCACGATTGAAATTGAGATCGAAAGTAAAGTGGTTTCTTGTGGAATTGTTTATCTTCTCAAGAACAAGATTATGCCGGAACAGTTTAACTTCTTTTTTTTTTGTTTATTTTTATTTATAAAAACCTGTCCTTTGTATTTATTTACCCGTGACATAAAAAACCATTGCATTCCAGATAACTATAACCAGTTTGAGACTACCAAAGGACGGTACAAGATAATGGGGACTTGTAGAAAATGTTTTCATTTTCATTTTCACTTGTTTTCTCAACTTTAATCGATTCTTGATGTATCCCTCAAAATGAGTTATTTCTCTGTGGAATGCTTAGGTGGTCATAACCTTTCTTCAAGGCAACCGCATACAACTTGGCCAACCCAAACTAGTTCTCAATTAACTCCAGTGCGTACGAATATGTAGTGCATTCGCACTTTTACAAGTATGTACTCGTACGAATACCATGCGTTGTGGTTGGCGTTCCAGTTTCAATGATCGGATTCAAGTCTCTTTTAACCATATCACAAGCAGTAGATCAAACTGGATTTTGGTTAAACAAAATATTGATTAAACCAAGGGGGAAGGGTTTCAATTTCAACATACTGACACTGGCACGCCCCAAAAAATGACTGTGAAATGGCAAAATAAACAAATCTTTTCAGTCTGTTCAATGGGCCCGACCAATAATTGACAATGACTGTGATATTGAAAACTCGTTTCAATTAAATGAGAAACCTTGCATAGTGGTTTGATGGTTTGAGACGGTCAGCATTGGTCCGCCAAGACGAAATGCTAATCCCCCTGTCACATTGAATATTTATCGTTTCGCAAAGACATCCCATATATAGAGAGGGGCAGGGGGTTTGGTTACCAGAGACAATGATGTTTCCGCATGCCCATTTGCGTCTGTAATTAGTTCTGGAGGCAACTGTAATGAGATCAACTATAAAAGTGTCACCGAAGCCCATTAAAAGACATCAGTAACGATTTATTCGTCGCATAGTCAAGACTCCCTACAAGTCCTGTAAAATATACAAATATTCATTAGCAACATGAAGGTTGGATATAATTTGAACGAGTCCGTATTGGCAATATGGTTTGAATTTGATAATCTCTCGTTTTAGTTCGCCGTTGTCGCCGTAGTCGTGTTCGCTTTAGCTGCCGCCGCTCAAGCTTCAGTGGTGCCATTGGTTTTAAGTGCTCCAGGTGCTCTATCATACACTGCCGTACATGGACCTGCATTAGCTATTGCTCCTGCTGCTATTCCAGCTGCCGTTGCTGTCCATTCAGCTCCAATTGTGTTGCCAGCACCAGTTGTCGTTGCTGCTGAGGGTACCTATGTGGCTAAGACTCGTGGTGCTGTGCATG
Source organism: Volucella inflata (assembly GCA_928272305.1). NCBI lineage: Eukaryota > Metazoa > Arthropoda > Insecta > Diptera > Syrphidae > Volucella > Volucella inflata. Next base: position 96,173,454 of record OV743720.1, read on the forward strand.
TTGCTCCTTTGCCAGGACATTTGAACTCTGCTGCATCAGTGAACTTGGAACCAGCACCAGGAACCATCTAAAAAGGATTATTGATCAAAATCAAATTAAATATCGCACAAGTAGATGAATTAGTTGATACCTTTTATCCTGCACAAAAATCCTTCTTCTAAGACACTCTTCTTTCGACTATCCGAAACAGTATTGAATCCTAGTGATATACGAGCGAGTGTGTATCTCTTTTTCTGTTTTTAATATGTGTACTCGTACTCAATGAAATGGGGCTTCTCTCCATCGTGATGAAACACCAAATTTTCCCCAGTTCTTCTTAGTGTTATCGCTTGTGTTCTTCACCATGACTTAAGCAATGTTCTGTGTTCTATTTCCAATAAATGTTTATCCTCTTAGAAAAAATTATGTATGTACTCGTGTTGTGTTTTGCATTTAATAAATACATTTTTCTACCTAGAAAATAAGACAGCTAAAGAAACAGTTTGCATGCATCCGTTGACTTCTAATCAGCTCTAGTGTTACAAACATGCTACGCTCAGAACTACTGTCTACAAACCTGCAAAAGTTTCACCTTGTGACAACAATGCAACCTTTTCATTGGAGAATAGTGCTGACAAGTGCATTGGTATGGCCAAAACTCTGCTACAGAAGAAACGGAGAGTTGAACGTGAAAAAACCAGATCCGTGGAAAGGACGAACGAATTGTTTTGCAAACGAAAATGAAAAAATATTGAGATCAAGAAAAAAACTTTGTGGCTTAATCACAGTAAGCCTGAGGAATTGAAAATTAAGATACAGAATGGTCCTAATTGCCAATTGTAAGCAAATCTTAGTTCTTAGCCAAGGTATAGCACCCTGTCAAGATACCGTAAAGAATCTATATGTTCATATGGAACTCAACTGTCAGGGAAACCTCAAACTCAGGATACCAACAATACTAACGCAGATCCAGGTCCTGAAGTACTCTTAGTCTTTCCTGACAAGTTCATCTGCTATTTGATTTTCTCTAATCCCATTGGGATATAGAATCCAATTGAGACTCTGTTAATCCTTAAGACTTTCAGTGCAGCAAAGCTATCGAAGATGCTTCACGCCATCATCCGGTTGGTTCTTCACAATATTCTCTGTAGCCATCAGATTTGCGTACATCTCCGCATGGAAGGCAGTACAAATTGAACTTTGTTGGGGTGCAGAGAGACACCGTCCGTAGCACAGAAAACATTCTTGTCCTACATAAGCTTTATGCCGACATATAGTAATTCTGTGAGTAAGAGCATTCAATTTCGCATTTTCACAGCAATACGTTCCGGTGTCATTACGTTCGGAAGATCGCAGTCAGTAAGGCATAGAGGAGATTTGAGGTCCAGTGCATCTTTTACCAAAGGCTAATTCTTTTTACATTAAAGCTGGCTCCAAGAATGCAATCCATGGTATGAATTTGAAGAGATTCATCACTGAACTTAGCGCAATTCCAAGTAACCACACGGACCGTTCATTCGAAGAAGAAGTTTCTGAAAGTAGCAGGGACGTCAGAGCATGTGCATGTAAAGTTGTTTCATAAACCGGCGCATGGGATCATAGCCTTACCATAGCGGCGCAGACCCAAAGGACCATCCTCGCAAACAAATCTCATATCTATTGTAAGGTTCCTATACAGTGCCCGAAAACCAAAATCACCTTATGTAGATTTGAAATCACAATAGGCCGGGTTACCGCAATGATAAGAGTGCATTGTCCAACGTTCCTGCTTTGATTCGTCTGTTCAACGAATGGTGATGCATATAGAGTGCTTTTAAGGTGCTCTGACTTGCCTGCAGTTTAAAGCAGACAATGCGAAGTTAATACGTTAATACTTGAGCTATTGACAGTGTTAGGCAGTGGATCGATTAACATTTACCATAGCAATGGAGTGCAGCTGCCTTTGATTTACATTGCCATCATATATTAGGCACGGTCATCATCTACATTTAGAGTCTTACTCACCACATTGCTTTTCTCTACAAAACTAGTAATTTGTCTATGTCGATGATATCGAGTGTATCTTCATACAAATCTTACTCGTTGGTAAGCATTTTGCACCTTGCACAGAGGACAGTAAATTAATTGCAGAGCTTGTAGTGGTCTTAACCAAATTTTGAAATAAGGCCTGCTGTGGCCGATAATTTGCTCTTCTGGTAAATAAGGACCAATTCCCCTCGCAGTTTCAACATCATTGAGATTTGGTATGTTGTACATATGTATACTCGCCTCGAAAATAGTCACTTTATTGACAACAAACTCTTTTATGTCTTGATTCCGCTGCTTCCTTACAGGATTTTTTTTCCAAATTGCTGACCTAGTTAGACGATAGTTAACGACAATTGTATTATTTAATAATTGAGACCCAGCTTCATCCCACAACTTTGTGCCTGTTCTTTCCAATCACTGTACCATCAAGACCTACTCCTTATTTACCTAAGTGCCACTGTTTTCAGTAAGCGATTGCAGTGTTTCCTTTGAACGAGCCAGGAGCACATTATCATCGGCAAAGAGAAGTGTTTCATTAGTACACCAACATATTGAACACCACCTGGTGCGATGTCGATAACATCCTTAATACGACTGGGCCTAATTAACACCCTTGACTTACTTCAGTTTTCTTTTAAAACCACTTTGGTAGTGTGTCGCCATTCTACACAGCTACCTGACCATCCTCGTAAAAATTTTGGAGTATGCTACCAAGTTCTATGGAGATTCCTATATTGTACAGTTTATAAAATTGTGCGATTTGGTCCTCCACTGTAACAAACGCCGCCTTAAAATTCACAACACCCGCGTAGAGCTTTTTGCCTCTTGCATCATTCATTGTCTTTCAGTACGCTTAAATATGCTCTGCTTTCGAAAAGGCAGATCTAATCCGGCCTTGAATTCCTAAAGCATATTGTTAACCATAGTCGAAGAAATAAGCCATTTTTGTAGGACCACTGCGAAGACTTTTTACTAACTTACTCTAGGTGGCGCTTAAGTCATGTGTAGAACTTGGCCTCTGTCAACAAGCGTCTTCAGTCAGTACAAGTCTTTGCTAGAGGTCCCCTTCCACTTGCGTGCTCCACCTAAGTCTCGGTACCTCCTCTACTGCGCTGTCCCTCGGGATAGATTTGAAGATTTTTCCGACCGGCGCGTTGGTGTACTCGTATATCCGTGCTACATAACCCAGCCATCTAAGTCGTTGGATCTTCCCTCTTCTGGCAAGGTCAATATCGCGGTACAAGTTCATACAGTTCGTCGTTAAATCTCCTGCTCCACTCACCGTCAATGCAGATGGAACCGAAAATCACTCGAAGAATTTTCCTCTCGAAGCAGCCAAGAGCACCCTCATCCATATTAGATGATGTTCATGCCTCTGGGCTATAGAGCAGGACTGGGATTAATAAAGTCATATGTAGGGTAACTTTTGTTATTCGAGAGAGGGCTTTGCTACTCAATTGCCTTCTTAACCCAAAGAAACAGGGATTGGCAAGAGTTACTCATCTTAGCGCTAGTGTCGTTGTCTGAATTGATAGCGGGTTGTCTGCGTAGACAAAGTTTTAGTTAACTGACTCAAAGCTTGAACCGTCGAGGGTAACGTTCTGTCCGAGATGTCGGTGTTCGGTGCCCTTTCCGCTTGAAAGCATATACTTGTTCTTACCCTTGTTGACCGCTAAAATCATTTTCGCCGCTTCTTGTGTTTGCACGTGAGTTTTGGACTACTCTTCCAAGTATGATGTTGAAGAAATCGCATGACAGCACATCGCCTTTACTAGATCCATGAAAGGTCTCGGTGAGATCTTTACCGACATTGATGGAGCAGTGTGCATTCTCCATCGTCATCCTGCACAGATGGACGAGTTTGGCAGGTATGCCAAACCTAGACATTGATCTATATAGCTCGTCACTATAGATGCTGTCATACGCGGCCTTAAAATCGATGAATAGGTGGTGGGTATCGATCTGAATCTAATCTAATAAAAATAACACCATCCACCAATATCTTTTCTAAAGGCAATACATAGATAGATGTACGGATAGATCATCTGATTCGTACTTGTAGTGACAATTCGCTGTTTTAGCGGTGGCCAAGTTAACTGCCGCCGGTTCGTAGTAGCTGTTAGGAAATAGCTCCAACCAAGCAAATGACTTTGTCTTGCTTTTTTGCATTCCTTATCGTACCACGAATTTACGTAATTGTTTGTTCTTCTATGTCTTTAAGTCGGATTAGACGACCTTATCACTTCTTCAACCACTTTGAGGTTAAATTCCTGGATAGCAGATATCTATTCCATTGTATTTTAGGCAGAAGATTAATATACCATAATCCGTGCTCCTCATTGACTTCCAGCGCAAATGATTTTATCAGCGGAAGGTGGTCGGAGTAAGGAACATCACCCACTTTTAGATCTGTGACGAACCTTTTTCATTGCGCAACTATTGCGACCATAATCAATTACTGAAATTTCTTAGTTTCCAATAAATAAATGTGGAAATATTTAAGGAATACGATAGGAACTCAAACTGTAGTGGTTATCATAAATATTTCGACTTGCATCAATTTCGATAATTTGACAATCTAAAAGTAGAAAGATGGAACAGGTTGCACACAGACAAACAACTTGTGTCACTTTGGGAAAAGAAATTTGGGGTTCCCATTTCTCGAGCAAATCTATCAGATGCAATGCATATGCATACAGATTATAACTGATTTACTTAACTTTTATTGTGCAAAAGTACCACATGTACTCGTAAGTAAAGAGCAGACCAACTTACGCACGATCAAATTTAACTATGTAACAAAACTATGTAAGCAAAGCAAAGAAGGCATGCTTATGGCCTTCGATTTACAGGTTAAGGTCTAAATGTACCTTTATATTCATGAAGGAGGCTATCTACCTATCATTATCTTTATTTTTGAAAAGCGTAAACGAGAATAAAGAAAACTTCAATGTCAATATGGGGCGAAGATAACCTTTAACTGAATTAAAAAAAATTTAATCTTTTCGAGTGTGCTTACAACAAGTGTAGAGATTCTTGAGAATCCTTGTAGTTGGCTCTTGATCTGAAGGTAGTTATGTAAGATAAGAGGTGCATCTATTTTAAGTAATTTCTTAAAATAACACTGTAACAAGTAATTGGAAAACATTATCAGTAACATGCTTTCAAAACAAACACTTTCAAGCACAAAGTATAGTAAGTATACGAGTATACACTTACTCGTTGATATTTTTGCTGGCAATACTGAAGTCGCTTCAATCACCTATTTCATTTACACATAAGTGCTTAGCATAAGAACATCACTGAGCGACAGAATAGATGCCGCCGGCTCGTTTGATTTGCAGTTAATCCGGCAAGGATTTCCGAATATGGTTATTCTCACAACAAATCTACCATGCGGATGAGGTTTTAACGTTGATTAAGGTCAGACGAATACCTCCACTGAAGCTTTTTAACAATTTTATAGACCCAAACATAGCTCAACATTCCAACTACGTTCAAAGGAGCCTTTCGTATTAAGACAAAGCCTAAGCATTTTTTATGAGGATTAACTAAGCCCTCACTAGAAATCTAGCTGATGCTTCAGTTGCATATTCTGTACGCATCCGTCTGTTTCTCATAAAAAAAACTTGATGAGTATTAGATTGGTTGGTAAACATGGCAAGAGATTAGACAAAGCCCCTTATAACCTTAAAGCTACTGCTGTCGATTGTGACGTTTCGTCCAATTTGTCGATATTTTCGCCTCATTGACCTCTAAACTAATTCTGGCAACTTTTATTTCAATATTAGCGACTGCACCACTGACAGGACGCTGAGTTCCACCAACTATTTAAATATCTTTGGCTTACTATCGTAGTTGTACAAATTCTTAAAAAATTGTGCCGCCGCCATATGCTTGTGGCAACCTTAACAAGGATAATGTTAAAGAAGTCACATGAGAGCGCGACAGCGCGTTACCTAGTCTGAAACCAATTTTGGCATCAAAGACCTTGGTTAAGTCATTTACGACCTGGACAGAGGAGCAGATGAGCGTCATTCGTACAGATAGATGAGTATGGCATGGATGCCACAACCAGACATGGCCCTAAATTAATGTTTTCCATGAATGTTGTTACATATATGCGGCCTTAACAGAAAGAAAAAGATTGTGGATATCGAGTTAGATTTGTTGAGTGTTTTATGTGTGAATATGATTGGGGACTATTCTAGCCTAAAAGCTACAACTAACAGAGGCCAATCAGGTTATTGACGAAGTGTTCCCGACATTCAAACAATATGGCAGGTAAGATCTTGTGTTAACTGTTAAGAAGATCTATACCTCACGACCTCTTGTCTTAAAATATTTTAACCTGTAGGTAAGACTTTCGTATCTCATTCCTGCCATACAACCTCTATATGTCTTCAATCGCATGCTTCTCGTGGACTTGATTCTTCTACCGGAGTGAAAACCAGCTCATCAGTTGCGACGTCGCTGATGGCACGTTAGGTGCACTGCCACTGGTCATCCCTGCTTGATGTTGACGGCATATTAGTTGTTGAGAGATTTCAAATGCATTTCGGCGAAGATTCTGGCGGTCTTTTGCGATTGAAGCTTTTCTATTATACGTTATACCTTCTTACAGTTGCCCTTCTGTGCGAAACTCGCAGGCCAAAACAAGAGGTACACTTTCCCAAAAATTTGTGTAACTACTCGCTTATGCGGTTGACACTGATCAAATTGACCTAGAACCATTGGTGCTGGAATGACAAAAATTGGGTTAGCTGCGGTGACGGCAAGATTAATGTCATATCCGCTGCCCAGAGGAATGAACCCACTTCACCGACTAATAGAGCAGAAGGTCATAAAAGACAGTTTTAACTTCTACGTAATTTAGTATCTCATCTGCCTCTGCTCTGCTTTTAACTCTGATAGACTTCACTAATTAGACAGCAAACGGAGTGTGTCACTTGCCATTTGCGTAGCTAGTCAAGGAGACTCTTTGTTAGACTTTAATCATCTCCCCTCTTTTTTAAGATGTAGAAACGCGTTTAGGACTCACTAATGAATCTCGCGTGCATTGATGGGCTATGTGGGAGGAAATATAACATTGGTAAAAAAGTAAGCATAAGCTGCCTGAAATAGCTAGGAGTTGTATAAAAGTCATAAAAATAGACACTCCACCCTACAGTCCACAAAAGTGTAATAGAACCTAGGTTACGTTAGGTTAAAGCAAGGATGTGTCATCACAACCTGTGTAACCAGTTGAATTCATTTTCAAAGGGCAAAAACCTTATTTTTTTCTTTTTTTTATAATTAGCGCGCGCTCAAGGGGTTGTTTGTACCCTTTAAATGATTGCACACAGCTTGGGCGATGCAAAATTAGGGAGGAAAGAAAGAGAGGTACCGATGTTCGTTGGTCTTGAATGTTTGGAGGTTATAATGACTAGGAAACAAATAGCTCGGCAGGGCATTCAAATAGCGAGTTGTTCGGCTTAGGAAAGAATTACGATATTTTAGGGTACGTCCGAAAGTGGGCTTGAGGGTGTACTGATGAGCATTCATAGCGAGACGGGTGTTACGCTTGGAGGTTTGATGGGGCGGAATGCTACTGGCAATTCCTGAGGAGCACTAGTGGTGAAAATAGCTATAGAACAGGGTGAGGCAGGTGAGATATTACGTCGGTGGTCAAGGATGTCAATCGACTGGGTAATATTGGCATCATATATAAGTTTTATCGCACGGATCTTATCTAGCAAGAAGTCTAAGGAGCACTTGACCAGATGTGAGCATTGTACTCCAATTTTGGGCGGATGAAAGCCTTATATATTGAAGCCAGATCAGAGGGGGTGAAATATTTCTTGCATCGTTTAAGGAAACCTAGACATTTCGCAGCATTTCTGACGACTTCGAATATGTGGTCATTCTAACGTAAGTTGTCATTGACACACATACCGAGAATGGAAAGTTTTTCGGTTTCAACGATGCAAGTGCTTTTCATGGACAGCAGCCACCATTGTGTTTTGGAAACATTAAATTCCACTCTGTTGGTAGTTCCTCAATTGGTTATGCTGTTTATATCGGAATTTAATGAGCTTAACATACGCTGCCGTTCCCGTTCTACAGCCGAAGAGCAGAGACGTGATTTCGGGAACGAATATGAAAAGCAGAGAGTTCTTTCGTCAGCAAAGGAGTAAATTTGATTAGAAGTAGCAGACAGGAGATCATTGATGAGAATGAAAAAGAGTGTCGGAGACAGAACGGAGCCCTGGGCCACACCAGCATTTATTTTGTGAATATCAGACTTGAAACCATCCTAGAAAACTTGAATTGAACGTTCCGAAAGTTAATTTCTAATCCATTGAAGAAGAGAGTCATCGATCCCAAATGCACGCATTTTCGACAAAAGAGCCTGATGCCAAACTCTGTCAAATGCCTAGAAATATCAAGTGCAATTATCTTGCTTTCGCCAGATTGACGTAAACTTTGGTTCCATTTTTCGGTGAGACATGCCATGCCACGAAAACCGTCATTAAGAAGTTTTCGTGTTTCGAGATATCTCATGAGCTGACGATTCATCAGCTTTTCCATGACTTTGGAAAGAAGGGACGTAAGTGCAATGGGTCTGTAAGAGGAGAGAGAAGAAGATTCGCCCTTTTTTAGGGACGGGGTGGACAAATGCTGTTTTCCATCTGCTCGGAAAGAGTCCTTAAGAGTAGGATTGATGGAAAAGCTTACGCAGTGGTTTTACCAGCGAAGAAGAACACCTCTTCAGAAGAAGGGGGGATGTACCATTTGGACCAGCGGATTTGTGAGCATTAAGATCTTTAAGTACTCTTGCTACTACACGAGTGCGAAAGTGGATTCGTCCCATTGAAGATTGGATGCACTCGAGTGGAGACAAAGCACAATCTGGAATCGTTGAGCTGGCCGCAAAGTGTGCAGCAAGCAGATTGGCTTTGTCTAAAGAGCTGACAGCTGGAAAATCATTGTAAATGAGATTTGGGATGGAGGATGAGGCATACTTTGTAATTTTTTTTATGAACGACCAAAAATTGTAACTACCTTTGGGACATTGTAGTACATTTTGCCCCAGTTTTTGGTCGTAAATAAATTTCACATGCGTAAGAAAGGCGTTCCAGTCATTCCTGGCTCGTTTGATTTTTTCCGGTTTTAATGCTTTGAGCTTTGTGCGATAGCCCTTGACTGTATCAGAGTTGATGTTTGTCGATTCCATTGCATTTAGAGCGGCCTAGCTGTCGTTGTAGATAGCGATATCTCTACCGGATAAAGATCATACCTGAATTAGCTCAGCCGCCCTGATGACAGCCAGAACCTCTAATTTAAAGACACTACTTGTGCCCTGTAGTCTTATAGACACTCTTACTTTGAGTCTTCTGAGAAGATACCAGAACATGTTCCCTCCTCTGATTTCGGGCCATCAAAATTGCAATTTCATTTGGCCTGATTACTGCATTTTCTTGCCAGACCTCACCCCCCGGTTATATGGTATTATATCATACGAAATGTTGAAGTCGCAATGCAACCTAAATAATGATATTTTTGGAATGCAATTGACCTTAGCCTCTGAGGCTTGTTGATGTGGGTTCAGGTTTAACCCTTACTTTCATGTCATTTTCACAGCGTTTGCAGACTATGCTATTTGCCGAAGCTGTATTCCGATCCCATGGTTTATTGTCCTTGAGCAAAGTCTTCAATTCCTAAATCTCTTGGCATACGAGCAGTCTAACTGATGCTGTAAAATGTTGATACTTGCAAGTTTCGGACGCTCGGTAAAAAGTTTATAAAATTTGTACGCAGATTTTTCTGTCAAAGTAGACGTGTGACAAACATATTTTTTCCATAGATCTGTTTTCATTTTTGAAAAAAGTTTTTTTTTTTTTTAAATTTTTATTCATCATTGCACCTGTATAGCATTCTTTTTTGGTAAACATGGCGCTCATAACCTTTCACGAAAAGCTGATTGACAGTAGCCGTTATTATTTCAAGGTAATTTGCACACATACTCGTATGAACCAACTTTATTGTCTTTCGACTACACATACTCCTTCCTTTACAGGCTAAGAAAAGACGAGACTATAGGGGAGTGAGTCTCCTGCTGACACCCTCACCCAAGCAATGGTGGGAAGATCCCGATGCCGTAGTCGCGTAAGTTCTCGTATATACTTCCTTGTGATTTAGATTTACTCGTACATTCCCCACATGACGTGTTATATAAAATTTGATGAGCTTATCCGTTGCGTTAAATAATCTCCATTAGATAGATACGTTAGCGTGTCTGCACAAAAATAAAAACTAAAACAAAAGGAAAACCCAAGAAAAGCGATTTTTGCCATCACACGGTGAAAGTATCTGCCATGAAATATGTATCAATGAGTAAATATTAATTTCTATGCGTTTTATTATTATGGCGCTCAAGGTTGAGTTTGTGTTACAACTTCTTTGCAAAGTAATGGAGACTTAGGTGTCGACTTAACTGGGAAACGAGGCGTTCATACTGAAGTGGCAAATGTATTCCTTATCTGATGTTAAAATTCCAGGTGCTAAGTACTTAATCTGCTTCAGCAGCTAGAGGTATAAGTAAACCCATGGTCCGACCCTAAGTTTCTCGGAATTACAGTGAAATATTCCATACGTAGCTCGTTCATCGGACAAAATTTACAAATAACACTCTAGTGTGATACAGAAACTGTGTAATTTCCCACATAAGTAATGAACCTATTTGCAAACCAGTATTAAAGGGTCACCACTGATTGCTTTCATGATGCAATATCTCTAGAAAATTACTCATGCCACACTAGAGTATAAGATATTCGATCTTAAGAGTGCTCATACAATTCTTGTTCTGCAATTAACAACAAGTTGTTGGTAGCAAAACAACTACTTCAACTCCAGCTTATTAAAACAGTTCAGTATAATTGCTACGCTGAAGGAATGGACAAGATCTCATAGTACACTATGTATGTAGTCGTAGCTGAAGTATTTGAAACTCCCCAATGTGACCCTGTCTTCGGTTTTGTTACTTGTGGATTATTTTACAAATAATACACTTTGCGTTGCTATTAGTTCTAACAACTACGTCGGCTCTTACAAGTCGTAAGCCTTACAAAATACAAAGTGTGCACCAGAAAATTTTCAAGACTAAATTGTAACTGATCGTAAACTAAAAGGATTAGATAAATCAGAGGCACAGGCGCTGTCGCACTGAATCAATTGTCAGGACTCCATCACGCATTTAAGGTTGAGCAATATTCAAAGTGCGGTGATTCTTTGATTCGTGCGCCTTTCGTGTTTTGTACTTGCTTCAACATTCGACAAGTAAGTGGTGAGGGAAGCATGCAACTAATCTGGCGGTAGCTTTAAAAGAAGGGACAAAGATTAAACGAAATTCTTCGGGATTGCCAACGTCAGCAGCGACTCCAGAACATGTGGCCCAGGTTCGGTGCGTAATTATGCTCAATTCACCCAAATCGATAGCCAGTCAGAGATAGTAACTGCTGAGGTGTACTACCGATTGAGAACAGAATTCATTTTCAGTATCTAAGTCAGGGCCACACACAGCTACAGTCATAGTGTAGAACGAGAGGATAATCTTTCCAATAACTTGATCAGCAAGTACGGAGACGTACCGTGTGCACCTCGTGTGGCTGTTTTCTATGAGAATACCTTAAGTCGAGGGCTCACAATTCTCGAGCAACTAGGGACCCACAAGTAAATATCCGCCACGAAATTGTTGCCACAGGACAAACCCTTTCCTCTCGCGTGTTCTCAAATTTAAGAGTCCGATTGCAAAAGTGTGCTGAAAGGAATGGACGGCATCTAGATACGAGTATATTGTTTTTGTAACATAGGGACATAAATACTGTTACACAGAAAAATCAGCGCCGAATGAAAACGAATTAATATTTGAACAATATTTTTTTTGTTTTTATTGGGTTTTCAATGGCTAAAAATCTTAGAACAACTTATTCGAAATGACTTCCATTTGCCTTCCAGCACGACTTAAGACGATGTGGCCACTCATCGATTGCGAGACACAGTTCATGCATGGAGAAATTGTCCACTGCACGGACAAGGGCTCGCTTCAACGACTTAATATTTGAGTGTCGAGTAGAGCAAGCCATGCCCTCTAATATGAACCAAACCTTGTAGTCCAACGGGTTGAGGTCTGGACTACCAGCTAACCAATCATCCGTTTATATGAAGTCCGGAACGTTGTTTTTGAGCCACAGTTGAGTCGTTTTTGCTTTGTGAACTGGAGCAGAGTCTTGCTGGAAAGCCCATGGCTTGTTGTTGAATATTGATTGGTTGAGAGACTTCACAATAGGTTCTAAGACGGTGGATTGATATACTTTGTTTTCACTCCTTTCTCGCAAGAATGGAGCTTGGTAACGCCATCGTAGCACATTCCCCACCATACCATTACAGACGCGGGATGGTGGCCCCTTTGAACCCTCGGGATGTGTTGGATTGCTTCTCTGGATGACCGAGCATACTCACGATCGTTCTGCTTATTGAACGATTCTTCTACGGTGAAGATTTTCTCGACAGTAAACAGAATTTGTCTGTGAGCGTTCTTGGCGTACCGGCTGAGTAACGCTTTCGATCTTCGCTTTCGTTTTTCCTTCAATGCGGCCGTGAGCAGGTGTCCAATGTGTCGCTTGTACGCGCTGAGTCCTAAATCTTCTTTGATAATGCGAGACATGGATTTTTGCGAAATTTGCATTTCCCGCTACAAGATTTTCTGTTTTCGCAGTGGTTTTCGGTCCATTCGTTTCCTCACGGCTTTGATCGCTTTCGGAGTTCTCACAGTGCGCGGACGGCCGGATCTTCGACGATCTCGTACTCCACCAGTATCCTCAAACAACTTCACAGCACAAAATTGCGAGTGATTCCAAGCGGTCGCAACGTCCTAAAGTTATCGCCTTTTTCCATTTTGCATTTAAGTAAACCAACTACAACACTACGATTTTCGATGTCGCCCCATTCCATGATTGTAAGCAATTAATGTCAAAAACTTTTTACATCACAAAGAAGCATAAATATCAACTGTCAAATCGCAAACGAAATGAATGCGCCCAGTGTTGCATTCGTAATGAGTGCGTTCAGTTGTGTACCAGTATTTATGACGCTACTAGGTACAATCCGCATTGTATTTTTTTTTAATTATTATTTTTTTGATATTGTCCGCTGGAAACTCTTTACTATATTACAGGCGTCGACTTTAAATTTACTATTCCATATAGGTTTATTTCAAAAATATAAATACGAGTATTAAGTAAGCAGCTAAGGTCCGTTAGATAACCAAGAATAAAGAACATAACTACCAGTACATCTAGTACCTTGGTGAGACATTTATTCTTTTATACAAAGGTTAGAGTGGCTGTTGAAATAACCACTAAGGTCCGTGTTGCCACGGAACCAGTTTGAACTGAAGAAGCGTGAGAGACTGTCAACGTTTATATTGTTTAAATTGCTCAATTGTATGTAGAAAAAAGTTTCCAAGTGGAGTTTTCTTTTTCCTCGCCATGCAACTTCTGCAGACATCCAAGCCAAGCCAAGCCAAGCCTTTTCGGAACCTTGCCTATAAGACAGTGCGTAGTGGTGACACTTTTGATAATCCTGAGATGTTTTCTGTTTTGAGAGATCAAACTCTTGAAGCAATTCAGATCCAGATCCGGCTAATTTTGTTTGGTCGCTAGACAGGCCAATCTAACATTTCATCTCAGGTTTGTTCTTTTACCAGCCTAAGGTCTGTGTGACAAATGGTGCCATCTTGTTTGCACCAAATGTAGTCGAGACCAAATGCTTCAATTTCATGCAAAAGACTGTTATATATATTGGTGCGATAACGGGCGTCAATTACAATTGCGTTCCGGCCGGGCTCCGTGTTCTAGGCATATGGACACCTTATAAGCCACACCAACCCATTATTTTGCCTTGATATGATGGCAGCTCCTAAACATCTTCGATTTGATCTATTATTCTGCTTATTGGAGAAAACAATAAGTCAGAAATGGCCCCCTTTACTGAACAAAATTTCAGACAAAACCAGCAGTTCCTTTTCAAGAGCCCAACCACTGAAATTGAGACGATTTAAAAGATCGAAGGGCTCCAGTTCTTGAATTGAATTTTGTATGGTTCTCAACCAAGACTCGTTTTAAAATTACGCCAAATTGTTGCATACCACAAGCTAAGGTGTTGAGGACGGCACCGAATCTATTCGTCACTGTCATCGCGCACACTTTCTGCTACCGCCGCTATATTTTCTAGACTACGTACTAGGTGTGCAAATTTGGTCGCGTATTATCCAATAAAGAAAATTAGGCTGATTAAATGGACCATAAGTTGCTCTAAAATCACGAAACATATTCCTTGTAAATCCTTTGACGATAAAACATTAAACAATACTATTTGAGTGGGACACGATGCATAAGTGATCTCCCATGAAATCCCCTATAAAAAAAATCAGCCTCTTCTAGCATTATACTTTAGTATTAGTTTGCTAATGTGACTCCAACCTTGGTGAGTTCGTCGGCACTACAACTCCTTGCAATATTTCTGTGGTCCGGCAACTAACAAATTTAGGTGTTGCACCACTCTGCCATTGCTCTGAAAAATGATCGGCAATGAAGGGCGGTTTTGAAATTTTTTAAAACTGAGTCCAAGGATTTGACAGCGGACTTACTCATCTCATAAGACGCAAATATCCTTTGCAGATATTACAGTTTTCTTCAGCCACGATAGGACTTCTTTAATCGGCACAATTTCCGTCAGAAACAAACTACAGTGACTTGGAAGACTGAAGGAGCCGTTTTGGTTAAGCTTATCTGAGAAAACATCGACACCAACCCCTCTGGCAGTCTTGGATCCATGTATATAAAAATGAATTCATTTGTGGTCCACGAAAATATCTTCCTCACATAAGATCCTAGAGCGGATGCTTTAATTAAAGCCTTTGTCGACCCATTGTACGGCCATAATGTAGTCAATTAAGGCGAATGGCCACTTTCCTGTTGAGAATATTGAAAAGTATCAATTGAAACAGAATATCCAGTGCCCCAAAGGGAGTTATGAGTATGGCTTTGCTTCTGTACGGACATGCTGTCTCTGGAACTTAGCTTAGTTTTCTTTAGTTCACTGCACTGTGTTAGCAGCCTCTGTAGGTGAGTATCGGTCTTACATTCGAGGCGTCTACCCAGTGGGTAATGAGATCTGAATCTATGGAAATGTCGGGCTTATTAGCATCTGCTGCACTCGCGACAAGACCCTGTACATACCTCATGTTCTTTTCCTCTTCTAAGTTAAGGTCTCTTTCTGGCTTCACCACAGCGCCTGGTACATTTTTTTTTCTTAGCACCGTCGTTGTCATATTTGCTCAGCTGTGACTTAGCCTTTATTGGAGATGACAGTGTATAATATTCTGTCTTCATCTCAACTTGGGATACTGGAGACCGGAGTAGAGATTGTTCTTCTGACTGTATTGGTTATAGGGCTATTTACTGTGAGAGGGCGTCTGGTGTCTAATAGGAACATTGCTAAAGCAATGCACGTCTTTGAGTCCATGCACTTTGACTTGAGAATGTAATTTGCAATCGATGCGCGGAGATATAAAGAGGCTTTGTTGGGCTAAAAACGAGTCAACAAATTACCTTCCCCTATCCATTACCTGAGAACCCGCCTAAGAACCTTGTGCTATCCGAAATTTTTAGAGGTAAATTCGCTTTAAACCAGGAGACACCAACTTATTTATAAACAGTCTCTTTTCTTTTCTCAACCAGTGCATTTCATAGTGTTGCTTCAACAGAAAAGTGCAGCACAGCTGTACTTAAGTCAATTTAGAAAATTGCACAACTAAAGATGGTCTAAGCCTCGTGGTCGCTTGCAGACAAATCAGGCGAGCTGACCAAAGATGTTCACATTTCGTTCAATTTTATTCATATTTCGGAGTGCCCACTAGTTGCAGTCAATCTTTAAGTCTGTTTGCATAGTACAGCTCCAAGAAATAGTAGAATATCACTTTCTCTATAACAATAAAACGCAATCAAATTGAACCATTAGAAGAAGTCTCACCCAAATAGAAGTGGCAAAATTCAACCCTCTGAAAACCATTCACAGTTGAGCTGTTGGAAAACACCATAAGTCCGCACGCTATCCTATCACCTTTTACACATATAGTAAGGGTAGTAGAACAATAACTATTAATAAATCGAATTACGACACGTAAGCCCCATTCGGCTCGAAAAGGAACCCAAAGGCAGCCAGGTGTCAAAATTGTCTTTCAACTCAACTCCAAGTTCTTGTCTAACCCAGTTCGAAAGTCATACTACCACCGATAGCTAACACCTATGGTACTTGCTGCAGAGTGGAAGTAACTTCGCCGTCCGCATATCAATTTCAGACGTGCACTGTGCCAGAACTAATTCCGAACAGTACTCCCTCGCATACGGATAAAAGGACGAACCTGATCAATAACCCAAAAAGCCAAAAGGGAAAAAAAAATTCCGAATCGAATATTTTTAGGATCAACTAGCATTTAATTGGATTTCACTTTACTACCGGGACAGCTGTAAGTGGGTTCCATCATAACTGGTAGAAGGGGTCGATTCAACTGTTTAACTGTCAGGAGTCCTTGAAAATCAATCTCGCAACTAAAATAACTTTCTTTTCGTTTTTTTGTTGTTTTTTTTTTTTATGAATTTTGATTGTCAAAAGAAGTGAAAGTTAGAGAGAAAAGTGCAAATGGCTGGAATTCCTGGTCTTGGAGATATGAAAACACGAAATCGGTCAGTCGATGAAATATCTGCATACAGTGGTGACACGATGAACGTATGGCAGACGCTCGAAGTTATTGCGGGCAATAATTTACGTAAAAGCTTTCATTACGAAGGATATAGTGATGCTACAAATGTGCTAAGGACTTTGACACCTTCATCCCATCGCAGGGATAGTTTTGTGGATAAAGGTAAATCACCGGAGGAGGAGAAAAAGTTCGGCTCCAACACTAATAGTGAAACGAAAAATGAACAAGAAGATGGGGAGGTGGTGCATCCTCCAAAGGATATCATCGAGGAAAAGAGGAGACGCAGCAGAAGCTATGGAAAGGAGAGCAAGAAAAAGTCGAAAAGTGATAAAGTTTTATTCGATTCAGCTGAAAAGGACGAACTCTTGAAGTTGACATTGGAGTGCACGGATTTGGTGAAATGCAGGTTGGTGCCATTTTAATTATCTATATTGCGTAAACACACGAAATGTGTGTAATATATTACAGTTCAGTGGAGTTCTTAGAATTGTTGTGGGCTTGTGCTACGAGATGTATATTTGTTTCGTTTTCAACCTAAAAGGAGGGTTTCATTGTCTTTGGACCTTGTCTGCAACTTAATTTAATTTTGGCTTGCCCATGTTTGTTCCATAGTGGAGTTATGAATTACCACCATTCCTTATTGATTATAATCTAACACGTGATCCTTGTGCAACAAAGTCTATATTTCCCATAAATTTCGGGACAAAGCAGTGACTTCTGTGACGAAAGTCAGATAAGTTAGGAACCATATAGACTGGCATCCGCAAATACCCTACGATGTCTCAGTGCTCTTGAGAAAGACACGCCGCTGCCTTAAGTGCCGAGCCGAAGGGCAGGTTTTATGGTTTTATGGTTTCGTTATCTTCCTAACAGAGACGGAAACTGGTATTATTCCTGTTGTAACTGAGGATAATTTAAAAGTGTCAGCCCGAGAATTTTATGATTCTCCTAGTCTGTGTGATAATTCCAGTATGTAAGGTGTTGATTCTTTTTCTACATGTTCATGTACGGTAGTAGGATTCGGCACCTTTGCACTCTACTTATAAGCTTTTCCTTAACTTAAATGTCTTTGGCATCTGTCTAACTAACTTTATTTGGTTGCATTTTTCCTAAAGCAGAAAGGCTTTGCTGAGTTAGACACACGTCAACATGCCACATAGAGTCCGCCGAGAGAAAACACTTTTTTTCAAAATGCACGACCGTAACTTTGAGTATTTCCCTTTGTAGTTCCATTCCAAATTTTTAGTGAAATCTACAGTCTTTCGAAATTGAAATGGCAAACTCGTCGATAATATTAGGATTCGCTGGATCAAGCTTTTGCATCAAGAAGACCGAAACATAAACCTTTAATTTACTTATGAGAAGGTACAAACTTAAACAGTTAAGGAACTCTATAGGGTATGAGGTGACAAATATTCTAGGATATTCCCTTCTACATAGCGATGGCGATGGCGCGATAGTTAGCTCATTGGACTATCACTCAGAGAGGCTGGGTTCGATTCCTGGCTGGGTCACCAACAATTTTTCAAATCGCCATCACCCTTTCGGCGGGCAATGACCCCAAAGTAAAATTGCCACGAAAAAGCTTCTAAGAGTGCCATTCGGACTGGGCGATAAGCCGTAGGCCCCGCTCAGATGTGACAAAAATGACAACATGAGCAACACAAATGAATGTCAAGAAGAGAGGCCATGGCCCATACCGGGCTGCGCAATTTTTCCATCTGTCTTATGTGTTCATTAATTGACGCCGAGATTAATCTTTTACACAACTATTCTTGATGGCTCATGTTACTTCTAGGTGCAGGATAAACTTTGTTCTTTGCTGATTTTCCGAAGTATATCTGCATATTGCCCTAGTTCTGTGTCGTTCTGCAGATGTACAAGACGAGGACCTTAACTAACTCAAAGTTATATTTGTTAAGGGTGACGTTCTGTCCGAGATGTGGGTATTGGACGTCATTTTTGCTTGACAGCATATACTCGTACTTTCTCTTGCCCTCATTGACTGCTGAACCTATTTTTACTGCTTCCGTCTTAATTCTCCCGAAAGCGCAACTGACATCAAGCTGCTTTCTTCCAATTATGTTGTGTGTGAATTTTGCTCTATTTTTTCAAGAATGATGTTAAGGACACCACATGACAGCGTTTTGCCTTGACTAGATATATCAAAGATCTTATACGCGGCCTTAAAATCGTTGAATAGGTCGTGGGCAAACAATGCTGAGGGTATATTCATCGGGCACAAGTTCGTACGACCATATTTTACGAATGAGTTGGTGTAAGCTCCTTACCAAGGTAGCAGCTTTGTTGGACTTAACTTAGATATGGGTATCTTGACTTCATCTAGGTCGGGTGGACAAAATCGTTGGCCTACATCGTCCAAGTTAAAAGTTCATTCTGCCTCACAGCTGTATTTGATCGTATCATCGTCGTTGAACTTCATTCCTGAAGTAGTATCTCAAATTTGCTTCTTCTATGCAGCGCCGATTTTATATGTATTTTACTTAGCTTCATTAAACCAGGGGTTTCGTTTTGGTTGTCCATTGAAGCCCAGCATGCCAGAAGCTGCATCTATGGTGGCAGTGTTGCCATTGATTCTCGATACTTGATACTGGCGGCAGTGGACTTCTTGGGAGTCTTTATCAATACTCAAAGAATTTGGCGATATCTTGCGATTGTAGCCGTTTGACGTTAAAATTCCTCTCAGCTTAAGCTTGTCTCTGCGCTATTCGAAGTATCTTGCGTCGATCAGAGGATGTTGAAGGTTGATTGATCAGGATTTATCCAAGTCCCCTTGTGCATATCAAGTTATCAAGTAACTAACTTTGCATGGTGTCGCCAAGGCCAATTTTAATGTAAAAGCTGGGGCATAACTCGTTGGTCTTGTTCACGAAATTGAAGAAGCTATTTTTGGTGTCGTCATTGGCGCATCACAGTTGCGCTTTGTAATTTCTGCTTTTTTCTATTACCGGGCAGTTACCCCGACGGCAGAACCCCCACCCTGGAGGGGCAGTTCCATATCAGATACAACTAGGAGTAGACTGAATATCACGGCTATGATTTTGAGGCAGTATGGGCGTTTGTCCACCTCGGCTCTTCTATACAGCCTGAGATGGCTAGCACATAAAGAATGAATGAACACGACTCGATGTACCTCGCACAGGTGGAAGGGAATTTAAACTGACTTGGGGTGCGCAACTGGATCTAACTGAACTGGCTTGTTAGTTGAAGCCCAGGTCCACCCGAACTGCAGCCCTATGTTAGTAAGTAGGTAAGTTATAAGCTGTGTTGTCCGTTTTCGTTTTTTTTCGCGCTAATTGTATACTCAACGTAGCTAGACAGCTAACACAACGGAAAATTCCCGACTGTATGTTCTAAAACGCGATCAGGCCTAGTCGTTATCAATGAAAACGGTTTCTGGTCACATTGAAAACCCCAAACGTGCTGTCGTACTTCTGATAGTGGAAAGGGTTTTCGGCAAGATATGCACCTTTTCAGCGAAGAAGATATTTTGCATTTACATGGCTCTAATAAGACTTATTAGACAAAGTTTGCGGACTTTATGTGTATTTAGCGACAGATTTAATCCAAAGATAGTAACCATAATTGAATCATCAGAATAAGTCAGGGCTATGCAACGATGCCAGTTAGCCGTTCATGATCGTAATAAATCGATTACCTCGAACTATTTTGGTGATTTTTTAACTCGTATAATTAAACCTAACGAACTTGAACAAAAAAGCAAAAGTTTATCATGATATCAAATTGTTCAAAAATTTTTCATCGTTAATAATAAAAGCTCTTCGGAGTAAAAGCTTAAATTTTGGTTCTAATACTTGATAGAATCTTATTTTTAGTACAAATGATGTATTAACTCAAAGTTATGGCAGAAAATAAAATTTGGTTTGAAAATTGGATAACATAGGGTGTGTAAGGCAATTATTGACTGTTCAGTTTTTGAAACTTAAATTTTATTATAAATTATCGTCCCAAGAGATACAGGGTACAGACCAGACACATTATTTAAACGTCCTGCGCGAGAGTCTTGTGTCCATAAACACGATGTTTTGCATAGCAACACAAAAAGATAACCAAGAACGAGAAATCACACGTTTTTGGTGGCCAGTTCACATCACATTAACACGAAAAAGATCGTCCACACAGTTTTTCTTGCAGGTCATATTGTGTGAGATGTGGCACCGGCTTTGTGAAACCACATGTTCGCCAAACAAATTCGGTTAACTTCTGGCTTTAAGGATGAGAATTGACAGTGACATCTTCCTTATTTTCAAAGAATTATGGACCAATAACTCCACCCGGCCCATTTGTACACTATTTTGTTTGCTAACGTACGAGGGCGGGTCAATAAGTCCGTGACTTTTGGATTAAAACACAGATTTTTTGATAAAAAAATAATTTTATTTTTCAACGTAGTCTCCCTCGAGCTCTATACACTTTGTCCAACGCTTCTCCAATTTTTTTATCCCTTCCAAAAAAAATGATTTGTCGAGGTCCTCAAAATAGGCCTTTGTTTGCGAGATGACTTCATCATTGGAGTCAAATCTTTTTCCACCAAGCCATTTCTTCAGGTTTGGGAACAAGAAGTAGTCGCTCGGAGCCAAATCTGGAGAATAGGATGGATGAGGGAGCAATTCATAGCCCAATTCATGGATTTTTGCCATGGCAACTGCACATGTGTTTGTGGTCGACTGTGAGCAAACGCGGCACCCATCTTGCGGAAAGCTTTCTCATGCCCAAGTGATCATTCAAAATTGAAACCACTGAGCCATGCGAGATCCCTACGGCTTCCACAATCTCTCGCACTTTCAATCTTTGGTCGGCCAACACCATATCGTGAATTTTTTCGATTGTTTCGGGTGTAGAGACCTCAACTGGGCGTCCAGGACGTTCGGCATCTTCAGTGCTTGTACGGCCACAACGAAATTCAGTAAACCACTTTTTTACCATTGAAATGGATGGTGCAGAGTCCCCATAGTATTTATCAAGCTTAGCCTTGGTCTCGGTAATGGTTTTTTTTCGCAAGAAATAATGCTTAATAAGCACACGAAATTCACTTTTTTTCCATTTTGTCCTCAAATTAGTGAGTAGTCTGATAAAAATAGCTGTCAAACACAAACTAACTGACGCAGCAAGTTTAAATTTTGACAGGAGTCAACTGACAGATGCCTGTTGACAGGAGCAGTGTTGCTGTTTCAGTAAAGAGGTCAGAAATTCAAAAAGTCACGGACTTATTGACCCGCCCTCGTACATATGGTCTCGGATGACACCTCGGTTTGACGTATGTAATAGAAATGGCGATGTTAAATCTTGACAGCGAATTGGATGACCCTATACTGCAAACGGGCATGGTAAACGCTTGTAAAACTATTGGATGATTTAAAAAATCATCTGAGCGTGACATGTATGTGTATGTCAAATGTTTACGTGCGTTCTACTGTTAAGGCTTAGCCTTAAAACAATAAAGAAAATAGGGCTATACAATGAAGTTTTGTGCTTGCAATTGTAACCCAAACATCAAGAATTTCGTGCGAAGCTAACCGCCATATTTTGCCATAATACTTAAAAAAGTGCCAGAACTAGTTCGCTTGATTCCGTGAAAGTTATTTTGCATTTTAAAATGGTCATCCCTCCGGCAGGCCTTCCGGGATTGACGATAATGAATTCAAAGTATTGCTGCAAACAAATAAGCATTCGACGATTAGGAGGCTTGCTGCGGCTCTATGAGTGTTCATTGGTAGCGTCCATGGCTATTTGAAATCGATATTTGATGAGTTAAAAGAGATTCATCTAAGAGAACACATAAATGTCTGCAATCAACTCAACCGACGCGAAGAAAACGATCCATTTCTGAAGCGTATGATAACGGGCGACAAAAAATGGATTGTCTTCAACAATGTCAGTCGAAAACAGGTTAGAGTAGGCGAGCTGAACCATCAGAAAGGCAAGCTAACGCGGAAATCCACCAAATAAAAGTGATACTGTCAATCTGGTGAGTTTCGAAGGGACTAGTTTTTTTGAGCTACTTCCAAATAACAATTCGATAACTACGAGGTCGACTTAGATTTCAATTTGGCATCTCTTGGCTGGCATGAAGAAATCTTGTGCTGGTTATCACTGCGGCATTCGTTTATGATTTTACCTACTGATAGATAAAAATCTATTTGACAGCAAGGATATTGGTGAACTGAATAGTCTCGTCTGGGTTTCATATGCACACATCCTTTGTACCCTAAAAATAATGGCTCTCTTTAAGTAAGGCAATTGCTTTTCATCAACGGGCAACAAAGAGAGCAACTCCAAAAGTGTCTGTGATTACAGTATATACATTCTGGCATTTTCTGTAGCTTCTATTTCGTACAAGTACTAGTTAATTTAATTTAATAGGCAAGAGGCCTTATAAACAATATCCCATACTTGTACAGTCATTGAATACCATTATCCTTAGGTGACGTAAGTGTAGAATGCATATTCAAAGGGCCAGCACTCCACCCCAGCCTTGACGTAAGGTGTTGACGTATGTCATAAGTGGGATTGCGTGAATAAATCCCTTAATTTAGTCCGCTTTCTAAAAATAACTCTGACGATCCTCCACTTATGCTGAAACTAAATAAGTTTCCACCCAAAACCAATCGATGGATAGTCGTATCGAAACTACGATACCTACATCGCTTATTGTGTCAATTTATCACAGGCCATGTCGTCAAATTTAACAACAGAAGGAAATATTGAAATACGAATTGATCATGGATTTCCTTATAATCTATTGCCTATCGAACACAACCCTTCTGCCAAAATCCATAAAACAGTTAATGCGTAATCAGTCACATATTACAATATGTTATATTCAAGTACGTTGAGTGAAGTTGATATCCTTTTCGTATAAATAACATTCCCACACGAAATACCTGTACTCATGCCGTATGTAAAAGAGAACACACACATGGAGTGGAAAACGAAAACGAAATGGCTTTTAAATTGTATGTCATTCGCATTCGCATAAGGTTCATCCATTGGATACATGCAATGTCCTACATGTCACGTACAACCTTGACACCGTCGAGCCTGTTCTCATGTCAGACTTGTCAAATAGTTTCCATGTCACTCAGAGATTAGCAAATTCTTTGTTCCTTCTTTTATTTATCTATTTGCTACAAATTTATACTATTTTCTTTGTTTTTTCTTTTTCCTCAAGAAGAACAAGACAAAGAGATACAAGAATTACTTAAGTAGATATGCAAATGTAAACACTAAACACATAGTGAGTGATTTTATTTTTATTTTTGCCATTTAGATACACACACTAGACCTTGTTGTCGAATGTGAAAATGTTCTTAGTCGTCCTGAAACTACGAGTATAGATAGCTATTGTCGGCACTTTATTCAGATAAGTTTTAACGTTCGAACATACTCGTAATCCGCTAAATCGTTTCACCGGAATCGTACTCGTTTATTGGAAAAGTTTGCAAACTTCAATACCTGGATTCTCTGAGCTAAGTCTTGTACGAAAAGTGTGAAACTATGAATGACATAGATTTGGACTTTGTTAAGTGCATTTATGAGCCGGTTTACAACAAGTGAGTTTGGTATTACGTACAAAAGATATTAAGTTCAAAATGATTATGTCAGAGGTCTTAATTGGAGGAGATACAAACTACTAACAAACTATAAGTGCTTAACGTACGAAAAAGAAGGCTCTTATTGAGAGAAACAATTTCTAGAATCAGTGTTAGCTAGTGTTAGTTAAGTTTATGAGGCCCAAACAATTTCCAATAACAAGTTTGAGTGAAGTTCGCATTTAGTGGTATGAATTTGAGATTATCTTTATTCGTGAGAAGCAAACATGCAGTTTTGATCATCAGAGTGGAGTAATGAATAATTTTTTTTCAAAATTGTTTATCAAAACTCCGAAGAGTCTCGGTTCGTGAGGGTTCATCGTTCCCCACGGAACGTTCCTAATCATGGATTTTTGGGGCTGAGTAAATAGGCCGGCAGGCGTAAGTGCACTGTACCTTTTTAAAGGTAGGATAACGTAAGAGAAACCATTATATGAAGTTCGCCTTCTTCGACGCTAGACGTGGCCAGCGATATTATTGGTTTCTGTACTTGCCTTTCCGATCCCTTAGATATCCATTAAGGAACTTCTACAACTCTTGCGATTTCCTGCTCATCGATAACAATTGTCAACTCTTGACTTTTTTTCAATAAAATCTGCATTGTTAATTCGACTTTTCTTAGCTTTTTCTTTGCTATCATCAGTCAATCGGGGTAATCTTTCACTACCATATAGGACGTAAAAAATGTCTAAACTACAAAATGAAGTTCTTCATTTCTCTGTCATCTTTGTTTCGGCAATAACGCGTCGAATGTTGGTTTTCGTGTACTCAATTGTTTCTGGTTTATCGGCGTAGAAATGCGACTTTTCATACGAGGGCGGGTCAATAAGTCCGTGACTTTTGGATTAAAACACAGATTTTTTGATAAAAAAATAATTTTATTAATCTCCCTTGAGCTCTATACACTTTGTCCAATGCTTCTCCAATTTTTTTATCCCTTCCAAAAAAAATGATTTGTCGAGGTCCTTAAAATAGGCCTTTGTTTGCGAGATGACTTCATCATTGGAGTCAAATCTTTTTCCACCAAGCCATTTCCTCAGGTTTGGGAACAAGAAGTAGTCCCTCGGAGCCAAATCTGGAGAATAGGGTGGATGAGGGAGCAATTCATAGCCCAATTCATGGATTTTTGCCATGGCAACTGCACATGTGTTTGTGGTCGACTGTGAGCAAACGCGGCACCCATCTTGCGGAAAGCTTTCTCATGCCCAAGTGATCATTCAAAATTGAAACCTCTGAGCCATGCGAGATCCCTACGGCTTCCACAATCTCTCGCACTTTCAATCTTCGGTCGGCCAACACCATATCGTGAATTTTTTCGATTGTTTCGGGTGGAGAGACCTCAACTGGGCGTCCAGGACGTTCGGCATCTTCAGTGCTTGTACGGCCACAACGAAATTCAGTAAACCACTTTTTTACCATTGAAATGGATGGTGCAGAGTCCCCATAGTATTTATCAAGCTTAGCCTTGGTCTCGGTAATGGTTTTTTTTCGCAAGAAATAATGCTTAATAAGCACACAAAATTCACTTTTTTCCATTTTCTCCTCAAATTAGTGAGTAGTCTGATAAAAATAGCTGTCAAACACAAACTAACTGACGCAGCAAGTTTAAATTTTGACAGGAGTCAACTGACAGATGCCTGTTGACAGGAGCAGTGTTGCTGTTTCAGTAAAGAGGTCAGAAATTCAAAAAGTCACGGACTTATTGACCCGCCCTTATCTATACCGCTCACCGTGTGACCATAATCATTTTTGAAGACATACCGGCCAATGATTCCACCGACCCATGAATGAATTCTGGATGTTATGGCGTTTCAACAATGGCTTGTGCATTATCACCGTTCCAAATGCGGCAATTCTGTTTATTGACATAACTACGTAACCAAAAATGTACTTCATCACTAATTAAAATTTTCAATGAAATTGTTGATTAATAGCAGTGGAGGACAACAATTTTACTGTTGACCAAGATGACGAATTAACACATTTGGATCATCATCAACACTACGCTGCACACCATCAATTGTTGGTTGTGTTAAGAGTAAATGTATTGCGAAAACGATCCATAGTTTCTCGAATTAATCGTTCTGATAGACGATTATGTGCAGCATAAAATGCATGTAATGCCCGATGAGGTTCTCGAATCGAACCATGTTCTTTACAATAGATTTGAACAATTTGGAGACGTGAGTCTATTCACGATGACAAACGGTCTGTGTAATTCGTTGTGACAGAAAACAGTGATCCCAATTTAAAGTTCTCCGCCTCTAAAACAAAACAGCCTTTATAATTATATATTTGCAGACAGGCTATTCAATTGATAAATAAATTACTTCCATTAATTAAAGCACTTAGGTGAGTTAATGAAAGTTTGGGCATTTTGAGCGCTCCTATGCGCTGAAACAGAAACGGTCAGAAACTCAATACAACAACAACTCAACAACATTGGAAAATATTGCAAAGTTATTTTCAAAATGGATATTGTGTTGCCGTGTTCGTCCGGTGCGCTAAACGACTAATATTGCGGGTTATGATAAAAGTTTACGCATAAAACCTGAGAACTTTTACGCATCAAAGATCTCAATAACTATTGTATTATTATTATTATTGGCCCGGGTCTACCCAGGACAACTTTTTTTAGCTTATTAACAAGCAAACACTTAAATCCAGACTTAAAAAGTAACATAAACATTCTTATTCTAATGGGGCGAGGAAAAATTATGGCTTTGTTTGGGCTTTAGAGCAGCTCGAATTCGATGATAATTTTGCCCAAAAATTTACCCTCCAGATGGGGTGCATTTCTATTTCGTTGGCTACGTAAACAAGCAAAATTGGTGTATTTAGGGAAAATTTACAGGTAGGCTGTGACTGTTTGGTAAGGTTTTAAGAGTGTCGGCACTATTGGCCCATTTTTCATCTAAGACGACAATGAAAGAAATCGTAGAGTTAATAGAGAATAGAGAGCGTTACTGAGGCATGGCAACCAATTTTGTATGCCCAGAAAATGGGAAACTGGGGAGCTAGGATTCCAGCAAGATGAGGCTACATGCTACACAGCCGTTTAATAATCGATTTGATGTTCCTTCGACAACTTTCTTTGTGGGATATGATTAAAGATCGAGCTAAACTCAGCAATCAAATTAGCAAAAGGAAAATCTCCCGGATATGATAGAATTGATTTTGATATGCTCAAAAACAGCTCACCAGTTTTCAAAAGTCGTCTATTGAATTTATTTAATAAAATATTTTCAACGGGCATTATCCCTCAAGTGTGGAAGGAAGACCGCTACCGTGATACCTATCCCTAAGTCACAAAACCAATCCACTTTAAGCAATGAATACCGACCAATATCACTCCTCCCGTGCCTAGGTAAAATATTTGAGAAAATATTATCAAAAAGGCTTTATTGGTTTTTAGAAAGAAAAAACTTACTAGATATCAATCAAGTAGCGTTTAAACACGGTCGTGGAACAATGGATGCGCTGCTGCATATTGATGACTACGTTACTACAGCTTTGTCAAGCAAAAACCACGTCTCTATTCTTTCAATTGATTTTGAAAAAGCATTCGAACGCATCGGTATTCATATTATACTAAATAAAATTGCTAAATGGAATATTGGACCAAAAATGTTCAAAATTATTCAGTCCTTTTTAAGTAATAGAAAATTTCGAACAAAAGTTAACGGAGTCTTCTCCAGTATTAAAAACTCAGAGAATGGAATTCCTCAAGGATTTTCTCTCTCTATAATTTTATTCGTAATAGCCTTCAATGATATTTCCGAATTATTGCAAAAATTTAAGTCATTTCAATACTGTCTATATGCTGACGACCTTGTTATACTTACTAAGTGTAAAGAACT
This sequence comes from Volucella inflata, assembly GCA_928272305.1. Taxonomy (NCBI): domain Eukaryota; kingdom Metazoa; phylum Arthropoda; class Insecta; order Diptera; family Syrphidae; genus Volucella; species Volucella inflata. The sequence continues at coordinate 96,201,758 of OV743720.1, forward strand.
TGACATGACATCATCATTATTTCTAAGAATTTTAAAAGACCTCGAATCCTGGTGTCAAATTTCTGGCTCCAAGATTTCAGCACAAAAAAGCGCAATTTTGCACATTTGCAAGAAAACTAGTTGTAATAAACGTATCGCTATCAATTTTAATAATACTAACATAACTAACACCAATTGTCTTAAAATCTTAGGTATATACTTTGATAATAAGTATAGTTTTAAGAACCATTGTTTAGAACTTAAGAAAAGCTTAGCTGCCAGATTAAATATTATAAAGATATTAGGATCTAAGAATAGCTGTTCTCATGTCAACTCACTTATTAATGTAACAAGATCAATTATGTTATCGAAGATTGACTATGGGTTAGTGGTTTATGGTAAATGTTCCAAATCAAACATACAAGTGATCTCATCAGCATACCATGCCTCAGTAAGAACAAGTCTCAAAGCTTTCAGAACTACTCCAATCAAAAATATCCTCGCAGAGAGCGGTCTACCTTCAATTCAAGATAGATTCCAGTATCTTAGCTCACTTCTTGTTGCGAAAATTGCCTTAACAAACAATTCCCCGATCGAGTTAGACCTTAAAAAAATAACAAAACGGAAAAAAATATCCAGATACCCTTCCGCAATAGAAAATGCAATAGCTAGATCCAAAACAATGGAAGTAATACTCAAAAAACAAAAATCGCGTCCTACTAATTTTCCACCATGGGTCTTACCGAATGATTCAGTAAATACAGAGGTTGCAGCACTTCCGAAAATCTCAACCAGCAACTCAGTATATAGACAACTTTTCGAACAATTTAAAAATGTCCATCCCGATTGGATCACAGTCTTCACAGATGGCTCTAAAACGCAAACAGGCACAGCGTTTGCTGTCGTGAATGATAAGGGACAGATAGAAACCAAAGGTTTGTTGCCAAACTTTGTCTCAGTATATACAGCTGAGACTATGGCAATTCTAAGGGCTACCGAATATCGTCTTGTCAAAAAAAAAACCCTTATCTGCACAGACAGCCTATCTGCCATCGAAGGAGTGCTAAATATGAACAATAAAAACCCGATAATTACAGCTATCCGTAATAAGCTTATACTAAATAATGGTAAGCTCAAATTAATCTGGGTCCCCGGACATGCAGGTATTCCGGGAAATGAACTCGCCGATACTGCAGCGAAAAGAGCCTTGAACGAACCTCTCATAACTTTCTTCATAAACAACAAAGAAGACATTGAAAGAAAAATTAAATCTATCTGGCGGAAAAACCGCGATGAGGAGTGGAGTATGTACATTCATCACTATTCTACAATCAACCCTAAAAGAATACCGATCGTTTACCCAACATCTTCATCAAATAAAATGATAAAATGCTTTTTAAGACTTAGACTCGGACACACATTCATCACACATAGCCACATAATAAACAAAACCAGCGCTCCAGAATGCCATATCTGTAAAAAAAAGTATTCAACTAACACTACAACACTTAATATATGATTGCCCAAAAATAAAAGAATTATCTAACTTATTTTTTAATAATAAACAACTAAGCAAAGTTCTTTCGTTTCCTTCCGAAACAAATATTAGACAAGTTTATAACCTTCTAACCTCTATCAAATTACAAAATAGCATTTAATATTAACCTTTTTTTTCGTTTTCTTTAAAAACTAGCTGAAGGCCCTGGTAGCTAGAGCTATTGATACTTTAAGTTAACGTGTAATTCATTATATGTTAATAAATAATAATAAATAAATAAATAAGATCGATGCTACGCAAACAATCTTGAGACGATTCATGCACTCAGAAATAATATTGTTGAAAGAGGGACCGAAACCATTGAAAATGTATTGAAAAATTGGGTTACGGGTTTGCCTACTGCCAAGCCAGCCGAGAAAGGTATGGCCTTTTGCAATAAAGTAGCAATTATTCAAACATATTGAACAGTGCTTATTTATAGCCTTTTTTAAAAGATCAAAATAGATCTGTTTCCATGTTTCCATTATAACTAAGTGGCAAAAAAAAATATCTTATATTCTTTTAATTTACTGAACTTTATTTACTATTTGTAACTAAACATTTTTAAAAGTAAAATACAATTATTTTGTTAAGGGTCACTCCACTGAAGCCACGCTTATCATCAAGCTAATACTTTGTGAAATGTCGATCGATATTACGTCTGCAAGGTGGCACAAAAGTTGTCACCCGATGTTCTTCGGCTGTAATTTTTTTTATGAATGAAAAATGTTAGTTCTGTTTGTGGATTGTGTTTATTTTATGCCTTAAATTTTTTCTTTCATTAATTCGAGAAAATGATATCGGCAAAGTGGCAGTCGCCAGAATTGATGACCATTCGGGCCCGATTTATTGCAGTTTTCATCACTCTCGCCAGAACTTACGGCGATAGGTCCTCGCATCCTTGGCGGATATTCTCTTTGAGGGTTTCAAGAGTTTGAGGCTTGTTAACATAGACTCGTGACTTCAAAAAACCTACAAAAAGATCTTTCCGACTAGTGCAAATCCCCAAAAAATAAAGAGATAAGGCGAAGTGCAGGCCTCAAAATTTCGGTTGTGGCTCGTGCAGTATGCGCCGTTGCTCCATCCTGTTGGAACCACATGTTCTCCAATCCCAATTCATCTAACTTAGGAAGGAGGAAGTCGTTAAGCATGGCTCTGTAGCACTCGCCCTCCACAGAAGTTTGGTTGGCGGCATTTTCTAAAAAAATAAGGCCTGATGAAGCCTCCAGCGTAAACAGCACACCATGCAGAATCTTTGATCTGGTGTTATGGCTCTTCGTGGGTTAGTGGGTTATACGCGGATTTTCGGTACCCCAGAAGCAATAATTTTGCTTATTCGTATATCCACAGATCATGATGATTTTCGATGATAAGTTGTCTCCATCGTGGTCTAGATTCAGGATGGCTTGAGAGTAGGTTGCACGCGCTTGGCGGTTCACAGATAACAGCCTAAGCACTAACTCCGCTTTATAACGAAACGTCATACAGTGTTTCACCAAAATTCTCTGTAAAGACTGCTAATTAATGCCCTATTGCATGGCACGCCATCTGGTCAATACTCCAGGTTCCTCCGCGACATCTTCAACCACTGCTACGATATTCTCAGTAGAACGGCTGCTCTGGGGCTGCCCAGACCTGGCAGCGAGCGGCGGCTAAGCGTCATAGTTTTTGCCATGTTGGTGTCGGACAAACGGGAAATCTGCGCCGAAATTCACGCCGTGCCAACATCACCGACGAATTATTCTACAATAATATCGTAACAATTATTCCGCGTTTTTTAGGAGTAAAGCCACGGCTCACTTTAAAACATATACGTATTACACATTGACTAGATGAGATTCCGGGCAGTCCAACAGCGAAATTGTATATAAATTTCAAGAGATTTGTTGATTATATAACTTGAAATCTAAGCCAAAATAAGCCAACACTTTCATTGAATCATTTGAAATCCTTAAATTGCACGGAAAACTTCAAAACTAGATTATTTCTTAAAGAAATAGAGTGAAAACCACATCAATAGTGACCTCGGTGTACACTTTCACAATTTTATCCACCACTCGACATGTCCCCAAGCAAAATGGTATCATTCAATTGAAAATATATTTTGCAGAAGGACACAAAAATGAGAAGACAATCCCATCATAAAACGCATAGTCACATAGTTACAAGGTTACACAAACAGTTCTTAGACGTGATAGGAATTTTTATTTGTCAAGCCTAATTGCAATGATTCTTCGTTTACTAGCTCTGTCGTCACATATTCGATTTTCATTCATTCGTATGTCCTTGTAGGTAAAGTGAAAGCTTTGTTAAAGGACACTGACATGCATATATGATGGTAACATACTAATACGACATGAAATTGATTTGTGTAGGAAGTTAAACGCATCCTACTTTCTCAGTTTTTGAAATATTTCAAAAGAGCCAACTTGTTTCCGGGTCAGTGGACTTATTTAAGTCCATTTTAGGTAATGCACTTGGTTTACCAAATGAATTGGAAGTAAAATGATTTGTGAATCCTTTACGAAGATTCGGATTCTTATTAAAAAAAAATTGTTCTAGATGAATAAATCGCAATATAAGGAATGTAAGGACAAGATGAATATTAAGTCCCTTCCAATTTCATATTTATAATCAAGTTGAAATGATATATAAAAATCTGAATAAAATTCTACGTATTGATGCGGGATAAATTAAATTATATACAACTATGTAAAAACTCAGCATTACTGGTTTTGAACCAGAGAAACTGAGCACCAGCCAAAAGCCTTCCCAGTTACCGCAGTCTTTTGCCGACGGCATTACACTCGAAGGTCGAGGTCGAGGCCCTTTTCCATTTATGAGCCAAATTTTAAAGTATAGAATGAAGAGTCGAATCTGATCAGGGCATTTATATCTACTACTCTACATGTGCTTGTTATCAACCAACTTATTCGCCCTTCCCTTACGAACCTAAGGTCTCTTTGTAGCACGGTTTCTTGAAAAAATATCTTCTTCTTCTTCTTATCCTTTTATTAACCCTTTCCTCGTTATACGAACTTATGCGTAACGAGTTTCCCATTTTTACAGCATCGCTGCTGCTCCGCTTATGGGGTTGGCTAATGTCGCAGACCGGAGAACGCGTCTACATAATGCTCGGTCCTGGATCGCTTCAGTGGTAAGTCCCAGGCGTTGTTGCGCATTTGCCATCTGAGAAATCCAAGAATTCTTTTTCCGACCTCGTTTTCTTACAGTTGGAGTGACCGTAGTTGATAGTGCCTTTTTAACCGGATTTTCCGTAGATCTTCTTTGAACGTGGCAATACCAACTTATTCTATTCGCCTCAAGCTGTTCGGTTACCGAATTCTTTATATGTAGACTTCCTCTTATACGCGTAGATCTAATGCCATCGCGTTTAGTGACTCCACTAGACATCCTTAACATTTTCATTTTCGCAGCCGTCATTTTGTTTTTAAACGCTTCGTACATTGTCCAGCACTGTGAACCGTATATAAGAGCTGGTCTAACAGCCGTGGTGTAGAGTTTCCCCTTTAATTTAAGTGGAAATTTTCGGTCGCAAAAGATTCCCGAATTTTCCCGCCATTTCATCCACCCCACACTCACTCTGTGGTTTACGTCGTCGTCACATTTCGCTTCCATGTTAACGATTGATCCTAAGTACTTAAAGATAGTGCTTTTCGGAAGAACTATTCCGTCTAACATTATATCCGGAACAGGTCGCACCGGATGCACAAATGGGCACATCAAATGCTCCGTCTTTGAACGACTTATTTTAAACCCGTTTCTCTCTAGCGCATTTCTCCATTAATCTGAGGCGTTCTGTAAATCTTCGACGTTATCGCTAAGTATAATTGCGTCGTCAGCGAAGAGAATTGGCGTTACATTTGCTTCGCGCATGCAGTCTTTTGAAAGACAGTCGAATACTACGTTAAAGAGGAAAAGGCTAAGTACGCTTCCTTGATGCACTCCGACATTAACTGGAAATTCTCTCGTTAGTCCAGCAGAGCTTTTAACCGCAGTTTTCACGTTTCCGTACATGTCTTGTAATTTTCTAACATACGTTTCCGGTACGTTTTGAGACCTCAGCGCGGCCCATATGAGATCCCTAGGCACTCGATCGAATGCTTTCTCGAGGTCGATAAATACCATATGTAAATCCTTAGACGAATCTCGGTGCTTTTCCATTATTATTCGTAGGCTTTGGATAGCGTCCACCGTCGATCTTCCTTCAACAAATCCACACTGGCTATTATCGAGCTTTATTATTTGCCGAAGACGTTCGTTTAAGACTCTTTCGACGATTTTCATTGTGTGTGACATAATCACACAAGCTTGATTGAACGGTAGTTGTTGCATTCTCGAGTGTCGCCTTTTCCTTTGTATAATGGAACCAAGAAGCTACTTCTCCATTGATTCGGCATAGGTTGTCCACATTTTAATTTATTTAAAAGTTTCGATAGCCAAACGCTGCCGATCCCCTCCATCTTCAACCAAAACTCTGATGGAATGCTGTCTGGTCCCACCGCTTTCCCCGGCTTCATTTTTCCAATTGCAATACTTATTTCTTCGATTGAAAAGTCCGAAACTTCCTCCTCGAATAGACCAGCTGTCGGCATGATATTACGTGGAAACTGTTTGTTAAGCAACTCCTTGCAGTATTGAAGCCACCGGTCACAAATTTCCTTTTCAGTTGTTTTTGATGTATTTCGGCGAGGTTATTTCCATTGAATTTTTTCTCCTCTGTGCAGCGAGCTTAAAAATATTTGACATTTTAGTATTGTACGACGTTTGAACTTCTTGGATAGCTTGTCTTCTATCTGCCGATCGTGAGGATATTTATTCCAACTCCTGGTACAGGTTTTCCGCTTCTGCCGCTCGAGTTCGAGCCAGGACTTTCATTGCGATCTTTTTAAGACGCTCGCATTCAAGAGCCAGTCGAGCTTTTTCGATATCGTCGCTCCGATCGCATTTTGTCCACGCTTGGAATGCACTCTTCTTGTCGGCCACAGCTCGTTTGGTTTCGTCATTCCACCACCATGTTTCTTTGCCGACGTGATGGTATTTCGATATAGTCCCCAGATGGGACTTTGCGAGTGTTATGCATTCCTCGTGCATGCTGTTCCACATTTCTTGCGGGCTAAGTGAGTCTGCGATACCATTTATATTGTGAAGTACTACTTTAGCCAGTGCGATAAATCTTGCGCTTCGTTCCTTCGATAGATTATACCACCGGATTTTTGGCTTTCCAAACGATGCCCGTATTTTCGGTGGTTCCGCTGTGAAGAATTCTGTAATGAGCAGACGGTGTTGGCCTACTAGCGATTCTCCAAGTATTACTTTACAGTCCTTAACACGATTTCTCATCGACATTTTGTAGAGGTGATAATCTATTTGCGTTTCGTGGCCTCCACTGCTATAGGTGATAAGATGTCGTTGATGTTTAATAAAAATTGTATTTAAGACGGTTAAGCCGTAAGCCCTACACGCTACAAGGATGTCTTCGCCAGCTGAATTTCTGGTTCCAAAGTCTTTACCGCCGTGGCAGTCCTCATAATCAACATTTGTTTCTCCGACATGGCCATTTAAATCTCCGCCTACGAAGAGCATCTCATCGATAGGTATATTTCTAAGCAAATTACCGAACTCTGACCAAAATTTATCTTTTTCCGATTGGTCGCATCCATTTTGTGGAGCGTACGCGCTTACAATGTTCCACGTTTCATTGTGTATGACGAGTTTAACACTCATCAAGCGGTCGCTTATTTTCAAGATACCAACGATGTTGTTTAGAAGATCAGCTGCAACAACGATTCCAACACCGTTTCGTCCATTGACCGTTCCATGGTAGAACATCTTAAATGCCTTAGTTTTTAAATCTAGAAAACGCGCTTTATATTCTGTATTACACCACTTCGTTTCCTGTACGCACAGGATTTGTAGAGTTCTGCGACGCATAATCGCTTCCAGTTCTAAACTTTTTGAGGTCATCGATCCGACGTTCCAACTTGCAAACCGAAGCTTAGGAAAATATTTTGGAAACTTCATTTTGCCCGCCACCGGAATCCGTCGGGCTCTGACACAAGCTCTTCTGCTTGCTCTGGGATCACCCGAGTGCGTTGCAATCGTGGTACCCAGCGGGGTAGTGCTATTAATTGCGATCATTTCCTTGAAGTGTATCTAAAGTTTGAGTGGTTTGACACTTGTATGCTCATTTCGAATTGATTGACTGTTCTTTTACCCCACCGGTAGTCTCCAGACGTGGGAACCCACTGATTGCATACAAACTTGGGGGAAAGTTTTAAGGTGTTAAAGTGTCACAGGCTCATTTTTGGTGTCATAGTTGCCTGTATATGATTGGTGTCCCATTTAGTCGCCTCTTACGACAAGCTGGGACGCACTGCGGCACTATTCTTTATCCGATGCCGCACGGATGTTCTTGAAAAAATATCTAACCTTTCAAAGCTCTTGCTGTCAAAGAATATTTTTTTTTTGTTTTTTTTTTGCTAATATCCATGCTTCTGACCATAGAGTAGGACTAGGATGACATGGGTCTTACGAGTATTTGAGTCTCTTAAGTGTTTCTCGACCTTGTTAATTAAATTCCTTCATAGACTGGTCAATTGGTTTGTTTTCTTATAAGGTGACAAAATCTGAGTCAATGTCGAAGCTAAGGTAGTCATATTTACATTCTGTCAAAATTAATAGTATTAATAGTTTCCTAATCAATTTGTTTTCCTATGTTAGTGCAACTGTCATCTATTTTGAACTCAGTGTGAGCCATCTGTCAACGGAGTTCTTATCAGTAGCCAAACAAAGACATAACTTGAGATTGCTCAAGTGATTTTTACTATGGATGTTTGAAAAGGTATTTTTTTTTTTCATTTTATTTAATTCTTCTTAAATTTACTGTACTTACATGTTAACAGAAAAAATGCTTAAATGGTAGCTTAAGATAACTTAATTAAATTATTCTAACTTAGTTGGTTTGAAAAGGTATTTTGCGAATGAAATTCCTTTTCTCCTGTTAGAAAGCCTACAAGAACTATGTTATATAGAGTGCAATGACATTTGAAAGGTGCAGATCGTTCAAAGAGGGCCGTGAATATAACAACCTAGAGGGCCTTGCTCACTATTTTTTCCGATATTTGTGGTGTTGTTCACTCGGAATTTCTCCCATGGGTCAAACAGTGAGTAAATAAGATAATATTATTTAAGTGTTATAAAACATTTGAGGGAGAGTATCCCCTGGTAAAAAAAGACGGAATTGTGGCGCACTCTTGGATATTACGCCAAGATAGTGCACCATATCAAAAAGCCATCTTTGTGAGCGACTTTTTGACTAAAAATTCTACCAAAAGGATCACCGTTTTCTCTAGATATGGCACCTTGTAGATTATTACACCTATTTTACCTAGATGCTGAGCAAAATCGTAGTGCCCCATGACAATGCCAGTGAACATTCTTTGGTACAATATTTCCCAATGAGGGCAAGCTGCTGACCTTTTATCGACGCTGGGAATCATACCTTTGGTCTTCCGACAATCTGTCAAGTCATACCATCTGCAATTATGCCTATATGAAATCCAACATGCAATTGGTAGCCCTTATAGAGAATGGAGGTAATTCTACTATTGTAAGGTTCCTTAAACATTCTCATCTTAGCGCTGCCTAGCACGTTGATCGGGTTTTTCATTTCGTGTGACCCTGTTTTGAACTCCGATCCAAATGAATTATGGTGAATTCAGCATACCGGCTGCGTTCAGTGCAGTCTTGCATAAGTACTCAAACTAGCTTGGAAAATTCAGGATTCAGCACGACCTTCAGTGCAACTTATCTGTCACAATAGACGCAAATACTTTGTCTCTTTCACCGATATTTGCAATCCGAATTTCTTATATTTTCGATAAAAAGAAAGACGCAGATGTTCTAAAATCTCAAGGGGCCAGAGTAGACCATGACTAGTTGTGTTCTAAGTACAATTGATTTTCTATCAGCCGCCACAACAACGGAGAAATACTCCGAATTGATCAAAAGTTCCCGATTGCATATTTCTAAAAAGCAAGCCTATCAATCAGAAATCAAGCAACCGACAGCCGACAGCCAGCACATGTGGAAAAATAACTTGAATAAATCGACTCTTGCATCGTTTAAGCAAAAAAAAAACAATAGGAAAGGGGATCGTTTTGTTTTTTTGTTTTTTTGAGAGAAAAGAAAGAAAGAGCAAATAGGGAGATGCTACTTCAGGAAAAACGTTTGGAATTTGTCAAAACTGTTACTAGTCATAGAAAATTCTTGTTGACTTCGGCTCGAAAAATCCGAATAAGCTCGTACTCGTATAAGTAAATTGTCATTCTGACAGAAACAAAAAGACCAGGAAGGCAGCCCTGGTATGATTGGAAATGTGAAAAAGCCAGAAAAAAATCATTCGCCTACCTTCGTATGGTAAGACTCATAGGCACCGACCACATAAAACGTAAATACCAGCAAGCAAACAGAAGCTCTAAAATCATATGCCAAGAAAAACAAAAACTCTACATAAATAATTTGTCGCTAAAACTTGCGTACACCAAAGACAGCAAGTCCTTTTGGAAACTGGTTAAAGCATTGAACGGCACGTTATTTGCTCAAGGAATCAAGGTTGAAGCGACTACTTTGGCGGAATACTTCGAAAAATTGCTGAATCCACCAGTGGACTGGAATGAAATACAATTTTCACTGCCGTATTCCGAAGTAGACTCCTTAGACTCACCCATAACCCTACAAGAAGTTGAAAATGTTATAGATAGGTGCCGCCTGAATAAGGCTCCAGAGGAAGATCGTATTACTTATGAATTCTTCAAAAATGCAACTGACCTCTTCCTGCAGAAGCTCACGGAAACATACAATTATGTATTTACAACTGGCGAAGTTCCAGAAGCTTTCAAAAAAAGTAGAATTTTTCTGATCCAAAAGAAAGCAGATCCGAATGATCCATCCAACTATAGAGGGATTTCGTTTCTAAGTCCCGTTACTAAAATTTTCACAGGAGTCATCTTGAAGCGCTTAACAACATGGATATGTGAAAACGACCTGCTAAGCGAGTTTCAAGCCCGGTTCCGTAAGGAGTACTCCAGAATTGAAAACATATTTACTCTCACAAACATCGCTCGGATATACTTGGACCGAGGAAAAAAACTATACGCTTTCTTTGTAAACTTTAAGGCGGCTTTTAACTCCATCAACAGAAGATCACTATTTCTTAAACTCAGTAACAAAGGAGTCTCAACAAAAGTTCTGAAGGTTCTGCAACAATTTTACAAAGGCAATACGGTGTGGGACGGGAATATCTTGCCTAATTGGTTCCAAACAAACTCTGGAGTAAAGCAAGGATGTCTTTTGAGTCCTCTTCTGTTTTCAATATTTTTAGATGATCTAGTTGAATTTCTCCCGGGCGAGATGTCTCTTGAGGGATTTCCTATAAAACTCTTACTCTACGCCGACGACATCGTTATTTTTGCAGAAACACCAAGCATGCTCTAAATTATGATTAATAAGCTGCGACAGTATTGTCGTATTTGGAACCTACAAGTAAATACCAGCAAATCCAAAGTCTTGATTTTTCGAAATGGCTGGGGGCGTCAAGCAAGGAATGAAAAATTGACCTGGAAGAACGTGGAACTGGATGTAGTCAAGGAATACAAATACTTCGGAGTTCTGATCACCTCGCAGGCATCCTTAGAAAAAAACACATGCTAGAAAAACTGAAAGAATCCAAACGTGCGATTAATTGCAACTGGGAAGGAATTCTGGGGAAAAGGAATGTTGCACCAAGTGTGAAGTACAAGATTTTCGAGGCGGTAATGAGGTCAATAATGTGCTATGTAGCACAAGTGTGGGGGGCTTGGCATTTTGAAGAGGTAGAAAAACTCCAAAGATACTTCCTTAAGAAACTGTTTAGGCTTCCTGAAAATACACCAACTTACATGTTACACCTGGGAACTAGACTACCAACGCAACATATCTTCACGCTTAGACTGCATTTCCTCTATATTAGGAAAGTTTCTGCCCAACCAATTCATCGTCTTCCTCACAAGATTGCTATGTATCTTAAAAACCGAAACCTTAATTTCTTTGCGGAATGGTCAAGGCTCAGCCAAGAACACAATGTGCCCTTGCACGAACTTATCGGAAATGAAACAAACTGTGAGGGCACACTGAACAAAATGCTTACAAAAATCCACTACTCAACACGGGAGCGTTTCGAGACACAAAGTCAACAAAGTCAATCAAGTTCCACGTATAGAATACAACAGCATGAACTTGGGGAAAACAGCTACTTTAATGACCGGAACAGCGTAGAGTCCATCTCAACAATATTCAAAGCCAGAGGCGAACTTTTGCACCTGAACTGTATGCCATACCCAAGCAACGGAGGAGGCGAATGTACGCTGTGCAATCTGGGAACGAAGGAGGATGTCCGGCATTTTATTGGAACGTGTCCCATATTAAATTCAATCAGGAGATCCTTTTGGGGAAAAAATTCCCTATCACTAAATGAGATCACAAACATCCTAAACGGCGAAAGCTGGAACACTAAACATAAATTTCTAAAATGTTCACTCACATCAGACTAACTAAATCAAACCACAGATTGTTCCGGATCCCCAAGTCAAAGCTTGGGCCTACTAAATCTTGTCCACAAACATCTTCAGATTAAGTTTCAGAAAACAACCAAGCCATGTAGAATATCACCGAGTAGACTATAATGAATGGTTTTGTAGAAAAAAGATTGACTGTTTTGATTGACAGACTGCTATCTACTTACAAAAAATGTACAGAAACATTGGGAAACATAGTGGTACTGCTGTTTGATTCAAAACTGCTGTGATACACGTTTGGGTATAGCCACTTGGTTTTTCGTAGTCCTGACTCCCAATTTGCTACACTACGAACACTTTAATTTTAGCACATGTCTAATGAAGTGTAGAGCCAATGACTGATTCGCGTTTGCAGTTCCCATTCATTCCCTATAGCTCTTCGGATAGACTGTGGGTGTTTGGATGCTCCATCGATTCAGATGGCTGTCTACAAGTTTTCCTACCTTTTTGACTGAAACTCTGAAACTAAAATAGGACTGTATTCGTATTTGGTTTCTGTATTTACTGGTAAAGAGTGCCTAACTGACGCTTAGGACATGCTTTTGGTACAGCTGGAGTTCTCTTAAAAACTGTGCTTGAGTAGCAAAAGTATCATTTGATGGTCTACAGACTGTTCTCTGAAACTCAATCCACAATTGAGCAAGAGGTTGTGATGCACCTATAAATTGCATAAAAATCGAGAAGATTACAACCATTCATCAAAGTATGAGATGTATTGGCAGTAATACGTCTTTTTCCGACAGTTCTCCATCATTTCACTTCGAACGAATGACTCGATTGCAGTTGGCATTGACATTTAACACGACAAAAAGACTGCAATATCCTTCAGCTGATAAACAAATGTCATACGAGTAACTATGGTATGCCTCAGTTGAAACATATCCTCTAAGATTGACATTCAAATTGGATATTGATTCCGACGCTGATTTGAATACTCACAGAGTGATTTCATCATATGGTATACTCCACCCATTCATTATGTATCTGTTCTTCTTTGTCAACAATCACATGCGCTTCAATTTTAGCCTTGACTAAGCTACGTCTCAAATGATTTGTATCCAAACTAGGAGGATTCCATAGACAATTCACTAGCAACATGAGCCTATTCACCCATTATTCAAATTGTTGCAAGAACCTTTCGAAACATATAACCACACCCAAACGTTTGTTCCTGGAATAACCTTAAAACATGCCTCTGTACTTAACATTCACACGCCATCCATCACTGGAAGCAATTACACGCCTTTAAACGACTTGACAATGACTTTGTCGTTAACTTTTAAACGAAAGTTCACCAAATTGTCATTGTGTCTGTAGGCAATTTTAACCGCCAAACCGTAGGCTCTTAATGTAATTCCAGAATATCTGCTGTAGAAAGGTCAATTCTCTAGAAGACCGGATAGGGATGCCCGCCCACCACCACGAAACGGAAACAAATCGTTGTCAATTCAAGTGACGACAAACGCATTTAGATAAAGGACAACGGCACCGCACTGCCCAGCTTGAAAATTTATGTGTTGAGCATTGTCTAATCAGAGATGCCTTATAGGCGCTACCGCCGCCTTACCTTCGAACCACTGGTTAATGGTGTTCATTTTGAAAAGAAAATTTAATTTGTGACAATGGACCAAATACGAATACGCAAGCTACACCACGGCTACCTGTTGGAAATGAGATAATTAATTTTAAATTATATCCTTGCACGAAGATACTTCCACTGTGGATAGATATAGGTATAGGAAAGGAAAGTGTGCCAGGCAAGCTATTAAAGAACTGTAAAACTTGCACAACCAACTCGTATAACAGAGGTTCCCTGTTCCCCCATTGCACTGAAGGTTGGTGAGCATTCTGGTGAAACTGTATCTGTAGCTAGTTATTCGTACCTGGGAAAGGTTAAGTCGGGGGTTTAGTGCAAAGCTTAACTATGACTTCCGAAAGGATGCAGCTAATGTAGGTTGTGATAAATATTTCTTAACAGCCAAATACGATGTAGGTATGCGGACGTATACAACCGGAAAGGGATTTCAATTCGTAAGGCTAGATGTACATACCAAAGATACAACTTTTACTGATGGTGGTCGTAATTGTCGGAAGCAGACTTGAAACTTTAAAGTGAAGACATTGAAGTAAATGTGGAATCGTAGTTTCTGCTAAATGAGGTGGCAATTAGTTTTTAAATGGTTTGTTGGATTAACAAGAACTTATGGCAATCTGATCTGGTTCGCATATCATAATTTGAATATTTATAAGAAGTAGTCTAGAGAACATGTGGAGTCTAAAATTAGATTTGTTTTAACTAGATAAAACATTGCACGTTCTTTTGAAGAGTCGAAATAAAGAAGTACTTGGGTTTAAAATGTGCGTTGCATTTACCAACTCAACGAAGTTTTACTTATAATAACACGGCTTCTTCGACAATGGATCTTGCTTTTCTAACAGCAATGCAAATGGCAAACCTTCTCAGAAACCTTCTCAGCCTCTTTCATTAAATCTCCACACAATTTATTATAATTTCACCAACCCAACCTCCTATCATTGCTCCAAATTAGATCCTTACCACCCATCCCTTTCCCTGATATTTTCGTAAGATGTCCAATATCTCTAATAAGAGGACAAATTTTATATATGTACGTGGACTAAGGGTATATAAGCATATAACGCTCATATGCAAAGAACTGTGGGAAAAATTTGGGGCCTAAAACCTGCTATGGTGTACTAGCTACATACGGTAGTGGTGAGACCCATACTGACATATGGCGCACTACCATGGTGAAAAGCAACAACTAAGAAAACGACAAACGGAAAAGTAACGGCAGTTCAGAGAACGGCTTCCATATCCAATACAGGAGCGCTCCGTAGCAACCCCACGGCAGCATTGGGCACCTTCCTACACCTAACACCGCTTGATTTACAGATAAAAAAAACTTGCTGGCAGCAGTGCGATTCGACTGTCTTTCCAAAAGCAGTAGCATCGGACACGACACGATCCTAGAGAAACTTCTACCAGACAATTCTATTAAAACGGATGAAATCCATTCCTTAATCGATTTCGACATTCCGTATGATATATTATGGCAAGAATATGCAGTGATAAGATCAAACGAAATTGCAGTTTTCACAGATGGATTAAGGAACAGGTTCCGGTATCTTCTCGGAAGACCCGGAACTGAGAGTGTCCATAAGGCTAACGGACACTATTAGTGTCTTCCAATCAGAGGTTTTAGCTGTCCTCAGGGCGACTGAGCTGATGCAGATGAGATCGGTATCCGGCAGAGATATCGCTATCTACATCGACAGCCAGGCCGCTCTTAAGGCAATGGAGTCAATCAGCATTAACTCTGACACAGTCAGAGGCTGTCGCACAATTCTCAAAGCATTATGCGTTCAGAACAGGGTGAGACTGTGCTGAGTGCCAAGACACTGCGGTATAGAAGGAAATGAAAAAGGAGATGAGCTTGCAAGAAGAGGAGGGCTTCTCGACAATAGTGAGGTTGCTGAGGTCAAACCACCCCTCTGCACAGTAAGAAGCACTATTAAAGAAAAAATCGTAAAGGCCGCCAGCATAAGGTGGTTGAACCTGGAAGGACATAGTGTATCAAAGGCTCTATGGCCACTTCTCGACGGTAACAAATCTATGAAGCTTATTAAGCTGAATAGGGATAAGCTTAGGACGCTAATAGGAATACTAACTGGACACTGTCTACTGCTGAAACACGCAAAGAGACTAAAACTGACAAATACAGACACTTGTAGAGGACTGTTGAGGACATAACACACATACTGTGTGAATGTGAGGCAATATCGCGTAGCCGAAGGAAATTCTTAGGAAAATATTTTTTTGTAAACTTAGAGGAAATAGACGGCCCGGATTTCAAAGGCCTTCTTAGCTTTTGTAGAGAAATTAGGTGCTTTAATAGGAAAACTGTTTAAGTTTTCTAAAAATTGGAGTTGGTTTTAACTGAACCCACAGGGGATCGCGATGGGCCCGTTTTGGTGCCTAGTATCTGTGTCTTATGGCACACCCTATTTTTCCTAACCCAAAAGGTAGTCCTGTCATGTATCATGTATACTTAATTTTACTAAATGCCCAAACATGTCTTGCCATTGCTCTCCGTCGATTCCTCTGATACCAAAGTAAAACTATGTTGAGGGCACAGGCTCCACTTTCGGTATAAGTCGAGGCCGACTTTAAGTGTATCGACTTTTAATGATGTCAATCTCAAGATGCTTACGACAATACAAGTATTTTCTCTACCTTCGCTTTTTATTGGTCCAACGTAGCGGACACATAATGGACACATAATGGACACCTTTGTTGATATTTGCTGCAGAAAATAATTTAACCAACCACCCAGGTTTCAGTGCCGCACTCCAGATTGGTTAATTTTTCCTTTTATGTGCGTTCGCCACATTAAACAAAGTCGTCCTCGGGGATAGAATGGAAGACTCTTTGAGCGTGAGTTGTCGTAACGTTTACCTTAACATTGCCAAGCCAGCTCAGACGTTGAATCAATAGAAGCCTGGTTGGATTGCTATACAAATATAACCTTAAATCACGCCTTAGGCAAGGGGTTCGGCTAAGCAACGGACTGCTTAGTAGCTTCGCTGAGGTTATGAGATCTCCCTTTTGACCGAATAAATCGAAGTATATCTACGCCGCTGTCCTTGTGAAAAAAGAAGCCGAGGTTCTTCAATAGGCAATATTTCATTCCTTTGTAAGAAAATGTGTTTGACATCCATCAGGATCTTGTTACTTCACATTCAATCAGAGGTACTAGCCTTCCAGGAAGTGAAAGTAGGAGCTGATTGACATTACCTCAAGTGTCGGTGCTTGTGTCATCATAAAACCCTAGGGTAAAAGTCTCAAAGGGGAACTTCCACAACCTGAAGCTATAACTACCTGTGTCGTTGGTTAGGTCCTAGTATTTTTTTTTGTTCAGCATAGCTGTGCAAACAATGATTACCGAGGATGAACAGTCAGCCTAAATCGTTTGACTGACGATTGTGCTACAACCTTTTTGTTTACTGGCGTCTTGACGTTTAGTTTGGGAATTTAAGCAAAAAATGTTCTCCTACTATTGTCTACTGCAACCGTTGAAACACAATAGCATCGTCCATTCCAAACAAGTCAACCAAAACCTGACGAACTCAACACCAAAGTCACTTTTTGTCGAATTTATGTTTACTTTGATCTATCCTAGTACCCCCAGAAACATTTCGCTTTTTCAGAAGAGGCTTAATATCTGGTGACTTATCTCCATTATTCAGATATCCTCAAACCTGCAAGGTTTCTTTGTGTTCATCTATATAATCGCTTATACAGCAGACTTCAATTGAAATTGAACTAAGGCTAATCCTGTTCAAAATACCACCACCACCAACTTTTAGAAAGAATTAGCTATAAACACTAAATTCACTGCCTGCATAACAGAAATCGACCGTTGTATATCGACTTTAGAGTGATATACAGGAAAAAGTCAATATGGGCAGATTGCCGCTTCGAAACATAAGATGCAGCAGCACTCGATGGTATCTTTCCTGAACAGCTACAGGATGATTGACAGGACATCATAGATATCTTACTACGCATTTCGTACAATACCCAGTACCTGGAGCGAGGTAACCATAGTTCTCATAATCAAAGTAGGAAAAAAAAAATGTATAACAAGCCTTTTACAGTTGACCCGGTCTTCAGCAAGCTGCCTCCCCTGCAGGAACCTTCACTTCCTCCACTGCGTTGTTCCACCGGGCTTAATTCGAAGACCCTGCAGGCTGTACCGCTGGAGTTCATTTGCTCTACATGTTCTAGTCCTCTCGGGTCAATGTCGTTGTACGGTTCGTATAGTATACCGTATTATTTTTCTAAGTTTTATTCTCTCAAAATGGCTTAGAATATCTTCATCGCCTTTAGAAAGAGTCCCTGCTTAAACGCTATAAAGTAGGACTGGGATGATGGAGGTGTTGTTCTTAGTTTTTCGAGATAGGGTATAACTACTCGATTGCCTTCTTAGCCTAAAAAACGAGCGATTGGCAAGAGAAATTATTCGTCTTGCGAGTATTTCTACTGAGGTGTGGTTTGCGGAATTTATAACAGAGCCAAGATAGACAAAGTCTCATACTACCTCGATATTACAGCTGTAGATTGTAACGTCTTGTTCAACTCTTCGATGTTGTCTCCTCTTGTTGACAGCATATACTTAGTTTTATCCTCAGCGCATTTTGGTAGCTTGTACTGCAGTACTAACAAACGCAACGCTGACAGCCCGCAGTGTTCTCTCAATTATGCCGATATCATCGGCGAACTTCAGTAGTTGCGTTGCGTATATAGCCTGTGAGTTGCGCATAATAATAATAATTAAGATGGAATGCGTAAGTCCACCCAAGTTACGAGTATTTCGCAGCATTTTGAGTTTCTTGTAACTTACCAGGTTTCTAAAAGGTAAACTGATGTTGCAAAACGAAACAGAAACTCTAATTCAATGGAAGCTTTTACATGGTACGTAGGCTGCTCTGAGCCCTGCCTAATAAGCTCATTGGCGATTTCATTTTATAGACGCAAAAAATGCTCTGCAAATTCAGTCTGCTCTTAAGGAAGTCTTGCATCCTCTTACTAGATTCGTTATCATAGAAAGGTTCAGCAGGATTTAACGCGCATCTTGGCTGTCTCTGAAGAACTGAAGCCGCCTCTACCGATTCTAGTCAAAACCATCTATAGAAAGAAGTCTAATTCATATCTTCACAGCAGCAGGAGTGTCATTGCATCCAGGTCCATAAGACTAGACCTAGTTTTGAGATCGATTACTAAAACCCATATTTAGTGCACCAATTATCGGATCATGTCTATGGCTGTCTGCGTTTTAGGATGCAGCCTGTCTGCATAAGCATAGTCGGAGCCCTTATAACCTGTACAGGTGCATTTTCTGGGGACTTCTGCATAAATCAGTCTTTCAGGCCCCCATACTCAAGCTTGTCTTAACCTAAAATCAATGCCTTTGTTGATATTGCAATATGTAATAGACCGTCGACCAGCAACCAGACCACCATGAAGGCGAGGATAGTCGAAGACAGCCTTATATCTCACGGGATAGCTAAGCAGCTAAGAATCACAATCTATTGGTACCAAGATACTTGAACAACACAAGGAATGGTGCAGCTGAAGAACTGTTCAGACTCATACAGATACAAAGAAGCTATTCAACGTCAAATCACCAATGCACTATGTCATAACGATATATCTCAAGCATAAAAGATCATTAAAGATGAACTCAAGGAGAAAACGTGCAAGACACTTGATAAATCTGGTATTATATTTCTGTCTGCTCTGCTCTGCTCTCTGCTCTCTGCTCTGCTCTTCTATTGGGTATTATTTAAAGTATTGCCCATCTGGAGCTATGACTTTTTCCCATCTTCCTGGCATTTTGTGGATCCCATCCCAAAAGAACTGCGCCGGCTTGTCAGCCAAGAACGAATCCAGCCAATTTTTGATATTCTGCTCTGATGTGAATCGTATTTCAGTAAGGGCGTTCTGCATCGACCGGAACAAATGGTAGTCAGAAGGGGCAAGGTCTGGGCTATAAGGCGGGTGGGGTAAGACATCCCATCCACTGTTTTCAAAATAGTTCTTAACCGGAATAGCAACGTGGGGCCGAGCGTTGTCCTGATGGAAAATTATTGCCTCGTGTCTGGTCGCATATTCCGGGCGTTTTTCGGCTACTGCTCTCTTCAAACGGACTAATTTTGTTCGGTAGCGTTGTCCATTAATGGTTTCACCCGATTTTAGGAGCTCATAATACAGCACACCCATCTGATCCCACCAAATACAAATTGGCTGGTTGGCCGGGTTTCACATATGATTCTTTGCGCTTGGGGTTGTCGTAATGGATCCATTTTTCATCACCAGTAACAATCCAATGCAAAAATGACTTCCTTTTATGGTGTTCCAGCAGCATTTCGGAAATGCAAAACCACCTTTCGACGTCTCTCGGCTTGAGTTCATATGGAACCCAATTTCCTTGCTTTTGAATATATCCAGCTGCTTTTAAACATTTTGAAATGGCTGCTGGAGTAACACCCAAAGATTCTGCGAGCTCTTCTTGTGTTTGGCAACAATCCTCATAGAGTAATGCTTCCAGTTCTTCATCTTCAAAATTTTTTTGCTGCCCAGGACGTTCATCGTCTTCCAAGCCAAAATCACCCCTTTTAAATCGTGCAAACCACTTTTGGCACGTTCGCTCAGCTAGCGCATATTCACCATAAACTTCCACCAAAACACGATGACTTTCGGCAGCAGTTTTCTTCATATTAAAGTAATGAAGAAGAACTCCCCGCAAAAACACTTTTTCAGGCACAAAGTTCGACATATTTGATTGAAAAAAATTATTGTTGTCTACGCTTCAAATGAATGACATATACTGGAATGACGTACAATGACAGTAGCTTTCCAACGCATGTTCCAATGGAATAATACAAGTTACGCCATCTCTTATCAAACCGCAGTTATAGACCCAATACTTAAACAACTGCCATATCAATCTGGTTAATTCCTAATAGGAACTTTAACAGAAGTATTGCCGACCAAGAGGGCAGCTTTCCTCCCCGTTTGTTGTTATTTTTTAGGTCGACCCAAACCATACAACGTGAATTTCGCTAACACTTTAGTCATTTACCATCAATGAAACAATTGCCACAAAAAAAATGCGTTGCATCTTATAAAATATTCTACATGTTTTGTATGTATCTTAGCTCATGCGTCATACGCTACAACAAACTTGCGTGGTTTGCCAGCATTTGGATCATCCACTTCCATAACCTTTTCTGCGACTCCTACGCCAAAGTCAAATAGGGATTGACGGTGGCATAAAACAAAATCATATTATCCTGATGCGAGAGAAATTTCTAAGGTTTCCCTTCTAAGCCTTATGATCGTGTATACTCAATGCCATAAAGATACATATACAACTACCCTATTTTCAATATCTTTGAGTCCTTCATATTTGCCCTTGGGCTTTGAAGGTCCTGCGACATATACGATTAACAACAAAGGACTTTTCTTTCTTTCCCTTCAACTACAACTTCTACGTAGTTTGAATTAGATTTTTGCCTTTTTCCAATATAGAGGGAATCTTGAATAAGCCTCCAGAACACATTGCCTTCATTTGTAGAAGGGTAGCGTGTGAACGAATGCCCTTCCCATAAACCCAACTCACATATCGTGATCACCTCAAATTTCAATTCGATTTACCTTTTTCCCCCGGATCCGTAAAAGATATTCAATTCAATTTAGTGCTTGTCCCCCCTCCAGTACATTTGATACAAAAAACTTTCTCTCATATGAGTATTGATTGAGGGGGTGAGTGTCATCCCTCTATTTTACTTTTGCCATCAGTCAGGCATAGTCACAGGCAGAGTTTATTTAGATTTACCCTCAAAGACAAGCGACAGAAATCAGTTTGATTTTGTCGCGGATTACAGATAGTTTTTTTTGTTCTTTTGTTCTACGAATACTCT
This sequence comes from Volucella inflata, assembly GCA_928272305.1. Classification (NCBI taxonomy): domain Eukaryota; kingdom Metazoa; phylum Arthropoda; class Insecta; order Diptera; family Syrphidae; genus Volucella; species Volucella inflata. The sequence continues at coordinate 96,223,418 of OV743720.1, forward strand.
TCGTGAGAATAAAGTTGGTGATTGATTCTACTTTTTTTTTGGATATTGTTTAAACTTTTGCAGCTTTAATATTCCGAGGATATCGGCTCGATTGGAGCGGCTAATGGGCTCAAACGTTGTAAGATTGACCGATCGAAAGTACATGAAGGAACTGAGGGATCGCATAGACGCAGAGTATATCATGCAGCTATCGAATAGGATTAAGAATCGAGAGGTAAGTTGAATTTTATTTATAATAAATTATGCACATCGATAAGTAGTTAGGGAGGCACATGTGTAAATACCAAGTCACGTGCGTATGCTTTAATTAGAAACTAGCACGCCAAGTTCAAGAGACTGCTTTGTTTTGCATGAAAATCAATTTTATTGAGTTGAGTAATGTTAAGGACATTGATGAAAGGGGGTAAATCCAATTGACTTCCACGTGCTTTCAGGATTTTTGAGTGGAAGTGTGTCGGTAGTGAGTGCATAGTTTTCGATGGAATTTGTGAATCTCATTAAAGAGATAAATTAGGTTGTCATTGAGGTTTGGTTTTTAAAATCAGATATACGAGTATCCGTCATTGCACAAGTACCTATTTCTTCAGAATTTGGTTTATGGCGATTGTTCTCTTGTGATTGCAGTTCAGTTCGGTTATTGGAATTAGTGAGACTTAGTCATTTATAGGACTAGCAAAAATGAGATGATTAATCCTTTTGTTTCTATTGTAATTGACAGTAAATTCTATAACCTTATTGTGTAGAAAAAAAATGGTATCGAAGAGTTTAAATATTTATGCTGGGAGATAAGAAAGCTGGGAAAGCAAGATAGTTCCATTCGATATTTCTAAGGCATTTGACAGAGTTTGGCATCAGGCTCTTCTGAAGGAAATGCGTGCAATTGGGATCGATGACTCTCTTCTTCACAATATATTAGAAATCTTGGTGTGCCCCAGGGCTCGGTTCTGTCTCCGAGACTTTTTTTAATATTCATCAATGATCTTTTGTCTGCTACTTCTAATCCAATTTATTCCTTTGCCGACGACAGTACTCTCTGCTTTTCATGTTCGTTCCCAATCTGACGGCCCTGTTCTTCGGCTGTAGAACGGGAACAGCAGCGTATGTTAAGCTCATTAAATTCCGATGTAAACAGCATAACCAATTGGGGAACTACCAACAGAGTGGAATTTAATTCTTCCAAAACACAGTGCTGTCCAATTCTCTTCACTGACGACGCAGTTATACTTAGCGATAACGTTGAAGACTTACAGAATGCCTTAGATTCATGGCGAAATGCGCTAGAGAGAAACGGGTTTAAAATTAGTCGTTCAAAGACGGAGCATTTGACGTGCCCATTTGCGCATCCGTTGCGACCTGTTCCGGATATAATGTTAGATGGAATAGTTCTTCCGAAAAGCACTATCTTTAAGTACTTAGGATCAATCGTTAACATGGAAGCGAAATGTGACGACGACGTAAACCACAGAGTGAGTGTGGGGTGGATGAAATGGCGGGAAAATTCGGGAATCTTTTGCGACCCAAAATGGTTGCTCGACCAGCTCTTATATACGGTTCACAGTGCTGGACAATGTACGAAGCGTTTAAAAACAAAATTACGGCAGCGGAAATGAAAATGTTGAGGATGTCTAGTGGAGTCACTAAACGCTGATAAGCTGATATTGCCACGTTCAAAGAAGATCTGCGGAAAATCCGGTTAAAAAGGCACTAGGAACTACGGTCACTCCAACTGTAAGAAAACGAGGTCGGAAAAAGAATTCCTGGATTTCTCAGATGGCAAATGCGCAAACAACGCCTGGGGCTAACCACTAAAGCGATCCAGGACCGAGCATTATGTAGACACGTTCTGCGGTCTGCGACATTAGCCAACCCCATAATCAAAGCAGCAGCGATACAGTAAACTCGTTAGGCATAAGTTCGTATAACGAGGAAGGGGTTAATAAAAGGATAAGAAGAAGGAAACACAATGCTGTCTGCTGTCACTAAAGGGTAATTCAAATATTCAGCCATTATCCATGAATGTCACTTGCATCGTTGAAACCGAAAAACTTTCCATTCTCGGTATGTGTGTCAATGACAACTTACGTTGAAATGACCATACAATCGAAGTCACCAAAAATGCTGTGAAATGTCTAGGTTTCCTTAAGCGATGTAAGAAATTTTTTTTACGCCCACTGATCTGGCTTTATTGTATAAGGCTTTCATCCGCCCGCAATTAAAGTACAATGCTCATATCTGGTCAGGTGATCCTAAGACTTCTTTGTATCTACTAGATAGAATTCAGAACCGTGCGATAAAATGTGTAGGTGAAGTCAATATTACACAGTCGATTGGCACTCTCGCCAACAGAAATTGCCAGTAGCATTCCGCCCCTTCAAACTTCCGACTGCAACACCCGTCTCGCTATTAATGCTCATCAGTACACCCCCAAGACAACTTTCAGACGTACCTTGAAATATCGTGATTATTGCTAAGCCGAACAACTCGCTCATGCCCTGCCGAGCTCTTTATTTTCTAGCCATTACAACCTTCAAACATTTAAAACCAACGCAAATCGATACCTCTCTTGTCTCCCTTCCTAAATTTCTTTCGCCCGCGCTATGTGCAAACATTATAACTGTACAAAATCCCTTGTGCGCGCGCAAACTATGTAAAAAAAAAACACATCATCAGCTTATAAAAATAATTTTTGTTCCTTAAAAATTTGTCCGCGCTGAAAAGGTTATGAGAACCCTTAACCCTGTTTGCACGCAACACGGATAAAAAAGGAAGAATGAAAATAGAGCTATCGATGCGTGTTGGTCTTAAATGTTTGCAAGTTACAATGAATAGAAAATAAAGAGTTTGACAGGGCATTTCATAACCTAGACGGTTGTTATGGTTTAATTTGAAGGGGAGGAATGCCACTGGTAATTTCAATGGAGAACAAGTGGTGGAAATAACTATAGAACAAGGTGAGACAAGTGATGTGACGTCGGTGTTTTAAGTTGTCAATTGACTGAGTGATATCAGGTGTAGTAAAAGCAAATTCATTATTTATCCAACAGATTGCTTAAGTAATCTGTATCTGGCGTTGTATACATTCTCTCGGACCACATTTTGTAATAAAAAAAACTTCTCTGACAGTTTTGTGATTGGTTGACTCAATTTTATTTGAGAGGCCCTGTTACCGTTTTGTCGACTCCGTTCCGGTAACTTCAATGTCAAAATGCACAACGCTCTGGAAGGCCAATTGTCGAAAATGTCGAGAAAATGTGGAAATCGTCGAATCTAACCAACATGTAAGCATTATTTCGATTGCCCAGCAACTAAATATTACATCATCTACTATAAGCTACCCCCCTACGGCAAAACTCTTAATTCGGACCTATACCGTCAACAACTGACCATCTGAAGGAAGCAATCGGCTAGAAAAGCCCAGTTCTTGTCCATAGTGAAAGATCTTGCTAGTGAAAAATTAGCATCTAGAAAGGCGACTGTCCCAGTTCTTTTTCCAATAGGTACGAGGGCTTCTACGAGAGAGACATAATGAAATTTTCCTCAAAATGGCAACAGGTTATGGCACAAACCATCCAAAAGACTTGAATTAAACGTTTCGAAAAGTAATTTCCAGCCCATTTTAAAGCAGAGTGATTGACTCCAAATGCATGCATTACCGACAACATCTGAAGCCAACTTCAGTCAAATGCCTTAGAAATAGCAAAATGGTTGTAATACGTGTATATCGTACGTTTCCGAAATCATTTCTCAACTGGTTTATCTATTAGAGTGCTGTGTAGCATGATCTTGCGACCATGTTTAGCTCGAACGTTTTGGGCAAAAAAAGTTCAAAATCATTGAACGATTGCGAATTAATGAAATTCAATTATCTGTAAGCATTGTTCTATGAGGAACTGGCTATGTTTACTGAGCATGTTTGGCTTTGACATACATATCTCATGAATTACGCGTAAGCTGTCAAAAATGAAACCAAACCAAAAAAGGGGCCATAGCATAAACTCTGCATCAAATTCCTGATGATGTTGACATGGAACATCCCGTCTGACACATAGGCTCCTACATCTGAGATTGTTAGCAAGCCACTGATAGTCCCTGAAGCTGGAGTTGTAATGGGACTTAAGGCTCAACCATTATCAACATAGGGAAACGTAAGCTAATGTCATAAATGAACGAAATACTCCCTTATGTTTTGATCCAACCGATGGCCATAATACTTTTGCCTGCATAGCTATCTGTCAAAATAAATGTTCAAATTATGAATCTCTCATTGTTGTTGCTTGGTAAGATGAACAAATGCAACAAAACAAAGTATTTAAACATTTTTCTATTAACTTTTAAATAAAAATATGCCATCTGTCAAATTTACATACGCATTGAGCGATTGAGTATGCTCTCTTTTATGTTTGCAAACTGAACGAAAATTTAACGAATCGAATTTGGGCTTATTATGTTTTGTTTTATAAGTTTCTGTGTAATCGCACGTTTGGATATACGTACACATGCGGGCGAATGTTGATTATAGTTCTTAACTTAGTCATTTCTGGTACGGAAGCATTAAAAATGCTGAAGAAAGCTAACAGGGAGTCTGTTATATCTAGTATAAAAGCATTTGAGTAATAGCTTTGAAATATTTATTTAGGTAAACCTTTTTTCTAAACGGAAATTGGAAAAAAAAAATTTGATAAAACAGCTGATTTTTACTGAGGTTCGGTTTGTAGGGTAGAGAAGATTCTCTTCAAAAGCAAATAGTCTGTAAATTGTTTGTAGTATAGCTGGATATATGACATTTTTGTAAAGCGATTTAAAGACATCAAAGCTGGTGTCACCTTGTGTTTGATAAGGCATCACTAAGGTTCTGAAAGACATACTCTACCTTTTTTCCTGATGTGGGGTTGGAGCTCTTTTCATAGATTTCGAAGCATCTGTGACCTATCATGAAAGCCTCCTCTTTCCTTTTATCTTTTCCTTTCTATTACCAATTAAATGTTGATTAGCACACAACTGGGTTGCTATTTCATGGATCTTCAATAACGAAGACGGAATGGATTGTATTTTTCAATCACTTACTTTACGATTTTTAACAGACTCTGTTATCGTCAATTAAGTCGCTCTATCTACAGGTATTTAAAGGCAGCATCTACTTGTGTATTTCGCCATCTACCAAACCTCTCCGAAGTGCCTTTTTTTCTCCCTCATTTTCTTTAAACTCTTTGCGACAATCTCTTCCTTTTCAACTTTAACACAAAGGATACCGAAATGTATTGCTTAAAATCCATTTTATTCATGAATGTGATCTCGTTATTCAAGCAACCAAACATTTGTTCTCAGCATTAAACCTCATTTCGTTACTCCTGCATGTTTCGCATTTCAGTTCAATTTTATTAACGTCATACATCACATCAATTTATTTTAAGGCAACATGCCAATCCACAGAGTAAACATCAGCATACTCTTCTGCAAGGATTTTAAAGTATTTTTTTTTTTTTTTTTTCACCACGCTATTCAGTATAAAATATCCGCTTAAGACATTCACCTAAAAGTTAAATACCTTCTTGAGAAATCACTCCTCCAGCTCTTGACATAATCCGGCAACAGCCACATCAAACTGATTACGTCGTCACCAAGTTAGGATGATTTTCGTCCTGAATCCTTCTTGCGTTACAAGTCCCACGGGAATATTTCAACACTTGAAATCCTTCAAACACCGAATCGATTTTGAAAACAAACATGGCACGACGGGTAGCTTGTAACGTGTAAACAGCTCATTCTCCAGTGTTTTGACAAAAAGCGTCACCCGGCGCCCCATCCTACCACCCGAAAAACCACGACAATTGATTTTGATGCACTCTCAGCACGAAGAGTGCTCCTTTCGGAAATAGCAGAAGCCCAGTGATGTTGTTTTAACGCCTTTAAAGTGATGAAAACAATTGTCCTTGCCATTTTTATTCAAACAAATGGACTTTAATTTTTTCTTTTTAATTTGAAATTGCAATCACGTTCCGTTGATTTGTTGTTTTTTAATTTAACTTTGTCCTAGAATGAGCGTATTTCTGAAGGGAGTGTGGAAAATGAATTTGCAATATTCAATGCATCCTTTGGTTTATGAGTAAAGGGCATTTTGAAAGCTTTACCAGAGAACGACAAAAAAAAACTTCTTAGATTAAGAGAGTACGAAGAAAAACCCGCAAGGGAACAGGGCAAAGAAAATTTGTAGTGAGTGCTGAAGATGTCGAAGGACTATTTTTGCAGACAGTTAAACCCCGATGACGATCAACATTAGCCGAATGGCAAAACGTTTTTATCTTAATATCTGCAGTCCTGAAGATTCAGGAGATTCTCTCGTCTTCATGAACTATACATGTACAGTCATCAGTCTTCTTCAGTCAATTTTCAGTCTTCCGGGTCTTCCTCGGACAACTATCCATAAAAACCAACAGAGACACTCTTAGCCTAATGGGTGAGATGGAGGGATGTATTAAGGAAGTGACACATTTAGGAGTTCTTTTGTGATTTTGTAGGTTTTTGCTGCTATTTAGATCAAAGACTTTGGCGTAGTTGTTTGCTATACGCGGTGCTTGGTGAAGTAAGTTTAGATCAGGAGAATTGGAACGGTTCTTAAGCTACGGGGATTGGAAGTGAACGAAATATTTTACGTTATTCCCGTGCAGTCGATATTTCCAGTCAATTATGTACATCACCGACCATTGCGGTCAATACTTATTTAAGTTATCTTGCAAGCAATGAAATGACTTTAGAAATTCTCATGTCATCAGCCAAATAGAAAGATTAGAATTCGTTAAAACGAGATTTATATCGTTATTAGTTACAATAAAGACAGCTGGTCGAAGATGACTACCCTGAGGAATACCAGATGTTGCTTTAATGGGGTCGGATATTGAGGAACTAAAGATGACTCTCTATTCTCAGTCTCCTAAATGGGATTTGATCCATGCTTCAAAATGAAGGGAAAATTAATTTTTTTTTTACTTTGATAATGATTAGTTGGTATGAATTTTTATCGAATGGTCTGCTGAAATCTATGAAAAGTGAATCGACTTCATCGCCGTCTTCTAAAGCACAAAGCATTCTAGAGACGAACTCAATTAAGTTAATGCATTAAATGTATTAAAGAAATAATGAAGTTGCACATTAAGGCTACAAAAATCTTATAAATTTGTAAAATGTTTAGGAAAGGTTGAGTATTTTACAATTGAAAAGTAATGAAAATATAATAGAAATAATTTATACTCGTATAAATATATAAAAAGTTAAATTACTTGTGTAAGGAGTTGTTTTTTTTTTGAGGTGCTTTGAGTTTCTTATCTCTCTCAGCAGAGTTGTGAAAGAATGCATTCTTTTCAGAATTTCATTCAATTGAATTCAAGGCTGGAATATGGGATTTCAGGACTTCCCTGAAAGGCGGCGACTTCAAAAATGCAATAATAATTCATTTTTGTAGTCTTGGATGAAAGCAATATATTTGACCAATCAAAAGACTGGAAGTCAATTGAATGGAAGTCTTTTTGAAGTAGTTTAACTATATTGAAGTATTTTGACTTCAGGGAAGTCTATTGACTTCATTGAAGTCTTTAGAATGAATTGAAGTCTTTTGAGTGCAATCAAATCTGCGCGCCTTGGGACTTTAGAAGTTTTATTTATCTCTTGAAATTTTATAAATATAATTTAAAATTCAAAGACTTTAGGGGTATTCTGGCTTAATTTTTTTTTATCTATCTGAAACAGAAAATAAAAAACTTACAGCTTGTAGCGATTCCTTGCGTTTTATCAAAACACAATTTTCTATTTAATTCTCATTCTTCGAAAATCTCTCCACAACAAACTTAAAATGCAACGACAACGTCACATCTCTTGTGAGCCTCTGTAAAACCTGGTGAGCGATATTTCGCTCATAATTAGCGCTCAGTTGCTAAGCAGTACCTATGTTTCCTTTCCGCCTTTCTACCAGTCGAACAGAATGCCATTTTTGTGATAGCTCTCTTGCAGGTGCGTGGTGCGCGGAGTGGTCTAGTAGTATACTCGTATCTTTTATAGTGTAAAATAAAATCACAAATTTTCGTTGCAATATTGTTCGTTAATATCGACAAAAAGAAAGATAAGTTCATCAAAATTATAATTAAACCGAGTTAAAAACAAATCTAGTTTCAAGCAAGACACGTGTTGCTAGTAATCGTGAGACATCTCAAAAATAAAGCGTAAATCCTAATCGCACCTGTATGATCAAATTAATATTGGACGAATTCTATGCTACTCATCCCCATATTAAAATCACCTCTGCGCCCACACCTCAATTAAGAAGCTAATTTACTCACCAAGCTATCATCAAACGAAATCACAGTAAACACCCGATTTCGGAACGTTCCAATTTCACCAACTAAAAGCTACATACGAGTACCAACGATAAAAATAAAAAGGAATTAAAAATTGAGCATAGACTTTTCGTCAGATGACTATGATGCTGATCCCTCTTATTCGGATGGGCAATCTAAAGTCAATAAATCTAAAAGGCATTGCCTGACCTTGAATGAAGCCTGTACAACTGAAACAAAACGCAGAAGGCTTGGGTCAGCATCATTCGTGTCGCTTTACGAAAACGAAGCACACTTCGGTTTTAAACTTAGAGTCAGTGCCATTGAAAGCTATTCTAAATTATCGGACAACTCCAAAGAAAAAACAATTTTAAACATTGTTACCTGCGGTAAATTTTTCAAAAAAATAAAGCAGCTTCGTAACATTTAATTTTTTGCAAGTATGTATTTACACATGCATACTTACATACATACCATATATCAGTAATTGCAGAGGTCGCATTGTTACGAACAAGGTGATAAAAAAGGACGACGATTCGTTGTAAACTGATCGTAATTGTCTTTTTCTTTTATTGAAATCAATTTATTATGTAGTTGTAAATTTTTTATTTTCTGTTTCAAATAGATACAAAAAAATTAAGCCAAAATACCCCTAAAGTCTTTGAATTTTAAATTATATTTATAAAATTTCAAGAGATAAATAAAACTACTAAATTCCCAAGGCGCGCACAGATTTCATTGCACTCAAAAGACTTGAATTCATTCTAAAGACTTCAATGAAGTCAATAGTCTTCCCTGAAGTCAAAATACTTCAATATAGTTAAACTACTTCAAAAAGACTTCCATTCAATTGACTTCCAGTCTTTTGATTGGTCAAATATATTGCTTTCATTCAAGACTACAAAAATGAATTATTATTGCATTTTTGAAGTTGAAGTACAAAGGTGAAGTAATTTAACTTCTATTTAAAATGTGAAATATTGATTGGGATTTCAATGAATGCAGTACTAATAGAATGCATTCTTTAACAGCTCTGTCTCTCAGTTTCATCGGAAGGGAGTTCTATAGGCGAGTGGCATGAACTAAGAACTGGCGTTCTGATGTTAAACAGCCGCATGTTGGTTGGATTAGTACAAAGGTTCGCTGCGATACAGGAAACCTCAGCTTACTGTGAAGATAGTCTGGTTGTTGTGTTTGAATAATGTCGTAAATACAAGTCAATGAGAAGTATTGCAGTACATTTTCAAAGGAACATCCGAATATTGTTTTGGCATTCGACGAAACATGGTCGTATCTACGCAGGTTATATATGTATCGTGCAATATTATTGTAGGCTATAAATTAATTTCTTATTGACCTGTAGTCGAGTTTACCAAATAATTCACAGCACTTTTATAAAATTGGCAGTAGCAGAGTTTTTGCTAGAAGAATTTCCGTCTTTGTTGGTGTATAGGAATATGAAGCCCAGAGAAGACGGAGACAGCCATAAACTTTTCCAATAGTTGCACTGATATGAACGTCCCACGATAATGTACGATTAAAGGTAATACCCAGATTTCGAACAGACTCCACATATTCGATGTTTGAGTCCCCTAGCTGTAGCAATGGAAAAGAGGTCAGATCTATGTTATTTCGATAAATAACGATGGCTTTTGATTTCCTCGGGCTTAGGCAAAGGTTATTAGCCTGCGCCCAGTTCAGAATATTGCTAAGATTTCCATTCATTTTTATAGCCCTAAGTTCTATCAAACGTCTGCGCACATATGGACGCTGCATTGTGTACAACATTAGGGAGCTCGTTCACATATATTGAACAAAGAATTGGTCCGAGTATAGACCCTTGTGGTACACCAGATGTCATCGATAACATTTCAAACGCTCGATCTCCAACGACTACGGATTGTTGTTTACCCGTTAGGTATGAATATACCAATTTTTCCGGTAGGGTAGAAAGAAATAGGGTAGAAAAATAAAAAAAAAATTAAAATGGCACACGAGTGCGTGTTCTACCGTATCGAAAGCTTTTGAGACATCAAGAAGGGTTAATGGTAAGCTCATTTCGATCGAGAAAATTTCGAATCTCATCAGTGATAAATAAGAGAGCGATTTTGCAGCTTCGCTTTCTTCGAAAACCCGACACGAGCTTAGCTGATGTTTTGCTAGCTGTTGGATTAATTGTGAAAGTAGATCTGAGAAAGGTAAGGCAGAATTTCCTCGATTGGTCTGTATTCAGATAAATCGCTATTGCCGTTTTTTGGTATGGGAACGATCTCGGCTTCTTTCCATACGTTGGGATACTCAGAGGTAGTTAAAATGGTATTGAAACTGTGTGGTATATATGGAAGAATGACTGGCAACGACAGTTTAATAAATTTAGGGTGTATTTCATCTAACCGAGTTGCATTTGACTTCACTGACAATACCGCCTCCACGAGATCAAGATCTGAGACTCTGAGAAAAGAGAAACTTTCTGAGTTTCTTCTGCCGCCAATGGATTCCTCAAATGCCAAACTTACATCGGAAGAGTCGGACGAAGGGCATGATGTTGAGTGCATTGCGATCCAAGTCATCTGGAAGCTTATGCTCTTGTTTGCCAATTCCTATTTTTCGCAAATTTTTCCAAAGATTTTTCCCTACGTTACATGGATCAAGTTTCTGTTTATAAAAACGTACTTTTGCCTTTCGTACCTCGCAAACCACTTTATTTCGAAGTTTTCGATACATATCGTGTAGTATCAGCAATTTTTATCGCTTCCAACGGTATAGGGCGAAATCTCTATCCTCCATTAGCTTTGAAATAGTACAGGTCATCCAAGATGGGGAATTAAATTGTATCTTTTTGGTTCTGACTTTGACATGAATGTCAAAGAGCCTATTTAAAACTCCTTGGTTGCTTTATCTTTCAGGAAACCGTTCTGATTTTTGCAGATATATATGCAGGTATAGCCTACAGTACGGAAGCAAACGCCTTCGAAGAGACTGGGTATACAAGAGAACTTTGCCATGGGCCTATAATTATAGACTTCGGCCTTACGGTCTTTTTTATGAATAGGAATCTTATTCCTTCCATAGGAGAGGAAAAGTATATAAAAGATGGCTTACGCTGGAAGGCCATCAGGGCCCGACAAAAAATCATCTTTAAGTTTGATAATGTTTTCAGACACCAAAGATGTTGTTATATGGTATTGGGTGAGATGAATAAAGTATCAGTGTGGCTTCAGGCCAGGAAAGTCCACCATCGACCAGATATTCACACTACGGCAGATCTTGGAGAAGACCCATGAGCTTCAGATCGATACCCACCACCTATTCATCGATTTTAAGGCCGCGTATGACAGCATTTATAGAGACGAGCTATATAGAGCAATGTCTAGTTTTGGCATCCATGCCAAACTCGTACGTCTGTGCAGGATGAAGATGGAGAATGCACGCTGCTCCATCAAGGTCGGTAAAGATCTCACCGAGACATTTGATGTCCAGAAAGGATTTAGACAAGGCGATGCGCTGTCATGCGATTTTTTCAACTTCGTACTTGAAAGAATAGTGCAAAACTCACGAGCAAACACAAGAGGCACTATCTTTCAAAAGTCCGTCCAACTACTCACATACGCCGACGATATTGACATAATCGGGAGAAAGCAGCGTGATGTCAGTGGCGCTTTCGGGAGTATTGAGACGGAAGCGGCGAAAATGGGTTTAGCGGTCAATGAGGGCAAGACCAAGTATATGCTGTCAAGCAAAAAGGACAACCAACACCGACGTCTCGGACAGAACGTCACCCTCGACAGATATAACTTTGAGGTAGTTAAGGACTTTGTCTACCTAGGCTCCGCTATAAATACAGACAACGACACCAGCGCTGAGATCAAGCGAAGAATAACTCTTGCCAACCGCTGTTTCTTTGGGTTAAGAAGGCAATTGAGTAGCAAAGCCCTCTCTCGGACAACAAAAGTCACCCTTTATAAGACTTTAATAATCCCGGTCCTGCTCTATGGCGCAGAGGCATGGACATTATCAAAAATGGATGAGGGTGTTCTTGGTTGCTTCGAGAGAAAAATTCTTCGGGCGATCTTCGGTCCCGTCTGCATTGACGGTGAGTGGAGGAGGAGATACAACGACGAACTGTATGGACTGTACAGCGACCTGTACCTAACCAGAAGAGTGAAGATCCAAAGACTGAGATGGCTGGGTCATGTAGACCCCCGAGGGACAGCGCAGTAGAGGAAGGCCAAGACTCAGGTGGCGCACGCAAGTGGAAGAGGACCTCAACCAACTTAGCGTGCGAAACTGGAGACAGCTAGCCAGGGATCGAGCTGGCTGGAGAACCTTGTTGACTGAGGCCCAGGTCCACCCCGGACTGTAGCGCCACCTAAAGTAAGTAAAAGAATAAAGTATCTTAACAGTTTCTCATATAGTTGAAGTAGATATAATCGGTTTAAGGTGTTTGATTAGAAAAAGATTAATTAAAATAACAGAAACTTGCAATGGTTTTGGGCAAAGCAAGAGAAAATTAACGAATAGAATGTTGAAAGGGCAAGATCAATATTTGTTGTTTCAGTAACAAAGGCAAAGCTAATGTTGCTGATGAAGCTTTCAAGTTTATTAAAGTCGTTTCTTCGGAAGTTACATGAAAATATATTTTCAGAGTCAACACATGTGCTGCTATTTGCATGTGAGTATACAGCTGATTAGGGGGGGTGGGGGCGGTACAGTGTGGAAAGTAAACGATCACTCATTGTTCTAACTTCACACACATTGTTCTAACTTCCGGTACAAGGCTTGCAAACTCAATATTGATACCTCACTTCGTTCTGCAGCGATGTAAATATGGTTCTGGCTCGGAAGTTTTACACATGTTTTCTCAGGTATTTCCAAATGCTTTTCAGCGTAAGTGTCACGAAGAAACCCTAACGTCTCAATCCTTTGTTGTGCTATACAGTCCGATCAAATTCAGACGGGAATGCAAAGCCAATGAATAGCTGTATAAAGCACGCCTCAATAGATTCTGTAATATGTGCTCTTAAACTTGATAAAGAATGATCGGTATCGATCTGGACTCTCTGGGTTTTTAGTTGTGTGAAAACTATATCAATTTTTTGAACTCTAAGATTATAGTGGTAGATATTTATGCACAGTATATGGCCTAACGTAATGTTATTGGGACTGATATATCTATAGACGCCGAAGTTAAGAGGGTCTTTGTTTGTCTTTGCATATTTCTGAAACCAAAAAAATCGGGAAAGCCAGGGAGGAATAATCACCGAAAAACCATTTAGTCATTGAGTTCAATAGGAAACTCAGCTCGTTTATTGCAATCAGCAGAATGTGTTGCAGACCTAGTATCCTTTGCACCAACTGTTAGTCTAATACTGGATTTCTTTGTCCATCCTAGCGTCTGGAGTAGCGTTTATCTATTTCCTTCGCCCGATATGTTCCTTTTTAAATATTGTTGAAGTAGTATTCCGTCCCGCAACACTGTGATACACAAATCTGCAATCCACCATCCCCACTTATTGATGGGCTACGCATAGCCTTATTAAGGTTCGAATATTCCATGAGAAATACGAATATTAACGCTTTCTTTACCAAAGTTTGTGGATAGTTTAGCTCACATTCAACCAAGAACCGAGCCATTTTTATAATACAGAAGCAGAAGCAGAAGCAGCTGAATATTCTAGAGACAGACACCCACCTAAGGTAACATCCACCATCATTCATCTTTTTAGAGCTTAAAAATCCTAACTGACATATTAAAATAAAGTTAAATAGCTTACAAAAGAAATCTGGAAATAATGCTGATAATTGTCACTGCCGTTGATTTATTCTAGCGGTTAGTCCTTCCGACAAGGTAAAGGAAATTGATATCTTCTGCTTTCTAAATTATACACTTACAAGCGGATGAATGAAACCAGTAACGGATGGCTACCGCACAGATTGATGCTTGTTCATACACTGGCAGATAGTTGTGTCGAATTACTTCAGTTCTAACAAAAACGAAAGGTTTCGGAGATAGAGATGTTTTTAGCAAAGATCACCCAATGGAGCTTCGATCACACAAAAGTCGTTTCGAATAGTAAACACTAGTAGTAGCATATTACACAGAAAGATTGTAACTAGTTTCAAGTGCTTTTGTAGCAAGGCTTTATTTTAAAATCATTTAAACACTGGTTACTGAAAATCTTCCATTTCTGCGTCATTTTGACACATTTTCATGTAGGTGTACCTGTCTTAGATCACAAATCCTGGCTTTTTTTTTAATTTTATGCATCACCTTCGGGAAAATCGATTGTTTGGCTTTATTATTCCCATCACACTTCTTTCAACTCACTTCATAGTTTAGAGAACAAAAATGAAGAGACATGTAATCTCAATGTTAAACCTTCTTAATCTTCCATCGTAAATAGATCAAAGAACTGGAACGTGAGCGCAACCTTATACTTGAAGGTAAAACAGACGCGATACCAGATGAATTGGCAGCTGATCCAATATTTGTCGTCAACAAAAGGGCAAACGTAGAGATTGTTAAGCGTCGCGCAAAGGTACGTAAGTGTTCATGTACTCGTATTCATATTCGTACACCTACAGACAGATACTCGTACCTGCAATGACAAACAAGAATTTCATCTTCAGTCTTTACGAGTACTAATCCTAAACACTTGCATTCTCATCTTATTGTCACTTTGCTTTTTATCCTTTAGCTCAAAACAAATCGTGAAAAGAATGCCGAACGTCTGTTACGACAAGGACTCAAATGGGAACGTGAACGACAACGCTATGAGGAAGAAGAACGTATCCGCCAGAAAGAATTGACAAGAATCAAGGAAGAACAGAACGCCCTGCAGGAGCAATACCAAGAAGAGGATGCTGAACATGGTTTGGATTTGTTAAGGTATTACAAGTACACAAACTCGTGAAGGCATGTAATATCCTTTTTCTATTTTCCATTTTCCCTTTATGAATTACGATGCCAAAGAAAAATACAACCGGCGTCATCGCTAAATCATTTTGCGCGCTAATTTTCCTTCTCTCCGTGTCGGATTCACACTTCCGCTCGTAGGAGCTGTTAAAGTGAGAAATTACAATACACACTGTTTTAGGGAGGTTGTATGTATGTGGGGCGATGAGAAATTGGGGGTGGGAACATGAATTGTTTGAGTGGGCGTAATGGGAATTCTTTCAAAGAAATTCTTTCCACCCACTGGGGTGAAAGAGCAGTCATCCTTGACGTCACAGAGGCTGGTCGGTCTATTTGTGTTTTCCTTATGTTTGTGAGTTGTGACTTCGATACTACGAGTATGAATAAGAATATGTTGTTTAGAATGAAAGTCAAAAGGAACCGATGAAGGACGCTATACTACTCGTATTCGGGTTTGTTTTGTCCATGTTGTTTAGTGAGAATTTGTTGGTCTTATTTAGACATTTTCTTGTGGCGGGCAAATATGTTGGTCGAGGATTAAATTGCGCACATTCTGACGCAGGAGTAGTTGAAGTCATGTCTTGATATCATTGTGGTTGGATTACCACATTTCTGGAGAAAATTTGTGCAGAGACATTTTCTCATCTGTGTCCATGACAAGTGTTGCAAATTGAGTGACTTATGTCATAAGGCAGAGAGACGCATATTCTCGTTTGAAGGTGGAGAACTGAATGACATTTCATATGAGCTACATTCAGAATACGTGTATTTAAGGATATGAGGTATGATACGAAGCTCTCTTACACATTTACTTTTGCGTGTCAGGAAATAATTCGCTTGCCACTTCTTTCCTGCAATTTTGAAAGAAATTAATTGTAGTCTCTCGGGCTCCTATAAACGTTTTCTATGATTATTATAGAGTTCCTTTGAAAGGATAGTCTACTCGATTAAAGAAGTTAGTGTTGTAATCTACAATCTGTTTGAATGCATCTATACTTGAGTGTCCTCTTACTCTTGGGAGCATTTGCATGATCTGACCTTTTGAGAAAATTAGATTGCGCTAGCATGCTTTATTGTCTTTGTAGTTCGGAAAGGTTGAACGAGGATACAGAGTACATAAATTAATAAAAATATGTGTATTATGAAAACATGGATCCACTTCGATTTTTATAAACTTATCAACTATGACACTAAAGGAGGTCACAATGGGGAGTTTAACGATACAAATACTCCTTCCACCAACACTCGCCTTTACATCAACAACAGCTAGACCAAGGAGGAAAGTTATTTGCTTGACCACGTTTTACAGCTGCTTTAAGAAGGTTTCTGCCACAACGCACAATGGGTTCGTGTTTGTAAAGAAGACTTATGACTCATGGATGACTGTGAGATGAAAATCCCCTCGACCACAAAATTTAAATCAACTAACTTCGCCTGTTTGTGTTCATGATGCAACTTTTCATTGAACTCCTTATAAGTATCCCACAACTAAATTAAAGTAATTTTAACTGTATTGAATGCCAAATCCAAAACATTTAGTTGTATCTATTTTTATTTGATATTATACGAAACTGATGCATTCGCATAACTCTTTTTATTACTTATTGCAAAAACTTTATTTCCTATCGTTTGTTTGTATTTCTCCCTTTCTTCAATTAACATGCATAGACTTCTTACTAACTGTCTTATTTCTTTTGTATTTGAGTTTTTTGTACCCGATTTGGCCAATGCAACAAACGTTTAAGCCGTTGTCTTCCTATATATATATACAATTTTCAGCAAATTATGAGCATCTACTACTTTGTGGTGGTTTTAACATAGATTTATTAACAAATGGCCAAATTCTTGGTGGTAGTTAATTCTCTTGCTACTATTTTCGGACCTGGTTTTTCCCGAGTCTTCTTGACCTGGTAGTTGTATTAGATCATTCTAATGTGCTGCTGCAGCACCAAGTGTTATTCTGCACTATAATATGAATTTTAATGCAAACTTTTTTTAATTTTGCGATTTTTCAGCAATTTATTTATAACAGTCTGCATTATACGGCAAGTTTACTGGTACAGCATTTTCGTTCCCTTGTAGCAGATGTTAATTTTGTTTTTAAATGTAGCTAGGTGAAAGTTGTTGAAAGACATCTCATGCGAGCTTTGCGATAATGTGGGACTTGACTTCAGTTCATTTAATTGTATTTGTTTTTTTTTTTGTCCAATCAGATATACTCGTATTATTTACTACCCTCTGCAGTTTTTCTGTAACTTCCTGAACCGTTTTTCCGACAGCACATGAAGTTGTAACGTCTGCAAATGAAGCAACAGTAGTTTCGTCATTTTATGGTACTTCGTTTGTGTAAAGGAGGATAAGCACATATCCTAATACACTACCTTGCGGTACTCCAGCTTTTACGTATTTAAATGCTAAGAACTCATCTTCTTGCATAATTTTAACATCAGACATTTCTACATGTCAAACAAATTTTTAGATTGCATATAATATACATCATGTATATATATATATCAGTGCTACTTTTATTAAGCACCCGACATAATCGACCATCTGATACTGCTATTTGGCATATTGTTGACCGTTTTCCATAATATTTTCTTTAAAAGACGTAGTGGCACCGAGACGTAATGAAAAGAAGATTACATCCGTTCAAAGGAGGTGTTAAAGAAATTCCAAATTTAACGATCCGACGTCATTCACAACAACTTTGAATGACCCGTAAAATGAAGCAGATCAGGGTGTAAAGGGTGTTCGATAAAAAACCATGGTTATGGACTTTTTCGTTTCCGAATTGAATAGCATGAATGTTAAAGAGATGTGATCACAGTAGGATGGATATAAAGCAAATGAAACAATCAACTTATGTTAAGAAACTTTCGATGAACGCATAATGGATCTATAAATTGGCCTCCAAGATCTTGTGATCTGACGCCTCTTGTTTATTTTCCCTCGACATACGTAATGTCGCTAGTCTACTCTGACAAACCAACAACGATCGATGCATCGGAAACCAATACTATTCGTGTAATTGAGGACATAGGACCACAAATGCTTCAAACAGTGGTCGAAAACTTTTACTGACATTTATCAGATCCAGCCGTTGTGTTGAATGTTTCCCCATATTGGATAAACCATAAAATTTAATATATTGTTCAAAATTAAAGTACAGGCTTAAAAAGGATGCTTTGTATTTCATTAATCCCCTACGTATTTGCTTCAGACCGTCCCATTAGTATTTTATCAGGTTTTTGAGACAAATCTTGCAAAACAAATTTCTGCCCACCTCAATCATTTCGATTTAATATCGACAGTGCAGTCAGGTTCTCGGACCCATCATAGCTGTTCTACAGCTGTGGCAAAGCTGCTTGAAAATATACGAATCCAAAATGATAAACGTTATAACACTCTTCTCTGCCTACTCCACTGCTCAAAGGCGTTTGTTGTACTCGTAGTTGACCATGAAATTGCATCTATTGAATACGTTGGTCTCAACGATAGTACTGTTCGTTTAATAAAGGATTGTCCTACAAATCGTTTTTAATTATTTGTTGTTAATGCAAAGTAGCTAAAAAGTATACATTCAGGGGTTCCTCAGGGTTCAATTCTTGATCTCCATTCACCTCCATATCTGTAGGAAGAGCTGCAACTCATTCGATTGCTGCGAATTTATTTTCTCATGACTCCTTTTTACAATTATCTGAATTCTTCCCACCTCTTCATTGTTTACGTTACTAGGCTTTGAAACGTATTGCCCATCGCCCTCAGTCGAATAACAGACGCTAAGCAACTTAATAGCGAACTTTTCTCATGCATTGTTTTATTTTTGCGGAGGTCTGATGAGCTTTTAAATGAGACATTAATGTAGGAAATGCTTTTCACCGGAAAGAATACGGAGACTGTCATGAAGAAACTTTATCGACTTTCATAAATTTCATATTCTCCTGTGAAAACATCATCGGTATTAATATCGTAAGGCGCCTGGTGCATCACATGACGGAGCCAATAGCTTTTTTAACTCACATTGTGCTCACACTCTTAGTGTCAAAGTTCGCAGAACAATTTAAATGAAATCTTGTTTGTGAAACAAGTTATGCACCAAATTGGCACCTTGTATGTCAATCAACTTCTCCGCAATAAATTCGTAGTAATAATTTCGTACGCAATAAATTGATTTCTTGATGGCTTGTGGGGGCTGCAGCACCATTCTCTTGAAGCCAGAGCTCGTCCAGACCCAATTCATTAAATTAAAAAATACAGTGACCTTTTTGGGATGCATTGGTTTTTCGTGATTTTCGAAGTGCTTTTTCGGTCCTTAGAAACTACAATCTTGTTTATTCACGTATCCATCCATCCAAATTCGATGACAAATTGTCCTGGCGATCTAACCTCTAGTTAACAAATCGGCGACATGGTAGATGTTCGAAAGGCTTCAATTGCTGTGCAATTTGGTTTTATAGGTATGAAAATGAAGATGAACTTTTAAATGCGCTGTAAAGTGCCATAAGTGAGGCCCAATCGTTGACTTCGGCGACGAATTGACGTGCCTGACTGGTTTTGAACACTTTCGCTCACAGTTATGATGTTTTGGTCTGCAAAAGATCATTCATTTTTGGATTTCGAAAGTAAGGCTAAATAAAACTCATACAGCGATACATTTTTGATGAACATTTTAATTCAATTTAAAGTTTGGACTTTGCCACTAAGTGTGAATACCAATATCATTCAAATGGCCGCCTCGGGAAGATTCGCAGCACGCGATTTTTTTGAGTTAATTTTTAACCACTTTTTCGCACATTTCGGGCGGTATTTCAGCCATAACTTGAGTAATGTTAGTTTTTAATGCGTCTAGAGTTCTGGGATTATACGCGTAAGCACGGACTTTATCGTAGCCCTACAGAAAAAAAACGGTGTCAAATTGCATGATGTTGGTGGCCAATTGACGTCGGTAAAACGTGAAATTACGTGACCAGGAAACTTCTCACGCAATAAAGCCATAATTGGTCGTGTTGTGTGGCTTGTTGCCCTGTCCTGTTGGAATTACATATCGTTCAAATCATTATCTTCAAAAACAATCCATTATCATTCGACCATATCGCTCCGAATCGACTGTAATCATCCGCCTATTGGCATCTTCGAAGAAATACAGACCAATGACACCTTTCGACCATAGAGCACACTAAACAGTCACTTTGTCTGGATGCAATGGCATTTCTTCGACCACTTGTGGGTTTTCTGAGCCCCATAAGCGGCAATTTTGTTTGTTTACATACCCACCGAGTGAGAAATGTGCCTAATCAATGAAGAAAATGTTGTTCGAAAAATCTATGTTTATTGTCTGTTGTTCCAACGTACAAGATGCGTATCTCCGGCGTTGTAAATGGTCAGCAGGCTTCAATTGTTGCGTAAGTTGGACTTTTTAAGGATGGAGATGCAAATCCAAATGCAAAATACGCCATAGTGAGGTGTACGAAACGCTTAACTGCTGCGAACGCTGGGAAATCGATAAATTCGGATCATCAGCAACACTTGCACTTCCAGCAGCAATATTTCTGACTGAGCGTGCATTACGATGATGCACAGGGCTTACGAGATCAGTAACGCTTTCTTTCTCTTCAAATTTCTCCACAATTTTAGCGATTGCTTGACAATTATGACCGACAATTATGACGACCATAATCATCGCGAATCAGCACTTTTGTAAGCGATCCATTATTGTAAATGGAAAACATTCAGCTAATATTATGACACTTCAAATGTTAGCTGAGTTTCGCAAGTGTCAAATGCCACCGTTACCAACTTGAAACTACGAAAGGAATGACCCTGTACATGCTGGCCGAGCATGCTGATATGGAGTTTGACCTGATATCGAACCAGTTTCTTAAAAAGGCGTTGTTGCATGGTAAACTATTCCATGACTAAAATTGCCAAAGATTGTATGACTTCTGTCAAAAAGATTAACCACATTGAATTCAGTAACTGATGGTAATTGACAGGCAACAACCACACCATCTGGATGCCACCCTTTACGTCTACTATTCAAGAGCAATTATCTAAAACCGATTATGATGATTGCTTTCAATTAAACTTTTTAAATGTCTTTCAAATATGTCAATTTCGATTGACTTTGTTTTAACATTTTTTGTTTTATTTCTACTCTTCTATAGGATCAATGACACCGAGTGGCAAGACTGTGAGCACAACTTACGTGAGTTCCTAGAATCTGAACGAAACAAAATGAAGGAACGTTCATGGCTTGTTGCAACACCTTATTCCTCGGATCCTCAAGACATTGAAAACATCATTCGTGCCAGGTTTGTTCCTCCCAACGTTATAAAGAGTATACAGATATATCAAAAATTGTATATTTTAGAAAGAAATTCCGCAAAACCGAGCAAAGACTTCGTCTTCAACTAGAGGCATCTGCTGCGTCGAAATCTAAAAAACCACGAAATACGAAATCGGTAAACTCCATTTTTCAGTTCATTTATAAAATTTATTACGAACTTTTGTTCATCTACAGGTCGTTGCCAGGGTATCGATGATCCTTTCAGCCGTTAGTGCATTGACAAAGCAAAAATATGGAGAAGAATCAGAGTCCCATGTATCTATACATTCGGGTGATGATGAAGCATCTGGAAGTTCGACTAGCCTACAACAAGATACTGGTCCAAGTATCAAGGAAGTCAAGGAGCAGAAAGCCAAAGAAATAGAAGCTCACTTAGAAGCTAAAATAGAGAAGGGCCACTTCCCAACCAAGGACCAAATGTCATCCAGATGGGATGATCCTGACATTGCAAGGCTACAAAATGCATCCGTAAGTTAAAGTCTCAACGAAATGAGCTCGTCTATAGAATCACCTTTTCCAGAACATAAAAGAGCTCTACCAAATTGCTGAGAAGATTATTTTGGGTGGAATAGCTGACGAATTCATTCCCACAGAAGATATGGATGTGGAGGACGATGACGAGGACGAAGACTAACTTTTAGCAAAACAAGCTGAACGGAGGCACCCACCTGATTAATTTGACACCAATTTGCTGCCGCACACCTAATCAGTTCATTAAATAAATTTAATTAGATAAACTTTGCTGTGAAAATAGTTTTTATTTCTTGGTAATTAGCGAAAGTGTTTCCAGATGAGTGTTATCTCACCCCAACTCCATGAGGGTGCAGTGCAATTTCATAAAACGCAATTCATTCACTTGATATAGCTCGGCTTTGTTGTACTTATTTGATTCTCATTGCGATTGAATTTGATTTGTGATAGCAATTTTTATTTGATAGATAGATATGGAAACTTTGTCTGCCCTATTCTTGGTGAAAATTGCTAACAGGGCTTTATTTGCATATTTCCATGCTTTTGAAATCTTATTATTAGGGTACGTCCTCCCTATTGACTCGACGTTATGGATCATACGTAGTAGCAATATATACGAATATGCCTTAAGTTAAGAACATTCAATCGGAGAAGATTGAAACTCAAGTTTGCGGCTTTTTCTTCACCTTCAATTCGCCACTGTTTTACATCTCTTAATGGCTAAGCTTAATATTTTATAGAGGCGTAGATATGATGTATTGAAATCTTTTTTTTGTTTCGCCATACTGAAGTAGCAAAGTAGAAACGAAGTGAATTCGTAGGTGCAAGAGGGTCGCTTAATTATTTTCTTTTCTTCGGTGACTTAGGTACTAATATTGTCAATGACCAAAGGACTTTGAGCCCGCTAGGTGCTGAAATTATTTTTAGAAAAAAGCAGATGTTTTCCGATTGCCATACGCTTCGATATCCTTAAACACTATTTTGTTCTTTAACCTTCTAAACACGATTCTTGTTTTGCTTTTCCCCTTGTCCTGCACTCTTTTTTAAAAGTTTTACTTAAAAGTTCTAGTCTTGTTTCGCAAAGCCTTGTGAATGTATCTATCTTCGGTCATCCTCCTCATAATCATCTCTCTACTCAATTTCTGCCAAGCTTTTCAATCTTGATGTGATTTAAGACATTTCTTGTTAGACAGTGTAGTTCTAAATTTACCATCTACAACAGAATCTGTGTTGACAGGTTAAATGTTGTTTGTTGTTTAAGTGGCACTACAGTCCGGGTGGACCTGGGACTCAGTCAACAAGCTTCTCCAGCCAGCTCGATCCCTGGCTAGCTGCCTCCAGTTTCGCACGCTTAGTTGGCTGAGGAGCCCTTTCCACTTGCGTGCGCCACCTGAGTCTTGGCCTTCCTCTACTGCCCTGTCTCTCGGGAGCGAATTCGAAAACTTTTTGGACCGGAGCATTGGTGTCCATGCGCTCTACATGACCCAGCCATCTCAGTCTTTGGATCTTCACTCTTCTGGTTAGGTCCATGTCGCTGTACAGTCCATACAGTTCGTCGTTGTATCTCCTCCTCCACTCACCGTCAATGCAGACGGGACCGAAGATTGCCCGAAGAATTTTTCTCTCGAAGCAACCAAGAACACCCTCATCCATTTCTGATAATGTTCATGCCTCTGCGCCATAGAGCAGGACCGGGATTATTAAAGTCTTATAAAGGGTGATTTGTTCTCCGAGAGAGGGCTTTGCTACTCAATTGCCTTCTTAACCCAAAGTAACAGCGGTTGGCAAGAGTAATTCCTCGCTTGATCTCAGCGCTGGTGTCGTTGTCTGTATTTATAGAGGAGCCTAGGTAGACAAAGTCCTTAACTACCTCAAAGTTATATCTGTCGAGGGTGACTTTCTGTCCGAGACGTCGGTGTTGGTTGTCCTTTTTGCTTGACAGCATATACTTGGTCTTGCCCTCATTGACCGCTAAACCCATTTTCGCCGCTTCCGTCTCAATACTCGCGAAAGCGCCACTGACATCACGCTGCTTTCTCCCAATTATGTCAATATCGTCGGCGTATGCGAGTAGTTGGACGGACTTTTGAAAGAAAGTGCCTCTTGTGTTTGCTCGTGAGTTTTGCACTATTCTTCCAAGTACGATGTTGAAAAAATCGCATGACAGCGCATCGCCTTATCTAAATCCTCTCTGGACATCAAAGGTCTCGGTGAGATCTTTACCGAACTTGATGGAGCAGCGTGCATTCTCCATCGTCATCCTGTCATACGCGGCCTTAAAATCGATGAATAGGTGTGTGTATCGATCTGAAGCTCATGGGTCTTTTCCAAGATCTGCCGTAGTGTGAATATCTGGTCGATGGTGGACTTTCCTGGCCTGAAGCCACGCTGCTATGGACCTATCAGGTTGTTGACGAACGGCTTCAGGCGTTCACACAATACGGCGGATAAGATCTTATATGCGACAAACAATGCTGAGGTTCCATTCATCAGGCATACTTTCGTCCGACCATGTTTTACAGATGTGTTGGTGTATGCTCCTTACCAAGCCATCGCCTGCCGCTTTATAAAGCTCGGCAGTCAGGCCATCCGTTCCAGCAGCTTTGTTGGACTTAAGCTTCGATATAGCTATCTTCACTTCATCCAGGTCGGGTTGACGGAATTGTTGGTCATCATCGTCCAGGTTGAAAGGTTGATTTTATCTGACAGCGGTATCTGGACCGTCATCGCCGTTTTACAGTCTGCAGAAATGGTCATTCTAAATCCTCAGCATCGACTACGATGTTCCCTTGTTCATCTCTACAGGCTTCGGTTCGGGGTTTGTTTCCGTGGCATGTTATCTTTACCTTTTGGTAAAACTTCCGAACCTCATTCCTGGAGTAGCATCTCTCAATTTCCTCGATCGCGTTCTTCTCATGCTCTTTCTTTTTTTCTCCTGAGAAGCCGGTGTTCGTCTCTCCTCTTCCGCTTATAGAGCTCATGAGTAGCTCTAGTCCTCCTATGCAGCACCGCTTTTTATGCATCTTGCATCTAGGCATTCGTCATTAAACCAGAGGTTTCTTTGTGGTGGTCGAGTGAAACCCAGTGCATCAGTGGCGGCGTGTCTGATGGCTGTTTGGCAGTGTTGCCACTGGTCTTCGATGCCTGATGCTGGCGGCAAGGGATCTCTCAAGAGATTAAGAGAGATTCGATCGGAAAAGGAAACCGTACCTTGGTAACAACAAGGCAATGGTCCGAGTCGATGTTGGCTCCTCGGAACCTACGGGCATCCATAATACTGGAGGACTGTCTTGCGTCGATCGAAATGTAATCAATCTGGTTGACTGTTGATTGATCAGGAATTCTCCAAGTCCCCTTGTGTATATCGAGATGTGGGAACCGCGTGCTAGCTATGACAATGTTACGCCCCGCCGCAAAGTCGATTAGCCTGAATCCGATCGTTCCACCAAAGATACCCTCTCTTCCTAGCTTTGCATTAATATCATCGAGGACAATTTCATAGCTAGGGCATTGCTAGTAGATCTTGTTAAGAAGCTCATAAAAGGTATCCTTGTTGTCGTCATATTTCTCCTCTGTGGGGGCATGCGCTAGAGATTCCCATCTTATACAGCTTGTAAAAATGTGCTTCACGTCCAATAGAATCAAAGGCAGCACGAAGGTAGAAAGCGTGTAACTTCTTGTTCCTTCTTTTGAAACTGTCCGCAATATTTGTCGGGGTGAATATTAGGTCTAAGGTTGAATAGTTTCTTCTGAATCCAGCTTGAAATTCATTCAGTTTTTGTCTTGCTTTCGATCCACTGCGTTAGTCTATTGAAGATTAAGGCACTGAACAATTAAACAATTTGACTGACGTATTCAGGAAAGAAATGCCTCGATAATTTCCAGGATTGTCGTGCGATCCTTTCTTGTGTAGAGGAAAAAATATTGTCCTTTTTAAGATCTCTGGAACACTCGCTGTTTCAAAATTTTCTATTGTATTCGTTGGTTAATGCGGACAGAAATTGAACTGAACATTTTTTATATAATTCTGCTGGCACACGTAAATGAAGCATCTTAAAACTCATCTTCAAAAAATGGTGCGGCATACTGTTCACTAGTGAACCAATATTTGATAACATCTTTAGCTACTTAGAGTAGAGAGTCGCTAGATATTATCTAACGCGGGCAGCTTCATCAATGTCTGAACATGCCTCAGTCAACTTTTTCCATGTGGCACGGTATATAGCTGACTAGCTCTTCTTAGGCACTGTTAGCTCTTTAAAACTTGTGGCAAAAGCCTATGCGGGACTGGATGGAGTAATAGGGGTCTCACGTATCCAAGATATCTATAATAGTCCTTGAGAAGGGTTTATTACTCAACTGTCTTGAAATGTGGATAGTTGTTGGCGACAGATCACTACTATTTGTAGTATTCGCTCCTCACCTGTACAGATCTCTGTGCGTATTATGCTTGCTTGCGTTTTTTTTCCTAACCGTTTGATGAACGTAGTTCCTGAAACAAAACCTTTCCATTTCCTCGAATGCTCGCCTATCACCTCCTTTTTTCACCAAAGAAGCCGATGTTCTTTTCTCCTCCTTCCGTGTAGCGCCGATTCATAAGTAGTCACGGCACATGTACTGGCCCGTACTCGTTTGTCAATCAAGATGATTCCTGCAGGCAGTCGAATGAAGCCCAGTACATTAGTTGTGATATTTCCGATGGCTATTTGGCGTTGATGCTTCTGATTTCGATCACTTTATCTAGGATATAAGAGCATTGAAGATAGGTCGAGATATACACAATTCGCAAAGGTTTTAAAGTTTTGATGCATCTGCAGTGATTCACAATGTTAAATCTCGTCTATATCTACAACAAAGTAGTGGTTCAAGCGTATATTAGGTGCTCATGTGTGTGAATTAGGTTTAGGATCATGGTTCCTTCGTGAGAGCCATTTTAACATCGTACAAAGGACAAGTCTCGTCGATTTGTTGAGGTGTTTCGTTTTTTCTTTAGTAAGCGTGAACGCATATCAGCCTGATTTCAGTGAACCATTCTTTCAATCTTTGCTACAATGCGACTACGACTTCTTGCCTTATTTTGCAGCTTATAACGAATCCGTGTCTAAATGAACGTTGCAACGCCAGAGCATTTAATGGATAGCGGTGTCTGTTGTAGCAGCTTCAGACCTCATACAGATTAAACCCCTTTGTTATTTTTTTGTTCAAATCTGTCTGCTCTCACTTGGATAATCTTATTGCATGGCTCATTGAAAATTCTCGTGCCATCATCTAGTCTTGGAAAGAAGTTCATATACTCACAAGGGATATGCCTTCCGACGGGTGAACTGAACTTAGCCACCTGTATTCATTCTATAAGGCTTAGAATGCTAGAAACAATTTTCAGATGCTTCAATGTTAGATCATTTTTACATCGAATATAGAATCGGATGCTAGGTGTTGGCCATGCGAGGAATGGTCTGTGATAAACAAACTCAACACGCTTTGAAGAGAAGCTCCGTATATTCATAAATTTTCTGCGCAAACTCAAAAAGATAAATAATTAGAGGAAACTTTTAAGTGCCCGAACAGTGCCCGAGGCAAAAATATTTAACTAACGAGTTCAGCAAAATAAACTTCAGCAGATTATACCTTCAATTCGAATTTCAAAACATTAAGAATAGTTTGGAGGAGCAGGCAAAAGGAATATTAGAAGGTGCACTGACAAAGTCTGACTTCATACATATTGAAAAGTATGAAAGGAATGATTCATTTTTATGTGCACGCAACAGTTTTATGAACATCTTGTGTCCAAGATGCTAGATGCCTACATAGGCGGAAGAGACTGCAAGACTGCATTTCAAACTCTGTGGTTTGAAACAAACAAAAGAGCATTCGACAGTAAGGTGTTTCAAAGGCGTTAGACGATCGTAAGGAATGTGATTTAGTGAATCCTCTCAAGATGTGGAATTGAAATTTCTTGAACCGAAAGTTGAACCTTATTATCTGTTCCAGCACTTCTGAGAGTGATGATAAATTTGTGAAGCACTATCTATGTAGCGTCAGTCTTACACTCGCATTGTTGGTCGGGTACTCAGTATTGGTCTGGAGGGTAATGCGTTAAACTATCGGAGAACTGAGAAAGGTCATGTCAGTAAAAGAGACATTTTACTAGGAATATGTCTACATTGGTGTAGTTATTTGTCAAAATCCCTTCCTTCCGAACAAAAAGATGGAAAGATCCAATCACAAAAAAATTAAATAAAGTTAACTTGTGGCCTCTGCCCAGCACCTTTAAAAATTTTACTAAAACCTTTAAATCCGAACGAAAAAATTAACAAGGACTCTTCTGTTTTATTTGAAATTCCTGTCAAAGGTTGGCTTGTTTTAGTTTGAATTTATTTACAACAGACAGCAGCAGAAAAAAACATAGAAGCGTGGAAATTCCGAAGGTCACCTCACTGCATTTTGCAGTCCCTGTGAATTATTTATGCCAACTCACTCGTCCCTCTTTAACACAGACAACACCACCATCAAATACCCAGAATCGGTGTAGTAGTATGGTTAGAACTTTTTCAACCGAAACACCAACTCATCGTTAGTGGTTGGCAGTTGTTTGCGCTTTTACTTAAAATACTTGACAGTCATAGTCAATGGGAATTTTAGTGAAACTTAAACGTTGGCATGCCATGTCAAGCCACACGCACTGTACTCGTATGGATGTTACTATTGCCCTTCATGTTTTGATGACGTTTCGGTAATTAAATTTCCAATGACCTAAATGAGACAACGTTTTGGCGCCTGAAGTGTTAACCACGGTTCAATTTAGAATATGTTAACTCTGGCTATTGGTATGTGGGTTATCTATTCTGGTCATTTAGTAAAGGTTTTCGTTGTGCTAATGAGAGAGAAGTGACAAAATGCGCTTATGAAAGGCCATAACGATTTTTGGGGTTTTACGACACTTGAGTTAGTTGTCAGTGGTTGACGGGATTTTATATGTCATTGAGTGTTACTGTCATAAACGTGCGTGGGAGGTGTAGTTTCATACGACAACAGAAGTTAAAGTTGGAATTATGTTCATATTTTTCGGGGAACCTTGTTACTCTCTGGTTAACAAATGCTTCCCTTTATGTTTAACGTGTTTTGGTTTGAAGCGTACTCGAGAATTTGGGGTATGTTAGAGAGTTTATTATACCGTTACACGGCATTTATTTATTTTTATATGGGTTTTCCCTGAAAATTAAGTTTTTTGCACTGATTCTTATGCGAGGACTTTGGGTGTTTCCAAGGCTTTAGACAAGAAGGAACAATAAAACCCTTAGAAACAGTCAAGCCCCCGCAATGAAAAGCACTTAAAAGTCTCTCTACTGGCAGTTATATACATACTCGTATATGGATGGACTAGGGTACTGAAATACAAATGATGGCAGATGAAATAGGTGAACGGCAGCACTCATTTCATCGAAATCTACCAAAGCCTGGACTTATCAGATTTGGGTTTGTGCGTGATGCTCACAATCAGACTGCGTTAAAATCCTCTAGTTTCAAAGTTTCGCTTAGGGTTAGGACGGATTTACTGTTGGTGTCTCGAAAAAGTTACAAAACATAATGGAACTGGAAACCGTATTTCCTTTCGCAGTATGAGGCAGATGCCCACACCGCAGTGAAAGTGCGATGGACACTTAGCTTATGGCTAATAGACAATGCTACGTCCAATAATATATTTTTATGTGATGTTAATCCCAAAAGCAAAGTGCTGCCGACAAAATGTCTGTAGACGGGATTAGACTTTTTGACTTTGGTAGAGCTACTAGGTTGGGTGAAAAGTAACCTCCTTGGGAATGAAAATTTTTTTTTTTTTTTTTATTCAATATTGTCCCCTTTTAGCTTGATACACTTATTCCAGCGATTTTTCAACTTCTTGATCCCGCCCGAAAAGTAATTTTTCAGAAGGTCTGCAAAATACTCCTCCGTGGCGTCGATGATTTCCTCGCGTGGGCCGAATTTTGTATCGATGAGCCATCTTTTGAGGTTTGTTTTGCAAAAACAAAATTTTGTTTTCACTTCATGTGAGGCCGTTTTGCAGCGATTTCGTCCTTCAATCGCTCCAATAACGCACAGTAGTACTCGCTGTTGATGGTTTTTCCTTTTTCGAGGTAGTCCACGAAGAGTATGCCATGACAATCCCAGAAAACCAACGCCATAACCTTTCCGACCCATTGAGCCTCCCTCGGCCGCTTCGGAGCACTCGTGCCAGCTGCAGTCTGTTGCTGGGCACTCATTCTGTTCTCTGGTGTGTAATAGTGGATCCAGGTTTCATCAACAGTTACCAATCGACGCCAAAAGTCCACCCGATTCCGCATCAGCAAGTCCAAGCACTCTTTCGAAGTGCTCTCGCGTTCGTGTTTTTAATCAGGAGTGAGCATACGCGGCACCCAGCGGCAGGATAACTATTTCATGTGCAGAATATTGCTCAAAATATGTCGTGTGCGCTCAGTTCTAATCTTTGTGGTATCTGTTAGCTCGCGCACCTTCACTTTCCGGTCAGCCAACACCATTTCATGTATTTTTTTGACATTGTCCCCTGTAACCGCATCGGAGGGCCGCTGCGAATTTGATCAGTGGTGGAGTTGTGGCCACCACGAAACTCTCGAAACCAATATTTGACGGTGTAATCTGACGGAGCATTAGCCCCATAACGTTTATCCAACTTTTCTTTTGTTTCCTTCGCCCCCAAAAAATAATGTTTTATGAGAGAACGAAAATCGTCTTTGCCCATACTCAACATGATGCCAAACACGTCAGCAACAATCAGCTGTCAAAACAAAACTAAAGACAGTATCGCACTGAAATTTGGCATATTTGCCTAAATATGAACGGAATTAAAGGCACCAGAACCTTTTTTGCAGTAGCAGCGCAATCTGGCGGTCAAGGAGATTACTTTTCACCCACCTAGTATTCCGATCTAACTAAAGCTAGAACACGGAATTCGTACCACGAATGACCTTAGTCTACTATCTAGCTTCAACCAAGGCACGTCCCCGGAGATTTAATGAAAGGGAATCCCTCATTTATGGTAAACTGCATAAACAGACCAGAAAACCCTAACCGATAATATAATCGTACTCAGGCGGTCATTCTGTGGCAAAATTACAGAAGGCGCTGTAGCAACGCGACTAAGAAAATTCTCTCAACCAATCCTACGATGCTTTGCTGTTAGGGAGAGTACGATCGCTCTTGGACAACCTCGAGTAATGGAACACTCAATTTGCTACTAGACGCTCACTTTCAAGGTAGCTGCCTCTTCATGGCCAGTAACAAACTTAGTAACACCACTGCTACAGCCATTAAGATTCACGGTGTGTTGTAAAGTTTCAAACCACACAATTTTGCTGGACGGTATAATTCCTGCCAAGCTACAAATGTTCTTAGATATCATGTTGTGAATCTAAGTGAATATCATGAGAAATTGTGTAGATTTGATCATTAATGCCGTCCTTCTATGATCTAGGATTGATCCTTGATACGGTTCAATAAACCTTCTGAAAAGTAAGTCTTTAAAATGGCTCTACCTTCAGTGGCTAGGAACATTGAAAAATCCTTACATTACATGGTCTCGTTCCTGTACATAGACGGTGCCCTTAACAATGTGAACACACTCTGCTGTTGCGCTGTTAACTCTTATAGCAGATGACTCAATTGGAGAGTTGATCAGTCTTAAGCTACATAGCAGAACTATAAACTTCAATTTAGGTGAGACTGCTGCTCCTTAATATGTCAGCAGAGGTACGGCACAAAAAAGTATCCTTACACACATTCTCCGGAACTTAGTGCCGATAAACCTGGAAGAGGATGGAAGCAAGATGGTTACTTAGCAGATGACTTTGTCGTCATAGGAAAGGATCTCAACACAATTAAAGAACTCTCACAACAAAATCTTAACAGATTTACATATTCTTCACTTATCACTGTGGATAAGAAATAAGCCCAAATAAAACTGATCTTGTCCTCTTTTCCAATCGTAGCCCATTCCTCAATCAACTGTAAGCTAAGTCATATCAGATACAGTGATCTCAACTGAAAATCTAATTTTGAAGAAAGCGTAAGAAAGCTAACGCAAAAGTAATTGAAAACAAATGAGGCCTTTAATCTTGCGTTTCCCAACAACTATATGTCTCGGTTGTTGCCTGGCGAATAGCCTAAGACAATACAGTCAATCCAAGCTTGAATCCTTTGCAGTCTTCCATCCTCTGCAATCTCGGGCAGCCTGCCTCCTTGGTCTTAAAAATGGAGATTCGGCCTTCCTTCTCATCTCTCTTAACTGGATCATTATCGTTCATTCGCTCGATATGGACCAGCCAATGTATTCGACGTTTTTGGCATTTTGGACTACATCCACATCTTGATACAGCTCATATACGAGTATGTAGTTCGCGGTTGTTTCTTCTTTTCCATTCGCCCTTCTCGCACACAGGACCAAAAATCCATCGAAAAATGTTTCTTTCGAAAAAGTGAAGTACTCAGAGCAGAGTATAGAGCTCCTGACGAAGTGGAAGTGGTGAGTCTCGTCTTAAAATTCATTGGCCTTCTCCGAGATTTTTCTCAGTGTGAAAATCTGGTCTATAGTCAATCTGATGGGGCGGAAGCCACACTGATACGACCCAATTAGTCCGTTGCAGAACGGTTTGAAACGTTCACACAGTACGATAGATAGGATCTCATATACGACACTAAGCAGGTATATACCTCAATAGTTCTTGCAAGAAATAGGATCGCCTTTTTTGTAAAGGGGGCGTATTGAGCTGATAGGCCAGTCACCAGGTATGCTTTATTCCACCTATACCTGGTTTTTGATTTGTTGCATGTGCCCTACCAAATCATCGCCACCGCATTTGAAGAGCTCCTTTGGTAGGTAATTAGAGCCTGCGGCGTTTTTGTTCTTAAGCTTGTTTTCAGCTTAGTCAATTTCTTTTGTACTGGGTGATGGAACTGGTTCTTCATTGACTTTGGTCTGGATTCATTTCTTGCACCTTTCGAAACTTTCTTCTAAATGTGGTCTTGTAAGAGCTTGAAGACTTTAAATAATAATGCAAGACAAAAATGTTTTTGGAATGAATTTTTTATCATCATAATCTGGTAGATAATTTCATTATCTGGGCAATGAGTTACATGGCCCATTCGATCAGTCTAATTTTTCACTTCTTTTTTCAATAAATCTGGCCGTATGGCGTCAATGGTGGCTTGAATATTGGCTTCCAATACTTCAAGAGTTGCTGTTTTGTCGGCATAACCCAATGACTTAACATAGCCCCATAAAAAGTGATCGAGAGGCGTTAAGACGTACGAACGAGGGGCGCAGATAACAAGACCACTTCTGGAAATAAAGTTGACACCAAATTGATTTTGCAATAAATTGATGGTTAAGAACGCTGTATGGCAAGTTCCACCATTTTGTTGAAACCAAATGTCGTCGATGTTTTGCTGATCAATTTTTGGAAACAAAAAATCAATCAGCATGGCTTGATAGCGCCCGCCATTCACCGTAAAGACATTTTAGCGTCTTCTTCAACACTTCGCGCTACAGCAGCAATATTCCCTTCGGTGCGCACATTTCTTTTTCTTGTTGATGGTTTTGAATCGAAAAGAGTAAAATTAGTGCGAAAACGATCAATAACTGCACCAATTGCTTGCTCACTAGGCCAATTATGCTGACCGCAAAATTGACGAAGTGCTCTAGAAGCGTTATTCTAGCGGTAAATGATCCATGATGAGTTGTCAAACCTTACTGAATAGAAATATTAACACAGTTTGACATTGACAGCTTTCAAACCATAGACAACAACCATCGAAACTTCCCATGCAGCTAATACAACAGCTTTTACAATGTTCTAAACAATATAGACCGGTACAAAACCAAACTAGTTTCGAGAGTAGGAAGATCACAGTTTTACATGTTATCACATCGTCGAACGTCAACTGTTACCTAATTTGACCTATTATCGTGTGGCTCAAGACCCGCTCTCAGGCGCCCTACAATGGAGTAATATGTGTGATGACATTCTACTTCATGTAAAGCGTCGATTAAAGGATTTCCTAGTGACATTGAAGTGGAAACCGGAGGCAGTTGGACAAAGACTATAAGAAAGAAAGAAACTCGCATAAGCCCTATCAAGTTCGAGTTGGAGCTTTTTCAAAAATCCCCCTAAAAAGCAGTGAGCTAAGTTTCTGTCATTGAGTGCAGGACTTTTTTGTTTGGGCAGAGTATCTATGTTTGGAGAACTTATTTATCAAGAACCAATATCGTGTCTGTCTGTCTAATCAAATATAGGAACAAACAATAAAGTACTCGTATTCAAGGATATGAGTAAATTGTTTACTGTTGCCTTTGTCTTCAGAAACACTGTATGGAATACATTTCTGTGTATGTAGATTTGTAAGTTGCTATGGGGCTTAAGGTCAACTATATATGATTTCAAGTAATGTTACTAGGAGACCATTACCGTTCAACAATCACATTTTAATTGCTCATTAATATCACTAAACAAATGATAACGTCATCCTTCCACACTTAATTTAAAGGTTATTACCACTTCACAGCAGCAAACAATGGCACCCCTCTCCACGAAGAGCAATATACTAATATATTCTTTATCGGATTGTTGATCAAAGTTCAATTGAAACCCCCACCCACTTAGAAACTGATCTGATTAATCATATATAAATCCCAATAACCAGTAAGTACTCCCAATTTGTCATCGACAAATATTTACAACCCCTGCTGCACTAGCCTCGCAACCTACACCCCAGTAAATCGACAGCAAACAAATTAAGTTAAATCATTTTAGATAACCATGTCGATAAAGGCAAGGACCACGAGTAACACTTGACAACTGGATTAACTCAAATGAAGCGTGAAATTTGTATTTTTGGGTCCTTAACCGCTGGCGCTACCCACGCCCGCGTCAAGTACGAATATGTTCAGTGATGACGAAATATCTGTCAAATCTATTGTGACATTGGCTCATATGTCAGACATTTGGTGTGGGTGGTGGAGAATGGAGAACAACTAACTTATCTGCTTAGTCGAGTGGAAAATACATTTTCTAAATATTGGTCAGTTGATAGATTTTTTCGCTTTTTTTCCAAAGTTTTTTTTTTGGTTTGTTTTGGTAGACATGGAAATTATGAACGACTTGCAAGTAATTTTGTTGTGACGGTTGGGAAGTAGGGGTGGAAACCAACATCGATGTGTAATTAAAATTAACGATTCGGTAGGACGTAGTCGTAGGTCATTTACGAAAATTAGATTGTCCTGCCGGTGGCAAGTGATTTGAGAAACAAGAACGGATTTGAAATTGATTTTTTATACATTGTAACTGCGTCATTTGTAAGGTTCTACAGGCCGCCTTATTTTGGAACACCAAAGTGGGTAATGTCAAGAGTTTGCTAATCATTAGAGTGACACAATTATTTTGCATTCGGAGTTTAAGTCGGCACTCGGCTAGAACCAGATCTTAGATTAGCTTGATACTCCGTTAGAGAATTGTTTTTGTCCACCCATCTATGCAATTCTATGAAAGAAGACGCAGCTCTTTACACTTTGTCTCTCTATATGCATTACGTCTTTGAAATCGATGAAAATATGCCGTGTATTGGTTTGAAACTATCGTAATGTGAGAGCCTTATTTGTGGGGTTTATTGTCCTAAGACCACATTTTTAGAGCTGGTTAGACTGTCGGTGAAAGGTCTTAGACTTCCACATAATACGGCAGACAGGATCTTTTATGAGATGTTAGACCTGTAATTGGCACAAGTCTGGGAATCCCCTTCCTAAAAATTGGACAAACCATGCTGAGGTTCTATTCGTTGGGCGTACTTTCGTCGATCGATATTTTAGAGATGATTTGATTTATATAACGGATCCAGTCACTGCTAATTTAAAGAACTACCCTCATCTGAGTTGAATGGTAGTATGATATTATTCGTCCTAATCGTTCAACAGTCTGCAGAAATAATATTCCCAGATTCTCAGCAGCAAACGTGGTTACCGTATGAGGCTTCATTCTTACTTTACTTACTTACTCTAAGTGGCGCTATAGTCCAGCAGCTCGATCCCTGGCTCCCTGCCTGCAGTTTCGCACGCTAAGTTGGCTGAGGACCCCTTTCCACTTACGTGCGCCACCTGAGTCTTGGCCTTCCTCTACTGCGCTGTCTCTCGAGAGCGAATTCCAAAAATTTTCGGACCGGAGCATTGGTGTCCATGCGCTCTACATGACCCAGCCATCTCAGTCTTTGGATCTTCACTCTTCTGGTTAGGTCCATGTCGCTGTACAGTCCGTACAGTTCGTCGTTGTATCTCCTACTCCACTCACCGTCAATGCAGACGGGACCGATGATCGCTTGAAGAATTTTTCTCTCGAAGCAACCAAGAACACCCTCATCCATTTCTGATAATGTCCATGCCTCTGCGCCATAGAGCAGGACCGGGATTATTAAGGTCTTATAAAGGGTGACTTTTTGTTGTGCTACTTGCTCTCAAGTGCCTTCTTAGCCCAAAGAAACAGCGATTGGCAACAGTTATTATTCGTTTAATCTCAGCGCTGGTGTCGTTGTCTGTACTTATACCGGAGCCTAGGTAGATGTTCTGCCGGAGACGTCGGTGTTGGTTGTCCTTTTTGCTTGACAGCATATACTTGGTCTTGCCCTCATTGACCGCTAAACACATTTTTGCAGCTTCCTCAATACTTGCGAAAGCGCCAATGACACCACGCTGCTGTCTCCCAATTATGTCAATTTCGTCGGCGTATGCGAGTAGTTGGACGGACGTTTGAAAGATTCCTCTTGTGTTTGCTCGTGAGTTTTGCACTATTCTTTCAAGTACGATCTGCCGTAGTGTGAATATCTGGTCGATGGTGGACTTTCCTGGCCTGAAGCCACACTGATATGGACCTATCAGGTTGTTGACGAACGGCTTCAGATCTTATATGCGATCTTAGAGACTGATGCCTCTGTAGTTGGCGCAGTTCAGAGGGTCTTCTTTCTTGAGAATCGGTAAAACAATGCTGAGGTTCCATTCATCGGGCATACTTTCGTCAGACCATATTTTACAGATGAGTTGGTATATGCTCCTTACCAAGTCATCGCCTGCCGCTTTGAAGATTTGAAGAGCTCTGCAATCAGGCCGTCTGCTCCAGCAGCTTTGTTAGATATAGCTGACTTCACTTCATCCAGGTCGGGTGGACGGAATTGTTGGTCATCATCGTCCAGGTTGAAAGGTTGATTCTGCCTGACAGCGGTATTTGGTTCGTCATTGCCGTTATACAGTCTACAGAAATGGTCTTTCCAAATCCTCAGCATCGACTGCGATTCTACTACGATGTTCCTTTGTTCATCTCTACAGGCTTCGGTTCGGAGTTTGTTTCCGCGGCATGTTATTTTTACCTTTAGGTAAATCTTCCGAACCTCATTCCGGGAGTAGCATCTCTCAATTCCTCGATCGCGCCCTTCTCATGCTCTTTCTTTTTCCTCCTGAGAAGCCGGTGTTCGTCTCTCCTCTTCCGCCCATAGAGCTCATGGGCAGCTCTGTTCCTTCTATGCAGCGCCGCTTTATATGCATCTTCTCTCTGATGGCGTTTTGGCAGTGTTTTCAGTGGCCTTCGAAGCTTGATGCTGGCGGTATTGGACCTCTTAAGGCATTAAGCGACACTCGATCGACTCCGATCGAGGCCTCCTTCTTATCCTTGCTAATTTCCATTCAGACTCTACCTACCATTGGCAACAACTTTTCAAAATCAAGGGCTTCTTATTTCCTTTCTTATTTTTTCTGTAGAGCTCACATTCTTCCCTTGTTTTCTGCTTATAGAGCTCCCGAGCTCCTTTCATTCTTTTCTGTAGGGTCGCATTTTACATGCACTATTTTCCAGATTTGCCTGTCTGAATTCATCACTGAATCAAGGAATTCTTTGTTAGCAAGGAACTGGAACCCAGTCGAAAGGTTTGGGGAAGCTCAGGTCTTGTTCCCTATGTCCTTTGCTTCTGCTGACGGTAAAACTGCATCCGAATAAACGCTGCAATTGTCGCACTTCTTGGATGGTAATCGTGTTTGCTTTGAGGCAGTCGATTATCTCCTCTAGTTGTTCTTTGTTTTTTCTATAAGCAAATAATTCTGTGGCTTAAGAAAAAACGTCTTAAATATTTGAATTCTTAAAGTTAAAGGGACTGTCCTAATCTCAAGTTTAAACATGAACGTCAGGTCCGTGAACTCACTAATCAAACTCTTCAATAATTCTTAAAGCAATAGATATCCGGATATGTTGTCACACGAAATCAGTTCGGAAAAACTATGTTCTGGAATTAATTCGAAGTACTCGTAGTTTAACAAAATCGAAGCTCATCGATTACACTTTTCTGTTACACGTGTCTTGCATTTATGTTAGAGAAGTTCTTCAAAATAGTTCGCCAAAAACGGTTAGGCACTTTCAATTTGAAAAATACTCACCATGCAAAAATTCCCCACTGCGCCAATTCTCTTTCTCACACAAACAAAAGCAATCATTGAAATCCTTCTTAGGGATGAGACATCTACTACGGAGTTGCTTAGCTCTCGATATACCAAGAAAATGTACTTTCTTTGTGTAACGTGTTTACATACGTGTGTATCTTTCGATGGCATACTCGAAACATTACTCAGAAAAGCGGTATTTTGAATACATTTCAGCAAAAAAGGTGGACTCTTCGTTAAAAGGTGAAGGAGCAGTCGTCTTTTAGAAACTTGGAATTTTTGCATTTTTAAAAAGTGTTCCTTCTCCTTAGATGTGTTAATTGTTCAAAAATGTAACCTTCATTCACTTGGAGAAGAGCCACTATCTAATGTTGAATGCTACGGAATCAGAGTCTCCTTGAGGGGTCCACTGTAAAACTTACTTAATCAACGATTGAGAGATGGAGGATCTAATACCTTCTGATACCTTTAGCCATTCTAGATGTCTCATCCCTTGTGCTCATCTGTTTATGTATGAGTGATGGAAACTTTCCTCGTTTTTATGAATGAACTCTAGTTAAACACAAGCTAAACCCAGGTCTTTCCATCCCACACCCACCCATTTACTCGCACAAAGTTAACAAGGACTGAGGGTTGATTTTTTTTTGTTGCTACGATATACGAGTAAATATCCCTGTGGTTGTAAACTCATTTTCTATTGTAGATACGATAAAATATACGTACTAGTATCTCTCAACTCTCTCGTTTCATTTTTCCTTTTTTTGTTTGACTGTTGGACTGTTGAGCTGTTTATAAATGACGGATTCTTGGCGCAACATCGCATTGTTCAACAAGTGGTCTCGAACGGAACGGAAAGCGCTTAGTGACTTTCAGTGAAACAATTGACGGGATACAGTGATACACGGTTCATATCAAATACAAGAAGTGTTGAAGAAGTGTTAACTGTTGCAACGAGGCAAGTTTTGTTAAAAAATATAAAAAAGAAAATTAAGTGCTACAGTCACATGATCGATATTGCACTTTTAGTGCAAAAGATATAAAAGTCTTTGTGCGTCAGTAGTGTTTAATTGGATTGCAATATTATATGTATCTCATTAGTTTTTTAACGGATTTTTATCGAATTATTACGATTTCCCAGTTTAACTGATAAGAAAATTAATACCCTAATTGGAACGGTACATTAAATATTTACACACGGATATACAGAGTGAGATATTATTATTCTTTTTTATAACTTTGGATTTGGAAGGGACCGATAAGTACCTACAAAAATAAGGGACAGTTTCGTCATTTTTGTGCTTGATTGATAGTGAAACATTAGTCAAGGACTTTGAGATAACTGAATTTTTTCTTTCATTCCCCCCAGTTGGTGTTAAAAAAAATTCCCAAATAAGTGCGCACTAAAATTTATTTAGTCTTAAAAACCCTTTTTTAGGATATAAATTTGTTTTTCGCCATCTGAGATCTGAAAGCCGTATTAAAATCTGAGAAATAGGGTTTTGGAACAGATTTAAATTTTTGTAGACCTTCTTTACCTATATCACAAGCGGAAATCGGTAAAATCTTCGTTACACCATAGCTTGACCTTTTTAAAACGCAATCATAGATAAAATTTAAAATTAATGTCGTGATGTTATTTTTATGCAGTCCGTAAAGGGCCATATTTATGTCGAGTCATTAATTTCTGGATATTCATCTATAAACCTGTGTTATTACTCAACGGAGACTCAACAATTATTTCTAGACGATTTCATGTTTTTTTATTTGTAAGAGATTTCACAAATCGGCACTTCATCTATTTTCAAAAAAAAATTTTGTTAATAACGTTTATTTTAAAATGCCGA
Source organism: Volucella inflata (assembly GCA_928272305.1). Taxonomy (NCBI): domain Eukaryota; kingdom Metazoa; phylum Arthropoda; class Insecta; order Diptera; family Syrphidae; genus Volucella; species Volucella inflata. The sequence goes on from OV743720.1 coordinate 96,263,802, forward strand.
AATAATTATATTTAATTTCTTTTAAATCTGCTCATCAAAATTGTGTCATAGTTGTGATATGAGTTTTGGACGAAACCTATTCAAGCATCTTTTTCAAGAACACTTTAAGTTCGTTTAACTTAAAAAATCTTGTGGTCTCCAAATTATTGAGCCCTTTTTGCATATTTTTATAAATTACTCTCTGTGTCGATATTAAAGTTAGAACCAATACCTGATACAAGCTTGGATTTCCTTTAAGTTGGTAAAGTCCATGGTTTTTGAAAATAATTTTTCGCATCAGAGAGGTACTCCTTTGAAACTTGGGAATATCACAGAACTATACAGACTTAAATATGGCAATATGGAAAAATAAGGTGAAATAGTAGTTCTTAACGGATACACGCTCTATAAATTTTTAGAACAAACTTAATTTATTTTTAATAGGCACCTCTACACATATGCTCCTATATTGGTTGAAAAACCTACTTGATATTGGATGGTGCAACGAATTCGGAAACTTTAATGTTCCTGTGCCTCAACTAACAACTCTGTCCCTTCCATTTGCACATTCCACGTTGGTAATGGTAAATTTTTAATTGAGTGCACCACCTAAGACATGGCTCTCCTTAATCGCATTGTCAATGCCACTGTGTAGTCCTTTTCGTTGCTATACCTTATTTTCAAAATTTCAAAAACGTAAACGGGACCAAGAATCACTTAAAGAAGTAGGCCAAGGCCTTGGTCTAAATGAAATATAATCACACGCCATTAGACATGGTTCCGGGGATATGAAGGCCTTAGCTGGCTTTGGAGTTCTAATTTTGGAGGTCCTGCCTCCCTTTTTCAGCAACTACATTTCCTTATAACCAATTGTCTCTGTATTAATTGAATCTTAAAGTGAGAAATGACATGATCTTGGGGTATTCACAGTTCCAGTAAGCGAAATTTTACGTCCATCGAACGTTTTATTAAATAAATCGACTGTGGCGCTCAGTGTATGAGATGCCCCGCTATTTTGATGGAACCATATCCCTTGATTGTTAGTGCCACTTAATTGGAAAACGAAAAGGTCATGCATCTATAGCTCTCATTATTGATTGCAACGTTACCAGCACACCAAACAGTGAGTTTTTATGGATCTAACAGTGTCTCAATGGTGGTGGCGATGGCGCGATGGTTAGCTCATTGGACTATCACGCAGAGGGTCCGTGGTTTAATTCCCGGCATCGCCAATAATTTTTCGAATCGTCATCACCCTTTCGGCGGGCAATGGCAAACTCCCGAAAGTAAAATTTGCCTATGAAAACGCTTCTAAGGAGTGCCGTTCGGATACGGCGATAAACTGTGGGCCCCGCTCAGATGTGACAAAAATGACAACAGGAGCAACACAAATGAGTGTCAAGAAGCTAGGCCATGGCTCATACCGGGCTGTGTTTTTTTTTTTTTTTAAACAGTGTCTCAGAATGAACTTCTCCATTCCGATTCGACAATTTTTCGTATTAATGAGGCCAAAAATGAGCCTCATCTCTATAGAAAAATTTGTGTTGACAAAAGAAACCCAATAACAATCTCGTTTTTGGCCTGCGCATCAAACGTACAAAGCGCACGACGATCAAGTAGCTTAAGTCTAAGGCTGCCTGCTTGACAGTCCGTTGGTATATGGATGGAAAAACCTTACATATCCTAACATGACTGTACTGCGAATAGATATCTTTTTTATAAAAAGATGAAAAGGTGTTAAGGCAGTGAGAGCTTCCATGGTTACTGTAGGGCATGCGTTCATTCCGGCGGCGATGCTGAGTAAACAAATCTTTGTAGCCGCTACAGCTCTGGTATGACAGTTTTCGCTTTTGTTTTGTTCCACTATACTACTCATGAGTAGGTGCTGATAGGTCGTATGATCATTGAGTGCTTTTTGAGATTAATCTCCAGGTCTTACCATATATACGACAGTAACCCCACCTAGCTTTAGTCGCTTTGGTAATTTTATTATAATTTTGTAAATTCCAATTCAGTTTTGTAGCGAAAAGATTTTTGTCTTCGCTGGAGTGTCCTATAACGTTAAGTGAGATCTGGTCAATGTCAACATCCAGATTTTTTTCCCAAGTGCAAGAATGAGTAGAGCTTTACTGGAGTTAATTGAGAGATTTTCATCAACACACCAGTCGTTTAATATCTTTAGCATGGCCTGCATCTTATAGAACAGATGTTTCGGACTATTGCGTCTTCAGATTTATGTAGTTATTTATTTTACTTGGATGATCACATCACTCAAAAGCTTACATTGCTCATCCGAACTCATCTTTACTCACTTTTGAATGAACCCTCATTTCTGAACCTTAGGAAAGTGTTACTGATATCACTCTGCGTCTTTCCGATTCGGTTGGTTACTATCGTAATTAAAATGTATTTCAAAAGGTTTTGCACATTTTATGACAACGTTTGAAAACTATTAAAAATTGCTCCCGAAATTGTGAGTCTTACTCCAATTTTCGGTCATAATAGTTCTCCCACCATACAGACCGTGCATGCTACAGTGAAGAAATTCGAATCAACATATTCACTATTGATTGTTCCAGTGCCAATGAAACAACGTACCGGTTGAAGTACCAAAAATATTGCAACTGAAAGTGCTTCAGTTAAAATGGAGCTTAATCAGTTGATTCCAAATCATTTACAGGAATCAGTTCACATTGTGGCGAGTTTTGCATAAGGATATTGGCCTAAACCCTTTCAAGACAATTCACCTCAAGAATTAAAGCCTCTTATCATTCGAAGTGCCGAAATTTCTCCTATTGAGCTTGAGTTTGAGCTAAAGTTTTAGGAAAATTTTAATTTCGTCGAAAAATTATCTACGGCGATGAAGTTCATTTCTGCCTTCATGGCTTTGTCAATAAGCAAAATGTTCGCTATTGGTCAGCAACGAATCCACATGTGCTTCAAGTGATTTCATCGCATCCACAAAAGTAACTGTTTGGTGTGAATTTCATGCCGGAGGTGTGAGTGTGAAGACTAATTTTGGCCACAATTGGATGAACTTAACATCATTTACGATCATCATGCGATTACAACAAAAAGATTAGCATATGCCGCAAAGCTGGCCAAACAATTGATCATATGGAATGCGAAATTATCAATTATCCGACTGACATGTGTGGAAGATTGGTGGTGGTGGCATGGGTGGTCATTGAACGAGATCAAATTCCATACTTAAATCTAACTATACCTGAAATAATTTGCAGCCCTATATCTTAAGAAGTCACATCTACCAATTACATCAGAGCGTATTAATTCTTAGTCTTTCAATTATAACTTTAATGTAAATATTAAAAAAAATGCATTAGGCATTCGCATACATAAGTGCCGCAGAGTCGATATCTTATGGAGCCATAGTTATGAGAGTCTTGTCTTTCCTACACTTATCACCGGTAATTTTTTTGTGTTAGATATTGCTATATATAATTAAATGTAATAATAATTGGAATACAAATAATTTTTCGCCGTTTGACAAAAAATGGCCAGACCAATAAATTACGGTTGAAATTTTCAGACGGCGAAAAAAAAAACGACAAAACCTAAGTTTGGACATTTGTCACCACCATAACATTGAGGTATCAGTGAATTTGGATCAGAATCACATTATATTTTTTAACGAAAATGTCGAGTTTTCAGCCGAATAAGAGTCATTTGAGGGAACCTTTGAAGAAATCTGCAGCTGATGCACAACGATTGCTTGTAGAAACATTTGGTAAGGCAGCTTTTATGTGCTTTTGAGAAAAGTTGTCGTGGGTGGTTTTAAAAGTTTAAAAATGGTGAGTTTGATGTCGAAGACAGAGAAACGGGCCGAAAGTGTATGAAGACGCCGAATTGGAAGCATTATTAGAGGATGAGTCGTACCAGCATGTAAACAGCACATGTAAATACTGCTTTCCAGGCATAAACGAAAGGGTTTTTTACATCGTAGAGTCACAAGTGATGAAAAATGAATCCCCAATAATAACACAAAGAAAATGAAATCATGGGGACTATGTGGCCATGCTACAACATCGACAGCCAGGCCGAATATTCATGGAAAAAACATATGTTATGTGCTTTTGATAGAAAACAGCTGAAACTTATTTGTATTACTAATAAAATATTTGATTTCCAAGAATTGCTAATACGAGTATCTGACAAAATCAATCTCAAGATGACTGTTATATACATCGGATGAATCCCATCTATTCCTACTATGTTCGATTTTATTACCATTACCATTATTATTAAAAAAGCAAAAGATACTTTTGTTGGCACAACAAATCCACCGGAACACAAATTGACGGGGGCTCCAAAAGTTGAGAAGTGATTAAACTCATTCCAATTGAATTTCGAACAATTCGATCTCACTTCCCAATCCTAAACTCATGAAGGTTATCTACAGTAAACGCAACGCTTTTTTTATGAAAAATAATGTCTTCAGAAATACGGCTATTTACTCGTACTTTTGCATCATTACTTCCCTTATTTCGCTTGCGGCAGCCCAGAAAAGCTCGTCAGAAAACAACGAGGGCGGGTCAATAAATCCGTGACTTTTGGATAAAACACAGTTTTTTTGATAAAAAAATAATTTTATTTTTCAACGTAGTCTCCCTTGAGCTCTATACACTTTGTCCAACGCTTCTCCAATTTTTTTATCCCTTCGAAAAAAAATGATTTGTCGAGGTCCTCAAAATAGGCCTTTGTTTGCGAGATGACTTCATCATTGGAGTCAAATCTTTTTCCACCAAGCCATTTCTTCAGGTTTGGGAACAAGAAGTAGTCGCTCGGAGCCAAATCTGGAGAATAGGGTGGATGAGGGAGCAATTCATAGCCCAATTCATGGATTTTTGCCATGGCAACTGCACATGCGTTTGTGGTCGACTGTGAGCAAACGCGGCACCCATCTTGCGGAAAGCTTTCTCATGCCCAAGTGATCATTCAAAATTGAAACCACTGAGCCATGCGAGATCCCTACGGCTTCCACAATCTCTCGCACTTTCAATCTTCGGTCGGCCAACACCATATCGTGAATTTTTTCGATTGTTTCGGGTGTAGAGACCTCAACTGGGCGTCCAGGACGTTCGGCATCTTCAGTGCTTGTACGGCCACAACGAAATTCAGTAAACCACTTTTTTACCATTGAAATCGATGGTGCAGAGTCCCCATAGTATTTATCAAGCTTAGCCTTGGTCTCGGTAATGGTTTTTTTTCGCAAGAAATAATGCTTAATAAGCACACGAAATTCACTTTTTCCATTTTCTCCTCAAATTAGTGAGTAGTCTGATAAAAATAGCTGTCAAACACAAACTAACTGACGCAGCAAGTTTAAATTTTGACAGGAGTCAACTGACAGATGCCTGTTGACAGGAGCAGTGTTGCTGTTTCAGTAAAGAGGTCAGAAATTCAAAAAGTCACGGACTTATTGACCCGCCCTCGTACATAAACGCAACGCTTTTTTTATGAAAAATAATGTCTTCAGATATAAGGCTATTTACCTTCGCATCATAACTTCATATATTTCGCTTGCGGCAGCACAGAAAAGTTCATCGGAAAACTATCTACAAAGAACGATAGATACTTAAGTTACAGCCAATGTACAAAAAAGGAGCTAAAGTTAAATTATTGTATATACTCGAATAATTATTGAGCAAAACATATTCAAACTCTTTAATGAATATTATCATATCTTAATAAATGAAGTGATCCAAGATAGAACGGCCTGTAGAAACGTTCCAAGTCCTTACATTTAACTGACTTTACAAGCGGCGCAGTAGTAATGCAGACACATAGGAGAAATACATACTTATGTACAGCATTAGATATTACGAGTTAATAAAAAGACACAAACATCTTTATTTAATAATACGTATTGAAGTTTAAAAATGGTGCATATCTGCGGACATTATTTTCGTTTAATTAAACTCTCTCACTCCTTATTCAAGTTCAAAATAGGAACAAATTGATTTCTAACTATAAACAATTCTCAAAAATAAGAACAACGCCTCTTCTTGGTATTTGAAACTTGAAAGCGAAATCATTTGCATTTATTATCATATTTTAGAATTAATTTTTTTATGTATTTGTAAAATACCTTAAACAACTTAGGGCGTAGGGAACTTTAAAATGAAATGCTAATTTCAATAAGGGCTCTTAGAAAGACCACAATAGCAAATATCAATATTTATAAAAAAAATACGTAGTGAATGAAGTATTTTAATAAATGAAAACGAATAAGTTGTTGGCGAGTCCGTCCGGGGCCATGGTCTGAGAACTGTTCACGTTTATTCACTGCATATTAATCGAGTAGAATATTCATGTAAATCAATTCATAGTAAATTTTTAGAACATTTTCATTTATTTCTTATAAACAACTAGCTGACCCATTAAGCGTTGTCCTGCCCTGAAAAAATTGTACTTTTATGAATTCTTTGTAAAGCACTTGTAATTTATGTAATTATAATGCATTTGTTTCGTTATAATATAGCATCCTGAAGGCTTGAGAAAGTTCTAAAAGAAGAAACAAAATCTTCATTCAGTTAAAAGGAAAATATTTGAACACCCAATTTTAAAGTCATGTTTATATATAATGGTACATACAAAACTTTTACATGCAGCAGTTGATCGTGCCAAGAATCTAGCAAAAACTATACTCACCGAATTTTTCGAATTGTCTAATCGTCCGGATAATTTCGATGCTTTTGCACGAATACTACACTATTCCAAAGTACCACGCTATTTCACATGGAATCCAACAAAAAAATGGATGCTCTGCAAGCAAGGCAAACCAATTGATCCATGCCCCGGCCTATTCAAATCAAACACTTTGGACCGAGTATATACAGTCAATTCAAGACAGACTGAGTGCTTCTATCTGCGACTGTTGTCGGTTAATGTCACGGGCCATTGTAATTTCAAGATATACGCAAAGTATATTTATACGTAAACGTTTAAAGATGCATACCTTGCACTCGGGTTGCTCGAAGACGACAATCACTGGGTCGATATGCTTGCTGAAGTAGCATTGGTCTATACAGCAACACAAATTCGCTATAGTATTCACTACATGTTTCTCAGGAAGAGCTGACAAGTTGTGGGATAAACACAAAAATTCAATGACTGACGGTGCAATCATCATTCATTCATAACATTCAGCGACGTTATGTAAAATGAAGCATTGATTGCTATCGATCTTTGCGTTGTCTTATTATCGGTAAGAGGTTGTTCCATTTTATCGATTACATTCGATCAGTTTTATCGATCATTAAAGCATTTAAACATACTTACAACACATTTTTTATTTAACAACCAAAATATTCACTAGAAATAGTTTTTATGGCAGAACAACATTTGCCGGGTCAGCTAGTGTTACAATAAAAAGTTTTGTAAAAGCCATGCTTCGATGTCAGTAATGTGTGAATGCAGCCTTTTCTTTATGTCATCTTTGACATTTCTAAAGTAGACTCATGAACAATTTTAACCATGCATAGTTACGCGCTATCCAAAGCCTACGAATAATAATGGAAAAGCACCGAGATTCGTCTAAGGATTTACACATGGTATTTATCGACCTCGAGAAAGCATTCGATCGAGTGCCTAGGGATCTCATTTGGGCCGCGCTGAGGTCTCAAAACGTACCGGAAACGTATGTTAGAATAATACAAGACATGTACGGAAACGTGAAAACTGCGGTTAAAAGCTCTGCTGGACTAACGAGAGAATTTCCAGTTAATGTCGGAGTGCATCAAGGAAGCGTACTTAGCCCTTTCCTCTTTAACGTAGTATTCGACTATCTTTTAAAAGACTGCATGCGCGAAGCAAATGTAACGCCAATTCTCTTCGCTGACGACGCAGTTATACTTAGCGATAACGTCGAAGATTTACAGAACGCCTTAGATTCATGGAGATTCATGCGCTAGAGAGAAACGGGTTCAAAATAAGTCGTTCAAAGACGGAGCATTTGACGTGCCTATTGGCGCATCCATTGCGACCTGTTCCGGATATAATGTTAGACGGGATAGTTCTTCCGAAAAGCACTATCTTTAAGTACTTAGGATCAATCGTTATCATGGAAGCGAAATGTGACGACGACGTAAACCACAGAGTGAGTGTGGGATGGATGAAATGGCGGGAAAATTCGCGAATCTTTTGCGACCGAAAATTTCCACTTAAATTAAAGGGGAAACTCTACACCACGGTTGTAAGACCAGCTCTTATGTACGGCTCATACTGCTGGACAATGTACGAAGCGTTTGAAAACAAAATGACGGCAGCGGAAATGAAAATGTTAAGGATGTCTAGTGGAGTCACTAAACGCAATTGTATTAGATCTACGCGTATAAGAGGAAGTCTACATATAAAGAATTCGGTAACCGAACAGCTTGAGGCGAATAGAATAAGCTGGTATTGCCACGTTCAAAGAAGATCTGCGGAAAATCCGGTTAAAAAGGCACTATCAACTACGGTCACTCCAACTGTAAGAAAACGAGATCGGAAAAAGAATTCCTGGATTTCTCATATGGCAAATGCGCAACAACGCCTGTGGCTAACCACTGAAGCGATCCAGGACCGAGCATTATGTAGACGCGTTCTGCGGTCTGCGACATTAGCCAACCCCATAAACGGAGCAGCAGCGATGCAGTAAAAATGGGAAACTCGTTAGGCATAAGTTCATACAACGAGGAAAGGGTTAATAAAAAGATAAGAAGAAGAAGAAGATAGTTACGCGCTAGAACAATGCATCAAAGTTATTCAAACTTATTTTGAAAACGTTAGATCGTTAAGAAGTACCTTTTGTAAAATTCGTAGTTTCTTTTTGTAAATAATCATCCAAATGAGTCAACATTTCAAAGGATAGTGAAACAATTTGAAGAAACTGCTTCGAAAATTTTTGGTACACCAAAAAGTGGACGCTCTATTGAGAACATTGCTGATGTAGCACAACATCGATATCAAGACGTTCTCCGGATGTTTGGTATAAATAAGGATTTATATTTGCATTCTCTGGGATAGAGCAAGAATTGAAGCCAAGAGATCCCAATCAACGGAGAACTTCCAATTGGCTCTGAGAACATGGCACTGGTTTTTCAATCATCGTTAGTGATGAATCGTATTTCACATTAGATTAACTCGTCAACAAACAGAATTATTTCATCTGGGAAGAACAAAGTTGTCGAATAATTTCTGAAAAAAAAACGAGACTAGTACCACCACAAAAATGTAGTATTTGGTGCGATTTTTGGGCAGGTGGTATCATTGGTTAATTTTTCTTTGAAGATGCAAACAAAAGTGCTGATACTGTCAATGAAGAGTGCCATAGACGAACGATTAAAAATTGTTTGTGGCCTCAAATTGAAAAAAATACATATATAAGATCCTTAGTTTCAACAGGATGGAACTGCAAGTAACATAAAACACTTGAAAGTTTTAAGCTTTTGCGCTCTAAGTTTCCAATACGATTAATTTCACGTAATGATTACATACACTTCGATCTTTTGCTAGCTGGCTCCACTTTTGCACGCCTTTGCGTCCCCTTCCACTTTATTGCGCCACCTGAGTCGCTATTACTCGGTGGCGTTTTGTAAGGCTTTTCGGACCGTAGCGATGGTGTCCATACGCTCTACATGACTCAGCCATCTCAGTCGTTGGACCTTCACTCTTCTGAGTTAATCGATGTCTCTGTACAGTCCGTGCAGTTCGCCGCAATGTCTCCTCCTTCACTCACCGTGTATTCAGACGGGACTATACTAAGGTGTTCCCTTGTTCATTTCTACAAGCTTCGGTTTGGGTTGTGTATCCATAGCATGTTGTTCTTACCTTTTGGTAGCACTACTGAATCTCATGCTACTCCAGAAGCATCTCTCAATTTCCTCGACCCCGCGCTACTCATGCCCCTTTTTTCTCTGTGAAGCCGATGTTTGTCTTACCTCTTCTGCTCGTTGAGTTCGTGAGCGGCTTTAGTACTTCAGAAGCATATCAGAAGCAGCATCCTTGATGGCTTATCATCAGTGCAGTATATACAATACCTGACGCTGGCTGCAGTGAGCCTCTTAGGAGATTAAGAGAGGTGCGATCTCTTGCGTTTGAAGCCGTCTGAAGTGGAAACTCCTCACATGGTCCGGTCCGGTGTAGCAATGATTACAAGTGCGAGGTTCAATAAGTGCAATTGATGTGTGAAAACAGTTGCAACTTTGGGTATCACCGGGATGACACCTTTCAGTGCTCACCCTACTAGTGCATACAGCACGCAAACATCTGAAAAACAACATTAGGACCGAAATTGATGAACTTAATGCTGTAATATGTTGTGTGTTCACAAATTAAAACAAATCCTTAGCAAGCATGACACAAACAATTGAGAAAGAATGTAAAACACTTGGAAAGAGATTAATAAAGTCGAAACGCCCCGTGCCCTACGAAAGGTCATAGAAAAGCTTTGCTCAAACAACTGAAAAAAGGAAAGCACAAGTTACTGTCAGTGACACTAGAACTGTCTTTGCATAAGTCCCTATATAGGGGATATATTCCTATAACTTGGGAAGCAATTAAAGTAATTTTTACTCCAGAGGTAGGCAATAAAACTCCAGATTCTCTGAATTCCTACAGGCCCATAATCCTCCCTTTAATGTTAAGGAGTATGGCAAAGCTGATTGACCTAGAATTTGGCTACCAAAAAGGCAATGCCAAAAGCTCAGCCTTACACCTACTGGTCGTCGATATAGAAAGAGCATTCGAAGGCCTAACAATTTATACATTGAGCTGCTTTTCCGCAACTCAATTTTTAGCTCTGTGGAACATGTCATCCTTGGGAGGGGTGCAAAAGACTACAAAGTGGCAGCATCCTTCGGTACTGAGCAGAATTCAACGGCTTCTATTGCTGTGCATTACAAATGCTATGAGATCGACGTTAACTGTGGGTATGGACGCGTTATTAGACCTTTAGCAGACACACAAGCGCTTAAGCTACAATATACAGCGGAAACTTCTTCAAACAAGGTAGCCTGGTTGATCGCCTGGAAATACTAAAGAAGATAAATGGCACCTTTACCAAATCTCAAACTCTGAAACAAATAGATCCCATTCTAAGATTTTCTCAAGAGGAATAAAGTTTGCTTCCCCAAAAAGAAAAAATCAAACAGAAATGGCCGAGTGTTGATTTACAAGAATGGTATACTGATGGTTTGAAATAGGTTATAGAAGCCGGAGTGGTAGGATTTCAGTCAAAGATGTCATCCTCTTTTAGGCGCAATGAACTATCTTATTGAAAGCTGAATGCATTGTTCTAACTAAATGGCATAATAAAGGAGAAGTTAATTTACTCTTAGATAGTCAACCTACACCCAAAGCACTAAACGATATGAGTAGCTACTCGTCAACAACCCTTCTAGAGTGTCACAAATCACGTAACACTTTTGCCTCCCTGAACAACGTCGTCATGATGGCAATGAAAAGGCGATATCGCGGAAAGGGCAGATCCAATTTTTTCTAATATCAAACGATTAATGGAAGAATGAGCACAAAAGGGCCTTTGCAGTGCAGAAAATTGTTTGTTTGCCATAAGCACCAGAGAGTGACTTGTCTTTTTATCGAATAGAGTTCCCTTTGAGATTTCATCCATACTGAAGTTACACAACCTTCCGCATGTAACAGGAAATTAAATTAAAAATGAAAGCAACTCACCCGCAGGAGTGTGGTTGATGTCGTCAGATCTGCCACCAACATAATACGTGGAATCAGCTGCAGGCCAAATTGGACCTAAACAGAGGAGAAGACTTTTACCGACTGAGCTCAAGGAAAAAGGGAATTCCTTGAAAAAAATTGCTTAATTCAGACCCATGGAAATGGTTTTGACTAATGCAGCAACTTCTTAGCAAATAGGGGACCAGCTACGACATCTATATCCGCCGTGGAGAATGTCGTATATTACACAAAGTCTGTACTTTTTCACTGGGTACGGTTTTTGGGACTTTGACTCATATGAGCTTTAGATCTTCAAATTGCCACCAGAAATCAATCTGTCATCTAGAAGAGGGACCAGCAATAGTTTCGAAGGGACTCTATGATTTATGGCATCCTGTCGAATGTGTTATCAGCAAACCGAAGTACGAAATTATATCTTCTCGATGCTAAATAAAAAAAAAAAACCAAAAAAATCAAAACAACTTTTTCGATGTCCGTACTTTAAAAAAAATTAAAGTCTTTCTTCACCCGACCTCAAAGGATTTCCTTGGGCACTTTTGCCAGGGGGCGACTGCTAAAAACATTCAAACAAACTTGAATACTCCTTGAAATAGAAATGGTGATGTATCCCTTCGGAACGTATTTCAGTATTTCTCTTTTGAAAATTTCAAAGGTGCAGAAAACAGTCCAAGAAGCCATTGTAAGTACACTGTAGACTTTGTCAAGAAGGACTTATGAAGTCCCTATATGTATGTATGTACAAGCATTGATATACAACACATTTTCGGTTTTAAAATATTTTTTTATTTTTACTTCTTTTTTGAACATTTCACATTTTCCGCCTACAACAAAATTGAACAATCAAATTCCATTCTTTTGTTTGTCTAAATATAATCTCTGTACTTAAAGGTTCCGTTGAAACACTAGTTCAGTTTGGACATCATTTAGTTACGGACAGGGTGGAACTACCTAATTCAACGCAATTATCGCACTGGGGATACTATGCTTGATATGAAATGTTAATTAAAAAAGTTTCAATTCCATCCAAAACCGCAAAAACCAAAAGTATTGGCCTCAGGGGTTAAAAAGAATATTATCGACTAAGTGCTACATTTTGGCCAACAATTATTGTTTCAATGTCAGGCAAGAGCCTTCCGGGTGTCTCTATCTCAAAATACTTGGCAACATTTTTAATTGGATTTCAACTTTCGCTCAGCAGTAAAATAGGGATTACCATACTTTTTATTTTCTATACAAATGGAGTTATCCGCCTATGTTTATTATATCTAGATAGATAAGAGATGGGAATATTCTGGAACATATTGTCTGCCTTACTTGATGGAAATACAGAAAATTGTAGTCAGGGGAAGAATTTGAGAATTTATCCGGCCCAGTTCAATAGCAAGTGTTAGCAATGCTGATTGCTTGATTTTTGAAGCATACATTTGAGTTTTTTCCAAGACATGAGTACATTTCTGTTGAAGAAAAACTTTTATTTAAACAAAATTACGAAGAACAATATGCCTAACCAAACTTGTACGAATAAGTTGTTCAAAGTGCACAATAGCAGACAGACTTCTTGTTTGAAACGACCTTCTTATTGGCAGAATTTTGAAGACCAATTCTTTGGTTTAATTGAAATTGCAATCGTGTTCTGGAAAATGATAATACTCGTAAGTGCTGCATAGCACAAAGTGGAATAATGTTTTATCATCGCCAATGCAAGCTTGACTGAATCTTGACGCCTGAATGATATTCTAGAATATACCAGATTTTTCGACTTATCAAGAGCTGGCGCGTCCTTGCTTCCAACAGCCGACGAAAGAACGAAGTCGTATTGCACTCATTAATGTGCTTCTTTAATAGAAACAAAGCAACCGACTTTTTGCAGTGCCTTGGTGTCCTTCACCCTTAGCCTGGCTTATACCCGTGGTATCATTTTAATGTCACCGTAAATATTGCAAATCGTTCCTAAGTATGAATGTATGGCTTGGGTACTCTTTGAGATCTTAGCGCCGTCCAATATCTCTGGTAATAAAGCCAACCGCCTTTGCAACGTTTCCCTTAATCATCATCGACGAAGTTTCAATATGGCATAAGTTGATGAGCCTTTCCCAAGACCGCATTGAGTCCCATTAATTTTTTTAATATTGCGTTGTCGTCGTCTAAATCTCTCTCTATAATTTGTATGATTTGCGATGCAATTTCTCATGCCACCTTGGTTTTAGACAGTGGAACAATGGTTGACCATTCACCAACCATATCAAAGCTGAATGTCTGCAAGCTTAAGCCAAACTCACTGTGTCGTTATCACTTTTCACAGTATCGCTAGATTTTGCTTGGTCTTTGAAAAACTTAAAGAGATATGCATTTTGCATTTCCGATCATAGGGCCAACCGTCAGCTCCAATCGGCGTTGAAGGCTGTCCCAACGTACATACACTTCTGAGCCCTGCCTAGTAAGTTCAACAGCGATTTAATTTCCTGTGACCCGATTATAACCTGGGACCCAAGTATGACTCGGAAAATTCTATCTAACCACTGCATTCAGTCGACCTGAATATCTTACATTTTCCTACTATCTTCCAGGTCCTGCCAGCAACAAAGCCCAGAATCGAAGCCAGGCGTATAGGGATAAAAGCCTCTGCCCCAAACCTAATGCAGCGAAGATATATTGTAATTATACTTAGTTACTTAGGTGACACTTCAGTTCTGGATGAAGCTGGATCTTAACAAATAAACCTCTCCAGTTACATTGGTCTTTAGCGAACTGTCTCCAGTTACGCACTCCAAGTCAGTTTAGATCCCTATCTTCTTGTGAGCCCCACCTAAGGTGAGATCTTCTGCTACTCATTTGTGCCTCCCGGTGAGATTCGAAGACGCTGCATGCTGAAGTATTTGGTATTCATTCAGTGTACACGTTGTGGCCATCTCAGACAACTGACGCGCAGGTTTCTCACTATGTCGATGTCGCTGTACGGCCTGTATAGTTCGTCGTTGAATTTTCTCCTCTGAAGCCCATCAATGTAAACGACGACGACTATTTTTCGAGGAAATTTTCTCTCGAAGCGTCTGAGGATATCTTCATCCGATTTCGGTAGAGTCCATGCTCTTACGCCGTAAAGCAGGACTGCAATGATCAAGGTATTATATAATACAGAATCTGCTTAGTTTTTCTGGATAGAGCCTTATCCTTATGTTGGTAGAATTTATAGCGAATCAAGGGCAGAGTTCTTAACTGTGACGTTCTGTCCATCTTGTCGATATTGTGTGACTCATCTTGTAAACAGCACAAACTTCGTTTCGACTTGAATTAGAATACTTTTGCTTCAATACAAGCGAGTTAGCCGTTGCCAGCATGTTGTGTTTTTCCAATTATGTCGATATCATCAATGTACATTAGATGTTGCGTAGACTTTTGAAAGATTGTGCCTCCGATGTTCACTTCTGAGTTGCTCACAATCCTTTCAGTATGATCTTAAAGAAGTCACGTGACGGCGTGTCACTTTTTTTCACGTCAAAGGTTTCGGTGAAGCAGTGGGCGTTCTCTATTGTCATTCTGCATACTCTGGTTCTTTTAGGTTTATTGAAAATAGCAGTGATGTTTGAGGACCTTCGTAAAAACTTGAACATGAAACTAGACAACTTCCGTATAACATATAATCGACCTTATCATAGGCCCTCTACCATGATAAGTCTCATCGACAAGTTTAGCTTCTTAAGAGAGGGTATAGTTATACCTTTCAGCACTACATGTTTCAGACCAGTTAGTTTTCTTTTTATCGTGAAAAGAACAACCTTAGTTTTGAGAGGATCAACTAAAATGCCATTACTAGCACTAATTATCGATCTTGTCTACAACGCCTGCACCTTAAACCAGAGAACCGCAAGCCATCATACAAGAGACAGCTTCATCATCTGCATATAATTGAGCATAGACGCCAGAACTGTTTTAAGCGTTAGGCAGTGAGTCGAATGCACGGTAGCATTGGGGTAGAGCAGCCTTTGTTTATGTGGCATTGCTTTTTTGTTACATGTTGGCATAAGTAGAAGAATAATCAGAAACTCTTGGCGAGAGTGTAGTCATCTTCTTCGAACTACTCTCACTGTTCTCCAAGGCCTTGGTATGTGCCTTGCTGGAATTATGGCTGTGCAGATTTTTTCAGAGTTTATAGATAAATCGGTACCAGGCGATTTAATGTCATTATAGAAATCAAAAGCATGTTTGATGGCTTCATCCGCCACTACAGCAGAGTCATACCACCTACGAAATGTTGTCTTAATGGAAGCTGGTTGTGAGCTGGTGCTTATTAGGTCACCTGGTAGGTAAGTTTCAAGCATGGGACGGAGAGTCCTTACTTTTTCCAAGACCTACACTTTCAAAATTTTGAAATAAGTAAAATCAATCCACTCGCATGTTTTTGCGTCAAAAAAAGATGGGGACTGACCATTATGACTAATTCTAAATAAGATTCTTTATTTGATAAAATAACTCAAAGTCAAAATCAAACGAATCGAATCACACCTTACTACCAGACAATGACGCTGCGCTGCACATCTATTATCCGCAGAAAATTAAAAAAAAAACAAAGAACACACATTCCAGTAAATTCAAACACGTTAACTAGAGCGGTTTCACAATTAAGTTACAATTGAAACGAACAAAAAAATGTAATACATTTTTGCCGGCACTTTATTAGATAGAAAAAGCTATTTCCACGAAAGTGCCATACCTTTGTGTCTGTGCTGAATTAAAAAAAAAAAACAACATTTGTTAGTCGGATTTTTGTTGTCAAGCTCTGCCCTGGTATGTACTCGTATCTAGGGTTGAAGTAATGTTATGTTGAATGAAGTACTTACGTTGGCTTTAATTGAAGACGAGCAAAGTTGAATGTCCCTTGAAAAATTCCAAAACGTTGGAATTCTTTCAATTTAACCTTTAAAGGATATTCTGTGTACACTTATACTTTTTGTGGCTTGCGGTTTTCGTAACCGACGACGTGTAAATGACTGAAGAATTTTACTAAATAAGGTCGCCTGTTGTACATAATCCGAAAGTGTGTTACTTATTAATGTGGTTTGTATTAAATTAAGAACAATTCTTATGCCACTGATACTTAAAAGCCCGTGTACTTCATTTGGTCCCCTGAGGATAGAATTTATTCGTATAATGTGTGGTGCAGTATCTGCAGTTATAAGCGAAAAAAAAATGACAGAAACTGTCATTTCGATGAAAGACAGAAAGTCAAAGTCGTAAAGGACACATGTTCGTTAGTTGGTGAGCCTCGGAATTCGATTTTCTCGAGGCAACCCTTTCCTTATCTCCGAAAATATCTGTTGTTCTCAACGTATTGGTATTTTTCTTCACTTGTGAAAGCTCCTCAAAAACCAGAGTGTTCACATAATTTCCAATTAACTGGCAGCTACAATTTTTAACACGCAACCATTCTATTGTAGTTAATTTCTATATGTGTAGATAATGGTATCCTATTCTGAAAAAGTACAAATATAGTCTGCATTCAAATGGTTTGGGAGCAAATGTCAGCAAATTAATTAGTTCGGCATTTAAGGATAACAAAGTTGTAGTCCCTAACAACATGAGGTCGTTTCCATTATTTTGGCTGAAAAGGTTTTGGTGCCCTTTTCATGAGACCAAACAGGACACAGACAACGCAACGAAAGATTTATTGTCCTAGGCAAAGGAATTAATGATTAAAAGAGAAATGAGGCAAAGAATTTATTTTAATTTCTCCAAAAATGTTGATATAATTTAGTGTTGCAGTCTAGTCTTGGTATTTCAATTTTAATTTTTCCACTTGTTCTGTTTGATTTTGTTGGAAGTGATGTGTTGGACTCAACAGAATAGAATTTTAATTTCTGCATAGATATGTGGATTTTTAGCAGAAATATTTTGCATTATTTTTTCAATCGTTTTTATGAAGCATATCCATTTCAATGCTGACATAGTGCTAGTATGTTGTGCCGATTGTCTACCACCATTAAGATACCACATTGATCAAAAAGTTCCCAGAATTTCCCTATTCAAAGTAGTCCCCATCGACTGCAACACACTCATGCCAGCGCTTGATCCAATTCTCGAAACATTTTTTATATTCGGTTTTCGGTATGTCCATCAGTGCTTCCTGCGATTTTTCCATTACTTCCTCTCGGCTGCTAAAACGCATTCCCCGTAGTGGTGGACAGGAAGCCAAATCAGGTTAATTCGGTGGCTGTTGGATGGTATTTGTTGCATTTTTCTTCAAAAAATTATGAATAATGATGGCACTGTGCGACGGTGCGTTATCATGGTGCAAAATCCACGTGTTTTCTTCCCACAATTCATGTCTATTTCGGCGAATTGCTTCACGCAAACGTCTCATAAAATACTCTTTTTTCACTGTCTGGTCGTCTGGCAAAAATTCATAATGCGCTACACCGTTGTAATCCATGAAAACCGTGAGCATAGCCTTCTTTTTTGACTGAAAACGACGTGTTTTTTTGGTCTCGGTTCATTTGGTGAACGCCATTCACTTGCCTGATGTCTGGATTGCGTGTCATATTCGTGAACCGACGTCTCGTCTCCAGTAATGATCCTTTTGATGAATTTGGGATCGGATTCAGCCTCGCAAATCATCTCTTTTGCGACGTCAACAAGGTCTCTTTTTTCTAAAATTGTAAAAAATCACCAACACACACAAAATATAGATTTACTCTTGGCTACGTAACTTTTGCAAATATCAAGCTACGACGCTAAGATTTAGAGGAAATATCAACAACGGAACTCAAATCGGAAAAATGGAAGCGCCATACGGTGGTTATTCCGGGAACTTTTTGATCAAGGTGGTATATTTGTCTTACTTTCAAACGTCAAAAATATAGTTCAAGCGGTGCTTCAGTTCATAGTTGTATTTAAGCTAGGTATACCGAGGATTATTTACGAGGATTAGGTAGACTCTACGCTTTATTGAAGCCTTATGCTTAACTAAGTCCTTCCATCCTCAAAATACAGGCAATCTATCATCCAAAAAATAATATTACATCTAAATTCTGTTAGGAATCCTTTAAATACCGAGTAAAATGATCTGGGTGGTTCGCATGAACTTACAGATTCAGCTATACTCATGTCCGATGGTTCATGTCTGCTTCAATCACTGCTATTAGATGGAGACATGACAAGTCTTTGAATCAATTGCTACAAGACCAAAATAATGCACACTGGCCTTTCAGCACATTAACGCATTATTCTGAGATAGACGTCCATTGAGGACGTACAGCAATTTAATTATCTAGGCAGCTTCGTATCGTTCGATGGAGGAACGGATTTGGATGTTAATAGCAGAATAAGTAAAGCCCGCAGCGCCTTTGTAGTGTTGTCCTCAGTATGGAACCCCAGTCAAATTTCCCTAAGCGCCAATTTAAGGCTCTTCGACTCCAATGTCAAATCCGTACTGCTGTATGCGTGTGAGACCTGGAAAGTCTCTACCTCCATCTCGAGAAGGCTGGAGGTATACGTAAACGACTGCTTTGATACATTCTTAGGATCCGATGGCTTCAAATTATATCGAACCAAGAGTTGTGGCATATAACGGATCAAAAGCTGTTGAATGGCAAAATCAGGCAGCGGAAGTGGCGTTGAGGAGACGATAACAGTTGCAACAAGCAATTGTTCGAATGGAACAATTGATTTGGTACACGCTGATTTGGTAGAAAAAGAACAACATGGAAATCAACGGTATTGGCCGAAGCAGCAACACAGCGTTAAATTTGGCCACAGCTGAAGTATCATATATGTTTGTAGCTGATAGGGAAATCAAGAGTGGTTTTATCAGGTAGCCAAGCTTCAAGTATATTTAAACACAATAATAGACTTAGTAAGCAAAATATTCCGTCACACTCAGATCTGCCATCAGTTTTAGCAATTGATTGGTGATGAAACACACAATCACAACTCACGGAGGCTTCTTAAGAGGTCCTTAGCGCGGGTCCATCGAAATGGTTTATTAAAATTTTGGGAAATTGGTTTCGCACATCTTTAGAACTGTGAATGAATAAAATATTTGAATAAAATTCATTCTTATTACAAGAGCGCAAATATTTGTTGTGGCTGACGTCAATGCCGTTATACCAAAGACTAAGGCATCACAATCGCTCAATTTTACTATACTATACTTTATTTTCCTGCTGTGTTCTCAAAAAAAGAATCTCTTCAATACCGTAAGCATTCTCCAGAAGAAGAAGCATGCACTTGTTCAAGCGACGCACAATTCCGCGATCCACTTTTGATCATATTTTATGAGAACTCAGACAAAATGTTTCCTAACTTATGAAACAGCGCCTACCATTTCGTCGTTAGCTCATTAATTTTCTTATTGTGTGTGGGATTCATGTACCTTACATAGTATAGGATCACAATACTGGCTCTTGGCACCCTATTCAGAAGATTTCTGAAGGTTCTTATAACCTTTCAACGAATAACCGCAAATTCCGGAGCCTTAATAGCTTAGCTACCTCTCTGTCCGAAGCGAAAGCAAGTAGCCTCCCAGAAGTATCATTTACCATAATAATTGTTAATGACAGATACTTCAGTTTGTAGCAAGCACTTGGCAATGAAAAGTATAGAAAACCAAAAACATCCTTAAAATTTTGACAGAAGTCTTCGATAAATTTGTTGCAATCTCTCAGTATGAAAACCTCTCCCTTTTTTGGCCTAACTGCTTTTTTTACAACTAAACTGCAGCAGTACAAACCCATCCGATGGGTTATTGCCTTCAATGATGCTGTAGATATTGACAGTCGACGCTGTTATCTTGATAAATATTTTTCTTAAGTCAAACACCAGAATACCGCACAGAACATATGCATATCAGAAAAGGCCTACAATCAGTACAGTAGAAATCGTATTCACCTAGATAGTCCAAGCTGTAAATTTTTTTTTCTTCTTGACACTAAGGCCTCCAGGACACCCCTAGTTTTTGCCACAAAAAATCGTTTGTTCAGCGTTTTTCTTAAAATTGAAAGACATTTGCACAACACTAGGGTGGTCATATTAACAGCGTGACCCATCATGTTCAAGCGAGTATCCCTCAATGTTACCGAGACCTTGTCCACCAGAAGAACCCAGATGGGCAGTGAAGATGGACCGACTTTTGGAGCTACTCTGTAAATCTCTCATCAGTAACATGTTTTGTCCAAAGTCGAATTGATCGTACTACTTAAAAGCAGCAGATATCTGTGTCGTACTGAGCCTTTGGCAAATAGAGTGAAAGCTAGAGATGCCGCCCAAGCCAATATGATTTAGAGTATTAGAGTAAATTGAGTCGATTTACTGACAAAGGCTTCCCTAGGCGAATTCCATCGCTCTCCCGCTCTAGTTACTTAGTACGCTCTAGATCGACCACTCTTTGACAGCCTTCTAGGATGATTGATTATGATTTCGGATTTTTATGCTCCATCGGGAGAAATTATTACTGCCATCTGTCACTTATTTGAGACAAGCTCCGTCCAAAGTATGGTGTAGAGAACTGCATCACCAACTAATTGAGTCGAGCAAAGATCGTCGTGCACTCTAAAGAGCAAGCATAAACTAGAAAGTAACTTTCTTCCAAACCTCCTAAAACTAAGAAAGAAGAAAGCTGACTCATTAGTGATTAAAGGCATCACAATCTACTTTCCAACGAAACTAACTATTGCGGTTTCATCCCGGATACCAAGTACGAGTAGTTTTCTATAAAACATGGACATTGAAAGTTGAAGATAAGTTACTATGATAAGACCAATAAGACCCTTCACATTGGCTGACTGGTAGAACAATTTTCCACGAAATCATCTCACAACTACTTATCCAGACTTAAAGAATATTCAGTCTCGAAAGCGAGGAAGCTTTTCCTATTAATGCTAGGCCCTCCCTCCCTTTGTGTTCATATCACATTAATCTTCCTTTAAGAAACAGTCTTAACGACCTTGCGTGTTTTTAAATCTGGTCACATGCCGCCAGACGCACAGAAAGTTCCGACAAAAATACTTATGCCCTATGTTTAGGAATGGTTTTGGGCAAAATCTTTGCCAGGAAAGGAACGTAGGCCGGCCTTCACGGAAGGCTACAAAACCGATCTAGAATACGGCGATAGAGTTTTTTTGAAAAAATTGCATTTGTCTTCCTTGCAGAGATATATTTGGTCCTATCCTACAAATAATTAAGAATTGATTGGCAGAGGAAAGAATCTGTTTCTGCTCTAACAGTCTTGCTGAACTCTCTAAGCTTTTCCAAACTAATCCAAGTATACAATGTTTGTTTGGATCAATTGGATCACAAGATATGAGATAGCCGATGAAATCGTTAGGATAATTTTTTGAAACCCAAACCCACGTTATGATATCCAAACATACTAGGTGAGGTGAAAAGTAACCTCCTTGACCGCCAGAATGCGCTGCTATTGAAAAAAAAGTTATGGTGCCTTGAAGTCCGTTTATATTTAGGCAGGGATGCCAAATTTCAGTGCGATACTGTCTTTAGTTTTGTTTTCACAGCTGATTGTTGTTGACGTGTTTGGCATCATGTTGAGGATGAACAACAAAGATTTTCGTTCTCCCATAAAACATTATTTTTTGAGAGGCAAAACGGCGAAGAAAATAAAAGTAAAGTTGGATAAATATTATGGGATTAATGCTCCGTCAGATTTCGTGGTGGCCGCAACTCTACTACCGATCAAATCCGCAGCGGCAGGCCCTCCGATGCGGTTACAGAGGACAATGTCAAAAAAATACATGAAATGGTGTTGGCTGACCGGAAAGTGAAGGTGCGCGAGCTAGTAGATACCACAAAGATTAGTACTGAGTGCACACGCCACATTTTGGGCAATATTCTGCATCTGAAAAAGTTATCCTGCCGCTGGGTGCCGCTGGGTGCCGCTGGGTGCCGCGCATGCTCACTCTTGACCAAAAACACGAACGCGAGAGCACTTCGAACAGAATGAGTGCCCGGCAATGAATGAAGTGAAGCCGGCACGAATGCTCCGAAGGGCCGAGGGAGGCTCAATGGGTCGGAAAGGTTATGGTGCCGGTTTTCTGGGATTGTCATGGCATACTTTTCGTGGACTACCTCGAAAAACGAAAAACCATCAACAGCGAGTATTACTGTGCATTATTGGAGCGATTGAAGGCCGAAATCACTGCAAAACGGCCTCACATGAAGCGAAAAAAAAATTTTGTTTTTGGATGACAATGCGCCGGCGCATAAGAGCATCGCAACCACCGGTAACATCAATGATTTACGGCTCCAATTGCTGTCGCATCCACCGTATTCGCCCGATTTGGCTTTCTCGGACTATTATCTCTTCCCAATCATCAATAAAAAATTCAGCTTACGCGAGGAAATCATCGACGCCACGTAGGAGTATTTTGCAGACCTTCCGAAAAATTACTTTTCGGAAGGGATCAAGAAGTAAGAAAATCGCTGGAATAAGTGTATCAAGCTAAAAGGGGACTATATTGAATAAAATAAAAAAACAATTAAACAAATTTTTTTTTTTTCATTCCCAAGGAGGTTACTTTTCACCCCACCTAATATTAACCCCGACCTCTGTAAGAAGTCATCGGCTTTTTTTCTATCGCTCAGTAGGACTGACTATGAAGTCCTTACTAGTGTCGTAATACACCACCAGGCTTTGAATAAGCATATAAGAGAAGAGTGGTAGACATGTGCTATTGGCACAACATACTGCTAAGCTGACACCATGGTGTACTATTTTTGTGAGTGTCCAGCCTACGCCATCATTAAGCTGCAGGTACTTAGTACTTATGTGACGTATGCTAGCCAGTTAATTATCAAACTCTATTTCATAGAGCAGAAGCATAATGCCTTAATTATTTGGATGAAATTTAGCATACTTTTCTTTTTTGCTTTTGCCGTAAAACGATATCTTTCTTCTCTAACGTATCCACGGTAGGAATATCCTTTTCCTTTATCTCCAAATTCAATTTCACTAGAACTTCATTGAGTAAAAGACCTAGGGAACGATGTCCTACATACAAATCCAATGATTCATTTAACGATTAACACCAACGCTTTACTCCGGAACATAACTTAATTCCGAAAATCCTTCCGAAATTGAGCGCTGAGCATGTCATCATCATCTAAGATACATCCAAGAGTTTCTTTATTAATTTCTCTATTGTTGCCTCGACCAGAGGGAAATATATTTTCATTAGTACACTTCCAAAAATCTGCAAAGTTTTCAAGGTAAGACTTAGTTGCACAAAATCCAGTTAACATACTTCGTATGTTGCTTATAAGTCACATACCATCAGTGAGTTATAATCACATTTCACTTGGTTTTCCTTCTAAATTCTTTCTCAAACCATAAATATTTTATTGCGAATTGATGCCTTGGTGTCCAGGAGAAGACACCCACACAGACTATTTCGAAAATATCCTTATAAACCACCCAAACCTTATTGACAAACTGACAACCCATCAGATATCAGTAAATCTGCGCAATTTCTGTCGAAATCTGTGCTATCAATTAATCACACATGTGGCATTTAGGTCACATTCTCCACATATTTCACAAATGAGCACATTACCCGATAACTTTATCGATAAATCCATCAATTTGTTCCGCAAATACGTAGAAAACCTAACCCATTGCAATGGGCGTTTGCCTCTCTTTGGAAACTTCACTTCATTTGGACGTACACTAAAAAATTACTCAGTCAATCAAACCCTCAACACAGGGAAAAAAAACGACCTCCTCCTGTCAAGGAACTTTACAAATTGCTTGCGCTAGACTACTCGTAACACCTCGAAGCCGCAAAAAATAGTCAACCACAAGGATTCGTTGTTTGTACGAGTATAAAGTACAAGTGGCTCTCATCTAAGGACCCCTTTAAAATATCCAATTTCACAAAGCAGCTTTTAATACCCGAAAAATTCAATCTTCACAACAAGGCACTCAACTGTATCCCCCTTCTGACACATTTATCCAACCGCACGCATATGTTGCTAACGTACTGGTACGCATCCCTGTGGCATGTTGCTTCAATTTCATACCACTTATTCGGGGCCATAAAGTCAACAGAGAAACTACCCGGCCGTCCTATTCTTTGGGTGGATTCGTATTTTCTTATGCTTGACTCTGACTATAATGAACGTAGGAGTATAGTATGAACCGGATATGGTTTGTGCAGTTTATGAAAGAGCAAAAGAAAGCCCAACCAGGACACCTCCTGCGGGTGTTTTTTGTGCGATTATAAAGTTTCAATTGTTTCTCACTCCTCCTCTTTCACTTTGTATTAAATTCGTAACTCTTGTCCTGTTTCGCCGACTCGTAGAAACAGTTTATGTGGTTTCGAATTAAAAGAGAAAAAAATTCGAAAAAAAAAATTGGAATCCTTTTCGCTCTATCCCTGAGGCGGTATTCAAAAAGACAATTTGCACAAAAGGATACGAGAAAATATCCATTTAAAAGTTCAACTAAAAGGCTCTCCGTTCACTCCTATTCATTAGGGTTTTAAACGCGACACTTTATCCAGTGGGTGTGTGAATAAGCGACCTACCGCTAACACGCACAGTCTCGAAAGGGCACATAATTGATGTCACTCATGTGTATGAGACAAATGTAGAGTACGTGCGTAGCCACCGTGTTGTGTGGTTTGTAAAGGATAATTGAACGAAAACAAAAACATACGACTACAACTAACCGACTACCATTAACTTATATCCTTCTTCGACTCTTAATTGTATATCTAACATTTTATGTGAAATTATCTGTGTATCCATTGTGAAAATAATTACCCTGCAAAGAGGATAATTGCCTTCCGCCAACGTTTGTAATCAGTATGACCATGTGTATCTTTTGGGAAATATTTTCCTTAGAATGAAAGGGGATATGCACCTGTGTGCTGGCCTTCAACTTAAAAACGTTTTTTTGTGGTAGGGACTCTGCATTGTGTGCTAGGATTTGCTGCATTAATTGGCAGAAAACTTCTGCGCCATATTCACTTTAAATTAAGTTTTCTTTCGATACTGTGGCATTGAATGTATAACTTTGGACTGTCATCATGTCTTTCTAATCAAAGTCACGAATTCATTGGCAAATACAAACCCCGCCTCTATACTTAGAGAACAAGAAGGCTGATAATGAACGATGGGCTAATGAAAGGTAGCCGGCCTCATATTCTCACCGCGATCCAGAAGAAGGAATACCACTCCTTACTCTAGCGAATCCACAATATTGACAAGATTCGCATACGACTTCGGCAAATGGGGCAGATCTAGGCAAGAAGTCTTGATCTTCCACTTCAAGACTCTATTCGCTAACATAGACAAGAATGACGCCACTAAAAAATGTTTCTAAGAGCTCCTCGACAAGAGCTGTAAACTATGTCCGAAGTACATACATACGAGTATGACGTTAAAATCGTACAAGGCGAACAGGACCGAAAAGAAGGATATCGTTGGTAAACCAAGCCTTCATGACACTACACCTGAAAGCAACCTTAGGCTTATTTCCTTTGCAGTGGGATGAAATATGGCTACAGCAAGCACACGGTATTATCATAGCAATATATACAAGGACACATGTCGATCTCTGGATCATCAAATCAAACTGCTCACATTGCAATACACGCAAGTATTCTGGGCATCTGAACGGTTTGGCCAGCTTACATTGACCTAACATGGCAACCTTGCTGCAGCCAAAGTGCGACTGCGGATTCCCAATGTGCAATGAATATACCGCGGAGAAGCTGCACTCGAACGAGATGGATAGAATGTTCGCCGAATGCGTACCCTGAAATCCCTTAGCACCTCCCATTCCGCGCTCATCAAAAATAAATCCCTCATTTGATGAAGAATTCTTGCAAACAAAAAAAACATCAAAAAAACACTGTGACGCTGGCAGCCCGGTATGGGCCATGGCCTAGCTTCTTGACACTCATTTGTGTTGCTTATGTTGTCATTTTTATCACATCTGAGCGGGAGCTACGGTTTATCGCCGAGTCCGAACGGCACTCCTTAGAAGCTTTTTCGTAGGCAATTTTACTTTCGGGAGTTTGCCACTGCCCGCCGAAAGGGTGATGGCGACTTGAAGAATTGTTGGTGACCCAGCCAGGAATCGAACCCAGACTCTCTGCGTGATAGTCCAATGAGCTAACTATCGTGCCATCGCCATCGCCATCGCCATCTTACAAACACATGCCTACAAAGCGGCGTTGCAACGACGAGGACCACTCGTGGGCTCTAGAGACAGAAGAGACAAGAAACACATCCACATCTTAGGACGAGAAACTTCTCCAGAAGTTTTATCAACTGGTAAAAGGAACGTATCATGACAAGAAGACCCATAGATGATGAAGAAGGGAAAAAAATTCTCTAGACTGTAATACAGGGAAAAAGCCCAACACCCTGCCTCTAAGCCAAATAGACAATTCAACCTAGCCAATGATAGCCAAAACGTCCATCTACCTGACCAACATATAGTCAGGCAAGCAGTATCCAAGCTGTAATCAAATAAATTAGCTGGCAGGCAAGGTATTCAAAGCTACTGGAAATGCCTTCATTGAGAGCATACACCAACTCATTTCTCAAATACTGGTCAGAAGAGTGTACGAGTATGGTTAATAAATCGAATCTCAGTATCGCCTGCCTTATCTACAGTCGCTGCATCGTCAAAGTCAGTAACAACTTAACTGAGACCTTTGATGTCAAAAAAAGGTTTAAGTCAAACTGACGTAGAGTCGCGGTCGCGTGAATTCTTTAACATCATACTTGAGGGAATTGTGCAGAGCTCACAATTAAACACTGGAGATACAGTCTTTCAAAGGTCTGTGCAACAACTAGCAAACGCCGATAATATCGACATAAGTGGAAGGGAACTGCGGCCTGTCACTCTAGCGTATTAAAACAGAAGCTGCTAATATTGGTTAACCTTTCAAAAGGAAGGGATACACAGCATAGAAGAATTGGACAGGACTCCCAGTAGACACATTTAAATTCGATGTAGTAATGGACATTGCGTCCCTTGCTTTGCTGTAAATTTTGCCAAACAACACTTCAGCAGAAATAAAACGAAGAATCACTCTTGCCAATCGCTGTTTATTTGAGCTAAGAAAGCAACTGAGTAGTAAGACCCCATCCTCTCTAAATAAGTTCTTGTCATGACTGTCTCTGTCTCTACGGCCTTAAGCTTAGTTGATGATATGGCTTGGAACCGTGGATTATGTTGAGACGGTGGATTATATCTAGACTACGGCGGGTACGTTTTACAACTTCCTCGATGACACTCTGCATCATAGTTAGTTTATTCATAAAATCTTATTTTCGAAACTTATTTGTATCGATCAGTAATATTTCAAAATGAGTCGAGAGAACTTGAGGTTTATAAATACAAGTCAGGAAGTAGTGCGGTTTTGACAAGATGGAAATCAAAACAGCACAACCACGCATATTACTCGTACAATGTGTGAGTATGCTTGTTCAAACAAAATATAATATTTAACTTCGGTCACACTGGTTATAATGGTCACAAAAGACGTATCGTATGGTCGACAGAGCACCCATAAATGACCGTATCAAACGAGTTGAATGATTTATAATTAAATTAGGATGTAGGAATGAAAATAGCCCGCCTTACCTTGCTGATAGAATGCAGGCCCCATAGCTCAGAGTTTTTGGGAAAGTGGAAAAATTATCTTTTTCCTTAGACAAGTGCTATTGTGGGAGAAGTAATTACTCTTAAAGGCTTAGGAAGACCCAAGATTTCACCTTAGTATTTCCTTATACCCACATCTGTTCAACATTTACCATCTCGGTTATGTATTTTAAGGGGATTAAGAAATTACGTCCACAACCCTTTAAGATGTCGACAGTGGAGTTTCCTATGGGAATTCCAAATAATTAATATTCTTTGAATGCATCGGAGCGCTACAAAGGTCAGGAGAATTGTTTTTATTAAGGATAAGGGTGACTGAAGATCAGGTAATACAGAATCTTCATTTAAAAATAGTTTTTCAAATACGATTTTTGAGGTAGGGGCAGATTAAAGGTTGTAGATTACGTATGCTAAAAATAATAGTTGTATGTTTGTCAAGGAACTTATTTTACGCATTTTCTCTGAAATCTTAAAGTTACTGTACCTCTTAGTTTTAATCCTCCGCAATAAATTCATTATGGGAGACGAATTTCAATTGAACCACTGCTCTTCATTGATTACTTTACTTTGAGCGATGCATTAGATCAAAGATAACCCTTGCCGTGGCTATCCTTGCTGATGAGGTCTGTTTTTGTATCTTCTCCGAATTCCTTTTCAAATATTGCTTAAAGAACCATTTTCCGATGGCATTTTATCGTCTGTAGATAACACCAATGTTTTCTTGTCTTACAGCGGAACTAGGAATAGAAAGATCTTTTACAGTGTTTTCTTGTCTGTGAGTGAGTAATCTTTTTTGGTTACCTTCTTGATCTTGATATATTTGTGTCAGTGCGCAATATTACGGGGAAGACTTAATCAACAAAGCCTTTTACCACAACAAAGTTACGGTTTTCCTTTGCCCTTGATTGCCAACAGCATCTACTTTGTTTAAGCCTCGTTTTCGGTTGGTGAATCGGTGGCTGTGAATCACTGTTAATTTTGCAAGCAAATACCTTTGATATTGACCTCTGAGGCTCAGTTAGAATGATTTTGCAAGAATGCCCTGACTTATCTATCGGTAAATGGTAACAATCGTTGATAAGTTGGTTTCTATCAACTTGAAGTTCTAAGGATTTGGTATGTATCTTAAAGGTAGATAAGGGCTTACAATTCTACATGGAGTATTTGCCTTATAGTTTCCACAGCTTAGGGGTCTCTTCTGGAGTATTGTGCAACCAATGGTGAAATTTCATTCGTTTGGCATATGAAGAGTCGGCCATCTGTTGGAATCTTTTTGAACTATATCTTATTTTGACACTGACAGCTCTTATGCATTCGAAAAATTACTTTTGCGGTTCGAAATGGATCGATACATGCTTGAACAAACTTTGAAAATATACAAAATTACTTCTAAAATGGATGCTTTGCTTCTGAAAAAGTGCGAATTTTCAAAAGAAATATTGCACTATTTGCAGCTGGTCCGTAAGACAAGACTTCATCCTGTACTCTGAATAGGGAATATTGCAGCTGTCGCCGAAAGTGTGCGCCTAAGACTGAGAATGTGATAAGTATCTTAGCAACCGAACATCAGTTGTACTAATCTGGGGAGAATCTTGCATAAGAATCTCGGATTATTCACTTACAAGGTCCAATTGACTCCGGAATCGAAGGAAAAAGACCACCCGCTTCCTAATTTGTGTAGGCTTTATAGCAGCTCGAAATTGACGACACTTTTTTTGGACAGCACATGGAATGGTGACTGTGTCTACGACAGCGACACCATTGTATTCCAGCAGTAAACAAGCAAAATTGGCATATTTAGAGCTCGAAAAATCCACATGTAGTCATAAAGGAGTCAATGCATCCTGAACCCGTGAATGTTTGGTGTGATTTTTGAAGTGGGGGCATTATTGGACTATTTTTCTTTCAAGACGACAATGAAAGAAACGTTACAGTTAATGGAATCGTTACCGAGCAATGCTAACCGATTTTTGATGGCAAGAGATTAAGAATTGGAGCTCAGATGAGCATGATAGGACTGCGTGCCACAAAAGTCGTCCAACAATCGATTTATTGCATACTAGATTCAATAATCGTGTAATTACTAGTCTTTGAGATGTTGCTTGGTCACGAAACTATTATTTGAGGCTGTTGGACTTTTTTGGTGTGCTGTTAAGTGTGCCATTTAAAACCGAAGCTTTGCGATCAATCTGGAATGATTCAGGCACTCAGAGACTAGGGACCGAAACCAGTCATTTGAATATAATAATACTTCATAGTTAAAGAAGGTTTACTCTGGTTGATTCTGCCTGATGACGTTGGTGGTTTACGGGGTCAAACAGCTCGGAGATCATGCTTCTTTTCAGGGTTTGCCTTCTGGCGAAAGTGCCTACCTTTCTTTGGCGTGTCTAATGGCTTGTATGCAATGTCAATACACCTGCAGCATAGGAGTGTTTTTTCGGACCTCATTTAATTTAAGGCTGTACATATATGATCTGCTAAAGGTTTGAAAACTCTAACTGCATAGCCAAAAGCCGTTGTCTGTTTTCGTTTGTCATCGGTTCTTGACAAAAGTTTTTATAGGTGGTCCGCCAAATACTCTCCACATGAAGCAAAAGAATCTGTGCAAAACAAGAGTATAAGCATGCCACATCCTAACAAGATGTCGAAAAATCCTGAATATACCTGAGCTCTAAGTATCGCGTAGTAGATCAAATGAGATTATCCCTGAATATTCTTAGGAATTCTCCCCACTAAATGTTTGTAATTTGTTTTTTTCGGATTTCGGATTAATTAACACTAAAGTGGTTAACATTGCTTGCACAGACGAAGTGTTGAGTTACATTTAAACCGTCATACTCAGCATGTACTACTAAGTGAGCAGTGGTCTACCTCACAAAAACATGGTGCCACCAACGTGCTTTTCAATTTTGTATTATTACCACATCTTCAATCTCATTCTAGTATCCTATAACCATTATTCCGCTTTTTCATATGCTTCCTAGTTTTTGAGGATCAAACGATGCTCCAATACCCGATCCTTTCAAATCACTTGTCAACATTCTGGGCAGTTCAGGAACTTAGATGTTCATTCGTATGGCTTACGTCTTTGTGTCATATTTCGACAAGATCACGTAGTTGCCAGGATTATTGCTCCCTTGCCAGAATTACTAACAATTGTTCACCGTAGTCCTTAGCAGTCTGCCTACATATTGTTTTAAAATCTTAATCGCCAGACTAACACCACAAATTGTACAAACTTATGCAAATTTATTTCGTAACCGTGGTTCGCTTCTTGTAAATTCCCATGCGATCGACAGAATCATCAATATGAGTAAATAACTCGAATTTGTTGATAGTATGCATCGTCGGATAGTGCGCACTGAGGAAACTTCTGAAGAGCTAAGTACTGAGGCCATCGTGCCTAATGAACCCACTTTCATTTATGAAAAATTTTGCGAAAAGATCTTGCTTTGCCGGATTACAAGATCCTGCTCGTACAAGAATTTCAACTGATATTACAAATTTTGTTCATTGATACGGCTCATTTTTGGTTGAACGACAAACAAGAGCTTATGAGCGGCTTAGAAGCCTGCATTCGATGTCCCCGGCCCGTAAATTAGATTTCCAGATCGAAATTTATTCCAACCATCTGCGGTGCCCATACGTTCAAAACAATATTTATCTGCTAATGGCACATAATAGTTTTTTCAGTGAAGCCAATGGCATGCTTATTACCACGATTTGTATTGTTTTCCCGGTTTTTTTTTTCGAAATCCATTAACTTTTTTTTTATTTTGAAGAAGGAGCCTTTTTATAGGAATTACCAGGCGTTGTAGCCCTGGGTCTTTTTTTCTCAGTTCATTTCGCTGTAATTTTTGATCTTTGGCGATAGCTTCCTTCAAACCATCAAATATTCGATTTTTTCAACCGGTAGTGTCCGAAACCCGTTGAAGTTAAAATAATTCCTGAATCTTTGGGATTACTTCGAGTGATGTACATCACTTTCAACTTTTTGGAAATGAATTCTTATCCGAAGAACCGCTCATTCTGTTGTCAAACAGTCTACAGGCCATATTGACCTACAGGATCAGTATTTCTGTTTCTTTTTTTCATAAGCCCGGATAAGCTTCGCAAATCTCAAGAACTCGTTGTCCTTACTACACTAGAGTACTATCAAAAATCGTTTGTACTCCTTCTAGGAAGTACTTACAAAGATTCTGGAAGGTATCTCTCTGACAATCCCATATGAAGAAAATACACCCTGTGTCACTTCAATTCTGTAGTCGGCTGATGTGTACTTTCGCTGATTTAGTATTTGATATGTAGATGTACATATCCAACATTCAGGCGGCAGTCAATCTTTCAGCAAACAGCAGAACCAGTCCTAGATGGATTCGATAAATAGTTCTATGTATAGCCCTCAAAGAACACCCACCTTTTTGGATGTAAAAATAAATGCACGACCATGCAGATGAGACTAGA
Source organism: Volucella inflata (assembly GCA_928272305.1). Lineage (NCBI taxonomy): Eukaryota > Metazoa > Arthropoda > Insecta > Diptera > Syrphidae > Volucella > Volucella inflata. Next base: position 96,296,587 of record OV743720.1, read on the forward strand.
TATACAACTTTCGTAACATGCTCTATATTGTAGTGATAGTGATTCCTACCACATGCCTTCCTTGTGCAAGAGACTTTTGTATGGTGTTCCAGAAATAACAGCTATTTATGTAATCGAAGCCCTGGCGAATCATAGTTATGAGTTCTGGCGTCTATAATAGCATGTTGATATGGCAGCCTCAGTGATTTGAAATTAAGTGCTCTGACAGTTTTTGATTTGTTGAGAAGCTGAGCAAAGGAAATCCTAACATAGCACAGCATGTATCAGAAATTTGTATATTAAAGCTTGCTGCCATTATTTGATTATTTTATATGATACGTGGGCTCATTACAACTCAAAGCTTGTGTAACGAATGCTCAAACCCACAACTTGGAATAGATCCATCAATTATTTCAACAGTAACACAAAGTATTCTGTACAATGTTACCAAAGGCCATAACAATGCCACATGTAAAACAAGCACTTGAGACAAAGTTCTGATTTTATTACAGAGAACCAGCAGTAATTTCCCACTCAGATGCACGAAGTCTTTTTGGTTCTCGGTACCAGAACTATGGATGTAGATCCAGAACTTGATTTACAATTGAGTGGGATTTTCCAGATAAGAAAAAAAAATATCTCAAAATGAAACCGGAAAAAATTCCATTTTCTCTGAGATACTTTTTTATTACACTTTCGGGCGGAGGTGGAATTCAAATTCTATGTTTAAGCTGAAATTTTTTTCAGATTGCTTACAAAATATATGGCAAGCAGATCGGGGTAAATAATTCTTATAAATTAGATGTTAGAGGAATTAATGATTCAATGGCTAAACCTCTGCATTCGCACACATGTGAGGGCAAGGTGCAGCTAAAGGAGTCAAATTTTAATGGCCGATATTTTCTTGAAGTATCTGAATATCTCAATTTTTGTTCTAATGAGCTTCAGATTGAATTGCATGATTTGAAGTTTACCCCAGAAGGAACCAAAGTATGTCTCCCAACTCAACTCAACTTCTCCAGAGATTCGAATGGTGTGCGGTACGAGACCGTCTTGCCAAAAGAAAATTGTGTAATTGTACATTCTGCCCGATTCGGTTATGTGGTATTAACAGCATATACTTGGTTTTGTCCTCACTCAACACTAAACCCGTTTTGGCAGCATCTGTTGAATACAGAAGATTAGCCCTATTGCAAACGTTGCTGATCTAATTCCCCAAAGGTAAGAGTCAACCAGGGCGTTGACGAAGGCCTTCAGATGTCCACATAATAAGACTGAAATGATTTTGTAGCCGATATTATGGAGACTTCTTCCCCTAGAGTTAACGCAGTTGTGAGGACCCCTTTTTTTGTGAATCGGCCAAACGATACTGAGACTATATTCATCAGACATACATCAGATTTACGAAATGAGTCGAGAGAAAAGTTAAAAAGTAGCAAATTATCGCTTAGACAAACAGCATCCCTAAGTGGTAACATTCTAATATAAGGTTGTAGAGACACCAAAAATCCTCTGTTTGTCAACATATCTATCGAAATGAGAAGGTGTTTCCCCTATGTTTCAGTATTTTTGGAACGTAAGTCTCTCGCAGAAGAAAGACAATTTTGTGAAGACTCTGAACGATATGGAATGGTCAGTGGAACATTAATTCATTTATTTTCTTAAATTTCATTAATTAGCTGCAGTGTTGATCTTTAATTCAACGGATTTAGCGCAAATACACTATTGTTGATGGTCCAAGAGAGCTCTATTGACCGCCATTCCTTCTTGCCCGAGCCTTTGCAACTGTGGCCTTGCGTCTCAGAGGCAAGTACGTGGAGAAAGTGATTAATCGCTCTTCAACTGATCAATCCGAAACGCACATCATACTTCCATGTTTTTTTTTAATCCGCTGCGACTCTTGAACCTTGAGTCTCATGTGCGTCAAAGATTTCTCTCCCGCTTTCCTTATCTTTATAGTTTTAGAACAGTAACGATTTAAACATGAAAGTTTTCCACTCAATAGATTTTAATTGAAGGCCAAATTAAAAGGTGTAAAGTATTCGTTTTTACAGATTACTGTGCTCATTCACCCAGATAATGTATGCCGATACTATTGTCCACAAAATTACTCACTTTAAAAAAATTAAAATATTATTGGACACGGAATGGAACCCTGTGGAACACTTGCATTCATTTTGTAGTTGATTAGATTTGCAACGGTCATTGCAAAATAGAATTTCCACATTTCTATGAAAGCACCTTGTTCCAAGCTCTGCCATATCTACATATACTCGTATGTCAAATATTTACTTTTCCCAGATTAATGTGAAGTTTAGTTTGCCTTTGAGTGAGACATGCCATCAAATCAACAATGGACCTATTGCCTAGAAAACCGTATTGTCGGTCATTAGAAGTTTGCATTCTCAACGTATTTCCGGAACTTTTTTCAGCGTTTTCATGAACTTGGAAAACCGGACGTAAATGCAATGAGTCTGTAGAAGGAGGTGGCTATAGGTGGCGTTACAGTCCAGGGTGGACCTGGGACTTAGTCAACAAGCGTCTCTAGCCAGCTCGATCTTTTGCTAGCTGCCTCCAGTTTCACAAGCTAAGTTACTTGCGTGCGCCACCTGAATCTGGGTCTTCCTCTACTGCGCTATCCCTCGGGGGCGGATTCGAAGACTTTTCGGACCGGAGCGTTGGTGTTCATCCCCTCTACATGACTCAGTCCTCTCAGTCATTGGAATTTTACCCTTCTGGATCGTCGATGTCGCTGTACAGTCCGCACAGTTCATCGGACAGAAAATTAAAAAACTTCCCTCTCAAAGCAGCTAAGAGCACCCTCATCCATTTTTGATAATGTCCCTGCCTCTGCGCCATAGAGCAGACTGAGAATGTTAAGGTCTTACATACACACGGTAACTTTTGTTGTTCGGGAGAAGGCCTTGCTAGTCAATTGCCTTCTTAGCCCAAAGGAGCAGCGAATTTCGGACTTCAGGCCGGGTGTATGGAATCGTAGGTACATTGTCCAAATTGAGTAGTTAATTCTGCCTGACAGCGGAATTTGTTCCGTCATCGCCGTTGTACAGTCTGCAGAAATGATATTTCCAAATCCTCATCATCGACAGCGACTCTACTACGATGTTCCCTTGTTCGTCTCCACAGGCTTCGGACCAAGTGTCCGTTTCATGTTTTTTTACCCTTTGGTAAAACTTTAGAATCTCATTCGTGTAGTAGCATCTCTCAATTTCCTCCTATGCAACTCCACTTTTTATGCATCTTGCTCAGCTACATGTGCTTGCCAGCATTCATCATTAAACCAGGGGTTTCGTTGTGGTGGTCGAGTGAAACCAAGCACATCAGTAGATGTATCTCTGATGGCTTTTTAACAATGTTGCCACTGGTCTTCGATGCTTGATGCTGGCCACAAGGGACCTCTTCAAAAACTAAAGGAGAGTCGATCGGAAAGGATTTGGCGATCTCTTGCGATTGTAACCGTCTGACGTCAAAATTTCTTACAATATTAGCTTGTCTTGGCTCAACCGTACCTTGGCTACAGTGGTCCGAGTCGAAGTTTTCTTTTTGGAACGTTCGGACATCTATAATACTGGAATAGTGGGTTCCGTCGATTGCAATGTGATCAATTGGTTTGACTGTTGATTGATCAGGAGTTCTCCAAGTCCCCTTGTGAATATCGAGAAGGCGAAACCGCTTGCTAGCAACGACAATGTTTAGTCCCGCCGCAAAGTCGATTAGCTTGAATCCTTACTTTCTTAAGTCTGTTTGTATTTTTAGTCAAAATCGCAAAATCTCAAAAATGTCACAAATGTTCACAAGTACGAGGGCGGGTCAATAAGTCCGTGACTTTTTGAATTTCTGACCTCTTTACTGAAACAGCAACACTGCTCCTGTCAACAGGCATCTGTCAGTTGACTCCTGTCAAAATTTAAACTTGCTGCGTCAGTTAGTTTGTGTTTGACAGCTATTTTTATCAGACTACTCACTAATTTGAGGATAAAATGGAAAAAAGTGAATTTCGTGTGCTTATTAAGCATTATTTCTTGCGAAAAAAAACCATTACCGAGACCAAGGCTAAGCTTGATAAATACTATGGGGACTCTGCACCCTCGATTTCAATGGTAAAAAAGTGGCTTACTGAATTTCGTTGTGACCGTACAAGCACTGAAGATGCCGAACGTCCTGGACGCCCAGTTGAGGTCTCTACACCCGAAACAATCGAAAAAATTCACGATATGGTGTTGGCCGACCGAAGATTGAAAGTGCGAGAGATTGTGGAAGCCGTAGGGATCTTGCATGGCTCAGTGGTTTCAATTTTGAATGATCACTTGGGCATGAGAAAGCTTTCCGCAAGATGGGTGCCGCGTTTGCTCACAGTCGACCACAAACGCATGTGCAGTTGCCATGGCAAAAATCCATGAATTGGGCTATGAATTGCTCCCTCATCCACCCTATTCTCCAGATTTGGCTCCAAGCGACTACTTCTTGTTCCCAAACCTGAAGAAATGGCTTGGTGGAAAAAGATTTGACTCCAATGATGAAGTCATCTCGCAAACAAAGGCCTATTTTGAGGATCTCGACAAATCATTTTTTTTGGAAGGGATAAAAAAATTGGAGAAGCGTTGGACAAAGTGTATAGAGTTCAAGGGAGACTACGGTGAAAAATAAAATTATTTTTTTATCAAAAAATCTGTGTTTTAATCCAAAAGTCACGGACTTATTGACCCGCCCTCGTATCTAGAAGGTTTCATCAACCTTAAAACAGACATGAAAATTGCCACCACCACCACACTAACTGACTGCTAAGTAGCATTTATAACGCTGTTTTCTTATTGTATGAAAGCAAAAGTTGAAACAGACTTTTTCAATGCCATCCAGAGGTACGACTAGGGTGACATGATCTGATCTGATCAGCTCTAAGAGGCCTTACGCACGAGAGAGAGGCTGACGAAATAGGACTCGAAAGCATCTGTATTGTTCTTAAGTCCATGCTTAAAAGTCTATGGAACTAATAACGTGAAAAGTAAGCAACATCTAACGTATTGGAGTGTTGCAATAATATAAGCAATGAAACAAAGTCTGCAATTATGATATATCTCTAAATACAAAGGAATTTTTATCTACCTTTCTCTCTAGGAACTAAATTACTTCGACTTCGCTGAAACCACAAAACGTACGAGGGTAAGGTGAAAAGTTCTCTCTCAGTAATGAAGGGCAACAATTTTCAGTTAAAAAATGATTTTATTTTTCAAAATAATCTACCTTGACTTCCAGAAACTTGGTCCAGCGTTTCTCTGCACCAGTATTCCTCCCGAAAGTGAGGGTCTGAATGACTGTGAAAATATTCATCTACGGCCCTCTCAACTTCTTAATTGGATGCGAAGTGCTTCCCGGAAACAAATTTCTTCAAGTTTTTGAATAGACGGAAATCTAAAGGTACCAAGTCAGGAGAATATGGTTGATGGGCGAGCCAACGCACCCTTACGTGCAAGTGCATTGTCCTGGTAAAAGTTGATTTTTCAAGCCAGGCCTGAGTCCAGATGGTCAAGAAGATTGAAGTAATATTCCCCTGTTATTGTTCTGCCTTTTTAACATGACCTTTTCGGCAGATGCAGTCGACTTCGCTTTCGTTGGCCCTATACAACCGGCTTTCATCAGAACTTCGTCTGCTGCCATGTTTCATCCATGGTAAAAAAATCGCCGCACAAAATCGGTTGGATCCCTATTGAATAGGTCCAAAGATTGCTGTGAATGCATTTGCTTTTGATCGGCATTTAGCAAATGCTTCGTAAAACTTTTGCACTAAGTTTTTATGTAAGGTGTTTCGCACCCTTTCTTCCGATATCCTCACAGCCTCAGCTACGGCACTCACCTTCACTCACATATTTTCCAACACGATACCATGCACTTTTTCTATGTTTTCGCGTGTGGTTGCGATTTCTGGCCATCCTTCACGTGGGTCATCTTCGAGGGACGTGCGACCAAGTTCAAATTCAGCTGTATACTGTTTAACGGCTAACATGGAAGGAGCACAGTCCCCTAAACATTTGTGAATTTTGGATGAATATCCTTAGGGGGTAAACCTCAACAAGTAGAAGGTCTACTGCAAAAATTTATGAAAACAAACTGTTGTACCTGAGAGAACAAGTTGAAATTTGTCATACAAACTAATGACACATGCATCCAAATCTTAGAACAAAAAACAGTGATTTGTTGTCGATTTGCCCAAAATCAGTGACTCCTTAGTGGCATTCGCTTCAATTAAGTAAGACTCATTCCACAATTCAATTCCCAACAAATTGTGTGCTTTTCCTGAAAATATGGCTGTGTATACTTGTTATGTTACCCCACTACGTTTCGGGTATATTTCTTAGAAGAAATATAGGTCGTTTCGGAGGTCGTTGTACTACGAACGTATTTATGTTGCCTTCTGCAAACTAAAGATATACCTGGTTTATGCTTTCCACATCGTATCACGCCCTATCCCATCATGTATTAAATTGGCTTTGCGATTCCAGGAAAAGATACAATTTTGAATCACTAAGCCCCGTGAATCTGACAATTGCATGCGATCTTTTCCGCACAAAAATCTAGGCCAAACTTCCTCCCCTTACATTGGGTACTCATACGTACTCATCTACGATGAATAGGGATAAGTATTCCAATCAATTGAACATCGGCTTTAAACGTTTAACAAAATCTGGATCCTTAATATGCTTACGCAAGTTCTACTATGCTGGAAAATTTTATCATCCGAAGGGAATTAACATTAAATGTAATGCTCTTCGCAGGGTCCGTGGAGCTCCAAGTACGAATATGACGTAGTCTTTTGTTGTTGTTTCTTTTTTTTTCTACTTTGCTGCACCACAGAATATACAAACTCGCGGTTTTTTTGTTTTTATCGAAAACGCCCATACCACGGATATGGATATGTGTACACATTAAGCCATTGTCGTCATACGAAATGATTTGGAACATTAGAGCCGTCTAGCCACTGAAAAAGACAAATCAATAAACATATCTCCTTTCCCATGGACAACCTACTCAGTCAAATGAAACGGACTTGTCCTTGACTTGTTAAAAAAATCATTACAACTTGTGAGAAAATTCGAATTGGATATTGATTTTCCAACAAAACTATGTCCTCCAGGAATGAGTCGTTGAAAAATTCAGCAACTGGTCGTTTCCAATAGGTCTGGTTGAGTAGCAAAAGATATACGATTAAGAATGTCCTGATTGTGATGTAATGTCCTTCTGAAATTTAAAAGTGTTACAAGAATGATTATTGACAAATGATTTCAATAAAAAGATAACTGTCCTTTGATTTTAGGTTGATTTCGGGGAATAAGCCAGTAAGGACATTAGTACGTACTTCGAACGAACCCAATAACCTTGCTACTCTGTGATTTTTTTTCAAACTCTATCAACTGTGTCTGGAAAATTTTTATTAGTTTTAGTAAATGGTTAAGCTTTCCATAGATACTTTGGCTACAGTAGAATTTGCTTTGCTAAGGTAATCCTTACATCTACTTGGGCTTTGCTATTCATTACTCGAACCAATATTGTGCCGGATGTTAGTTATCTGCTCTGAAACGCTAGTAGTGGCAGGTGTAATTGATGTCAAGCTTTGAACTAGGTATGAGCTTTCATTCAATATGACCTCGTCTTAGTGGTGAAGGAAAAACTAAGTACCAAGTGCTGTCTGTTTCCTGAGCGCGTAAGAAAACTTTCGACCAGACATCAAGAAATTCACTGAGAAAGGTCACCCACACTTCACAGATATGATGAGTTTCTTCTTTCTTTTGAGTTGATTGGTAAGTGGAATAGATTGCGTTTACCAATGGTTTATCTTGACTACATAAGATATTTCTTAGCGATCCCGACTCTTCTCTGGCCTCACTTAAGAATCTCCCTCCACTTACTCATCTCAATCATAACTCATTTTGGCTAGAACGTCTAGCTATATTGTACTAAAATATTCTCATTGATGACATTTTGAAGGCGATAGCCCAAGATTTCTATTCTTGTGAATCATATCGCCTTTAACTATAACCACTTAAGTCAACAAACACTTGGAAAAGGTCCTGTTCATTCACTCAACATGTCCCAGCAATCACAACACATGGCACTTCTAGCCAGAGCTATATTGTTAGCGTCATCATCGACTATGGTATCACGTTACAATCCTTATATTTTCATGCTTCTGTTCGGAGTTTGTGTCCTTGGCAAGATTTTTTTAGAATTTAACAGAACCTCTATGCGCTTCTTCGTTTTTATTTCTTAAAGGCAACATTCCCATTTCCTATGCTCATGGAGCCTCAGAGCAGATCATATTTTTCTGCGCAATTTTATTAGCTCCTTGTTTCGCTGCATGATTGATTTCTGAATACTGTCGCAACTTGCTCTCTTACCCCTTATGATGACATCATAGGAGGAGCAGATTATAGCCGTTCAACATAAAATTTCCTTACAATACTTTATCTGTGTTCTTACGTCTATTATAAGTAGGTCAATTAGACCAGTCTTTTTGCCGAAAAGACGCCTTTCTCCAGACATGAGTTCAACTCAGCAACAAATATGGTGATCTATAGAAGTTTTATAAGCGCTTATGAGGTCCTTCTAAATGAAGTTATCTAAAAGTCTTTAGTCATTAGAACTGAGAAACTCAAATCAAATCAGTAAAAGTCCTTAGTGGTGAGAAGTAACGTTCATATAAGGATATATTTTGCAAGCAACATCCTCTATATATTTACTAACTTTGTTATCATCCGTGGGCTGATTCCTGGTCTATCTCTACCCCTAAATTTATTTTGAAAAATTTACATTCAAATCTTACTCTGATTCAACACTTCCAGGACTAACTCGGTTTTGGGATAACTTACACCTGGTCTGCGGTTTTTTTGAGCATATACATTTTGAAAAGGACGTATTTCGAATAGGCGAAAGCAATCCTCGTGTGTTGAATATTATTTTGGTGGGCAGCGCTATCTTCGCCACGAGGACTATGCTGCTCAGCCATAGGTGGCTGAGAAATGACGAAATTTATAATTGATTCGGAAATATTTTTGGACAATCTGAAAAGTACACTATGTTTCGCTTAAAGTGGATACTGTCCTCGCAGTTTCCAAAAACTGCCGAATTTTACTCGTCAATGTCAAGTGATTAAATTTCACAAATTTTGTCTGGTTTCTATCTTGTTGTTGACGAAAGTATATTCGGGTTTTCATTTCATTTCATAGAAAATATCTTGTACTTTCTGTCATGAGAAACTCTGTACTGCGTATCAATTACACGAACGGTGTGTTGACATCTTTACGATTCCAGTGTGGTATGAGTATCTATCGTCTGATGGAATCCGACACTCTATCTGAACTGAGTTAAGTTTATTTAAAGATATTTTTCTGTGTTTCGAAGAAAGATAAATAAGAGGGTCTGTGACAAAGCGCCTATAGTACCTGCTGCCAGATATGAGCGTAAGCCGGACATTTAGAGAGGTAGTGCTAAACGATTTCATCCTCACTTTCGCAGAAAACCTGTGTTGTATACGACCAGCACCTTTAAGTTCTCAGGGAGACTGTAGTGCCCGGTAAATATCTCAGTTAACATTCCCGAGGTACTCGTAAGTCGTGAGTAAAAGGGTCCAATCACTCTATGGATCTATACAATGATGGTAAGACCCATCCTAACATAGGCTTCTGTAGTATGGTGGGCTAAAACTTCTCAGATGACCGCCATTGCCAAGGTAAAAAAAAGTGCAACGTTTAGCAGGCCTGCCCAACAGCGGCTAAAGAAGCAATAATAGGACTTACACCCCTACCCTTGCACATTAGCAAAGTGGCTCTAAGCAGCTCAATTAGTCTGGCACAAGCCAAAGAGCTGGATCTCCATGTACATCCGGACCTGAAGATCCTACTCTCTGACGCACCAGAACTAGACATGATCTGCGTGTTCACAAGCCGCCTTCAAATGACTTTATGCTCCAACAAAGGGTTCTCCACGGAGATTCCCAGCAAAGAAGCATGGGTTAGTAAACACCCATCAAACAGCCAAAATGGCGTACAGTGGCATATGGATGGTTCTAAAATATAAACGGTAGTGAGTGCTGGAATACATGAACCGAACACAAACATATCAATTGCCATGGGCAAGAGTCCTAGTTTATTCCAAGCTGAAATACACGCCAAACAAGAATGCGCCAATATGATACTCAACTCTGGTATCAAAGATGCAAACATCCATATATTCACGGACAGTCAAACAACTATAAATGCCCTTAGCTCGCACGTAATTGACTCCAAATCAGTCATGCACTGCTTCAATACCATCCAGAAACTAAGCTCATGAAACAAGACCAAAATATGGTGGGTTCCTGGGCATGAGGGTATTGACGGAAATGAAAAGGCAGACAAACTGGCCAGGAAAGGTTCAGAAACCCCCTTCAACGGACCTGAACATCTAAAACAGCAGTAAATTCCTCCATTAAGCGCTAGGGGCACTTAAAATGCATCTCATACTGGGAAGAGACTCCAGGGCTAAGGCAGGCCAAACGAGCCATCCTACCTTTTAATAAGAAAGCTGACAGATGTCTGAATCTAAATCAACATGATATCAGAAACCTAGTAGGATACCTTACAGGACACCATGGTCTAAGATGTCACCTCAGCAAAATAGGACTTGCTGACTCGCAAAATGTCGACTCTGTCTCGAAGACGAAGAAACAACTGAACACATTTTATGTGAACATCCATCCCTCAATGGAATCAGGCGGAACACCTTCCTCAGAGAACAACTTGACATTTCTGAAATAAGGGATTCTCCTGCTGATAGAGTTAACTTCATTCGGAAGGTAGAAACCCTACTAGCCTTATTTTCTTTCTGACTCCTCTAGCACAAAAAATCTTTTTAGGTCGAAGTGCTTCTCAATCGATACTAGAGAGTCAGGTTTACAAAAAAAAAAAAAATGGGTCCAATACGTCTTTAAGACAAAATACCCTGCCCCCATTGCCACCAGGATTTTATATACCTCTGCTTGGAGAACAGATACAAGTACTCTTATAAAATAGTGAAATGTTCTACTTTCGTCTGCATCCTTAATCGTTTTTGGAGATGTCGGTGAAGACTCAACTACCCGAAATCAGTCTTGGGGACAGGGAAAGTTGATTTCGTATTTTTTCCGCAAGAACCAGAGTTCTGGTGTCATTTCCATATGACAGTCGGCGACAAAATCATCAGAGTTCATTGCGTGTCGTACAAAATTCCTTGAGACCTCTCCTATTTAAGTAAGCTCATTTGGAAATGATAAGATAAGGACATAAATCATTTTTTCTTATCGTGGTCCTCACAAACTTGACCCATGTTATGAAAAACTCTTCCTTACCCTGTGATCCTGAAAAAAATGCCCCTAAATTTGGATGACTTGAAAACCTTTAAATTTTAGGTTCCCATGATTCATGAGTTTGCGGTTTGGAGCTATTTCCTCTTGATGAGAATTTCATCTTCTATATCCAAACTCTCTGTTTCAATGTTAACATTCTCTGCTTTGGATACTCGCCCAAGATTTATCACCGCTGTGTTTGCACTATTGGTCTATTGACTACCGTCTGACCAGTTTTATCTAGGCAACATGCGTGGGAGAACCACCAATGAAATGTGAGATAAATTCTTCAGCAGCTTCAGCTCCAAAAGGCTCATCGGTTTCAATTGATGTCACTCCCTTCAATTTTTTGTTGAATTGTTCTTCAGCAGTAGGGTCCTTGATGGCACCTATTGTAATGAAATTGAATTGTATCAGGCTGATCCTGGATAACCTTCGTAATCGAATCATGGTGAGCGCCTAAATGTGCGTAGGTTTCTGTAATATATATATATATATATATCCTACGGCTGAAAAGACAAAAGACACTACATACATCTGCTATCATCCTATCTGGATGCCATATACCCCAAACTCTTCCTCCACGACGCTGCAAACAAGAAAAAAGAAAGACGCGAGATCCACTAGGATAGAGATAGGATATTCAAATTTTGAGCTCACTCTTTCTACACCAAGACGTCTATAAATTCGCAAAGTTTTATAAAAATCTTCAACAGAAAACGTAATTGGCTTCGTTGTGGCGAATATTGTTGAGATACTTTTTCTTCTGGTGCGTGAATCAATTTGATCTATCAGCAAGTAATTTAAAATGCATGAAATTCAGTGTGGTGTCAGTGAATGAAGTAAACTTACAAAGTATACACTCACTTTAAGGATTCCTCTCCTAGAAAAACCTACAAAAACTACATATAGCGCATCTTATTGTGCTAGGTGATGCAATATTCCTCTATGCTTGTGGAACGAATGATGAATATGTCGGGGAGAACAGTCTCTATAAGTGTTCGGTCTTTGTCTGCAAAAATTCATTAGCTAGGTACTAAGACTAACTAAAATAGGTTAAATGCGAAGTTAGGTTTTGCAATTTCCATGTGAAAAATGAATCCGGACAAGTTGCAATTTGACAGACCGACATATTAGCTGAATGGTTGATTATTGCCAGACTTGCTGATAAACTTCAACACTTTCCTCCTCGCTAAGGAAGCTCGTTTACTGCAACCTTACTGGAGCTTACTTACTTCGTGTAGAGCGGCGTTAGTCAACCTCTGGTTTAGATGGTGATGCAATAGATTCGGGTCTGAATTGGATTGTATTGATTCATTCTGCATTGGAGAATCGACTTCTTCACTAGATAGAGTGTGTTTGGTTACCTGAACCTCATGCTGGTGTTGGTCTTGACGCTTTTGAGCACTTGGTAGGTTTGGTAAATTTTTCGCGGATCGTATATGTCAGATCGGACGTCTGGTGGGTCATGTCTTGTAGTGTCTATTAATTTATCATCTCAAATTTGTTGATCATTGATAGGCTTGCATTCAGTTCGGCGAATTTGGTCCATATGTCGGGTATAGTTTTGACCATCTATCTTTATTTCGTAGTGGAGGCTTCCCTCTTCGTCTAAATAACACCAAAATCCCACTTGCATGCCTTATTTGTATATGTACGAACTTGGACTAAGTCTCTAATATTACTCGTATATTGCTGTATTTTCATATGTGTGTCTTTGGTTTCTGCTTTTATTGATGATTCCCTTTTAACAAGATCTATTTTTGTTCTATTAATTCTGAGTCTGAATCTTGAAAAAATTTCTCGTAACCCTTCTATAGTTGGGGAAGCATTTGTTCTGTTTTGCGGTATTACTTCCACCCACTAGGTAAAAGCATCAACGACTATTAAAAATTACTTATTCACGAACGGGCCCGCATAATCCAAATGTAAACGCTCCCATGGCCCGTTGGGGTAGTCCCATGGATGTACCTGAACTTTCTTCACATTTGGCTTTATTTTGGCACAATTGGCACAACTTTTGCATACACACTCATTATTTTTGTCCATATTTTTCCACCACACATAGGACCTGGTTAGCGCTTTCATGCGCACCATTCCTGTATGGGCTGTGTGTAATTTTTCAAGGACTCTTTTTTGTAAGATTGCTGGGATCATGATTCGTATGTTTTTAAAAACACATCCGTTCTGTAAAACTCTGCAACATTTCCATCGTTTGGGAAAGGATTTCCTCATTGTAGAGCAGTATAATATCGAACACATTCTGGATCTTTTAAGGTTTCTTTCTTAATTTCATCTCTTGTTACTGGCAAAACTGAAATTTGATTCATGAGGAAAGTTGAGCTGCTATCGAGGTTATCATTAATTTGAGGCTTTTCGTAAGGAAAACGAGAAAGAAAACCGGCGTTTGCATGCTGTTTGCAGTCCGGTGCATTATGTCAAAATCGAACTCAGACATAAAGTTTGCATAATGTAGTAGGCGTAGAGCTGATATAAGTGGTAAGTTCTTGTCAGGGTGCAAAATTCTTGTGAGCGGCTGGTGGTCTGTATTTCTGTAATAAGTAAAGGTATAACTTTACAGCCGTAGCAATATTGGAAGAACTTGTGTAAGCCCCAATAAATCGCTGTTGCTTCCTTGTCCAGTTGAGAATAATTTTTTTCGGACTTTGTAAGCGATCTGGAGGCAAACGCTACAGACCTTTCTACACCATTTGGTAGTACATGTGATATAACAGCACCAAGTCCTCTACGAGACTCATCTGTTGCTAAAACTAGTGGTAAGTCTCGATTATACTTCATAAGAACGTTTGAGCTTGTTATTTCGTCTCCCAATTTGTTGAATATATTATGGCACTTCTTACTCCAATTGGGATGCATTTCTGATAGTAATTTGCAGGCCCTAAGAAGGTGCGTAGTTTAGAGACATCACTGGGTTTTTTGTAATCTTTTCGGGTATAGGCTTGATTCCATCTTCATCAATGGTATGACCTAGATACGATACTGATTCTAAAAGAAATTGACATTTTCTTCCATTCACATGTCGCGTAAAATTTGAAAAACAGTTCTTAAATTTGTAGTTAATTCCCTGACCCCGTATGAGAATATCATAAAAAAAAACAGGTTACGTTTGCTATATTTTCGAAAATCATGTCCATGAATTTTTGCCACGAGTTTGGGCTAATCTTCGTCCCAAACAATGGACGATTTACCTCAAAGCATCTTTTATGTGTGCTTATTGCTTACATTTTAGCCGATACAAGACTTTCTGATAAATACTCAACTGAACCATCAAAGAGTATTGGAATTGGAAAAATTGGAGGACATTTACGATCGTATAACTACCACTTATAACACTTGGAAATAGATTCATAGATGGCAACATCGGTGTCTAAGAAAATCTCTACTTTAACAGAAGTATCTCACTGCAAATAGACTTATCAATCATTCATTGTAGTTTTCGAATGCCATCATCCCACACCACCACCAACTGTCGCAATCTCAGAATAGAATAAAAGTAAAGGACCTGAAGGAATCTGTATCTTTCGGATAAAAAAAAACTTTCATCATCAACGTCACGCAATGGGTGGAAAGTGGGATGATAGATATTATAGAACTAGTACATGCCAAATGGCTTAAGCAAAGGGAAGACATTTCAAAGGACAAATTGGATACTTCCACTGAAACAAACAGCAAAAGTATCACAAACGTCTGTCGAGGATTTATAACACAAGGCAACGAGAAATGATTTCGTATCAACAACAAAGTGAAGATAGATTCCATTTTAACGATTTATAGGCTGAAGGACAAGAGAAATTGGAGAAATAACAACATTATCACCTGAACTGGAATCTCACCAACTGCGTGTCGTTACATCATGAGGACATTTAGTAATAATTGTGACGTTAAGGTCTTTTGTTTGTAGGTAAGCATTCCATCGTGTATGCTGGTTTCAGCTTGTACAAGGTTACAGATAAATAAACGAAGATGTATGTCACAACGAGTGACCGTGAAAAGTAAGGAAGTCTCTTCGTTTTCACTTAAATGCGATACTTTAGTGATCAAAAGAAATCAAACTTTTTCAGAGGAAATCTTTTTAAAAAGGACAATCTTTCAAAGGCTCTGATTCTTCAAAGCACAAAAGTCCTTTTTATACACAAGAGAAGGAAATAATTTCTTTTGAATTTGTAAGAGCATTTCAATTCAATAAAAACGTGGGTCATTGCGAAAGATTGTAGGACTTGTAGTTCAAGTCGAGTTCACTCTTCTTGCACTATCGGCCCCACTCTAAGCTGTAACAAGCTAATCATGGTGAAAATCCTGCGATACTGTAGTTCATGTTAATAAAAGCAATTCAGTTGAAAAGATAATGACAATACAGAAGTACACAGAATCTTACTGTTGCGATGATGAATGGTAGTCCCATTCATGGTAAGTGAATTCTGCCGTCAAGTCATATCATATTGTAAATACTTTTCATCAGAAATTATTTGTATCCAGCATTGAAAAGTCCACAGAAAAAGTAAATTGTTATAATCTACGTTAGGGGATCTTATTCCTTTAAAGTTGGCTAAGTTGGAATCGGTTAAGAGAAGCTGAGATTCAATTCAATGAGCTGGAGTGAAACTCCACCAATTTTCAGATAATTTGACGAACACTCCTTACAGACTCAATATCCGCTGCTTTAAATGATATAATTCGTCAGATAGTTAGTCGGTGCCTTCAGCGATATCACTACTCAGGCCTCTACTTATGGGGTGAACAAAAGTCATGTCGTCCACCATCCGTGCTGAATGATTCATTCTCCTATTTTTCCTATTTCACTACAATCGCTTGGCGACATCCTTCGTTAGAAGGATTTCGTTACAGATGATGCTGTATCTCACTAATGGCCTACTGACAATGTCCTTACTGTTTCGCTGCGCTTGACAACGACAGCATAGGACTTCTAGAATGATTCCATCAGAAGAGGCTCTCAAAAGAGTTATGGTTTTAGTCTATAATGGCACGTCTTTATATTTCATCGTTGCCAATGTAACAAATTTGATTTACGGATTTTTTTATCAGGAGACCACCAAGTTCAACCTGGAACGCCAGAACATTTAGAAAATTAAATCACTAGCACCCTATAGGAGTTCTTTATAATTTTTTCTTTTCCGAGGCAGCAATGGGTCGACGTTCATTGGTAGTGCCGGATTCTTACCAGCTTAAAGACCAACAGTAGTTGTTATGGAAAAAACATGCTAAGCATTCTCAGAACATTTTCGCACCCTGGGCAGTATGGAGATGAGTCGTGGTTTCATTTGAACAGTCATTCCCGAAAACAACAAGGTCTCCTTAGGAAGGTAAGAGTTTACTTCACCGTGTTTTCGGTTTATCGAAGGAACAATCGTTGGGACAAGTTGATACGCCAATCTTTCTTTTTAGAACTCACGGGTTCTCTCACTCTTTTTTGAATGAATATCGATTGGGCGACTGTCATATAATCTTTTCGCTTCTTTAGCGAGAATTTCGATAGGTGGCCAGTATCGGGTCCTAATGCGCATAATCTGTTCAAGGATTTATAATCTCTCATATATGATATCTTTTTTCTACTGTCTCATACCGCCCATATTTGAGGCGCATACAGCTATATGGAAACCGCTACAGTCACGAGCACTATTCTTTTGTTTTGTCTCGGGCCGCCAATATTGGACGTAAGTCACCAACTTTAGTTATCGTCTCACGCTCCTTCCTGCTCGTAATGAGCACCGCTTCTGTCTTATGGTCTCCGAGTTCTAAGCCAACTCTTAACTCTGGCAACAAAACAACATCAATGTCATTCACTAAACCTACTATAGGTGCTTCCCTATAAACCAGAAGTCGGAAGACGTCGTCATACATTACGTTCCATACGTGGGGGCACAGCACCGAACCTTGGAGAACTCGCCAGATAACTATTTACCTTTATGTCCCTTCATCGGAATCATAGAGTAGCAATCTGTTGGTAAAGCAACTTGCGCTCATATTAAGGAGATACTCTGGTACGTTTATTCTTTGAAGCCAATGACAGCGTGACCAGTTCGACCACTCGTACCGACACTGCAGAGTAGTCGTAGAGATGAAAGTTCATCCGGCGATTTGCTTCCCTTCAGTAATAGTACCAACCCCTCGTATTTCCACTGATTTGGGAAAACCCCTTTCAGAAGGCATGCGTTGTATATGCTTATGGGACCCGCAGTCTTCTGGTCTTTTACTTTACTCGTAGCACACGATTCAAAGGGCTCTTCGTATGGCAAAGTTGGTATTGGTTTTTATTGGCTTCCTGTCGGGCTCAATAGAGTACCAGAGTCTCCACTATCCTGCAAAGTAATTGGGGGCATGAGAATGACGACCTCTGAAGGCACTTTAGCTAAGCCGTTACTATTCAATACGCTTCAGACGCATCTGATCAATTGGTTACACAATTCGCTGAAACATTTCTTTTTTCTGGCCTTAATGGCCTACTTTGGTTCAGCGCTTGTGTCTTTATACGCGTCAGTATAGCGTTTTCGATACTATTGGTACTGTTTTCCACTCTGTGACACTATTGAAGATTAAATTCTGCTGTTGGGTCACTTGAAAGTCTACGGCACCATCCCTTTTTAACAAAACGGCCAAATGCCGAAAATCCTTACACGACTTGAACTATGAATATGTCAAAGTTTCTCGCCCCGGTTTCTATATCTTGAGAGCTCCTTCCTAAAAACATTCGACCGCCATGTATTCTCAAAAAAAAAAAAGTTACAGCACGGGACGTCCCGAAATCTGCACAGTGACATTGACTTGGTCAGAAAAGTGCACATCTGTTGTCAAAGATGGCTAGAGCATGAGCACCAATACTCCATCCTAAAGAGTCTCGGACTCAAAGCTCAGTCGAAATTCGTCGCCATTAAATTGCTGGTGTCTTGCCCTGACAGTGAGCTCTTGGAAAGTAAAATACCTGTTCTCAAAGTTGGTTCCATGTCAACAAACTCTTTCAGCTGTATCACGTTGTATGAAAAGTGCTTAAAGGCACTATACGATGGATGTAAAGAAAAACCGATAAACCGATTTACAAATAAGCCATTATGAATGCGAAAAGTCTTATTCATGGTTAGAAGCAGATTTGTTTTTTATCTTATACCTATAGAGACCATCCCAGCCTTCCAGCTATTGCTGGCAACATAATAGTGTACAAAATACCAATACCGTATTTTTGTTTAGTTATAGCAGACCTTAGGCTGGGTCACCAACAATTTTTCAAATCGCCATCAGCCTTTCGGCGGGCAATGGCAAACTCCCGAAAGAAAAATTGCCTACGAAAAAGCTTCTAAAGAGTGCCGTTCGGACTCGGCGATAAACCGTAGGCCCCGCTCAGATGTGACAAAAATGACAACATGAGCAACACAAATGAGTGTCAAGAAGTTAGGCCATGGCCCATACCGGGCTGCCAGCGCCACAGTGTTTTTTTTTTTGTTTTGTTTTGTTTTATAGCAGACCTTAAAAGTAAAAGGGGGATTTGTATCAAGGCTAGTGCTAAGTAGTAGATGCCGTTATTGAACCAAGAAGGTCATCCTTTAATGTCTCGATTGAAATGGTTCTTGTGGTTTGTTCATCATGAGTGGGTTCACCAAAAGTATAACATCAAATCTATTGACCCGGCCACCCCACAATGTGGTCATCTTATCGAGAAATATTTGCGGTAACATACCTTTGTTACACCGCAAGTGTGATATTTATAAAACACCCGCAGATGCCAGTAGATATGAGAATTCATTTTTGGCCTTTACTTAATTAGTTAATTAGTAAATTCCCAATTGACCACAGATGCACACCAAGTATTTCTCCACAAAGGCTTCCTAAAGTGCTTTACAATGTTTCATTTTCATGCAAAAGTCAAGGGTTGATTTATAAATTTGGAGGGATGCTCAAAAATCGATTTAAGATATACGGATATGCATTCGAAAAATGTAAAAGCCACATTATTATGTGTTTCAATAAGTTCTGTGGGTTTTTTTGTTAAGTTAAGCACATATCTTTGGTATAAAAGCTTATATTTAATCCATCAGATACTGTCCATCATATTGTAGTTTTTTTTATTTTCTTCCAACGTTCTGGAAGAGACATAATCCCTGTTTTGTAAAAGTGAAGAGACTTATGGATAGAAACGTTTGCGAGGTACGTTTTGATCTCATCTTCGGAATTGAATTGCCTTCCGGCCTAGTTGTTTTGGAGGGAACGGAACAGATAGTAGTCAAAAGGTGCAAAATCTGGAGAGTACGATGGGTGTTGGATAGCTTCCCAGCCAAATGAATTCTACTTTCATTTTGTCTTCCTCGCGTTAGCTGAATTTTTTATTGATGAGCCATCCTTTGAGGTTTGGGAAGACATCATAGTCCGAGGGAGCCAAATCGGGTGAATACGGTGAATGCAACAGCAATTGGAGCCGGAAGTCATTGATTTTAGTCGTGATTACGATGCTCTTATGCGCCGGCGCATTGTCTTGCAAAAACAAAAATTTTTTTCGCTTCATGTGAGGCCGTTTTTCAGCGATTTCGGCTTCCAATCGCTCCAATAATGCACAGTTATACTCGCTGTTGATGGTTTTTCCTTTTTCGACGTAGTTCACGAAGAGTAGGCCACGACAAACCCAGAAAACCGATGCCATAACCTTTCCGACCCAATGAGCCTCCCTCGGCCGCTTCGGAGTACTCGTGCCGGCTTCACTCCATTGCCGGGCACTCATCCTGTTCTCTGGGGTGTAATAGTGGATCCAGGTTTCATCAACAGTTACCAATCGACGCCAAAAGTCCGCTCGATTCCGCATCAGCAAGTCCAAACACTCTTTCGAAGTACTCTCGCGTTCGTGTTTTTGGTCAAGAGTGAGCATGCGCGGCACCCAGCTGCAGGATAACTTTTTCAGATGCAGAGTATTGCCCAAAATGTGGCGTGTGCGCTCAGTACTAATCTTTGTGGTATCTTTCCGGTCAGCCAACACCATTTCATGTATTTTTTTGACATTGTCCTTTGTAACCGCATCGGAGGGCCTGCCGCTGCGCACTTGATCGGTAGTGGAGTTGCGACCACCACGAAACTCTCGAAACCAATATTTGACGGTGAAATCTGAGGGAGCATCAGCCTCATAATATTTATCCAACTTTTCTTATGTTTTCTTCGCCGTTTTGCCTCTCAAAAATAATGTTTTATGAGAGAGAACAAAAATCGTTTTTGTCCATACTCAACATTATGCCAAACACGTCAACAACAATCAGCTGTCAAAACTATCGCACTGAAATTTGGCATGTCTGCCTAAATATGAACAGACTTCAAGGCACCACAACCTTTTTTGCAGTAGCAGTGCATTCTAACGGTTAAAGAGATTACTTTTCACCCCACCTAGTATTGGGAATTCTGCCGCCAAAACGGCTGCCTGGAATTTGCGTATACAACGATGTTCACCCAGCAGTGCTTACGAAAGACCGAGTGTTTAGATTTACTTGGTGATTGTTATCCTCAGCGACTTTTTAATCTTTGGCTTGGGACCGGACTGATGATGACATGTCGCTCGCAATTTACTCTCTGATTATGGAGAAAACAGTATTCTATATCAGCTGACCAACATTTACTCAAGGGCCTATGCATCTACCTATTTTAGAGTATCGCTTCAAAAAGAAGTATTTAAACACAAAAATCAATTGCTGTGAAATATTAAACGATGCACCACATGACCCGGAAAGGAAAAGCAAATGGCAAAGGTAAATAAAGTTCGCAGATGTCAGAGGAACTTTTTTTTAGAATAATTCCGTTAAATATTTCCGCAAAGTATAATTTTTATTTTGAAGTCCCTAGTGTGCAAGTTGTCTCAAAAAATAAATTTACAAAACTTGTAGCTCTTCCGGGAAAGCTGACAGGATAAAATTTTACAGAAACAGTATTTATCCTAAATTAATTTTTTATGTCAGGGCTTATGATGTCCATGTGAAATCGTTTCGCAACATTTTTGATGCATGTCTTTGTTCGTTTTTTCATTTATTTTATTTACGAGGACATCATCCTTCTCAAACCCTACACAAACTTAGTTATCTGTATTTAAAAAGAGAAACCAAATCGAAACAAGGCACATCTCAGGCTACCATCCTTCGCAATTGTCTTGCACGTAATAAATACTAGCAAACAAAAAAACAAAGAAATTTGTCTTAATTTCTTCGAATCAAGCAAATTCCGCAAACCATCCGAGGGATGGCCGGATAAAGACATTACATTAATAAAGCATTAAGTAGCGAACAGATACCGTGTGGGGATTAGGTGGGTTGTAGACCCGCTTATTGGATCAACTTAGTGAAACAAATGTTACGTATACGACCCGTAGACTTCTAGGGGAGTGGTTCATTTTCTCTGATTCCACCACCTTTCACGGTGGAGTCATAACTTGGCTTTTATTTTTGAACACAAAAATATGTTTATGATAATATCCGGTACTTGGAGATGCTCGTTTTTTTTCACCAAAGGCAAGGGGATGTTGCCATTACCATTAAGTAATGCGATATCACTCCATTTTTGTTATATTCTCGTATTTTGTATCTAAAGACTAAAACAGCAATTTGTTTTGTTTATGACTTTTGATGAGATTATGAACTTTATTTGGATATCACTGTGAGAGGAAACATTAATTTGAGGTGAATTGAGCTTAGTTGGCCTTTAATTCTCCTTAATGTGGTCTCTCGTATCTACAGGTTGTTGCAAAGTGATTACAGTGCTAAAAAATAATGTCAGCTGTAATGGACTTTCGAATGAATGGTTTCCTGAAAAATGAAAGCAGTAACTTGTTCTATTTTAAATTACGTACTAAGGACACAAAGGCTCTCTTTTTTTTCTCTGGTCTCTGGAACGTGTAATATTATGCGAGTAACTGAGGTTTCAGTCAATTTTATCTCCGTAAGCCAGTGACAACTACGCAGTTGGTGGTTTTATTCTTGCAACTCACAATGTCTTAACAACAAAAGAGTAAGTAAGAAACTTGTTACAGTCGAACCTTTCGAGAAAAGAATACCTTGTGGCATTAACATTCATTAAGAGAGGGGGGGGGGAGCTCTATTCTTTGAATGGTCAGAAGATGTGGATAGACTTAAGCCTTAAACAGAGATACGACCTATGTTACTATGCAACCCACGATACTTTTATTTAACAGATAAGGAGGCTTCTTAAGAATACAGAATGTGAACTAAAATAAGTCTAGATTTATTGTGGCATGGCAATTTAGATATCAGGCCTGATGTTGAATATCCACGAGCACGTGTAGCCAATTGCATTTCTAATCAAAGACTATTTCAAAGCTTAAATTTGAATGATTGATGTCGCATATCTATTGCTATGTCTGGTGGGAAAAGGTTTGTCTTATGTACGAGTATATCTGAATCTAGTGCAATACAGGCTGCTAGGCATCGACATAATCCTTTCTGTCAAAATGCCACTGCTCAACTAATCCACAAATGGTATCTTAGAAGACTTCCAAACCCATACTATTATCTTGTTATAGACTTTAAAGACCCTTTTCACAACGTCTGAGAAATGAGCTGTAAATTAAAGTTAGTAAACTTATATTGACATCCATCTTATCGTCACTTCTGTGGAAACTATTACAAAATCCCAAACACATGCTTGTGCAACTATACATATATTGACCTGATTTAGAAAACATACAATGTTGCTGCTCCCAACTCATAAGAGGAAGCAAAAAAATAAACGTCACCCACAAGATTTATTACCCATTACCAACTGACTTGTTTTTTTTTTTTTTTTTTTTTTTCCTAACCCAAGTCCCAAGTGTAAGTACCTGGGATCTAACCTACAGCTCTCTCCATTAAGACACACGAGTTGACAGTTTTAATTTTAATTAAGAGTGCCATCGAAGATGATGTTGCCACATCTATCCTCAGAAAAAGTAGAGTCGCTCATGATGCCGCCGTCTAGCCCATCCCTTTCCCAAATTCCGTTTCAATTATTCCGACGAGAATGAAAAAGACAATTACGCCTGTCATAAATTAAGCCTTTTCATCCGCTCCATATTGCAGAACTGATATGATAAGGGGTTACTCTTCAGTCCTTTCTTAGAGGAACCAATTTCTCAGTTGCCTCATAAATCTACAGAAACAGTAATTGGTAAACATGAACAGCAATGTCTTTGTTTAAATTCTCATTGGAGACCTTACACGGATTTAAAATTTTTGTGAATAAGCCATGGAACGCTAACGTGGAAAAGTCTTCACGATGTTTCTGATAATGAGTAATTTTGCCGAAACGCGCATATCATAGCCATTTTCCCAGCCGCTTGACTCCCAGGTGTACTTCTTCAATATGGCCTTTAGTCACACGACTCTTAGAGACCGAACCGAACAAGCCTTGGAAGTGCACGTACTTCTCGTTCTGTAGAGGATATGGCTGCTGTGACGGAAAATGTCGTAAAGGCTCCGCCGACATCAATCAGATGACGTATCATCCAATTGGCCATTCCACATAGCTTCTGTGGCACATTTTGATGAACAACTTGAAGATGTCAAATCAGACAGTCCATCAGCCGATGGGTGCTCTAACCTTTCCTCATACTATTCTAAATCTCAACAACGAAGAAGACAAATGCGTCAAATATTATAATTTCGAACTACATGGATATGTAAAGAAATAAAATTTGCATTTCTGGGACACTGGCAATCCGCGAGTAATGCACGAAGGCCATTACATCCACTGTTTAGGCTTAGGGAGACATTGGACATTTTTTATTTAGAGCGGCCCGGACCAAATGATCACTGTGGATGGTGAGCCTTGATCAATGAATTTTTCATTCCTCAATTGGATAAATTAAGACTGGAGGATATGTGGTTCCACCAGGGTGGGGCAACGGCGCATATTGGACGAAGTAATCATGAATGGCAGTGAGCTTTCTTTACCCTCCTTCGTCACTAGATGCAGCTTCACGTAAGGCACTTTGTGTCTTTAGTATTGACCTGAAAATTTTGTTCGCTTGTTTAATTATCCTTCTTCGACATTAAGCGCCTATGCGATATCATGGCCAGCCCTTTCAAAACGATCTCTTTCTCTAGGGTTGACGTTGCTTATAGACTCTCCCTTCTAAAGGCTTGGGCATGCAATATTGAAATTCCATTCAAATGAATTTATGTATCTTGCCTACCACTTCCTTTTCTACTGCCCTAAATGATTCGTCAGACCGTTCGTCAGCAGTAAGTTTATTCATAGAATATTTACATGGTGGGACAGTTAACCCAACGACAAAATCCCAAACTTGTGAAGTCAAATCTTTTAGAAAACGTGTCTTCCGAAGCTCACTATGGGGCGGGCGAACTCTGTAGAGCTCAGTTTTGGTAACTCTACCGTTACCTACCTGCATAGGTCCAAGTGTTAAATTACATTTGCTTAGCCATACTCTGTAGAATGTTGCTGGTGGTTATCCTAGCCAACAGATATGCTAGAAGATGACCAGTTAGTAAGTTATATTATTGATGTCAAAACATAACTACACTAAATTTTCCGAATTCAATTTGCTCTGACGAACACTAGGGGTATATAGAAATCACCATTCCCTCTGAAGATACAAGATAAAATAAAAGACAGGAATGAGTATCTTTTACGGATCTTGGGGACACTTCTACAAACGTTGTGGATTGAAAAAGTGCTAAGCAACGTGAGCAAATAGAAGTCGGCTACATTAGTCGACTCTCTGCAATTCTAAGATATATACCGTGTACTTTAATGAACTACATCACAGCATAGGACCTCAACTGAAATTATGCTTTTGAAGAGAAGAAAGAAGAAATGCTCAAAAGAAGCTAAGTCTTCTTCTTTCAATCGAATTCCCGAGTCAGGCTCGTAAAGGGTTTCCTCTTCTTCGATCCTTGACACACTGCTTTCACTTGTCTAAACCAAGTGGTATAGCAACATCGATCACTTTGTCTATAAGACTGAGGTTCAATTTTCCGTAAAGTCCTAAATGTAAAGGCTTAAATAAGAAGGTCTGCTTAACTGGAGCTTTTTGTTAATTCCCTTGATGTTGCTGAGACGGTGTAAAAAAGATCGTAAAAGCTTTCGATTTGTGCTTTTTTTTCCTAATTGTCCTTGTTCACTCAGCACTATATAGTATGACTGGTAGGATTTGTATTGCAGATTTCATTCACTGAATAGTCGTTGAATCTTCACTAAATTGTCGTTTCTGGAGCTTATGCTAGCTTCGAGGTTGGTTAACCCCGAGGTTGACAAACTCCTGAACTACTTCAAAGTTGCTGCTGTCAACATAGACATTTCGCGGATATGGATGCTTCCTTATTTTTTGACCGTTTTGTCCTCAGTTCATAGGTACAGCTCATTTCACTTGTTTTGGATTCCTGGATTTGTCGCCATGGGAACACTTTATTTAAAGCATGTCCACCAATTACGTGGGATACTATCTTACACTCAGCCATCAGCAAAAATATGCTTTTGGAACTCCGTACTTAAAACCTATAGAACCGTTCAACTGCGCTAACCTTGAATAGTGTCTTTTTTACAATATAACAAACCCAACTATGTACACTAGTAACTCCCTTGACTGCCAGAATGCGCTGCTACTGCAAAAAAGGTTATAGTGCCTTGAAGTCCGTTCATATTTAGGCAGACATGCCAAATTTCAGTGCGATACTGTCTTTAGTTTTGTTTTGACAGCTGATTGATGTTGACGTGTTTGGCATAATGTTGAGTATGGACAAAAACGATTTTTGTTCTCTCTCATAAAACATTATTTTTGAAAGGCAAAACGGCGAAGGAAACAAAAGAAAAGTTGGATAAATATTATGAGGCTGATGCTCTGTCGGATTACACCGTCAAATATTGGTTTCGAGAGTTTCGTGGTGGCCGCAACTCCACTACCGATCAAGTGCGCAGCGGCAGGCCCTCCGATGCGGTTACAAAGGACAATGTCAAAAAAATACATGAAATGGTGTTGGCTGACCGGAAAGTGAAGGTGCGTGAGCTAGCAGATACCACAAAGATTAGTACTGAGTGCACACGCCACATTTTGGGCAATATTCTGCATCTGAAAAAGTTATCCTGCCACTGGGTGCCGCGCATGCTCACTCCTGACCAAAAACACGAACGTGAGAGCACTTCGAAAGAGTGTTTGAACTTTTTGATACGGAATCGGGTGGACTTTTGGCTTGGTTGGTGGATGAAACCTGGATCCACTTTTACACACCAGAGAACAGAATGAGTTCCCGGCAATGGACTGAAGCCGGCACGAGTGTTATGATCCGGCCGAGGGGGGCTCACTAGGTCGGAAAGGTTATGGCGTCGGTTTTCTGGGATCATCAACAGCGAGTATTACAGTGCATTATTGTAGCGATTGAAGGCCGAAATCGCTGCAAAACGGCCTCACATGAAGCGAAAAAAAATTCTGTTTTTGCAAGACAGTGCGCCGGCGCATAAGAGCATCGCAACCATGGCTAAAATCAATGACTTACGGCTCCAATTGCTCTCCCATCCACCATTTTCGCCCGATTTGGCTCCCTCGGACTATTATCTCTTCCCAAACCTTAAAATATGGCTCATCAATAAAAAATTCAGCTCACGCGAGGAAATCATCGACGCCACGGAGGAGTATTTTGCAGACCTTCCGGAAAATTACTTTTCGGACGGGATCAAGAAGTTGGAAAATCGCTGGAATAAGTATATCAAGCTAGAAGGGGACTATATTGAATAAAATAAAAAATAAAAATTTCATTCCCAAGGAGGTTACTTTTCGCCCCACCTAGTATTTCTACCAACTGCTAAAAATTGTGTTTAAATACATCTACACCTTCCTGCGATTCGTCGGTCAATGTTCAACACTCTTCCCGCGGCAGGGGGAACACTCTCTAATGCTGCAGCGGCTTAAGATTTGTATCTTCCATCACTTTTTTCAGGATTTGTAACCATCATGCTACGGGGAACGTAAGCTAGGTTCCCCCGGCTGTTGTTGGCAGTGAAAAGCAAATCATAGCGTAAAGTCAGTCTCCCATTTAACTATTCGGTATCTGTGTCATTGATGCAAAGATTGATTTTACTCCTCTGTTGTTTCTATTATTGGCGTGTGCCACTCAATGCCATTTTACCTTGGTCTTTGTTTTCACCTTCACCGGGATTTTGATGAAATTTTCATTCTTCTTATTCTTCTGCTGCAAAACTCTAGTTGCTCTAAGAATACGAAGTCAACTTTCTTTGAACTTTGGGGACTATCCAAACTAGGATTCAAGTCGGATCTCTACAGAAAGACAAATCTTTTATTTAACTTCTTTTGTGACAACAAAAAAACAATACGGTGTGAGAATAAGTGAAGACAATAATGGATCAGATTCCGTAGTAACAGTTAAGCTGCTCTGTTTAACTCTGTTTATCAAGGTTTTCCTGAATTCGAGTACATTGGCAAGATTGAATTGACGGAGTCTTGTTGCAGATTACGAGTACAATGGTATTGGGAGATATAAGATCGTAAATAAACTTTCTAGACAATGTATATGGCAAGACTTCTTTGGACCTTAACCTGTGTTCTTAGAAAGTTCTCCATTGAAAATTAGATTCAATGGGGACTTTCGACGATTCCAGAAGACAAAAGGATGGCTTTAACACTTGTCTTGGATTCCTGTTGTCTGTCTAGAGAAAACACTTTAGACAGCTTACTGTCCAATATGCTTTCGCCTAACACCTAAATGAGCTACAACACCGCAGAAAAATTCATCTGAGAGTGCTTCGACTGTTTTTTTTTTTTAAAGCGACCTATATTAGATTTTGGGAATTACCATGAGAGCGAAAGGCATTTCTCTCTGGCAAAGCAACATCGGCCCCTGTTAAGACTTTTCCAACCAGGATGTCAGACAAATCTAAAGCCAATCTGCTTACACATTCCACTGTAATTGCCTAATATCATAAAATACCATATATCTTTCAAGAGAATCTTTAATTTTTTAATTCGACGAGAATTAATTTTTCAAGAATTTGAACAAAGACTAGAGTTTGGTAGTGAAAGTGGGAAGAACTCTTGTATCAGGAAAAAGTACAAATAAATTGCAAATGTCAAAAACTGTATTAAGCACAGATGTAAGAATTGTTCGTGGCTTTTGAAAACTTCCTGTTTTTTCAAGTAGCAGAATCCATTGATCCAAAATTTGAAAGAATTTCTAACGTTAACCAACCATACCAAATCGAATCTAAACCACACAATTCCCTGTGTTTCTTCACCAAAGAAACCAAACATGTCTTTGAAATTAGAAAAAATTAAAAAAAATCCTTTGATCTCAGGAATTGAATAAGAAAGTCCCTCGTATGGCAACTGAATTCGCAAGGCAACCCGGTTATGCCAACCACTCATCTCCATCCACAACAACCTTGCATTCGCAGCACACACATGCTTGTGGCTATTAAAATGGCAGCAGGTTTAATACATTCCTTCCTTGCTTGCCTTCCACGCTTTCTGGCTTCCTTAACATATGAAGGTGATATACTCTTAACCACAAACGACGCACGCCCATATACGTAGAAAGCTTATGCAAGGCACCACCACGCAACACATCAGGTTCTTATTAATTCAAATTTCCCACAGAACTCACATGCAGCACACACTCCTTGCATAAGATCCTGTAAAGGACGGTCTTGCCTGAGCATGTGTCATGTCAGTTTCTGACCGGTGCCAGAGACAGCAAATTCACATAAGAAGCTGGTCATAGACGGAACCATCATGAGAAAGATGACTCCCTTCTAAATCTCTTCTTTTTTTTTTTTGTAAAAACGTTGTTTCAGGATCATCCAAAAAACTCGACCCCTTTCTTACAAGCAACACCAAGCAATTACTGTGATTCAGTGATTATAGGCGCGACCTCTTACCTGAGCGAAATCACATCACTTGGACAGGATGATTCAGTGATTCACCCATAAATACCCATAAGAGCATCCGTTACTCTGCCATCGACCTAATTAAGGATTAATTTTCCACCATTACAAGGATCCTTATTACATCGTTCCGCTAGTAAGAAAATTTTTATAAAATTTATTTTCTTTCTTTTCAGGACTCGGGCACAACTAAGACGAGTACGCACATAAATCTGAAACAAAAGAATCACCTGTCAGACAGTGTAACCACACTGATACTTACACACAATAAATAAAAACAGAGAGCACAGAAAATGTCCTTATTGAATGTCCTTTGGGCCATCATTTTAGTTTGTTGGTGCGATGGAGTCATAAGTTTTGCTGCGGCTGTTCCAACATCAGGACTAGGAATGGCAGCGCATCACGCTAATACAATTATGATTGGGGGCGGCGGTGGCAGTGGTTCTGTTGGCAATGGTATGGCTACAGCTGGAGGTGGTAATGCTGGCGGTGGTGGAGCTCTGATTCCAGGAAGTATATCATATCAACCGCACGATTCAGAGGAAATCGAAAGAGCTGTTTACGATCCAGGTGATGGTAAGTCATAGCCATACATTCGAATATACTATACACATGTCAGTTGGTGTTTTAAATACGAGAATGTCTGTGGGAAGCATATGATGAGAGAGTGTTATGATATTTTTGTCTTGTATCCTTGACGTTTGTGTGTTTTTTTTTTGTTTTTTTTCTGTGTGGTTAAATAATCCAGAGTAAGGTGTGCGAACGAAACGACTATGACAGACTGAAATTTGTTAACAAAAATTATCACGCTAAGGACTGCGTGATGTTATTCTTGCGGAAACGACAATGTTCCTCGGAATTAATTAAAATTTCACTCGGAGGCAATTTTTGCGCATATTTATGAGTTCCCTGACAGGGATATTTTCGCAACGGTGTCAAGGATTTAATAGATTCGGTTGCGAATTTAGTAAATTTGGGAACGCTTCGATTTCAATAGGTGTGAGTTTTTAATCCTTTTCTCACATGAAAAATGATGTAGTGATTTTTTTGTTGGTAAAGGTGTTTTTGAAATTGGTATAAGCGAGGCAACTTTGATGGGATGAATTGGTTTAATTAATTAAGCACGTTAATGGCGAATTTTCCTCCATTTACTCTTACAATGGAACTCTGTATCTGGTTTTTAGGTCTCCTATGGACGCGTTAATTAATTTAACATGGTTACGCCGCATTGTCTACCATTTTTTTAGATCATCTTCCCAAACTTTTCACATGAAGGATTTATTTTCCCCATCACTCAAGCTCTAGGACTAGTTGTTGTGTCTACTTCAAATTTCCACACGGATACTGTTGATTTCAGTCCCTTGGAACAAATTGTATGAGAATTTGAGGTTTTTTGAGCTGACCTGGCCGGGTACGAGCACTCATCTGTAATCTTGCTGTTGCCCTGTTTTCTTTTGTTTCCGAATACTGTTGTGCTACTGTATCGTTCGCGCTTGTAGTTTTCTTCTTTTCGTTGGGTTTTTTGAATATTACTTCCTTTGTTCACTTTTTTAGGTTCTATCCTCTGTGACGGTGTTTCATTGCAAAACTTAGGTAACTAAACCCAGATCTGCCCATTCAGCTGTCAAAGCAAGGGGACTCGCCTCTAAAATTCTGACTGTGTCTTCGTTCTCAAGCATCCAATAATGTGATATGGAAATATCATTAGTGCACAATGAGTTAACCGTCCGTTTATAAGATTCTCCAAGTCGTCCGTTTGACTCTATTCATTGCATCGTCTCTGGAGCTGAAGCTTACGTCACGGAACTTGATTCAAAGAATTGAGTTAATCCCAGCTTGGTATCCAGAGGATGAAGGAAAGAAAAGGAAAAGTCACAACAACTGAGAAGCGAAAAAAAGGAGGCAAGGCAGACAACGAATAGAAAAAATTGCAGAGAATTTTTTAACTAAACGTTCTGGGGAATATATCCTCACATTTTTGTTCTAGAGTCGACTAATAAAACAAAACAAGGTCTCAGAACAGCAAAAACCATTTCTAGCTACATCGCGTCATCGAGTAACTCAAAACACTAATTTAATATTTGCATACGAGACAGGTTCGTAACAGAATTAAGGACATCTTCACAATCTGCTGGTGTAACGTGGTCAAGCTTAATGCATATCAATCCCCTCTCTTCTTAATCGCCTTGTTTTGTTCCTCATAGACTCTGTTCCGAAAAATTTAAGGACTGTGGGTTTTGTCCATCTAGTTTGTCTATAGAAAATGACCGAGTTGCAATATCATATTCGCACAATCGAATTCTCAATTTAAGCTGTCCTGACACAGCATTTTCTTTTCTTATTTTGGAACCGATGGTCTTCCGACACGTAAGGATGTCTTTATCTTTCAAATCGTTGCACAATATATTAGTACTTTACCAATACTTATTTCCAGTTTCACTTGTGAGTCCTAGAACCCCAACAACGCCATCGTATACGATACCCGGGCGCTTCAGCTCTTTTCAATTCTTCCCAAATTGCCATGACTCCTCTTCAAGTCTTTTTCGTATTGTTTTTCTACCATCTTGTGATAACAGATTCCATTATGTCGCATACTCTGCTATAGGACTATCGCCCTTTCGACGAGGCATTTCCCTAGTTAGTTCCTGACACGTTTTCTCGTAAAAATTTTTGTTCGTTGGGCCCTACTAACGAACCTTTGTGGTTTTTTCCTGTGATAGTTGCGATCAACTTACAAGTGCTGCACCCATACAATAGCACGGATTCGACTTTTGAAGGGAACTGTCATTCTTTTGTGTAAAATACTCATTGCAGTGCTTCGCCATATCATTCAAATCGTTCCAAATGGGAAGGTTACGATGCGGTTGGCAATATTATTTTCAGTTACATCAGAGGCAATACTCTCAAGATATTGGGTTGATGAGTTAGTGCCAAGATTGATGATTTTGATTTGGCAGAGTTAGTCCTCAAATCGACGACATTTGCCTCCTTCTCCACACTTGCTGTCATTTGGTGCAGATCAATAATCCAATGAGAGAATAAACAAACGTCATCAGGGTAGTTCAGATATTTTGACTATGTAAGAACTCAACGAAGTTCTCCATTTCCAGTGGACAAGGCTGAGCAAAGCACATCTCTAATCACCAATAAAAAAAATATCGGCGATAGAATGCAACCTTGTCGGATCCCACTTTGGATCTCGAATTTTTCTGGCATCTTTCTTGTATGCGGAGACCAATCGTAGATTGCATTGATTATTGTCATTAGTTTGTCGGGTATACCTGTCCTGTGAAAGGAAATCCAGATGATCTGTCTTTTAAACCTATCGAACGCCTGTTAAAAATCAATATGGATGTGGTGGTACGTATTCAACGCACTGTTCAATAACAATGCGATTGGTATGGATGTGACCTACAGAGGTGGATCCAAATCGGCATCAAATTTTTTTTATTTGCTCAAGAACTACTATACTTCTCAATTCATTCATTCATATTTAGTATTTAGACATTGGCAAACGTTTTGGCAACTCGTTACCATGGCATTCTGTAAAAACCTATTGTTCTATCCGTTTTCGTTCAAACTATTGTCATGACAATCAATTATTACATCCTAAGGTTCCAAGGGCTGTGGAAATTAGTATGGATTTTTCTAAACCATTCAAAACAAAGATAAGGTTATTCCGTATAACCGTATTGGGCAATAAGAAATACCTTACGTCAGGCCTTAGCTTTAACAAAATTTTACCAACAGTAGCAACCGAAAATCGAAAACCAGGCCAAGACAGATAGTGGTAGTTTCAAAAAGATCCTTCCAATTAGAAATATCTGTTGCTTTATTTATTGTTCCACATTTAAAGCTTCTAATATTCTTTCCCAAGAATTTTCCTGATGAATGACTGAAGAATATTGATGAGGACTATCAGTAATTCCTTTGTGAATTACTGTTATCAGTTACTTACACGACAAATTAAAATCGTTAAAATTCTTCATGTTTTCATAGCAAGATATTTATCAAACTTTACTGATAACCAGAAGTGCGTATTGACCAGCGCTGACAACCAAGAAGTCCGGAAACATTGTTTACGTGCACAACAGACCAAATTCCATTTTAAATTACTTAATTTCCCAGAGGACTGTTGTACTAAAGGTTAAAGCCATTTACACACGGGTCTAACATGTTTTATTACAAATTTACTTGTTGTACTGCTCTCCGACGGTAGTAATTGCTTTCAACGCGTATTGTGTTATTTGTAAACAGAAGGGACACGCAAAATAATTGTGATATTTCCAACATAAAGAATGAATTCAATAATCAAAGTATTGTCCATCGTTAACTATGATGTTTTTCCATTTTTCTTGCAATTGATTGATTCCGCAGCAATAGTGGGAGTCACGAGGGTAAGTAAAAGCTCCCGCCCTGACAATGAAAGGTTGCGGTTTTCAGTTAAAGATTATTTGATTTATCTACATAATCTCCCTTGACTTCAACACACTTGGTCCAGCGTTTCTCTTACATCAGTATTCCTTCCCGGAAGTGAGAGTCCGGAAGGCTGTGAAAATATTCATCTATAACCCTCTCAACTTCTTCATTGGATGCAAAGCGCTTTCCAGAAACGAATTTCTTCAAGTTTGAGAACAGATGGAAGTCTAAGAGTGACAAATCAGGAGAATGGGGGGATGCCTGAGCAAATTATACGACGAATCCCCGTACCCTTGTGTATAGGTGCATTGTCCTGGTGAAAGATGATTTTTTTTTCTTCTTCAAGACAGGCCTCTTCCCGCAAATTTTGGCATACATTTGGACAAGAAGGCCATGGCGAGAAATCGCCACTCATTATCGAACGGATCCCTATTTAATCCATTCAAAGATTGCTATGAAAGTCATTTGCGCATTTGCTTTTGTTCGGCATTCAGCAAATGCGGCACCCATTTTGCGCAGAGCTTTAGCATCCCTAAGTTTTAGTGCAAGATGTCTCGCACCCTTTCTTCCGATATCCCCACAGCCCCAGCTATCTCAATTACCTTCACTCGCCTATCGTCCAACACGATATCATGTACTTTTCCGATGGTCTCGGGTATGGTTGCGGTTTTGCCGTCCTTCCCGTGGATCATCTTTGCGGACGTGCGTCCAATTTTACATTCAGCTGCCCGTTTTTTAACGCTTGACACGGAAGGAATAGAGTCCCTGTAAACTTCTGCCAACTTTGGATGAACCTCCTCTGAGAACTTTTCACCTTACCCTCGTAAGTAGAAGTCAGAAGGCCGAGGGGCAGAACTTCCCAATTAATGTTTGCCAAATAGTTTTATACTTGATTTGTAACATATGGACGAGCACTGTTATAATGAAAATAACTGATGCGTACATATTTTGACCGTTTTTGCTTCAATGCTTGATTCATTTTTATCAGTTGTTGGCAATAGCGATGTCCAGTAATCGTTTTACCTAGTTTAAGCAGTTTAAGGTACACCATTCACATCTGGTCACACCAAATCCACAGCATAATAGATAAATAAATCCACTCTCCATCGCTTGTCGATCAAACAAAATTTCTGAAATAGTTGTTCGCCTTCGAATTGAAGCATGATCACCATTAAATTCAATTAAAAATCGTTGATTTTCAGTAGCGGAAAACAGCCCGAAAATGGTCCTTATCTGGTACAAAATTCGACATTTTCAAGGCAATGAACACAATTTTGTTTACAATCACAACCAATGACAAACTGAACTTTTTTGACAGATGCTTGCCCACCGAAATTCCATATTTGTTATCATTGACACAAACCATGTACAGTTTTTAGTTAAGCCATCTGTTAGTCAAATTGACATTTAATATTCATTAGCATATTAATATCAGCAATTTTTTGGACCGACACCTATTGATATATGATACCAATGATACAAATCTCTCCAGACAAGTTAGCATTTAATACAGTTTAGTTCAGACCAGGAAACGTAATAATAACGTGTAATAACTTTAATGTGCTATACTCCTTTGCGGCATACTTATATGTCCGTGTAGGCATTATAAGGTTCTTGCAGAACATCCATTTCAATGCTCGAGATAGGCCTCCGCTACTGAGTCCACTTCTTACCTCATAGAAGCAGTGGTTAGAAAGAGCTTTTCCCAAAATAATGAAGTTGGTGTTGATTGTCCATTTTTGATGATTGTATTAATCTTGATTCACTTTCATTAACTGCCAGATCTATTTTTTGCTACTTCTATAGTCACAAATGCCTCACTCTTAGCAGCTCCTGACTATAGTATTTCACTGTCGTTTGTGTATGCGAGATATTGTACAGATCAAAATATTAAGCTTTTGCTTTTGACATCAAGGGATTTGAAAATGCTTCTTCCGGGTTCGATAGAGCAGCAGTAACAGCAGACATTCTGAATAACCAAACGAGTCTAACATTTTCTTTCTTAAAAATGGTGCTGTAGTCTGGAGCAGACCAATGCTTCAGCTATCATCATTATGTCTCCCCAGCTGACAAATTTTTTTTCAAACTGCCTCCAGGTGCGCACGTAAAATTCACTGAAATGCCTTCCGCTTCGGTGCGCCACCTCTGCTGCGTTATCGCTTTGGGTTTGAGTCAAAAACTCACAAAGTGACCTAGCCACCAAAGTCGAGTTATCTGACCTTATCTAACATAGTCCGCATCGCTGTGCAGCCTGTACAGTTCGCTTGTGTTTTTTAAACCCAACAAATGCAACGATTGTCTAGATTTATTCTGGAAATTTTTAACGGAGCCAAGGTAGATAAAGTTCCTTACCACCTCAAAGCTGTTGTTTGCTATCATGATTTTGTACGAGTATATTCCTCTTTGTTGACAGCATAATCTTGTTGTGTTTTCCTTCGATAACTGCTTAACTTGTCTTTGCCGCTTTTCATTCAATAGTCGAAACACCCCACAGCAGTAGTTGGCGGAGTTCTGGGAATTTCGCTTCTTTAGGATTAGACGTTTCGTCGACCTGCATTTTGTGATGTGTTGATGTATGCTCTGCATCCAATGAGTACCTGTCGATCAAAATAGGGTTGACAGTTAAACCATCCGGTCCCACAAATTTGTTAGATCGAAGCTTTGCAATTGCTGTCCTGACTTCAACTTTGTCAGGTGGATGGAATGGCTTTATTTTGAGTGAGAATAATCTCTTCGGACTATACTTTTAGAATGAGATTTCCTTCTCTATCCAGGTAGATACTTTTTCCGACTTTACAGCTTCGGTTGTTAAGTTCAGTTGTTAAAAGCAAAAATCCACTCCGTTCGACTTTACCTTTTTCACAATGTTTTTATAGCTGTTACGAATGTCTGAATCAGTGTCCTGGCTAAATAATGGACCGAATCGTCGGTAGGTGATCGAAATGTTCGGACATCGAAGCACTACAGGAGTACCTTACGACTATTGTAATCAACTTGGTTGACGGCTTGTAGATCATAATTATGTTTCAGTTTTGGAAACATAGTGAGGAAAGTCATCAGCTTTTGCGGAGTTATAATCCGCCTACTTGCAGTCTATCTGCCAGTATTCAAAGTCAAAACATTTGTCCTTGCTTGTGCTTGAGCTACCACTTAAGCATTTGATGGCCTGAGCTGTAAATAAAGCATATGCTCTCGAAAGTTAAGGACAACCAGCACCATGGGATCAAACAGCTTTCTACAACTCCATTCAAATGGTAGAAGACTTTGCGTAACCTTTTGCTGTTTACGAGTATTAAGAAAGTATCTGGGAAGTAAATCTCTCCCACAAACACTGAAAGACCCCGCATGCGGCCCTTTTATCCAAATTCTGCATTAACTGCATCAAAAATGGATGAGGTGTTATTGATTGTTTCGAAAGTAAGATTTTTCTGTTGGTTTTTGTCCCCTTTAAGGCAATAGACCTTAATGGGCATACAGCTACATTGATCTATCAAAAGACTCGGAAATCTAGGGAAACTTAGATAACTAGGATATACGAGGGCGAGTAAATAAGTCCGTGACTTTTGGATTAAAACACAGATTTTTTGATAAAAAAATAATTTTATTTTTCAACGTAATCTCCCTTGAGCTCTATACACTTTGTCCAACGCTTCTCCAATTTTTTTATCCCTTCCAAAAAAAATGATTTGTCGAGGTCCTCAAAATAGGCCTTTGTTTGCGAGATGACTTCATCATTGGAGTCAAATCTTTTTCCACCAAGCCATTTCTTCAGGTTTGGGAACAAGAAGTAGTCCCTCGGAGCCAAATCTGGAGAATAGGGTGGATGAGGGAGCAATTCATAGCCCAATTCATGGATTTTTGCCATCGCAACTGCACATGTGTGCACCCTTGCATGTGAGCAAACGCGGCACCCATCTTGCGGAAAGCTTTCTCATGCCCAAGTGATCATTCAAAATTGAAACCACTGAGCCATGCAAGATCCCTACGGCTTCCACAATCTCTCGCACTTTCAATCTTCGGTCGGCCAACACCATATCGTGAATTTTTTCGGTTGTTTCGGGTGTAGAGACCTCAACTGGGCGTCCAGGACGTTCGGCATCTTCAGTGCTTGTACGGCCACAACGAAATTCAGTAAACTAATTTTTTACCATTGAAATCGATGGTGCAGAGTCCCCATAGTATTTATCAAACTTAGCCTTGGTCTCGGTAATGGCTTTTTTTCGCAAGAAATAATGCTTAATAAGCACACGAAATTCACTTTTTCCATTTTCTCCTCAAATTAGTGAGTAGTCTCACAAAAATAGCTGTCAAACACAAACTAACTGACGCAGCAAGTTTAAATTTTGACAGGAGTCAACTGACAGATGCCTGTTGACAGGAGCAGTGTTGCTGTTTCAGTAAAGAGGTCAGAAATTCAAAAAGTCACGGACTTATTGACCCGCCCTCGTATTGAGCGATTAGACCTGAACACTTGATTTACCCCCAGAATGTAGCCTCGATGATACTAAAACATTCTCTTTCATGCATCTAATGCATTAGATACGTATCACTAGTTATTCAAAATGCTACGAGTTCCAAAAAGTGAATGTGGAATTTGAATAATCGACTCATGACTGGCTAAGTAGGTGGTTCTTCTCTTAAACCAATGTAACTAAGCTTGTCATATGAATCTGTATATTTCGAAATATTTAAATAATTATTGCTAATCCAAATGGAACCGCCCCATTTCGTTATCCAACAAAGAGGAACAAAATCCTCCTGGTTAATTGCACACCACAATTCTAATCATTATTTCTCCACAAACAATCGACTATAACCAAAATCAATGTCACCTAAATCAATAGGTCACTTATAATTTTTTCCATCCATCATCCGCCTGGCAATTACGATAATCCCAGTCCGGCTGTATCTGTAAAATACCAAATGCATATAAATTTTTCCAGCAACCAACTCAAATAATCAAATCATATATTGACGACTAATTTATTCGAATCACATGCTATGGCGACATCGCCAGTAATCCTGTGCTCTTTAGTGTAGTAGACTTGACCACGAACGTTGTTATGTGTGCGATTTAATGTCAACAAACCCCATTTCTGAACATGTCCTTAAACAGAAACAGATCCTTGTGAAATGAAATTGCGATGAGTGGGCATTTGGTAAACTTATCAAATATCAATTTGAACAAAATTGCGAATGGACTGTGAAAATGAGTTGACTAACACATGTGAAAACAGGTTGAAACACCTAAGATAGGGTTAGTAACCTTGGTAAATCCCGGCATGCCATACGTCCACAGATAAGGTTAACGATTATTGGTGTAAGGACAAATATTGACAAGATTCGAATGGGGGAGGGGAGTGCTTCAAAGTCAAAGATTTTCTTTCCAATTCAATTCTACTCTTTTTTTCTGTGGTTAATAGCGCGTGAAAAATCCGAAGGAGCCAAGGTACGAGTATCAAGAACATTTAGGTTGAGGACACAATTTTTTTGTTTTGTATGTACATCACGTCCTCACATTCGTATTCAATGGGTTGTGGGTTTTATGCTTTGTTTTGACGAGCATGAGCTATGATTTTACAAATCTTTGAGATCGTAAAAGCTGTGGGTTTCTTTTTAAATCCTTTAAATGCAAATGAAATGAAATTTGAAATTCCAAAACCAATATATGAAAATGTGTGGGAAAAGGAGAAACTTTCAGTGATGTGTGAGAAGAAGTCGGAGAAAAATCCCCATCCAAACTTTACTCTACATATGTCCACAGAGAGATGGCCTAACGCACAAACAAATGTCAGTTATTTGGATCTCAAAACTTTTCTCGAAAAAGTTGGTTAAAGTTGGGTGAACCATACCGACTTTCTGATTTGGGTTTCGAATTGACATTTCTGCTCGTAGGCAAATGTCTACAAAAAGGCAAGACCTAGCCCCTCGGTGTATTCGTAAAGTGTAAATTTAGTCCAGATTGATGGTTACATAGTTCCCGTTCAGTTCGATGAAAATCAGAATCTGAAAACTTTGAGAAAATTGAGATTGAAAGGAAGGTGGCCTCTGAGTGAGTTTTCACGTTGTGTTTAGATGCTTGTTATTTTGGGGGATTAAAGTTGTCGGTTCTCAAAATGACCGACAATGAAAAGAAATCAAAGTTATGACGTGAATAGGTTGATAAATATTTTATTGGTGGGTAAAAGGATTTTCGGATTAAAATCTGAGGAAAATCGAAGAACTTGCCACAAAACATATTCACGAATACTTACTCACTTACTAATACTAATCACATACAATGGTACGTTTCCTGGACATAGAAGGCGCCTTTAACAACGTCAAAACATCTGCAATCACGACGGCGCTATCAGCTCTGAAGGTAGATGAATCACATGGGAACTTGATTCATCCCATGCTAAAGAGCAGGATTATCAACTCCAAACTGGGTGGGTCCTCTGTCAAAAGAAGTGTCAGCAGAGGTACGCCACAAGGCGGTGTCCTCTCACCCCTTCTCTGGAACTTAGTAGCTAACGAACTGCTGATATACTTGGAAGAGGGTGGTAGTAGGGTTGCTTATGCGGATGACGCTGCTATAGCCGTCCCAGGAAAACATCTACATACGATTAAAGAGCTACTACAGTATAATCTTAACATATTAACAAGCTGGGCGGATCGCTGTGGACTGGGAATAAGCCCCCATAAAACCGATCTTGTCCTCTTCCCCAGGAAATACAAAATTCCTTCCTCAATCAACGGTGCCAGCTTATTCTTCTCCGATACAGCGAATATCTGCCTAATATTCAAGAAAGAGTAAAGAAAGCCTCAGTAGCTTTATTCTCTTGCAAAAAAGCTATCGGGAACAAATGGGGCCTCCAACTTCACATCACCCATTGGCTATATATCTCGGTCAAAAGACCGATACTTACCTTCGGGGTGATTGTGTGGTGGACGGCCTTAGACAAAGCAGTGAAATGCATAAAGCTAAGTAAAGTCCAAAGAACAGCATGTCTCGGCAGTAGTAGCGGAGCCCTACACACTACTCCCTCCACTGCTCTAGACACTCTGTTTCACCTAACACCCCTCGACATTTAAAGCAAACAAGTAGCCGCCAACGCAGCTATTCGCTTTAAAACCACTTCGCAGTGGGCAAATAAGCATTTTAGCCACGCAAATATTTTTAACGCACTAGGAGTCCTACCAGAAAACATCGGCTACACCATACACAAATAATGGTTTGATAAGGGCTTCCATGTGAGCATTCCCACCAAATCCTCGTGGGAGGAAAATGCCTTCCTGGATGACAACTTAATCCACTGACGGTCCAATGACCGATAGCGGGGTTGGTTTTTGCCGATTAGCCTAACCTTAGCCTCTTCTTTCACCTCCCCAACCACTGTAGCGTGTTCCAAGCTGAAGCAATTCAGGAAGCCTATAGTCAGGCCGCTATCAAATCGCTGGACCCATGTTATCTTAATTCAAAAACAGACATGGACTGCCGATCATTTATAATGGAGATGGCGGAGCAGTTCTCCATTCACCTTTGCTGGGTGCCAGGACATGGAGACATTCCAGGGAATTGTAGGGCAGACGAACTTGCCAAAATTGGAACCACTATACCTCTCACAACTGAAAAGGAAAACATAGGTATATTGATCGCTACGTGCAAACAAGAAATAAAGCTGGATGCTAATAGAAGAACAAACCATAGATGGGCGGTTGGATCGACATGCTTAGCGATCGAACAAATCTGGCCAAAGCTAGATCTGAATCGCTCTATGAGCTTAATTTTTCTACCTATAACTAGAAAACATCTAGCGCCATTATGGGTGTCATCACCGGACACTGCCTCATGGTTTAACATGCAAGAAGACTTTGCATGTTTATTAAAGATTTTTGCTGAACTACATGGAAGAGGAGGAAGAGGAGACAATCCCTCACCTCCTCTGTAGATGTCCAGCTCTCTCCCAAAGAAGAAATCTCTACCTAGGGGCCTTCTTCCACAACGACTTAAGTGACTTAAGCAACATAGACATTGAAAGTCTCCTACTTTCTTTAAGAGCTCCAAATAGTTTCTGGAGTAGGAGGATCACAGATCCACGTGGCATCAACAATGGGCCAATAACACTAAGTGGCTTGGTTTTCAAACAGCCACTTAAACCGAACCAAACCTAACCTTTTCACTTGCCTCGATGTCGCTGCAATCTTTGGGCATCTGCCTACTCATTGCAAGGTGTTTAAAGTACCCTTCCACTCATGCGCTCCACTTAAGGCGACGTCATCCTCTGCTGCGTCGTTACTCTGTGTAGGAATGGAAGATTCTACGAGTCGGTGCGTAAATATCAGGCTGGAAGAAACATATAGTAAAAAATAGCCATTTCAAAATCTAAGGAAGAAAAAAACTGATGGAGCTGACGACCGACCCGTCAAATGAACCCAAGCAAATTTATATTGCGAACAAAAGTACATTTCGATACGGAAACCGCGACACCACATTAGGTCGGAGGAGTTTTTAATTATTAACGCCACTATGCAGTGCCTCGATTGTAGAGAAAATTTGTTAGAGCAAACCACGTTTCGACATATCCCATATCCCATCGATATCTCCATTCTTCATTGGACTGAGTGTCGCATACCCTCTCTGTGTTTTTCCCGTTCAACAGCGAACATCGCTTATTGCCTGGATAATCCTCTGGTGCTTGATATCCCTTATTCCGTGATCGACTCGTTATCCGACAAACTCTCAAGCCGTAGATGATGGTTGTTAAGGCTTTAGATAACTTTGAGCATCTGATCAATTACTAGTCAACCATACCTCCTTTGCTTCTAAAGATGTCCCTTGCTCGAGACAGACTTTCATTGCTATCATAAGAAACTCGGCCCATGCCACCACCATTCGCTTTTAACAACAGGTAATGGAGAAAGTTTCTGTGATGCTATATCGCCAGTGTTAGCTTAAACAGGACATGCCTCCCGTTTAACTCCATTGGGTATGTGGTAAACTGTGTCTAAAAGAGCTGCTAACAGTATTGCTCTGCAAAGTTTCAAGCAGAATAGGGTG
Source organism: Volucella inflata (assembly GCA_928272305.1). NCBI lineage: Eukaryota > Metazoa > Arthropoda > Insecta > Diptera > Syrphidae > Volucella > Volucella inflata. The sequence continues at coordinate 96,339,297 of OV743720.1, forward strand.
ACTTTTTCCAGCGGAGCTGACTTAGCATATGCGCAGCATAATCCTTCGCCGAAGGATCACAGAACCCATGGACTTCAGTTTTGCATCCTCTATTCGTGTTGATCTAGCATGGTATCACCAGTTTTTCGACGATTAGTAGATCTATTCGAAAGGCTTTCTATTTCCGCCTTACGTCAGTTGAAATAGGAGAATTCCAATCTCTTCGTATATTCTGCATCATCGCGCAATACCACCTGTCAATATCTCGCTGTTCTCGTGGAATGTGTTGCAATATGGCCATCGAGTAAATGACGTGCTTCCATTGTTGAAAACCCGCCGTGTCTTACAGATTTTTCATCGCTCTTAGCTTCTGCTGCGCTTCTTCAAAATTGTCCGCTTCGTTGATTAAATTATCCACATAAGTCTCAAGCTTTGGCAATGCGCTATAAGGGAAGAATAGAAATTATGCTGTCCCCTGTTCAACCCAAATGTTTTCAGACATCGGTGCAGATTTTTCCTCCATAAGATGTGTTGGTCCCTTTGATCCACCCGTAAATTCATACCTACGTCGTCTTGATATTATATCAATGACATCAGTCTGTGTTTTAGGGACTACTATGAGCATATCGTTTAAAGAAGAACCAGAAAATAGCTTGAATCTACAACTCTCAACTTCGTGGTGGTACTGGATTCCTTTTAGACAGCTTAATGGAACTAAAAATGTGAAATGGTAATTTTCTTTTACCGATGTCTTATGTCAAAGTTGTATTTATTTCGGCTCATTAAGAACAAAACATACGACCGCGCCTTATCGAGGTTGGCCCGTACAAGCGTATTGTCCCTCTTTTTATGGTGTCCATTATTTAAACGTTTCGTGGTGTTTGTAAAGTGCTTCTCACATTTTTTTTTGGCTGTTTCTCGATATCCCAAAACCGTCCTAATACTGCATCTATATTCATCTGAGAGGAAGAACTTCAAATATGGGTGGTTCCCAACTTTTCCAACAAATATTCAACCTAAGTGCGTCATCTGTGCAATAGGCCATTTGCACTCCTGATTTCCGACCACATATCCCAAGATAATTTCTCTGTAGCATATCGATTTACGAGGGCTTGCGGGAGCAGTGGCAAATACTATTAAAAAGAAGATAACTCAAAACTCCCCAGCATCGCCTGCAAAATTCCATTATCATTTCTGAGTAAGCGGCAAAAGCTTTCATAATTGTTCACACTAGTCCCAATACTGCATCTGTTACCGATATTAAAAAATCAGTAAGGTAATGTTAGTCTTCACATGCCCCATTAAGAAAAGGGAAAGCTCTAGAGGTCACTGAAGGTGAAATTAAGATAATGTTCGAGCATTTGATCTCCTCCATATTTGAAACAGCAAACGACTCTGTACAAGACCATTATCATCCCAGTATCATTTTCTTGCGCATGGATTTTGATTCCATGGGTGAGATTGTTTCTTCGGATAATCGCCGGTTCCATCTCCAACGAAGTTGATGTTAGGAGCGAGACAAGAGTTATTTTAGAATGACTTCAATGGCATCGAGTGTTGTGTTTGAACCCTTGAGACTTCGAGTTGTCCCCCGGAGTGAAGACAAAGATATCTTTGGTGTTTCACGCGAACACCATACATCCATGGAAGCCAGAATACGCCTGGCTAGCGCTTGAAGGTAGAAGTACTAATATATACCAAAATTAAACCTTTGTGGAGGGAACAAGCTTCACCGTTGGATTGAGTCGAGGCCGACCTAAAACCTCTTGCCGTTCTTAGATTGACGGCACACGGTACATACTGCAACTCTACTTCAGATCAGAACTAACTGGAAGACCCTTTTTGCGATTTCAGGTTGAAACCACAACCACCGTGACGCTCCAACAGAGGGGTCTACCTCTTTCAAGTCAGTCTCAAATTAAAGGACGGAGATTCTGACACCCACGGTACCGTCTTTTAAGTCCTGTTGTGCATTTCCGATTATCCATTCAACAGGACCTATGACCAGCAGCTTGTAATTGGTCACATCGTGGTAAACTGTCGTGCTGTCAATCTGAAAACGTTTACGGTCCAGTATTTACTCTGCTCTTGTTCATTATTACAAAACTTCATCGATAGATAAGGCCTTGATAAGTTGGCAGAGTCCCAAAAAATGATAGAATAACTAGAGACCTTCACTGAAATGATAAGCGTAAGTTAATAGGTACCCAAGCAATGACATGACAAATATCACGAATTTGAAACCCACGGAGCTGAACAATCCTGTTACAGACATCGGTTTTGTTATAGGTGATATTAAAGTATTTTGTTTCGTAGGCCCAATAATGACTGATCCATCTATACAATGAAAGAATGATTGCGATCAGTACAGTGTACTATTCAGCAGGTATACATTGCGATAACGCACTTTTAAGCAGATTTGGTAACTGCTAAGCAAATATGTACTTCTTCAATCCCTCTTTGAAATTATAGTCACAAAATTCAGTAGCGTTGTTAGCTTCTCTTCCCAAGGTGGTTTAAACACCAATCATGTCAAGACAACGAACTTACCTACCTTCATATGTTCATATACATACTTCTCACCACCTGAAGAATTAATTGTCAATCACAGACTTCCAAAGAACTAAATAGTTTATAATTTGACTTATCTTATTCACCGTTGGTCCTTCGAAATAACTAAAACTAATTAAGTGTCAGGAATTTGATTAAGAAGCAATACCATCAATTGAAATAAATTTCAGAAATTAATCGGAATTGATCAATCGCAATTAAATTTAGTCAACTCAGTAAAAGAAGCGAACAGTTTCACTTGTTAATTATAAATCTAGCCACTAGCTATGTAAATCTACTCCTCCTTCAACTCTAAGGATTCCGATATGACAGAAATGTTGAAACACTGTTCGTATCGGGAACTGAATATGACGAGCTCCTTAAAAGCTCTTACTTCAGTCCTTAATCCTTATTTCAGACTGAGTTCCATAGAAATATATGGAACTTTTTATCACCTCTATCACACTCTGCATCTTTTACTGCACATTACCTACAAGAATAAATCAAATAGAATCCATATACCTAACGACCACGCTCACTTTCAAAACCATCAACGTATCCGTACTTACTATCAAATTTCCAAAATTGCCCAAAGCTCTCTAGATACCGAATGTATTCGTAAGTAAAGATTCGCCATAAGGTTTGTTAAAAACCTTCCCAACGTACCATGTACTAAGTACTAGGAAGTCCTTTTGCTTATGTTTGCTGTTATGGATTCTGATTTCGACTACCCGCCCTCCATTTATATGTGTTTGACTGTTCCAAGAAAAAAACAACCTCATTCAGTCTAATGACTCGATTCCTGGATAAGATAATGTGCCTTATGATGTGTGTGATGACGGGAAATCTTCCATAACACGTAGGCGTTCACTAAAACGTATGATGACGTGGAAGAATTAAACAACAAAAAAGAAGCTCCATACAGCACACAAGGAATCACTCAGAAATTCCCCAACATCATCCGGCCAATTCGTGCGACATGTACATACATAGATACTCGTACTCGCAATATTTCGATAAAAGATACTTCTTCTCTCAAAATAGAACCTAATTTCCTATGTCCTTCTCCCAGAACTCATTCCTTCTGCTACTAGGAGTAGAAGTACTCATATGGTATGTATTCTGTTGTTCTTATGACAGTGATAGAGTGTTGTCCTGCGATTGACTAAACCGGAATGGTATTCATACTATGAGTCTCGTTAAAGAGAAAGATACGAATATCTTGATCTGATATTGTGATATTGACCCTTCAACAAGAGATGAACCTGTGAAAAAAACATTCTATTGTCTGATGGAATGTGTAATGAACTTGTACTCGATGAACGAACACTTAAAGGGTGTCACCTCACATTTATTCAGTTTATCGATGCCATTCAAAACTAAACAAGAAATCCTTTATGAATCTCCTATACTTTGTAGAACTATTACGTGCTCTAAATGCCGAAGCAGCAGCAGAATTGGCATCCAGTGGAACCGGCTCTGTAAACGATGATGAAGATTATATTGACAATGTTATGAATGATTTGGCTATGCCCGAGAAATACGAACTTTTACGGAAGCTCGAGGAGGACATTCGAGAAGAACAGGACATTGTTAGTAAATCGGCATTGCTCATGAAAATGCTAGAGGTAACGTAAAGTTTATCTATCTCTATCTCTATCTCTATCTCTGTTTCATATGACGCTACATAGTATTCACAACTGTCAAATTAAAAATGAAAATCCTTTTTTTTCTTGTTTTTGTGTTTTTAAATTCCAGGATCCATCGATTGATACTTTACCAGTAGTGTATGTTGAAGAGAATCCAGGTGAGGATAACAACAGTTTGTATCCCTTGAACAGTGGCATGGAGAAACGGTCAAGGTATTACCGAAGGTATCCATGGAAAAGGCACAGCCGAAATCGAGGGTGAGTATCACATGAAAATTCGATAAAAGACAGGTGTTTCGAATATGGTATTTTAAAGATAAATTTTTTTCAATTGGAATATGGTATTTGATTTATGCAGGTTTCATTCATTTTTGTAGGGAGATTGAAAAATCAGTTTGAAAAACATTTTACTCACTTAAATGTCATAATAAAAGGGACAAAAGGATGTGTAACTTTGTGTACTCATGATTTAAAAATCTCTAAAGATCGAATCAAATAACCATGGTTATCGATTTCTTTTGTCAATGTCCATGGTTTGGTTAGTCCATTTTTATTATTTGTTGTCTTCATTAAAATTAATGGTTAACTACGAATATTTCCAAACCAAATCTGTCTATTGTGACATCTTTACCCCAACTGTCTTCGTTTTCGATAACGTCGAGCATCTACAGCTTGACCTCGTTCGGAACTAAGTTCATTTTTGCGGATTCTATTTCAATATTTTCAAACACCCCAGTGACAGCTAACTTCCTTCTGATGAAGATGTCAATGTCATCAGACTGTATTGTGGTTTGAAGGGCTGGCACACTTTTTTCTAAATTCACGTTAAAGAAGTCGCATTACTGCACATTACTTAAGCTAGCACTCAAGACCTTAATAAAAAGGCATCTAACCTTAAAATCGTCGTTATTGTCCTCAATTTGCCATATAGGAACTTTAAATCGATGAGCTTCCGTTATGATCTGCCGTGGAATGAATATTTGAATGATTCTACGCTTTCTCAGACCTCAACGATTAAACACAGTCTAATCATTGGAAAACGCTTCCAGCCGTTCATATAGACAAGATCTTGTAAGCGACGTTATGGATTAAAACAATGCTAGAGTTTTGCTCCGAGGGCATAGCTAGCATAGAAAGAGTGACCAGATAGCAATAATAGTTTTTCCAATTGTTATATTTAAGCAGCTGTCAAAGTAAGCAATGACATCCAGTTGTCAAAATATTCAATAAGGTTTGCCTTACATTCCGAAATTATTCAAAAATATTATAGAAATTCCGACTCAGTTGTAAATACGCAACGTGAATTTCGTCATGAGGTCGGTCACCATCAGAAGACAATTCATCGCCGCTCTCTTACACTCTTTTGGATCTTAAGCCACCAACCAGACATAAATTGGTGGGAAATGAAGCAAACATAACATCCGTAAAAGCCAATATTAAAGAAGACCCAGAAATGTCGATTCGGCTCCAGTCCACTGAATTGGGCATAGCCAGAGAGTCAACTCGGTTTATTTTGCTGTTGGATTTGGGCCTATATCCGTATAAGATTGAGCGGACGACCGGACGACCAAAGACAACGCCATGAGTTCGCTGATTGGGCGTTGAAAATATTGGTTTGGGTTCCGGTTTTTGGCCAAACTATCATCTACTCGGACGAGGCTCATTTTTCGCTCAAAGTGAACACAATCCACAAAGTTTCAGCCAACTCTCAATGCATCTACAAAGATTGACTGTTTGGTGTGGCTTATGACATGGCGAAATTATCGGACGTTATTTCATTTGAAATGAGTAAGGAGCCAACGTTACCGTCACTGGTCTCAGGCGAAGAGCGATGTTTACCGACTTTCTGTGGCGAGAGCTCGACAACATCGACGTATCCGAGCTGTGGTTCCAACAAGATGGCGCTAATGCCATACAAGCGACACAACGCTCGAAGTTGCTACTGGATCATCTTGCGGCGAGAATTCATCAATTGGCAGCCGCGATCATGCGATTTGATTATTTTCTCTAGGGCTACACCAAGTCCTTAGTCTTCGCTAACAAGACAACCACTTCGGACGGACATGGGGCCAACATGCGACAGGCTATTACCGGAATATTGGACTGAGTCATCACAAATTGGACCGACCGGTTGCGAAGCTGAGCCGGTCATTTGAATGATGTGCTATTCACACAAAATAGCATGAACGTAGTTTAAAACAACGAAATCAATTCTATATCTCACACCGTTGTTGGTTTATTTAATTCTTTTTTTCCATCGTTCTTATGCGGTCACTCATTACTTTACCGTAGGCGATGTAATCCTAAATAGCTTGGCAGGTGCTCCATCTGTCTCGGAAGTTCTTTTCTGGGTTATTTGAGATAATGCTATTTAAGATTTTTTTTTGGTCGAGTGGGAGAAAAAAATATCCTCAGCAACATCCATCCTTAGCAACAGGCTCCATTACTTAAATTTCTTGCTCATCTTTAAAGTTTTCTGTTCGACTCATGTTCGCTTGATACATTATTTTTACCATTTGGTATATTGTTCAGTTCATTTTCTCATGCTCCTTCTTTTTTTCCGAAGAAGCTAGAGTCCACGAGCAGTATCACCTTGTTCTATCCAGCACAGATTTATATGAATGAAAGTAACACAATTAATATGTAAAGGGTGTTTTTTTTTAGAAGCAGAAACTTTAAATTGAAATATAATCCAGTAAAATGTGTTTAATATTTATGAAATGGATTATTATTGGACGGACAATTTCATGGCATTAATGGTTAAGTATAATTTTGGACATATGGCCACCATGGCTGGCCCATACACGGTGTAATCTGGAGGTCCATTAGTCATACATAACGTCCAGTAAGTCAGGCTGTATTTCGGCAATAACGCGTCGAATGATTCCAAAGGCTCAATTATTTCAGGTTTATCGGTGCAGATAAATAATAATAATTTAATGGCGTCAAATTCCGCGAACGAAGTGGCCAGTTAACATGTCCATTATTCGTCGAACGTTTCTTTCAGGAAATAAATTGTAAGCGCACTGTATGACATGTGGTGCCGTCCTGCTAAAATCACATGTCTGCAACATAATTGCCTTCCAATTGAGGCACGAAAAAGTTTGTAATCATGTGCCTGTACTGCGCACCGATGATTCCACCGGCCCATAAAGTGCACGAAAACGTGACTTTTTCTGGATGTAACGGTATATTATCAATGGCTTGTGGATTATCATCGGTCCACATGCGGCAATTCTGTTTATTGACATAACTATTTAACCAAATTCTGATTTACTACTAAAATTTCAAATGAAAGTGTGGATTAATAGGAATGTTTCCTTCGGTCCATTTACCAAAGGTACGGCGCGAATGATAGTCGTCCGGCTTCAATTTCTGTACAAATTGAATCTCGTTAGCACGTTAACAAAGATCTTTAAGCAAAATTTTCCACAAAGTGGATGGACACAAATTTTAATGTTGACCACGATGACGAATTGACACATTTGGATCATCATCCACACTACGCTGCGCAAACTCTACGGAATGCGTACTAACGTAATGAGTTAACGTATTGCGAAAATGATCGATAGTCTCTAGAATTAACCGTAATCATGGACGATGCATTTAATGCACGTAATGCCCAATGTTTTTATCGAATTGAACAAAATTTTTTTAAAAAAAATTATAACAACGTTTAAACGTAACGTTACTCCGGCGTGATTCTATCCATAATGAATTGCCAATTCAAACTTACCTCAAAACAACTGAGAACTGTCAAATCGGCTGTCATAGAAAACAGTGTTGCCAATCTAAAGTTATTCGCCTCCAAACATACCCATTCCGCAAACTTTAAATGTCCCATCCATACCCCAACCGATGGTAGTGATTCAGCTCAATAACAGCTTCGTTAATAGAAGATGGTTATATGGTTCTAATTCCAGCTTACTAGAAACCAAATCATGACAGGTTTCATACCAGTCTATTTTTCGACACTTTATTCTTTCGAAAGAAACATCTTGTAGTATTTCCATAACCAGATTTGGGCTCATTAACAATCAAACCAAGCTGAGATGTAGATGTATCTTAAATGTCTCTCTTTAAAGAGTTTAAAATATGTTAAAATTCTCGATTATCCTAGCTTGTTTTTTTAAATATTTTAAAAGTGGGCCATCTCTTGGTTTCTTTTTGAATCACATGTTGTTTTGACACTGACAGCTCTTATGCAAACAAAAAATTGACAGAAACTCAGTACTATACTTTTGTGGTATCAAATGCGCTTGAACAAAGTTGAAAAATATTGCAAAATTACTTCCAACGTGGTTGCTGTGTTGTCGAAACGGTGTGAAGAAATTTCGGTCAAAATAATGAACCAACTGAAGCTATTGTACTCAAGTCTGTGAGAAAAGTAGCCAATGCAGCCAGAACGTGTGACGGTTTTGTGTGCTTTTTAAAGTGGCAGCATTATGACCCCATTTTTTTTAAAGTCGACAATGGATGAAACGTTACAGTCACTAAAGAAAACTACCGAGGCCTAATAATGGATTTTTTATAGCCAGAAATTGAGAATACAGACTTGAGCGACTCCAGCAATCGATTTATTGCACAATAAGTTCATTTTGGTGATTTTGCTGCGATTTGAAAGTCTATGCTATAGTATGTATCAGTCAGGAATTCAAACTGTTTAACCAATATCTGAATGGATATTCATAAAGGTTGGGGAATGGGGTGTAAACAAGGTAGAAGTTATGAAAATTTGCATACATAGGAGCATAATCTCAAATATTTGTCCGATAGCTTATGTCACTTGCTATTCTTTGTAATATCAAAGAGCAGATGATGGGTATTTTAATATTTATCTGCAACAGAGATCAATCTGTCATTTAAAATTGTTGGTATTACCACTTAACTGGAAAAGACCAGAGCCTGTACCTATATATATTTATTCAATGAAGAGCATTTGTTTTTCTGACATCTATAAAATGTGTTTAAAATTAAAATCATCTAAAATAACTATGAAATCGGTAAGATCAACTTGATTAAATAGTCAAACGGGTCTACAAATAATTGGTTCAGAAGGACGAATGTAACGAATAAAACGAGAGATTTGAATTGCTATTAGTGTCATGGGACTTTGGATTAGATAGGATTTAGTAAATATGAATGAAGGAAATGTAGGTACACTGGTGTCATGAAAGTCAAGTAAACAGAGCTGTTCATTAATTATGCAGAAATTCGACCTCAAACTAAAGGATACACTCTTTGATGTGGATTGGTCAGAGTGGATGAAAATTTCTTATATTGGGGAGGCTTTGTACGGAGATGTGGCGAGACGGGTAACGAACTTCAAAACTTTCTTAGTTTTAACCAGAAAATATCGTTTCGACATGGCGACGTCCTGCTGCACACTCCCAACACGCATCTACGACGTGTTCGTAAAATTTTCCAAAATCAAAATTTCAATCCAGCAGAATGGACGCAATCTTGCTTTCACGCAGCCTCGATTTCACCCCAATGGACTTTACCTTGTGGGGATACCTTTGCTTCAGTTAAAAGAAAAATCTGGCACAACATTTTCTCTAATTCTGAGACTACGTGCCGAGTTATCTTAAGAATTTTGTCCCTTTGCTACCACGGGCGTGCAGGAATACATTTAGATATGATAATATTATTTTAAAAAATAGTTTATCTAGTTGTGTATGTTAAAAATGAATAAATAGTTGAAGGAATATGACGGGTATTCACTTCGTTGAAAAGAAACTCCCTTTGGAATACCTTGTCTTAGGCTGCCTTAAAATCGATGAACTGGCAATGGATGGGTGTTCTATAAGATCTCCCGTAGTGTGATTAATTAGTCGATGGTGGACTTTTCTGGCTTGAAGTCACCTGACATGGACTAATTTAATTGTTGACGAACGCCTTCAGCCGTTCACATTATGCTGCAGATAAGATCTTGTATGCGATGTTGGGTATACTGATGTTGGCACAGTTCAGATGCACGGATACACAATGCTAAGATTCCATTCATCGCGCACACTTTCGTCCGACCATATTACAGAACTGAATTAGTGTAGCCTCCTTACCAAGCCATCACCTGCCGCATTGAAGAGATCGGCAATCAGGCCTTCTGCTCCAGCAGCGCTGGTCGAGTTAAAGCCACGGCATCTCCGATGGTATCGGTATCGGAGGTGGTGTCGTGTCGAAGAAGCTATCTCTGGCGTCGTCATCTTTCTCCTCTCTAGCGGCGTGCGCGCACTCAAGGCGTATTTCCAAATTTAGCCTCGATACGGATTGCTACGAGGATTGCGTACTCGTTCAATTGCCGGAAGCTCAAGACTTCTTGTCTTAGTCTACCTCCAATAACAAATCCGCATCCAAATAGGCGTTGATTTTGCCGTCGATAACAGTCACCGTAGTAGATGTCGCAGTTTTTCAACATCATTTTGTCTGGTCCATCGCATTTTCTGGATGCCGATATCTGCTTTTCAGCAATCTAGGCCCTCCAGATGCTATTAAACATCCAGCCATTGTCCATTAACAGAATTTGCATATTCGAAACCATCCTGTTCTCGCTATATATGTCAATGGTAACCTTGGATATATTCAATGTCACCATACTGTAATAACGCAAACTGTCTAAGTTTCTTGAAACAACGTAAGAAATAGTATGCTCCCTCTGATGCCCTCATATACACCGAAAATTGTAGTACAATGCCAACATCTAAAGTCCAAGCCCATTTCGGACATATTCTGAAATATCGCAATTGTTTACTTAGCCGTACAACACGCTTATCTGCTGATCTCTTGATTCCCTAGTCATTATAACTTGCATACATTTAAGACCAACGTACATACATCGGTATCTCTGTTTCTTTCCTCTGTGTACAAACATGTAAGGATATGCAGCACAACTATTTCATAGCTCTTTCTGTTTAGAACTGCATTGCATCATTTTGGTGCAACATAAATTTTTATCCTTCTTCTTTATTAACTACTTATTGCATCTACTGGTTCTACAATATTGCTTCTGCGCTGCTTGTGGGATTGGCGAATTTTAATTTCTATATTTTGCCAAATTTTGGCATAATCTGTCTATGTGTGTGCCATCCAAAATGGTTCTTCAAGATGAAGACTAAACCAACTTTTGAAAAGCGTCAGGAGTTTACTAATACTGCGCTGTCGGCTATATAAAACTCGCTCTTATATTTCTGTAGTTTTCGGCAGTTTCACTGTTCGATATTTGTTGCAATTTCTGGTAATGTCTTTCGTATTTATAGAGTGGAACACTAGTTTAAACGCCTCTTGGACTTAAGACTTACTAACTCCGATGTCAGTAAAATCGGCCGTTTCCTCTTAATGGCCGGCCGTGTATATTATCCGGGAATTTTTAATTCAGTAACGTGTTAAAATAAATATACATGCTTTCTATCTATTGCAAATTTGCTGTTACTCGTTAACAGGTTATCTTCTCATTTGGGCCACTTCTTCTACTACTTGTTGTTAGGGAGCCTATTCAAATTTCAGTCACAACACAAATACTATAGCAATTCCTCTGGCTACCACTTCTTAAAAGGTGGCGCAAAATTAGTCATCCTATAGGAAGAGGTTATAATTTTTGCAAATAGCGTCGTACGTCAATCATACTTGAAGTCGCGAGCGTATGCCAACAAGCCTCAGACAATTGCAGCCCTTAAGGAGAATATTCGACAGGAATGAGAACTGTAATCGTTATCGAAAATCGCCACAAATGTGTATCAACACTGGCAGCAGCCACTTGGCGAATATCAAATTTTCAAATTCCACTTAATAGAAAAAATTGTAAAGATCCAAATAAAGATTTCCATCACTCAAAATCATTTTGTTTTTATTTAGTGAAAAAGTAATTCAAAAACAAAATTTGATGATTAATTTCGCGCCACCTTGTAGTTGCTTTTTTGCAAAGGCGTAGCCTATCTCAAGACGTACTTAATAAGTTCAAATTAGGAGATGTTTCCTACTGTTCTTAATGTGACGCCAGTCTTTTAAAACACCCAACATAGATGCTCATATATTTTTCTTCAAGGTAAATGGCTGTTTTCTCGATTTAGGGCATTTTCTAGACATTCACGGAAAATAAATGCCCAAAGCAGGCCTTATTCGTTGTTTAAGTTGTAACCGATGACCGATTTTGTATACAAAGTATGTGTAAGCTAGTTTACTAAAAGCAGTTATATATGTAAAATCTTAAAGCAATTTTGACGTGAATTTTTATAAACTTTTTTTTAATGAACTATTTTTATATGTTTCCTTTAAAGCAGTACATACGAACCGGAAATTCGTTATGCTTGCACCCCAAGCAAGGAGGATGTTTTCAAATTACTGGTTGGTCTTCATGAAAACCGCAATGGCAACCACCACAAAACCGTGAATTTCTGCAACCGCAAGCGTCCCGCAAAGGCAATATTCACCAACATTCGATTTCTGGGTTAATCATCTCTCACATAACTACCAATAACGATAATCATTTAAACGATATCGAAAGGTTAACCGAAAATCGCTCATGGAAAACCAAAAAAAACAACAAAAGACCTAATCACACAAATAAATTGAATTTGGACTGAAACAAGTATTCGAGGGAATATATATACAAAACACTAAAAAAATTATAAATGACATACATATTTAAAACTATTAATATTTACATCAAATCCCCCCCTCTATAATTTCCATCGACTCTCCCTTCTTCACACCTAGGCTCTCCAACAAAATGTAATTCGATAGATTCAAAATTAAAAAGCTCTGCATTGTTAAGGATAATTGTTTCTAATTTAAATGCAGTATTGTTACCCTTCAAACGGCAACTAGATTGGTAAATGTAAGCAAACCACTTAATTATAAACAAATATATATATATATATACATAGATATAAATATAAAAATAAAATATATTCGATATAAGCTAAAATAAATAAAATACACGTATACTTCTATTTAATGCACTGCAAAAGGTTTTTTCTATTATTTCTTTTTATTATTTATTATTTCTTTTATACAAATATTTGAGGCAAAAAAATATCGAGAAGATACTTCTTCAATATCTATTTGTTTTACTTTAGTGTAAATATAAATTTTTTAAATGTTTGTTGTCAATCTCAACAACAAACACAAACAATGCAATTAATTAATTAAAACTTAAAATAAAAGAGTTGTAAACCGTATCATATCAAAAAACCAAAAAAAAAATTAAACAATTGAAAAAAGTGGATAAAAAAATTTTGGAAAATTTTGAAAAATCAACAACAAACATCAAAAGTAACATTTAATGTTTTTTGTGCGTGTAATTTGTATCCTAAATATTTATTATTATACATATAAAAAAAAACAACAAATCAATTTTACCAGACTTAATATACAATTACTATTAAATGTTTTCTGGAAGAGCAAATGGACACAAGTACATTACGATTTATTGAAAAATAAAAGTGGAAAAAAAACTAAATATATTTATTATACTTATTTTTTGAATTAGTAATAACGAGAAGTATTGAAAATAATTGAAGAAAATTTGATGCAAGTCACTTCTTCTTGAATATCATCAAATAAAGAACTTTTATTTCGAATTTTTGCGTTGTTTTATTGCATCGAAGACACAATTTTCTCTCTCTTTTCATTTATAGCTTTGTATCAAATAAGTTGGGATGAAATGAGCTCCAGGTTCCCTCCAATTAGATGATTCTTGGTCACTTTTTTTGTTCGTAGCTGCAGCAGCCCCGACTGAAGTTGGACGTTCACTTATAGCCCTCGACCGATAGGTACCTTGTCGTGGCATCTCGTCCTTAGGGTGACCGTAAAAAGAACACCTACCTTAAAATCTGCACATGTTGTGTTGGAGCCTTGAGAAGATCGCGGACAACCTGATACATATGTACATGATTGACAAGACATCTGTCAACGTGTAATAAAAGGTCTACCCAGAGACTGCGGTTTTGTTTGTACAAAGGAAGGCTGTAACACATCTTACTCCAACAGCATGATAAGAGACACGCTTGTGTTTTATACCCCCCGATTCCCTTCGCAACGCAGCCACACAACGAAATAACCCGACGGCATCAGAAATTTTGAAGGCAACCATGAGCTCCACGAAGCAAGCAACCGCTGATATCAACCAGATAAACCAAAAGGGTTTCCAGAAACATCCAAGTATGTCCAATGATTATTTTATTCCCCGTAAATCTTGGCCAGGGTGTTTGCAATGGAACTGGAAGCGTTCATCGGAAAATTAAATTACTACAACCAGTTCATTGAGAAGTTCGCTCAACTTGCTACACCTCTTAATAGACTGCGTTCGTCCAGCGAACCTTTCGTATGGGGAAAGCACCAACAACGGGCTTTTGAGCGTTTCAAGGAAGTCATATTACGGGTGTCTACGCTGGTGCATTTTAGTAATGATTTACCAATTACATTGGCCACTGATGCATCTTCACACGGTATTGGAGCCATCATCTCGCATATCTATCCAGGTGGAACGGAGAGACCTATAGCATTTGCGTCTAAGACATTGGATAAAGCGCAAAAAAAGTATAGCCAGATCGAGGAAGAAGCCCTGTCTATAATTTATGGGGTGAAAAAATTTCATCAATACTTGTTCGGCCAACAGTTTGAGCTAATCACTGATAATCAGCCCCTTGTTTCGATTTTCAGCCATTACTTTAATGGGGTACACATACACGATTCGCTACCGTCCTACAACGCAACATGGAAACGCGTATTGTCTCCCTCGTTTGCCAATCGGGCCCGATGAAGAATTCGACCTCTCAGAAGAATCGAGCCATCATCGATCTTGGATGATTTTCCAGTGAACCCAAAAATAATCGCTAAAGCATCTAAATGGTATCCGGTTATTAATAAAGTTATTCAATATGCCAAACCAGCTGCCACAGTCCGATGAAAATGTCTTGCCCTATTTCCGTAGGAGATTTTGTTCAAGTATGTGTGTTAACATTCTTCTATTTCACAGCGAAACTCCGAGGGTGGTGATACCCACACAACTGCCGAAGAATGTGTTAAATCTGTTGCACCAGGGCTATTGGGTAATGACTCGCATAAAGCAAATTTCTCGTCATTTCTGTTGGTGGCGCGGGATCGAGGATCATATCACTAATACAGTTTTACAATGCTCGGCATGCCAGCTCAACGTCAGCAGTTCGTCTTAAGAATATTCCAGCTGGCCATCCACTGACGAAGTATGGGAGCGTGTACACATTGATTTCGCGGGGCCATTTCAGAAGCACATGTGGTTGATTTTGGTGGATTCAAAGTCGAAATTTCCATTTGTTGTTCGAATAGGATCAACCACGTCTCACGCAACTATCCATGCATTACGATCCATATTTGCACTGGAAGGATTGCCCAAGATCATAGTATCTGACAATGGAACTCAGTTCATGTCGAATGAGTTTCAACAATTCTGTCGAAGTAACTCCATTCGTCACGTCACATCAGCACCTTTCAACCCGATGTCAAATGGTGCCGCAGAGAGGCTGATTCGCACTTTTAAATCAGCACTACTGAAAACTCTACAAGATGTGCCACAATGTGACGAAGCATTTACAGTGTTCCTTTCCACATATCGTTCGACACCAGATGAAACTGGAAGATCTCCGGCAGACAAATTGCACGGACGACAACACCGAACTTTACTATCAGCAATATTGTCGGACCCTCCAAAACCCGAAACAAAACTGGAATATACAAGTACAAAACGAAAGTTGAATCAAAGTTTTTTCGTTCGGCTCTATGACCATAAGCAAAGATGGATTAACGCCGTTATCAAGAAGAACCTGGGAAGAAGAATGTATTTGGTCGAAACAAGTTCTGGTATTTGTCGTCGTCATCAAAATCAAGTACGAACCCGACATTGATCTGATGATGATACAAATACTGTCTCCATCCAGGACTCAAAAAACATATCTTCGGCAAGTACTTTCAATCGTTTTACTAATGATTCTTTCATTCCCAGTGATGTTGTGTACAAGCAACCAAATAATAATATTCCACATACTCGTATCCAGCTTGATGTGGATGATGTTGTTTTGGTTCCTGCCTCCAGCACTAAAAGCATCACCTTGGATTCTTCAGTTGCAGAACCACTACCAACGGGCTTCGAGCAACAACAAGAAGCAAATAAACCAGCAAATTCATTACAAATCCCAAGACGATCTGAACGACTACGTGGCAAGCAGGTTCGGTTTGATAACAACTAAAAGTGGGGGTAATTGATACATTCTCGCAATACTAGCGACAGCATAATATCATAAAAGCTTAAATTTGCTGAAATAAGTTAAGAATAATTATTTTGTTCAGAACCAGATTTTAAATTTTCGATATACTATGTACCTTGATCGGAATAACCACCGTGTGGCGCTCCCATTGGCCAGACACGCAGAGATAGATGTACTCTTGGCTCCATAACTTTTGCAAATGTCAAGGTATGACGCTAAGATTTAGAGGGAATATCAACAACAGATGCACCAACTTAAGAAAAAAAACAGAACAATTGTGGTTATTATGGGAACTTTCTGATCAAGGTAGTATAAGGAATGCCATCGAAAAAATTAACCCACTCTCAGTTCGAATTTACTTCCAAAAATTACAGAAAAATCACTCAAATTCTTCTTTTTTGTAATGCTGCCAATGCTTCTATTGTTTTTAAATTTTATTTAATTTCTGTTATACGAGTATGTAGAAAAATATTATTAAATGTCACTTAGCACACCTAGGATGGACGTGTATAAAAATCGCAAGGAAACTTAAAGTTAATAGGAAAAGAGTTGCCACCGCTATTGAGAAATATAAAGAGAACCTGCCAGTTGAAAGGAAAGAGGGGTCTGCCAAAAAAGGTCACTAAAATTTTGAGCCTTCTTAAAAAAAATCCGAACATTTCTGAACGTAATTTGGCAAAAAAAAGCAGAATATTCAAATTTTTTAAAGAATTTGGATGCAAAACAACGGCCAAAACTTTTGCAATCAAATTTTTTGACCAAATTTTCATGCATTGTAATGGACGACGAATCGTATGGTTTTGCTGATTTCAACCAGCTTCCCGGGCTGGCATTCTATACTGCTAAAGGTAGAGGAAATATTCACCCCTATTCTCAAATCCGCCGGGGGGAATCGTTCACCGAAATCGAAAATTTGCTTTTCCGAAATCCTTTCAAAGTGAATCGTCCGAATTGTCAATAATATTAATTGAGATTCACTGCATTCTTAAATCCGATCGGATCGAATACAAACACATCCGCATCAAAATCGTTGCGGATTCGTATAAGTTGAGTAGTTTGCTGGTAAGGATGTAAGTTATTTTTATTGTGATAAGCATTATTTAACATATGAAATTGTAGGAAGAAAACTACAAGCAGGGAACAATCTAAAGTGCTTGTCGATGAAGTGAAGAAATATCCCGACATACTCGTAGCAAAAAACACCCCCTGGAGAAGTAAGAAATTTTTGGGAAAATGTGCGACGAACCTTAAACGAGCTAGATCCTCCAATAAGGGAAGTGATGGAATGGAAGAAGGTTTTTTGCTCGATTATTTATCGATTAATAGGTTTGGAGTGACCATAAATCCCACCTTAAGAAGAAGCTTAGCCAGAGCAAAAGGGAATTGAGTGCAACAGGAGGTGGGCCAAATGAAGGTACGAGTATTTGCTTCACACCTGATGAGGAAGATGTGATACAGCTAGTAACGTTGAACGAGTCAGTGGAGGGCATAGACAACGACTTATGATTTAGTTTTCTAAATGAAGCTATATTTGCTCCACCGGTTGAGACACCCGACACAAGTATCATCAAAAAATTGAGCAATACTATCCATTATTGTTATTAAAGAAGAATTTGGAACGACAACATAAATTGTAAAGTTTGTATTTCAAATCGAATTTCTTCAATCAAACGTCAAATCGAGGAACAGCTGATCCCGAAAAAGAGAGAAGTGATGTCAATAATATAGTGCATCCAGCGGATTTAATGATAGCACGAATTCGTTCACGTGAATCGATCGACTGAAGGGAATCTCCTATCCGTCGGATTTGAGAATAGGGGTGATTGAAACAAGATTTCCAACGCAACCTAAAGCGAAATTTCTAAATTCCTTGTTTGACAAGCAATTTGTTCTTGCGGGCTCAGAAGCCAAACTTTCATCACGACTGGCTTAATAAATGGCGACGAAATTTATGTAAGTGAGTGCCTGCAGAAGCGCTTAAGGCCTTTTTACAACAATCACCGAGTCACGTCACTATGGAAAGAGTGCGATGGATTGGTATGAGCTCAACAACGTTTCGGTGGTGCAATCCTCCGAATTCGCCAGAATTTAGGCCAATTGAAAGATATTGGGCCCTGGTCAAAAAAGAGTTAATTGCCACCAAAAAAAGCTGTCAACACCTTGGAAGAATTCAAAAAATGTTTAAAAAATAGCTCTAAAAAGGTGACAGATGGCACCATACAAGCAATGATAGGAGATGTTCCTGAAAAATTTTTAAAAAAATTTTAAAAATAAAGATTAATTTTTTTTGTGAATTTTTACAGATTTACAGACATGAAATGAATACTTTTAATTTTTTTTAATTTTTTAAGTTCTATTTTATATGTTATTGCATTGCAAGATGTACATTCCGTCGAAAATGTCGGACTCCGAAATCGAAAATCTGATGAATTCAGTTCAGACCGACGATGGACTGGCAGCGAAGGTGGAGATAGTGGATAGTGACTACAATTTGGATATTCCACACTACATTTGTGAAGGAAATGATGCACTCATTGACCAGTGCTTGGATTCAACTGAAATGGGTGAAGCAATCGCTGCAAGTTTGAGCCTGAGCACTTTCAATGCCAGCGGAGAATAACCAATACCATCTACTTCGGGTACTGCTGTGTCTGATTCCACTGCTATGGTCGATTCTGTTGCAGCTGGTATCTCTACACGCTTCATGAAGAAACATCCACGTCCAGCTGAACTAGAAGAAGAAGTCGATGGCCCAACTACAACTACCCGTGGCCAATTCAGTGGTGACGTAAATACTATGACGAACGATTCCCAAGAATTCAAATCGGTGCTTTGAAGAAAGAAACATTTGCAGCTTTACGTGAACGAAGTCGTTTTCCATGGCCAGAAGGAAATGTCAGCTGAAATTGCAACTTTAAGAACCTCATACGATTGGTTCCAGTATTTTCTTACCGACGAGTTCCTTGATTCACTGGCCGAGCAAATGAATTTGTATGCACGACAACAAAATATTGCAACTCGATTCATCACCGATGGTCAAGAGATGCGCAAATGCATTGGCATTACGTTTTTGATGTCATTCGTCATTCGTTGCAAGCAGTTAGATGAACAATGACACGCAGACGATTCGATGAATTGCGCAAAATGTTACGTTTCATTGACAACTCAGGTGCGCATGGTGACGATAAGTTTTACAAATTGCGACCGTTGGTAGAGCACTTCATTGAGCGGTTTGCATCGGTTCCGATGCTTCAGCGTCTCTGTGTTGACGAACAGATGTGTGCAACAAAAGTGGGAGGCAACCCAACTCGCCAGTACGTGCCACCCAAGCCGCATAAATGGGAAACAAAACTCTTTGCGCTCTGCGATAACACTGGCTTCTCGTATTC
Organism: Volucella inflata; assembly: GCA_928272305.1. NCBI lineage: Eukaryota > Metazoa > Arthropoda > Insecta > Diptera > Syrphidae > Volucella > Volucella inflata. Next base: position 96,359,103 of record OV743720.1, read on the forward strand.
GTTTGAGATCTGTTCGGGCGCTGGGAATAATGTCACTCCAGTGAATACACCAAATCTTGGAGCCTCTTCAAATGTTGTCATTCGATTGTCGACCAAAATCACGGAGAACATCAACCACATCATCTATTTCGACAACTTTTATACATCGCTGGGGTTGGTGATATATCTCCGGAGTCGCCGAATTTACAGTTTGGGAACAGTGCGTGCGAATCGAGTGCCAAATATAATACTGGAAGTAAGTAAAGCTGAAAGCGGCTATACCGAGGAATACGTTGCCAAATCATACGGAATTGACATCAGCAGCGTTTTATGGGGTAGCAACAAATCAGTTCGTTTAATATCGACTTGCGTTGGTATCAAACCATTTTTGTCACGCAACATCGGCGAACAGCCACAAGAAGCAGTTTGATGGGACCGAAAGAACAAAAAATCATAAAGGAATATAATCGGCACATGGGTGGTGTTGGTCGGTACCATATTCGCATTAAGACCAGAAAGTAGCCAAATAGGATTTTTCACCATTTGTTGGATGTAGCGATGGTGAATGCGTATATTCTTTACCATCGTATGCACTCACTAGACTGCCCCAATTCTGATTGATCTGATTGCCGATATTTCGCATCGAATAGCCGAATCATTGTGTCAGACTTCCAGTGCTCCAAATGAGAAACTTGGAGTGGGTTGACCATCAGAATCAACTGTACCTCCACCGAAACTCAAAACAAAGAAGAATCCCCAGTAATCGTTTCACCATGTTTCAAAAGTTTACCCTCTGAACAAAGATACCCGGAATTCTTTAGTAAAACGAAGGCCGTTTAATTATTATTCATCAATATTCATTTTATTCTCTTCACAGCAATCTCCATTGTAAGCAATACGCATATTTCAACGCTTCCTCCAGTCTTCACCTTTAGCTCCTTTACGAATTCTTCTTTATCGCCTCAATTGCCTCAAAACGCTCTCCGCCAAGTGGTAACAAGGACTTTTGACTTGCAGATCGGAATGAGCTTTGTTTTAAATCAAAATATACGAGTAGTAGCGTATAAGATGAGATGTTCGAGACGGTGCGTTGTTGTGGTGAAGAAACCAAGAATTGTTTCTTTATACGCTCGAGTAATACTCCTTATTTACTATCTGGTCTGGAGGAAGAAATTCGAATTGGACCACACCGCGGCAATCAAAGGAAACCGTCAACAAAGCCTTGATTTCGGATTGACTTTGTCGTGATATTTTGAGTTTTGGTGGTAAGTTTCGATTTAATATTTATAGACCCATGTCTCGTCACGTCACCATCGATAACACGTTGGGCCAATCTTAGCGACATCAATGCGATGCTGTTTCTGAAACGAATTCAGCACGTCACAAGCCGCGCCTTAACTCCTCTCATGAAAACTCCCAAAACATCGTGCATGCACCGATCCGAACGAGACACCAAGATCGGATGCCATCTCCCTGCTGCTCACACGACGATCTTTGAGGATAATTTTCTGAACTTTTTCGATATTTGCGTCAGTCATACTGGTGGATGGACGATTTGATCGAGGCAAATCATCAACCAAAGTACGGGCCGCTGGCGTTTTACACATCGTCAAGTTCACTAGAATAACGTTTTAGCGAACAACTCTTGTGTTTGAGTCGGGCGTTCGTCTAATAATGCTTGCAATTCTACACACTTGATGTTTATCTCTGGTTTTCCACGGTCCTCGTTGCCAAAATCACCAATTTCGAAACGAACAAACTAACGTTCAAAGGTCCTTCGAGTTGGAGTATGTTCATCATTAGTTTCTGTTTACATTCTATGACTTTAAGTAAAGGTAATGTAATAAAACTGCACGTAAATGGTCCCTATCACAAAATTTTTGTCAAAATAAAAAATGTGTTTTATTCACAGATGATAATGGTCCAAATGACCATATTTGTTATCATTGAATGAGATACAAACAATATGCAACAGTAAGGCCAAAACACTTTTATGTCTCATTAAAATACATCAGATACCATTGTGAATGGAGCTTGGCTTTATTAACTGTCCACCACAAGCGCACTTGCAGCGATTGATTTGTTGGACCCAATTTCGGCATCTCTTCCACACTTTTCGGCTGATATACCGACAATTTTGCATATAATATTGGCTCTGAATACGTCTATCGTATTCGGCTTATTGGCATATCGCAAGTGGAAGGCAGCCAACAAACTGGTTCATTTCTTGATTGTTTGGCCCGCTGTGTGGCAAGTTAAGCCGTTTTATTGATACTGCATTTCACCACTGTTCAGTGCATGTGATTGCGGCCAAAAACTTCTTTCCAGCATTTCCCGATTACGGTTTCCATTAACTTTATGGTGGCTGTCATCATTACCAACCAAAAATTAAGCCACATGGAGGTGACACAAAAAGACACCAAACAGTCAATTTGTATGCCACCCGTCCAATAGCACATATTTTGCTTGTTGACATTACAACATCGCTAGAGATGATTTTCCTAGTAAAATCCGAACTGAATGTAACCATTTCTAGAGACCAGAGCTCGAAGGTTTAAATGCTCATCTGGCCTTAGTCCTTGATGCAATTTGATCTTATGCGGGTGTAAGCTGAGATCATTTTCCAAAATTTGTTACAATGTTGTTTGAGCAGTGACCAATTCCTGCAAATGGTATGGAATGAATTCGATTTGGATCACTGTCAACAGAACGGCCTCAGAATTTTTAACGCTCCACGGCTTTGAAACTGGTCTCATTTTTTTGCACAAAATTACGAAGTGTCATTCAGGTTGGGCGATTATAATGCCCCTTAATTAATGTTAGCACTCCTAAAGTTAAGGTCAACGATTCAGAATTTTAATAATAAATTATAACAAATTGTTACTAGACATTGACAAGCAAAATAGTAATGAAGATTCACAAAAAAATATTGCGTCATTAGTTCTTACTGCAAAACCCTATATAACCTCCACAACACCACGTCTCGAAACGGACTAAGGCTAATTAAATTCGCTGAGGGTTGGAATAATATAACAGCTAAAATATCCCCACCATAATATCCACAAAGAGACATGATTACCAGATCAACAAAATATCATATCAGCCATAACTCTCATATTGCAATCGATACTCCTACAGTATTGGCAACGATGTATAAGGCCTCGTAGAAGTAGCATCTTCCGACAGGTGCTGGTTCCTTAAATGACGAGAATGAGCCTCTGCAGCCGAACATCTTGCAGCTCTGCTAATAAGTCCTACTTCACGCCTCCCCGTAGCGCCATCTGGGAATCTCACTAGAGGTTGCGAAGTGAAGGGGGCAAATGGCGAGTTTCCTGCGCCATTAACCAGGATTAATGTCGGAAAAACAAAACAAGACCTTATCCGCGCTACTCCGACATATTTGGAGCTCAGGCCGGAAAGGATTTCCAGGACTTAGTCAGGGTCTTGGATAAGAGATGGTGGCGGACGAGCCCTATAAGGGCCAACGGCAGCGCTCACATCCCGGAACGGGTTACTGGCTTCGGTGTAACCGACCCCTCGTCCTAGGGGCACTCAAAATGGAACTGGTCCTCCAGGTTGGAGGTTGTGCCGCCGGGGTAACTGCCCGGCCATTTAAAAAAAAGATTAAGTTACGAAGCATCAACAAGCCTCGGATATGGACGGATCTACTGTTGACAACCCACGCAAACGATTTAAGGACAATGAGCTTCGGATATGCACGTGGAATGTTAGATCCCTTAATAGACCACGTGCAGCCGAGCAACTAGCGGAGGCCCTAGACTGCTGCAAAGCAGACATAACCGCCACCCAAGAAATGCGATGGGATGGACCGGACAAAAAGAAGAAGAAAAACTGCGACATCTACTACGGCAATTGCTATCGACGGCAAAAGCAGCGCTTATTTGGATGCGGATTTGTTGTCGGAGGCAGACTAAGACGAGAAGTCCTCAGCTTCCGGCATGTGAGCGAGCGCCTCGTAGCAATCCGCATCAAGGCTAAATTCGCCAATATAAGCCTTATATGCGCGCATGCCCCCACAGAGGAGAAAGATGACGACACCAATGATGCCTTCTACGAGCTCCTCAACAAGACCTACGAGCAATTCCCTAGCTATGACATTAAAATTGTCCTCGGTGATTTTAATGCAAAGCTAGGAAGAGAGGGTATCTTTGGTGGAACAATCGGAAAATATAGCCTGCACAACACCACCTCCGATAACGGATTCAGGTTAATCAACTTTGCGGCGGGGCGAAACATTGTCATGGCTAGCACAGGGTTCCCACATCTCGACATACACAAGGGACTTGGAGAACTCCTGATCAATCAACAGTCAACCAGATTGATCACATTGCGATCGACGTAAGACACTCCTCCAGTATTATGGATGTCCGTACGTTCCGAGGAGCCAACATCGACTCGGACCATTACCTTGTTGTAGGCAAGGTACGGTTGCGGATATCCCAAACTACGCCAAGACAAACAATCGCAAGAGATCGCCAAGTCCTTTTCCGATCGAGTGTCTCTTAATCTCTTAAGAGGTCAAATGCCGCCAGCATCAAGCATCGAAGACCATTGGAAACACTGCCAAAACGCCATCAGAGATGCCGCTTCTGATGTGCTGGGTTTCACTTGTCCACCACAACGAAACCCCTGGTTCGATGATGAATGCCGGCAAGCACATACAGCAAAGCAAGATGCATATAACGCGGCGTTGCTTAGAAAGACCAGAGCTGCTCATGAGCTCTATGAGCGGAAGAGGAGAGACGAGCACCGGCTTCTCAGGAGGAAGAAGAATGAGCATGAGAAGCGCGCGGTCGAGGAAATTGAGAGATTCTATTCCAGGAATGAGGTTCGGAAGTTTTACAAAAGGTAAAAATAACATGCCACGGAAACAAACCCCGAACCGAAGCCTGTAGAGATGAACAAGGGAACATCGTAGTAGAATCGCAGTCATTTCTGCAGGCTGTATAACGGCGATGACGGACCAAATACCGCTGTCAGGCAGAATCAACCTTTTAACCTGGACGATGATGACCAACAATTCCGTCCACCCGAACTGGATGAAGTGAAGATACTCGTAGCTATAGCTGAGCTTAAGTCCAACAAAGCTGCTGCAGCGGACGGCCTGACTGCCGAGCTCTTCAAAGCGGCAGCCGATGACTTGTAAAGAGCATACACCAACTCATCTGTAAAATATGGTCGGACGAAAGTATGCCCGATGAATGGAACCTCAGCATTATTTGTCCAATTCTCAAGAAAGGAGACCCTCTGAACTGCGCCAACTACAGAGGCATCAGTCTCCTTAACATCGCATATAAGATCTTATCCGCCGTATTGTGTGAACGCCTGAAGCCGTTCGTCAACAACCTGATAGGTCCATATCAGGTTCAGGCTTCAGACCAGGAAAGTCCACCATCGACAAGATATTCACACTACGGCAGATCTTGGAGAAGACCCATGAGCTTCAGATCGATACCCACCACCTGTTCATCGATTTTAAGGCCGCGTATGACAGCATCTATAGAGATGAGCTATATAGAGCAATGTCTAGTTTTGGCATCCATGCCAAACTCGTCCGTCTGTGCAGGATGACGATGGAGAATGCACGCTGCTCCATCAAGGTCGGCAAAGATCTCACCGAGACCTTTGATGTGCAGAAAGGATTAAGACAAGGCGATGCGCTGCCATGCGATTTTTTCAACATCGTACTTGAAAGAATAGTGCAAAACTCACGAGCAAACACAAGAGGCACTATCTTTCAAAAGTCCGTCCAAATACTTGCATACGCCGACGATATTGACATAATCGGAAGAAAGCAGCGTGATGTCAGTGGCGCTTTCGCGAGTATTGAGACGGAAGCGGCGAAAATGGGTTTAGCGGTCAATGAGGGCAAGACCAAGTATATGCTGTCAAGCAAAAAGGACAACCAACACCGACGTCTAGGACAGAACGTCACCCTCGACAGATATAACTTTGAGGTAGTTAAGGACTTTGTCTACCTAGGCTCCGCTATAAATACAGACAACGACACCAGCGCTGAGATCAAGCGAAGAATAACTCTTGCCAACCGCTGTTTCTTTGGGTTAAGAAGGCAATTGACTAGCAAAGCCCTCTCTCGGACAACAAAAGTCACCCTTTATAAGACTTTAATAATCCCGGTCCTGCTCTATGGCGCAGAGGCATGGACATTATCAAAAATGGATGAGGATGTTCTTGGTTGCTTCGAGAGAAAAATTCTTCGGGCGATCTTCGGTTCCGTCTGCATTGACGGTGAGTGGAGGAGGAGATACAACGACGAACTGTATGGACTGTACAGCGACATGGACCTAGCCAGAAGAGTGAAGATCCAAAGACTGAGATGGCTGGGTCATGTAGAGCGTATGGACACCAATGCTCCGGTCCGAAAAGTCTTCGAATCCGCCCCCAAGGGACAGCGCAGTAGAGGAACGCCAAGACTCAGGTGGCGAACGCAAGTGGAAGAGGACCTCAGCCAACTTAGCGTGCGAAACTGGAGGCAGCTAGCCAGGGATCGAGCTGGCTGGAGAAGCTTGTTGACTGAGGCCCAGGTCCACCCCGGACTGTAGCGCCACCTAAAGTAAGTAAGTACTCCTACGGTATTATAGATGTCCGAACACAGACTCGACACACTGGCTCGTTGCATCCATGGAACGTATCCTGATATATTAAAATAGCAGCTAATCGCGTATGTCTCAGTTTCTTGACACATACTATGCAAGCTATATCAAATGAAGCCAAGTGGCATCAATTCGAAGAAGCTATCAGAAACTCTATAACTAATAAGTTGGGCTAAGCCCGATAACTTCCAAAATGCTCATCATTTATTACAAACAGCCACACACGTAATAAAACAACGAAGCAACGAAGAACGTCGTGAGCAAAGAAAATCATGCCTCTGCATGAGAAGTGCGTATTGAAATGCTACACCGAGCAGAAACCTGTAGAGCTGAACAAGATTTGATACAGCCAAGAAATCCTTCCATCTAACCAATGCGAAGTAAAGACACTCTCAAAGCTTAAAAGCAAGGCCGCTGACCCGTTTGGCTTACCTTCCGTAGTCCTTAATGAACGGAGAGTTCACTTGGTAAAGAGCATGCAACAACTCATTTCCAAGATTCGCCTGGCAGAAAGTATGCATGAAGAATAAAACCTTAGCACTATAGACCAGATCCACGAGAAAGGAGACCATCTTAATCACTAGTAGTACGAGTATCATTAAATGTGAACTAAGCGCACGGCGAAAAAAAACAAAGACGCTGTCGAAAGCTCGGATGGTAGAAGTCCAATTTTTTTTTAATGGTGAAGGAAACAGATAAAAGTGATACCCACTACAACAAAGTCTCGAGACTGAAATTGCATAATCTTCCACGATCTGGAACAGATAGCATACTTACTCCACAGAGTTCAATGATCTCCTCACAGAACTGCTCTTATAATGGGTTTTCCAATAAGGACTTGACAATTTTTTTTTTAAATAAAACGCAAACCATTTGAGATATTTCAAAAACGTTATTATCGGCTTGAAGTACAATCAAAATATTTATGAATGTAACTCGACTTCGTTCATATGGCCACCGCGGGCACATTTGCAGCGGTCGATTCGTTGGACCCAATTTTCAACAACGGCCGAAAAGACCGCTATTTCGCGTTCAAGGTTGGCTCTGAGCTCTTCCAACGTCGTCGGCTTGTTGGCATAAACTAATGACTTAACGTAGCCCTACAGAAAATAGTCAAGCGGCGTTAAATCTCACGAACGAGGCGGCCAATCGACTAGCCCATTTCTTGAGATAACACGCTCACCATACTTACTCTTCAATAAATCGATTGAAACGTGTCCTGTGTGGCTTGTGGCACCATCCTGTTGAAACCACATGTCGTCCAAGCCCATATCTTCCAATTCGGATCAAAAATAATCGGTGATTATGGCGCGATAACGCTGACCATTCACAGTAACGTGACGATCGTTTTCTTCGACGAAAAAATATGGCCCAATAAAGCCGCCGGCAAGCAAACCGCCTGAACGGCAGCGATATTTTCGACACTTCGACCAACCCGTTGTCTCACTGACACGGTAACATCACAAACTTGTTTTTGCCTGTCTACTAGGGCGAGAATTACGACCGAAAATTGAAATTAACACTCTTAAAGTTGCAGTCACCGACTCCGAATTTCGGTGGAAAATTTTTTATAATTTGCAAACGTTGCTCGTTCGTGTACCTTACCATGATGAAAATGTTGAGTTTACTGAATAAATCGACAGTGACAGTTTGATGATTATTGAAAGAGTTCGTTCACAAATTAAATTCAAAGTTGTTAAGTCCCTATTGGAAAACCCGAATTATGTAAGTGAGCAGTTAACTACCTTTTTATTATAGTAGGTCTTGAAGATCTATGTTCCAGTTATTATGAAACGAGGAAGCTGCAAGAGCTCTCCTCGGCTGGACAAGTCAGCTCATTAGACTTTTTGTCATCTTTAATTCCGCAATTTTCTGACTTTTCGAATTAAATCATCAGAGAGGTGATGGTGTCATCACTAAATGCAAGCCAGTTGCATTATGCTATTTCACTAGCCAAACAGCGGTCATTTCATTCTTATTTTGTGCACAGGGAACTTACCACCAGCCTATTTCTCTGTGTTTAACTTTGACTACATCACGTCCTGCTTTCTTCTATCAGGGCTAAAACTCTTGGTCGTTGTAGGGCCAATTTCATCCAATCAAGTGCCTGAAACTTTATTCCTCTTGGCCCTGTTTGAGATGAAAGGAAAGGAACTAACAATTCAACTCTGAAAAATGCTTTACAACACTTTAAGTAATAAGTTCGAAAAGTATACCTTTCACGGTTTTGACGCGAGAAATTGAGTTGAATGTACTCGTATCACAAATAATTGCCTATGAAGACAACAACAGCTGCGGAGGATATAGAATCCTCCGTAGAAATTAGAAGGACTGAGTGTTTATATTCAAAGAGAATCTTAACATCATTATAAGGGTAGCCTAAGCATATCAGGCTTACATGAGTCAATTAATCTTTGATGCAGATTATACCCAGGTATTCTCTGAGATTCGCGGAATTCAAAACTTTTTCCGTAATCTTTTCACTGATGAGAAATTCACTTCTAAATAGACGCTGTTTGTGCCCCGAATCCTAATGCAATCACCATTGTAGATATCATTATTCTCACCCGCTTTTGCCAATCCAATCGGACAAATAGCTCGCCTCCACAATCCCAACTTGGCTGGCCAGATTCTTCAAGGAGAGGCGCAAGTAGCCCTCTTCCGATATATCAATCTTTTAAGCTAATACATTTCCAAATCATGGTCTTAGGAATGAGATCAATTTGAGCATCGTTTGCCTGATTCACAAGATATGATAACCTCTGCGTGCACTACACGACCACCAGTATTTTTATCATTGCCAATAGTCCAAATCGGTATTCGCCATTCATCTGTATTCAATCTTAAAGAAACATATGATAGCATCTCATCAGATCGTGCGGATTAACGATGAAGAGCGCTCCATAAAGGATGGAGACCTTTGATGTGAAAAGTGGTTTAGACAAGCTAAGCTATATCAAGGACAGTACCACAGACATAATACCTACACTGATGACACCGAGAACTCTGACGGAACACAATTAATGAGATGCTACTGGTACATATGGCAGGGCTGGACAAATAAGGGCAATACTAAGTTTATGCTCCTAACAAGAAAATGCGGAAAGTCGGACATCAAACGCCACACTTGCCAATCGCTGTTCTTTTCAGCCGAAGAAGGCAATTGAGTAATAGGCTCTTCGCAGAAACACTAAGGCGACTTTCTTAAGGATCATCATCATCCCAGTTCTACTTTAACATCGAGCAAACATGGACGCTAGCGAAGGCATTAGAGCTCCAAAAGTCTTCGATTTCAACAAAGCTTTAAAAATTTCGCCGACTTTAACAGGCATAACTAGAAGTGAAGCTCGATCGAGTTGAAAGTAAGTAACTAGGGCCCTCTTTGACTGGAGATGCTTCTTCAGCCAACAGTAGAACAGTTCCTACTAACTTCCGAAAAACATTTAAAGGATTATTCTGAGTTGGTAGTTGAAACTTTTTAATTCACATTAGGTATTCTCATAGACTAGATAATCATCTATTGATAAGACTCCGTATTGACTTATGTTCTAGTGGAAAAGACCCACTGTTGCCATAAAAATATATGCCTGCTGGAAAAAGCATTTTTGAACGTGTATCTAGCCGTTCGCTTACCTATTCAGTTGCCTATGCTTTTCATGCTGTCGGTGGATAGAAAATCAATGAAGCAACAAATAACTACTGTCACTCCCCGTAAGTAAAATTGAACAAACCTTACGACGCTTTGTTTGATTTCAAATCTTTTGGGGACAAGTTAAAGCTTTGAGTGACCCTTCTGATAATTACAACAAATGTACGGCAATAGTTTTCCCAATTAGCTCAACAGTTAATGGTCATCAAAATTCTTTGACTCTTATAAACTTTTAATGGTCTCATAATGTATTCGTATCTCACACCATGAGACACCTGTTGGTGTCAATCGGCCACAAGTAAGCTTCAATTGCATGTTTGCATGACATTTACTCTTACTAATTACTTTGGCCACAATTACGAGTACCACAGTACCTGGCAAATAAAACAAAGGAAAAAGTAAACGAAAACTTTTTATGACTTAAACTGCTCATAATGAACTAACAGCAAACAAACAATCACACGCAAACTGTCTGTAACCGTAGCCCCGGTTACGAGTATTTCCAATCTCCACGCCCTGAAAAGTTTGTTTTTCGTTTCACTTCTGTCATCCAAATTAGACGACAAAACCTACTTTGGGTAAATGTTTCCCCAAAGACCACCACTTTACTGGACCGGATGCAGTTCATGTGGAGTGACTCATTTTGTCAACCAAAAAGTGAGAGTGTGATTTTAAAGTGGCCTCTACCCAAAAAGGAAGTTTATTCTGGAACACACCTTTCTGTTCAAACGGGGGGTTTGGGATTTTTCGTCACAGTCACTCTCAGTACCGCACAAGTGTTCAACCCTATCGGTCGGAGAATGGGGTTTAATCGTCTCGTTAATATTTCGTTGATTATCCTTGCAGGCATGGGACTTTCCTGTGCTGATTTTCGCCAATGCAAAGATTACGAAGGACTATACACAACTCGCCAGACAGTCATCACTTCACCAAATTATCCAAAGAATTACCCACCCAATGTGTGTGGTGATTACATCCTTCGGTCACCTTACCGCTGTCCCATTGACTACCACATCCAATTTCTTAATTTCTCTCTGGAGGCATCCTTAAATTGTGCAAATGATTTCCTGGCTATTGGCGATGTGAAAGTATCTGATGTTGATTTTCGTAATTACACCGGTGATATCCTTTGTGGCCATGTGACAGGCATAAGAATATACCATGCCCGAGATGGCATCTTGAGAGTGAGATTTATGACAAACGATGCGGTTGAGAGTAGTGGGTTTCGGTTGTTAATTACACGTCTGTCATGTGAGGAAACATCGGCAGGCAACATCTCTGTTAACGATTCAACAAATGAGAATAAGGATAATAAACTTCCGCACTTGGGACTTCTACCACCTTTTCAAGAAACATCTAAACTCCACAAAAGTGATTGGAAAAAGCAAACTAATAACAATCAAGTAGATGTCTTTCGGGGGGATCAATATTTACCACCATCTCCAGTATTTTATCCACAATCGTCGACTCCCCCAACACAAACGAACAATGGGTACTTACCACCGCCACCACCGGTGTCAGGAAACCCTTGTCCACCACCTACTACAAGTACCTGGTTTCAGGGACAACCTTACTATCCAACGAACAATAACTATCCACAAAATAACAATTATCCTGTAAATAGCTACTACCCACAACAACTACCAGCAGGATCTTGTTGTTCTACGAATTTTCAACAAAACCGATTCTTCCTTACAAGTCCTAGCTTCCCAACAAGGATAGATGCAAGTCTGCCTCAAGATTGTCTGTATTACATCGAAAGGTCCGGGCCGAATGTGTGTCGTCTAAAAATCGTTTTTCGATTCTTTATGCTAGGAAGTGCGGACCCTTATTCAGGACAATGTATGAGTGATTTTATTGAGATTGATGGCGAAAGGATATGTGGCTGTAGGACAGGATTTACCTACTCTGTGGAATGGGGCTTAGGAGCCAAAGTGATTCGTTTGAAGACATACGGCCGATTAAGTGGTATAGCTTCAATTGGTTTCTTATTGGATGTCACGCAGGAGGACTGTGGTGTGAGATACTCTCGACAAGTTGTTGATTCTGAAAAATTGACACCCAACGCCATTGTGGAAACAAACACTACAACAAGGGCGACGTTTTATTCACCAGATACCAGGGAGACACAACATTTGGGTTATTCCACCAAAGACGGAGCGAATTCGAAATTATTTTTCGGCCAAACAAATCCCTGCGAATTTAGTTATGCTGATTTATTAAGGATTTCCTCTGATACGCTGTGGTTAACGAGGCCGAGGTGTTAAAAGGTATTCGTTGAGGGCGTTACAACAGATTGTAATTTGTTTCCTCTTTTAACATTGTATACGTATATTGCTCAATAAATCGTATTTAAGAATTTTTTTTTACTTGACATATTCCGTGAAGTTCTAATTTTGGAATAACCTAGATTTAATTTGTGCGCACTAACAATAGACCATACATTCGGTGTCGAGTTACAACAAATGTACTCGTAAGGTAAGTAGATCTTAATTTTTTAGGTAACAACGGCAGTGAAATTGTGGAACCGTAACCTAGTGGCGCCCTTTGATTATTTCTGCCAAATTAAAGTAGGCACATTTCTATACTGAACTTCAACTAAAGTTTTACGGAATATTGTCTGAAAAATAAACAACACAAATAAAAGGCACTTCATCTTGGGGTGACGTATCTCCACTTAACTACCAAAGGTTGAGAACTCATAGATTGATCACGTCTTCACTAAACACAATCACCGAAAAGTTGTTTCTTGAAGATCGTCCTTGGCGGAATGTTGGTTTTGATGCAAATAGGGTTCGATATACACGTTCTTTACTAGTTAATGTCGCTGCATTGCACCTACAGCTTGTCAATGAATCTCTTAGTCCAGAACCCCACAGCACGATCGATTCGATTTCATAGTTACAATAAATTATGTGAAGTTGCAAATGCCCAGGAGTCAGATCTCCTGAGATTTGACTTGAATTTATGTTGTTGAAACAATGGTGGTCCCGAAAATAATTGATGCAGATTACCCTAAGCTAGATTAACCTGTTTGGAGCTGAGGCTTAGGATGTTTAAAGCTAGTCAGTGTGTTTAAATAGAAATGGTGACGTTACTCTAATGGCTCAACGGCAGATTATAATATCACTGGCTCTAGAAGATCCGAGCAAAGGCATGCTCTGCCAGTAACATAACACTAGTCTACGCCATTATAGGGCTCACACCCTATATGAAAGAGATTATTATGGCGACGAACCAGCTTATGTCCTCCGATATAACAGCATTCAGACAAAGACAAAGATCTTTGGATCTGCCGAGGAATGTTCGCACCAATAACAGGCCACGTGCAGTCGAGCAATTAACATAGGTCCTGGATTGCCATCATGCAGATATCACAACTGTCACTATATAAGGGATTGCTGTACCTAAAGAATCAGCTCGGATGCGGATCTTTCATATGCACCAGACTAAGTCAGAAATGTTAAGCTTAGGAAATGTAAGCAAGCATCTTATTGAGGTCTGCATCGAGGCTTAATCCGCTTACATATGCCTATTATGCTTCCATGCCCCTACCGAAAATAAGTGCGATTCTACCAAAGAATGTTTCTACGAGCTCCACGACAAGACATTTGAGCCATATCCGAAGTATGTATATGTCAATGAGGAAGGTTGAATTGTTGTTTGTACGATCTCGAACAAATAGGCGACAGTTATGTTTGCCAGAAGTCGTCGCCGCTAACAACTGGCCATCTAATATGACAACTTACCATGTTTGCATGGCGATCGACACTTTTTTGCATCGATACCGTAAGTACGGTGGTGAATAAAATCCGCCTTCAATTCCCCAACCGTGCGCGAAAACTGAAACTCCATCTGACGTTCGAATTTGTGAAAAATTACTTGGATGGGAATTGCGCTGGCTGATTGCCGATACTTGAGATATCTCGTTTACTTCAGTAATCTTGTCAGCAATTTCCATCAATTTTGTTAAAGTTTCGGTACTTACTGAGATTAGGGAACGCATGTGTGAGGGAAGCCTCTGGAGCCAAAGTTACTTTAACAACTCGTCAGCCATTTTGGAACCTGCCAAGTCTCGCATCTCTCGGAGTAGTTGGGATGGCTTTTTATCTCCGAGTTCAATCTCTTGAATAAGTTTGCGAAGTCGCTGATAATCTGAATCCGTGAAGCATTCAATTATCTTTGCCTTCAACGTTGCATACATTTTTTCGCGTGGAGGATCGAGGAGAACATCACTGACTTTGTTCAGGATGTCGCCTTCGATGCCAGCCACGACCGTGTGGTATTTTCGTACGACGTTGGAGATTATGCGCCCCACGTAGAATTGTGACTCCACTTGTATAAACCACAATTCTGACTTTTCCTTCCAGAATTTCGGGATTTTTACCGAAACATTCGAAATCTCTGATACGTAGTGGTGTGCTTCGCCTTCGTCCGTGCTGACTCCGTTGGCGCCAACTCTGCTCGTGCCAACAACGCCTGCTGGCGTCATCTCCTTTCGTTTATCATCACCTCGGGACTCCAACGGATCGTGAAGTTGTTAGCTGTTGATTGTCGTGCGTGAAGTGCGAATGAGCTGGTGCATCATTGCCATCAGTATCTCCACAAAGATATCTTTGCTAGGTCACTCGACACCATATATGCCACGCTCAGGCTTATTGATTTTACGGCGGGACGAAGTATCAATACCTATATAGCAAACACATCGTCTCATCTTTACATAAACATTAGTATGCACCCAAGGTGTGAGTGCAGATTTGCACAAGAAACAAGATCACAAGAGACCGTGACGATCTTTGCCGAACGTTTATCCCAAAATCTCTCAACAACTCGTACGCCGCCAACGTCGCAACTGATATGTTGAGTAACACTTACCGCTAAACAAGGATCGTCTAAAGCGGAACTGCAACGAAGGACTCGAGCCACTCGTAAGCTCTACGAGCAGAAGAGACGGAAAGATCAGCGGCTTCACCAGAAAAAGAAAAAAGAGCACGAAATCCTAGGTATTAAGAGGTTGTACTCAAGGAGTAACATACCGAATTTTTACCAACAAGCAAGAAGAGCCGCACAGAAGCTTGTAGAGATAAATAAGGAAAAGTTGTTGTAGAATAACTTATCGTGCAAACTGCATACCGAGGAAGAAGCCCAACATCCAGCCGACAAGCAAAATTGACCATTCAACCTAGATGATGATCGCCAAAACTTTCGGCCATCTGACCAAAAGATACGTTGCATCGTTTGACAAGATGGGAACACGCACCAGCCCATTTCTAAGACGTGGCAAGAGGAATACACGCCCGTCTTCTAGACATTGCCTATGAGATCTTTTATGACATACATATTATGTGAACGTCTGAAACTATTCGTGAAAGATCTGGTTGGTGCGGTTTCAGGTCGGGAAAATATCAAATATTCAAACAACTGCGCATTTCCAAAAAGATCAGGAAGGTTTCGTGAGTAGAAAACCGGAAGGAGCTAAAATATATCTGACGGTAAATAAGCGCAAAATGAAGGTCATGCTGTTATCAAAACAAAAAGCACATCGCCGGAATCTCACCATTGGAAGAAATCCTTTCAATGCACAGGAGTGATCTAGGTAAAACCTAGTACTGATTTTGGCACAGAAATTCCCATATTGTGGTCAGCGGCGACTTCAGAGGGATACCTAATGAAAACCTCACTCGTAAGTTTTCGATATTTTCGTAGCTCAGATCATGTGAAGAATTTTGGCATCTAACCAAGTTTTCAAAATGGAGATGTTGATAGAATAACAGCGCCCATACCATGTAGTGGCACTATTCTCCGGTAGATCTGGCCCACATGGTTGGGAGTCTAGCACTTCAATTACCTGTCGGACCATGTAAATGAACTTACTGTTGCCGACATCGCAACTGAAACAATACACAACTTTTAGAATCAACGCCGGATATCACTGTCAACCAATAAGAGCAATGCAATGCAAAGTCGATGCAATTTACTAATACTGGACCAACAGGGAGCTCCCTAGCCATACCATATGTGATTTTTTCTGAGCCCAAAAATAGTATGCCTAAATCTTAAGACCGTAATTCTAGCCCTAGAATAGTATACCTAGTCTCAAGACCGCAATTCTAGCCCTAGAATAGCATGCCTAAGTTACAAGACCGCAATTCTAGCCCTAGAATAGCATGCTTAAATGTCAGGATCGCCATTCTAGCCCTAGAATAGGATGCCTTAATTTTAAGGCCGTATCATGCCTGAATCTCAAGACCGTAATTCTAGCCCTAGAATAACATGCCTGAATTTCAAGACAGCAATTCTAGCCCTAGAACAGCATGCCTAAACTTCAAGACTGAATCTCAAGACCGTAATTCTAGCCCTAGAATAGCATGCTTAAATGTCAAGAATTTCGGTCTTGAGGTTCAGGCATGCTATTCTAGGGCTAGAATTGCGGTCTTGAGATATAGGCATGCTATTCTAGGAATTCTAGCCCTAGATTGCGGTCTTGACATTTAAGCATGCTATTCTAGGGCTAGAATTACGGTCTTGAGATTCAGGCTAGAATTGCGGTCTTGAGATTTAGGCATGTTATTCTAGGGCTAGAATTGCGGTCTTGAAATTTAAGCATGCTATTCTAGGGCTAGAATTGCGGTCTTGAGATTCAGGCATATTATTCTAGGGCTAGAATTACGGTCTTGAGATTCAGGCATGATACGGCCTTGAAATTAAGGCATGCTATTCTAGGGCTAGAATTGCGGTCTTGAAATTTAAACATGCAAATCCAAGGCTATAATTGCGGTCCTGAAATTTAAGCATGCTATTCTGGGGCTAGAATTGCGGTCTCCAGATTTAAGCATGTTATTCTAGGGCTAGAATTGCGGTCTTGAGATTCAGGCATGATATTCTAGGGCTAGAAGTGCGGTCTTGGGGCTTCTGCATGCTAGTCTAGAGGCAGAACTACGAAAAATCGCAAAAAGAAAACGCATTCGACTGTTGGTCCAGTATTGGCAATAGTATCTGCTGATGAACCGGGCTAAGGGAAGATGAAAAACCTTAACGCCAACAGCCTGAATAAGAGGACTACCTTAGAGGAACATATGGAAATCATAACCTAAACGGCACTGCAAAACTATGTTATAGCTTCAATGTTCTGTACGAACTTTTTAAGGAGCCATCAAAGGCACTAATGGGTACGATCCCAATAAGCTATTACAACGAAACTCCTGGTTTGAGAGAGAGAGTACAGGCTAGCGCATGCAGAAAATTAATATCGGCTTATTAGGAAAAATGAGAGAACTAGAGAAACGCCGGATCAAGGATATCTAGAGCTCCTACTACACTGTCCTACTTACTGTCGGCAGTTAAACAAAATGTGAAAAAGTCTACCAAGAACTCGAACAGCGAACAAGCATTCAGAATAAAGGATGGAAACTCGATAGTTGAAGCAAAGTCAGTATGGAACATTCACTTTTTCGAAGTAATTAACGCGTCCAATTGAAGATAATTGAGTCAACTGTGTGAGCGCAACTGGAGGGTGCTCTAGACCGTGTTTGATAATAATAGATTGCTGATTGGGTCGCAGAAATAGCGCAACCTTATGTTGCACCAAGAAGAGAGTAACTTGGCATGATTAAATTCAAAGTATGACCTACGAAGTAGAATAGGACGCAGCTGCCTGACTCTTATCCTCTCGATATGTATTTATACATAGCTTTCTCTATTGTGAAGTTTTTAAGATCTATTGTTGCGACATTATGAATGCGTTGCTTTTTACCAACTGCAATATCCAGTCCTATTTTCCTTAATTACAAAATTTACCTAATGTTCCATTTTCGACTACTATGACGTCGCTGTTAAAGAGTCAATTGTTTTAATCTCATAAACTGTGAAAGCATTCATACGGCAGTTTTTATGGACACTATAAAAGTAAATACTCTCCTGGAAGGCTGAGTAATATTTTGTAAATACATGCACATACGTATGTCCGCCTAAATACCATTTTTACAAAGCCTCTGTGAGATGTACATTTGTTATAACCTTCCTACATATTGCACAAGGAGAGGAGCAAATAAGTCAATGTGGAAACTCAGGGCAAAAAAAAAACCCTTAAGGACATTTTATTACAACAAATCGACATTTATATTGGCTGTAATGCAGGACATTTGCAACACAATAAAGCAAATGTACTCGTAATATATGACCCACTCGCCAGACAGTAACCACACTTACACAAGCCTTATGTTCGTAATAAAAAAAAATGATAAATTTCCACTTTTAACTAATGAAGATGTGTGGGAAGCAGCAAAACCATGAGGCTATGCTGGCTTACCCAACTCAATGTAATACGGTGTACAGAACTTATGACTCAAATGGTATTTGCTATTGGAAGACTAAGTGCTTTGGAACTAATGGGTTAGAAGGACTAATCGTACAATACCTCCGAGTGTGTAGGTTTCCCCCCCACACTGATAGTGACGTTCAACAAAAATAATAAAATGAAAATGCAGGATTAGATATTCGTAATAATGAAAGTTCCTCAGTTTCCCTTCGTCCTACTTAAAGAACACAGCAAATGGCAAGAACATCGTTTTACTTATTTCGGCCTCAAAAGGAGCCAAATAAGACAACATCCTTTAAACCCTAAAAGGTATAGTGGACCTGAGTTCTGTAAGCTTGGTGTCTAATCTTCCTTGAAGAGATAATTACGCCTTGAAGAGATGGTAATATAAAAATAGGCATTTTCCGGTAATGAAAGTCTCTATGAATCCTCTTATATGCGGCCTTAGTATCTCTGAGTATACGCAAATGAAAATTGCGATTGTTCTGAGTAGAAAATATGCTTAATGATGGACCTTGCAAGACGAAGGACTTATCAGGTTGTCGACGAAGTAGTTGTTTATGGCTCTTCTTCTTCTTAGGTGGTGCTACAGTCCAGGGTGGACCTGGAGCTCAAACAATATTCCTCTCCAATTAACCCGGTCTTTAGCTACTGCCTTCAGCTCTGCAAGCCAAGTTTTGTGAGGTCATCTTCTACTTGTGTGCTCCACCTAAGGCGAGGTCTTCCTTAACTGCGTTGTACCACCGAATTCGATTCAAAGACTCTGCAGGCCGGACCAACCATGTCCATTTGCTCAACATTTCCTAGCCATCTGTACAGCTCGTATAATTCTTCGTTGAATCTTCTCCTCCAAAGTCCGTCAATGCAAATGGGACCGAAAATCTTGCGAAGGACTTTTCTCTCGAATCGACCAAGGATGTCTTCATCTGCTTTTGATAAGGACGATGCTTCCGCTCCATACAGCAGGACTGCGATGATGAGTTTATTATAGAGTGCCTCCTTAGACGTTCGGGAGAGAGCTTTACTACTCAATTGCCTTCCAAGTCCAAAGAAACAGCTATTGGCAAGTTAAATTCTTCGTTTGATCGCCGATGAGATATTGTTATCAGAGTTAATAGCAGAGCCGAGGTAGGTAAAGTCCCTTACCACCTCAAAATTATAGCTGTCTATTGTGACATTCTGTCCAATTCATCGGTGTTGTGTGTCCCTTTTTGTTAACAGCAAATACTTGGTTTTGCCTTCGTTTATCGCCAGACCCATTTTGCCTGCTTCCGTTTCTGTACGCGCAAAAGAACCCGTGATAGCTCGCTGTGTTCTTCCAATTATGTCTACATCGTCTGCATATACGAGTAGTTGAACGGATTTCTGGAAGATCGTACCTCTTGTGTTGGCTTAAGAGTTTCGCAAGATTCTTTCAAGAAAGATCTCGGTGAGGTCATTACCGACCTTAATGGAGCAGCGAGAATTCTCTATTGTCACCCTGCACAGGCGGACGAGTTTGGCAGGGATGTCAAAACTAGATATGGCTCTGTATAGCTCGTCTCTACAGATGCTGTCATAGGCGGCCTTAAAATCGATGAAAAGGTGGTGGGTATTGATTTGGACTTTTTGGGTTTTTTCCAGGATCTGCCGTCGTGTGAAAATTTGACCCATTGTGGACTTTCCTGGCCTTAAACCACTCTGATATCAGATTGTTGACGAAGTCTTTTAGGCGATCACACAAAATAGCAGATAGGATTTTGTACGCGATGCTTAGGAGACTGATTCCTCTATAGTTGGAGCAGTTGAGGGGGTCTCCCTTCTTGGGGACTGGGCAAACGATGCTGATCTGACCAAATTTTAGTGATGAGTTTGTGTATACTTACTACAAAGTCATCTCCAGTTGCTTTAAAAAGCTCGGCGGGTTGACCGTCCGGGGCAGCAGCCTTGTTGGACTTGAGTTTGGATATTGCTATCCTCACTTCGTTTTGGTCAGGCGGACGGAAACGTTGGCTATCATCGTCTGGGATGAATGGATCATACAGCCTGACAGCGAGGTGTTGGTCTTCCTCGCCGTTATACAGTCTGCAGCAGTAGTTCTTCCATATTCTCAGGACAGTCTGTAATTCTAGTACGAGATTTCCATCGCTATCTCTACAGGTCTCTGTACAGGATTTTCTTCCCTGACACGTTCTCTTTACTTTTTGGTAAAACTTCCGTACATTGTTCCTGGAGTAGCATCTCTCAATATCCCCGATCGCGCGCTTCTCGTGCTATTTTTTTTTTTTTTTTTTTTTAGAAGCTGGTGTTCTTCCTTTCTCTATCGCTCGTAGAGCTCTCGAGCTGCTCTCGTTCTTTTTTGCGGCGCCGCTTTTTAAACGCTTGTTATTTTCCTGCGTTTGCTTGTCGACATTCTTCATCGAACCAGGGGTTTCTCAATGGTGGTCGTTTGAAAACCAGCTCATCATTCGCGGACTTTGTGGAAGCTTGTTGGCAATGCCGCCACTGGTTATCTGCACTAGCTGTTGCTGCAGTAGAACTCGTCTCGAAAAGTCCGGATACGCGCTCTCTAAAGATCTCTTGCGATTGTAGCTTTTCGACATCATATTTTCTCACTGTACTTCACTGTTGTGGGCTTGAGGATATCTGCATTCGTACGTTGGCTACAACAAGGTAATGGTCCGATTCATTTTGGCGGCTCGCAAGGTTCGGACATCCAGAATAAGAAGAACTATAATACGTCCTTACATCTGTTCGTTTATAGTAAAAGAAGATGCAAGGGGCCTTATACGGAACCTACTGAGACATTTTTCTTTATTTTTTTTTCAATAACATCAAAGTCAAAATCTTAATATCACGTTATTCTGAGATATCATCGCAATAGTAAGTCGGTAAGTCTACATTTTTGATTTCTGTGTGTCGGATGAAACAAAAGTACTTGCTTTTTTGCTACCAGGTGGATTCATATCTCAGCATTTCGTCGGGATGTAATGTTATATCGAGATGGAAGGTTCTGTAGCTAGATACATGACAATTGTTGTTTTACCAATACTATTACGGGTGCTATAAAATCACCCAAGTTCTTATCACTGATCCTCCATTGTATCTATATGCACATATCGGCCAATATATCAAAGTACCACTGATATGAAGTACCTCTTTTTCTCTGGAGACTACGGATATTGCTATTAGTTGCATCTAGGCAATTTCTTAATCGACTGCACTTACTTACTAAAGGTGACGTTGCAGTCCGAGGTGGACCTGGGCCTCAGCCAAAACGACAGCTCTATCTTTTGCTTTTGCGTGCAACACCTGAGTCGAGGTCTTTCTTAACAGCGCTGTCCTTCAAGAGCAGATTTCGAGACCTTTTAGACCCAATAATTGGTGTCCATCCGCTCTACATGACGCAACCATATTGGTCGTTGGGTATTCAACCTTTTTCGCTTTAGAGCTCATACAGTACATCGTTGCTTCTCCGCCTCCACTCAAAGTCAATACAAACACGACTGAAAACCACCCTAAGGATTTAGCCCTCAAAGCACCCAAGACCATAGATGATAGTTTTTATGCATCAGCGCCACAGAACATGACTGGGATTATTAAGGTCTCCTAGAATAGAGGGCCACTGTTGTAGGTCAAGAGAAAGCTTTGCTACTCACTTGCCTTCTAAGCCGAAAAGAAGCAGCGATTGGCAAGAGTTATTCTTCGTCTGATTTCAGCGCTGTTGTCGGTATCTAAACCGATAACGGATCTTAGGTGGAAAAAGTCGATAACTCCCTTAAAGTATGATAATATCTGCCGAAGGTGATATTCTGTCCGAGGCATAATTGTTGGGTGTCCTTCTCTATACTCCCAAAAGCGCCACTGACTCTTATATAAACGCGGGAGTTTTGCATTATTTTTTTGAAAATGATATTGAAGAAATAGCATGACAGCGCATCTCATTGTGTTAATCCTTTTTTTTACAAAAAAAACCTCTGTTAGATCTTCCGAACTTGGTGGAGTACCGTGGATTCTCGATCGTAATCCTGCACACACGAACAAGTTTTTGGAGATTTGCATGTACAAATTTTGGATTCCTTCTGAGGAATTCATCCGCTGTCCCATTTATGGTGCTGCTGATCAGCATTCGCGCTTATACGTTTAACAAGTCCCCGCCCAGATAAAATAAGTGCAATTAATGAGTAAAAATATTTGCAACACTGGATAACGCCAGGTTGATACCCCTCACTGCCGACACAATTTCTAGAGCACCCAACTTCATAACCTACAACCTACAATATAAGAAGTCAAAAACGATCGTCAAGCAACCTACATACGCACGCGATCATGACCAAAGTATGAAGTTAATCAGCTTTTCCATCAAAAATGATTTTATGATTGATCAATCCATCTCACCTTTCTGAATCCACTCAGGCTAAGATGGGCCAGAACGACAAATGAAAGAGCCCAGGTATGCGTCTTCGGAAAAGCTCTCTGCAAGAACTGTAGCAAGTCAATATTGCACTCTGCACAGTCATATGAATGAATGGTGAATGGTAAACATAAACAATACAAATTACCACACGAGTATGAAACCAAAATCTACGGGAACGAACTTGAAGATCGAAAGCTAAAGCTAATCTACAAAATGCACGTCGAGCTAAGAAAAACCATCTTCACAATCTTGTGAAGGTTTAAAAAGTGAAAAAAAAAACAAAAAAAAAAAACAATACGCAGAATTGTCGCACGTCTCTGTTTACAAGCGGATATCAATATTTAAACAATAAATGAAGCTCTGATGATGAGCTCGCACTTTGTTTACCTACTACTCTGTAGTGATGATTAAGCACATCGTACTGGGGTTACTCTCAGTATAAATATATAAATAACTTCTCAGCCGGGACGTTATTGTCTCAATGACTGAGTCGGAGTAGCTGTCGGACTTAAATGCACTTAACTATGTCAACATCAGCCGGTTTGATTCAATATATATCGTTGATCGTTAACCGTCATTCAAGCAAAATGGACCATGGGTTTTACGAAGAATTTTCTCATCCTTATTTGTGAATGTTAGCAGTTCGATGTCAAACCATGTGGCAGAAAAAATTAGTACTTTATACAATTTTGTTGTCTTGTTAGATATTTTCACCTTTGGTTTGATAACTGCAGATAACCTGCCATTTTTGTTAAAGTTACAGCCAGCATAACGCTGCCCTTTGAGGGCGTTCTTCATAAAGTAAGGCAACAACTGAAGTCCGGAGTCCCTGACTCCAACCGTACCGTGTTTTAAGTCCTGGTGTGGAAGTCCACATCTACACACATCTGATCCTATCACTCAACAGCACCCATGACCGACCAAATCGTAGCAATCTTGTCTGTCCCAATATATTGACGATAAGAGCAGCATTTGCTTTGTCTCCGTTCTTTATTCGACTAGATCATTGATTAAGGAAACCATGACAATCGAACAGATTCTTATTTTCGGGACCAGTCAGGATGCTGAAATCGATGTGAAGGCAGATAAAGTCCAAATGGGTCAATGGAAGATCGAATATCCCCGAAAATAAAAAAACTGTCCGGCTTTTACCAAGGATCGCTGAAAATCACATTGCTTCGCTTCTGATAGGGCCAGATTCCTTGATTGTTCAGTTCAACATCAGCTATTAAGAATGCGCTGAAATTTTGAAATTATGGAATTTGACTTTGCGGCAAAACAAACCATTGCCAGAGCTTTGATCTTATATCAAAACAACACCAAATTTACTATACTGCAATCGACACAAAAAACCTCTACAGTGTAATCGATGTACATCACTGTCATACCGCTTTGCGAGTTCGATGCCTTGTACATCCTTCACAAGTCTGAGCCTTATCTGTCGAAGTAAAGCCAAGAATACATTAAGTCCATTGTTGCTCAGACACCACAATCACAAACACTTGCTGCCTACCACAGTAGCATAGCAGCGTCCATCACGGGCTTATGGTTGTGTGAGATTCCTACTTACTAAAAAACCTCCCATTTTCTTCCAGACTACGACTAAGTTTCCATTACAAATAGTTCCATCTTCTGTAAAATGTTCACTTTTTTAGATAGCTTTCCAGCGAATGCACCTACTATTTCCATTAATTCATACGGTTAGTCCTTACGGCGCTAAGTTGAACGGTCTTAATCTACGTAGTCGACGCAAAAGGTTGGTCTCATCCAATGTCTGGATTTTTTCTGGGTTCCAGTGATGCACAAGACGAGTACGAAGATTTAAAGCAGAGCTTGCTAGATCATCTTTTACAGTAGCAAATCCTAGGTCACGGTGAATATCGCTATTCCTTAGATACAATGGAGCATTCACGATTGCTCTTAGCGCTTTGTTCTTAAACTGTTGTAGAATACATATGTTACGTGGTTCAGTGCAGCCCCAAAGTTGTATACCATACGTCCAATATGGTTTAAGCCTTTGCTTATAAGTCAATACATTTCTCTAAGCCTAAAGTCGATTAAAATTGATATGAATCGATATGGTCTCGTTTAGCACGATTCTCCAGGTCTTGGTCCACTCAGACAATTTGTTTAGGGCTCGTTGGAGTTTTCTCGTCGAAAATCCTGTGGCAAGAATACCCGTATCGTCCGCGAACGTGGATACTACTGTCTCTTCATCGTGAGGTGTACTCTTGTGTACAGTAGGAATAAGTACGGACCAAGAACACTTCCTTGTGGCAGACCAGCGTGAATTTCTTTGAATTCCGAGGATTCAGACCCATGTCTAACCCGAAACAGCCGGTTTTTTCATTTTCATTTGTGATCCAATATACCTGATCTATTGTCGACTGCTTGACCCTAAAGCCGAACTGGTGATCCGGATTTGGTCGCCTCTCTTCTACCGTTTAAGCATAAGAATTTCAAATACTTTTGAAGTTATCGGCAGGCTTTCCATTGGCTGGCAACGTATAAAAGTCTTATTGAAGCATTTATTATATGAAGTAGCTTGACTACCGCTTTTTCGGGAAACTCTTTTGTAGAATACATATGTTACTTGGTCTAGTGCAGTATCCTGGAGCTTTATTATTTTTCAACTTTTGCCGAAGCTCACTCAGTGATACTTATTTTATTCTATAATTGTCAGGCCCTGTGCTGACATCGTGATCTGCAGTAAGTTGTCGTCCTTCGAACGGTTTGAAAGTTTCTTCCAAGTGTTCGGCAAATAAGTTTGCTTTCACTGCGTCTCTGTTTGCCCATTCGCCGTTGGCTTGCCGTATTGGCGGAGAGGGCATTATCGGTTTCCATAGGTATGTGTATGTATGTGTGTCATTATTGAAGACGCAACTATCAATGAATTTCCTTACTGAGGATGAAGACGTACGTTCAAGTTCAGAACAATACTTCCTTTGAGCATTTCATAACAAATTCATCAATCAAACCTTATACCAGACATCGACCGCTTCCGCATTCCTAATGCCATAGCTGACTCTCATCAGGGTTATGGACTTTAGAAACGCCAAACACTTGATCGGTTCTAGAGCCACTAACAAAGATCCGTCTGCAGTCTTTTCTGGAGACAAAATCTGCCCTTACTACAGAGCAATCATCTTCGTGTTCCCACAGCCACAGGAGATGAACCAAGCCAGTTAAATTGCTACTTCTGCGAAGAAAATAGTCTCAACTTTGAAAGGTTTGACTGAAATCCCATTTCGTTTTACCCAGGGAGATTACAATAAATATCTAGAACCGAAAGCACTCTTTTCCCGGGTGGGCAATTGTGAGAGAATGGAAGTTAGACTGAGGTTGCTACGAGTAATTGTGGTTTCCGCTTTCCGTCTTTAATGTTGTTGAAATATTCAATGACGTTTGGTCTTTGAAAAGGTCTCAAATAAGAAAAGAAATGTAAATGAAACAGCAGATAGCTCTGAGAGGATAAATAGTTACTTCCTAAAGGTCTTTGTCATAAATTAGCACAGGCACAGTGGCACAGAAAGTAAGGGGTGTTCTTCTGTAAGCCCATGCAGAGGTCATCATCAGTAACGCGTTGCTTTAGTGCATGCGCTTCCGGAGAATTGATTAATCCAACATCGTAGATATTTCAAATATATCTTCCAAGAGAATCCTACTTGACTTGGATTTGATAAGTTCCGGCCATAATTGTCCTTAAGTTTCATAGGTCAGTAGGCCTTTTCATTTTATATTGGCCAAAGGTGGGTGAAGCTTTGAATCATTGTACAGCGAATTCTTTACCAAAGGAGAAAGCTCGTCTGCATATCCACTGACCGTCATTCCTTTAAGGCCAGAAAAATTTAACCCAGTGATACTCTGGAATAAGCAGGCACTAGGCATGATCCGATAGACAATACACCAACTGCTGTATATTCTAATGTCTGCGGGTAGACGTTTGGACCATTAAAAGCGTTCCGCAAAGGATCGGCAAACATACACCGCAAGAAGCTGTCACGTCAGCGGATATTGACAGCAATCAATGTCCAAAACCTGAAATTAGTTTCACAAAAATGCATTAGATTACTCGTAGATTACGTAAAAATGGTAACTCATATACGCAGTGTTGTTTTGTCTCGTCGAACTGCAAATTCCGTCAAAATTTATAAAAATTTAACTAATGCAACAAAAAGGCCCTTCACAGCTTCTCCTACCTTCTACTTTGTTCTGACTTTTAAATTTGTTTAAAAAAATGCCAAGTTGCTCCTTAAACATGTCCAGTTGGATTTCCTCGGATTCCTTTCCTTCAGTAAGATCAAGGCTTTGCACCTGCTTTTAAATTCGATGTTCATTCAGTCTGGCTTGGAAACCTTCGATTGTACTCTTCAGTTGGATAACTTCTTGGCTATGTGTTAGATAATTCGAAATCGGTTTATTCCTTGTCCTTGTTTTTTGAAGCCGCCAAGTGACTGCCGGCAGTGTTAATACACATTTGTGCCCGTTTTATCGCATTTTCTATGGCTTTCCGCAAGATTTCCGGTGGTAACTGTTCGCATTCCTGTCGAATATTTTTCTCAAGGCCTGCGATTTTCTGAGGCTTGTTGGCATAAGCCCGCGGCTTCAAGTAGCTCCAAAGAAAGAAGTCTGGGATGGTTAAATCGGGCGATCTTGCTGGGCATGCCAAATAGCCAAAAACGGGAGATTACACGACCAGGAAAGGCTTCATTCACAATATTTATTGTGACTCGTACTGTGTGTGTATCTTGTTAAAAAACAACATCTTAACCAAGCCCCGCTCATCCAATTCCGGCAGTAAGAAGTCGTATATCATGGCCGTGTGGCGTTTGCCAGTAACAGTGACCGTATTGCCGATGGCGTCCTCAAAAAAATACGGCCCAATCACTCTTCCCGCGAGAACCTCGCACCATACAGTGGCTTTGAGTGGATGTAATGACTCTTCGTGCATCACACGCGGATTTTCAGTGCTCCAGAAACGACGATTTTGCTTATTGACTTAACCGCTTAAGAGGAAATGCGCCTCGTCGCTCATGATAATTTTCGACGCAAAATCGTCCTCTTCGTTGTTGAGATTGAGGATGGCCTGACAACGGAGTGTAGCGCTGCATTGCTTTTCTGTTTATATACTGCAGTTATCTAGTTCACAAATGTCAAATATGATTGACGTGCGACACCATTTGCAAACATTATAACATCTTCCGATAGGATGACTAATTTTGCACCACGTTGTACAGTGTCCTGTGCATTTAAGTTCCTTATTTTGATGATGCTATTTCTGTCCGATGTTGCCACATTGGTGATCAATCGAAAACATTGTTGGAGAATAAAGTTGCGTTATCGATATTCTTGGTTGGAATTTCACGGATTAAAGCTATGATGACGCCAAACCAGAGTCTTCATCAACTTCAGTTCCATGCAAAACAAATAGGATTTCAGAGCCTGGTCGATTGGGCATTTCAATGCATTGTGTCTAAGTGATAATTTGTAATAGATACTCCAAATAAGAATAAAAAAAACTCGCGATCGCGATCCATATGTTTTAAAGAACAAAACCTTGTATCTCATGATAGAACTTTGCAAACACATTCAATTGCTGTGTCAACTTATGGAAGACGGTCAAAATGTGACGGTCAAAACCCTATGCTAATCGTGATTTATTTGTCTTCTAATGTTCTCGCATGACAAAGACAAACTGACAACTCAAACTAGGTTTCAAAACTGGAATTCCATTATCAAACTCGAGGCAGGCTTTCCAAGAGCTAATCTCAAATTATACAATTGACTTATGGACCGACCGAAAAAAACTGATTCGTCCGTACAAAGTGTGGGCTTGGTCAATATGGTTGGGCTGCTATGCCAATTATACCGCTGTGAGAGACCCAAATTCCTACTTTTTTTTTGTCCTCATCGGACTTTGGTTTCTTTTTTAATAAGAAAACTATTTGCAGTCACATGACCCAGAAATGCAAATCAACTACTCGAAATCAAATAATGATTCATCACACAATAGGGACGTGCCTCTTAAAAGTGTGTACACCCTACGTACAACGTGCGACTTCCGTTGATAAAAATCAGCCCAAAAAACTACTCTAGCCTACTGAAAGATGATAGTGTCTGTCAACAAAAACTCAAATATATTCACTCCACCCTCATCAGTGATGGCAACTACTACGTGGAAGGCTGTACGTGCAAGAACGCACCTAATCACTTCTATACCCAGGGCACCCGACAACAATCCGACTGTTTCCCATTTGAAAATGAGTTTGCGAAATTCATAAAAATGATCCATTAGAGTTGCATAATTCCCATAAAATGCCGCAGTAGTAGTCCCAGATACTCGTAAATTATCTCAAAGTCATCGTCGTCGTCCATCATATAAAGAAGGGTTTTCAGAAATTTCATCAGCGCCATTAAAGACCTAATCCAGTTGTTGCCCTATGCGATATCATCGACCGAAAGCCAAGGTGTAGTCAGGGCAATTGTTTTATGGAAGTAAGACAAGTGTACACATTTCAGATACGGATAGTTGTGGGTAAATATTTAATATTTTATTTAAACAAAAGAAAACAATAACAGTGCGATAAACTTTACCGCGTGTGCGTTAATTTATTATTAGAGTTTTCTTTTTCTAGATTTCGAAAGATTCAGTGTATCTAAGCTGACTGTCAACCATCTCGGAGAACTGCAAAAGATACAACTTGCTGTTGATGTTGTCATGTTATTTTTGCATTTTTTTTTTTTATTCGTTCTCATCACATTTTCTTTGTGCTGATAAGAGCTAATCTAAGGGCTTTCCAAGTGCTGCATTCAGGTATAAAATGTCAGAATTGAATAAGTATAGAATGCAGTTCTAAAGGATTAATCTGGGAGAGTGTTTTCAATTAAAGTTGAACTGAAATAAGATAATTAGTAAAAAACAAAAAAAAAAATGTTCGCGCAAAAAATGTACAAAGGTGTTGCTAGAAGTGCTGACAGGAATTCACCTATGAACTCAACATATAGGATTGCCGACATGGGATATGGAAAAGATTGTGTTAAGCTGATGCATGTTCAAAGAAATGGACCGGCCCATACGATTAAGGAATTCGAAATCGGTACTCATCTCAAATTGTACACCCAAAAGGACTACTTAAAAGGTGAGCTTACGCAAATGATTTAAATGAATATCTTATGGATTTTGTTACTATCTGATTCGAAAAAAACAAACAATTATACCTTCAAGTGCAAGTAATTTAAAAATCTTTTGATACGAGTAAATAGAAAACAAAAGAACCATAGAATTAATCTGTGTTTTCAAAGTAATTGTCTTTTGACTTAACAACTTCCTTATACTTTCACTTCATATAGCCTGATAAACAATTAACTAGAAGATACACCTTTAAAGATAATAACTTTGTAAATATTTTCATTAGTGAATAATGTCACAAAAGAGATTCACCAGCAATTAAAGAAAAAAATAGTACATACCGCATTTACTTAGCTGAAAACATTGAAAGTCTAGATAAACAGAGTTAGGCAACATTTATATATATAGTACTCTTATGAACGTCTGTTTATTTTGTGTATCTTTTGAATATTAAGACAATTGGGTGGTTGTTTTACGATTACCTTTTCAATGATACAGAATTGGGGTCATCTCCAAGAAACTTTAATATAAAATTTCTGTAAGACATCTGAAATCCCAGAATATGCCGAGCAGGTATAGATCAAAAGTGCTGTCCCTTACATCCTTCTTCAGTGACTAATAAGTCATTTGTATTCGAAGACATCTTCCCCTGTGCCCGAAGTAAAGCCTTAAGCAACGGTGATGTTTTTAATTTATTTATTAACAAAACTTATGCGTAACGAGTTTCCCATTTTTACTGCATCACTTATGGGGTTGGCTAATGTCGCAGAACGCGTCTACATACTGCTCGGTCCTGGATCGCTTCAGTGGTTAGCCACAGGCGTTATTACGCATTTCCCATCTGAGAAATCCAAGAATTCTTTTTCCGACCTCGTTTTCTTACAGTTGGAGTGACCCTAGTTGATAGTGCCTTTTTAACCGGATTTTCCGCAGATCTTCTTTGAACGTGGCAATACCAGCTTATTCTATTCGCCTCAAGCTGTTCGGTTACCAATTTCTTTATATTTAGACTTATACGCGTAGATCTAATGCAGTCGCGTTTAGTGACTCCACTAGACATTCTTAACATTTTCATTTCCGCTGCCGTCATTTTGTTTTCAAACGCTTCGTACATTGTCCAGCAGTATGAGCCGTACATAAGAGCTGGTCTTACAACCGTGGTGTAGAGTTTCCCCTTTAATTTAAGTGGAAATTTTCGGTCGCAAAAGATTCGCGAATTTTCCCGCCATTTCATCCATCCCATACTCACTCTGTGATTTACGTCGTCGTCACATTTCGCTTCCATGTTAACGATTGATCCTAAGTACTTATAGATAGTGCTTTTCGGAAGAACTATCTCGTCCAACATTATATCCGGAACAGATCGCAATGGATGCGCCAATAGGCACGTAAATTGCTTCGTCTTTGAACGACTTATTTTAAACCCGTTTCTCTCTAGCGCATTTTTCCATGAAGCTAAGACGTTCTGCAAATCTTCGACGTTATCGCTTAGTATAACTGCCCCGTCAGCGAAGATAATTGGCATTGCATTTGCTTCGCGCATGCATATTCTATTATGCGTGGTTTCCGGTACCTTTTGAGACCTCAGCGCGGCCCATATGAGATCCTTCGGCACTCGATCGAATGCTTTCTGTGTAAATCCTTAGACGAATCTCCGTTCTTTTCCATTATTATTCGTAGGCTTTGGATAGCGTCCACCATCGATCTTCCTTCAACAAATCCACACTGGCTATTATGGAGCTTTATATTTTGCCGAAGACGTTCGATTTTCGACGATTTTCATTGTGTGTGACATAAGCTTGATTGAACGGAAGTTGTTGCATTGACGAGTGTCACCTATTCCTTTGTATAATATAACCAAGAAGCTATTTCTTCATTGATTCGGCATAGGTTGTCCACATTTAATTTATTTAAGAAACTCTGTTGGAATGCTGTCTGGTCCCGCCGCTTTCCCCCGCTTCATTTTTCCGATTGCTATACTTATTTCTTCGATTGAAAAGTCATATCTATATGCCCTTATATCCAGTATACGCTCAATATATTGACACGTTCCTGCTATCGCTGATCTGATTAGTTTTAGGATTAAGCAGCTGTCTGGCTGTCCGCGTACCTGTGCATAGTCATTGACTGCCGCGTAGGCTCTCAGACCTATTTTGCAAGTTCTTTGCGTCATCAAAGAAGTTACGTAACAGAAATCTTATTTCTTTCGTCCACAAGCAGAGAAATGTCACATAACAGGTGATGAACAGATTCCTTTTCTATACCTTGCAACTTAGGTTGCCTCTCCCATCAGCCTGGTCCCTGGTCTTCAGGTAACTGCCTCTAGTTGATAACTCGAAGTTAGTTTTGATCCGCAACTACTTGTGGGTGCCGCCTTAGATGAAGTCTTCCGCTACTGCGTTGGCTGGAGCATCGATGTCCATTCACTCCTCATGTCGTATCGATTTCCGGCGAGCAACGTGCAGTTTTCTGTTAAGGTCGTTGTCGCTGTACAGCTCGTATAGTTCTTCGTTGAGTCACATTTCCAAAATCTCTTTAACACAAACAAAATCGAATATTTTTCTCTCGAAATGACAATAGAGTCCATTCTTCTGCGGTGTAAAGCAGGACTGGGAATGAGAAGACAGAGATTGATCATTTTTCTTTTGCTGGATTGTTGACAAAATTTCTAACAGAGTCAAGTTAGACAAAGTCTCTTACTGCATCTGAATGAATCCACAATGATAGAGGTCAATCAAGTTGTTGCCGAATGGCTTCAAACTTTAACATAATAGGGCAGTTAAGGTCTTGTATCTGCTGTTGAGCAGACTTATACATCTATAGTTGGCCGGTTCAACTATACTGAGAAAACAGAAACCTAGCAGTTGTCTCCGAAGACTTAGCCCCTTGGAACAATTTCCCAGCGATTGTTCTTAAATGATGGGCCCATCGCTCAAGTCAAATTTAAATGTTAACAGGTCTTTACGGATGGGTTTAAAACCGATATATTTCTGGTCGACGACAACCATTTATTTCACACCCCGTTGGGAAATCCTGTAGGCAACTACTGGATTCTTTGCATCTTGTCTGAGGCATAGATCATAGTGAGAACACAGAAAGCGAATTCCCAAATGAACTTGCTAGGCAAGGCTTAGGGAAACGTTTTTATTACCTAAACATACATTACATCTGCCTGTGCCTTCTTTTAGGGCTTTTATTGGCAATAAGATTTCATAAGACCATAACTGCGGATTGTATGACTCTCCAGGTTGAAGGCAGACCATACTAATGTTTCTTAAAGGTCAACGACTTTCCTGCTATCTGCCAGTACAGAATACTGCAACCTGCACACTGACATCGTAGGGACCACTAAACGTTTGCTAAGCAAGTGTTCTGGGTATTACTGACACAACATCTTGCGATGCGGTGTAGTATTCCTGTGAGTATCCGGCCTATTGTCGCATTAGCCTGCATGTACTCGGCACAAATCTGGTGGTTGCTGGTATCCAAACCACTTCAGCACTGAAGCATTCACCCTTCTATGAATCACTGAGAAATTTTATCGAATGGAACATACAACGGGTACAATGGACTCTCTCTGTCTGAGTGATCGAACAGAAAAAAACAAATATCGGTGATAGCCTCTCAGTTAAAGTTTTCCTTAACCGATCTGCACAATATGACATCACTTTTATTATTTATTCAATCGTAGATGCTTCACACACAACTATACAATCACATAATCAATCACAATCTATGGAAGCTCGTTCAGGTTACTTTAATTCCAAACCTTCCGTTTATCAGCATGTCTCTCCAGTTCCAAATCATTAAGATATCTTCGTTTTCCTCATTTCTAATCAGCATAACTTGTGACCGACTACACGAGGTTCCCGTAGGTCTTGGTTGACACTACTCTATTAGGCTTTGTTCTGTCATTTCCGGTTGGCGCCTACGGGGAATTCAATATGGATTTTGTGAATCATCCCTTGGATTCCTCGTTTAAGTCTACAATGCTCCGTCTCCTAGTGCCTAAGCATTATTTCATTGTTTGCGACTTGAAGTGAACTCAAGCAGTAATTGCAACCTTACAAGTTGTCCTCTACAAAAAAGCTTGAATATAAGAATATCTGGAAGGAACTGCATTAAGTTTTTAACCTTCACATAGTTAACAAAAAAAAAATTAAGACAAATGTGTAAGCAATCGATAAGAGAACTACAAGTATCGAGAAAGGTCTTCAGATACTATAAAATGCCCTACAATTATTGTGTCATTCATACAACAGTGGAATCAACCAGTGAATTTTTCTGTGAAATCATACATTGCAAAAATTTACCACTCAATGATAAAATGACCCCAATTTCCACCTAGATTGACCCCCTAGTAACACATTTACCAATCGTTATAACTATATTAGGAAATTTTTTTTCAGCTAAAGATATAGCCACTTCTCACTTGCTATCATAGAACAAATATTTTCACCTACTCCGCCATGCCCAATTAAATGTATATAAGGTCCTAAAACCCACAATAAACTCAAGTCATTTCAAAAATGAAGATCAACATCTGAAAGCAAACACAATCCCTTATCTATTCCATGATTTTTAACAAAGAAAAAAATGCAATAGAATGCTAAAAAGATATTTAAGAGGAAA
Source organism: Volucella inflata (assembly GCA_928272305.1). NCBI lineage: Eukaryota > Metazoa > Arthropoda > Insecta > Diptera > Syrphidae > Volucella > Volucella inflata. The sequence goes on from OV743720.1 coordinate 96,393,840, forward strand.
CAAAAAATAAATAGAAAAAACATGTTCCAAGAATCTAACTCTCCCACGACAGATAAGATCATATCTTGTCAATCAAAAGCGTATAAAATGCTCCTACCCTGCACATTCCTACGCAGTTCAACATTCTAGTCTGTTAAAGCCAGTAGATTGAAATCTCAAAAACCCATTTCAAGTAAAATGTTTCCTCGAAAACTTTACCACGGTTCGAATAAGAATCCTACAAGTCAATCGTATACCATCAGTGACACTGGCTATGGCAAGGATGCAGTGAAACTTTTACACGTGACCCGGAAGGGCCCACAACACTCTATTAAGGAGTTTGAAGTGGCCACCCATCTTAAATTGTCCACTCAGGTGGATTTTCTAAGGGGTAATTGAATTGCTGATGTTGTTGTTATTTTTGTTGTTGTCATAGTCATCGTCATCGTCTGTTTATCATTTGTGTCAGCATGTATTTACCCTGTGAAATATTGACCTTCTTTTACGGTGTACCTTTTCGTTTATTTCCCCAGGTGACAACTCGGATATTGTTGCAACAGATTCCCAGAAGAACACGGTCTACCTTCTGGCCAAGAAGCATGGTGTTCAAAACCCAGAAGATTTTGCCTTGCTGTTGTGTAAGCATTTTCTTAACAAATACTCACACGTCAAGGAGGTGCACGTCCATGTCGAGGAGTACCCTTGGCAACGAATCTGTCAGGAAGAAACTGGCTGTATTGAATCACCCGGCACATCAAATAGTAACTTCAGCTCATTCAATAATAGGCAAAAGCATAATCATGCATTCGTCTTCACACCGACTACCTTGAGGTATTGTGATGTGATTTTTAAAAGAAGTGGTAAATACAGTGGATGTGTATCCTAACAGAACGTTTTGATGCTTATTCTTCTTCTTGTTTTTTCTGTCTTTTATAGATGCAACACCAACTGTAATCAGTGGTCTAAAGGGACTGCGAGTTCTAAAAACAACACAATCATCATTTGTGAACTTTGTCAACGATGAGTATCGGTCACTTCCCGATCAATACGACAGGATATTCAGCACAATTGTGGACAGTAGCTGGGAATATTCATCAACTGATGATTTGAATTTCTGCAATGCATGGAATTCTGTTAGGAACACGATTATCAAAAACTTTGCCGGAGATCCACATGTTGGTGTTACCTCTCCCAGTGTACAAAATACACTTTATCTGACTGAAAAGGAAGTTTTGGATCTTATTCCACAGGTATGTTGCAACAAAAATGCTACCATCTACAAGAACTATTTACTGAAGAATTTTTTTTGACAGATATCGGCCATTTCAATGACAATGCCGAACAAGCACTACTTCAACTTTGATACAAAACCATTCCAAGGACTGGTTCCTGGAGAGAATAACGAAGTGTTTATTCCTGTTGATAAGCCACATGGAACAATTTTCGCGCAATTGGAACGCAAAGATCTTCAGAGCAAATTATAGAGTTGGAAACTTTATAACGTGTCTTTATTAAAAGAAAAAAAAAATTAATTTGTGATATTCATCAAATAAAGTAACTACTATCCAGTCTGTCATTATCTTACTCTGGATCCAGCAGAAAGTATTTGAACCAAAGCACATTTCTCTAAAAGCATTGCGGATCTAGTAATTTAACCTTTTACAAAGAATTCCGTCGATTACGTTACTAATCTACAAACAGTGATGCCTGCAAACCAAATTACTCGTAATATTGTAATTCAGCATTTTATCATGGCTACGAAAGCAAGACGCATGCATGTGTCACTTGTGGCAGCTGTCTTAAAAACGCGCTACGGCTTTAATACGGAATGTTAATTTTTGTTTTCGGTCAGTGTATGCCGAAAATGCCAACAATGTGGCCATCGCTCTCACGGCAATCGTGCCAAAAAATATCGCTTATATCTACCATACTTAGATATCACTATGGATTCTTCAGTTTTTCTAAAAACAAAATCAAAAAAAAGGGCAGATACTTAGAGATATGTATTACAACAGTGTCTATACATCAATTTATTTGGTGTTTTACCTCCAAGGGGTAACCATCGGATACTGGTTGATGTATCCATGCAGATAAATATAGCAGCGCTATTAACTGGGATGAGTTCCGTAGATGGAATCAATAATGAAGTAGATTCCCGAAATATTCCAAAAAAATACCTTATACGGGCTACTCCGACATATTTGGAGCTCATGCCGGTAAGGTTTTCCGAGACTAAATCATGGTGCTGGAAAGAGATTGTGGCGAATGACCGCGTAATGGACCAACGACAGCGCTCGCATCTCCGAATGGGTTTCTATCTTCAGTCTTACCGAGCCCTAGTCCTAAGGGTATCTAAAGGGTTTTCCAATAAGGACTTGATAACTTTTTTTTTAAATAAAACGCAAACCATTTGAGATATTTCAAAAACTTTATTATCGGCTTGAAGTACAATCAAAATATTTCGTTCATTTCGTTGGACCCAATTTTCAACGACTCGGCCACACATTTCGGTCGAAACGGCCGCTATTTCGCGTTCAATGTTGGCTCTGAGCTCCTCTGCCAACGTCGTCGGCTTGTTGGCATAAACCAATGACTTAACATAGCCACAACAGTGGCGTAAAAAATAGTCAAGCGGCGTTAAATCGCACGAACGAGGCGGCCAATCGACTGGCCCATTGCTCACCATACTTACTCTTCAATAAATCGATTGTAATGTGTGCTGTGTGGCGACCACATGTGTGGCGAAACCACATGTCGTCCAAGTCCATATTTTCCAATTCGGACCATAATACGCCATAATGTGGTCTAAGCGATGCTCAATTCTTAAGAACGCCGTGAAATTGACTGATTTGGATGTTTGCTTCAGACGCCTTGACGGCAGCGACATTTTCGACACTTCAACCAACCCGTTGTCTCACTGACACTGCAACATCACACAACGAATATGTAGACTCAAATTTTTGCACTAAACTTGTTATTGCCTGTCTACTAGGGCGAGAATTACAACCGAAAATTGGAGTTAACGCCCTTAAAGTTGCAGTCACCGACTCCAAATTTTGGTAGAAAATTTTTATAATTTGCAGACGTTGCTCGTTCATCTACTTTACCATGATGAAAATGTTGAGTTCACTGAATAAATTGACAGTGACAGTTTGATGATTAGTGAAAGAGTGCGTTCACAAATTAAACTCAAAGTTGTCAAGTCCCTATTGGAAAACCCGATATAATGGAACTGAAGCTTTAGATTGAGGGTGCCCGGCCATGAACAAAAAACCAAAGTTACGAAGCAGAAACAAACATTGGACACGGACTGATCTACTGTTAACATCAACGAATTAAGCACAGCGAACTTTGGATATGCACTGCGACATGAAACTGCGACATCTACTCGTATTACGGCGATTGTTATCGACGGCAAGAGCAGCGTCTATTTGGATGCGGATTTGTTGTTGGAGGCAAACTGAGGCAAGACGTATTGAGTTTAGGACATGTGAAAGAGCTTCGCATTACAGTCCATATTGTGGTTAAATTTGCTAGCATTAGAAAGCTGACGACATAGAAGATAACTTTCCGACTACTCGACTTTGCGGCAGTGCAAAACATTGTCCTAGCTAGCACGCGGTTCCCACATCTTGATATTCACTTGGAGAACTCCTGATCAATCAACAGTCAACCAGATTGATCACATTGCAATCGACGCAACACACTCCTCCAGTATTTTTTTTTCTTTTAAAATTTGAGTGCGCACAAGGGATTATGTACCCTAAAATGTTTGCCCATAGCGCGGGCGAAGGAAATTTAGGGAGGGAGAAAAGAGAGGTACCAATGTTCGTTGGTTTTAAATGTTTGAAGGTTGTAATGGCTAAGAAATAAAGAGCTCGGCAGGGCATTCCATAAGCGAGTTGTTCGACTTAGGAAAGTATCACGATATTTCAGGGTGCGTCCGAAAGTGGGCTTGAGGGGTGTACTGATGAGCATTCATAGCAAGACGGGTGTTACGGTTGGAGGTTTGAAGGGGCGGAATGCTATTGGCAATTTCTGAGGAGCACTGGTGGTTAAAATAGCGATAGAACAAGGTGAGACAGGAGACATTACGTCGGTGGTCGAGGGTGTCAATCGACTGCGTAATATTAGCATCACCTATTAGTTTTATCGCACGGTTTTGAATCCTATCTGGTAGGCGCAAAGAAGTCTTGGGAGCACCTGACCAGATGTGAGCATTGTACTCCAGTTTTGGGCGGATGTAAGCCTTATATATTGAAGCCAGATCAGAGGGGGTGAAATATTTCTTACATCGCTTAGGGAAACCTAGACATTTCGCAGCATTTTTGGCAACTTCGAATATTTGGCCATTCCAACGTAAGTTGTCATTGACACACATACCAAGAATGGAAAATTTTTCGGTTTCAACGATGCAAGTGCCATTCATGGATATTTTTGAATTTCGCTTAAGCGACAGCAGACAGCATTGTATTTTGGAAGCATTAAATTCCACTCTGTTGGTAGTTCCCCAATTGGTTATGCTGTTTATATCGGAATTTAATGAGCTTAACATACGCTGCCGTTCCCGTTCTACAGCCGAAGAGCAGAGACGTGATTTCGGAAACGAATAAGAAAAGCAGAGAGTACAGTCGTCAGCAAAGGAGTAAATTGGATTAGAAGTAGCAGACAAGAGATCATTGATGAAAATGAAAAAGAGTGTCGGAGACAGAACGGAGCCCTGGGCCACACCAGCATTTATTGTGTAAATATCATACTTGAAACCATCCAAGAAAACTTGAATTGAACGTTCCGAAAGGTAATTTCTAATCCATTGAAGAAGAGAGTCATCGATCCCAAATGCACGCATTTTCGACAAAAGAGCCTGATGCCAAACTCTGTCAAATGCCTTAGAAATATCAAGTACAACTACTTTGCTTATAGATGTTCGAATGCTCCGAGAAGCCAATATCGACTCAGGCCATTACCTTGTTTTAGCCAAGGTACGGCTGGAGATATCCGAATCCAATACTGTTAGGAACTTCCACGTCATACGACTACAGTTGCAAGAGGTCGCCAAGTCCTTCTCCGATCGAGTCTCTCTCAATTGCTTGAAAGGTCCTCTCCCGGCAGCATCAAGTATCAAACACCAGTGGCAACGCTCCCAAAAAGCTATCAGAGATGTCGGCTTCTGATGTCGCTGGCTTCCACTTGACGAACACAACGGAACCCCTGGTTTAATGACGAGTGCCGGGAAGCACATGCAGCTAAGCAAGATGCATACAAAGCGATGCTGCATTGAAAAATCAGAGCTGATCACGAGCTCTAGGAGCAGAAGAGAAAATATAACTACCGGCTTCTCATGAAGAAAAAGAAATAGCATTAGAAGCGAGGTCGAGAAAATTGTGAGACTCGACCCCAGGAATGAGTTCGTCAAAAAGATTTGTCACGAATGCAAACCCCAAACAGAAGCCTGTGCAGACAAACAAGGGAACATCGTATAAGAATTTCAGTCGATTCTGAGAGTTTGGAAAGAGTACCGTTTCTGTACCGTTTCATACCGTTGTCAGGCAGGGCGAACTTTTCAACCTGGACAATGTAATAGACTAATAATTCTGTCCTTTTGACCTGGATGAAGTGATGAAGGTCATATCTATGTTAAAATCCAACAAGCTCTTTCAAGCGACAGACGGTGACTTGGTAAAGAGCCTACATTAACTTATCTGCAAAACATAGTCGAATGAAAGTATGTCCGATGAATAAGACCTAGGCTTCGTTTATCCGATCCTCGAGAAAACAGACCCTCTGAACTAAGGGGGCCTCAGTCTTCTTAACAACCTGATTCGTCCATATTGGTATGGCTCCACGGCAGAAAAGTCCACTATCGACTAAATACTCACACTAGGCCAAATCCTGGAGAAAGTCCATGAGCTTCAGATCGATACACACCACCTATTCATGAATTTTAAGGCCTCGTATGACAGCATCAACAAAGACGAGCTGTACAGACCAGTGACTGGTTTCGGCATTCCGACCAAAAAAATTTGTTGAGTAAGATGACGATAGAGATTGGACGCTGATCCATGATATTAAAAAAATCTACGGCGCAGTCGGCATAGACTTCATCAAAGACGGATGAGGGTGCTCTTGGCTGCTGGAAAGACGGTGCCAGATGAACCAAATCCCAAAATATCATATTTTGAGAAGTCTAAAGTGAAGTCAATGTTGATTTGAATTCACGATTCCAAGGGTATTGTCAACAAAGAGTTCATTCCACCGGACCAAATAGTTAATACTCAATTTTATCTTGAAACGCTTGTTGCATCGTGTTTGTCATACTCAACCAAAATATTACTCAGAAAGAAGTTGGCGTATAGTGCAAATTAATACGCCATCCTATCAATCAACATTTTTGACAGTTGACAGCTGCTGAAACTGCTAAGCATCAATTCAACTTTGAATATTCCTAGCAGGTGAGAACTGTTCAGAATAGCTGTCCAAGGCGAGGTCCTTTGAACCCTCATCTAACTCCCTACGCTATGTGGGTAAGGAAATTTCCCAAATAAAGACCTCCGGTGGAAAGTACAACATCGCATTTAATTGTAAGTAAGTATTTTTAAGATGAAAATTATGCCACATTCAAATATCTTATAATTTATTTACAAAATATATCCTTAGCTTGATCTATTTACAATATTTACAAAAGTATTTATATATAGGTACATAATACAAGGCCAGTAACAAAATAAAAAAAAAAGAAAACACTTCCCAATTGTCTGCATCACCATTGATAAAAAGCTTTTACTAAAGTGCACTTTCGGTTGCACAGCAACAACAAATTATCATCGACACTCGATAACCCGCCCTTCAGCAGAGGATAAGCATTTTGAATATTTTTAAAATACCCATACGTAAAGTGTTTCCATCCCTGGATATACTTATACTTATAAATATGATAGAAATCGATATCCTGATCCGACAAAATCAACAAATAAATCCCACCATCGGGTAACGTGAATAAATTGAATCTGTCAATGCGCGTCTTCAATTTTATAATCTGATAGAGGTTGTACGTATGACAATCCTCTATTGAGGAGGAGTACGAGTCATATTCAAAAATGACAATCTTCTGACAGTGAACACAACTTAAAAACAGATGATACGTGTGCGGAGTAACCTGTGCCAGTTCGATAACATCGAAATCCCCATCGATAACTTGAATTACTTCGAATATTTGCCTTTCCACATTAAGATTGTAGATTGTTACCGACGGATAGTTATCAACTATCGTTGAAACTACTAAAATTATATGAGATTCAAGTTTGAATAATTTGGAAACTTTTCCAACACCATCGGTGAGTAGTTGCCAATCCCGGACCGTTTTTGAGTAGTTATCGATTTTGAAGATACGTACTTCATTATTTCCAGCAAAGAAATCGATAGCATGGAACAGGACAAACTTGTCCTTGCCGTAGAAAATTTCAATATTCGTAATTAGTTTTTGGAATGTAAATGCTTTGGTCATTATGTCTTCGGTTATCGATATACGGCTAATTGCTTTTCGATAGCTCTCCTTGCAAATATTTTCGGCAATCACTTTGACGCCATGTTCTTCCGCTTGAATTGCATTCGTGATGACTTTGCTAAGTGTTATCCGATTGTGATATTTGGACCACTTGACAATTGTTTGTTCTCGATCACAGTACTGATATCGATTGCTATCGAAGATGAATTTCTCCTGAATCGAATCGTTTGTTAATTTCCATTCAATAATTGTACTAAAATCGTAGTCCAAATAAACTAGCCTCTTCGGATTCATGATTTTTAAATCGATAGCTGCTTCTACCTCTCTGAGATTCGATTCGATTTTCTTAAGAGTATCTGTATGTTGAAGGAAGGTCTGTTTATGAGAGATGTCTTGAGTTTTTCCACTAAGGGAATGCTTTGCAATTGAAGATTTCACAGACAAACCGTTTTTGAATTTGGCACGGGTTACCGAAAAACTATCGAAGCTGTAGTCCTGATTAAGGAATATTGTTTTATGAAAACGTTGAACCATATCCTCACCATTAAGTTTATTGACTTTAGTAGGTCCATCCAATAAAAGATCTCCCAACATAGTCTTCGGTGCTGTGATCTCTTGAAGTTGTGGTGTATTCTTGTATACAATGTTATCGATTGGGATTTTATTGATAGATTTTATTGAAATGTCTTTTTCCAGCACTAAGTGCTCAAAATTGAGGTGGCCATAAATTTGCTGTGCCATTCCAGATTTGCGAATACGATTTTTCAGCAAAAAATCGAGATTCATGCGATCGATATTAAACAGTTGCAAATGACCGTCAACATATAGACTTTGAAACTTTATTGGAGGCCATTCAAGTCCATTATGGACCAGGAACAGCTGATTCGGATCTATGTTATTTACTGTGCCATGAACATTGAGATCACCGAAAAGTGGTGGAACCTCAAAAGTCAGTGGCCCATATAATACAGTTGGATTGCTTAGTCGAAAGAGTGAAGTATTAAAGTCCAAAACATCGATGCCATTTACCAATGGAATCCCCAAATGACCATGAGATACAACATCGGCAAACTGAATAGGTTTGATGAACACTTTGGCAGCCAGTACTACTGGTTCAGTGGAACTATTGTGAAACAGACTGTCCTTGATGATATAATCGAAATCGATATCCTTCGGGAACTTCGTCTTAGTACTCATCGTCCCTATAAGGGGCTTTCGAAGTTTGACATTCCCAGTGATAACCTGATCATCCAGATGGCGTACAGCATGTGCGAAAAGATATTGCAGATTCACGCTTTGGTGATCCTCACCCCAGGGCCAATAGGCATTACCCAAGACTTTAAGGTTCCTCGGCGTTTTGTGAATGATAGCTTTGATGTGTTCGTCGAAAGAGTGCAAATCGATATCAGCATTTCCGTAAAGGTTACCATGAATTTTAAGTTTGTTCACAACCACATCACAATTGAAGATCACTTCAGGTAATCGAGTATCGATAAACGCGGACGTTGGAAATTCGTTCACGTAGGGAACGTCAATATTACTCAGTTGTATCGAATCAAAGGTATATGATCCGCTAATGGTTTGATGTCTGGATTTGAGAAGTATATCATTCAAAAAGTGATCGATATCAAGGCCACTGATCGAGGGAGTCTTCAACTCATTGACAATGGTTAAGGTACTATTAATCATTTTGTTTCCAGAAATCACAGCATTCTCATTAATTCGCACAAGTGATCGCATGTAGTCCTCCCAGATAATTTCATTGATCACATCAGCTTGAAGATCAGAATCGAACTGAATTTTTCCCTCGACATACAGATCCTTATGAAGTACTAGCTTGTCTTCAAAACTGCGAATGCTACTGAATAGTTTATTTGAAGAAAATCCATTTAAATAATTGAATATGACATTTTGCGCCTTAAGAGGTGACCTGAGGACGATTGTATCGAGCCGATATGCCTTTTGAAGTGGTTCCAGTTTTCTATTGATAAGATTCAAATTGTTGTTGATCACTGCTTCGTTCGTTATATGAATGGATTTGAATGACTTTGTTCCTCTGAAGATGCAGTTCTTTTCGTTTACTCCGATAAGCTCACTGGTGGGTAGGTCATTCAAAAATTTAATTTCCCCCTGATCAAAGGTAAGGCTTCCCTGGAAGATCTTTTCTCCATGAACTTTCACACGATCACCCTTTTTCACCGCACTTTCGCTGATCTGACGAAGTTTTGTTCCATATTCTGAGTCCGCATTCAGGTTGCCATCAATATGAGCTGAAAGGAAGATCAACAGCAGTGGGTTCCGGCTTGGTTTTTTGGAATTTAAGAAGTAATCGGTTAAGAGCCAGCCATTTAAATAGACCGTATTTAGAGCTGGTGTTGAAAGCTTACAGTCAGCAAAAGAAACCACTCCCTCGAAAGTCTAAAACAAAACAAAAATACATTTTTGTCTATAACCTCAAACAGATAATAACAAACTGATGAGTTACCTGGGGAACAGAATACATCCAAAACGCGCTGGCGATATTGATTGGAAACGCCTTTTCATTGACTATGAAGTGAGTATTCTTTCCATTTCCCACTTCAAGATTTGCCAACGTAAGGGATCCATCGATAATTACCTTTCCTGTATAAGTTTGTTGAAAATCTAGAACGTTAGTGCCAAAGACGTGTCTGGCTTGAGTTTCTTTGTCCGACAAGATCAATTTCCCTGCAATAGTGACATCTTGCGCGATCACCGGTGCTAAAATAAATAAGTTCATTGAGATCGATTCTAAAGAAACCAAAACCAAATTCACTTACTTTTAATGAAATTGTCCACTCCACTCCTGGCAATGTCGTGGGCAAAGTCCAAGCCGTTTAACTTGTCGGCCTTGAGATCATTTACAAAGAACCGCGAGATCACAATGTCAGACGTCACATTCTGGGCTCTGACTAAGTTAAACATCTTCTCCGGACGAAGCCCATTCAAAATTGTTGTGGTAAGATTGCCCACCTGGACACTTGATTGCAAAATCAGCCGACCACGTAAAGATCGATCACGAGATCGTAGGAAAAGATTTTTGTAAAAGTCGTCCCAAGGGACTCCATTGATTTGATTTACCCTAAGTGACTTAATCTTTACCACTGACTCACCAACAGCACGGGCAAATGGTTTTCTGGTTGTAGTTCTCTCCATGACTTTAGCAGTGAGAAGTTCCTTCGTTTCGAGGATTTTAGTTGTGACAGGCTTCGATATCACGAGGTTGCTCACATCAAGATTTAAGTGAAAACCTTTGAAAGGAAGCACACTTTTAGAAAAAGAAAGAATATCTTATGACCCTATACTTACCCTGTATCAGGTTGCCATCGTAAATCAGATTACCAACTCTGAGATTCTGAATTTTAACATCTAATGGTGCAGTTTCGTTCTGGTCTTGGAATCCACGACTAAAACGAGTTCTACGCTCTCCATTTGCTAGAGCCCGAATTCTTTCTACAATCTCGGTCGGGCTACGAATCTTTGAGCCAACAACTTTGACAATTCCAATTTGACCGGTGTATATTCGGACGGGTCCACGGAAGTTTGGCTTTCTTCTCTTGGCCTGAATTGCACCAACAGAATTTTTTATTTCATCAAAGGCGGACTTTCGACTAAGCAAAGTGTATCGCAGTTTGTTGATGCTCTCTTCGAAGACGTGCTTATGCTTTTTCAGAGCTTCGGCGGCATCATCTGAAAAAAAGTGAATATGAGATTATTGAGATATACGAGTACTTATTTATCCTCCTGGGCTGCCTGCTGATAGATACTACAGTTCTCCAGATTGTGTGATTCAAGCGATGATTTTAAAAAGACATACGAAACGAAATATAAGGATTAACGCCCGATTTTCTCAACATTCATGAAATCGTTCACCTTTTTCCTAGATACTTGTTGTACTGGACCACAACTAAAAACCCAGAAACCGCAGCTGTCATAGAAAGCAATGACACTTATAAAATCCCTTAAACTGAAAAGGACCTTGTTAACCTCCGCCTTAGCGACGCTAGCAGTGTCTGCTCTAACCTATCTGTCGAGCATAAAAAAGGGAAATCCTTAACCAGCGCTGAAACCAGTCAGCTGAAAAAAACACTAACGCGACGCTCTTTGGGCTTTAGCAAAGAGAAACAGAGGAGCACAGGGCAAAGCCCACGCCCGTCTAAGCCCCTCAACGTAAAGATCAAACCTCCAGAGAGGCAAGGGCAGGAACTCATCTCACATGTAAGGTCATCACGGTTTACAACCCAAAGCCGTGTCATCCCTAAGGCCTGGAAATTTATTCTCGATTATGTTTTCTCATGGCCTGCCTGAAATGGAGCCCCATGCATAAGCATCACCAACGCTTAAAGACCTCTCCAACTGAGTTTGTTACCTATTGATAATATCGAAATACAGCTTTCCATAAACTAATCACCCTCAATGAACGTTGCAGCAAGTAAGCCACCAGATCCTTAACTTCAAACATTATGAAGTCGATGATGGTTAAAACCTCCGCATATCTTTTAACGCGATAGGCAATCGACACAGAATCAAGTCCTGGAATCATCACATTGTGGGACATTCCGACTATGGCAACATCTAGGTGAAGGAATCTTAATAAGCAGTTTCCCCGAATAGAATTAATTTCAGAATATAGTAGTCCTTAGAATTTGGAACACTTGGGAAAGACTACATTTTGAACCAGCTGAGCTACCTTTACAATGCAGTAGCAGGCAGATACGAGTACATGTTCATTTTTATATGGTTTTAATACCCAGGCAATCAAATGCTTAGGCGTGTTAGTTGCACACAAGGCGGGCGAAGTGTGAAATAACAGTAGTTAACGATTGTGGATCTATGTAGCGCTCACGGTTTTATATAGTAGGTATCATGTTTCGACATAAGACATCTTACAAATTCAATTGATCCGATAAAAAGTGCTATGGATAAGCAAACGAGATAAGAAAAATGTGTGCGTCATTGAGAAAAGGGAGAACTAAAAAATTTGATCGAGGCCATGCAAAGGATCGACTTTCCGCAACGAAAATACAGATGCCATAATCTTGCCAGCCGAAGTTTTCATATTTGGTCGTTTTGGACCACTTCCACCGGCTGTTGTTTACTCAGCTGACTTTCTTCTTGATTCAGGTGTATTGTAGTAGATCCATGTAAGAAATTCTTTTTTTTCTGGCTTGTACAGCTCAAAATAGCGCTCTGAATCATCGACGGGTAGTTGTTTTTGTTTTGGTATGAGCAGGCGCGACACCTACTTTGACAGCAATTTATAGTAAGGGGGTGGCCGTGGTCAAGTGGTTCTAGCCATCGCTTCTCACTCGGAGGGTCGAATCCTACTCATGGCAAGTTTTTCATTTGTATGATTGGAACTCAGTCAGAAAAATCTGGGTGTGAAGGCATAATAATGGCATGTAGATTTGGCTGTTGTAGAGTTTCAAGCACAAAACAACCGTTAAAATTTATAACCTGAAGCATTCCGAAAAAACTCTCCGTCCTATTCGGACTCCCACCCCTGGAGAGTCAATATCGAAACCAAATATACCTGAGTTTCAAACCACTACAACACAACAATGCTTTCCTTTCTTCTCCTTCTATCTTTCCGCCCACGCCTTGCCAACAGTAAAAAGGGTATCATAACTCCTTCAGGTTAAGGCCTCGGGCCATAGACTCCGTTGCGTCAACGTAATCGACTGACAGCTAGATAGAATATACACTTTGTAACAGAAGTAGATTTATAAGCCACGGATATGACGGGTACAACGGATAAGGTAGCCATAATTGTATTCCGTCAACGTATGTATCTGACAGATTTTATGCGGCTCTTCTTTCCCATAATACGTCACCATTATCAACAGAGGGACGGAGCAACGGATCGACGGAAATTATGGGCCGGGGCAATACATACAAGCCCCGACCGAAGCCTGTAGAGATGAACAAAGAAACATCGTGGTAGTATCGCAGTCGATGCTGAGGATTTGGAAAGACTATTTCTGCAGACTGTATAACGGCGATGACGAACCAAAAACCGCTGTCAGGCAGAATCAACCTTTCAACCTGAATGATGATGACCAACAATTCCGTCCACCCAACCTGGATGAAGTGAAGATAGCTATAGCTGAGCTTAAGTCCAACAAAGCTGCTGCAGCGGACGGCCTGACTGCCGAGCACTTCAAAGCGGCAGCCGATGACTTGGTAAGGAGCATACACCAACTCATCTGCAAAATATGGTCGGACGAAAGTATGTGTATGCGTATGCGTCAAAGCGGCAGCCGATGACTTGTAAAGAGCATACACCAACTCATCTGTAGAATATGGTCGGACGAAAGTATGCCCGATGAATGAAACCTCAGAATTGTTTGTCCGATTCTCAAGAAAGGAGGCCCTCTGAACATACAAGATCTTATCTGCCGTATTGTGTGAACGCCTGAAGCCGTTTGTCAACAACCTGATAGGTCCATATCAGTGTGGCTTCAGGCCAGGAAAGTCCACCATCGACCAAATATTCACACTACGGCAGATCTTGGAGAAGACCCATGAGCTTTAGTTCGATACACACCACCTTTTCATCGATTTTAAGGCCGCGTATGACAGCATCTATAGAGATGAGCTATACAGAGCAATGTCTAGTTGCCAAACTCGTCTGTCTGTGTAGGATGAAGACGGAGAATGCGCGCTGCTCCATCAAGGTCGGTAAAGACCTCACTGAGACCTTTGACCAGAAAGGATTTAGACAAGGCGATGCGCTGTCATGCTATAAATACAGACAACGACACCAGCGCTGAGATCAAGCGAAGAATAACTCTTGCCAACCGCTGTTTCTTTGGGTTAAGAAGGCAATTGAGTAGCAAAGCCCTCTCTCGGACAACAAAAGTCACCCTTTATAAGACTTTAATAATCCAGGTCCTGCTCTATGGCGCAGGGGCATGGACATTATCAAAAATGGATGAGGATGTTCTTGGTTGCTTCGAGAGAAAAATTTTTTGGCGATCTTCGGTCCCGTCTGCATTGACGGTGAGTGGAGGAGGAGATACAACGACGAACTGTACGGACTGTACAGCGACATTGACCTAGCCAGAAGAGTGAAGATCCAAAGACTGAGATGGCTGGGTCATGTAGAGCGTATGGACACCAATGCTCCAGTCCGAAAAGTCTTCGAATCCGCTCCCGAGGGACAGCGCAGTAGAGGAAGACCTAGACCCAGGTGGCGCACGCAAATGGAAGAGGACCTCAGCCAACTTAACGTGCGAAACTGGAGGCAGCTAGCCAGGGATCGAGCTGGCTGGAGAACCTTGTTGACTGAGGCCCAGGTCTACCCCGGACTGTAGCGCCACTTAAAGATAAAGAAGAAGAAGATATATGGGAGCTTAACGCTGTTTGTCCGACCCACCTTAAAGAAGACTCTTTCAATCATGCCAACTATCAAAAGTAGTGTATGAATGCCTTAAACCTTATAACAATAACCTGGCTCGTCTATTTAGGGGAAGTTGTAAGCCCGGATGACAAAATTTAAATAGACGAACTAGTTTAGTAATAAATAAATAAATATACGTCATATGCTGAAAGCAAGAAAAAGCACGCAGGCAGCACGCCACAGCAGAAAATTATCCCTTGGAGGTAATAAAAAACTCTTTCTTTTCCACTTTCAATTCAGACAAGAACATAACCATTGCTTAAGACTAGGAAGATGGCAGGAAGATAGAAAGATACGACAATGCATTGTCAGTACTATTTATGGACACTGAGCTTGTCAGTGTCAGAAGGTTTAAAATTAACTGACTCAAACAGACAGCACCTGTTGGGGGAATACACCGTTTCGGCCCGGTATGTCTTTGAATTTATTCCCAATAGATATTGGATTAAAGGATGACCTCGTCTCGGGAACGCCTTTGTGTCCATAATTCAAGGCAACATGCAAAAACTTGCCTTAAATTAAAAGAACTCAGACTTTCATAAAGTAAGTTAGCAAATCTACATTATATTGTCATTCACCATGCGATCTAAAAGGTTTCATCGATTTTAAAGCCGCATATGACAGCATTTTGGGACACGAAATATATTTCTGGATTTGATGTCCGTAGAAATTGAGTGTTTTGCAAAATAAACGATTTCTCCTACTGCGATGGCTTTTATCGTACCAAAACAGGATAATCGCTATTTTTCCCCCGAAAAAGGTTCTGTTGATTCAGACGGTTAGGTCACTTTAGACTGAAACTAACTTTTCCCATACTCTGATTGCTTAATTGAAGGTATATACTTTAGCTAACTAGCTCAAAAACATTAGGGATTCTTTCAAATATGTATATTGCATAGTACATGAGAGTAAAGTAAACAAGACCAACATATCTGTCATTTTTAGCTACACTACAACATAGAAATCGTACATCTATTGTTTTTTCATAAATAAATCTTACCATCTAAATCCTCTTGACTGGCGCCAAGGCTATTTTCATATTCAATCTCCACAACCCTCACCAATGCGGATTTCTGTCGAATGTAAATCAGAAGAATGAAAACATTTCCCTCCTCATTCAGATGAGTGATGATTGACGTTAAATCTGTATCATTCGTTTTAAAAACACCGTAACAATCCATTCGTGCATCTATGTAAACTGAAACTACCGTGTTCCTTTGTCCAACCAGAAAATGTCCACCGGCCGTGAATTGATTAAAATGATACTCAGAAGCGGATCTGTGTTTGTGGACAGTGAACTGTCCATCTAACATTTTGAATGACATGCATCTCCTCCGTTCTGAGGAACATGCCAGCATATAATTCATACCTTGATAGGTAAATGACTGGAAGGACTTGTACAATAGTTCCATATCTTGGACTTGCTCCAGGGTCGATTTCACATTGTACACCACCACCGTAGTCTGAAAGAAGAATTTTTTTTATCAGAAAATAATTGACAAACTAATTAATTTACCTCAGTTTTGATTTTTGAAATTCGACTTATGACAAGATACTTAGTTCCGGAGCCGATTAGTTTCATCTCTCCAACTGGAGGAACGGTCAACTCTTGCAGACGCTCAAAGTATGTAGATCCCCATTGATAGGTGCTAGAAAGTAGAGGCATACTCGTACATACACATAAGCAAACACATTCAAGCTTAAAATTACTTACTTCAAACGGCTGGTCAACTTAGTCAAATCAACCACAATGATCAGGATGACACTGTCCTCTGATGGCTCACATAGGAATACCTCTCGAAAGGTTCCTTGTAAAGTTATTTGCTGAATTGGTTCAGCCAACAATGGCTTAGCATTTTCGTTAGCAGACCTTGAAGTTTGGTCGACTATGCTGTTTTTTGCGAACTGATACACCTCCAAGTGTTCTTCTACGGCGACAACAAGAAGGACATGATCTCCCCAAGAGATTATCTTGATACAAAAATTTAAAAAATAAATTAAAATATCTGAAATCTACCAGAACAAAGTATTTAACTCCGCGAGACCGGATCTTTCCCGCCAAAATTCGAAAACTGATCGAAGTAATCCTACAACAGTTGGAAATCGTTTTAAGTGACTTTCTTAACTTAATGTTCATCCCTGAACTGGGGGCAGAACTAAAATGAAAAAAGCTAACAACCGTAGACATGAGGTGAAAGTTGTGAAGAAACGACAAGAAGGTCATCTTTGGTCATCACCTTATTGATATTGTGGCGGGATGTAATGTTACTATAGTCAGTACACGGTTCCCAAACATGGATATTCATGAAGGTATCCAGTTTTCTTCTGATTCATAAACCTTCAACTAAATTGATCAATGTTTCGGATGTCGAAACGTTCCGAGCATTATCATATCTTATTGTAGCGGCGATATGGATGAGGATATCCGTTACATCCCAAAGCCAAATAACCAAATGTGAGGAAATTCAATGTTGGACAGATACATGGGCCTGAGACGCCCATGGTAATTTAGAACGAGTCTCCCTTAACCTTCCTCAAATAGTGCCAGCACAAAAAATAAAGACCAGTTCCATCACTCCCAAAGCGCAATTAAAAAGGCCGACTCTGATGGGCTAAATTTTAGCCCGCCCCAACAAAAAAAACCACTGTTTCGATGACAAATTTAGAAAAACTGCGGATATACTCGTACAGGCGGCCCTGTGCTACCCAGAAGTAGATATGCATCATGGCCAAACATGCCAAGGCTGTTAAGGAGGAACAAAAATCTATCATTTAAGAATGGAAAAGGAAACCTAATAGTTGAACGACAGTCGCGGCTAAGCATCTGAAAACATTATTTCTGCAGACAGTTAACCAGTAATGACGAACACTATCCCACCGTCAGGGACAACGAAAATAGACAACTTTTCTATCCACACGAGCAACATGAATTCAGAACAATTACCTCCAAGGTTAAATCTAACAAATCTGCTAGACACGATGGCTTAACTTTCAAGCTGTTTGGAGAAGCAGGTAATGATTCAATACCGAGCATACGTCAATTCACTTTTAAAATCTGTGTTCGCGAAGGTAGGCCAAACGAATAGAACCTCAAGATTGTTTGTCCGATTCTAAGCAAGGGAGATCGAATGAACTTCGCCAACTACCGGAAAAGTCAACCGTACAGTCAAGAGTATCAAATCGATTTAGACCACCTTTTCATCGATTTCAAAGCAACATAAATAGACGAACTAAACTAAGCCTTATCTATGTTTGGTATTTCAGGCAAGGCAAGACTACTCGTATGCAGGATGACGATGGAAAACTACAATCGAGGTCTTTAGTGACAAAACCTACAATTTTAGGAACAGAAAAAGACTAGTGAGGCGACTTATGACTTCTTTAACATTGTAGTTGAAGAACTATACGAATAGAGTTTATCTTTCTCGACTCCGTAAATTAATTCCGACACCGACATCAGAGCGGAAATCACGCGATGAAAACACTCTTGCCTCTTTAGGCTAAGAACGTAATTGAGTAGTAAAGCCCTCCTTAGGCAACCAAAAAGACCTTATGCAGATCTCATCACTCCAGTCCGGCTTTATGAAGCAGAAGATTGAACACTGACGAAAGTGGTAGAAATGGTCTCAGGCGCTTCAAAAGAAAACTTTTTTGGTAAATGTTCAATACCGTTGGAGGAGACGTTTTAAGAGCGAACTGCCAACCACGTCAGAAAAGCTCGAATAAACCGGCTTTGATAGCTAACTCATAGGCGCCAACTTCCATGCTCGGAAACATTTCAACTCCAATTCAGACGAACAACGCGGTAAGGGCGACCTCATTTTATATGCTGATTTTACAACTTCAGCCAAACTTTATGTGGACAAGAGGAGGTATCTAGAAAAAGACCACTATAGCCATATGGGTTGAGATCCTTATCTTTTGGTGTCAAAAAAGTGTTTAAATAAATTTTAGGTCTACGGTTTCTTTAACACAATACTTGAGGTATATCTGCGAAACCATCAAGCTAAAAAGTCATCGGAAGCATGTAGCGATCTATCACTGGCGCCTTATCGAGGAACACCAAGAAGACTCATCCCAGCATTGCTGTTTGAGAGGGAAGACATCGTGAACTCAAGATTCACCAAGTAGTTTTTGATATCGTTTGCATTGGCGGGCCTTTATGAAGCAGGTATAACAGTCAAGTTTACGAATTCGAGCACATCAATCGCTTGAAATGGGTACGACATGTAGACCGAATGAGTATTAACGCTCCAGTCTGCAAAGTCTTGAATTCCTACTAACGAAGACAACCTATTAAAGGAAGATCTTACCTAAGGTGATTCTAACAAGTGGAAGTTACCATCTCAGAGTGTGCAACTAACAGCAGGTACCCAAGAATGCTGTTTCTTGAAAGGATTTCTTGTTGGATTCTAAGGATTCTCTCTCCATCCTGAACTATGGAACTGTCTAAGTAAGGAAGTAAACGTGTCGAACTACTTAGATGGTTGTCAACAAACATTTTAAGAGCACAGTGTGCACGTATTGCACCAATATGAAACGCTAATACATCAAAAAGGCTCTTCAAATGGAAATTCAAAGCCCATAACACAAACTCACATCAAACAATCTGTAAAGCTTATCAAACTGATTTTGAACAAGCTCATAAGCCAACCAAATTGTTCTCGTGATCTTTGACAAACTCAGTTACAATATTTTAGTGTTCTTACCTTAGCGCCCAAGAGCTCTGAATTCTTGACATCTCCTTCTAAAGTAGCAATCAGTGACAATCTCTTCGTCTCTCTTCCCAAAAATAACTGATATAGCTCAGATCCATGGATAACATACAAGTCCTCTGCAGAAACATCTTTGATGATCTTCAAGTTGGAAACTGTCTGCAGTTCAATATCCGTGAAAGGCAGACGAAATCGAATGCCAAAGCCATTGGCAGGTTCACTCGCATTTGATATACTATCAGCAGCACACTGTAATTAAATTTTAATTCAACAATCACCGATTATTCTTCTTTATTTTTATGCACACATAGCGGTTAATTATTCTATTGTCAAAGTGTCGATTACCTGATACTTGAGCGAATGGAGGACTAGCAAAAATACACTGAATCTGGCCCACATCACGAATGTTGGACAGTTTCGTAGTACAAACGAACAATGCGCATTTAATAATTTAATAACTGTTAACAAAATTTATTTACACGTACAAAGGTTACTTGAATAACAAAATTGAAAATTATTAAAAAAAAAAAAAAACAACAAGAGATCAAGGAAGAACAACTAACAGCCCGGCAGCAAGAGAATAAGAAGCATGATGGAGCTGTCTAGCAGAAACAAAATGTACAGGGTTGCCAAATGTAACATTTTGGGCAAATGCAAAAGTCGAAAGACCAAACTAGAATTCGAGGAGAAACTCGACTTATTGTCCAAGAAGATGAAACTAAAGGGTGATTCCTTAAGAGATACTTTTCCAGAGGGAATTTCATGAGAGGTCACGTATGCGTCATGTCATGATAACGGAATTTTCTCGCTTTGTCAGTAACCAGTTTATGGGCTGCTGTAATCATCGGTAACAGGCCAGTTAAATTCACCATCGCCCAAATATTGACTCTACGGTAGATCTTGCGGAAAAACTCATTTCAATGGATACATACCACCAATTCATCGAATTTGAGACCGCGTATGACAGCTTCTTGCGAAAAAATATACACAGCAATGTCTTGTTCTGGCATCCACACCAAACTTGTTCATTTGTGCAAGATGACATTAGAGAATGGAAGCTACTCCATCAGGATCGGTAAAAACCACCCGCCAAGAACTTTTTTAACAAAAAAGGATTAATACAAGGCGTGCACTGACATGCGATTTTTAAAACATTATTCTTGAAAGAGTAATGCAAAACTCACGCCCCAATGGAAGAGGCGCAATTTGTACAAAAGCAGCGCTGCGTTATGTCAGTGGCGCTTTCGAGTTTATTGAAATGGAAGTGACAAAAATGGGTTTAACAGTAATTGGAGGGAAGATCAAGTATTTGCTGTCAACATGAAAGAAAACCCAACACCGAGATTTCGGACAGAACATCAAACTCGACGGACATAATTTTGAGGTAGTTAAGGACTTTGTCTACTTAGGCTACGCTATAATCTCAGACGACACCAATGCTGATAAACGAAGAATAACCCTTGCCAATCGCTGCTTCATTGGGCTAAGATGGCAATTGGCCAGTAAAGCCCTCTTTTGAACAACTAAAGTTACTCTATCTAAGACCTTAATAATCTTAGTCTTCTCTATGGCGGCGCAGAGGCATGTACATTATCAAAAATGGATAAAGGTGCTCTTGACTGCTTTAAGAGGAAAATTCTTAAGGTGATTTTCGGTCCTGTGTGCACAGACGCTGAGTGGAGGAGGCGATACTCGTAAATGAACTGATATGCCATACAGCGAGAGTTAGTTGAGACCCAGATCCACCCGGACTCTAGCACCACCTTTAGAAAGTAAGTAAGTGTGTATTTTGTAATGTCACAGGCTAACAAAATTATAATCTGTGTTGTCCTTGTCGTGGTTGGATGCTATAGAAATAGGGTAAGCAGTGAGAGATGTCAACCTGGCGATATCCAGTGTTGCAACTATCTTCTACAGATCATTCGTGCCTATAATACCTCCACGTGGTAATCGCTAGGTACTGGTCAATAACCAATCAAACTGGACCTCCTAAACTTATAAGTGCGAGTGCTAACCAGCAGACAAAAATAGCAGCACTATAAACGGGACAGCGGATGAATTCCCGGAACAAATGAGACCTTTTTCGGGCTACTCCGACATGTTTGGAGCTCAGGCCAGTAAGGATTTCCGAGACTAAATCAGGGTGTTAGAAAAGAGATAGTGGCGGAAGAGCCCTCAATGGGCCAACGGGACCACTCACATCCAAGAACGGGTTACTGACTTACGGTCCAACCCTTCGTCCTTGGGGCATCGAAAATTAGACTGGCCCTCCAGGTTGGGGGTTATGCCGCGGGGGTAATTGCCCGGCCATGGAAGAAATACAAAAGTAACGACGCAATGACAAACCTCGAATACGAACGGATATACTGTTGACGACCCATGCAAATGAATTAAGGACAACGAACTTCGGATATGCACGTGGAATGTTAGGTCCCTTAACAGGCCACGAGTAGCCAAAAAACTAGCGGAGGCCCTAAACTGCTGCCATGCAGACGTAACCGACATCCAAGAAATGAATGGGATGGGCCGAACAAAGAGTATAAATAATTGCGACATCTGCTACGGCGATTTTTCTCGACGACAAAAGAAGCGCCTGTATGGATGCAGATTTGTTGCTGGAGGCAGACTTAGGCAGGAAGTCTTGAGTTTCCGGCATATGATCGAGCAACGAACTGTATGGACTGTACAGCGACATCGTCCTAGCCTAAGATGGCTGGGTCGTGTAAAGCGGATGTACACCAATGCTCCGGATCGAAAAGTCTTCGAATCCGCCCCGCACTGGAGGTACTGCGAAACTGGAGGCAGCTAGCAAAACATCGAGCTAGCTGGAGAGGCTGGTTGATTGAGGGCAAGGTCCACTCCGGACTGTAGCGCCACCTAAAGTAAGCAAGTTGTCCTCGTCAATTCCTTGTTATGTTTTTATGATGCTTTTGTAGAGGGATTTTGAAATACATCAAACTTTTGATCCGAAGTTAGTTGGATTTCAACGGATCTATTTTTATTTTTTTGAACAATCTTATTATTGTTCAGCCAAGACTTCACCAGTTAATCTCCTTTTCATCACAATAAAATTAGTGTTTTTGTTCAGGGCAGTAAGGGACCGATTCAGCTTTAAGTGAATATCCGACAAATATCGTTTCATGTTTTTGATCTCAGCAGAGAGAGCATTTTTATCTTTGGACAACTGTTCGTATTTCTCTAGGATATCCGCAAGCATTTGTTTTCTTTGAATTAAGCCTTTCTTATATTCTTCAGTACTTTGAAGTTTCTTATCGACATTTTTTCGCATGGTTTCTTGGAGTTTTATTTCGAGGAATATTTTTCGTCTGGCAAGCGAAGTACGAGTATCTAAAAAGTTATAGAAATGTCATTTAACAGAAAAGCGATTTAAGGCACTCAACCCTGATGCATACTCTTCTTAGGCTTTGACACCTTTCGGGATAAGAACGATGTTTTCTTGAACGACTTTACACATGGCAATTTGGTGTGTCCTTTTAAATTGGTTTGCGGTCTAATACTTGCTGTTATATTATTCAAACTACTAGATGGTTTAACTGGGACTGCCAGCATTTTATTTTTTTTATTTTTTTTTTACTTTTGGAATTTAATTTTGGAATTTAGTTTCTTCTGTTTAGATATATTTCTCAAAGTTCCGATCTTATTTATCTTCTTACAGCAGGTTTCATCGTTCACTCAGCAGAGTGGATAGGTGATATGCAATATTGGTAGACACTGAGCGGCATTAAACTAATGAAGCTTTGCGGTGTCACTACGATAGACTTAAAGGGTATCTATCTAGTTAGATGATCAACCAAACTGAGTACAATGCGATCGACGTATCTAGACGCATCCAGCAATTTGGATATCCAAACCTACCAAGGAGTCAACATTGACTGTCTTGTTGTTGTTCGAGTGAGGATGTCCTGTGCGATTAAGGAAATGTTGTACAACGCCCAACCAAGCCGACCTTCTGAATAAGTTTGACGCCACAGCATTTACCAATTTGAAGTCTCTTTAACTCTAAAGATCAGTGGTAACAATAGTAGCAAACCATCAGAAAAGTTGCTCAATACGTTTCATGATGATGCAGCTGAATAAGTGACATATAGAGCGGCGCTGAAGAAAACGAATTTCTTGCCATTACTTAAGGGTTACGGTTGAAATAAGATATGACATATTGCCTCCTCCAGCAAAAAGGATGAAAAATGGGGAAATTCTACAGACTTGCAACAAAATAATGCTGAGGCAATAAGGATGAGAGCTACGCTTACAGAAGTCAACACCAAAGGCACATCTGTCAGATTTTTGCACAGGAACTCGATATTAACAGTCAGGGAGATCCGATCTGGAACAAAAAAAAACAAAACACTGTGGCTCTGGCAGCCCGGTGTGGGCCATAAGCTAGCTTCTTGACACTCGTTTGTATTGCTCATGTTGTCATTTCTATCACATCTGAGTGGGGCCTACAGTTTATCGCCGAATTCGTGCCGTTCGAATTCTTAGAAGCTTTTTCATGGGCAATTTTACTTTCGGGAGTTTGCCATTGCCCGCCAAAGGGTCATGACGATTCAAAAAATTGTTGGCGATGCCGCGGATCGAACCACGGACACTCTGCGTGATAGTCCAATGAGCTAACCATCGCGCAATCGCCACCATCTCCGATCTGGAACGTTTGCATAAATATTGAAGCAGAGGTTGTAACATTCCCACATCATGTGGTATCTGAAGAGGTAACTGAAATTAAAAGCCGTTGCCTGATTTCCCGAGCAGAGAGTTCATCCTGAATCTTCGGTCTCTTATCCTAATTTCAGAGGAAAATATTCCATGTGAACTTTGTACTCATAGTAAACGGTGCAAATTCAATGAGTATCATTATGAGCTGTAGAGCGGTAATGACATAACCATAATGATTCGAATACAAAGGCCTTAATGGTTGGAACAATTAGAGCCGAGGGAGATCAATCAATTCAATTCTAGATGGGAAGCATAGAAAACGAATTTGGCGTTCGCAATTCAAGTTTATGTCCATCCGGACTTCAACGACATCTCAGTAAGTAAGACACAAAGCTTGGGGGGAAAAAAGGGATCTTCAGAGAATTGTGCCACCTATTTGCCGAATCCAATATTACACATAAAACTGGATGCGAAAAAACAACAGTTACTTCAGTGTGGAGCTCGGTCGAAACCAAGCACAAAGCTACTTTGTTTCGAAAATTCGACATTAAGGAGCTTAAGAAATAAGTTGTGTCATGTGATAGACCGGCAAAACGAAATATGAAGAACACCCTTGGTAATTATTTTGGTGCAAATTCTCAACAGAAAGAAGAAAAAGCTAAAATATTTTAGCAAACTTAAACCTGATATCTGTATCAGAAGAAGAGCGATGCTACTATGGGGAGCTACTAGAGCAGACATAAAAACGCCACAATGTCAAAACTACACTAACCCACTTTAAGGCCACTACAATAGCTTTGGACATGTACTGTATCTAATCCGCCCAAACCAATAAAGCTGCTAGATTTGGAAGAATAAGATACATATTTTAAGCAATGGAATTTCAGTGCCACAAGAGACGCTCTAAACTGCACCAACTACAAAGACGTCGAACATATCTAACGTGCTTACTAAGCACCTAAACATTGTATCAAAAATGTAATAAATTCTCATCAGTGTGGTCGACAGTGCACATCAAGAGAAGACCCCACGTTACAATTCCCAACGTTTACACCCCAAGCAAAAAATTTGATTCAATTGTACTCGTAGATGCTGAGATTTTCGACATCGAACTAGTCGCGATCAGTTTGTGCGATAATCTCAAAAAACATTGTCCACGAAATATTAAAAAAGAAATTTCGATTTCAGCTCTTCAAAATTTTAACTACGCAAGCTTTTGCAAGACAATTTGATAGTGATTTCGTACAGTAATCACAATCTTTTGAAGTGATGAAGCCCATTTTTATTTAAATGGATACTTGGTGTAGCAAATGTCGCCAAAATCACGTGCTTTAATTTCAGGCAGCAAATAATCTCTTATCATTACGCGAAAATCCGCATTCTGATCAGCCTTAGTTTTGAATAAATATGAAACGATGATTTCACGAGCTACGAGTATTAAACCACACCAAATAATTGCTTTGTCTGGATGTAATGACAGCCCTTGAACATCTTCGGATTGCTTTGCTCCCCAAATGCGACTATTTTTATTTATTGATGTAGCCATTAAGCCAGAAATAGGCCTCATTGGTGAACAAAATTTTTATTGAAAACAGAGTATCTTCTCAAAGCATTCTAAAAGGCTAAAGACGACGACGGACACGATTTGAACGGTCGGCTGGCTTCAGTTCTTACACGAATTGAATCTTATAAAGAGTTTTCCAATAAGGACTTGACAACTTTTTTTTAAATAAAACGCAAACTATTTGAGATATTTCAAAAACTTTATTATCGGCTTGAAGTACAATCAAAACATTTATGAATGGAACCCGACTTCGTTCATATGGCCACCGCAGGCACGCTTGCAGCGATTGATTCGTTGGCCGGAACGGCCGCTATTTCGCGTTCAATGTTGGCTCTGAGCTCTTCCAACGCTTCAATTGGTCCATCGGCTTCAATTCTTGAGTCAGCTTGATCTTGTATGGGTGTAAACCAAGATCCTTACGCAAAATACGCCATAATGTGCTCTGAGCGAGGCCCAATTCTTGAGAACGCCGTGCAATTAACTGATTTGGATCGTTTGCTACGGACGCCTGAAAGGCAGCGATATTTTCGACACTTCAACCAACCCGTTGTCTCACTGACACGGCAACATCCCACAACGAATAGTAGACTTTTTTTTTTGCACTAAACTTGTTATTGCCTGTCTACTAGGGCGAGAACTACGACCGAAAATTGGAATTAACGCCCTTAAAGTTGCAGTCACCGACTCCGAATTTCGGTACAAAATTTTTATAATTTGCAGACGTTTCTCGTTGGTGTACTTTACCATGATGAAAATGTTGAGTTTACTAAATAAATTGACAGTGACAGTTTGATGATTAGTGAAAGAGTGCGTTCAAAAATTAGATTCAAAGTTGTCAAGTCCCTATTGGAAAACCCAATACCCTTCAAACCAAGATGCTCAAGTAAATTACAACTATCTAAGCTATTGAGAATGGCCCCGAATCGATTCATCACGGTCATCGTGTACACTCTTCGCTGCCGCCTCTATATTTTCTTCACAACGTGCTAGGTTTGATCTATTTGCTCGCGTATAATTATGAAAACTGGGTCTCAAACTTTTCAGACTGAATTGTTCGTTCGGTGAACCAGTTATGTGGACCATAAGTTGCTCTAAGTGCACAAAACACATTCCTCGTAGAACGCCGATTTTCGTTATAAAGCTCAATAATTTGTTGAAGCTGTGCCCGGCTTATTCTTTTCATAATGAACTGCCAAACAATACTGAATAAAAATACTATATCAGTGTGACACGACGCATGCATAAAATCTCCACTGGAAAAAGTACCTCTAATAGAATCACCTCTTATGCTTAACTTTTTAATTTTTTTTTGATTTCTATGGAATCCTTATTCTGCCACTGGACACCCTATACAATCTTTATCTTTAAAAAATAAGTCCATCTAACGATGAAGAAAAGAAGAAAAGGTAATGGGAATGTCGTTGATTGCTTTGGGAGAGTGTACTTCGATTGATATTGGGTTCTTGTCCCTAACTGAGCTGAGCGGAATTTAAAAGGTTAGCTTGGAATAGGCGATTCACAAGCGGTGGCTACCCTTTCAGTTAGTCGAACTGAAGCAAGTAAAATAAAAATAATTAAATAAAAACTCGTGACCTTTGGTTTTAATCTTCAAACTTTATTGATTGCTGTTGGCTGAAGAGTGGTTCAACATATGAATTTCTTCTTCCCTCCAAGCTGCTGATGGCTTATGTACCACTCAGCTGTTTCTTCCAAGGTCAATCACCCTGGCTTATTTACCTTAGTGTAATATGTGAACAACACACCAGCACCAACAATGCCCCCATATTTTCGGAGTAGGTGTTAGAGTGCATTGTGTTGCAGTGCATCTCACTCACATGCAATTCGGCCATTCTGGATTTTCATTGCCCTCGGCCAGAGATTATGACCATATTCTTCAAATGGCAGTTTGATAGTTCTGAGTTCTGGTTGAGTTTATATTGAATTCGTTGGTTTGTGTTCATTTTTTGTCATTTGTGTTATGTGCATCAAAGCTAATTATTCGCTATTTTTTTCATTTTTATTTCATGCGATTAATTAGCCTCCTGCAAACACACAATCTCCCATTTTTCCAGCGCGCGGTACATTTTGTTGGGAAGCAACATTCCGTATGTACATACCAACAAGAACCAAGTGTGGACTCAAATGTACAAGATAGTAAAGTATTTCTGCATGAACGCGTATACACAACTTTTTCATCAAGTTGCATACCATCAACCTTTATCAGGAGGTCTACAAATTGATAGCAATATTTTGAATCTTCTTTAAATATACAGTGACTTCCAAAATTGGTCACATGTTTCATACTTCTGCGTTTTTCTCTCCTATTACCGTTATTAAGTTCCGTTACTTAATCGTGCATATGTTCAGTAATACTATTTATGCATCAAGCAATTTTGTTGTAGCTATCGGAAAATTGCTGTGCTGCAGAGAAGTTCTATAGCCCTTCCATTTGATCAGTTTTGTGTGTTATCACATTCTTATAATTTAGGGGAAAAGAACTTATTGGATTGCAAAAATTAAGAAGTAAATGTAATTTAATAAGAATAGCACAAAGCTTGGAGATTCAAACAAATCCATCTGAAAGAAAGCAAATCCTATCCCAGAATCGTCAACGGAAACTTGCACAAGTGTCGAAGTGTCGTTTCTGGAGAGTGTAGTTGAAGTTCAACACCCATTATTAACCAACGATAATGTTGATGTCAGTGCTAAAACAGCCAACGCTCATTCACAATGACATTCCAGCTGTCAGCTCTTTGGACAAAGCCAATCTGCTTGCTGCACACTTTGCGGCCAGCTCAATGCTTCCAGATTGTGCTTTGTCTCCACCTACACTTGAGTGCGTCGAATCTTCAATGGGACGAATCCACTTTCGCACTCGTGTAGTAGCAAGAGTACTTAAAGATCTTAACGCTCACAAATCCGCTGGTCCAGATGGTATATCTCCCCTTCTTCTGAAGAGGTGTTCTTCTACGCTGGCAAAACCACTGCGTAAGCTTTTCCATCAATCCTACTCTTTAGGACTCTTTCCGAGCAGATGGAAAACAGCATTTGTCCAGCCCGTCCCTAAAAAAGGCGAATCTTCTTCTCTCTACTCTTACAGACCCATTGCACTTACGTCCCTTCTTTCCGAGGTCATGGAAACGCTGATAAATCGTCAGCTCATGAAATATCTCGAAACACGAAAACTTCTTAATGACCTGCAGTACGGTTTTCGTAGCAACAGGTCCACTGGTGATTTGATGGCATGTCTCACCGAAAAGTGGAATCAAAGTTTACATCAATCTGGCGAAAGTAAGATAGTTGCACTTGATATTTCTAATGCATTTGACAGACTTTAGCATCAGGCTCTTTTGTCGAAAATGCGTGCATTTGGGATCGATGACCCTCTACTTCAATGGATTAGAAATTACTTTTCGGAACGTTTAATTCAAGTTGTCTTGGATGGTTTCAAGTCTTATATTCACAAAATAAATGCTGGTGTGCCCCAGGGCTCCGTTCTGTCTCCGACACTCTTTTTAATTTTCATCAATGATCTCTTGTCTGCTACTTCTAATCCAATTTACTCCTTTGCTGACGACAGTACTCTCTGCTTTTCATATTCGTTCCCGAAATCACGTCCCTGCTCTTCGGCTGTAGAACGGGAACGGCAGCATATGTCTAGCTCATTAAATTCCGATATAAACAGCATAACCAATGGGGGAACTACCAACAGAGTGGAATTTAATGCTTCCAAAACACAATGCTGTCTGCTGTCGCTTAAGCGAAATTCAAATACCCAGCCATTATCCATGATTGGAACTTGCATCGTTGAAACTGAAAAACTTTCCATTCTCGGTATGTGTGTCAATGACAACTTACGTTGGAATGACCACATATTCGAAGTCGCCAAAAATGCTGCGAAATGTCTAGGTTTCCTTAAGCGATGTAAAAAATATTTCACCCCCTCTGATCTGGCTTCTATATATAAGGCTTTCATCCATCCAAAACTGGACTACAATGCCCACATCTGGTCTGGTGCTCCCAAGACTTCTTTGCGCCTACTAGATAGGTGATGCTTATATTACACAGTCGATTGACCACCTCGACCACCGACGTAATGTCTCCTGTCTCACCTTGTTCTATCGCTATTTTAACCACCAGTGCTCCTCAGAAATTGCCAATAGCATTCCGCCCCTTCAAACCTCCAACCGTAACACCCGTCTCGCTACGAATGCTCATCAGTACACCCTCAAGCCCACTTTCGGACGCACCCTGAAATATCGTGATACTTTCCTAAGCCGAACAACTCGCTTATGGAATGCCCTGCCGAGCTCTTTATTTCCTAGCCATTACAACCTTCAAACATTTAAAACCAACGTACATCGGTACCTCTTTTTTCTCCCTCCCTAAATTTCCTTCGCCCGCGCTATGTGCAAACATTTTAAGGGTACATAATCCCTTGTGCGCGCGCAAATTATAAAAAAAACAAAAAAAAAAGTATGAAGAGAACTTTGAATGCATATGGCTCTTCGTAAAGCATTTGCTAATAAGTACAAAGCATACACTGATTAGGACTGGGCTAGGGTTATTTAGTCAGATGAGACAAAAATAAACCTCGTGCATGCTGTTCCACATTTCTTGCGGGCTAAGTGAGTCTGCTATACCAGTACTTCAAAATATAAATGGTATAGCAGACTCACTTAGCCCGCAAGAAATGTGGAACAGCATGCGTGAGGAATGCATAACACTCGCAAAGTCCCATCTGGGGACTATATCGAAATACCATTACGTCGGCAAAGAAACATGGTGGTGGAATGACGAAACCAAACGAGCTGTGGCCGACAAGAAGAGTGCATTCCAAGCGTGGACAAAATACGATCGGAGCGACGATATCGAAAAAGCTCGACTGGCTCTTGAATACGAGCGTCTTAAAAAGATCGCAAAGAAAGTCCTGGCTCGAACTCGAGCGGCAGAAGCGGAAAACCTGTACCAGGAGTTGGAACAAATATCCTCACGATCGGCGGATAGAAGACAAGCTATTCAAGAAGTTCAAACGTCGTACAGTACTAAAATGCCAAATATTTTTAAGCTCGCTGCACAGAGGAGAAAAAATTCATTGGAAATAACCTCGCCAAAATACGAGTACATCAAAAACGCAGACGGTCGCTTATTAACAAATGAAAAGGAAATTTGTGACCGGTGGCTTGAATACTGCAAGGAGTTGCTTAACAAACAGTTTGCACGTGATATCGTGCTGATAGCTGGTCTATTCGAGGAGAAAGTTTCGGACTTTTCAATCGAAGAAATAAGTATAGCAATTGGAAAAATGAAGCCGGGGAAAGCGGTGGGACCAGACAGCATTCCATCGGAGTTTTGGTCGAAGATGGAGGGGATCGGCAGCGTTTAGCTATCGAAACTTTTAAATAAATTAAAATGTGGACAACCCATGCCGAATCAATGGAGAAGTAGCTTCTTGGTTCCATTATACAAAGGAAAAGGCGACACTCGAGAATGCAACAACTACCGTTCAATCAAGCTTATGTCACACACAATGAAAATCGTCGAAAGAGTCTTAAACGAACGTCTTCGGCAAATAATAAAGCTCGATAATAGCCAGTGTGGATTTGTTGAAGGAAGATCGACGATGGACGCTATCCAAAGCCTACGAACAATAATGGAAAAGCACCGAGATTCGTCTAAGGATTTACACATGGTATTTATCGACCTCGAGAAAGCATTCGATCGAATGCCTAGGGATCTCATATGGGCCGCGCTGAGGTCTCAAAATGTACCAGAAACGTATGTTAGAATAATACAAGACATGTACGGAAACGTGAAAACCGCGGTTAAAAGCTCTGCTGGACTAACGAGAGAATTTCCAGTTAATGTCGGAGTGCATCAAGGAAGCGTACTTAGCCCTTTCCTCTTTAACGTAGTATTCGACTATCTTTTAAAAGACTGCATGCGCGAAGCAAATGTAACGCCAATTCTCTTCGCTGACGACGCAGTTATACTTAGCGATAACGTCGAAGATTTACAGAACGCCTTAGATTCATGGAGAAATGCGCTAGAGAGAAACAGGTTTAAAATAAGTCGTTCAAAGACGGAGCATTTGACGTGCCCATTTGTGCATCCGTTGCGACCTATTCCGGATATAATGTTAGACGGAATAGTTCTTCCGAAAAGCACTATCTTTAAGTGCTTAGGATCAATCGTTAACATGGAAGCGAAATGTGACGACGACCTAAACCACAGAGTGGGTGTGGGGTGGATGAAGTGGCGGGAAAGTTCGAGAATCTTTTGCGACCGAAAATTGCCACTTAAATTAAAGGGGAAACTCTACACCACGGTTGTAAGACCAGCTCTTATGTTCGGCTCATACTGCTGGACAATGTACGAAGCGTTTAAAAACAAAATGATGGCAGCGGAAATGAAAATGTTAAGGATGTCTAGTGGAGTCACTAAACGCGATTGCATTAGATCTACGCGTATAAGAGGAAGTCTACATATAAAGAATTCGGTAACCGAACAGCTTGAGGCGAATAGAATAAGTTGGTATTGCCACGTTCAAAGAAGATCTGCGGAAAATCCGGTTAAAAAGGCACTATCAACTACGGTCACTCCAACTGTAAGAAAACGAGGTCGCAAAAAGAATTCCTGGATTTCTCAGATGGCAAATGCGCAACAACGTCTGGGGTTAACCACTGAAGCGATCCAGGACCGAGCATTATGTAGACGCGTTCTGCGGTCTGCGACATTAGCCAACCCCATAAGCGCAGCAGCAGCGATGCAGTAAAAATGAGAAACTCGTTACGCATAAGTTCGTTTAACGAGGAAAGGGTTAATAAAAGGATAAGAAGAAGAAGAAGACAAAAATAAACCGATTTGGTTCAGGCGGCCCCGAGTGGGTTTGGAAAAAGAAGGGGCAATAGAAATTCCACTCCAAATTTTGTGGAGGTAACCTTATGCTTTTGGGGTGCATGACCTCTTTTAGTGTTAGCATATGCAAGAGAATCGAAGGATGCATTTCCGCTCAGATGTACGTGGACATTTTGACATCTTGCCTAGAACTAAGTCTACAAAAATGGGATAGATCGATTTCGGATGCTACCTTCCAACACGATAACGATCCGAAACACACGACCAAAGTCACAAAAGATTGTCATGGGCTTGAAGTTCTGGAGTGGCCTCCTCAATCTCCAGATTTAAACCCAATAAAACATCTTTGCGGCGCACTAAAAGGCAGTTGTCTAAGTATGGTTTTGCTGCTAAATCCCTGGACGAATTATGGCCTATGCTCAAATTTAGTAAACTCCATGCCAGGAAGAGTGAAAAGTGTTTTGTCAACTAAAGGAGGCCACACAAAACATTAATACTGTTCTGTACTGACGTCTTTTTTTTAATAAATTGTTTTTGTTTTTTTCAGAGATATGCATTCATCAAACAAATGCGATTTTTTTTAACATTGACGTCCAAGGAGTTTGTTTATTTTTATTTCATAAGAAATACTGGTACTTAATTATTTTATAGGAAAATCGCTTTACTTTGTTACGAGTATCTTTGAAAACATGTGATCAATTATGAGAGTCACTGTATATAAAATCGCCGAGTTTCACAGAACGGCTTACTGTGCTCTGCACAATTTAATCTCGATCAGGAAGAACACAGTCATAAAACATTTTCTGATGTATTGTCTAATCAGAAAGCGAAATCTTTATGATTGCTTCATCTCGCCTTAGCCCCAGTGGTTCAGTTTAAAACTTTATAGTGGCGTTAACCTTCAACCAACAGTCAGAGGACTAGATTTATCAGATTACTTACTTTCTTAAGTGGGAGTTCGGCGTGAACCATAACTAACACGCCTCTCCGGATAGCCTGGTTTTTAGCTTACCGCCTCCAGTTACGTACTCCAAGCCGATGTAGGTCCGCTTCTGCGTGTACGCACCACATAAGGTGAGGTCTTCCTCTACTGCTTAATAGAGCTGGGTTAGACTCTAAGAGTGTGAGCCGGAACATTGGTGTCTTTCACTCTACATGTCTTAGACACCTCAGGCCACCGATAAGCAGTTTTCCTATGCCATCATAACGCTCACAACCTTATACAGAGAAGCTTGAATTGAATTGAATTTAAGGCCTCTGATCTATAAAATTTGCGGAAATAAAATCACGAAAATTAGCAAAAGAATTTAAAGTACGAGTATTACGTAATCCAACAAAATTGTTTAACACTGTAAATATTCGACTTCGTTCCAAAAATTGTTGCAAGTATACTTACGAGATCCGCCTCATAAACCCCGTTTTTGATACATTTTTAACTACCTATAGTTGTCTCACGACTATAATATCCGATATGTACAACATGTACCTATACAGTACAAGGTACTGTAAATTTTTTTGCATAAAAACTATGCTCAATTGGAAAATTTTTGCATTTATAAAACACTTTCACTAAACATATGAAACCCTACGTAGGTACTTATCACTCAGCTATCAGACACTTAATCTTATTCAAACATTTTAGATACAAAGATGATAACTTGAAACTTAAATTTGAAAACACTCCGTAATCTCAAATCAAATAGTTGTCTTATCATCATCCCAAGATAATGTGAAGTATAAAAGTCACTACGACTGTGGCATCCACAACGGTTTTAGTAAGTGATTGCATGCACTGCAAAGATGTTCCCTCGCAAGCTATACATTAATGACACCATCACACAATCGAAACTTCCTGACCCGAAATTTCCTCAATATCGGTTAGATGATTACAGTTATGGGAAAGAAAATGTCCGGGTAATGGCTTTAGTCAAGGATGGTGCCTACCACACAGTGAAGGAGTTCATTGTATCTACGCATCTAAAGCTGGCCACTCATAAGGAGTACTATGAAGGTAGGTTTTTTTCTTTAGTGACATCGCTTACTTAACACTTATCTGTCTTCGATTGTCATTTTAGCTATCAACACTGATATTGTGGGCAGTGATGTTCAAGAGGTCAACATCTTTCTTCACGCCAAGAGAATTGGTTTAACCAGTACGGAGGAGTTTGCTCTAACGCTCACCCAACATTTCTTGGACACGTATCCCATCGTTGTGGAGTCTCATGTTCGTGTGGAAGAGATGCCGTGGGAGCGATTATATGGAGAACATAATCACGCATTTACAGTGACCTCAACAGTAAAACGTTCTTGTGATGTTCTCCGGAAGAGGGATGGTAAATTTGTCGCCTTACCTTTAAAAAATCAACTCTTTCCACTGAATCAATGTTCCCTATAATATGTAGATCCTAATCCTGTTCTAATTGGTGGGATCGAAGGTCTTCGGATAGTGAAAACAGCTCAAGCACCATTTGTTGGTTACATAAAAGCCGGTCTTCATACCGAAGGTGATCAACCGGATCGAGTTTTATGTTCTGATATCATCAGCCAATGGCAATATTCAACTATAAAGGACGTCGACTTCTCGAAAAGTTGGAATCAAATCAAGGACCTTATTGTCAAGGCCTTTGCTGGTGATCCAAAGGTTGGAGTTACAACCACTAGCGTCCAATATATCTCGTACGAGGCAGAAAAATTAATTTTAAAGGAAGTTCCACAGGTAAGACTAGTTCGGCCTGTTCTATTTCTTTTCATTTAATATTCGCAATTGCGTCATCTTTTTAGATATCTAGCGTTTGGGTTTCGTTGCCGAATTATGGACATCCCAACTTTGATTTTAGCCGTTTTGCTGAAATCAAGTCTGGCGTGAAGAATTTGTCGATTTACAAACCTTCGTATCATCCACGTGGTATTGGGTATTCAAAGCTCGACCGTTTGCAATTGGAAGGGAACAAATAAGTTTTCCAATAAAATTAAGATTGTGTGTCTAGTTGTTTTATTTTAAAAGCATTTAATTAGAAAGAAAGTGGCCATGGACTTTTGAAGAGATTGGAATCAAATCGATTTCATAATACTTGGTTCGATCGAGGTCATATTATGTGTGACTGATACGCGACTCAGTCTGGGGACATCTTTAGTGTTTCTCTAGTCAGCAGAAAACATGTTTTACGATCACTAGAGCATCCTTATTGGGCACAATTACCTTCCAACTACTACCACATGGACGTCTTAGGAGTAAACGAAGTAATGTTTTTGAGTAACTTAGAATTTATGGTGCTCTGAAAGCCTGAACTCAGACTCAGAACCTTATGTTTGAACTCAACGCGCAAGCTATGGTTTCGAAGTTTCAGTTCCTATACAAGCAGGCCGAGATCTTTAGGGAAAATTTTCCACAGACGGACAAAGGGTCAAATGTTGCAATTGACGACGAAAATAACAATTCCGGACTTTGCGCCATTGTTTCTCTTACAGCGGCTACAATTTCTTCTGTCAGCGCGATGAAGCATACACAATCCCTCTTCTAGTGTGCGCCTGTTTAGAATGATTCTCCAAAGAATACTGAACTTGGTTGTCAATAAATTGTCAAAAGTGACATTTTGATTTTCTAACTATTGCTATTGAAATGTCGATAACACGCTTCATTGTGATATACTCAGAGCTCTGGTAATATGATGTTTTTCGATTTGCTGCAGTTGACGGAATTGACAATTGAACAATGACAGTGCCGCCGCCATGGTTGGCTAATTACATTTTCCTCTCAAAGATGACCACGAAAAATGCAAAATGGATAACGGCCTTCGGTTATCCACGCAGAACGTTCCGATCGTTCACATTCCTACAAAGCGGATGTCGCTCCCATCCAGAAAGTGGTTCCATCACACTTTGTCGATGACGTCTACCATGATCACTGATTTAGGAAGCAGAAGTAGCATTATTTGAATGTGGGCTTATGCAAACCATCATGAGAATTATATGTATCTGAGTTCACGTCTGTCCGTGGTAAGAAAATGTAGTCTTCATGATGTCAGCTCCGATAATAGGCTAAAGCTATTGACTTCGCGACCGAGCGAAATGTGATCACAGTTCGAACACGTTTCCATAGCATTCACGAAGGGACCTAACAGTTATTCTAGTCAAAAAAAATACCAGATCACTACTATTTGAAAGCAAAACAAAACCCAAAGAAGTGTTGCCAGAAAAAAGAAGAAATATGATGCCAAATGACTGCATTCGCAACACATAATAGTCTGACCTAATCGAGTATCCTAAAACCCCTTTGGCGAAGCAGTCTAAACGATTTTAGAGACACTGAACGAGGTCTGCTAACAAATTCTGTGGCAACGGAGACAGGGAGAATATCGGCTAATTAGACGGGAAATGAAAGAAGCACAGAAGCCTTTAACCGAGGCACAACAGAAGACCAAAGAGGGCAGGAAATTGAAAAGAGCTTCTCAAAAGGAGTCGGAGTCGGCTAAGAATTACAATGGAGAACGTGATTCATAAAAGTCGACGACGACAACACCGATGCTTTTGATGTCAAAAGGTATTTCGACAATGGGACGCGGTGTCATTTCATTTCTTCCAATCATATTTATCTACTTTCTTTGCGCTACAGTCTAGAGTGAATCTGATCCTTGACCAAAAGGCCTCTCCAGCTAGCAAGGTCTTTGCCAGATGCCTAATCGAAGTTGATATAGGTCCTCTTTTATTTGTGTGCACCATATTAGATGAAGTCATCATCTACAGAGCCGTTCCGAAAACTCGTTGGTCGGAGTTGTGCTAAACATTCGTTCAACATGCCTTTAAGTTAGTTTTGTGCATTGCACGTCAATTAGCAAATAACCCCTTAATGTCCATATGCTATGTTTTTTCATAACATTTTTTTCTTAGCCTAAGTATAGAAAATAAGTAATCATAAATAAAATGTAAATTAAGTCGAAAGACATAGATATAAGAATTTAGAGTAGCTTAGAGTGCCTGTGTGGGGCCAGTAAGTTAGTATAATATTGTTAAGTAATTTTAAGCTAGCATTTAAGCATTTTTTGTTAGAATGTAAGAAGTAATGATAAATAAAATAAAATGCACTTAAAACTAAAAAAAAACTAGCAAATAACCCCTCAAAAACAAAGCTGAATTATTATGTCACAAACTGATTAATCGTCAAACAAAAGGTTTATTCGTGGTGGCACTTTGATACCAATTACATCAAAAGCAGTTTTAGTAATTGGTGTTCTATTTGTTTGTATATGATCGTTTGGATATTAAGAAAAACACAAGCAATAAAGATTCTAGCAAACTTTCGCGTTTGAAGCTTTGTGGTGAATTTGCTTGACTCCGTTGTGGCTATGATATCTGCATTCTTGCAGGGTATGATCAGAATCGATGTTGGCTGCTCGGAGAGTTCGGGTATCCTAGAAACGGCTCTCACCCAATCTGATAAAATTAAGCCACAGGTTCACATGAACTTCAGCGCCAAATTTAATAAAGTAAGGTAAGTCTGCGCTGTGCAACGATACTTACTGCGAAGCCTTTTGTTAAAACAATGACAAAACCTTAAATCATTTCCTCCGAACTGTCCGGTTACGTTTCGTTGTTGCAACAAATTCCAGGCACATAGCAAGGGGCCATATCGAGGGTTCTGATAGAATACACATGAGAATAGGATCAAAAGAACGGCAATAGACTATACCTTAATTTAATTTTCCTACTCGAAGTAAAGAAAACTATCTTACGGTATAAACTGCCAATTCCCTTTGAGTCGCACTTAAACACAGAGTTTACTTTTTGCCTCAATTATTGCCTACATGTTCCATTTCAATCTTTCAACTGCCAACGTCCACTTCATATTTCTGCAGACTTACACCTTTCGAAAAGAATTTCTTATATGCAAGCCGAGTTACAATTCGTTTTGTTTTATCAGTTTTTGTCCACTTGTCCCACCATTCACATAAATATAGGAAAAATCTATCTTCGATTCAAAATATTTTTAAAATTTATTATTATACACTTACTACCTACCTATAACACATTTTCCAACCGTACCCCAAGCAATCTATTCATTCACATCCATATCGAAACCAGAAACAACGACCACATCACTTTCTGTCAAACCAGAAACAAAAAAAATGGAAACTGTCAAATCGAATTGGACGCGTCTTGCTTTTGGTTTTGTTTTCACATTTGCTTCATTAGTTTTTAGTTTTTCTTATTTTTATTAATTAAAAAAAAACTCGCATTGACTTATTATGGGTTCAAAGAAACACAAAAAACATAAATCCGAACGCCGAGATAAATACGAAGGTGAGTAGGAGCGCAATTGTGAACCGCACAGCGGGGTAGTGCATCAAGTTTGGCTGTGCGCAGAATTTGCAATTTTTTTCTCTTCTCAATCCATTTCGTTTACAAAAAAAAAATTCTTCCTCTTTAGAATACAGCATGGATCATCGTCCAAGTAGTTTAAAATTAATTCTTAAAGTTGGAAGCAACTCTACGCCAGAATATGGCAACGATTCGCCGGCCTATGGTGCACAGGGTGAGACAGCGGTGAGTACGGTAGCTGGTGTATCGAATTCAGGAACATCTGCAGCTGCGGCTGATGAACAATTGTTTGGAAATCTTGAAGAGTATCCCGAGAAGCATAAAAAATCTAAGAAAAAGAAAAAGAAGAAGGATCGTGAGAAGAAGCACAAGCATCACAAGGAGAAGAGACACAGACATCGTGACGATTCGAGTCAGGATGAGTATAGTTTCGTGGAGGAAAACTCGCAGCCGTTGCCAGAGAATATTTTGTATTACGCCGGAATAACTACGGCAAATAGTCCTTCGTGTAGACCGGTATCGAAACCGATTATACCGAAAAAGATTGAAGAACCAATTAGTTCTCCAATTGGAAGCCCTGCCAAGCTCCCAGAGGTGAGTAAAAACATGGATTTTTTGTTGTTGGTGCTCATTTTTCTATTTTTTTTGCAGGCAATGCAAATTATCATTCCCTCGCCGGGTACTGCCTCAACTCCGGGAACAGCTTCGACACCCGGTAATTCAACCCCAGGTACCGCTTTAACACCGAAGCAGTTGGAAGCACCCAAAACTCCAAGTTCGTCTAGTGAATCAGGTCGTGAGCCACGCTCGTGTGTGCTTAAGTTGAAGCAAAGCAAGTCGCCCTTGA
Organism: Volucella inflata; assembly: GCA_928272305.1. Taxonomy (NCBI): domain Eukaryota; kingdom Metazoa; phylum Arthropoda; class Insecta; order Diptera; family Syrphidae; genus Volucella; species Volucella inflata. Next base: position 96,433,716 of record OV743720.1, read on the forward strand.
CGAAACTTTTAGACCATTTGCTGCGTTCCCTGGAAAAGCGTGATCCACATCAATTTTTCGCTTGGCCAGTCACTGATGACATTGCACCGGGGTACTCCTCCATCATAACTAAGCCTATGGACTTTTCCACAATGCGCCAGAAGATCGAGGACAATGAATACGCCACTCTGGTAGAGTTCTCTGATGATTTCAGATTGATGTGCGAGAATGCCATTCGCTACAATCACGTGGAGACCGTTTATCACAAAGCAGCAAAACGTCTCTTGCAAATGGGTTCGAAGTTACTCCTTCCAGAGAGTCTTATGCGTAGTTTAAAGCCATTGTCCGGGTACATGCGCGAATTAACGGCCAAAGAGCTGGGTTTCGAGTTGATTCACGGAGATTTCAACGACCATCACATGGCCGATTCGGCAGATGAAGGTGCTTCAACTGGTGCTGAGGAACAGACTCAAGCTCAAATTGAAGAGGAGGAGAAACGCCGAGCTTTGCGTTTAGAAAATGAGCCAAAATCTCGCTTTGAGCCATATGTAGATGATTTGACATCCGAAGAGATACTCGCTCAAGTGCAGAATGCCTCGAGAATCGCAAAGAAGAAACTCACAGCCAGGGATAAGGCTCACTCAATGGGATTCCTTCGACAGAACAAAGATGGGACTACTTCTCTGAAGATATTGCTAAAGGACGAAAATGACGGTCCAGAGAAGGTGGTCACTATTGGAGATTTGGTTGGCAAACTGAAAACCGGAACCGGACAGCTGCAAGGTCTGCGAGAAGACAAACGGAACGCAGCGAAATTAGTCAAACCACTTAACTACGGAGCTTTTGCATCGTTTGCTCCGGTTTTTGACTCCAGATTCTCCAATTTGGGCAAGGAAGAGACCGATTTGGTACTGAGGACCTATGGTGACGGAAGTAGTGCCGAATATGCTGAAAGCATTATGCAATTCACAAAGGACAGCAACTATGCAACTGTTCTAGCCAGTGGCCTCTTAGATGTGCTAACTAATGGCGAGCATAGCAAAACAATGGCAGAACTCTACGACATGCAATGTCAGACGTACGAGACCACGGAAATATCAAAATGTTTTCCTGAAACTAAAGAACAAATCGAGGAGGAGTACGAAAAGTACAAAACCACCAAGATCGACTTCAATCGATTGAAATCACTTAACGAGCTTGGCATAGACATGTCCTTCCTGAACGACATGGAATCGGAGACAAAGAACTACGAGCTTACCCGCCGTTTGCAAGAACATCTGAGTAATAATCTCTCATTGATTGATAAGCTACGCAGTACACAACATGAGCGTTTGTCACAGCCATTGCCGAATCACTTGGCTCTGGTCCCACAGCCTGGGCCCGATGAAACTCAACTCGCCCAACAGGTTACACTGCATTTGTCGGACATTTGTAAGAAACTTCCACCGGGTGCCATTGCCGACCCGTATGGCTTGCGGAAAGCAATGGGAATGTCAAATGGTGAGTGTCACAATCTGACCTTCTTCCTTCTTTTTATAACTATTGTCTCATTTCTTTTCAGCTGGCTTACCACCACCACCGACGCCACGTTTAATTGTGCCAGCAATGCTTCAGGAACCGTGTCCACAAATGACTGCCGGCGCTGCCAATGCCGTTCAGCCAGATACAAACAGTGTACCAATGGAAATTGACGAAGACGTGACTAATTCGAATCCAGTTCACACTTCAGTAGATCTCGAGAGTGAGCTTAGGGAGTTCTTGGAGAGCGGACAGTCGTTAACAACGACGAATGATGACAGCAGTAACATTGATCAATTGTTGCTCACCTAACGTGCATGTTGTCAGAGGAAAAAGGATCATTTAACGGTTTTTTTTATCTCGTTACCATCTATAGGTTTAACTTCATTTTATTCTATTCCAGTTTTGTGTTAGAGATTTTCTTTCCTTTTTTTTTTTAATAAAATTGCAAACTAGTATTGTTGGAACTTTAAGGAGTGGAACTTATGCTACGTACTTCTCCCAAGCATCTGCATTACTACTGTGCCACATGTAGAGTGGGCTAAACTACTATATCTTGGTGCCATTATACAGGTCGCTCTACTTTGAATCACCTAGTTAGTGAAGCCAATGATGCTGATGTCTTTGCATTGTAATGATCCAACTACTTTTGTTTCTGTCTTTTTAAGCTTCGGCTCTTCCCTTATTTAGGATTTTATGAAGACATTTGTGGAAAATGTAGTCAATTTGCTCCAGCTGAAGTTTGTAAACTGCCGCTTTTTCTATGTGGAAACTTTGGCAAATGGACGTAATCAATCTGATAAGATCACACCTTGCGACATTTAAAATTTATTCATTTTTCCGTCATGATTCTCGTGCATCCTCAATCGTGCTATGAGTATGTTAAAACCAAACGTACAATTCTCATGCTTGATAAGTTTTGACGGCCTAATAAGTCATCTAGGAAGTCTATCTGCAGTTTTTCCAAAACGATGAAGGCGATGAGCAGATTTTTTTAAAGGCATTTTCGGTAAACTTTAGCCATCATTTAGGTTTATAATATTGCGTTGGGTGTGGAACTCGATGATTTTCATAATTTAAATAGGATTCCCCAGTGGGGTGCTGGTGATATAGTGTAGGCACTGAGAGATATCAACCTGACGATATCCCGTGTTGCAACTGTTTTCTGAAAACCAATTGTGCTTATAATACCTCCACGTGATAACCGTCTGGTACTGGTCGGTGTCCGTCAAGACCCGACCTCCTAACCTTATAAGCGTCAGTGCTTACCAACAGACAAAAATATCAGCACTTTAAACGGGGCAGCGGTGAAGTAAAATCCCGGAACTAACGAGACCTTATCCGAGCTACTCCGACATATTTGGTACTCAGACCCGTAAGGATCTCCGCGACTAAGTCAAGGTATTGGAAAAGTGATTATGGGGATGAGCCATGGGTTACTGGCTTCGGTCTAACCGACTCCTTATCCTAGGGGAGAACTGTTGCTCCAAGTTGGGGGTTGTGCCAGCGAGCTAGCTGTCCGGCCATGGAAAAAAGATGAACGTTACGAAGCAACAACAATCCTCGGATACGGACGGATCTATTATTGACAACCCATGCAAACAACGAACTTCGGATATGCACGTGGAATATAAGGTCCCTTAACAGGCCATGCGCAGCTGAACAACTAGCGGACGCCCTAGACTGCCGCGCAGCTCACATTACCGCAATCCAAAACAATGGGCCAGACAAAAAGAGGATGAAAAACTGTGATATCTACTATGGCGATTATTATCGACGCCGAAAGCAGCTCCTTTTTTGGAAGCGAACTTGTTGTTGGAGGCAGACTTAGGAAAAAAAGTCTTGTGTTTCCGACCTGTGAACGAACGACTGCTAGCAATCCGTATTAAGGCTAAAGTTGCCAACCTTATATGCGCGCACAGAAGAAAAAGATGACGATTGCTGCTACGAGCTCTTAAACAGGACCTACGACCAAGAGAGGGCATCTTTCGTAGTACTGTCGGAAGATATGGCCTGCACGACACCTCCTCCGATAACGGATTCAGGCTAATCGACTTTGCGGGGGGCGAAACTTTGTCGTAACAAGCACGCGGTTCCCACATCTCGATATTCACAAGGGGACTTGGAGAAATCCTGACCAATCAACCGTCAACCAGGTTGACCACATTGCAATCGACGCTAGACACTCCGCCAGTATTATGTATGTCTGAACGTTCCGAGGAGCCAACATCGAATCAGACAGTTACCTTTTTATGGCCAAGGTACCGTTGCGGTATCCCGTATAGCGCCAAGGTAAGCTTATGCTGTAAAGAATTTAGACATCAGACAAGTCCTTTTTCGATGAAGTCGCTTAAAAGGTCTTCTGCCGCCAGCATCAAGCATTGAAGCCCTTTGGTAACGCTGCCAAAAAGTTATCAGAGATGCCGCTTCTGATATGTTGGGTTTCCCTCTTCCAACACAATGATGATGATGAATCCCAACAGGCACATGCAACTTAGCTAGATTCATTTAAAGCGGCGCTGCATAGAAGGAATAGAGCTGCTCATGAGCAGGAGAGGAGAGACGAAAACCGTCTTCTCAGGAGGAAAAAGAGCATGACAAGGGCGCAGTCGGGGAAATTGAGAGATGCTACTCCAGTAATGGTTTTACCAAGAGGTAAAAAAAAACATGCCCTAGTCACAAACCCCGAGCCCCCGGAAGTAATACTGTCTTTACTCAAAGTCATGCTTTAAATATGATCGTTACTACGACCTGCTCATCCTGACTCGGTTGCATATAACTGGCGAATTATCGGCCTCAAACTGAAGCGAAATCTTTCCTTTATTTTTGAGTTGATCTTCATCCAAGGGTTTAATCTGGAGTTGTAGTCAGTAGCTCTTTAAATGTTCCGTAGACGATTCTACCATCACACGCATTTGTTACGTCTCTCATAATAACATAGGTTGATGTCAGGCTTTCGATTCTACGATTACTCTCCAGGTATCCTCAGACAGCCACCACGGCTTTCCTTCTTCTGATTTTCAGTCGATGCCTTGGTTTTCAGAAGCTAAATCATTTTTTCTGTCGTCCCCTACATTTTTCTGTCTCAAACAACTTTGCGTAAGGTAAAATATTTTGCTCAAACATGGTGCCTCCTATAACAAAGCGTGCCTTCCTGTGTTTTAAGAAGCCCTATCACCTCTGATGATGTTTTCCTTAAGTACTGCGTCTAAATGTCTAAATTATATCTATTTAACTCACGTTCAAAACGCGAACAATGTTTAAGTTCCAGAATTTTATCTTAGTCCGAGTATAATAGGCAAAAATTCTGCTTTGATCAGTCCTTATTCTAGGCGTGCAGTCCGTTTCGGTTGCCTTTGAGTTTCACTTATGCAGATTAACAGCTAATGTGACTAAAGAACGCGTGCTCGTGCGTAGTTTGTGCAGAGACCACACAGCGTAGTTAAGGTCAGCACTTTATCACAATCGCGAATATTCCAATATGTATTTATCCAAGCCATGTTTTAAACACTTAACATAGTATTGTCGCGACCACACAGTTTCCCAGTTCGCCCAAGAATTATCGCCTGCGATAAATAAAATCGAATGATCTACCTTGGTTACTTAAATTTGGAATTGACATATTTCTGTTACGGAACATTTAGACTTTCAACATTGTTTTGTGGAGTAACATTATTTCCCTTTATTTTCCAAATATCTAACGTAATCGGTATCGATTTGGATATTCAGCTTTGCAAATTAACATGCAAAGTTTGTAGTGTAAAACTTAATCTAAGAAGGTGTGTCTTACTAGGTGGGGTAAAAAGTAACCTCCTTGACCGCCAGAATGCGCTGCTACTGCAGAAAAGGTTATGGTGCCTTGAAGTCCGTTCATATTAAGGCAGACATGCCAAATTTCAGTGCGATACTGTCTTTAGTTTTGTTTTGACAGCTGATTGGTGTTGACGTGTTTGGCATCATGTTGAGTATGGACAAAAACGATTTTCGTTCTCTCATACAACATTATTTTTTGAGAGGCAAAACGGCGAAGGAAACAAAAGAAAAGTTGGATAAATATTATGGCACTAATGCTCCGTCAGATTACACCGTCAAATATTAGTTTCGAGAGTTTCGTGGTGGCCACAACTCCACTACCGATCAAGTCCGCAGCGGCAGGCCCTCCGATCGCAACCACGGCTAAAATCAATGACTTACAGCTCCAATTGCTGTCGCATCCACCGTATTCGCCGGATTTGGCTCCCTCGGACTATTATCTCTTCCCAAACCTCAAAAGATGGCTCATCAATAAAAAATTCAGCTCAACCGAGGAAATCATCGACGCCACGGAGGAGTATTTTGCAGACCTTCCGGAAAATTACTTTTCGGACGGGATCAAGAAGTTGGAAAATCGCTGGAATAAGTGTATAAACCTAAAAGGGGACTATATTGAATAAAATAAAAAAACATTTAAAAAAAAATTTTTTTTTCATTCCCAAGGAGGTTACTTTTCACCCCACCTAGTACAAGTTTTCTCCTGCTTAAACTACATGGGAATATGGGGAATCTTACTCAATACAGGGTAAATGCTTTAGTGGATATGTTTTATTACAACTATTGGTCTAGGGATCTACTTCCGCTTTCTAGACATGCATTTAGAGAGCCATGCGTATACTTGTTCAAGTAAGTATTGTATGTACCTGCTGATTGCGATGCTGATTTAACCCATAATTTAAGCAGTTGGTAATTACATGTTTCTCACAAACTCTCACTTAACGATCTTCTTCTAATGAGCCTAAGACGATACGCGGGAAAAACTTTAACATTTGACCGGCTCTCTTAACTACTATAGGTATTCCTATAATTGAATGTCTAACGTAATTATAGATCAAACAAAATTACTTGTTCAAGTCAACAACCAGCGTTGTGACTTTTACTACTCTGGAACCAGACTTACTCCTCTGAAATAGTTGAATACCATTTGAAAGAAGTGGTCTCTGGTAAAACACGCAGCGCCGACCGTCTCTTGACCCTGGTCTCATGGACATGTATGTAAAAAGGCGAAATAACTCTTGTAAACTCTTCAAAGTGGAATTTTGTAATGGTTTCGGCCCGATGACTTTAAAGCCAAACTAGGATGTGAAGCGAGTACCTTCTCTTGAAGACAAACGCGTAAAATTTCGACCTCCAATAGAAAAACTTGCATTTGTTTTCCAGTTGAGTACGCGCAATACGGATGCTAATAGACGTTGTTCCAAGTAATCGGTTGAATTACGAATTACATATGCGTTTTAATATTGACTGCCAAGGTTAAGCTATTTCGCGAATTTAAAAATTTTCTAAACGCTGAATTAACTCTCTTGTTTGTGTCCCATATCATGGGAATTAAGGTCGCCAATTAACTTGCTACGTAAACTTCAAGGAAAGGTTTCTCGGGTCTAGAACTTGCAGCGTGGTTTTACATTTTAATTTGGAGTTGGGTTTCTGCGAGCTTAATTGCAGATCGCGTTTACTGTTCAAGGCTGACCGATGTTCCTGAAAGGTTAGTGATTTGTTTGCTGTTCCAGGGTAGGAACAACTGCTTATAAGCATCATAACAGGACGCTACGCTTTTCCTAAGAACTTAAACATGCTCAGTAAAAGTGGCAACACATCCTGTGACGCTTCTAGTGAAAGTGATGACGACAAAGCAAAACACTTGCTCTGAGATCATGGATGTCACTGAAACATTTAAACATTTCTCTACGAAAAACTGGGGAATTTCAGTGTACAATGGCCTAGCCCCTTTGACGCTCTGTATCATCAAAATGTTACTAATTGTTCTAGAAATTGTTAAATAAAAGCAAGGAATGTTCTAAAACTAACGAAAATCTACTCCCCAAATCTACTCCCCACTTTTCCAGAATTTCCACCTCACATGTCGAGAAGTAGTCAACACTGTCACTAAGTGGGCTAATACAAATCTAAATAACAAACGTCAGTTGCTGTGATACAATAGATATAAATCTATCTACATCTTTGCAGAGAAAGTTGTTTCTATAAGCACTCGTAAGTAAAATGATGACAAAATCTTCTACATTTCTTTTATTCTGCGTTGCAGGAATTCTCTGTGTTCAAACTGAGGAGATACCGTCTACCAATCCTAACACGAATATTGCAGCAATGGAAGAACATCAAGTTGTTCCCGATGTTATATCTGTGGCACCATCAAAGGTTCTTTCGGTTAACTATCCCAGTGGTGTTTCGGTTAATCGGGGTAATGTTCTAACGCCTACACAGGTGAAGGATCAACCAACAGTCGAATGGGCAGCTGAGTCCGGAGCTTTCTATACTCTCTGCATGACCGATCCAGATGCTCCAAGTCGTAAAAACCCCAAGTTTCGTGAATGGCACCATTGGTTGGTGGGTAATATTCCTGGTAACGACATTAAACAGGGTGAAGAACTGTCAGCTTATATTGGATCTGGACCACCCCAAGCAACCGGTCTGCATCGATACGTGTTTTTGGTATTTAAACAAAGTGGCAAATTGACTTTTAGTGAGAAAAAGTTGCCGAACAACAGCGGAAGTGGCAGAGGAAATTTTCAAACAAGGAAATTTGCCGAAAAGTACAATCTGGGCAATCCAGTTGCTGGTAATTTTTATCAAGCCGAATATGATGATTATGTTCCGACATTGTATGAACAGTTAAAGGCATAAGCAATTACAAAATTAATGAGATGATCTAAACCATTCGTTTTAGTGTTTGTTTATTTGTGGAAAAAGGAAAGCAACAGCTATTTGTACCGATATATAAATAAAGTTTTTTGTCAGGAAGCCAATGTGTGTTTCTATGTTTCTGTTTTCCAATAACAATCAATGGCGGTTCGTAGGGTAGTCTATCGGTCTTAAGAAGCCTTAAAGCTTACGACTTAGTACGAAAAGGTGTATAGACTGAATAATTATAAAACAAAAAATTAATTGCAAACTTCCTTAGTTTAGACAGAGTTATGGTAAAATTCCCAACTCCTTCCTTAATCTCATTTAGATAGAATCTCTTGAATTACTTTTCAGAATTCTTATTTTACTTTAAGTTAGGCTAATCGGATCAAATCCGTTTTTTAACAGATTTCTCCATTTACCGCACAATCGTAATATCGCAAGTTGGCTAATGACGATCTTTAAGAGCGCACAACAATGAGGTTATTTGTTGCGTTTGGTATGACTTCGGAGGCACACCGTGCCGCACCGCTTGTTCGTTCATTCGTCGATTGATTTTTGATGAAATGTATATATTTTTCTCTAATTTCATTTACCATTAAACCCATATCCGAATCTCCTTCAACAACCGCTCGCTGATTTCTTCGCCGTCAATCTCTTCGGCATATGCTAGCAGTTGTTCAGGGTTTTTGAATATATTGCCTATGGAATAGGTCTAGGTCACGTAGCGCGAGGCCGTAAAATTCCTTTTTGACATGAAATACGAGTACCCCGTTTGAATTATTACCGGCTTTTATAATTTTTATAAAGAACGGGAGTATACTAAAGTAGAAGTTAAAGACCTACTTACTTACTTTAGATGGCACTAGTGTCCGGGGTGAACCTGAGTCTCAGTCAACAAAAGTCTCCAGCCAACTCGATCCTTCGTTAGGTGCCTCCGGTTTCGCGCGCTGAGGTTCCCTTCCACTTGCGTGCGCACCTGGATCGGTTTCTTCATCTCCTGCGCAGCGATCCGGGGCCGGGCTCGAAGAATTTCGCCTTTTGATAACGCGCGTGCCTCGGCCCTATAGAACAGGAATAGGATTTTAAAGGTCTTATATAGGTCTCCCTTCTTCGAGGGAGGGTTTTGCTAGCCAGTTGCCTTCTTACCCCAAAGAAGCAGCGATTGGCAAGAATTATTCCCCGTTTGATCTCAGCGTTGGTGTCGTGAAGTGATAGCGGAATCTGGATAGAAAAGTCCTTAACTGCCTCAAAGAATTTTCTGTAGAAATTGATGTTTTGTCGGTGTTTGATGACCTTTTTGATTGACAACATAAACTTGGTCTTGGATTCGTTGACCGCTAAGGCCATCTCCATCGTCATCCTGCACCGAACAACGAGTTTGACAGCGATGGCATAACTAGACACTGTCATACGCGGCCTTAAATTCGATAAAAAGGTGGTGTATGAATACTTGGGCGATGGTGGACTTTCCCGGCCTGAAGCCACACTGATATGAACAACTCAGGTTGTTGATGCACAGCTTTAGGGGTTCACACAATACGGCAGATAAGATCTTCTAGGCGATGTTAAGGAGACTGATGCCTCTGTAATTGGCGCAGTTCAGAGGATCTCCTTTTTTGAGAATCGGAAAAAAAATGCTGAGGTTCCATTCATCGGGCATACTTTCGTCCGACCATATTTTACAGATGAGTTGGTGTATGCTCCTTACCAAGTCATCGCCTGCCGCTTTGAAAAACTCGGCAGTCAGGCCATCCGCTCCAGCAGCTTTGTTGGACTTAAGCTTCGATATAGCTATCTTCACTTCATCCAGGTCGGTTGTGAAATTGTTGGTCATCATCGTCCAGGTTGAAAGGTTGATTCTGCCTGACAGCGGTATTTGGTCCTTTATCGCCGTTATACAGTCTGCAGAAATGATCTTTCCAATTCCTCAGCATCGACTGCGGTTCTACTACGATGTTCCCTTGTTCATCTCTACAGGCTTCGGTTCGGGGTTGTTTCCGTGGCATGTTATTTTTACCTTTTGGTAAAACTACCGAACCTCATTCCTGGAGTAGCATCTCTCAATTTCCTCGATCGCGCGCTTCGCATGCTCTTTCTTCTTCCACCTGAGAAGCCTGTGTTCGTCTCTCCTCTTGTGCTTATAGAACTCGTGAGCAGCTCTAGTATTTTTTACAGAGCCGCATTGCGTGCTTTTTGCTTAGGTGCATGTGCTAGCCGGCATTCGTCATCAACTCAGGGGTTTTGTGTGGTGGTCGAGTGAAGCCCAGCACATTGGAAGCGGCATCTCTGATGGCCTACTGGCAGTGTTACCACTGGTCTTCGATGCTTGGTGCTGGCGGCAAGGGACCTCTCTTTAGATTAAGGGAAACTCGATCGGAAAGTAACTTGACGATCTCTTGCCGTTTTAGCCGTCTGACGTCGAAATTCCTCACAATTGCGTGCTATTGTTGGAGCAATTAATGCATCAAAAATCAAGAGAGCATAAAATCGAGAAGTTATCAGATATGTTTTGTACAGTGAGTCAAACAGCAAACAAATAAAAATTAATTGAAGAAAGAAAAACAATAAATTGAATAATAATAAAACAAAAATAAATATACGAGGGCGGGTCAATAAGTCCGTGACTTTTGGATTAAAACACAGATTTTTTGATAAAAAAATAATTTTATTTTTCTACGTAGTCTCCCTTGAGCTCTATACACTTTGTCCAACGCTTCTCCAATTTTTTTATCCCTTCCAAAAAAAAATGATTTGTCGAGGTCCTCAAAATAGGCCTTTGTTTGCGAGATGACTTCATCATTGGAGTCAAATCTTTTTCCACCAAGCCATTTCTTCAGGTTTGGGAACAAGAAGTAGTCGCTCGGAGCCAAATCTGGAGAATAGGGTGGATGAGGCAGCAATTCATAGCCCAATTCATGGATTTTTGCCATGGCAACTGCACATGTGTGCACCCTTGCATTGTCTTGGTGGAAAAGAACTTTTTTCTTGGCCAAATGAGGTCGTTTTTTTTTTCAAATCGTCATTGAATCGGTCCAATAAGTTGGCATAATATTCCCCATTGATTGTTCTTCCCTTTTGAAGGTAGTCAATGTGGATTATCCCGCGTGCATCCCAAAAAACAGTCGCCATAACTTTATTGGCTGACAAACCCACCTTGGCCTTCTTTGGCGCCGATTCACCCTTAGAAACCCACTGTTTTGACTGTTGTTTGTTCTCTGGTGTGTTGTGATGGATCCATGTTTCGTCCACGGTTACAAAACGGCGCAAAAACTCCTCCATATTGCGATTAAACAACGCCAAACCTTCCTGTGAAGTTGTTACACGATTGCGTTTGTGGTCGACTGTGAGCAAACGCGGCACCCATCTTGCGGAAAGCTTTCTCATGCCCAAGTGATCATTCAAAATTGAAACCACTGAGCCATGCGAGATCCCTACGGCTTCCACAATCTCTCGCACTTTCAATCTTTGGTCGGCCAACACCATATCGTGAATTTTTTCGATTGTTTCGGGTGTAGAGACCTCAACTGGGCGTCCAGGACGTTCGGCATCTTCAGTGCTTGTACGGCCACAACGAAATTCAGTAAACCACTTTTTTACCATTGAAATCGATGGTGCAGAGTCCCCATAGTATTTATCAAGCTTAGCCTTGGTCTCGGTAATGGTTTTTTTTCGCAAGAAATAATGCTTAATAAGCACACGAAATTCACTTTTTTCCATTTTCTCCTCAAATTAGTGAGTAGTCTGATAAAAATAGCTGTCAAACACAAACTAACTGACGCAGCAAGTTTAAATTTTGACAGGAGTCAACTAACAGATGCCTGTTGACAGGAGCAGTGTTGCTGTTTCAGTAAAGAGGTCAGAAATTCAAAAAGTCACGGACTTATTGACCCGCCCTCGTACATTTGTTTCTAAACTTATATCTACTTATACCTAAAATTTATTCAAATAAGAATTTTATTTTAAGTGAAATAGATTGGAACTTCTAAGCAAGCATTATCGGCCAACACAGGGATAGATGAAAAACACAATTACTTTTTTTTATAAAATATGTTTCTTGTTTATTTAATCTGTTAAGAGTCTAATACCTAGTGCTTACATACATTTATATTAAACTTTGCTGCATTAAATAATAGAATTAAAAAACAAACAAAAAAATAACATATTAAATAGTTTGCTCATCACCAAGTGAATTGTTTGTGATACTCGTTGAAACAATACACTTCTTTGATTTTACTTAAATGTTACAATGAGGTATTCTGCAATTTTACGTTTATTTTTTCTTTCGTTTTTATTGTTAATTTTAATTCAAAAATTTTGTTAGTAACAATTTCGTTTGCTTAAAATTAAATATATAGATTAAGTATGTATATGTGAATTTTACTTATTATATTAAAATCTTATAACAGTTTGTAGAAAAAATATATATTTTTTTTAAATTGGAAAGAAAAATTAAGAAAAGAAAAATACTTGGCTGCTATTTAAGAAAGGGAATCTACTTTACTCTGTTTGGTAAAAATAAAACGTTAAACTGTGTACTGAAAGGGAAAAGAGGGATTTAAATATCAAACTAAATTCTTTTTTTATCGAATTGATTTATGATCGTCTATAGAAAGACAAGCTTCTATTGTACTGTTGTACGACGAATTTCGTTCAATAAAGCTTTACTCAATCGCAGAACTTCTTGTGTGATTGAATTTCTTCTTCTCTATACCTAACGGAGAGGGGAGGCACTTCACACAACACTTTAATTAACTTTTTTTTAAACACTTAAAATATAAGAATTTTATTATTATTATTATTTTTTGTTGTTATTATTATAAAGTTTCGTAATTTAAATTTAAGTTCGTAAGGCAGTTTATATTACACATTTCTATGCACTTGAATACATACATATATTTACATATAAAAAAAGGCAATAATTTTTTTTTTTTATTGATTAAAAGTTTAGAAAATAGATAGATACTTAACATTAGGGGAGTCAACAAAAAATAACGATCAATTTAAGTAATTTGTTTCTCATTACACATAAGTACAACTTTAAGTAGAATAAATTAAGCTCAACTAAATAAATCTGGACAGACTATACATACGTATATGTAAGTATAAAAGATTGCGAGTTAATTTTGTTGTTCGTTTTCATGTTGAAACATAATAGAATGGGATAACAAAAAGGTCTCAATTCTATGACTACAATTACAGAAATAACAAAAAAGTAAAAACAAAATAATTGATAACAGATTATTGTAATAAATTTAACTATTTAATGTTATCTTTTGGATGGTTCTATGGCAAATATTTGTTAAGTTTGGAATTGGAATTGGAATTGAAATATGTATCTATCAACAGCTTTAGTTATTTATCGCAGTTTAATTGATTGATTGAGAATTCGAAATTTTGTTATGTTAATTTCCTTTTCTAAATTTAGACAAGATTTGCATCTTTAGCCATGCTGTAGAAGGATGAATTTTTGTCTTGTAAAAGATTTGTAGGCGAGTCAAATTCGATGATTTCTCCTTTGTCCAAAACGATGACTTTATCGGAATCCAAAATTGTATTTAAACGATGGGCAATAGTCAGTACGGTGCAGTCCTTGAACTCGGATCGGATTGTTTTCTGGAAAATAAAAACGTGTCTTTAGTTAGTTGTTGAATTGAGTTTTTTTAAGTTGAGTTAATGCTGTTAAATAATATCATTCGCCTTGCCATTTGTCGACATAAATGAACAAAAAAAATGCTTATAGGGAACCCTACAAACTTGTCAATATCGCTAATCTTTATAATGCAGAGAACCTCAAAAGTTTTAGCTGTCTTGAGACTGCATTTTGATGCAGATTAAAGAAGGGCAGCTACATGTAAGGTGTGCAAAATTTCATCCGCAGCTTCCGCAGGAATCATTACGAGGAATATACGAGGGCTATTCCAAAATCAACCTCCGATGTGTTACAATTCATTACATACGTGCACTTCGGTTAAGTGTTTCTACATGTCGCAACCAGTACATTATTCTCTAATAATATGCCAAGTTTCGACCATTTTCGTTCGGTATTTTTCCAATAGTTGCCGTTTTAACATAGAGAATACAATTTTATCTCCCGCCGCCTGTGAGGTACGAAGTGTAATTCGTTTTTTGCATTTCTCAAAGGTGAAGAATTTTTACAGCAAATTGTGACTGGAGATGAGACTTGGGTCCAGTATGTAAACTTAGAAAGCAATGAACAGTCAAAGCAATGGATGCACACTCATTCCCCAAACAAGCCAAAAAAATTCAAACAAACTTTTTCCTATCGAAAAATGATGGCCAGTTTTTTGGGACAGTAAAGGCATATTGTTGACCGAGTTTATGTAACCTGGAAACATAATAAATGCAGCGGTTTACTGTGAAACTCTACGTAAATTGAGAAGAGCAATCCAGAACAAAAGACTAGGAATGCTTACCAAGGTGTGGGGCTTCTGCATGACAATGCACGACCACACACTACTGCACGAACAAAAACTTTAGTGGAGGAGTTCAATTGGGATATTTTTGATCACCCTCCCTACAGTCCTGATTTGGCACCAAGTGATTATCACCTTTTCCCAAAATTGAAATCATACATTGCATCTCAACATTTTGGAAGTAATGTGGAACTTATGAACGGTGTGAATCAATGCCTCGACGCACTGGCGTATACAAAAGCTCGTCCCATGTTACCAAAAATGTATAGATTTAAACGGAGACTATGTAGAAAAATAATTTAGATGTTAATAAAACTATTTTATGCAAAAAATTAATGTTTTCGTTTTTTTTTTAAAAAATATTTTTCACTTCGGAGGTTGGTTTTGGAATAGCCCTCGTACAAACATTGCCCTTATCTTCCAATAGCACAGTGTTTATTTTTATAATAATCATCCGCTAGAGTTATTTAGTGTATCTTTGCACAAAGCGGGGTAGTTAAGGAGGCCCCTCGAAAACGCATACGGTTGTAAAAATGGGGATGGACTCACCGAGAACGGATTAGTGCAGTCTCCATTCGCTTTTCCAAGAAATTATGTGTTTGAAGTCTACCTTGAAATCAATTTTAGTAAGTTGAAAATCAGTTAATTAACGGAAGCCGTGATGCAATACAAGAACTTCCTGAGTGTCTCTCTGTATAAGGACAAAGTCAGCAGAAAGTTGTCGATTACGAATAACAAAAAGAATCGCAAGGCAAACTACACTTATGTACCTAGTCAAGTCATAATTACTGGTACATAAATCCCGTATTAAAGGGGATGGCTTGCTCTACTCGACACTCAAATATTGAGTCGTTGAAGCGAGCCCTTGTCCGTGCAGTGGACAATTTACCCATGCATGAAGTGCGTCTCGCAATCGATGAGGGGCCACATCGTCTTAAGTCGTGCTGGAAGGCAAATGGAAGTCATTTCGATTTTTAACCATTGAATAACCCAATAAAAAACAAAAAAATATTGTTTAAATATTAATTCGTTTTTATTTGGCGCTGATTTTTCAGTGTACCAGTATTTATGACTTGACTAGGTAATCAATGTAAAGAATACATCCGAATAAAGCTGAAGAGATGATTAAATTTACACGTTTAATCTTGTTATCACCACTGGTTTCCATCTGCATGTTTGTATAAATTTGTGGAATGTATTTGAAATACGCGTATGATCTACGACAAAGATCGGAAATCATAGAGGTTGTCAAAGTGGAAAATTATAAGAGAGAAACGGGTTAACTTGTGCGAAACCTAAACACATCTTGACATCAAAAATAATCATTGAAGCTTGATCCCGAAAAATTTCAAATAAAATTCGAGTTATTGGTTTCCCTTGACCAAGAGCCAAATAGGAGACAACGCAAGGTCAATACCCTCCACCACGCCAGAAGAAGTACTATAAAAACTAAAATTGATGTAGAAAGCCTCTTTTAATTATATATCATTTTCTAATCAAAACTCCAAAAACTTGGCGACACTGACACAATAAAGCTCAAAAGACCACGTCTGCTTTGCTGAAGTCCCGATTACAGCATGGAAGAAGATTTTGAAGAACCACAATCGAAAACAATTTCGCTCACCTACGCGACAAAAGGTCATGCAAGTATCATTTGACCAATCGACCTGATATGCTGTTTAACATAACCTTGCAGGCCAGTATAAGAAGCAAAATATTTCTTGAGTCTTTAGAATGGTACAAAACAGAAACACTACGTACAACCTACCAACGAAAATTTAAACTGCATAAACCAAATTCATTTAGAAAAAAACGCAAAGCACTTCTATTTCGTTAACTTTTGATAAAAATATGTTTTATAACTTACCTGGATCAGATCATCTGTTTCCAAATCAACAGCAGCTGTAGCTTCGTCCAAGACCAAGACCTTGGTTTTCCTTAACAGAGCACGAGCCAGGCACACTAATTGCCGTTGTCCAACTGATAAATTTTCCCCACCTTCGCTAATCTCATGATTCAAACCAGCAGTCATGCCTTTAACAAATGTTTTCAAATGTGCCAATTCTAGTGCTTTCCAAATTTCATCATCGCTATTCGTTTGGAAAGGATCCAAATTCATACGCAACGATCCTGAGAACAAAACGGGATCTTGTGGAATGATTGTTAGTCTTGAACGCAACATATGTAGACCAAGAGCAGAGATCTCAACATCATCGATAAGTATGCGACCACTAGCAGCTTCAATAATTCTGCAAAACAAAAATACATTCATTTTTTATAAAAGTTTTTAGACAAACATCTTGAACAAACCTGAACAAGGACAAAGTAAGACTGGATTTACCAGCTCCAGTACGTCCAACAATGCCAACTTTCTCTCCGCCTGCAACATCAAAGTTAACACCTTTCAATACCAAATCCAATCCCTCCCTATAGCGAACTTTAAAGTTTTCGAATATAACACGGCCAACCTGAGGCCAATCTCTTGGAGTCTTAACACCTTCAATTACCCAAGGTGCTTCCTGTTTAGTTTCACCGTATTCCTTAATACGTTCTACAGCCACAATATTAGTCTCAATATCGGATGTCATGCGCACCAACCAATTAAGGGTTTGTGTCACTTGAAGGGCATAACTCACAGACAAACCAACCAAACCAGGATTGGATTGACCACCCAAAACGGCAAAAAGTGCGGCAAATAAGATGATCAAATTACCAACCATCTCAAGGCGAATAGCCAGCCAACGATTAGCAATAATACTGGGATATTTGCAAACTTGATTCGTATCCACGCGCTCATCGGATTCATCAATAAATCTATTCAAAACATACACATGATAAATCTGTCATTGGTTTTTTTGCTTTTTTGAGCTTACCTCGTTCCAACGTTGTAGGCACGAATAGTTGACACTCCGGTAACAGTTTCACTGAAGTGCGAATAAATTGGAGATCTCGACACAGATTCCAGACGCATCAATTGTCTCGATGTGGCAACGTAGAAACGTTGAGCAAAATAGTAAATAAAACCAATCGGCACAATGGCTGCCAAGAAGATTGGTGTTGATATACTAATCACAACAATAGTGGCTAGCACCTAGTACCATTATGTGAATAAAACAAATAAAAAATTTACCGTTAACGCATGTCTTCAATTAAAAACGACAATTATATATAAAACTATAATAATAATAATAATGAAAAGGGTTATATGTTGTATTGCTTTTACTTGATTAAAATTAATATTAAAATTTTTATATTTAAAAGTAAAATTTTTATATAAATTAAAATTGGGGAAAAAAATAAAAATATAATTAATAAATTGATTCATGTAAAAATGTGATTTAAAATTTAAATTAACAAATAAATAACGTAATACAAAATAAAAAAGAAAAATAAATAAAAAATAAAAACAATGGAAAGAAAATTTTGAAATTTATGTAGAACACCAGAGCATGGTAAGGGAGAAGGGAATGAATAATTATTCTATCTCGTAGAGACACCGTATTTTATTCTACGTAAAAACTCACACTTGGATCTCGAGATTGCTTAGGATTTAGACTTAGACTTACGGCATTAGTATATTTTATCGAAGAGGATTAGATTAGTATGTGTAGGTTGGTTAGTGCAAACAATGAGATACAAGTAAAATTTACATTTCATTAAGACCTCCCTAACGATTTAAGGCAAAGTTTCATTAAACAAAATTCTTTCTTTATTTGTGCCGGAAATTTAGTTAAATCCAGCTTTTTTTAAAGTCAATTAAAGAAAAATTGGAATGTTTGTGCATGCAGAAAAAATTAATCAGTAACCAAGAAGCATTTGATTGAACTAAGAACGTGTTGCTATAAAATAAAGAAATTTAAATTTTACTAAAAAAGCACACTTATCAACTTTTCGTGGAATTTTAACTTCTAAAGTAACAAAAAAAACATATAATCGAGTTTGAATTTAGTGGAACATTCCTCAAAAAATAGCAAGATGTTTGTGGGGACCATTTTAGTACTTTCAAAACAGCTTTTCCTATGTGATAAGGTTATTACCTAGTTCAAAGTGAAGTACAATAATATGAAAACCTGACCGACCACGACAAAACTAAGCCAAAGAAAAGGCAGAGACATCTAAGCAATTAAGTGTTTAGAACACCTTTAGAAAAAGCCCTTTACATCAGCGGCTTACTACAACGACTTTGGCATTGAAAACCAGAATTGTGTTCTACAGTGTGTGTTTTTTTTTTCAATATGGCAACATTGAGATAGCTGACAGTTGATTTGATACCATATTTTTAGTGAGTTTGGGAAAACATCAATCAGACTTGCGCCCGATCAACATTTACAAATTTTGGGTTTTGCTTCCAAATTCATTGTTATGTACAAAATGTTTATAGGGCGCTACGATAATTTAACGGCCAACATGGTCAAGGAAGTGAGTCGCCGATTTTTCAGTACATTTACATTTACTTGGACTGCAAGCCATTAACAAGATTGCGGATGAAAATATCTGCGCCGTTGAAGGCAGTAATGAGGAAAATGCTTATTTATCAAGTGCAAGAATATGGCCTGTGTTTATCGAAATTGTGAAAGATTTTACGAAAGGGTCTTGCTTGCAAGATTCAATTTGTTGTAAGAACTGAAAGCGAGGTGATCATCGTTTGAGTCATCACGTTGTTGTTTGGCTGCTTAACCAGTTGGAAGTCGATCCACTTTTTTACCGATAAGGCTAACTCAGTTGCTTTGTGAGAAGCGGCTACCAATTTACACTAAGAAATGTACTGTTTAGTGTGGTTCATGATCTGAAGGCATCATCGGGCGGAACCTTTTCAAAAATGAAAAAAATTAGAAATGTTTCTGTCAACAGAGCTCGGTACCAAGCCATTATCAACAATTTTTTGCTTCCAGTTTGATAAGCAGGTCATCTGATTTTAGTTAGGTGGTGCCACCCGCTATACTGATGGCAAACCCATCGAGTTATTATAGCAAGTGTTCGCTGACATCGTTATCTTCAGAAATAGGCCTGTAGCCTGGCCGCTTGCCATTTTTTTGAAACAGTGAAAGCCAACATTGAGCACTCCATTCGAAAAGAAAAGAAAGAGCGCAGATCTGGTCAGTAAATTTAAGAGGACACCGAAATATATCGAAAGTGCGCAGGTACGCGTAAGGAAAACTACGAGATTTTTAATGCATAGATGGACACAGTATGTCAAGTTCTTGTTAAGGAAAGAATTCCGGTGAAATTGGACCGAAAAACATACATACCCTCTCAAACCAGAGAAGAACTTGGAGTACACTACGCTGTCCTCAAATCGAATAAATTTCGTGAAAGATTTTCTAAAATTTCGTGTAAGCATCTCAAATTAATAAAGTGTTTAGCAGAATCGAAAGAATGGACATAAAGAAAAGCTCTTTGAAACAACAACCTTGCCTAAGAATGGTTTTCATGGTTGTACTTTATATTCCATATAAAACCAACGCCAGACATTCCAAAAACATATTTTAACTGAAATCTCTAGATCCGACCGTTGAAAATAAATCTGGATAAAAATAAACACCGGATTGCCTAAAATTGTTAAATTAAATTATCATCGAAGAAAGATTCCAAAAAAATATTTAAGGTTGGAAAAAACCATGCCGGACAGTTTAGAACAAGAACTTTAAACTACGAGTGCTTGATGAGCAACCATGATCTTGTGAGCTCAATCCAATCGAACATCTTTGGGTTGAGCTCAAACCTGGTACTACTTACAAATCTGCCAAGAAATTGTTCAAACCCGTATACATTATGCACAAATTACTTAGCAGAAATATTGTCATTACTATATACGTTTAGTATGATAGGATATGCTAAAATCTCAACATATTCACGCCACAGATCAACTACTAAAAATGTGCATTTAAGGACGGTTAGAAAGTCAAAAGACACGTAGTTCTGAGTTCTTCAATATTAAGAACATAAAAAGAAAACAGTACAAATATTTCTACATAAATAAAAATGTCAAAATTGTGCTGGAATCTTAGTCGAACGATCTATCGCCACGGACAGTAATACTTGATTTTGATATTGCACTTCATAAGACAGATATAAGTGTAACAAATGGATTTTGTAGACAAGACACACACTCTTATAGGAATTCTATTACTACCAATCACACAAAAATTCCAAGGAAAAGTTAATTTTTGATAAATAATTCGTTAAAACTTTCAAATTTTCCGAGCTGAAAATGAAAAAAGAAAATATTTGTGTATAAATTGATGCAGAATCCGATCTCTTGTCTACAGTAAAAAAAGATCCATAATTTTTTTCCGGAGCAAATATTAATTCGAAAATGAATTTCGACTGATTTTGTCCACAACTCTTTACTGTGGATGACAAATGAGCCCATTACTGCACTGCAGAAACGGAATGATAAATAAAAAGCGTGTAGTTCTACATAAAAAAAAAAACTCAAATTTAGTTAATGTGCGGTAATGATTACGGCCAGTGTTTTCTGGGAACCGTTTTTTGGTAAAACAATAACTGCCCAATAGCACTCAAGGCTTTTGAAGCATCTGGATGATAAGGTTCTCGAAAAGAGGCCGATTTGCGGTTACTTGCCTTTGGAAAATGCATGAATACAAATGTACGCATGGGAATAATAATTAATAGACCGCAAACAAATACTCTAGAGAAGACCTTCCGAAGATAGTCTGCAAGATTTTCCACCAGCTATTGCTTCATTAAAAGCCTATTCGACAGAAATAAGTACGAAAACTTTGAAGGTGCCGACCGAAGGAAGGAAAAAGTCGGAAAAAGTTCTTCACAGCATCACGTCAATACCGTTAAACTTTGTTTCAAACGTAAGTGACTAGGACCTGGCAAAAAATGCAATATATGTAGGTCACTTTAAAGTTTCATTTCGAAGTAAATATTTACTCAACAAATGTTTACGATAACAAATCGGAGGAAAATATGGGAATAGGCATAGCAGCGACATGGATGAGGTTCAAGAAGTTGTTCTACGAAGACTACTCGTATGTTTGCTCACAATAATCAGGCGAATGAATGAAAGTTCTCTTGAAATTGATTTGCTCAATCGGTTTGGAATATTTTAATCGGTTGAGGAACCCAATTACCACAAGCCAAGGCAGTGATTCCTAAGCTAATAAAAATAAATTATTTCCTATATAATTAGGTGTATTTTAAATAAGTGAAATACTAAACGATGATCAGGAGGAGACATGCTGTATTAGTTAATTATCAAAGAGAAGAATTTTTTAGTGCACATTATAAGTAGTGTGGATTCTATTTGACTTTTGTGTGGAGTTTTTGACTGATGTTTTGAATGAATTTAAGCAATCGATTTTTAATTGATTTTTTTTTTAATTTAATTTAAGGTGAAACATATTAAAAATAAATTTCGAAATGTGGTATTCAACGATTTTGCTTGCCAAATCAAAAGCAAATATACAGATACAGATGCTTGAATTGAAAAATAATAGTATACCTAAACCACTCGATCAATTTCAGCTCGGAAAATTCAAAAATTGTAAGAACATCCTAGTCGCACTTTGTGGAAATTTATAAAGGCAAACAGCCACAAAGTTGTAGTTCTTTTCAATTTACTTTATCATATGTCTTTGTATTTAAAATTCACTGCCTCTTGTTCTACATAATTATTTATTTAATCCAATAATATAATAATTATAGAAGAAGAAGAAGGAAAAAAGCATTTGTAAAAGACTCTCTGTGTTGTTGTGTTTTAAGCATACCTCGTAAGCACAATATAGAAAATCGCCTATATATCTTAGCATTGCTGTATCGATAGATTCAACATCTTTCGAAAATCTTGATAAAATTCTTCCTGATGGATTTGTATCGAAAAAGCTGACTGGCACTCTCATTACTCCTGTCAATATGAACTTGTGCAATACTATTGAAGCTTTTAAGCAGCCAAGTGCTAGTGCAAGATCCGCTCCAAATGATGTTATTGCTGCAAAAACGTTTCACAGATTTTCTTATCATTTCTGTTTTATTTAATTGAATATTCTTAAACCGCTACAAAATATTTAAAATTGTCTGCTTATTATATTCTTATTCAATTCGATGACCTATGGAAACTTTTTTTTACAACAGCAAGAAAAAAAAATTAGATTTTGCTCAAAGTTTAATGCAATTAATTATATTAATTCTCTAACATGCAGGAAAAAAGAAATTGCCTTTAAAAAAATGCACTTTGCCTTAAATTTCTTTTAAATTTGTTAAACAAGTTAGTACGATAAGCCAATTGAAAGGAAGTTATTAGAAAGAAGTTTTATTTTTTACACAGAAGATACTACAACAATAAGTACCAAGTATTATTTAACATACCCGAAATGCTTGAGATAGAAACGCCCTCAAATTGGGCGGTAAAATAACATCTAATATGTACACATCAGTTGCTAAACGATCTAGAATTCTACCCTTTGGAATAATGTCGAAAAACCAATTGGGCGCTCGTATAATTTTACCAAAAAGTGATTTAAAAATTTTGTGAGAACCCAAAACGGAGCCCAATTCGATAGATAGTGCTGCCATGCAGTAAACAATAACTGAATGGCGCAATTTTTCCATAAAAAAAATATTGTTAATTACTAAATGATATTTTTTGTTTTTTTTTTTAAATTAGGTTATGTATTAAAATATTTACGTTTGTTTGTTTGTGCTTTATATTTACATTGGCTTCAATAAATTGTACATTGAGTGAATTTGAACTGAAAACGGACGTAAGACTGATGTACGAAGGCAAGTGATGAAAACGGAGAATAATAAAAATTACTTGACATTGAGTGAATTATACTATGTAATCGTAAATAAGTTGGACTAAAAAATATTATATAAAAATTTAAAAAAAAATAAAAGGAAACGAAAATGATGCATTATTCAAAATATTTCTATTCGCGATTTTGGTCAATAGAACGATTATTAGAATCAAAATGGATTGGCTATATTGCCTTCGGTTATCTTCACGATCGGTAATGATTTAAGAATTGTACAGGCTTGACGATCGATCGCTAAACTTTGTGAATATGCGGTTATCTAAAAGTTCGGTAGGTTTTTTTTTTTTAAATATATAAATAACGCGCACTCTAGGATTTATAAGCACTCTTAAAATGTTTACACACAGTGCGGCCGATGTTAGGGAGGAAAAAAAAGAGAGATACCGAAGTACATTGGTTTGGAATGTTTGCAGAATATAATGATTAGGAAAAAGGAGTTCGGCAGGGGATTTCATAAGCGAGTTGATCCGCTAAAGAAAAAATCATTTCAGAGTACGTCCGAAAGTGGCCTTAAGGGTGTACTGATGGGCATTCATAGCGAGACGGGTGTTTCAATTGAAGGTTTTAAAGGGCGGAATGATGTGGTAGGACCCGTAGGAAAAAAATATGTGAGTTTCAAAAGATAGCGTAACATTCCGCAGATCATTATTAATAACCTTAGGAAGGAAACAATGACAAATACCGATGTACATTAGTTTTGAATGTCTGAGCATAATGCTGTTAATGACAAGGGGATTACGAATTTCGGGATGACTTACCATAAGGTATGTCCTACGACGAGATTTAGGGACGAGTATTACCACTAAAGGTATGAAAGAGTGGAATGTCTGTCATGGGGACAGAACGGACCCCTGAGGGACATCAACATTTATTTTGTGAATGTCAGACTTAAAACTGTACAGAAAAAAACGAATTAGGAGTAGTTATAATCCATTGAAGAAGAGATTCATCAAAATCAGTTGTCCCATAGAAGGTTCAATCCCCTACTGTAGGCGAAAACATAATACAATCTGGAAGCGATTAGACCTGTCCAAAGAGCTAAAATATAGTTGTTAATGGACGTTAGGAAGTGGCAGAATTCCTCGGGTTTTTATTGAGACAATTTCTGGATCTTTGAATATATCATTGCATTAATGGCATGACTATTAATGTCTGATGTTAGGGTTAATTCATTATGTAACTAGTAGTACTATCAGTAAGCAATAGAATTACTATCGAATTAAGATGAAAATAACAGAAACAAGAGTTGGCCAATACAGTTTGAAATCAGGTCAAGGTCAATAAATGACAAGACATAACAATTTTTTTATGCGACAAACCGCGGTAGACAAAAGCGTAGTCTTTTTTCCATGGCCGGATGACCTGTAGAAAATATAGCTTTCTAAAACTGAAATTAAAGACGGGATAAGATGTAGAAATTTTCTCCAAAGGTAAGCCTGGACAAATAGCGACTTCATAACATATTCATCAACTATTCACTTGTATACAAAAGATGTTTCCATTGACGAATTGATCTAAGAAACATTGTACAATATTCCAACTATGAATTCAGATATTTTCAAGGTGGCATTGGCTTACTTAAGATTTCTAGTTGAAAGAGGTTCACATTGCAAACTATGGTTTGAGTTGGTATTCCGCTACATGTGAGAAATTGGTTAAATGAAATCAATAGTCAATCCTATCGATAGATAGCACAGACGAAACATCTAAAATAATTTACGATTACGAGGATTGGTGTTTAGTAAATAGAATTGTTTAGTTTTTAGCGAACGACACAACCAAAGAAATCTAAGAACGTCTCTATTTTGCAAGGTTATTCAATTTGATAAGATTGATGCGGTAATGATGGGGGAAGCAGAATAAAAGGTACTACCAGAAGAGACTTTGAAGAGCAAATCAAAAAAAAAACATGTTGAAAAGATTGTAAAGGGAGAGGAAACAGCGTTGATCAATCATCTCAAAACCATTTATTGTCAGGATTGACAGAAGAGCACCTATATGGCTGCATTGTAGAATACCAGAAGTGGCAAAAGACAGAGCTAAACGAACACTACAATAGCGGTTTCAAAGGTAGAAAGTTATCCATTTTAGTATTGGGTCTATAACTTAATTCGTGCGGTTTGCTAAGAGATGGCGTAACTTGTATTATTCCATTGGAACATGCGTTGGAAAGCTACTGTCATTGTACGTCATTTCGGTATATGTCATTCATTTGAAGCGTAAATAACAATAATTTTTTTTCACTCAAATATGTCCAACTTTGTGCCTGAAAAAGTGTTTTTGCGGGGAGTTCTTCTTCATTACTTTAATATGAAGAAAACTGCTGCCGAAAGTTATCGTATTTTGGTGGAAGTTTATGGTGAAAATGCGCTAGCTGAGCGAACGTGCCAAAAGTGGTTTGCACGATTTAAAAGTGGTGATTTTGGCTTGGAAGACGATGAACGCCCTGGGCAGTCAAAAAAGTTTGAAGATGAAGAACTGGAAGCATTACTCTATCAAGATTGTTGCCAAACACAAGAAGAGCTCGCAGAATCTTTGGGTGTCACTCAAGCAGCCATTTCAAAACGTTTTAAAGCAGCTGGATATATTCAAAAGAAAGGAAATTGGGTTCCACATGAATTCAAGCCGAGAGACGTCGAAAGGCGGTTTTGCATGTCCGAAATGCTGCTGGAACGCCACAAAAGGACGCCATTTTTGCATCGGATTGTTACTGGTGATGAAAAATCGATCCATTACGACAACCCCAAACGCAAAAAAACATATGTGAAACCCGGCCAACCAGCCAAATCCACGGCAAAGCCGAATATCCATGGCGCGTATGTAATGCTCTGTATTTGGTGCGATCAGATGGGTGTGCTGTATTATGAGCTGCTAAAACCGGGTGAAACCATCTATGGACAACGCTACCGAACACAATTAATCCGTTTGAAGAGAGCAGTAGCCGAAAATGCCCGGAATATGCGACCAGACACGAGGCAATAATTTTCCATCATGGCAACGCTCGGTCCCACTTTGCTATTCCGGTTAAGAACTATTTGGAAAACAGTGGATGGGAAGTCTTACCCCACCCGCCTTATAGCCGAGACCTTGCCCATTCTGACTTCCATTTGTTCCGGTCGATGCAGAACGCCTTCACTGAAATACGGTCACATCAGAGCAGAATATCAAAA
Organism: Volucella inflata; assembly: GCA_928272305.1. NCBI lineage: Eukaryota > Metazoa > Arthropoda > Insecta > Diptera > Syrphidae > Volucella > Volucella inflata. The sequence goes on from OV743720.1 coordinate 96,460,281, forward strand.
ATTGGCTTAGTCTTAGTCATAGCTTCAGATGGGTAATACCGCACGAATTAAGTTAATAATATAGTAGATATAAGAATGAGATATAATATCAAGCGCTTTAGTGGAATAAGTGCCAATAAAAGAAAATTCAATGTCATTTTCTAAGGCTGAGAGGAGGAATGAAACGAGCTTAATAAGCTTTATAGTACATAATCTATTTTTTAGGAAGCCATGATGGCTAGGGTACATAAGAGACTCTAAACTAATGTACCGGGATTAAGGTGGGGATCTTTCAAATCTGAGCAAATTCTCCTAGTGTAAGGGGAAAACCGCCCATAACTCTTTGATTATATATTAGTTTTATCGCGGGAAAAGAGGGCATACAATATTTTCTTGTGGAAAGTATAGAGGACATAAGTTGAAGATAGATTGGCGCATTTAAAGGAAGATCTCATGAGGTCTTGGGAAACAAAACAATACTGAGTAATTAATGCGAACCTTTGTAAGAAGAAGGTGTAATTGCCAATCGATATACTTGGCATAAACTTGAGTCTGTTAGGAGAGCTAGAGGAGACATTCAATACTGGATCGATCACTTGTGAATTTAGAACTTATGAACTCGCAAGGGTACCGTAAAATTTTTTACATATATACAAACAATTTTCAAATTCTTAAAAATGAGTGCAAAAATCTTGCAAAAAACTGTTCAAAATGTAAATCCGATGTAAATACAAATAAATAAATTTTAAAATACGATTTAATCCATCCAATGCCAAGAAAATTTTCTTGTTTTTTTCTTCATCTAAAAAAAAAACCTAAACAAACACGTATTAGTAAAATAAAATGTGCGAAGTTAGGACTAGAAACAAAAGTTAGTAAAAAAAATGATAAACCTAAAACTGAAGACATAAGTATTGTACATACAAACATATATACGTACACTAATACGTTCGATTACATATTTACATAAATTCACACATTTAATAATCGTTTTGTTAATATCTGTTTGCATTTTTAATAAAATAATTTAAAATCTAACATCTTAACTATGTATGTATCTAACATTAAGTAACATGCCAGACTATTATTATGATCAACATACCTGAAATGTTGTTGACATAAACATTCGGATATTCAGTGGCATAACTAAATCTAAGACATTAATATCATTCGAGCATCTATCTAAAATACGTCCTTTTGGTGTTGTATCGAAAAATTCAGATGGAGCATGTAGCAATCGATTATATAAATATCGTGACAAATTTTTTGATGCATTCAATGTAGCCAACGATAAAGTTATTGAAGCTCCAAAATTGCAAAGCCCTATTTCATCATTTACGGATTGGTATTTAATTAATCATTTGTTTTTTTTTTTTTTTTTTTTTTTTTTTTTAAATAGATTAAAAGTTATTTTGATCTTTTATTTTTTGAGATAAAATAAAAAACAAATTTATGTAAATGTTGGTAATTATTTTATGGAACGTTTTAAGCTGATATATACGGATATATGTAGATAGATACATATATCTCGTTAAAATTAAATGAAACAAAAGAAAAAGAGATCAAATTAGTAAAGCCTTGTTGCGGGATGCTTGCTAAATCATACATAAATAATATAATTTTTGTATACCATAAATACAAATGAAATCATCGAGTCCAATGTTGCTGGTATATCCTCATCAATAGTTTCCATGTCACCACTGATATTATTCAGTATACGACCAGCCGGTGTGATATCAAAGAATTTCGTTATGGATGCACGCATTATAATTTTAAGAAAACGTCTGTGCATATTTTTGGCAGCCTCGAAACAACCAATGTAGAGTGTTACAATTGCAAAATACGACGTAATACCTGGGGGGGTATTATAGTGTTGTTTCATCCATATTTTTTTAAAGGTGGGATACAAATTTTGAAAAATATTCTAAATGGAATGGAAAGTATACACCTTATCCGATGGAATTTGGAATATTCCGAAAATCGTTAGCGTGAGTATGATTGAGTTTTATTAAAAAGCTATTGCCCGCAAACCGTCATCTAAGAAAAATTCTGACTCTTGGAATTTTAGTTGATTTTATGAGATATGGTTTTTAAGGATTTGATTTTTAAGATTAGGTGTTGTTGCTTGGTAAGAAATAGAGAATATTCCCCCACCATTTTTTATGATATGACCTCTGATTGTGCTTTCCCTGTTCTTTTTCTCGAATTGTTCCCTTAAAATCGGTTATTTGTCCAAATTTTAATAACTTTAAATTTAACTCGCATAAATACCTTGGAAATTTATATATTTTTTTTAAACTGAACGTCGGAACGAATAAATTTTTGATAAATAGTTTTTGCAGATTTTGTCATATCATAATAATAGGGCCGTAGACAAATGTTTCACCTTTAATTTGTATCTCGGCTGAGTTGGGAATTTTTAAAGTGAGAAAACTGTCGAATGCAAGCATACGCATTCATTTATCGCTAAACAGGCTATCGCTCTAGGGTTTAAGGCAAGGAACACATCTTTGAGGGAAATTAAGCGTAAAATATCCGAAGCATAATACGAGTAAGAGATAATAAAAAAAAGATTTGGTATAATGTTTATTGAGCTACAACTAGTGTCCAGGAGATATGACACAGAGGATCAAATATGATATACAAAAACAGCCAAATTCCGGCATTTGATTTTAACATATGGATTCTACGGGAAAATCATCTAAAGTCAAAAGATAAATGCTCAATTGTAATTTAGATGAAGTTTTGCGCCATTTGATAACATGGATCCAAAGCGGCACACAGGAAAATGGGTTTCTCCGAGCAAATAGACGCTGAAGGAGGACAATGTGGGTCATTTGGACAACAACCTGTCAGTTTTACAGGATGCACGAACCATTATTGACATCGATTACATTCTAAACAAGAAAACAGCAAATATTAAGCCAACTAATTCGACAGGTTTAACGACAATTTCAAGGTAAAACGACAACATTTGGCCAAGAAAAAAAGTGACCGACAATGCACAGCCTTTCAATGCGCACTCATCCTCATCCAACATTTTCAACGGTGGACGATGATGGTTTTTTTCTCCAAAAAAGAAACTATTTTTCACTATCCATACAAATCCACCCATGAGCCTTAAATCCCTTGAATTACAAAACAGATATTATATTTAAAAAAAGAGGAGAAGGAAGATAATGTATGGTTTTACAAAGACAACATATAATTTCAAAGATTACCAATATTAAAAAGAATTTAAAAATTAATACACCGACTTAATTTATATTATTTTACTTATGCTTAAATTTAAAAATAAATTTTAAATACGAATTATTATAATGCTAATATTTTCAAGGTATTTACATGCCGTTAAGTTATTAAGTAATGCCAAATTCTTCGGAAAATAACCGATCTTAAACAATATGAGAAATTCCAGAAAAACTAACTATTCACCATAAAAATTATTATAAAAGCAAATCAAGTAAACAAAGTAGGGTTACCCTTGCATTATACTGTAAGAGAGTTAAATATACTGGTGTTCTAACAAAATGATAAATAAAATGTAAGGGGCAGCATTTAGTTTTTTTAACTTATTACAAAAAAATTAAGTAAATAATAATCATGATAATTTAAAATTAAAATTAAATAAGTAAAATCGTTATAATTAATAAAAAAAAATCTTTACCGAATAAAAAGTCATGAATAACGACCTAATAATATTGGGTAAAACATTATCAAGTGCGTCGACTTCTTTCGAGAACCGATTCAAAACTCGACCGAGCGGTGTTGTATCGAATAGTTCCATTGGCCAACGTAGTACAGCATGAATAAGACTACGATGCAATTCCTTCGCACCATGTAAACATCCCAGAGCCAAAAACAAATGGCCCGACAATTGAGAGAAAACTATTTTTTTTTGTTGATATTTAAAAATTCATTAAGTTAATTTCTTTTTCTTTAAAAAAAAAAAAACAGTTTCCAATTATGTAAGCTATAATACCATGCAATGTTAGAGATGAATATTTTTTTATATTTAAATTCTAAAACTTTTCTTTACAAATGCAAGCCAAATATTTATTTACACACGAAAGCTAAGAAAAAGTCCAGTCATTTTTTTTAGTAAATATTTGTTCCTTAATTTAAAGCGTAACATCCAAACGTATATTTTTTTTTTAAATTTGTACTCGTCATACACATTTTCGTGTTGATTTAAAGACCCTGAAGGGCACAAAGCAAAGCAATGAATTGAAAATTCGTATTCGTATAAATGGTTTTCTTATTTTAGAAAAAAATATTTTTCATGTTAGTACTCGTGTTCCTATAACAAATATGTTTTGTTAAATTCAAAAATATCAGAAGACAGCTAAAAAATCTTTGATGGGATGGGTGTTGTTTTTTTGTGTCTAAGATGATCGTCACTTAATGATATTTTGGATTGGTTATTATTTATTTAAACTCCGCCAGCTTAACTTACGTGCAATTTAGCAGATCTATGAATAAGTTTTAATGATATTGTGTTGTATTCGTAATACTCAATTTTGTGGGATATAACCAACTTTTCCCATAATTGATGAGGTCAGAATTCAAGCTCTTTTGTGTTAAGAAACAAAAACAATTTTTTTTGTTATAAGAAGCACACTTTTAACTATTTTAAATCACCCTAAAACAGAATGAGCGTAAGAGTAAATCATAAAAGAGGACGGAAAATAAAATACATTGCTTTTTCAGAGTAGACCAAGGCGTAGTCTCCCCCACTTACAAGCTTGTGGAAACATATAAACATACTCGTATTATCCTAGTGAATTTAGTTTTTCTTTTATCGAATCGGTTTCAAATGTTAGTGTTTAGCCGGAAAATCGAAAGTCAACCATCTTTCGATAGCTGCAACATTGAAAAGTGAGCCAAATGTCTGTGTTTCGCACCACAACACAATTTGAAAATCCCCGAGTTCCACAATTACACAAGATTCAGTCGAGGAATTTAATGTACGATGGAGTACTACAAATGTATCGGTCAGAAGTTGATATCATCGGAATTGCCGAGAAGTCAAAGCACCAATAAATGTGTACAAAAGAAAATACCAATCATGCAACTTCCTCAGTGTCAACGCCAGTGCCAAAGATTGGAGGATCCAGACAGCCGATAGAAATCTTTGAGCCCCTCCAACAAGTATATGAGATTGATAAGCTCTATGCACAAAAGAACATCACTCAGTGCTATGAACTCGGTAAGAAACATTACCTTTATGATAGCATGCTTGTAGCAGCAAGGTTTGAACTAGAGGAAAATCATGGAACATAAAATGAAAAGACATGATGTCAAAACCGGGTTTTAAAGGAATCCTCTGACCGAAGGTACCGTAGGAGACTATTGGACAAGGATAGGTGTTAAAGCGCGTTAATACTCGTACTCGTATGTAAGAGATTAGAACTTGGCATTATTCCCAGAGATAAGAGGTGAAACTACTCGCAGATGGTTTCAATTCAAAAGCTCAGATGTGAGGGTAATCTTGTAACCAATCTGCAGGGATTGAAGTAACGTTTGTACTGCATTCAACCAATTATGCCAGCCCAATATAATAAACTAGAAATAGAATATCTTAATCCATGAGAGATAGAACATTCAACTAGCTTTCTTTAAACCTTCAAGGTTTGTTAGCGGAATAAGTAAGTAAGGTGTATTAGATCTCTGAAATACACCTTTGAAATAAATTTTTTGTCATTTTAATTCGTAACGAATACTGGTCTGAATTAGAACTATATGTCCAATGAACTCTACGAGTAAATGTGTAAAGCCCGAGACTCTATTTGCTATAGAAGGGTAAATTGTTCATCAAGTAATAGCGCACTTGTGAATAGTTTTTGTGATGTCAGGTGTTTGATTTCGTATATAAGAAAACATTATATTTTCTTAACCACAAATAAGGTATTCAAACAAGATCGGTAAAACATTATCAATTATATCGATTTCTTTTGGAAAGCTGTTAAGAATTCAACCCATTCGGGCAATGTCCAACCAATTGGGTGTGAACTATTTAAAAAGTTACTTTTTGTAAAGAGCATTATATAAAAGAATTAATTTAAATAAATATAAGCTTTGTAATTAACAAAAACATATTTCTTCGATTCGATTTAGTAACTAACGCCGTATATAAAATATAAAAATCAGCAGTATCTTGCAACCAAATGACAAGATTGTATCTTAAAAATAAAATAAAAAATGTAAACCAATTACTCGCCTCAATAACTTATTTTCTATTTAGGTATTTACTATTGTTTTTTAATTTTATTTTTTTTTTTTCATGTGTTTAGTTTTTATCTAATATATTTTTCGGAATAAATATTAAATGCAAACTTCATCAAAGCTAAAACTGCTCTTACCAACGATGAACTAGTCTACACTACATTCGTAGTAGCAGAAAACCATTTCAATAGTACATCTTAATTAAATTTAAATTTGTATTTAAAAATTATTTTAAATGGAACGTTATATACCACAAATACTTGCAGGATGCCTATTCGTAGGTTAAACGGTAGTGTTGTATCAACAGTATCAATGTCTTTCGAGAAACGATTAACCATTCGACCAATTGGTGTTATATCAAATACCTCCATTGGTTGCCGTATTACGTGTTCCATTAAAAATTCATGTAATATCTTCGAGCTATTTATACAGCCCCATGTTAATGTTAACGTAGCAAACAGAAATGTAAAAACTGTTGGCGAAGTAGAAGATGTCATTTCCTAAACAAAAACTTAAACAAATAAATCATTTAGGGATGAGATGCACCTTTGACCATATCAGACGACTTACAAAGAACTCCACTCCACAGACTGGACAGTGGTTTTGTTTTTTTTTTTTATAAATTTATTCACTTTCGTTATGATAAGCATATTATGTATTTGAAAGAAATATAGTTTTTAACTTAAAAAAGTTTAAATGTAAGCACAATCACAATAACACTTAAACCGTTTGCTACAGAAGCAGCTGTTTCCAAAAGACTGAAAGAAACATGGTGGGACAATTTTTTTATTTTTTTTTTAAACACATTATAATTGTACTCATTCCACTAACAGACATAACCAGCGACTCGAATGACGAAACATTCTTGCCTTAAGTAAAAATTAAATTTATGTTCAAAATAATAACACTTTCCTAGAATCATAACAAAAAATGATATGTATCATTTAAAAACACGTATAGCTTACGAAGACTCCATTTCAAGTCTCAAACCACCGGACAATTCCCAGGGCAAATGTTTCATGTCCCCAAAATGCTACGTAATAAATTTGTACGACTTCAAATCTGCACTTCTGCATAATCAGCAGACGAACGGCATAATAAAATATATAAACAAGCTAGAATTTAACAAAACATAACAACGTAAAAAAGACTGACTTTGTAAATAAAAACAAAGACCAAGAGATGATGTTTAAGATGAACTCATCAAAAGATAAGATATTTCAGCATAATTTTATCTGAAGTATACCAGTAGTGCATACGAAGAGGCATTTGTAGACGTATCGGCAGAAGCAAATTAAACTACTTAGATAATGCCACCCCTTCTGCAATCAGTCACAATTTTAACTAGCAGAATTTTTCGTGGCGAAACCAAGAAAAAAAACAAGATTACCAACTCCAAATTAAAGGATATATGAAAAGTAAATTCCGGTAGCGATTTTGACATGATGTGAACCAGTTGAAAGGTATTAGGAACGACTTCAAACAAAATGCTAACAACCACATCTTGGTGTTATAAAAGGCCGACTCCTTATTAATTTTCATTACGAGATATTGCACTATCAAGTCTGACACAGCTCATTTTACCGAAGAAAAAAGAAACACATCTCCTATCCATGGACGAAAATAGGAAAAATTTTGTTGAATTGGTTCGAAGAGCTGTTTTAGTATATTAAATGTCTAATCAGTATGATGGGAGATCTTTTACTATACTGTACATATAATGTAAAGATAAAGGCGTCACGAAAAACTGTAACAACTACAAATTCTGAAGTTAAAATTCAAGAACGACTATTCTTTCTTTTGGCAAAAACAGCGTTTTACTGTATAAAAGTAACAATATGATAGATCTTAGAAAGGAATTTGATAGTTAAAATTATGACTTGAGAAGATAATGCTTTTCAAATCATTCTGTCATAAACTTAATTTTGTCGTTTTTACGATTGTGCAAGCCCAACCCCCAGCCACCTATTTAGAAAGAATTATAGTCCTGAATTGCGATGAAAATCATAAACCTATGAGCTCAGTGAAAAAAAAGGAAGGTTCCTATTCCATCAGGAAATGATTTCTCAATAGACTTCGTATCAATACAATATACCATATGTACTAAGCGAGACTATCGCTTAACTTTGGTTCAAGATGATGTCAAGTATGTTAATTATTATTTTTAATTTACCGAAAAAGTTTGTGAAATAACTGTTCTGATATTCATCGGAAGTACATTATCTACAGTATCAACATCTTTGGAGAAACGATTTACAATTCGTCCTAATGGAGTCGTATCGAAAAATTCCATTGGCATTCGCATAACATGTTGAATTAGAAATTCATGCAGTTCCTTCGAGCAATAGATGCATCCCAATGCTAATGTAATTGATACCAGAAAGTACGTAATAACTGTTGTCCATTACCAGTATGCATGGCATTGATGAGTTTTGAAAAAAAAAAACAATGTTGATAAAAAATTAAACTATTTGTTTGTATGTTCTTTTGTGAAAATTGAATAATGGATGGCTGTTGTTGTAAGACAGAAGTTTCAATGTAAGACGAACATTGTGTATGAATTTAGACGATCAACTTACGAGTACTACTAAAAACAAATTAAAAATGTAATATTTTTATAAAAAAAAAAATACAAGAAATATGTTGATAGGATTTCATGAAAATATTTATAAATGAATACAAACTCGAGTTATGAAATTTAATGAACAATTATTGCATTATCCATCAGGTTATAAGAAAAAGAGTATGGGCATTCATTCAAGCTCGTAAAACACTCCCATAAAATCAATAACTCGATCATAACACTTCTTAAGAAAATATACGAATAATTTAAAAAATTGATAGAAGTTTGCGGAAAATTGGCACTTTGAAAAAACGGGAAAATTGTGCGTTTGAATCAATACCCATAGTAAACACAATTTTATTTCAAACATTACAAGTTCCCTACTCAAGTTCTAACAATTTAAACTTAAACTTAAAGATCCCCGTTTCAAAATCTATTTTCATTTATAAAGCTAGCGGAGGACGCTAAAATCACTGACTGATTTGTATTGTTAAAACTTACAGCCCAACTTGTTTAATTTGTTAAAATGAACTATTGTCAAACTAGTAAATTTTATTATTTTTATAATTGCTCGACTATGTTGACACAATGCGCTTATCAGCATCATTTTCATGTGCGAACGCCACACTCTGTGGGCATGATTCTAAAACAATAGACTGATGACTGATCTTCTCCAAACCAAACTGGAAGACCGCTGTCCAACCGACTGTTAAAGTGAAGTGAATATGGACTAATTCTAGAAAGAAATGAGAAGAGCCAAGACACATACATACAAAGATCATTCTGGTCAACTCAATGCAATAGCACATAGTTTTAAGAAATAAATTGATTTCATCGTCTGATAAGGAGTAAGAGGCTCATATCAACTTGATAGGTTGAAAAGCAAAACAAAATTAATATATACTTGGAGCCAGCGATTGTTAACAGTCATAAGATGTAGTTAAAGTACATAAATCTCCTGAGCTACAAAAGCTATTTGTGAACTTTCCCAAAAGACTTTTTTTCCCTTTTCTGATCTACCAAAACTTTTCGAGGCATCTTATAGTGCTACCATCAAACGCAGAAAACAGTGGGGACATCGTGAGCAAGATGTGTAAGCTTTTGATCACCACAATGGTACCTCGAATTTAACAAAATATTCCAGCAATCGTATTCACTGAAACCAGAGGCATACAAGACTGCACTGCAAAGACGGATGAAAGCTGTTCACTATTTTTTTTTTTTCTGCAGATTGTTTAACGGCGAAAACGACTATCGTTCGGCTGTCAGAAAGAATTCAAATTAGACATTGGTCGATAGCAACCACCACTGCTTATAGGTGGATAAGGATACAGATGGAAGTATCCCCAAATGGAATCTTAGCATCGTTTGCCTGATCTTCAAAAAGGCAGACTCTTTAAAATGCGATAATGTGATCTCTTCAACATCGTACTTGAAAGAATTTTACAAAACTCACAGGCCAATATTAAAAGTTGTACGAAAGTTTGGGAGTAGTTACTCTCATTTATAAACAAAAAAAACACTGTGGCGCTGGCAGCCCGGTATGTGCCATGGCCTAGCTTCTTGACACTCATTTGTCTTGCTCATGTTGTCATTTTTTTGTGACAGCTTAGAGCTTAGAAGCTTTTTCGTAGGAAATTTTTTTTTTACTTTCGGGAGTTTGCCATTGCCCGCCGAAAGGGTGATGGCGATTTGAAAAATTGTTAGTGACCCAGCCCGGAATCGGAGCCAGACTCTCTGCGTGATAGTCCATGAGCTAACTATCGCTCCATCGCCATCGCCTACTCTCATTTATAGAGGTTCATAAAAATTGAGATACATGGCACTGGAATCGACTTGCGAGTTTTGCGATTTCCATTGAAATATTATTGTAAATAGCCTCGCTACACTATCACTCATAGAGGTTTTCGAGATCAAAATGACGGGACCTGACTATTGTGTTCGCTTATAGAGTTTTCTCACTGATCTAGTTTTCGCTTATCCAGGTTCGACTGTACTATATGTATAAGCTGTCAACAAAAAGTAGTCGGAGGATTATCATTTTTTTTTGTTGTTTCTTTGAACTAAGAGGGCAAATTACAGTTTTTTTTAGGAAAGAAGATTTAACCACAGACCCGTATGGGCGATATATTGAACTGTTTAAAACACCTCTGATGGTTGGGAGATCTTCAGCATATACACACTACCGCTTGTACCCGAAATGTGTAATAGATTTTAGTTCAGTTTCTTCGAAAAGTTCAGTAGCTCGCTGCAGTGAAGGGGTAGTGAACGCAACTAGAGATAATTAGCACAAGATCGTGCTAAATGAAGAGAGAGCGCAGACCTCTCGTGACTATACTGCTATCTTAATTAAAACAGGTAAGACTTTTCCCACTTTATGGGAATATTAGAAAATGTACACCAATAAATCCACCAGTATTTTACCACCTAAAGAACTATATCTTTGCTAAGGTACAGACAAAATCTTTATTTAACATTAGTTAGTGTCTTTTGGGCAATGCTGTCCAATAAAATCAGCTTCCTAAACTCATATAACGCTACCGTTCAATAATGGCTATGAGCTACAAATTGTATCTCCTTAATATTTTTTCCTGCCGACCTTATTCCTATATCATTTGTCTTAGCTGAATACCGATGCCTCTAAAAAGTGAAACCATGGGAGGCTCCGCAATGATGGCTTCAATCGAAAACGTTTCAACTGAAATCTACGACACCGTAGAAATTACTTTTATGACCTTATTAGTGAAAGGTCGTAGAACACTTGATTAACAATATATAAATTTTTAAACTTTAAATCAGTAGCATATCTAAGAACACCTTAAATTATGACTAAAAAGTGTTCAGTGCATAGAGTCTGTGCTGTGGCGATACTTCTCTAATATGTGATAGAGATTATATAAAAGAAATACTCTCAACCAAACTGTGAAAAGTAAAGAAACAGAAAATTGCTCTGGTGTTAAATTTAGTAGTAAAAGAGAAGAACAAAAAATAATAATAATTTTAAAATAAAATTACCGCAAACATTTGTGAAATGAACGCTCTAATAGTCATTGGAAGAACAATATCAACTGTATCAATGTCTTTAGAGAAACGATTAACAATGCGTCCTAACGGTGTTGTATCAAAAAATGCCATTGGTAATCGAAATACATGATGGATTAGTACCTCATGAAGTTCCTTCGAGCAATATATACCTCCCAACGCTAATGTTATAGTTGTCCCGAAATACGTTGTCACTACATATTGGTACATGTGTAATTAAAAATTAATGGCATTGTTGTGTTTACATAAATTGTTTCGTTTGAAAAAAAAAAACATTAATAATAAAATAAAATAAAATTGTTATACGTGAATATGTTTATGCACATATGAGTGGTTCAACAATAAAGTAAACCAAATCCCGCTGTCATAATTGGAATATGTATTTTAAAATTGTTAAACCAAAGTCTTGGTTTAACTACGACATTAGTCAATGTTAGCCAGATATTAATTAAATATCTGGTTAACTAACATTGAGAAAAAATATAGGGACTTGGGTCACTTAATGTCCGACCCACTCGTATGTAAGGGTATTAATTACAATAGTTACGTTTAAGTTTCATTCTAGTAATAGTTACCCTGGCTATTAAGTGGATATCACTGGAGGACAATTTAAACAAACATTCAATAACAATAACAATACTAATTTAACGAGCATTTTTTATTTTTGAACGTTTGAACGGTAAAAAGTTTTTAACCTATAGATTGTTAATGTTAGTAACATTAAACTATTTTCTAAGAATATATTGTATATTGTAGTAGAAGCCAACAATGTTTAATAATTTTTTCCATATTAATCAATTGTCCCAAAACTTAAATTAAGTATGTGCCTTATGAGTTTTTTATTTTCCAAAATAGGTCTAATAGTCTAAAACACCAACTGACTCATCAAATGATATTTACTACACATGAACTTTGTGTTTTCAAAGACGTCCTCTTTTATCTTCAGTTCGGTTGCTGGCTTATTCGGGTTTATCATTAACATTTTAGTAACTCAAAAGCCTTCCAATTGCCGTGGTAAATATAGCAACATCATATCGAGCTTAAGTGTAACTAAAACTCTTCTGATTCGGAAAGACTTCGTTGAGGTACATATGAATTTACATTTTTAATACAAGCTGCGCAAACGGCTTGTATTATTCTGGACAACAACTTGCTACCACCAAAAAAAAACCGTGTACAATGACGAAAAAGGGCTTTGGAAAGAATCCTTAAAAATAGGCACCATATAACACATGACAAGAGTGTCACACTCTGCAAGCAGGTGGATGTGTGAGATAAATATCACGAATTATTCAATTTAAATCGTGAACGGAGTACGTTACCGTTATAAAATCTGTTTTTTTTATTCCGATAGAGAGGGTTATCCTTAACATTGTTACGAGAATTTGTTTTGATCGAAAGTGTTTTAAGTGCTCAATACTTTTTTTTATGGAGGATAAGAAAGTGTAGTTTCAGAATGTTATCATTTTTTTTCTTTAAAAAATGTGTCAAAGTGACAGAGGCGCAACGGGAGATTTGCAGCATGCACAAATATTCGGTTCACACGCTTTCGTTCAGGAAATACAGGCCTTGCTGATGGTGTTTGCTGTTGACGTCCACCCACTACAGACGACGATCAAATCTTGGCTGCAGTCAGCTTTGATGACACGGGAGATCGCTAAGCGGTTTTATACATCGCCTTCACAACCGTTTCAAAAGCGGTGGATCTTTGGGTTTCCCACGAACTCAGTAAAAGAAGCATTATGGATCACATAATGGTCTGTGAGTCTTTGTTGAGACGAAACTCGCTTGAGGCTTTTCTGAAAGGAGTGCTTATGGGAGACGAAAAATGGATAGTTTAAAACAACATTGCGCTTCTGGTAAAACACACAATTGATCAGTTAACAAGATTTACATCTGTTCATAATGAGCAATTGGTGGGATTAACGAGATGTCCTTCACTTTAAGTTGCTTTCACTCAATCAGACAATAAACGCCATTAAATACTGCTCTCAACTTGATAACTTGATACTTTGAAGCAGGCAGGCAGCAGTGGCAGGCGGCCAGAGTTGGCGAACAGAAAAGGCGTTGTCTTCCAACATGACAACGCCAGACCACACGTAGCCTTAGTGACAAATCAAAAGCTGAATTCATTTGGCTTGGAAGTAATGCAGCACCCACCGTACTGTCCAGACCTTGCTCCTTCTGACTAATATCTGCTCCGTTCTCCCCAAAAAAAAAACCTTTGGACGGAAGTCGATTCCATTCCGAAAATGAGATCAAATCGTATCTGAAAACTTGTTTACCCATAAGTCTGTTGACTTTTACAACGTCTTTTCCAGAACGTTGGAACAAAGTAATAGACTAAGATGGATAATATCTGATGGATTAAATATAAGCTTCTATATTAAAAATGTGTTAAAATTTAACCCTAAAAAAACCGCAGAATTTATTGAGCAACTTAATAATATATTTTAAGGCAGGCGAGACCAATCTCGTATGCACAGCTTAGCACGTTTAACTAAGAATGAATTCTTCAGAGCTAGAAGGAACTCTGAAGCATATTAAGTATAACGAATAGGATGCACTAATTGGATTGAAATATTGACAAAACCTAATCAGAAGATGGATATTTCTGTAAATTATCTGCGTATGTCTAAAGAACTAAGTAAAGGAAAAAACGGTTTTGCTAATCTCTCCAATTAATGAAAATTTTTAGTTAAAATACAAAGTATGCCAAACAATAAAAAAAAATATACATTACCCTGTTGCCCGTCTATGGCCTTTAAATCAAAAATACCATTTGGATGTTTTGCCCGACAAAAAAAAAGAAATAACATACTACCTACAACACATACTTAAAAATAGAATTCAACGCACGCTTTAAAAGAAATAAATCCTCTTTTGCTCTGGCGTAAAAAAATAAATAAAATAAAGAAATATCGCTGCCCTTACATAAGAAGGAAAAATATTTCATTTGGTTCTTTGCAAACCAAGCAGTGTTAAAACAAAAGATAAACAAACAAAAAAGCAATTTAATGATAATTAGTAAATAAAATGAATTTACCGCAAAAGTTTGTGAAATGAACATTCGAATGGTCATTGGGAGGACATTATCAACTGTGTCAACGTCCTTGGAGAAACGATTCACAATGCGTCCCAACGGAGTTGTATCGAAAAATGCCATTGGTAAGCGCATTACATGATGCATGCACGACTCGTGCAATTCCTTCGAGCAATAGATGCATCCCAAAGCCAATGTTAAAGTTGACCCAAAATACATCGTGACTGTTGTTAGTTAGTATCGAAGATGGTAGCGATGATTTTTTTACATTTTTTTTGGTTTGTTTTTTGTTTTTTTTTTTTTGTAATGTGTTTTTGTTTTATTTTTGAAAAAAATTATTAATTTTGTTGGTGTTTTGGAAAAAATATAACATACATTGAGAAAGAAAATTGCGCGTTAAGTAATTTTGTGTTCCATCAATATTGACGAATTTGCATTGCATTTTTTTTTTCTTTTTTAAAAAAAGGTATTACGTTCGGAATAACATGTAAAACAAAATATTTAAGACGAATATGTGTATGTAAATTTATGAATTAAGCCGATTGGTATGATATCTGTTTTAGTTAGAAAATGTGACACATTTATGATTGATCACATTTTGAGACAATTTACAAAAACCTAACACACAAGTTAATTTGTTAGAAGCAAAGGAGAGTATACGGATTCGAACGAATTTTGCAATTACAATTGAAAGGAAGATTGCGGAATTGGATTTCAAAGTCAAGTAACATTTATCCTATTTCTAACCGATGTATATCTACAATAAAGACTTTCATTTGAAGGAATTAATTTAGTAGTTATAAGCTGTCTGTGTCTGCCAATAATTATTCCTTATTGCAGATCCTCTTGTTGTGGAAATCGTTCTCTTGTACGACCATGTTTAAAATATTATTTTCCAGTTACAGCAATCAGACTTATTAGAAAGACATAATTACAAGGAAGTGTTTTTATATTAACATTTAGTAAAAGAAAGGAAGTATAATTCAAATATTTCATAAATATTCAACCTTGAGCAACACGTTGACCGCGCTAGTCCGCTTAATTTAATATTTATATTCAGTTTAACAAAGAAAAAAACAGGTGAGTAAAAATATCGCACACATAATGTATGTGCATACACAAAGCGGTATACACATATCACTGTGCTTCGATTCGCCAGGGTACCTACATTTTTACGCAACACAATTCACTAGGCATTGAATCTGAAATCGATGCTCTTTGCACGATGACTATTACGTTTAAATGTTGGAGAACAAATGGTGGAAATGGAAGTAAATAAGGGTAAGGAAATTGGCATTACGTAGGTGCAAAAAGTGTCGCTTGACAAAAATAAGCTGTAACACACGGTTCTGAAAAGATCAGGTCTTTGTAATATCATTGCACATACTTATGTGTTGATAAATCAAAAATCTGAAAGTTCTAAAAAGCGGCTTAACAAGTCACTATATCTAATGAAAACGTGAGAAAAGTACAAGCAGGGACAAACCGAACTACACTAATTATATGGCCAAGCAGAAGTTCCTCCAAAAAGGTGCAACAGCAAAAATGTCAACAGAATCACTAAAGAGTTGACTGGTAATCTCAGTTAAAGACAGCATCCAGTGGAAACCTTTGAGGATAATTTATTTATCTGGTATGACAACAAACTCAGATGATATGTATGCAACCCAGCAAACAGCAATTCCAGATTTTCTGCATTCTCAAGGAAAAATATGATGGAAAACAGAGTTGAATAGGGGCGCATAACTTCAGCAAAATAATATCTTATGTGATTTTACACCACCCTTAGGCTTTACTCGATGCCGAGGAATAACGTTTTCTATTGGTAACGTACTGTGTTAGCCACATCAACAGCCTGCGGATCACCATTAGTTGTTAAATACTGATCACATTATTGCACATATTGTTTATAGATTTCGAGAAAGGAACAATTAATTTATTTGACTTCCTTTATGCAGGAAAGGCACTCTAGATAAAATAATAACTACAAGGGATTTTGCACCGCAAAAAAGCAACTTAAATACCAGGAACACACATGAGAAGCAAACATGACATTAATAGAGTCAGAGAGGTACGCTTTGTATGCGTACGTTCTTTGTAAATTGATTAAACATAATAACAATCGTTCAAATATGTTTTACCTATATATGATATTCATCTTCAAGATGTAGTATAGGTACAACGAAAAACGACTAACACAGGCAGAGAATTTATAGCGCCTTCTCTGATATGTAGCCCGGCGACCAAATTTTGCGAAAATTCTAATCAATAGTGCAGTTACGTGGATTATGGCTTTATTCGCAGCTACAGCTAATTTAAAATTTCGACTCTTTAGGTCACGGTACGGCAAGAAAAAAACTCAAAAAGCTTTATACCGATAAACAATAAGTAATATAAAATAAAGAAAGGGCACCAAGAAAATAAAAACTACGGCCAAATGCACATTTCTGTCCGAAGATTGTTTAAAGGACAGGTTAAAGCCAATGAAAATCTATGCAAACTAAGTTTTTTAATGTTTTAAAAGATATTTTGGTTGTCTACTATTTGACTCTCCATTCGAATTCTTCCTTTCAACGCACCAAAAATATGTGATTCAAATCCGTATAAGCTTTGCAGCAAACTTTAAAGCAAACAAGAAAAATAATACAAAAAAAAACTAAATCGCAAAAAAACGTTAAGTTCGAATTACATAAATACACAAACAAACTAAAAATAAAGCAAGCAGCAAAAATCAAATGCATAGCAGAGCCAATTTTTTCGGAAGCATTTTTAGCACTCAACAAGACAACATACCTTGTCCAAATCCGAATGCACCATAGACACCTAAATACAAATCTCTTAATCCGGTATCATTTGCAACGTCTTTGTCGTTAGACCATTTTGTTAGCCATAAATTCGATCCAATTTGGAAGACTTGGAAGACGAAATTCAATAAAATCGTTGCCATTGCCAGTGTGACACCGATACTCTTGATGTAATGTTTATAAACAGCGAACTTGACCTATAAATAAATATTTATTTAAGTAAAGGATCTTTTAAGATTATTTTTATACAAATTACCCCGCCAGTTTGTGATTTTTCTGTTTCAATAAGTTTACCATCTTCTTTGCCCGATTTTATCTCAGATTGTACCGATGTGTTAGATTCAACTGATTCTTGTCTCTTTGTTTTACGTTGGCGAATGCTGCCATTCTTATCGCCACTATCAAATGATCGTATGGAACTAGAGAACAATAAAAAATTCATAAATTCCAATTGTTTGTTCAAGCTTCCTGATATTTTTTACTTACGCAGTTTCTGACATGCTTTCCGACCTTGCTCGACTAATAACCCGTTCAAGTTTGTTGAAAAGTTCTTCAGATTGAATGGTCTCTCCTAGTTGTTGTTTGATTTCATCCAATTCTGACAAACAACTTTGTTAAAACCAAGTCAATTTCAAAGAAATTAAACATTCAACTTACCTTCAGCCTCGGTGCTACCTTCCTGTAAATGTTGAATAAGGAAATCCGAGAAAGCTCCCTTTTTGTTTAACAATTCTGCATAAGTTCCATCTTCACTAACTTCACCTTGTTTAAGTACATAAATGTTATCAACTTTGGGCAGGAAAGTAATACCATGTGTGACCAACACACGCGTTTTCTTTGCCAACAGACCAGTAGGTCCGATTACTTCATCAAAAATATGCTTTCCAACATGAGAATCCACAGCACTTAGAGGATCATCCAGAAGATATAAATCTGAATCACTGTACACAGCTCGAGCAAGGGAAATTCTTTGTTTTTGTCCTCCAGACAAATTGATACCCTTTTCACCGATTTCCGTCTTATCACCAGCAGATAACATATTAATGTCAGCTCTCAATGCGCAGGCGTCAATTACTTTCTGGTATCGTTTACGATCGTATGCTCTTCCAAAGAGAATGTTATCACGCAAGGTAGCATTTTGGATCCACGCTTGCTGTGGCACATAAGCCATTGTTCCTACGGTATTAACACGACCGCTTATTTTGTCCATTTCACCGAGTAAAGCCGAAATGACTGAACTTTTGCCTGAGCCTACCGTTCCAACGACGGCCACTAAAGTATTTTTCTTCACCTCCATGTTAATATTTTTAAGAATGTGTGTCTCATCACCCCATGAAAATGTGCCATTTTCGATTAACATTGGATGGCCTGTAGAAAAGTATTTACATTATATATCCACAAATACAGGAAAAAAGCAAGAAAAAAAAACTCACGCGCTGAAGGGTCATGGCCCACACAATTAGGATCAAGTTCTTCGCTGTTCATGAATTTGTTGATACGTTTCACTGACACTTGTGTCTGTACGAAAGAATTAATTAGTATCTAGAAACTCAATTTCATATTTGCACAAAACACAAAACATGCAAGCATTAGAAAAAAGAAAGAAGCATTCATAAAACACATGGTGCAAACTGTCTTGTCTTGTTTTGACAGTTTATTTGTTAAGCCTAGTACCCATAGTGTGTAAACTAAATGAAGTAGCAACCTTTTGTTTTAGATTTTATGTCCCAAAATGATAATTTTGAATGAATGTGTCGCTACATCTAATTTATGTTGATCCTGAATTTATTTTTCCAAAAGTACTTAAACAAAAAGTTGGACTTCAAACCTTAATTGACAACTGCTTACGCATGTCATACTCTAACACATATATTTTTGTAGTTGCTAAGGGTTCCTAAAATACATTTCATTTGCAACAACCTAATATCTAAGTTCATGCAGAAGCCTAAGTTCATATATATCGCACATCGACTTTATGTGGATTCGAAGTGACAGTCAGACAAGGGGAAACAAATTGGAATACTCAAATGTAAAAACACCAACAAACGCTCAGTCTCACTGGCAAATAAAGCCAACCGAAAGCGAAGCAGTAGCAACGTAGATACGTGGAAGATATATGTACATTTAGATGTATTTTAAAATCTCAAATCATTCGATTCAGGTTTTCTAAGGGAAAAAACGAAATATATGCTCTACTTGCCAGTCTTATTATACGGCGCAGGGTTCTGGAAATTTGACAAAATTCACTTTTCAGAGCGAATTTATGAAGGGTGCTTGAAAAAATTCGTTATTGCTGAGTTCAATTACTTAAATTTCCTCCAAAAAATAGACGTTTATCACTTGGCAAGACATAAATAAAAAACGATTGAAACGCAAATGATCCGTTCAATATCAAAAATCTAATTCGAGGCCAAGCTTATTCCTAGTGCTAAGAACTCTAAACGGTTCAACTCGGTAAAGAAACCCTAAACGAATCCTGAGCTTAAGTATAATTCTATTATAATTTGCAAAGAACACAAAGCCATTTCGTTTAAGGAAAAGACAATATTTTATTACAAGTGATGAATCACAGTTTTTATATGACCGGATACGTAAATAAATAATATTATCGACAAATGTATACCAGAAAAGTTACAGTGTGGAGCAGTTTATAGACAGGGAACATCATTTTTTTTTTAAATGACGATTTAGGGAACGTTGCACAGAATGCTGATCAAATTTGTGTCCCCTAAACTGGGTTAATTGAATGTGAGTGAAATATGACGCTACAGCACACCATATTATTCGGTCAACTTATTGGCCAATGAGTTAATGCGACCTCAAACACACAGATGCTGGCCTGTAGTCGGAGCTGTCACTAACAATTGATCAAAATAAGTTTTTAAGACTGAATAGCAAAACAGCGACCCCCTACTCACTAAATCCCAATCCAACAATATGAACTACAACATTTGCTGTATATTTAACTTCAAGACTTAAAGGCATAAGGAAGAATCATTATCATGAGCGTGAAAAATGTTTTGAACGCATTCATTTACGCCAAGGAAAATTTAAAAAATAAAGTGATGATTGCAATTAATCTAATGACATACAACCGACGACTGCTTAAGACAGAAATACCGATTTTGTTAATCTAATTGGACTTAAACTCCAAGTAAACCTGGAGTAGACTTGTTACGTTACGCTTTTAAACCTATTCGACCAAGCTAAAATGCAAAAGATCATGTACATCAACACAAAACCGTTGTTGGTCTGATTGTACACAATTAACCTAAGTTAAATCTTTTCATCTAACTTCCCACAAATATCTAAAGTCCGATCAGAGAAATTTCCCTTGTCATTTTTTTTAAATAATTCAATTAAAAAATGAAAAACAAACTAAAGCAACTTAAGACATTAAATAATCAAAAGACAATCACAAATGTTGTTGACTGGGCGTCTCAAATTATTAATTCTAACATTCTTAGATGTGTGCATTATGTAAGATCTTTTAAATAAAAAAAAAACCTGCAGAACTATAATCTCGACAATCTTTAGCTAAACTTAAAGTAAAACTACAAAAAGACAACACAAAACAACACACACAACAAAAGAAAACAGAAAACTATAGAAGAAAACAAAAACAAAAAAAAAAAAAACTTTCTTAAACTTACTTGAACCATGTTTGTAATTAACATAGGCAACATGGCTAATGGAAAACGTAAAATGTTGAATAATGACAATGATACGAAAGCTGTTGTCGGGTCGAGTACATTATTCTCATTGACCAAGACATATGTGGCAAATGTTACCAATGAAACCTACAAGGAAATAAATTAAATAGATGAGCAGTGTTTAATTTTTATGAGTAGAAATTGAAAAAACAAAAAGTTAAAACTATTTGAAAGAAGTAAACATAATACATGTTATTAGCAATGGAAATTCTACAAGTTAAAATAATGCTTCGATGTACGATGTGCACTACTCCATATCCATTTTTCCATTGTAAGCGTTATATTATTGCCTTGACAATGATGAATCAGTCTGTGATTGTTTCGTAGACAAATTTTTGTTTGTTTTAGAAAAACTAATGCGCGTGGAAAAGTAAAACCATCATCCTTAACCAGTTTTATTTTGTATTTCATTGTATATCGCCGACAAGATTTTACCTCAACAATATCAACCATCAGCATTGGCAGCGTGGCCAAAGGTAACTTCAGTGTTTCAAACAATGTTATGCCTACAAAAACTTTTTCAACTGTAAGAACGTTATTCTCATCAGATAGCACATAGCAGGCGAATGTGGACATCGAAACCTTTTAGCGATGAAATCGTTAATATAAAGAAAATCCTCTACAAAAAATACAGCATCCGTTGCTCCACCTATTCCTGAAACGAAAACCTAAAAACAACCCACCACCATGTCTCACTTACCAAAAATGGAGCACAAGACCATAAGAATGATGTTCCAGCATTCAAATACGCAGCAGACTTTAGAGTTTCGATTTCCTTATTACGAATTTGTAGGACTTGATCTTCAAAACTTGGCTCCCATGCGTACAGTTTTAATACCTACAAAATCAAAAATTTATTAATAATGTTGACGTGTACTCGTTCTATTTAAAGTAAAAACTTACTTTAATTCCACTCAAAACTTCGTTCATCAGTTTGACACGTTCATCTTTGTACTTCATTTGTTTAACTTGTAAAATTTTGATACGATTTGCAATTACACCGTTAATTGGAATCAATATAATCATCACAGCCAGACCAGCAAGCACAGATGCACCAAGCAAATCCCACAGGAAATATATAGCCAAACTAATCTGCAGAGGTGCTGACCAAATCATATTTAAGTACGTCGTCAATTCCATGAAACGTTGGGCGTCAACAGCCATTAAATTTACTATTTCACCAACTGTTGACTCTTTACGTGCTGAATTTGAAATTATAAGCGCCTTGCGATAGATGGCATTGATCAGAGATGTTCGGATACGTAGACCAACAATGAACATCTTATGGAAATACTGACCAAGGAAAAATGTTTGAATTGCCGCAGTGATGAACAGCAGAACTGCATAAAAAATACCCTTCCATTCAGGTTCATGATCTTTCGTGTCGTCAGCATTCGTTTCTACATAACCAATAATCCAACGGAGTATTTGCGGTTGAGCAAATGTCATAAGATCAGTAACTAATTTAAGTGAAGCACCGAAAAGAAAGATTCCACCAAAGGATTTCACTATGGGCGGCATGATTGAGGCAAAGCCTTTGCTCTTTGAACCATGGGGGTTCTCAAACGTTACATTTCCATTGCTAAATTGGGCTTTCGGTGCACGGTTTTCTACAGGATAATTTTTACGCACGTTCTTATTCCAATATTTAGCAAATATTGGCATAACTTCCTTGGAACTGTCTTGTGGGCGAAGGTCCCAAAGGTCCTTTTCCTCCAGAGGCTTACGATATCCCATCCAGGCCATTTTGTCAAACCATGTGTATGTAATGCGTGAGAGGAAACTGGCGGACAATTCTGGAGTTTCATTCTAAACGAGAATGGCATTAGTTATGTGAACAGAAAAGAAGAAAATATAATTTTAGTCTATGCAAAAGGAGAAACAAGGAAAATGTCGTCGAGAGCCTTCTATGGGAAATTGGAAAGTGTGACTAAGAACAGTGATTAGAAGGGTATGAAGATGGTAGATGGCTAGAGTAATAGGAAAGACTCAAAATGAGGTCAACATAGTCCAAATAATAGCTTACGGATATTGATAGCTTTCCATCAGGGCTCGATTGATAATTGCGAATGCTGACTAAGTGACAACAATAGTAGCGCGTTAGGTACATCAGCTAAAAAGCTTCCTAATTAGAGCCTATTAGGCTAATACAAAGCTTGAAAACTCAGTCCAAACCTTGGCTCATATCCCCGAGGAGGGTTACTTACAACGAATTTAGAATTTTAGAAGAACTTAGTTTCCGGTAGTATAAATTTCATAAGGTAACTTGACTTTCTCCAGAAAGTCGAACCAAAATCAATATCTACAACGTGATTGTGCTCACCTTCCAAACAAATACCGACTTTGACTACTAACTCTTCGCAGTCAAATAAAGAGCTCGACTATCAAACAAAAAAAAAGCTGCGAATGACCTAAAAATTGAG
This sequence comes from Volucella inflata, assembly GCA_928272305.1. Classification (NCBI taxonomy): domain Eukaryota; kingdom Metazoa; phylum Arthropoda; class Insecta; order Diptera; family Syrphidae; genus Volucella; species Volucella inflata. Next base: position 96,484,073 of record OV743720.1, read on the forward strand.
ACGCCGCTTAAACACGCCTTGGATAGGTAGATACTACAAGGAGCAGATAAACAAAAGACTCTGAGTTGTGCACTTACTGTTAGCAGTTCTATTAGAAAACTGAACAGCTAGATCTTAAGCCCAAACGAAGGCCCCTCAAATGAGTCAAACAACATAAGGCCACCAGGCGTATGTACAATAGACTTCATTTTCAGAACGGAATATCAGAACATGATAGATCGAAGATTGATTAAATCCGAACTCTCCTAGATGTATCAATATGTGGATATAGTCGAAAAGGTCACATGTCGACAACACTGCTTCTGCCACATCGAGTAAATGAAATGAAAGATATTAGAAGGGGCAGGCTTCAAATCGAAGTGTTTTTGGGCAGAGTCCCCTGTAAGAAGAACAATTATTCAAATCGAATATCAGTAACAGAAAGGCTCACAGCATCGATGTAATTGAGATGTCCTATAATCGCTAGCAGAGACATAAGAGCAGGTCTGCTCGCTTATGAGTCAAATAAATAGTGATTCGTTTATAAAATGGTGCTCACCAATCAAAGTTTTATTTATCTGTTACAAAACTTCGTTATGACTAGCTAATTTGATATGACTGTAAATTGCTATAGTTTGCTATCAAAATCCTCGGCTTTAAACAAAGTAGATTGCTTATGTAATATGACAGGCTTTGATATGCCGTATACTTTTTTTTATTAAAATCAGCGAACGCCGGGCACGTGCCAAAAAGGAAGAATAACATATCAGAGATAAGAAAAAAAAAGTTAAAACAAAAACCAAGTGTAAAAGGGGAATGGCTGGGAAGTCAATAAATCATGACTAATGCTATAAGGAAATTTCTTGAGAATGAAATTCTATACCCACTCTGAAATGAAATAAGTTGTGTTAGCAAGCAATGCAAATGAGTGTGGGAATTTGGGCGATAGTTCTCTAAGTATAACCAGCTGCACAAATCATGAATCATCCCTCTGATTATTCGATTAAAAAAATAAATAGTGAATGGTATAATTAATAAATAGAAAATACTCGTCAGCTAACAGACTTTTAATGTAACTTTGAAAAAAGGAAATGATTGAAATGCTTATTTGTAAAACTGCCAACGATAGTCAATCGTTTGTCGTTGTATACAAATCTATAATCCTAAAAAAAGGCACGTTTATTGATAGAAAGAAATATAAAAATATCATACCACAGTTAATATTATGATATTTTGGTCGAATTCAGAATAAAAAAAAATAGCAGTAGCTTCCAAAACCATCAAAAGAATTTGCATATTAATCATGGGAAACATTCCGAACAGAAAAAGGAAATAGATTAATTACAACAAAAATAGCATATCCATTGAATTTTTTTTTTTTTGCAAGGACGTTGGGACAGTGCACGGTCCATCAAATGGCCCTTATGAAGCAGCCTATTAACCCCGGGACCGCTTTTGCATTACTTCAGGGTGATAGCTTTCATTGTTCTATACTCCGCCGTCTACTTTCCGCAGCCTGTGTAGTTTCCATGTCCGGTTAGGAACTAGGTGGTGTAATGATATTTCTCGCCGTGATTACGCTCAGTCCATTCAGCAATGTTTCTGATTAGCCTGGCGGTCCATCTACCTCTTTTCCATTGAATAAAATGACTGCAGATGGGTTGAATAATTCAATAATTCAGAGACATCACCTTCCTCAATGAAGCAAATATCAGATACGAGTACTTTCATCGCCAATGGCGGATCAAAAACAATAGCCAGATGATGCATGAGCGGCTCATATGTAGCCGCATTATTATTAGATGTTATGATACGAATTTCATATTTCAACGGTTAGAAAAAGAAGAGAGCTAAATTAGGATTGAATCCATTGGCTAGACAAGGAATGCTACAATTTTGTATTTTCATTGTTTTAAGAGGTACGAGTACATACATGTAATAACTTTTTTATTGAGTTGAGAAAATTAGGCTGATGGGTAGAACATGTAGAGCGAATGAACATCGAAGATCCGGTGTAAAGTTTTCGATAAAGAAATACCTCGCATTAGATGTCGCATTCAAATGCAAAGTCACCTCAACTTGGTGCGCGTAACTTGATGCTATTATAGCAAGGTCACGCTCAATAGAGGAGATGTCTTAAGCGCATCGAAAGTGTAGCATTAAATGCTTTTGTATAACTGCTTAATAGGATAACTGCTTACTAGACATTTAAATGCCAAGGCTAATTTTACGACATATATGTATGTACAATGTACATATCTCTAGCCGAAGATTGGCTGGATTGAGAAAAATAAAGCACCTCAACTTCTAATATAGTCGCATAAATCCTTTTAAGGAAAATATCAAAAGATTTAGGACCTAAGCCACCTGAAGCACAACTAGCAGCAAAATGAATCAGCAAATGTAATTTTTTAAACATTTTTAAATGCGGAAACTTTTAAACTACCACTCCACTTACCTTTGTTCGGTTGTATTTTGTCTCTCTTGGCATATTATCTCCCCAGCAACTGATAACCCAAATAGCAATAGAAAACGAAAAGAATATCATGAAACTGACATATTTGTAATCAGACCATGAATTCTGCTCTTCCGTTGCATCCAATCCAATGATTCCACCATTATGACGATCATCATAGTCTCGCACTTCCGTCCTACACCGTGGTATCGCAAACAGCACAATGAAGAACCAAAACATAAATAAAGTTCCGGACGTCTGAACACCATACTTGCGATTCAGTACTATAAACATTGCTGCCAGTCCCTAAAACCAATTTCAAAGATCAATATACAGTTGGTAAAATAAAAAATTAATTAATACTCACAAATGTGAAGAACTTAATAACAGGTCCCCACACATCGACTGGGAAAATGACATCTGTTGTGGAGCCCTTCAAACTAAGTGCTCTACCGAAATCCACAACACACAGCAGACAAAGTCCAAGATTAAACGCCAATTTGCTGATGTTCTTCAAGTTCCAGGGTATATTCCTATCTAAGCTAGCACGTAAGTAGTAAAACTCCAAAAGGGACAAAATCCAGAGAAAGGCACATGGCGCCCAGACCAGAACTGTCTGTTCGAAGCAGGGCGTAAAATCCGGATCATTTGTGTACCAAGTTCGATTTGAATTCTACATAAAAAGAGATGAATGTGGTAAGAGAGGCGTTCTTTTGGAAATATTTTGGAACTTACCCAAAATTGTGACCCACAAAACGTGTCCATAGGATGAGTATCACCCTCCATCGTAATTTAATTTTTGTTCCTTTTTTGTACAATGGCAGTGGGACTGAGTCGGTCGGCTGATGAGGGCTTATCAAATATTTATTAACTGTATTTTACCAGAGCGGTGAAAAATACCTGCAACCGCGGACAGATGATTGTGACAACTGAAAGAAAAAAAAATTATCAAAATGTTGGGATTGACAGTTGGTCTGAGCTGACACTTGTTTGAGTTTCATCGAAGAGATCTATTACAAATTACGGTGATTTCTTGAGTATGGCGGTGGAACTACTTATTTAATCAAAACAGCTGTCACTTTCTTTTCATACAATATATGAATCAAATCAAACTTGAAATGTTATTAGGGTTAAGAGAAAAATGCTGTGTAATTGAGGGGTTGGGTTTTTAGCAGTCTCTTATTTATCATGCGTTATGGCGGGCTATAACAGATAAGATGTCATGATAACATCAATCCGGCACGCGATATGCAATACAAACGTCACAAATAATCAAACCACCCGGAACTTCAAATGTATTTGTACTTATATTAAAAACAAAAGAAAGCAAATCATCAAGATAAGTTATTTGTAAAATTTGTCGCTCTTCTATATCGTGAGGGGTTATAGCATCTCAGCTTGGAATCGAGGTATATAAATATACATTCTGACGCCAGATTATACGAGATAATTCATATCATATATAGCTTTAGGAAGCACTTTACATTCCACAGCATTTTAGCGATACTAAATACATATATAGACATTCCAACGTATATTTTAATTGACGCACAGGAACATTTTCTGAATTGAAAAGTTACGGTCCTAGAATTATGACCTGTACTGTATAAACCACATAAGAACGACATTACACTTAAGAAGTTAAGCATTTCTTACTGAAAATAAATTATTTTCATAGATTTGCATATTTTTAATAAAGTTTACTATAAGTATGCACTTTTGTAGTTGAATTGATTTGCTAAAAAAGCCGAGTTTATCAGAACAAAGAAAAAAGTCATTTAACAACAGCTGATCAATGAAACACAGTCCCTCCACTAATCTATTACATTATTATTTCACTCATCTATTACTATTGCATTCACTTTTATGTGTCTCCCTTTTCATCTGACATTCTCATTTGTATCTGTGAATTTGCAAAGTTCGGTTGTTTGCTGTTCTAAACAAATAATTTTCTCTTAAGTGTTTTTCGTTTCCAATTTTTTTCTAAATAAAAATGTCAAATTTTCTCGATACGGACAGTAGTATTTTGGAGAAGAATCTCAAATTTGTCAACGTAAGCGATTGCTACATCAACTAGAAATATGAGTTTAATCACATGTTCCCTTCTATCGCACATTCTAGAATGAAGTTGAGGACGAGCTCGATCAAATCTTTGGCCAAACAAAAGAACAATTAGCTCCGCCACGGGAGTACAAAGTTGTGACGCCCAAACCAGGTGAGCTTATTAGTTCTTATCAAGTCAGAGTGATTTGCAGAAATATTTTCGGTCCGCGTCATGATTGTGGGAAATACCAAAAACTCTTCGTTTCCACAGCGATGTTTGATTTGGGTCTGCTATCTTTGCAATCGGTGTAGAATTAAATTAGTTTCGTTGCTGTGTTACGTCTTACATACGTCTCTACCTCTACATCTGTGTTTTTTTTTAAATATTTATGACGATAGAGGCGACCGGCACAGGGGTAGCTTTTATAATTGTCGGAGCAAAGTGTTTCTTTTCTTGTTATTCTCGTTATCGGACCCCATACGTAGTGGACTGCTTAAGTATTCTGTTTGTGATTTGTACAAGTTGTGTGTCTGTTAGCCTGGTTGAAGAAGTATTTGATAGTGTGCTGCGGAGCGTATGGATATTGCACAAGCTTTTTCCATCAATCGCTGAGATATTGGAAAATAAAATGGAAAATCATCGGGTGTTAGTATGGGATTTGTTGTGCTTTGGGCTCCCTGAAAGCGATGAGAGGTACGTGTGAGTTATCTAATACTCTACATGTCACACGCGAAAAAAATGTCAGATGGTTTGAATGAGAGTCATTGAACGACATTTTTAATAGAGCCACCTACTTGAGTGGGCTTATACATGCATATCTGCACTTCAAGTTGGCAACCATTACAGATTTCCGAGGCCAATAGAGGCAAACAGATAACCGGTTCGCTAGTTAAATTTTTGTGTTTTAATGGAGTATCTACATCGAAATGTAGAAGAGCCCTCAGCTCTACAATCATCATATTAAACAGCGTATTCGATAACCTGTAGTTCATTGGTTTTATATGAGCATGTTCCACGGTAAGTTAGATTGGGGAAGTTGCCGGCACTATGACTAGTATACTAAGACCGATTAAGTATGTCTCAATATCGACATTTTAAGTAGACATGTGTCAGCAATGTGTGGAGTGATGGATCTTATAAATACTCCCTTCGGCTAGCGCTCTTCCATTCTTTTGAAGAAGTTTTCAATTACTGTTTGGCAAGGATCTGACTTAATTTCAGCAATAAAGGATCCAATTTCATGCTAGAGCCTAGAGGTCAATTTTGGTTGGTTGTCCCCCTATTTGTTAAACTAGTTGGTACTTCAAATAAAGCAAAATAGATCTGTGTATTAGTCGAATCATATAGAACGCAGTGATGGAAAACATGCGGGTGGAGTTTTTTTTCTTTCAAAGAGAGATCAGGACGCCTCATCCATGCAATTTCTTCAAAGGCTTTTTGAATATACAATACAACAAACCTTATTGGTTATTTACTATGAAACAATTTCCAATGATGACACATATTGTTGAGCTTATATGCGATGTTCTGAGTGATATCAAACACTATAAGCGTTTTATATCCAGCGTGTCAGCTGTTTCATTCGTCAGAAACTTTTAACCATTTTTCTCTATGAATCTATAGTAAAAAATCAACTACTTTGGTCTATTGAAGTAAAACTTAGTTTCAAAAGTGTAAAGCTTGCATTTTATTGAACAAAATGTCCCAAGTTGAGAAAGCGTTTTAAAATGGCCATGAAACCATTGTTCTAGTTGAAATCATTTGCGTTTCACTTTCATGAACTGTGCTGGCACACTCAGTCGGTTTTCAGTTGACTTACTCTATTGCACTGTCGTCTTTCTATATGATGTATTTTCTTTACATTTTATTATTGTTTATGAATTTATCAATTTTGTCATTAGTTGTTGTACAAATATAATTAAATATTATCTGTAGACGTCTTTGCGTAAGGGGTATTGTTTCCATGCACTACGTTCACATATAGTATGTACATCTACGAGTCTTGACTTGTACATTATTTTGTAAAGTTTTGCATGCCACGGGTAAGTGCAAAGCAAACCAACGTAGAGAATGATCTACAAAGTGCCAAAGCAAATAATTCTAAACAAATTAATCAAAACAAACTGAAAAACACAAATATGTACGTTGTTGGAGAGGCAAGGGTTACTTATACCCATGCATAGTAATTTGTTTAGTACATCAATGTACTTGAGGGCTGTCATTTTGATGACACTTGATTTTACATGTCCATTTAGACGAATCTAAATATAAAACTAAAAGTATTTACAACTTCCTTAAAATGATAAGATGGAGTCAACATGGAAACAAGTTGTAGAACATTGATATCAATCAGACATCTGCATGGATACATTCACGCAGTGAATGCACAACTTGATTCATGGATACTTCTCATTACTCATTGTACAATGGGACCTGTGAATGAGACTGAGTGATTGCGGGTATAAAAGTTGTGTTGTGCGTAGTTGTGCCGTCGACAGTTGAAATTCATACTCATTCACACTCATGGATGGGCTAACTCACATTCACACTACTCACAAGGGTTGAATAATCGTGAAAGCTTGTGCGAAAATTCACGAAAATTCACGTATACCTGTTATTTGAAAAAAAAAACAATCCCAAAATGCACAACAGAATCCCAAAATCGTCTGCGTTATAACTCGAGTAACTCGAATGCGCTTTCCACCCTTATATAGCATTCACAGGTACCCAAAATAAAGAATGCTATGGGTAGTGAGTTATGATGAGTGTGAATCATAGGTTGTATGAGTCCTGTGAGTTATGAGACCTCGTTGCATCCATACTCACAAGCATTCATAATTCTCGTCACTCAATGAGTGAGGAATCTCTGTTTGTGAGTTGAATGAGTATGGGTAGTTAATTTCTATGGGTGTCTCATGGGTAACTTTTATGGCATTCATGCAGATGTCTAATATCAATGCACCAGACGCTAGACCTAGAAATTTCAAATTGACTTCGCAAGTCCATTACTTATCCTGAACTCCGTCAGGCAAAATATATAAACTTTACAAGTTTTTATAAGAGAGTCATTCAAAAGGTAGTTAATGCTTCCATCACAGTTTAATCCGAAAATGGTCTCAAATACACAAATGTAAAGTTGTGTCGTCCTTGGAAACAATTTAAATTGTTCGCAGTAATGCATGATATAGCTATTCCACGTTTTAAAAAGTCCTATTGAGTGAATACTAAAATCTAATAATACTTAAAATTTAGAATACAAGTAGCCAACAAGGAAACATGGACTGCTCCGTATTCTCATAAATATTGATGAAGCCTAATCTTTATTACATGGCCTAAGACTATATTTATTAATCATTATTTTCTTGTTAGGACCTTAGGACCTATTTTCTATATTTTTCACGCACAGAATTCATGAACAACCAAGTACAATAATACTGTGTCGAAAAACCGCCTATTGGGCGCCATCATCATAACATACACGCCAATGGAGCAATATCTAGAAAACAAAAAAAAAAAGTGTTGACTCGCTTTCATATCTAGAACAGTGGACTTGTCACTAAAAAAATGAAAAATCTATTCTCAAAGTAAGAAAACACAAGAGCGGCTGTTCTCTCGAGATGGGTTTAAACAAAGTTTCTGTCTTGAGTATAAAGTCGAGGTTCGACTCATATCCTCATCTGCACTTTGGGAGGATTATTACTTCCTATCTATGATATTTATACTTAGATAAATCTTCAAAGTTTCATGTTACTATTGTAGAAGTGGAAAAGTTGCATCTTTGCAGAGTATTCCACCACTAAATTACGGTCAATCAAGCCAGAAAACGGTTTAAACCTCAACAGCTTAACTTTTTTTCAGGATTAATAAATTCGACCATGGCGTGATGGTTAGCTCATTGGTCTATCACGCAGAGGGTCCATGGTTCGATCCCCGGCATCGCTAACAATTTTCGAATCGTCATCGCCCTTTCGACGGGCAATGGCAAACTCCCGAAAGTAAGGAGTGCCGTTCGAATTTCGCCATTAACCATAGGCCCCCAGATGTGAAAAAAATGACAACATGAACAACACAAAAGTCAAGAAGCTAGGCCATTGCCCATGCCGGGCTGCCACCGCCACAAGAAGTACACCAAAGAGATAACCAACTGAAAATTGTTTTCGGGGCTTCTTTGTCAGATTATAATTCTAAATTCAGAACCAACAACCAATTGGACACGGTTGGTGAAATTGTTAAAATATTGCCTTTGTTTACGGCGAAAGAAAAAGGTGTGCAAAAAAGACTTAACGCATACAGCCAAAAAAAAAAACAGAGAGACTTACCCGGAGTTTGAAGAGTGCCTTATATAACGAAAATATTGAAGCACCCAGTAAAAACAGTGAACTAGTCAAATTCTTCTAAAGCTACAAATCTGCCAAATCTGATCGTATCTACAATGAATCGATAGCAGAAAAATTCAAACCTGGGATTCGATCAGTTGTTCCAACATTGAGAGTAGCCTCGGCTTGTACAAAAAAATCGGCTTAAATGATAACTCATCTTGGAAAGAATGGTTTTAGTCAGTGAACGTGGTGTCCCTCAGTAGAAAAGACTGCAGACTTGCTTGTTAGTGCCCGCACGCAACTATATGTGAAAAAAATAAGTAATGAGACTTCCTGCGAAACTTGATGTGTGTGTGAAGGTGTAATCCTGAGCACTTCCTCTAGAATGACGAATACTACTACTTTACTGATGTTCCTACAAAACAGAATTCCAGTAAAAATAGCATTCAATCATTACGGTTGGCTAATTCTCAGTCTAAGTGTTTTTTTTTTATTTGAAATTTGCAGTGTAACCCACAGTTTCTATTGGAGCTGGAATATTTTGGCTGGGACAACTTGTTTGCTAGAGGAAAGAGGCAGCTTCTAAACAGCAAACATTGGCTCTTCACTACAGCACGACGGTTAAAGTGCAAAAGGATACAAGACATGGAACATTACCCAGCTTATTATTAGTTCGATGAAGTAAGAAAGTAATATCAAAATAATTTGGTTCAACATTTTTTTCGGAAAAAAAAGACTACAATAATGTAGTGCTTGCAATTGTCATGAGAGCAGGTTTTTAGTTTATGTGCAGCACGCACCTAAGCAACGAAAATGTTTCCCTGTTAGTATGAAGGATAACTCCAGAGGCTTATGATTTTTAGAGATGGTTTATGGTTAGCTCTTCACAACTTATTTTTGATTAACGAACTTCTTCGACTTTTCTCCATCCTGATTGAGGAGATTCCATTGCATTGCATGGTAAGCAGTAGTCGTGTAGCTTTTTTGAAAATTTATATTAAAATCTTCGACTTTGTATCGATATATTTACTGTAGGTATTCTGACCAATTGGCGATGGCGATGGCGAAGGTGCGATAGTTAGCTCATTGGACTATCACGCAAGGAGTCTGGGTTCGATTCCTAGCTTGGCCACCAACAATTTTTCAAATAGCCATCACCCTTTCGACGGGCAATGACAAACGCCCGAAAGTAAAATTGCCTACGAAAGAGCTTCTAAGGAGTGCCGTTCGGATTCGGCGATAAACCGTAGGCCCCGTTCAGATGTGACAAAAATGACAACATGAGCAACACAAATGAATGCTAGCGCCACAGTGTTATTTTTTTTTATTCTGACCGATTCTCTTACAGAGCTCAAAGTTAGAAACGCTTAAAACATTCCTAAGATGTTTCATAAACACCTGTTTAAAATATTTTAAGTGTTCTAAGAACTAGTCTACGCCGGGTTGGTTACGGCTCACACTCGTAATGTGTAAACTCCCAACGGATCAACGGATTGAAAAAGTAGAAAGTAAACCTACCTATCTATATTAGCGTACTTAAAATGTGTTAGCATTTATACCCAAATTGAAACAATGAATTCCTCAATTCAGGTAAGGAAGAATAAATTTGCAATTGCTGTAACAAATAAGTAAAATTAAAGATAACAATCCCTCTATGGACTGACAATTCAATGGCGTATCTTTGTGCGATGTGAATGTTAAATCGTTCTAAAGGGGTTCACACTGAGATATAGTGATTTTTATTTTGTTCTCTTAATGGCGAAGAATCCCCTAGCACCAAAAAATAAATGTTTCGAACTCATAGACAACACAAAAGGAAAATAAATGCTTTGGGTACTCATTCTTAACTGAGTAGTGACGAATTTGGAGGGGTTTACTTTTTGTGATTGTTTTGCACATTCAAAACAGCGACTCACTCAAATGACTTAAAAACATTCAGTGACTCTTTCTTGACTTATTGCCATTGACTATAAATTGCAAATCAGATCACCCAAATTGGAATCGAAAACACATTTTTAAAAGCAATTGTATCAGGCATTGTTATCACCAAATAATTAACGAACACTGGACTGAAACTGATCCCATTTCGATTTACTAACTTTGAAAAAGATGGATGCCATCGACACTGATTGATGATGATGCACATGCTTCTTCACAGATAAACAAATCGCAAATTAAATTTAATTCATATGAATTGGCGATAACGCATAACCAAGAGGCATTGCTGAAAACACACAGAACAACGGATTCTGCACTACTCGTACAACAAGTTCTGTAGAAGTAATTAACTTATTGATTATTTCAGGCTATTTATAGATGAATAAAGTTCGCTGAATTGTCGGCGAAATCCAAGGTGATTTTAACTTTAATGAGCCCGTTCCACTTGTATGTATCTATGTGTGCTGGGATTTTATTTAAAATTCAGAGATGAGCCGAAACTAGTTTTCCGCAATTTGGTATTGTTGTTCTATTGTGTTTTGATTTCAAAAAATACAAACAAACCAAGAAGATACCTGGGATCGGTTGGATTAGAAACCAGTTTACCAGGTAAAACGAATTAGCAATTAAGTTACACCTTCTTACATCGATATGGGTAAATATTATGAAACGTGTGTTTGGAGGCTACAACTAGCCTGGCACTGGGGAATTTGTAATTATTTTTAATTTTACTCACCATTCGGAAGTTGGGCATTACAATTTTATGAATAACTCTCCATGCTAGAATGATCTCACACGGATAGTCTGTTGTTTTTTCAATGAAGAAAATCGTGTTTTAATTCTTTCTAAGATCCGTTTAATCGGTTGGTTATGATTAACGTTGAAATATGAAATTCTAAGTCTGGGCCGTATTAGTTTTTAGCGTTTTATTGAGATAATTAATCCTAACTTGATGTTGTGAACATCCAATCAATAATTAACAACTCTACGACCCTCACCTGATATTTAATTAAGTTAGGAAAGAATGCTGTTAATTTTTATAATTTGTATTCATACAGACAATAGATTTTTTTTCTATTAATTTTTACAAAAAAAAATTTAAACAAATCGTTACAAAAAAAAGATACACAATTCACTAACTAGATAATTTAGGTCGAATGAAAACCAAGATACGCTTCGGTTTGAAATAGCCTCGGTCTTGATAACAACTAGCGTAGAAGGGAAATAAAATGAGCGTACTCGAAGTACTTAATTGTGTTGTGAGTCATGAGTAGCGTCTAACGATCATCACTTTCAACCAGTTTTGACAATCAAATTGCTTAGTTCGTGTTTATTTTTGAGTTTTTCTTTTTTTGGTTTTAAATTAATCTTTACAGACTTTGCTTGATTGACGACATTTACTAAATACGAGTAGTCTCATCTTTTCAAGCACTGAGTCATCTGATTGCATTTTATGCATTTTGACCTGGAAATGTCACCTCCCTTGATCATTTAGGATTGAGTATGGGATACATATGCTTAGATGTTTCACAGTTGGCTGCATCTTTGACTTACCGTAGAAGCTATTGATTATACCTATATGTCGTATTTTTTGCACTGGGAATTGGTGGCTTTGTAATGTTTCTTACTATTTGTTTCTGGTGATCCGAGTCTAGTTTTTCAGTGCAGTTCCCTGGGATATCCGAGCCCCGGGTTACGATATGCACGGTATTTACCTCCTTTGATTTTATAGCATTCAAAGTAAGAGATCTGATTACTGGTCGGCTGTCTATATATAAGACTTCCAACCGAGGATATTGAATACAGGCTGGATCAATTTGCGACTGAGTTTTCGCCTTGGAAGAGGCTACATTGTGTGAAGACTCTGTTTACAAGTTTCTGTAAAAAATGTTATATGCATAATAAAGATAAATTCGTGTTGTCTCCATTTGTTCCTTCCTGGAATCAGCTGCATCGTAAGTAGATTTTCATTCCCCACTTTTATTTTTTTTCCCCTATTGTCCACTTTGGAGATAAATTTTTCTTAGACTTGTTAACTAGAGCTATTTTGTTTCATTCTGTAGGATGATACCTAGGGACGTGGTACTGATACGAAAATTTCTTATAGAAGGCATTGGGTGGGATTATACATGGTATCTTGATTATTCTTGTGAAGACCACAGCTGCGCGCGCAGTAGAATAGTATGCCAATCCCATATTGATGAACATAAGTGAGTGTCTATGACTATGAGCATTAGCTCAAGAGACGTCGCTTGTGTAAACTACCACACCGAATTCCGCGTCCTCTAATTTCATACACAGATCGTAGAGAACTACGTTCCATAGAAGAGGGGAATGTCCACGTGAGGTCGCATAGCCTTACTGTTAAAATAAAAAAGGTAAAGCCATAGATTAAGCTTTTTTTGCAAAGTTTATACAGAGAACTCATAATCGAGATGTAACATTCGCTCAATGTCAAGAAGAGGAACCATTTCAATTTATCGTAAGAGATATAGTGCGGTCTCTATCAATTGATTTTGAGATGTGAGCAACCATAAATGAAAAATCTTAGTTGTCTAAAGAATCTTGATTTTCCCTGCCATCGAGTCTTAGAAATAAATTTATACAATACATTATATGCCATATACATATGAATATAGCAGTCCTATTTACCTTGTCTTATCCATAATTTAAAAATAAAGCAGACTATCCTCTTCAGTCCTAGATGGTCTTCATTCAAAGTTAAAATATCTCGCCGGTGATCATACTCGTAAAAGAAAAATAGCAAATGAAAGGATGCATCCTTGAGGGCGGACATACTACATCGACCTTGAACATTTCTCCTTAAAATCGGCTTAGCAACAATTTTCAACATCTTACAATATCGAGAGCAGCGACGTGTCAGTTTGGACGAATACATCTTTTTGGCAATTAAGTAATTCCAGCATGCTGTTTGCAGTTCTTTGGCAACATCGTCTTAAAAGAATCTGCTTTTATTCCATCACACTTCCTGAATGGTTTTGAGATTTCATATGACAAAGTCCAAACATTCCATGTGAAAATCCGAATGGCAAGTGCTTTCGTGCACAAACTCTAACTAAACCATTAGGCCTTAAACACACCGGAGCGGACAAGAACGTCTTGTTTTTCACAGACAAATAGACAATTTTTATTTCCAAAGACAACAACCGGAACATGTCTTTTTGTGTCGTCTGATTTGGTATGTGTTAGCTCATAAGAATCATCGATTGTTGCCTGATTCGTCAACAAAAGACGCCGTGTTATATCCGGTGTGATTTTTAGCCTTACTTGTTCCAATATTACCATGCTGTATCTATTAGACATATTGTTAGTACTTTACTCTGTGGCTTAAATATTGTACACAGCCTGTATCTCCGCCTTTGCCAATTAATAAAAGATTTGAACAATGGTGTGCATACGAAAAACCCATGATATTGACAGAATTAACTTATCTTTTTATGATTTTGAATGGGAAAATCGGTATCGCGAGTTTTGAATTAGATTGTCTTTTTTTTTTGAGTGATTTTTGTTTTTATGAGAATTACTGTCAAACCAGCTGCCAAATTTTGCAAATGTATGTACTCTATATAGCATTTGTCGAGATAAAAATAAATTAAAGCGTGCTTTTGAAGAATGTTCACACGGTACGACCTTATGTGTACGCACCAAAGAAAATATAGCCGCTATTAACGACAGTGTGGGTGTGGGAAGGCCGTAACTAGTAAATTCGCCGCCAATCTCAATAACTTCTTGACTATTTCACTTAAGGAGCCTCTGAAGGCATTGGCTAATGCGGAAAGATCAGCTACTTCAGATGACTTAAACGCCTGAATTTACTAAAAAGTAAAGTAGAAACTATTTTAAAACATGTTCAAGGTTTATTGAAACATACAATTTTATAGTACAGAAGGACGATTAAGATAGGCCGCTACTGATTGATCGGTTGGAAAGCAATCTGACCAATGCCTTTGATGTTAAAAATGTCAGAGGATCCCTTGTCGTGCGATTCTTCGACGTAATCTTCAATATCTTCTAAAGAAAAAGTCCATAGTAGTCAAATTGGGGCTGCGGGGAGGCAGTCTCTTCTCTGAGACGTATTGTAGTTGTATGAACTTGCTCGAGTTTCAAGTGCGTTGCACTTAAGTAACAGCAGTTCATCTTATTGTGATGAAAATGTGCTTTATTTGAAAATGAATTGTCGTTGAACGTTGATAAACGCTCAGTTATGTGGCTATCAAATTAAAGCCTTTGATTGGCGTCTTGACGCTTTAAATCTTGTACCACTTGCAATCTTTAAATCTGTGTACAATGCGGTATAATCATGATCTGGCCTCATTAAAACACTTGCACGTTTATAAACTGATATTTACGAATTATCAGCAATGGACTGATTTTCCGTCAGTCCTCGACGATATTGGTCTTCGAGACTTAGGTTTTTTTTTGCTGTTGAACCGATGTCTTCCAACTTGTGAACGCATTTTCTGATGAAGTGAAGACTTGGCGCACCATTTATGTTATGCAAATAACAAAAATTCTTTGCGAAACAATCGCAGGATCATTATTTTTTTTTGTAAATCTCGTGCACACGCCACACGATTTGCTCCCGAGAAACACCCCCAATCCAAGTATGTGCATGTTGTAAAATGAACAAATTGAACAGGACATTACAATAGACAACCATAACATGAGGTAGCTAGGTACTTCGTTTACATCTACTTTGTTAAATTATAACTTATCGGATACATATTGAACAAATAATTTCTGCCTGCAAGTCCTGGTTTTTATTCACTGAGAATGCACTGTAAAAACAATATAAGGAGCCTCTATCTAGGATTCTAATAATCTTAATCCTACTCTCTGCTGTAGAAAAATACACGAAGGCAAATGGTGGAAGTGATATTTTAACGAATTCTACAATATGTATACCACCTTGATCACCGTGTGGCGCTCCTATTGTTCCGATTTGAGTTCTTTTTTTTTTGTTAAGTTGGTACGTCTGTTTTTGATATTCCCTCTAATTCTTAGCGTCATAGCTTGACATTTGGAAAAGTTACGTAGCCAAAAGTACATCTGTCTCTGTGTGTGTTGGCGATTTTTTACAATTTTAGAATTGAATTTAAATTTGCAACAACGAACTTGTATTAAATTTTGCGTAAAAAACGGATTTAATGGTGCGCGAACGTTGGAAATGTTGGAAAAGTGTTTCGGCAACGATTCTCTAAAGAAAACGGTCGTTTACCAGTGGCATAAGCGGTTCAAAAAAACCACGTCGTTTTCAGTCAAAAAAGAAGGCAATGCTCAAGGTTTTCATGGATTACAACAGTGTAGTGCATCATGAATTTTCGCCAGAACGCCAGAGAGTATACAAAGAGTATTATTGGGGAGACCAGAATTGTGGGCAGAAAACTCGTGAATTTTGCACCATGATAACGTACCGTCGCACAGACAAAAAATGCAACAAATACCGTCCAACAGCCGCCGAATTCACCTGATTTGGCTCCCTGTGACTCCTTTCTGTTCAATCGAGTTAAAAAGCACTACGGGGAACGCGTTTCAGCAGCCAAGAGGAAGTAATGGAAAAATCGCAGGAAGCACTGATGGACATACAGAAAACCAAATAAAAAAATGTTTCGAGGATCGGATCAAACGCTAGCATAAGTGTGTTGCAGTCGATGGGGATTACTTTGAAGGGGACAATATAGATTTAGATGAATAAACTTGTATTCTTTTGATCAAGGTGGTATAAATATATTTTAACGCTATATATTAAAGTTATGGGACCAGTAAAGGCGTTATGCAAATTCCATAGCTTAAAATATTTCTGCCAAGCACGCAAACAAAAAACGCCTAATTTCTTCAACTTATTTTTTTATGTTGTCGTTGCTTCGTTGATATGTATTTGTACCTTGTTTACAATAGACTATTGTACAGCTAAACCCCAATTTTTAAATTTATTTAGTGCTAACCCTATGTGATTAGCAGGGTCTTAACCTAACCGCTTTTTTTGTTTAAAAATAAAATTGTATCGACAGGCGCGCTTTTATTGAACGCTTAATGAATTTCCAATCGAAGAGCTTTTTGAGTATGAGTCATACTATATACCCAAAAAAAGTAATCAAATAAGAGGTGCAACAGATCAACGAACTGGCGCTTTTCTCTTTAATTAATCTTTATCTCTTAATCGATAGCCATTTAGCTTCCTTTTTTTTATTTTTCTTCTTCATTAAATTTAAAATTAAAAATTAATGATTTCAATTTTAATAAAAAAAAATAACGATAACATTGGATCAACCTTCAGCTGTCTGTACGAATTTGTCACTTAAAATACCTCTCAAACCATTGTCATGGCTGTATGCTCTAAGGTCTAAAAGTTATTATGAAACCTTACACGTCACAAAACGAGTTCATGATCATGTTTAACACGAAAGATTGATTTATTAACATGTGACATGTTACTTATTCGAAGCTAAATTATTTTCAAAATTCTTCGGAAATTTTAGGGAGGCAATCGGCTAAATGACAGTGCATCAATTAATACGATCAGATGGATGTACTCGTATACACATAAAAACGACTTGTCAGCGATGTGGTATTTCTGTTAATGATACGAGGGCGGGTCAATAAGTCCGTGACTTTTTGAATTTCTGACCTCTTTACTGAAACAGCAACACTACTCCTGTCAACAGGCATCTGTCAGTTGACTCCTGTCAAAATTTAAACTTGCTGCGTCAGTTAGTTTGTGTTTGACAGCTGTTTTTATCAGACTACTCACTAATTTGAGGAGAAAATGGAAAAAAGTGAATTTCGTGTGCTTATTAAGCATTATTTCTTGCGAAAAAAAACCATTACCGAGACCAAGGCTAAGCTTGATAAATACTATGGGGACTCTGCACCATCGATTTCAATGGTAAAAAAGTGGTTTACTGAATTTCGTTGTGGCCGTACAAGCACTGAAGATGCCGAACGTCCTGGACGCCCAGTTGAGGTCTCTACACCCGAAACAATCGAAAAAATTCACGATATGGTGTTGGCCGACAGAAGATTGAAAGTGCGCGAGATTGTGGAAGCCGTAGGGATCTCGCATGGCTCAGTGGTTTCAATTTTGAATGATCACTTGGGCATGAGAAAGCTTTCCGCAAGATGGGTGCCGCGTTTGCTCACAGTCGACCACAAACACATGTGCAGTTGCCATGGCAAAAATCCATGAATTGGGCTATGAATTGCTCCCTCATCCACCCTATTCTCCAGATTTGGCTCCGAGGGACTACTTCTTGTTCCCCAACCTGAAGAAATGGCTTGGTGGAAAAAGATTTGACTCCAATGATGAAGTCATCTCGCAAACAAAGGCCTATTTTGAGGACCTCGACAAATCATTTTTTTTGGAAGGGATAAAAAAATTGGAGAAGCGACAAAGTGTATAGAGCTCAAGGGAGACTACGTTGAAAAATAAAATTATTTTTAATCAAAAAATCTGTGTTTTAATCCAAAAGTCACGGACTTATTGACCCGCCCTCGTACAAATAAATACAAAGTATGAACCAGGATTGGTTTAACTTTTTGAGATAGGATTTTCTGTAAACGAATTTTAACCATTTTGTATAAACCTTAGCTTCGAAGTATCCTTAGCGGCGAAGTACCCTTAAATTCAAGTACTTTTTCAGGGATGCAAAAAAAATCGTAGACTGGAAAACATTGCCGAAAACATCACTGCTCTTTAGATATCTAGGTTTTACACAAAACTCACATCCTTTTTTTAAATTAATTTTTTAAGTTTAATTTAATGTGTTAGTTAGGAATAAAAACATAAATCTATCCCACATACGCCAGAGTGTATCCGTTAATATTCAAATTTTGATCTTTCAACTACCTGTTATCCCACACGTGTGATTTAGAACAAAGTGCACACGGCTATCACAATTTAAAATAAAACTTGCACTCGGCGCGGAACTGCTAATTTTTGTTTAACCAATTACTAATTTCCAATTTTTAATTATTTAATTACTGATTACCAGATGCTTTCAATGATAAAACGGATGAGAAGAAAACTACTGCTTCGTCTACTTATTGTCACACGTTTAAGGAAGTACTTGATTCGGGTTACCTTGGTTCTTATCTTAATAAGGGCGAATCGTGATAGCAAATAATCTAACCGATATGTACTTCACGCCATGTAAACTTGACAACGTACTATATTTTAAACACTAACGATGCGTTTTATTGATGTAATCTTTGGTTTAATAACCTGGTTTATACGAGTATAAATCTAATTCCACTTAGATTACAATGACTTTACATTGTTTTATCAATCTGTAAACGTTGATTTGCAAATTAAAAAAAAACTGCGATAAATCACACATAGAGGACAGAGCAACCGAATTTGTTTACAGATCAGACTGAAAACAAAACTCAATGAGTTCTTGCAAGTCATTGGGTTGACGTATTTATTCACTCTCAGACGTGTCAGGGGGAGGGAAAGAGGAACCAAGACAGTAAGAACTTCAGCTTTACATCTGATCTTGGCTACCACATGTGGTGTAGATACCAGTTATAATACCAAAAACAAAAACACAAGAAACCAACGCACGGAATAACACTCGAAAGTATGGAATTTGAAAGCTTTCAGATACTATTTTATACTTGTATATCGGATTCATTATGAAAACGCACACACCACACATACACAAGCCAGATGCACGTTCTCACCAAACAGCATAGAACCAAGAAACAATTTTTTTTGTTGATTTTTTCATTTACATGATCAATCACTAGGAGCTTACAAATTAAAAAAAAAAAAAGAACAAAGTTCACACTAATCAGACTCTCTTCAATCTCGAACTGGGCTAACTTCGGAAATAACACAGGTTTTTGGGGATTTAAATTTTTTTTTTTTTTTGTTTGAATAGAAATTTTTGCCTAAAAATACGAGTATCTTTCACACACTTACTTGGAATTTTATTTTATTTTTTTTTATTTTTTGACGGGGAATTGCTTCTCATACAGGCCGTGTGTATTTTTTTCACTTAAAAAAGAAACAAAAACGAGCAAAACTCAGAGCAAACAAAAACTAATGAGACTAATTCTCTTTGCGGCACTTTAAAAAATATGGTTTTGCTAAACAAGGGAAATTATTAAGAGAAAACCGTCCAACACGGCCGGTATCCAAAAACCAACTGAATGGTGAACGTATCGCTGTTTTGAAGAATAACACACTAGGCTTTGGGCGGTTGAATGAATCTACTCGTCATAGTCGCATTCGTAGTCGTAATGGTATTATCGGCAGGCAATCTCTAATTGCTGTTTGTTATAAGCGAATAGTAAAGCGGCGAACGCTGAATGCTTCTGCTACCAACCATAGAGAGTTAATTATATGGCGCATGCTAGCATCAGTGATATCAGCATGACGTTGGGCTTTAAATTTGGTTGATAGATAGAGATACTATACTCGTTTTATTTTTATTCTTAGTTACTGCCTGCGTACGTATGTACAGAGAGTCAAAATTTAGCCTTTGAGATATGGAGAATGAGTTGTCTCTTTGATAGTAGTTACAGCTGATCGGATTATTGGAGCTTTTGTTAGTTTTCAGTGTTACGTACTAGACCTTATATCTATAATTGAATGAGTTGGTTTTTTTCATATAGAATCTTAGAGCTTTAAATCGAAGATGTTCTCTTTAATCCCATGGCTGATCGGTAAATGCCTCATTTCCATACCAACATGTTGAGAATCGGTATAGCTCTTAAAGAACCAAGCGATCTCGTTATTTCATTTAAAAAGATTGGTTGTGTAGCAGTTTCATAGCATATAACGGCCAAAACCCCGCTGAACTACTTGTATAATTTATGCAAATTAGTTTATTCAATTTAAGATATTATGCCATTATTTTGGCACCTTTTCGCAGTGCATTGTTCCGTCTGAAAGCCAACTTTGTTGACAAATAGGTCAGATGATAGTACGAAGTTATAACTGCCCCAAAAAGTTGTCTGAGTAAGAAACTCCAAATCATGCGTGAAGAATGAAAGAAATTGCGTAATCGTGCTGAAGTTGCCAACTTCCGTTCGCGTCTCACTGCATCATGAAAGTGACACAGATCTTCTCAGTATTACTTCTTGGTGAAGGTAGCGCCAAATAGGCCGTACTCGTGATGAACCACGCCACTGAAGTCAAAAAAAATGGTCAGCATGACTACCGGATATGTAGATGCAAGCCTGTCTTGCTTTGTTGGGCGGTTGTACCACTCCTTTATCTGTGCGGTGTCCAGTTTTTTTTTAATTTTGCTGATTAGTTCAACTCAAAGCTTTAAGCAAACAAAAAAAATGTTGTTTAACTTTTTTTGCCGTTCTCTCTCAAAATAAAATGCGAAGACTGTTGCTTACACGTGCTCATTCTTCACCACCGTGGGTGTGAATAATAGGTGTTGTGGTCAAAAAGAAATTTAAGAATTTAGCATGCGCAATAGGTATTCCTGCTAATGGTCACTGAGCTCTGCTCCCCAAACATTGTTTTGCAAATAAAAATAATTGTCAGATACTTGTGAACAGACCACCTCGTATAATATTGCATTTGCAAGAAAATAATTTCGGTTTTCATGTGTGGAAAAAAAACTCTTTTCTATATTAAAAAATAATTTTAACCAATTGTGTATTTTCCCCTATTTTTGTTGACCTTCTGTCATCCTTCTGACATCTTCATGATTCATAAAGCTGTTCTGTTCCCTATGTGTGAACTGGACCAAGAGCAATTTCAGGTCTTCATCATTGGTGAAAGTTTTAGGATTCAGAAATATTGCGAAGAATCGGTGAAAGGGGTAAACCATTTGCATTTGTAGCGACAGCCAAGCTGCGCTTAGAGCTTTTTATGCAAGACTTCACTGAACGCAGTCGGAAAGCTGAATTCACCAAGACATGGAATCACAGGGCATGATCTTACTAGCCAAGGCTAACTAGAAGAGTTTTTCAGGACCCGAAACTACTATAGGTCTATAGGTCTGTGACCTAGGTTAGGGCTTCCATTGTCAATTGAAAGCTATGTTTCATATGAGCAGACTTTCAAGGTTACAAAAAAGAGGTCAGATGCCTTTCTGTCGTTTCTCAGTAGGAAAAAATGTAGGCTGCTTCCAGTCTCGTGACAGATTACTACACTTTCGCTAAGTACTTTAATATGCTGGGAATAGATGAAAAAAACATCCTGCGACGTTTACTCTAAACGTGCTAGAAGGTATTGGGTTACGAATATGACATCTAAAAAGCAGAAAACCTGTGTTGTAAACTATTGTAAAAATTCTGATGGCGGTATCGCACTTAAAACAACCGTTTGGAACAAAAAACGGGCCTTAATAGACCAACAGTTCATATTTCATGTCAGAAAATGTAGCATAATGTAGAAAAAGTAGAGATTTCTTTAATATAAGATTTGTACGTCCGGCTTTATCACACTCATTAGACGACAGCGATGGAATAGGTCACAAATTCGCTCATTTTTAGCAATCTTCACAATAAAAAAACAATTTTGCCATACTTAGCGAAAATCATAAGAAATCAGGTCCGGAAACCAATATTTTCATTTTTAAACGAGGTTTGAAGCAGGCGCCGAAAAGAAAATAATTTAATCACTTCAATGGCTTGCATTAACAAACTCTCTAGCTCACTGGGTTAATGATTCATAATAGAGAAAGGCGACGAATTTAGCTTACGCCATAAGCAATGCAATCGCAATGCAGATAGGTACGAGTATGTTGGAGAAATATGTAACATTAAATGTAGTTATTCGCGTTACTATCAGATGATCCACCGAAATCACCGAAAACAGCTGTAAGGCCAACTCGGGTGCAATAAAACTACGAGTGCTTAAAGATTTGTCTGAAAAAATAATTTTATTAGAGTAGTTAAATTAATAGTAGACAAGTCCTTGAACGTCATTATCCAAGCCAAGTTGAGCTTAAGTGTGTTATTGTTAACGTTCCTATTTACACATCCATTCAACTTTTATTTACTTGTCGCTAATCAGTAAACATTTATGTTGTGAATTTCAAATTAAAGATAGGCATGTAAACACTGTGTTTTTGGGTGTAATAATCATAAACTTAATAAGCCACCTCCTGCGACTCGTTCATAATTTTATAGCACATTTTATACCTCAACGAGATAGTGCCATAAATAACCGAACAATTACTCTGATTATAGTTCGGATTTAAGCCTCCGCTTGCTCTGCAATTTCATCATTTCAAATAAAATTCGGATTTACAAGAAATTGCGAAATACTTCTGCGCTGATAATGAGTAACTGATTACTTCAATTGCGTCATTGATAGTTTACATCAATCTGAATTTGGTTTATAATTGGTCAACATCACTACTGGAATATGTAACATACAACATGTATAACCCTTCACACCGTGTCGGTGGTTCCCAATCGGAATTAAATTCATTTTCATAAAATCTTTGGGATATCAAATGAACGATAAAAACAACAATGCTTACAAAGGAAAATTGTAATTGTTTGAATAACAAAACATAAAAACACTTAATCGTTTCAATTACATGACATCCAAAGAGCCCCAGCATTGGGCTTAATCAATAGACACTGCTTCAGCGTTTACACACAATTAATTCAGATGGCAAATTTATTGAATCAATTGACAATGAGATTACTATCGTTTTCAGATCTACGGAATGCTTTTTCCATTCAACTGCAGATACTGTCAAAATTATCTTAAAATGAAAAAAAAAAACTAAAACAAGTTTGGAAATTAAAAAAAAAAATCCATCTTCAAGAGGAACAGAAAGTGTTTGTCACGCTTTGATATGTACGACTCTCGAATAGAACTAACTTTGAGTGCGAATATCTACAATTTGTTGGTGGCTATAGCTACAAAGTAAACACCAATACAGGGAAATCCCTTAGCGCCTGCACGTTCATGAAGCAACAAAAAAAAAGCTTTCGACAATTAAATACGAGTACTATACAGTGAGTCATGAAAGGGTACTCAAATTATCGTAGAAAGAAAATGTGTTTGGATTTGGATTTTTATTTTTAGTAAGAAATAATCGTGAATTTTTAAGATCCAGGTTTTATAGTATAGAACAGGAGGTGAATTTCATTGTAAAGTGTATAAAAGGACGAATATTAAGAAGATGTCTTTAAAAACTATAACCGTAACCACCTTCAATCTGAAATACATATCAAAAAACTGGAGGGAACAAAACGTAGTTTTGTTTTTATCCCCAAACCAGTTAATAAACCGTTTACCAAAAATTTTCCCTCAGGATCACTAGGTGTGAGCTGTGGCTCCATCTTGTTGGAACCACAATTCTGGATTGTTCTCTTCCGCTGGCCTTAAAAAATATTCAATCATTGCCCGGTATTGAAAGCCATCCACATTAACCGGAATTTGTTAGTCGTTTTCGAAAAAATATGGTCCACTGATTCTTTCTGAGGTTATTCCACACCACACCACTGTGGGTGCATTTGATGTTCAATAATTTTTTCGATGCCCCGTATTCTGCAATTTTGATTATTCACGTTGCCGTTGAGGTGGAAATGGGCCTCATCGTTGTTCTCTCGGAACAAGTCTTGAAAACACCGACCATACAGAATGCGTATTTGTGGATCATTTGCTTTCAACGCATGATTCAATTGAATTTTATATGGAGAAAGGTGTAACTGCCTTAAAATTCTTTGCAAAGACCGCCTAGACGTCACCAACTGCTAAGAACGTCGCCCGGTGGAAGTTTCGGGGTTTTCCTTAATACTTCTAGCACGCGGAAGATCACAGATCTTCAGCCCCTTGTTGCTAAACATGCTGGACCAATCGGGAAATTGTTGGAGCACTGAGCGCATAACGTGGTAAATCGTTCAATATTGTACGTACAAATTAACATTTACCGTTCGAATGTATGCGAAACCATGTTTTTTTTTCAACTTGAATACGAGGGCGGGTCAATAAGTCCGTGACTTTTGGATTAAAACACAGATTTTTTGATAAAAAAATAATTTTATTTTTCAACGTAGTCTCCCTTGAGCTCTATACACTTTGTCCAACGCTTCTCCAATTTTTTTATCCCTTCCAAAAAAAATGATTTGTCGAGGTCCTCAAAATAGGCCTTTGTTTGCGAGATGACTTCATCATTGGAGTCAAATCTTTTTCCACCAAGCCATTTCTTCAGGTTTGGGAACAAGAAGTAGTCGCTCGGAGCCAAATCTGGAGAATAGGGTGGATGAGGGAGCAATTCATAGCCCAATTCATGGATTTTTGCCATGGCAACTGCACATGTGTTTGTGGTCGACTGTGAGCAAACGCGGCACCATCTTGCGGAAAGCTTTCTCATGCCCAAGTGATCATTCAAAATTGAAACCACTGAGCCATGCGAGATCCCTACGGCTCCCACAATCTCTCGCACTTTCAATCTTCGATCGGCCAACACCATATCGTGAATTTTTTCGATTGTTTCGGGTGTAGAGACCTCAACTGGGCGTCCAGGACGTTCGGCATCTTCAGTGCTTGTACGGCCACAACGAAATTCAGTAAACCACTTTTTTACCATTGAAATCGATGGTGAAGAGTCCCCATAGTATTTATCAAGCTTAGCCTTGGTCTCGGTAATGGTTTTTTTTCGCAAGAAATAATGCTTAATAAGCACACGAAATTCACTTTTTTCCATTTTCTCCTCAAATTAGTGAGTAGTCTGATAAAAATAGCTGTCAAACACAAACTAACTGACGCAGCAAGTTTAAATTTTGACAGGAGTCAACTGACAGATGCCTGTTGACAGGAGCAGTGTTGCTGTTTCAGTAAAGAGGTCAGAAATTCAAAAAGTCACGGACTTATTGACCCGCCCTCGTATTAAGTTTGTTCTTGGGATAAATAGTTTTAGTTAACACAAACAAATTTGGCTCAGATCTAAAAAAAAAAAAAACATGGTAACATATTCAACGTACGGAACTCTCTCCACGCGAGATCAACTCGCACCTGTCCGTTTTTTCTTTAAATCCTTAAAAAATGCGAATAGAGTTTTATATCAGGAAAGAATGTTTTACGTACGACACCTATTTAAATCTAAAGGGTGTCTTTTAACTCAGTACTAACTTCAGACATTTATATCTGTCAAATCAATCTGTTCAGGTGAATGTTGAAGAAGATCCAAATTTATCGATTCGTCGTCATTCACAACAGTTTTGTCTTTATCCGTCAACTTTATAGAAGAGTTTTCGCAAAGATCTTAATTTGAATGTTTACACGATCCTGCTGGTGCAAGAATTGAAGTCGAATAATTTGCCAAGTGTCATTGAATATTGTGTTTTTGGCTCAAATGATATGTCAATTAGCGATTGGAACGAAGATATTCCACTTTATATTATTATGTGACTGATGGAGTCGTCGGACCATAAATATGACCATGATTAATGATTTTTCCCATCCCATATTGAATGGCATAAGTGAAAAAGATGTGATTCCAATAAGATGGCTATACACCTAATACGGCGAACGAAACGATGAACTCATAATTTCGTTTAAAGTTTCTGTAAATTGTCTTCAAGACTTTGTGATTTAACGCCTCTTGATTATTTTGTCTGTGGATACACTTGTCTACGCTGGCAAACCAATAACAAGTCAACATGTGACACAGAGCTTGAAGAAGTGGTCGACAATGTTGTCTCTTGGATGCCATTGATTAGATCGAACCATGATGGCCATATGTCCAAAGATGTGGTAACAAAGAAATTTCAGAATATATTCTCTTTAAACACAAATAAATTGCTATTCAATGATTTCGGCATGAATGTTTGGCTTGAGCTTCTCAATTGTCTGAGGCTTGCTGGCGTAAACTTTGTTATTCAAATAACCCCACAAAAAGAAGTCCTTATGGTTCAAATCCGAAGATCTGGGTACCCAGTTCATGTCGCCATTTTTTGACAGCACACGTCCAAGGAATTTTCGTTCTAGCAACTGCATTGTTTAATTTGCATTATGGCGTGGTGCACCGTCTTGTTGAAACCAGTAACCATCCAGACCAGATTCCCATCGACTGCTTCCCCGAAAATCAGGTATAGTGTCAACCATTCTAGCGACTGTTTGGCCCTATATCAAGAGATGAGGACGGTCTGTTTGCAATATTCTTTAAGTCAATTGCACATTATACGGAAACATATGCAAATCATCTTTCAAAATGGGCCGCAAGGTGGTTTCACTGACACCAAAATGCTGATCGCGGTGACGATACGACACATGTGGGCTCTCGGCAGCACCCTTTCTTACCGCTTCAACCAGTTCATTGGAACGTCTTGGGCGTTCATAAACGGCGTGTCGACGATCTCTCATTCACCCGTGCTCAACGAAATTCGAAACCAAACGACTTATAGTGTTTTCAGACGGTGCTTGATGGCCACGATATTTTCGACGATATACACGTTGAGTTAATACAACCGAACGACTATTTTCAATGTACAGCCTCACTATTTCGGCGTGTTCTTTCGGTGTGAAGCGGTTAAAATTTTACTGAATCGACGTTTCAAAAACATGTCTACTCAAGTCAATCAGTTAATAAATATTGCGGTGCGTTATGTATTTCTACCAGAATGATCCTCAAGTTTATTGAGAAAGTTGGGGCTAATTTGGCGTCTTAAACTGACTTTGTGTCTTAATAGATCTTTAAGGTTGCAGTGCCCACCGTGATTGGCTGAGTCCTTTGTTGGAATCAAAGTTTTGCAAAATTTTGACTGTGTTGGCTATTCTACAGTCTGTAGAAAAGGTATGTTCCCTTGTTCATCTCAACAGCTGTTTATTCGAGTCTTGTTGTCTAGACATATTCTTTTTAATTTTGGTAAAATTTTCGAACAGAGTTCCTCTTTCCTTCCTCGATCACACGCTTCTTATGCTCTTCCTTTTTCCTCCCAAACCATTGGAATGCCTTTTTTGATTACTTCTTGACATTGGTCTTCAGTACATAATGTTGGTTGCACAGGAAATATCGAAAGTTAGAGGGATATTTTATCGGCAAAGACTCGGGCAATGTGTCTTGGTTGTAGCAGTTCAACGTTTAATCCTCGCACAGTATTCATATGTTGGTGGGATAGTGGTCCGAGTCTATGGTATATTCGCCGCTCGAGAAGTTCTACATCTATAACACATGAGTATTGTCTTGTATGTTCCCAAAATGATGATTTTATGGAGGGCATTTGAATAATGTGTTATGTTCCATAGCTAATGGCATCAATTACATTTTAATACAAAATACAAATTTAATTCATATAGGTACCTGAAACCAACGTTATTGTATTTAAAAAAATAAATTGAGGTGGTTTTAATATATGTTTTGAGCATTGAACCTCGAGCTCCATGGAAGTTTGATAAGTAAGTTGTATGCCCTTAAAGCATTACATTGTTTTAATCTCACGAACTAATCCCCACATTTAATGATGAATTCTTAAATCATATATTTTTTGGGTTATATTATAGAACGGTGTAAAACTATTTTATCACGGCTTGCTTACCGAGAGCAGAATTTCTATATCATTTCAAGTTTCATTCTTAACTATACTTTTCCAAGATATCGACAAGTGATTGTGGCTGATATCACCTTGTCACGGTTGTTTTACGTTTGCATTATCACAAATGGAAATGTCAATCAGAACGCTTGAGTGGTCAATCTTATCTGAAATTCAATATATGGGGTTCGTCAAAGTAAAGAAAATCTTATATTGACTATTTTTGACCGATGAACGCAAATATTCTTCTTCAGTTTTCACTTACTTAGAAAGATTTCCTCATCAGGGAAACATTTCACACCTTATGATTACCCGTTTTTTTTAGTTTTTATGGCTGCAACAATACGAGTATTAGGTGCGTATTCGGACAATCATTGCTGCGAATAGCTGATTATAAGGGATGGGTCATCTGTCGTTGTCTTTTTAAATAATATGTTGTGTTGATACTTAAGATCTTATGCCCTTAAAAATTTAACAGAAACTCGTTCTGATATTTTCGCACTACGTCATGGATCGATTTACCCTTAAACAAGGTTAAGAAATATTCCAAAGCATTTCCAAAGTGGATGCTCTGTTACTGGAACAGTGCTTGCACCAACTGTAGCTGTTGTAGGCAAGTTTGTGAAGAAAGTTCATAAGACTGGTTTGCTGATTTTATATTCCCTTGTTCGTCCTGTGCGCTCAACAAGAATATTGCAATTGTTTCTGAAAGTGTGTGGCTAAACCCAAGAATCTAAACGCGCCAAAGATCTCAGCGACAGAACATACTCTTATGTCGCAATAGCCTGAAAAGAATTTTGCACAAAGATCTCGAATTATTCAACTCCAAAGTCAAATTAACTCAGGAATTGAAACAAAATGACAATCCGCCTCGTTATAGCTTCCCCTTAAGCGGTTAAATGCAGCTCGAAATTGACGACAATTTTGCTCAATAAATTATTTGTTTAGATGAGGCACACTTCCATCGCGGCGGCTACGTAAACAAGTAAAATTGTCGTATTTAGAGCTTGGAAAAGCAGTTATAGAGAAGCCAATGCATCCTAAACGTGGGATTGTTTGGTATGGTTTCTCGAGTGGCGGCATTATTGGCCCATTTTTCTTAGAAGACGACAATAGAAGAAACTTTATACTCGTACTCAGCGCTGCTGAGTTATGATTACTTTTTTTTTTATAGCGAGAAATTGTGGATTCGGACTTGGGCGAAATATGGTCCCAACACGATGGGACTACGTGCCACACATACCGTCCGACAATCGATTTATTGCACATAAAGGTCAATAATCGTGAAATCGGTTGTTTTGGTAATGTTGCTTGGCCGGCACAGAGCTGCGATTTGAAGCCGTTAGACTCCTGTTGTGGGTTACCATTAAAGTTCGATGCAACGAATTCATATTCAGGCATTCAAGAACAATATTGCTGAAGCTATTCGTGAAATAGGGGCCGAAATCATCGAAAATGTATTGAAAAATTGATTCGAATGAAATAATATTCTATAGGTAAGGAAAGTTTTCCCTTTTCAATAAAGCAACAATTGTTGAAACCTATTGAACAGTGTTTTTTTTTAAACGAAGGGAAATTAAACCATTTTCTCTTCTTCACACCCATAATATCTAACTTGAACGCACCCGTAATTCGTGAATTCTCGCTCCAGTTTAAGAAAACAGGCATTCTAGAAACCTCCTTCACTGTTGCGATTCGATAGAACGCAGACCAACGGAGACTTGTTCGGCGTAGATTTGCCTTCTCTAGTTTCACAATTTCCAAAGGAATTCCCAGATGTGGTCACAGAAAAGCCAATAGTAAGACTTGCTATCAGCGCTGGAATATCCGACTATATCATTATTTATGAAACCAAAACCCATCGGTTCACTCATAAAGTGATTGTGGCGTCGTCTGACATTTGGTCATCATTGTAGATATTGCAAACTCTAGAAGTTAAAACATAATTTTAAGTTTAAAAAAAAAATTGGTAACATGGTATATTAAACCCCCAAGGGTGTATAATTCATCCAGGACTGAAAGTTCATCCAGTCCTGTATTGTCCAAAGGCTATTGCAACTTCTTAATGACATAGCAAAAATGTTAATATACCTTTTCAAAGCTCTGTGCAAAGAAATTGCAAAGCGAATTGTCTAGATAAGTCGCTTCCTTATCTGACATAAACCCGCTAATCATGTCTGATAAGCACCCTACGTATCTACTCCAGTGTGCTTAAGGGAGAAAACCCTTCCATGGACATGGGTCTAAGTTCACTTCAAAGAGACTCACTTTAAACCAACCGTCCTATGCAAGGTTTGGCTGCAATTTTATAACTTCAATCCCCGATAAATGTTCATGATTGCGTCACAGTTATCGAAACACCCACAATAAAACAATTTCTGATTACTCAGTGCCATATATTGTTACTCAGTCTCATTTATTATTTTAAGCAACAAACTTATCTGGAGAAAAAAAAATAAAATATTTGTAGCGTAGACGTTTAGATACCTGAATACGTTCAGATTCGTTTAAATACGCTTACATACGTAAACGTTTTCTGATGCAAGATTTTAACTAGGATTTTTTCAAAAAAGTAAACCTTTAAACCATTTATTTAAAAAAAAAAAAACGTGCGAGACTGTCTATAATGATAAAATTACGAATACTATACAAGCGTGGCACCATTCAAATTGTTGTCTTAACGTTTTGGGTTATCTTATCAAGCATTAATTGCAAAAAGATAACACAACTTGATTATTGGAAATATGACTACAATGACGAATTTAATGAGTTTTTTGTTTTTATTTTGTAGATTTTGTAAACCCCGATGTGTGCGCTTGTTTCATGGAGGATCAAAATTGTTGCCACAATTTTTGCCAATCTCACTTCTTAATCACACCTTCTTCTTAGTTAAATTATTGCTTATAAACTTTACAATCTACTAAGTAATTAGTTTGCTCTGGAGACTTGAATCCATTTAAATTTTTAAAAACAATGATGAGCTGACGAAAGACGTGTGTGGAGCTCTGATGAAATACGTATGTCTTAATCTTTTTTACGGTTTTAGGCAATGGATCTTAGCAGTTTACATTCTTCTTCATCTATTGTATTTTGTCATATGTATGTGTATTTACGAGTATCTCAATTAATCGTGGCATATTCGAAGCATGACAAGCATGAAAAACGAGTTAAAAATACTTGTTGACTAAAGAAATGTAGCCTATTCCCTGTATTCCCTTAGGCTCACTGGCTCAGTAATAACACCAAAATTGTGCTAAATAAATAGCTGGTGTTTAAGTCCTGTATAAATAGGATAGGCCCTGAGAGGTGTCACCTTGGCGAGGCCCAATGTTGTAACTGTTTATACATATCCATTGTTATGAATTTAACTCCGAGTGGTAGCCATCGGGTGCTGGTCAATTTTAATTCGTACTCGACTTCATACACTTATAAGCGCGATTGATGACCAGCAGACAAAAATGACCGCATTATAAACAGGACAACCGATGAATTCCCCAGATGGAATGGATAGTGAAGTAAAATTCCGGACAAAACCAATAAGAACTTGTCCGGTGTACTCCGACATATTTGGAGCTGTGGCCGGTAAGGATTTCCGAGAGTAAGTTAGGGTCTTGATAAAGAGATGGACCAACGGCTGCACTCACGTCCCCGGACAGATTATTGACTTCTGTGCCATGGAAAAAGCTATAGTTACGAAGCAAAAACAAGCCTCGGATGCGAACGGATCTACTGTTAACAACCCTTGCAAAATAAATGAGGACAATGAACTTCGAATCGCTGCTTGAAATGTTATGAACCTTAACCTTCCGAAGGCAGAACCGTAATATTATTTGTTTTAGTTGTTGTCTTTTTCTATCGGTCGATCAATTTTCTAATTATACACACATAGGTGATCTCATAATATCGGAAGATTAAAGGGCATCTGCAGCCGAACAACTATCAAGTAAGAGTGTAGCGCTGGCAGACGCTGGCAAAACATCGTGCTAGCTAAAGAGGTTTGTTGGTAATGGCTCATTTTAATTCGGAGCAGCTTGGATTTTAAACTGATAGCTCACCTTTCCCACATTAAGCAGAACTTGCAGTTGCCTAATCTTATTCACCCTCCCTGATCCTCAGGCCTTCTCTTCTACAACAACAAATAAAACTCTTGTCATCCCAAACTTTCTTTACCAGTGGAAGCATGAGCTTTGAAGATGCTGATGGTGCTACTCCGCTTGAATACTACAAAATTCTAACTGCCCAAAGCTCATTGGATTTTATTAGGACCTACTGATAAGTGTACGAGTATGTATGTTTGTATGTCAGGTCTTTAGTGTTTCTGCAGTTTGCCTTTCACCTTTTTGCAAATGCCTGTGCTGCTATCACAGTCCTCAGTTGACAGATTTTTGGTGGCGGGATGCTAATGTTTCTTACTGCTCTACTCAGGATTCCATCCCTAGGATGCTACCATCTGGTCTTTTTTAGACAGCATCAAACTAACTTTATGTTGGTGGTTACTACCGTTTGGCTTTCTGAATACAGTTTGACAGTTTTATTTGTTGGCACTCAACTACCTCACAATAAGTGCAATTGAACTCGCATTCACTTGGTAGTATCTGCTATTTTTAAGTTATTCAACGTCTTGATCAAGATAGAAAATCGATAACCTAATTCGTGAAAGGACTGAATAGATAAAAAGCGTAGTTCAGCCTGAATCCAATAGTGGCATAGGGTACTGCAATACATGTACATATATTCCTTACAAGTCAAGCAGCCATCAGACCCCTTACTTCACACACCATTAATTTGAGGCTAATTAGTAGCTAGTTATCTAAACAGGACAAAATCATGATCTGTTTAGTTTAGAGACACTCGGACGGATCTCTTTGAACAATGGAAACGTGAGGCCAAAACGACACAAAGCTATCAAGGGAGCTGATCATCGAATACAGTGTTTACAAACTAGTGACATAGAACAAATTAGCCAAGTACTAAAGCTCGTTTCAGAGATATTCGAAGATCTGGAAGAGATACCAAAACAATTTAACTGGGAATACTAGTGAGTCGTTTATTTATAAAAAACAGATACAATTTGTTGGTTTTCTGTAAACTATTATACGACTTTAAAATGAGTTTTGTTTTATCATCAAATTACATTGCTCTTGATATCGTGTGCGACATTCTCATTGGACCCACATTTGGCCTTCTCCTGGGTCGAGGTCGTCATAAAGACTAATTTGTATCTCTAAGTTGTAAATTAACAAAATTACATTTGTACAAATATCTATGGATTCTCGCGCGAAGGTCGACAAGTAAATAAAGGGGCACTGGATATTTCAAAGCAATTTTAATTCATCGTTTACTATCTTAAGGTGCTGTGATGGAAATTCTTGACTTGAGCTGTGTTGTAGTATTGGTGAAGCAAAAACCAGTTACAAATGCTAATCTCAGACGAAACATCTCATTTTAATGTTTGTTGGCGGGAATAAAATAAAAAAGTAGCCAAACAAGAAATTCTTTTAGCAGATACATTTAAATAAATTCTCTATCATAGAATTCTTCTATTTGCTGGTCATGTGCTTGTGAATTCGAAGACAAAAGAAAGTTTGTAGGTCAGTGATTAACGTTCGACCTGCTTTTGTACTTAAACTGGTTGTATGATATAATAAGTTGATCTTCTATGTTGTTAAAAAAGTGCTCTAACTAGCACAGGTGTTGTGCTCTTAGGAGCTCGCTGGAAAATCTGTATTATTTATAAGTATAAAAACAATACTAAATCCTCTTAAAATAATGTGCGCCGGAGAGGCACAGATTCACGAAAGTGTATCGCTACTACGACAACAGGGAGATGCTTTCTAATGCTCTCATGACACCACGAAAGACAAGGACGACGCGACGCCACAAAAGAATGTTTCGCAAGACATATAAGCAATGTCGTAGGTTAAGGAAAGTCGGTGGTAATCATAGCCAACATGAAACCAGGCCTGGCAACGGACATAGACTTATTGACTTTGCGACGGGACGAAAAATCCCAACAAAAATGACTTGCTTTCCTCACCTTAATATTCATCAGACCACATGGTGATTTTCGTATCATGAAACGCTAAACCAAATTGATCATTTTGCGATCGACGTAAGGCGTCTAAACCTTCTGGGCGGCCAACATTGACTTTTGGTTGCCCAGTATGAATTTCCCAAGCGCCACAGCAAATAAGAACTACTATGAGAAGACATAACTTGTAAAAGCTGCAATCGAAACAGATCGCCGAAATATCCTATGTTTATCCTATGTTTACGTGCCGCATCTGAGAGCCGCACCTTGTTTTTACGCGACCACCTTCAAGAACTTCCTGGTTTGATAAAGAATGCCGGCAAGCACATTCAGCTAAATACGAAGCTTACAAAGCGGCGAGTGGAAATGTGCAGAACATCGGCATCTCCGAGAGAAAAATAGCAGGGGAAGTGCGCTATCAAATATATACAGAGTTTGTAACTCCAGCAACACCGTGCGGAAGTTTTTCCAAAGCGTTTTTAAAGAATCTGAAGACAACAAGAACCGTTCAAAAACCTGTAGAGATATAGAAAAAGGAAACATTGGAGTAGAATCCTGAATGCATGAATAAACTTATTTTCACTGTACAACGATTACGGAGAGTAGCATTTCACCCTAAGGCAGAATAGACCATTAAGCATAGACGATGATAGCCAAAACTGCTCTGCACATTACCAAAGATAACAACACCTGAACTTAACAGAAATCCAACACAGCTGGTGGACCCGAGGGCTTACTCGAGGGCTTACAGCTTATTCATAGCTGTTGAAAATGACTTTATGAAGAGTGTACACCAACTCATTTGTTCTGTTCAAAAAAAAAAAGAAGGCCCCTTATATAGATATATAAAGTGACCCAAAACTTCACCACCTGCCATATCCTGGAAAAAATTCAAGGAGTCGAAATCGATACCCACTTCGTATAACTCCGTGAATAGTGGCCAGCGGCTTGGTTATTTATTGAGGTTCTTGACGACTGTGCCGATGAATAGATAATTTACTTCGCGGGCTGAAAAATCTAATTTTATAATGCATCAGTGACATTTTCAAAATTGATTCTTTTATGTGCACAGTGTTTTAAGCAGCTTTTTCTACTATTATCGCAATCCATCTATTTCGGCAGCAAGACAAACTCTCTTACGGAGTAATGATGTGGCAAGAATCAAAATTCTTAGAATTTTTTGGAGAAACTTTTAGAATTGCTAATCTAGTATTAGTTCTAAAGTGCTAGTCGAAGATTTTAACACTTACCTGTAATTGAGCTTTACACGATATTTTTTCTAGCTACTCGTACAATGCGAGAAGAATGTATTAGCCTCAGATTCTAGCCATAGACTCTTGATCATACAAATTTAGCACAGGATTTTTAGCGATACAATCTTAATCGGGACAGTACTCTCTTTTAGTCTTACAAACCAATCCTTCGTCTTTCAAATCTAAGTTCTAGCTGGCCCTACCGTGTCCAAAAATACCGTATCTCAAAATTATGTCTTATTTCCAATCCTTCTTTACATCCAGTACTGATAAGATCCAATGCAGTGTCTCATAATAGTTTTATGAGATACGAGGGCGGGTCAATAAGTCCGTGACTTTTGGATTAAAACACAGATTTTTTGATAAAAAAATAATTTTATTTTTCAACGTAGTCTCCCTTGAGCTCTATACACTTTGTCCAACGCTTCTCCAATTTTTTTATCCCTTCCAAAAAAAATGATTTGTCGAGGCCCTCAAAATAGGCCTTTGTTTGCGAGATGACTTCATCATTGGAGTCAAATCTTTTTCCACCAAGCCATTTCTTCAGGTTTGGGAACAAGAAGTAGTCGCTCGGAGCCAAATCTGGAGAATAGGGTGGATGAGGGAGCAATTCATAGCCCAATTCATGGATTTTTGCCATGGCAACTGCACATGTGTGCACCCTTGCATTGTCTTGGTGGAAAAGAACTTTTTTCTTGGCCAAATGAGGTCGTTTTTTTTTTCAAATCGTCATTGAATCGGTCCAATAAGTTGGCATAATATTCCCCATTGATTGTTCTTCCCTTTTGAAGATAGTCAATGTGGATTATCCCGCGTGCATCCCAAAAAACAGTCGCCATAACTTTATTGGCTGACAAACCCACCTTGGCCTTCTTTGGCGCCGATTCACCCTTAGAAACCCACTGTTTTGACTGTTGTTTGTTCTCTAATGCGTTGTGATGGATCCATGTTTCGTCCACGGTTACAAAACGGCGCAAAAACTCCTCCATATTGCGATTAAACAACGCCAAACCTTCCTGTGAAGTTGTTACACGATTGCGTTTGTGGTCGACTGTGAGCAAACGCGGCACCCATCTTGCGGAAAGCTTTCTCATGCCCAAGTGATCATTCAAAATTGAAACCACTGAGCCATGCGAGATCCCTACGGCTTCCACAATCTCTCGCACTTTCAATCTTCGGTCGGCCAACACCATATCGTGAATTTTTTCGATTGTTTCGGGTGTAGAGACCTCAACTGGGCGTCCAGGACGTTCGGCATCTTCAGTGCTTGTACGGCCACAACGAAATTCAGTAAACCACTTTTTTACCATTGAAATCGATGGTGCAGAGTCTCCATAGTATTCATCAAGCTTAGCCTTGGTCTCGGTAATGGTTTTTTTTCGCAAGAAATAATGCTTAATAAGCACACGAAATTCACTTTTTTCCATTTTCTCCTCAAATTAGTGAGTAGTCTGATATAAATAGCTGTCAAACACAAACTAACTGACGCAGCAAGTTTAAATTTTGACAGGAGTCAACTGACAGATGCCTGTTGACAGGAGCAGTGTTGCTGTTTCAGTAAAGGGGTCAGAAATTCAAAAAGTCACGGACTTATTGACCCGCCCTCGTGTCAAACTAATTAAGCATCACCCTATGCTAGGTATCAAGTGACTGCAATATCTTTCTGTTGCGGTAGGCGTTTTTAGTGAAAGTTTCTGCAGCATTTCTAGGCTTTATTTAACTCGTATGTGATTTTGCATCCCCACTAAATTTAACCATATGTACTATATGTTTATTTTTGCTTTATTGTATAATTTATGAGAATCTGAATTTACCCTCACAACAGCTGTTTAATTAATTAATTTACTTTTTTTATTTATAGGTTTTTGCATCAAGACCTTTAAAGTCAACACCAATGAGAAGTACTTTATCAATGTCTGCCAAATGCCTGAAATTCCAGCTCCAGAAGATATAACTGAAGATGAACTTCAAAAAATCCTACTATCCGAACCAGGCTTATTTCGTGTTCCATTGAGCATCAGTGATCCACACATTACAAAAGATAAATCAAACAAAGCTTGTGAAGTGTGCGACATTGCTGTGAATCCGAAATTCTTAGTAAAAATCGAAAAATCGTTGTTGTTTAAGCATTTCTTCTTAGCCTTGATTGCAGAGGCCTTAAGTGATAAATACAATATTCAAGTCAAGGTTGACAATTGCATATATTTACATAATCGAAAATTCATTGGCACATTGGTGGCGCATCGTATTCGCAACAATGATGTAAGAACTGTTTTGAGTACATATAAAAATCCATCGCTTGCCGACAAGCAGACTTTAGCTAAACTGAACGCGAATGCTGGTCAAAAGAGTTTGGTACAAGAACTCAGTGAGAATGAAAGCAATATGTTAAAGAAAAAGAGTGAAAGGATAAAAGAAGGGCAATCGTTGAAAGTAAAGGAGGATATTTCCTTAACTGACTTAACCCTTCCAAGGTATAAGCTAAGAGCTAAGTATAAGGGAACAAATGTAGATGAAATACAAGCCGAGTTATATATGCCTAAATGTGTAAGTATTATTTTTATACTTGCACTTTTAAAAAAAAGTAAAGATTCTAGTTAAAATTCAATATCTATTTAAGATCTCCTCCGAGGACATTACTCTTGACGTGGGAGAAGATAGAATCTTAATTGAAGCAAAGAAGCATGGCTATCAGTTTGATAAGTTTCTACACTACCAGTTAGATCAAGATCGTGTCAATGCTGTTTTTGATAGAACAAATAAGGTAACGTATCAATGTGCATATTTTATAGAATCTAGTTTGATAATAATAATAATTATATTATTCTAATTGCAGATGTTGCAAGTACGAATAGCTGTTGCTGCTGCAAATTAAGAACAACAATATCAACAAGAATTTGCAAATTTTAAAATATGCATATGTATGTTCTTTTGAATACATTTCGCTAATTGCTCGTGATTTAATGGTATTTGTCATTCAAAAACTAATAAATACCTCCTAATGTATTCATCGTTTTGTTCCATAGTGTTTGTATAGTAAAGTAAAGTATAGTTAAGTATGGTAAAGCTCCTAAACTATTTTAGAAGACTTTCATTGTTAATATTTGGTACAATGTCAGTTTGTCTTCTACAAGTATTTTTCTCTCTATTCCACATAGGGCCCTTGTCTAAGTGCTGTAGACAAATAATATACATTGACCGAGTGTACGTTACATTCGATGTATAGCGGGTTAGGGAATAAAAATTTTATTGTTGCTCTGTTTCCCATTGTAAACGCATAACACTTACAACAGTTCGATTCGATAAACCAACGTCATAATTCTCACCTTGGATGTAGCAAATATACACGGGCTAAGAAGTCATGCGTATGTTCACGTCTGTAAATACTGATCAGTCGACGACGTGAGCTTTAAAGAAGTTATCAGAATTAGAACCAACAAGACCAACCCGACAGATGAAAACCAATCGCTTTAGGAATGACTGTAAGGTCCTTTTTAAGCGTGCGAAATTTAAATACGATCAACAACTGAGGCAAGAAATACTACTATACAATGTCCCTCAACCTCCATCGCAACGCTCATCTACAATGACATTGCAGCAGTCAGCTCGAGTCATATGTATTTATTACTGAAAAGTGAAACCAAAAACGAAAGCAAGACACTTGTGCATATTTGTATTTGAGTTTGGATCGATGAATCTCTTCTTCAATGAGTTAGAAAACACCCTTCAGAAAGTTCAGTTCCAATTTTATTGAATGGTTTTAAGTCATATCCAACCCTGGCATGCCCAGGGCTCCGTTCTGTCTGCAGAACTCTCTTTAATTTTCATTAACTATCTCTTGTCTACAACTACTTACCCAATATATTCCTTTGCTGACGACTCCTACAATTCTAATATTAACGGCAATACTAATTTGGAAGCCCCCCAACAGAGTAGAACTTAATGCTTTCAGGGCGCAATTCTGTTTACAAATTTAAACATCTGGCCATTTTCCATAAATGGAATTCAATAAATAAATTAAGAACATTTTGGACAACAATTGGAGGTGGACCTAAGATTAGACTTTTTCATTCATCGTCATCTTCGTCTTGTAATTCCTCGAACAGCTGGCGGAAGCGTAAGAAACTTCTTCATAGCCAGAAGATAAAAAAAAAATTTTCTTTAAAGTTTTAGTCTAAAACTTTCCGGGTCGACCTCAGTTGTTCAAGCGCTCTAAGTCAGGTTATCCGAACTTTTCTGACGAGGCCAGTATCACAGTACTCTTTAAATGATGGAGAACATTTTCTCTTGATACAAACGGAATCGAAATTACCGAAGAAACTTTTCTCTCTAAACGCCCAAGAGCATTTGTATCCGCTTACGTCAATGTACACTATTTTGCGCCGGAAAACGGACTGCAATGATCAGTGTCTTGTATCATTTGTTTTTAGTTGTTCGAGAGAGGCC
The DNA here is from genome assembly GCA_928272305.1 of Volucella inflata. Classification (NCBI taxonomy): domain Eukaryota; kingdom Metazoa; phylum Arthropoda; class Insecta; order Diptera; family Syrphidae; genus Volucella; species Volucella inflata. The sequence goes on from OV743720.1 coordinate 96,524,019, forward strand.
TTTACAGCTCAATTGCCTGGCTCAAGACAATGCCTTTTCTTGTCTTAGTAATTTTCAGGCATTGAGGGTATCGATTTTATTATCACTGACCTTGACAAAGCAGCTTATACTCTCTATAGCAAAAAAAAGTAAACATGGCTTTGTGTAGTTTTTTTCTATATGTATGTTGTCATATCCGACTTTGAAATCGATAAAGAAGTCGTGTGTGTTGATTTAGAACTCTTGTTGCCGGCTTTTACAAAATACGGCAGACAAAAAATATAAACTATGCGTGCCCTGGTTGCTCCAGCTTCTGTACTGCCTGTACTTCTGCTATCGTTATGATATAGTATTTTAGGCTGAAACGTTCTGGTTCAAGAGAACCGGTTAAAACAATTGCAATTGGTAGGTGGATGGCAGATAAATTCGCGTGACTAAATCAACGTTAGCGTCAATGGAAATTGATAAGGATTTTTACGATTAGGAAGGATGTGAAAAAAAGAGATTGTAATGAATGATAATGGACTCAAGGGGTTCCAGAAAGGGGCCAAGACTGCCAGAGTCTTGGCGTTAACAACCCCACAAATTTAAAAAAAAAAAGTATTATTGCAGAGCAACCAAGAGTCTTAGATATACAAAGGAAAAAGAGGACGACTCATTTACACGTGTGTGAACGCTTTGTAAATATTTGCATCGAGACCAAATTAAGCTTGAATCTGCGTGATATGTGCTCACAACTCTACAGAAGAAATAGACGCTTCTGCCTAGAAATGTTTTTCCAAGCTCCTCGACTAAATGGGCTACATGTAACATAAAAACTAAAACTGCACTTTACGGCTGAAATAGAAAAAGTGGCATATTTGTTCAGCTGCCACTGTTTGTTCCTATTGCAAGCCTGGCCAATTAGTCAGCGGCACGGTGCTTTGGGGTGTTCGAATGTCCAAGGATGTAATAGTCGATTGCTGACGTGATGGTGACAAACACTTTCAGAAATGCGGGGCCTCTTTTGAATTTACGAGGGCGGGTCAATAAGTCCGTGACTTTTGGATTAAAACACAGATTTTTTGATAAAAAAATAATTTTATTTTTCAACGTAGTCTCCCTTGAGCTCTATACACTTTGTCCAACGCTTCTCCAATTTTTTTATCCCTTCCAAAAAAAATGATTTGTCGAGGTCCTCAAAATAGGCCTTTGTTTGCGAGATGACTTCATCATTGGAGTCAAATCTTTTTCCACCAAGCCATTTCTTCAGGTTTCGGACAAGAAGTAGTCGCTCGGAGCCAAATCTGGAGAATAGGGTGGATGAGGGAGCAATTCATAGCCCAATTCATGGATTTTTGCCATGGCAACTGCACATGTGTGCACCCTTGCATTGTCTTGGTGGAAAAGAACTTTTTTCTTGGCCAAATGAGGTCGTTTTTTTTTCAAATCGTCATTGAATCGGTCCAATACGTTGACATAATATTCCCCATTGATTGTTCTTCCCTTTTGAAGGTAGTCAATGTGGATTATCCCGCGTGCATCCCAAAAAACAGTCGCCATAACTTTATTGGCTGACAAACCCACCTTGGCCTTCTTTGGCGCCGATTCACCCTTAGAAACCCACTGTTTTGACTATTGTTTGTTCTCTGGTGTGTTGTGATGGATCCACGTTTCGTCCACGGTTACAAAACGGAGCAAAAACTCCTCCATATTGCGATTAAACAACGCCAAACCTTCCTGTGAAGTTGTTACACGATTGCGTTTGTGGTCGACTGTGAGGAAACGCGGCACCCATCTTGCGGAAAGCTTTCTCATGCCCAAGTGATCATTCAAAATTGAAACCACTGAGCCATGCGAGATCCCTACGGCTTCCACAATCTCTCGCACTTTCAATCTTCCGTCGGCCAACACCATATCGTGAATTTTTTCGATTGTTTCGGGTGTAGCGACCTCAACTGGGCGTCCAGGACGTTCGGCATCTTCAGTGCTTGTACGGCCACAACGAAATTCAGTAAACCACTTTTTTACCATTGAAATCGATGGTGCAGAGTCCCCATAGGACTTATTGACCCGCCCTCGTACTATGTTCGAAGTAACAGTTTATTTATGTATATATATATTGCAGTGTCTGACGTTTTGAAAGCAAGATAGAGATTTTCTCTACAGCGATCACAGGTCTCATAATGGTCTGAATAAATGCACTGTAAATAGCTTTTTCTCCTCATCAAAGCAACGTTTTAGCCACTGAAATAATGGCGTTATTTAATTTTTGTGTTTCTTTACATTCATTTCAAGCAATTCAGTCGATTTTGGATTTTACCATAAGCTGGAGTAAAAACACAATCGGTGAAGAGTATCAATTGTTTCATCTTATATGTACATATGTATGTATAGTGTACATACGAATCTATTGCATTTTTCATTTGGTAAGCGTAACATGCACTTTGATCCCTTTATAGTAATTACAATCAGCTTAGTCCATTGTTAATATATCTTATCAAATTTGCATACATGAGAATTGTCGCCACTTATCGCATACAACGAAAGAAACAGGGTTAATAAAGTGGCTACACCTGTAAACAATTAAACTGAAAATCAATATTTGCACCAGATAGTTATTGCAGTAATAACATACCGAATGTATTACACTTCTAAGCGTTATTTATCAGTTTTTTTTTAATGAGTAAAAAGAGTAATGCTCTTCATTAGACCAAACCACATTCATTTAACTTTTCAATTGTCGCCGTCGCCGTCGCCATAACTGCAACACGTTAATAAAGGCAGGGCAATTTATTCATATCTACCGCCTCCCTGGGTTCTCAAAATAGACACAAACGTCAATCAAAAATGTAACAAATAATGAAACAACTCAATTTACATGCCAATGCTATATTTTAATTTTTTTTAAAAAAATTTACTCAATTCAAAATGCTATCACGCTTCAGTTTTGTTTTGCAATTAAAAGCCAAATCACCGGTTATGTAATAAATGATTATGCTGTCTCTTTGGGAGACTACCGAAGAAATTCAGATATTCGATTCGCCCACATGTTATTCTCCCAACTGCTTGTAGAGAATTGGAACATAGTCATCATATTCAGCTTGATAGAAGTTTCCAGCCACTGGGTTGTTCAAGCCATACTTCTCGGCGAATTTACTAATTTTAAAACATCCACGACCATCGGCGCTGTTGTTGGGCAAACGCTTCTCATCGAATGTCAGTTTGCCATTTTGCTTGAATACCAAAAAGACGTAGCGATGTAGACCGGTGCCTGGTGGTGGTCCAGATCCGACGTAAGCAGACAAAACTTCTCCCTTAGACACATCGTTGCCGGGTATGTTGCCGACCAACCAATGGTGCCATTCTCTGTAGGTCGGTTCCTTGCGACTAGGGGCGTCTGGATCGGTCATACAGAGAGTATACAGAGCATTAGCATCAGCTTTCCACTCGATTTTTGGTTGATTCTTAACTTGAGTTGGAGTCAAGACATTGCCATTGTTAACGGAAACACCGGAATCGTAGGAAATGCTAATGGACTCTTTTGGTGCAACAGATATAACATCGGGGACAACTCCGAGTTCTTCCATTTTCTTCGAATACAAACGAAGGATAACACTGGAATGCTTAACTTGAATAACTGATTTTGTGCCTTGACGAATGAGATTAGGGATTTGCGTCCGCAGACTAGTTAAAATCATCACGATGTCGGCTGCACAGTTTCTGTCACTAGATAAAACAAATAATCTAGTATTTATAGTAGCTTGTGGATGGATGAAAATCTAGTACAATATAAATAACGCCTGTTGTCTGATTGCTGTTGGAGATGTCAAAAATGCCGGCAAAGTGAATGAGTTCACGGAGGGTTATTGCTTTTCTCTGTTTTACATTTGGAAATTGTTTTAATTTTTGTTTAGGTATTAAAAAAATTATTAAATACTCAACATATAATTTTTGCAGTAATTCCTTTTTATGGGCAAGATGAAAGACTTCTACGGCTCTTTTTTCTCAGACAAGCCGACATTCATTCATTCTCCTTTGTTCACAAGATTCACAAGTTCTTATCCTTTTTTGGCTCACCGCTTCGTACACGTCTCATTCCCTGCATGCTGCGTGTACCATATCTAAGGGTTTTGATGTAGTAAATGTCATATTTCTCGAACATCATCTGACACTGCGATGCGTAGTAAAAGCCCGGCAAGTTAAAACTGAGTATTTCTGTCACAAAATTTTCGTGCTATCTAAGCAACTTTACCCTAACGCTATACGCAACAATGCAGCGCAGATACTCGTTTTTAATACAACTGATTTGTAATCCGTTATCTCATAACGCTGGTTTGCAATTATTAAAATTACCCTAGTCATATTAGCGCTATTATGATCGAAAAGAAGATATTTGTTTCGGCCTCGTTTATGTGCTGCTTTAAACTCATCTGTTATTCGAAATATAAATATATTTAACCCTTTTTTTAAAATGTCATCGTATACATCGCTTACCATTCTTATAAACGGGTAAGTATTGGGTAAGTTTAGATATTAACGCTGTCCATATAAAATCCCTGATTAGCTATCGACTGCTTTTTCCAATATGCAAAATCTTTCGGAGCGTCGTGATGTTTATCCATTAATGTCCGTGTACTTTGAATAACGCCATATATCTTCTTACCACCCATAAAGTGGCATTCACAGACAATGGATAATATATGCTGTCGACTGGCAACAACTCAACCATATATTTTCATAATAGGAGGTATTTGTTTTAGCAATCGACAGTTGTTGCAATTTCTCGTGTCGCTTTTGCCTTTATACGGTTAATTATAATAGAAAAGTCATTTCATCTTTTGCGTTGTTCTCCGTCCCTATTCGTCTTTAATATATTTTGTCCATTGGATCTCTTTACAACAATGAACTCTACGGAGTATACAGCGACGTCGACCTAGCCAGAAGAGTGAAGATCCAAAGGCTGAGATGGCTGGGTCATGTAGAGCGTATGGACACCAATGCTCCGGTCCGAAAAGTCTTCGAATCCGCTCTCGAGGGACAGCGCAGTAGAGGAAGGCCAAGACTCAGGTGGCGCACGCAATTGGAAGGGGACCTCAGCCAACTTAGCGTGCGAAACTGGAGGGGCAGAGGCAGCCGGGGATCAAGCTGGCTGGAGACGCTTGTTGACTGAGCGCCAGGTTCACCCCGGATTGTAGCGCCACTTAAAGGAAAGAAAGAATGATATCTTGCATCAAAGTTATTCCACTTACGAGTATCTTACGCACTCAGTTCTTCCTTCGTTAATTCTCTCAAGTTTAATGTGGATTCTTCAAGAAATATTCTACAGATAAAACTCGATGCTGTCTTGCTAGCCGTTCGCCAGGACCAGTTAATAATCTTTAATTTTACATTTCGCCAGGGGATGGGCATATCGTCTCCAGCAATAGAGTTTGATTATGCGGCGTGTCCATTTAAATTTGCACCCAGCCATTGTCCATTGATTTTCTATTTAAAACGTCATTGAAATCCTACCAAATTAGGATTTCTTTTTCTGCTTTCTCACTGCCTAACAATAATGGGAGAACATGTTTTTAATAGAATAACTATACCGTTGAATTAGACACAGTTGTGAAGAGAATTGATGATCATGGATTATTCAGATGAGACTAAAAACTATATTCCTGCGCACCGTGACTCATATGTTTACTTTCAAACAGAGCAATCAAAATGTATACACGTATAATAATAATAATGAGGAAATTTTAAATTACAACAGAACAATTAAATGACAACCGACAACAAATAAAAACGAAATATTTCAAATCAGTTTTGCTTACAGCTTGCATAAAATCGACATAACTCACTAAAATGATTCTGTCCTGTCTCCGAATGCCTCTTAGAAGAATATTTGGCACAATTATTTCACCGAACCATCAATCCTACAATTCCAGGGCAACATTTCTTCGTCTTTATTCAACTGCCGCTGAAATAATGAAAAAGCATGGAGTTGTTCCTGATGTAATTCCTGTTGCACCACAAGACCTTCTAAAAGTTTCATTTCCTTCTGGTGCTGTTGCTGAAGGAGGAAATAGTCTGACGCCAACTCAAGTTAAAGATCCACCCGAATTAAATTACAATGCAGATCCTAAATCGTTTTATTTATTGTGTATGATTGACCCCGATTCGCCAAGTCGTGGAAGGCCTACATTTCGTGAGTGGCATCATTGGTTGGTGGGAAATATTTCAGGTAACGATGTTAAAAATGGAGAAGTACTATCTGAATATATTAGCCCTTGTCCACCAAGAGGTACGGGAGTGCATCGCTTTGTATTTCTGATTTATAAACAAAATGGACAATTAAATTTTGATGAACCACGTTTAACCAATAAACGAAGCAATAATCGAGAACTTTTCAAGATAAAAAAATTTGCAGACAAATACAAATTAGGTGATCCCATTGCTGGTAATTTATTTCAAGCCGAATGGGATGAATATGTTGAAGTTGTTTATGAAAACTTGTCCAAAATAACCTAAATTGCAATTAAATAAACGAATTCAGAAAATTTCTAAAAACTAGCTTTGTTATATGAATAAGACCCTTCAATGAGCTGGTAGTGTCGGCGCGCTATTAAATTAATAATACCTTTTCTTTGCCGGACATGAATGAAAACAACATCGATTGTAAAATCAGTCGTAACTTATTTTGTATTTCTCTACAAAGGCCATTCTACAAAACTTATTGGGTACAATTATCGAAACAAAAAATACTCGTAAACTAAAATGAAAAACAAAAAACCATCTCAATCTCATAAATATTAAATAAGTAAGTTATCCATAACTGCTTAAACTGCTATCACACTAAAGTCGTTTAGTTGCATGGAATACTACCCTAAAAGCTATTACGTGATGTCTCCTTTCAGGGGTTGGCCTTGCGAAAGTAGCAATTGCCTCACTTAGACTTCGCATTTTCGTCATGCCTTACGGAACATATCTCCTGAGCCATACGAGTATCTCCGTTCTTTGCTTGTTTCCACTATGATGTCGTCGTCACATTGTGAGAGTTTCTGCATTTTTGGTCGCATGATGCCTCGTACATCACTTAGCGAAATGTCTATATCTTTGAATGCATTCAACATGAACACCGCACAGATTACAATTAAGAAACCACACACATCACCGAGAACATCTTCGAATTTCATATGTGAGAATTCTTTAAATAGAATTGCCGAAGCCGCAATAACCAATGATGTAAACATCACATAGTAGACCGGTGTAACTATGCCGGTGTTAAAAATATCCAGTGCTTTGTTGAGATAGTTCATTTGAATAGCAATAAACGTTACTGTGACTATAATTAAAAACCATGGCATCCATGTGGCAAAATTGTTCACTTTGCCTGATAGAGTATCGCGAATAGCAAGGCCCAATGCCTTACAAGACATAACAGTTAAGCTGCCAATGCCCGAACAAAGGTATATATATACCACGACATTAGTGTGCCCATATCGTGGTGCTATGAAGAAAGCAACAAAAACACTGCTACCGAGTATACAAATTACGTAGAAAACAAATCCGGGATCTTGTAGTTTTTCGAACAGCACTTGTAGGTCTTCGACTTCCTTCTCTTTAGGCGAATGAAGGACTATGACCGTGGAACCCAGTATACAAAGAAAGCAGCCTAGCTTTCCAAGCATATTAAGTTTTTCGTTGAGGAATTTCGATGCCATTACTGCAGAGATGATTACACTTAGAGCTCCTAAAGGTGTAACCAATGAAGCCGGTGCAAAAGCGTATGCTGCAAAATTTGCTGCTTCACCGATACCCACTGAAAATAATAAAAGAACATTATAAGTATTGAAAATAGAAAGTGTTTTTTTTCTGTATGAATTCAACAAGTATGTACGGAGAAAAAGGCGAAGTACATAGTGAGGAACTTTCTGTGTGTTCTAGACTAAAATCAAAATAAAATACTCAATCGCTTTGAGGGAAACATTCTTACAAAAATCTTGCAGTGTCCGTCGTTAGTCAGGCTTAAAGCCAGAGCCGCATAGGAAGTTTTAACCAAAGTATTATGGGTTTTGTAGTAAAGCAATCTGATATATAAACCCTGTTATCGCTAATAGAAGCAATACCCAACTTCTGTGTATGTCGGGTGTTTATTTCCTACTTTAAAAAAAACACTGTGACGCTGGCAGCCCGGCATGGGCCATGGCCTAGCTTCTTGACACGCATTTGTGTTGCTCATGTTGTCATTTTTGTCACATCTGAGCGAGGTCTACGGCTTATCGCCGAATCCGAATGGCACTCCTTAGTAGCTTTTTCATAGGCATGAGAATTCGAAAAATTGTTGGTGATGCCGGGGATCGTACCACAGACCCTCTGCGTGATAGTCTAATGAGCTAACCATCGTGCCATCGCCACCACTTTCCAACTTAGTTCTAGAAAATAGGGGGATAGGACTACTACCTACGACTATGCTTCGTCTCTCTATTAACAGATCTTCTGACAGATATCCCACATACTTTCAAACGAATTGCCTGGCTAGTGAGCATAGTTTTAACAGACTAAAAATTGAGTTTTAGCCGTGGTTGCGATGCTCTTATTCGCCGGCGCGTTGTCTTGCAAAAACGAAAATTTTTTTCGCTTCATGTGAGGCCATTTTGTAGCGATTTCGGTCTTCAATCACTTCAATAATGCACATTAATACTCGCTGTTGATGTTTTTTTCCTTTTTCTAGGTAGTCCACGAAGAATATGCCATGACAATCCCGGAAAACCGACGCCATAACCTTTCCGACCCATTGAGCCTCCCTCGGGCGCTTCGGAGCACTCGTGCCGGCTTCAGTCCATTGCCGGGCACTCATTCTGTTCTCTGGTATGTAATAGTGGATCCAGATTTCATCAACAGTTACCAATCGACGCCAAAAGTCCGCCCGATTCCGCATCAGCAAGTCCAAACACTCTTTCGAAGTTCTCTCGCGTTCGTGTTTTTGGTCAGGAGTGAGCATGCGCGGCACCCAGCGGCAGGATAACTTTTTCATATGCAGAATATTGCTCAAAATATGGCGTGTGCTCTCAGTGCTAATCTTTGTGGGATCTGCTAGCTCGCGCACCTTCACTTTCCGGTCAGCCAACACCATTTCATGTATTTTTTTGACATTGTCCTTTGTAACCGCATTGGAGAGCCTGCCGCTGCGGACTTGATCGGTAGTGGAGTTGCGGTCACCACGAAACACTCGAAACCAATATTTGACGATGTAATCTGACGGAGCATTAGCCCCATAACGTTTATCCAACTTTTCTTTTGTTTCCTTCGCCGTTTTGCCCCTCAAAAAATAATGTTTTATGAGAGAACGAAAATCGTTTTTGTCCATATTCAACATGATGCCAAACACGTCAACAACAATCAGCTGTCAAAACAAAACTAAAAACAGTATCGCACTGAAATTTGGCATGTCTGCCTAAATGTGAACGGACTGCAAGGCACCATAACCTTTTTTGCAGTAGCAGCGCATTCTGGCGGTCAAGGAGGTTACTTTTCACCCCACCTAGTACATTAGGTAACAATATTTGTACAAACATTAACACCAAATTAATTGTTCTACAGTTAGAAAGAATGAAGGTGATGATGATAATGATGTAAGCAAAGAGGAAACTTTGAATCAAGTGTTGAGCCACTTCGTTGGTGAAGAGAAAAACCAACTGACCATGCTGTATAGAGTTTTCAAAAAGAATTGAGCAAGGCAATGTTAGTGGAAGTTCTTCCAAACCTGAAGAGTAGCTTTAAATTCATACATCGGTGAAATTAACTACTCAGGTTGAGATATGAGTGTCGCAGCATAGACGAAACTAAGGCCATACACTACGAGCGGAATCAAAAGCGCTGCGCTAAAGATAATCCCAAACAATCCTTCTTTTTTCATTGGCATATAAATCACAAATAATTAAAACAAATTTTTACCACCCACCCAGCGCCATCCTACATAGAATCTTCAAAATTAAAATATAACAACTTTCTGTCGAAGTTTAACTTCAGTCAAAACTTCAAGGCCATATTCACGGACGGCGACAATTAGGAACCGAATAGACTTGCCTTTGCTCATCCGGTAAACAGATTTCTTCAGATGGAGGATATACACGCGATAGAGTTCTGCTTTAGGAATAGTTTAAAAAGAGCTTTTAAGTAAGAGAAAATTTAAATTCACTCGGACAGCAAAACATTCCTATCAAGGTATATGCAACAAAATTTCAAAAAGAAATCAATCCATTTGTTTACAAAACTAACTGTATTCCTGACGACAGTACTCTCTGCTTTTGATATTCGTTACCGGACTTTTGCTCCTGTTCTCGGGATATTATCAATTCCGGAGCTATCAATAGAGTGGATAATGCTTCTAAAATACAATCCTCTTTGCCGTCATTAATGGTAAATTTGAATACCAAGCCATTATCCATGTATGGCACTTGGCCGTCGAAAACGAAAAACTTTTCATTCATGGTACTCGTTTCAATGACATCCTTCTCTGGAATTACCACATATTCATTGTCGCCAAACATGGTGTGAAATGTTTCCGTTTTCTAAAACGATGTACGAAATATTTCACACCCTCTAATCTGGCCTCAATATATAAAACATTCATCCGCCCAAAGTTGGGGTACAATACTCACATCTAGTGATCTAGATAGGATGCGTGCAAAATGAGTTAAAGGTGACGCCACCTTGTTCTATCGCTATTTTCACCACCAGTGCTTCACCGCAATTGCCAGTAGCATTCCGGCTTTTTAAATTTTCAACCGTAACACACGACTCGCTATGAATGCTCAACGGCATACCTTTAAACTCACGTTCGGGTATACTGTGAAATATCATGATTTTGCCTTACGCCGAACAACTTGCTTATGGAATGCCCTCCCGAGCTTTTTATTTGCTCGTCAGTATAACCTGTAAGCATTCAAAACCAACCTACATTGGTACCTCTCACAAAATCTATAAGCGGACTACAAGCAATAGAATATTTGCAATGTTGGTGCATATACATGCGAGTTAAAAATGTTACGATGACGACGGCGCAATAAAAGCAAAACTTACAAAAAATTCGATAGGAATATGTTAAAGAGAAAGGATGTTTGCTAACAGGAAACAACGAAATAAGCACTAGACAGTATTTAACGAATAATTTCCGCGACGAAAAGGTAGTTTTTTGAAAGCCCGAAGTTAGCGAAACAGTTACAAGAATAAATCCGGAACGGAGACGACAGTCCAAAGTCTTGGATTCAAATAGCACACATTTTTGTTTAATAAAACGATGAAAGGCAATCGGTTGCTTAACCAATAGAGAGAGAGGTTTCTTGTTCCAGTGTATAAAAGCACGACACGAGAGATTGCAACAACTAAGAAGGGAGTGGCAGAGGTAGAGAATATAGCTGTGTGGAAGGAAAGTCCACAGACAGGTATGGCGCGATTAAAAATTACGAATAAAGATAGAGAAACATCGTGATACTTAAGAAAATCTACATATCCTCATAATTGATTTGAAAAAACATTGGATTCTCAGAAATAATATAACAATACAATAAATGCACAGAAAAACAAACTAAAGTGTTTAGGGTACAAGTTAAAGTACACACAGGCAGTGCTCAAAGTTTGATTTAAAACATCGTTCAAGATTTTCTAATGAGGACGAATGCGTCTCGATTTCTCTTCTTTTTGCAGATGAAAGCGTTGTCGTAAGCAATGACTAAAACAAAATCAACTCCGTCCATCATATGCCGAAGTGTCAAAATTTAAGAACTTGGGCTTTTCAGTTAACCATACACAAAATTGCAACATAATCAAAGTATTGTCCTCTCGGACTAGGGGAAATGGTACTATCCATAAACCACGAACCGCCCGGTAGCAATGGAGATTTACATCTTTAGAGCTAAACACATTAAAGTACACTATTGTATTCCTAGACAAACAAGAATATAAATTGTACTCAGAAGAATGGTTATGAGCGGAAACATCTCTATCGCTAGCCGTACCCACTAACTTAGTCTTTTACAGATTCTAGCTTACAAGTTCTCTGGTTCTCGGTTAACGATGCTTTGGCGTCACTTTTTTATATGCATTTCTATCGGTAAATAACCATCAAAACAAGCACAATACTGGAAGATAATTTAATTATCGTATTTTGGTTAAAGATGAAGGAAGAGATCATGACGTATTATGTAAATGAGCAAACACAAATTGCCACCATCAAAACTATTTCATACGAAAAGTTTCAAATAATGAATATGAACCACTTAAAAGATTCAAGCTAGCGTCTATTATCTTCGATCAAAGTTATTGCCTTTCATAGACACCATCGATTGTTCTTTTATTGCCAATGAAAATGGTGTAGGGATCAGGACTCTGACTAATCGGTCAAATCGTCATTCAACACCTCACAACTTTTGTTTTTTTTTGCATTCGCTTGGATCAAGATCTAATTAATCGCCACAAGTTGCCACAGTGGCCAATGTTCAGTAAGTAGTTTCCAAGATAAGGCTTTTTATACTGCTGTCATATCACGAGGAGCTGATAACATACATTTACGGACCGATATATATTACGATGTCTAACCAATTAATAAGAGATGAGCACAAATAAGGTCCATACGCACAGCTAATCCTGTTGAAATTCGACGCGCACCATATCCAGATCTTTGCGCAATTTCTTTCAACTACTTTTACGTCTCCTCTTTTAAGAAATAGAATGTAAACCCAACATTGAAACTTAATACGTCTTGGCAATCACCACAGTATTCAATATACACACATACGTATATCATATAAAATAAATATAAAAAATATCTATATTATAAAATAGACAACATAATCTTTTCCCTGAGTCATCAGAAAAAGCTAAAAAACAAACATTTTAACGAGCCTCAGTAATTAGTCATTAAGATAAGAAGCCTTACAATTGTGTATTTATGCCAGTGGAACTTTATCTTCTACGTTTGCTAACGAAATTGATCTGTACTTACTGGTTAACAGGCCAGCCCACCAAATCCATTCGCGCAGGTATCCAAAGCCTCCAGCGGCTGCTCGTACCTCACCCAAACGATTTATTTTTAGTAGAGCCTTCTTTTTGATAATGAAACTGGAGCCGATAAAGAAACACGATGACAAGGCCAGTCCCAGGCCAATGTAGAATTCATCTTGTGAGTATAGCTCCGAGAATGACATTGAAAACGGCTGACTTCGCGGTGATACAGTATGAGAGGAGTAGTCTTCTGTGGACATTATTGTGGTACTATATACTTTTTTCATTATTTAATTATTTTTCGTGGTCGTTGCGTACCTTTCTTAGGTGTATTCTTCAAAACCAAATTTACGCTATTGGCTATCTACACTAAACTGAAACTTTTGTCATGCTTCTAATATGATAAATCACTTCTATTTACAAACTTTAATCAGCTCTGAGGGGATTAATTGACTGACGAAAAAAAATAAATTGATTTGAGCTGTCAATTGAGCTTCGTTATTGTGAATATATCTTATTTGCTTCTGAATAGAGATGAGAGTTGGTATTCAAAACGGCTTCTGAATACAATCGAATTGAATATTGGGAAATGATTAATTTATTTTTAGAAAAAAGGTTTCATTTTAATTGCTTTACTGACAACTGAAGAAATTGCTGTCCTTAAGCCTTTTATTTTTTTAGATAGCTATCATCCCAATGTGGAAAAATTAGCTTCTATAATATTTTATTCTTATTATACTTTAGAAGTCGAAGTCACATTACAAATCGATGAGTTCTCTGGTAAACCCTCTAGAGACAGTTCGCTACGTTCTGTTAATGATTTCAATGGCGTTATGTGCAAGAAAATTGGGAAATTGATACTAGTGTTGGCATACTAGTTAGTCACATGACAAAGCATCGCTTTTATATCAAATGTTCTGGTATAACTGCCTGCAAACTACGAAGTTTTTACGATAAAGGTGTCTAACCTAGATGTTTGTCTATACAGCTCGTCCCTATAGATGCTGTGATATGCGCCCTAAAAATCAGTTAAGAGGGGGTAAGTATTGATCGAGACTTTGATCTGTTGTATTGTGTATATTTGATGCGGATTCATCGGGGCTTAAACTGCTATCAGACGCTTTCAACCAAATTTCTGGTAAATATTTGTTGGCTTTGACATAATATGGAAGAGACGACCCAGTACGCAATGTTAAGGTTACTTATGCCTTTATGTTTGAAACATTTAATAGGTCTCTTACATGTAGAAATGTGCTGAGGTTTAATATAATACATCAGACATTCTTTCCACAATTAAATTTTGGAAATAACTTGGTGTGTCTTCTCTACCAAGTTATCTTCGGCTGGCTTAAATAGCTGAGCAGGTAAAATGTCTGATCCGGCAACGTTGTCTTTCTTAAGTTGAGATGTTGTCTTTAGTTCATTTTGTTCAGATGGACGGAAATCTTGGTTTTAACCCACAAGTTGGACGGTTTGATAACCCCCTCATGGTAATTCTACGTTGTTGTGGCGTCTGAGATATCGATGGAGCTACCATAGCTAAGATTGTATAATAGTCGCTCGGAATGTTCAGATCAGGCATCTATAAAACTAAAATAGTGGCTTGGGTCAGTTGAAACATGATCAATTTGGTTGACAGTTTGATGAACAAATGACCGCCACTTACTTTGCTGGCTAAATATGTAAAAACTGCCATATCCGGAGAAGTGAGAGTAAAAAGTCTCTCAGAGAGAGGCGCTCCCTACAATACATGACTTGTATTTTTAATTTGCATATACTCGAGTAGAACATATGACAACACCATATTATTAACAACATTCCTAATAAAATATTGGCCTATGTCGTCAGTCAGTCTATCGAGATTTTAATCGAACCCACTATCAAATTTAATGCACATCACTATGACTTTGACGTTTCTTTAGCATAAACATCAAAGCAGCTGTCCGTATCCACCACTCAGATGCATCTCTGCAGCGTTGTGCTTTTTTTGATATTATTTTAATTTGCTTCGACATTCATCAATATATATATATTTTTTTTATCATTATTATAATTAATTTTTTATCACATAATAATATGGACGCAATACAATTATATGAATTTCATAAAATATGTCGAATTTGCCTGAAAAGTGACCTACTTGTCTCAATATTTAGTCCAACGTTTTTAGTGCGACCCATTGACATGGTGGAAAAGTTGAACATTTTCAAGGTGAGCAACAAAGAAAAAGAATGTCGAAATATACAAAAGAAGGTCGTGCGAAATGAAGAAATCACTTTAATTGCAGTTTAATCCAGACGATAATCTACCCACAATGTTGTGCCAATCATGCCTCTATCGTCTGGTTGATGCATATAATCTCAAGCAATTGTCAGAGTCTTCGGAAAGTCGATTGCTGGAGTATCTTAATTCGGCTAACCAATTAGGAGGTTTCACAAAGAGTTGTGGTAAAGCTCCCACAATAGTCGGCGACCGAATTAGTATTGAGTAAGTAACAATATATAGTGGCGCTATGCTAAAGGTGTTGTAATGATAATGTTGAAATTATGTATCTCTCTGTACAGAAATCAAGAATCGACTTTCTCATCAGCGAATTCACAAATTGACAAAGACGACGACATTTATGAAAACATTTGTGATATATTTGAACGCAATAACTCCAACGATATTGAAGTAGAAGATGATGTACTCAATGATGTAGTGATTGATGTTAGCAGTTTAACAAGATCAGATGCGGAGGATACTATGCATGATATCATAATACTCAATGAAGGATTGAAGCAAGAAGTTGACATACCACCACCACCGCCACCACCCACCAATGCACCGTCAGCTGTGATGGCTAAAGTAATGAATTGTTTAACAAAACTTCGGTCAACTTGAAAACACGCTTTTGTTTCCTTTGTTATTTAGAGTCCAAAGAAAACACGAATGAAAAAAAAAGAAAACAAACCGCTTAAAGTCCCCGAACAGTGCAATGAATGTGGAAAAATATTCGAATATCCTCGTTACTTGGAGGCGCACATGCGAATCCATACAGGAGAGAAACCCTATCAGTGTGATGTAAGTACATATTGTAAAATCAATGAAAGTTATTTTCTGAAGGTCATGTTTAACAGATCTGCCACAAAAGCTTTGCACAATCAAGCAATCTTGCACTACATGCTCGTGTGCATACTGGAGAACGCCGTTATCAGTGCGAAATTTGCAGTCGGTTTTTCACTACTTCCAGCAATTTAAAGGCGCACAAACATACTCACACCGAAGAGCGTGAATTTGAGTGTTTACATTGCGAAAAACGCTTCAAAACCCAGCGAGATCTAGTTAAACACGAACCGGTACACCGTGAATCGAAAAACATCGTTTGTGAAATATGCAAAAAGACCTTTCTTAAAATCTCATATCTAAATGTGCACATCAAGGCCGTTCACAAGGGTATAAAGAATCACAAATGCACCGGTTGCAATAAAATTTTCGCAAATAAATCTAATTTAGTCTGCCACATGAGGTAACTTAATTGCTTATTATTATATTTAGAATTGAATCTTATAGAAATCTTGTTGTTTATTCTGTTAGAATACACACTGGTGAAAAACCATACCAATGCAAAGAGTGTCCAGCAAGCTTTAATCAGTCTTCAGCGTTAGTAAGACATTCCAAAAAACATTTGAAAAAGTAAGTAAGATCACTATTTTTTTTGTTGTTGTTGTTGTTGATGTACTAATGTGTTTTGTGCTTATTTGTTGTTTTAGGGGAACCAGTCTTCCTTCAGTTGGTATACAACTTAATGAAAAAGTGGAACTAGAACATGATCACACCATTCCGCAAGAGAACAGTATTATTGGTAACTATTTACCCACAGCCGAAGTAGAGGAAGAAGAAGAGCTTTTACCTGGCGTACAATCTAGTCTTCTTGAATTAGATGACGCCTTAAAATGGTAGTCATAAACTCGTACAATTTGGCAGCTTTATTTTTAGTCATAGTGATGATGTTTCTTCCAAGGACACAATCTTCTAATATCTCAAGGCAAACGTTAAAGAAAAGAATAGTTTTTTAAGAAAATAAGGTAAGAACAAATAAGGGAAATGATGCACTCAAAGAGTCGTCTTAGTATGTCCGATTGCCTTGTTGGATAGGATAGGATAGGATAGGGGCAGTGACTCAAACATTTAACATTTACTGTCTTAATCTCTTAAAGATGGCAAATTCCGTTCTTTTACTGTGTAAATGTCTTTCTAACTCTTCATTTCTATCGACATCTAGAATCGTGGTTTCCGACACAACAAATGTAACTATAACATTATGTTACTAATTTGCTTATTGACTCATTAACTTATTTGTTTTGTTACTAACTTAATATTTACGAAATCCGTGACCTTAAAGGTTTCTTTCGTGATAAAATTTACATCCCAATATTTTGACATAATGTTCGAGGTTAATCGTTTTCCTTTTTGAAGGTAATCGATATGGATTGATGGATTGATATAGATGGGCAACCATCGTTTACGCATTCCAAGATGGTTGAGATCTTTCACGACGCGAGGGTTTTCTCTACTGTGACGCCCTGGACATCTTAGGCGGTTGATGTGCAATTTTGTTTCGATGTCGCTGTACGATTTGTAGAGTTCGCTGTAATTCTTATCAAAAGACGGACAATACCATCCTCGAAGAATCTCGAGATGTTGCTTCCGATCTTAACAAAACATCTAACGTGCTCCATCAATATTCTCCAGCATCTGTTTCCATCTCCTAAGTTCAGTGATTGGTTTTGCCTTTTGTCCAGTTTAACAGTTTGCAGAAGTGGATCTGACATTTTATCATCGTGTCTTATTGCACATTGCGGGTTATATCATGAGCTAAAAAAAATCCCTCCCGATCACTACTCAGAAGCCTTAAATTGTCTACACCGAATTTTTTTAAAATCCCTTCGGCCTAATCTCCGCTTTCTTTCTCATCACATCATCCTGCTCGATTGGATTAAAAGAGTTCAAACAAGACGGCGCCCATCTCAACCGTAGACTTTTTTTCTTCAAGTGCGTGGAGTAGGGACTGCATCACTCTTTATACAATTTGTTTCCCAACTCTTCATTAAACGAGACCATTTATGGCTACTTTTAGATAATAGGGTATTGTTGTTGAAATTCAACCTGAGAGTTAACTAAATATCGTATAATACTTGTAAGTAATTGGTCACTGCCAAAGTTCGTACCCTTGAGCTCTCTCACTAAGCTTGGAGAGTTGCTCGCAGTACTTATTCGCCATAATTGTTTCGCCAGGTGAAAGAAGCTTTAAAAAACGTATATCCCTGGAACCCCAACAAACACAGAATAGTACCTTCATAAGATAAGAGCCGGCTTTTGCCTTTTGCCATGGGCCCTGCACCTTCACCTGCTTGTTTCCAGCTACTTTTTCGTTGCACCGAACACCGTTGTACCGAATCCACTTTTCGTCACC
The DNA here is from genome assembly GCA_928272305.1 of Volucella inflata. Taxonomy (NCBI): domain Eukaryota; kingdom Metazoa; phylum Arthropoda; class Insecta; order Diptera; family Syrphidae; genus Volucella; species Volucella inflata. Next base: position 96,542,422 of record OV743720.1, read on the forward strand.
TGTTACGACTCGACCCAAATTAGATTCGTATCCATGTCGTCTAAGCAGAGATATGTCTACGGAGACGAGGTCCAGTAATTTTTTTCCATTAAACAATTCAGCATCCATGTATAAGGAATGAAAGTGAATCCATGTTTCTTTAAATGGCGAAATGCTGACGAATAGTCAAAATTAATCCTCTAAGCAATTTCGCCAGTTGAAAACTTCGGGTTATTTTTCACTAAGGCTTGTAGGCCGTGTAGAACGGGGCTCAAGACGCCGTCCAAGGAAACATAACATAACATCACGCATCTGTGCATCTCTCTGGCACATTAACTTTTGGGAAGCTATTAGTTAGCTAAGGGTGCCGATTTTTTTTAACTTTACTCAGAAATCTAAACCAATTAAGTTGAGTTCCGGTTGGTTATCCGAAATAGAGAAAATGAATTAGTCAAGGTAATTTCGCATATTTTTCTAAATACTCGTGTGTTATCGTACTTTGCCGCAGAATATTTACCTTGCACACTGGGCACACTTTCTATGTGTGTTGAGTAGAGTTCCAGAGTCGACAGAACAGCTAACTCTTATCCTATATTATCGCACAAAGAGTTCCGTTTGTCATAAAAGAGCTTTATTCTTAACTCGTACTTTTTTTCTGCATTTTTCAAACAAAGAGAATAAATTTAAGAAGTTTGTGAGTCGCATCTGTTGTAGTTTTTGATGTTAGGAAGCAATTTTTTTTTTGAAATAATTTTATTATGAAGATGAAACAATTGTATTTTTTTTCATTGCAGCATTTTGTTGAGACAGTATTTTTTTTTTGTTTGGGCCCTGAGGCAAGCTAGTCTACAACTTGATCAGCGGTCTTCCTCAAACGTAACTGAAAAGCAGTATTGTTCTTCGTTCGTAGATAAAATATTATGAATCTCCTAAAGTCGAATCGTGTTTAAGCTAAAATTTACAAAATATCCACAGTTATGTGGTTTTTGACTGATTTTTTAATTACACTTTTTTTTTGTATTTTTTTTTTATTGTATACAACTTTAAGCAGACTACAAATTACTTGTATTTTACTGAATAAACTGTTTTATTTTTCTCTTAAATCTAAGTTACTATCGTTTGTATCTCTTATATTTTATTTTTTACACACACATGAATATATTTTAATTAAATTTTTTAATGTGTATATACGTACGTTTAAGATTATACAACAATTTTTACTGAAAATAGAGTTAAATAGAATTTTAATGAAATTCACTTGTTTTTATTGGGCTTTTGGGTTACATACTATTATTGTGCCAAGTCAACGTTAACTGACAATTAGGTTTCCAGGTGGTTTCTATTTGTCCTGAAGAGTCAAATGTCATGAATGGCATCATGACAGATGACATGTACCTCTTTTACTACTACTTAATGAAGAAGTTGCTACGAAGCTGATAGAAATATTTGTCAACAGATAGTCTTGGGCCGAAAAAAATAATTGATTGGCAACATTGCATCATTACCTCCTGACGGTGTCTCCTGGATAACTTTGCTCAATAAATCAAGCTTGGCTAAACTCTCTTAACTGCACATGCTTATCTAGGTAAACTTAAATGTCAGAGTGACGAACCAAACGAGGTAGGTAGCCGTAGTGATCGAGGGTTTGCACATGCACATGCTCATCAATGTGAACTTTAATGTAAAAGTGACGAGCCAAATGAGGTTTTAGAACCAATCCAACCGTAGTGATGGGGTGTTTTTGGCAGTAACCTTAATTTAAAGCATGAACAGTAAATACCTGTTGTCAACAACATATCAGGCCTCATAAACCTATGCGCAGTTACAGTTATGATTGACTCAAATGTTGACAGATGATGCAAATATAACAATGATAGGATTCAAAACCGTGCGAGATAAAACTGAAAGGTGATTTCAATAATACACAGTGAATTGACACCCTCGAACATCGACGTAATGTCTTCTGTCTCACCATGTTCCACCTCTAATTTCACAACCAATGCTCCACTTAAATTGCCCGTGACATTTCGCTCCTTTAACCTTACATACGTAAGACCAATTTACTATAAATGCTTATCAACCTAAGCTGAACAATTTGCTTATGGAATAAACTTCCGAGGTCTTTTTTTCCTGGTCATTATAACCTGCAAACATTCAAAACCAGTCTACATCGGTACCCTATTTTCTTTCCTTTATATCTTTCCAGACTTAGGATTCACAAGGACACATACATAGCTGTCATTTGATCAACACGCGATAACTGAAGTTTGCAATATTACGATTGACCGAAGTCACGCATTGAGTATTTTAGACTTCCACATATGCTAACATTTCCTCGAGCCACGAATGCCGCAGTACCAGCATGTGGACCGGAGGGACAGTGGCAATGCTTGTACATTTAAACAAGAAACTCATGATTCGACGGTAAATTGCTTCGGCCAGTCTTATCCAAACTGGAATCAAAGTGCGAGTCTGAAAAGCCAACCACAGAAAAATCATCGAATCTATTGAAGTCAATAAAATTCGTAGGCGAACGCGCTATCATGCGACTTTTCAAAAAAGAACAATCATCAATTTCGAGGCACATTTATTTACCTAAAATTTGCATTGAACATAAACTCGGAGATCAAGCGATGAAGAGATCGTGCTAACCACTGTTAAAGCTGATAACACAATAGAGCAGCAAAGCTCTATCTTTGGCAACGAGGAAAACGCTTGACAATGCCCTTATAATCCCTGTCTTGATACAACCCAAGACGCATGGATACTGTAAAGAGCAGATTAAAGCACTTCAAGATCATGTGACTAAAAGATTCTCCGTGTGATCTTTGATTCTTTTTGCGTTGATGGATTGTGGAGAAGAAGGTTCAACGACAACAGATACAGCCGATTGTACAGTAACAAAGATCTAATAGGTCAGTGCGCTGGTATCGATGCGCTCTACATGACCTTATCATATTAATCCCGATTAAAATCCATTTGGTAGAATAAACTTTAATACCGGAGAACGTAAAAATTCCCTATATATTATATACCGTCAGTATTAGGTGGTTCAAATGATTTAAAAATTCCCGTTCTTTTGTGCAAGAACCGTAGTGTTTGATTTATAATACTGTCATTTTGGATCATTGAATCATCTAACAATTCAGAAATATCAGAAGAAAATTTCACTTATAAAACAAAACAAAATGGTAAATGAAGGAAAGTAATATTTATGTTTTCTTGTTTAAATTCTTTTTCAAATACAATTGTTATACCAAATAAAGAGTAGATATACATACATACATATGTTATATACTCGTATATAGCGCCCTAAGCAAAAGTAGGTGTTACTTCATCTGCAGCTATTTCAATTTTTCCCTCAACAGTCGTTTTATCTGAGTGTATTTCAGCGGTAACATCTGTGAATAGTTTATCCCATTCCCAGACTTCATCGGCTTCATCTAGAAACTCTTGTGCCTGCAAGCACTTTGTCAAAATCGTGAGATCAACATCTTCAATTGATGAGAATGCATTTTGCGATAATAAGTCTGAGTTGAGTTCTTTAAGAGTAACAACACGATTCACAGAAACTCTGAAAAAATTAGAAATTTAGAAAACAATGTTAATAAAATATTTTCAACCTACGATGGAGGTTCAACAATTTCATTCATTAAAATCTCATCTTTAATATCATCCAGATCCGGGATAACTGGAATATCATCATCTGGTGGTGAACTATCTGTAGATTTTGATGATTGCCGAAAACGTTCACTAAAAACAAGTCATTTCGATTATCCGCTCGAACTTAATATTTGAATTGAAAAAATATTGAAAATTATAACTTACTCCTCTAGAAGATTTTTGTTTCTATTTCTAAAAAACAAACAACGATTAGTAGTTGTAAACAAATGATTGTAAGGTATATCACTTTGATGATTTTATTCCGCTGTCTGCCCATCCACCGGAAATACGTCTTGGAGGCAATCGACTGTCAGATGAATCTGTGGTATCCTGATTTATATCAACGCTTATGTCGAGTGAAATCTCTTTTTCAGGCGTAGATGGTGAGCCAGGAGTTTTTTGCTGGCTTGATCGGCGTCCCTTCCTTGCAGTAGTCTAAAATGAATTCGTAAAAACTGAAAGCAAAACTATGAGGAAAGTGGCTACCTTTTTGATTGATAACTTTAATTCTTCAGCCCATTCCATTTCTCAAGAATATTTTAATTCCTTAATTTTCTGGTTGAAAGCTTAACCAGCAAACCCTTTTTGTTTTAATAGGTTCTTGTGAGCCACTCTTTTGTTTACTTCTTTTACCAGTGCATTGTTACCATAACAACAGGTGAGTAAACAGGTGTGAATAGTGTTTCCGTGGGTTAGATATAGTTAACAAACTTTTAAGTATTATAAAAGATGTGAATCTACTTTATACTACTCTAAAGTTTGATAAGTATTGTTGCCAGATTCTGGGTAAAATACACGAACTTACAATTATATTTTTTAAAAAGGAATTTGTTTCAAAGTTGTCTAACACGTTTATAGCTTACCTAGAAGTTGGATTAAAAACCGTTTGTAAAGTCTTTCCCTCAAAAAAAAAAAATATCTACACGTTTCTGTTCCTTCTTGTCCAAGCGTGGAATGTTTTCTTAGAAGGCAGTTCTGTGATAGGACGGCTACCAAAGTCTTGAGTTGCATACCGTTAATTTTGAGAATTCTCCTAGTTTTCTTTAAGTAACAGTAGTCACTAAGATGTCTTACTTTCATTTACATATCCAATATCACAGGGTAGTGGTACCCAACTTATGCGGTGCTACTCGTACCTTACAATTCTGACTATATCAGATGATTTTAGGAAATTTCAATGCGTTGAATGCAACCTCCTTATAGGTGTAGAAAATGGTTTCCTTATTATCGGGTTTTCCAATAGGGACTTGACAACTTTGAAAACGCACTCTTTCACTAATCGTCAAACCGTCACTGTCAATTTATTCAGTAAACTCAACATTTTCATCATGGTAAAGTAGATGAACGAGCAACGTCTGCAAGTTATAAATTTTCTACCGAAATTCGGAGTCGGTGACTCCAACTTTAAGAGCGTTAATTCCAATTTTCGGTCGTAATTCTCGCCCTAGTAAAGAAGTTTAGTGCAAAAATTTGAGTCTACATATTCGTTGTGTGATGTTGCCATGTCACTGAGACAACGGGTTCAGGCGTCCGTAGCAGCGGCGTTATCGGGCCATTATTTTTTGTTCGACGATAACGATCGTCACGTTACTGTGACTGGTCAGCGGTATCGCGCCATGATCACCGATTATTTTTGACCCAAATTGGAAGATATGGACTTGGACGACATGTGGTTTCAACAGGTTGATGCCACAAGCCACACAGTACACGTTACAATCGATTTATATGGTGAGCGTGTTATCTCAAGAAATGGGTCAGCCGATTGACCGCCTCGATCGTGCGATTTAACGCCGCTTGACTAACGGGGCTACGTTAAGTCATTGGTTTATGCCAACAAGCCGACGATGTTGGAAGAGCTCAGAGCCAACATTGAACAAGAAATAGCGGCCGTTTCGCCTGAAATGTGTGGCCGAATCGTTGAAAATTGGGTCCAACGAATCGACCGCTGCAAACGTGCCCGCGGTGGCCATATGAACGAAGTCGAGTTCCATTCATAAATGTTTTGATTGTACTTCAAGCCGATAATAAAGTTTTTGAAATATCTCAAATGGTTTGCGTTATATTTTAAAAAAAGTTGTCAAGTCCTTATTGGAAAACCCTGTATATATCGATTTCATTGAAATTAGCCTTATCCCCAGAAGAGTAGACACTTTCATATCAGAATCGACACAGAAATCAGGACCGGTTCTATGCGCTGTTGCAGATCCAGTTCTGTAGATAGAAATTTAGTTTCACCTTGCTATTGCATATCTTCGCCATTTATTCCTTGTCAGGTCAAACATAATGTTAAAATAAAGCAAAAGAAAAGTTGTATCCATGCTTGTTGGCTGAGGCCCAAGTCCATCCTAGACTGTAGCACCACCTAAAGCGTAAGTAAGTAAGCTTTTTGAAGCGCTAGCAAGTATAAGTGCTCTATGCTGTTACCTTCAAAAGTAAGCCAAATTTAAGACGAAGGCACTCCTACCAACAAGTAGCTAAATCAAGCGGTACACTGCTGAAACAAAACGCATCTGTGGTTACTGTGCTTTTGTTGTATGTACTCCTTTTTTTCCGAGTATCATTTTCATGTTTGGTACTTCCAACCAAACTATCGCTACAAAAAATCTGCAGATTTACTCGTATTTTGAATTTAAACTTTGTTGAAGTGGGAGCACTATAATTATGGTTTTTTTTTGTTCCTTCAGTTACCTTTTAATGACATTTCTATCGGATACTATCTAAACTGACATTTTTCGTGAATGCTGTTTTTAACCGATCGTCTAATAAAAACAAATGTGTTGTGACTTTTGGAAAAAATGCCTCCAAAATCATCAAATAAAAAAGTCCAGGTATCCTGGTTTTCGTGCGAGAAATGTTGCAAGACAATCACTTCAAAAGATCGCGACAATCATGAACAGCATTGCTCAGGAGATAATGCTACCAGTTTTGTGTTTGACTTCATCAAGGAACATCGACTTCACACTAGTAACTTTAATAAAATATCACTTAATATCGATGAACTTAAGGATTTGCCACAAAAATACGCCAACAATTTAGTATTTATCAGTGAAGGTGCAATGAAGTTATGTGGGTTTCGAATTGGCCAACCAATTGTTATTCATCCAAAAGTGAAACCAAGTCTTCCACCGATGGTTCGGTGCGCCTGGCCAGTTCCAGAGAAGTTTCTCTCCACTGTTTTTGTTTCTATTAAAGGTAAATAAGCCTGCGTACCTTTACAAATTTAGATAGAGATAATCTTAGGCTTTTTCAGATTATGAAGACAATTGGCGAGATTACCTTGATGGTGAGATTGTTATTGGAAAACTTACATCGAATGTAATACCAGCGAAACATGTGCTTCTTCGGTCCGTGAGCGAACTTGGTATTGAAACATCATCTCTACGAGATGTGGCGCAACTATTAAAAAAGCAAATGAAAGATTTAATCTTCACAAACGGGAACAAAATCGTCTTAAACTTTTACAATAAGCGATTTGAATTCATAGTTAGTTCATTCATCAGCCGCACAGAATCGAATTCATTGGAGTCTGAACTTGAGCACATGTCTCTCAGTGAAAAATTCTTCAGTGTCAACAATTTGTCTACAATTGAAGTGGAGGCGGAAAACCAAAGCCCAATCAACAAAATGGAAAAGGAAGTACGAATACAGAAAGAGGACATTGGTGGTCTAGAGGAGCAAATGGAGATTATTGAGGAATCTATGAACATTGCATTAGGCTTTCGAAAAATTCCATCAGGTAAAGAAGAACCCTCTGCATTTTATAAAACGAAATACGAACGAATATATATAACCTATTGTTTGTCTTAGGTGTTAAAATCTCGCGAGGACTACTGCTTTTTGGACCAACGGGTTGTGGTAAGACAATGATATGCGAGGCAATGGCAACCATTTCCAGTGTCGAAATTGTCCGGATCAATACCAGTGAGCTGTTTAGTAAATTTCTTGGTGAAACAGAGAAAAACTTAAATCAACAATTTGAAGTTGCCTATCGTAATCATCCAAAACCCACGCTCATCATTATCGAAGATGTCCACAATCTCTGTCCTAAGCATGAGACAAATGAAGTTGTGAAGCGGGTATCGGTTGCATTTCTCTCAATTTTAGACAACCTAAATAGACGGTTAGAAGCCAGCAAAATATTCGTTCTTTCGACAACTGGAGACATTGAAAATTTAAACCCTACAATTCGTAGATGTGGTCGCCTGGATCGTGAGGTAGAAATTTCAGCCCCAAGTCCGAAAGATCGACTTAAAATTCTTCAACAGCATTTATGCAAAGTCGACCATGAACTTGACAACAAATCCATTGAAGAAATTGCAAATGTCACACATGGCTTTGTTGGATCGGATTTGGCAAATCTAGTGTATGCAGCATCGTTGGCTGTTGTAAAAGAAGGACGTACCAAAATCCAATCAGAGGACATTAATTCTGCTCTAGGTCACATAAAGCCAAGTGCTATGCGTGAGGTTCTTATAGAAAATCCAAATGTCAAGTGGATTGATATAGGTGGTCAGGATGACTTGAAACTGAAACTAAAACAAGCCATCGAATGGCCCCTTCTCTATCCAGAAAAGTTCACACGCCTCGGTATAAAACCTCCACGAGGCATACTTATGTTTGGTCCACCGGGTTGCTCGAAAACAATGATTGCCAAAGCCCTAGCCACAGAGAGCAAGGTGAATTTCCTATCCATCAAAGGCCCAGAACTTTTTTCCATGTGGGTGGGGGAATCTGAACGTGCCGTACGTGAGGTATTTCGCAAAGCACGTCAAGTAGCTCCTTCGATAATTTTTTTTGATGAAATCGATGCGATAGGTGGTGAACGTGGTGCAGAAGGCGGTGGTACTTCTGTAAAAGAGCGTGTACTGACACAACTTCTTACTGAATTGGACGGTGTTAATGTGCTGAAAAATGTAACAATTGTAGCTGCAACAAATCGCCCAGATATGATAGACAAGGCACTCCTTAGACCAGGTCGGATTGATAGAATTGTCTACGTTGGCTTACCAGATGAAGCATCGCGAAGGGAAATCTTTCATATTAAATTGAAAAAGATGCCACTAGCTGATGGAGTTAATATTGACGAGCTTGTCTCTCGAACTGATGGGTATTCTGGTGCAGAAATCCAAGCTATTTGTCATGAGGCAGCATTGAAAACGCTAGAGGAGAGTTTCGAAAGGGAATCTATTAGTTGGAAAGAATTTGAATACGCCTTAAATATAGTACAACCAAGAACCAGTTCGGAGTTGCTCAAATTGTACGATAACTATTTAAAGAAGACTTAGAGAAGGTAATGGAAAAGAACGGACTTTGCTGTAAATACGTCTATATGTAAATAAATTGATTGCATAGTTTTTATTTATTGATTTGTAGTAGTTTTGAGAGAATTGGAGGTTGCGAATATCCGTGGAGATACTTAGGTTTAGTTATTAGCCAACTGTGGAACCAGACCGACAATTTCCTTTTTGGTTTGAGGCAAAAAGGAACTACAGTGGTTAAAGCGAAGATAGTCGGAGCTCTCTAATTGAAATAGAAACACGTTGTTGCATGCATGTTAAGGATTTCATGCTTTTCTCCGGAATCAGGAATTTCTGGTGCTTATGCTAGGCAGAAGGTAGCAGCCCGAAAGGACATCTGTATATCGTTTGCAGATAGTGAAAGAAGAATTTTGTTTACAGATGTCTGGTTTGAGATTTGAACTTTAAACACCTAGAATCTTTTTTGCTCTGCGTCGACCAAGTCCTTACGTCATGTAATTAGTTGCCCTTTGGATGGTTCGAACTTTTTGGTTTTCTGAGTAAAGCCGGCGTTAATCTGGCGTAGCCCAGTGCTGTAATTATAGAGTTGTTGAGTAGGAGAAAATGGCAACGCCGTTATGTAACGTCAGGATTGATTGAACTTTATAAGAAGTTGACTGAATCAGCGGTGACGTATACAGCCAGTAGGATTATTTATATAAGCCATATCAACTGAGTCAATAAGGATAAGGCCTTGGGAATTTAGGCTTTGCTAGATTGTGGAATATAATTTAAGCTAGCATACGATTTCATCTCAATTTCTACAAAAAAAAAGATAGGACTCATATGATCAACCAAATTGATCAGTTTTGTGATCGGCACAATACAGTATGTTGATGTTAAAATTTTACCGTTTACCAACGTTGGCTCGAAACATCTCAGAATTTAAGTGTACGCATATCAACGATATCTACGGATATCTCAGACACCACAATAACAGAAGTGTACTGCGAGGACATATAACGGATGCAATCGGAACAAACCGCTGAGTTTTGGCGGTCGTGTTTCCCTCAACGATTTTAAAAACAGTCTTCGATTCCAGCAATTCAAAATTAAATCGCAAGGTCAGAGTTTTCCGACGTCTAAAGAAGAGCCGGATGCGTTTAACACGCATGTTTTGGAGTTATATCGTTCGAAGTGAAAAAGGTATTTGAAAATTGGTTCAAAGGTAAACAAAAGCGCATTGATCTTCATGGAGATTATTTAAAAAAAAATAATAATAAATCAATTTTTGATAAGTATTTGTTTTTTTTCCCTTCAAACTTAAGTAGTAAGCTTTATTTATTTAAATTTTGGTCACAGAACTTCTTTTCCTAAATTATAATACAAAAGCGTCTAGCCCCTATTGCCTAGTCATTTTCATACCTAACTTCCAAGTGCTCTACAGTAGCAGTTCCCTCATGCGATGGAGGATCACTTTCATCGGCAGCAGAGGTGAGTTGGTCTTTTTCAAGCGACTTCTCAATATCGTTTTCAGCTTTACTTTTCTTCATCATAGAAAACAAAAAATTTTTGAAATTTACTTCGGAAACTAGTCCGTCTTCGTCTACCATCGGTAGCATTGCACAAACAAGAGGTGACTCAACAACTAAAATATACTGACACGTCTTTGGTTCGAGTAAGTACATGGAAACCGCTGACATAGAAGACGATACTACGCACATCAATTTAACATCAGTTTCACGTAGTTTCCCAGTCTTGTCACAAGTACTACCACCCTCATAATGGTGCCATATTGTAGTGTCGGAATCGGTTGGTTTACGACGTAGTCTCTTAGCTGGATGAGATTTTAACCAATCCCGGTGAGAATTTTCGTTGAAATAGCCCAATATCACTTGAGTTTCGGATTTCTTATCTTTGTGGAACTGACGAACATGACGGCCAAAACAGAACTCATACTTCCACCAACCTGAACCCTAAAAAGATAATTTTTTTTTTTTACCTAATAATTTAATCAAGTGCAATTTGAGAACATTTTCATTAATTTACCCCAATTAAACAGTTTTCAAATAGGAAATCATGTAGTGATTTGTAATCCTCACGACCGGTCACATAGCTAATCTCATCCCATTTCCGTTTTGTCAATTCAGTTTCTTCACCCCAAATCATAGGCGGCGATTCAGCATTGTCTTCAGTGCTTGCAAATGGTGCTTGGGCTGGCGATAGAGCTTCTAGAATTTTTTTCAAATCCCCAATATCGCTAAATATATTCATTTTGCTGCTCAAATCAATCATTTGCAAATCATCCAGCGCTTGTTTGACCAAACTCAAAGGTTTCTTTGCAACAGTGGGAGAGTTGAAGCACTTTATGGGAATTTCTTTCGACTCCTCCGGCAGAAAAGCAGGATGTAAGCACAAGTGAGACGTAAGTATAATCGCTTCATAGTTGCATGTTGATGTCTCTTTGAAAGAGTAAATTGCGTTTTTGCCATGAGGGTAGCAAACATAGCGAATTTTTGTAGATCGTGGCTCATTATTTAGATCACAAAGAGTTCCGTTTCCCATATCAAGTTCAAGGTATGGATATTGTACGTTGTCGATCTTTGTAGTTTTGAATTTAGCACCTTCTATGCGATCAGAAGCCAGCTTTGAAGTGAGTTTCTCTTGTTTTTCGCCATTCCAGCGTCCCAAATAATATTCTTGGAATTTTACGTTCTTTCCTAGATGAAACTCTTTAATATTTTAATCAGTTTGAAAGCACTGTATAGCTCTTACCCTCTCTTTCCTCGTGGTATTGTTTTATGTGGAAACCGTGACATATCTCATAGGACCAGTAAGCTTCAATTCGATAAGAACAACTTATAGACGAGAACATTGGTTGGATTAATTGCAAGGGAGCTATAAAATAAGAACGTACAATTTAAACAATACCCCATGTTAACGGGTATATTAAATGCACTTACATAGTCCAATATATTCCGTGGTTTTCTCCTCCTGAGTCTCTTCGGCAATTGGGATTGCACATTGGTATTCTTCATTGTCGTGTGTGTGGAAAGTTGGAATATGATATCTGGATGCCTAGGTCAACAGATTGATAGTAAAATTCAAAATTGGAAGTATAGGATTTGATAGCTTACAAAATTCTCGTCATTCAAATCAGCTGGGACCTCGAATTCTATTTTATAAAGTATGGAATCATCGAAGTCCTTTGCTTCATGGGCAGTTCCATATCTCCAGCTAAACGCAAGAGCTCCAACAATTGCTAAAAGCAGCTTCATTCTAGTATTAGATATAGAATCCAATTTCTTGGATATGATCTTTAGAAGAGTAAAACTTTAAAAAATTATTTGGAAAAAACTGATTGGCCACGATACAAATAGGAAAATAAAATTTTTGTTTTTTTGACGTTGACAGTCGGCAAAAGAAAACAGGGATGGCAGTTAGCCAGAAACTCTTGAGAAGACTATTTAAATAATTTAAATAAATATGATACCATTAACATCAGTGTACGTATATATGGGTATGCATGTGTACTTCAATGAATTTGAAGTTTGCAAATGATAGGGGTAACAAACATGAGATATAAAGTTATGAAAAGAATAAGCAAATGTTTTCCGTATGTTGTATAGATTTTTACATAGGTTCCACAATGACATCTGAACACCTAAATCGAAAAACATTGTCAGCAGACTGTATAAGGGGTATTAAGCCCAACAAAATAGACAATTCAACTTAAATGATGATAGCTAACCAACCTGACCAAAATAAAGTAAGGACTTTGGGAATATAACAATTGTGAGTTATTGTTGCAGATCCATAAGTTTATCGATACGTCAGCTTTTTTATTTGATATTCGTTCTTGTCGTAGTGGAACTCATTAAGTATTCTAATGGAAGATTATGTTTACCATAGGATGCGATGCAAATGTTCAGGTGCCTTATTCTCAGAATGTTTATTGCAGTAGCAAGTGAAATTTAAAAAAAAAACAAAAAAAAAAAAACAATTATATCACAATTATATAAACAAAATACAAAGTTTCGTCCTTGTTAAAGAGGAGAAAAACGGGAAATGCCGGCCGGAAACCCTTGGTATATCCGACTAAGATCAGTCAAGACAGTATCTGGAAGAAGCTGTTCAGAACTGTAAATAAAAATTCCTCCAAATCGTCCGTTCAATGGTGGATTGCATATCTACAGAGACTGAGTAAGTAAACCATAAAAAATGCTCCTAAACAAGTCGCGTAAGGTAAATTTGAAAGATTGACACTTGTAAAGACTTCTGCAGAAGAGCCAATCTGATTGGTCCATAAAATCATCAACCATCAACCAAATTTTCACACTACAGCAGATTTTGGAGAAAACTCGTGAGCTTCAAATCTATACACACCACACATTCGCATATAACAGCATCTATAGAGACGAGCTATACAGAGCGATGTCTGGTTTTGGCATCCCTGTCCATCTGTGTAGGATGATGAAAGAAAGTGCACGCTGCTCCATCAAGATTACAAAGATCTCACCAAGATGTCAAAAAAGGATGCGCTGTGCGCTATTATGCAATTTCTTCAACTTTAAGCTTGAAATTGCAAAACTCAGACGTCAACACAAGAAGCACAGTCATTCAAAAGTCCGTCCAATTACTCGCATGCGCATGCGGAAGATGGTTTTAGCCGTCAGTAAGGGATAGACAAAATATATGCTGTAAGCGAAAAACACACCAACACCGACGACTCGGACAGAACTTCACCCTCAAACAACAAACCTATATAAGACCTTAATAATCCCAGGCCTACGCAGAGGTATGAACATTATCAAGAATGGATGAGGGTGCTCTTGGCTGCATTCAGACGAAAATTCTTGGAGTGATTTTCGCATTGATGGTGAGTGGAGGAGGAGATATGCAACAGTACAGCGACATCGACTTAGCCAGAAGAGTGAAGGTCCAACGACAGAGATGGCTTGTTCATATGGAGCAGATGGACACCTATTCCGGTCCGAAAAGCCTTCGAATCCGCCCCCGAGGAACAGCGCAGTAGGGGAAGACCAAGGCTCAGGTGGAGCATGCAATTGGAAGGAGACATCAGACAACTAGATCGAGTTGGCTGCAGACGCTTGTTGACAGAGGCCCAGGTCCACCCTGGACTGTGGCGCCACCAAATTTGTTATGGTTCTGGTTTCGTTTTATTTGCACATTGTTGGGTATCCCAATCCTGCCATTTTGCTTATTATGAGAACACTTGCTGTGGACTTAATGTGTTAGAAAGTGTAAAAACATATATGTCTTATCTGAAAAAGTGGCATCCCCTGTCGAGAGACAGTGAACATGTGGCTTGCGGATTCACTAGACATAATATACCAGTGCATTCTCAACTATCTGTCAAAAATAAGAAAATAGAGGAAAATTGCGCGGACTACAAACAAAATTTTGCATCGAATGACTTTCCGTCCGGGTGCGTGTAATTCTTATCGCTTCTCTATTCAGTTCCTACTTTCATATTTCGCGCTTGACACTGTGAACACGATAACCTTGACCGATTTTCCAACCGAGGCTGCGTCAAGGTGAACAAATAATTCGAATTCTCTTCTTTCCTCTTACTACAATCAATATCCGTCAACAAATTCCAAAACGAATTGCCACGGCCAAATAATCATTTTACCTGAACTATTACACCAAGGCTGCAAAGGTTACATAATTCTTTTTCTAAATTTGTCGCTTGATCATTTTGAGTGAGGAGTTTCTTTTTTAAATTAACAAAACATGGCCAAGAATCTTCCATTGGGATTCCGCAAAGTGACGCATTGCATATTCGACATGGATGGCTTGTTGCTAGGTAATGTTACCCCAAAAATTAAAATTATTTACACGATACCTTTTATTTGCTTGGAACTTGTCCACTTGAAAAAATTTTCCACAACCCTCAACATGCAGACACCGAACGCCTGTACTCGGAAGCTATTCAAAAAATACTTGACAATTACGGAAAGACTTACACCTTTGAGGTGAAACTTACACTCATGGGTTTACAGAACAAAGAAGTTTCAGAAAAGATCGTTGCGACCTATGACTTACCAATGACGTGGCAAGAATACTCGAAATTACAGCGCGATGTGGCGACTGAATCGATGCGAGAAGCTCAACTTATGCCAGGTACATGAATAACTTAACTAATTGTGGGTTTCTCTTGCTTTCTAGACACGGAACCAATTTACGAGAAAATAACAGAGCGCATTGCGGCCGCTTTCGATATTCCATATCCACTTGAGGTACGCATGAAAGTGAGAGGTAGAACTGAACAGGATTCTGCTGCTTTTGCAGTGCAAGAATTGAAATTACCAATAACTGTCCAGGAGTATTTGAATCAATACTATAAGATGTCAAAGGCAATGCTGGGCGATGCTCCACTACTGAAAGGTAGATCATCCATTCCGTGCGTTCGTCTTTTTTTTGTTACCGTAGCGAAGAAGAGAGACCCCAAAAATTTACATTAATCCATTTGTTTCAAAGAGGTTTAAGTTAACCGAAAATTGTTTTAATTGCAGGTGCCGAACGTTTATTGCGTCACCTGCATGAGTCAAAGGTACCCTTCTCTTTGGCTACTAGTTCTGGCGAAGAAATGGTTGAGCTAAAAACGACCCATCATAAGGAACTCTTCAATCTCTTCCACCATCGGGTATGCGGCTCCACAGATCCAGATGTTAAAAACGGTAAACCTGCACCAGATATCTTTTTGGTTGCTGCGTCAAGATTTATCGACAAACCCGCTGCTGAGGAGTGTTTAGTTTTTGAAGATGCTCCGAATGGTGTACAGGCAGCTTGTTCTGCTGGCATGCAGAGCATAATGGTACCCGATGAACGGGTACCAAAGGAATTATGTGAGAAAGCAACGCAGGTGCTTAAATCTTTGGAGGATTTTAAGCCAGAGGAATTTGGATTGCCTCCATTCAAATGTTAGTGGAGTGTAGTTAGTAAAATTGTCCCTTTAGTTAATTAAACAGAGCAGGTCTATATTTTCCATAATAAAATCATTTTGACTTTTATTTACTTCGATTTATTTACTTTCCGACGGCTTCTACTTGCTTAAAGATGTCCTGTGCTGACTGATTAGTTAATGGCACTGATGTTTCCTTGCCCAGAGCTGGGGTAAAATATGGGGTCAAACTTGGGTAAGATCTTATGGGAGTAATTGAACTTACCATATCGGGCCCAAAGGCGAGGCTGAACACCTTCACATTCACGGATTAAAATTGGCAGGTCTGGGTTGTCCTTCTTTAGTGCGGGGTAGAACTTTAGCACGAATTCCCTGTTCAAAAATAAGGAGACATGTATCCAGGGTTATGTAATGAAAGAGCATTTTTCTATGTTTTTACCTTGCACCCTTGGATGTTTCACCAGTCTGGCAAAGGTGGATACGAAGCTCCTTAAGTGTAGGTGCCAATTTGGCTAGCCGAGTTACTGAGATCCTCATTTTATTGGGAAAAAAATTAATAAATTCCGAATCAAGGTGAGTGCTACTGGCTATTATTTGACAGAACTGTGTTTTGAGCTAATTTGAGGGTTGTCAAGCAAAGTGGTCAGATCACAGTAGCAATTATAAAAAAATCAAAATAAATTATACAGTATCCATATTAAGGGAATCAAAGCAATACGAATTGATGGAAAATCGTCTGAGTTTATAATACTCACATGAAGGGCTTCAGACCACTTGAAGTTCTTTCCTTGAGAAAAGACAAAATGGTTTTCCGTCCTTTACAAAGTCATGTACCAGTTTGTTATACTAAGCTTTCTGCAATCTGAAAACGCTTGATGTTGGAACAAGTGAATCTTGTCGTGAAGCTAAAGTTGAAATGGGAAAACTGAAGAATGCAATAATAAAATGAGGACGAAGGAGGTAAGGAAGTATTGAGACAAAAAATAAACACTCCATTACCGTGAATGGATACAAACAAAGGATACATTGGGAAATTATATTTTTTTCTAAAACTGATATGTTTGTTACTTGTGTCTTGCATTATTTTTACAGCCAGCTCCTTATCCCAGCTATGTAAAACTTGTCTTATAACTCAATTTGTAAAACAAATTCTCAATAAAACACATATTGTATATTGTTTTGTTACTTGAGTCTTCGCATTTGAAGATATGCTTATCTTCAATTAAATGACTGAACGAAAATTGTTAAGCTGACACCTGTTTAATTTTGATGCCTTTATCTGAATTTATAGTCAGAGAGACACAGTTATTTCTCATTGATTGATTCATACTGCTTAAGACCAAAATGTTGAGCGTCATGCCATTGAAGAGAACCGATAGAGATTCATTCACTACGCCTTCCATATTCGTTTACATTCCAGCGAAATTTTATTTCTACAGTAAAATCTGCATCGATCATGGTTTCAATCGAAAGCTCCTCTTATTGTCGGATTTTTTTTCGACATTGTATGCCCGCCTTTTTTGACTTTCTCTGCAGCGCAGGTTTTCGATGTGTGCATTTGCGGCTATTTATGTATTAGTCTTTTGTACCTGATGCAGGCAGCATTGGTTTTGGAATCTTTTAATAGTTTCTTTCGTAATCAAACGTTAAACATCAGACTTATTTCAATTCAACTCAGATTTATTTTAGATCGTATTGGTACCTCATTTTTAATATGCAATTTGAATACAAAGAAATTAGAATTATGCCTTCTGTTGATCGCGATGTGATTAATTAAGCTAACGGGTTTTTGATGAGGTTGATCAGGTACCTTTGTAGACGTTAAGGTTTGTGTTTGATTTCGCAGTTTTAAGAAATTTATTCTTATAAGTAATATTTTATGAAAAAAATTATTTAATCATTTGTTTCTTTAATCACGATTAAACATTATATTTGAACTTCATGCTTGAATGCAACATAACCGGTTAATAGTCTTGTTCAATGATTTGTCAGCACTTTATTAACCCTACTCATTGCACTCTTGCCTTTATAAACAATCAAATCTCCCCTTAAAATTGACAACCAGCTGATGATTTTCAACTGTCATTTTAACACTCTATACACAAAGCATAAAAAAAGAAGGAAGGAAAAAACATTAAACACGGTGGCAGCCAATACCGACTACGACGACTATACTCTTATCGACAAGTCTACACACTCTGCTCAATCCCATCAATCAAACATGAAATAATACAAGTACTTGGCATTTAAAAAGCACAAAAATATAATGCCACGCTAGGTAAACGCTACAACATTTATAATTTCCATAAAACCACCTAGTAGGACACTATGGACGAAAAACTTAAATATTCCCTTTTAAGAGGCGATCTAGTTGACAACCAAAGTATTTGGACAAGGTAAGTTACCTGTGTATTCATTTCATTATTCAATAAACACTTGTGCTAATAATTAAAACCAATCGGTATCCACCAAGGCATGAGAAACGTGTCTGGTTTCTTACACTGCTTACAGGTACCTGTATGTTGTATTCGACCAGAACAACAATGCCACTGCTAGTTCCGTCTGTTGCATCAGAGCAAAAGTGGAGCAAAACAGATTCGGGCACTGTGCTGAGCTCATTCTTTTGGGGCTACACGCTAACTCAAGTAAGTGTTAATAAAACAACAACAAGTGGAGCAAACATTTTCATTAGATTTCCTCTTTGTTTCCAGGTTGTTGGCGGGTATTTTAGTGATAAATTTGGTGGGCAACGGGTGATCCTGTTTGCCGCTTTAGGATGGTCATTATTGACGGCATTTATGCCGAATATTATCTATGCGGCGCCGAGTTTTAAAAGCTATTCTATCCCATTTATAGTGACGATTAGAATAATTAATGGTGCTTTCCAAGGTGTCCATTTCCCTAGCATGATAAGCTTAACTAGTCAAGTGAGTAGATAAAAACAAAAACAATGTTTAAATGTTTGGTGTTAGCATTTGTTTTATAGTGACAACAAGAAGATATTTGCTTATCTTGGATAGTGGGATTGCCATTGCGCTTGCGGGGTATTATAATTATGTTGATAGATATCTGTTTTAACGCCCATTTCATTTGTTTTTTAACTGCGTCTGGATTTAACGACTTTGTAAACAAACTATTTATCCCATGTAATGAAGAATCTTCTTTTTTTTTTATTAACTGCTGAAATATGTAACTCATATAATTGCTTTTAATGCTACATAATTCCCACACGTATTGGCTGCATTCGGGGACCTTATTTCATTGGTGATATTTTTGCATTTAAGTCTTCCAAATATTTTATTCTCAACTTTTCATCCAACCTCAGCCGGAATACTGCCGATGCAGTGGATGTTAGTCCTTATAGAGTACCCACGTTTACTCTATGTGGACTATTAACATTGCAATTTCTATGAACCTGTCTTAAACTCAGCAGGATGACCCCTTCTTAATAGATACCAGGAGTTGGGTTCGTAACCCATTATCTTTTATTTTAACAATCATTCATGGTTATCTCAAGAGCGTCGTGACCTATGATAACGCTGTCGTAGACGAATAAATGAGTGCTTATTCTATTTCCACATAACGCTTTCACTTCCGAAATTTTTGATCGCGCCGTATGTCGATCTGTTTGTTTTTGAGTTAAACAGTATTGCGGCGTCGATTATTGGACTTGCTCGTATATTTTTATAGTAGGCGACATTAGCTTCATTTATTTTCTTAACTGATGCAGTCGTTTCGCATTATTTCAGCAGAAGTAGTACGATACGATCCATCTGGGACTGGTGCTCATCGGTGTAGATCTTATTAAGTGCAGCTCTTTCTTAACAAGTAGCGTATTTAGTGCATTGTGTGATATTCATACGTTTAGGATATCTTATGCCCAAAATACATGTGCAGAAAATTTAATTGCATTACTGCTGGCAGGTCTGCCCGGGAAACAGATGTGCAGATATTTTTTGAAGTCAATCGCATCGGTTGCAGTCATTTTACAGAAACTGTCACTTATGTGTGACACTGTCGATTGCAGCGAATTTAGAAATAGAGATGTGTTGCAGAACAGCGCTGCGTGCAGTATTCATATGTAGCTTCGCGAACTAAAACATGTGTATTCTAATTTCATTCCACACAAAATTCTGCTCATGTGTTTTGGGCATTATGCTGCGTTTCTTTGAAACCATTTCCTGAATTGTAGCTTTGTATTAGTATTTTGATTCCTGTATGTGTACGTTTTTTGAAAACATTATATTGATCGCTTCGGAAAATATCCCGTTCTGATAAAAATATTTCAGTTCGCCCGGCTATTACGCCTCTGCAATGGAGAAGTAGCGCCCAGCGAGATAGTATTTTCTTTCATGATACTGTACTTTTGTGATGTTTTCCCTTTCCCCGTGTATTGTGAAAATATGAATTTATATCTGACTTTGTAGCCTCTAGATTTGAATAAACATACAAGGTACACAGCTTTCGGCTTGTCTCATTAAATGTTCATTCGCCTCAGAATTATTGTTGGTATCAAAGTGCTTTTGCTTTTTCTCATTTAGTCGTCTTATACGAGAAGTAAGGGAATTAACTGCGCCAATTCTTCAAACCGTTACCGTATACCAAATCCATGTTATAAAGAATGATTATTCATATTTTGTGTATATATTTCATCTTACTTGTCTCTAATCTCGAAAGTTGATTCTTGAATTTGGTTTTCAGATTTGAGTTGTGACCGATGTCCAAAAGTTGGCAATACAATAGATTTGGCAGAATTCCTACTACTATGCTACCAAAACTTCTATAACTGAATTTTAAGCTCTACAGCACAAAGTGCGTTTTCTTGTACAATATTGCCCTGTTGAGTCTTCATATTGGTTGCCAACAGCCTGTTGGTTGTTCAAAACTGTTTTGTTTTCCAGATTAGAAGAGTGGTTCAAACGACCATTTATTTTACCGTCAAAGGTTCGTATTCGCTGAGACCTGGGATGTCAATAGGATGAAGAGGGCGTTGACGATACAAAGATATATTTAACACTTTAGTGTGAAGAATCATCGAATGTTGAGAGAATATTGTGTAAATCAGCTGGTGGTGACATTACATACGTTGGTAATTTCTAGGACTTATCTTAGTGTAAAAATTTGATCAATAGTCAATCTGCCGGCCTGCAAGCCACATTGGTACTTGTCGATTAGTGTAGGTTAAAAAGGCTTGAGACGTCTACATATTATATTGGACAGGATCTTCTGAGGTGTTTTTAGTAGGGATATGCTTTCAGAGTTCTTAAAAGACGGATTGCTTGCAACTGAGTTCTCAGCGGATACTCTTTTATTAAGCTGGTCTTTGTCTTGACATCCCGACTTGTTTTTATTGTTCTTTTTTTTTTTAACGAAAAATGCACATGAGCCTTGTTGTTTTAGAGTGGAAAATTGATTTCTTTTACAACTTTGAGACAGTCCTGCCTACGGAACGTCATTTAAGCTGTGTAAAGGTGCTTCAAAAAAATTTTCTACTACTACTACTTTTTGTTTGTTAGAAGATCAAAAGAAGAAGACTTTGAAAGCTAACTTTTCGGGTTGTGAACTCATAAGAGGTGCTCCACTTGTCCAGAGGTTAGTGACACTCTTAAAACTTTGATGATTTTTTAACAGAGTTAGGAAGTTGCGTCGACGGCACGTCCAAAAGGCGTCTTGTTAGTTCTCCGATTCGGTTAAAAGCTAATTTCAGGAACACATTTATCTATCCTATACCAGTTGAGACAAGATAAAGAGAATCAATGGGTATATTATTCAACAAACAAAAGAAAACTATATTTCTTTCTGATTAATGTACAACAATTTGCATCTCCAACATATGTCTCCCGTTATTGGTGAGCAAGTCTATTTGATTTTCCGATATTAGCACATGATGTCCACTTTTCAGAACCTTTTCGGGATTTTGGCAATTTCTTATGGAATACAAGCGGCCAGAGTGTACAACATGACCAACTGGCATGCGACCCGACTTAGCCCATATAGTCAGACTGAAGAATACCGGTAATTCGTCCGTCACTACTCCTGTTAACCAAATCATTAAAAAGCTCTGCATTCCACTGTGAATCTGTCCATTTTGCTGCTTATATTCGTTGCAGCAAAGTTGCTGTGAATTAACTCTCGTGGTCATGACAAGTACAGAAATAAAATCTTTGAATTCGTGAGTTCCCAAACTTTTAACTTTATCCCTGAGTAAGAGCATAACCTGACACCGATTGACCCCACAGTGGATTAGCTTTGGATCAAGGAAAAAATTTTTGCACTGTAGTGGGCGAATTCGTTCGATAAGCACCTCAGTATGATCAACAGCAATGTGGTTGGCCAAATTGGACAGAAACAATGGTTGTTCGCAGGTACTGATCGGGCAAATGCCGGGATTTCTTGGAATATTCAAATTCGCGGCGTCAATGCTAGCAGTTTGGTAAAAGCCTGAGCAAATCTTTTGGTTGCAGGATACTATTTCTTGGGATTGTGGATTTGGTGGAATATTTGGTTGATTGCTGACCGGTGGGTCATAGAAAGCACGATATACGTTAGTGGTCAAACACCTATCAGTTTCTAGTGTTGCATCAGTTTGTTTAGATGGAAAAACCTGAGTCGAATCTGAAATATCTGCTTCTTCGTTGATTGATGAATTTATTTTTTGCAACTTTTTCGATCGAAATAAAGAGAGCTCTTTGCACATCAGCTCATAGAAGTTGTAGTCTCCTACTGCATCAGGTAACTCTGAAAGATTTTTAACAAGTTGACCCATGGCATGTTGAAGTCTTAAGTCCATGTAGAATGATGAATCTTTTTTCCTAAAATCTCCTGGTGTTTGCATTTCAACATTCATAATTAGATACTTTTGCAAATCGAATTTTTGCTGATTTCCCGAATGTATGGTTGAGGTGGTAGGCATCATGGAGTTTTGTTTCGCCACCGAAGTAGGTTCGTTTGCAATCAATTGTGGTGTTGATTCAGTTGAAACTCCAATGGTTTGGAACTGTTTCATAGATTTGTTTTCTGACGAATGGATTTCCGAACGCACATTATTTTCAAAGAGTTTGTTGAATTCATTTAAAAGTTTCTGATGAATTTCTTCTTGTTTTTGTTGTAGGATTTCTTGGCTAGTACCTTTTTTAGGATCCGAGGTTAAATCTTCTTCCCAAACGCTTGACATTGATTCGTTGTTTTGGAAGTCTTTGGAATGAAAATTAAAACTTGGAACTGGTTTGTTATCCGATTTGATCGAATCTGGGTTCCATTGTTGTTTCTAAAACAAAGATCAGCATTGAACGTTACACAAGGTTAATCGGAATTTCTAATCTTACGAGTACTGTTGGTGTAACAGCAATTTGATTTTGAAGGCTTTCAACGGTGTATGCTGGTTTTGAATAGAGTATATTCATTGAGGGTTCATCGCTCTCATCTGACAGATACGAAAGAACATCGTTTTTCTCAACCCTCGAATCTTGGATAGGATATTGTTCAACCATTTTTGTCATCCACTCGTTTTTATCAAGCCCAAACCAGATATTTTTAAAACTATTGTGTACACGTGCACCGCAGACCATGCATTTGTCGATCACATGTAGAACGCATTTTTCACAGAGACAGTGCCCATTTTCGCACTTGGTCAACTCATCGATTTCAATGGAGCTTTCAAGAATTCTGCAATTTGAACAAAGCATGTTGGCTTCGCAATAAGCCGATGTAAAGTTTGGACTTTTATCAAAGAAGAAAAAGACAAAAATAAGTTGACGAGCGAATATAATTTAAAATTTGAAAATTTGGGATTCAAGTTTATTCTTTGAGTTTTCAGAAAGGGAAATAAAAAAAAAGCAAACACTACTTGTTAAGTCGAAATATCTTGTGAGTAGGAAGTACTACTGCTTTAATGTGATGTAAAGTAGGGACGGAAACGAGGATGCACATTTTAGTTTTAGCCCCAGAGACTTCCTGATTCAACGTTAAAGACTCAAAAAGTATGCAGGCTGCGACTTACTTTAGGTGGCCTACAGTTCCGCAGGCTCAGTTGGCTGAGGGCCCCTTCCATTTGCCTGCGCTACCTGAGTCTCCGTTTTCCTCTATTGCGCTGTCCCTCGGGAGCGGATTCAAAAACAACTAGACATTGCTCTGTATAGCTTATCTCTACAAATGCTGTCACATAATACTGGAGGAGTGTCTTGGGTCGATAGCAATGTGGTCAATCTGGTTTTGACCGTTCATTGATCAGGAGCTCTCAAAGTTCTCTTGTATTCGAGATGTGGGAACCGCGGGTTAGCTACGAAAATATTTCAACCCCCTGCCCCGCAAAGTCGATTAGCTTGAATCCGTTATCGTATGTGGTATCGTGCAGCCTATACCTTACAACAGTACTACCAAAGATAATTTCTCTTCCTTGAGGCTTCTGGTGGCACAATCACTTATCCTCCGAAGTTGATACTGGTACTGCGGGATTTTAAGAGAAATTCGCGTTGGCATATGAGGCTTAAAGCGACGAGCAAGAACAGTTTCAAGTGTTCAATTGTAGGGGCTTTGCCAATCTCTTATGCCAGCACGAAACTGAGAAATTTTGAGTCAAGTTATTCTTGATAAAAGTAGTAAGATGGTAATAAGGCAATTTGAATTAAATTTTTCTATTCTAACACATTTTACAAGGTGAATACCTAATCAATTGTTCGCTTTCTAGTCTTAAATCTCTGATATCACACATAAGCTAGATTTCTAAGTGCTTGAGTAAAATCGAGGTTTAGTAAAAATGCGCCTAGCTTCCATAAAAACTTTTTGTAACACATACGATGTTTTTTTTATTGAATTTAAACACTTATAGTTTGATTTTAATAACTTTTCATTTTTCTATTTTCAGAATCTCTGTTCAACGGAGCGAACGAGTTTCTTCGGACTACTCACTTCAGGTTCTGCCATGGGCACGCTTCTCACAGGCATACTTGGTTCGTTCGTTCTCGACTATTTCGGTTGGTCGTCAGTTTTTCGAGTTATTGGTTTCCTGGGAATTTCATGGGCATTGTTTCTACGATATTACACAATGGCTGGTGATAGAAATCGCATTATAAATGTTTCAGTGCCAAGTCGTCTTTGCACGAAATCATCAGACTCTGTACCATGGTTGCGGTACTTTGGACGTTTATCTTTCTGGGCATGTGTTCTAACTCATGCTTGTGAAATGAATTGCTTTTTCGTTTTACTTTCATGGTTGCCAACATATTTCCATGACACTTTTCCATTAGCCAAAGGCTGGGTAGTCAACATGATTCCCTGGTTGGCATTGCCTCCATGCACATTTTTTGCGAAATATGTTACAACATTTCTTATAGCAAGGGAATGGAATACATCGCGGGTTCGAAAAACCATTCAAAGTCTTTGCTTTGCCTCACAGAATATTGCCCTTTTCATAATGAGCCGCACAAATGATTTTCACACGGCGCTCATATGTATGACTGTTATTATTGGTAAGTACGAGTACATAACTCAGAAAGAAAAAAATGTGTAAGCTTGTTTAATTCTTAGGTGGTACTGGATTCCATAACAACGCCGTTACAGTTAACCCTCAAGATTTGGCCCCTTCACACTCTGGTAGTGTGTTCGGCTTAATGAACACAGTTGGTGCAGTACCGGGTTTTTTGGGTGTATATCTTGCCGGACATATTTTAGAATTAACACAAAGTTGGCCAGCGGTATTTAGTACAGCGGCTGCAATCAATCTTGTAGGATGGATAATATTTGTAGTCTTTGGTTCGGCTGAAGCAATTGTGTGAGAACTGAGAAAAAATAATATCATCAAATCCTTGCGTGTAAATAGAGCTGCATTCCAAAATAAAAATCAAAATACACAGAACTTTAGATCACGTACACACAGAACACGAAACACACATTCAGGCTGATTAAGTTGTTTCTCCAGAAGCAAAGATTTTTATTCTTTACTTCTACTTGTATTTATTTTTACTTTAATCCTTTGTAATAAGATTCAGAATAGTCTACACGAGTTTTTTGTTTGATGATTATTTATTTATTTCTTTTTATATTACTGAAAACAGCTTCTTCGACATAAAGGGTCCGTCAAGTTCGTAGCCCATTTTGCGATAGTAATTTCGTGTTCCTACGCCAGATATGACTGCTAACTTTGTGCTGCCATGTTCTTCTAGTGCTATCCGTTCAGCTTCCTCCATCAATAGCATCCCAAAGCCCTGGAATAAAATAAAAGTATTTAACAAACAAAAAGTATAAAACATATTTTAAGTCTTAGCAGGTATTAGCATGGATGCGAATTTATTATCACATCAAACAGGAAATTGTACATAGGCACAGCGCACAAAGTAGCAGAATGACGTTATTAGTGATCATTTATCTGAGCAGACATTTTCAAGGAATGATCATCTGTGGTGGTGGTGGCGATGGCGCGATGGTTAGCTCATTGAATTATCACGTAGTGGGTCCTTGATTCGATCCCCGGCATCACCAACAATTCTTTGAATCTACATCACTCTTTCGGCGGTTAATGGCAAACACCGGAAAGTAAAATTGCCTATGAAAAAGCTTCTAAGGTGTGCCTCGCTGATTCGGCGATAAACAGTAGGACCCGCTCAGATGTGAGAAAAATAACAACATGATCTAAGCCATGGCCCATACCGGGCTTCCAGCGCCACAGTGGTTTTTTTTTTATTTTATCATCTTTGGTATGTAGTCGGGAATTTAATTTAACACGACCTTCGGTGCCAGCGTACGAAAATTGTTATTCCAGATACTATGGCCAAATTGATAAGTAAATTTGACTATGGACGATTACAACCACCGAACAGAAACAATTTCATGAGCTAGAAATGACTGCCTTTCTTAAGTGTGTGAAACTCCAATATGATCAAAAACGGAGGCAACCAGTACTACAATGTCCAATAAGTAATTAAAATGTATGGTTGATCGATAAAAGCATTCAAAATGTTGCTTCTTCTCCATTTCAAGGCAGATTTGCAGTGAAATTCCATTAGTCACACAAAGGGGGTGGCCGTGGTCTAGTGGTACTAGCCATCGCTTCTCACTCGGAGGGTCAAGGTTCGGATCCTACTCATGACAAGTTTTTCATTTGTGTAATTGGAACTCAGTCAGAAAAATCTGCGTGTGAAGGCATAACACTGGCATGTAGATTTGGCTAATGTAGAGTTTCAAGCACAAAACAACTGTAAAAATTTATGACCTGAATCATTCCGAGTGAAGAAAAACTTTCCGTCCTATTCGGACTTCAGAGAGTCAATATCGAAAGCAAATATACCTGAGTTTCAAACCACTATATCACAACAACGCTTTCCTTTTTCCTCCTTCTATCTTTCCGCCCGCGCCCTGGCAACAGTTAAAAGGGGTATCATAACCCCCTTGAGGCGTGCGTAAATTACAAAAAAATAAAAAAAGTCAGACTTTGGACAAGGCCAATCTGCTTGCTGCGCACTTTACAGCCAGTTTAAACGCTTCCAGGTGATGTAATGTCTTCTACTATATTAGAGCGTGTTGAAAATTTTATTGGTCTAATTCACTTTTGCAGGAGCAATAGTACTCAATGACTATCTAGTCATCATCCACGAATGTCGAAACCTAAGACCTTTCCATTCTGGGTACGTGTTTCAATGACAATGTATGTATATTCGATGCTAACCAGCGCCGTAAGCAGTTTTCGCACCCTAAAAGCTAGCTCAAAAATGGGACATTGTCATCACTTCTTAAGGTTGCTGTATAACTTTTTTTTTTTATGGGTATAGCGTAATATCTATTTATTATAAGTCTTAAATAATAGTGAAACTATATTGAAAATGGCCAAGAAGGAAATTGAACTAGAAGACGTTCTTAAATCTAAGACAGGCAATGTTGCTAGCAGAATCTGCATCCATTTTTGTTTTTTTGCAAAATCCTGGTTGTTAAGCAGTCGTAAAATATACGCATAAGTTGACAACAAATTTCAGATAAAATATGTTATTGGTACCCCATCTTCACGGTTGAGCGAAGTAAGATTTTATAACTATATCAGAGTCAACAAGCTTACCTGTGTGCAGGTGGTTCAAAAATTACATTTACAGCAAAATCGTTGCAGAAAGAAATATCTAAGACATTAGGATCTTTGTCACACTAATGACAGATTGCATTAATAGGGGCATCGATTTGCTGCAGGTTAGTTGAATTGTTTGGATAGAAATGATCTTCTAAACATGGAATCAAAATAGTAATAAAAGTCCAAAAGGAAAATGCGTCAAAGGAACACCGATCAACTTATAATTGGAGTAAGCTGGCTAGTGATCGAGCTTATTGGAGTGATGCGTTGATTGAGGCTCTAAACCACTTATGATGACCAACTACCAAAAGGGATCGATCGAATAGAAAGAGCACACTGCATTTAGATTTTTGTACAACATTCGATAATTAATAAAATAAAAAATAAGCATCAGATTCTACGACTTATCTATCATCACTATCGCAGAAGGTATTCCTTGATCTTCAATCAGATGCCCTCACTTTTTTGGGCATCATGATCACACAGATTTCAGCATAATCGGCGCCATGAAAACATTAAATCTTCTTGACGCCTTTTAAGGTTTCCAAATAATCATTATCATTAATTTACGTTCATCAGCACTTTTTTTTGACATCCAAATCATCCTCTAAAAAGTTGTTACAATTCTCGGAATAAAATCACCCACCCTCCAGAGACTCTATTGATGTGTCTACGGAAATGTGGAGTGTGTGTTTAAAAATTTTAAAAATCGTAGCATAGTTGGTTGCTCGAATATCTATAAGAATTTGCAAAACAAAAGAATAAAGTCAAAACATTGAGCCTTTTGTGCCTGAAAACAAGCTGCGTTGGATGGTGAATTCCCACAGAACAGTGTGAATTTTTTCTTTAGTAGGATGGTGATGGTGTCACTATAAACTTTTTAGCTACGTGGAACTCAAAAGGAAGGAGTACAGTTCAAAATTAAGCAGTTTGACTATACGGTATATATAGAAATTGAAATCAAAACTTTTTTAAAACCTACCTGGTGCTGAAATTTGGTAGGATCCCTGGCGTTGACTGGGACTACAGAACCATAAACATGCAGCTCACGAACAATCGACGAGTTCTCCTTTAACTCTGGTCGGAAAGTTTCTGCTGAACATTTACGCAAGCGCAGCAATCCAACCAAAATATCCTGTTCTGGATCCTCATACGATAAGAATGTCTCCCATCCACCATTGGCAACGTAATCCCTCCGAATCAGTTCCACTTCATATGGACGTACTTTATTGTGAATTTCTTGAATGCCCACCTCACGAGTTCTTACATCACGACAATCTGTACCAAGATCTTTCATACGCGCCAGCGCCAATTCACGAAGATTGCCGTATTCAACACCAGAACTAGTCGCAAAAATCAAATCAAAATCAGAGTATTAAGTGTCATAGATGTCAGGTTTACCTAACCAACGGCATCGGGATATCACGCTGAACTCGATAAACTCGTGTCCATGGCGGGACTAAGGCTAGAATTTTTGCTACCAAATCCACTAGCATTGATGGGGGATAGCTTTTGTAGCGTCCTGTCTTCCAGAGCTCATACAAACCGGTTCCTCGAATAACCAAAGTTGGATAAATCTTCAAACCATCAGCGCGAAAGGCGGGATTTTCAAAGAATTCCTGCAAATGATTAGAATAAAAGAGAAGTGCAGGTAGATACATGTTTTTGCCTTTTGCTTACGATAAACTGTTCAATATCCCTTTCGAAATCCACATTTGGTAAATCGGGCATCATATGCGCAACAATCTTGTAACCAGAGTCCTTTCCTAGTTGGAAACTTTCACAAACTGCTCGCACTGTGTGACCACGATTTGTATCGCGGGCAACATCCTCGTACACGGATTGTACACCAATTTCAAGTCGAGTACAGCCATACGACAACATATCGGATAGATGACGTTTAAGACAATAGTCCGGACGGGTCTCAATTGTGATTCCAATACATTTTGTTCGCGACTTCTCTGAATACTTGACAGCCTCTGCTACACTTGCACTGGTATGACCTGACAGAGCGTCATGAAGGTTACGAATAAAGTAATCCCTGTATTCCTCTGGGAGACACATAAATGTTCCACCCATCACGATAAATTCAACTTTGTCGACCGAGTGACCCAGCTGTTTCAACTGTTCGACTCTATGTCGTGTCTGTAAAAATGGATCGTATCGAGCACGAATTGCTCTCATGGATGTCGGCTCATAGCCGGTATAACTCTGTGTGGAATATTCGAAATCACTATCGGGTCCGCCTGGACAGTAAACACAAATGTTGCCAGTCATGTTGATGTGAGGACAACGGTGTGGCTTGCACATCACAGCTACTACAGCGATCTATTAAGAAAATAAGTCAATTTTGTCCCTCTTCTTTAAACAGAATCGTATGAAACTTACCCCGCTAGCAGTGCGAATGGGTTTTGCTCTCAGTTTGGGCAATAGAATTTTCTTTGCATCCTGCGGTACAGCAGCAATAATGTCAACTAAACGAGGGGAACTCTCCAAGCCATACTTGGAGGAAAGACGTGATTTCATACGGTTAAGGTTAACATCTTTCTTTTCTTGATGCGCCTGCAACAGTTCCTGGATGATTTCACCTATGACAATCATTGTGCGTTCCTCCCGACTGAGGCCGACTCCTGGGAAGAAAATAACGTTAAATGGGATAGAAATAACAAAATACGAAATGTAAATAAACCTAATTTCTTTTTTTGCTTCATGTTTTCACAAATTTAATGTAACTCTCTTGATTTTTACTGGTTTTCTTGTGATTTTGCACGTGGAGCACGACTTAAAAGTTGTTCTTCGAATGTTTTTTATCAACAGATGACAGGCTGCTAGTTCAGGGATGGCGTTTGAAGTTTACAAATGTGGGTTGCATTTGATTTCTGAATTCTTTTAATGTGAGTTTCGGAAAGTATTTGTATTTAAATTTCAATTTGTAATTGGAAGTAAAATTATTTATTTGATTCCAATTAAACCACGAATCTAACAAAATGTTAAATTCAAAGTAACAGGGTTAGATATCTTATTTGCCCCCGTTACACCAATGTATTGGTTGCACTTCATCTGCCGATTGTGAATGGACTGAACTACCTGTCATTTTCACCGCAAAGAAAAAATCAACAAAAAATAAAAACATAAACAACGCACAGAAAAATTTTAATTTGCAACAACTCCTGCAAAAAAGGAAAAAAAATCACTTACAATGTCGTCGTGCTCACCAGAGCTCTCGGTTAAGGATCTTGTTAATAGTTTGTTGCAACTGGACGACGACGATGAGAATCATTCGCCACCAGTGGAGTCGTTTAATTTCCCTGTAAGCCTTTACAACAATAAATTCAACCTCTGTTACGCTCTTTTCTTTTAGGGTAGCGAAACATGCTGGGTGTGCAATGGATATTATGGACCAAATTTTGATGAACCTCTCTGTGGAACTTGTCACTCTTTCTTATATCCCACGAATCCAGCTGAAGACCTCGTGACAACATTGTCAGATGATGAAGATTCGGGTAATGATGAACCGCCATTCAATGCAGCCGACAAAGAAAAACAAGAAGCCGATGACGAAGCTGAAGATATCGATCCAGAGGATCTACCAAGTGGTGCCGATGAGGAAATATTAGTGGCACCAATAGAAAATGAACCAGAGAAGGCACCAATTGTTTTGCTGCCCATTCAAAGACCACCACTAAGTGCTCCAAGGAATTTACCACATTTCATGCAAATGCTATCCGAGCCACGACCAGTGGAGGAGCAACCATCACAGAAGAAAATAACCTCACTACCAGTGGAAATGATGGTTAAAATCTTTTCATATTTGGACGATATGTCCATGTGGAAGGCGAGTGAGGTGTGCAAACAGTGGCGGAATATTCTAGAGTTGAACACATCACACCTAATGTGGAAGAAATACTTAAAAGAACGCTGGCCTCTGTTTCAGAGTATCGTTGAGGTTCCCAACTGGCTGCAGGTACTTGTTTTTTCATTACTCTACAAACATTTCCATTGGTATTCACCTGTGAGTCATTTTTTATAGATGTATTCCGCTCTGATGTCATCGTGCTTTTGTCGAACTTGTCTTCTGCAAATGGCTTTAAAATCTCCCCCACGAGCCAGAGAGAACGCCATTCGAATGAATCTATTAAGAAATGATTTTCGTTTATTGAACAGCTATGCATCTGAGGGTATTGAAGCGATCCCTATTGATAAACAGAATACTTACTGGCAGGCTAGTATTCTTGGACCTGCTGGTAGTCCCTACGAAGGCGGAAAGTTTTTTCTTTACATTTTCTTTCCAGAAACGTAAGAATGTTTATTTTTATTTTCTAAACTTGTCTATCAGCCATTTTTTCTCTTTAGGTATCCAATGATTCCTCCAACGGTTAGATTTCTGACAAAGATTCTCCATCCAAATGTTTCCCGTCATGGTGATGTTGGCATCGATATTATTCAACATAATTGGTCATTGGCGCTGACAGTGTCTAAGCTGCTGCTCTCAGTTCAGAGCCTTCTCACTGATCCATTTACAGAGGTTGGTAATCCATCATTTACATAGTGGCTACTATGTTGAATATAATTCTTGTTCAAGGTCTGCATGGAACCGCAATTGGGACACATGTACGAGCATAATAGGCAGCGTTTTGAAAATCTTGCACGCTCTTGGACGTGGGAGTATGCTATGTTTGAGATGATTCCACCAAGATAGATTATTAGGTTTACGGTGTGGGTTGATGGACTGACATACGAGTGCCATGAGCGCGTTTTTGTTCTCTTTTGTGTGTTTGACTATATTTAAGTTTTAAGGAACTGGACTGCAGAGACCACTGCACTACTATTTCCTATTAAGTTACATCTATATATAATAATTTTGTCGGACCGTATTATTTAATTTTTAAAAGCTACGTAATAAAATAATGATTTAATCCGTAATTGATTACTTTCTTGTATCTAGCTAATTGTATTTCTTTTTAAAGTATGAACAGTGTGAAAATTAACACGAGCGCGCCTGAGGAACATACGATCGGCTACGTTTTTGCATGGGCATACGACCTTTCAAACGCTGCAACACTTGGAGCTCATTATTTGGCAATAATTTCTTCTAAAAAGGCAGGAAGATGCACTATCATGTGACTTCGCCAATCTAGTGATTAGACGTATAGCCTACAGTGCAGATGTTGATACAGAAGGCACTATCCTCAACAAATCTATCTAGCAGACAATATTGAAATCATTGGTCGCTATCAATTTGTATTCTTCATGCTTTTACGGCAGTCGTAGTTGGTTGTAGAGTAAATTGGGGAAAAAGTAAATAAGTGCTCTCTACAGATAGAGAAGCGTTTGTTTACTGCTTAGTGTTGTTGTTGATAGCACTAACTGCGATTTGTTTGAGGAGTTTGTATCTCAGAGTAAATAAGCTCTTAATGAACATGAACCTATTAGAAATTCGACGAAAATTCGTCCTGGAAAACTGAGGTTTTTTTTTGGTTTTGTAAAACAAGTGCGCTCAAACATTTCCACTCAGAAGACGAAATGACTGCTTTACAAAACATTGATCCTACAAATTTAGTAATATTTAGCCGAGTGCTGGGAAACAAGCAGAAAAGCAGAGAACATACTGAACATATTCAGGAGAAAATTTTCCGCGAACATTTGGAACTTTATTAATATTCGTATATGGGTGTGGTTCAATAGCCAAAATGCTGACACTGTTTTGGACACATTGAGTGAATGGAAAACAGTTCTCTATTCTGGAGTTCGTTCAGATATTCAATAAAACAACGATGACCACATTTCTGTTTTATGCTTCAAGCGCTTGCTGGTGCTAGAGCCTTTGCTAGAGAACTAAAAACAGCAATCCCAGGATCTAACAAGAGACTGCGGTGTCTCGGGGAGAGACTCTACAAGTCTCTAAAATTGTACGCAAAATAAGTAATATGTGCGGATCCCGCAATCAGAGTAGGGAAATTCACCAGTTTTCTTTTAAGGGGATGATTATGTCCCAGTTGACCCTCGAAGTTTGTAACTACTTAACCTCCCAAGCTAATTGGGCTAGAATGGAGTTAAATGAATTGATGTGCTCAAGACTGTTGGTTTGATTTTCGTAACAAACAGGGCAACAATTTTTCTGTAGAGCGATGGATAACAAGACGATTTATTTACGAAGCAAGTTTTGATGATCTAAGAGTTGAAATAATGGATTTGATATTTTTTCATGATTTTGGGTTAAGTAAGACATAGGCAGCTGTAAATCCATTTGAGAAATGATGAGGATTTCGGACATAGGCTAAACAATTGCCAAAAGGAGAAGTTTAAGCCTAAAAGCTGGATAAAAACTCTAAAGAAACTTTTGTAAGTACGTACACCAATGGCATATGAGATACAGTCACTAGATCTATAGTCTTGGCTTATATCTAGTTTGATTAAAGCTGTGAGATGCATTCCTAGAGATTAATGTCCGATACGTTTGGCAGCTTCAGCATATGGCAAGAGGCTAGTCAGAGTGACTCTGCTACAGACTTAATAAAGTAAATTAAAGCGTTGTTGAAGCAAAGCAGATTTAGGAGACAAGAAAAAGGGCATAATTCCGCTTTAACAAGAGCTTAATTATTCCTTAAGCGTTACTAGGCCGTTGCTTTTAGGACCAAAACTTTCTCTCCACCTGCTACTCATAATAAAGTTCAATATTATTAGGATTGCTTGGTTCAAGTTTGACTGATGATCAGTAAAATCTACAGATTCAATTAAATTCCACGCTAAAATTTTGGCAGTCCTAAGTAAAGAGAAAATAGGTATGATCCTGAATACAGTAAAGCTGGAAATTAGCAGTGTTAAGAGCGTTAGTATACGACCCATAGAAGTGAAGCAGGGTCATACTGGCAAGGTATAAGCCTCTATCATTACATTGACCGCAATCAGGACCAACATTTTTTTTTAACAAACATTGCTTTCTTCAGAATCAGACTCACTTAGCCCGCAAGAAATGTGGAACAGCATGCACGAGGAATGCATAACACTCGCAAAGTCCCATCTGGGGACTATATCGAAATACCATCACGTCGGCAAAGAAACGAAAGAATGACGAAACCAAACGAGCTGTGGCCGACAAGAAGAGTGCATTCCAAGCGTGGACAAAATGCGATCGGAGCGACGATATCGAAAAAGCTCGACTGGCTCTTGAATACGAGCGTCTTAAAAAGATCGCAAAGAAAGTCCTGGCTCGAACTCGAGCGGCAGAAGCGGAAAACCTGTACCAGGAGTTGGAACAAATATCCTCACGATCGGCGGATAGAAGACAAGCTATTCAAGAAGTTCAAACGTCGTACAGTACTAAAATGCCAAATATTTTTAAGCTCGCTGCACAGAGGAGAAAAAATTCAATGGAAATAACCTCGCCGAAATACATCAAAAATGCAGACGGTCGCCTATTAACAAATGAAAAGGAAATTTGTGACCGGTGGCTTGAATACTGCAATGAGTTGCTTAACAAACAGTTTCCACGTGATATCGTGCCGACAGCTGGTCTATTCGAGGAGGAAGTTTCGGACTTTTCAATCGAAGAAATAAGTATAGCAATTGGAAAAATGAAGCGGGGGAAAGCGGCGGGACCAGACAGCATTCCATCAGAGTTTTGGTCGAAGATGGAGGGGATCGGCAGCGTTTGGCTATCGAAACTTTTAAATAAATTAAAATGTGGACAACCCATGCCGAATCAATGGAGAAGTAGCTTCTTGGTTCCATTATACAAAGGAAAAGGCGACACTCGAGAATGCAACAACTACCGTTCAATCAAGCTTATGTCACACACAATGAAAATCGTCGAAAGAGTCCTAAACGAACGTCTTCGGCAAATAATAAAGCTCGATAATAGCCAGTGTGGATTTGTTGAAGGAAGATCGACGATGGACGCTATCCAAAGCCTACGAATAATAATGGAAAAGCACCGAGATTCGTCTAAGGATTTACACATGGTATTTATCGACCTCGAGAAAGCATTCGATCGAATGCCTAGGGATCTCATATGGGCCGCGCTGAGGTCTCAAAATGTACCGGAAACGTATGTTAGAATAATACAAGACATGTACGGAAACGTGAAAACTGCGGTTAAAAGCTCTGCTGGACTAACGAGAGAATTTCCAGTTAATGTCGGAGTGCATCAAGGAAGCGTACTTAGCCCTTTCCTCTTTAACGTAGTATTCGACTATCTTTTAAAAGACTGCATGCACGAAGCAAATGTAACGCCTATTCTCTTCGCTGACGACGCAGTTATACTTAGCGATAACGTCGAAGATTTACAGAACGCCTTAGATTCATGGAGAAATGCGCTAGAGAGAAACGGGTTTAAAATAAGTCGTTCAAAGACGGAGCATTTGACGTGCCCATTTGCGCATCCGTTGCGACCTGTTCCGGATATAATGTTAGACGGAATAGTTCTTCCGAAAAGCACTATCTTTAAGTACTTAGGATCAATCGTTAACATGGAAGCGAAATGTCACGACGACGTAAATCACAGTGCTGGACAATGTACGAAGCGTTTTAAAACAAAATGACGGCAGCGGAAATGAAAATGTTAAGGATGTCTAGTGGAGTCACTAAACGCGATTGCATTAGATCTACGCGTATAAGAGGAAGCCTACATATAAAGAATTCGGTAACCGAACAGC
This sequence comes from Volucella inflata, assembly GCA_928272305.1. NCBI lineage: Eukaryota > Metazoa > Arthropoda > Insecta > Diptera > Syrphidae > Volucella > Volucella inflata. The sequence goes on from OV743720.1 coordinate 96,578,932, forward strand.
TTGAGGCGAATAGAATAAGTTGGTATTGCCACGTTCAAAGAAGATCTGCGGAAAATCCGGTTAAAAAGGCACTATAAACTACGGTCACTCCAACTGTAAGAAAACGAGGTCGGAAAAAGAATTCCTGGATTTCTCAGATGGCAAATGCGCAACAACGTCTGGGGTTAACCACTGAAGCGATCCAGGACCGAGCTTTATGTAGACGCGTTCTGCGGTCTGCGACATTAGCCAACCCCATAAGCGGAGCAGCAGCGATGCAGTAAAAATGGGAAACTCGTTACGCATTAGTTCGTATAACGAGGAAAGGGTTAATAAAAGGATAAGAAGAAGAAGATTGCTTTCTTCAGAAACCTGAAGAATGATCTCTGGTATGTTTCTAAAGACATACGATTATATGCCATTGGCAATGTCAGATACCACATACTCGTAAGTCGGATACAGTGATGTGAAACTCATCGAAGATTCAAAACCACAGATGTGTCTTTATTTTTCGTAATGTTCCTTTGCTTCTGAGCATAGATTTGTATGGTTTTTTGGTGTCGATTCCTAAGTTCTGGGTATGGAGATGCGTTGCTGTATTAGTTTAGATGGTTTGAGATAATTCAAAGACACCAAAAAGTTTGCTAAATAGAGCACATTACCCCGAGAGAATGAAAACCTTATCTGTTTTTGTTAGATCGCATAGTTGATGTCTGCCGTATTCGCCTACTGCGTTGTTCGGACTATTATTATTATCTACATTTCCAATTCAAAATTCCAAAGGAAATTTGGTGTCCCTAGTAAATAAGCCGGTTTTCTCTTCTTCGAAGTTTGGTTGATTTTAATGAAAGTAAGTAGTAGGATCTGGCAACGTCAATCTGCGCCCGAATAAATGTTAAGAAAGGTTTAGTGAAAGCTAAATGTTAGACATAACTGAGCCTGAGTAGAGTATACTGCATCCAATGGGGGTTCCCCAAGCGTTGTCTCATGTGCTATTTATAGATCACTTGCTGCTGAAAGACTAAGGGTGAGAGATGCTTTGCAATTAAAGGACCCTAATATAAGACGTGATAGTCTATTATGAAGATCGGCGATCTACACAAATACCTAGTCTAGCCATTAAATCTGTTACAAGATTTCCAGTACCCCTTGCTCATAATTTTCAATAGGAATAATCCCGTTAACTATTTTTTTCCTAACATGTGTACATAAAGAATATAAGCTAGTTTGGTTTAAGCTTTCGATTGGTTAATATGGAATAGAGCATCAAAGAAAATCGCGGTAATCGCTTTGGATAAGTGTGGAGAAAATTCGAATCAAATTTTCGAACTTCCCAAACCACTTGGTATATCGAAAATGTTTATTTATCGGGCTATAAAACGTTTTAATGAACTTTCAGAAGTAGGGGACAGACCAAGAAGTGGTCGTCCCCGCGTCGCTCGAACGTGTGCGTAAACGGATTCGCAGAAATCCTCTTCGGAAACAAAAGATAATCTCCAGAGAATTGGGTATATCCGCTAGATCCATGTCAAGGCTTGTTCGAGATAATCTCCATATGAAAGCCCTTCATCGAGCCACGGGACATCTCTTAACTCGCATCCTGAAAAAAATAAGACTCGAAAGAAGCAAAAAATTGTTACAGTGGCACGCGGTTAATGGACATGATAATATTTTATTTACTGATGAATAAATTTCTACCATAGAAGAAGTTTATAACAAACAGTATGACAAAGTTGAGAATGTCTATGCAACGTCATCTAAACAAGCAAAGAAAGTTGTTCCGAGGGTTCAGCGAATTAAATCCGCTGGACAGTTTATGGTTAGAGCTGTAGAGCATGGCCTGTAAGATTCCCCATCGAAATTTGGACAGCCTTAAGGCAGCTTTAATAACAGCAGCGTCGTCGAGTCTCATCGAGACAGTGCGTGTCGCTATGGAACAATGGTCACAACGTTTAAAATCTGCATCAAAGCCAAAGGCGGTCATTTTGAGTAAAACTTTTTTATCTTCAAACTTATATATTGTGAAATGTAACAGAACTTATGGCTGGACTAGGTATATCAAGAAATCTTTATGTTTCAGGAGAACAAAGGGCATCCTCTTTCTACGCTCAGGCAGTGGTATCGCAATGAAGTACATCTAAGTACGACTCGACGCGGATCATTTTTACCTAACCACCACCATGTTGAAAAAAGAGGAAAATTGAAAGATCCAGAGCTTCAGGATAAGTACATAAACTTGATAGTACTCGTATGTTGGCTATGGCGCTGGAACTGGTGCCCCGGCACCCGTTGATTTATCGCTTGGTTATAGACCCTGGTGAGTCCAATATACGAGGGCGGGTCAATAAGTCCGTGACTTTTGGATTAAAACACAGATTTTTTGATAAAAAAATAATTTTATTTTTCAACGTAGTCTCCCTTGAGCTCTATACACTTTGTCCAACACTTCTCCAATTTTTTTATCCCTTCCAAAAAAAATGATTTGTCGAGGTCCTCAAAATAGGCCTTTGTTTGCGAGATGACTTCATCATTGGAGTCAAATCTTTTTCCACCAAGCCATTTCTTCAGGTTTGGGAACAAGAAGTAGTCGCTCGGAGCCAAGTCTGGAGAATAGGGTGGATGAGGGAGCAATTCATAGCCCAATTCATGGATTTTTGCCATGGCAACTGCACATGTGTGCACCCTTGCATTTTCTTGGTGGAAAAGAACTTTTTTCTTGGCCAAATGAGGTCGTTTTTTTTCAAATCGTCATTGAATCGGTCCAATAAGTTGGCATAATATTCCCCATTGATTGTTCTTCCCTTTTGAAGGTAGTCAATGTGGATTATCCCGCGTGCATCCCAAAAAACAGTCGCCATAACTTTTTTGGCTGACAAACCCACCTTGTCCTTCTTTGGCGCCGATTCACCCTTAGAAACCCACTGTTTTGACTGTTGTTTGTTCTCTGGTGTGTTGTGATGGATCCATGTTTCGTCCACGGTTACAAAACGGCGCAAAAACTCCTCCATATTGCGATTAAACAACGCCAAACCTTCCTGTGAAGTTGTTACACGATTGCGTTTGTGGTCGACTGTGAGCAAACGCGGCACCCATCTTGCGGAAAGCTTTCTCATGCCCAAGTGATCATTCAAAATTGAAACCACTGAGCCATTCGAGATCCCTACGGCTTCCACAATCTCTCGCACTTTCAATCTTCGGTCGGCCAACACCATATCGTGAATTTTTTCGATTGTTTCGGGTGTAGAGACCTCAACTGGGCGTCCAGGACGTTCGGCATCTTCAGTGCTTGTACGGCCACAACGAAATTCAGTAAACTACTTTTTTACCATTGAAATAGATGGTGCAGAGTCCCCATAGTATTTATCAAGCTTAGCCTTGGTCTCGGTAATGGTTTTTTTTCGCAAGAAATAATGCTTAATAAGCACACGAAATTCACTTTTTTCCATTTTCTCCTCAAATTAGTGAGTAGTCTGATAAAAATAGCTGTCAAACACAAACTAACTGACGCAGTAAGTTTAAATTTTGACAGGAGTCAACTGACAGATGCCTGTTGACAGGAGCAGTGTTGCTGTTTCAGTAAAGAGGTCAGAAATTCAAAAAGTCACGGACTTATTGACCCGCCCTCGTACTGTTTAATAATTTTAGGTCAAGTTTGACGTCTTTTTATGTCTTCCAGTCGCCACAAGGCGGTAAAAATAAGGAAAGTCTTCAGCAGGTTAGCTAAAAGATTAAAATTAGTACGGCCAAAAAAATGTTCCACATACGCCACCGAAACAATTTCCAATCTCCGCCACTGTCCACAGAACCTCGAAGCTTTTCCCTCTTCAGAAAGCTCTTCTTCCAAAAAATTTCCCATTCAACTGATAGTACGCATGACGAACTCCCCCAACATGTATACGTTGGCGAGTGTGTAAAAATGTGTAGCTCCCATGTAATTAATAATCTGTTGAATTTCGGCAACAAGATTTTGTGCATTTGATGGTTTTCTGATGCAACCTACCATCTCTATGCACTTTTGTACCCAGAACCACTGGATTTTTGTTTGTTTCTTAAAAAGAGGGATTTCCACACATTTTTCAGTTATTCAATTAGAAATTTCAATTCCAAAATGATTGTGTCCTTGTAAAAGAAAACACCCCCTCTAGCACCAGGTCGAGTAGACGTTTTCCGTTTTTTTTTTTTTTTTTTGAAACATATTGTACCTGCCACAGATACTCGTATGCACGCCACTACACTTACATATCGCTCACCTTTTAGGGGTAGTGAAAAAAGAGAGCATATTACCCCATAATTTCCCTCCAGAAAGAGCTAATTTGTTTTTCTTGTTTTTTTTTTTTGGAAAAAAATTTTCCTTTTGTACTAGCCAGTTCGGTTAGAGTTTTCCCGTCGTGCGTTACACCAGACATCTAACGCGTGGTTAAATTTTCCGTTGCGCATCGGTTTTTTGAGTAAAAAAATTAGTTTTTTCTGTTTTTTTTTTTTAGCAAATTTTGTTGTTGATTTTTTCTTTATTTTATACAAAACTGTGTCCTCTGTTAAATAAAAAAAAAAAAAAAAAATTAGTTGCAAACAAGTTTTGAAGATTGAAAAGAAATTGAAGAAGGAAAACGGCCGCCGAAGCGGGTTTTTGCTAAAAAGGAAAACTACATATTGCAAGTGAATTTAGAAAAAAAAAAAATAGAAATTCAAGAAAATTTGCATAATGAAAAGAAAACGGATTTGAGTGGAAAATAATTTCCCCAGGACACAAGTCGACCGTGTTATTCTTTGCGATTTTCATTTCTGTTTCTATTGTTGCCTTCATCTTTTGTCTCTCACTTGAGAAGTGATGGACAACAGGGATGGATTTTCAAACTAAGGGCTACAGGAGATGGTCTGTGCATAGTTTAGATCCTATCTCTGATGGCGCTACAGTTCGATGTGGATAACTAACATCGAATGGGTGAATGAGAAAGGAAAAGATAGATCCTGTTCTCTGGTTAGTTTTCCAGGATCTGCTAATTTTTTTTTTTTTTTTTATAGATAAGTGCGGGTCATACTTGTACGTGTATGTTCATATGAATATGTTGCACGGCCTTGTGAATCCTTTGTAACAGAGGATTGATATCCTTGTAGAAAACTACGAGTATCACAGAATGGCGATTTCTGTATCTACTTGTACACGCGTTTCATTTTTTTTCCCTTGTCCGTGTGTTTCCCATTCCATATGGCAACGAATTGGCATACAGGATGACCAGCTTAGTATGAATTTTTGTGATTTGCTTTATGTAGTTGCTTATCGGCAATGGTAACTAGTATTCAAGCTGGTTCCTATCTCTATTGCCAATGTCGGTCGGTCGTTGTGTCTAAATCTAAATCTAAGTACACTTCAGGAGGAGTACTCGTACATTCTCCTTCATTAGGGATACATTTGTGCAGAGAGGTGCTCTGTGTATCTTCTCTCCATTGGAGGGGTTGTCCGTTCGTGTTTCAATTCTTTTTTCTGTTTTTTTTTTTTTTTTATAAGGGAAATTATTTTCTACCTGAACTTTTTCGTTTTTTTTTGTTGTATTCCGGACAATTCAGTCCGAGTGAAAGCAAAAAAAAAAAAAAAAAAGGAAAAACTCTATAACTGTGTGTGTTGTATGAAAATGATTTTTATTTATTTTTTTTTCTCTGTTGCTTGTCCTGTCTTTTCACAGGTGTAAAACGGATATGTGTGTATTTTGTATGTAATTTCCTTTTGTATATATCTTCATACATATATTTGTACATACGCGTGTATATATATTGATACGGGTATAAAAGTTAAAAGTGTAAGAAACATGAAATCCTTAAAATAGAAATTACAAAAATAAAGAGTAAAAAATAGTTTAATATTAATTTTAAAAATAAAATTTAGTGGCAATAGTGTTGTTAAATTAGATCGCGCTTATTGATTGTATTGTTAAATTTGTTGCTAAAGTTTATTAATTTATTATATTCCTATGTGTAAATGTAAATAAGTGTAAATTACATTTTCGTCATAAAATTCGTGAAAGATACGAAATAGTGACGACGACGAGGACGACGACGACGAAGACCGACGACGACGACGACGACGAAGGCGATAACAACGGATCCAACACCACCAAAAGGAGTGGATATATAGATTTGAGTGTGGTGTATACGGTGGTGGGGTGGTTTTTGATAAGGGCAGAAAGATCGAAAACATTAAAGGATAATTAATTACCGTTGCGCATTAAGGCTGAAATAATTAGTGGTAAGAATTTATTTCAAACTTAAATTGATTTTCATTTTTATTATTATTTTTTATTTTTTTTATTTTAATACTTTTCATACATAATTTGTAAATTTATATTAAAAAAGTTTGCTGAAGTACTTGTACTTTATGCAGTCTAGATTAATGAATGGCGTTTCTTTTTAATTAACAAACTTGTGCCTGCTTGTAATGGAAATATTAATAACGATTGCCAGGGGGAGGTGTCGTGTTTTTCTTTTTATTTTTCCCTCCTATATTGACATGATGAGATGATGAATTTTTATGGATTAATCTGAATGTGTTAAATATTCGCTTGGGTGCAGTTTTGTGAGATTATCCGATTCGAAAAGCAGCCAATGAATTTTTAATAGGTTTTTATTTATTGTTCTAGACTTTTCTTCATTTTGAACAACACAATCTTTTACTTTTGATTGAATAGAAAATTGCTTTTTCTACGAGCGGAAGGACTTGTAAATCCAAAAAAATAGACACTAGCTGAGCAGACAAACATTGTTTTTTCTTTATTCGGTAGATACATAATTATATAGGATCCTACTCGTATACCCACCAAAAGAGGGTCTGAGAAACTTCAATCACTGCTTCAACTAAAGTTGTTGTAGGCTTTTTGTAAGACCAAATTCTTCAGTTACCGCCAGAGGGGTCAAATAATAAATATTGCCATAGGTTCATTTCTGTAAATATTGCTGTCACCGAATACTACCTTTAATATAGCGATGGTTTTGCCAACAATTTTTTATATTGCAGCATCTTTATAGGCCCAAAAGTTAAGCATATTCTAAAGTCCATCACTTAGCAAACATATAACAACAACTGATCAATAACTATCAATCAAATTGATCATATTGCGATCGACATAAGGCACTCCTCCAGTGTTTTGGGTCACCAAACTTTCTGGCCAGCTAACATCGATGATGTTCAAGGTCGAACGGGTACGGTTGCAAGAGATCATCAGCGCCTTTTCGCTTAAATTTCCCTAACTTTCTGTCGCTTATTTGTGTGGGATTCGGCCAGGAGAATCCACCAAAGGTCAAAGAATTCCAAATTGGTACACACTACCTTTTTATCGATTTCAAAGCCGCATATAATAGCATCGCCAAGCTCATGCGACTATACAGGATGGCGATGGAGTATCCTAACTGCATCCTCAAGTCCGGTAATGATAAAATCCAGACCTTCAATGCTCTGTAATTTTTGCAACATCGGAAAGAATTTAAAGAATATCACAAGTGAACTTCAGAGGCACAATCTTGCAAAAGTCTGTTTAGTTATTCGGATATCAAGTGAGCTGTCGTTTCGTGACTATTAATGCAGATGCTGCGGTTAGCAATGGAAAATCATATACATGCTGTCAATAGGTCATGATAGGTAGAACTTACAACTTTGAGGGTATGAGGGATTTCTTTTTACCTCGACTCCGCTGTTAACTCCGACAGTAACAGATGCTTAGGCACTGGCGAAGGTGGATGAAAATGCTCATCAGCACTTTGAGAAAAAAAACCTTCAGTTTATTTTCGGCCTCATTTGCATCAATCGAAAATAGAGAAGACGCTTCAAAAGCGAATTAAAAGCGATATATAGCGATGCTTCGTCAGCCCGGATAATTAAGTTTAGATGAAAAAGTCGCTTTCCACGCATGAATGCTAACGCCCCGCTTGGGCACGCCTGGCCAGGCAGTTTTTATCTTTAATCCAGTTAAGGACTATGTTCACCCGTACTGTACCACCACTTTAATGCCAACATCTAGTGCTAAGATATTACCAACGAAAAGACTTGCATTGTTAAAACCGAAAAATCTTCCATTATCGGTATGTACGTAGGAATGACCACATATTCAATGTTGCCAAAAATGCTGGAAAGTAATTAAATTTTCTCAAATTATGTTAGAAATACGTCATTCTATTTCACCAAGCTCCGATACAAAGGCGCTTATCTGCGTAAAATTGGACAAATCCGGTCAGGTATCCCTTAAACCTTCTGCCCTTGCTAAATAGGTATCACAGACTTACTAATAAGACATAGTCAATTCACACAATCGAACACCTTGCCTTAACTCATATTAGCGATATTTTCACCACCAGGGCTCCATAGAAATAGTCATTTAAATTCTGTGTCTTCAAACCTTCAACCGTCTGAGGTATTGCCAGTTACTTTCACTTAAAATCCAGTTTGGGACATATTTTGAAGTATCGTGATTTTTTCCATACATGTGCAACTCGCTTATCGTTATAACCTGCAAACATTTAAAACCAATGCACACCGGTATACCTCTTTTTTTCCTCCCTAATTTCTTTTTGTCGGCGCCTGGTGTAAACATTTTAAGAGTGTCCACGCTAAATTGTTTAAGCACGGGCTGATTATAAAACAAAAATTGGTTAGTAGACCGAAAATCCTCTTCTTCAGAATTTGTGGTGTTTAACGCAGCGCTAGCGTTGGATAGTTAGCCGACTACTACGCCAGAGGTTTGCGTTCAAGTGCAGATCTCATTCATATTATCGATTACTTATTCGGTTATAGCTGTTATAGCAGTTTTGAAACTGGTAGTATAACAAAATCATTACAAAATTAGCAAAATATTGACTACTTAGCTTTTTTGTAAATTTTAAGGAGCCTTTTCAGAAACTTATTCATCTCTAATACGGGCAACTGAGTAATTCTAAAAGGATATGCATTTTTTTTATAATTAATTCACATTCATTATATCAATGAATTGATTTGAATTGACATTCAAATCTTTCTCCTTAGTAATTATTTAATTGAACAAAGTAACATTTGTTCAATTTCGTAACTATTACTGTTGATGTTTTGCCGGAAATGACTCGTCATGTACGAGTATGTTTAGGTCAGGTACGAGTATAAATTACCATCAATTTGGCGCAAAAAAATTTTCAGATTTTTGTTTTAATAGCTGAATTATTATTACTGAATCTCATCAGTTGTTCAAATGCATTTTCCGTGATGTATAACGTGCCAACATTTGCCATAAATTTGAGTATGAAATAGTTTGTAAAAAATTATCGAGGAAATTATGGAATTTAAAATTCTACTGGAAGAATTTGAATTTTTAGAATTCCTACTCGTAATTTTCAGTAAAAAAAATTTAATATATGAATTCTTTCTGAAATAATGGAAAATGGTTTAAAGAGTGTTTTCTTAATACAGTACGAATTTCATTTACATTTATATCTGTAAAACTAATTGAAAAATTGCAAACTGTCAGTATCATTTTATTCAGTAGTCCTTGCAATTTTATCATGATTACATATACACCTCAGCAGCGTTACTGAAATTTAGAAACAACAGAAACAAAATAATGGATCTGTGCGCCAGGTTTATGGAGCATCTTCTTCTTCTTAAGTGGCGCTACATTCTGGGATGAAACTGGGCTTCAACCAACAAGCCTCTCCAGCTGTGAGGCTCTTTCAACAGCTCCTTCCATCGGTGATGCACTCCAAGTTGGTTGAGGTCCCCTTCCACTTGTTTGTACCATCGTTGATTCGGAAGGCCTCTGTAAGGTAGTCCCCGGGACTTGGATTTGAAGATTATTCGGCCCGGAGCTGTGGTGTCCAGTCGTTCTATATGGTCCAGCCATTTAAGGCGAAATTAGACGAAGTCTTTAACTACCTCGAAGCTACAGCTGCCAATTGTGACACTCTGACCAAGTTGTCGATGTTGGGAGTCCATTTTTGATGACAGCATATACTTGGTTTTTGTCTCATTTACCGTGAGATCGATCTCTAGATCAATGTTGAAAAAGTCACATGATAGTGCGTTGCCATGTCTCAAACCTTCATTGACATTAAATGTCTCGGTCAATTTGTTATCGACCTTACAGCGAGTAGTCTCCATTGTTATTCTGCACAACCTGACGAGCTTGGCAGGAATGCCAAAACTTAATATGACATTATACAGCTCGTCTCTGTGCATGCTACCATATGCGACTTTAACAGGTGGCGGGTGTCGATCTGGAATTCCAGAGTTTTTTCCATGATCTGACGTAGTGTGAATATTTGATCGATGGGATACTTCTAAGGCCTGAAACTACCCTGATATGGACCTATCAGACTGCTCATGATCGGTTTCAAGCGATTACACAAAACGGCAGAAAAAATGTTGTAGGCGATGTTCAGGAGACTAATTCCCCTAGAGTTGGGCAAGTCGGAGGGATCTTTTTTCTTATAGATTGGGCAAACGATGCTGAGGTTCCATTCATTGGGCATGCTTTCTTGTGACCATATCTTGCAGATGAGCTGGTGTTCCACTTTAGTCTCGATATCGCAATCTCAACTTCGTCGTTCTTCTTGTTCATTCCGCCTGACAGCGAAATTATGGTCGTCGTCGCCGCCATACAGTCTGCAGCAGTGGTCTTTCCATATTTTCAGCACCGACTGCGATTCTACTACTAGGTTTCCAGTTTCGTCCTTGCAGGCTTCCGTTCTGGCTGTGTTCCCCTGGCATGTTGATTTAATTCGTTGATACAATTTTTAAACGTCATTCCTGCCGTACCATCCATTTCCTCGACCGCAATCTTCTCATGCTTCTTGTTTTTTTCTAGGAAGTCTATGTTCTTCTTTTGTCCTGTGATGCAGAGAAGCTTTGTATGCCGCTTGTTTGGCTACATGCGCCTCCCTACATTCGTCATCGAAACACATGTTTCTTTGTAGTGGCGGTTTCAAACCAATTATGTCAGATGCTGCTTCTCTGATGGTTCGTTGACAGGATTCCCGTTGGTGTTCTATGGATTGCATGGGGGTCTCGGATTTTGAGAAAGTTTGAGGGAAATGCAGTCGACAAAGATTCTAGCAGTCTCTTGTGATTCCAGCTTTTCAACGTCGAAAATAGATGGTCTAACTCGACTCTGTTGTGCTCGTGATATCCGCATCTGTCCCGTGGTTGCAACAGGGTAGTGATCCGAGTCTATGACGGCTCCTTGGAAGGTTCGGACATTAAGAATATTGGAGTAGTGACTGGCGTCGATCGCAATGTGGTTAATCTGGTTGGTGGTTGATTTTTCCGGAGACCACCAAGTCCCTTTGTGGATCTTCGCTAAAGAGCGAATCTCGTTAACCGATTGAAAGGCAAGAATGTGGAAGAGAGTTCAAAGTTAAAATCAAAACGCGGAATAATCGACACGATGTTTTTTATGAACAATCCATTAGTGACCTACATACATCAGGCGTAACTTGCATTTTGTGCGTTTTCCTGGTGCCCAGCTATTACTGGTCGTACATTGTGGCATTTAGCCATATGATTGGAACAATACAGAACCAAGCACGCCCTGGACCTCCTCGTACCTCTCGTTCGAGCATTTCGATAAACGACCTGAAAATGTTTCCTTACAAAGTGCAGATAGTCCATCAGGACAAACAAAATTTGAGGTTTTGATTCACTGAAAATCCGCGAGTATTACACGAAGAGTCATTACAATCATAGTTAGCCATTGATATCGTAATGAAATGTTATACCCACAGGTGTTCGAATAAGTACAGTATAATTTATCGCTTCATATTTTGAAAACAATATTAAGTAGAACTGTGGCAATCTTTATGTAAGAAAAGTTAACACGTCATTAGCAAATCTAATCCATCAGAGACAGAATTTAATTCACGATATTCTGAAGGAACAGTAGATACGAGTACGAAACCATAAATTTCGTCTAATATTTCAATATATCATATGCAGACAAAAAACGGAAAAACATTTACTTCCTTATATCCTTTATCCTATATCCACTTATACAGATGTAATTGTATTTACATTTAAATCCAAGGAAATGCTTAATGCTGAACCAAATTACTTGACCTTGAATGTGGTAGCAGTTCTATTACTTGAGGCAGGCTTTTCATTACTCTCTGAAACTCTGACCCACCTTTAATCCCTCCATTAGTCTACACATATGTGTGCGTGTATGCTACATCCCTTTTCCAATATGATATATGATCGGGCGTTTGAGTAACTATTAATTTGTGCTAATGTGTGTAGAAAGTGTGGAAATTCTCATAATTAATTTGCCAAGTTAGCACTTTCCGTACTGGCAGACAGGGATGTGTGGTGCTTAAAGGGAAATTAATTATATTTGTCCTTTTATTGGCTTCGTTTTCGATATACTCGTATACTTGTAGTGCTTTCAACTACTTTTTTTTTGAGAGGGAATTTAAGGTTATTTAGTTACCTTTTTGAGGTTAGGTGTTTGAATTACTGGCAAACTTTCCGATATTAAGTGGAGTACTTGAACTACTCTTGTTGCTGTTTAAAGCAATTGATTGAGTTTTTATCTTAACGTTTACTCTGTGTTTAAGCATGATCATTTCTATGGAAATATACGAGTGAATAGGCTTCTCTTCGGAACCTTACTGAGACTGTTCCTCAATTAAAAAGCAGGCTATCAATGAATGGAGTCAAAGGAGTCAGACGCGATGCCAAATGTTGCTCCAATTGAAACATGTTACTGCTATGACATTTTGATAACTCAGGTTATTTGTGAACTCTTGGTTATCTAGCCCCCGAAATGGATTAGTTCTTTAAGTTAGGCGTTAAGCAGTCAATTTAGCTACCGTTCTAACGTGTAATACTAAAGTTATGGGGGGATTTAAACTTCTGATGGAACGTGCACTGTATTGAGGCAGTCTCATAATCCTTAGGCATTTCTTAGTGTAAGGGGTTACACTGGATTTGCATATAAAATGAGTAATACAACCCTTCAAATCACCTCCCACCAATGACATATCTGTATTTAATCATGCTGCAAGAGACAATAATCCCGTTGACGCAAATTTCGTAGCGAATTTAGTCCTTGTCTGGCATTGGCATTCATACCTAATCTCTGGTATACATGTGTGTAAATCTGTTTAGCAAATGAAACCTCTGTTTAAATTACAAGGTGCAAATATGACACATTAACCGACTGTATATCGATGAATCGAAGATGCATTCGGCCGAAAAAGTGTGACTTATGCATTTCCAACGATATTGAGGGCGCGTTCGACAACGTAGCTTTTGACGCCATATAAAAAACGATCAGACTCGTGCATTGTATACCGCGAAAGGTACTTTCGATCATCTGGCACAATCTTACACAAGTCCTTCACGGCTGTATTTACCACCCTCTCGAGAAAAATCTGCATGTGGTCTTTTTTAAGGGTAATTGGCCCTGTTCTGGCCAAGCTGCTGAAATTTGATTTGGTACACCTTGCAGTCCAGTTTCCATTACCTCTTTCACAGGCCGCTGCTTGACTTCACCTGTTGTTATGTAACGTAATGCCATCTGACACATCGATATTGCAGGAATAGGAAGTCGGCTTTCTCTAGTTCAAAAATCGAGAAGATGTCTGTGGATAACAAGCAGATGGATGTCCTTTTTGAGCCTAATACTTCGCTTTCCTTGACAAGTCCATTTATTTCCATTTACTTCCTAGCATGAGAACGGCTCCCTGGAAAGTAAACTAAAAGAATAACACATTCGGTTCTGCTTGGGTTACAAGTCACATCGAACTTACAACTTAAGCTAAGTTCAGACGATTGTCAGGTCTGACAGTATTGTAAGATCTGTCATTTGTCATACAATGTGTGCAAATCAGCTGACAATTGCAAAAAATCTTACAATGAAAATATTGTCAGTTCACACGATTGGAAGAGGTTTGTTTATATGAAAAATTGTTTGATACATTGAAAGGCATGTTCGTCGTGTGTAGAAAAAAGTGAAAGTGAAATATCTGAAATATTTTAGTAATATCCAGCTTGCTACCATTTTAACTGTCTATGTGTTGGACTGAGTTTTTTTTCAAACCTTGTCTAGGTTGCTGTTGAATGTAGTGCGCAGATTTGACCACTTGCATTTGCATTCATTAACGGGCATATTAATGGCTTCCGCAACTTCTTGCCACAGATTAACCTTGGGTACTCTGCGCATCCAATAACACACAAGCTGCGTCGCGTCTCAATCTCCTGGATTAATTTCAAATTGTTTTCGTGTGACCACTCACTTTCGACTTTCTTCCTATAACTTTTTTTGTTTTTTTGGAGATGGAGACCTTGACGATTTTTCTACATCGTCTTCAACTTTTTGTTCTTCACATAAATCTATTTTTTTTGTTTTAAATTTTGAACAAAAATCACACTCTAACTTAAAATGTACCGCCTTGTCATAACAACACCTTCTTACAATTTCCAATGATCTCTGACAATTAATAAAAATTGTGTGTTCTGACTTGTTCAGACGGTTGTCAAATACCTGACAATGACGTTTCTAACAATATTGTCAGAAAAAATTGTAAGCTCACACGCTTGTAAGACATTCAGACTGTAGACAGGTTTTTTCACTGACAGATCTAAAAATATTGTCAGACCTGACAATCCTCTGAACTTAGTTTTAGAACTAAAACGATTTTAAGAATTTGTTGCGTGTCTGGTTAGATTTTTTATTAACAGCTGCGCTTTTTATGACCATGCCAAATGAATTCTTTACAGTCTTATAAAAATAAATAAGCGGCTGTCTTTCGATCGGAAAGCATCAGTTTTCCGTCTCTCATCCAGACCCCTGAGATTTATTGATCAAATGTCGACTTACAAGGCACAACTTTAGCATTCTGGACACTGAAGAAGTACTCTGAGAAAAGCTGTCATTAAACTGTTGCAGTCACAGTGGATTGCTAAATCATTTCTAATTTATTCTTCTAAAATGTCTCGAGAAGTCCTATAATACAGCAAGCCGAGAACTAATAGTGACATTGGCAGTGAGTAATCAGAAAGACCGCTGGTATGATCAGTTTCAACTGGCTAAACGTTGGTAGAAAAATACGAGGCAGATTTGTCTGCATATAAGCGGCAAGTAAAAAGTTTGGTTTTTTTCAGCTGCATGAGAAGATGGTTGTTGTCTATGTTGACAACTGTGTTGATATTTCTATTCAGTATGGTTTGACAATTTATCACAAATCATTTAACGCCGGAACAACGCTTCCAAATTGTGGAAATTTACTTTGAACAAAAATAAATCTGTTCGTGAAGTTCATAGAGCACTTCGTCAATTTTACTGTCAACCTACTGCTGCCTAGCTGCTGTAGTGCGAAGTGTCGAAGAGTACTCCGAAATGAGGAAGGAGCTGCCGTTACGGTAAATGGCGAGCGCTATCGAGCCATGCTGACTGATTTTTTGTTTCCAAAAATTAATCAGCTAAGCATTGACGACATTTGATTTCAACAAGATGGCGCAACTTGCCATACAGCGCTCTAAACCATCAATTTATTTCAAAATCAATTTGTTGTCAACTTTATTTCCAGAAGTGATCCTGTTAACTGGCCCCCTCGTTCGTGCGATTTAACGCCTCTCGATTACTTTTAATGATGTTATGTTAAGTCATTGGCTTATGCCGACAAACCAGCAATTCTTGAACTATTGGTATCCAATATTCAAGCCACCATTGACGCCATACAGCCAGATTTATTGGAAAAAGTAGTGAAAAATTGGACTGATCGAATGGACCATATAACTCGTAGCCGCGGCGGACATATGCTGGAAATCATATTTAAAATAAATAAAGTAATCTACCAGATTATAACAATATAAAATTCATTCCAATAATATATCTGTCTTGTATTATTATTTAAAGTTCTCAAGCTCTTAAAACACCCTTTAGAGTCTGGGGATGAGAGCTGTTCGCAATATCTATGACCAGGGAAGACAGCAAGAATACCAACCTAAAGTGCTCGAATAAGGCCATGGAAAGACGGTTCTACAGATATAGGTTTTCTGAAGTTTTACTCGTAACTAAGTTGAACATGGCAAGAACACAGTATTAGCAAATGCTGATATGGAAGGGAACATATGTAGGTGTTGATTTACACTAGATAAACATTTCGCTGTATCTAGATAGCTACATACTAGAAATAGCAATATATTGCGACTTTTAAACTAAATAAGATGTTGACTTTATTGCTAAATATGAAAGACTTTCTAATCTGCGTCTATCTAAAGACTGCATATGAGCACACAGAGAATACCTATATATACATAAGAACCATGTGTGGCTTTGGTTAACCTTCCTATATTCCTGGCTGGGTCAACAACAATTTTTCAGATCGCCATCACCCTTTCGGCGAGCAATGGCAAATTCCCCAAAGTAAAACTGCCTACGAAAAAGCTTCTAAGGAGTGCCGTTCGGACTCGGCGATAAACCGTAGGCCCCGCTCAGATGTGAAAAAAAAAACAACATGAGCAACACAAATGAGTGTCAAGAAGCTAGGCCATGGCCCATACCGGGCTGCCAGCGCCAACGTGTTTTTTTTTCCCCCAAAATTGTCTGCCTTCGTAGAATGATTGTAGAGCTTACAACCCAAAACCAGAGGATTAATATTTCAAAAGACTGCATTATTTTATTACTCGTATATACAGAAGACATTGACATCATGGAAAGAAATCAATTGGCTGTCATTTACTTACTTTAGGTGGCGCTACAGTTCGGGTGGACTTGGTCTTTAGTCAACAAGCGTCTCTAAGCAGCTCTATCTTTTGCTAGCTACCTAAAGGTTAGAACGATAATTTGGCTGAGGCTCTTTTCCACTTGAGTGCGCCACCTAAGTCTCGGTCTTCCTCTACTGCGCTGTCCCTCGAGGGCGGATTCGAAGACTTTTCGGACCGGAGCGTTGGTGTCTCGCTCAGTCATCTCAGTCATTGGAACTTCAGCCTACTGGCTAGGTCGATGTCGCTGTATAGTTCGTCGTTGTGGGCTGTCATTTAGCGTCAGAAAAAAGTTAAGGTTTTCATTCTTATGGTCGCAATCTAACTGTGTAGATAAGAGGCAATTGAAAATGTCCCATGGTGGTACGAGTAAAAAAAATCGTCTTATTTTATTTAAAAAGATATAACAACGATATTATACGGGCCTCTTACGTACCACTAAACTTGTAGGGAGATCTGGGTTCATTGGCTAAAATTGTAAGTGAAATCTTTTCCAGAGGGTCAATGCAAGATGGCCAATGAAGATGGTGAGCTCAGGAAGAAAGTGATCTTCATTAACTAGATAGGTGTAAATGAAGTCCGTTCTGATCCCTGGTCATTTTTTTTCGGATTCAGGAAGCTATAAAGTTTTCCTTTATGTGCGATGTTTCAAAAGCATGTACTTGGAGATTGTTTACACAGTTTAGACTAGAAAAGCGCTTCTTCCACATGTCCATTGATATATATTTTTTTGTTTATATAAACTCAATCTGTATCTTACTCATATTCATATTCACTTAGTGAAAACATTTTACTAAATTTGACCGCACACCCAGAAACTTGATTTGAGAGTATTTGCACTTCTCGTTCATCTTTCAGCTGCAGTTATTTTCCCATCTGCGGATACTTTGCACAACAAAGTATCCAGAATTCTTCTTTGATTTACGGATTTTCCGGAAACTTATGTTTAGCAAAAACATTTCTACTTACGAAATTACAAAACATACCAAGTTTCGAGAGTAGATATAGGAGTACGAGTATACTCGCACACACTGCAAATTGTACATTCGTTACCAGACCAAAAGTAAGCTGTATGTATCTATGAGCATTATTCATATTTGTATCTGTATCTTTTGCATGGAAACCGCAATGGCTTAGGATTCCCCCTACTACTCGTAAAACTGCATCCCACAAATCCCCAAATAACCCTCCTATCAACTGTAACTCAAGAATGTGTAAGGAGAAATACACGTTAGTAGCAGGAGTTTTCTTGCACATGCCATCTTTTCCTTGGAGGAAAAAGTTTCATCAACATTTCACTTCACACCCCCATTACCGCCCAATTTTAGTTGGGCTAAAGTTAATTTCAATATTTTCCTATTTTCGTAAATACGTGTATATTTATTGTATTCGTTGTCTCATGTTGGTTTTGTATCCTTGGCACGACTGTGTTTCTATTTTTTGGATCTGTATCCCTATCCATCTAACTCCTTGGAAAAATTTGAATTGAAAATGAAAGGAGAAAAAAAAAAAAAAAAGGAAACCTTCCTGTGAATCCTTTTCTTTTATTTCTATCTACGACGAACGTGTTGTTTCAGTTTGAATGTGTTCTCATTCCCTTACCCGTCACCGAAACTATACTTAAATTTCGAAGGGTAGGAGGTCTGCAAAATAAACACATACATAAATATTCACGCACACAAGTACAAATTTGATTTAAATTTTTGGGATGCTTTGCATTATTAAGCGTCGTGGTTATATGGTGCTGGTGCTGGTGCTAGTGCTGGCTGTTGAATGTAATTTTGGTTAGAACAGGCTGAGGTAGGAGGAATTTTGTGTATAATTCACCGACTCCGTCTGCCTTTTCTTTATTCTCGTTTGAGAGCTCTATTACGAAAGCTCTAGGGGGATTAATGTGATATTAGATTAAGACTGTTTATTTATTCTTCAAATTCTATTGAACTAAGGAGGGCAATACAGTATAAAGTTGAAGGACGAAATTTTGATTTATACTTTGAATAAGTCTTGAGAAAATTTGGATAATACATGAGCAGATTATTTTGATTGTAGTGACACAACAAATGAAATAGGATGCGGTTTAAGGAAACAATTTGTATATGGTAGCGCTATCGGATAATAAAATACTAAGGACACATTCCTAAAGATTATTTGTTTATCAGGAAAATTGTCTAATTTCAGTAAGATACATATATTAAGCAATGGCTGCAATGGCCATGACTTATGACAACAAAAACTCTTGATTTATTCTCATTTACAGGTTTTAGTTTGAGAGGCATGTGGGGAAAAAGCTCCGTAAAAAATAATGAAACTACCCTTCTACTACGCCCGACTTTTGGTAGCTCTACAAATGAAATCTATTTTGAAGGACTCTACTGTTTGTCCTATTATTAACAGAGCCACATCTCTAAAGTATCGGAACTGGGGCCCAGAAAATAAATTTAATTTTACTCCAAGAAGCAATATGTGGGTATAATACATTTCAAAAGCGTACAACATCTCATTTGTGGTCATTCCGAAGGCAGGAAAATCTATTGAAAATGTCGGATAGTTTTATCATGAATATCTTTGAAAAACTACTTACTTAGGTGTCGAATCCACATAGCACCTGAAGCGAGGTGTTTTTCTTACGTTTTTTTCTCATTTTAGGGATCGGGAACTCTACGAGCAGGGGTGTTTGTATATATTCACTCTATCTCATATGACTGAACCAGGTCTAAAGCACGTAGGAATCGCTGCTTTTTTATATCTCCTTTTAAGAGGTCTGTCAAAGCAAATGAGATTAAATATCTGTCGAAACATCTCGAGCTTAAAATTGCCAAGAATAACAACATCCCCCCATCTAACGTAAATATAGGTACATACTCGTATGCGTCTTATAGTGTTTCTAAGTTTTAAATACTCAAAAGCCTTTTCAGGTAAAAAAAAAATACCGATTGGCTAGTGTAACTCTTCCTGGCTTTCGACATGAAAGATATTGCGAAACTACGCCCACAAATTTGAAAAGCGGATATCAAGACGTAGAAGGAGTACATGTGGAGTGTTTTCACCGAGATTAACGATGCTTTCGGCAACTCAATTTCTGCGGACGTGTGTTATTCAGTCAGGCAGCACTGTATATGCCGATAAATAGGACGCTGGTTATCAGAGGTCGCCCGCAAGGTGGCGTCCTATGTCCTCTTATATTTTCTGACGACTGTACTCAGGCTTATTCAGACGAGATCGACTATTGGGCTACTAGAAATATGTAGACTTTCGATCTAATTATCCTCTTAGAGTGCTCAATCCTACTAATGTGCATGTTATTCGAATTGATACTCAACGCTCTCTGACACCTATGATCAGGTATTTGCAGACGATGTATATTATCTGTTAGACGTGATCGATGAATGGTGCATTCAAAATAGGCCTTCCAACAATCATCTCAGAACTGAGGCCATTCTCATTACGAGAAGGAGAAAGCCGACTACAATAGTATACGAGTACTCGTTTGGACTACATCGTTAATAAGAAACGTCTTCGGCTAAACATATAAAAAAACATTGCCGGCCTTCTGACAGTGTAAAAGATTTTTCGCCAAGACATGGAGCTTGATAGCTATGATAAGATCAACTATATTTCCTGCATCTGTTTTCTTGCGGAACAAGCTTTCACAAAAACGACTGTCGCTTTTACCAGACTTCGAAGAACGGTCTGTCTCTCCATAGCACGCCTGACCCTATTTTTGCGCTACTCCCTCCCTTCTCTTCATATTTATATGATGGGTTGCTCTCTCAAAGCCATAATTTGCTTAAAAAGAACTAGTTTTTGGTACAAGATGTACAAGAGTCTTGGCGACTTGGAGATGCCGTCTTATACTCCTGTTGCTAAAATCAGTTATTCACAAATGACTCCAAAGCCGATGTAAGATATGACACAGTAAAATTTTACTCCTCATAAGGAAACTTGTTTTTGTCTCCTAAGCAAGAAGGATATGAGCAGTTATGATGGAAATAAACTATAATAGGTTGTAAAGAATCAGTGGTTGGGTAAAGTATTTGCCCCTGTCGAAACAGCCAAGATGCACTTCCAGTCTTGCTGAATCCTTTACCACTTTGAAGGTGGTTTGAGGATGCAATACTGAATTCCACTGGGTCCTAGGTCAGGATGGAATCAGAGGAAATTAAATGACCGATAAACTCGTTAAACAAGGTTTACAGGAGAGTCTTGTAACACCTGGACCAACGTTAGGCTTCATATGAGCTAAACTGCAGATGGTATGGTTCTATAGGTTGCCGCCGGAATAACCAAATTATTCCCGATATCTGTTAGAGGACAGGGACTTTCCTGTTGTCACTCAGTTGGAAGGTCTCTCTGACTGTTTATCGGCATCGTGATGTGGCACTACGCATTTTCGGCATGCATAAGAGACAAACAATTTCAAAACTTGACATGGCTTTCTGAGTTGTAGGGAGGATCCGTCTATTTAATCGATTTGATAGAAGTTTAAATTAATTACAAACTAAAGACTAAAACCATGCATCTAAGATCAAGGGGAAAAATGTGAAAGAAATTGAGCTAAATGTAAGGTTTGCTAAGATTGCAATCGGAAACGAATGATTAGTTCATTGTGCCCATAGAGGTGGGGGTGGTCAAAGAAAGATTGAGATAAGGGTATCGTTTTTATAGAGGTTGATGTTGTAAGAAATTCAGTTTGAAGAAGATGTGCGACCGACAAAACCCTAGACGAATCAATGAATGGAAGGGAGATCTTCTGTTACACCCTATATCTCCCTATTTTCAAGGGTATTCAATTTATTAAAGTTCAAGGGGTTTCAATTGGAAGGTAGGATAAGCGAGTTTGTCTAGGCTATGTCCTTAAAATAGACCGATGAAAATGACATTGAATAATTTCAATTATTGACACATTAGCTCACCGAAAAGAGGCCACTTTGACTGGCAGATTCAAACAGAGGTTCTCAAGAATAATGATAAAATTTTCGTTAAGAAAATTCGAAGAAGTAAGGGTTGAACAATTATCTGGACCATAATTTGATAAGCAAAAAATGCATTGGCGCTAAGGGGTCAAAATGTATCTTATAGTTACCAAGATCGCGAAGAAGGTACATGTTGATGGTAGAAGAGATTAAGTCTGAGCTGAGATTGGTTCCACTTTCAAGACAAGTTAATACTCGGTGAAACATTTTTGAGGCAATGAATAAAAATCTATGACAGATGGAGACGGATGGTGAAAATAATGTTACAATATTGAATAATTTTACTTCGTCAACTTAGAGAGTGCATCTAAAGATTGTCGTAAGATCATCTATGGTTAGGATGAAGAGAAGAGGACCTCTTTGGATCCCTTGTGGAATACCAAAGGAAGTCAAATATGAGATTAATGGGGGGGTTAAAACTTACATAAAAATGATCAATTGGTAAAAAAAACTTTCCAGTAGCCTTAGTGAAATCATTTGCCATAACATTAATTAAAATTTTCAGTAGTTTATTTACTTCTAAAGAGGCAACTCGTATAGATTGGATATATTGAGCACATGACTTTAATATCTGTGGCTCGGATTGTTTTCGAAACCATTCAGGAGGGACAAGGCGGCAAGAAGAAATTTATTGTAGGTGGCCCGCTCAAGGGAAAAGGGGTCCCAAGCCACTTGATGTGCAACTGTCCAACTGGGCTAAGTTTACCCGAAGCTACATTCCTCTCTCAAGTAAAGATATTTTTTTTAAATTTTGGTGGGGGCTAACGCCCCCACTTAGTTTGCTTAGTACAAGCTTAACATCTATGACTTAAAACTAATAATAAAAAAAGAATTAGTGAAAGATATCGAATTTGAGGGAAAGTGTGCTGCGATTTAAATCGAAAACGGAAAGGTTTGAGTTTACTTTACTCAGCATACGGGAGATTGGTTCGTTAGACCCATATGTGGTGCGGTGGATTGGTAGATAGAAGAGACGGGAGCAATGTAGATTTCGAAGGTTAGTGTTAAAGAAAATGGAATTGTAAATAGACATGCAATCGACGGAGCCTGAGAGGAGTCGGTGAATGAAAAGAATGTCTGCTGCATCCCTTCGTTCCTCAAGGGTATTCAGGTTAATGAGTTTGAGACGGTCACGGTAGGGAGGTAAGATTAGAGGATCGCTCCAAGGTAGACATCACAGAGCAAATTGGCAATTCGAAGAAAACGACGCTGGTCACGTACGGGTTGCAAAATTCGTTGGACCATCTTTTAACGAAGCCAAGTAATGAGTTTGCTTTAGTAATTATCTCATCAATATGCGAGCGGAAATTAAGCTCCCTGTCGCATAATATGCCAAGGTCGCGGATAGTCTGAACTACGGATATAGGTTGACCGCGAAGAACGTAATTTCGGGGAGGAGACGTGTTGTGAGGAGATGGGTTTAAAAAATTTGGTATCGTCAGCATAGACAGAAAGTGCTGAGTGGAGAATGACCCTTTCAAGATCGTTAATGGTTAGGATGAAGAGAAGCATAGACAGCAAGTGCTGAGTGGAGAATGACCATTTCAAGATCGTTAATTGTTAGGATGAAGAGAAGTGGACCTAGGTGACTACCTTGAGGAACACCTGAAGTGGCCAAGAAAGGGGCCGATAGGACAGACCTTAAGCTAACACTATAAAAACGATTATCCAAGTAAGAAGATACGAGTATCCATTTTAGCAAAATGGGTTCAAAACCCAGGACTGACAATTTGAACACGATTAGTTTATGAGATATTTTGCCGAAAGCCTTACTGAAATCAGTTGATATAACGTCAACTTGTTTACTACTTTCTAAGGCTGAGAGAACTGAGGACACGAATTCTACGAGGTTAGTGGTAGTTGATCTACCGTTTAGAAAGCCGTGTTGATTGGAGGAAATAAAAGATTTGCCATCTAAATACAGCTGTAAATGCTGCAACAGGATTTTCATAATCTTATAAAGTAGTAAATGAGTGCTTATCGGAGTAAAAAGCACTGGATAAATGCTGTTTAAAATTTACCTCAAAACAGTCATAAAGAGAACGATTAATGAAAAGCCAAGCAGAGGTTTTCTTAGTGTACAAAAATACATGACGAAAAGAAGAAAGATCTAAAGGGAATTATTTTGCTTAAGAAGATGTTATTTTAACTATATCAAGTTGCATGGTGAAACCACCCCGAAAGAACAATTATGACACAGCAGTCTCAAGCAGACAATTGCTCATCAGATTTATCCGAGAGATGTGGAGGTGCTTTTTCGTATTACACTTCAAGTTAAGCAGCTGTTATTGGTTGTTATCCGAACCGTACAAATTGTCATTGCCCCCTTTCGGTTTGCTATGAAAATCAGTCTAGTCCAGCATACAGTTTGCTTTTTGCTTTCCTCAAGAATGATAATTTCTTCTTGCAAGCTGAATTTTCCACCCTAAGTGCTAACACTCTGAAATGTAAAACCTTCACTTCTTCATATTATGTACTTCCCGTCTAGACTTCTTCTGCCCAGTCAGCATTTCACACATGCACACAGACTTTCTACGCCTCATCTTTGACATTATTTATTTTGGTTCGTGTTACTTTTAGGCGACTATGCTTTGTCTTTTATATAGATAGATATACCTAGATACGTCTGCAATGTGATGTGGAATCGTTTGTGTTTTGTCCTCAGATGTAATGGACTGCGAGTATGATGAAGTCATATTGCAACGACAATAAGCCATTAGCCAACAGACGAAAAACAATATAGCACTTTGCAGGAGATAGACATAGAGCAACCTTGAACCCCTAGTGTGAACATTTCATAGGTTTAATCCTCTTTTCAAATTTACACTCCATTAACTGGGATACAATGTTTGCCAGCACCTACCCATCCTATAAGAGTGTTACTCCTTCAACACCATGGACGTGGTGGTTCTTAGACCACTCATTATGAATACATAAAAGCTAAAAAAAATTACCAAAAGTTCAACGAATCCATAATTAATTATTGCCAACAATAAACACTGAGATTCCAGCATTTGAGTGCAAACAAAACAACAATTGAAAAAAAAATGCAAAATAAAAAGCCTAAAACCATTGTGCAGCCACATAAAAATTATTTCTCATTAATTTTAGGGGAATCCTCTTT
This sequence comes from Volucella inflata, assembly GCA_928272305.1. Classification (NCBI taxonomy): domain Eukaryota; kingdom Metazoa; phylum Arthropoda; class Insecta; order Diptera; family Syrphidae; genus Volucella; species Volucella inflata. The sequence continues at coordinate 96,603,719 of OV743720.1, forward strand.
TGCGCCACCGACAGACAAAATCGTTCTGTGGCAATGGTGATGGCGACGGCGTCGGTGGCGTATGTGGAATATAATTTCCCATTCAACTGATAACAAAGGCCAATTACTGTGTTCTATATGAGTATGCTTGTATGTACAATGTGGTTGATATTTGTGCGACTGGATTTTGCATCAGGGTCCACGGTTTTCTCCTCTTTACCTATTCACTCTTCTACTCTTTTGGCCACCTAAATAATTAGCCAATTAGATGAATGAAAGACAAAAGGATGAAATGAATAGACTAAAATTTTAGGGGTAGCTACGAGTTTAAATAAGGGGATTGAGTGTCTATTGTATTTTGCTCTTAGTTTACCCTATTGTTTGTTAAATAACTAGTTGCTTTAATATATCTTTTGTATCTTTTCCGTTGATATAACTGGATTTGATTGCATGGTACAGAGGTTTTCAAAGGAATATTTAAATACAACTAAACGTTCTGAAGTAATTTTTAAACTATTTATTCAAATACCTTATTGATTTTTATTTATTTCTTGTCTGTCAATAGATATGAGTAAGTAGTTTTAATGATTCTGCCGGATTAAGATAAAGATTTTGTCAAAAACACACTCTTAACCTTTGTCAATCAAATCACACGGCTGGATGATGTCTAAACAACTTTACAGAACAGAAGGAGCTATCAATGAGCATCCATTTTCTCGGATCTAAAGATTGTTGCCCTGAAATTCTTTAGAATACTCTGAATAGATTAAGTTAATACCAATCGAGAAAATGATTTTCGCACGTTGCTTTCAACTACCAGTTTAAAAGTCACCGGGGTTTGACGGAATTTTCCTGATTTTGCTTCAGATGTATCTTAGCTCAGAGGCTGAAGGCTCTTGCTTATTTAAGTGGCTCCATTGACGTATAGCAACAAACTTTTCAGGATTTTCTGACGTTCGGGTAGCTCAAGGTAGTCGCAAAGCTAGTTTCGTAACAGTATTGAAATTCGGTTGAATGGTCGCTTGTGCCATCGGTGGTTTTGGTGAAGTATTGCTTGGTGATAGGCTTCAGTGTCGGCTGAGTGTTTCATTCCGAAATTTTCAAAGAGTTATTGAAAAACTAAAACTCGACTTTCAATAGAAGCTTCTACCCTGCAAGGTACTTGGCAAAAAAGCTGGTTATAAGTCCGTTCATCGTTTTCTCCTTAAATCCATTCTTTTGCTAGTATTTTTATTATTTACTCTTGATAAGACTGCTTAAGTAAAAATTGGGATCCATAGCAGATTCATTTAATTCTTTATCTTAGGCCGGAACCTGCCACATTTTTACCCCTCTCCTTAGATCATACACTAAACGTTTCCACCCACATCAAAATACGGACATGCTAGATACCACCATTGCCAAAATCTGTCTGCCTAAAAGCAAGCGATGAGTTCACTGCCCTTATAAAGAAGCCACAGCTTGAACAAATATAGCCTGATTATCTCAATACAAACTCATTTGTCTTTTTAACAAATCATTGCCTCAATCTGTCCCACAATAAGTAGACAAGACGATAAACTCTCGCAGTGGTGATCTAAGGAACTTTTAAAAAATCTGGATTTTAACTTCGCTTAGTAATAAGAAGATTATTGGGAAATCTATGATAGAGGGCCACCTGAAAAATCAACAGGATAGTACTTGACGCCTAATGTAATTAAGCACCCAGATCATTAGATCTGCTTATGGGCATTCACTTCTCTTGCCAGATTCCATAAAACCGCCTCAAAAGTGCAAGCCAGCCAAACAAGCTAGCACTGTCTATTTTATTATGCCTCTCCTCTTCAACATGTAGGTGTGATATTTACCGTAGTCATTAGTCTCTCTGAGAAAGCTCCATTTGAAAAAATCATCGTCTGGGATACCAAGCTCAAAGTGGGCTCTACAACGCAAAGTAATGCACTGGGTCCACATGTCCTTCGGACTAACTCTTAATTCTAACAAAGATGTTTGATGTCCCGGGAAAAAACGCAGTGAACGGGCTGTATTAGACCGACCGAAGCATTAAGAACTTCTGCAAAGACGTGCACAAGAACTCAACTTCATTTGCTATAAATGGACATTTTCGGCATGCAGGGTTCCGAAAGATCTGCCTTTTGAGTACACTAGTATTTACTCACGTGGGATTGCGACCTCCACTAATCAATCAACCTTTAACTTACTGAAAAGACAACGACTTCAATCACCATATTTCAAAAAGCCACGAGTGGAGACAAGCCAAGTTTTTTTTTCAGAAAGTGTATAATTCTTTTCACAGATGTATCTAAAATAGCCGAAGAAGCTGGTATGGAAATTTTATCTCAGGCAAGTCTGTCTAAATAGAGTTCTTCTGCATGTAATTAATTTAAGCTTCGTGTGGGGATCCTTCCAAATAGAAATGTTAAACAGTGTCGAACAAATCACCGACCCTGTTAAACATTCTGTCAAAACGTATCCGGGACTGTTTCATCTAAATTTCTAAGAATGTTCTTTCTATGTTTATACAACTGCCATCTATGCTAAGTTTGTGTGCTATCTGTCAACTAGTTTTTTGTCAGTAGCGAAAGACATAAGATAACCTCAAGTGCTATCGTAGATTTTGACTATGAAACAAAATATTGACAACTTCTTTTGTTGAAATTTTGCGTTGCGAACGGAATTGCTTTTTTTGGACGCATTAGAAATGTTGGAGAAGACCTACGAGGACTCTGGAATGTCGAAAACAAGAGTATTTGAGTTGTACAGAGAGAGCGCTGACGGTCTTGTTTACAATTTTATTTAGTTATATTCGTGGTGTTTTTCATTAAAAATTTCTTCTGATGGGTCACAGTAAATAGACAATAATAACGTGTTTAAAGGAGAGAATCCGCCGAAAAAGACTGGAATTGTGGCAGAACAACTCTTGGAATTCACACCAAGGTAATCCATCCTTGTGAGCGACTTGACCAAATACGCCATCAATATGATCGAACAAACACCTTATTCTCCATATATGACATCCTGCCACTTTTTCCTACTTTCGAAACTTAAATAACCACTTCGCGGGATCCGTTTTGAGTCGATTCAAGACAAGACATCAAATAAAACATGTCTGAAAGCGATCCCGGAGTATGCCTTTAAAAAGATGTTCGTTGGAAATAATACGAGTAGTAGCACACCTATTTTGAAGGAAAAAAAAATCAGTTTTAATGTTTAATTGATTTGTGATGTTGTTATTGACTGAGTTCCGGTTCTATATTGACAGAATGTACATAAATTTCAATGTGAAAAAAAAAAACAAAAACAAACACTGTGGCGCTGGCAGCCCGGTATGGGCCATGGCCTAGCTTCTTGACACTCATTTGTGTTGCTCATGTTGTCATTTCTATCACATCTGAGCGGGGCCTACAGTTTATCGCCGAATTCGAACGGCACTTCTTAGAAGCTTTTTCATAGGCAATTTTACTTTCGGGAGTTTGCCATTGCCCGCCGAAAGGGTGATGGCGATTTGAAAAATTGTTGGTGACCCAGCCAGGAATCGAACCCTAACTATCGCGCCATCGCCATCGCCATCAATGTGAAACCGCTTTTTGAAATAATCATGCAAGATGTTACAACGACTATAATTAGTGCGCCGAAATTGAGTCTTTGCTCGAGATGTCAGTATCACATTAGCATTACTTAAAAGTTCTATTGCACTTTTTGAATCCTCTTTATCAATCATAGTGTTTTAGAAGCATCCACTTCCATGCTGTTAGTGGCCCTCATTTAGGGATGGTAAATTCTTCAGCCGAAAAGCAGGGATAGCGAGTTCTATCAGCAGCAAAGGAAAATACTGGATTTGAAGTAGCAGATAAGAGATCATTACGAAGATTGAGAGGAGTGTAGACAGAACAGAGCCCAGACTTAAAACCTTCAAACTACTGCCGGTCATTGAGAAGTTTTCATGTTTTGAGATATTTCATGACCTGGGAAAGGAAGGACGTAATGGTTCTGTAGATGGAGAGGGACAAAGTCTTTTTTTGAGAATTCAAAGAGTAGGGCTTTTAAATAGGCTTACGCAGTGGTTTTGGCAGCGTTGAACAACACCTTTTTAGAGAAGGGGATATATGGAGATATACAATTTGGACCTGTAGATTTGCCTATGTTAATATTCATTAGTACTCTTGCAACTACAAGAATTCAAAATGGATTAGGGGTATTCAAGTGTAAGCAGGGACAAAGTACAAACTTGAAGTGTTGAACTGTCCTGAAAGTTGCAACAGACAAAACTGACAACTGGAATATCATCAGGTATCAGGTATATGGAATATGGAGTGAGCCAGAATTTTTGACGACCAACAATTTCTAACGCCCTAATAGCCCCATTACAGCTCCAGTCTTACCACGCCTTCTCTACTGGTATGGATAATTGAGGCTCTCATTCCAAAGAGACTAGTGTCTGCGATTATAGCAGCTATCTCTTCCACGTCGTTATCGAATAAAGATAAAATGTTTTAAAAAAAGGTGTTAAGTCTACTCAAATTGGCTTTTTCGTATTGCTGTACGGTCCTTTTATAAATTTTTCTGTAATTGTGTGGTGACTTTAGGAACAATTGGCTGATATGCACAATCTGTTCCTAGAGGTGATAGCACATCGACCTTGCATTTATCAGGGTGAGAAGTAAAAAATAAATCCAGGTCATTTACAAGCTGGGTTAAATTCTTTGGCGCAGCGAAGATCTTAACACTCCATCTTTCGGGTGTTGTCTGTCTCAGAATTGTGTATAGGAATATTAAAATCGCCCGGAATAACGATTTCAGATAAAATTCTTTAAATTGAGTCAACAACGCATAGAACTCGTTAGAGGTCAAATTGTGGTGTAGCTTTGTAAGCTACATCACTAGCCACATAAATGGCGAGACCGCGGTGAGATTTAAGTCATCTGAGAGGTGTAGGCGGTGATCTACCTCTGTTTACTAAATTCCAAAACATATTGCTCGTATTTTGCAAATAATATGTTGCCCATTTGGGTAAACTAGAACAAGAGATCTGTTCACCAACGAAAAGTCGGAGGCTTTTTTAAATCAAAGGGGCTCGTTTGGAATCTGTACTGCAGTGGGTAGTTTGTAGTGATCACTATTGTACTCTTCCTCTTGCAAACAGTTCCATCTGTTTGGATCCGTGTTCATTGGTTCTACTCTAATGTTTATAAGAGCTAAGTGCAAAAGATGAAGTTTCTGTAAATAATTGATTTGTTTGTGCATTGACAGAAGGATCTATTATGTAACAAATACAGATTCACTTAACATAAATTTCTCCTCCTTTTGGATCTAGATATTATTTAGGCAAAGGAGACGTTGGGCGCCACAAAACTGGAGGACGGAAGACTCTTTTTCTTAGGTGAACTGTCTTCGAGACTAAAGTTGCTCCCAGATCGTCTATGTGTGTTACATATCTGCAGCATCTATAATTACAGAAAGAATTCGGGTATAAGAAAAAAATATTTTCGCATTTCATGACTCTGTCTGTAACATATCGAAGATAAAATTAGCAATTCGTTTTATTTCTGTGTTCGTATATAATGATTATAGTCAGCCACATGTAGTTCATTAAAAGAGAGATGGCGCTATTGTGCAAGTACACTAGGATCGATAAAATGTTGTCAAACACACAATATGTGTCATAGATACACTCTACACCTATTTGTTAATATTATCGCTTCACTTCATTAACCACGTGTAAAGATAAAATCCTCATAAAACCACAAACAGATCTGTATCCAAAAAATAAAATGACAACACGCCAATTTTCGCTCATGTGAACATCATTTGTTAATGGCATTACGGAGGTTCCGGAGTCCATGGCAATTTAATCGAAATTAATCGGATTTCCCGTCATCGCAAATGTCGATAAACACAAACTGAATCTGAAAGAGAAACAGAAACAGATAGAGAAACAGCAACCGAAACAACCGTAAATGAGCATTAATCTCTGGTCAGATATAAAAAGATTGATTATACGACCATTCCGGCTCGTATTTGTAAGCACCGACCGCAAGAAATCCATAAACTGATGCTATAAACAGATATGTGCTTGTATAACGCCAACCGACGAAACGTCGGCGTCGACCTAATAGATAGGGCAAATCGTAGTCCATTGAATGGTAACAATCGTAATCGTAAAGTAAAACATCTCACTGTCTGCTACGTGTTTAACGATGTGTGTACACCCTGTTGCTTTGGAAACAGCATTTCTATACCACTACAGCATAGTAATGGCGGCGGTGGCTGCGGCAGCAGGGGAGAAATCCTGATAATATTCCGAGAAGTTGTTAAAATTCAGATACGTTGTGCTGCTGATGTCTTTGTGTAAACATTTGCAACGAATTATCCATCGTGAGTTCCTGAAGTTGGGTGCGTTTCTATTAATAGAGAATCGAGTATTCTTGTATATGACGGTATACAGTTTTACATTTGTACATTGCAGATCAAGTTCATGAAATTTGGTATTCTAACTTGTTAACAAGTATGTACTCAGCGAAATTCTGTTTTCCTCATACCTACTTAAATGTTGAATTTTATTTTAGGCGGCAATTTGTTTTAAAAATAAATCACAACCTCTCATTACAGAAAAATGTTTAGTAATTCCAAATCGGATTAAAGAAATCGGCCAAATTTAGACTAAGTAGAGAGATTACATACCAATTATATTTTACTCGCGATAGTCACTGGGTTTTGGTCTCCTTTATCCGGACTCGACTTGTCGAACTTATTAGTTTGAACGATGAGAAAGGAAATGAGGACAAATTCACCTGTCGGCCTTATCAACAGTCAGCACCACAAAACAGATTCAATCTGATGCTTTTGAAACTGGACCAATAAGGATTTTTAAAAGCTAGTTAGGGTGCTGACATATGTAGAATAGGTGGTGCGTTAAATCTTAATTAGTCAAAGGCATCCCAACATCGTCCAATTTGGCTACTGCCTTCTGAATATCTGGACTCTTTTGCCCGCGATTGTCACAGAAAGAGCGTTGGTTTCGAGGCATATGAATGTGAGTGCGATCAGGCACAAAAAAATTCGTCCGTTGCAACTTCTTTTTCTGTATTACACATTCCTGACCATTGAAAACCCTGCTCTGCTTTTAGCACACATTCCTAGACTAGCATCTCTGCTTTTGGCTGTAGAACGAGAACGGGAGCCTTCCACCAACCAAGTGGAGTTTGATGTTGCAAAGATCCCAAAAAAATATAAGTATGAAGTGGTTTTTGGCAAAAATCGGAATACAATTCCCAGAATTGATGTTCTCAAAACATCTCTGCACTTGACAGTTAACAAATCACGAGATAATACCCACAGATACGTTGATACGAGTACCCATAAGTATCGGCACACAATATCTCCTGCCTTATCTTATTCCACCACTGCTTTATCAACATACGGCCTCCAGGCCCTCGACCATAAAACATGTCACAATGAATGCTCAGCAGTCTACGTTTAAGATCACCTTCATACGTACTCTGAAGTATCCTCCTCTGAAGTATTCTCTTCTAAGCTGTACAACTCATTTATGGAACGCACTGCTGAGTTTTTTTCTATTCATTTTATCCAGCAAACATTCAAAACCAACGTGCTGGTTTTGTAGATCATTAAGTGTCCCTTTTTAAAGATAAGTGGCGTAACCAAGGAAAATTGTTGAGTATTACCATCTGGAAACGACACACATCATAAAAAAATTCAGATTGATCTATCGGTTACTTCTGATCTGACAGCGATTCGCAGTAATAAAAAGAGACTAGAATTGATCTTCAATTCGATTTTTGTTTTTGAATGGACAAACGTTGCCATAGCCTCGGCGGGGTAATGGCTACAATCCGTGAGCAGTACCAAAGTGAACCTTAGGACCGATTCGATAAGAAATTGGCAGAAACACGTCCTCGTTTGTCGCATAAAAATTTTCGTTTCACCACATCCGGATTCGCTGTGGCCAAATTGCATGAATTACTGTACGAATCGTGGTGGTTTTTATCTGATTCAAACACTGGGGGAATCCCAATTGAATCAGATTCTCCGAGTCTGATAGCACTACACTAAACGATAATAAATTTGATATATAAAGTATCTTGAGCAGGGTTCGGATCCCAGAAATAAAATTTTGAAGTAGGTGAAGAAAAAAAATCGAAGCAAAACCAAAAGTTGCAGAGTAGATTTATAAATACAAATAAAGAATGAAAAAAATCAAGTTTTTTAGCAAATTTATTTTTACAAAATAAAAAAAAATATTGCATTTGTTAACTATAAGATGTTTTATTATCTTAGGACATAAATGAATTCACTTTCATTTGGTAGATAACTTTAAATTGCATTTTAAGTTAGTGTACACAACTACGTATCTACTATTACTCGTATTTTACGTTGAGTTGATTGAAAAGAGTTACATAATAGTTAAAAATATTTAGTCTAATTTCTAAAATACTTTCTTTTGAAAGTTCTCTTTTTTTAATTTTTTTCACATTCTATTCCACAAAATATTTTTAGTATTATTGATTCCGGCCGTATAATTTAATTTACCGACATTTTTGACACTTCCTGCGGAAGAAATAACGTCATCGACGTTTGAATTTTAAAAATTGCGGTTTTTGTAAAATCGAAAGAATTTCTAAGAATTCAAAAAATAAAACAAAATGGAAGTGATGGGGTATTTAGATTCAGATAGTGATAGTGATACTGGTGACTATGCTTTAAGACGTAAGCGAAGGGTTTTGCAATGCAGTTCAGCTGATATTTTGCAATTGAACGATAAAGATTGAATTAAATACAAAAAATGTTTTTCCACTAGCCTAAGCTCAGTTAAAGTTTTCAGCGCAACTTTCGCCTAAACAAAATTGCGTTCCAATACGTGCTTATGGAAATGGAGCATTCACTCAGCCAAAGAAAAATACAAGGCTCACTTTCCACCAAAGAAAAGTTGGCTGACTGTTTACGCTTTTTCGCAGAAGGCAGCTATCAGTACGACGTTGGAAAAGACTTGACGTTAACATTGCGCAATTCACATTTTCGCTAGTTCTGTCCGAGGTGTAAGAATCATTAGCAAACATTCAAATTGCACCAAATGGATATCCCTTGAAATGAATGTGGACGAAGAGAGGGAGGCTAAAGCAAACTTTTTCCAAAAGAGTGTTACTCCGGAAGTAGTAATGGTGGTTGATGGAAATCATTTGCGCATGCAAGCGCCTTCTTCTTCTTCTTCGTATCCTTTTATGAACACTTTCCTCGTTATACGAACTTATGTAACGAATGCGAAAATGGCTATGTATTATATTTTTCCATTTTATTCCTGTGAAAACCTCAATCTTTATTTTTTAAAAAGCAAGTAAATCACTAAAACATTTCGAAAAAATTTCCGCAGCGAAACTTTCACGGAAAGAAAGTAAACAAAAATATCGAAAATGCGGGATCAACAATACAGAGATATGTGCGGAAAAATTAGTAAGTAAAGTAGTTTTCCGTGCAGGAAACAACAATGCAAACATTTTTTTCCGCACGGAGAGAGTGCGGAACGAGTGCTTGTTTTGCTGCTGCTTTTGCACAAACGTTTACAACTTAAGCTGTTGTTTTACCCAATTAAGTGAGCCATTCATAACAGCAGCGTTATAAGTTCCTAAGCCTAATAAATTTTCAGTAGCTATCTTTAATTCTAGCGTCGATGATCTGAATTTTATATTGATGAGCCATCTTTTGAGGTTTGGAAAGAGATAATAGTCCGAGGGAGCCAAATCGAGTGAATACGGTGGATGCGACAGCAATTGGAGCCGGAAGTCATTGATTTTAGTCGTGATTGCGATGCTCTTATGCGCCGGCGCATTGTCTTGCGAAAACGAAATTTTTTTTCGCTTCATTTGAGGCCGTTTTTCAGCGATTTCGGCCTTCAATCGCTCCAATAATGCACAGTAATACTCGCTGTTGATGGTTTTTCCTTTTTCGACGTAGTTCACGAAGAGTATGCCATGACAATCCCAGAAAACCGATGCCATAACCTTTCCGACCCATTGAGCCTCCCTCGGCCGCTTCGGAGCACTTGTGCCGGCTTCACTTCATTACCGGGCACTCATCCTGTTCTCTGGGGTGTAATAGTGGATCCAGGTTTCATCAACAGTTACCAATCGACGCCAAAAGTCCGCTCGATTCCGCATCAGCAAGTCCAAACACTCGTTCGAAGTGCTCTCGCGTTCGTGTTTTTGGTCAAGAGTGAGCATGCGCGGCACCCAGCGGCAGGATAACTTTTTCATATGCAGAATACTGCCCAAAATATATCGTGTGCGCTCAGTACTAATATTTGTGGTATCTGCTAGCTCGCACACCTTCACTTTCCGGTCAGCCAACACCATTTCATGTATTTTTTTGACATTGTCATAAAACCGCATCGGAGGGCCTGCCGCTGCGGACTTGATCGGTAGTGGAGTTGCGGCCATCACGAAACTCTCGAAACCAATACCCGATGGTGTCATCTGACGGAGCATTAGCCCCATAATATTTATCCAACTTTTCTTTTGTTTCCTTCTACATTTTGCCTCTCAAAAAATAATGTTTTATGAGAGAACGAAAATCGTTTTTGTCCATACTCAACATGCTGCCAAACACGTCAACAACAATCAGCTGTCAAAACAAAACTAAAGACAGTATCGCACTGAAATTTGGCATGTCTGCCTAAATATGAACGGACTTCAAGGCACCATAACCTTTTTTGCAGTAGCAGCGCATTCTGGCGGTCAAGGAGGTTACTTTTCCCCCCACTTAGTATTTCTATTAAACAAAAAAATGCATCCTTAACTGCGTTGAGTTTTAGGTACCGTACAGCTAAAACTAAACACTTTTTGCATCTTACGAGTATGTCAGTAGTTCCATCAATTGTGAGCGAAAAATACTTGTCATTAAGACTTTCTGCTATATTTTGTTTTGCTTTAATTTGCAATAAGTCGAATCAATTTCGTTGTCTTCTTAGAACTACACTTGATTTTATCCAACTCTGATTGCAAAAGTGTACAAAGCAACTCTGGTAACGAGTTCATAATGGTAAATGGCAGACAATTCGAAACGGAATACATTACCATTGTAACTCCTTTTTTTGAATTCCTGTCCTTGGTTGCTTTATTGTTAGCCTCTTTTCAATGATACCTGGTATATATGTTTGGTTTTTGTATTCAGACTCCTATTTCTTATGATTTTGGGACTTTTCTTGTAGTACTCAAATTGGTAACATTGTTGGCTTGAGTTGTTTTTTGTACAACTTACAGTAAGCGTTCTGATAAGCTTCTTCTTTTGTCAACCAGTTCCTGCATGATTCACAATTTTATTGTTTTCCGATTCCGCTGAATCCACCACCATAGTTGAAGGGAGGTCATTTACTTCTATTTGCGTTTTTCTAAAACCATACACAAAATTTGAACTTTACTAGATTTTTCAGTTTGAAGTTTCATCCACAGCAACAATCGAAATACTGCTATTCTCCTCACTAACCTCCGAAGTATTTTTTCTAAACGAATAAAACCTTGGTACACAAACTGATTTTACATAATTTTTCCCCGTTAATTTACTTTTTTACTAGGTTCTCCATTTTTTACAACTGAATGCACACCAAAATACAAGAACTTCACAAAACTAAATTAAAGCAGACAGAGAAGCAGCAAGGCCGCACAACATAACGAAATTGTACTACACAGTAGCTTTGTTCAGTGAGGAAAAACTAGAACAGAACCGCACAAATTTGTGGAAAACGTCAAATCAAAAGAGAACAGAAAAGTACAGCCCATATGAGAATTGTCAAAAGTTAATCCATTTATACTCACTATTTTTATACTCACAGATTGTCCTTTTTCAGATTTTATCATAATCTGTTTCATCGCTTTTCAAAAAATAATTCACAAATCACGAAAAATTTCCTTTGATTTAGCAAATTACCGCCAACATATATAACACAATTTAAAATCACAGCTGATTTTGACACTTTTCACAATTGTCTTCAACTTCGAGAGTAGGTGCAAGATTTTCTGTTCCGAATAGATTAGAACAACTTCACGGAACACGAAGTAGAACAGATTCGGACAGAAATTTTTCTCATCCCACAGACAGATGACAGATGACAAGAAAAAAAAACTGTATTCCGTTTAGATTCAGACATTCAGAGTTTCTTTGAACAGATTTTCTCGACGATTAGTTCTTCCAATTTTTCTGTGTGAAAAAAATAGGAGTAGATCTTAAGCGGAATAGTTTTTTTTTGCTTTCATAAATCGAAGTAGATCTACTTTCACTGGTGTAGGGTTAAAACCTTGATTTTGAGCTGGGGCTACGGCGTACTGGCTACGACTAAATTATCGCTCGTCGCAAAATTGATCAGCCTGAATCCATTATCGGAAGTATTATGATGCGGGCTATATAGAGCACAGATAGAACTTTAAGGTATGTCTTTCTTAAGGTTTTTAAGCCATAGTCTTCTTCAAACATTAAACCTGCATCCATATGAGCATTAATAAAAGTCTCCGTAGTAGATATCACCATTTTTCTGGCACCCTGTCTTAATTCGCGTCAAAAAAATTCACGAGCTCTATTTACTGCTTATATTTATTACGTATAGTTTATTTTAGATGCTCAATCACCATTTAGAAGTCGAACGTTTTATTTTAAAAGACATGAGCAATCAATCTTGATTTCTAACAAAAACACCAAATACTCTTACACACGTCAAGTCTTTAAAATAACCTCCAACCCCTCTGTATCACCATCCATCTACATTAGCTTTTAATGACTTTTTAATTGTAAATATCAAACATTAGCCTATCCTAGTTCTAAAACGATATAAGATACATAAGATACATACCTGCTTTCATTCCATTTGAATCACATTATCATCGCATGGTGTTCTCCTGGAATTGGCCACCTGAATGTTGATTCTACCAATAGAAACTCCCAACCAAATGAACTTGGCATCGGACCAAAATAGCAGGTGAAAATAAACAAAAATCTTGCTGTCTTCTCGGTTTTTGTAGGTATTTAGATAGCTGTGTGTGTCGTTTCGTATCTATCGAAATCGTAATTTGTGCATGTGTACACGAAATAACAACTGACACACCATCGAATAAATTGAACAGTTTGAGCAGTGGTAAGTGTACCTCAACCTCGCACTCCTTTTAATGAAGTGTAACTAAATATTTGCTCGAGCATAATATTTACACGACTTAAACATCTTCTTCCACCTTCGGTCCAATTTTGTAGCCTTAACCTGTCTGTCTACCCGATTGTCCGCCCGCCACCGTCTAAATATTTACATATTCAATTGGCGAGAATTATCTGGGAAATCCAACAACCAGACAATCGGAGAATCCTAGAATCGAGATCGAAATCGCCATCAACATCGAAATCGAAATCGAAGCGATATCGATAGCGAACAATGGAAATTTTTAGCGAATTGGATTGGGAGTATTCGTATCTTCTACCTTTCTCCGTGGAAATCGAAGGAAACGTTTGTGCTCAGATTTGTTTTCCATTGGAATTTTTTTAACATTTTTTTTTCTACTGAGAACTGAAACAACATTTAGCCGATCTGATTCGAGTGTTTATTGTTGTTTGGGCTTTGCAAATATTTAGGAAGAAAATACGGCCAAGCAAAATAGATTAAAAAAGACGAGAAACAAAACAATAAAAAACATTTCACCGGGGGGTGTAGCGTGTGGCAATAAAAACCATGACAAGGGGCATTCAGACTATAAGGAAACTCGTTTATCCTCAGGATGTTTGTATATACATAAATAACTGCTTAAGATACATACATTTTTTTTTCTCACTGGAACTGAAAGCACTCAGTGCTGAACGATTTCTCCGTCTCAAAAAAGCCTAATAATTCTTCAGATTGACTAATTAACGTCAGCACTAATTGATTGCGCAGAGACAGTGAAGTCGGTTAGAAAAGGAAGAGATGACGTTAGTTAGTTAAACACGATGCTATTCTTTAATAAATTCAACAACTTTCCATCACCTGCTTGATTCAGTTTATAAATATTTAACCAATCTCAGAAGTGAACTGCTGTACTTCTGATTTATAACAAAGGGCGGAAAAGCTGTTTATAAAAACTAAATACAACGATAGAATCACAGTGGAGTTAAGCGTAGTTTCCGGGGTCCCTTTTGTTGTCCCTCTGGGTTGGACTCGAACAATTTCTTTCCGGAACGCTGGCGTCCATGCGCTGAGGTGACCTAGATATCTAAACCGGCTTTTCAGAGCTTTTCTGACAATGTTGCACGCACGAATCGTCTGATCTAAAGGTCTAAGCGAGATCTCTACCTACCTTGATTGATCAGCGTACATTCTCCATTGGCATCCTACACGGGCGAATATGGCAGGAATGCCCAACTAGACATTTCTCTGTTTAAATACTGTCGGCGTTAAAATCAATGGTGGTGTGTATCGATCTGTGAATATGTGGTCGATGGTGGTCTTTGCTGGCTTGAATCCACACTGATATGGGCCAATCAAATTGCTGACGAACGGCTTTAAGCGTTCACACAATATGGCAGATAAGATCTTGTATGTGATGTTAAGAAAACTTATGCCTCGGTTGTCAGGCCGTCTGCTCCATTAGCTTTGTTGAACTTAAGCTTAGATATTGCTATATTCACTTTATTCAGGTCGGGTGGAGGGAATTTTTGGTCTACATCTCCCAGGGTGGTATTTGGTTGATCACAGTTGTTTTACAGTCTCCAGGAATGCTCTTTCCAAATCATCAGCATTGACTGCGACTCTACTGCGATGTTCTCTTGTTCATCTCTACAGGTCTCGGTCAGCGGCAAGTTTTTCTTACCTTTTGGTAAAACTTCCGAATCTCATTTCTGGAGTAACATCTCTAAATTTCATCGACCGAGCGCTTCTCATTCTCCTGAGGAGCCGGTATTTGTCTCTTCACTTCTGCTTATAGAGTTCGTAAGCAGCTCTAGTCCTTCTAGGCAGGGCCGCTTTGTATGCATCTTGCCTAGCTGTATGCGTTTGCCATCAAACTAGGGCTTTCGTTTTTGTGGTCGAGTGAAACTCATCACACCAGAAGCAGCATCTCTGATGAATTTTTGCCAGTGTTACCACTGGTCTTTGAGACTTGAGGCTGGCGGAAGGGGGCCTCTTGAGGTAGTGGTCCGAGTCGATGTTGGCACCTCGGGACTTTTGGATATACACAAAACTAAAGGAGGGTTGTCAATCTGGTTGACGGTTGATTGGTTAGGAGTGATCAAAATCCCCTTTTGAATATCGACAATGCTGTGCGTAGCCGTAAGGCCCATTATCCCGAATCCGTTATCGGAGGTGGTGTCGTGGAGGCTATAGTTTCCGAAAGTACTACCAAAGATGCCTTCTCTTGTTTCTTTTGCATTAAAATCGCCGAGGACAATTTTAATGTCATAGCTAGAGCTTTGTCCATTGGTCTTGTTCAAAAGCTATCTATCTCCTTTGTTGGGCGTTTGCGCGAATATAAAGCTAATGTTGGCATATATAGCCTTGATGTAGATTGTTGCGAACTGCTTGTTCACATGCCGGAAACTCAAGACTTCTCGCCTTAGTCTGACGTATCCGCGGCTTGTTGCTGCTTTGTAACTTTCATTTGTTTTGCGGCATAGCCCCCAACCTGGAGGGGTAGCTCAATTATAGATATCCCTAGGATATGAGGTCGGTAAGATCATAGCCAGTAACCCGGTCTCAAACGTCATTATCTCTCTTCTAAGATCCTGCCTTAATGTCGGAAGTCCTTATCGGCCTGAGTTGCAGATAGGTCGGAGTAGCCCGAATAAGTTCTCATTTGGTTAATTCCGGGATTTTACTTCACCGTTGGTTGCATCTGGGTAGTTCATACTCTGTCCCGTTAATAGTGTTGTTATTTTTGTCTGCTGGTAAGCACTCGCATTTATAAGTTTAACAAGTCGAGTGGATGGATCAGTAACCGACGGTTAGAACTTGGAAGTAAAATAAGCATAATTGATGTTTAGAAACAGTTGCAACTCTGGGTATTGGCAGGCTTACACCCCTCATCGCTTACCCTACTCTTAAAATATCCAACAAATTACAAAGCAGCGTTTATTCTCAATCGTCATCCCGCATAGTCGAATGAGCTTGGCAAGATATTGTTCTGTTCGTCTGTTCGTTTGTTCTAGATGGTCTCTGTCGGTACTGTTTGTATATTAATGTGGCATTTAGACCGTTGAATAAATACTGTGTATCGATTTACAATTCCCAGGTCTTTTCTATCATTTGCCATAGAATGAATATTCGGTCGATGCTAAACTTTCCTAATGTACAGCCACACAGACAGGGGATGGTCAGGCTGTTAACAAAGAGTTATTGGCGTTCACATAATACGGCAATCTCCCTTCTTAAGTTCAAACAAACAGTGCTGAGGTATGACCCTCTAGTCGACCCATCTGCTTCTGTTACAGCTCAATAGTAGGCCATCGGGTCCAGCAGATTTGTTTGAAATGCTTAGCTTAGAAATGGCTGCTATGACTTCATCTTGGGCGGGAGCATTTTTTGTCTGTGTCCGGCCTTTGAATGGTTTATGCTGCCTGTCGGTGAGTTGTTGATCGTTATCACCGTACAATAGCCTGCAAAAATAATTTTTCCTGATCCTCAGCAAAGAGTGTGGTTCCTTATCTATTTTTGCAGAATTCTTTTCGGGTCTAACAGCTTGCCATATTCGGTTTTTTTTTTTGATAAAACTTCCGAACTTCGTGGTTCTAGTAGCATTTTTCTAAGACCTCGATTGAGGGCTTCTGGTGCTCTTTATTGTTTCCCTTGCAGCTTAGGTTCGCCTCTCCTTTTCTACTCGGAGAGCTCGCAAGTTTCGCGCGTGTTTTTTTGCAGGGTGGCTCAGAATTCCTGTTGTTTTCTTAGATTTGAGTGAGCAGTGATGGTTTTTGGCGGCATTGCTACCGATTTTCTGCCTTTGACCTCTTCAAAATGGTTCGCTGGTTTTGGGGCCTCGTATATTCATATTCGTATCTTGGCAACAGAAATATGAAGGTTCGATTTGGTGTGGGAACACTATCCTGCTTATAGTTTCGTTAAGTGCCGCAGCAAAATTAGAAAGCCTGAGATCGTTTCCGATAGTGATATTGTGGAGAGTGTACTTGCCGACTTACAAAGTTTGCCATTTAAACCGCCAAAGGCAAATTTTTAAGTGTTATTTAGGGTATTGTTCGTAAGTTATCTCGAGAAGAATTAGTCTTTGATAAGATCCTTCTTATTCCTCTTTCATAACAACATTTTGTCTCATAGAAATGCGGCGCTTAACTGGTCGAGTCAATAAATCCGCAAATAGAGATCCTCTTGTTAAATCTTATCTCTATCTTTAGCCCCTTGACACCCAGCTTTTAGATAAATTATCCTATGACCACTTTTTAAGTATGGTTACACGCTGCTATTGCTTTCCTATTTTTGCGTTCCACCCGTGTGGATGATTTTCGTCATCTTCTTTAGGGACCGGACAGCTTAGGTTTAGGGTAAACGGCAGACGGGTTAGACTGCATATTTGACCTTCTCACTGATTAAGATTGACTCAATTGAACATTGGGTCACTGGTTATCCACTTTACTCCACACTCTGTCTTTGTTTCCAACCACTTCTTTCCTAGTAAAGTTTAGTATCAACTTGAAGGCTTTTTCTAAAACTTTCTGGTTAACAACATCAAAAAGATCTAAACCGAAGATGGCTATGTCTAGTTTGAGTTCCACCCTTAATTTTGCAACATGTTTTGATGCTTGTAGTAGAGAACTTTCTTATAATTAAAAAAAGAACGTTTAAGTTCGTTTAAGATGAAGTGGCAGAATATTGCCACATTTAGGGGTATGCAGCCATGTTGAAGTTCAAGAAAGCTTAACCCGCATCCAAAGCACAACTAACTGAAGCCAAGTTAAATGTAAGGGCTTGCTGATTGAACCGAAATCAATCCGCCTGACCTGTTGCGCTTTAGAAATAAATCTACAAACACAATCTCAATAAAAGAACCCTCCGTACAAAACTCTATTTTTTTATGAAAAATAAATGTTTCTCATCCTTTACATTAGCCATTCTACGAGTACAAGACGAATTCGTTCATTATTATTTTTCGTAGCTGGTTCATCACTTTCTTATACCTTCAATCTACCATTTTACTCTATGTATTGAATGCTTCAGGTGCGAATTTTATTGGATGTCGCATCCAAACAGATGTAGATACTACTATGCTCGTCTGTATGGTATTTCGTACTTTGTCCTTCCCCTTCCCCGAGCCTAGCGCCCTTGAAGCGTATTCTTACAACTGTAACTATAACTTGATGAAAATGTACCCACCCACGTTCATGGTAAAAGATTCTATTTGAATGAGTTTCACGTATTCCTGTCATCTACATTTTGTTACCAGCAGCAGATACAAAAATATGTTTGTCCGGGTGTACATCAATTGCGATCAATATTTTATGACATGGAAACAGGGACGCGACCTAAGCATGTTTTATTACTCGGCCACATCCTCAGGGGTGTTGATTGAATGATATCTTAGAAGAATGACTCCATATGGTATCTGAACCATTGTGTTCGGTGTATTCGTATCTTTCATACCGGTTTCCAAAGAGACCGATAATAGAATGCGTGAAAGGATTATTGTGTGGAGGTTCCTTTCGGTTTTTCTTCTTTTTTTTTTTTTTCTATCAAAAGATACATTCTCCTTTCAGTGAATTGTTTTCGAAGAGACTGAGATGAAAGAAAAAACCAATTTCGCTGATTGAAAACGACATTCGAATGTATTCTCTGTGGTGGTCTGCACATGACTTGAAAGAAAATCAATTTAAATAATTTACAACAGTCTTAAGAAACGTCTATCTGTTGGGATAGAGATAGCTAAAGATACTCGTATGCAAGTGCATTGGATAGTAGGTTTTATTTTTCTTTTTAGAAAGACACCAACTTTCGCTATTGATCAGCATATTTAATGAGCTCTGTAGAAAATACAGGCGACGAGGGCGATATTTATCTCAACTATCTGGGATATCCACTATACATAACATAAAGGAAGATAAACGTGTTTTTCGATTTTTCTGAAAAACGAGGAAACTTTGAAGTCGACCTTGGAAAGTTCTAATAGTGTTTTAAGTGGTTCTTTAATGGAAATCAGAAGGAGAAGCAGAGTACTTTACGAAGACATAAAAGAATCTTTTTCGAGTGTTTTTGTTTTAAGAATGCGAGGAGAATCTTTTTATTTGCAGGAATAAGATCCGAAGAGCTTCGGGACGTTTTTGTCTTTCAGATTTAACAGGGGTGCTTCTTGGAGGTTCTTGTCTCATCAAGATAATTAATAAAGTGATACAGAATCTTATATCTGAAGGACTCTATGCGACAATGCAGTTCGTTTTTCGTTGTACTGCTGAAACAAAATTATTTCTTCAAAACGTCTTTAGTGGCTGCTGGTAGTTATCTTACAGATAAGGAGATCTTAGGCTTCTTTCTTTCTTCTAGACTTCGTGATTTGCGCGTGAATGAAATCAGAACTTTGATATCTATACGCTTACATGTCCTGGCCCTTTCATCAGACCGATATCGCTGTACATCTTGTAGAATTCGCAAGCAAGTTTCCTTCTCTAGACCAGTAAACACAAGCTAGACTAAGCATCACTCGAGACAACCAGAACATCGTCATTGACCTTCGCCAATGTTCATGCTTCTGCACTATAAAGTGAGACTAGAATAATGGTCTTGAACAGATTCTCCCTAGTGTTTTTTGAGAAGGCCTTATATCTTACATCATTAGGCCAAATGAATAGCGATAGGCAGGTTTTACTCTCGTTGCTTTCTTAAAAATTGTCATTATCAGACTTAATATCGGAGACTAATGACCGTCAAATTCTAATTTTATAGCTTTTCTTATGTAACTCGAAGCATACCGGCCGAAATATTGGTTTTTTTAGAAATCGGAAAAAGTAATTCAAATAATTTAAATCAGGCTTAAGTTGCCGTATGTGGCCTTGGTGGGAATTGTTATAATGAGTTTTCGTCAGATAGTAAATTCACATCTAAATAAGCGTCTTTCTTCTTTGTAAAAGTTGGCGTAGAAGAAGTTCTAGCTTCTCAACCACTTTTTGCCAAGTCTGGATTATAGTAGTCCGGTGCTAGTAGTCTGCTTAGGCCATGAGAGCCACGGTTGAGAAGGGTTTCGACACAACCCTTTATTTCAGGGCTTCGAATACATCAAAGTAGCTTAAAAGCGCGTTATGCACCAAGTAGCTCAAACTGATTAGAAACCTGAAGCTGCTGCCGTTTCAACGAAGGAGAAATCTTAAGTACAAACAAGCAACCGCCACCTCTACTACACTCTCCCTGACCCTAACACCAGTCAGGTTTTGAGCTCCCAGGCTTCACCACGTAGAGGTACAAGTAAGAATTTGATGATACGCTTGTGTCTTCGTAAAACGCTGGATAAGCATTAAAAATCGGGGACTTAACGTGGACCGGGACATTTCTCAGAATCTCTGTAAAATTGGCGTATTGTTGGTTTATTTGGTTTCCTATCGATACCGAGTGCAAATACGAACGGTTATCAAATTTTCATCTGATGCATGCAACACTGTGGTATATACTCGTATAGTATTGAATCAAATTGTCAAAATATCACAGTAGACAGACCTTAAACTTGTAAAAAAAACAAAGTCACGTCTCAGGAAAAGGTGGTCGGTTTCTATCTGCGGTAGTACGAATATTTGGTAGATTGTTGACTTATCGGGCATAAGCTCTCATTAATAAGGGCCAATCAGATAGCTCGCAAATGGCTTCAAGCATTCAGACAATATGGCAGGCAAGATATTGCACGCAATGGCGAGAAGACTGCCTGATTAATTGCAGTTAATGAATTTAAGGACTCCTTAAGCTTCTTTGTGGATCGGGCAAACGGTGATGGGATTCTATTCATCGCCCAACCCCCGGCCAGATTTAAAAATAAGTAAGTGTATGCTTGTACCAAATTATCTCCTGCTGTCCTTAATACCGCGGCAGGTACGCTATCCGATTCTGTAGTATTTTTGGCTTAAAGCTCGCCGATAATTTTGTGTTCCTTTGGGGAGGCCTATTTAATTTTTCCTTTGACGATTTGATGCAACTGTTTCCGTTCGACGCCAAATATTTTCAGACTAATAGTGTATATCCCTCTTTATGGCGCCTGAATTGTCGGCAGATATATGTACCTTGCAAGGCAGTGACTGAAGTTGGTGCACCTGAATTGTCTGGCATCTGTAATATCACAAGAATCGCCTATCCAAATAGGCGTTTCTTTTGTTTTATGTAGTGGTCACCCATTCACCCCTCTTTTATACGACCTAGCCTACGGGTTTTTCTACATAGCTGTTTACAGTATCTAGTTCGTCGTACTTCTTTCTTTTAAGGTCAGTCATTTCTAATGGAAAATTTGAGTGCTGCGACTGTTACCTGCGCTTAAAAAATGAATAGGTCATCAAGTGTGGTCGTACAATACCAATACTTGAAAGCTTTCAGAAATAAAATGACTATAATTGATGTGTAGTAACTATCACGGCACAAGGCACTGCCAGTCCAATTTGAAGTCACTCGAAGCCCAATATAATCGTACAAAGTCCAGCCAGCAACATAGGTGTTCGTCAATGTTTCTAGAATCGTTCCCATTGCTGCAATTGTTATGCTGCTCGTCGAAGACACATTCTTGTTCTCCTATTCATTAGCCATGATCTGTTCTAAAGCGGAGACAGCAGGAGTTTTAATAGACGTTTGGTTCGCCAGATATGGGCTTTTAGTCAATACGAGTACAATCGTTTTCTTTACAAAAAAAAAGGGAGCAGGGTTGACTCATTTAGTGCAAGAAGGTGTGAGCATTAGTTTCTTTGAACTTGTGAGAACTTTATGTGAATGTCAAAGACAGTTGCCTGGATATACAATGATATGAAGTTTTTAATGAGCATCAAAGGCGTAGACTTTGCAGCTCAGTAAATTACCTAGCATCTGATTGCCACGGAAGAAGTAACAAATAGGTGAAGGACGTAAAGTATCTGCATCAGAGACATCAACCAAACTGCGCTTTAATTTCCACACTTACTTACTTTGGTGGCGCTACAGTTCAATGCCAACCTGGCCCTCAACTAATATAACAAGCATCTCCAGTTTGCCTGATCTTTACTTAACTGCCTCCAGTTGGCAGTCTAAGTCGGATGAGGTCTTGCCATTAAAGGCGAGATATTTTTCTATTGCCTTGTCCCTCCCAGTTAGATTTGAACACTTTGCGGGCCGGACCATTGGTTTACAATTACCCTACATGTCTCAGCCATCTTAGATGACTGACGGGCCATTTTCTGAGTAGGTCGATGTCCCGGTACAGATTGTCTTTGAATCTTTTCCTCCCAAGCCTGTCAACGCAAACGGGACCGACAATTTTTCTCCCGAAACCACTAAGTACATTTCCATCCGCTTTCGCTTATTACTCAATTGTCTTCTTAGCCTAAAGAAACAGCGATTGGCAAAAGTATTTCTTTGTTTTATTTCTATCAAGGTGTGACATTCCAGTGTGACATTCTATGCAATTCGTCGAATGTACCTCTTTACCTATTTTGGGTGCTTCCGTTTCAAAACTCGGTAAAGCTAGCCCTAAGCGACGAACATGCTCGCCGAATTTGCTCGTTTGCGTTATTCCCTACACGACGAGCACATTTGGCGAGCATTCATAAATAATTCAATAAATTCTTCTACAAAATCTTGACTGACTTTACCATCGTCTTTCATCCGCGATATGAACTCGGCGGCGTTCACAGCAAAAATGAGGTTTGCTCGCGAACATGGGCCTACACGGCGAACATCGAAGCCAACGAACACGAACAAATTGAAATTTTTCGCCAACAGCGAGCGGCTCGCGAACCAGCCCCTACACGAGAAAAACATAGCGAGCACGAGCAGGTTCGGCGAGCATGTTCGTCTTTAGGGCTAGCTTAAAGAACCATTGGCACGCATTCTCACAATTATGTCCATATCATGGGCGTACGTTAGTACTTTCACAGGCTTTTGAAAGATTGTGCTTCCAGGTTTTCCTTGTGAGTTTCACATAATTCTTTTAAGTTAATGTTAAAGAGCGTCACCTTACCTTAAACGTTTTTTGACATCAAGATTCTTGGTTTTAGCATTTACCTTCTAAATTCTCATTCTGCACAGACGAACGACCCTATATATCTCATCTCTATAAATGCTGTTATATGCAGCCTTATAATCGATAAGAGATGGTAGTTATCGATTTCGACTTCTTGAGTTTATTCCGAGCTCTCGTGGAGTGAGAATATTTGGTCAATTTTGAAATTTATTGGTCTAAAATCGCGCTGATAGGCGACGATTTAGACGTGCCCATAATATGGCATCTATGTATGTTGTATGTAATGTTAGGGAGACCTATACCTTTATAGTTGACGAAGTTGAGGCAGTCTCCTTTTATGTGAATCGGGCTAACAGTACTGAGATTTTATTCATCAGGGATACAGTCTTCTGACCATAT
The DNA here is from genome assembly GCA_928272305.1 of Volucella inflata. Lineage (NCBI taxonomy): Eukaryota > Metazoa > Arthropoda > Insecta > Diptera > Syrphidae > Volucella > Volucella inflata. The sequence goes on from OV743720.1 coordinate 96,627,232, forward strand.
TCGAGAAATGAGTTTATGTTTGCTCCCCACAAAGTCATTTTCACGAGCTTTGAATTCCTCGGCCGGTTAACTGTCAGATGCTTTGTCTGATTTCAGATTGAATATTGCTATTTTTACTTGGTTTTCGCCAGGTAGAGAGAAGTTTTGGTTATCATCGTTTAGGCTAAATGGTCCATTCCGCCTGACAACAGATACAGTCTTCATATTTTCAGCACCGACTGTGACCAGACTACAAGGTTTTCTTCTACTGGCGTATCTACTGGCTTATGTATGGGTCTTCTTGCCACTTTCTTTTAAATTCTTGGTAAAACTACCGAACGTTATTTTTGGAGTACAGACTCTTAAATCTTGTATCGGGCGCTTTTCCTGCTTTTTTTTTTCTTCTGGAGAGGTAAATGTATTCTTCCCGTCTCTTCTGATGAGCGGCACTCATCATTTGCTGTAGCACAGCCTTGTTTAGCCGTATGTTTAGTGTTGTCTTTATCAAAACAGGGATTTCTTGGTGATGGTCGGGTAAAATCTGGCGCATCACTTACAGTTTGTCTGGTGGTACATTGGGAGCGTTGCCACCGGCCTTGGGTACTAAATGCTGGCGGCATAGAATTTTTTTTGAGAAGTTTCGCGATACGCATTCGCCTAAAATTCTGAGATGCGGCTTTTCTTCGTTATATTTTTTCACAGAAGTGTTCTTCTTTGTGGTGGTGGCGATGGTGCGATGGTTAGCTCATTTGACTATCTATCTATATATGATCAATAAAATAGATTCCCATTTCGTGATCCGGAAACCGACATGTCCTATACATACATTTGTATAGAGATGAAGCAACAGTGTGCTTGCCATAGGGATATTTCAACCCGCTGCAAGGTCAATAAGCCTAAATCCAATTTCAGACGTGTTCTCCACTATTTGGAATTCAATAAGTTTTACCTGAGTCGCACGTCATAATGAAATCGAAGGAAATGAAATCCTCGATGAGCTTCGTGTTGAACCTACGTTGAGACTGAGTCTCTCAGGGCTTCGTTGACAACTGGTGTTGAATAATTCATAGTTAACAAATGTTATTGGGGGGGTAAGCCGACATTTTTGGCGAACAGAACTACCGAATGTAAACAACGAATCGCGCGTTCTTATGACAGAGGTGTCACTTCATGCCTCATGGTTAAAATAGAGGCCATTTTGCATTTTCTCTTCGTCAACTACGAGAGTCGTTCATTTTCGGCGTTAAGTCCACCGGCGTTTCATCGACAACTGGGTTTCTTTGGATCACAACTGTAGGTGGCACAATCTTCCAGGTTAAAAGCACGAATAGTCTCATACAACATCGACGGCTTTTCTGCTGGATGATGTCGAGGTGAAGTAAATATGTGCCAAAATCCCAGAGATTAATGCGATGCGATGAAGGTATTTGAATCTAAGGCCGCCATTAGGGCATTTATGCCAAATAAAATTTGCAAAGTGGTACAATTTGTAATATTTATTTCTAAAGTTCTGGATTAATTTTTCTCCTTTCGTGCACTCAAGGCAAAGCTTGTTGTAAAAGGAGCGTAGATTTATATGTTTTTTAAAAAATCTCAATGTCCTTCAGCTCGACTTCTGATATTTTAATATTCTTTTTAAAAGTCGCTTGGCCATATTTAGTAAATTTCGTTGTAGTACGAGTATGTGTACACGGTCTTCAAACTCCAAAAGCACCGCTTTAAAGTAAACTCACGTGGGAGTCTACAAACAGTTTTCAAGCAAAGAAAATTCTTTAATTCTACATTAGGCATTCAGATGAATCCTCGAAAATTCAAATTGAATTTGTCGAAGCTCATTATTTTTTTATGTCTCTCCTCTCTACTCAGTCCTCAAATGAAATGTTCTGTTCCTTAGGTAATCAGAAAAACATTTTCACGGAAATCATATAATTTTTACGGTCGTGCTGTAACTTTTCGTGTTTTTTTTTGTGACGCTGTCGGCCTTTGAAAAGTTCTTATTTTCTTATAACACACACACACACACACACACACAACACACTCATTTAAAATTCCAAATGACGAATGTCCTTCAAAAAGTATTTATTTATTCATTGGCAGTGCTAATTTGAAAATTGGTCCCATTTGCGCTCACCGAATTCAAACCATTTCCCCCTCAACCTCAAAAGTTATAACGATCCATGTGATGGTAATTATCTTGATGTCCTCGTCGTCGTGTTGTTGTTGCTGATGTTGTTGTTCATCGTTGGCGTCAAGAGACAAAATTTGTAGCTCTCATAATATGGTATAGGTAGTCCACTACTCATGTATGGGGCTATGGGACTATGGATCCTTAGAAATGACCACAATTTCATTAAGACCAAACAGATGGACAATGCATCAGAAGTATAGCGTCGACATACTCTTATTAGTGACATTGACAGGGTGTAAGGATCAGAGATCCATCCTAATCAAATTGATTTCCATTTGCACCACACTCTTGCACTGTCAAGTGGTAATTTCATAAAAATCATGACAGAATTCTCTCGATTAAACTACGAGCACATACAAAGTCTGCATCAATTTGATTTCATTTGACTTTCAAATGTTCATCCTCATTTGGTCCTACGGGTCGGGTACTGTGGTCGTCTGATGGCTCACTGAATTCAACATGCTGCATCCTGTAAGCCCTTCAAACTTTCTATCTCGAATGTGCAATCGAATGGGTATGTCCTTGCATATGAACAAGATACTCGTATGTACAAACACAGATGCTCATACAGATACTTGAGCTATGTAGTAGACGTAGTCAGAATCGTATTCGTATAATACTTGTGCTCTCATGTTTCGTGTTTGTCCTTTTGAATGTCCTACATTCACAGTGAAATTGGCTAAAAAGGATATGCTTTGTGCCATTTCGATGCCAGAGCACAGTAGTAGGAAGCCCATCAAAATGCTGTTTGTGTGATTGTGTTTGAAGTAGTAATAACCTGGACAGCGATTCGAATAGTAGACAGTGTTGCCATTCCACAGTCAAAGTGTCATAGTGAGAATAGATAGAAACTGCTCAAGATTTATTAGATTTTTTTCGAATCATCTCGTAAGAAATACAGCTTATGAAAACCACACCAAATGGCCAGTACAAAGGCTATTGCTGAGACATCTCCCACCGTGTTCTCTGGACATAATGTGGAAACTCAGTTTACTAATAAAGCTATTTGCACATCACTGAGGATAATTCATCAGTTCAAATCCCAAAATTCTTCCATAAGAACTTGATTGTCGCTCTGTTGATCCGATTTAAGTAACAGAACAGTGTATAATCTGCTTACTGAAACACTACGTCTTTTGTTAAGGTGATTAGTTCTTCTCTAGTGACATCGCATACTATGATACTTCCTGTGCCAATGTTTATGACATCATAGGGCACTTCTTCTGTCATTGGTGATGGCAATGTCCATGTAATGTAATGTCCTTCTCAGACCTCTTCAATCAGACCGGAATCAGTCAGAAAACTTGTTGGTGGAAGTTGTCTGTCTCATGCTTAAACCTCACTTCACAACCTAAGAAGCTGCAAGTGAGTGGTTATCGTTATCGGTTGGGGATATCACCCTCTTATGGGAATTTTCACTGCTAGCCTAGCACTGGGATTCAAAGTTAACCTCAAGGTGCTTTTGAAAACGCAGCTTTTGATGACATGTGTTCCTCGGCTAGACAACACGGCATAGACGAGTCATTACTGTGTTGACTACGTCCAATATGTAATGGTGAGGGGCTTCTCTGTCTTCACTGCTAGGTTCCAAGTTTTGGGACTCACTTCTTAATGTTCTCAATAGTTCTGACATGTATGCTGGGGCATATACCGACGATCTAGGTATTCTCCTGAGAAGGAGGAAACATTATACAAAGGAAAAGGCAGCAACTTCCGTTCAATCAAGCTGATGTCACACATCATGGAAATCGTCGAAAGAGTCTTAAACGAACGTCTTCGGCAAATACAATAATAAACCTCTATAATAACCAGTGTGGATTTGTTAATGGAGGATCGACGGTGGACGCTATCCTAAGCCTACGAATAATAATGGAAAAGCACCGAGACTCGTCTAAGGACTTACACATGGTATTTATAGAGCTCGAGAAAGCATTCGATCGAGTTCCTAGGGATCTCATATGGGCCGCGCTGAGGTCTCAAAAGGTACTGGAAACGTATGTACATGACATGTACGGAAACGTGAAAACTGCGGTTAAAAGCTCTGCTGGACTAAAGAGAAAATCTCCAGTTTATGTCGGAGTGCACCAAGGAAGCGTCCTTAGCCCTTTCCTCTTCAACGTAGTATTCGACTATCTTTTAAAAGAGTGCATGCGCGAAGCAAATGTAACGCCAATTCTCTTCGCTGACGACGATGTTATACTAAGCGATAACGCCGAAGATTTGCAGAATGCCTTAGATTCATGGAGAAATGCGCTAGAGAGAAACGGGTTTAAAATAAGTCGTTCAAAGACGGAGAATTTGACGTGCCCATTTGCGCATTCGTTGCGACCTGTTCCGGATATAATGTTAGACGGAATAGTTCTTCCGAAAAGCACTATCTTTAAGTACTTAGGATCAATCGTTAACATGGAAGCGAAATGTGACGAGGACGTAGACCACAGAGTGAGTGTGGGATGGATGAAATGGCGGGAAAATTCGGGAATCTTTTGCGACCGAAAATTTCCACTTAAATTAAAGGGGAAACTCTACACCACGGTTGTTAGACCAGCTCTTATATACGGTTCACAGTGCTGGACAATGTATAAAGCGTTTAAAAACAAAATGACGGCAGCGGAAAAGAAAATGTTAAGGATGTCTAATATAGTCGTTAGACGCGATTGCATTAGATCTACGCGTATAAGAGGAAGTCTAAATATAAAGAATTTGGTAACCGAACAGCTTGAGGCAAATGGAGTAAGCTGGTTTTGCCACGTTCAAAGAAGATCTGCGGAAAATCCGGTTAAAAAGGCACTATCAACTACGGTCACTCCAACTGTATGAAAACTAGGTCGGAAAAAGAATTCTTCGATTTCTCAGATGGCAAATGTGCAACAACAACAACGCCTGGGGCTAGCCACTGAAGCGATCCAGGATCGAACAGTATGTAGACGCGTTCTGCGGTCTGCGACATTAGCCAACCCCACAAGGGGAGCAGCAGTGATGCAGTAAAAATGGGAAACTCCTGATGCATAAATTCGAATAACGAGGAAAGTGTTAATAAATGGATAACAAGAAGAGGGAACCGCCTAGTACCCTAGTATTTGGGTATCATCCTAAATAAACATAGACTAAACATATCACGACGAAAAGTTCTAAGGGACTGCCGGGAAAATTGTGTAGGGGAGTTTTCGGCAAGACACAGGTCTTGTCACCGGGAGGTATGTCTGGATCTATACGTTTATGATAATTATATCATGCGTGTCGACTGTCTGGTGAAAGAAGCTTTTACGAAAATACGAGTGCATCCTCGCCGAGGAACGTCCTGTCTTCGCTGCGTGGGGGCTTTCCTAGCACATCTGGCTCTACCCAAGATGAAGTAATGAATCTTCCTTCGCTTGATGTTCATATCATGAGTTGCGCTCGCAAAGAATGGAGTATCTTCGGTTTGAAAGAAGTGGTGTCTGGTAAAGCACGCACCGGAGTTTTGATGACTTTACGCGCTATCAAGAGCATGTCAGCATTCAAAGGCGTATGGGCATGCTGATGAAATGACACAAAAACTCCTGTTGCTCAAAAAAAAAAGAAAAGAAATCGGCTTTCGCTGTGCTCAGAAATAATTTCGGATCTAAGCATGATTGTAGCCCAGTCTTCACAAATGGCTCCAAAATCGATTAAGTTAATGATACTGGTATCTCTCTGAGGAACGACATCGTTAGATTTCAGTCCTTGTTAATAAAAATTTTGTCGGTCTCCCAAGCGGAGATATTTTGATAGTACCGTACTATGAAGAATAAAGCTGCACATAAGGCTTTGCTGGCCACTCTTTTGACTTCTAAGCTAGTTTGATTACGCATGACATCACTGAATGTAGTGGAAGGACTGAGACTTGTTTTGGTCCCAGAACACAATGTGATCACGAAAAATGCATTGCACGTCTCCGAACATGCATTAGGACTGCATGTGTCACCGTTTAGATCTTCCTGTGGTTGCCGCCAGACATCGTGTTACTGGTACCAGTATTTCGTGAAGCAGCGTAAGTGTGTAAGCGTCATGAGTCATACAAAATCGTGCGGCGATCTTAGAGTGATGACGACACCGCGCAAAGCAAAGACTTATGTAAGAGAATGCTGCAATCTTCACTTCCGCCATGGTGTTGTTCGAGTTCTCCGATTCTGAAAATATATTCAAAGGTTCATCGTCATCATCTGATTGTAAAATATGTCTTTTTGATCAGCTGTCGGTTTCCATTCCCGACAGGATGTAAGAGGAGACACTCGGCCTACTTGTCACCTCAGATAGAATGGAGTCATCCTTATGTATTTCGGGGAAAGATATTGACAATACAAGATCTGAGATTAAATTTACAGTATTAGTTAAAGGAGGTGGAGGTTCCTTATTAGCATATTGGAAATCCTTAGGGTAATTGACTTGAAACCGAACCGAATCATGCCTTAAGCCTCGGCTAGATGGTAATGGGATTTATTATTGATCACGATTAACACGCATCTGTAACATCCCCTTAGTTCGTCCAGTTTCATTACGGTTTCGCGGTTTTCCAGTCACGAGTGCTGGGTTCCTGAGCTTGATAATCTCCAGAATCTAAAGTTCTAGGTCTGCCAGGGATATCCTCCTTAGTCCTTAGCCAGAACCACGACCATTGCATCCGATCAAACCTCTCCCAATCCACCTATAAATTTTGTATAAAGATCTAGGGATCGATAAGCTTGACGTGGCCTTGGTACCAGCCAGCTTGTAGCTTGTGATTTAAGGTGGTGCGGGGTTTTCTAGCATGATGGCCAAGAAGCCGTCTGCCAACTTCCAACGTTCAGGTGTTATTGATTCGTTTTTATCGATCATTGCGATCGTTATTACAGATTACACAACAGAGTTGTGACGTTGAAAGTCTCAGAAAGGGTTTTGACGCTTTTGATGTTAGGCCTTTTGGAAACAGGCATGGTTTCCTCCAACGATCTTTGGCGCTTGAAGGAGTCTTTTATCACTTTTTTCTGTTCTTGACCAATCTTATTATTCTGATCCTATAGTTTTGATTTCAGCCTCTAATGTACTCGTAAAGCACCATGGCTGAGTCTCTCATTCCTCTCTTAAGCGCGGAGTTGTCACGGCCTGCCACAAACTTGAGGGTTTGTTTTTTTTTTTTTTTGCGTGGGAAGGTGGAAATCTTGCATAGGCACTAATTGTCCGACGTCTATTAGTAGTGTCAGATTCTTACTGACTAAAACCACCTCCCGGGGAATCTTTTCGTTTATTCCCCCTAGGGACTACCGCTAAGTATTATTTCGCGGGGGACGAATTTGAGATTTTTGCTTCGTCACGGGGTGCTCAGCGAATTCGCGTTCCGTTGCTGTTCTAAATTCCTTAGATCGCACATTAGTTGTACTGCTGCATGGCTCACAGCAGCCCAAAGATCTTCAGATCTCAATATATATTGAACTATGTTTTCCGGTGTTGGCCGTTCACCAAATTCTTCACACAATATAGCTCTTTCGTTTACATACCGCGCATATTCGAAGAAAACGTGCTCCACGTTCTCTACCGCGCTTACGCAGCGAGTACAGGACGGACTCGAATCACGATTGCGTTATAATAGATATTCCCGGAAACAACCGTAACCCGCAAGAACTTTGTAAGATAGTAATTCAGTTCGCCGTGTTTTCGTCTAGCTTCTAAAGCTATGATATCGACTGGTACCAATATCACGTCGTGGGATACCGTTCGAAATGCACTGCCAACTCGCAGTGCACATAATCTGTAGGCAGATTTGAATCCCTTCATGTGTGTTTTTTTATTCGTGACGTCAGACCATATTTGTGCCCCTTACAGCTGTATGGAGGCTACAACTCTCGCAAGCAATAATCGTTTGCCTTGTTTCGGGCCGCCGATATTCGACATAAGTCTCGAAAGAACGCCTATCGCTTTCGCGATTTCTTGCAAGCGTATGCGAGGTGATACTTGAAACTAAGCCGGGCATCAATCATCACTCGCAGGTATTTTATAATTGGGCTGGAAATAATTGTGTGCTCTCCGACTTTTACGCGACCAGTTCGCCGAGTTAAGAGCATTTTTCCTTTCCATCGTCTACCTTCTATGGCCGATTGGGCTTTGTCTATTACGACTTTAAACGCATCGATTGTCGATCGGCCCTTTCTAAAGCCGTACTGACATTCCGCGAGTCCATCATTGGCTTCAATGTTGCATATAATTCGCTCTAATATTTTGCCCATTGAGTCGAGCATACAGAGCGGCCGATAAGATGAGGGCTGCCCCGGTGGTTTATTTCCGTTGGTGTTTCCATTGTTCCGGAAATATTCTCTCGCTTAAGCATGCATTATACATGTTAACGAAAACGTCTAGGCGGGCCTTCATCGCTATTTTTAAAGCCCTATTTGGTATGCCGTCTGGACCGGGGGCTTTCCGATCTTCTACACTCTCGATTGCAGCGGTGAGTTCATCGGTTGTTAAGGCAGGAATGTGTTCACGTAGTTCTCCGATCTCGCTTAGTGGAACTCCGTTATGTTGACAGGGGAACAGAGTTTCTACGATTCTGTTGAGAAATAGTGGGCAAGTTGGTGCCGATCTCTGAGGCGTTTTGAGCCTCGCGGTTATGATTTTGTACGCTTTACCCCATACATTTTGGTTCAATTGCGTACAAAGATCCTTGAAGCACTGTCTTTTGCTAGACTTAATAGCGGATTTGAGTGCGGCGCGGGACAGCGCAGTAGAGGAAGGCCAGGACTCAGGTGGCGCACGCAAGTGGAAGAGGACCTCAGCCAACTTAGCGTGCGAATCTGGAGAGAGCTAGCCAGGGATCGAGCTGGCTGGAGAAGCTTGTTGACTGAGGCCCAGGTCCACCCAGGACTGTAGCGCCACCTAAAGTAAGTAAGAGTGCGGCGCATGCTTCTTTATACGCTGTCCTCAATATCAAATCTCTATCCGTATCGCGTCTAGACCGTTGGTATTTTCTTCGGGCCTTAAGACAGGCTGATCGAAGTTCCTTAATGTCATCGTAATATCAACAACCGAGCCTGTACCCGCTCTACTAAACGTGTTCGCATTTTCCATATTAGCTACGATGACGTCCAAACTAGAGAGCGCTTCGAGTAGAATGGTTTCCCTTTTATTCGTTAGCATGCTTTCCCATTCTACTGCCCATGCGTTACAACTTAAGGGTTTGGATTTTGGTCATTGCGTGTGGGTTAGGTTCATTGCGATTATTTCTGAAGGATCAATTGTTATCAATGATGTTTCAAAAATTGCAAAGACTGTTCTATGTCATTAAGCGAAGGCGAACAGGTTCAAGGGTCCGTCGTAATGGTGCATTTGCAGCCGAATAGTTTCTCCATCTCAGTGAATGCATGCTATTGCAATTGCTGAAGTATGGCAATGCTTGTAGCAGCCAGAACCTGGCAGTGATTTTCCATACTTCAAATGGGCAAGCTCTTATATGTGCTGGTGTTGCTGTGTTACTGGTGGTTTATTGATTTTCGGTTGAGCTCTGGATGTGTGTTTCTTTTCTTTGTCACTTTTGATGAGTCCTGATATCCTATCGTCACCATCGTCATCGTCATCGTTCTTGCTCGCCCACATTGCGGAAGATTTTGAGTTTTTTTTTGTCTTGCTCATATGGGGTATAGGCAAAGTTCAAGTTACCCAGGCACCTATACTCGTACATACATACATATGTATGAAATCTAATACTCGTAGAAGTATTCAAATGTAGGTATACATATTTGAGGGGTTGATAGAGGCAGTTGTGTGGATGAAATCCTTGTAATCAATGACTTCCAATAATTCGTGATTTATGCAAAAGGGATGCGTCAACTGTTCGTTCTATTTCTGACTCCGATAAGGACTTTAGCCTCTTGTCAGCGTTGTGTGAAGGCGGAGTTGGAGGTTGATGGTGAGTTAATAATATTGTATTTCGATTTCGATTTCGAAAAATCCCTCCAGTGCTATGGGGAGACAAGATTCTCAATAGATATGTACTTGTGTGTGTGTACTGTATACACATGAGTATCTGTGTAGAAAGGAATGAGAAAAGTGATTTCGGGTATTGACTGAAAATTGAAAAGATTTGTAGGCACAGACAGAGAAACAGAGGAATGCTTTGATTAAGTTGAATTTAAGTGTATTCTGGCACGGTGTGGATATAAAATGTATCTGGGAGCGCTTTAAGTACTTGTGGTATCAAGGGATTACTTTTAGAAATTGTGACAAAGTTGTGTTGTTGTTGTAAGAATTAAATTTTAGTACTCTTCGTTCTAGGGAGATTAAGGATATGAAAATCTCATTTTGTTTAGATGGAATCGGATGGGAAATTTAATAGAAATGACATTTTATAACAGAATCGAGGACGGATTGAAAAAGTGCGGTATTTTGACATTTATGTGATCTATATTGAGCATTTTGAGACGGTCTATGGTGGGAGTAAATGCAATAAGAACACTGTAACTTACCACAAAATATCGAGTGTCTAAATTAATTGATAGAAATAGAAACTACTGCCCGACATTACAATTATCTTTAACTTCCTGTAAAATGATATCTGATGTGTACGTATAATCGTTTTTGCTGGCGTCAAGTACCTACGTGCAGCGAACGAGCTACTTGGCAATGAAGCTTGTTTAAATTATTTCAAGGACCAGAGTTGTACTAAGATATTGGGTCTATAACTTAATTCGTGCGGTTTGCTAAGAGATGGCGTAACTTGTATTATTCCATTGTTATTATTCCATTGGAACATGCGTTGGAAAGCTACTGTTATTGTACGTCATTTCAGTATATGTCATTCATTTGAAGGGTAAACAACAATAATTTTTTTTCACTCAAATATATCGAACTTTGTGCCTGAAAAAGTGTTTTTGCGGGGAGTTCTTCTTCATTACTTTAATATAATATGAAGAAAACTGCTGCCGAAAGTCATCGTATTTTGGTGGAAGTTTATGGTGAACATGCGCTAGCTCAGTAAACGCGCCAAAAGTGGTTTGCACGATTTAAAAGTGGTGGTTTTGGCTTGGAAGACGATGAACGTCCTGGGCAGTCAAAAAAGTTTGAAGATGAAGAACTGGAAGCATTACTCTATCAAGATTGTTGCCAAACACAAAAAGAGCTCGCAGAATCTTTGGGTGTCACTCAAGCAGCCATTTCAAAACGTATAAAAGCAACTGGATATATTCAAAAGCAAGGAAATTGGGTTCCAGATGAACTCAAGCCGAGAGACGTCGAAAGGCTGGAACGCCACAAAAGGAAGTCATTTTTGCATCGGATTGTTACTGGTGATGAAAAATGGATCCATTACGACAACCCCAAGTGCAAAAAATCATATGTGAAACCGGGCCAACCAGCCAAATCAAAGGCAAAGCCGAATATCCATGGCGCGAAGGTAATGCTCTGTATTTGGTGGGATCAGATGGGTGTGCTGTATTATGAGCTACTAAAACCGGGTGAAACCATCAATGGACAACGCTACCGAACACAATTAATCCGTTTGAATAGAGCAGTAGCCGAAAAACGTCCGGAATATGCAACCAGACACGAGGCAATAATTTTCCATCATGACAACGCTCGGCCCCACGTTGCTATTCCGGTTAAGAACTATTTGGAAAACAGTGGATGGGAAGTCTTACCCCACCCGCCTTATAGCCCAGACCTTGCTCCTTCTGACTACCATTTGTTCCGGTCGATGCAGAACGCCCTCACTGAAATACGGTTCACATCAGAGCAGAATATCAAAAATTGGCTTGATTCATATTTGGCTGCCAAGCCGGAGCAGTTCTTTTGGGATCGGATCCACAAATTGCCAGAAAGATGGGAAAAAGTCATAGCTTCAGATGGGAAATACTTTGAATAATACTATTGTACATGTTTTTCTTAAATAAATGTTCAAATTTTGAAAAAAAAAAAACGGCACGAATTAAGTTATATACCCAATACAATGAGAGAAGATGTAGTTTTGTTGTTCTGTTTCGACTTGTAAGAATGTTTGGAGAAGTGTCCATCCACAAGCATTGAGTTTTTATTTATCTTGACCCTAACTTTTCACTCAGTGGTTAATATATCCAGATTTGGTTACTTTTCTGCAGTTTACCTCTGCGCAGTTTGTTCGTTAGCATTACAAGTTTTCAAGGTTCAAACCATCGACTAGGAGGTAGTACTTAATTGTGGAGCTTAGGATTGAGCGATTTTATTAGTGCAACTTACTTCCGCGTACCGGAAATGTATCGCTTACACGTCTTGTCTGGATAATTATTCTCAAAAATGGTCACGACACTATCTTACCTGATGCATATAACCCCTCTGGCTTATTTACTTGAACCCGAGCTGGGGATTGGTCTCATTTTATTTGTGTGACAAAACCTGCGACTTTATTCGAATCTTGGTGCAGATCAGAGTTTTTTTTCATCAATGTCTCCGTATGTAGTATCTGTGATCGATCATGAATTTGGACTATGAATATGGCACTAAGTCTATTGACAGAAATCCATGGATACTTTGCCAAAATAGAGTAGAAAAATGCGGACTGCAATCTATGGGTTCCACAGAATATTTAAGTAAATTCTAATGTTAGTGGCATGAATCAAGCAGTGTGGTTGCTCCTTGTAAGATCTACCGCAGACTTTATTGCTAAAGAGGATGCTTCAACAAGTCCATGAATTGTTTGAATTATCTGCGTTTGGACTTGTAAATCTACATTGTTCCTGTGCGTCATTTAGTTTAAATGTGACAGCAGAAAAATTTTCAATCTGGGTGAAAATTAAAAAACGACAACTTCGCGGTGCGTAGCGTTATACAATAGTAATCTAGATGAGTTCTTGAGCCGTTTTTCCAGATGAAACGGCACCAAAAAACACTAACTCGGTCTGTCGGCCAGTAAGGTCAAGGCGACAAGTTTTTGAGCACAATCAACGGCAAATATAATGCCAAGTTTTTGGTGTGTTTCAACAAAAATTTAAAGGCAAAATGACAGCATTTGGCAAATAATACACTACTGCATGATTGCGTAGTCGTCATGGTAAAATTTCATAAGTTGAGTGAAGAATTGCTCACTCATCTGTTATATTTAAAAATACTTTCCAGGTAAACATTAGCATTCACCTTAACCCCACGGTCCAAAAACGATAAACAGCGAACGACCATTGGCCGTCACAGCCGACCAAACCATGACAAACGGTGGCGCTTAAATAAACACGATCGTTTTGTTTGTTTAATGATTGTTTGATTGAGATGTTTTTCTCATCAGAGAATGCGGTATTCGGCAACTGTCTACGTTTGGGCAAGCTCAGCAGCTTCTTTGCTCTATCGAACTTTTTCTCAACATCGGTAAGGTTTTTGTGTTTATAAGGGTTTAGAATGAACTCATTTGTTAACATTTACTGTATGTTTATCAGCTCAGCAGCTGTTTTTTTCTACTCCGTTGAGGATTTCGTCCAATTTGAGTTTTCATTTTCTGAGCCATTTCTGACGCTGATGCGTCATTCTGTTTTTTTTTTTCTATTAAAGAAAATTCTACTAAACTGAGAAATGAAACGAACTGTCATTGGGCGAAAATTTGACGCATTTACAAACGGTATTGAAATTTACAGCCTTCTGAAGTTGGTTGCGGATATACCTGCACATTTTAACTTAGAACTCAAGTACGTATTCCCAACAAACATGTCAATACTGTAGAATTTGACAAGCCGAGGAGGGTTATAAAATAATTTCATATAGCAAAAATAATAGGGGTCCAAGGATGGATTCTTGAGGCACCCTTGGACGAACTGCAAAAAAAAAATGGTTATGTGGTTGCTGGCGGCCTACTAACATAAACAGAAACTTAGAATTGTAGTTTCTAAATCAGTACGAAAAGAGCAACAGTGTCGAACGGTTGTTAAAAAAAAGCAGAACATTTGTAGTCTATTCCTTTGTAAATATCGTTAAGTTCTGCAGCTCCTTTTGGCACTGAAGCCAGCTTAAAGGGCTGCTACAAGTTAAATATGTTTGCATCTCAAATACTTTCGACAAAAAGACAAAACAGCAAAAGGTTGGTAGCACTGTTCTGGGACTTTGGTAACGATAGTATTTTTGCAATTTTCTAAGAACTCCGACAAAAAGTTATGATTGGATTAAAAAGAAATTTCAGAATAAAAGGGAAAAGTATTTTCTGAAGTTTTGTGTTTATCCCATTCAAAACCAGTAGCATCTTTCGCTTCAACTATATCCTCATCGTTTAACGGTGTAAGGTTGAAATGATGTCGAAAGTTAATGGCAGTTTCTTCATTTACAAGATGACAAGAGAGGTCAGTGGAACAAATGTTGGCGCGTTTTGCTAACGGAATCGAGGTAGATTTTATGAAGATTACATTCTACGTCCGTGGGAGTCTCCAGCCTTTATTTTCCATATCAAAGTCTAAGTAACTGCTTCCAAAGTTTTTTTTTTCGAAAATGTTAATGGTTTCTAACATATTTTCATAATTTTCATCGCAGTATTACGTACAAATTGCGAAGTGAATGAAAATTTTCGAAAAGTACAGTTTACATCGCTTCCAATGGCTGAAAGCAATATTACGCTCGCTGGATTAAATCAACAATATATCTCTGAAGCCAAACGGCCTACTGTTTTTGATGCTTTTACACAAAAGCCGAACAAGGCAGTTGAAAATAATTTCCATTAATCCAATTTTCCAGCATTATCGTTGGTTGCTGCTGGTTCACGCTAAGCGTAAAATAAATTTTTTCCCATTGAATATGTAAGACGACTAACCTTAGATTATCAGCGAGGCAGAGGCAGAAATATTAAGCAATTTCAATTTATTTACGACAATGTTTGGCGTACTGCAGGAAATGTTTTTTGCAAAATACGTCAAACTGGCGGAAAATCGCTGTATTCGCTTGGCCTTTAAACACTCCGAACGGTAGACGTTTTAGGCCGTGCATTATCTTCAGAAACAAATAATCGCACCCAATACTAAGGGATGATTTCTAATCTTCATAACAAGTACACATATGTATGTATATTTTTCAATAAAAAAAACCCATCAGGGATATAATTCGCCATCCACCTGCTGGATTTATAAATGATCACATAAGATGCTTGCCAATTGGATTCAAAACTGAAGATAAACTTTCAGTTTATTCATGTATGTAGTATGGGGATGTACATATGTTGGCAAAGAAAAAAGAAGGAATCATTTATAGCAAAAAGGATAAAACGAATTGCTCCAATTACCGAAATCCTTTTTATGTCCCTTTGCAAAGATTTTTTTTCTGCCTTGTTGCCAACATCTTTCATGGCAATTGTTGAGTCTAGGATGGTAGGACCTCGTTGAATTTGACAGATGGATGAGACTAATGGTTTCCAGTTATGGGCCATTTGGTCCTTACTTATATGGGTCCTCTAGAATATGGGCGCCATTAAAGCTCATTAGAGCAACACATTTCAACGTCTGCGTTGGCAACTACTAAGAATGCGTTTTGTCATCTACATACATATGTATGTGTATGTGCAAGTATGTGGATTTAATATGATAACGTAAAGTGGTTCAGATTCAAAGGACAGGTATAAGTAATTCGTCTGTCATGGATTGTTTGATTCTCCTTGATATGTCCCAATTCAAGCCATAGAGCATAATCCCCTGGTTTGAAGCTCTATCACTGTTGCGTTTCTCCTTCCTATTTAATCAAAACAATTAAAAGAAAGATCCTAGAGATTTATTTAGATCTTATATTAATGAAATACGAGATGTCGTGATGGGCAAATATTAAAGAGTGAGGAAGAGGAAATGGTGTTCGCTTAGATTTGTCAAATTCATTTGGCTTTGTCATAAGTAAAGATTTTCCAATAAGGACTCTACAAATTTTTTTTTTCGATAAAACGCAAACCATTTGAGATATTTCAAAAACTTTATTATCGGCTTGAAGTACAATCAAAACATTTATGAATGGAACTTGACTTCGTTCATATGGCCACCGCGGGCACGTTTGCAGCGGTCGATTCATTGGACCCAATTTTCAACGACTCGGCCACACATTTCGGCCAAAACGGCCGCTTTATCGCGTTCAATGTTGGCTCTGAGCTCATCCAACGTCGTCGGCTTGTTGGCATAAACCAATGACTTAACGTAGCCCCACAGAAAATAGTCAAGCGGCGTTAAATTGCACGATCGAGGCGGCCAATCGACTTGCCCATTTCTTGAGATAACACGCTCACCATACTTACTCTTCAATAAACCAATTGTAACGTGTGCTGTGTGACTTGTGGCACCATCCTGTTGAAACCATATGTCGTCCAAGTCCATATCTTCCAATGCGGGCCAAAATCCTTACGCAAAATACGCCATAATGTGGTCTGAGCGATACCCAATTCTTGAGAACGCCGTGGGATTGACTGATTTGGATCGTTTGCTACGGACGCCTGAACGGCAGCGATATTTTTGACACTTCGACCAACCCGTTGTCTCACTGACACGGCAACATCACACAACGAATATGTAGATTCAATTTTTTACACTAAACTTATTATTGCCTGTCTACTAGGGCGAGAATTACGACCGAAAATTGAAATTAACGCTTTTAAAGTTGCAGTCACCGACTCCGAATTTCGGTAGAAAATTTTTATAATTTGCAGACGTTGCTCGTTCGTGTACTTTACCATGATGAAAATGTTGAGTTTACTGAATAAATTGACAGTGAGAGTTTGATGATTAGTGAAAGAGTGCATTCACAAATTAAATTCAAAGTTGTCAAGGCAAGTGAAAGCACTACCGTTGTCCGGAACGGTAAATTTAGGAAAACCAAACCTACTGAAACTTTCCTCAACTTGCTCACTGTGTTAACTGTATTTGCCCTGTTTACTTCAATCACTTCTACCCACTTCGAAAAACTTTCAATACACACCAAAAACATTTTGCTCTTTAAAAGCCTACAAAAAATCTATATGAACTATAGATGCTCTCAAGGATCATTCGTTGGTTGCCATGGAGTTAGTTCTCTCCTCGGAGGGTTGTTCTGTTGTGTCAAACATATCTCACAAGCCTTAATAACATTTTTAATATAAAACACACAGCTCCTAGCAACTGCGACGAAGAAGCTCAAGAGTCTTTGGTCGAAGATATTGAGGTATAACAACTCTATACCCTCACATTACGCATTCATTTTCTTATGACAACTCATATCTTTTTTCGTAGATGGGTTTTAATGCCCTGTATATTTTTCTTGCCTCAATATATCAACTTCTCTTCCGATGATTTTTCAGCAACCATTCAAGCATCAATAGAAATTTGTGAGCTGCACATTACCTAAAACAAATGCACAATGCACATCCCTGAAATTATCACCGTCAACCTCTTAAAATCTGCCCTGATAATGTCCTTTGACATTACATATGAGAGCTGTTTGAAAAGTTCTGGGCCTAACCTATATTGGGTGACAATATGTAAATAAATTTATATTCATTCAATTACTTACTATTTAAGTTAGTTGTGTGTCAAATTTCGTTACAGTTGGTCGAACAATTATTTTTCTATGATTTTTTGTTTGAGCGAATCAGCTTCTATCTAAAAAATTGGAGAAAACTGAAATCAGAGCCGTGATTTAATATTTTGTCAAAAACAATATGAAGCCAAGTCAAATGAAGGAAGACTTTGATAACACTTTTAGAGAGTCTGCGTCTTTGTATTCCAGGGTAAAAAAAGTGGACAGCTTTGTTTAAACATGGCAGGGACAACGTCGGAGATGATCCGAGGAGCGCTAGGCCGTCGATATCCACCATTTTAGAAAACATCGATAAAATACATAAAATGGTTTTAGAAGACCGAAGAAGATCTCAACTGAGTGGGTGTTCCATATTTTAATAGCAAGATGGGTGCCGTGTTTGTTAATCGAAGAACAACAATTCAATGGGGTTGAAACTTCTAGGGTGAATGCGGCATTGTTTCGAAGGAACGCTTGCGATTTTTTAAGGAGATTTATAACCACTGATAAAACCTGGATTCACCACTATATTCCTGAAGCAAAAGAATAATCGAAACAACGGCAAAATAGCTGTTCTTCTCCGCCAGAAAAGGCTAAGACATGTGCATTGGCCGGAAAAGTGATGGCGTCAGTAGGTATTCTGGGATTACAAGGGAATTATTCGCGAAAAAAAATACCAGGTTTGGCCAAAAAGGAAATAATTCTTTTTCACCAGGATAATGCACTGGCGCACAAGTCAGTTGTTGCCATGGCTTAGCTCCATGAACTCCGATTTGAAGTACTGAATCACTAACCTTATTCGCCTGATTTGACTGCCCGGCCATTTAAAAAAAAAGAAGTTACGAAGCATCAACAAGCCTCGGATATGGAGGGAGGACATTAAAATTGTCCTCGGTGATTTTAATGCAAAGATACGAAGAGAGGATATCTTTGGTGGAACGACCGGAAAATATAGCCTGCATGACACCACCTCCGATAACGGATTCAGGCTAATCGACCTTGCGGCGGGACGAAACATTGTCGTAGCTAGCACGCGGTTCCCACATCTCGATATACATAAGGGGACTTGGAGAACTGCTGATCAATCAACAGTCAACCAGATTGATCACATTGCGATCTACACAAGACACTCCTCCAGTATTATGGATGTCCGAACGTTCCGAGGAGCCAACATCGACTCGGACCACTACCTTGTTGTAGCCAAGGTACGGTTGCGGATATCCCAAGCTACGCGATGAAAAGCTAATGGTGTGAGGAAATTCGACGTCAGACGGATACAATCGCAAGAGATCGCCAAGTCCTTTTCCTATCGAGTGTCTCTTAATCTTTTAAGAGGTCCAATGCCGCCAGCATCAAGCATCGAAGACCATTGGAAACACTGCCAAAACGCCATCAGAGATGCCGCTTCTGATGTGCTGGGTTTCACTCGTCCACCACAACGAAACCTCTGGTTCGATGATGAATGCCGGCAAGCACATGCATCTAAGTAAGATGCATATACAGCGACGCTGCATAGAAGAACCAGAGCTGCTCATGAGCTCTATGAGCGGAAGAGGTGTGACGAACACCGGCTTCTCAGAAGGAAGAAGAAAGAGCATGAGAACGCGCGTTCGAGGAAATTGAGAGATGCATCCAGTTTCGCAAGCTAAGCTGGCTGAGGTCTCCTTTAACTTGCGTGCACCACCTAAATCTCGGTCTTTTTCTAAAGCGCTGTACCTCGGGGACGGATCCGAAGACTTCTCAGACCAGAGCGTTGGTGTCCATCCGCTCTACATGATGCGGCCATCTCAGTCATTGGATCTTCACTCTTCTGGCTAGGTCGATGTTGCTGTACAGTCCATACAGGTTGTCGTTGTATCTCCTCCTCTACTTACCGTCAATGCAGACGGGACCGAAAATCATTCGAAGAATTTTTCTCTCAAAGCAGCCAAGAGCACCATTTTTGATAATGTCTATGCCTCTGCGCCATAGAGCAGAACTGAGATTATTAAGGTCTTATATAGCATAACTTTTTTTGTCCGCTTTGAGGGCTTTACTAGTCAATTACGTTCTTAGCTTAAATAAGCAGCAGCCGTTGGCAAAAGTTATTCTTCGTTTGATCTCAGCCCTGGCGTCGTTGTCTAATTTGAAAGATAGTGCCTCTTCGTGCCAGGCTCGTGAGTTTCGCACTATTCTTTCAAGTACGATGTTGGAAAAATAGCATGACAGCGCATCGCCTTGTCTAAATCCTTTCTGGACATCAAAGGTCTCGGTGAGATCTTTACCGACCTTGATGGAGCAGCGTGCATTCTTCATCGTCATCCTGTACAGACGGGCGAGTTTGGCATGGATGCCGAAACTAGACATTGCTCTGTATAGCTCGTCTCTATAGATGCTGTCATACGCGGCCTTAAAATCGATGAATAGGTGGTGCGTATCGATCTGAAGCTCATGGGTCTTCTTCAAGATCTGCCGTAGTGTGAATATTTGGTTGATGGTGAACTTTTCTGGCCTGAAGCCACACTGGTAAGGCTCAATCAGGTTGTTGACGAATGACTTTAGGCGTTTACACAATATGGCAGATTAGATCTTGTATACGATGCTAAGAAAACTGATACTTCTGTAGTTGGCGCAGTTCAGAGGGTCTCCTTTCTTGAGAATCGGAAAAACAATGCTGACGTTTCACTTATCCGGCATATCTTCGTCAGACCATATTATACAAATGACTTGGTGTATGGTCCTTACTAAGTCATAGTCAGGTCGTTCGCTCCAGAAGCTTTGCTACCCTATCTTTCAAAAATTCACATTTGGTCTCCTTGACTGTGAGACAATTATCGTGGAGTTGTTTAGGTACTAATTCTAATTTGTGAAGAAGCTCTTCCTGCTTTCAGCCCGATACCAAAATGTCATCTTGAAAAATAGCGATACCTTCCACTCCTAACATCACATGTTCGATATATGGTATTTATGGAATATTGTGAGACATGTGCTTTGGGAAGAACGAATCTTTTGATTTTTATAAAACGATTAAGTGTGGTCTTGTAGTCTCCAAATCGCACCGTGCCGTCTAGCTTAATGACATAGACAATCGGATTAACCCAATCTGAGGAGTATCTCGTTTTAAGGATACCTAGAGAAGCAAGTCTATTTATGTCCTCTTCTACTTTGGCTTTCAGTGTAGGCAGTGGTCGAGCAGGAAAGTATCGTGGAGTTACATTTTCAATCAATTTTAAATTAATGTAACCTTTATAAAACGTTCCTCACCAAGCTGCCGGTATCATTTGTTGTAGCTTTGTTATTTATTCTTATCCCTACATCAAATTTCTTCATAAGGTCCTAACCCAAATTGTATTACATAAAGATCGATGGAGAATAAATAATACGAAGTTGAAGGTTATTGAAGTAGGGGAACCTATGATATTGTTGTCTAACATAACATGTTAGGATGATAAGAAAACAAAAGTATTTCGACGAGAAATGCAATTTTATTCAGAAAAAAATAAATAACAACCCACTACCGACTACCTAGATTCCTTATGACAATAAAAACGTCCTCCGAAGCCACCTACATCAGGTGGATCCCACCCTATCCTCTGTATACCAACGTAGACAAAATAGTAATTGTCTTCCAGCTCTGTTGGCGTATATAACTTCGAAGGGTGAAAAACTCTGTCAACTTCATACGTGCCCTATATTGAATATGAGAAGACATAACTCATCAAATTTAAGAAGTATTTCAAATACAACTTACCGGAGATATTGGGCACACTGAACCAGTATCCTTTTCAGGTAGGAATTTACTATTCGTAATAGGATGAACCATTGGAAGCAAATTTTTCCTAACAAAGTTATCAAAGAATTCACAGAAGGGAACAATTGTGCTTTTAAATTGCGGATTTGGATCGCCACCAGGTCCCAGTTTTTCAAATTTAAAGGAAACCTATTCAAATAAGATTTTCAAATTGTTTTGTGCATATTTTTCGTCTTCTCAACCTGATAGGAATCGTTTAGAACACTGGCAATCGTGAATTCTCCGTTGAGATATTTGATTATGGATCCATCCTTGGATAGAATTTCATCAAACTGCAAGTATACGAACTGGGCAATACGCTCTTTTTGTCCCCGGACAGCCCAAAATTCAGTCCAATTGAAGAGACCTCTTCCCTAAATTCAAAAAAGCAAACGTGTTTGGTATAATTGATATGTACCTACCTACATAAATAGGTTACACTTAATTAAGTACAAATAAATTTACCGTGGTTTCCGCCTCACAAATTTCCAACAATATCACTGACAAAAAAATAAATCTCAACAGCTTAGGCATTTGTAGATACTCGTTAATACTTATTGGGACTTGAAATCTGTAATTTGGTTCCGTTTAATGAGAAACTTACATTCGCTGGAAGTATTTATACCTTTCGACTTTATCTCTGAATCTCATTTTGTATAATTGTGATAGGTGAAACCAATCGATTTGGTGGTAATTAACGTCCGTTGGCTACAGCAAATGCCGCATGCCAAACTGAAGTGTGTAATAAATTGTTCTTTCTAAAAAAAACAAAAAACGAGCAAACGAGCTGTGGCAGAATAGCCTGCCCAAGACTATACAGCTGTTGTTGACCCCACTACTTATTCAGTGATTCTGTTTTTCCCCAGTGATTCGGCGGGAGCTCGATATTTTTCTCAACATTAGAAACAGAATATCATGCCATCTTCTTATCTACTTACTAAAATGGCGCTTCACTGCGTAGATGTCCTGGTGCTAAATTAATTGACCTATCCAATTAGCGCCGTCCTTGAGCAATTATCTCCACTTACATATTCAAAGATAGTTGAGGTCCCATTTCACATGAGCACAATATTTAAGAGAAGGCCTGCTTCTGCTGGGATTTCTACCGGGTAGGAATCGAAGATCTTTTCTCTATACTTGGCGAGCGCTTCAAGTGTACCTTCAGAGGTTTGCACAAAGTACGAACTTAGAAAAATTAGGAAGAAAAGAGAGAGAGATACCGATATACGAAGGTCTTGAATGTTTGGGGATTACAATGTCTAGAAAATAAAGAGCTTGGCAGGAAATTCCAAAAGCGGGCTGAATGGAAGAGAATCATATTTTCTAGCATGTCCGAAAATGAGCTTAAGGGTAAATTGATGAGCATTTATAATACTGATTGAAGGGTTTAAAAGGTTGTATAAAAAAAATAGGTGGAACAATGTATTGCCAAATTTTGGCGCCCGGTTTTGGATCACATCTAGCAAGCACGATAGGGTTATAGATCACCTGAATAGATGGGCCATTGCAGTTTTATTTTCGGCGGATAATTCCCTATACATATGTTGAGTCTGGATTATAGGGCCGCAACACCGCTTTAGTAAACCCAAATGCTACGAAGTACTTTCTGGTGATATTAAATATGAAATCATTCTAATGTAGGCTGTCATTGGCACACAAATCGGGAATTGAAAGTTTTTCGGTTTCGAGTGTCCAAGCGCCATTTTTAGATAATGACAAGGTGCTTCAATTTCACTTTGACAACAGTAGATAGCATTGTGTTTTGGGAGCAGTAAATTTCACTCTGTTGGGAAATCCTCAACAAATTAACGCCATTGATTTCCATTTTCCGTTTTACAGTCGACGAGTGGAGACTTGTGTGCAGGAATAAATATGAAAAGCAGAGATGATAATGAAAATTAAAAAATTATCGGAGACAGAACGGAGCCCTGAGGCACACCAGCATTTATTTTATCAGATTCTAAAACGTCCAAATCTAGTTGAATTGAATGTTTGGAAACGTAATTTCTAATTCTTGGCAACTATGCCAACTGGCTTTCGTTCGATTAATGCAAGCCGTGGGCCCCACTTTTTGGTAAAGTATGCGATCAAATCATCAGGGCCACTGGTGCCATTTCCGGTTATTTGGAAGTATTCGTGTGCCGAAATATTCATGAACTAAGGGTTTTTCATTATTTTCATGAACTTAGAAAGACGTGGCTTAAATGCAATGGGACTGTGGGAAGAGAGAGATGAATGAAGTCCGCATGGAAGAATACTTCTTCAAAAGAATGGAAAATATACCAATTGAACCGGCTGATTTGAATTGCTCAAGCATGGGCATAGGCAGAGATAATATGGATGTATACAGATGACTGTGCAAGGAGCTGAGGGTTACAATCCCATTATCATTAAGTGACGAGTTGGAGGATGAGACAGATTTTCAAATTTCAACGCTTACTATCCCTGGGGCACTGTATTATTAATAGCCTTCGATTTTGGTCGTCCGCTTAAACAGGCGTTTGAACCTTTTTCGGGTTTCATCTGTTGTTACGGTCTTATTTGACTGAGAAAACAGCTTTCTAATCCTGATAGCATTTTTATGGCACGAGTCGTCTATATTTTTACGCACTCTTCACTGCACTAAAACATCTCTAATTTATAATTTTTAATGGAATCACGCCAGCATTGCATCAGAAAAATATACTCTTAAGCAGTTAAAGTCTTATCCAAATAAGATTTCATCGCTTTGTGATTGTGTTTAATCGACAAATAGATAATCAGTGTAAGCAAATGCGTCCATACTCCTTCAAATGATTAAATTTACTGTTGACGGCTAGCTGCGATATTACGATCCCTTTCGGTTTTTTTCCTTCTCCTATTCGGGTTTTTCGTGGGATGGTGGCGATGGCGCGATGTTTAGCTCAATTTATCGAATCATCATCACCCTTTCGGCGGGCAATGGCAAACCTCCCGAAAGTAAAATTTCCTATGAAAAAGCTTCTAAGAAGTGCCGTTCGGATTCGGCGATACACCGTAGGCCCCGCTCAGATGTGACAAGAAATGACAAGAAGATCAACACAAATGAGTGTCAAGAAGCTAGGCCATGGCCCATACCGGGCTGCCAGCGCCCTAGTGTTTTTTTATTTTTTGTTTGTTTATTTGGTTATTTCGCCTCATTTTTCTTTTTTCTTCAGCGATTCGTAAAATACATCTTTTATTCTGTTTTGAGCCTTCGATATTATTTATTACTCTTAAGAGTTCAACAGCTATCCGTCCGTTTTCAATGCTCAAATGCTGCACTTTCGTGAAGATATGCAGACAATTCGGCATATAGACTGAGCTGTGTTTGAAAAGCGATCTTTAAAATTTTATTTGGAATACCATCAAAAACTTCTATTATTCTAATTCGATATTTGGACGTTCTCCCAAGTTCTAACTTGTTCTATCTACTATCTACATAGAATGACTAGAGCTGCTCACGAGCACTGGATTCTCAGTAGGAAAAACAAGAAGCATGAGGAGCGCTCGTTAAAGTAAATTGGGAGATGCTGTTCCGGGAATAGAATTCAGAAGTTTTATCAAAACATGCCACGGATACAAACTCCAAACCTAGGCCGATTAAAAAAAAACTATTATGTAGGTGAGTATAAACCCAGCATTGTTTGTCCTATCTTCAAGAAAGGAAACGCTCAGAACTACGTTAAATATAGGGGCATCGGACTTCAACAACCTCGATTGGTCCATATCACTTCAGGAAAGTCGGTCATAGATCAAATATTCACTTTACTGCAGACCTTGGAAAAAAGTAACAAGCTCCAAATTAATACACACCTCGTTTTCATATATTTTAAGGCCAAGTAACCAATTAACAGCAAAGATGGACTTTATGGTCAATTTTAACAAGAAAGGAAACCCAACACAGACGTTTTAGACAGAACGTCACCCTCGACAGATACAACTTTGAGCTAGTTAAGACTTTGTTTACCAAGGCTCCGCTATCACTTCAGAGTACGACATCAGCGCTGAGATTAAACGGAGAATAACTCTTACCAATCGCTACTTCTTTGGCCTAAGAAGGCAATTAATTACCGAAGTCGTCTGCCTACACAAGATCTTATTACTCAGAGTCCTGCTCTAAAAAGTACCCCAAAAGCCTATAGATATGAAGGAATTTTATTCAATATAGTCCAATTTTAGCTTGATACACTTATTTCAGCAATTTTC
This sequence comes from Volucella inflata, assembly GCA_928272305.1. Classification (NCBI taxonomy): domain Eukaryota; kingdom Metazoa; phylum Arthropoda; class Insecta; order Diptera; family Syrphidae; genus Volucella; species Volucella inflata. Next base: position 96,652,821 of record OV743720.1, read on the forward strand.
CAACTTCTTGATCCCGTCCGGAAGGTAATTTTCCGGAAGGTCTGCAAAATACTCCTCCGTGGCGTCGATGATTTCCTCGCATGAGCTGAATTTTATATTGATGAATCATCTTTTGAGGTTTGGAAAGAGATAATAGTCCGAGGGAGCCAAATCGGGCGAATACGGTGGATGCGATAGCAATTGGAGCCGTGAGTCATTGACTTTAGCCGTGGTTGCGATGCTCTTATGCGCCGGCGCATTGTCTTGTAAAAACAAAATTTTTTTCACTTCATGTGATGCCGTTTTGCAGCGATTTCGGGCTTCAATCGCTCCAATAATGCACAGTAATACTCGCTGTTGATGGTTTTTCCTTTTTCGAGGTAGTCCACGTAGAGTATGCCATGACAATCCCAGAAAATCGACGCCATAACCTTTCCGACCCATTGAGACTCCCTCGGCCGCTTCCGAGCACTCGTGCCGGCTTTAGCCCATTGCCGGGCGCTCATTCTGTTCTCTGGTGTGTAATAGTGGATCAAGGTTTCATCAACAGTTACCAATCGACGCCAAAAGCCCGTCCGATTCCGCATCAGTAAGTCCAAACACTCTTTCGAAGTACTCTCGCGTTCGTGTTTTTGGTCAGGGTGAGCATGCGCGGCACCAAGCGGCAGGATAACTTTTTCATATGCAGAATATTGCCCAAAATATGACGTGTGTGCTCAGTACTAATCTTTGTGGTATCTGCTAGCTCGCGCACCTTCACTTTCCGGTCAGCCAACACCATTTCATGTATTTTTTTGACATTGTCCTCTGTAACCGCATCGGAGGGCCTGCCGCTGCGGACTTGATCGGTAGTGGAGTTGCGGCCACCACGAAACTCTCGAAACCAATGTTTGACGGTGTAATCTGACGGAGCATCAGCCTCATAATATTTATCCAACTATTCTTTTGTTTCCTTCGCCGTTTTGCCTCTCAAGAAATTATGTTTTATGAATGAGAACGAATCTCGTTTTTGTCCATACTCAACATTATGCCAAACACGTCAACACCAATCAGCTGTCAAAACAAAACTAAAGACAGTATCGCACTGAAATTTGGCATGTCTGCCTAAATGTGAACGGACTTCAAGGCACCATAACCGTTTTTGAAGTAGCAGCGCATTCTGACGGTCAAGGAGGTTACTTTTGACCCCACCTAGTAGTAGATACAAAATCAGTATTGTGAATGTATAAAACCTTTTTTTGCAGACAGAGTGGATCATTTAAGTTAGACGATGGCAGCCAGAACTTCCTTCCAACTGACCAAAGTTAAGTAAGGAAAGTAATATTTAGTCTGAAAGCAAAGAAAGTAGCTGGAACTAACGGCCTACGGCCGATGTATTCATAGCTCTTTGAAATAACTTTGTGAAAAGCATACACAAATTTATTTCTCGGGTCTGCTTAAAAGGGTGTATTGTATGCCTGATGAATGGAATCTTAGTATAGTTTCCTGATCCATAAGGAAAGAGACCCCTTCTACTGCGCCAACTATAGAGGTATAAGTCTCGTTAACATTGCATACAAAAGCTTATTGTGTGAAATTCTGAAACTCTTCATCAAAAACCTTAAAGATCCCTATCAGTGAGGTCTCAGATAGTTTGTGTTTTATTTAAAACAAAATGTGTAATCCTCAAACCCGACAGAATCACTGATTTTGTCGAATATAACATTGCTTTTCTCTTTAATAAATTGTTCCATTCATTCGTTCGAAACAACAAGTTGTCAACACCTTCCTCACAACTAAATCTCTTCCCATAGTTTTGAATAGATGCCATCAAAAAGGTCTAACATGAGTTGAATAAATAAATATTAGAAAATATCGCCTACAAAAAAAACTATCCGTTAATATAGCTTTACCAAGCAATTCAGCAAATCCAATGATCTCTTGAAAAAAAAAAATATAAAATTCGTCTCACTGAGGACCAATTACAATTTATCAAAAAATCAACGAGCTAAATAAAATGTTCACCACTTAGAGTATAGCCAATAAATCATCACTCAACACCACGTGGTTAATTCGAACTTGCGGAGTATTTGCAATCAGCCGAAATTCCTGCAAAAAATCCGTCATGATAGTGCTATTTTGGCGGTCTGTTGCATATCATCGGAATGTGGAATAGGCATGCCGATGAAATTCTGCCCGAAATTTGTTTTTTTTCTATTTCAATCCCAATCGGATAGTTCTTTATGCCACGTTCAATTGAATTTTTTGTTTTGATTCCCATATCCTTGATATTGAACAGTTTTTCAATAGAAGGCAAACTAAAAATATTTTTTTATTTTTTATTTTTAAATGAACAGGAAAAAGTATACACAATGACGCAGTGTCTGTTTCTGTTTTGGTTCAGAATTCAATTAGCCGTACCGAAGAGGAGAATTTATTGAGTAAATTGAACATTAATTCGCAACACAAACCAGATGCACTGGTTTCAATTTAGTAGATCGTTTTCTTTTCCTGAAATTGATGTTTTTTTTTTATTTTTTAAAGTGCGCACCCGTTGGCGGTTCGGTGATTCGTTCGTTGGATTCAGTCTTGCGAAGGACTACGTTTTTGGTGGGAAATCTCAAAAGCATCTAGGGATTCAATGAATTCGAGCATAATTCTCAATTCGCTATCAAATTAATGTGAATTTATGCAAAAAGCCATTAAATTGTTGGCGGCTTTTAGGCTTAAGGAGGAGGCCAACCGACCTGATGACGACGCTGCCCGTCAGCAGCCATGAAGGAGGAACAAATAAATTTATACATTCTCCAGAAGACTATAAATTAACTTGGAAATTTTTGGAACCTTTTGCTTAGTTTGTTGGTGGGGGTTTTGCTACTATTTGTTGGTGGTACATACTCGTGTTTGGTGGAAGAAGAAAGGAATGTAGATGACAGGAATTGCTAAAGACATTTATAGGCAGACAATATCTTTGATTTAATAGCGAATAAAGCTGTGCATAATTGAAATCGTTAGACTGTTTTCGATAACTATAATGTCTTGCTTATCTTGAAATGTAAAACAGAGATAATTTTATGAACATTTTATAAATGACTTATTTGGGTCGTAAACTGAGTGTTGTTTTATTACGTAAACCTGGTAGCACGGAACACTCTTGATCTCGTGTTGGGGAGAAAAATCCTTTGCTGGGCCAAGTTCTTGTTGAGTAATTTGTATTGTCAAATTTGTTTGTTCCTCGTCATCAGCGATTTGGAGGAGATTTTCAAAAGATCTCGAGAGAAAAACGCTTATAATTGTGCGCTTCAAAATTCTCTCACGTATCTGTGGTGCTACAGAGTTGCTGATGCTACCGGTCTCTTTATTTCGCATTATATTGTAAGTTAGGGCAAAAGCCTGCTAATGTATTTGAATGCAATGGTTGGATAATAATTTTTCATTCGGCAACTTTTTCGAGCTTAGGCGGAAAATTGAGCCTCTTCTCCTGATAACCTTCATTAAAAAGGTGGCAATACATGCTATTTTTGATAACTTTATCACTATAGGTTTTAAAAAGTGAAAATTTGTACAAATTTGAGTATCTTATATGAGATCACATTTTGTCACAATTCTGCTGCTGTAGCTTTCCTTAACAGTTCTCGTACATCGTTCAACACTGCCACCACTATAGACGGATGAGAATCTGGACCTTAGCCAAGAAGCCGCTGCCGCTATCACAAGCCAGCTGCCTCTAGTGCCACAATCTAAGTCCGCTTACTTATAATGTAATTGTCCTCTGCTACGCAGGCCCTCACGGTTTTAGGCGAAGACTCTCCAGACTACATGATTTCAGCGCTGATGCCATTGCTGCTTGTTGCTGTGGAACCAAGGGATACGAAGTTCCTAACTACCTCGAAATAAGACCTGCCGTCGGTTGTTTTGATGACAGTATGTGCTCATTTTTGCACTATATTCACTCTATTACCCGTTTCCGCTTCAATACTTATAAAGGCTTTATTTACGGCACGCTGCGTTCGTCTAATCTCATGTCATCCACGTACGCAAGTTACATAATTGTGTGAACTCAAGCCCCAATGTGCCTCTTTTGTTGGCTAGTGAGAAGGATGGCTAGGCTAGTGTACGATTTTTGTAGAGCAATGTTCAAAAATCACATGTTATCGGATCTCCTTTGTCATAGCCTTCCTTAAAAATAAGGGTCGCTGTTAATTTATTACTTACCATATTGGGGCAGCAAAAGTTATTCACAGTCGTCGTGCTGAACCTGGCCAGCTTGGCAGAGATATCAAAACTAGACATCGTTGTAAAATTGTACCTATGCATGCCATCTATGCGGCTTTGAAGTCGACAAGTAGATGGTTAGTGTCGGTTCCCTGGTGCTTTAGTCAATGGTGGTATTTCCCAACCGAAATTGTGCCTTCTTAGGGATCGCATAAACGATACTAAAATTCCATGCTTTGGGCAAGGTAGAGAAGTTGCCCAGAGTCTGGGGTGCCAAAACCATAATAAAACTCCTGAATGAAGGCCCTTTGGCCTGTTAAAAGTTTTCGGCAGCGCTATCTCTATTCTATGGCTCCTAACTTGCCTAATTTCCGAATCGGTTTAGGTAACTCCAAACAGGTTGTGTATTAAGTACCTAAACTGAGCTTAACTTGGGCAGACTTGTGTCGTCTTAAAAAGCCTGACCACCGTTGAAAGCTCGACTCTCCTGAATAATTAACCCTTCATTTTAAGTAACATTTGTCGCACCCTGAAACGCAGAGGGTTTTCGCGCTACTAAGGAGTAAGCACATATCGTTGTTTTGTAACGTTGGCTCTTGCCAATAAAAAAATGATGGAAAACTAGAAAACCAAACGGCAAGCTACCTAAATATTGACTTTGAGTCAGTGAATCTGCTTGCCGTGTGAAGCATAGGTAAAGTTAGTTGTTTACTATGGCAAACATCTTTCTCGAAATCAAATGAATGTAATAGGATTGGTTTTATCAAACACCAAAGTATTTAGATGGTTTTCCTCGGTGATAAGCTTCCAAGGAAATGTACGAGAAATGTATTGCCGAGAATTTATTAATGCTGCAAGAAAGTCAAGGGCGCCTTTTCAAAGAGCAAGCTTATAACTCAAAATAATGCTATTCAGGCTAAAACTCGGATACTTAAATTCATTGGAGAAATAGATAGTGAGCCCTTTTATCACTGCTTGAGTCTACTCAGTGATCTGCCTTCGTAAGTTTGTTAAGAAAATAATCTTTGTTTTGAGTGGGTAACATGAAAGCCTATTTCTGGCGCACAAATCGTCGATTGCATCGAAAGTTGCCTGTACCTTGGAGCAACCAGTCGCTACTTTTTCTTTACCGGCTATAATGACTAAAAGCGAGTTGTTTAACTTATGAAAGAATCACGATATTTCAGAGTACGCCCGCTGGTGAGCTTAAGGAGTACTGAAGAGCATTCATAGTGAGGCGAGTATTAAGGTTAAAAGGTTAAAAGGGTTGCTATTGGAAATTTCGGTAGAGCACTTATTCGGCATGATGATCCGATAGGCAAAACAACAGAAATTACATCATCCACATATGCTTGAAAGTAAGGGATAACACTGTTGAGAGAGTTGGGCATTAAACCAACACATACCATTGGATGGAAGGCAGGACGTTGCACTGTGGGTAATATATATTGACTGTGACCACTACTATTTTTGGTTCTGTTTACTAGCGAAAAATGACGTCATGTTGATTGACAGATATTAAAGGATGTCTACGAAAAGCCGAAGACGTAATCCTTTTTGTCGAATGTACATCAAATTCTGCTCACTATATTTAGAAGTGGTTGTATGAAATTGCAAAACAGCACATGAAACTCAATCATTCTCATCATGCCCTACAGCATGAAGTAAGTCAGGCTGAGGCTCATGGTGAATTAGTGCTACTCTTTTAGTAAAAAAGCTTTCAGTTAAAAACTCCTCCAAAGTCTGCAGAGTTGGCTCTATTTTTTTTTTTTAAATAACTAAAAATACAATATTTTATCAGGTTACTTAAAGCCATTAAGGACATCTCAAGAACTTACTTCTGTTTGCTTGCAGAATTTATAAAAGATTTTGTGATCTTTACCACCTGATAGTGGTGGGAGGTCAATTCCTCACTCAAATCACTGAAATAACTTTTTATCTTAGCGCACTTAACGTGTGGCCCTGATATATCTTTGTATACTCCTAACCGATGGCCGTTTTCAGATCGTTTTCTTCGAAAGAATGGTTATGTAATTTCAGATCGAGTGGTTTAATAGAATACTACATTGATCAAAAAGTTCCCGGAATAACCACCGTGTGGCGCTCTCATTGTTCCGATTTGAGTTCTGTTTTTTTTGTTAAGTTGGTACAACTGTTGTTGATATTCTTTCTAAAACCGTCATAGCTTGACATTTGCAAAAGTTACGTAGTCAAGGGTACATCTATCTCTGTGTGTGTTGGCGATTTTTCCATTACTTCCTCTTGGCTGCTGAAACGCGTTCCCCGTAGTGGTTTATTAACTCGATTGAACAGAAAAAAGTCAAAGGGAGCCAAATCAGGTGAATTCGATGGCTGTTAGATGGTATTTGTTGCATTTTTCGTCAAAAAATTACGAATAATGATGGCACTGTGCGACGGTGCGATATCATGGTGCAAAATCCACGAGTTTCCTGCCCACAATTTTGATCTCTTTCGCCGATTTGCTTCACGCAAACGTCTCATAACGCCTCAATACTCTTTGTTTACGGTCTGGTCTTCTGGGAAAAATTCATGATGCACTACACCGTTGTAATCCATGAGAACCGTGAGCGTTGCCTTCTTGTTTGACTAAAAACGGGTGAACGCCATTCACTTGCCTGATGTCTAGATTCCGTATCGTTCTCGTAAACCCACGTCTCGTCTCCAGTAATGATCCTTTTGATGAATGTGGGATTGGATTCAGCCTCGCAAGTCATCTCTTTTGCGACGTCAACACGGTCTCTTTTTTGCATGAAACTGAGGTCTTTTGGCACCAACTTTGCTGCTTCACGACGGAAACCCAAATCATAAACCAAAATGTCTCGAACGGATCGATAGGCAGTTTTCAAGTCCTCCTTCTCAGAGAGATATGATGGTTAATTTGTGGTTATTGACCAACATTTCTTTTACTTCATCAATGTTTTCGTCGGTTTTCGAAGTCGATGGTCTGACACTGCGTTCATCATCTTCGATTGACTCACGACCACTTTTGAACCACTCGTGCCACTGGTAAATGACCGTTTTCTTTAGAGAATCGTTGCCGAAACACTTTTCCAACAACATTCAACGTTCGCGCACCATTAAATCCGCAAAATTTAATACAAGTTCGTTGTTGCAAATTTAAATTCGTTTCTTAAATTGTAAAAAATCACCAACACACACAGAGAATAGATGTACTCTTGGCTACGTAACTTTTGCAAATGTCAAGCTATGATGCTAAGATTTAGATGGAATATCAACAACAGATGTACCAACTTAAAAAAAAAGAGAACACAAATCGGGACGCCACACAGTGGTTATTCCGGGAACTTTTTGATCAAGGTAGTATCTATGTCAGCTATGCGATTATTGTTGAATTATTGTTCATTTCCCGATTTGAGCGGGCCGTAAAGACACGACTTCTCGCCTTGAAGCCACTGCTATTAAAGTATTAAAGTTTTAGTAGTAGCAAACGTTATTTTTATTTTTATGATAAATTTACCGGACATAGCTTGATCGAATTATTTTATATTTTATTGAATTTAAGCATACAATTTAATTTAAAATTTAAATTATCTGTTTGCGGTACTATAGAGCAATCTTCAAAAACTGGACAACATTTCTCAGTCTTGGCCACTAAGGATTAATTTTTTCTGGTTTGGCGATAACTCATTCTCCCAGTGCGCTGTTCTTATTTCCTTTGGGACGGTACATATTCCGATGATGTGGTGAACCTCTTCTCTTACTTGGAAGTTGATCATTTCTTATTTCGTTTGGTTTTATGCGGTGCCTTGCCCTCGTTGACCGTTAAGTCCATTTTCGTTGCTTCAGTATCAGTACTCGCGAAAGCACCACTGACATCACGCTGCTTTCTTCCGATATCATCGATTTATATGAGTAACTGGACAGACTTTGAAAGATTATGCCTCTTGTATTGGCGCGTGAGTCTTGCACTATTCCTTCAAGAAATCGTATGACAGTGCATAGCCTTGTCTAAATTCTTATTTAACACATCAAAGGTATCGGTGAGATCTGTACTAATATTGATGAAGAAGCCTTCATTCTCCATCGTCGTCCTCCACAGATGGATGAGATTGGCAGGGATGCCGAACCGAAACTAGACATTGCTATGTTAGTTCGTCTCAATAGGTGCTTTTTAAATCTCGTGGGCGATGTTAAGAAGAATTTTGATGACTTAGCTGACAATTTTTTTGTCAAGGTGATATTGATATCGAAGTGCTATTTTTTATCAACAGTTCTTATCATGATCTTGGAGACCCCGCGAGATCGAGTACTTAGTTTAAGGACCTGCTTCACGATGTATGCCAATTAAATTTGAATTTGCCTCGAAATGGGTAAGAAGACAAATCTTTATTGCTAACATGGCCGAGCGTGTTGATAATTTCACCACTTTGTTCCAAAATATGCCCACTGTCTTGTCATATTAAAATATTGCGAAGCTGCTGGACAAGTCCTTGTGCATTGTTAATAGCTCCCAATTCTTAAACAGAAGCTTATTAAAACTTGTTTTGTTTTTTAAATTATTCGAAATTAGTTTGTTTTTATTTTTGTTCAACCTAAATCCTTATCGTTATTTCTGTATTCTCTTTTGAAAACTGACCAACAGTTGTTCCATACATACTCGTACTTCTACAGCCTGCTCTATTTCATCTTGTCCATCTGTTAATTAACGAAAGCAATAGAGTAATTTTTAATTGCATTTACCAAAAACAAAACGAAAAAAAAAACAAATAAAACAAAACTTTGAGTAAGACAAATGTAAAAATGATGAATAAACATTTTAAGAGAAAATTGGAGAAGAAAAAATTTTAAGTCTACCCCCTTTGCCACCCAAGAGTCCAATAAAAAAAGACTTTTCTCCCAAAATTTGCTCATTTTCCTCATCGTCCCCAGACATCGTTCCTTCATCAATTATTTGACCTCCTTTCATCTTTTCTCCTCCCGAAAGCAAGTGCAAACGAAAGAAAAAGGAGGGAAAGTATGTTGGCGCCTTCTTTCATTCTCATTCAAAACTGTAGGTAGTCGTTTATACGAGTAAAACCGAAGAGGAAAGGAAAGAGGAACAAATTCACAAAGCAAGAAAATTTACTTTGTTCGCCCCCTTCAACTTTCAAGTGGAATATTTTCACGGCAATTATACATCCATTCGTCGATGTAGAACACAGAAATTCATTACTCCAATCGTCCTCGCCAGCATCCGCTTCATAGTCATCTAGTCATTCAGCAATACAGCAATCTACTCTACCCGCAGTAATCTATTTGTACCAGCATCACTAAGATTCAACCATTCGCTTGGTATGCCGCCCATCTATAATATTTTTATGAGTCACTTTGCCTTTTCAACTGATTCAACATATACACCATGGTGTTCTGTGTGAGTGTTGGTGCTTATAACGGTATACTTACTTGTATTGCTCTTAAGTTTTTAATTAGAAATGAGAAAATCAAGCGAATCATCATTAGCGTTGCATCCTACTAATGCGTTGCGGCTTGTGGTCGTCCTTGCAATTGAAATGATTTTTTTTTTGTGTGATCTTATACTCGAAGGAGATGCCCAGATTGAAAATTACATTTTGATACTCAGTAAGGATGAAAGGACGAAAGGACGACTCATCTTAAGGCTTTTGAAGGTCAAATTGACCTTTCTTTTGAAATATAGGAAAATTGAATATTCCTTCTACGTGTGTTCATTTCTTGACGTTTTGACAATTTCTTAACGCACGACAGCTTCCTCGAATTCAGAACGACTAAACTACAGACAAGTTAAATGCAAACATGAATGGAATGGATATGATGGGGTAAATTACTTCCTCAATAACGGGGTCTTGTGTCATCCTTGGAACTTGGGACGACTGCCTTGCAACTCTGTCTGCCTGGATCACTTTGCCATGCGGGAATCTCTTAACAAGGACATTTTCTGATTTGATGGACCTACTTAAAAATCTCTGGCATGTAACATTAACTCAAATAGTGGTTCGGACACATTCAAAGAACAAAAAAATAAAACAAAAACTTCTGTTGCTGCTGTCTTTTGAGGCACGTGCGGGTGCACATCTCGGCGGGTAATAAAGACAGATGATGTCCTTAAAATTTGTCGGAGATTTTATTTAAATTTTATTATTCTTCTCAAGTTGAAAATGTTCTTTTCCCCTTGTTGCCACCACACTCGGATGTCCTGGACAGAAGCGAATTTCGGTTTTCTTGTACGAGTACTAAGAGACACTTGGTTGTACTCGTAGGTTGGAACTCAAAACGCCTGTCAATCCAGTACGGTGATCCATTTTCTTTGTACTTAATAGAGGAGTTGATAAGGACACGTGGTTTTACACAGCAATGAAATGATTTTCGAACACGTGCGAGTGCAAAAGCTCATCGCGAATTGGCATAATCCTGGCTTTATGACTTTTTCCGCACAGGATGGAGGCAGTGCACGAGGCACTTGCAGTCTGATATAAATTTTTAGTGCTGGACATGAAAACTATCTGGATTCCATAGCAAGTTAGTACTTTGTGACATCGACGTAAAGCATTAGTTTATTGGTTTGGCGGATGTTAGAAAACAGATTAAGCTGACCTACTAGTTGTGAACCTAACGTGCGAATTTTAAACAACTTTGGGTAAATAAATAGGCGGTCGTATACCTTGAGATCCCATTGCGTTCTAGGATCAATCAAGGCTCAATTTATCCTCCTAACTGTGTCCGTAGAAGCCTTGCGTTCTTGATCTAAGTTATCAGTGATGAGATAGTCCCACAAGCCCCTAAACGCAACTTGGCTGTCGCCACAAACGCAAATATTGCGTTTCATCGGTTTGTAACAATATAGTTTATTGCTATCACGATTATGTATATCTTGACACTCCCCGAGATTACACTGGCGTCACACTAGGTCGGTTTTCGATCCATCCGTGAGTACACGTTCCTTTCTTGCGTAGGAGAGGCCATTCCTATGAAAGACGGTTTCATACAATATTTTCGAAAACATTATAAAAACAGAGTGACACTCGCCGTCAATTTTCCAACTTCCAACGTTAGGTTGTACAGGATTACTTTGGAAAATTTCCGCTGCTCCTTCAAGGTCAGTAATGAATTAATCGAGACCTTCATTTACCAGAAAAGTTTTTGACAAGGCGACGCGTTGTCTTGTGAGGTTCTTATCATCATCCTAGACTCGTGTGAAACTCACTGATCAACATAAGAGCCACGATTTTCTTAAGTTTCCAAAATAATTTGCGTGCGCACATAACATTGATGTGATTGGAGGACGCAACGTCAATGAAGCTTTCTTCAGCATTAAGTTAGAGGTGACCATAGTATGTTTGACGGTAACCGAGGAGAAAACAAAGCGTATGCTGTCATCAGGATAGGATGTAGAATATCAACGACTTGGCCTGAACGTTGCAATCGGTCAGCAATTACTTTGAGAAGTTAACGACTTCATCTACCATACAAACAGCAATGATATTAGTGTTGAAGTCAGACGCTGAATCTCGTTTGACAATACCAATTTTCTTTGGTTTCAGGACATAATCCGCTCTAGTTAGACCAAACTAGCGATATGCTAAGGCCTTGCCATCCTGGTCCGTCCGACTCAAACAATTTTTTAACTGAAACCCAAGGGACGATACATCAAAGGACGACCGCAACCAAGGTAACGCGCCTAGGACTTCTAAACATTGCTTGAATACCAAAAGCGGCTGGGAGGTTTTGGACAAGCCAAGTTCATAACATAACTTCATCGTTATCAAGAGGATTGAAGCCACCATGCGCTCAGCGGAAGCTTGGTGTTGTAAGTCGGTTGCTGTCAGCTTACCTGCAAAATCAGTGTCTAACGAGAGACAAAATCTCTTCTGTTGGCTTCAGATCTCCTAAGTGTTTTCTTTTGTGAATTGCAACCAGCTTGTTGATTTCACAAAGTATTGGGATCTTTTTGCAAAGGTTTCTACCAGGGTCACTCTTCGAAATCAGAAATTGCTTCTTCTACTCCTTTACCTTTGGTCAGTAAATATTTTAGTCTTTCTCTAAATTAGTCTTGAGTGACTCGTATAGAAATTTCTGAACTTAATTTCCCCCATCGTACGTTTTGTAGCAAGTTATAAAGGTGCACAATGTAAGGTGTTTGGTGATGTGGTGTCTAAGGAGTTTGAAATTTGAAATTGCTGTCGGCAAATTTGCAAATTACTTTGACTAATCCGACGATGTTTTCCTATACAAAGTGCCAGGAAGCTATATGAAGTCAAAATACGCTAGCAGGAATCGAACATGATGGCTCAAAAGTTTGCCTTGTTTTTTGTGCTTTTATTGAATTCCACCGAAGGGGGTCTAGTTGAACTAACTATGAGGCACTCAAATAATGGTCTTGAATAGTCATAATGTAAACGACAATAAAGTTATGTTTCCTTTTTGCACACAAATTCTGATGCTTCACCCACGGACTTCAAACACTCTCTGTGTTCTCCTTTGAAGTTTTTTGAATGCCAGCCAATTCCAAACAACCAACAAAATTATTCATTTCAATTAGTATCTTTTAATCCACCTGAATTATTTCGAAAAACCTTCCTTCCTCCCAACTTTCAGTCACGGGAACGTGACGTGATTCTGCTGATTTTTCTAGAATTTCAAATTAATTAGCAAAATACAGCCTCGTCCTTGAAGACACTTAAATCATCCAAATTCTAGCTCTACAAAGTTATTTCATTGATCCCGTTCCCACTAGAAATCTCGGTGAACATTAAGTGAACTTTAAAGGCATCATGTGGTCAAGACGGCCACCTTGTTTGTATCAAAGATTCAATGAGGGTGCCCTCAAAAATACGAATACACCCCCAGACACACATCAATTTTCTGAGGAAAACGACTCGGGCGGAACAATGAAATATTAAATGCCTTTAATCGAGGATATAAATCTTTGGAAAAACACTTTCTGTTTTTGAAAAATATATAATTTGTTATTGCGATACATGTACGAGTGTGCTCTGGCAGTGAATATTGCAAATGTCTAATGGAAAATGCGGGAAAAACTTTTATGACTTAAATACTAATCCATTTAACAATTGAAAAACTCCACAGATCTGAGTGCTTTCTTGATGAATTGTATCTGAATCAGATGGAATAAAATTTTTGTTTTCTATTTATTCTTTTTCGTACTCGTATCTCTCGTATACTCGTAGCTTCCATGATTCTATTTAAATTTCCCTGTCCTAGTTCTTTTCGTTTAACAACGTGCAGCAAACATGTTTTTCTTCATGTTCATGTGTCGCATCAGTTCCCTCTTATTTTCCAACTGCGTTGTCAAAGTGACATTCCTCTGAGAGATGGCATTTTGAACTTTTAAAGCCGGAACATGTAACAACTGTCAGTTAGGAAAGAGATTTCTGTTTGTTTGGAACGAAAGGAAACATCTAGCTCATTGCCAAAAATCAATTAATTTTTTGTTGAAAATTTCTTTTTAGTGAGAAGTGGTTTAAGAGGTACGAGGGCGGGTCAATATTATGGATTAAAACACAGATTTTTTGATAAAAAAATAATTTTATTTTTCAACGTAATCTCCCTTGAGCTCTATACACTTTGTCCAACGCTTCTCCAATTTTTTTATCCCTTCCAAAAAAAATGATTTGTCGAGGTCCTCAAAATAGGCCTTTGTTTGCGAGATGACTTCATCATTGGAGTCAAATCTTTTTCCACCAAGCCATTTCTTCAGGTCTGGGAACAAGAAGTAGTCGCTCGGAGCCAAATCTGGAGAATAGGGTGGATGAGGGAGCAATTCATAGCCCAATTCATGGATTTTTGCCATGGCAACTGCACATGTGTTTGTGGTCGACTGTGAGCAAACGCGGCACCCATCTTGCGGAAAGCTTTCTCATGCCCAAGTGATCATTCAAAATTGAAACCACTGAGCCATGCGAGATCCCTACGGCTTCCACAATCTCTCGCACTTTCAATCTTCGGTCGGCCAACACCATATCGTGAATTTTTTCGATTGTTTCGGGTGTAGAGACCTCAACTGGGCGTCCAGGACGTTCGGCATCTTCAGTGCTTGTACGGCCACAACGAAATTCAGTAAACCACTTTTTTACCATTGAAATCGATGGTGCAGAGTCCGCATAGTATTTATCAAGCTTAGCCTTGGTCTCGGTAATGGTTTTTTTTCGCAAGAAATAATGCTTAATAAGCACACGAAATTCACTTTTTTCCATTTTCTCCTCAAATTAGTGAGTAGTCTGATAAAAATAGCTGTCAAACACAAACTAACTGACGCAGCAAGTTTAAATTTTGACAGGAGTCAACTGACAGATGCCTGTTGACAGGAGCAGTGTTGCTGTTTCAGTAAAGAGGTCAGAAATTCAAAAAGTCACGGACTTATTGACCCGCCCTCGTATCATGTAATGAATTTAACAATGAGTTTATAGCTCATGTAAATAGCTTAGATATGCAATGCCATGTTTAGGACTTTTTTTATACCTTTTCGGCGAATGGAGACCACAATAAGAATAAATCATTTATCACACACAATCTCACAACATTTCGATTACTTTGACATACGCGTTGATTAGTTTCATTCGATAATATAGGTAATAATAATTTTTTTCTCTGATGGAAAAAACCACTCAATAAAGAACAAGAAAAAATTGTAGCTCTTAGCGACTTGTACACGCAAGCGCTTTACCACATGATTGGAGCGTACGATCCGGAGTGTGGTAAAAAACGAGTGAAATACCGCGCGCCAAGTACGTGGTACCAAAATCACGTGGGAAAGAATGTACTACTCAAAACGGCGAGCGCGCGCAATTCACTCGGTACTGGGCGTACGGGCTTTCCGTTGCACAACTCATGCCATTACACGTGCACTCTTTCGCATGCGAAATTTTGCATTCCACACTTTCGCGTGGTAAAGAACGTACGTGTAAGGGAGGCTATTATTTGCAATGACTTAGTCTTGTTCGGAAAGATGAGTAAACGCTTAAGTGATGAAGTGCCTAGAGTATTACAGCAAGTTCCATCTATAATAGAAACGCAGCGATAGTTTGATGTCAGTGTATCGTTGACAGTTTGCATGAAAGTAGTCTACGGCTAGAGGTTGAAGGTCCATTTACAGCTCAGCAAACTGCAAACTATATCTTTTCAAGAGGACATTCTGTCCGAAACGGTGTTGAGTATGCTTTTTGCTTGACAGCATATACGAGTACTTAGTCTTGTCCTCGTTGACCGCTGGACGAAATTGTTGGCTTATATCGTTCAGGTTGAAAGGTTCATTTTGTTTGACAGCGGTACGACGTGCGTCATCACGGTAATACAGTCTGCGGAAATGTTTTTTTTAAATGCGATCTCTTGTTATTGCAATCGTCTTACATCGTTGTCTTTGCGCTGATAAGGATATCCGCAACCGTACCTTAGCTACAAGGCAATAGTCCGAGACGATGTTGGCTCCTCGGAACGTTTGGACACCCATAATACTGGAGGAGTGTTTTGCGTTGATCGCGATGTGGTCAATCTGGTTGACGGTTGATTGATCAGGAGATCTCCAAGTACCCTTGTGAATATCGAGTTGTGGGAACCGCGTGCTAGCTACCGCAATATTTCGCCCCGCCGCCGTAAAGTCGGTTAGCCTGAACCCATTATCGTAGTTGGTGTCGTGCAGGCTATACCTTCCGACAGTACTACCAAAAATGCACTCTCTTCCTTGATTCGCATAAAATTTGCCTAGGAAAATTGTAATGTCATAGCTAGGGCTTTGTCGTTGGTCTCGTTCAAGAGCTCATAGAAGATATTTTTATTTAATTTAAATTAAACACATTAACGATTTAGATTTCGATCAAATTTGTATTTCAATATATTGTTAGGATCTTGCCATTATGAATGCATCATAACATCATTCAAATGTCATCCGCGAGAGTTTTGGAAGGGCTTGATTCTGGCAAGGTAATTTTCAATGGCTTTCAACTCATATCGGGCAGTAACTCGGCCATATCTTAACAAATATTCGTCCTCAAAGCGTCGTGAGTTTGCAGATTATGTACTTAAAAACTATCTTTTGTCCCACCTTTTAAAAAGAAATCCAAAGGCGACATATCACATGATCTTAGTGGGCAGTTCACATAACCAAACCACGAACTACCTTGTCCAGAAATTTTTCCTTGCAACAAAGCCAAATCGGGCCGTGTTGTACAAGATGTGGCACGCATTTAAAAATTGTTTAACGAACCATACTGTTAAATGGCATGTACACTCTCGGATGAAAGTTTGGTTTGACGTATTCAATCACATACAGGGATGTGGTATTATGAATCAAACTATGTACCTGGTTTTAAGAAATCGACTGTATTTGGCCAATAGTTTTTGGATTTCAAAATTTATTCGCAAGCAAATATCAAAAATAAGATAATTATGAAGAAAAAATCAATATTTTATTGAACTATTTTGAATAATTAGACTTTAAACAGTAAAGTCAGAAGAAAGGCCGAAGCCCATAGAATTCGATGCGTACGTTGCGTCATGTCAAACAATTGACAACTCATAAGCCATAATGAGAGGAAGAGAGACAGCAAATGCGACCCACAAGTGGAATGCATCACTTCGGATGAAATTGGTCAATTGGTTGATCGAGTGCTCTTTTGTTTTTCATATGGATGGATGTTTCAGATGGATTTCGGACGCAACGTACGTATTCATTGGGCAATCCGTCAAATATAATTTCTGTGGATTGTAAACACCACGCACGCTAGTTGCTAGTCTTCCATTCCTGGTCCAAAATTCCCGAAGTAAAAACGCCATTAGTAGCAGCGACTCGCAAAGGAAACAAAACAAAACAAGAAAATTTTGACATTTAATTAGGTTCCACATTTGTGCGACCTGCGAATCGATCCAGTTTTCGCAAATTTTGACTTTTCTTTCACAGCCGCATTTTTTTGGTCGTAGAAAAGTGCGACTGTCGATTGCAGTTGATTGAGAAATAAACAAATGATTTGAGGTTAAACACGCGCGACCTGTTTGGTCGTGGGAACTGTAGATTCAATTCTTGGCATGTGGAACGTGAATAAATCTTGACAGTTCGCACCGAAATTCAACAAGTCGCGGGTAAATTTTAAGAATGTGATTTTCTTAATAAAACTCGGTGAAAGCATTTGTATTTGGTTTTTGAAACCTAGATGTATACGCCCCACTTCGTTTCCCGTGTGTTTTTTAGCTTTTGGATTTATTAAATATGGTAAAATTGACTTGGTCGCAGTTCGCACGGTCGCAAGTTCGCTGGCTATGAATGGACTTTTATTCGCGAAGAAATAAGCGAAGTGTTGATGTCTTCGTAAATGTTAATTGAATTTAAGTTTATCCTTTAATAATTATTAATTCACTGATAAATTAAGGTACATATGTGCTTTGGGAATAGTAAAATTCGTATTTGCATGTCTGTAAATGTAATAAAACTGATTTTTTTTCTCAGTCAGATTGGTATTCATTGAGGTGGGAATAGACCTTATTAATCGCAGGAGAAGTGACATTAACGTCGAGTGAACTAAGATTAATCACTAACTTACTAAAAAATGTGGTGTTATGAATAATAAAAATAGAAGACATAGTGCGGGCATACCACATCTCCTGCCTCTGGTTTAGTGCTACTGTTTACACTCCGTTGGAGCTGCTGTACAACACTATCATATGGCAAAAGCACTGACTTAGTGCAAGTAACAACCGATGGATAGCTTGTTGGCGTTGATAAGGGCATAAGATCTTCATCGATTTGATTGAGTAAACGAACGACAGAATTTACACTTCAGAGGATTGCTTAGCATCGTCGTGTTTTTGGGTTTATTTTTCTTTTTGCAATGACCCCGGAATAAAGAGCGGGAATAGAAAATATACACGGGCTAAAAAGTAATCACGTCCACGTCTGTAAATACAGGCCAGCTGTTAGTGAAATACATGTAGATCTCCGCCCACATCTCTCAGATCTGTTTCTGTTTACACCGGCGTGTCTTCATTTACATGAGTAGTGATGAAGCTTATCAAACTCCACCACAAGGTAGTCCCTGTTGCAAGCCGGAATTCAATTTCATGTAAGCAAATTATGCACTACAGCTGTATTTACAGATGATTATTTGATCTTTGACGAGATTGATGCGCTGTCTGACAAAGAATTGTGTCGCTTTATCCGAGGCTCATTGGTAATGTGAGAAAGGGTTGTCATCTTTCTTAGGAATTTTAACTTGTTATGTTTCCTCTATAACGACGTTGATGCCGTTGCTAATATGATCAAGGACTCTATTCTCTTTGAAATGAGACCCTTAATCCGCCATCAAAAGATAAAGCGTAGTACGACCCGAGCTGTAAAGCGGCTGTCAGGGTCTGGTTCTATAAAACGACGGAAGAAAACAAAAAATTCCAACGATTCAGGAATGACAGCATGAACGGTCTTAAGTGTTTGCAGGTTATAATGTCCAGAAAATAAAGAGTTTCACAGTGAGTTTTGATCGAAATTGAACCTTCGTTAGCTGAAACTGAATTGATATGAATAACCAGATAGTTCAAGTATGGGTCCAGATGCTTAGAAAAAACGACAGAAAAGATCTTATATGAGATGTTAAAAAGACTTCGGATCCACCCCCGAGGGACACCGCAGTAGAGGAAGACTGAGACTCAGGTGGCGCACGCAAGTGGAAGGGAGCCTCAGCCAACTTAGCCTGCGAAACCGGAGGCAGCTAGTAAAAGATCGAGCTGCATGGAGACGCTTGTTGACTGAGACCCCGATCCACTACGAACTGTAGTGCCACCGAAAGTATGCAATAAGTAAGGAGACGTTATATGCTTAGGGCATGATTCAATCTGAATATATCTTACAGGCGCGTGGCTCATA
The DNA here is from genome assembly GCA_928272305.1 of Volucella inflata. Lineage (NCBI taxonomy): Eukaryota > Metazoa > Arthropoda > Insecta > Diptera > Syrphidae > Volucella > Volucella inflata. The sequence goes on from OV743720.1 coordinate 96,671,857, forward strand.
ATTCCAATGAGATCTCCATCTCCAGCTGTTTTAATTAAGTTGATAGATGGGCTGCCTGTGGAGGCGGCTTTATTAGACTTTATAACTTCATTAACAGTGAATTTCTGTGAAGCATCGTTTGCTCGATCCAGAAGGAAATCATTCTCAATAATCTTATTGATTGGAAGATAAATAGAACCCATTTTCAAGCATTGTCCTAGAAGAAAACAGTGTCTCTAAGTGTAATGCTTTTAAACCTTTGGTTACTTTTGAGGGCATTCTGATCTATAGGGTGGATCAGCGACCTGCAGTTTGGAAGTAATAGCAGTTATGCTTTTTCGGGGACTCCAAAATTGTCAATTGTCATCCACGCACGGGCGAATTCGATGCTCTAAAGAAATGTATCAAGGCTTCTTTGAATTACTAAAAATAAATATTTAAAGTTGGTCTGTTCAAAGAAAAGCAATCCGGTTGTTGTTTATTTTTCGATGAGAAGTTGTTTTTTGGAATAGCTTACAATTTTTCTGGCAAATACTTCCTCTTTCATTAGTGCTATAAATTTGGCAAAATCCTAACTTTCGTAGGAAAGTTATCCGAAAATTCGGTTGCGATTCCTTCATTAAGACAAATTTTCAGTTAGGCTTTTTACGAGTATATTCTCACATATTTTTAAATTCACTTTATTTGTTTTTTTTTAATTCTCCATAAATAATAATATAATTCTTTTTTTATTTAAAATTTTTATTTTAAAGGCGGAGCCCTCTTGTATTTTTTAAAAATATCTTTCTCTTAAAAGTTTACGATGCTTACAATTCGTATTAATGTTATATATGAATATTTAAATATTTAATGACAATTTTTATTAATTTATATCCCAACGCCTTGCTGGATTATGTGGCACAAATTAATTTCTTTTTTGTTTCACCGACATACCCACTCTTCTACATCTAGTGATGAAATAAATTATCTACTTAAATTCGGAAGGCCCATATAGTGAATAAAAGAACGAGCAGAAGAAGGAGGAGAAGAAATGAACTCTCATGACAGAGGTTTGTCCGTGGTACATATTTTGATAATTAATTGCTTGTTGATATTTTGTTTCTTCAATATATATACTCAAGTTCAATTGGGTGAAAAATTCCTTAAGTTGATAGTATTTTCTCTTATTTAAGAATATTTAGATACACACCTACGTACTAATTCATATTCGTTTGGTTTTAGATTTGAAAGATAAGTACTGGTATTTTTGGAAATATCTTGAATAGGGAATTTTGAAAACAAAAATATTACGTATACGCCGCCGTGGGGTTTATTATTTGGAGATCGTAAATTGCAAGTATCTATTGGATTTGGACATGTAAACACTGATATGCTGTCAGATAATTCATAATTTTAATTGTTAAACCACTACTTTCAAGTTAAATATTTGCAGTGATTTGTGTATTGTTTTAGATTTTTGTTCGAACAGACAAACTACAAACCTCAAGTATGCAGAGTATTTGAAAATTGAAAATATTTTCTCGCCTAAAATCAATCGATATTATTATAGATAGCTACTAGCTAGATGTAAATATCTAAATAGATTGTTTTTGATGTCGGGGTATGATTCAGCTTAAACATCTACAATCATGTGAGATGAATAATTGGTGAAACAGAGCTTTAGGTCAAATTACTGATATGTTCAGTGCTGTAACTTAATATTACAACAAATCAATTGGGCTCATTTTGCGTTACCATCATGCCACTAGGCATTGTTACATTCAACAGACTTATTGGCACAAGTATGGGATCCTCCGCACCGAAGTGCCCAAAGACACCTACTTGATAGGGTACGCAAACGACATTGGCGCGGTAATAACTGCAAGGGAGGAAGAACGAAGGAAGTTGAACCAAGTTATGCGACGTGTCTACGTCTGGATGGAAACCCATGGTGTCAGTCTTGCATTGGTAAAGACCGAGGTTATTCTACTGACCAGGAAACATATCCCGACGCAAGTTGAATTCCGTATAGGCTCAGAAGTATTCCCCAGCAAAAACGCGGTAAGGTACCTTGGAATAACTATCGATTCCAAACACTATTTCTGGTATCATATTAAATCCGCTTTCAAGCGAGCTGCTAAAATGACTGCAGCACTAAGAAAAAGAAGGCTGCTCATGACAATCACAAACACCATCCTTTTGTATAGATGCGAAACATGACCAGATTCACTCCAACAGAAGAAGCAACAGATGGCAGCAGTACAGACACGTGGAGCCCTGCATATCGCAAGTTCTTATCGCACTGTATCAGAACCAGTCCCTCTTGTCGTTGCAGGAGTGACACCCATTGACCTTTTAGCCCCAGAGAGAAAGCTGGTGTATGAGAAAAGGCCGCAAGTAGGAGTGGAATCGGCAAACACTGAAAACTTGGTGAGCACCAAACATCTATGGCAACTAAGATGGAACTCTGAAACAAGAGGTAGATGGACCGCCAGGATAATCAGAAACATTGCTGAATGGACAGAGCGAAAACAAGCGAGATAAATTATAACACCACGCAGTTCCTAACCGGACATGGATTCATTAATGCATACCTACACAGGATGCGGAAAGTAGACAATGCGACGTGCCAGTACGGCGACTCAATCGTAGACGACGCTTTTCACAACTTCTTTACGTGCACCAGATGGACGGAGGAAAGACAGCACCTGGAATCGGTGATAGGTTATACTCGTATCTCCCCCGAAAATATTATATCGAAGATGATCTCAAGTGAATATAGCTGGAATCGAGTATCATCCTCATGAGCTGAGTATTTCATATCGCCAGAAGATATATCTTTAAGGACTACAAACAGGATAAAAACATGGATCGGAACCCCTAAGCGCAAACGAGGAAAAGGGATGTACTACAGACATTGGAGTATAAAATGGAAGATTTTCAGGAGAAATCAGGGTCTTAAAGCAGATATCGTGGCGATTTATAGGTAAAACGCAAATCCAATTTTTTACACAATGTAGCAATTAAGCGGCTGCGCTTCAGGTTGGATGGATCCTACTAAAAACGGACAATCACGTTCTGATCTGCTCACGTATTCCTCGGATCTTGAACAGTCTACGTGAAGATCCTAGACTTTTACATAGTCGAAAACAGCGTTATCTGGGAAGCGGGGTGAATTAGACAACTCACCCCCCAAACTGAAAGAAGAGACAATAGCTCTGTAACAGAGCTCTTTAAGAAGCAATGGCCCAAGTATGGCGTTAAAATTACTTTGATTTATCTCAACTCCAACATCGCAACGCAACTAAACCACGCTTCTGAAAACGAACGGCCAGTGAAGACTCAAAAGCGACCGATATCTCACACTGCAAATCAACGGAGAGATACAACTGCTGCACTCGCAATTTACCGCCAAAATCCTTTCTGATCTTTCACGTACATCTCTCAACTACTTATCAATGCTTGGTATTGATGCTCAGACGTCGCAAATGGTGTGGCATACTGGATTGAGCAGGTAAGCACGTGTAAAAAAGAATTCCGGCATTAAATAACGCGATATAGAAAAAGTAGAATGACACGTACGTTATAAGAGCAAAGGAAGTCTTATCAAAAAGTAAGAATGGGTACCCAAGACCCAAGACCCAAGACCCAAGACAAGACAAGACCAAGATATGGAGGAACTATTTTAAACGGCTGCTACGATCAATATTCTGGTTTTAGCCAGGTTGAACCACTGAACTTTTGCTATAAAGGTCAGGATTTCACGCGATCAAAATAAAGTACAAATGGCTAAAGTATGAGTATAATAAAGTCACCGAATTGAACAGCCTTCTTAGTGGGTTCTAAAGGTTTCGAAAAATGGCTTGCTAGGGCATACATGCTAACCTATTCCAAGATTTGGTCAGAGGAATGTTTGCCTGATAAATGAAACCATAGTAACCTTTGGCTGATCTCTAAGAGGGGAGACCCACGGCTGAAATTATTAAGTTATATGTCTTTTTTCGCTTAAAACAATTTGTCTGTCTGTTTTGTTGTGATGGTGTAATCCAATTGGCCTCTATTAGACAAATATTTACTTAATATTTACACGACGGCAAGTACCAAGAATAGATAGAGACTCCATACAAAACCAAAGAAAATCCTCGTATGCGGTGACTCGCACAATAAAAAGAAAAGTATAGGTACAAAAACAAAAGGGTTCAAAACTGTAATAACTGCAGAGATTAATGGTGCCAGATAAACCTCGAATTTTAGCGACCTTTCAGTTGCTTACTGAGAAAAAAATCTCCCAATAAAACGTTGGATCACCTACGGTGCCAAGTTACCACTTACTCATATACCTATATGCCAAACATTTACTTGGTTCAAAAATCTTACAAAATGTTTAGGTATTTTAAGATTTATTATATCGGCTTATGACAAGATTTAAGAGACTCCATGGATAGGTGCTAAGACGCATGACACATGGCAGTATATTAACTAGCACTCAATTTTGTCCAGCATGCATATATCCATACGACGGTGTATTTTCTTGGGTCTTGTCACCTTTTTGGAATGAGCACGTGCTGCTGCTGGGTTTTATGCTATTTTCAGAAAAGATAGCCACGTTCATTCGCAGAAAACAGTACGCTCTTCAGATAACGATGTTCTTTTTGAGAATAATTACCGTATTTGTCTGCCACGTTGCATATTGGTTCGTGGAGCAGTATCTGCCATTAATAAAGGCGTCCCCGATTCCTTTGTAAAGAAGTATGAGGAAAAGGTAAATGACTCAAGGCACTGGGTTATATTACAAAAATTTCCATTCTGCATTTAATGTTAAGGCTCCTTCTGCCACATCAGGTGTTTTCCATCGTTCATCAGTAACAAGCACGGTCAGTATTTGGAACTGTATCATGTTGACCATTGTGTGATATGGCACTTTTTGAAATGAGTTTAATTGTGAAGTTTGGGTTTTCATGTGCGGTTTCGCGTGGTTTTCGCAAGCTTATATCGGTCGCTTTTTGTGTAGTCATGTACCCATTTTGGGTAATATGCAATGTTTTATCTGAATGAGCAAATTAAGCAAAGCTTGTTCAGCTTCACATTTGTTCAGAACATTTTAAAAGACTTCAACAATATTTTTCTGAAACCGTATCGTGCTTTAATATACATAACAGGTGTAGATATAGCTGTCGCTCGGCTTGTCACTCATATAAACCTGATGGAAATATTCGTAACGCTTGCTTTTTTTGTTACCTGCTTCTGAATGTCAAGGCATAATATTATCTTATCGTGTGTCGTCTTTCAACCATCGTTTTCTGCACAAACTTTGTTACGTACTCTTCTTATAAGATGGTTTGTCGTTTTCTGCCTTGTAATTGGTAACTTTTCCCTCACTACCTCTCTTGATTTAAATGACTAACTTACAACTAACCATTAACTGTCTTTGTGATCTCATTTATGTTCTTACTGAGCTAATGAAGACCGGGGTTTGCCTAAAACAGGGCGTTTGGATTTAATCCAGATATTGCTGCCGTCATTCTAATTTTCCTTCTTCTAGGACATTTTCCGCAGCTTGGGTTTCTGGTTATTTGTATGGCAAGCTCTTTCTAATTCCTCCTTGCGATGGAGTTTTACTCACTTTTTAAGTGGTTTTTGCCACTGATTTCTTCGTTGAGTCCTGGGCCATTTTCAGTTACAATGGTGTTCAGGAGGCATTATTTCTTCTTTGTTTTTTCGATTTCAATGTTTGGACCTATTCTTATGCCATCTGAATTATATTCGTTTTGGCGAGTAAATGACTATTCGACTCATTAAGAGCTTTCATTGTTTTGATAGGGAACCCTGTCTTCCACGCTCGGTATGTGATCGGGTCGCGTTGACGAAAACCGACACCGAATATGTGACTGCGTCCCCTTCAGTCGCCCGCAGACCGAGTACAACGCCACACGTGTCTTTCACTAAAGGAGAGTTGCGCAAACACACAAAGAACAATTGAATTCGTATCCGGTAGTGATTTTATTTAAAAAAAAAAGAACTTAACACTCAAGTGGTTATGAGTATACTTAAAGTGCTTAAGCACGCGTTAAGTTTTCTAGGAAATGGGACAGAGATAGAAAGAAAGATGTTTGGGCCCAGTGGCTATTTCTCTTTAAGGGTGGCATCCAGCATTTAATGGGGAGACGACATTATTGGTGTAATTGGACTAGTTGTTGTAATTCTAGGCAACCACTTAACATGGTTTTAGTTGCCTGAAAAAAAAATAGTGTCTTTCTGGCGCGGCTGGGATTGAACACAAAACCGTTCAATTTGGAAGCCAATGCACTACAACTTGAGCCATGGCCACCCACGCTATCACAAGTTATTAGTCATCGCATACAAATGAATTTTTAAGAAAAAAATTCGTTGTGAACAAAATTACAAATGCGGCTAACTTCGTTAATTGTAGTGCTACAATGAGGTGTCGTTATAAAGAACATTTAACAGTTTATCTAATGATGTAATAAATTTAAAAACCGCCTTGTGGACTTTGGAAACTAAGAGCCGTTCAAATTTTGAAAAAGCCATGGCGCGCCAAAAATCAAACAATTCTAAGGGGGGCGCATCAAAAATTGAAGCAAATAAAGCTAAAAATAAAGAAACAGCTAAGAGGCGTCGATTAAGCCAAAAATTATTGCAATCAGCTTACGAGAACCTAGCCAACGGCCTTGGAAGTTGCTTTCCGTGACGAAAATTTAGAACCGCAACCCAGTACAAGAGGGATAACTACTTTCTAGTTTCGTTTGAACCGTAACTCGACGCAAGAAACTAACTAACGCTGAGGAGTGCAAATTATATACCTAGTCAAGTCATAAATACTAGTACACAGAAAAATCGGCGCCGAATGAATATTTAAAAATTGTTTTTTTGTTTTTATTGGGTTATTCAATGGCTACAAATCTTGGAACAACTTATTCGAAATGACTTCCACTTGCCTTCCAGCACGACTTAAGACGATGTGGCCACTTATCGATTGCGAGACGCACTTCATGCATGGGGAAATTGTCCACTGCACGGACATGGGCCCGCTTCAACGACTCAATATTTGAGTGACGAATAGAGCAAGCCATGCCCTCTAGTACGGACCAAAACTTGTGATCTAACAGGTTGAGGTCTGGACTACCAGCTGGCCAATCATTCGTTGATATGAAGTCCGGAACGTGGTATTTGCTTTGATAGCTGGAGCAGAGTCTTGCGGGAAAGTCCTTGGCTTCTTCTTCTTCTTCTTATCCTACGCAGAACGCGTCTACATAATGCTCGGTCCTGGATCGCTTCAGTGGTTAACCCCAGACGTTGTTGCGCATTTGCCATCTGAGAAATCCAGGAATTCTTTTTCCGACCTCGTTTTCTTACAGTTGGAGTGACCGTAGTTGATAGTGCCTTTTTAACCGGATTTTCCGCAGATCTTCTTTGAACGTGGCAATACTAGCTTATTCTATTCACCTCAAGCTGTTCGGTTACCGAATTCTTTATATGTAGACTTCCTCTTATACGCGTAGATCTAATGCAATCGCGTTTAGTGACTCCACTAGACATCCTTAACATTTTCATTTCCGCTGCCGTCATTTTGTTTTTAAACGCTTTGTACATTGTCCAGCACTGTGAACCGTATATAAGAGCTGGTCTGACAACCGTGGTGTAGAGTTTCCCCTTTAATTTAAGTGGAAATTTTCGGTCGCAAAAGATTCCCGAATTTTCCCGCCATTTCATCCATCCCACACTCACTCTGTGGTTTACGTCGTCGTCACATTTCGCTTCCATGTTAACGATTGATCCTAAGTACTTAAAGATAGTGCTTTTCGGAAGAACTATTCCGTCTAACATTATATCCGGAACAGGTCGCAACGGATGCGCAAATGGGCACGTCAAATGCTCCGTCTTTGAACGACTTATTTTAAACCCGTTTCTCTCTAGCGCATTTCTCCATGAATCTAAGGCGTTCTGTAAATCTTCGACGTTATCGCTAAGTATAACTGCGTCGTCAGCGAAGAGAATTGGCGTTACATTTGCTTCGCGCATGCAGTCTTTTAAAAGATAGTCGAATACTACGTTAAAGAGGAAAGGGCTAAGTACGCTTCCTTGATGCACTCCGATATTAACTGGAAATTCTCTCGTTAGTCCGGCAGAGCTTTTAACCGCAGTTTTCACGTTTCCGTACATGTCTTGTATTATTCTAACATACGTTTCCGGTACGTTTTGAGACTTCAGCGCGGCCCATATGAGATCCCTAGGCACTCGATCGAATGCTTTCTCGAGGTCGATAAAGTCCATGGCTTGTTGTTGAATATTGATTGGTTGAGAGACTTCACAATGGGTTCCAAGACGGTCGATTGATATACTTTGGCCGCTGTTGTCACTCCTTTCTCGCAAAAATGGAGCTTGGTAACGCCATCGTAGCATACTCCCCACCATACCATTACAGACGCGAGATGGTGACCTCTTTGAGCCCTCGGGATGAGTTGGGATGCTTCTCTGGATGCCCGAGCGTACACACGATCATTCTGTTTATTGAACGATTCTTCTACGGTGCAGATTTTCTCGCCAGCCAACTACAACAACACGATTTTCGATGTCACCCCATTCCATGATTGTGAGCAATTAATGTCAAAAACTTTTTACGTCACAATGAAGCAAAAATATCAACTGTCAATACGAAATGGATGCGCCCAGTGTTGCATTCGTAATGAGTGAGTTCAGTTTCGTACCAGTATTTATGACTTGACTAGGTAGAGAAAACGAAATTTAATAATAAAAAAAAAAATTAGAAGGGTTCCCTGTTTAAAATTAAGGCACGACCCATGATCGTGCATCCGTATTTAATTTTTTTTTCAATTGTGGTTGCCGTTTTAGATATTGGTGACATTGTAACTTTTTAGCACGACACGCTATGTTTTTTGCACTCGGATTGCTCGACATTCAGCTTTGATTAAACATTCGATTTGATGTGTTTTTAAAAAAAAAATTATTAAGGTTAACAATCGATCGATCTGACTATGGGGGTTTTGTTCCAAGCTTGTAAGTATCATTTGATGGGTCTATCATCACTATATGAACCTATCAGATTGTTGACGACGCGTTTCAATCCAACAAAAAATATGGTTTTTGGAAATTTCCCATGCGTAATTCGTGGAAGTTTTTGGAAGGAATTCAGTACAATGCTCTTTACGTGGGTTAGACGACAAATGCATTGATCTTCTGCATCTTACCTCCTTGAGAGGGCTTGGAAATAACAACCGAAAGGGCTAAGCATTAATTTTGAGGAGATTCTTAACCATATCCTTTAAATTTTCGTCCGAACTTCTTCTTATCCTTTTATTAACCTTTTCCTCGTTATACGAAGTTATGCGTAATGAGTTTCCCATTTTTACTGTATCGATGCTGCTCCACTTATGGAATTGGCTAAAGTCGCAGACCGCAGAACGCGTTCCAACTATGTTTGACATTTGATATTCGAAAGGGTCTTTTGTGTGATAACAAAGGAATGGCGTTCTACCCGTTTTTAGATTTATTCTCACTCAAAAAACTAACTAAATTCGTTGCTATAAATCTCTTCTTGTCAAGCATAACTGAAACTTTGTTTTTCCGATTACATTGTCAAATGCAATTCAAATTTTATAAAGCCACTACGAATCGAAAGGACAAACAATTTCGAAAAATTATTTTATTGCCAAACCAGCATTGACGCATGCAAGATTGAAAGTCTCTCTGCTCGAATAGTGGTCGTCGTTTAATTTCGATCCGATGGCGGCGGAAAACTTCTATCCATGACCATCGTTATAATCCGGCAATGTTCGGATAACCATTAAAACCAGAACTTTGAGAACGAGCTATCCATTGTGCCATAGTACCAACAAAAGTTTATGTAGCAAGAGAAATTCAATTCACCCGCGCTTTCGCTGGACCAGATTTACTGCTTTTCACTAGCAAATAACTGCTATTGCATTAATCAGAACGATGAGAGTAATAAAATTAAATAAAAAAAAAACGCCAAACAATTCCTTCCAAAATTGACACAAATACTCGTACTAGAGCCAGAGTATTCCTTTTCACTAAAGAATGAGTTTTTTTTTTCTTCCTACGCCACTGGTGTTGCTATTTCGATGCATGATGATGCTCAGCTAGGGGAGAGCAAAGGAGCAGCTTAAGCAGTGGTGGAGATGGGAGTGCAAGTGTGCCCCCTTTTTTCTAAACTGTTGCTCTGATTTTTCGTATTTTCTTTTTCTCTATTCTCCCTGGCGCTCTTATATTTTATGTCATTATAGGGAGTAATCGAAAAAGTTTTCATCGAAATAAAGTGAGGAATAAAGTTATTCTCTGAGCACGCTTTAACGGGACGGTGCAGAAGAAAGTGCAAGAGTTGGCGCTATGTCTATTGCTGCCCCTGAGGATGTTTGTACTTATGGTGCTTTTAGTTTCTTTTAAGTTCTTCTTAGGGGTTTTTTGCTTGTCATTTTCCTTTTCCTCGTCTTTCTTTCATTTTTAATTTGCATTCACTTGCAAGTTTTATTTTCTTTTTTCTTTGCAAATGAATAAATGTGTGTTGGTGTGTCAGTTTAAAATGGACTTGGGAGGGTCTTTGATATAGAAATCTTAAGAAGAATATTTGTCCGCCGCAAGTCTGTGAGTGCAAGGTTGTACTCGTATATGTATGTTGATATAGTGAGATGTGGGTGTTTCTTTCAATTCTTTTCTTTAGTTGTCCTTTGGAAAGTTTTCATCCTAAGATAAGTTCAAATTATAATGGACGCATATTTTGAGGGTTCTACACTATATATAAAAGTGTTTTGACAGATAAATCATTTTCGGTTGCTATTTTCTACTTCGACAGCAGTATATCATCTTTAAACTTGCTTTTACTTACATGTGTGTATAACACAAGTTCACGTCATCGCATACATTTTTGGGAAATCTGTATTTGGTCGCTACAGTGCCTTCTTAATGACTTACTTACATCGTTCTTAGATGTACTACGTCAAGCATGTCTCGGTCGTTAGGCTCTACGTTTATCATAAGCCAACGTATTTCACTACATTGCATGAAAAGTACGGGAGGTGCGGTCATTCTAAAAATCATGTTCAATTCATTGTCACCTTCGTTATGCCTATAGAACTCCCACCAATTCTCTCATGGAGCCCAAAGTTTAAAATGAAGTTCCTGATCATAGATTATACTGCTTTACTTTCTCTACCGGCTGGTCTTAAATGTCATCTTATGAAGTTGAGATGGGAAAGCTGGATATTTTTAGGTTGGCAAAACTTCCCCAATCAACCATACTTGTTTCGATCTCCATTCTACGTACAGCTATCATTTTACCCAGATTTTTAGCGTAGTCAAGCCTTGCATTTTCTCTGTCAATTGAGCGGCGCAGGACAGAATATTTATCATTATTTGTTGAGGAAGTATACATCTTTGTCACTCGTAGTTTCAAAGTTGTCCAAGACGTGTGGTTAAGTTGCTTTGACTGAACCTTATATGCCCTGTTACACAAAGGATGCCCATTGTAGAAACCTTTTCAAAATACGTACTCATCAAGGGCAATAGAGCTTGATATTCCACGCATAGCAGAAAGTGATTCGCGGAATTTTGACAACCCGGGCAGTTGCTACATTATCAGTAAACCATTAGAAACGCCACATTACTATAAAACATGTGATTTGATATACAGTCCCAGTCGTCGCTGTGACTTTACGGCGAAAAGGACCAACATTTCCCAAAACAAGTGTTGTGTGTTTTTCTTGTTCAAATCTATACCCACCATCTTTTCGATTTTAAGGCCGCGTATAGAGCCATATCTTGATTTAGCATCCCTGTCAAGCTCGTCAAACCTCGACAGAACACGTGAGTCTCCGATCTAGGTCAGAGAAAAAGGTCACCCTAGATGGCGCGCATAAGAAGAATTGGAGTGCGTAACTAGAGGCAGCACACTAAAAACTGGGGTAACTGGAGCTATATATTAGTTTTGGCCCAGCTGCACCCTGAATGGTAGCGTCATCTAAGTAAGTAAATCACTAATTAGTACAACACAGCCTCAAAAATGCTGCATACAAGACAACTTAATCATCACCTACTTCAACTTCTACTGATAATTGAATCTTTCAACAGCTTCTCTTCCGATTCTTACTTAAACTGAAACGACAAACTTGTAGCTAACTGTGTCAGAATGCTCAAGACAACAACTACAAACAAAATATCTTGAAAAGTTGTCACGAAGGGGTGGAACACATGCTTTAAGTAGAGAAACTTCAATGGCCTTTCTCAATTAAATGACCAAGTATCTAAATGTTTTCAGCATCAGACTTAAGAACGATGGCCGGCGGATTGTATGAACTTTGCGCATATCTTTTGGATATTACCTTCTCCCTTATGAATCTGTTTGCTTGAACTTGAGTTTCTACTACTCTAAGCTTCATAGATATCTAACAACAACGCTCCATTTGATACCAAAAACACATCAAATCCGGAATTGGATGCGAGTTTTCGAATTTGTTGATGCGAAGGAAGAATCTGCAAGATTCAATTACACAATTTCAAGAAGGAGCTTGGCAGATCCGACAAAAGTTCGACTAAATTTAACAAGAAACAGAAGATAGGTGGTCACATCAAGTGTTTTAAACTGGCGTGTTGAGCCAAGAAAACAGCTGCGGACACATCTTCTGCACAAGGAAACGTAAATATGCAGCGACTACGTGAGGGAAACAAATAGAAAACTCTTAAATAGTTCACTGGAGGCCAGTTTTGACTGGTGGGCAGGAATCTTTGCAGATCGAATCAATGTGAATATATGTGTAGGAGCTAGTTCGGATTTCAAAAAACGGCTCTCTTCACGATTTTTGTGAAATAATTAAGACACTCTATGAAAGTAGCTTTGGAAGTCAAAATCAGATATTGAAAATACAAAGATAGGCAAAGCGTATCTGAACTGACTTGAAGCAGAGATTCACTTAGGTAGCACTAACAGAGTTGTCTCACAGATACGATGTGGTTTGCTTGAATGACTCCGAGTCGCTCCGATGGTGATGAGTTGGTATTTTTTATTGGAGTATGTTAAGTAATTGACTCAAATAACTGACCTACTAAGTTGATTGATAAGTCCACTCAAGATGAGCATCTCGAAACTGAAGTTAATTTCTTCACGAGAATGCTGAAGATGAAAAGATTGACTCATCTGGTGCTAAAGGATTTAAAGATTATTTCATTAAACGAAGCTAAGTATTGCGATCCTGGATAACAACCTTCTTTGGACTAAATGTGTTGAAGAGAAACATCAAGTCGATATCAGCTTTCTGGCAGTATAAACGAATTTTCGGCAAGACATAGAAGTTGTCACACAGAAGTGTTCTACAAGGCTATACGTCAATTGTTCAGTGGAATATATTTTCACCAAAAAATGTCACTGTTGCATTTATTGCATTCTAAAGACCAGTGTGGTATACCTGTCCTTGCTCTAGAATCTGACATCATATGAAAAACAATGTCGACTTTGAATCGTGATTTGGTGCAATCACAGACTTTCTGTTGCCGAGGAAGCATGAAATCGGCTTTTCTTGAGGTCAGAAATCTGCGACAGTAATGATGTGTACACGTGTCTTTACGGATGTCTCCAAAAAGCGATGTAGTATAAATTACTGGTGTCTTCTTAAAAACGACAACGTTCTGTCTTCCAAACGAAGATTTATGGAATGCTGATAGAAGCGAGCTGCTTGTTATTATCTTGTGAAGCGGTAGGGCAACCGTTGCCTCTGCAATGACAGCTAAGTTGCTCTTATGGCCTCGCCAAGTCCTCTAAAATCTTCTCAACCAGTTCGAGAACGCAAGGCTACTATGAACACCGTTGGACGGTATTGTTTGTCACTGAGCTTCAAGGCTCAGAGAGAAACATTTGAAGTATTATGCAAACAGTTGATGCAATATTGATAGTCAGGTTAGGATATTGGGCGCCCGCCCAATTATCAAGGCTTCTTCCATCCATCGACATTGTCTAATAAAAACTGGGGGTAGAGCAAAACTGGACTTAACATTAACATCATCTGACCTTTGCACCACTGATGGTTGCTATGATTTGTCCAGTTACTAGCTGCCGGTCACAGGTCTTGTTGAGTGGCAAAACCACCTGTAGTCCATACCAGGACTTAAAACACGGATTTCCCCCCGGAATTCGGTTCAGGCCCAACTTTTTAGGTAGGCCCCCTTGTGGGAGCATCACAGTGGCTGTTGTTTGCACCTCAAGCACAAGGAGGGTGACCCTGCCGGTTTCACCCGGAGTGGAGTAGCTATAAATGCTGGGTGCTGAGACCCTAAGATCAGCAAGAGGGTCTAGGCAGGCATCGACTCATACCAAGCGAGCTGTGCTTGTTCCGAATTGGTATCAAAGGAATTGACGGAGAGGGATGCAAAGCGTATCATTGCTTCCATGAATGTATGGGCATTCTGTGAACTTAAGTCTACACGACAGGCGTTCACGCAAACCCAAGACATATCTGATACTTAGATTTGGTGTGTGTACACATATCACTACGTGTAGTAGGATTTTCCGGAATGACGACAGATCAAATGAATGTATATGTCTCTAAGAGTGTCTGCTGTCGCTCATTAGCAAAAACTGATATCTGTTAAGTGGCAATAACATGTAATTCTTTGCTAAGCTTTGAAGTGAGCTAATAGCGCAAAATTTTGTGATGCTTATTGGGAGAATGCTGACAACAGCGGGTAGAACAATTTCTGGAAATCTCCGGCCTATGCTTACTCAAAGCGACTACAAAATACATTTTGGAACTCTATCGCCAGGCGGAGATTTAAATGGCCACGTCGGAGAAACAAATGTTGATTTCACAATATAAACGGTATCGCAGACTCACTTAGCCCGCAAGAAATGTGGAACAGCATGCACGAGGAATGCATAACACTCGCAAAGTCCCATCTGGGGACTATATCGTAATACCATCACGTCGGCAAAGAAACATGGTGGTGGAATGACGAAACCAAACGAGCTGCGGCCGACAAGAAGAGTGTATTCCAAGCGTGGACAAAATGCGATCGGAGCAACGATATCGAAAAAGTACGACTGGCTCTTGAATACGAGCGTCTTAAAAAGATCACAAAGAAAGTCCTGGCTCGAACTCGAGCGGCAGAAGCGGAAACCCTGTACCAGGAGTTGGAACAAATATCCTCACGATTGGCGGATAGAAGACAAGCTATCCAAGAAGTTCAAACGTCGTACAATACTAAAATGCCAAATATTTTTAAGCTCGCTGCACAAAGGAGAAAAAATTCAATGGAAATAACCTCGCCGAAATACATCAAAAACGCAGACGGTCGCCTATTAACAAATGAAAAGGAAATTTGTGACCGGTGGCTTGAATACTGCAAGGAGTTGCTTAACAAACAGTTTCCACGTGATATCGTGCCGACAGCTGGTCTATTCGAGGAGGAAGTTTCGGACTTTTCAATCGAAGAAATAAGTATAGCAATTGGAAAAATGAAGCGGGGGAAAGCGGCGGGACCAGACAGCATTCCATCAGAGTTTTGGTCGAAGATGGAGGGGATCGGCAGCGTTTGGCTATCGAAACTTTTAAATAAATTAAAATGTGGACAACCCATGCCGAATCAATGGAGAAGTAGCTTCTTGGTTCCATTATACAAAGGAAAAAGCGACACTCGAGAATGCAACAACTACCGTTCAATCAAGCTTATGTCACACACAATGAAAATCGTCGAAAGAGTCCTAAACGAACGTCTTCGGCAAATAATAAAGCTCGATAATAGCCAGTGTGGATTTGTTGAAGGAAGATCGACGGTGGACGCTATCCAAAGCCTACGAATAATAATGGAAAAGCACCGAGATTCGTCTGAGGATTTACACATGGTATTTATCGACCTCGAGAAAGCATTCGATCGAGTGCCTAGGGATCTCATATGGGCCGCGCTGAGGTCTCAAAACGTACCGGAAACGTATGATACAAGACATGTACGGAAACGTAAAAACTGCGGTTAAAAGCTATGCTGGACTAACGAGAGAATTTCCAGTTAATGTCGGAGTGCATCAAGGAAGCATACTAAGCCCTTTCCTCTTTAACGTAGTATTCGACTATCTTTTAAAAGACTGCATGCGCGAAGCAAATGTAACGCCAATTCTCTTCGCTGACGACGCAGTTATACTTAGCGATAACGTCGAAGATTTACAGATCGCCTTAGATGCATGGAGAAATGCGCTAGAGAGAAACGGGTTTAAAATAAGTCGTTCAAAGACGGAGCATTTGACGTGCCCATTTGCGCATCCGTTGCGACCTGTTCCGGATATAATATTAGACGGAATAGTTCTTCCGAAAAGCACTATCTTTAAGTACTTAGGATCAATCGTTAACACGGAAGCGAAATGTGACGACGACGTAAACCACAGAGTGAGTGTGGGATGTATGAAATGGCGGGAAAATTCGGGAATCTTTTGCGACCGAAAATTTCCACTTAAATTAAAGGGGAAACTCTACACCACGGTTGTTAGACCAGCTCTTATATACGGTTCACAGTGCTGGACAATGTACAAAGCGTTTAAAAACAAAATGACGGCAGCGGAAATGAAAATGTTAAGGATGTCTAGTGGAGTCACTAAACGCGATTGCATTAGATCTACGCGTATAAGAGGAAGTCTACATATAAAGAATTCGGTAACCGAACAGCTTGAGGCGAATAGAATAAGCTAGTATTGCCACGTTCAAAGAAGATCTGCGGAAAATCCGGTTAAAAAGGCACTATCAACTACGGTCACTCCAACTGTATGAAAACTAGATCGGAAAAAGAATTCTTCGATTTCTCAGATGGCAAATGTGCCACAACAACTACGCCTGGGGCTAGCCACTGAAGCGATCCAGGACCGAGCATTATGTAGACGCGTTCTGCGGTCTGCGACATTAGCCAACCCAATAAGCGGAGCAGCAGCGATACAGTAAAAATGGGAAACTCGTTACGCATAAGTTCGTATAACGAGGAAAGGGTTAATAAAAGGATAAGAAGATCGTCAGTTTTTTTTTTAGAAATAAAAACGATTTAGCTGCTATGTGGCAATTCTGTTTCCCCATCCGCCAACAGAGAACAGGCTCGTATCGTGTATTGTAGTTTTTATTCATAATTTGGTCTCGGAAGTGAATAGAGGTATCTTTGCTTGGTTTTGTTAAACGCTTCGATTTCACCTCTGCAGGAAGTTCTAATGTATTTGGATATCTCGTCATGGTATTCTAGTCAAGTCAACTTTCCAACTGAATCACTGTCAATAACTCTAAGGAAAATAAAATTCTCTGTATTCGAAACCCAAATGATAGAGCTCAATTCATATCTGGATTTCCATTTTTTTTTTATCGTCAAGCTTTTTGTTTAGATGTCAGTCCCTTTTTTATCAACCCAAGTGAATCCTTGCTAATCGCTTTGTCCTTAAACAAACTTGAAAGACACTCAGAGACAGGGTGGATAAAGAAAAGCAAATAATAAAATTTCAAGAGCCCACATTCCACCTCATTACCTCAGTCAATATTCAAACATTTAGGAATCATGAATGAATAAAATCGAAATAAAAAGTGAGCGGCAATAGACAACGAGGACACAAGCATATCCTACTTCCTCCTCCTTCTTTCTCATGATTAAATACGAGTATCATTGTATAAATAAAGTTTATCTCTCATCCTGTGCTCGAAATATAGTTGAGAAAATCAATAAAATTCATTTACAGATACTCTTCAACGTTTATGTTCCATACTGAGTGGAAATTTTCAAACAGAAAACCAACTTTTTCAACCGACAATACTGAACAAGAGGATCGTCGGAGGAGTATCTAAAGGAGTATCAAAAAAGTAACACCGAGAAGGCCTCGGAGAGGAGAAGAAGTGAATGTTAAACACGTCTCATAAGCATCAAGAGATGAGCAAACTATAAAACTCAGTTATGTGAACTTTTCACAGTATCAAACTTTTATGGATTTTTCATTTGAACAACCAAAAAAAAAGGGCGAAAAAATGCCTCAACCTAAAAAAGGAACCAAACATAGACCGATCCGATAGCAAAAAACGAGCCACATACTCGTACCCTTAAGTATCGAACCTTTTATAACCTCTGACTCTCTGATACGCTGGTATACTTGTTGAAAATATTTCTTTCCCCACTGGAGCAGCACCCGGCTTCTTTTGTCTCTTGAGCCATAAATCGATACGTTGAGCCTTTTTTATGCTTGCAACCACTCATTTTATTTACATCCCGATACAGTACGTGCGAGTATAAGGGAAAATCCTTATATCGAAGGACAAGTGCGATATACGGATACGAATACCTTTAGATGCTCGTGCACATATGGGTAACATGGCAGCGGGTGTACTTGTACTCCTGCTCGTACTCATATTCTCACTATATGTACATACAAGTATGTGAGGGAAATTTCGTTTGTTTTCCCCATAATTCCTGAACCTTGATGCCCTTGGATTTTTTTTTGTTTTCTCATGAGCACTGGAAACTGGGGTGCTGAAGTGCAATATAAATTAAATACACTACATGGGAATGATTGTAATAAGTTGTTACACACATGCACAAGTACGAGTATGTATATATGTAGTAGGTACACATGTATCAAGAGGAAAACAAGAACCGAATTTGGTATGTTTGCTTAAAGGATATTCATGGTTCTTAACTTGAAGTAATCAAATTCATGAGCTGAGGTTGATTGCGATTTGACGACCTCAATATGAATTTTGTTTTTTTAAATTTTCTTCATTTCTATCTTGTTTCGTTACTTGTTTTTTAAATTTAATCATTTTCCATGGCCAATGCGACTTATTGTAACGGTGGCGTATTTGAAATCATCGAGTCTTATTACTGAAGAATTACAAGAGGTTTCCCACTGCCTGAAGATTTCATTGTGGTGAAACGTTGTCATCCCTACTTTCATATATTTATACATACTCGTACATATGTACCTTGTTCATACCATATATTGGGATGTGGCTTCTCCTAATTTCTCGTAGCATTAAAGGCATTTTTTCCACGTCCTGAAGACAAATTCTTATTTAACAAAAAAAAAAAGTTTTTCGCTTGTTGATTGTGTAAAAAGATAGGCAGATCTGTGGTACCGTGTGACGTACAAAGGTGGTTGTAAGGCGGATTCAAACTCCACTATGAGCCTCCACCGGTTTGGGGCATATTCGATATACGGTGAATCAATGGTTCATGTATGTCGTGATTTTTGAGCAAATTACAGTATGTTACGATAAGGTTATGGGATGAAAAGGCAAATGATTTAAACCTGGGTGCAAGGATAGATAACAGAAGGAGAAAAAAACCATCAGCGCCAACGGTATCTCTAAAACATGTGGCTCGAATTCGAGACAAAAATTATAGGGATTCGCCGTAAATCGAAGAGAAAGAAAGCAGCTTACAAAGAAGCTAAAAATAGTTACTTTGTATTGGAAAATAAATGAAAGCTCCTCTACACATACGATATTGCGATACTTACATTACCTTAAATGGCGCTACAGTCCGGGATGGACCTGGGCCTCAGTCAACAAGCGTATCCAGCCAGCTCGATCCCTAGCTAGCTGCCTCCAGTTTCGCACGCTAAGTTGGCTGAGGTCCCCTTCCACTTGCGTGCTTCACCTGAGTCTTGGCCTTCCTCTACTGCGATGTCATTCGGGAGCGGATTCGAAGACTTTTCGGACCTGAGCATTGGTGTCCATATGCTCTACATGACCCAGCCATCTCAGTCTTTCGATGTTCACTCTTCTGGTTAGGTCCATGTCGCTGTACAGTCCGTACAGTTCGTCGTTGTATCTCCTCCTCCACTCACCGTCAATGCAGACGGGACTGAAGATCGCCCGAAGAATTTTTCTGTCGAAGCAACCAAGAACGCCCTCATCCATTTTTGATAATGTCCATGCCTATGCGCCATAGAGCAGGACCGGGATTATTAAGGTCTTATAAAGGGTGACTTTTGTTGTCTTCCTCTTCCGCTCATAGAGCTCATGAGTAGCTCTGGTCCTTCTAAGCAGCACCGCTTTAAATGCATCTTTCTTAGCTGCATGTGCTTGCCGGTATTCATCATCAAACCAGGGGTTTCGTTGTGGTGGACGAGTGAAACCAAGCATATCAGAAGCGGCATCTCTGATCGCAATGTGATCAATCTGGTTGTATGTTGATTGATCAGGAGTTCTCCAAGTCCCCTTGTGTATGTCGAGATGTGGGAACCGCGTGCTAGCTACGACAATGTTTCGCCCCGCCGCAAAGTCGATTAGCCTGAATCCGTTATCGGAGGTGGTGTTGTGCAGGCTATATCTTCCGATTGTTCCACCAAAGATACCCTCTCTTCCTAGCTTTGCATTAAAATCACCGAGGACAATTTCAATGTCATAGCTAGGGCATTGCTCGTAGGTCTTGTTAAGGAGCTCGTAGAAGGCATCCTTGGTCTCGTCATCTTTCTCCTCTGTGGGGGCATGCGCGCATATAAGGCTAATGTTGGTGAATTTAGCCGCTAGTTGCTCGGCTTCACTTGGTCTATTAAGGTATCTAACTTTCCACGTGCATATCCGAAGCTTATTGTCCTTAAATAGTTTGCGTGGGTTGTCAACAGTAAATCCTTTCATATCCGAGGCTTGTTGATGCTTCGTAACTTCTTTTTTTTTTTTTTTTTTACATGGCCGGGCAGTTACACCGGCGGCACAACCCCCAACCTGGAGGGCCAGTTCCATTTTTATACCCCTAGGACGAGATGTCGGTTACACCGAAGCCAGTAACCCGTTCCTGGATGTGAGCGCTGCCGTTGGCCCATATAGGGCTCGTCCGCCACCATCTCTTTCCAAGACCCTGAATAAGTCCTGGAAATCCTTTGATTTAACATCACTCTTCATTAATACGATGGCAATTCGCAGCGATTCATCGGATCAAATGAATCTTCTCTCTAAAAGCCCTAAGCTTGAGATAATCTCCGCGGTAAATGATCGCATTCCTAAAACTCTTTACTTTTGAAGAAGGTTCAATATAATGACCCCAAGCCACGAAGTATGGAACTACAAAAACTCAGCCTCAAACCTTAAAGATGTTCATTGGTATGGGGATGAATTAAAGATGGACGCCGGGTGGGTAAATTTGGTGCAAACCCTAGAATATCGCCACTAATGCTGAAAAGTCCCAGCGTATTTCAGGCGGAAGTACAGACCATGGTGTCCCCATACATATTCTAAAAGATATTCATGCAGCCATTGAAGGCTATAATATTCCAAATTCAGCAATAACTCACTTACTTAAGTTGGGGCTACACTCGAAGGTACCTATAGACCTAGTCCTCAGTTCACAAGCATCTTCAGCCAGCTCGATCTTTGTTACCTGTCTCCAGTTTCGCACGTTAAGTTAGCTGAGGTATCCTTCCACTTGTATGCGCCACCTGAGCCTCGGCTTTCCTTTACTGCGCTGTCCCTTTGGGGCGGATTCGAAGTCTTTTTAGATCGAATCAGTTCCCCAAAGAGAAGACAAACTTGTTAGACAACATTGGTCTCTGAGGGTTATCCTCCGACCAGAGGAGCGAGCAGTTTTCAACGTAATCTACCCTATTTGTCGAGTTTGACAGGGATATTGAAACCAGGTACTGAATAGCTCACCTATATATAGTGCATAGATGCTGTCATATTCAGTGCTAAATAAAGTGATAATGTGTATCAATGTTAACCTTTTCTGTGGTCTCATGGTCTGCTATACACGAAGTGTTTAAATTGAATATATTGAGGATCTACCATGACTTAAAGCTTAGACATAGGATCAAATCATATTGTTGTCAAATGTCAGGTCAACATCATCATAAGACCTTATACGCGGTTTTGGGGAAACTGATAGCCCCTTTCTTCTACTCTTAAGTGGGCCAAATAATATCGCGCTCCCAGCGCTCTGCGTATTTAAAAGGAGCAATCCTGAAAAAATGAGAAAAAAAAAAACAAATAAATAACTTAGGCTCTGTCGTTAATCACCAAGGATATTGCGAAACGAAATCACACATAGAGTCAGCGTAGGGTGGCTTGAATGGTTAGAAAAATCCGCTGTATCGTGTGCCAGAAAAAAAAATCAGCTGGTATACGGTGTTCAACAAAGATCGTCGGAAAATCCCGACTTAACAGCAATGCAGGCTCAAGTACCAGCCAGGGTTCAAACTAGGAGCTGAAAGAAAAAAAAAAATCGTATCGCTCAAAAGCGAAAACATCAGCAAACTCAGAATGAACTGTAGAATGATTCCAACATTCACAAATTTAGCCAACCCCACAAGCGCGCAGTAAGTACGCAGATACGTGGAAGAAGTCACATTTATGTAGGTATATGCTTTACATATTAATAGGTGGAGAATTAGTTGTCCCTGGATTATTGGTAGTTCGCCTCTCATTTCCTTCTTTTACTCGGAAAAAGCCAATGAACTCCTCTTCCGCTTTGCTCATAAGACGCAAAATCCGTTCCTGCCTTCTATCCATCGCCACTTCGAAGGCGAATTATTTTGCCACATTCGCTCCCCTCATCAAACCTGTGGTCTTGTACAAGTGTTTGGGTGAAACTCAGCACATTTCCGATGGGTTTTTGGTATCGATGCGACATATATTGAACATTTAAAACCACTGCGAACTGTTAAAGTTCCGGCGGTTTGGTCAAATTGCAGCCGTTAAGCCTTAATCTTCCGCAGTATTTCTTCGTTATTATTATGGTGTCTGAGATATCTGAACTCGTTGCTTGGGTGCAATGAAGACTCAGAGGCCCTAGTTGATTGTACTAACATATCGACTCGCTATTAAGACTTTCTGTACAATTGGCAATTAAAACAAAGCACTGCCACTTTATCACTGGCTTCCTTCCTCAATACTTAAAAGTCCCGAAACCCTTCCAACCAAAGGAAAGATATTAAATTCAAAGATAATCTTAGAGTTTTTGTTTTTCCCCTAATCCACTTGGTCCTCGGATACATACATTTCCAAAGCTTAAAAGGTTCTTAAACATTTTTTTTTTCTTATTTTGTTCATACTCTCAACCTTATTGCAACCTTTTTCACCTGCAATTCAGTGGCAACCTTTAGACATCCCCTACCCAAAAGATAGTACAAAATTATGTAGTACATCCAGTCGAGGACTCAAGGTCAAAATGAGAGAGAAAAAAAGAAAAGAAAAAACGAATCAAAAAGAAATAAAAGCAAAGTATGAACCATAAACAAAACCTCTCTCTTTGCCATGCCGTTGGCTATTTTAACATTCACCATTCACCCTCTCTATCAACAGACAAACAAAACGCAAGTCAAGGAACACTGTCCTTAGGTCAAAGTTTGGACTAAACAACCAACCAACCAACCAACCAACCAACCACCCAACCAACAACAACAATATGCTTTCATACGAAAAAAATAAAAATAAAAATAAAAACCAAAATTAGAAAAAATTATATAAAAATAAATAAAAAAAAGAGAAAAAAGAAAAAAATCAACAACAAAACATAGAGAACGAAAGAAAGAAAGAAAAACAGAAAAGGGAAACTCTTTGAATTATTAAAGAAAAGTTGTTATACAAAATTCACACACAACTATGTACGAGTATGTGTATAAGCAATTTTATGTATAGATGGATGTCTCTGGCTGTGGCTGTACATATTTGTGTAAAGTTTTTCCCTTGTAACCTTTTATTGTCAATGGGTTGAGAAGGATTTCACCCTCTCGTTATGGTATCGTTCGTCCTGTACACCATCTATCTGTACAAGTACATACTCGTACGTGGGTAACACCGTGCGTCGCACATGCTACTGGCATGTGTCTGAAATATTTAAAAAGTCAAAAAGCTCACACACACGCGCATTAACCAAGAAACGACTGCCAAAAGATAATTGTGTAATAAAAGTCCTTGTCATAAAAAGGACATACGTGTCGGGGAAGCATTTTTAATAAAACGTCACAACGACGACGAAGAAAAAAAGAGGAGCAACAGAAGGATCCAAATTAGTAAACAAAAATGCAAATCAGCCCGGGAGAAGCTTTCAAATCTTATTAATGCCAGGCATTAGCTGCAGACGTACATACACACGAGTACTCTGTATGAGACCAAACGATGGTTAAAGTCCCAATCTCCGAGTCAATGCCAGTAGCAGTACCAGTACCAGTCCCGGTCCCAATACCAATTCCATTTCCAATTTCCATCTCATATACAGTTAAGGAAGGATCAATGGTTGTGTACTCGCAATGCATAATTCAAGACAGCAGCTTTGCTTCTCCTCGTCGTCGTCCTCTTGGACGAGTAATCGTCGTCGTCCTCGTCGTGGTTGTATTTGTTGTACGAGTAGCTATTCAAATTTAACTGCAATCGACAGCAACGGAAACGGAAATAAGCGGAAAGAAGCAGAGACTGTGGGATTTACTTGACAAATAATTGCCCCATTATTTGCACTTCGGTGTTAGATGGTAGTTCATCGATCCTGTCTGTTAGATTTGTGGATGTGAGCCACATGTTAGCCACATGTGAAACATTCTGGCACCATTCTGTAATTTATTCAAATTAGATCATGGTCTGACTGGGATTATGGATCTAATTGATTGGTTTTCGATTCCCATTAAAACTGTTTTAGTTACGAGTAGTTTTAGCTATCGACAGAAAAGGGTGGTTAGTTTAATTTTCTCTAATGGCTAGCTTAATTTGTTATGTTTGCTATGGATTAGGGTATTTTTCAATTACTTCATTTGCACGGATTTCAATGGTTTTTTGGTTAAAACCTTTTTTTATTTTATTTAAGAATATATAAGCCGCTAATTCGCCAGAATTTGTTTGACTATAAATCTACTGGGTTGAAAGAAAATCGTCTGGAGAAAGTCCAAATGAGGATGCAGGCAGTCCAGAGGCGGATTCAGGTCCTAATATACTTTTCTTCGAGCCCTCGTCTTGTCTGAAAGTAATTTTTTTGTGGATCTCGTTATTTATGACGGAGACCAAGACAAGACAGAGTGAATTCAACCTTCCAAGTGCTCTGCATTCTCGAACTGGCGTAGGCAGGGTAGATGTGAAAAGGGCTCAGACTTAAACTGGTTTGGCTGTTTCATCAAATACGGTTACGTCTGAAGTCTATCTGTTCCTTACATATTTGCTTGACTAGTAGGAAACTCCAAAGTTGTTGTGTTTCAAAAATACGCCAAATCTTAGGCAGGTCTTAGGGCTATTGGCGACGATTCGAATTTATTGCTTTTTCTGGCTCAGACTCTATCTGATCACAAGCTCAAAGAATACCACTTTTCTCTAATCGGCAAATGGCCTTAAAAGTGCAGCCAGTGGTATGAAGGATTCGTTAGTGTACATAGGGCAGTGACAGGCAAACTGAAATGCTCCAAAGTGAGCGAGGAAGCCGTTTTTTGGGGTTTGATGAAAGTGGCAGTGGCATTTTGCACTTAGAGCTTATTTCAAAAACTGATTTCAGAATAGCTCTAAAAGTGAAAGTGCCTTTAAATTGTCGAAAAGCCAATGACAAGGGACTTTTGTCAGTTTCCGTTTTGGATAGGATTATTTTGGATGAAGAAGCCTAAAAGAAATATGATCCATACTAACAGGAAACAAAGTAAGATTTTTAGGAAGATTGTTCGCCTTGGAAGTTGATCCACCATGTCGATTCACAAGTAGTGGGAAAGGGTTCGAATTGCACCTTAAATAAGCCCGGTATTCTGTTGCTGCCTTCTCTTATGTGCTTATGTACTCTCTGATGTGGTTGAAATCCCCTTCTTCTAGAGCAAGCTGTCCAAATCGACGGCATACTTTACTATTTTGTCCCTTTTCGGCCTGAAATTTTACTATTCATTCGCAATACCTTAGCCGATTCATAGGACTCTTGACCTCAAAATGATTATCTGCCTTCGTGCCGTAGAGCATATCGGAATAATAAGGGCATTGCATGCATAAAGTGCCTTTAATGTTGCTTGACAAGGCCTTCTAAGATTTAAAAAACAAACAGCGGTTGGCAAGTGTAACGCTCTCTTTCACTTGCTTTGAGGTGTCATATTCAGATCCGAAAGAGCCCAGTTAGATAATTTGTTAGCTTCTCCAAGTTATAGACAGCTATTTGACGATCTGTCTAAATCCTTTTACATTTAGAGCATATACTTGGTATGACAGTCATTCACAGTTTAAGATATTTTTGGCGCTTTTAAGAGAGACCCTTTTTTATGGATCGAGTCTAACATTTTTTGTCAAAACAGAGCACTTAGACCAAGAACTGGTCCATTGAACTCCAAAATCAGACCTGCTTTTCCCTTTCATTCCATTCCTTTGAGGCCCGCTTATTAGGCTCTTTGTATTTTGCCGGAGAAGTCGATGCTCTTTTCTCCTCCGTTGTTTGTAGAGTGATCAAAGCAATCTCGTTCTTGTCTGTAGCGCACATTTTTAGGAGAATTTTTAAGCATTTTCTAGTTGCCTGAGCTCTTAG
Organism: Volucella inflata; assembly: GCA_928272305.1. Classification (NCBI taxonomy): domain Eukaryota; kingdom Metazoa; phylum Arthropoda; class Insecta; order Diptera; family Syrphidae; genus Volucella; species Volucella inflata. Next base: position 96,698,272 of record OV743720.1, read on the forward strand.
TCGAGTATTTCCGGTATTTCTGACATAACTTTGGTATAGGTTGTTGAAGAAAGATTAAGAGATAAAACATGGAGCGAATAATTGCAATTGCAATTAATTTGACCAACGTCAAATCTCCTAACCAAACTTGTCTTTAACAGGAAAGTGCTTTAGTTCCATGACATATTCGGACATCTTTACTACTAGAAAAATGCTTCACGTCGATCGCAACAAAAATAATTTAGTTGACCATTTTATATCTATAGATTGCATCGAAAAGGCAGGTATTTAACATGCTCGAGTATAGTCCCACTGATCATCCACTACTTAGGGTCCACTTACTGGGGTCCCTTTGGCAGAAAAGGCGGAAATTTTCGAAGCCAGAAGCCCGCTCTGATTACTTTAGAGCTGGAATTAACTGAGTTTATCTAATGAGCGTGTAAATGATGTGCTATTTAAATGGCCGCCGTGGCTTCGCTGGCAGTGCTTCAAATGATATGTCCAATTTTTGATGATTCGGTCCAATATATGTGGCGTAATCCAGGCAATAGCGTGTCGAATGTTGGCCTAGGGCTCGGCCAAAGTTATTGGCTTGTTAGCATTATCTGATAATCTGACGTAGCCCCGAGAAAACAATCAAGTGGTGGCAAATCGCATGATCCCGGCGGTCAATTGCTAAACACTCGCCATGAGATGACCCAGTTGTCAAATTTCTCCTTCACAACTTCGAGCGTTGCGTCGCTTGTATGACATGTTGCGACGTCTTGTTGGAACCGCAGATCCGATGTATTGATGTTGATGAGCTTTGACTACAGAAAGTCGGTTAACACTGCTTTATACCTGAGACCTTTGACAGCGACGGTGTCTCCTTTCGCATTTCGAAGGAAATAAGGTTCGATGATGCAGTCATTCCATAAATCGTATCAAACAGTCGATCTCTGTAGATGCATTGATTGTTGACGGAACACTTGTGCATTGTGTTCGCTCCAATAATGGCAATTTCGATTGTTGACATAGCCGCTGGGCCAAAAATGGGCCTCGTCCGAGAAGATGATTTTTTGACGAAAATTCGGATCTTCCACCAATATTTCCGGCACCCAATTAACGAACTCAGGGTGTTGTGAACGATCGTCCGATCCGGGATGTAGGCCCAAATCCAAGCCAAAATAAGCCGTGTTGACTTTATGGCGATTCCCGTTTCAGCTGATTGGTGCCGAATCGACATTTCTGGATCTTCTTCGACACTGGCTGCTACGGGCGGCTAAGTTTTCTTCATTTCGCACCAATCTCTGTCTGGCTAAGACCTAAAAGAGTATACTCATGCGAAAACTTTTCCACCTTGCGACGAATAGCCTGCAAACTGAAGTCATGATAATGACCGACCGACCGACCTCACGACGAAATTCACGTTGCGTATTCACAACTGAGCCGAGATTTCGATAATACTTTTTAATTTCCACCAGTTTAGCAAGCGTAAAACGATGCATGACGAAATGGCCAACCTTACTGAATATTGTGATGGCTGGATGTTGGTAACTTTGACAGCTGCTGAAATATAACAATTGGAAAAACTATCATTGCTATCTGGTCTACCTACATTTCTGATTCAGCGCTCTGACAAGTCCTGCAACATCCTTATTATACCTTAGCTCTAAAAACGTTGAATAAACTCAGATAAGGATAAGAAAATGCAAGCCGTACCCGAATGGTATTTGGTAAGCGTTTAAGGCAGCAGTAGGTCTCATATTTTATAGAATCGTTATTTAGCAACAAGTTGACCTTTCGCTGTTAGATTAGTATGAAAATTAGTACTGGTAACGAAGTACTAAATAAATTGCTTTAATTCAAATCATTTGATCTATGCGACCTACTCGTATTTATCTGCGATTTTGTTTAATTGATTCGCGTACAATTTCACTGCACATCCATAAGAGTATCCCAAACAATTTAGCTTCCTTTCTCTAGCACATTTAGCACTTCCTATTCTCATTTTGCCATTTTTTGAATTCGGCTGCATTAGCATGCCTCGCTGAGCACACCCATCATAATTCAGTGGCTTTATACTAGGACGACTGGTGGTGGTTTCATTTGAATTTGTTTCCCACGTTTATTGGTCATTGACTGGTAGCTCGTTGAAGTGGCGGCCACGGTGGTAGCATTTTTGAATGGTTTCCACTCGAGTACGTTCAACATATTTTAAAGCACCATAGACCACATTTCTTCATTAGCCGTAATGTTTAACAAAGAGCCAATTGCAAATTTTCGCGGTCTACTTGGACATTTTCATTTTCCACCACAACACACCAGAAATACGAGTAAAAAAGGAACGAGAATGTGTTGTTAAATGAATTTTTTATGGACAGCGAATTGCTCTGGGTTCTTGGGTAGGTATATGGTATTCGTTATTCTTGTGGTATGCTCGGGGCGCTATTTTTGCAATCCTCAATACCACGGACATGAAATGAAGAATGTGTTTTCGAAAAAAAATTATTTTTCGAGACAATTTCCCAGAGGATTTGCAGCATTTGGATCTTGGTCATAAGAGAACGTGAAAACAAGAAAACTAAGCAAATTCATTGCTACTTTGAACATTTGTATTCTAATTCGTTGGAAGATAGATATGAAATGGATACGAACGTGATATTTAGATTTATTCTCGGAAAAAGGGAATATCTAAATTTAAACAGCAACCGTTCTATGCTTAGTTTAAATTGCTAAAACAATTTCGTTTGCTTTCGGTGAGCAAGTAACCTCGAATGCCAACGACTGTGGAAAGCATCGGTGGTTGCTGTAAGAATCTTCAGGAAAAGCAAACAATTAATAATGTTAATTTATTTTTAAGTGTTTACAGAGATCCTTAATTAAACTAAAATAGATCAACTTGTTGAGTGCTAATATGCATCTAATTCCTGAAACCTCTTATGTTTTGTAATAACCTGAGATTCTCTTCAGATTTTTTAAGTTGACGACATAAAAGATAGTTTAACCAGAATGTCTTAGATCTGATTTTTGAAGAGTGCCTCAGCAAGACCGAAAAATATAAATTTGGCGGCCTTTTACTTTAACAGCTAAGTCATTATCTAGGCTAAACAAACAGAGATTATAGTTAATATGTGAGAGACTTAAACCAATAAGAAGAAGTCTTTAATTTCGGACTTACGTGCCAAGCATCTTATGATAATCTGTATCAAGACTGAATTCGCTAGCATAAGCCTTATGTGCAACCATCTCCCTACGGAAGACAAGGAGAAAACTACGGTGCGAAGAAATGTTTCTACCAGCTCCTTTACAAGACATTTGTTCAATGTCCGAAGAACGACGTAAAAATTGGCGATTTAAGCGCCAGAATTAGATAGGAAAACTGGTTGGCATAGTCTAACGACCGTACATCTGGCAACAGATTTCCGCTAACTGACCTTGTGGAGGCGAGAAGTATCACTTAAGCAACCGTAGGATTTTCTCTATCTCAATATACACAAGTTGACATGTCAGTCCCCGGAACATGAAACGCTAAATCAAATTAATTCAGGACAAGCAGATGTAGCTAAGCAGTATGCATACAAAGCGGCGCTGCATAGAAGGACTAGAGCTCTATGAACAGAAAGGAAGGACTAATACTGGCTTCTCAGGAGAAAAAAGAAGGATCACTAGAATCGCGCGGTTCAGGAAATCGAAAGATACTACCCCAGGAATTAGGAGTTAGATTTAGAGATTTAACCAAAAAAAGAGTGAAGATCCAACAACTTGGATGGTTGGGTCATGTAGAGCGGATGAACACCAATGCTCCGGTCCGAAAAGTCTTCGAATCCACCCCCGAGGGACAGCGCAGTATAGGGAGACTGCGACTGAGATGGCGCACGCAAGTGGAAGGGAACCTCAGCTAATTAAGTGTGCGAAGAGACAGCCAGCGGAGATTCGGGCTGGCTGGAGTCGCTTGTTGGCGGCGGCCCAGGCCAGGACTGGAGCGCCACCTAAAGTAAATAAGTAGGTTCTGCTGCAAGTTGTTCTTTCACCTGCCGAAAGCTCAAGCCTTGATCTCCCGCTTACAACAAATCTGCATCCAAATAGCAGTCAGTGTGGTATGCGTCACAGTTTTTCATCTTTGGAATGCGATGATATCGGCTTTATAGCATCCTAAAGCTTCTGCTGATTCGAAAATTCCATCTGCAGATCTTTTTGTTTTCCTCATCAGTATAGTGGCAACAACGGTTAATCCGTCTTTATAAAAGACTGTGGGATCTGCTACGTTAGTCCTGAAAAATTCTTATTGATTAACTTCAAATACGGTGAGGAGGCTTATAATGGGTTTTTCAATAAGGACTTGACAACTTTTTTTTAAATAAAACGCAAACCATTTGAGATGTTTCAAAAACTTTATTATCGACTTGAAGTACAATCAAAACATTTATGAATGGAACTCGACTTCGTTCATATGGCCACCGCGGGCACGTTTGCAGCGGTCGATTCGTTGGACCCATTTTTCAACCACTCGGCCACACATTTCGGCCGAAACGGCCTTTATTTCACGTTCAATGTTGGCTCTGAGCTCTTCCAACATCGTCGGCTAGTTGGCATAATCCACATAGCCCCACAGAAAATAGTCAAGGCGTTAAATCGCACGAACGAGACGGCCAATCGACTTGAGATAAAACGCTCACCATACTTACTCTTCAATAAATCGATTGTAACGTGTGCTGTGTAGCTTGTGGCACCATCCTGTTAAAACCACATGTCGTCCAAGTCCATATCTTCCAATTCAGGCCAGTAAAAATCGGTGATCATGGCGCGATAACGCTGACCATTCACAGTAACGTGACGATCATTATCGTCGACGAAAAAATATGGCACAATAACGCCGCCAGCATGCAAACCGCACTAAACAGTTATTTTTGGTGGATGAAGTGAAGATGATTTTGCGATGAAATTCACTATCTTGGCGCATCTTCTCCAGAACCCAGTCGGAGAACGTACGTCACTTCAAATGGTCTATCGGCTTCAATTCTTGAGTCAGCTTGATTTTGTACGGGTGTAAGCCAAGATCCTTACGCAAAATACGCCATAATTTGGTCTGAGCGATGCCCAATTCTTGAGAACGCCGTGGAATTGACTGATTTGGATCGTTAGCTATGGACGCCTGAACGGCAGCTATATTTTCGACCAACTTGTTGTCTCACTGACACGGCAACATCACATAACGAATATGTAGATTCAAATTTTTGCACTAAACTTGTTATTGCCTATCTACTAAGGCGAGAATTACGACCGAAAATTGGAATTAACGCTCTTAAAGTTGCAGTTACCGACTCAGAATTTCGGTAGAAAATTTTTATAATTTACAGACGTTGCTCGTTCGTGTACTTTACCATGATGAAAATGTTGAGTTTACTGAATAAATTGACAGTGACAGTTTGATGATTAGTGAAAGAGTGCGCTCACAAATTAAATTCAAAGTCGTCAAGTCCCTATTGGAAAACCCGATATAAGGAATCAATGCTGACTGCTAATTGAGATATAAAAAGTCAGGCAACGTTCGTTTTTCCTCTTGAATTCGGTCACTTCTGATAGGACACACAAATTTTGCTGATTAACCAAGCTATACGGACGAGCTTTTGCAAATCAAGTTTAGCCAAACGAAACTAGTTCCAAGGAGTTGTCACGGGAAGGTAAAATAAACACAGTGTCTTCTCATAGTTACAGTAACTCCCATAATTGATCACATGTTTCATAATTCTGCGTTTTTCTCTCATGTCACCGCAATTAAGTTCCGTTACTTAATCGTCCATATGTTCAGTAATGATATTTATGCATCAGACAACTTTGTTGTAGTTATCGGAAAATTACTGTGCTGCAGAGAAGTTTTGTAGTCGATTTGGTAAGAACTTCGATTTTTGTGAGTTACCACATTCTTATAATTTTAAGGTAAAGAATCTATTAAATTGCACAAATTAAGTAGTAAATGTAACTAGATAAGCAAATTATAGGTCTTGTAAGTGTAATTTGCCTGAACAGATTACAGTTTTTCCACCTTTTGATAAGAGATCAAGATTTAAAGGAGGAGGATTAGCAGAATGAGGGCAATACCAATCGAAGTGAAAAAGACATTGAAAACGACTTAAAAAAAAGGCTTAAGTCATCGGGAAATAGTCAATAAATTTAAATTCTTTGTAGGCTTCATCAGCACACTAAGAAAAGCACTAAGTTTGGAGATTCAAACAAATCCATCTGGAATAAAGCAAATCCTATCCCGGAAGTTTCAACGGAAACTTGTGCGAAGTGTTGTTTCTGGAGAGTGTAATAATGCTGTTGCAGTTCAACACCCAATATTAACCAACGATATTGTTGCTGTCAGTGCTGAAACAGAACTTCGAAGGGCTGTCTTGAAGGGTAGAGCAAAAGTCAAAAAGTCTCTATTAACAAAAAGGCATATGGCACTGAAGAAGACTGGGCTAAGGTTATTTGGTCAGATGGAACAAAAATAAACCGATTTGGTTCAGACGGCCTGGAGTGGGTTTGGAAAAAGAAGAATAAATAGCTATCCCAGAGGCTGGTTAAAAAAACGGTCAAATTCGGTGGACGTAACCTTATGCTTTGAGGGTGCATGACCTCTTATGGTGTTGGCATGTGCAAGAGAATCGAAGGATGCATTACCGCTCAGATGTACTTGGACATTTTGTCATCTTGCAAAATGGATAGATCGATTTCGGACGTTACCTTTCAAGACGATATCGATCCGAAACAAACGACCAAAGTCACGAAAGATTGACTAGAATCTCATGGACTTGAAGTTCTGAAGTGGCCTCCTCAGTCTCCAGATTTAAACCCAATAGAACATCTTTGCGGCCACATTAAAAGGCAATTGTCTAAGTATGGTGCTGCAGCTAAAAACCTGGACGAATTGTGGTCCAAAGTTCACCTTCACTGGTATAAAATTCCATCAGAGGTATGCTCAAATTTAGTAAACTCCATGCCAAGAAGAGTGAAAAGTGTTTTGTTCGCTTAAGCAGGCAACACAAAATATTAATACTATATGACGTCTTTAACACGATGACTGCCATATGATCCACCGGTGGGTCAAGCAAAAGTTTTCCAGGAGGCCATGTGACCCACCGGTGGTCACAGTCGGTACATTTCTGAATCGATGTTTTTTATGTGGCTTGCTAGTAAGATTATTTTTTTTCTTCTTTGGCACCTAGTAGAAAGTCCGTTTTTGATAGTACAAAAGGCGAAATTTACATTTTTGGAAAAATTCTGGTTTTTATTGGCCTATTTCTGGCAAATTGTTTTTTTGTAACTTATAGCTTAAGTTTACATATAAATAAAAGAAAAAATAATAAATTGACTTCATTAGCAAAATAAAAAAGTAAGAAAAGATAATTTGAAAAAAAAACTAATGTTTTTTATTCAAACAATCAAGGCAGAATGAAGGATTTCCCTCACAAGAATTGCAATAAGTTGAAACTTTTTTTCCTTTTTTTGCAGCGGCTGCTCTTCCTTCATTTTTGCTGAGCTCGTTGTAGCATTTGAAACATCGTTTTCTCGTTTTTCTGTTTGTTTTATCCACTGTTTCAAATTCCTTCAATTGATGATTTCACAAATGGACTGCCTAAACTGGCCAATTTGTATGTTTTTGTGCTTTTTGTAAATAACCAAAGCATTTACAACTGCTGTCGACAATAAGAACTCAAAAGCAATCTTATGGTACCAGCGGATTGTTTTTCGTAATGGCGTGAAATAGCTAGCCATTTGGTTGGACACATCAATTCCTTGTTTAGCTTGGTTGTACTCTAAGATCACTTCAAGTTTTTTTTATATATTTGGCCATTACGAGTTCTTTTTCCAGTTGAACGTTCTTCCAGACCGTGTTTTGTGCTCATAATCAAAATATCGCACTTACGTATCTCTTCATTTGGAAACAATCACAGTAGCACTCTCCCGGCCAATAGTTTCGTGTTTTCCGAAGAGTTCCGATAAGATGCGTTTAACGGCTGAACAACAATTTTGCAAGGGATACAGATGAATAAAAATTGTCTGTAGCAATTGTTCTGCCCTTGTCCAAAAACCTTTCTGCCATATCTATGACAATTTGAGTGCTGTGCGAAGTTGAAGGTGTTGGTTTTCCTCTCTGATTGTATGAATAATTTTTCCTGGCGTAAATACTGCTAGTGTATGCATAACCATTCGGGTCGCAGAGTTTATAAACCTTGACTCCGTATTTGTGGCACTTACCCGGATTGTCGATTGGCGAAAGTTAAGTCTTCCACGCCAGGGAACCATTGACTCATCTACAGCCAGTACTTCTCCTGGGGTCTTAGCCCTGACAAAATTCTGCTCCAACATTTCCAATAAGCCACTTATTTTTCCCAAACGGTTGCTTTCGCAAAATGTATGAACTTCAGAAGCAATTGGAATCTGTTCCGGGGTAAATGTGTTTTTGTAGAAGTTGTCCTTACTCCAATATAGTGATATAGATGTATATAACTATACCCAGAAAATTTTTTTGTTTCCTCTACTTCAGTGTCCTTCCAATCTTTAGTTTTAGAATTTTGAGTAGTTGTATTGTTTTCCATGTACTTTTTGGCGTTCAAATTAGTTTCGATAACAATTAATTGATATACATCTTCTGTTGCCATTAGACTAAAGAATTCAATAGGCCTCATTTGGGAAAAATTCATCTTTTGCATTGTGTTGAGTTCAGCTGGCTCAAAATTAAATTCCTTCCATGATACTTTTGTAACCCGTGCCCATTCATTTGAAGATACTGTTACAGATGTAGAAGGGAGAACATCTTTATCTTCAGTTTCTGATTCAAAGTCCTCCATCTGGATATTTTCACTGGAATCGCTCGAATCAAGATTTGATGGAAAATATTCGTCTGATTCAGAAACCTGGAAATCATCATTGTCAGAATCCCGGTTTCGACCTGCGTTTCCATAAAATAAATTGGGTCTAATGGTGAAATTATTATCACTATCCATGATATTGCGATCAAAATCTAAAAAAAGTGAAAAAAACAAAATAAGCTGAAAGAAAAACTAACAAAAAAAAGATGTGACCACCGGTGGGTCACGTGGTACTTAACACAAACACATAATTCTTCTTCTTTTCCTTTTATTAGCCCTTTCCTCGTTATTCGAACTTATGAGTCACGAGTTTCCCATTTTTACTGCATCGCTGTTGCTCCGCTTATGGGGTTGGCCAATGCCGCAGACCGCAGAACGCATCTACATACTGATTGGTCCTAGATTGCTTCAGTGGTTAACCCCAGGCGTTGTTGCGCATTTGCCATCTGAGAAATCCAGGAATTCTTTTTCCGACCTCGTTTTCTTACAGTTGGAGTGACCGTAGTTGATAGTGCCTTTTTAACCGGATTTTCCACAGATCTTCTTTGAACGTGGCAATACCAGCTTATTCTATTCACCTCAAGCTGTTCGGTTACCGAATTATTTATGTGTAGTCTTCCTCTTAGAGAGCTGGTCTAACAACCGTGGTGTAGAGTTTCCCCTTTAATTTAAGTGGAAATTTTCGGTCGCAAAAGATTCCCGAATTTTCCCGCCATTTCATCCACCCCACACTCACTCTGTGGTTTACGTCGTCGTCACATTTCGCTTCCATGTTAACGATTGATCCGAAGTACTTAAAGATAGTGCTTTTCGGAAGAACTATTCCGTCTAACATTATATCCGGAACAGGTCGCAACGGATGCTCAAATGGGCACGACAAATGCTCCGTCTTTGAACGACTTTTTTTAAACCCGTTTCTCTCTAGCGCATTTCTCCATGAATCTAAGGCGTTTCGTCATTCCACCACCATGTTTCTTTGCCGACGTGATGGTATTTCGATATAGTCCCCAGATGGGACTTTGCGAGTATTATGCATTCCTCGTGCATGCTGTTCCACATTTCTTGCTATCTAAGTGAGTCTGCTATACCATTTATATTTTGAAGTACTTCTTTAGCCAGTGCGATAAATCTTGCGCTTCGTTCCTTCGATAGATTATACCAACGGATTTTTGGCTTTCTAAACGATGCCCGTGTTTTCGGTGGTTCCGCTGTGAAAAATTCTGTAATGAACAGACGGTGTTGGCTTGCTAGAGATTCTCCAGGTATTACTTTACAGTCCTTAACACGGTTTTTCATCGACATTTTGCAGAGGTGATAATCTATTTGCGTTTCGTTGCCTCCGCTGCTATAGGTGATAAGATGTCGTTGATGTTTAATAAACATTGTATTTAAGATGGTTAAGCCGTAAGCCCTACACGCTACAAGGATGTCTTCGCCAGCTGAATTTCTGGTTCCGAAGCCTTTACCGCCGTGGCAGTCCTCATAATCAACATTTGTTTCTCCGCCTACGAAGAGCATCTCATCGATAGGTATATTTCTAAGCAAATAACCGAACTCTGACCCAAATTTATCTTTTTCCGATTGGTCGCATCCATTTTGTGGGGCGTACGCGCTAACAGTGTTCCATGTTTCATTGTGTATGACGAGTTTTACACTCATTAAGCAGTCGCTTATTTTCAAAATACCAACGATATTGCTAAGAAAATCCGCTGCAACAACGATTCCAACACCGTTTCGTCCATTGACCGTTCCATGGTAGAGCATCTTAAACGCCTTAGTTTTTAGATCAAGAAAACGCGTTTTATTTCCGGTATTACACCACTCCGTCTCCTGAATGCACAGGATTTGTAGAGTTCTGCGGTGCATAATCGCTTCTAATTCCAAACTTTTTGAGGTCATCGATCCGAGGTTCCAACTTCAAACCGAAGTTTATGAAAATATTTTGGAAACTTCATTTTGCCCGCCCCCGGAATCCGTCACTGTATACCGCTGGATGTGTTCTAGTTAACACCTCTAGTACCGACTGTAATCGAACTGCAACTCCAGGTATATACAAGCCGTGAAAATTCCTCTCTAAACGTTCTTCTTATGACGTACATATGCCTGATGGTCTGTTCAGCGTATCTATACTTTCGAAACAAGTTTCTTGAAATCTTTCCTTTAGATATTGAAATTCGTCGAATTAGAGAAGTGACACTGAAATCGCTCGTTATACGAACTCTCATACCTTTCAAAACCAAATCAATCTATTAGAGCACGAAGGGGTGCTTACCGCGCCTACTTGGTCGTCAAAGAAGTGCGTTAAAACTTTTGATTTCTTTCAAGTTAACAACCGCTTTTATATGAGTACCCCCGCATGTTTATATGTACATTCGTATGTCATCCCTTTAAATATGCATTAACGCACTTTTACTTTTGAAAATTTCATGACTCAATTTAGTTAAATCCTTAGTCCTTGCTACCTACGCATCTGATGCAGAAATTATATCTCCAAAGAACTCTCAAAAACATTAACAAATATTCGTGTGTATTAAACAGCGCACAAACACAACCGAAACCACTGCATAAATCTTAAAGGAGATCCTTTAAAGATTTAAAATATATTCATATTGCAAACTCACACTGACAATACCCTCAATACATGCAGAGACAATCCACAAATGTCCATGTATGAGCCAGCATATTATATGGAACACGACAAGTACGCTTGCAGATACTATATACAGACGAATGAATGTGCTAAAAGCGTTGGCATGTACTCGTAGTCGTTTTACATTTTCATTTGGCCGTGATGAAACGAAGCATTAGGGTGGGGTGTCTTTGAGATGGCATTAGAGGGCTGTTTGTAGTTTCAGTTCTGTTTAAAATATGAGGGAGAGGAACCTATCAACAGGACGGCATTTGCCTTGGGTTGGGCACACTCATATTAGAATGTACGTGATAATCGTCGCAATGGAAATAAGGACATACGTTTCCTTTGGCATGAAAATGTCTTTTTTTTTTCCTTCTGTTTATGGTGTGAGAGGGAATAAGGGAGGTCTACTCGTATGTATGAAATCGTTTAAGGAGCATAAAATGGAAATATGTGGACTTTTAAAGTCATCAATCTATGATGGCTTTAAATGTTTTATATAAAAAATTCTGGATACCGATAATCATATAGGGACTCTCTGACGTATGCGCAACATTTTCAGTTCAAAATTACACTTTTCTCGTACTCAGATTTCATAAATAAACTCCTAGAATGCTTTGCGATCAATCAAAACTAATTAATATCACTGATGGTGATTTCAATTTCAAATTGAATATAAATACAAATAAACGGAAGGCGCCCATTTGAAATTGAACAATGGCGAAAATCATTACCGAAAAATCCTCAATCAAGATTTCCGAAAACAACAATTAAACATGCGAAAACACCCACTCAAAAATACTACCCTGCCGCCTGAGGTGGGTACTTTATCCCTTTAAGGACCCTCTAAACACGATGAAGCATATTTTTCATCAGCACTTCATCCGTGTTTAATTGATCTCACTGTTCTCTTTCTCCCTTTCTCGTTTTCTGTTTCTGTACGTTTCCTTTTATTTAATCCTGGCTGTGTTATCCTAGGTCCCTCGTTGGGGAACAGAATTTATGCCAACCCATTCTACCAGCTGGAAAGTTTGAAAGTAATTTTATTAACGAAGTTACAAGCAGATGAATGAGGCTTGCTCTGCAAGTCCTAATCCTTCCCTTATAAAATAAAAAAAAAATAAAAAAAAACCAACAAAAATGTATCCCCTTTTCTAAGACGTTGTGTAGAGCTGGTGTAACGCGACTTCCCTGCAGGGATATTTATTACACTTCCTTCTATGATGTTGAACAAGTTTTAATGCGCGAAGTACAAGGAATTAGGCTTTCCTTCCCCCATACGTACACAACAAAATCCCGACTAACCGAATAAATGATCCAAGTTAAGGAAATGGCAATAGAGAAGCTCTGAGGAACGAAACTTGGTGAATGATAAAAACAGATGATAGCCGTGAATTCGGCGATGGCGGTCAAAGGCAGCTGCTTTCACTAACAATACAGTGTGACCAAAGAGCAGCCATGAAAATGTTTTCATTTTTCATTTTTATTTCTTATATCCGGTCTAACACATATGTTAAAGCTATGTAAATGAAGGACTGTCGTATATAGCAAATGCGAAAAATTATGCCAATCCCAATCAACAGGATGAATTCTTTCTCAATACGAGTAGATGCCAAAGGTTGAGTTTACGGATTCGCAGGAATGCAGACAATACAGATAATGATCTTAGTACAACTGATTCTTGACTTCATATCTTCTGTCACCTTTATGCAATAACTAAGAGTTGGCTGAAGGGCTTGTCAAGTCTTTCACACGACTCGTTCTGGACTCGTTATTATTCTGACTTGTTCCATAGAAAACAAAGATCTGTGGTAACTCTGTTGAAAGATTTTTTCCAATTGATTAAGACAATATGCAGATCCTTCGAAGCTTTGCGATGCTTTTGAACCATTTTCTGTATTATTAGCTCCACGTGATACTCGTATTTCAACCTTCTTTCCATTGACAGAGATGAAATTTAGCAATATTCGTATTGCCCAGTCAGTTTCGTAGCACTATGTCGTACATTTTTGTAGTATGCGATATTGGTTTCTATATTCGGTGGTTGTTAAAACTTCTATTGCCGCCTCTGGACTTATACATTGGAGCAAGAAACAAAACCCTCTAATGGTTAAATGTTTGATTGTTCTATAACATCTTCAGTCAGGGCAGCGAGATTCTCGTGACGATAATTCCGCGTTTTGGTTTTGATTTTGAACGCATGCTATCGGGGAGCGAAAAAGTCATTAATTACTCGTATAGCGAATACCCTTGAATGTAACATTTTTTGAAAAAATAGGCCCACAGACTGCAGTAAACTGTGAATATTTTGGGATAAATGATGTTTTGATAATCTCATGAAGACTTTCTTCGCTCTAAAGATGACAATTTTCGCTTATTGATACAGCCATTGAGCCAAAAATGAGCCTCATCGCTGAATACAATTTTCGATAAAACAGCTGATCTAATTCTATTTGATTTTGAGCCTACCTACTAAATTTCCGATGCACACGATTGTCATTTGGCTTCAATTCTTCCACGAACTGAATATCGTAAGCCAAGATCTTTCCATAAAGTAGACCGACAAAGACCAAGCTGTTGTGAACAAAGTCGAATCGATGAATATGGATCTCTTCCAATATTCTCCTGAATATTTTTTACAATACGAACCCTGCCTATGCATCTCGGTGACACTGCATCCTCAGACCAAAATGTTGTGTGAAAACGTCGAATAGCTATCTCTGATGGTCGATCATGTCGGGCCTAATATCATGCAAGAGCTTTTTAAGTTTGTCGCATAGAACCATAAATTTTGGATCTAGTTTCTTAAATTTGGTAACATTGTTGAAGCATTACGATAAAATTGCAAAGATTTATAATTAAAAATGACACTGACAGTTTGCAATCTGATAATTGGTTTGACATATATAAATGTCTGAAGTTAGTACCGGGTTACAAAAAAGCACCCTATATTAGCCTGCCATTACACTGTGACCTTTGAGTCACGACTCTTTTTGACAGCTCTCTTTTAATTTTTCATTCTGTGAGGCGATTCATGAAGAACGAATGGAAATGAAGCGATAAAGAAAAATAACGAACAGGGAGAGAAGAAACATCAAAAAGAATCGTCGAAATTTTGCCCTACGACTAACAGGGTTGCTGATGTTCTATTTCATCTTCTTTCTATTTTGCTCTTGTGTCAGTTGTGACGCAAAAGTGAGGTATAATAGTGGATTAAGCGATTTTCTGTTGGCTTATCTTCAATAGTTTTAAGAGATTAAATCTCTTTCGAGCTTTTTATTATTGTGTCGCAATCTTACAAAACGTGCTTCGACGTTTCACTTCATCTACTGTCCGTCACCTTTTTATAAGTTGTGAGTTCCACGTTGGTTATGGTGAGAGTACGTGGCAATAAGCAGTCAAATTTTGACCAGAGAGGCACTTTGCGCTGGCACAGAATGGTAGTGTGAAGAAATTCCAATAGATTTGCAAATATTAAAATTATAACACTTAATCTGTTATATATGTTCCGTATCTTTTATAATTTGAACATAAACTGGTTGCAATGCTCTAATTGCACTGCTTAGATACAGGTATCCTTGGCCTAAGCTAAGATAGTGGCACTTTGTTTGCCAACATTTGCTCCTGAAATAAGCTGCATATCATTGATGACAATAACAGTTCTTGAGTTTAATTTAACCAAAATAAGCATAGGCCATTACATTGCTCGAAATTTATACAAAAAAAAATCCTCTTGAAAGTTTGCTATACCCGACAGTTATCTAGCCTAGCTGGCTTTAAGATACCCATTACAGAGTTGAATATATGATATCAAAACTTTTGGCTGATGATTATTTTTATGGAAAGTTTATTTAATAACACGCGTTGACGCCATCTATTTACAAACCTGACAGAGCTGTCATTATCGCTTTAGCTAGGACAGACTATGCCACCGTTGCATATTCCCTTAAAAGTTGACTTTTTTTTCGCACAGTTTCTGCTGATTTTTAAGGTCTTATAAAGGGTAACTTCTGTTGTTCGAGAGAACAGCCCAAAGAAGCAGCGCTTGTCAAGAGTTATTCCCCGTTTGATCTCAGCGTTGGTGTCTTTGTCTGAATCTATAGCGGAGCCTAAATAGACAAAATCGCCTACCACATGTCGAAGGCGATATTCTGTCTGAGACGTTGGTGTAGAGCTTTCTTTTTGCTTTGCAGCATATACTTGGTCTTTCCCTAGTTTACCGCTTAACCCATTTCCGCCGCTTCTGTCTCAATACTTTCAAAAGCGGCACTGACATGCTGCTTTCTTCCGATTATGTCAATATCGTCGGCGTATGCGAGTAATTTGACGGACTTTTGAAAGATAGTGCCTCTTGTGTTTGCTCGTGATTTTTTTACTATTCTTTCAAGTATGATGTTGAAGAAATAGTATAACAGCGCATCGCCTTGTCTAAATCCTTTTTTGACATCAAAGGTCTCGGTGAGATCTTTACCGACCTTGATGGAGCAGCGTGCCCTCTCTATTATCATCCTGCACAGACGGATGAGTTTGGCGGGAATGCCAAAACGAGACATTGCTCTGTATAGCTCATCTCTATAGATGCTGTCATACGCGGCTTTAAAATCGATAAGTAGGTGGAGTGTATCGAGCTGAAGCTCATGCGTTTTCTCCAAGATCTGCGGTAGTGTGGATTTCCGTTTATCTTAATTTTTCACAAAGAAAAATTGGTAAAAGTTTTCTATTTTCAGCTGAAAAACCCTGTTCTCTACTATCAATAGATCTTGGATCATGTCCTCTTAAGAGAGGCGCATTGACAGTAAATAGTTTCTTAGATCTTATAGATCTAATTAGGAATGTAATCCGTTGACACGTTCCGCCCTATTTGTCGTTATCAAGAGTTTTTCTTAGTCGTGCTTTGTCTGCCTGACATCGGAGTGTTGGTTGTCTTCGCCATTAAACAGTCTCCAGATATGTTCGGGACTAATTTTGTTGGCATGTTCGTTTGACTTTAAGATAAAACTACCGGGCGTCGTTGAAGCAAGGAGATTCTCTCCATCACCTCGATCGAGTGCTTCCCCTTCTCTTCCTTTCACTTTCGCGAAGCCGGTATTTTTGCTGTCGTAGAATTCGTAAACAGCTGTTGTTTTCCTTGCATCATCGCCTTTTTGCCATTTTTTTTTTGCTCCATACGGTTGTTGAAATTTTTCGTTATAATGATTGGCTAGTGTAATGATAGATGCTTTTAAAATCAGATACTTACCAAATTCTCTTTTGCATATTAAGTTGTGGGATGAAACTTGTGTACTCTACCATTACACCCTTCGCGAAGTCGATTAGAGCCAATTTTCAAACTGACTCTCTGTGTCTTACCTAGTACATTACCCTTAGGTCTGGTTGAAGATGTCGTACAAGCAGTCTTTGGGAAAGTCGTCTTTTTGTTCTGTACAATCGTGAGCCTATTTCGGAGGAATTTACCTTTAATGCGGATTGTATTCAGACGTTCTCTTAACGGTCAAGACTTCTTTTCTTAGTCTTCTACTGATGACGAATCTACATCCAAAAAGCCGCAGTTTCTGCTCTCTACAGTTATTACCATAATTTTATAGTCAATACAGTTTTCTATATTTTCAGGGATATGCGGTCGAGTGTGATTTCCGCTCGTGGCAATTTAACGTCTTCGTTCATTTTATGACTTCATTTGAACTGTTAACTGTTCAAGATTTCATGTGCTTGCACCTTTGTTGTTTCATAATTTTTACAAATTTGTTTAAATAGCGAACAAATCTCTTTTGACTATCCTTAGGGAAATTGCCTCAGAAGTTGCAGATGACTTTGTTTTTTTGTCATAAGTTTATCAGTTTGTCTGCCAGAATACGACTCAACAATGGTCACACTGTTTTCAAACATAAAACCATCTTCATCTAGGACGCGCATAAAAAAGATGAAAGATGAGAGATGAGATGATAAAGGATTACATTTTATGGTTATTAAATTTATTCCCAAACAGATACGCAACCATACATACATATAAAGAGCACACGCAGTCTCGTATACTACCTATATATAGATTCGTTCTCATACCCATACTCGTACAACAATAATATTTTTTATTAGTGTCGTTCATCGCCACATTTAATCAGGTTGCACGGCTTGTTGAACATCATGTCCTTGGTGGTAGTATGCCTGTTAAGCCCACGTTTCTAAGTCCTTAGTCATCATCATTCGCTGTAAAGGATGAAGGTTAATTCCTTCTTTCCATTTTCACGCTTTGTCTTCGAGCAATTACGAGTATTATTATTATGGCAGAGTAGAGCTCAGTTCAGTTGTGTTTTCTCTTGTCCTCTCCTCTTTTTATCTAAATAAAAACAACAACAGCAACAAAAACAAACAAAATACGGTACCACAACCCTGTGGGATTGGGCGGATAGGTTAAACTCGCCCCATTTTGTAGGGATATGCAAAAGGAGTGTATCCTTTTTATTATTCATTAAAATGTTGACGGAGATAAAAGGTGCTTAAGAAATTCATTTTTGGATTCTTCTCTGCCGTTTCTATAGTATGTTACTGTCTGCTTTTTTTTTCTCTCCTCTTCGCCTAGCCTTTGGGATAGAACAGGTAAAAGTAGAAGAACAAAAAAAAAAAAAAAAAAACAACGACCAAAAGTACACAGGGAAAGGTAGAAAAAGTACTAGGACCAAAGACAAAGGCAATAATGATGACTTTTCACCCGAAAGCGGCATGGTGCCGCCATTAGCGAGAGATGGCGGTGACGTACATACATATTCGAGATTCCTTTGGATAACCATGCGATGGGATAGATGAACTGTTTACCCACCGCGTCGTTCTACCGTCACACTGAAGAGGAAATAATTTAAAATGTCTGCCGTCGCGTTTTTTATTTGGTTGATGTTTTTTTTTTATTTTTTCGGTTTTTCTTCCTTTTTTGGGATTAATGAATTTGCTGGCACTTAAGCTTAAGTGAGAAGATTGACTAGAAGTGCGCCGAAGGAGTGAGTTCATTTGGGAGGTTTTTTTTACTTATGATGTGGCACTTTTTTAAGGAGTCTTTTCTTATAGGGATAAGAACTTCCTGTAGGGAGGCTTTTCAACACACTTCCTGCGTTAGGAGCAAATTAAGTTGGTGAAAAGAGATATTGCGTCGAGGGTGAATGAATTATGAAGTGACATCCTTACGTTTTATTTTAGGGAGTATAACTCATTATTGATGCACACCTTGAAATAATTTTAAATTACAAATCTCATTTGAAACAGTACAGAGTGGAGAGAGCTTCTAATAACTCCTACCTCTCATAGCTAGAACTGAAATAAACTGATTTCCTTGCAGTATCTTTTTAATCAAATATTCTCACGACTATGAATGTTGTAACTTTATAAAAATATTTATGTGGAATCAGTTCATAGACAAGCACTTGATCCTTAAATTGCTCATTACTATGAAAACACTAAATCTCGAACGTGTTTCGCAAACAGAGCGATATCCTGATATCCACAGTTAAAGGCTTCTTTCTTTGCCATCTGGTATCAGAAAACTAAGCCATAAACACTCTGTTAGTCAACATATTCGAAGTCATGTGCTCGATCTACGTACTTCACAGCCTCTTATAGAGGGATGAGTATCCACTTCTGCGATAAAGTGCTAATAGTACCAATATACAACAAATCAACGCCTTGAACCTTAAGCTAGGCACCATCACTCTCATAGCTATCGCAGATGGTTGTATTATTCACACCTAGCATGCTTATTTGCTTAGCGAAGTGTTTCATTTACGAGCCAAAAGTCAAGCTTAATCCTTCCATCGAAGAGACAGCAGTTTATGTCTGAATTTTTGAAGATTTCGAGGTGCCCTACATTTTTGAATTACTCGTAACATGAAAGAATGACCACAACGTCACTGTCGCTATATATGCAGATACTTTACACATCTCACTTGTTCTTCATATTACCTCCAATGCTATCAGTAGTAATTAGAAAGATAAACACATGTTTGCCTAATGAGGAGTGAAGTTTAAAGTTGTTGTGCTGCTCCACGAAGACGCTACTGCCATTTCCTAAATCGGTTTCGAAGTCATCTTCAAATAAACGAATATATTCCTTTACTGGCTCATACACTGACCAAAATCAGTCCTGAATACGTAGAATCCCAGGATGTAAGCTTGTTGCGACAGAGCCGATGCATAATATCATTCATGACCTTATCCGTATTTTACCAGAAGCCATTTCATCCATACTTCTGTACAGTCTGGAGCTTTTCTTCCGGATGAGAACAGCCCGAGACAGAATTGGTCATATTAGAATCTTTATAAATATGAGCAGACTATACAATTGGCATGCACCATTTGAGGGTTCTGATTCTCTAAGCTAAACCTCTAAATTCTTCAACTACTCCTTCACATAAAAAATAAAAAGGTAGAGATCTCAATCTAGTTAGCCCCTGATACCATTATTCGGCCTACGATGTTCTCCATGGTTGGCAGACTTTCCGAAACCATTGTTCCCAAACCTAAAAAGATATTTTCGGTTGCCACGGTACTCGGACAGGTACCTGTAAGGTGGTAGGAGGACTACTTTTGCCCTCTTTGGCTATTGTATGTGAAGTACGTTTATTTAATGATAGGAAAGCTTGCTTTTTGTGGATCAGTCCCACATACTCGTAGCTTGCTATATTGGCCAGATATAGCTTTTTCCTCCTTTTTCATTGCTTTACCCTTATGTCGGATCGAGGTTCACTCTCTATTTAACATTTGTAAGGATGCTGATGGAGATCGTTTTAGATAACGCATAGGTTGCTTCATTCAAGATTATTTGAAAGCCGCTCATATTACAACTAAGTCGCAAAGCTTCATCATTCATTGATTTGCAAAGGAGACATCTAATGATCGACACTTCTGGGAAACGTGTAGTATTTAGAGCCATCGCCGGTGTGATATTTTAGCTTCCTGGTGCTCAGTAAGACTGTGTATGTTTGCAAAACGTGGTGTGATATTGTTGCACAATAGTGTCCTTCACATTTTGAAGCTACAACCGTTTTCATTGCACCGAATGACGGTAGAACGCAATTTTCTGAAGTCAGGTTGATGGTCTGACAGAGCTTTATTTTCCTCCGGTACAGCACCTTTGCACCGCTTCTAAGAATACTTCCTGCTTCTTCAACATAGCCGCTTTGGCTGCCTTGTACGCCCCTGTGCTGTCTCCTATTTAGCTCTGTATAATGATCTTTCTAAACGGTGTCCTGCCAATTGGACTGTGTCATTCCTGAAAGTCCGGTATACTCAGGATCTACGAGATGTTCGTCCGGCTCTGAGGCACGGAATGTATTGTAAGGGTTTCTTAAATGTATTTGTAATGTTTTCCTTAAGCAGCAACGCCATTCGCATAGCCAACAAAATGTTCGCTTCTTTTCCTTTTTATTTAAGGTTCGTTGGCCACCAAATTCTCAAGAGGTTCTTCTTCTAAAATCTTCTAAAAGATTTCCTTCCTAATCGAACAATCATTAGTGAACTGAAGATAAATCAGCTTACTGAGCTAGCTTATAGGTTAAGAGTTGTGAGCGGAGATGTGTTAACATATTTCGAAACCGAGATGGTTTGTGTCTGAAAAATTCTACAAAAACTTAAAGAAAACCTCCGCCTTAGGCCTTGGAACTATGGAGTCTAAATCTACGAGATAGGAAGTTGGTTCTTTGCTTCGAACGCATTCTTTTTGTAAACTTTTAAGATGAAAGGCTTTAACTGTTACGTCTTCGACTAAAAGCCGGAAAACCCCTTTGTAAATGATCGCCCATTTTTAGAGATTCTTCTGCTCTCCCAACTTAAAGATTTTAAAGTCCGAAGCGAAAGGCTAGTAAGGTTTATTATCTAGAGTATTTCGCATACTGAAGCTGGAATTTAAATGCAAATTGTCTCAGCGAAAGCCTCAAGCTCATTACCTGGCTAAACTTATGACTATTTCGTAAAAATGGCAGGGTCTCTGATCATCACACGCAATGGCCTTGATTCCGTCTGCCATCGCAGGTGTTGGATGGTCCCTGGAAGCTAGCTGAGAGCTTTAATTTGAATATTTTCTACCGTTCGGAAAAGATCATTCTGTCTATAGCCGCTATCACGAATTTGTATTTCGAACGTTAGTAAGGGCCTTTAAGAAGGCCTTAGAGTTGGCAGTTTCCTTCAACTTTTCCTCTCTTATTTTAGGGCTTTTGAGACTTTCGATTTGGAATTGAATCTTTGAAATAATTAAGTTTTAGGACTCATCTAAAAAAAAGTTCAGAAAATTGTTATCTTAACTCAGCCTCTACAACCCGGCGAACGCTCAGGCAATCGTTGAAAGGAATTGCCTTCTTTTTCGTTCAATTTCTGATGAGGTCCTATTATTAGAGTTGAAAATCCAGCCGAGTTTAATGCAAACCCTATTTACCTCAAAGTATAAGGATTATATTACACTTACGCAATATTCAACACTCAACTTCCAATGCGATATAAGTATGTGAAGTACGTTTTCGTGAACATTTGAGAAATACATTTGAAAAAGTGCCTGAAAAGGATTGGCTTTCATTCAAAAATCCGCCAACATCTTGTGGATCTCTGACGATTTATATACGTCAACAACAGATTCATAAACACCCAGTTTGGTAGAGAAATGAGTGACAGAACTGCAGTACCCTCATTGGAGAAATTTTAAAGTGTCGACGTCTCACACAACTGTCAAACTTAATCCTAAAAGAATGTTGTCTTGTCCAGTATTAAACTGTACAAAAAACTTCTATCTATTGCGAACATCACAATTAAAACACCCAATTTCCACAATTGACCAAACTCCATACGTTGACAGCTAAATCTCCGTTAAGCTCTGCATCAGTAGCAACTATCATCCACTTCTAATTTTACATTCTCGTTCAACGTTAACTTACCGCCTCCTCTAAATTAAAATGATTTATCACATCACATCCAGGGATCAAAACCCAGACAGTGTGTGAGGCTTCATCTTTCGTCCTGTGGCACAATGGCGTTTGGTTTCGTTGGAACAACGATATCGGATAAAAATGGTGGCAACAAGCAGCCCAACCACTATATATGAGTATGGCAATCGCACCAGTATGGCAATGGCATGGCAGTGAGCAAAATAAATGATGTGCAATGAACAAAAGAGATTCATAAACCGGGTCACGTTTCGGTAGATGAATTTCCGCTTTTGATTAGACAGCAGTTCCAATTCAATTTTGGGCATTTAGCTTGTGGTAAGCAGATAAAGTAGATCTTTAACATACAGACGAACACCACTTCTCGTACGTGACATGAGGAAATGGTGTTTCGGACAATTAGGTTGAATTTTCGAACACAGCCAATTCACTTCAAGTACAATGACATTCAGTGAAATGACAGCTATTTGAAATAGTTAATATACATAGTATGTTGTTTGTTTGTTTGTTGTGACTGTCATTGTCAATAACATTATCATTGTCATTGTCATTGTCATTGTCATTGTCATTGTCATAGGATAATGTCTTTTTCATGTGACATTGGCAATTTGTAAAATTTAGCCGACTGTCATCGAGTATCAAAGCAGAACTGTTCTGTTTTACACAAACTGTCAATTTTATACAAAATTTGGTAGCTTGATGTTGTTCACAAGTTTTTAAACATCCTCGCTCAAACTGTAGATACATTTTAACCTTTTCAGACACGGCCTTCGTTTGTAGAAGTCAATCAACGCAGGCAAATGCTTGACTTTGATTATTGAATCATCACGTGGTATTACTGGGATGTGTCCTGATGCTAACGCGGTGTAACGTAATTTTACCACTCATCATTTCTACTCGTATTATGGAGTATGACATGAGTTATGAGCGGTACGTTGTGCATGAATATAACGGGACATTATGCAATTTAATGTGTAAAATTCTTCGACAAGGATACTTTATTATTACACAACCAAAATTCTGGTATTTTTACCTATTTTCGTCGTAAATTTTGTTGCTCTCGTTGTTTTTGAGTGGTATAATCTACCACATAACGAACAATGCGACAAAATGCGGTAACGCTCCATATAGCCGTTGTCAACGTCGGCGACGTTGTTGTCTTCGAATGGATGGGAAATATTTTATTGCGTACTAACGAGTACTCGTATGAGTATGTGTGGAAATTTGTAATCATATAGTTATTGTTCACTCACTGTTGCATGATAGTGCAAGGATATTTCTTCATCCAAAACAAGAGTGTATTTTTAAGAGGACGAAATAGAGAATAGACAGTATGTCAGGATTTGGCAGTACAATATTTTATTTTAACTCAAGCAAGGAGAAGGAAGAGCATATTCAATAGAACGACTGATGATGAGTTTGTTGAGTGTATCAACAGGATGCTAAGGAGGGAAATGTATTTTGTTTTTGTCCCGTTTTTTTGTAAATAATGACCGAATTATTTATTTTCATTACATATAAGAGTTTTTAGAGATATTTTCAGTTTAGATATGTCTTTTCCTCTAGGTTAGGTTGACTTAGGAAACGTAGACGTGTTCTGTTTGAGACCCCTTCTTCCAAGATCTTTGCAGAAAGTGAGATTTTGATGGAACCTTAATGGTTTTCTCCGAATAATTCTTCAATGAGCTATGATTTCGGATTGCCAACAATGGAGATAACTAAGTCAGCAAGTTACTAAGCCCTTCATACAAAAACTTTAAAAACCATCTCCACATTTGTTCTAGTCTGTTTTCTCCACATGGAAGCGAAATGTGACGACGACGTAAACCACAGAGTGAGGGTGGGGTGTATGAAATGGCGGGGAAATTCGGGAATCTTTTGCGACCGAAAATTTCCACTTATATTGCTCTTTTGTATGGTTCACAGTGCTGGACAATGTACGAAGGGTTTAAAAACAACATGACGGCAGCGGAAATGAAAATGTTAAGGATGTCTAGTGGAGTCACTAAACGCGATTGCATTAGATCTACGCGTATAAGAGGAAGACTACACATAAATAATTCGGTAACCGAACAGCTTGAGGTGAATAGAATAAGCTGGTATTGCCACGTTCAAAGAAGATCTGCGGAAAATCCGGTTAAAAAGGCACTATCAACTACGGTCACTCCAACTGTAAGAAAACGAGGTCGGAAAAAGAATTCCTGGATTTCTCAGATGGCAAATGCACAACAACGCCTGGGGCTTACCACTGAAGCGATCCAGGACCGAGCATTATGTAGACACGTTCTGCGGTCTGCGACATTAGCCAACCCCATAAGCGGAGCAGCAGCGATGCAGTAAAAATGGGAAACTCTTTACGCATAAGTTCGTATAACGAGGAAAGGGTTAATAAAAGGATAAGAGAAGAGAGACAGTATTAATAAATCTTGAACTTAAGCAACAAACTTTTAAAAGACCATCGATTGTCACAGCAGTTGTATCTTCTCAAACAGTTGCGTGTAGAGATGATGATGATGAAACGGTGGGAATTGTTATATTTCTATTACGGTTTGTCGAACGACATCAACGGTAGGGGTATTGATCCCTTCCAGGCAAACTTGACTTAAAACATACATATATTCATTTACGTAAGTGTCATGCAAAAGTATGTCATCTTTGATCTTATTAATGAGCTATTTAAAATTACTCTAAGCTTATGCCACGGTGCACGGATCTGCAAATGGAGTATTTCTGCCGAACAATCACGAAGTGTAATGGCATGATCTCGGGCAAAGGAAGGACTATGGCATATACTTTAAAGACTCCTTCAGACAACAGAGGCCGTAACTTTAATATAAATTCATCGTAAGTGGAAGATTAAGCCACGAAGTCTGCGATATTTGTCATGTCAGCATACACATTTTAACAATCTGCATAAAGGCTAAATTAGTCAACATCAGCCTGCTTAATTACAACACACCTTGCCTGGTGCTAACATGATCGTAAATTCGCCAATAAAATTATTCGTGTTGTAATCGACTAAATATTAAAATATGTAGCAGTCCATGCATTCCAAATGATCAATAAAAAAAGGCTGTTTTTTACAGGTGGAGTACTTTAAATTGGCAGCACTGTTTTCTATGACAGGCGATTTGACAGTTCTCGGTTGTTTTGAGATTAGTTTGATTCGATAATTCATGGTGAATTGATTCACACTGGAACAACGTTTGTGAATTGTTCAAATTAATTGGAAAACAAACTTTGTTCAATTCGAGAAACTCATCGGGCATAATGTGCATTTTATAGTACTCGTAATCATCTATCAAAGCAGATAGTTTTAAAAACTATGAACCGTTTCCACAATAAGTTTACTCTAAGCGATAATGTGCATCCTATAAGACGTCATACAGTGCGCAGACAACAAGCTATTAATGGTGTGCAGCGTAGTGTTTATGATGATCTAAATGTGTCAATTCACCATCGTGGTCGACAATTAAACTTCTGTCCATCCATTTTATGGAAAATTTTGAGTAAAAATCTTGGTTAACGTGGTTACAAGATTCAACTAGGAATTGAAGTGGAGTTCATTTGGTGAATGGGCCGAAGGAAACAGTGCTATTGAACCGCAATTTCATTTCAAAATTTTGTGCAGTGATAAAACACACTTTTGGTTGGCCATTTATGTCAATAAAGAGAATCGCAGCGAAGATAATCCACAAGCCATTTTTGAAATACTATTACATCGCGAAAAAGTCACCGTTTGGTGCGCCTTATGGGCTGGCGGAATCATTGGTCCCTATGTCTTCAAAAATGTTTATAGCCAGAGTGTAGCAGTCAACTAACTTTTTCGTACCTTAATTGGAAGGTATTAATATTGCAGACATGTGGTTTCAGCGTCAAATGCCAGACAGCGCGCGATTAAATTATTTTACTGAAAGAAACATTTGAAGAACTGCTAATTTCACGAAATGGCCTGCAAACTGGCCACCTGGTTCGTGAGATTTCACGCCATTCGAATATTTTCTCTGCCGATATGTAAAATCGCATGTCGGCGCCGATAAATCAGAAACCATTGAGCACTTGGAAGCCAAGCCATTCGATTCGTTTTTGTCGGAATACATTCTGATTTACTGCGAAGAGTGCGTGAAAACTAGACCCCCAGATTGCGCCCCGTACGAAGCAGCTCTAACGGCCACATGCCTAAAATCATATTTGGTTATTAATGCCATAAAATTAACTGTCAAATGAAGCTAATTTCAGGTATATTAAAAACATTTTTTCGTGTTTCATTTCAATTGAAAAGAATAGAGCTAAGGTACATCTGTGCGTACGGAAAAGGGCAACTTATCTACTCACTTTCAAATAAAACTCTCTAAACTGTTTTGTTGAGTTCCGTTTTTTTTTGTTAAGTTGGTATATCTGTTGTTGATATTTCCTCTAAAACTTAGCGTCATAGCTTGACATTTGCAAAAGTTACGCAGCCAAGAGTACATCTATCTCTGTGCGTGTTGGCGATTTTTCCATTACTTCCTCTCGGCTGCTGAAACGCGTTCCTCGTAGTGGTTTTTTAACTCGATTGAACAGAAAGAAGTCACAGGGAGCCAAATAACAGGAACTCAAATCGGAACAATGGGAGCTTTTTCTGGGACCTTTTTGATCAAGGTAGTAGTCTCACAGAAAATATGAATTCGCAAGCCAACACCAAAGATTTCTTAAAAACCTATTCAACTACATACTTGTGATATATTGTACAATATATGCTTTTAAAGACGTTCAAGAACCCAATGAGCAACGAAAAGTAACTGGTGCGCTTGCAATGTAGCAATGGTAGGGAGAATATGGTATGTGCTTTCAACAAAAAGGAACACATAAGACTGAACCAACATCGATATTCCTATTTCTTTACTCTTTAATTTTCCCTTGTCCACGATATGTAAATATTTCAAGGCTGCAAAAAATTCCTTGACTACATGCTAAAAGGTCTTATAAGAAACTTAGCAGACCTATTAAAGTCCCTTATCATCCAACCCCAGTCTATGGCCCATAAATGTGGACGTTAGTAGTGACGAAAGAAATAAAACAACGAACCTTTTAATCTGCTTAGCCAAATGAAATTTTGGGGGGAAAATTTGCGTTGGTTTTCGATCCGGACCGGAAAATTTTAGAATCTTATCCGGCAGAATAACGCCTTAGAGCTTCCTCTGGCTCCAGCTCTTCAGTAACGAGTTAATACCATTCTAATGTCTCTAAACGCTGATTTGTGCACACATGTGAATGCGTCTTAACCTTGATCTTTGGCAAACTTTAGGGATGAACTATACTCCCTTGGATACGGAGGAACATTCACATCCACGTCAAATGTGTGCCTCTGAAAAAATAGCAGTTTCATGCGATTTAAAAATTACAACTCATACCACACGAAATAGGTTTTTTTCCATTGTAAATCCTTATCAATAAATAAGTGTAAATCCAAACCGAAGAACTGGGAGAAATGTCCTTATGATTGCTCGAGAAAACTAACAAGAGCCCTTCACAATTGAGTCGTTGAATGGTTAAGTTTCGTGTCCTTGAATTTCGTGTGATGCGATTGCTGCCGTCAATCAGCATCTCTCAACAGACAACAGTAAAATTCTGAACAGGATGCGTTAATAAAATTGTGTGTGACGCCTATTGAAAGCAGACAATCGCATGAATTTTGAATGTGGGGTAGGGTTTTTGGTGTTATTGACATGCAATTCCAACAAGTTCTTGCACTTTTCTAT
This sequence comes from Volucella inflata, assembly GCA_928272305.1. Taxonomy (NCBI): domain Eukaryota; kingdom Metazoa; phylum Arthropoda; class Insecta; order Diptera; family Syrphidae; genus Volucella; species Volucella inflata. The sequence goes on from OV743720.1 coordinate 96,726,377, forward strand.
AAACGCTCCTAATTATAAAGATTTTAACCCTTAATGACGTAGTCATATAACAAACGGGGGCAGAGCTAATACTGGTCTTTTCAACTTCAGAATGACGCCACCTAAGTTTGCTTCGATTCGGCTAGTTTCAAGCTGTCATTCATAGGCTATGTCGACTGCCAGGACCACCGGTTCGCACCAAGACTTAACAGGTGGTAGAGTGGGAGACAGCCCCATCACAATCACATAAAAGGTTTTCAAGTTGGCCTTAGCTTTAAGTAGAGTTGCAATAGATACTGGGTGCCGTGACCCTTAAATCAGCAAGAGGTTTTAAGTCAGCCTCGACTCGTATCATGGGTGCAGCTTGTAATACTAGACACATCTGTTTTATAGAGACCATTCAACTGTCAGTTAGATTTCTCTGGGCAGTATAGAAATAGGTCTACCGGCTAATAAAGCCATGGAGACAGTCTTTTGAATCAAAGTGAATATTATGACAATTCATTGGAATGGTTTAATGACGAATCATAGAAAAATGACAGCATTTGGTTAAAGAAAATAGCTCGTCTATCAATATAATGAGGTGTTTCACTCATTTGTAATCACCATGGCGAAATGTCACTGATTTAGGCCTTAAGAAATGCCCCGGTGGAAGGCATGATCGTCTCTCAAACAAACACTTATTTTGGGGGATATCAGCAAATCTTGTCGAGAAATATGTAGAAAACAATTTTTTTTTTTAATATTTGTGGATCCACTGTTGTTCAGAAATCAGTTACAAACTATTCTTACTTCTATCTTGCTGAGAGCTATGTCTAATAGCCAAAATCGATCTCAAGCTTATCATTACTTTCCGAATATTAGATATTTCAAATTCCAGATTTCTGAAGCATAATTTTAAAAAAATTGCACACTCTTGCCATTTTCCAATTTTCATACCACCCGTCCCAAATGAACAAATGTTTATAAACATTTAGAAGGCAAACATACCCCAACAACATACGAGCACTTGAGGAAACGTAAACGCTCCATTCAAAACCATTGAAGAAATCAAAATATCACTTAAACTCACAAATGTCAACAATGCTTTCCTTTGCTTAATTTATCACGTGCAACTCAAAACAGTCTTCTAGAGACAGTCCTCAAGAAGAAGAAAAACTCACCATGGCAAACGACAAACGAAAAATTGCCATCATCGATTTTAAGTCTCACATTGCTCATGGGACATAGGGTGCAACAGTGGCAACAGTAGCAGTAGCACTCTACTCAAATCTCAAATCAGATTACGACAGTAAACCTCCGTCCTTTCATCGTTTGGTAATGGAAAACTCCCTCCAACATTCAACGTGACATCCCTGTCATCCTCCTCATCCATAACAGAACAACAGGTGCTGTCAGTAGCAACAGTATGAATAGCAGCTATAAACATGCCCTCAGTCCTTGGTCCTTAGTTTAAACTGCATAAAGCAGCTTTAGAGATTTGGTTATTCCAACCCTCTCCCCTACACCAGCACCTGCTTTCGCTACATGCACATGCAAATTTATTCACTGCAAGTGCAAGACGAAGTGGTTGCAAAGAATCTGTTATATTTTGGTTATGTTTACACCGTACATCATTTTTCTGAATTTTGTTTGAAAGAATTTTGAAATTAAATTTATTTTTCAATTTTTCTTCTACTTTTTGCTGTCTTTGCAGGAGCAGCTATGATTCAATGAAGTCGAAGGTAAGATGCGTGATATTTGAATATGAGTAGAGACGTTTTTGTTTTGTTTTTAAGAAACTTTGACTGCATGTTTGCTTGGGAAGTAGTCATAGTCAACTTTTAGAATAGAAATGTTTTGAAACAAGTCACAAACTCATTTATTATTATAAGTTTAGCGATAATCTGATTTTAAAGTCAACATTTCAGTAACTTGTGGCAGGAGAGTTCAGCTCTGACTCATCGACGCACTACAGATTGTTTAGGAGAACTATTAGGGACTGCCTACAGCTACACACGTCGAGTTTAAAAAATTCATTTCTTTACGCATGGTTCCTATGGGATGGATTCAAAAATCCTTCAGGCTAAAGCACTACAGGACACGACCCGAGCAGTTCATTACCTTGTCACTGTATGCTTACCCTCTTGATCAGTTGCAGATACGAATAGCTTAACTCCTTATTATAGTCTCTTCACTTCGTCCATTTAGATGAAGTCAGAGGCAACATTTCACTCAAAACAGCCAAAATTTTCTTTCGATCTGAAAAATGTCAATAGTTTTTTTTTGGCGAAGAGCAAAAGAGGGCTGATAAGTGTCTTGTAAGGTATCTTTTCCAATGCTCAACATACATAAGACTTCGCCATTCATTCTACAACAGAAAAGGAGGGACGTGAGTCTGGGAACGAAAGGGCGGAAATCATTGCAGGCAGGAGAGGTATACATTAGGAACCCTGTGGCATACCAGCAAACAACTTGAAACCAAATGTTCACCAAGCCCCGCTCATAAAATTCCGGCAGTTAGAACTCGTTTATCATGACCCTGTAGCGTTCGCCAGTAACAGTGACCGTATGGTCGTTGTCAAAAAAATACGGCCCAATCACTCCTCCCATGTGAACGCCGCGCCACGCAGTGGCTTTGAGTGGATGTAATGGCTCTTCGTGAATCACACGCAGATTTTGAGTGCCCCAGAAACGAAGATTTTGCTTATTGACGTAACCGCTTAAGTGAAAATGCGCCTCGTCACTCTTGATGGTTTTCGACACAAAATCGTCCTCTTCGTTCTTGAGATTGAGGATGGCTTAGCAGTAGTTCACATGCGACTGATGGTCAGAACTCATTAACTGATGCACTGTTTGCACTTTGTATGGGAACACGTGCAAGTTTTTCACTAAAATTCACTGTAGGGTCCGTCTGGCGATGTCTAATTGCGTGGCCCGTCGTCTGGTTGATGTTTCTTCGTTATCAGCGACATCGGTAGCCACAGCCGCGATATTCTCGGCCGAAGGAAAAGTCCACTGGTAGCCACGCACTGCTTGGTCTTCTGTGGTTCCAGTCTGTTCAAGTCGAGTAGCTAAGCGTCGGAATGTTTGCCCAGTTGGGGCAAGGACATCGACGTCAAAACGCACGCTTACACCACCGACCGATTATTAGTAAAAAAAATCGACACAATTATTCCACGCTCTTGCGGAGTATAGCGCTCCATTGCTTATCTGTTTGTATACTGCAGCTCTCTAGTTCACAAATATCAAATATGGTTGACGTACGACGCCATTTGCAAAAATACATTTTCCGGTAGGATGATTAATTTTGCGCCATCCTGTATATGCCAAACGCTATTAAATCCTTTTGAAATATTAAATTCTGTGCCAGTAGAAACAGCATTCAACTTCGCTAACTCCCCGCTAATGAGAGTATTCTATCTATATAATATCCTGCATGATGGGTTGAATCCGGCAGAAATGCATAATGGGCTCTTGAGTCTCTGCTAAGCTCTATATTTTCTGAAAATGACGCGGAACTAACATTCATTTGACATACTTGCGGCCGATCAAATCTTGGAAATGAGTCAACCCGCAGATGGCAGGTAGCTAACCGGTCCATCAGCCTAATTATGCTTAAGCTTAGATGTTACTTTCCTTAAATCATTTTGCTTGGCTAGAGGGAAGTCTTGGTCAAGTTTAATTTTGAGTAGTAGAAACCTATCGTGCCGGCCTTTTGCAGATTTTATACTATAAAGCAACGATTTTGTATCAAATTTTCCTCAAAAAATAGAATTTTGGCTTCCAAAACGTTAGAATTGTTGGTAATAATGCACTCTCTAGAGTGACTACTTTCGATTAATATTGCGTCTATAACTTAATTCGTTCGGTTTGCTAAGAGATGGCGTAACTTGTATTATTCCATTGGAAGATGCGTTGGAAAGCTACTGTCATTGTACGTCATTTCAGTATATGTCATTCATTTGAAGCGTAAACAACAATTTGCGGGGAGTTCTTCTTCATTACTTTAATATGAAGAAAACTGCTGCCGAAAGTTTTCGTATTTTGGTGGAAGTTTATGGTGAACATGCGCTAGGTGAGCGAACGTGCCAAAAGTGGTTTGCACGACTTAAAAGTGGTGATTTTGGCTTGGAAGACGATGAATGTCTTGGGCAGCCAAAAAAGTTTGAAGATGAAGAACTGGAAGCATTACTCTATCAAGATTGTTGCTAAACACAAGAAGAGCTCGCAGAATCTTTGGGTGCCACTCAAGCAGCCATTTCAAAACGTTTAAAAGCAGCTGGATATATTCAAAAGCAAGGAAATTGGGTTCCAGATGAACTCAAGCCGAGAGACGTCGAAAAGTTTGAACGCCGCAAAAGGAAGTCATTTTTGCATCGGATTGTTACGGTGATGAAAAATGGATCCATTACGACAACCCCAAGTGCAAAAAATCATATGTGAAACCCGGCCAACCAGCCAAATCAACGGCAAAGCCGAATATCCATGGCGCGAAGGTAATGCTCTGTATTTGGTGGGATCAGGTGGGTGTGCTGTATTATGAGCTGCTAAAACCGGGTGAAACCATCAATGGACAACGCTACCGAACACAATTAATCCGTTTAAAGAGAGCAGTAGCCGAAAAACGCCCGGAATATGCGACCAGACACGAGGCAATAATTTTCCATCATGACAACGCTCGGCCCCACGTTGCTATTCCGGTTAAGAACTATTTGGAAAACAGTGGATGGGAAGTCTTACCCCACCCGCCTTATAGCCCAGACCTTGCCACTTCTGACTACCATTTGTTCCGGTCGATGCAGAATGCCCTCACTGAAATACGGTTCACATCAGAGCAGAATATCAAAAAATTGGCTTGATTCATTATTGGCTGCCAAGCCGGCGCAGTTCTTCTGGGATGGGATCCACAAATTGCCAGAAAGATGGGAAAAAGTCATAGCTTCAGATGGGCAATACTTTGAATAATACTATTGTACATGTTTTTCTTAAATAAACGTTCAAATTTTGAAAAAAAATACATGAATTAAGTTATATACCCAATATTAATTTTTCAAGGAAAGCAGGGAACATGAGAAATGTACTGTCTATTCTTTAGTCCTTTAACGTTCACAGATAATTACCATGTCAATGAAATAAAGAATTTGGTTCTCAAAAATTATCGATCTTATTAACTTGATGAAAGTTAAGTTTGAGCCTCAAATATATCTCATCTCATATGGTTCCAAAAAAAAAACCCAACTCGAAAAAATCACGTAAAACAAGGTCGAAAATTAAAGTGACTTTGACAAATTTTTTCGATGATCGTTGTGTGATGCCTTACAAATGCTTTTGACCTCACCGCCGGTTCAAAATTTCAACAAGAAATAAACAATATGCAGCGTGAAGTCATACGCCACAAGTACGCAAAATTTTAAGCAAATGTAATCAACAGGCCATGGACTAGAGATGGGCTTTCACGCAATTTAAAACAAAGAGGAAGCTAAGTGATCAGACTCATCTAATCCTAAAGAATATCATCTATCTAATTATTTGAGCGTCATACTCATTAAGAAACTTCTATGCAGTAGCGCCGAATATCCCTTATACTCGTATGTTTTCGGCTTTTTAGCAGAGTAAATGAGTTTCCAGCTATTCATGGGGTTTAACACTGCTCCCACTTGTCAGTTGTTTGGTCAAGCTTTATTACTTTTACGAGACTCCAAAGAACAATTTGTTTAGACCAGATCTTCAACACACCCAGGATTTTGACCTTATGCACCGACTAACTTTCGTCTTATGGACATGTCATTTGATTTAATGACACCAAAACGACATTGGCATTCCCTGTGCTCAGAACGGTTTTAGTCACCATCCGAGCCAAGAATTGAATGAAGTCGGATCGGTTTGAGGATACCATATAAGGTCCTGCGTTGGAAATGTCTGCGTTTTTGGAGTTCTGAGAATAATTGCCAAGCACCTACATAAGTGCGCTAGGAATAAGTGACATAATACATGGTCCGGCAAAATGATCTCCCGCATTTTGCACCCCTACTGTGCCCGAACCACTGAATAGAGGGGGAGCTTAGCGTAGTCGGTTTGTAGCTCGCGCCTTGCCATTTCAATTGTCGTCATGAATTAGACGGGCGAGCATCGTGCCTTCGTTATCGTAACATTTATGAAAAGTAACGAATCTGTGATTACGACGCAAAGAACTTTTCGTACTCACTGCCGTAACTGCCGATCAATATGTCGACATGCTACGCAATTTTTTGGAACCAAAACTTAGAGAACTTGAACATCCGAAAATGTGGTTTAAAAAGGATGGAGCTACGGCTCATACGGCAAGAAGGACAATGGACATTTTAAGGGAAATGTTTCCAGGACGGATAATCTCGTCACGTGGAGACGTTGGGTGGCCTGCGCGTTCACCCAATCTTGTCCCATGTGGCTTCTTCCTTTGCGGCTACCTGAAAACGAAGGTTTTTTTTAACATTATCCCCGAACCATTGGCAAACTGAAAGTAGCAATACGCCAAGAAATTACTGCTCGAGTGATGGAAACTTTGATAAATCAGCTTCGAATGTATATCGAAATAAATGATCGCCACTTGGAGTCTGTAATTTTCCAAACTCAATAAAAACAAATGGCAAACATACATTTTCAGTTTTTATTTAAGATTAAAATGTGGGTGCTCATTTTGCCGGACCCTGAATTATGAGATGCTCACGTCGAGATATCATACATAGTGTTAACGTTGTCATTTTCATTTTCATTTCATATGCATTTTTTATTTTGAAATTCATTAATTCTTATAAGCTAGACAAAAAGACGCTTAAAAATTAGCTTAAATAACTTAGAAAACTATCTTATTCTAACTTATTGGCCCCATGTGGACACTCTAAGTTAAACATAATTCTTAAACTACGAGTCTTTTGACGTTCCTTACAGTGTATGTATATTTATTTTAATTCTTACTTACTTACTTTAGGTGGCGCTACAGTCCGGGGTGGACCTGGGCCTCAGTCAACAAGCTTCTCCAGCCAGCTCGATCCCTGGCTAGCTGCCTCCAGTTTGGCACGCTAAGGTGGCTGAGGTCCTCTTCCACTTGCGTGTGCCACCTGAGTCTAGGCCTTCCTCTACTGCACTGTCCCTCGGGGGCGGATTCGAAGACTTTTCGGACCGGAGCATTGGTATCCATACGCTCTACATGACCCAGCCATCTCAGTCTTTGGATCTTCACTCTTCTGGCTAGGTCCATGTCGCTGTACAGTCCATACAGTTCGTCGTTGTATCTTCTCCTCCACTCACCGTCAATACAGACGGGAGCGATGATCGCCCGAAGAATTTTTCTCTCGAAGCAACCAAGAACACCCTCATCCAGTTTTGATAATGCCCATGCCTCTGCGCCATAGAGCAGGACCGGGATTATTAAAGTCTTATAAAGGGTGACTTTTGTTGTCCGAGAGAGGGCTTTGCTACTCAATTGCCTTCTTAATCCAAAGAAACAGCGGTTGGCAAGAGTTATTCTTCCCTTGATCTCAGCGCTGGTGTCGTTGTCTGTATTTATAGCGGAGCCTAGGTAGACAAAGTCCTTAACTACCTCAAAGTTATATCTGTCTAAGGTGACGTTCTGCCCGAGACGTTGGTGTTGGTTGTCGTTTTTGCTTGACAGCATATACTTGGTCTTGCTCTCATTGACCGCTAAACCCATTTTCGCAGCTTCCGTCTCAATACTCGCGAAAGCGCCACTGACATCACGCTGCTTTCTCCCGATTATGTCAATATCGTCGGCGTATGCGAGTAGTTGGACGGACTTTTGAAAGATAGTGCCTCTTGTGTTTGCTCGTGAGTTTCGCACTATTCTTTCAAGTACGATGTTGAAAAAATCGCACGACAGCGCATCACCTTGTCTAAATCCTTTCTGGACATCAAAGGTCTCGGTGAAATCTTTACCGACCTTGATGGAGCAGCGTGCATTCTCCATCGTCATCCTGCACAGACGGACGAGTTTGGCAGAGATGCCAAAACTAGACATTGCTCTGTATAGCTCGTCTCTATAGATGCTGTCATACGCGGCCTTAAAATCGATGAGTAGGTGGTGGGTATCGATCTGAAGCTCATGGGTCTTCTCCAAGATCTGCCGTAGTGTGAATATCTGGTCGATGGTGGACTTTCCCGGCCTGAAGCCACACTGATATGGACCTATCAGGTTGTTGACGAACGGCTTCAGGCGTTCACACAATACGGCAGATAAGATCTTATATGCGATGTTAAGGAGACTGATGCCTCTGTAGTTGGCGCAGTTCAGAGGGTCTCCTTTTTTGAGAATCGGACAAACAATGCTGAGGTTCCATTCATCGGACATACTTTCGTTCGACCATATTTTACAGATGAGTTGGTGTATGTTCCTTACCAAGTCATCCCCTGCCGCTTTGATGAGCTCGGCAGTCAGGCCGTCCGCTCCAGCAGCTTCGATATAGCTATCTTCACTTCATCCAGGTCGGGTGGACGGAATTGTTGGTCATCATCGTCCAAGTTGAAAGGTTGATTCTGCCTGACAGCGGTGTTTGGTCCGTCATCGCCGGTATACAGTCTGCAGAAATGATCTTTCCAAATCCTCAGCATCGACTGTGATTCTACTACGATGTTCCCTTGTTCATCTCTACAGGCTTCGGTTCGGGGTTTGTTTCCGCGGCATGTTATTTTTACCCTTTGGTAAAACTTCCGAACCTCATTCCTGGAGTAGCATCTTTCAATTTCCTCGATCGCGCGCTTCTCATGCTCTTTCTTCTTCCTCCTGAGAAGCCGGTGTTCGTCTCTCCTCTTTCGCTCATAGAGCTAATGAGCAGCTCTGGTCTTTCTAAGCATCGCCGCTTATATGCATCTTGCTTAGCTGTATGTGCTTGCCGGCATTCATCATCGAACCAGGGCTTTCGTTGTGGTGGGCGAGTGAAATCCAGCACATCAGAAGCGGCATCTCTGATGGCGTTTTGGCAGTGATTCCAGTGGTCTTCGATGCTTGATGCTGGCGGCATTGGACCTCTTAAGAGATTAAGAGACACTCGATCGAAAAAAGACTTGGCGTAGCATTACACAGCATTAGTTTGTCTTGGCGTTGGTTTGGATATCCGCAACCGTACCTTGGCTACAACAAGGTAGTGGTCCGAGTCGATGTTGGCTCCTCGGAACGTACGGACATCCATAGTCCTGGAGGAGTGTCTTACGTCAATCGCAATGTGATCAATCTGGTTGACTGTTGATTGATCAGGAGTTCTCCAAGCCCCCTTGTGTATGTCGAGATGTGGGAACCGCGTGCTAGCCACGACAATGTTTCGCCCCGCCGCAAAGTCGATTAGCCTGAATCCGTTATCGGAGGTGGTGTTGTGCAGGCTATATTTTCCGATTGCTCCACCAAAGATACCCTCTCTTTCTAGCTTTGCATTAAAATTACCGAGGACAATTTTAATGTCATAGCTAGGGCATTGCTCGTAGGTCTTGTTAAGGAGCTCGTAGAAGGCATCTTTGGTGTCGTCATCTTTCTCCTCTGTGGGGGCATGCGCATATAAGGCTAATGTTGGCGAATTTAGCACTGATGCGGATTTCTACGAGGCGCTCGCTCACATGCCGGAAGCTGAGGACTTCTTGTCTTAATCTGCCTCCGACAACAAATCCGCATCCAAATAAGCGCTGCTTTTGCCGTCGATAGCAATTGCCGTAGTAGATGTCGCAGTTTTTCATCTTCTTTTTGTCCGGCCCATCCCATCGCATTTCTTGAATGGCGGTTATGTCTGCTTTGCAGCAGTCTAGGGCCTCCGCTAGTTGCTCGGCTGCACGTGATCTATTAAGGGATCTAACATTCCACGTGCATATACGTCACTTCCTTCTAAAACTTAAACTAAAACTAAGAAAATATATTTTTCTATCAAAAATTTTATAAATGGACATATTTTATTTTTATTATTATAAAACTTATAAACTAAAACTTACAGACTACTTAAAAATAAATCCTAAGCCTACTTAACATACTTGAACTTTTATATTTTTTTTTGTTTTTTTTTTTATTTTTATTATTGTTGCCTTTAAAACTACCTTAACCCTACCTACACCTATGTAATCCGGCCATGTCTAAAAAATAGGCAGACCCACTCTGCTCCCTAACGTAGCTATCAAGTATTGGAGGAATTCGAAAATACAGCTTCCCCTTCTTCTACAAGCCACCAAAATTGTTGGTGCTGCCGAGCAACAACCCTCATGTCGCGACTCCCTACCACCCTACTAAACCATTGTAGTTAAGTCGCCTATCCGCAGCTGTTCGAGCGACGTGGAAGATTTACGGCGCCGCTAATCTGTCCTGGATCAGACCTTTCATATCGAGGTAGAGGAACGCTTCTGGAGGAATAAAGCCGTCAAAGCGAACTCTCTCATGATACAAATAATTGGGGTAGTAAGCTCCCGAGATCAGGTTGTTAGACGAGGTCATTGCTCTTGCAATGTGCCTTCGAGTCAACTTAATAACAAAATTGTCCACTCTTATTAGGTTCGCCCTATTGTACAAGACCTCATTTGGATAGAATTTTATGTACTCAGACTCTGGTGTTCTGTATAAGCGAAGACAAGCCCTAAGGCAAGCCCTCTCAAACACCCGAAACTTTTCCAAAAGACTTGCTCTCACTTTGAACCACACGGGACAACCAAATATAAGTATAGGCGGAATAAGGGCCATGTAGCATCGAGTTGCCTGATAGAAAACAGTCTCTTTGTAAGGGCAAAAGTACCTTTGGCTCTGGCCAGAGCAACATCTGTATGTTTGTTAAAATACAGATATTGATCTAGCCAGATCCCAAGGTATCTGACTGCATTACGACAAACAAGTGGCTGCCAGTGTTGTCCCACGATCTGAAACTTTCGCCAATTCTTTCTGGAATCCGCAGAGGCCCCAGACAAAGGCGTCCTAAACAGAATGGTTTCCGATTTCTGAAAGTTGATCTTTAACTTCCAGTCGTCGCAATATTGTTTAATTTTATCGAAGTCACGTTGCAAAAGAATGTTTATAACCTCAATCTTTGGGCCTGATCTGTACGCGATTAAGTCGTCAGCGCACCGTATGGCATGGTGAAGTGAACCTTTCAGATCACTTGTGTAAATTTTGTTGCAGACCGTTTTTAATGTTGAATATACCACGATGAACTGTCTATCGGTGAGCATATTGAAAAGAATATACAGTAGTGGTTTACTCATACCTAGCCTGTTTAGCTTGTAGAAGATTCCCTCTAACCATACGGTATCGAAGGCCTTCTCCAAGTCAATCAGGCAGGCACCCGTGCACTGTTTCTTGGCTTTGTTCCATTGGATATCAGAAACCAGTTTAGACGCGGCATGAATAACATCATGTCCCGCCTTGAAACCGAATTGATTGTCCGGAACTATATTTCTGTCCTCAACCCACTTAGTCAGGACTCTATTGATAACTTTTCGAAAACCTTACTGATGTTTGGAAGGAGACTGATCGACCGGACATTCGACGGATTGGAGGTGTCTTTTTCCCTTTTGGGGATGGGATGTACCACCGCAATTTTCCAATGCGCTGGATAATGTGCAGTGTTAACGTTGTCGTTGAGGATACTGTGGCCATTTTACTGCTAAAGCGTTTACTCATCTACCTCTAAAAACATAAGAAATTCTAGTTATTGGAACACACTAGGAATTTTTTATGTGAACCTAGAAAATAGGATCACTATTTTCACACACAAACAATTGTGTTTCCCTCAAATCCACAGCAGAACTCAAAACTGCTCCGGTTGAAATAAAGCTATTTTCGTCCTTTTTCGCTTTTGCTTCGACACTCAGATAAACCATCATAACAAGGAATATAGCAGAACATTTCCGAAAACAAGATGTTACTCAACCCAACTGCAAAAAAAGTAAATTTGATGGGCCGTTTCCACAATTGGAACACTATACTGAGGTATACCCTTTCGATTGACGTCATTCCTTCATCCTAAATCGACTAAATATCAAAACCCTTTTCTTAATCAAGAACAGAAATAAACATGTTTTCATGCCTCCAATGACAAAAAAGAAGTTTCATTCCAATTTGAACTTCCATGCTCAAGTAAGCCTCCTTTGGTAGGATACTCTTCAATGATCACAACAATAATTCGAATCGATTGATATCCCTCCAGGGTCATTAAATCGATAGCAGTACCATTTTCATATAAAAGGTGATAATACACAATCTCTAGAGAAAATTGTCATTGCCTTGACAGGAAAGTAGATTTGCTTTCTGCTTTGGCTTCCGCTCCTGCTTGAGTCCTTCGTTGTTTTCTGCAACCCCTAAATTGACCCATAACAAATCCACTCATGTTCATAATCTCTCCTTCCCACCTCTATTTTACTATCCATTTACGACACGACGGCAAGGATATTTCCAAAGACATAACCATCATGTGAGAGCATTACATACGAGTGAAACATACAAAAGGACACACATCGAAAACATCCTTAGACTGCAAAGCTTAGACGATACGGAGAATCATCGAAATATGGCTCTGAATGCCAATTCACAGAACATAACAATACAAAAACAACAACACTTACAGACAAATAGAAATAAATGTACGAGTATCACCATCTACCACCAGCAGTTATGCTAGAAGTGCTAGAATGATATAACCACCCCAAGGACACAAGATTCCCCCAAGGATGCAACGATTATCATAATCGTAAAAAATTCCGATTAACCGAGAGTGAAACACATACTCGTAAGATGTCAGGCTTTTGGAACATTGTTCCGGACATAAACTTTTATTGTTGTACCCGTCTCCATTGACTCCTGCTTCCTTCTATTCGTATAACCGACCTCTCTAAGGAGTTTGCCCAACAAAAAAAAAGAAGAAAGCAATTTTTTTTTTAACCAGATTTGTACTCGGTCACGGAGGGCTAACACTCAAGCCAAAAAAAAGGAAAAGACAAAATGATTTCCCGACCAGTTTAATGAAATAAAAATTACACAACAATACTAACAGAGGGCGGAACGGCTCAAGCAATTACGAATATCCCTCTTAAGTTGAAAGTTGAACTGGGCTGGACTGGGCTGGCCAGGGATAACAGCCATAAGATGAATAGCATCCTTATTTATGCTCGATCTGTCCTGACTTGTTGAATGGCAAGTAATTTATTTTCATATGCCACTCCATGATTCGGCACCTGCCCTTGTACTTGTATCTCTGTCTACGAGTATGTGTTGGAAATGGAATTCAAGAAATTCTAAAACTTTTCATTCTCCACAACAAAACGAAAAAAAAAAAAAGCCCTTCAGCTTCTTCTTTTTGAATTGGTGCCGGTTCCTTCTAGAATACCTCCTCAAAGTGCTAAATTCCAAAGAGCAGGGTATGAATTCCAATTGGTGTGGCGGCATCCGGCCTTTGAAAATTCGTGTTTAATTGCTTTTGTCTGGACCATGAAGGTCTACTATTATGTAGTAGTAAATCGTGTGGCAGTAGCCACCGGTCCTTTTGGTGCTCATAATGAATATGAACTTATGGCTTTGTCTCTGGAAAATAATATTCAGGCTATTGGAAGGGTGGCTACTAGACCACTTGGTCACTGAAGTGCCCATATGGACATAATTAGGTTGTTTATTAAGGACTATCACATATCACATTCCGGGGTTAATGTACCAATAGTAGACACAAGGCACAACCTCAAACACTTTTAGGTCGGGTTGAGATGTTAAACTGATGTTGACCATGATAAATAATGACATGGTTAACATTTAATGGATGAAGGTCCTGCTAAACTGACATTTATGCTATCAAATTAAAAGTTGGTTTACAATGGAATTTGGTGTCTAGGGTTTGGGTGCTTTCATTGGAAGTGGGCTCTACCCTCCTAGCATTGTACAAGAGTACTGGTGGGTTGAATCTCCAGCTAAAAGGATAGACACATTGCTTTTGCGTGTTTTTAAAGAGTTTTAGAGGGAGAGTTGTGGTACCTCGGAGATATAGAAGATAATCAAAATGTGCTATCATCTACTTAGGAAACAATTCTCGGGGACCGATTTTAGATGATTTTTGAATCAGTGGAAAGTAACTCCAGAATAAGTGCCTGTGAATATTTCTTGATCCTATCCAATCCTATCTTGTGCGGGTAAATGTGTATAATATGTATAGAGGACACCATTGATCTGCTGCTTCTGACTAACTTATGAATTAATTTCGCAACCGTGAGAATGAGTTTTTTGGATAGTAATCGTGTACACAATTAAAGAAATTTATTGACCATGTCTTTGGCTGTGGGTTTAGGTGCTGTGTACATATTTTTTCATATGGATTTGAAAATTAAGATGGTGTCCATATGTTCTACATGTCATGTAGGCCCATGAATAGACTGGGTGTCTTTGAACAGCCAGTACTGTTCATAAATCTCCTTCTCCACTCTCTGTCAATGTAACCAGGGCAGTAGATCATTTGAAAGACTCTTCTCTTGAAACGAGCCACACATCCTCATTTATGTCATGCGCCAGAGAAGACTGGGGAAGTTAATGTTTACACAAAGCTTCTCAGTCACCTTCTGAGCCTATAGCGATGATGGGCAGGAGATACTCTTCAATCTTTCTTAGTTTATATCCTGGTTTTATATCTACACAAACCTATTGTAACGTTCTTTTTTAAAAGTTTTGTGCTTAATCTCGGTAACAGCAGGTACTCTGCTTTTCCATTGTTTATCTCCAGATTCATCCTGGCCGCTTCTTTCAAATGTCTCACAAACAGTTCGCTCTGGTAGGTCGATAATTTCAACAATATGTTACTTGCATAGAGAAGTATATCACAAAGTTATACAGAATTTTGGAAGATTATGTATCTGGTAACAAAAATTTGGAGAAAATCGTGGTGCCGGAAGTTTTTTGAATATCATTGCTGTCTGTTAGATCAGTTTCGACGCTCCCGAAGTACGAGTAGCTAACTGAATTTTAAAAAACCTCACAACTTTAGTGGCGATGCCAGCATAGGTCTGAAACCAGACTGACAAAGACAAATCAGTTTATTCAGAAAAGGTTTAAGGCGGTTTCATAAAACGGCAGAGAAGATCTTATACGGTTGAAGCAGGCCAAAGAGTCTCCTAGTTATCATCCAGGTCATGTATAATAATTTGCTCTACGTTCAATTGGAATCTATCACTAGTATCCCTTGTACCTTTTTTCAGTTCTTTGTTGGCTTGTTATGATCTAATTTTCCTAAGGTCCTTACTGCCAAAAATCTGTCAAACTCCTCAGTCTCGGGGGTCTCACGTTTTTTTTTTACTTTCTTCTAAGAAGTTAGTGTTCGTCCTTCTTTTTTTCGTAGAGCTTATAGATCGTTCTAGAGGTTTTGCAGTGGTGATAGGGCGAAACCTAGCATATGATACCTCGGCCTTTGTAGCTTTCTGTTGTTAAAGTTCTTCGCGTCTGTAGCTTATCCACAGCAAGGTAGTAGATTGAGCCAAAGCTTGCCTCTCGAAAAATTTGGATGACCAGACTACTGGAGGAGCGCCTTGAGTCGATTGAACTGTTCTCATTCTTACTGGTGACAGATGGACAATTTTAGCATCATGTTTTGGACATGAATCACATGTTCTATCGAGGAGCTCGAAAATATAGTCCTTGATGCCATAATCTTTTTCATTTTTTTTAAGGCGTTATTTTTATGTCACATAATATGATCACAATTCTGTAAAGATCTAAGAAGCCCTGAGGTATATTAATACTAACTTGTTTGAATACATTATAAATGCATACTAGCACTGAGAAAACCAACATACGAGATTGTTTGAAGCCAAACTTTATATATTACATTGATCAGGGAGTTCCCGGATCAATGTTTTCGTTGGTTTTCGATGTCGATGGTCATCATCATCATCATCTTCGATTGACTCACGACCACTTTTGAACCGCTCTTGCCACTGGTAAATGACCGTTTTCATTAGAGACTCGTTGCCGAAGCACTTTTCCAATATTTCCAACGTTCGCGCACCATTAAATCCGTTTTTTACGCAAAATTTAATACAAGTACGTTGTTACAAATTGAAATTCATTTCTAAAATTGTAAAAAATCGACAACACACACAGAGATATATGTACTCTTGGCTACGTAACTTTTGCAAATTTCAAGCTATGACGCTAAAATTTAGAGAGAATATCAACAACAGATGTACCAACTTAAAATAAACAGAACTCAAATCGGGACAATGGGAGCGCCACACGGTGGTTATTCCGGATCAAGGTAGTATGTTCTGATTCAATGCCACTGAACAATCACGGACATGTTGATTAAAGTTCAAAGCAATTGTTCATTATACTCGTATATGTATGTGAACATGGAGATAGAACTAGCAGTGACTACTTTAATATTGTTAGAGCTTTGGTCACAGACGATTTTCAGAACTAGTCAGGCTGCTGAAATAGGGGCGGGGGTGGATGAACTCATATTGGTTCAATTACAGCTCTGATATTACCAAAAGTGGAAACTGGCTATGGAATGTTCGCCTAAGTGTCCAAAAGGTTAGATTTTCCAGATTTAGGTTGTGCTTCAGACTCCCTTTGTTACAAATCAGCATAAAGCCCTATACCTATGTATTTATTTTTAATAAAGAGAACAATAAAATTCGGATATGCAAATAAAATGTTTGAACCTTAAACAGGGCGAATCAAAGGAGATTGAAGACTGTGAAGATATCGAAAAAATAAGCAAAAAACTATTTGGTAACGAAATGGTATGAAGGCCTCATCAATGCCTAACTAAAACCGAGTTTGGAGTTATGCGTTATGCGTTATGCTGGAGTCCCCTCAAAATCATCGCCGAACTTATTCTTCCTCAACTACCCTTCCCCACGTCTTCCTAAAGTTTCCGACAAGTTTACCTGATTGGGTAAGTAAATTGTATGGCTTTCTTCACAAAATCACTGCCATTTTCTCTTCCGTATTTTGACGTCAATTAGTTTTTGTCTCAATATCGCATGCAGTTGCTCGTTTCATATACCAATTGGCTAAAAGATCGTTAAAATATTGTGTTTATAAAGGTTTTCAGCTTTCTTTTGAAGACATTGTTCGAACCTAAACCTATAAAGTGGCAACGTATCGCTATCTACTAAAAGCTCTACATTCTTCGCCTCTAAATTGGTGTTTTAGCGTTACTCTGATTTATGACTGAAACTTAGCAAACGTCTTCTTCAAACAGAGCTGCCGGAATAAAGAATTTGTGAACTTTAAATTCTACAGACACATCAATTATCTCGATTTAAGCTGTAGAAAGACTTCTCGAAATCGAAGATAATCACAGAAAAGATCTATACTCGCGGAATGATGATCCTCAAGTTTGAAAGCCTGCTTATTTAATGTAGAGCATTGCATAAGGATTTGTTCTAGGTATTAATTTAGCCGCAGCTTGGCTAACTATTATCTTCCAATCTTCAGGAAAGGTCTCGATTACCCATAACTTCCTAACAGCTGACCTTCTGATATATAAACGGACACTTGGAGTGACTTTACAGAGAGTATACACCAACTCATGTTTCAGATCGAATCAAAAGAGTGTATGCTTGATGAAAGGAACCTCAGCTGTGTTCGCCCGATTCATGAAAAAGGAGATCCCTTAACTGCGCTTATTATAGGTATACAAGCACAAATCTCCTTACATGCCTTATTGTGTCCCGTATCAGTGTGGTTTTAAACTCGGAAAGTCCACAATCGACCAAATGTTCATACTTCGGCAGATGCTAGAAGAAAAGAAAATATGACAGGACGTACACTACAGGCTATAACTTTGAGGCTGGTTTCATTATTCGAAGGAAAACCAAAATTAAAAAAAAACTTTTTAGAAGAACAGTACCTCTGTAAAATAAATGGACCCGAAATAAGGAGAAAAACGTGAAGAACTTTTTAGGAAGAAGTAGAAATTACTTAAACCGATTTTTCGTCGAAAAAAAAACGCACCTTAAGATTTGATTACTCCTTTTATAGTTCTTGATATTCTAGCTACAAAAATTTGAGTTGTTGCCTGCGGTAATTACTTCAGCCATCCAAAGTATGATATGCTGATGTGCATTTATCCATGAACCTTATATCCAGTTCTTCCCACAACAGCTCTATGTGTTCAAATCAGTTGATTGCGGCGGTTATATTATGATTTGAAAGACCTTTCAATTTTTCCTCTGTTTGAGATAGCCCTGTCAAAGTTTTGAAGTATTTTTATAGTCATTGTCCTGCTGACGGGGCTCTTGTCCAGTTATCAAAACTTCTTCCATTATTGACGTTGTCTAAAAAAAAGCGGGGTAGAGTAAAACTGGACTTATCATAAACACCATCAGACCTTTGCACCACTGATGGTTGCTATGATTTGTCCAGTTACAAGCTGCCGGTCATAGGTCTTGTTGAGTTGCAAGACCACCGGGAGTCCATACCGTGGGAGCTAGGAGCCCTCTGGATTTGGGTCCAGGCCTAACTTGTAGAGGTTGGCGCCCTTGTGGGAGATTCACGGTGTCTGTGGTTTAAACCTAAATCACAGGGTGGCTGAGTCTGATAGGGCTCAATACCCGAAGTGCTGGGTACTGAGACCCTAAGATCAGTAAGAGGTTTAAGGTACGCCTCGACTCATATCAAGGATGGACCTGTGCCCTCAACACAGTTCCGCATTGGTAAAATGTAATGCGTGTTACGATGGCTAGGTGTATCTTTGCTCCCATGGATGTATGGGCATCCCGTGAACTTAAGTCTCCACGACAGGTGTTCAGATTAAACACAAGACACATCTGTCCTGCTGACATACAAATCTTTCGCAAATATTTTTCAGTCCGGGGTTCACAACAATTTCCTCCGACATTGTTTTGTATGCTTCTTTATTTATTTTTCCAATCACACGAACTAGGTTTCCCAAAAAAAAAATCCCAAACCAAAACAGAACCACTTCCCTGCCTATTCAGCGCGTTTTTGATGTGACTATAAGCCGTTTCTCGTGTTAAGTTGTAGATCTAGGGTGTCCTGCCCATAATTTAAGCTAAGCTTCTCCCCGCTGCGATTTATTTTCTTCATGAAGGATGATGATTGTAGATCGTTCGTCGAATTTCCCATTTTTAACGAGTTTACACAAAACTTAAGGAATTTCAAATAAATTCTTATAACTTCAGAGGGTGTCTTTTATGTAAGACCCTTGTAATCTAGGTCGAGGAATTTTGAGTCGTAAATAAATGCTGCATCAACAACAAAGAATCATCACAAGGTGATCCAAGTTTCTTGTTAAAAGTGTGAAGCTATGAAATGTGTCCAAAGAGCGTATTGAAGTTTAGCTAAAGAGACCACATACGAGTACATACAATGAACTGTAAGCCTGTAAATTTTGTTGGAACTCAAGGAGACGTATTTTCCTCCAGCATACTGTAGCTTCTAAGGACAATGCTAAAGCCCTTGCTTACGATCTCTTAAAATTCATAAGACATGTAATTTAATAAACTTGCGGCGCAGCGATTCTAGAAGAGGAGCCTCTTGCGGTTTAAACAGTTAATTCTATAAGTGTGAATATGTATATGTACTCGTACATAAAGTAAATTCTTTACCAATGTTCTTAATTGCTTCTTCATTTAAACAATTAAATAGTGAAATAGCTGCGTAAATGTGTATCCCTATTTGACCCATTAAACTTTCCACAGATACTATACCGTGAAACAAATATTTATACCACGAATTGTCGTCATTAACTATCTTATAAAGTTGACAGTAACTACTTTCGTATGTATGAGTAGACCTAGACTCCTCTGCAAAACAATGCTGTAATTGTTAGGCGTTTATTTCCACACGCCACACTGAGGCATCTGTTTCCTTGATTTTGTTTGCCAACATAATAGTTTCCAGCAGCTATACTCTGTTCGTGACTTTTTTTTTTATTTTTCTTTTGTGTTTGCTTTTATTTTCCAACTGTTAGAGCTCATGCTATACCAGGCTTTTGTTGCAATATCTATCTATCTACTCCTAGTATCTTTAAACAAGGCCCGGATGGTGTCATCAAGACACATACGAGTGCGGAACTGTATCTTGATATATTTCTAGTCCTTGTGCACAGCACACACGTGCTCCACATACACGTATTTATATTCCTCAACCGACTAACTCAATGGGTGGTGATAATGGCTCTTGACTTCTATATGAAAAGCTGTCCTCATCGGTCGCGAGCTTTCCATTCCATTCATGTTGTGTTTTGTGTTATCCATTTTCCCTTGGTGTGACATTAAGGCGAATGTACTGCTACTGTCATTGCCACTGACACTGCTGCTGAGGTGCATTGTCTGTTGTTTGTATTAGATGGAGCATAGCAAGACTTTAAAGTTTGCCCAGGAGAAAGAGAAGTCTTTTGAAGATGAGATATGACCTGGTAACATTTTATGTTATTTTGAAACCGGATACTTGGGGTAACAAAAACGTTAAGGCATCCATGTTCTCGTATACCTATAATGTATTATGGTGTGAAAAAGGCAGGCGTATGAAAGATAATTTTATTTGGTTTCCGCTCCTAGTACGTGCATTGTTTTGGAAAAGGGGATAACTATCCCAAATGACAATTTAATATAGGAACTGTTGTTATTTCCTACCAGAACAAAGAGTGTCAATACAAACGAGGCTGAAAAAGTTGATCACCTTTTTCTGTCTAGGCATACACATTTGGTTTGATGGTAGCGAAATAGCCTTTTCCAAGAACCCTCATTTTAAACCTATTAGACAAGCAAACTCTTCCAAAACATGTGTGTTTTCATCTAACCAAAATTACTATCATGTACAGAATACAACAGGGTATGAGAGGGATAAGAGGGTTGTATCACATACACAAATTTTGTCAATTTAAGACCTCAGCCAGTGCCCTTAGGAGCAACCACGCCAATAAAAAATCGTTCCATGCTTTGAAACAATATGATGGGCAATATTTTTTATGCGACGTTATAGAGCCTGATCTGAGTCCGGACAATTCATCAGGAGCAGAGTTTCCTAGGACGTTCGAAGTTAGAGATCTGATTGTTGTTTGAATTTCAAAGGATATGTAATCTTCATAGATACTATTGCAGGATATTGGTTAAATAGTACATGTGCGTTTTGAACTGTAATCTGTTGTCCAGCATTCCTCAAAGATATTTAACCGTTTCTTTGGACCTAATTATGTGATTATCAACCTGGAAGTTGGAAAAATCTATAGATTTTGAATTGCCAATTAGGTCAGCTTCTGTTTCGTGGTCGGCTAATATTAGGCTGGCCGCTACTAGCCAAACCTCTGCCTGGGCAATTTCTTAGTTTGTAGCAAATTCAACTGTACGAATCTTTTTACTTGCTGTCACGTAGGCAATGTCATCGGTGAGTCCCAGGCAATATTAATCGTAGCACTCCGTTGTACATGATTTTCCACAACAAGGCCTCTTAATCAATTTCTGTGGAACTCCGGCATTGGCGTTGTAGTATTTTTGAGCTTCATCTATATTACATCCCAACTTCTTGTTGTTGAAAAAGCTCGTAATTATAGGCAGCAAGTAATATGGAGTACTCCCGTGGCGAGCGATCTTTTAATGAACGACCAGTTCGTCGAGTTAAAGGCATTTTTAACGATATCAACTACTGGTCCAATGGTATCAACAATAGATCGGATCTAAAGCCAAATTGGTAGTATTACAGTACTCCTTTTTTGTCCACCAATACGAGTAATATATTGTAAAAGCTGCATGAGAAGTTTCGATGGTTGTTGTCTATGGTTTGACAGCTTTCAATGTCAAACTGTATTGACATTATTGACATTTCTGTTTAGTAAGGTTTGGCAATTTATCAGAAATTGTTTAACGCCGGAACAACGCTTCCATATTGGGGAAATTTACTTTGAAAAAACTAAATTTGTTCGTGAAGTTAATAGAGCACTTCGTCAGTTGATGGTCAACATAATCAGCCTGTTGAGCAAGCAATTCGTGCAGTTATTGATCATTTTCGCACTAATTTTACTCTTCTCGATTCAAAACCATCAACAAGACAAAGAATCAAATCAATTTCCATCAATTTATTGCAAAATCAATTTGGTGTCAACTTTATTTCACAAAGTGGTCCTGTTAACTGGCCCCCTCGTTCGTGCGACTTAACACCTCTCGATTACTTTTAATGGTGATATGTTAAGTCATTGGTTTATGGCGACAAACCAGCAACTCTTAAAGCATTGGAAGCCAATATTCAAGCCACCATTGGCGCCATACGGCCAGATTTATTGGAAAAAGTAGTGAAAAATTGGACTGATCGCATGGACCATGTAACTCGTAGCCGTGATGGGCATATGCCGGAAATCTTATTTAAAAAATAAATTCCATTATCTACCAGATTATAATAATAGAACATTCATACCAATAATATTTCTGTCTTGTATTATTATTTAAAGTTTTCGAGCTTTAAAAAAAAACCTTTAGGTTATCTTCTCGAGGATCTTTCCTACTATATGGCGTTCAGTAGGCATATTGGGCGATAAGACCTAATAAGATGAGAATGTCGCCTTTTCCACTTTTCGGAAAATGTTCCTTCTTCGAGGCTCTTCTGCACCGTCATCGTTCAAAGTTCAAAGAGTGCCATCGGGTACGGGCGCCTTGTTGTTGTTTATCTTGCTGTATGCCTGGAGCAGCTTCTTCTGAGTACTTAATGGAATGCCCACTTCACTGACTTCTCTTAGGATTTTTGGATAGACTGATGTATTTATGTATATTAAGGTCCTCAAAGAATACTAATGTGTCAATGGCTTCGAATGGGTAGATCAGTCTATAAAGTTGGAATCGGATTTTCAAATTATGTATGGGCTCCATATCTTTTCATTTCAGAGTATCTTTTAATCTGAAAACAGAGTAAATCGCAGTCTGTTTCCCGAAAAGGTCAATAAGTAACAAATGGAGAACATTTTAAACAGCCGCTGTTAGAGAGGTTCTTACAGTTACTTCAGTCTATACCCTTTGTATACCAAAAGATAAAACCATTCTGTAGTTGCAGAAAATATACAATCTGGTACTGGAACCTTGCGGGGATCTAAGATGCAAACTCAAACCTAGATAGGATCGTGATCAAACTCATCTATAGGACTTTTACGTTTATTGCGGATTACTAGGACTACATAATTCGTGCATACAGAATACTACATAATTAGTGCATACAGAATACATCTGTACTGGCACATAAGGCATGGAGGAACTGAAAGCCTGAGTGAGTGTGGGCGATGGTTCAGCCAAGAAATCTTCCTGTTGCTTAAACAATATAAATATAATGCATCTGCTAAATGTTTAACACTGAAGTAAAAGCAAAATGCCTTTCTTGCAGCAAATGAATGGGCTGTGCTTTGAAGGAGTGATTGTTAAACAGGCGCATAATAAACTTTTCTCTCCTAAGAGTGCTGCCGTAGATTGCAGCGAAGTGGACTGGGAGAGGCTTCATATTGTGTACATATTTTTTATGGTAAAAGATTTCCAAGATATTCTTGTGATCAAAGGGCGTGGCGTTTAACTTAGTCCACAGAGTTCTGATCTTAACAGGCCACGAAATTCATGACTCTCTTGTAACAGCCAGTGCCCTTGTATTTGGCGTTTGGGAGAGCTCATATTGTGACGCTTAGGTAGCACCCTGAAGCTGCAAATATAGTTCGGTATTTTGCCCCATCAATACACCTTCAACTTTCTGGATCGTAGACAGACGTCTGTCTAAGTAAAACTCTTGACATTTATAGGTTTCGCACTCCGTAGTTGTTAGTTCGTCAAAAGAATGAATCTCTCTCTGCTGAAGTCCAATTTTCCTAATGATCTGGGATTTTTTTGCCAATTTGCAATAGTGTCGGATTCTAAGCAGCTGATCCATATAATATAAATAAAAAAGTTCCCCTTCCTTTAGCTTGTCTGATAAGGTCGAGCAGATCCTCACGCTTTACCCTTACAGAGCTAATTAGTACCGGTGAGAGAGGGAGCTATTGGAATGGATTTTTAGTTAAAATTTCATTGCCACAAAATGTCATAAAGTCTCTGTTATCCCAAATAGAATTCTATAATAAAATGTCACTTTTTCCTGGTTGATTCTCATCTTTCAATCTTTCTAAGATGAATTGAAGAAAATTATCTAAAAATCTGTAGGAACAGTACTTACAAAATTACGAGTACTATAATTCATGGTGATCGTTAGTTCAAGTGATGGCTTTCATGTTCTGTCATTTCATGAATTGCTTTAATTTCGATGGAAAGGAATGAGAAAAGATACTTTCTGAATAAATTTTCATAAAATCAAAAGTAAAGTCTTCAGCAATTTATTATTTCTAGCAAATTTTACGATTATTTATTATTTTAACGTTGACAACTCATTAAATGTCTAAATATCCGTACATCGTCGTAAAGTTAAAATGTCATCCCAAGTGACAGATGTGGGATTTTTATTAACAAAGTTTTGGCACATTAAAGAAAAACTAAAACGTCGACATAAGCAATTGAACTACAAATTCATTTTTAATTTGTTTGCATAATAAATGGAGATTTTTTTTTTCTTAAAATTTATCGACGAGTATATAACGAAAAATTTTGATTTCCTAATTGATGCGAACAGTGCAAGGCTTGTGGTGTCCGGGAAAAGTAACACAACTGACATTGAGATTTCAGTCGCGTGACGGGTGGTATACTCATGTTATTCTTTCTTGAGTGAAATGTTTGAAATTTTGATATTGGGATTATTTAAGTGTAAAAATAAATTTGTTCAATTTATCTTTTTGAAACAGATTAAAAAAAAAATTTAGCATTGTCAGACGTCAAGGGAAACTCTGACACTTTGTGTTTGGATTTGCTAAATTGATTTTAAATTGAGGGCAATGTATTTCAATAACATGATTTTCTCACTTAGTTAGTTTACAGTAATATTTGATTTTAACCAGTAGTTAAGCCTTTTTTCAAATGGTCTGTCAGAAATATGCGCTCCTGTAGAAAACTGAGCCTCTCAAACGCGCATTTAAGATGTTTGCATAATCCCTTGAAACTATGCACGACCCCGTTCTTCTACAAACAAAATCGTAAAATATACAACAGACGTGGCACCTGAAGAAACTCCAGAAGCAGGGATAAGGATGCAATTCTGCGAGCAATCATAACGGCCGACTGCCGCCTACAATATCTTTTCGTGAAGATTACTTGCAGTTCATCGCAAATACTAATTTGCAAGGCCTACAGACCTTATAAAAAAGTCGATATTGCATCACTGCTTCTTAGCTTTCTTGTATAACCTCTCAGATCGTACTCTGCAGCGACCTAAATTGTAATCTTCTGCACAATAGCACCTCTGCACCTGTAATCGGCTCATTGAACTCTCCTTATCTTATCCTTAGCTTATCCCTGTCAACTCCTCGGCATCAACTCACTTCACCTGTAGCTCTAGCACCTTATTTGATGTCTTTTTTGTTAACGATCCTGAACTGGCGCTACTTTATAATCGACTTCTTGCACCTGGCTTCTCCAAACAAGACGTCATCTTCTTAATCTACGATTTTGAAGTACAGGTAAATGTTAAACATCTCCACTATAGGGATTTTAGATCGATTAACCAAAATAGTCTAATAAGTGACGTTCGTGACATCGGCTGGGGCAAAATCTATAGGCTCACCTCAGTCAATGATCAACTGTCGTTTTTGAACAGCAATATCGGGCAGTTATTCGAACCTCATGTTCCATTACGCAGAAAGGTAATTTCTCGTACAGTTCCTTTATGGATAAATCGGGATATCACTGAGCTGCATGCAGTCTACTTCACCCTTCGGAATAAAGTTGTGTATACAATTAGATGGGCTTAACAAAATAACTACGCAAACCACCACAACCCTACGGGATCTAGCAAAAATGTCTGGAAGACTTTAAGAAATTTAGGTATCGATAAACAAAACCGCAAGGTCCCCGACAACATTACCTATTTGTAATCTTTTGAATGCAAAATTTTTGGATCTTAACAAAACCAGTTCAAATGTACCTGCTGATTTGTTTCCTGATCCACTCAAAGAAGCTGATAGAACCTTTAGCCCTACCTTGCTTGATGATACTGATGATTTTGCAGCTTATCTTAACAACCTCTGAGTTCCCAGTTGATTATAAAAAAGCCATGATTATTCCAATTCCGAAGGGTGGCAGCGCTTCAGTAGATTCTAGGCCAATTTCTATCCTACCCTTTTTTTCAAAGGTTTTTGAATAAGCGATTTCAAGACAGTCTTGGTTCAGAGCTAATCGCAGCTTTAAGACCGTACTACTTAATA
This sequence comes from Volucella inflata, assembly GCA_928272305.1. NCBI lineage: Eukaryota > Metazoa > Arthropoda > Insecta > Diptera > Syrphidae > Volucella > Volucella inflata. The sequence continues at coordinate 96,752,605 of OV743720.1, forward strand.
TTGTTGATGAGATACGCATAGCAATGGATAGGAAAGAAGTACTCGTAAGTTTGCTTACTCTTCTCGACTTCTCCAAAGTTTTTGACTCAGTCGATCATGCGATCCTTTGTTCTAAACTAAAAAGCTTGTTTCGCTTCTCTTCAACCGCAACCAAGCTTACAGGGAGACATCAATGTATGGTTGTTGGAGATAAGACGTCAGATCTTCTCCCAGTGTGCCCTGGTGTACCACAGGGATCAATTTTAGGTCCTCTTTTTTTCGTACTTTACATTAACGATCTCCCAAGGCGCTCAGACACTCCATCGTCCTCATGTTCGCCGGTGATTTTCAGGCCTTTATTAGTAGCCCACTAGCTGAACTTTCCCAGGCATCAGAAGCAATGAACGACGATTTGTATTGCATACAGCAGTGGGCACAGAGTAATAATCTGAGTCTGAATCCAGCTAAATTTAAGTCGATTGCCATAAACCGTACCAAATTAGATAGGTCGCAGCTTCCGTACATCAAACTAGGTGACTCCGTGATCAAATGCGTTGAAAAAGTAAGGAATCTTGGAATCTTTTAGGTATAATGACACGCTTACCTGGTCCGACCACATAAACACTACCATTGGTAAAGTTTATGCTGCCATTCGCGTTTTAATGGCCTTAAAACACCTTGCACCTATTAAAACCAAAACTTTACTGGCTAAAGCTCTCCTTCTTCCTACTCTGCTGTACTGCTGCGAAGTTTATTGTAACATCGACTCTAACTCGTTATGAAATTTAAATGTTATATTTAACAACATTACCAGATATATTTACAATCTTCGACGCTATGACCACATATCACAAGACTCAATAAAAATCGTTTGCCCGGTTCCGCATCAGCAAGTCCAAACACTCTTTCGAAGTAGTCTCGCGTTCGTGTTTTTGGTCAGGAGTGAGCATGCGCGGCACCCATTGGCTGGATAACTTTTTCATTTGGAGAATATTGCCCAAAATATGGCGTGTGCGCCCAGTACTAATCTTTGTGGTATCTGCTACGGACTTGATCGGTAGTGGGGTTGCGGCTACCACGAAACTCTCGAAACCAATATTTGACGGTGTAATCTAATGGAGCATTAGTCCCATAATATTTATCCAACTTTTCTTTTGTTTCCTTCGTCGTTTTGCCTCTCAAAAAATAATGTTTTATGAAAGAACGGAATCGTTTTTGTTAGGCATGTCTGCCTAAATATGAACGGACTTCAAGGCACCATAACGATTTTTGCAGTAGCAGCGCATTCTGCCGGTCAAGGAGGTTACTTTTCACCCCACCTAGTAAAGTAATAAGTAAGAAAAGATAGGGTTGCAAGTGTGCCACCTGAAAACACAGAGGCTACTACCGAATAAATATGAGTTTACGGATTTATTTGACGGATCCAAAATAAATGTAAACTGAGAGTAGGTGGTGCGGCTGGTAGTAAGGATAAGTCTTGGGGCATTTGCTCACCACAGCTGGATCTGATAGTCGTCATTCGAGAGACAAGGTTATCGACCACTTTTCAGACATTTGTGGCAATATGTACTTAATAACATGAGTAATGTTGGCTTCCAATGCATTGATAGTTGTTAGTTTGTCAGTGTCACACTCGCGACTTTACGTATTCCCAAAGAAACTAATCGAGAGACGCCAAATCAAAAAATCTTGGAGGTCAACTTATAAGTTTTTTACACGAAATTATGCCAAGAAATTATTATGTCCATCGATTGTTTCTTTCAATAAATTGATCGTTTCGTTTGCTGTATGCCACGTAGCGCCATCGTAATAGAGCCACATCTCTTCCACATTCATGCCATTCAATTGAAACATGAAAAAGGTCATTAATCATTGCTCTATGGCGAAAACCCTCGACCGTAACATGCTGATTAGCTTTATTGATAAAAAAAAATATGGTCCGTTGACTCCACCAGTCTAAGATCGCACCAAACTGTGCATTTTTCGGCATAAAACGGCGTTTCGATAATCTCATGTTGATTATCTTCAATCCAAATGCGACAATTTTGCTTACTGACATACCAATTGACCCAATAATGAGTCTCATTGCTGAACAAATTTTTTGAAGAAACAGCGGTTCCGATGGAAATTGATTTTGGGCCCTGTGATGCTAGCTATAAGCCGGACTAGACAGTGAAACAATGTTCTTGAAGCTATTTAGCAAATTAGAATGTTTTCTCTTCTTCCACTTAAGGCTGTTAAATCTGCATATTTTTACGCTTTGTCGAATATGTACTTCGTTTTGACTCAATAATCGCTTAGCCTATTTTTGTCGCCTCTACTTCACTACTTGAAATCTGTGAAAACACACTGAGATCCAGGGATAATGTCAATATCATTTTTCCCATTGACTCAATGGGAAGATAACAGCGAGCCATCAATAGAACGTTGGGCAGGTACATACACAAATATGATTTCGAAAGTATAGTACTGGCTGGAGTGACTCGCACGATTATCTTGTTGTACCCTAAATACGAATGTGATGTCCGTAATACCCAGAAAACAGCGAACCACTGTGAAGAAGTTCAACGTCCCAAGAGACTGCATTACAATTTCCGATCGAATTAACCTTAACCTCTTGAAGAGTCCAATGGAGTCAGTATCAAACGTAGGAGACTATTAGCATCTATGCCAAAAAACCAATTAGAGTGGCCGCTTCTTATGTTGATTTTAACCAACAAATAAACCTCTGGAGATATGACGAATGCTAACACGCAAATCTAGAAAACACCGGCCTGCAGGAAAGAACGAAACATAGATTCCTTCTCAGAAAGAAGAAGGCACACGAAAAGCCCTTGATTTATGCCTTAGAGGGACGCTACGATTACCAGAAGTTTTATTAAAAAATAAAACGAACATGCCAAAGCTGTAAACCACGAACAGAAATCTGCAAAAATGGGCAGGAATGACCGATAAATTCAAAGCCGAAAGCGATGGTTGGGTATGGAGCATAAATCAACTTTAAGATCTGGGTTAACGAATGTATACGCGACGAATAGAACCTCAGCACTCTTTGCCCGATCATAATCCCCGGAACCTTTGTCAACTACGGGGAAATAAGTCTCTTCAACATCTCATTTGAAGCATTTACAGAGCCAAGCAATAGTATACAGATTATTTTTCAGATAATCTGGCTTGTTTAGCTTAACCGCATGGACACCAGCTTCCCGCCCCGGTGAGTCTCTGCTCTAACCGAGTAGAGAACGACCTCATCTTAGCTGCCGCACACAAGTGGAAGGAGACCTCAAACAATTGCGTTTGCGCTGAAACAACTGGCAAAGGACCATGCTGGCTGAGGTCCCATCGAAACAAGTAAGCAGGTCACCAGATTTTACGCGAGGGTTGACTTCATATGGCTCACGGATCTGGTCATTGTGAAGGAAGCTTAAGAAATATAGAAAATAGCAGGGTAATAGGAGCACCATCGACACCAGCGCTGAGATCAAATGAAGAATGACTTCTTGGACTAAAAAGACAATTGACTACCAAAACCCTTTCTCGGACAACGTCTATATAGGATCTTAACAATCCCAGTCCTAGAGGCAGCTGGCGAAGAATCGATCTATCTGGAGACGCTTTTCGGCTGAGGCGCAGGTCCACTTTGGACTGTAGCGGCACCTAAAGTAAAGCAGGAGATATCTTCCACCAAGTCAACGGAGTCTCGTAAAGTCAATGGTTCGATAACTCTTGTAATAAGTTCTCAAAATTTTGATGAATCACTGCAGTCTTTTGATGAGTCAAAAAACAAAGAAAATTACTAGTGAAAACTATTAACCAATCAGTCGTAAGCATTTCAACAATTCCACTGGAAAGATCTTAATTTTACAAGTGCAATTTGAAGATTTGTATTTTGTTTTTAAATTAAAGATTAAATTACAAGATATTGTTTAAATCAACCAAAGTGCATGCAATTCAATTAATTTCGACACTCATTGACGCCAGCACTTCTTCACTCTGAATCATCGCTCATCGATAACAAACTCGTAGTTTAAGCTACTTATCATGCACTCTTACCTAACAGCGATAACACAAGATTATCAATAAGTGTGAGATACTATAAAAGAATCGTGCAGAACTATTTCAAAACTAGTTTAACAAGTGAAGTTTCTTAAATACGTATTTTCCCTTTGTCGTTTTTCTAAGTTTGTTTAAAAGATGAAAATTCTTGCTATCATCGGAGCTATCTGCTTGGTTAGCCTTAACCATGTTAACGCCGACGATCAAGTGGCAACACCCGAAGCCAAATCTTTGTCAAAGGATGTGAACGATCTAACCAACGAATTGTTGTCGCAAACAACTAATCCAACCGATCTAGATGCCTTGGCCTTCAAGGCAGGTGCATTTATCAGAATCGCTCCAAAATATGGAGTTTCATTTGGAACTTTCTCAAAAACTTACCAAACTATAAAATATCTCACTTTTATTGCCAGTAATATTCCCACAGCTCAAAACCGATGTACTTATTTCCTTGGAAACATGCAGAACCGATTCGACACAATATTCGATCGTTTGAATGTGTATCGTGAAGTTGATGAAAGCAAGGTATCTACTCAAATCAATGACTTGATAGATAACTACTTCAATAATTATACTGAGATCTTGAGCGACATGATGGACAATATTTATATACAGGGTGAACATTTGGTGGAAGGAGCACAAAACATCGCCCCTGCTTCCATCGAATTGCTTGATTCGTTAATTGCTCAACTAACCAAGTGCATTGCAATTCCAAGCATGAAATTCAAAGAAATTTTCGAGTGTAACCAAAAAGTCAGGCTAAGTCTGCCAGAATTGGCTCATAATACGCAAATGCTTGCGCTTATTACTGAGGATTTAAGTCGCCTTTATGATTACACTACAGGTGATAAGAAATTGTCTGAAATGCCAGAAGTCCTTGAAAATGAAATGAAAAATCTTTTACTGCGTATCGGAGAGATCAAGGCTAAGGATCAAGCTGACGCACAGGAATCCTCTGAGGAATGAGTGCAGTCGCAGAAAGTTAACAACTCCAATACTAATAAGTGTTAGTTGAGTTTTATATTAATATGTATAAACTGTGACAAATAAATGTTTGTGATGCAATTTAATTTGAATTTATTATTTTCGCCCGAAAACGCACAGTTTTGTCTTTTTAGTACGCAATTCTTTTGTAGTTCGGGGTATCTTTAAGACCAAATGCTCGTAAAATCGCTGCGCAGCACGGTCAAGCCTACAGATTTCTAAAATATTATAAAGCGTGAACCAGTGGAAGTTTTAATTAAGTTAAGCACACATTTATTGTGAATTTAATTGATTAATTAAGTTCGGTCGGTGGCAATTATGAATGGATCACAACGTCATTCATGTGGTCAACGAGGCTTCTTTTACAAGCTGCCATCGGAAGTTCAAAATTATCGATGACTTTTGAAGAATAAGTAGTTAATGGGCGCAATTTCAGTTTGAATGTTATGTTTTAGACCCTGAATTGGTATAGTACTTACTCTTCACAAAACCCCACAGGAAGAAGTGTGAAAGCGTCAAATCGCATGACCTTGCAGCCCAATCAACTCCTCCTCTAACCGAAATAATGCGATCTTCAAATTTCGTACGCAATGAATTTATTGTTTGATGGCTTTTGCAGGCGGTTGCGCTATCCTGTTGAAACCAAAGATCATCCAGATCCAATTCATTCAATTTTGGAAAAAAAATAGCAGGTTGCGGTAATGTTCTCCATGCGGTACGGGCCCATGAAGCCGCCAATCCATAGTCCGCACTAGAGGTCTGCAATGAATGTCTTGAAACCATTTCCAAGACATTCGTTTCATTACGAGTACACCTTATTAGTGCACTCATAGCCTATGAACTGAAATAAATGAATTTGCTATTGTTTGATTACTATGTAAGTGGTGTATTCATTTTCAACAAAACCCATTAGGTAGTGCACTCATAAGAAACGGGTACTCACAAACGAGTACTTCAATAAGCGAGCACTCTCTTAAACGAGTACTCTATTTAGTATTTGATTTACTGAGAAGCGCTTTAATATGGAATTGAAGAGAATCCAAAGAAGTACATACAAATATTTATAATAATACTATCGCCAATACTCAATTGCTTTCTAATAAAATGTAAATTTCATTAATCTTCACTTACCGGATGCTAAAACCCAATTGATCATTGAACTCGCTTTATTCTGCGCACTCGGTGTATATTTAACAGTTAACACTGAACCCGCTCTGGTAAATGCGAGTACCCACGCAAAGAAAAGAAAAAAAAACATTGCACTCATTTTGCGGACAGATGATTTAAAGAGTAGTGCACTCGTTTTTCTCAAACGAGTACCCATATTACGGGTATTCATTTGCGTATAATTGCAATGAATAGTGCACTCTGAAGTACTGTACTCTTTAAGTGAGAAAATGAATACATTCATGCAGACCTCTAGTCCGCACCATACAGTGACTTTTTTTGGGATGCATTGGTTTTTCGTGGATCTCGTATGGGTTTTTCGGTCCCTAGAAATTACAGTTTTGTTTATTTACGCACCTATCCATCGGAAAAGATCAAATTCTTTGACAAATTGTCCTGGCGATCGAACATCCAGTTTACAAAGCTACGCGAGCATACTGTTACGGAGTTTGATCCGATAATAAACCAGTTTCTTCAAAACGCTTCACGATTGCACGGATTCCGGACCCACTAGGGCGATTATGTTGATCGAATTTTACGAAATGTTACATTTTCGTCATAAATGACTCCCCTCTTGGTAAATAACTCCCTGCTGAAGATTGTAAGTAATTAGTCAAAAATATCAACCGTATTGAATTCAGTAAATGACAGTAAGTGACAGCCAACATCCAAACCATCTGTTGGCTCACCCTTTACAAAAGCTTAAGCATTTTATGTAATATACCGTAGTACTTACGTTTTGCTAACTGCTATGCGCTTCAATTTGTTTTGAACAATTTTCTCGTGTAGCCGCTTGATAATGGTGTCGTCCATTCGGGTTTCACTTGCCAAACATATACTCGTTAGAGCGAGAATTCTGTACGAGTACTTGATGTCCAGTGAAAAATTATTTAACCTCATAAGAAGAACGTTTGTCAGATAAATTCACAAGATTTAATCAACAGTGGCAGAAAGCAGTAGGCAGGCTAACTATGAACTGAAAAGGATGTGATGAAGGAAAATGATAATCGAAGCAATGGCCACAACCTTATTCAACAAATTACGAGTATCTTTGAATAATTTCGGTCATTTGGGTGCGGATTTTGGACCACTTTTTCGAGCAAATTGGTGATATATCGGCAATAGTAGGCTTCGAAGTCGTCCATTATCCCGGATTTATCGGCGTAATCAAGCGACTTCACAAATCCCCACAGAAAATAATTCAAAAATTCGTAATCACACGATCTTGGAAGACCGTTCACAAGACCATTACGTGAAATTATGAGCTCATCAAATACTTGCTTCAATGTATTTATCGTGGCATATGCTGTGTGACTTAATGGGCTATCTGAGTTAAGGTTCTGCTAAACGACCTAAATGTCAGTCAATTGGGAACAACCAATTCCGTAATGATGGATCTTAAGCGCTCTCCTTTGACTAGAAAGCTCTGGTTGGCATAATTTTTGAAGAAACATGATGTAATGTTTCCATCAGCTCCTATCAGACACCTAAAAGTGACTATTTAAGGACATAAGGACATAACGATTTTGCTTCTTAACGTTACGATTCAGTCAAAAATTACCCACACCTTTGAACAAAATTTTATGATGAACGGAAGGTCAAAGCCAATCTCGTTTTCGGCACATTCAATGGGCGTACGACACATATGACAGTCAAGAGGCTTCAATTCTTATGCCAGATGAATTTTGTAAGCTCGTCTACTAAAATCTTTCATAAAGTGGAATGGCACAGCTCCGCTTGCTGAGAACGATGGCCATTCGACTCGAGTTCTACTTGTTACTATGACACTCATTGGCCAATTGAAGACCATTGGCCATTTCCTCTGCAAATGTCTGGCAGTAACGTAACCCAAATTGCGTGCACTAAACCAACTGTTTTTCGACAATATCTCGGGTAAAGGGATACGGGATCCAATCCGTTTTCTTAACTCCATTAGCTGAATCTTACACAACACAACATCTCACATTACCAAACGAGTCACACGAGCCGTGATAAGAGTTAACATGTTGCAAAAACGGTTTTGATTATTCGGCTTATTTGCTCAGATGAGAGATTTTGCCAACCGCAAAATTAGCGTAGTGCACTGTGCATAAGTATACAAGCGTGTTTTTTTCGAAGTGATCTCTAAGAGTTGCCAATTAAGCCCTAAAAAACACTTAGAGCTGAGTTTATTCAAAACTACAGCTCGGGTAACTATTAAAAGTGTAACTGTCTTTCGTTAAAAGAATTTAAGAAAGGGTCTGGTCCTTCGTGTTGGGAGTTGTGCAAAAGATTAATCACTGTTGTGGAGCTGTTAAGGATAAATTTGTCCGATATGGGATAACGCCTCCACATTCATAAACAGAAATCATGACGTGCGTCAACGAAGTTTTTAAATAGTCTGAATCCAAAATAGTCTAATCTATATTAATTTACAGCACCGACTGATTCTATTATTGCATTTAAATTCCTCTCCGCATGCTTCTCTTCCTAATTTGTCATATTCTTTTTACTCTTTATGGAGCTCTGATTTCAGCGAAATCTCTATATCTTTCTTTTCATTTCTAAGAAGTTTCTCCCGTTAAATTTAGTTAAAAAGAGCTCAACTTTGGTTTTTTTTTTTTGCAACATCGCTTTGTACATCTCTTTTTCGCTGCATGTGCCTACTGGCATTCTACACCACAACTCTGTTGGCATTATGTTGGTTAAGTGAACTCTAAAACATTAGACTAACTTCATAACGATATCTTCAATTGTTTTCTGTGCTGGGAGTATAGGACTTTTCTAAAAGTTTTAATTCTGGAAGGCCCTGGTGATTTGAACTGGAGCTGCGCCTTGCATAGATCACGTCATCAATCCGATGACCTTTTTGTTGAGGGCACGTCAAATCCGGACATTTCTCCAGACCCCAAAATTAATTAGTCTGAGATTGTTTTTAAGGCAACAACAATGGACGCTTTATTTACCAACAATGGTTCCAAGGGTTGCTTTCGCCATTTAAATCACCAAAGACAGTCGTGCTTAGCATACTGGCGATATGTCTATGCCTTAAAAAGCAAACTTCCATTCTTCTGTGCTCTCTATCATTTTATGAAAAAGATGGTATGGTTTTCATCCTGTAGCCCATCCTGTAGTGATGGTTTTTCAAAGGCTTAACGCTGATCAACCGCTTTTCTGAATGAAATGTTTCATTTTAAATAATTTTTATATAATTACAACTCAGAGTAAACACAAATTCCTTGAAAATGAATCAACTGGTAGTAGTAGGAGAGACTGAACTGCCGTGCGGCATCGGATAAAGAATAGTGCCACAGTGCGTCCCAGCTTGTCGTAAGAGGCGACTAAATGGGACACCAATCATATACAGGCAACTATGACACCAAAAATGAGCCTGTGACGCTTTAACACCTTAAAACTTTTCCACAAAAGTTTGTATGCAATCAGTGGGTTCCCACGTCTGGAGACTACCAGTGGGGTAAAAGAACAGTCAATCAATTCGAAATGAGCATACAAGTGTCAAACCACTCAGACTTTAAACTTCATGGAAATGATCGCAATTAATAGCACTACCCCGCTGGGCACCACGGTTGCAACGCACTCGGGTGATCCCAGAGCAAGCAGAAGGGCTTGTGTCAGAGCCCGACGGATTCCGGCGGCGGGCAAAATGAAGTTTCCAAAATATTTTCCTAAACTTCGGTTTGCAAGTTGGAACGTCGGATCGATGACCTCAAAAAGTTTAGAACTGGAAGCGATTATGCGTCGCAGAACTCTACAAATCCTGTGCGTACAGGAAACGAAGTGGTGTAATACAGGAAATAAAGCGCGTTTTCTAGATTTAAAAACTAAGGCATTTAAGATGTTCTACCATGGAACGGTCAATGGACGAAACGGTGTTGGAATCGTTGTTGCAGCGGATCTTCTAAACAACATCTTTGGTATCTTGAAAATAAGCGACCGCTTGATGAGTGTTAAACTCGTCATACACAATGAAACGTGGAACATTGTTAGCGCGTACGCTCCACAAAATGGATGCGACCAATCGGAAAAAGATACATTTTGGTCAGAGTTCGGTAATTTGCTTAGAAATATACCTATCGATGAGATGCTCTTCGTAGGCGGAGATTTAAATGGCCACGTCGGAGAAACAAATGTTGATTATGAGGACTGCCACGGCGGTAAAGGCTTTGGAACCAGAAATTCAGCTGGCGAAGACATCCTTGTAGCGTGTAGGGCGTACGGCTTAACCGTCTTAAATACAATGTTTATTAAACATCAACGACATCTCATCACTTATAGCAGCGGAGGCCACGAAACGCAAATAGATTATCACCTCTGCAAAATGTCGATGAAAAACCGTGTTAAGGACTGTAAAGTAATACCTGGAGAATCTCTAGCAAGCCAACACCGTCTGCTCATTACAGAATTTTTCACAGCGGAACCACCGAAAACACGGCATCGTTTAGAAAGCCAAAAATCCGTTGGTATAATCTATCGAAGGAACGAAGCGCAAGATTTATCGCACTGGCTAAAGAAGTACTTCAAAATATAAATGGTATAGCAGACTCACTTAGCCCGCAAGAAATGTGGAACAGCATGCACGAGGAATGCATAACACTCGCAAAGTCCCACCTGGGGACTATATCGAAATTCCATTACGTCGGCAAAGAAACATGGTGGTGGAATGAAGAAACCAAACGAGCTGTGGCCGACAAGAAGAGTGCATTCCAAGCGTGGACAAAATGCGATCGGAGCGACGATATCGAAAAAGCTCGCCTGGCTCTTGAATACGAGCGTCTTAAAAAGATCACAAAGAAAGTCCTGGCTCTAACTCGAGCGGCAGAAGCGGAAAACCTGTACCAGGAGTTGGAACAAATATCCTCACGATCGGCGGATAGAAGACAAGCTATCCAAGAAGTTCAAACGTCGTACAGTACTAAAATGCCAAATATTTTTAAGCTCGCTGCACAAAGGAGAAAAAATTCAATGGAAATAACCTCGCCGAAATACATCAAAAACGCAGACGGTCGCTTATTAACAAATGACAAGGAAATTTGTGACCGGTGACTTGAACACTGCAAGGAGTTGCTGAACAAACAGTTTCCACGTGATATCGTGCCCACAGCTGGTCTATTCGAGGTGGAAGTTTCGGACTTTTCAATCGAAGAAATAAATATAGCAATCGGAAAAATGAAGCGGGGGAAAGCGGCGGGACCAGACAGCATTCCATCAGAGTTTTGGTCGAAGATGGAGGGCATCGGCAGCGTTTGGCTATCGAAACTTTTAAATAAATTAAAATGTGGACAGCCTATGCCGAATCAATGGAGAAGTAGCTTCTTGGTTCCATTATACAAAGGAAAAGGCGACACTCGAGAATGCAACCACTACCGTTCAATCAAGCTTATGTCACACACAATGAAAATCATCGAAAGAGTCTTAAACGAACGTCTTCGGCAAATAATACTCGTAAAGCTCGATAATAGCCAGTGTGGATTTGTTGAAGGAAGATCGACGGTGGACGCTATCCAAAGCCTACGAATAATAATGGAAAAGCACCGAGATTCGTCTAAGGATTTACACATGGTATTTATCGACCTCGAAAAAGTATTCGATCGAGTGCCTAGGGATCTCATATGGGCCGCGCTGAGGTCTCAAAACGTACTGGAAGCGAATGTTAGAATATAACAAGACATGTACGGAAACGTGAAAACTGCGGTTAAAAGCTCTGCTGGACTAACGACAGAATTTACAGTTAATGTCGGAGTGCATCAAGGAAGCGTACTTAGCCCTTTCCTCTTTAACGTAGTATTCGACTATCTTTTAAAAGACTGCATGCGCAAAGCAAATGTAACACCAATTCTCTTCGCTGACGACGCAGTTATACTTAGCGATAACGTCGAAGATTTACAGAACGCCTTTGATTCATGGAGAAATGCGCTAGAGAGAAACGGGTTTTAAATAAGTCGTTCAAAGACGGAGCATTTGACGTGCCCATTTGCGCATCCGTTGCGACCTGTTCCGGATATAATGTTAGACGGAATAGTTCTTCCGAAAAGCACTATCTTTAAGTACTTAGGATCAATCGTTAACATGGAAGCGAAATGTGACGACGACGTAAACCACAGAGTGAGTGTGGGATGGATGAAATGGCGGGAAAATTCGGGAATCTTTTGCGACCGAAAATTTCCACTTAAATTAAAGGGGAAACTCTACACCACGGTTGTTAGAGCAGCTCTCTAGAGGAAGACTACACATAAATAATTCGGTAACCGAACTGCTTGAGGTGAATAGAATAAGCTGGTATTGCCACGTTCAAAGAAGATCTGCGGAAAATCGGGTTAAAAAGGCACTATCAACTACGGTCACTCCAACTGCAAGAAAACGAGGACGGAAAAAGAATTCCTGGATTTCTCAGATGGCAAATGCCCAACAACGTCTGGGGTTAACCACTGAAGCGATCCAGGACCGAGCTTTATGTAGACGCGTTCTGCGGTCTGCGACATTAGCCAACCCCATAAGCGGAGCAGCAGCGATGCAGTAAAAATGGGAAACTCGTTACGCATAAGTTCGTATAACGAGGAAAGGGTTAATAAAAGGATAAGAAGAAGAAGAAGTAGGAGAGACTGAACCTTTGCACATCTCAGACTCTTTCGCCAAGACATTATTACTTCTTATTTGCATTAAAATTTTAGTAGTGATGAAGCAAACATGTTCGGAATCGTCTTATACGCTTTCGAAGCACATAGGGGTCAGGAACCAGGGGAAACCCACAAGAAGGAGTCATATTGCCATCTTGTGGGTGCTGATCATTAATGATGTTCTTAAAAAGCTTAATACAATGGTTTTAAGTGCCACGGCATACGCAGATGACGTGGTCATAAGAGTGCAGCGAAAATACTTAAACACTAGTATTTTAAGTGAGATTGTGGAGGTTACCATCAAGACAATCAGCACCTCGGCAAACAGCTGTGGTCTCAATGTTAACCCCTCCAAAACGGAATTGGTTTCTTTTTACCAGAAAGTACAAGATGCCGCAATTCAAACTCCTAAAACTCCACGGAATGGAACTGGCCCCCTCGGACAACGCGATGTATCTGTAATATTGTAATTCTGTGTAATTCTGGAAAAAAATCAGAATTGCAATCCTAACGTTGCGGAAAGAATGAAGAAGACATATAATGCTTCAATTTGAAGCTTAAAACCTTCTATAGTGTATTGGCTATATACGGTAGTGGTGAGACCCATACACATATGGCGCACTAGTATGGTGGAAAGCAACAAATAAGAAAACGATTAACGTACCACCCCTACGGCAGCATTGAACACCTTTCTGCACCTAACACCGCTTGAGATTGGTATCCGGAAGAAATAACGCTATCTACGTCGATAACCAGGCCGCTCTTAAGGCAATAGAATCGATTTACCATAACTCTAATACAGACAGGGGCTGTCGCACAATATTCAAATAATTATGCTGGGTGTCAGGACACTGCAGTAAAGAGGGAAATGAACAAGCGGATGAGCTTGCAAGAAGAGAAGGGCTACTCGATAATAGTGAGGTTGCCAACATCAATCCACCCATCTTCATAGTAAGGGGTACTATCGAGGAAAAAACTAAAAGACTGCCAACCTAAGGTGGTCGAATCTTGAAGGACATAGGGTAATCAAGGCTTCACGGCCACTTCTTTACAGTAAAAGATTAAGGGAGTTAATAAAATTAAACAGGGATAAGCTTAGGACTATAATAGGAATCCTGTCAGAACACTATCTCCTGCTAAAACAGACAAAGAGACTTAAATTGTCAGATACGGACATTTGTAGATTCTGCGGCGATCTGCAAGTAGTTGAGAACATAACACACATACGAGTACTCTGTTAACGCGAAGCAATTTCGCGTTGAAAATTCTTAGGAAAAATCTAAAGGAAACAGACTGCACGAATTTCAAAGGCCTTCTTGGCTTTTGCAAAGAAATTCTCTGTTTTACAAGGGAGATTGTTTAGGTTTTGCTCTTTGAAGATAAATTCAACTGGTCCCACAGGGTCCGTTATGGTGACTAGTGTTTGTGGGATGACGCACCCCTGTTTTAACCTAACTTAACCTAACCTGCCTTAACATTCATGACTCCATCGGTTTTCTTTCATTTTTTCGACATCCACAAGTGTGGAATATGAGCAACGAGTGGCCATTTCAGAAACTTTAAGTATTCGCCTCATTTTTTTAAGCCTCCTTTAAATATGAGCACCGTCATGTCGCCACAGAATTGGCTATGCTCCCTTTTTCTTTCAAACAATGAATGGTTGCACATTGTTCGAGGTGGTTTAACCTATTTGCAGACTATAAATTATTAAACCTAACCTAAAGAGAACAAGTGGCTGCTCCATTGTGGCATTGGCAACAAATTTATTCAACACACCATGGAATACCATGACATGAAGGCAAACATACGTTTTTTCTTTCCTTACCGGAGTATGTGTATGTAGTGGTGTAGTGATGTAGCAAAATATTTCTCATTTTTAAATAAGCGCCAATGTTGAATTTAAAGAATGACAGACTTTCAAACGTTGACACAATCAAGCAAATAAGCGTCACTCTTACATATGTACTCGTAAGTTACTATGCACATGCATAAATAAGTTCTATTTCCCTCCGGTGGAACTAACAAGTATTTCCCATACGATTCATCCGTTTCTCCTCTCTAGTTTACACAAGTTGGGTATCGCTTTGTTTTTGGACTAGCGAGCTCTAGAGGATAAAAGGCTGAAAAAGTGTTTCATTCTATAGTAGAGTGTTCAAATATTATGGTTTTCGAGGATTTTGATGGATTCAAAAATTCGATGTGTTTTGCCGGTAGTACGAGTATTCATGCAACACAAAAGCATTCTTTTAAACTTCGACATGAAAGCTAAGATTGAGCAAGAACATCGTAATAACCTATGTTAGTTAGTTAGTTAGTTCCTCAAGTCGTGCTAACTTATTTGGGTTTCTGCAACGTGCCTTAGCTATCTTCAAGTACAGTCCACTCCTACTCAACTGTTTTGTACCATGTCTGATTTGGGTGGTCGGCTCTACTTTCTATTGCAATGCAGGGCGTGCTTCGCAATAGAATTGTATTCGCGCCTTAAGTTGTCCTGTCCTGTTTTAAATTGGAGCTCTGCGTTTGAGATTTGGTTGGACTAAAATACTCTCAAGGTGATGAGCAGGTATCTGTTAACGAGGGCCTGAAGTGTGAACATTTGGTCAATGGTTGACTTTTTTGGCCTGAAGTCACACTAATATGAACCACTCAGGTTATTAATGCACAGCTTTAGGGGTTCACATAATACGCCAGATAAGATCTTCTAAGTGATGTTAAGAAGACTGATGCCTCTGTGGTTGACGTAGTTTAGACGGTATTTATCATTGAGGATGGGACAAACAATGCTCAGGTTCCATTTATCGGGCATACTTTCATCCGACCATATTCTACAGATGAGTTGGTGTATGCTTCTTACCAAGTCATCGGCTGCCTTCGCTCCAGCAGCCTTGTTAGATTTGACATTGGATATAGATTTCTTCACTTCATCTAGGTCGGGTGAATGGAATTGATGGTCTACGTTGTTTAAATTGAAAGGTTTTGTGTACTTCACAGCGGTATTTGATTCATCATCGCCGTGATATAGTGATAAGTGAGACGCAGCACATCAGAAGTGGTATCTCTGATAGCTTTTGGCAATGTCTTGCCATTGGTTTTCGATTCTTGTTGCTGGCGGCAAAAGACCTCTTCAGCTATATCTTGCGATTGTTATCGTCCGACATCGAAATTTCTCACAGCATGAGCTTGCCTTTGTGATGTTTGGGATATCCTCAACCGTACAGTCCGAGTTGATCTTAGGATAGTATATTTAAATCGTTTGTACCTAGTCAAATCATAAATACTGGTACACAACTGAACTCACTCATTACGAATGCAACACTGGGCGCATCCATTTCGTATTGATTGCGATTTGACAGTTGATATTTGTGCTTCATTGTGACGTAAAAACTTTTTGACATTAATTGCTTACAATCATGGAATGGGACGACATCGAAAATCGTATTGTTGTAGTTGGCCTACTTAAATGCAACATGGAAAAAGGCGATATCTTTAGGACGTTGCGACTTCTTGGAATCACTCGCAATTTGGTGTATCGTGCTTTGAAGTTGTTTGAGGATACTGGTAGAGTACGAGACCGTCAAGATGCGGCTCTCCGCACACTGTGAGAACTCCGAAAGCGATCAAAGCCGTGAAGAAACGAATCGACCGAAAACCGCTGCGAAGACAGAAAATCTTGTCTCGGGAAATAAAAATTTCGCAAAAGACCATGTCTCGCATTATCAAAGAAGATTTAGGACTCAGCGCGTACAAGCGACACACTGGAAGCGAAGATCGAAAGCGTTACTCAGCCGGTACGCGAAGAACGCTCACAGTCAAATTCTGTTTACTGACGTGAAAATCTTCGCCGTAGAAGAATCGTTCAATAAGCAGACCGATCGTGCGTATGCTCGGTCATCCAGAGAAGCATCCCAACTGATCCCGAGGGTTCAAAGAGGCCACCATCCCGCGTCTGTAAGAGTATGGTGGGGAGTGTGCTAAGCTCCTTTTTTGCGAAAAAGGAGAGAAAACATCGGCCAAAGAATATCAATCGACCGTCTTGGAACCCATTGTGAAGTCTCTCAACCAATCAATATTCAATAACAAGCCATGAACTTTCCAGCAAGACTCTGCTCCAGCTCACAAAGCAAACACGACTCAACTGTGGCTCAAAAACAACGTTCCGGACTTCATATCAACGGATGATTGGCCAGCTGGTAGTCCAGACCTCAACCCGTCGGATTACAAGTTTTGGTCCGTATTAGAGGGCATGGCTTGCTCTACTCGACACTCAAATATTGAGTCGTTTAAGCTGAGCCCTTGTTCGTGCAGTGGACAATTTCCCCATGCATGAAGTGCGTCTCGCAATCGATAAGTGGCCACATCATCTTAAGTCGTGCTGGAAGGCAAATGGAAGTCATTTCGAATAAGTTGTTCTAAGATTTGTAGCCAATATAAAAACAAAAAAAAATTGTTTAAATATTAATTCGTTTTCATTTGACGCCGATTTTTTTGTGTACCAGTTTTTATGACTTGACTATATATTTGCTTGACCGTAAGCATTAGGAACATTAGGAACATTAGGAAGGAACAGGACTGCTCTCAGTGTTCTGTTGCCTGTTTGGAGACGAAAAGCAATATTGGCGCTTTCGTAAGAACGTAAGGTTGCAAATGAGGTACTTTATATGGTACACCGATGGGAGTCGATCTCGAAACACCACCGGTAGTGGTGGTGTCTCATGGCAGGTAAATTCAGAGATGAAGAAGTCCGAGTTGGTAATTCTAGATCTTTAATTATGAAAAGATATATTATATCAGAAATCATCCATTTTACCTTATGTTTGTGCCACAAGATATGATGATACTCTCGAATGCAGAAGATATACTTTTGCAATTAAATGTACAAAGAATATCTGCGGAAAACTTTCTCGACTAAAATTTGAGTTTTATTTTCATGAAGACCCCTCGAAAAGTTCTCGATATTAATCGTTTTTCATTGCATTATTTAAATCCTTCTACTACTTTGTTTCCCTTTTTTTCTTTTTATCGTCTTCCACCTGATGCTACTCAACAAAATAAATAAATAGCAATAAAAGTGTTTAACTTGCATTGAAAATTCTACCCCGTGAAAGCTGCTTATTTTTACCAATGATCGACCTTTCAATAACACCATGTCATATTTCAAAATGTGTTTTCTTTTTTTTATGTATTTCATATATTCAAGAATTTTATTTGCATTTATCGTTAACCGCTGTATTAAGGTCTTATTTACATACAACCATAGACATGAATTATTTAATCTGTATTACCTGACCTTACATGGGTTGCGACAGGACGAAGAGAACGGGGCTACACGTAGTCATCACTTTGCTGCATAGAAGGGAGTAGGTAACGAACAATTTATGCCAACCATCAATCATTTAAATAATCGATCGATTGGACGGCTGCCGCCAACCCACCTACCCTGTTAATGTGGGGTGGCTGGTTGGCTTCGCTGATTCGACCTCGTTTGTTTCGGTACATGACAACCTGCTGAGTGTCATGTTTTTCTACTGTCTGGGGAGTGCTTTTCTTCCACGCAGCGGATTCTGTCGATTTCACAAAAAGGATGCTCACGTTATGTATAGGTATGTCTTTTCGATTTTACGTTTATTTTTCTTTGTAGTAGTTCTATTCCCTCTAAAAGCTACTACGAGTATCTACCCTCCAGCAATTTAACATGGGTGTTATAGTTCGAGTGAGAAGTATCTAGAATTGTAAGAGTACAGTATGAAATAGGTCACAGGCTTTGTGTGTGGATCCTATAAATCGTGAACTGACTAAAGCATTGGATAACTTCCACTTCATCTATCTGAGATATGGTATTCACAAATAGAGATTCATCATAAAAAGTGTGAAGTGTGTTGTAATGAATGCAGAAGAAATGGTAGAAATTATTTCACAGTGACATGCTGATAGTTCCACTTTAACAAAATATATAGAAAAAAAGCAATTCTCACTTTTACCAGTTCTCCATAAAACACCTTTCGTTCTTGGCCATCAGGATTAAACTGGGAATAACAATTTTCAAGGCTAAATTGTTCCATGTTCCATTTTAATAAGTATGCCATCTGTAACTTAAACAATGTACAGCCATGTAATCGAACAAAATTTCGTAGGAGATATACAAGTCATCACCCTATCGGAAGATACTATAATTTTTGCAAATGGCGGCATATGTCAATTCTACTCGTAATTTGACATTTGTAAAGTTAACAGATACAAAATACACGTCAACAAGACATGAATCGCTTTATTCCTAAAGAACGCGGAATAATTGGATTTTTTTGCAAAATAATTCGTCGGTGGTGTTGGTGCAGTGTGAATTTCGGCGCAGATTTCCTGGTCTACCCACACCAACTGGGCAAACACTACGACGTTAGAAGAAGAGTATGGGACGACACGAGATGCTGCCAGACCCGGAGCAACCGTTCTACTGAGAATATCGTATCTGGTTGAAGACGTCCAAGAGCACCCCGGAGTATCGACCAGAGAACGTGACACGCAATTGGGCATCAATCGGCAGTCTTTACAGAGAATTTTGGTGAAAGACTTTAAGATGTTCCCTTACAAAGTGAAGACAGTGCATCAGCTGTTAGCTATTGACCGCCAAGAGCGTGTAACATACGCTCAATCCTTTCTGAATCTCGACCACGAGGGAGACAACATCGAAAATCATCTTGAGGGACGAAGCCCATTTCCATCTACAATATCTGGATTCGTAAATAAGCAAAATTATCGCTTCCGGAGCACTGACAATTTGCGTATAATTCACGAAGGGCCATTGGTAAAGTTCAAAGTTAATGCATGCTTATAGCGCTGGAGACGTAATCGTGCCTTATATTTCCGAAAACGCCGCGGCCCAAACGACTACTTTGAACGACGAGCGCTACAAAGCCATGCTCAACGACTTTCTCCTTCTTGAATTAGATGAATTGGGACTGGACAACATGTTTCAACCGGACAACCGTCCCAGACTTATTTTTGTGGGGTTATTCTGAAGTCACGAGTCTATGTCAACAGGCCTCAGACTCTTAAAGGCCTCAAAGAGAATATCCGTCAAGAAAGCGAGGACCTATAGCCGGAAGTTCTGGCAAGAGTGGTGGAAACTATTCTTTACATTTATTCTTTGAAAATTATTTTTTTTTAATTTTGGCCGTAAATGTAGCTAACATGGCTCATTTTAAAGTTCCAACATTACAAGTAGTGCTTGGCCAATGTCTCGAGTAAAATGGGCCTCCAATTTCTCAATCGTAGCCGACTCATTCATAAAGATTTTGGACTTTACATTGCCTCCAAGGAAATTGACCAGAGGTGTGATGTCACATGATCTAGGCAGTCAACTCACTGGTGTAAAGCGTGAAGTCAACTTTTCACAAATGGTGCTCACAATAAAGCTATGGTTTCACGGGCTGTCAGGCAACAAATAGTTCCTTATCATGGATCTTTTTGAAGCTTTTCAACTGCTCAACGACTCTCGTTGGTAGAGCGAATTGTGTGTTCGGTAGGCTAGTTATATGAGTATACAAACACATTCCTTGAAAACGCTGATACAGCTGAAAAGTTTGATTATACAGTGTCGTTTTCGTTTCAGTGTGAGACGACACGTGGGCGTGATCTCTTATAAGATATCTAAGGGGTGTTTTTTTAAGAGCTTGAGAACTTTAAATAATAATACAAGACAGAAATATTATTGGAATGAATTTTTTATTATTTTAATCTGGTATATGATTTCATGGCCGCAGCTACGAATTACATGGTCCATTCAATCAGTCCAATTTTTTACAACTTTTTCAAATAAATCTGGGCGTATGGCGTCAATGGGGGCTTGAATATTGGCTTCCAATGCTTCAAGAGTTGCTGGTTTGTCGGCATAAACCAATGACTTGACATAGCTCCATAAAAAGTAATCGAGAGGCGTTAAGTCGCACGAACGAGGGGGCCAGTTAACAGGACCATTTCTGGAAAGAAAGTTGACACCAAATTGATTTAGCAATAAATTGATGGTTAAGCGCGCTGTATGACTAGTTGCGCCACCTTGTTGGAACCAAATGTCGTCGATGTTTAGCTCATTGATTTTGGGAAACAAAAAATCAGTCAGCATGGCTCGATAGCACTCGCCATTCACCACAACGGCGGCTCTTTCCCCATTTCGAAACAAATAAGGACCGTTGATGCCGCCAGCGTGTAAACCGCACCAAACAGTGGATGTAATGGTGATTTGTCAATAGCTTGAAGATTGTCTTCGCGAAAACGATCAATAACTGCACGAATTGCTTGCTCACTAGGCCGATTATGTTGACCGTAAAATTGACGAACAAATTTATTTTTTTCAAAGTAAATTTCCACAATTTGGAAGCGTTGTTCTGGCGTTAATCGATTCATAATGAATAGTCAAATTTTACTGAACGGAAATGTCAACAAAGGTTTACTTTTAAATCGATATCTATTTCATTTCATCCTGCTAAATCGGATTCATCTATTTCCGAAGCTGATAATTCTCTCATAACATTAATTTTTATTTGATTGGCTTGTTAACCTCATACACAATCCCTTTGGAGAGAAGGCTTATCCTCTTGCCATTCCTAGTGGCTACCAAACTAACTATCAGGGGATGCCATGTGGATAGCATCAACATGTATGTTAGTTGAATTGTGAATGATAAAGATTGTACCTGGAATATTGCCTGATAAAAACCAGTTAGGGCTACGACTTATGTTTGCAGTTCTAATTCCTTGAATTGAATTCAGTCTACCCCAATCGCCCATCACAACCACAATACGAGCATTATTGCCAGATGGTAATTTCCTATCTGCCAGGTCATAACACCGAACCGTGATTTTTAGTGCCATTCCCTTAAATTAAGCCATAAATATTTGGTGGCTGAAGGGATTTAAAAATAGCACATGTTGCATCACTTCTACGGCTGACCGGCTTGTGCTCCCAGCAAGTGCTTTAAAAGATCGATGAATACTAACTTCCAGTCTCCTTAACTCAATAAAATATCCACTTAATGAGTGAGCATAGATAGTGACTTCTTAAAACTTAGATTGTTTGTTTAGTTAACATATTTTCCCACAACTTGTGAATCCTTCTATTTCTTCAAATGAAACAGAGTTTGTATTATTACCAGGGATAGCTACTACAATTGTGTGAAAGATCTTTTAAAATCCGTTCAGCCGTTCCGAAGTTTATTTCGAATAACAGAGAGATGAACAGACATTATGACTTTAGACATCTAACAAATCTATGTACTAAGAGTTTCTTTTATTTTATCTTTTTCTAGGACATGCTCCTGTAGAGAGATGGCAAAAATTTCACGACGTTCTGTTGCGTCAAATTCCTCACCCGCCGATAGTAATGTAAATAGTATTTCATTGCCTAACAACGATAGCGGTAACATCAGCAGCAGCAACAAATCAAATACCAAACCGAAGTCATTGTCAACGAATTCATCATCAATCATCGGCAGCTCTGGCATTCAATCATTGCCATCAAGAACATCAACAACTACACCAATAACTACCACAACAATAACAACAGCAACAACAAATAGATCCTCAGAAAATGCGTCAAATGACATCTCATTTCCAGATCCATTACGTTCAAATGGAAGTCAATTTACAACGCGCACAATTCCTAATGGCCGCAATAACAATACTCGTTATGGCCATTCGTCAACGATTCATCGAATCAGGTAAGTACATACATATATATGCAATTGTGTTTGTAAATTGTACATTTCCTACGTTCAGGAATATGTATCTTTTACAATAAACATGTAACTATCAATTCTTGGCCATCTAACTATAAAAATGTTTTAGTAGAAGCGCTGATAAGTTTAACACCAATAATCGTAATAGTACAACACCACTATCATCATCTACAACGACGTCATCGCCAGCACATCCAGCAATTATCATTCCTCCTCACTCGAATCTTAGTGGCAACATTAGTGCGGCCCAAATTCTGGCTGCCGAACGGGAACGAATACGTGCCGAATTTTTTGCAACCTATGATGTCATGACAGGGGTTCGGATAGCAGCAACTCTAGGCGGATTCTTTGGTTTGATGGTTTTTTTGATTGTCTGGAAGAGTCGAAGTCACTCCAATGAGACATTGAGAGTTTTAAAAGTGAGCACTATACTCGTAGATAAATGAATTTTTAAGTAGGTACATTGTTGGTAAATATGTCTTTTGAAGGATCCAAAAATAGCTGCAGTTGCAGTAGCATGCATGCAGGAAGAAGAAGAACGAAAAATTCAGGAAGCCATGGAAGCAACTGGTATGTCTATCTATCCGGATGAGTATGACGCAATTCTTTATCGCAGACAACGAATGTTATCATTGGGAAATGTTAGTGCACCTCCTGTCTTGCATCGTGGCTATCGGTTTTCTTCTGTTGGTAAGTTATTCTTCTTCTTCTTTCAATCAATTTGATTCGCCTCCGACAATTGAATGTGTTTTCGTGTTTGTTTGAAATTTTTAAGGTGGCGGTGGATACAGCAGTCTCTTGGAACCACCAAGACGGTATTCCTATTCATATGGTGGTGGACGGAGAAAAAGTGGTTCGGAATCATCAAGAATTCTTAGTAACTATCCGATGGGCGGCAGTTTTGGTACAGATGATTATTTTGTGGAGACAGACGATGAAATAGAGAATCCAGAGTTCGAAGAACACCATCGTAGAACTGATTCAGTAAAACGGCATGGCCTCCTAGAGGTTCCGAGTGCGGTAAGTACATATTTGAGAACATCAACAAATGTGAACTCCTTTAGCACCTAAGATTTGATGTTTCTATTCCACTGCGGACCTGCGGCCGTAGTGTTCATTAGCCCAAAATTCCCTATCCATCTATGATATTGAATTCGAATTCTTTTGATAAACATATTGTCGTTGTTAGGCTTTGCTAGATATCCGAGTTCTATTTTCCTTCCATAAGCTCACGTCCCCACAGCCTCTGCAGAGGTCGTCGTCGGTAAGGAAGATGATGGCCTATCGATAATGCAACAAGCGTAGAGGGTTCATTTTATGGAATATTTAACTCGTTCCGAATTACCTGAGTTTCGCTCAAATTCGTATTCATTTTTCATAGATTTTTAAGTTTTCCAATTTTCATTGCTCCACTTGCATTCTGAGAGCGCTAAGTTGACGTTTAATACTTTAATCTGTCAGTTTCTCATCAAAGTAGTTTCATTTTCGAGCCCTGCCACTCCTATGTTACCAGCGACCCAGCAGAGCTTAACCTTATGCCGAACACAAAGAACCTTAAGTTTTCATTTAATGACAGCCTGGCTGACAGTTGACAAATGATAAGACTGCGTTCCGCAGCACATTACATTAGTCTGAGTCCCTTGCTGTTTCTTACACGGTGTGGTAATTTAGCTCGGTTCTAAGCAGCTTTCTTTATTGCGATTAAGATAGTAATTCTCCTGACATAGTACCCGCTTTAGTCTCATTTGTCCACTTTTTTCTGTGTTATTATTTGTTGTAATCTCAAGAATTATCGCTCTTGTTGTAGGGTTTAAATGCATACCGAAGTTCCAAGTCTTAATATAAATTTTTGCTCATTTATTTTTAGGCTCCAGAATCGCGTCGAAGCAGTGCCATGACATGTTGCAGCACCGACAGTTCATACCTTGAAAGGCGTTGTTCAGCACTCACATTAGGTCTCGGCAACTTACCACCATCGTTGCGGCGTAAACTTTCATCAGTATCACGAACTTCCAGTACTGAGATGTGGGACTATTACTATCCAGATATCCAAGTGATTCAACCAACACCGAGTGCTTCGCCATGTCCTAGTGAACGAAATCTCTACGATCAGGCGACATCGTCAACCCAACATCAGCAATTACAACAACAACAACAAGTTACAGCTGTCAATGCTGCCTCCATCATAAAGACTGCAATCACTAATTCAACGGCTGCCATTACCCAAACTCAAGCATCAACACCAATTATAACAACAACTTTAACATCGTCAACAGTAACATCAACTTCAGCAACAACAACAACTGCTCCTTTGGTACGAAAATATAGTATCGCTCATTATGATCCTGAAAGTGCACAATCAGGACGACGACAGCAACATATTCACTCAATCAGTAATGACACTACTGATTTTTTGCCCTACCAAAGCATTGGTAAACCCGTGCAACTTCATCAGAAATACGATGACTCGAGCGAGTTAAAGCTTATTGTAAAGCGAAAAATTTCAGCTCCCGAAGGTACGACTAATGGTCGAGTAATCGACAATAATAACAGCTACACGTATGCCACTGATTTTGTTACAGCTGCAGGAACAACCAATAGCATCGGTAGCTTGGGTAGTGCAACAGATTTGTCAAAAAATGTAACTACTACTGCAGGCCCAAAACGAGCACCACTGGCATCACTAAGTTCCTTTAAAATCTCCTCCCTAGATTATCAGGACTCTGAAATGCGAAGTCTTGACGAAGATTCGGTATTTCTAGATAGCATAGCCGATACAGATGAAGACATGGCACAATTTAGCACCGACAGTGATGAGATTAGCCTTGAAGATGAAGCCATTGAGGATAGAGCAAATAAAACACCAACCCTACAGACTGTAGTTAGTCCAATACAATCAATTCCCTCGCACAATCAAGATGATAAAAGTTCAAGTAAGAGCACTCCACCATTGCCACAACAACCTGATTTAAAACGTGTCGGAAGTGCAGTGAGCTCATTTAAACGCTCCCGACGACCAATTTTAGAACGTCATCGTAGTATTTCCACAGCGATTTCCACTGATAGAATTTCATTAATCGGTCATCAAATGAAAGACTTTAGTCAACAACAATCTTTTGATTCCACTGATCGTGGACCACCACTAGAAACTCATTTCACTATTTTACCACGTCAAGATACAAACGAATCTACACCATCATCTCAGCGTAAACTTCAAATGAAACCATTACTTCAGCAACAAATCAGTGCTGAACAGACTACCGATGAGGCAACAACTAATACAACCACAACGACAACTGCTGAAACTGGTTCAACCTTTAACACGGAAATTCCACAAGGCCAACAATTCTATACTAGCCCTGATGAGACCACATCTCCTACCCAAAAATTATCACATTTACCATTAATTTCAGTGCCGGCATCGTTGAAAAACCTCATCCGCCATAATAGTCCTTCCGCTTGTTCTTCGGTAATTCTCGAACTGCCTTTGATTAGACTTCCAACAACTGATGAAAGTAGTGACAATAGCGCTCATGACAACAACGATGACGACGACAAAAGTCGCAGTAAAAGTGATGAATCTAGAGACCCTAGCCTACCAGGTTCCTCTCGCAAATGGTCCAAAGAGACTCTATTCTAGCTAGACGCAATATCTCTCGTATCATGTTCATCCTCAATTTCTCCTTCTCCAGCTCCAGGGAATAACGAATTTCTTCTTCTTTGTCAAATGATCAAATGTCGATGATGATACCAAAAAATCAAAACAAAAGAAAATTACAAGAAATGAATGAAATTGAATATAGATGTCACTGTAATTGTCGCCATTACTGTTGTTATTCATGTTGTTTATAATAAATTGTTGTTGACACGGAGTTTACTCATCGATTAGTTTATAAGTCTGAAAAATGTGTTAGACTGCATTCTGTTGGATTTTGTTTTTATTTTTAATTTTTATTTTATCATTATTATTTGTAGAATAGAATTGTGAAACAAACAAAACAACTGGAAAACAACAAAAACGAAAACAATTCCATAAACTAAATTTTTGTGTGGTAAAATGTAGTGAAAATGCGCAAACAAGTTTTCAAAAACTAATTTAACTAATTTACAAAAAACAAATATATGGTAGAACGCAACCTGTTTCAACTTTAAAATATTTCTGTATATATTTTGTATCTGTTACCATTCTTGCTCTGTCAATTGGCAATTAACTCCGACACGACGATCTGGGGAATTTCAAAAACTGCTATTTAACTATCTTTATTCGTCAAATGATTTATACTGGGTACACCATTTAGTACGTTCAAGCCGTAATAAAATTGTTTAGTAATCCCTTTTCCTTTTTTTCTTTCTGTAAGGACCTCAATCAAGAGCTGCCTTGATTTGGGGCGCTCTGGTTGAATAGGTCGTTTGAGGCTTTTTCCACTTGAGCGCGTCACCGAAAACGAAATCTTCTTTTACTGCTTGATCCCTCTGGAATGAATTCGAGCACATCTTTGGCCGGAATGGTTGCGCTCATTACTTTACATGACGTTTATAAGACCGATCAGTCGATATCTATCCCTCAGCGATATAAGGATTCGACGCTAATTTCTTTGTTATTTGTTAAAGAGATTAAAGAAACAGCGATCTGCCAGAGATATGTTTCATTTGATCTTATAGTACGTTTACACCAACCCGAAATTCAGTATTTCGAAATGAAATTTCGGAATTCCATTTCACCTTTTACATTGAACGAAAAACATTTATATGACAGCTGCTGCCTTCCCACTTCCTCCTTTTTATACATTTTTTGGTTGAGGCACATAGTCGCTAGTGATTGTACATATTGGAACAGCTGACTTCTTTCAAAGTTGTTTTTGTACGTAAGGTGAATGACGTGCGGAATAATTAAAAAAGGTTTGTTCGATTTGACAACCTTCTAAATGCAGATAAATGCTGATATTCAATATTTCGAAATGCTGGATATTGTATGAAGCATTTCGGCTTAAATGTTGAATGTATGTCAAAACCATATTTTACTATTATTAAATGCTCCAAAGTCGAGAGTTTACAATTGAATGGACTCTGAATTGAACTGTGTTTGGCAATTTGCCAAGAACTTATCATGACTTTATATAAGGCTTATGATATACTCATGCATACTTCAGTTGATTAAATTTTGTACGCGATAGTAAGAAGACTTATTTTTCTTTGGTCGCTGCCATTCAGATAAAGCCCTGTTTTAAAGTTCGGCCAAATATGCAAGGAGTCCATATCATGTCTTAAAGATGAAATGGTGTATACTTATATGAAAATTACTAAATCTCATCCTTCTTTACAGCGTTGTATGAATTAGGTGGCTCTCATAACCAAAAAATTGTAATGATCAGAATCCTCACTTTGGAATAACCGAATTCACACCATATAGCTAGAGCTAGTCTGAATCTATATTTCCACCTAAAAACCTTCAAGACATTCGGTCCCTTAGGTTTTATGATAAAGGGACTGCTCACACATTCTTAATCGTCTGAATTTTCTCAGAGGTTGTAATTTTATTGTTTTAAGGAATGCAGTTAAAGCTTTTGAGTTGTGAGTAGGCGCAGAATCATGCTTTTAAATAAATTCGGCAAATACAAATCATACTTTTTTTCTTGGGATCAGCTTTTCCTGAAGGACGTTTTTGTTTAGATTCTTATCCTTTCTTATCATATGTTGTGACTTGGAAACATTCGCCTTCGGTTGATGGATGGTGTCTGATGTATTATCTTGAAATTGGCTGAAATATAACAACAGAAGTGCGGAGACCGTTTGAAGTCGCTGGTATGAGAAATAATACGCTCACTAAACCTTCTTGCGAATATCTGAGTACAAAACAAAATTAGATAGATTGCTACAATAGATTAAATTGTGTAATAGAACTTACTTGAAGTTCTAATTATCCTATTTTACGAGTAGTTATTTACATTACGATGCACTTAACTTTTCTACACAATAAGCAACGGTCTTTTGGGCAGAAAGCTATGTTCTTTGGTTTTACGTATTTTAAAGCGTTGCTGACTACTTGTTTGCTTCAACTCAGACCAGATTTCTTTCTTACTCTTAAGATGAATCTTACGACTTACCTAGGATTAAATAGACAAGTGTAGTGAGCAACATTTGTTTCTTAAGTCTTAATTAGAACCGATAACATATTTTAGAAGATAGTTTCAAAATCTCTTCTTGACTACGTATAATTTTCGTTGGTTCTTTCTTAACTGCACAAGATGAAAACGTCTTGGACTTCTACTTCTACTAGGTTCATGTAATCGTGTTTTATGATATTTTTCTTGCAAATCAAAAATTTTCTGAAAGCGTTCTGTACTGTCGGCCCAAGACGCATTTATTATTTAGAATCAATGAAGGCATAATATGTGTGGTGCTCGAAGAATATTTTCAGGAGCTGCGAAAGTGTGTATCACTGGTGATCACAACAAAAATATTTCCCCAGGTGCCAAGCAGAAATATACATTTTAGGATGAATTAACGGCTGCGATCTTTTGCACCAGTATTCTAATAGTTTGGAGTACAATCTTTCTTTATTGATGCAATAAAATATGTTCACTTTTGGAATCAGATTATAAATTTATTTAATTTCTTTTCGCTTTTGTGGTAGAACGAAAAATATAGAGGTTCATGAGTTCATGAGTGATGCACTGCCATCTGGGGAAACATTTTTGCTATGATCACCGGTGATACACTGGCCTTTGATCTCACAGGTCCTTAAATTAACTCTCAATCATTTCTAACGAGTGCATTTATAACGTCGAAAACGAGAACTTGGAATAAACAATAATAACAATCTGTCCTATCGGTTAGGAGCTTTGAAAGAATACAAAAGTCGCTGTCAATTGATACACTTCAACAATGATTTAGTGCCTTTTTTGTTTGTTGAGACTCGCTACCAATATCCTTCAGAAAACTCCCAAACCAATCGTTTTGAGCTATATGTTAATCTCAATCATGTGTAGTAAGAGAATTTTAGTAGGTGATGATAATGCTATAAAACATTGAAAACCCACATTTATCGGGACCTTATTTAATAAAAGCCCTCCGCCCGGCTATTAGACAGAAAAATGTCCTGCCAATCAGATTTTTTGAAAATCTCTTGAAAATCCTCATCGTTGAAGCCCAATTTTGAGTTATCCCTTTAGACACAGTGTAGTTTTTGAAAATTTGTTACGACCAGTTGTTGGTTATTGCTTTATTCTGACCTGTTCTCACTACATGAGCGAATTCTGTTAATAATTTAAATTTATATCCCATTTATCTTATTTTCATTGCTTGGATAGGCTGGACCAATTTTTATCTGTGAAATTATTCGTTAAACAAAAATTTTCCCAACGAAAAACTACATTCAAAAACTTCAATGCAGTTAAATTTTGAAATTGGAGTCCAACATGCACTATTTTTTAGAATACCATATTTCTTGTCCCTTAGTAGGAATCGATTTTCCAAGATTTATCAGCCAGTAAAAGTAGAAAAAAACTACTTGTATTCTCATACTATTTAATTATATTTTTATTTAATTTTTATGCGTAGTTAGTAAAAACAAAACACAATAATCTTCCACAAAACTGACTTATTTCACCCCCAAAACGTTTCGACAAACCTACCCACCTTCCTCCTTCCAACTTTTGCATTTATCTTATTTTCCCCTAAAAATTGATTATTAAAAAACAATCTGTAAAATCAAAAGTAACCAAAATTTAAAATCATTTTCCTCATTCCATCCATATGTAAAGTAAAAATCGTTGAAAACTTGTAGCTTAAACTAATCAGGGTAAAAATAAATAATTAAAAAAAAAAAAATCAAACCAAAACCAAATAAATAAATGAAATAATATTTTTAACAAAAAAAAAATAAAAAACGAAACAAAACCAAAAACAAGGGCATTCGTATGACAGATTTAAAAATAAAAATAAATCAAATGTGAATCAAATATAAATCTAGAATCTATGTAAATGTAAAGAATGTAAATTTATAAATGTAAAACAAATATATATCTTCCTGGGTCAACCCACCTTCTCTATTTTTCTATTGAGATCATCAATAAAAACTAATCGCCATTAAACACACATTCATTCACTCAAAACCATATTACAACAACAATAAATGAAAAAAAAAATAAAACAAAAATACACAGATACAACACCCACACATCTGAGCATCATTTGTACCTATAACGCGTAAGCCTTTTTGTACTAAAAATAACAAAAATAAATAAATAAAGACAAAAACAATTAAAAATCTAAATAAGATTTCAATTAATAACAAAAAAAAAAAACAAAGAATTAGTGAGGAATGAAACAATTATAAATTATATAAAACTTGTTACAGAGAAAACAGAAAATAATAATTAATAAATATCTTTGAAAAAACAAAAAAAAAAATAAATAAATAAAACCTATTACGGCAAAGTTGAATTTTAGGTAAAATGAAAAAAACCTAAAATCGTTGAATGTAAAATTTAAACGAAAAAACAATTTAAATTAAATTGAAGTAAAGAGAAACATACACTTAGGTATATATACAATATAATAAAGATAAAAAAAAAACTAATAATAATTTTAGAAAGTCAAAAAGAATGGCCGAGATGTATAGGACAAAACATTGTTAAAGTTAAAAATAAAAATAAAACCAAAATAATTATATATATATAAAGAAAATGTTTAGAAAATTAAAAGAAAAAAACCACAAAACAAAAATAGGTCTATCAATGAACAAATCAAAGAGAAAATGTCAATGTAGATAATTGTCGAAACATTTAAAGGATTCTTAATACAAAACAAGATGAAATTATAATGTTAAATGAAAAACAAAAAAAAAACAAATCAAAATAAAACAAACAAGTTATATGTTTAGCGAAATAAATAAAATGAAAGAAATTCAATAAATCACAGAGAGTTTGTTTTCTTCGAGAAATCATGTACCCACTACATCAGACTAATGTGAGCGTAGCTGGGATACCATAAATCCGACAATAGCTTTCGGAGGATATTGCATCACTTATGCCAAACATACTCAGCAAATGTGCTACCTATCTACAATTCTTCTTACTGAAGAAAAACAAGAGTTTAAGTCACAACAAGATAGAATCTTTTTTCAACCTCTTTACTTCCTTTAGATAGCTGGACCAGGACGAGGCCTTTCTAGCTTTCGTGGTCTTTTACCAGCTGCCTCCAATGGCGCACACGAAATTGCCTGAGGTCCGCTTCAACTTGTGTGCATCATCTGATATGAGGCTATCCTCTCCAGAGGGACAGGATTGAAGTTGAAAATTTCCGGTTAGGGACGTTGATGTGCATGCGCTCAATATGACCTAGTAACCTAAGACGAGTTCTCCCTCTGTTTCTGACGAAACTGTGACACGCAGTGAGAGAGTCTCTCTGTAACACATTTTTGGTTGCTCTAGAAACGGTTTAACTACTTAATTGTCCTCTAAGCCCAACAACCTAGGCGTCGTTATTTGTTTATACGTAAACTACTTTGTTTTTCCTTCGTTGATCGCTAGACCCATATTTGTCAGTTCTTCATTGACAGTTCGCTGTGTTTTCCCTACCATATCAATGTTATCTGCTTATGTGAGTAACTGAACAAATTTTTGAAATGGGGGGCCTCCAAAGTTGAGTTGTGAATACAATTCTTTCAAAAACTATGTTAAAAAACTCATATGACAACACATTCCTTTGTTTAAGTCGTTTTCTGCCCATAAAGGTCTCAGTGATGTCATTATGATGGAGCAGCGTGCATTCTTTCCTGCACAATAGAATAGGCTTGGCAGGAATGCCAGAACTAGACATGACTATGTAAAAATCGTCTCAATAGACGATGCCGTATGCAGCTTTGAAATCGATGAATATGTGGTGTTCTGGCCTTCTGGCCTAAAACCACACTGAATAGGACCGGCCAGAACGTCGACGAAAGGTCTTAGGGCGTTTTTATATGTATGCGATGTTGAAAGGGCTCTTTTCGTTGTAGTTTAAAAGATTTAGTTCTGGCTTCATCTCGGTCGAATGAACGAAAACATTGTCTGTCTGTCTGTCCAAATTAAATTGTTCATTCTGCCAGGCAGTGCGATGTTGTTTGTCATCACCCTTTAAGAATGAACTATTCTATATTATCAGAATCTAAATATATTCCTTCATCATTCTGCAGATTTCTGTTCGAGCTTTATAGCCTTCGCACGCTTGTTATATAGTTTTTTTTTTTCAACTTTTGAACTTCATATTTTTCCTGGCACCTCTCTAAGCCCTCTATCGAGCGCTCGTCATGATCGTTCTTGTTTTTTTTTTCTTCTCTGAGGAGCCTAAGTTCGTTCTTCTTTTTTAGCGGACCTGTCTTGTTTCTTTCTGCAGGGCAGCTTTGACATCTCCTGTCTTTCCAGATCTGGCTAACTATAGATTGAACCTTAGTACATAAGAGATGGCCTCGTTGATTGCTTTTTGTTAGTAATATCATTGGTCTTTTACGAGAGGTTTAAGGAAACAAAAAAGGCTCTGCCATTCTCTTGGGATTCTATATATACACTTTTTTGCTACAATAAAATAGTTGCCTGAGTCCGGATGTCCGGACATGCAAAACCCAGGGCGAGTGCCTTCGTCGATTGCAGTCAGGTTCCTTTTTAAGTATATCATCAGTCACAAGTTTTGCATGCCATTCCATCCCATTTTCTGGATGTCGATTATGTGTGCTTTATTTCGAACGAGGATCTGCTCTACTACATGCAGTCAGACCATTCCAGGAGTAGATCCGAAAATTATTTTCCTTTAATGGTTTGCCAGGATCATCAACCGGGAACCTGTTATTTACCAATTTTATAAGCTGGTTCAGGCACATTATTTCTGTCCTATAAAGATACAAAATCACAGCCTCACGAGTTTGTCCCTGTCAAAACTTACCTTTGGAGGATTTGTATTCCCGACTTTTTTCCAAGATCTGCCGAAGTTTAACATGCTTTCCCCTGACCGTATCTTAAATATCCATCTCAATTTGCTTCAAATAGCTCAGAAGGCAATGCGTCTGCGCCTGGAGCTCTTTTAGGCTTTAGCTTCAATACATGTGGGATTTGGAGCCAGACCAACCGACGATATACTACGAACATAACGCAGTACATACAAACCACACAACAGGACAAACGGTTCACGATCAGGCACCAGATGACAGAGTACAAACAGTTACAACGACCAAGTAGAACGCACCACAGAGAATAGAGAATAACATACAACCATACACAAATACGAACAAACAGGACAAGAGGACAAGAGGACAAGACAAACGAACGACACAGCAGTCAATCGTCATTAAACGTTTCAAGAGGAAGGTCTCATTGTGTATTCCGTAATATTAGAACATCATGTTAACAGAATAAAGTACATTGAATTTAACATAAGTTAAAAAGTGTTGTACTGTTTTAGGAAGTGAATCCGACATACAGTCTGCAAAAATAGTCTTTCCATATTCTCAGGACCGATTGCTACTCACCTAGTTGCTCCATTTTCACCTTTGCAGGCTTTCATTTTATTTTTATAACCCCAGATTCCCGATGATTTTTTTTTTTTTTAACGTCATACCTGCACTAACATCTCTTCATTTCCTCAATCCTGTTTTTATCTCCTGGTAGAGCTCACGAGCAGCTTTCTTCTTCGATGCAGTGGAGCTTAATATTGTTCTTCTTTGGCTGTTATTAGGCTTGTCAAACCAGAGATTATTTTGCCGCGGCGCTTTAAAGCAAGTCGAAGTCGATCTTTGGTGCTCTTACCAGACTCCGCTATACTTGTTATATTAAATTTGTACGCTGGAATGGAGTCTGCAACATGAACCGATATTTTTTATTTTTTTTATAATTTACGCGCGCCTCAAGGGGGTTATGATAACCGGAAAGATAGAGGAGGAAAAAAAAGGATTATTGTGATGTAGTGGTTTGAAACTCAGGTATATTTGGTTTCGATATTGATTCTCCAGAGGTGGGAGTCCGAATAGG
Source organism: Volucella inflata (assembly GCA_928272305.1). Classification (NCBI taxonomy): domain Eukaryota; kingdom Metazoa; phylum Arthropoda; class Insecta; order Diptera; family Syrphidae; genus Volucella; species Volucella inflata. Next base: position 96,787,134 of record OV743720.1, read on the forward strand.
ACGGAGTTTTTTTCTTCACTCGGTATGATTTAGGTTATAAATTTCAACGGTTGTTTTTTGCTTGAAACTCTACAACTGCCAAATCTACATGCCAGTATTATGCCTTCACACGCAGAATTTTCTGACTGAGTTTCAATTACACAAATCAAAAACTTGTCATGAGTAGGATTTGAACCTTGACCCTCCAAGTGAGAGGCGATAGCTAGTACCACTACACTACGGCCACCCCAATTGTCCGATATAAAACCAACAGAAGGCCACATTTCACTTCGTAAGTATTTCTAGGAAATAATAATTTATTCACTTTTAGTGAGAAAAACGACTTTAAATAACTGTAAAGAAAAAAAACTTCAACCAAAATAATCTATTCTACAACATAAATGAAATCCCTGCCGATGTTTTGGATCTTTCCGTTGATTTTTAAATTCACAACTTTGTTTGGCACATCCAAAACGAATAGTCCTTCAGTCATTTGAATTTTTCCTGTTTTGTAATCTTCAAAGATGGGCAATTTTCTAGGCCCCAATACAGGATCTTCATAGCGCCAAATTTTCAATGCAGGCACTTCTGTTGCATAAAAGAGAAATTTTCAAATTAAGAAACGAAATTGTACACAGCTTGAGGTACTCACCCTTTAATCCAATGATTTTCGCAATTTTCTCATGGAAGGTCCTGACAGTATCGCCTTCGGATATGACGGTATTCACGGTAAACAATCCAGATCTTTCGGTAGGATTTGTAAGAACGACAGGCACATTTGGTGCAATTGTAAACGCAATGAAAGGTGATCCTGGACGGACTTCTTCACGAGTTTTCTCGGGTGCAGTTGGATCATCTGTGTATTTGATTTCAAGGAATTCCAGCTGTAATCAGAAGTTGGATAAAACCAAAAATAACTAAAACTCTTATGTAACTCACATCGAGGGTGTTTTTCAAATATTCCACATTGTTAAGCAGAACTTGTCGCTCGTCGAAATCCAACCCCGTAGCCATGGCTGCAAGACCTTTACCAGATTCTACTTTCTCGCGAATCATCTGTGCAAAAGGCATTACACGTTTCATGAATTTCTTGAGCTCCTCCTTGGATTGAAGAGTCGTGGAAATCACCTTGTTATCGGGTAGAACATCCTTCAGCAAATAGAGCTCTTTCATAGTGTCCAGCACACAGCACTGCCATGGGGGATATGTTTTTGCAACCCAAATAGTAGCACGATCTGGCTTTAAACTAGCTGGATCAACAGCCTTTTCTTTGCCACCCTTACCCTTAACTTGTAGAACATTTTTCAGGCACAAACGGAAGGTATGGGCAGCTTCCATGAGGTATTCTGAGCATTGAATGTCGAGTTCATTTATTTCACCAACATTTGGCCAGTTGGCGTTCATAATGCTTGTCTTGTTACCCAGTAGAAGCCAAACGTGTTCGGCTACATGAGGGCAAATTGGAGCCATTAGAAGCGCTTGACGGCGTATAAATTCAAATACCAGATCCTCGTGCATTCCCACATTGGCACACAATTCACGATATTTGTCGCGAGCCAATTGGAATTCGTAGAATCCGGAACGTAGAGCCTCTTTGAATAACATTTTACGGTAGTGCTCATCTGTTTGTTTCGTTTTAAGACTCATTTCACTGATGAATACTTTATCGTTGAATGTTGAGGGAGTGCCTTTTCGCAGCGTTAACCTTGAAGCAATGATTTCTTTCACCCATTCAATGAATGTGTACAGACGTAGTATACCTGCATCTGCAGTGCTTTCAACAAAGTTAGCATCTTCCACACTATCACCGGCATCAGCCAGACACAAGCGCATACCATCAGCTGAGAATTTATCCACAGCCTCGTACAAAGTAAGGAAATTGCCATCGGATTTTGACATTTTCAAAGAGTTAAGTAAAAGATGGCCATTGACCCGAACACCTTTTGGCCATTTTGTGCTGTCATTAGGCCAAATAGCACAATGATTATACAGCATGAATGTTAAATGATTCTGGATGAGATCCTTGCCTGAAACACGTAAATCCATAGGGTACCAATACTCGAATTCACGTCGAAGAATATCAAGACTCTCCTTCTTGATGAGAGAGTTCTTTGGCAATGGAGTCTCCTTGAAAAAGATGTAGTCCCACACTTCGGGTGTCATATCGTTAGCAGTTATTCCAAGAGGACTTGGAGTCTCGCCCTTAAATGAACCACCCTGCAGTAAATGCACAACCGTATAGAAAGCCATGTAAATGGTCGAATCCGATAGAGATTCAATCAACCATTGTTGATCCCACGGCAACTTCGTACCTAGTCCATAAGTTCTAGAGCAGGCATATTCATGAAGCCAATTTAAGCAAGCTTCAAAGTTGTTTCGAGCTTCATCGTGGAATGTTTCCATGTCCTTAAGAATAGTGAATGCATTTGCTTGCCATTCCGGTTCACCATAATTCAAATACCACTGATTACAAAGGGCAACGACACACTCATCCGCTGATCGTGAGATGATAGTCTTCTCAGGTTCATAGTAGATCTCGGCTTCCTTTTTATCAAGCAATAACTTTTGCAGTTCCTTTTTCACGTCTTGGATTTTTCGGCCAGCATATTCGCCCACCAGTAAAACTCCATCATAAAAACCTTTCAAATAGACCAATTCTTTGGCTTCAGCTAGTTTATCTTTATCATTTTGGCTTTGGATCTTGAGAGTTTCATATGCATGAACTGCACTTAGTTTACCAAGAGTAGGAACGTCGATGATTGGAATTGGTGCGTATGGTAGAACCATTTCATCTTTGATGCTATATTTCTCCCGGAATGCTTCTTTCTTCTGCAGATCAACGAGGGCTGCATAATCGTCTGGAGAGTCAGATGGGACAGAGGTTACAACGCCGGTGCCTTTATCCTCACGGATCGACAACATTGGCAAGGTGTATATGATTTTATGTGGAGTTAGCGGCGCCGAGAGTGGTACTCCTAAAAGTTGTTGACCTGTTAATTCAGCAATAACTTCAACTTCACCCTCGATGGGTGTGAGCCCTTGATATGACATATTGCGTGCAGCACGACGTGTACTTATCCACACTTCGTCGGATCGTGTTGTTTTGAAAGCGATATACTTAATGTCTGGATGTAGCCAGCAATTTGTCTGCCCGTACATTGTTTCTGGCCGTAGAGTAGCGGCTACCATGTATATTGGAGATTTGATAGATCTGAAAATACAAAAGGACAATTAAATACGGAAAATCGATAAGTTCAAACTAGAGATTGACTTGGAAGCAGGGAAGTGTTCAAATAATTGGATTAAACTGTAACATGAATGGTGATGCTTACGAAATTGCTACTGCGGAAGTTTTCATTCGTTTCTTTGTTCGATCCACGAGGTAACTTCAAGATTTTTAAGACTGGATTTGGGTCGACGAAGAAGAGAATTAATGGCATTGGAATATTCGGTCCACAGCTAAGGTATTTAGCCTCCAGTATATTTGGTACAAAACTGTTTTTATGCTAAGAATGTGACAATTGGGTTTTAAAGCTTAAAACAAACGCCTCTGAACAGCAATGATTAGTTGCCAACAAACGTCTCACGTGTGTTTACATCAAATCAGATCGAAGCAAAGGCTTAACCGAGTCCTTACGTAAAAAGAATAGTGACTGAAGCATTAATGTCCATTCGGTCAATATCGGTAGGTCTTCGTGGGTTTTATGTTTTCTTCGAAGTAGATAAACCACCTAACTTCGAGGTGAATCTTGTTGCCAACAATGACGATTTGTCTTTAATTTACTGTAAGTCCGAATTGTTTCACCTGTTCTTCAATTTTCCTTTCACCATCTATAATGGCAGCCTGGAAGATGATGCTGATTTAGTTTGTGTACATCAGCAGCTATACAGATTCGTTGAAGGTAATGCCTTCCATGTTGACATCTGTCTTGAACACTACCTGTTTCGATATGCGTTCGTAAGTTCAAATGAGCTAAACTATATTTTTCTTGTGTCTGCACAGCTTTGTGAGACTTGGCTTGAACCGATTTTGCAGGACTCCAAACGCTGGCAGAGCTTCAGATGACTAGTGCTTTTATATAGAATCGATGAAAAGATAGTGCGTTTTGAATTGAAATTCTTTAGCATTTTTCATGTTTTATAGCTTATTTGCCAAGCCGGAAGTCATAGGGTCATTTGTCGAGTAGTGTGTTCCAGTAAAGCCTTAAAGGTTCACACATTTTGTTGAATAGGATCACATACGTGGCACTTAGCAGAGATTTAAGTCATTTCCATCTATTATCTTGACGATCTAATCAACGAAGAGAGGATGTTAGTTTAGTGCTTTAATGGAAAATCTTGCACGATATTCAAAAGCCCTTTATCTCACTCGACGTCCTGTGCTGACAATATCTTGTCTCTAAGCCCACTGGCAAAGCTGCCAACAGACATCGAAACTTGTAGTTTTGCAGTTAAAGGCATCTGGCGCAACCAGAGAAACAAAAAGCGTGTATAGACACAAAGCGACACTATGAAGGATGTTCAAAGTAGCTCACACGGGCCAAATCGAAAGGAAATGAAGCACTCCGCCTTTAAGAAGAAAGAAAATAAAGCACCAGACGAGCTAAATCGAGGTGATTGAGGGCAGGAGAGCCGTTGGAAAAAAAAATGCTAGAATCTAAAAGGAGCATGCCAAGCCAACAAGTAAGAACGGAATCCTACACAGACGAGCAAGGAAACCTTTTGGTAAATTCGACTGAACCGTTTCTGCAGACTGTAAAACAGAAAGCCTGTCGGTACATACAGCGTAGCTGCCGATCTATTTAATACGGCAGGGAATGCCTTCCCACCAAATCGTCTTTTAAATAAGAACGAACGAAAGTATGACAGACGAATGAAACCCTAGCATCGTATGTTTGATGGAGAAAGTTGGTCCTCTTAATGAGTCTCCTCAATATGGCCAAAAACATTTTAGTTGCCGCACTATGAGTGGCCCTTATCAATTCGACTTTAGCCCACCTAAATTTGTTTACGTAAGGGCAAATCTTAGAAAAGACCCTCGAATTTCAAAGCGACAGCTACCACCTATTTGCCGATTATAGGACTTTGGTGGCGTAATTTAGGAAAGATTATGCAAGCCCCTGTCCGGTGGCATCCCTGCTTAACTTGAAAGGTTTTGTAGTATGATGATGGAGAAAGACCGCTGCTCCATTAGGGTTGTTTATGATTTACCGAGATCTTTGAGGTTGAGTAGGTATAACTACAACAAAGTCAAGTCAAGAATTTTGTCTACCCAAATTCCGCGGTTAATACAAACAATGACACTCTATCATTCGAAGACTAACTCTTGCGAATTCCTGTTTCTCTAGGTTTGAAATCTTTTACAACTGAATATCTGTCTGTTGGTCGACAGGATACATCTTCTACTTCTACCGCACATTCTCTACAAATTATTTTCTTCCCTTTTTTAGAAACCATAACATTTCTTTGTGGACCCTAATCATCCCAATCGTGCCCTATGACGCAGATGCTATAGCGAAGGCGGATATTGATATCCTTGATCGTTTTCAAAACAAGATTCTTCTAATGATTTTTAGCGCCGCTTTAATTGCAGGCTTTGGAGAAGAAGAGACATGTAGAACGACATCGATGTATTAAAAAAGTGAGATGGTAAGTGAGAAGTTGAGATGGTAAGGACGTACGGAAGGGATAGAAGACCAAAGGGTCTTAAAATACAGAAAGCTTATAAGCATTTTAGAATTCGCACGATACGTGGGGGTTTAAATTTACCAAACTCAACAACACTGTTGTGTTTTCAAATATTCAAAAATGTTGGCACTTGTTGTTGACAATCAAACAAATCCATCGTTCGCTAGTAATAGGAAATAGTCTCTTACTTACTTAAGAACATCTGGAGCTTGTAGAACTTTCATCTTTATCAAGGTGTACTCCTGTGGACCAACACCTTCTCCAGTTGAACGATCGTGATCCATACAAGGTTGCCCATCCTTTGGAGAATAAATTGTGTGCCGCTTGCCGTACATTATCTTGCCACGATTCTTCAAGTGTACAAATTGCCAACGCACAAATGAATCAAAAAACGGATTGGCATCTGTTGTGATGAACGTACGTCGCCAATCAACCTGCAACAGAAAAACAACACACGTCAGCAACACAGTCTGCCCTGATCGATCTTCTCAAGTTTACATGAACACCAATTCTCTTCAGATCTTGCACTGCTAGCGGTGGGAAATACTCCAACCAATACTCTTCATTGGCAAATTTCTTGATCTCCTCATTACTCAAGCCCAAACTTTGCATGATTTGCCACTGGTATTTGGCCGCACCAGTCTTTGCAACAGCCTTACTCTTCTTACCCTTTGATTTGTCCTTGGGAACCCCAACGTCTTCTTTTTCGACTATTTTGAACTCCTCGATTGCTGGAAACTTTGGCGGATAGCCAAAGTCTTGAAGTTCTCGTTTAAGTTTGTCAGAACATGCCTTGATTGGCATGCCAGTGCAGTGGAATCCGAAGGGCCACAGACATTTTCTACCCTTCAAACGATGATAACGAACTGCAAACTAAAAAAAAAATACACAACAAACATTAATTCTCATGTTAAGCGATGCATGCATCTGTATGTACCTCAGCCTTTGATAGTGAGAAGGTGTGTCCCAAATGAAGACGTCCGTTCATGTAAGGAAATGGAAAAGTCACAAAGAACTTCTCCTCCAGAGTCTTTCGTGGTTCTGTGGGAGCATCTACTTCGTGGAGTTTCTCTAATTCCCATCTTTCTTGAACTTCCTTTTCGATTTTTTGGAGATACTCAACCTTGAATGTGCCTTTTCGTTCAATGTTAGCCTGCATCAAAAAAGTATTTTGTTATTAGATTTTCTATTTCATCACTTTTTATTCTGAGAACTTTTCTACTTTACTGATTTCCAGTATTTTATGACGAGAATTACTCAATAATATTCAAAGTTACATTATAAACTAAGGCAGTCGTCGTAAAACTGCAATGATGCGTCAGCAAACCGTGAAAAATAACTCACTACTACACTGAGAAAACACTTAATTAGACTAACCATTTTCTGATAACTCTTAGCGTATAGGTGTGTGGTGCAGTTTTAATTCAAATCACCTGCTTTTGCACCTATTCTCTGCTTATTAATTCGCAAATATTATTCACCAAACCTAAGAAACGTGCAACGTGTTGGCAAAACGCCGCAAAAGAAAGGCTTTCGAACTGACATTTATGACAGATTGCTGCGATTGTCATCTGTGACGGTTTTGTTTTTTTTATCTCCTTTCAATTGTCGTTCAGTGGTGAAGATAAGAAGATATTTTAAAAATTCTGTTAATCAAATCATTTGCTTATTTTTATATCAACCCTGACGTCTACAATCAGAAATGCGTTACTCTTCCCTAAATCTCGAGATTTACCACACAAAACTCTTCCTCATAAGACTGAGTTTTATTACACAACTCCAGGAAGCAAGATTCAAAACAGTTAATTGTCAAACATTAAATATAAATCAATTTGGTGGAAACACACTAGTAAAATAGAGATAGTTCTATATATAAGCCTGTTGCAAAGGGAGAAATGAACAAATACGAGTTTTCGGTCAACACATTGATTTCAATGACAACGTATTGGCTCCCGTGGTGGTCACCGAAACTGCATGAGTAAGCCCATACTCCTTTAAGTATGGCAGTAGTATGTTATACTAGCCCTCGCTTTCATACAGCTCACCAACTCATACTGAGTTAAAAAAGAAAAGAAGATGAAATGATGTGATGAACCAACTAATAGCATCAAGCACAAATGAACTGACTGTTGACGACCTTTAAAAACGTGTCCAAACGACCTTGAGATCTGCACTTAAAATGTTCGGAACCTCAACAGGTTATCAATCCGCATCAAAGCTAATTTCGCTAACATAAGTATAACATGCGCCCGTACCCCCACGAAGGACAAAGACGATGCGACAGAATAATGTTTCTACGATCTCCTCCACAAGCCATATGAGTAATGTCTGAAGTAAAACGTTAAAATCCTGTCGCCAGGATAGGAAAGGGTGACTGTTGGTAAACACAACCTACTCGACACCATGTCTGGCAACGGACTTAGGCTTATTGACTATGGGACATGGTGGTCCCGTTCGGACTTTTTAGGCAGCCAACATTGACTCAGATCACCACAGTTAAAAACAATTACGAGACAGCCAAAAGTTCTGAAGACCAGTGGCAACGCCAGAGAGGTTGGAATTCAGGAATAATGTTCGGAACTCTTACCAGCAGGTAAAAAGAAGAAAACCTTTTTAACTGCGCCGACTATAGATGTATAAGTATCCTCAACATCGCATATACGATCTTATCTACCATATTGTGTGAACGTATCAAACCGCCGTTCGTTAAGAACCTCATTGGCCTCCATCAGTGCTGTTTCACACCAGGAAACTCCCCCATTGACCATTTCTTCACACAACGGCAGATTCTTGAAAAAACTCCAAAAGTCCAAATCGATACAAGTATGACAGCATTTATGGGAGCGAGCTATATAGAGCCATATCTAGTCTTGGCATTCCGTCTAAACTCGTCCGCTCTGTGATAGTCGGTAACGACTTAACGGAGCCCTTGATATTCAAAAATGTTTTAGATGGAGCGTTGTCAAATGACTTCTTAAACATCATACTTGAAAGAATTGTGCGGAACTCACAAGCTAAAACTGGTGGCAGAATCTTTCAAAAGTCTGTCTACAACTATCTTACGCCGGTGATTTTGACATAATACGAAAAACATAGCGGGCTGTCAACAGCAATTATCAAAGGGAACTGGCCCTATTTTTTATTCATATATGTATACAGACATTGATGCATTATCTATGTTATACAATTTTCAATTTTCATGCAGCTTGGCATAACTTCCAAACTCGAGTATCAAGTACTAATCCATATTCCAGCTGCTTTTGACATTTCTTTGCTCTGCCTTTGTATATAAACGTTTATCCTCAAGTTCCCACAGATTTTTTGCCATCCTAGTTTACTTTATTAATTAATTTAAATCATATTTTGTTTTTAAATAAAATAAAAATAATCTCGCAACCATGTCTTATATGCTACCACATTTACACAATGGCTGGCAAGTCGATCAGGCCATTCTATCTGAAGAAGATCGTGTTGTGGTAAGTAACTTGCCCAAACTACCAGAATTCTCATCTTCATAATTGTTTCACCGTAGGTTATACGTTTTGGACACGATTGGGATCCTGCCTGCATGAAAATGGACGAAGTTATGTACAGCATAGCAGAGAAAGTGAAGAATTTCGCTGTGATTTACTTGGTCGACATCACTGAAGTTCCTGATTTCAACAAAATGTACGAATTGTACGATCCGTGTACTGTGATGTTCTTCTTCCGAAACAAACACATAATGATAGATTTGGGAACGGGCAACAACAATAAAATCAACTGGCCATTAGAGGATAAGCAGGAGATGATTGATATTATTGAGACTGTGTATCGTGGCGCGAGAAAAGGACGCGGTTTAGTGGTGTCGCCCAAAGATTATTCCACCAAATACAGATACTAAATTTGTGTAAATCCATTTTTAAGACTAATTCTAATGAAAATTTGTATAAGTAGGAAAAGCAAATATAATTTTTGGACAAGATATTGAATGCGTTCTAGTGTACCGCGGGGAACAGTAGGTTAAATGCATGAAGAATGGTTGATGCTAACTTTGCAGTGGGTGTTCCGAGTACGATAAAGCTGAAGAAGAGTACTGAAGTGTTCAGATCAGTTCTTTATTCTTCTTGTTGAACTATTGTTTCTCACATTCTCCTCTTTTTAGGGAAACAAGACCTCCAGTCGAAGATCAGCAAAAGCTGTTGTACCCACCAGGGTCGGACAGAAGTATAGCTGGAGTCGACGTCGGATCTGGTGTGGCAAAAATATGATGAATATGGCATGCCGTATGTCTTACTACATGTTTCAGAGTTTTGAAAACTTCTACGACAAAACAATTAGGAAAATTCCTTTGTCCAAGTATTTGGAATGCGTTCGAGGACCAAAAAGTGAAGGAAGTTAAATATCGTGAACGTAGTGTCCTCATAAGATACCAAGCAATCTTTCATAGAAACCAGCATTACAGCTGTTTAGGAGCACTGTAATTGTGAATCCACATTACGAGTAATGAACAATAGAACGACTCATGAAAAGTCTCTGCTGAGTCACGGCAGCTTTCCACTTTCTTCCATTTTGAGCCCGCCGCCTCCAGTTATCTAGACCAAGCGCTCTGGCATTCACAATTACTTGGTCCCTTAAACTGAGGTTTCGGTTTTCTTGTCCCATCAAGCCTGGAGGCTGTGATTCGAATCGAAGACCCCATTGCCAATGTAGTCGACACCTCTAGCTTTTTTTTCATATCCACATTTTGGTAGTTCATAGATTTCGCTATTGTATTTTCTTCTCCATTTGCCCTACACGCATACGACAAAAAATATTTCTCAGAATATCTGCTCGACTTTCCTGCAATGCAGTTAAATTTCAATGTGTTGCAGAGCATACATTTTCTCTTCCCAGTTAGAAGTTTTTAACTCATTTGTATCGCCAAACTGAAGTAGCAGCGGTTCCTTAAATTATATTTTCACTAAATCTTCAATAAGGTGTCATTCGTGGACTAGATGTTAACTCTGAGGTAGGTAAATTCCTTTACCACTTCGAAGTTACTGTTGTCAAAAACGTCGCTTTGTCCTAAGTGACAGACAGGTACATCTTTATTTGTTGAAAACTTGTACTTGGTTGTCCTCAAGGCCAACTCGTTTCGCATATTCTCCGATAACCATTAAAAACTCTGTATGACGGCGTGCTGGGTGCGATTTAGGGTGAGGACCAACCCAAAGAGGTTAAGAGCTGGCTTAACAACGGGTTGGCGTGGTTTATGGACTGGTTGCAACATCGGTCCACATTTCTCCAAAATTGTGTTCAGCCGGAACGTAACTGTGAATGGCGCCCCTTAACGATCTTTGATAACGGACTACTTGCTGCCTAAAATTGAAGCCCTTGTCCTCGACGACATTTGAATCCAAAAGCTAAAAAGAGAAAAACTATGAGAAGGTCTGAAATCATATAAAGCGGCGCTACAAGGGGGACAATAACCTCAAGTTAGTGCCACCAATATACACATGTAAGATCTCAAAGAACTCTATCGAACGTCTTTTTCAAATCGATGAAGATGATATGCAGGTCGTTCCAAGAATTGCGATGTTTGTGTTCAAAATTAACTTTGAAACGCGTCGTATGTTGAACTGCCACAGAACTGCCCTGACTGCCGTAAAGTTTGAAAATATTTCATACAGCGTCTACTGTCTACAACTCTCTTATTTCACCGATCCACCGATCTGTACAGTAAAACCACTGGATAGATTTGATTCCAGGATTTCCAATAACTGGACTTCGAAGATTCAACAGTAGAAATCAGAAGTCAGAATGGCAGATTCCAGATATGAGTTACATTCAATGCTTTTGAAGCTGAGTTAATTAAGGGTTGTTGACGACTAATTAATGTGCTCAAACTATGGGGCGTTGGAATTTTTATTGGGTTAATGCGAGGGCTCATACTAAATATATATCTGAAGTAAGATATTTAACCCTATTCCGCTAAACGGCGGATGGAACATTCGATTCACCTATTCGATTCACTTTCACTCAACTTCGCTATTCTGGACAAGATTTTAACATTGTGTGTAGCTCAATCAACATTTTCGAAAATTTGAAGCAAGTTTTCGATAGTCTTGAGAGAGAATTGTGACAGAATGGATCAATCTACAGATGACAGCAAATGAGAAACAAGAGGCAAAAGAATACTTTTTTGAAAAACCTGGTATTCCTGGTGTTGTGATGTGTGTCGATGGAACCCATGTGGCTATTAAGGGGCCATGTACAAATCACTCAGCTGTATTATAACAGAAAAGGATTTTATAGACTCAATGTAGTATTAGTAAGTACTTCATAAAACTATATTCATTCTTTATTTATGTACGATTGTAATTTTTTTTTTTAGATATGCGATCATAATCAAATGATTCGGTATGTTATAGGTGATGCGGGATATGTGCACTGTTCTTGACTCTTGACATCATTTCAATCGGTTGACGTACACTCCTCCGAATCGAATTTTAACAGTCAACACAGCATTGGTAGGGATATTGTTGAAAGAACGATTGGAATACTTAAAAACCGATTTGTATGCTTACATCGAACACGATCCTTGCTATATGAGCCAGAAAGAGAAATTGTAAATGTATGCTGTGCTTTGCATAATGTCTGCAGAAAATTTAAAATATCGAGGGATGAGCCAATCGTGTCGACGTCCTCTTACACTTGCGTGCGCCACCTGAGTCTTGGCCTTCCTCTACTGCGCTGTCCCTCGGGGGCGGATTCGAAGACTTTTCGGACCGGAGCATTGGTGTCCATACGCTCTAAATGACCCAGCCATTTCAGTCTTTGGATCTTCACTCTTCTGGGTAGGTCCATGTCGCTGTACAGTCCATACAGTTCGTCGTTGTATCTCCTCCTCCACTCACCGTCAATGCAAACGGGACCGAAGATCGTCCGAAGAATTTTTCTCTCGAAGCAACCAAGAATATCCTCATCCATTTTTGATAATGTCCATGCCCCTGCGCCATAGAGCAGGACCGGGATTATTAAAGTCTTATAAAGGGTGACTTTTGTTGTCCGAGAGCGGGCTTTGCTACTCAATTGCCTTCTTAACCCAAAGAAACAGCGGTTGGCAAGAGTTATTCTTCGCTTGATCTTAGCGCTGGTGTCGTTGTCTGTATTTATAGCGGAGCCTAGGTAGACAAAATCCTTAACTACCTCAGAGTTATATCTGTCGAGGGTGACGTTCTGTCCGAGACGTCGGTGTTGGTTGTCCTTTTTGCTTGACAGCATATACTTGGTCTTGCCCTCATTGACCGCTAAACCCATTTTCGCAGCTTCCATCTCAATACTCGCGAAAGCGCCACTGACATCACGCTGTTTTCTCCCGATTATGTCAATATCGTCGGCGTATGCGAGTAGTTGGACGGAATTTTGAAAGATAGTGCCTCTTGTGTTTGCTCCTAAGTTTCGCACTATTCTTTCAAGTACGATGTTGAAAAAATCGCACGACAGCGCATCGCCTTGTCTAAATCCTTTCTGGACATCAAAGGTCTCGGTGAGATCTTTACCGACCTTGATGGAGCAGCGTGCATTCTCCATCGTCATCCTGCACAGACGGACGAGTTTGGCAGGGATGCCAAAACTAGACATTGCTCTGTATAGCTCGTCTCTATAGATGCTGTCATACGCGGCCTTAAAATCGATGAGTAGGTGGTGGGTATCGATCTGAAGCTCATGGGTCTTTTCCAAGATCTGCCGTAGTGTGAATATCTGGTCGATGGTGGACTTTCCTGGCCTGAAGCCACACTGATATGGACCTATCAGGTTGTTGACGAACGGCTTCAGGCGTTCACACAATACGGCAGATAAGATCTTATATGCGATGTTAAGGAGACTGATGCCTCTGTAGTTGGCGCAGTTCAGAGGGTCTCCTCTCTTGCGAATTGGACAAACAATGCTGAGGTTCCATTCATCGGACAAGTCATCGCCTGCCGCTTTGAAGAGCTTGGCAGTCAAGCCATCCGCTCCAGCAGCTTTGTTGGACTTAAGCTTCGATATGGCTACCTTCACTTCATCCAGGTCGGGTGGACGGAATTGTTGGTCATCATCGTCCAGGTTGAAAGGTTGATTCTGCCTGACAGCGGTATTTGGTCCGTCATCGCCGTTATACAGTCTGCAGAAATTATCTTTCCAAATCCTCAGCATCGACTGCGATTCTACTACGATGTTCCCTTGTTCATCTCTACAGGCTTCGGTTCGGGGTTTGTTTCCGCGGCATGTTATTTTTACCTTTTGGTAAAACTTCCGAACCTCATTCCTGGAGTAGCATCTCTCAATTTCCTTGATCGCGCGCTTCTCATGCTCTTTCTTCTTCCTCCTGAGAAGCCGGTACTCGTCTCTCCTCTTCCGCTCATAGAGCTATTTAGATAATAGTCTATTAAATATACGAGGTTGGGTCAATAAGTCCGTGACTTTTTGAATTTTTGACCTCTTTACTGAAACAGCAACACTGCTCCTGTCAACAGGCATCTGTCAGTTGACTCCTGTCAAAATTTAAACTTGCTGCGTCAGTTAGTTTGTGTTTGACAGCTATTTTTATCAGACTACTCACTAATTTGAGGAGAAAATGGAAAAAAGTGAATTTCGTCTGCTTATTAAGCATTATTTCTTGCGAAAAAAAACCATTACCGAGACCAAGGCTAAGCTTGATAAATACTATGGGGACTCTGCAATATCGATTTCAATGGTAAAAAAGTGGTTTACTGAATTTCGTTGTGGCCGTACAAGCACTGAAGATGCCGAACGTCCTGGACGCCCAGTTGAGGTCTCTAAACCCGAAACAATCGAAAAAATTCACGATATGGTGTTGGCCGACCGAAGATTGAAAGTGCGAGAGATTGTGGAAGCCGTAGGGATCTCGCATGGCTAAGTGGTTTCAATTTTGAATGATCACTTGGGCATGAGAAAGCTTTCCGCAAGATGGGTGCCGCGTTTGCTCACAGTCGACCACAAACACATGTGCAGTTGCCATGGCAAAAATCCATGAATTGGGCTATGAATTGCTCCCTCATCCACCCTATTCTCCAGATTTGGCTCCGAGCGACTACTTCTTGTTCCCAAACCTGAAGAAATGGCTTGGTGGAAAAAGATTTGACTCCAATGATGAAGTCATCTCGCAAACAAAGGCCTATTTTGAGGACCTCGACAAATCATTTTTTTTGGAAGTGTATAGAGCTCAAGGGAGACTACGTTGAAAAATAAAATTATTTTTTTATTAAGATCTCGTTGAATTTCGATTTGTGATTTTAGCAAATCTGTCGGATTTGTCAGAGATGCCTCCTTCATTTGTGGCTGCTCTTTATGAATTTTTGAACAGAGTGAATTAAAAATTATGTTATTACGATATAAATAAATATTTTACCTTCGTCTCTGCTTAAGTTACCAGAAATATTATCGAGGTCATCGAACTCATTGAATGGAGGTTCTGAACTTGTATTACGTCTTCGTTTTAATACCCTAGTTTTTTCGATTCCGAAAGATTTCGCCCCTCTAACTCCATCTATACATTCGTTCAAACTAGTAAGGGCAGTTACGTCTTCCTCTTCTGGAGTGTGTAATTGTATAATTTTATTGGGTGCACCCCAATCGCATTCAGCTCCCTTTTGTTTAACATCAGTTTCTTTTTTATAGTCGATTTGTAGTCGCTCCAAACCCTATAATAACAACGGTAAAAAAATATTTGAATACAAATTGAAATTTCTCTTACCCTTTTCCACTCAACAATTTCCTTGATGGGTGGACCTAAGCTATTCATTTTTCTTTGTAATACTTCCCAAAATTATCTTATTTGCTCTGGAGTTCTTTTGCTTCTATTTTGCGCAATGTCTACATTTTTCTTCATGAGTCCAAACATCACACCAAATTGGTCATGATTTGATATTTTCTTCCTACAATAAAACAATTCACCAATAGTATTTTCAGAATTGAATATTTTTTACTTATATCTTTTACTTCCAAACTTTCGACCGTAAATTACAAAAGCAACAAAATACTTGCGGATTATTCGATGACAGATTTGTATGGATAATTCGATTCGATCATTTAGTGTGATAGGGAATGATTCCCTTCGAATGTATTGTGAAACAGAAGTTTTCGATTTTCGAATGACCATTCCCTCTGACGTTTAGCAGAATAGGGCTGATCGGCTCCAAAATATTCGGTATCTTTTGACCAAGGAATCCCACAAATTGTACGTATCCGGCCACGTAAATGCTCTTCTGTTGGGAAGTTATAGTAGCCTCTGACTTACTAATGATGACCGCGCAAACGGATAAAATTGCGACGACCGACTGTCGGTGCTATAAATGGACAGTTTGGGTCCTCAAGATGTGCATCCAAACCACTGTCTATTAAGCCATTCAGGAAGCTTACTAATGGCTGGATGAGTTGGACAAAGGGAGTGTGAAAATCTCTGATATGTTCTTCGATGGAAACAAAGAAAATAGAAGCAGTGCCTTTTTGTCTGCTCTTCAACAAAAGATAAGACAAATGTCCTATGTATGACGTAGAAAAGGAGACACGTTTTGAACCTTGAACGGTTCAATCGCTTTAAATCACCAGAATCTGTGAATATAGCGTATCCCTTTCTTTCCCCAACATTCTCAAAATCTGCATAAAGTGCTGAAGATTATACAAAAGACGCAAACTATAAAGAATTTTTTTTTTGTTCATGACCGTGAAACCTCTAGTTTGATGATATTGCTTGCAAAACGAACGAAGGCATGTGCTCTACCAGTAGTTTAGGAAGAAATTTGTACAGGTGGAGGCTCTACTTAAACGGTCGAAAAACGATCTAAATGAAGAAAGTCAAAATCCGGTAAATCTACAATGTACCAAATAATCACTCTACGGCATCTAATCAAGAAAGCTCAAGATGGTCTAGATCGTTACTCATAACATCTTTAAATATTTCGATACATGACGGGATGTATAGAGACGAGCTTTAAATAACCATAATTAGTTTTCGTAGGATTCGTCCCTACTGTTCTTCTATGTTTGTATGATATTTCGTGAAATGTAAGCATGTCCCATGCAAAGGGATAAGACCGGAAGGTCCTCATCCCAAGCTATCAGGCAGCTGTTTAGTCTTTTTAAAACCATTTGAGCTGGAGCATAGATTTGCCATTTCTTCCGGCTTCTCGGCCAGTGATATCTATGAGTACTCCGTTGTCAAATAAGGCACTATCCTGTAGGAGGCTTTAGTTTTACAACTCATTTTTTCCTAACAAACTCAGTGGGGGAAACCTATCACCACTGATTTTACTGGGTAAAAATATTTTTTTCATATTTCAAATGGTTATCTTTGCTTAGAAGTACTGAGCTGCTGAACTGACTGTTTGACTACGTTGACGGAAAGCAGCATTTGACCAACCTGTCTCTTAAAAAGGCGAATATTATTCTCTCTCCTGTAATAGACCCATTGTACCTACGGCCCTTCGTTCCAAAATCAAGAAAACGCTGATAAGCCATCGGCTCATGAAATATTTGGAGTCATGAAAACTTCTAAATGACCGGCAGTACGGTTTCGAGCAACAGGTCCACTGGTGATTTGATGGAATGTCTCACCGAAAAGTGGAACAAAAGCGTTCATCGAATTGGCTAAAGGTTGATAGTTGCTCTTGATATTCCCTAGGCGTTTGACAGAGTTTCAGCGTACATTTGGGATTGACAAATCTCTTCATCAATGGTTATCATCCTTCCAGAACGTTCAATAGAAGTTGTCTTCGACGGTTTCAAGTCTAATATTCAAGGAATAAATGCTGGTGTGCCACAGGGCGACGTTCTATCTCCGACACTCTTCTTAATCTTCATTAATGATCTCGTTGTGCTTCTTCTAAACACATAAACTCCTTTGCAGGGGATAGTTCCCTCTCCTATTTTGTTCCCAAACTCACGTGTCTGGTCTTCGGTTTAGAACAGGAATGGCAGCTCATTAAACTATGATATTGTCAGCATAGCCAGTGGGGTACCCATAAGCAGTGTGACGTTTAATGCTTTTAAAAAAATGCCTGGTGTGGTTAAAGCGAACTCCAAATTGTTAGCCATTATCCCAGGATAGCGCTTGCATCGTTATAACCGAAAAACTTTCCATTCTCGGTATGTGTTTTAACGACAACCTAAGTTGGAATACCGAATATATTGTATTGTCAACTATGATGAATAACTTTAAAGTTTTCCAAAACAATGTAAGAACTATTTCACTCCTTTGATCTGGCCTCAATATATGGGATATTCATTCAATTAAAATCGGAGTACCCCTTGCTCTTGCTAAGACGGATTCAGAACTCAAAAAAGATTCATAGATAATACTAATATTACACAGTTAATTGACACCCTGGTACCCCGACGACATGTCTCCTGTCTCGAATTGTTCTATCGCTTTTTTCACTATTAGTGCTCGAATGAAATCGGTCCATTCCACCCCTTCAAACCCTCGGTCGTAATATCCGTCATCAGTACACTCGCCAAAAAAAATTGCCTTTATGAATGCCTCTCCGATCTCTTCATTTTCTGGTCATTATAACCTGCAAACATTCAAAACCAACGTACATCGGTATCTCTATTTCTTTACTCCCTAACATTCCTTCGCCTGTGCTGTGTTTAAAAACGTTAGGGATACGCAAATTCCGTTGAGCGAGTGCCGAATCCAAAAAAGAAAAACACAAAAACCTCTGATGTTATCGGCGAACTATTAAAATCAGATCACGTCTATAATGAGAACTTACATACAGCTATTGCTTGATTTATTCCACTTTTATCTGGTATTCCTCCTATCAGTTCCAGTTCAGTTAATCTGCGGTTGAGTATCTTTTTCCAGCTCAAGGACGTTTCTAATGTATTTTGTCTGCCATAAGATACTCGTAGGAAAAGCCTAAGTCTACGAGTGCGTGTGCAAGTACTTGTATAGTAAAAAGTTAAATCAACGTCTGTCAAGTGTTTCCACTAGCCTGAGCATAACCCAATTCCAGATTTCTCCAAAACTAAGTCAAGTACTTAATCAGCGTGTCTAGTTTCACTGTGCGACTTTTCCGGCGTTGTATGATAAGCTCAAATTGATAATCGTATTAATTAACACCTTTTCACCGGGAGGTCATACATCGTTATCAGGCTCTTGGATTACCTATAAAACCAACTGTTACCTCTTTAGTAGAAAAGTTTTACTAACTGTGCAGTTGAAATGTGGATAACAACAGTGGTATCGGTTTTAGCGGTCCTAGTGCTAGTGCTAGTGCCTTCAGATACGGCATGCGTAAGCCCGTCGTACAAGTCTGACAAACCGAAATTGGATGGGAAAATTGTTGGCGGCTATAAAATCAACATAACCGATGCTCCCTACCAGGTGTCCGTGCAAACGTCCTCCCACATTTGTGGTGGATCCATAATCTCACCCAACTGGGTCCTTACCGCAGCCCACTGCACAATGTGAGTAATTTTTTTCCACCCTGACCAGAGGAATTTTAAATTTTGATTCTTTTAGTGGTAAAACTGCAGAGCGTTTTAAGATTCGGCTAGGTACATCCCAATCTGATTCTGGAGGCAAGCTTCTCACCGTTTCCAAGTTGGTTCAGCATGAAAAGTTCAACTATTCGTCGGTGGATTTCGATTACTCTCTCCTACAACTATCTGAGGAAATAACGTTCAGTGAGACAATGAAATCTGTCAAACTACCTGAAGCCAAGGACAATTTCATGGATGGTGACATGTGTCACGTTAGTGGTTGGGGTAACACACAAAACACGGATGAATCCCGTTTATGGTTGCGCGAGGCGGAAGTTCCCATCTTCAACCATGAGCTGTGTTCCGAGAAATATAAGATGTTCGGGGGAGTAACAGACCGTATGATCTGTGCCGGTTTCCTAGAAGGAGGTAAGGATGCATGTCAAGGTGATTCTGGAGGGCCACTTGTCAGCCAGACTGGTGTACTTGTGGGTATTGTATCCTGGGGATACGGTTGTGCTCGACCAGACTACCCTGGGGTTTATTCAAGAGTATCTGTGGCAAGGGAATGGATTCGGCAAAATAGCGGAGTTTAACGAATAAACAGTTTAACTCTCGTAAAGTTTTAATTCTTAAATTTAAATTTTTATTAAAGAGTAGGAATTGGTTTGGAGCACGAGACCAGAAAACATGGATGTGTGCAACTAGGTTGAATAGTCAAAATGCCATTGCCAAGGTGAAAGCAGTCAGAGTTGAAGCATTTTTCCAACGTTTTCCTTCATCTGTTGTTTTCAGGAACTCATTTGCTTCACGGCAATTTCTCTGTCTTTGGCAATGAAACACGGGTATAATGGCACGTGGCACTGAGGCAAATGTGCTACAGTGAACTTTACTTGCGGTTATTTTCCATAGTACCAGTTGACGAGTAATATTTAAAGGACAAAGCTATATACATTGATACAAATACTTGAACTTGTGGTTGTACAATAGGTATGGTGTACAAGAACTCGTATCGTAGTGGGACAAGGAACGTCGTAATTTATATCAAATGACTAGGAAACTGAACAAGAACATTGATTGTTCCCTTGGCATTGATTTGTGCTTTGAGGTGAAAGTTTGTTTTAACTTTTTCACTTAGGCAGGAGGGTGCAATTCATTTAGAAGGTTCCTTGGAAATTCTAGAGTCTTTAGATGTAGTTGTATTGTAATGGGAAAATATTGGACAGTTAGTTGGTGTTATTATTAAAAATTTCAATGGAAAGAACTCCTATGTAGGCTACAAGTGTGCATAGTGGTTAGGATGCACGTGGGAAGGTTCTTTCGCTTACTTTTGTCCATTACCCAGACCATCCTTTTGGTTATATAAACGAACGTTCTTAGGATGAAAAACTTGTGTAGAGTTTAGAGAAATTATGCCTTTGTGCGATGAATTTGACGTTGATTGGATTTGCTATTCGAAATGGCTTACACATTTGCATACTTTCTTATTTTTAGCGCACGTACTTATTCATATATGAAGGGAGAATTTCTTTCTTGAACTCTAATCCATGTGTTGAAGGTATGAAAGCTAATGTAGGAAGGAAAAATGACAAGATATTGACATGTGATAGAGAGTCGAGGCATCTATGAACATACAATGACGATTTTTACCAATAGTTACAGGAAATCCCAGGTGAGAAGCTAAAAGCGGAAACAAGTTTTGGAGAAGCAATGTGTAATTATCTTTTATAAAAGTGTGCATGTAGAATTTATGTAAATCGGGTACAGCGGGAGTTATTCAAGAAATACAATTTGGGTTCGTCTGTTGAAATGGACTTCCAACGAAGCAGTAATAAGTCAGCCAGATTCTTGCTGTTTTTGGAAAGTGGCTACACATATGCTTATGCCACTGGGAACGACGACAAAATGAGCTTTATAACCAGATAAAGTCTACAAAGCCTATTCTAAGAACGATGCCAACATCTGGTTTTAATGTCAAAATCGATAAGCAAAATATCTCCGGTGAATAAGTCGGAAAGCATAATATGACAACAGACAATTTATCAGCTTTGCAGTGTCATGTAATGGGTGATGTAACCATCGTTCTTCATAAGAAAATCCACATGACAACATGATTCAAATTAAACAGATTGTGTAGAACGAATATAGAGAGTTCGTTATTTGTAAAGGTCAGCAACAATCCTATTTACATCTTTAATGTCAAAGATGCTTAAGACCAGAACATGTGTTTATTCTTCAGACTTGAGAAAATCATGTGAATATCGAAAGCCAACGTTAGAGGCATAATTTTCCAGAAGTTTAAAATCACATACATACATATATCTCTGATGATTATTGGGCAGAACTACCACTGGTCTTCTGTATTTTATGCTGATGGCACATGACCTATTGTGAGATATGTGGACCCTTCAATATTTGGCCATTTCTATGGACTGCGTCAACTTTTCTCTCAGTATTTTCCTGTAGTTGAAATGCTCTAGAATATATATGCTCTAAATCCCTAATGGTCTTTTCGGAACATTGAAATGTCAATCATACTGAAGTTCAATCCATCGATGGACGAAGGCCATGAAAACGCTCAAAAATCTGTTATGCATACTTAATCTGCCTGGTACTACTGCTTGGAGTATCCTGATTAATTTTATATAATTCAAATACGTCAAATTACCCCACTGTTAACGCAGTCGTTGATTTGATTGCCTAAATTCATTCGTCGATTATCTTCTTTTTTTTAGGGTTTGTCTTCTCCGACAGCGAAGAAAATTGTTTTCTTGCTCATCGGGTAGCTGGACAAATGATACAGATATAGTGGATGTGTATTCATGGTTACAGCAGTGGACATCGCAAGGTAAATTTTGCTCAGCGTTTATCCCCTATTGTCCTAGCACAAGTTACATGACGCACATCTCTTTACAGAATTCAGGTACAAGTTTAGAATAGGTTGGAAATATTGTTTCAGAGCTGCAGAATCAATTATGTGCTTTCCAACATCCTGTAACATAGAAGCAATAATTTTGAAGGAATTTTGAATTAGGTCAACGCCTATAGTGATAAAGACAATCAGTGCTATCAAATGATTTACACACCCATACTGATATGATAACATCATCTCATCTGCAAAACCATTAGAGTGAACTATATCGTCACTTATTTTTCTGAATGTACTGTACGGTACTGCAGCAAACATGGTACAACCTGAAGTTTCAATTTTCGATGAAGCGTTCGACAATTACAGTCCGTTTGATAAGATCGTATACGGCAAAACTCGTTTATGAAATCCGGTTTGGAAGTGGCATTTGCATTAGCAGATAAAAAAATACTTCTGCTAAGATGCTTTGAATAAAAAAATTTAAAGAGTGTTCGATTTTTGTCAGAGACGGAAGTATTTTAAAATGAGTGTCGCGTTTGCATAACGTTATGAAGCAGTATTCTTGGGCACGCATCCAAAAGGACCGAAAATGTCATACGGAGCAGCTGCTAAATACATGAAAAAGTCAAAAGCATTTGTTAGCAAGTGGGTGCACCGTTATTCCTAAGTTAAAAATGTGGATGGTTTGCCGGATCGTGGGTCTACGGCAAAAACAACAAAAAAGCAGGACAAAATGATTCTACGCGTGTTTGAAAAAAATCCTCTTCTATCGTTACGTGGAGGACAAGGGATTTTACGTAAAAGGGGTCTAAATGTGTGTTGTGAAACGATACGAAGACGTTTACTAGCCAATAATGTAAAATTTCGAAGCAAAATAAAGAAACCACTACTGTCATAAAAACACGTAGAAAAACAACTTAGTTGGGCCAAGGAGAATTTGGACAGAGATTGGAACAACGTTATTTTTTCGGATGAAGCTTATTTTTGGGCATGGTCTCCTATCACTCATACCTGGTGTACAAAATCCAATAAATTCATCCAGCGGACCGTCAAACACCCGGCAAAGGTGCACGTTTGTGGATGCTTCTCAAAACAAGGATTTGGCAATTTGTTCATGTTTAAAAATAACTTAAACGCACCCAACATGGTCTAAATTTTTAAGAAAGCTTTATTACCATCTGCCCAAAGGTGGTTTAAAAGAAAATGAGAAGTGGTTACTGCAAGAAGATAATGACCCGAAACATCGCAGTCGTTTGTGCAGTGCGTGGAAACAAGAAAATTACGTCGATGTTTTAGATTGGCCATCACGGTCGCCGGATGCAAATCCCATTGAAAATGTTTGGGCATTCATGAAGCTAAAGCTGCAAGGAAAGAAGATCTCGACGGTCAAACAATTATCACGAAAAATACGAGTCTTATGGAGATCTTTGTCTCAAGATTATGCTATAAGATTAGTATAAAGCATGCCTCGAAGACTCCAAGCAATTATTGATAATGGAGGAGAGTGGACAACATATTAATTAAAAAGCATTCAAGTAAATAAACAAAATAAACCAGTACAATTGATTTTTTTTTTATTATTATAAGTTCTTCTTTAATTTTTGTCGTGTATGATGTTATCAAACAGACTGTACGAGTGGCGTTTGCTCAATAACCCGAGTAATGTTGGCCTCCAATTCCATTATCGAAGCCGTCTTATCAATGTAGACTTTGGGCTTTACATAGACCCAAACGAAAGAGTCTAGACGTAAGATATCATATGATCTAGGCGGGTAAATCACCGGTTCAATGCTTGAAATTAAATGTTTATTCAATTGTTCTATCAATAAGGCTATGTGTGGCAAGTGGCGCCCCCAGGATGAAACCAAATATTGTCGAGACCTCGGGGTTCAAATCCAGGCAGCGCCATTCACAGTTGCGTTCCGGTCAGCCTCAATCTTGAAGAAATATGTACCGATGACCCCACCAACCCATAAACCACACCAAACCCTTGTTTTATCTGGAAGTTACGGCAACTATTGAACCTCTTCAGGTTGCTTCATACCCCTAATATGGCTATTTTGCTTATTGACGTAGCCGGAAAGCCAGAAACGGACCCCATCGCTAGACAAAATTTTGATAGAAAACAGCGGATTTTGAAAAGTTTTCAAGAATCCAATGTCTGAAACCGAGACAGTTCGGAAGTTTGGCTGGCCTTAGTTCGTACATTAACTGAATTTTATATGCTTTTGAGCCAAGATCCTCCCGTTAAATACCTACGCCAAGTTGTTGCATATGACAAGTTGTGCTGTTGAGAACAGCGCGGAATCGATTCATCGCGTACAGTCTGTGCTTCTGCCTCTATACTATATTTTCTTCACTACGTGCTGAATGTGATCCACCTGATTGAATTTTATCCAATAATGAAAATATGGTTTCAAAATGTCGATGGTATAGCGACAAGTGTCTTCGGTAGGTCGATTATGTGGGCCGTAATTGCTTCGAAGAAGGCTCGCTCTAGTAATACAGCTGAATAATTTGTAGACGCTGTGCCTGGCTAACTATTTCGATAATAAATTGTCAAGCAAAACTCATCATCATGAAACTCTCATTTAAAAAAGTAATTGTAAAAGAATCATTCGTTATGTCTACAATTCCCTGTGCATCAGTGACGTTCTCCATTATTCCTACCCTTCGTTCTGGCCTTATCTAATTGTTTAATAGACTGATTTTTCTATTCCTTGAACTAGGAGAATGCGTATCCTTCTTTTTCTTTCTCAATGTTTTTTTCCCTCGCTTCTTCTGACACAACATTCTTCACACACTGCGTTGAATTAACGCTTTTATACGGGGTGGTCCATTGGTCTTTAAGAGTACCCCGCTAACGAGTTTGATTCGCAGTTCCATGGCGTCCAAACTGACATCACCCAAGCCTGGTCATAACACAATTACTAAACAAATATCGATTGTGGGCAGCACAGCATGGCGCTGAAACTAAAGATCGTCCAAGTTCATATTTTCATTTTAAACCCACGAAAATGCGGTAAACTATGGGTCTGTAGCGCTCATCGGAGATGGAAATTTTCGAAGTGAAATAGACAATAATGCCACGAGTCTAAAATTTACATTAAATTGTCACTTTCTACAGATGCATTGACGTCACCAAATTCACGTGCGGGTTTTCCGATCCTCAGATGCGGCAATTTTATTTGTCAACATACTTGCCGAGATGAAAATGCCAATCGTCAGAAAAACAGAATTTGAGCTGCTGTAAGGCCCAAACTCAGAAACGATTACGAAGCGAATGGTCGTTTGGTTGCTGTTGGTACACTGGTACATACTGTACGAACCATTAGTATTGGCCACAAGCAAGCTGGTCGCATGAACTTTTTACACAAATTTGCGCATGAGTACAGCAGGCGAGATGGGTACCTAATTTTGTCTAAAATTTATTTTCATTGAAAGCACTATTCGGACAAAACAGCACTCACTTTTGCAATAAGTATTAAACGATTTTCATCGTAACTCAAGCTTAAAGTAATAAATTTCGTTCTGTGGAGACTTGACCAACAGTACCAAGATTTGTTGTCATCAGGATCCAAAATTGCGACCACCAACTCAGAATAGTGCACTCGAACATCAAGGAGTTCTTTGTAAGTAGGTCTAGTTTCAGCCAATGCATCATAGTAACATAGGTATTAGATCTTCGGTCTTGGTGGTGCATTATGATCGCCTACTTTGATAGTGATTGACTCTATTTTCCTGCGACAACAGTTTTGCGATCCCGAACCCAACTGTTGCCATATATCGCCTCACTTTGGATACATTCATTACCAATTTCTTTTATTTGAGGTGCCATAAAAATTGCAATATCATCGGCGGAGCCTATTAAAAAAAAAAAAAAACCCTGTGGCGCTGGCCCATACGGGCTATGGCCTAGCTTCTTGACACTCCTTTGTGTTGCTCATGTTGTCCTTTTTGTTACATCTGAGCGTGGCGCCTACGGCTTATCGCCGAATCCGAACGGCACTCCTTAGAAATTTTTTCATAGGCAATTTCACTTTCGTGAGTTTGCCATTGCCTACCGAAAGGGTGATGACGATTCGAAAATTTGTTGGTGATGCCGGGAATCGAACCACGGAGCCTCTGCGTGATAGTCCAATTAGCTAACCATCGCACCATAACCAACACCTAGGCGGAGCCTATTACTTTTGCCTAGTTAGATAAAGCTTAAGAACCCTATCATTTATAATATTCTGTAGATTAGGTCCTTAAGCCGACCCTTGTGGTGTTCCTTACTTTATCGTCTATAGATAAAGTTTTTCTAAATCAATTTTTTTTAGACTGATAGTTCTCCATGCTGGTGTCAGTTGTAAGTATACGATTCACTCTGGTATTTCGCCCATTATATCTCATAATCATATTAGACGCTATGACGAAAATTCATTCATTGGTTTGCTTCTCCTGGTGTGTAGTTGACAACATTATTCTTATGGTTACTTTTAGGGCTTTTTTTTTGATATGCCATGCAGTCCAGGTATTGTATTAACGGCAAAACCTTGACATATTTGAGATGGTTCTAAACTTTATGTAGATATTTGATCTTCTGCAAACATAGAGGAAGGGAAAAGAAGGTGTTCTAGCATCTTTAAGTTTTCCATGACTTACCTTCAAGCTGTTGCTTTTAGTTCTTTGGACTGCCAATTCCATTTTTGTCCTGCGCCTGTAGGCCCTAGAGAAGCGTACGCTTCTAAATATCCGGAATTATTTCCTTGCTCTAAGGCACTTACTTCGCAGCCTTGCTACGAGTATTTCTTGGTTCCATCAGTACACTGGGGACTGGTTATTTGTTGACATCCTTCGTATCACGGATATTGGATTAAGCATGAAAATTGAGTTGAGTTGAGTCGAACCCGATGTCACGAGCCCACTTCGGGAATACGGACGCGAAATTTGCATACTTAATAAATTTAACAGCATTGAATTCGTTGTAAAAGAATTGTAATCACTTTTGAATTCATCTAACAAGTTGAAGTGCTTAAAGTTCGGCTTCTTTTGTTTCTTTGTCAGCGTAAGTTGACAGCAACCACCATCCACCGTACATACATACTCGTATATGTATTACTTGATGTGTAGCATAGTAACAGTGTTGATGATCTACCCTTTTCCTAGAGCATACCGCCATCGATGATAGTCGCTGAATTGAACAGAAGCAAATCTATATAACCCACTGAAGCGAAACAATCCACTGCGAAATTAAATCATAGGTATACTATTTCTAAAAAATCTCAAAGATTCAGTTACGAATGCACAAGTGGATAGAAAACAAAAATAAAAACAAATCAATTCCAAGGACGACATACGGAGTATGTACACTGTACAGGTATTTACTAACAAAGCCAAACCATTATCTAAACAAATGCACATGTCATATCCTTTACATATTTCCTTCTCATCATAAATGTGTGCACAAAAACGTTTTCCAATTTCCACTCCAATGAAAACGCATTGCAAACAGAAGTAGCCGAAACCATGGGGTGCAAATCATTGGAGTAAAAGAATGTAAATAACAGGTACTCGAAGATAACAAGAACAGCCATAGTACTCTCGTATCTATCCACCTATCTACTTAATACTTTATATATTTACGGCATTTTTTTTTATAAGAAATCGATCGGCTTGTTGTATTTTGCAAAAAACACAAAACAAAAAAAATGTAATAGTACTGCATATTAAAACAAACAAAAAACACAATTTACGAAAAGTTTATTGAATATTGAGTGTAAACAGAAAATAGTAAAAAGCACCACATTCGCTCCGATTACTATATATCTCCGGTCTGGGTAACTTGGCGCAAAGCACAGTCTTAGATTCATCTCCTGATACGAGCATGTCGTATGTATCTACAGAAGCTACAAGTTCATGATACTCGTATTGTCATAGCACGTTGCATTTACACGTGAGTTTATTTGTGTTTACATTGCGAATCCATTCGTTTCGATAAGCATACTATAAGTGCGACTAAGAAAGCTACAGATGCTCGTACGTTTCTTGTCGGTGGGAATATGAAAAGCTTTTTACTGCTGCAGAACTCACTTCGTCTAGAATTCTGTAAACCGATTGCAATATTAAAATCACTTACTCGTCGATTGTCGGCAGTTCTACATCGTTTTCAATATTCGGTCGTTAGATAGATATATTCTCTTTTCATTGAAATAGGCAGTTAATATATGTAGTAACGAAAAAATTTCTTATGCAAAAGTGTTACAATTTACATTTGAATTTTTGAATCGTCCTTATTAATCGGTTATCGGTTATAATATAGACAATCGTACCCATAATCGTGTACAATTGTGAAGTAATAAATGATTATTGTTGCCACAAGTGATTACAAGAATTAATTTCATATAAGCAAATCTTCAACGTGACTTCAAATGGTTTTAGTTTGTGTGATATACAGAGCCAACGTATCAATAACGTGCAAGCGATAGATTTTATGCATTTGCTAAACGTGAGCTAAGTTAGTTACATACGAGTACAATTTACTAAAGTGTATTCTCGTATTCGTACTCATTTGTTTGTGTAAGTTCCTGTTTTAAGTAACTTAATCACATTCGTACGCCTTCTAGAAAAGTGTTATTTAAAAAAGCTTCCACAGATCATAGCAAGCCGCTAAATAGTGTTCTGGTAATAAATTGTTAAAAAGAAAATTAAAGAAAATTAATTGACGTGTTCAAGTACATTGCAAGAACAGATAACAATTATATAAAACATAAAATATTTTTATATAAGAAAACAAGAGTTGTATATTAAAAATAAAAATTAAAAAAAACAGCAAACAGTTTCAAAACAGTGATTTAATATTTAAAACATTTTGCGAAATAAAAACAATTTTCATAAAAATTGAGAAAACGTTGAATTTATATAAATACTCAGCATTAGCATTGGTAAGTATTTGATTAACTTGAATTCTTTTAGTACTCCATACACCTTGTTCGTAAAATTCAATATTTCTGTTGCACCGAATGGGTTGCATACCATAAAAACTATTCGATCTCTGGTTGCGTATTCGAATATTGCCAACAAATGTGAATAAAATTATAAAAACAGCTCCACAATGACTTTGTTGACCAGTTTCTTTGCTCTTTCATACACTTGGTGGGTTTGTTTTTACATCTGATTATGATTTCGTTTTCTAACTCTTCGTATCTTTTTCTTGACACCTACAAATAATTTTCACACAATTCCGTCTAAATTAAAAATTTGCCTAACATACGTATTCTCTTTCGAAATTTATTAGAACTAAGTTTGTTTGTCACACCAAAACTTTGTATCTATTTATTCAATTTGAATAATTTCTTCAAGTTTGGATAGATTTTATCGAAGCTAATGTTATAGTATATAAAAATTTGTGAAATTCTCTCAAACTATGATATATGAGTCACTTTAGTTTTGATTTGTTCAATTTGAAAAACCCTTGGAGAATTAGTATTTGTAATATTACCTCGAGATACTACTGCCTTAAAGTATTTGATCTTCCAACGATAGCTTATGGATTACTTATTGTACAAATGTACAAGAGTTAAACCTAATGAATAGGTATAGAAGGGATACTTTGTATTATGTACAAAAAATAAAGTAAAATTCTTTAATTGAATAAAACACTTTATAACATATATTTTTCTTTTCTACGATATTTTCCCCTTGCTTATTCGGATGAACAGATACGAGTATAACAAACATTGATGAGTATGTTGTGTTATGAAGTTGATCTGTTTGCGACTTGTTGCTGTCTGTGAAGCAATGGTTGTCATCACATGTCAGTAACATGTCGAAATTAAACGAGTTCTTGAGTTGACATTTAACAGACATACTTGTGAGTAGTTTCCTTTTTTTTTGTGTGTCTGTGATTTAAATAATGATAGTGGAAACGTGGTTTGTGGTCAAATCGATTTATTTTTACTTGGTTGGTTGTCAAAAAATATCAGTTGCCGGTCATAGTAGATTTGACACACATTTGTACCTAAATATTAATTATTTGTAAATCTATCTGAGGGTTTTGGCTTAAATCATTTCGTCCGGTATGGAGATTAAGAAATAGTTCAGTTATAGCAGACATTTTGACATTTTTGCGCTTGACCAGATGCTTGTGGAGTCAATATACTGACTCAAATGGTAGCAGTACGTCAAATGCTATGGTTATGCTCAGCGACTATTATAGCTAAAGTTCTGATCTTGATTATTGTGCCATATATCGAAAAATTAATACTTAGCTTAAGCGCCTTTTTGGCGGGAAATGTCAAACCTCCGAAAGACAAAACGTCTGTCTTCGTCTCTCATTTTTTCTCCGTCTGGACACGCTAAAAATACCATACATCAGGTTCCTTTTTCTATGCACAAAATGACAATATTAACAACCTTAGTTCACAGAGGACTTTTAAGTCATTCATTAACTTTTCATATTTTATTTTACATTATCAACGCAAAATGAAAACGTATCTGTCAACCCTTATACAAATTATTATTAGTGCATGTTTAAAAGTGTGGTGATAGAGAAATTTTTAGATTCCACAAAAATAAAACAATGCCTTGTGGGAAAGGAATACAGTGTCATTGACTTATAAGGATTTTGGGATAACTGCAATTCTATACAAAATTCCAAGGTTTCGTTAGGTTTGGTTTGGAATAGTTGTCCTTTATTGTCCGATTTTTAAGTAGAAATATTCCAGTATCGTCTATTTAAGTTCAAAGTATGTATCCGAAAGTACCATCGATTTAACCGAATGTCAACTCGGTTTTGACATTTGTGAGATAAACGGAATTAGAATTTGTATGAATCACGATATTTTCGATGGTTAATTCGTCAGTGATTTTGGCGCTAGGTGGATTTCGTGTCCGTTTTTCTGGCCGCCCGGCTCCCACTGGCAGTTCAATGCGGAGTTTAGCAGCATGACTTTTAGAGAGGTCTCATTTTTCTCGTTCACCCAAGAATACCTCTGCCGCAGGTAAAGATGAAGTAAAGACTCCATCAACATCGAACCGACTGACGGCGTGCCACGTAATTGTCCATTTCATGCACGTCTCTGCTGTGCATTTTGGTGGAAGGTATGAAAATGTTTCCTTACAAAGTGGGAACAATCCATCACTCGATGGATGTTTACAGTGAGTCGCGTCTAACCTATTCTCAGGCCCACCTCAATCTCAACAACGAAATTGGCGATTTTACGTCAAAAATAATCATGAGTGATTCCCGCTTTCACCTTCATATGCGTATACCTGAAAAAATAAAATTTTAGTAACAGCGGGTGTGAAAATCCATAAGTAATGTACAAAGAGCCATCCACTCCAAGTCACTATGTGGTGTGCTATGACTGAATGAGTCATTGAAATATTTTTTTGCAAAACAGTGCGGGTCAAACGGTCAATGTGGACGGTGAGCGCTAGAGAGCTATGTTCAATGGTTTATTCCTCAATTTTTTTTATTCTTATCGTGATATAGTCTATGCAAATAAAGTTTTTCTAGTAACAGAAAATCAATGCTGTTCGAAAATCGTAGTTAACAGGCACAAAAATCCGACATATAATATTCAACGCTATTACAAACTAAAATGTTGTACGAAACTTGCATTGTTGTGAGTTGGCGCCAATGAAACTTTTGACAGCTAAGATCATCTATTGGCAAATTCTAGTTACATATTTACAAACCTGATAGCCAACCAATTTAAAACAGTGACTGATGAACTGTAGTCCTGAGTGATGAACAGCTATTAGCCCTTTCAAAACCCCATTTCACCAAGACATTGCCTAAGCTTGTGACTTAGGCAATATTGTCTTAAGAAACTTAAGCTCTGATCAATTAAGAAATAGGTAACGGTCTTTCAATAGTCGCGCCTAAATGTCAGTAGTGAGTTATTTCTGAACGCTGCCTTCTTTTTATGTCATCTTTGACATTTGTGAAGAAGACACATGTATAATTTTAAGTATGAATAGTTATATGTTAAAACAAAGCATTCAAGAAAAAAGTTGATCGTCCAAATGAGTCAACAATTAGTATAAAAGAGGACATTGCTGCCGCAACGCAAAGTATATGGTATATCGCTGGAGAGCCTTAAACATTGATATCATGACATTCTTAGGCATTATTCCTTCATACATCGACTGTTTAGAGTATTTTAAATAATGGTTTGTATTTGCATACATTTTTCTTTGAACATGGAAGTGAAGGAGCTGTAACTGTCAATTGAGAGCACTATAAATAAATTGTTGACTATTTTTTGTGGCCTCAAATTGAAGTAATACAGAAAGATGATCTTTATATTCAATAGGATGGAGCAACGATTTACACATTAAGCTATTGTGGTCTAGGCTTTTCAGATCGACTAATATCAAGTAAGGGTGACATAAACTCGCCAACTAGATCATGCTATTTAACAAATTTAATACCATGATAATACTTGCTTTGGGGTTTCTTAAAAAATTAAGTCTTTGTTGATAAGCCAACAACAATTGCATAAACTTAATGCGGCAATGTATGAGCGAGTCCTTGAAAATGTTGGTGTTCGTATGAGATCCCGTCGACGTGCTCGTGGTGGACATTTGAATAATACCATAGCTGCTAAGAACCACATTTTTATAAGAATATAAGCATCAGACGATGCTTATGGTATCACGCAGAAGGTCCATAGTTCGATCCCCGGCATCACCAACAATTTTTCGAATCGTCATCATCCTTTCGGCGTCAGCGGGCGATGGCAAACTCCCGAACGTAAAATTGTCTATGAAAAAGCTTCTAAGGAGTGCCGTTCGGACTCGGCGATAAACCGTAGGCCCCACTAAGATGTGACAAAAATGACAACATGAGAAACACAAATTTGTGTCAAGAAGCTAGGCCATGGCCCGTACTGGGCTGCCAGCGCCACAGTGGTTTTTTTTTGGTTGTTTATAAGCATCAGACCAAATCAAAGTAATTTATGGTTTTATTTTAAAAAAGAAAATAGTTAGGCGCGAATTAAGAAACACCCTTCACAAACGTAACAAATTTATTAATTTTTTTATATAACTGGTAAATGTGAAAATTTTTCGGTAGAAATGTTAAATATATAATAAAATCATCAGTTTCTTTCAATTTTCTTCTCTCTCAATTTTTGATGATTTAAATTTTATCTATATTGTTTTCCTTGTTTTAAACGCAAAATCCATTCTTATTTACAAGAAACAAACTCATTTATAAATAACAATGCATTTTTAATAAGAGAAATTAAATTAGACCTACTTCAATGTTGCGTAAAAATCAATAAACCTACGAAACCAATGAAAAATCCGACTTATCCGTTTTATGTATTCAATTTAAAAATGAAAGCTCTTAATGAATTACTAGTTTAACTTTTTCAGATACAAATAATATTTCCTAGTTCAAAAATGTTTGATGGACATATCCTTTTAAAAAACCTCCCCGGCAGATATAAACATGCTACAAGTACTCGTTAGATTTTCACATTTTTCTTACCTGTCACTATTTCATGGCATTGTACTTGCATATACGAGTAAATACTCGTATACTAGACTGCTAATAGGACTATTATTAGTATTCTAATAAATTTCTATTATTCATTACCTTTTGAGTCACGTTTGTCGGTATCGTTTTTAGCTTCAAGGTAATGCACGTTTGCTCTTTAAAAACCATGGTCTAATTTTAAAATCTAACTACTACTGCAAGCAAAATTTTATACTCAAAATTGTATAATGAACAACAGTGGTTGTGACGACTATTTGAGGGTGGGCTTAGATCGAATGGGAAAAGTAAAATGCATTACCCTTTCTTTTCCATTTTCAAATGCGTCATTAGACTTAAAAAACATACGGAAAAGAACATACGGGGAGTTCTGTTTCTGTTCTGATTGAAATCATCTGTGAACCCACTCAATGTTTTTAAGTCTGACGTCACATTGTTAAAATGTATTTGAGAGCCATTTCCTGGAAATTGAATAAATGCACTTTCCCGCAACCCTTATTGCACAACAAAGAATTCGTGTTCCATTTTGATTTGAACGTCTTTTTAATAGAACCTGACCTTTAAGTAATGCTACTTGTTCATTAACAAGAAAGGTTAAATCAAATCTTAGATAGATATTTCCATGACAATGATCAAGGCAGGAGTTGGGATGGTAGAGAAGCCCATGACAACATGTATACACTCACATAGAGTCCTTAATCGAATTCTCTTACCTAAGACCAAATGTTGGCTTATTTAACCTGTTTCTATTATGTGATAGGTTTGTTTTAAATCGAAGTTGAATACAAAACGTGAGATTTGAATATATAATGATAAAATTCTATTATATAAATATATATTGGGTACATAACTTAATTCGTGCGGTTTTTTTTTTTCAAAATTTGAACGGCAAGGTCTGGGCTATAAGGCGGGTGGGGTAAGACTTCCCATCCACTGTTTTTCAAATAGTTCTTAACCGAAATACCAACGTGGGGCCGAGCGTTGTCATGATGGAAAATTATTGCCTCGTGTCTGGTCGCATATTCCGGGCGTTTTTCGGCTACTGCTCTCTTCAAACGGATTAATTGTGTTCGGTAGCGCTGTCCATTGATGGTTTCACCCAGTTTTAGCAGCTCATAATACAGCACACCCATCTGATCCCACCAAATACAGAGCATTACCTTCGCGCCATGGATATTCGGCTTTGCCGTTGATTTGGCTGGTTGGCCGAGTTTCACATATGATTTTGTGCGCTTGGGGTTGTCGTAATGGATCCATTTTTCATCACCAGTAACAATCCGATGCAAAAATGACCTCATTTTGTGGCGTTCCAGTCTTTTGACGTCTCTCGGCTTGAGTTAATCTGGAACCCAATTTCCTTGCTTTTGAATATATCCAGCTGCTTTTAAACGTTTTGAAATGGCTGCTTGAGTGACACCGAAAGTTTCTGCGAGCTCTTCTTGTGTTTGGCAATAATCTTGATAGAGTAATGCTTTTAGTTCTTCATCTTCAAACTTTTTTGGCTGCCCAGGGCGTTCATCGTCTTCCAAGCCAAAATCACCACTTTTAAATCGTGCGAACCACTTTTGCCACGTTCGCTCAACTAGCGCATGTTCACCATAAACTTCCACCAAAATACGATGACTTTCGGCAGCAGTTTCCTTCATATTAAAGTAATGAAGAAGAACTCCCCGAAAAAATACGTTTTCAGGCATAAAGTTCGACATATTTGAGTGAAAAAAAATTATTGTTGTTTACGCTTCAAATGAATGACATATACTGAAATGACGTACAATAACAGTAGCTTTCTAGCGCATCTTCCAATGGAGTAATAACAATGAAATAATACAAGTTACGCCATCTCTTAGCAAACCGAACGAATTAAGTTATAGACCCAATATAATTTTTGTAAGAATGAGAGAGTAAATCAAACTATGAATATAAATTTTGTTGGTAGTTCAACTGATTTTCTCACAACTTTTTTTTCCTTCTTACTATTTAGTTATAAATTACTACTTAGAGGTTAAGATATTCCATACAAGAAATGAAAAGGAAGTGCCAAAGAACAATAAGAGATAATGGTCCGATTTCATTCCAGTCTGCACCTCTCTGCATTAAAAAAGGTAAAGAACCTCGACAAGTGGGTAGGTTGAATGAGCCCTTAACACTAAGACTGCTATTGTAGGAAGCTTTGCATTACTTAACTTAGGACATCGAAGAGAACTGTTTTTGCATCGAATTATTAACTGCGATGCGATGTGTATTCTGGGTGACAACCGCAAAAAACCTGGGAAGTGGTTAAGAAACCAAAATATACCCTTAAAAGCGGTCTTAACTCAGAAAAGGTCATATACATAGTCTAATGGACTATTAGGACCGCTCCACTTTTATTTTCTTCTACTAGGAGGAACGATAAAAAATACTAAATAAAAGATAACCAAAAATAAATAAATTGGCTTTAAAAGATTTATTACAAAATCTGACTCCTGGTGCGGTACATTCTAATTAATTCAAACCGAATCCTGTAAAGACAATCAACCAAACATCACCATTACAGTGATGCACTCAATGGTGAAGTTTGAAGAAAGTACATATCACAGACAGTTAATGTGGAAAGACAACGAACGAAGGATGTATTATTCAAAACTACAGTCTATGCAACAAAATACCAAGAGAGTATAGCAATATCCAAGTTCTAGTTTAAATCCGGAAAAAATGATCTTATCAGAAAAAATGGTCCAGCTTATTTTGTCCCCCAGCACCTTTTGTAAGGTTCTTAAACTGAAAATCTCGTTTAATGCACCGGCAAGCAAAGAGACATTAGTCAAGGAAACATCGTCAAGCTTACAAGATTCTTGCCATCATTTCATGTGATCGACTGTCAACACCTTGCCAGTTTCAACACCTTTACAGTTTCACATTGTGTTAGACCTGATTAATATTCACTCTGCCAGAGATAATGAAATGGGTATGGCTAAATGCAAGAAGAGCAAAATATATTCTCTTATCAAAATGCCAACCAATTATGACTATTTTGAGCGAAGGATTTTCCGTTGCATTTACATGGAAAACATTTGAATGTAATACTCGTACGAATATTTATGACATAGATTTGGCCAGATGTCTGCGCTTCAGCAACTTATATCGGTTAGTCATATTGGACATTCTAGACTGACAATTAGCAACTCACCTTCTAAATCTATACCTTAATACCAAATGCACAATAATTCCGCAGATGTAAACCAAAACCATAGCAATGTCCTGGGCCTATCACCCACGTATTTTACCTTAATATGAACTGACTAACATCCAAATTGCAATGAAGCCTAGCTTAGGTTCCGCTCAACTAAACATAAAAAAAAATCGCTAGCGTATTTTACCCAAAATTATTAGGAAGGAAGAGCACAGACAGCCCCTGAGGTTTCCTGACCACAACAACTTAGTGAGAAATGAAAAGGTTGATGAACAAGCCGGATGAGGTATGTCGTTATCCAACCTCACTGACACAACTTCGCGCAATCGCACTCATTTTTCAAGATAAGGTATTACTATCAACATTTACCAACCAACTATTTATCTACCCTATAAGAAACAGAAAGGATTTAATGATAATTTTAACATCAACATGTAATGAGTAAATCCATTAGAAAGCTAGCTTGGCCTTCCTATGACAAAGGTGGTTCAAGCAATATGAACTGAAGATGTTGATAAAGAAGGAAGCATAGTCCTTAGTCACAACTAATCGATTCTACCGCTCACTGCCAATATTTAAGAAACTCATAAACTAACCATTTAATTTTATATTTCTGCTGAATCTTCCCAACTTAACCGGATGGCAAACTATCTCGATACATTAAAATAAATGTATTGGTCTTGGATACACTATTTTAAACCTAAACGATTCTTTCTTTCGAAATATTTGATTGCAAGTCAAATCTATTTCTTGTAAGAGCTCGGTATTCAGATCTATTGCGGCTACGTGTTGCATAGATTTGCATATATGAATCTGTTCAAAAACAGATACAATTTCACATTCATTACATCGATATTTGTTGTTTTTTTTTTGCTTAAGAACTTGTTTAGTCAACATTTCACACTTGTGGGCGAACATCATGCTTATTGACATTATTTCCAACTTAAACCGATGCTGATTCATAATAAAGTTTGGGGCCATTTTCCAACAACTCTACTGACCCATATTAAGACAAAAAATGTCTCCTTACCCCCAAAGAACTAATCCGTTGTGCTCCTGAAGATTTTATAGGAAGTTTCGATTGATGTTGTCGCTTCTTTACAATATAGTTCGTTACTCAATTAAGATGAGTAGAAGCATCTATGTACTCGTACAATATGACCTGTATCACAGAACGTTTACCAAATTTCATATTTAATTGCACAATTAAGTTTCTTCGTTCTTCTTAGAAACCATTTACTAGTGTTCCTGCCACATGTAAATGTTAGCAAAAAAAGACTTAGAGATGTCTTCCGAAATATGTGTATCCTCTGACACGTGTAGATATTTTATGGTGTTGAGTTTCTCAGAAATTAATTATCTCCGTAGCTGACATGGTTTTCACAAATTGGTATTTCTTCTATTACATTACATAAATACAAGAAGCAATTATGAAGATTTTACTTGCAATTAGTAGATGCAGTTTTGCCTTTGACGCAGTTCTAACCACAAGTACACGTGAAAATTGAGTACTCAAGACTTATATTCTGTGCACGAGTGAATTTCATTCAAATTGCATCTAAACCTTTACACCAGTATCTTGTGTAACTTTCAATATAAAGTTATTGTAGATATACATACACAGATGTGGACACACCTACATTAGCAGAAATCAAAGTGAGAAGCACATTTTGTGGTGTTAGACATTACCACTTGATATTGAGTGCTATCAGAAGTTCGGAAAAACTTCTCAACCCTTCATCATGATGTTTTCAGATCTCTTCAATTGACAGGAAATCATTTTGAATTTTAATTCAATTGACCACAATATTCGAATGACCAGTTGAATGCATTCAAACGGTTGACGTTCTAGAAAATACATTATTTATTAGAAATGACTTCCATTGTGAATGAAAGTAGCACTCGTAAAGGCTTGAATTAAGAAATTTTATATTCGTATACCAGTGGGAGATTTGATTTGAATTTCAAAATATCTGCATTTTAATCCAAAAGTATCTAACGACCAAAGGCAACAAAACCCAGTTCGGCAGAGTGTGAAAAATGCAATCACACCCTTTGTCAATTTTAATTCATTATAAAGTCTGGACTTTGCCATTAAGTGTGAAAAACAATATCATTCGATTGGCCGCCTCGGGAACATTCGGAGCATGCCATTCTTTTGAGGTAATTTGTAACCACTTTTTCGCACGTTTCGGGCGGTTTTTAATACGTCTGGAGTTCGGGGATTATTCGCGTAAGCACGATCTTTTGCGTAGCCCCACAGAAAAAAAGAAAAAAATCAAACGGTGTCAAATCGCATGATCTTGGTGGCCAATTGACGTCACCAAAACGTGAAATTACGCGACCAGGAAACTTCTCGCGCAATAAAGCCATAATTGGTCGTGTTGTGTGGCTTGTTGCCCCGTCTTGTTGGAGCCCCAAGTTATGATCTTCAATCGCTGGCCAAAAAAATCGGTTATCATTCGACCATATCGCTCCGAATTGACTGTAACCGTCCGCCCATTGGCATCATCGAAGAAATACGGACCAATGACACCTTTCGACCATAGAGGCCACCAAACAGTCACTTTGTCTGGATGCAACGGCACCTCTTCGATCACTTGTGAGTTTTCTTAGCCCCATATACGGCAATTTTGTTCGTTTACATACCCACCGAGTGAGAAATGTGCCTCATCACTGAAGAAAATGTTGTTCGAAAATCGGTGTTTATTGTCTGTTGTTCCAACACCAAAGAAGCGTATCTACGGCGTTTTGAATGCTCACCAGGCTTCAATTGTTGCGTTACTTGAACTTTATAAGGTTGGAGATGCGGATTCAAATGCAAAATACGCCATAGTGAGGTGTATGACATGTTCAATTGCTGCGAACGCCGGGAAATCGATAAATTCGGATCATCAGCAACACTTGCACTTCCAGCAATATTTTCGACTGAGCGTGCATTACGATGATGCACAGGCCTTACGACATGAGTAACGCTTCTTCTCTTCAAATTTCTCCACAATTTTAGCGATTGGTCGATTATGGCGACCATAATCATCGGGTAATGCGCGATAAGTGCCTATGTTTGAATCACCACTTTTATAGTAAGTTTTAATAATTTTAAACCGTTGTTCGATTTGTTAGCGATCCATTATTGTAAATGGCAAATATTCAACTAATATTATGACACTTCAAATGATAGCTGAGTTTTGCAGGTGTCAAATGCCAGTGTTACCAATTTGAATGACCCTGTAGTTTGCGATGACTAACACCATCTTTCCCAGAGTAGCCATAATTAATGATGATAAATTCTCCCACTTATCGGTACCTGTGTCTTATCATCTCATCGGCTGAAGTTGTTATGTCTCGTTCCTTTGCTTTTGTCCATTTAAAAAGATGGATATGTAGAAACTAGGCTTGATAAATGTGCTTCCAAAACAAGAACCTTTTGATACTTGTATTGTCTGCAAGTTCTTCGCAAGAAAGAACGCCATGATGTATGTATGTATACGTATGGCAATCTAACTTGTTTTAACACTGCTTTAACCTGCAAATCAATTTGTTATTCAAATCGCCTTATTGGAATTTTAATTAGTTTTTCCAGTTTTCCTTGCATTTTCTGTTTTCGTTTTCATTAAAGAATCTGCATAATCAACAGCAATACCTAAACAAAATGGGGGTAGAAGGTTCACGTCATCCATATAGCCAGTTTTGAAACGGCAATACTTAGATTGTGGTGCTGTGGCTAAGTTCGTCGACTATTACGCATGAAAGTTTGGGTTCAAAGCACAGCAACATATTATTTTACTCATAACACTGGCAATGGCAAATTTTCGAATTTTAATATTTTGCCTGCAAAAAGTCCTCTGCAAAGGGACAAGATGGTCCGCATCGCACTGTTGCGCTATCAATTTGATTTTTATTTTTGTGAATTTTAATAATTGCTATGAAAGTACCAACATTACGATCAGAGTTTTCTTTCCATTCAAACTATTTTGAATGGACCGAAACAGATGAAAATGTGAAGAAGCAAGGTCTAGGGAATACGGTAGGTGCTGAGGGATTTGCCATTTCAACTCCTTCAATTTTTGCAGTGTTTATAGGGCGACATGTGGCATGGCTTTATCATGATGAAAAGTGACCACTTACGATTTTTTTTAAATTTTCTCATTAAACTTAAAGAGTTGGTCACAGTACTTATTCACCGTGAATGTGTCGCCACCCCTGAACTTCCACCAAACACATAACAGTAGCTTTTGCCACGGGCTCTACACCCTTACTTGCTTGTTTCCAGTTTTCTACGAAACCACCTTAAAATTTCCAAACCTTCAGACCTTTCCATCGAATTTATCTTCTCTTGACAGCAGAAAAAAGTATAAGACAAGAGAACACACTTATTCAACAATGTTAGGCAATCCGATAAAAACAAGAATAGAGATTCGTGTAGC
Source organism: Volucella inflata (assembly GCA_928272305.1). Classification (NCBI taxonomy): domain Eukaryota; kingdom Metazoa; phylum Arthropoda; class Insecta; order Diptera; family Syrphidae; genus Volucella; species Volucella inflata. The sequence goes on from OV743720.1 coordinate 96,828,212, forward strand.
AAGTTTTACTGTCATATTTTTCTTTTAACTACATTTCCAGCTGTCAAATGCAGATACTATGCATACCTGGGTACACATTTAGTCCAACCAATCAGAGGACTAAGACTTACTAATATTTCTCAAATCTTTTTTCATCCACACACACCTACCGTGAACGGGACCAATAATTCGGTGCAGATTTATTCAAAATTGAAAAATAGGGAACCAGAAAACAAACAAATATTTCTCACAAAATTTTAATAATCAATCCATAGATTTTGTTATATATTAAATTTTAATTAAAATATTACAAAATTTGGTTAGAATTAATAAAATTTACAATTCAACAACTGCCATGTTGAATTTATTTTCCTAGGCAAACTGCCTCCCTCTGTGAAAGTTATACCCCAACTCTAGAAGCCAACATGAAATGACATAATGTGTAGTAGTAATGTTTGTTTTTGAAATAACAAGGGTAACTGCGTTTATTAGATTGCAACCGCCCATGATGTTTGCCCGCTTGGGTGCTGTTCAGCTATCTGTCACTTTATAACATGCAGGGATTCCTTTTCATACTTCTTTGTTATGAATACATGTAGGTACATATATCTTTTGAAGCAAGTTAAGCAAACAAAAGCTTTGTTCAGTGAGAAAAAACTAGAACAGAACGGCACAAATTTGTGAAAAACGTCAAACCAAATGAGAACAGAAAAGTACAACCCATATGAGAGTTGTCAAAAGTTAATCCATTTGTAATTTTAAATTTCACTTAACTTAGTAAATAACCGTCAACAAATAATACAATTTAAAATCACAGCTGATTTTGACACTTTTCACAATTGTGTTTTATTCCGAGAGTAGGTACCAGATTTTCTGCTCCGAACAGTTTGGAACAACCTCTCTGAACAAAGCTAGAGAATCATGCCATATAGGGAAACGAAATTTGACAGCGGAATTTTCAGTCGAACTACAAAAGTAATCTATAGCAAAATTTGCTCCTAAGTTCTGAGCCCCTGTCACACTTAACTAACTCTCGAACGATGTACTTGATTTAAAACAGTTGTGCTTACTTTAAACGTTATGTCCTGCGAGTAGTTTCTGTAGCTTTTGCTGTCAAATTCAGACTCAATCGGCTTAAACCATTCAAAGTCAACTTGAACCGGAATTTTAAGTAAATAATAGAACTATCTGTCCATTGGGAAACATTCAAATACGTATTCTCGTTTTATATGATAATACACTTGAACTTACTTTTTTCGTTCATACTCGTATACGAGTATTTATCAAATTAAGGGCACACATTCTCGTATGTAACGTATGTATTAGATGTTGGTTTATATGGTGTGATAAAATACAGACGTTATTGGCGTATGTACGAGTATCTCATGGCCTTGAGGATTCTTGGTAACTCATAAGGTATCCCCCTTTTGATTATGTCGGTCGTCAAGGACTAGGTTTCCAAGGGATACATGCAGATGTACAATTTGCTGATATAATACCATAGTAACTACGAGTATGTTCGCTTTTTCTGTGGTTTCAATAATCTTTGTAAAAATACACCAATCGTGGGTTGTTTTGTTCATGTAATAAGAACTACGTACACAACAATTCGAACTTCAAACGTAGAAACAAGTACCTATCAGAAAACTATACGTAACACACCCCTTAATTCGTCAAAAGCAGCAATTACGGATCCATTGAAACATTTCTATTTTAAGCACATCCACGAAATATTATTCGAAGTTTGAGCCTATTTTTAGTATAATCTGGGGTGGGTTTATGTAATGAGTACTTATAGTTTGACTAAGTCATTCGGGATATGGTTTTCAGTTAGTCCGTCCTGAATATTAGTTTCTTTGGGGTAGATGCGGCACCATGTTTTCCAATCGAGACAACAGCACTGCAAACGTGTGATAGTTTTGTTAACATAAAAAAATGGACCATATCGTTGTTGCATCTTACGTGTACATATTCCAGAATTCGCACCAAAGAGGTAATCACAACAAAAGAGCTTTAGATGGATGCCATAATGTAGTGATTACGTTTCACTTAAACAACAATCAATAGATTTATAGAAGTGCAAGAGAATGATAAAGGTAACGTTAGTAACGCAATAGCTTAACCTAGTGCACTACGAGTATATCCCTGTGTGTATCTGTAACTACATCCTGTGAAATGTTGTAGGCAGTTCATTAATTCAGACCTTCAGCTCATTTCATTTTTGTTGTCCAATCATAAAGAAGTAATAAACGAAACCTTTCGAAGACATAACATTCATTTGTCAAGGGCACGTTTCACAATGCCAATATACATACTCGTATATGCATCCTACCGGATGTCCGATCTTACATATAATTCCCAGTTGTTTCAATCCAATTACAGACAACCGGACATTCAAAAGGTGATCCGCACCCACATCTGTTCATTTTGCGCATCTTTCGAAGTGGACTTTTAGTGAACTCACATCCTCGTATATGTAAATGTACGCATGGATTAAACGCTCAGTAACAAAGGTATTATAATTTCAAAAATGACATAACCAGACGCTTACACGGATGAAGGATAATCCGCTCTTATTTTATATAAGTTCATTTTGATGGTAAGAGAAATCCTTTGAATGTCCTCGTTAGTCTGCGAGACAACGTGACACACCCCATAACAAAATCCCCCATGGCGGATATCCGCCCAGACGTCTCTTTATACATTTCTATCCCAGTTTGTTAGTTAAGGGTTTCCATCTATACAAACACAATGAAAGAAATTGTGTAAATGGATATACGAGTATGTAACTATGTAAGTGCTCTATCAAAGATTCACCTGTTTGATACTGATGCTTCAGATACACGAGCAACACTTACAATTTTACTTCGAGTACACTTTCCCATATCTCGGACAGGAGGTGTGCTTGACATGTGCGCTACATAGAATTTCTAAAGAGCGTGTAATGTAGTAGTTATTTTTGGACTTTGGAACGTTGCTATGGACTTCATCATAATGGAGCGAAAGACCATGGGATAGCTACAGAATTGGATATTAATTGTTCTGCAATTTTCGTTATACTCATATAACAATGTGGGGTTGCAAAATTGAAGCCACAGCTCACATTGAAGTTAAAGGTGGTAAAGGTTATTTGATGTAACGGATGTCCTTAAATTGAAATAAGTTTATAATTGATGTATAGCTTGCTTTGTTAAACAAATGCACTGTTTTGTTAGAAATTTTCATCACAGGTTTGTATAAATTTGGTTGAATTTCAAGGTGTGGGTGGTCGTGGGGTTGTTCACACAAGCCTTAGGTCTGTGGCTTCAAAAGCCTATCATTTTCGGCACTGGGAAATGTGTTCCACTTTTTTCATTTTCAACAGCATGAAATCGAGAATACTTTCGAGCTTATAAACGCTGTTCGATACGCTCCCAGCTTTCTAATGCTGATCATATTATGTGGTTTGTTTAACCCTTAATTACAAACGGGATCACGAAGTCTATCAACGTTGTTCTTGAGAATATGAATGAATGTGAAAATTGCGTTCTTTTTTTCTATGTCAAGTCACCTACAGAGAATATTCAGCTTATTACGGCTGTTGCTCAAAGAGTGTGTCTGCTATGATAAGAGACTATGGTTGAGACTGCATAAATCTACAAAGCACTTACCATTATCATTTCAATCTCATTGTGCATATCCATAAGATCTCCCATCACAATTATTATGTCCGATTGGGTGTTTTACTGTATGTGGCACCTAGCTTACAGTAGAAACTGCCCTTTTAATCTTCAGTCGAAGTTTCCAATGATACGCAACACCGTATGAAATTAAACTACAGTTGTCAATGTCACTGAACCGTGCCCAAGATATATCCATGCTGATAATGTTAGCATTAATCCTATGTAGAAATTTGAAATGACTTCAGCTGACTGTTCAGAGCAGAATTTGACAGTTTATCCAGATGGCGAAAGATAATCAGTAGCATACTTCTTTCTTGTTTCACTCAACTATCAGAAGCTTATTTTGTACCACACAAATCAAGTTGAAAGAATCTGAAACCCTATTTTCGCAAGACTAAGTTACTCAGACTTAAATCACAAAATGACATTCTTCTCTTTCTGCTGGGGCAGTAAAATGTATGGGTTAGCAACAAGGGTTCTCATCTCCAGAGCTGATGTTTATGAAAAGAAACTTTCAGCAGCTGCCTTTGGGAGCTCACAGCCCACTGTTGAATGCTACCCGCCGATTGAGTGACTTTATATCTATATTAACACCGTAACAAGTCAACCGAAATACATCGGGTTCCATGAAAATCGGATTTCTTTGTCAAATCCTAGTATGGCTATCAGAGATTCTTTTGATGGTTTACTGGGTACCTATTTCTGGCTTTAAATGACGCAAGTTCCTTGCCTTGTAGGCAAATTTTTCATGTTTGAATATCACTGATTTATTATGGAACTCAAATTGCATTTCTTCATTACTTTAGGGTACCTACTCAACTTGTATGCTATCTACTAGCTACTGATATGAAGATGAAGTTTATATTTTGACACAGATCCACGTAGTTTGTTGTTATTTGGCCTGAAGGACGAAATTTTGGACGACCAATTAATGTCCAGCTACTGAAAGACGGCAATATTATCAACATCCAATTCTATATCACTTGGATGAGCAGATAAATACGTCTTCCTTTTATCGTCTAATAAATTTTGGAAAAACATTTTTTTAAAGATTTTTTTTTTTTGTTTTTTATTTTCTTGTAGGTTTCCATTGTTCTTGGGTACAGTTTGAAAACTAACCAAATGAGTACAGAAGACGAAGACAACTATCATCATATTAAAACTTAAAAACAAAAATCACAACATACATTGTAATGGACTGGCTTTTAGCAACACCACAGATCCATAGTGCGTTCTCATCTTTAGGTTCGCAAGAGGGTGACACCTATGTTGTCAGCCCAAACGCCCTTGGTAACAACTTTATACTTTTATCCACCAAATAGCTTAAACTACTTAATAATAATTTTTCGTATTTTCCTTTTCTAGCAATACTAGAAGATATTAACTGTAAGCTTACTTATGAGGATCAAACGCTTAGAACGTTCCGTCGTGCTATTGGGTTTGGTCAAAATGTTCGCACCGACTTAATTCCACTTCTGGAAAATGCCAAAGACTATGATGTTCTCGATTCAGTTATACGAATTCTGGTCAATTTGACTGTTCCGGTAGAATGTCTTTTCTCAGTCGATGTTATGTATCGCACAGAAGTTGGCCGCCATACCATCTTTGAATTAAACAAACTACTCTATACTAGTAAGGAGGCATTTACTGATGCAAAAAGCACCAAATCGGTAGTTGAATTCATGAAGCATATCCTGGAGAGCGATTCCAAATTGTCATCACAAAAATGCGATCAAATAAACAATTGTTTGGTTTTGCTAAGGAATATCTTGCACATTCCAGAGACTCATGCGAATTTTATTCTTCCTCAAGCGCATATATTTGGGGGACAAATGGCATCAATGCAAAATGCGATTTTGTGGAATCTATTCATTCAGAGTATAGATAAGTTACTACTTTATCTGATGACATGTCCACAGAGAGCATTTTGGGGTGTAACTATGGTGCAACTGATTGCTTTAATGTACAAAGATCAGCATGTAAGTACTTTGCAGAAGTTGCTTAATATGTGGTTTGAGGCTTCGTTGTCCGAAAGTTCGGAGGATAATGAAAGTAATACTTCGCCACCGAAACAGGCTAGTGGAGATTCTAGCCCGATGTTGACATCAGATCCGACTTCAGATTCCTCGGATAATGGTAAGTACTTACAGAGCAACAAAATTCTGATAGAGACTGCTCACTGTTTGGCTATGTTATCGCTAGGTGGCGTTTCTAAGAATGAGAGTTCAGAAGATCGCCGGCAAGCCTTGCGGGAAGAAACCGAAGCAACTCTTCAAGAAGTCAGTCGAAAGGGCCACGAGTATCAAAACGCCATTCTCCGGATGCCAACAAAGCAACAGCAACAGCAACAGCAACAACAACAGCAACATCAGCAACAACAGCGACAACAACACCACCAGAAGCAACAGCAACAGCAACATCAACAAGAACAGCAGCAGCAACAGCAAAGAAACCAATCAATATCAACGGTAACAACAAACGTAACCAACAACCAACAGCAACCAGCTCAACCTACATTAAACACTTCCAAGGATGCAATACCCACCACAGATGCATTCAAATCTACTTTTAAGTTACCAACATCATCGAATATATCAGCATTTGTGATCAAAACAACAAGTGGCTGCCCCAGAAAAGACAAAAACAAAGATAAAGACAAAAAAAATGATAAAGACAATGACAATAGAAATGACAAAGACAAGAACAAAGATTTAGACAAAGACAATGACAGTGACATTCCACAACCAAGTCCAAAGGTACCACATTCAGGTCAAATCCAATTGACCAAGGGAAAATGCAGCGCTCAAAAACGTGAATGTCCTTCCTCGACATCGGAACTCTCTGACTGTGGATATGGCACACAAGTTGAGAACCAAGAATCCATCTCAACCTCTAGCAATGACGATGATGGACCACAAAAGCCAGCGCATCAAAAACCACCGTGCAACTCCAAGCCAAGAAATAAACAACGAGCCCTGGTCACACTATTAGATAAGAAGGAACTACGACGAAAGAAGCTCGTCAAGAGAAGCAAAAGTAGCTTGTAAGTCGATTTTCTTTTTCAAAGTCTTCGAAAACCGATATAATGAAAACATTACTCTCGTTTCGTTCTTTTAGGATCAACATGAAGGGCTTAGTACAACACACACCAACCGATGAAGACATCTCCAATCTGCTTAAAGAATTTACAGTCGATTTCCTTTTGAAGGGTTACGACTACCTAGTGGAGGAACTCCATAGCCAACTTCTTACAAAAATGGTAAGTATTCATAAATCCCTACTTACAACAGCACTCGATATACAACTACTTCCAATTTATTTGAATTTTTTAGAAAATCCCCATTGACACGTCACACTTCTTTTGGTTGGTGACATACTTTCTCAAATTTGCCGCACAGCTAGAACTCGACTTAGAGCACATCCATTCAATTCTCACCTTCGATGTGATTAGCTATTTGACTTACGAGGGCGTCATGCTGTGTGAGCAATTGGAGCTAAACTCACGACAGGAGGGAACCGATTTGAAGCCTTATCTACGACGAATGCATTTATTGGTGACAGCGATACGTGAGTTCTTACAGGCAATTGAAACCTACATGAAGGTCTCACATTTGAGTGAGGTAAGCGTCTTTATAGTTCTTTTTTTTAAACCAATAAACATGGTGGTAATGTCAAAATTGTCTTTAGGATGATCGAAAACACCTCCAGCAGTTGCAAGTTCAGATCAGCTCAACTGAAGATCTTCGATGCCTATTCGTACTCTTAATAAGACGTTTCAATCCAAATCTTCACACAAAGCAGTATTTGCAGGATCTAGTTGTAACTAATCATATTCTTCTACTTGTCTTAGACAACGTCACGAAGTTCGATACAAATGCCAACATCAAAATGATTGAACACGTTTCACAGTAAGTTTAACTAAACCGATCGATTGTAAATGCATCAAGTTGTTGATTTCTCTATTTTCTTTTAGATTTGCAACTCCAGAGATTATGCACCATTATGGAGTGCTTCTGGAGGATTTCGATAATAATGGAGAATTTGTCAATAATTGTATTTTCACAATGATGCATCATATTGGTGGGGATCTTGAAAAAGTCGGTACCCTATTTCAACCGGTGATCTTGAAGACATATTCGCGAATCTGGGAGGCAGACTACGAACTTTGTGATGTAAGTAAATACCTTTGGTTTCAGGCAAACTTTTTCTTTCTTTTTTTCACTTTATTTACGATAACATCTATCACTGTAAGGCCGTAAACCGCCATTCAGATACTGGTGTTTGAAATGGTTCGAGACTTCTTGTCGCATTGACGTGCCTACATAATTCTTATTTGCGTACTTGATTTCCTTTTGAAGTTTTAAACAAACGCAGCTCATAGCTCTTAAAAATTCAAATGCAGTATCTGTTAGAAATTTTAAGTTTCAGCCAAGATACAACTCAATTCTTGTCGCACCTTTGTAATTTAATTTAAATGCATATAGCTCGTAGTGGTCCGGTTTGTCGGCTACTACGCAAGAGGATCTGGGTTAAAATCTCAGCCAAACACCGAATTGCAGAAGAAATTTTCTTTCTGACGTCACCACAACTTTCACAAGTAATGGTGAATCTCGGAAATTTAAAACTTTTGGCGAGTGAGAAAGCCTTTCACTCATGTGAAATAGAGGTTAAACTTTCCTGTCGGGCTTAGGAAGTCAGCATATATCCCTTGACGTCGGAATTAAAAAAGCCGGCAAGAATTGGTCGGTCATTGCCGACAGGTTTTTTACCAACAGTTTAAGTTGTTCAATGGAAGAACTTAATTGTAGCTGTCGATTTTGGCATACAAAATTTCTATATCTGTGTACGTCTTTGACTAAAAATTAGCACTGACTGTGCAATCGATTCCAGCAGAAGGTTGCCGAAAAGATAAGATCACAGCCCAAATCTTGATCAGGCCGGAGATATTTCTGAGGCAATATTTCCATAACACATTCAGAGCTGAAAGATAGAGTTGAATCGACTTTTGCGTAATAACGAATCCGAATATGTGCTTCTTGCAACCTACTTATATTTATTTGTTCATTCTGTGGTGCTTTACCCTGATAACAATGAAATCCTACAAGTTTTTTTACCGATGCCTAATGCTCTTCTATGTACTCGTACATGATTTGTTTTAATGTGCACATTTGATATAAGTACGTTTGACTTGCTTAACTAAAAGCCATGCTGGAAATTGCAAATTTAAGTGGTTAAAACAGCTAAGCGCTGACATAGAATGGGACGAAACAATCTGTCGGTAAGTTGTCCGCTAGACAAACTATACTAATAACTCGTGAACTGTTGCAAAATATCACCATCGCTTAAGAAAAGCCCAACAGTTTTTCTTTTTTTTTTGTTATTTTTTTAGAGATCTAGACTATACTCTTTAAGTTATTTTATCATCATTTTTTAAAAAATATTTATAGATGGTCCTACAGGTCTCTGAGTTATGTAGGACTTACAAATTATTTTCCGATCTATAAGCATACTTTCATATATAAATTTAAGAAATATCTTTCTTTTAATTTTAGGATTGGTCAGATCTCATTGAATATGTTATTAACACATTCATTAATACTCCGCAAAAAAATTCACTCAAATTGCAGACCACATCTCTCACAGAGCTTACCAAGGAGCACAACTCGGAAAACACCAACTGGTAACTAGAAAAAAAAAAATATTAAATTTTAATTATTTATTTTATTTTTAATTTTTATTTATACTATTGCCGAGCTTATAATGTATTTAGCTTTTATTTATTTACAAGAAAAAGTTCAACTGTTTATTTTCAATTTCTTATTGTGTAGTGTTTTGTTTGTTCCCTCGAATTTAAGTCCTTTTTCATGGAAAGGTCTGTTTCAAAGCAGATGTACATAAAACAAAAAACAAAAAACAAAAAAAAATTTGAAATCTTTAAATCCTTTAAGTAGTAGCTTCCATTTGATATTTAATTTCAGAATCATTTTTGTTCCGGTGAGTAGGAAGTGTGAGGTGGGCAGGTTCCAGTTTATCAGTTCGTCAACTTCTAGCAATGGGTTGGAGTCCTTTGGTTCTTTCTTGACAGGGTTTCCTTAAGCTGGAGTATTTTAGATTTCCAAAGGTTTTTTTCTAATTTGCCTCCATCTTTCATACAGAGAAATGAAATAATTAGTATTGTGTTATATTTTATAATATTATTATTTTTATCTTTTTTTTTTTTGGAAAAGAAGTTTTAAGTTTTAAGCCATTTTTTTAAGTATCGGGTTTTCCAATAGGGACTTGACAACTTTGAATTTAATTTGTGAACGCACTCTATCACTAATCATCAAACTGTCACTGTCAATTTATTCAGTAAACTCAACATTTTCATCATGGTAAAGTACACGAATGAGCAACGTCTGCAAATTATAAAAATTTTCCACCGGAGTTCGGAGTCGGTGACTGCAACTTTATGAGCGTTAATTCCAATTTTCGGTCGTAATTCTCGCCCTAGTAGACAGGCAATAACAAGTTTAGTACAAAAATTTGAGTCTACATATTCGTGATGTTGAAGTGGCAGTGAGACAACGGGTTGGTCGAAGTGTCGAAAATATCACTGCCGTTCAGGCGTCCGTAGCAAACGATCCAAATCAGTCAATTCCACCGCGTTCTCAAAAATTGGGCATCGCTTAGACTACATTATGGCGCCATGATCACCGATTATTTTTAGCCCGAATTGGAAGATATGGACTTGGACGACATGTGGTTTCAACAGGATGGTGCCACAAGCCACACAGCATTCCTTACAATCGATTTATTGAAGAGTAAGTATGGTGGGCGTGTCGATTGGCTGCCTTGGTAGCCTTTTCTGTGGGGCTACGTTAAGTCATTGGTTTATTGCAACAAGCCGACGACGTTGGAAGAGCTCAGAGCCAACATTGAACGCGAAATAGCGGCCGTTTCGGCCGAAATGCGTTGCCGAGTCGTTGAAAAATGGTTTGCGTTTTATTTAAAAAAAAAGTTGTCAAGTCCTTATTGGAAAACCCTTTATAAGTTTTTTATTTGCATACACTACTGTCCGTGTTAAATTTTTATTTAAACTTTATCCTTATGTTGTCTACTTATGATTCCGTATTCTTATTTATTTTGTGAAATAGCTCTTGGACGCAAGAAGAAATGGATACACTTTACTGGTACTATGTACAGAGTAAGAAAACCAAGGATGTAGTGGGCAAAATAATTAAACTTTTCAACAATAATGGAAATAAGCAAAAATCAAGGATTTCAATTATTCAACAACTATTACAACAGGTTGGTTACATTATTTTTCTTAAAATCTTATCCACAGATACAAAAATCCTCAATTTTGTGGACCTTTGCAAAGGTTGTGTGCGTCCCTAACAACTATGCAAGAGTTTTATTCTAATGGATGATTCTTTTAGATGTGTACGAGTAATTAGAAATTTGAATTTTATTGGGTAATTTTTATTATTTTATAAAAGAGCAGTTCTTTATGTTTATTTCTTGATGATGATTTTGACTTTGAAGTTCAAATTTGCCATGACGTGTTCAAGAATTATGAGTGATGTCAATTATTAAACGTATCTGGCTTATCCATGTAGATTTTGATCTCTACGTAGCTCCAAAAGAAAAAAGTCTAGTCCAAATCGTTAAATTAACTCTTCACCAATTCTCGCAATGAAACCATGGTTTCGCAGGCTGTGGAGCTGTTTTGTTTGAACCAAATGACCTCCAGACTACCAACAATTTAAAGCTGCTAATAGTTTGATAACATGGCCCGAAAACGAGCGCCATCCTCAGTTACGTTCCAGTAAACCTCAGACTTAAAACAATAGCGAACGAGGACTCCCTTCACCCCATTTACCATACCAAATCGTTGCTTTGTCGGGATGTAATGGCGATGGTCAAGAAGTTTGGAGTAATATTCACCTGTAATTGTTCTGCTTTTTTCAAGGTAGTCAATTACCATCATCCCAAAACACGCTGGCCATGACCTTTCCGGCAGATGCGATCAATTTTGCTTTCTTCTGGCCTGAACCACTGGCCCCCACCCTCTGTTTCATTTCTGACATGTAGTGATGGATCCATGTCTCATCCATGGTGGCAAATCATCGCACAAAATCGGTCGGAATCGGCCCAAAGATTGCTGCGAAAATCTATTGCGCATTTGCTTTTGATCGGCATTCAGCAAATGCGGTACCCATCTTTCGCAGATCTTTCAAATCCCTAAGTTTTCATGCAAGATATTTCGCACCCTTTCTTCCGATATCCCCACATTTACAGCTACTTCACTCACCTTCACTCTCCTATTGTCCAACACGAAAGCATGCACTTTTTCGGTAATTTTCGATGTGGTTGCGGTTTTTGGCAATCCTTCATGTGGGTCATCTTTGAAGAACAGAGTCCCCGTAAACTTTTGTCTACTTTGGATAAATTTTCTTAGGGGTGAATCCATCCAAAACGAAGAAATTTATGACTGCACGATTTTCATGTATACAAACTACTTAAGAGAACACGGACCATCCATGCAAAAAACATGCAAAAAACATAAACTCTAGCTGATTGGAACGTCATCTCTGCGTCATGGTGAGAACTTTTCACCTTGTCCTCGTATCCATAAATAATCAGTAAAACCTACTTCCACTACCTTCGCGTATATCCTGTAGTTGGTGCAGTCACCTTTTGAAAATGTGGGGCAATCGATTGTGTTTGACAATTATCCCCAAATGCTTTAACTCACTCAAAACCCATGATCATCAACTAAGGTCCTCAACTTTTTTGACGAAATTTTATCCGTACCGATTATCTTTAGAAATATTGCAACATCGACGAGGTTACTTCTTTTGCCTTGCTCAAAATCATCTGTCTGCCATTCTTAGTATCTCATTCGGAATTTTGTAATTCAAAGAAGTACTCGCTCTGAATAGTCTGGCAGAATAAAATGCTGGCGAATCTATGATCTAGACCCAAGTTTATATCGGACCCATTTCAAAGCGATTTGTTAACTGCCGTAATAGTCAACTAGGCAGTTTTTTGAACCTCAGAGTACTGATTATGGGAATATGAGCCTGTCTCAGCAGTGCCACAAGTTGTATCTTTGCAGAAAACATGTCTGAATTTCTAAAAGCACAGTCTGAAGAACCATTTTTCCACTTCATTACAGGACATCATCACTCTAGTTGAATACGATGACCTTATGAAATTTGAAGATGCTGAATATCAAAGAACTCTCTTAACCACACCAACTTCTACCACAGCCGAATCGGGAATTGATCATAAAGATTCCCCATCAGGCAAATCTGGCGATGATTTCCAGGTAAGTTCCGACTAGTCCCAAGTTCTAAACGATTTTAACTCAAATCTTATAATTTTTAGATTCTCCGTGATTTGATTATAAAGGAAAATAAAGAAAAGCTCTTAACATGGCTGCAAAAAGTTCTTCTCGAATGCTGCTACGTCAAACTAACACTCCAAAAGGGCAAACACAAAAAGAGTTCTTATGACTTGTCCCATGTTATGGAACCTGTTGCATATCATTGCATTCGTAAGCGGAATCTTAACATTGGAATCTAAACGTTTTTTTTTAATACTCTTTTAAATTATAGTTAAGAACAAATCCATTCCGGTTGTCCCTTGGAATACCGATCAGGCTAACATCATGCTATACCAACCCTTCGTTCTGCTCCTCCACAAGTTAGGTTTACAATTACCGGCGGATGCAGGCAGTGTCTTTGCTCGAATACCTGATTTTTGGTCAGCTGAAATGATGTTCTCCTTGGCTAAGAAACTAGGACCTTTGGATAAATGTGAGTTAACAGAGGTGGGGTATATGTAAAGCAGGGTCCTTGACTTTCTGAGCGCTTTGCTTTTTTGTTCCTTTCTTTTTTCTGTCTCGTTTGAATTGGTTGTGTATGAAGTATTGATGAAATTCGAGGTGAGCCAGCTAAAACAAACCCCATTAGAAGAAGAACATAAATGTAAACGATCCTCCCTAACTGTCATTCATGAAGTTCCATCTGAGTCGGCATTGTTTAGTGACGATACTATGGTCAGGCCAGTTAATAAAGATGTGGTCAGTGAGACATTCGCTATGCCAAAGACCAAACATTGCAATTCCATCATAAGGTGAGTTCGAACCGGAGAACTATTTCATATATACGAGTACAAATGTATATCATTGTTTTTTATCTTTATTCTAGATTCACACCGGATCCAGCACCAACACCTTCGGTTCCAAATTGGTTGCAGCTCGTTATGAGAAGCAAATGCACGCCGAGTGATAAGTGAGTATACATATGATTTATTTTTAACTATAACTCTTACTGGCATACAGTAGCACTCACCGTATCTTACTCCAGCAGTTGGTAGGTGTGAAATTTATGCATAAATTCATTTTAATGGAGCAAAACGGTTTGTGTCATGCGGGAGTGAAGGTAGCAATCGTTATATCTGATTATGTTGACAGACAAATTTAGTCTGACATATGCCACACAAGGGGCCTAACAGTAGTACCCTAACGGATCGATTGTACTTTTGTGTATAACCAAATCGAATATGGATTTACGAGGACAGCAACAAGCAATAAATTTATTTAATTGGACTGACACCTCGTTATTCATCTTTTAGACATTTCAAAAAGCTGCGACTTCGATCTCGGTCGCGATGCAAATGACTTAGTCAGTGGAGCAATTATCATAAATAAGCAAGTTAAACGGTTCTGGTATTGTTGTTGCATTCACTAATTACAAGTTAGCTGCAAGTGAAGTACACCTAAAGTTCTTGACTAAGCAACGGATTCTTCACTGTGGAGTTATTGTAGGACCTATCTTCCTCGCACCTTTGCTTTGAATGTGTAAAAAGAATTTATAGTAGCTAAGATGAAAAGGATGATGAAAAAAAGGTCATAATAGTCAAAACTACTTCGTTGCACCTTCAATCAGTCACTGGAGGCACTTTGCTTAAGGAAGAAGATCTGATTAGGCCATTGCCTAGATGACATAAACATGATGGCAGTACATTAACGCGGAGCCAGTAAATTTCTCTGCTCTAGTAAATTTTAATTTCATACTCGTAACAATCAAGCTTGATAAGATAAACAAGTACATTGAATGAGCATGATAGATAAGCTGCCACATGAGACCAACAATTATGGTGAATGTTCTAATCGTGGAGAGAAGTGTATAAGCAAATATTTAGGCACATCACTATGGGTCGTTGGGTCATTAAATGTGGAACCAACTGTTAATACCTCTTGATTTCGAAAAGCACTTTGCCAGTATTAAGCGAGAACTTGTAAGATAGATGTATCCACAAGAAAGTTATCCATGAATGGTATTCGCATTCTCGAAATTGAAAAACTTTTCATTCTCGGTATACGTGTTATCCTTCATTGAAATGACCACATATTCGATGTCTCCAAAGATTCAGCGAAATGTCTAGGTTTCCTCAAGCGATGTAAGTAATATTTCACCCCCTCTCTTCTGGCCTCAATATAATTGTACGAGGCATCCATCCACCTAAAATTGGAGTACAATGCTCACATCTGGTCAGGTGGCACCAAGACTCATTTGCACTTTCTAGATTGGATACAAAACCGTGCGATAAATCTTATAGGTGATGCCAATATTACAAAGTCAATTAATATGCTCGGACACCGACTTGATGTCTCCTGTGTCACTTTCATCTATCGCTACTGTACTGTTGAGAAAGTGCTTCATCGAAATTGCGATTGCCCCTTTACACCTTCAACCTTCATCTATCTATCCTCAAGCCCGATTACGGACGTACTCTCAAACATCGTTATCTTTCCTAAGCCGAACAACTCGCTTATGAAATGCCCTCCGAGCTCCCTATTTCCAATTAATTATAACCTACAAATATACTCGTACAAAACCAACGTACATTGGCACCTATCCTTTTTTCCTCCATAACTATCCACCGCCCGCTGTGTGTGCAAACATTTTAAGGGTGCTAATAACCCGCTGAACTCGAGCTTATTATGAAAAACCGGAAACAAAAAAGTCTCGCAAGATGTTCTCAGCGGTATTCGTTTAAAGCATTTTATTGCAACGGAGGTTTTATACTTTAACATTGGTTCGGCCTCATTTCTCTACTGCTGATGCTCTAGCCTTATTTTCAAGGCGCCGCTTCTATATAATTTTAACAGTCTTGGTGACTGCATCACAGTTTTTTTTTATAGCTCTTATCATCTGCATTATGCAAAAGTTTAGCTATCCCTGTTTCCAGCTTATCCAGTGCTACTTGAAGGGTGAAAATGTCTATGCATTTTTCAAAGTAATCCCAACTTCTCTGTCATTCCATAAGACTTCTTCTTGTTGGAGTTCATATTTCTCCTGAACCTCATTTTCCGAAATTTTCATAGGAAGCATAACAGTTTTCATGTCCACCTTGTTCATCTAAATCTATATTGTTTCCTTCAAAGTACACATAATCTGCATCGACTGCAACACACTTATGCCAGCGCTTGATCCAATCCTCGAAACATTTTTTATATTCGGCTTTCGGTATGTCCATCAGTGCTTCCTGCGATTTTTCCATTACTTCCTCTCGGCTGCTAAAATGCGTTCCCCGTAGTGGTTTTTTAACTCGATTGAACAGAAAGAAGTCACAAGAGCCAAATCAGGTGAACTCGGTGTCTGTTGGATGGTATTTGTTGCATTTTTCGTCAAAAAATTACGAATAATGTGGCACTGTGCGACGGTGCGTTATGATGGTGCAAAATTCACGAGTTTTCTTCACGCAAACGTCCTCCACTGTCTTTCAGATGGTTGATTTGCTGTTATTGGCCAACATTTCTTTTACTTTATCAATGTTTTCGTCGGTTTTCAATGTCGATGGTCTGCCACTGCGTTCATCATCTTCGATTGACTCACTACCACTTTCGAACCATTCGTGTTATTGGTAAACGACCGTTTTCTTTAGAGAATCGTTGCCGAAACACTTTTCCAACTTTTCCAAAGTTCGCGCACCATTAAATCCGTTTTTTACGCAAAATTTAATACAAGTTCGTTGTTGCAAATTTAAATTGATTTCTAAAATTGTAAAAAATCGCCAACACACACAGAGATAGATGTACTCTTGGCTATGTATCTTTTGCAAATGTCAAGCTAAGATTTAGAGAGAATATCAACAAAAGATGTACCAACTTAACAAAAGAAACAGAATTCAAATCGGAACAATGGGAGCGCCACACGGGAACTTTTTGATCAAGGTGGTATTTGGAACCCATAGACTATTATCGATGTAGCCAGCCTTATAGCAGCAGTTTTCTGCCATATTTTGATCTACAATCAGTCGGCGTAGAACGGTTAATGCCGCTTAAACTTTGAGGCTTTAATAGCGGTAAATTAGTTGTTGCTTCTATAAAAACTTTAATTTTGGCTTCTAATTATCAAGGCTCCTTCCATCAATAGCGTGTTGTAATAAAAAGCGGGGGTAAAACTAAACTGGA
This sequence comes from Volucella inflata, assembly GCA_928272305.1. NCBI lineage: Eukaryota > Metazoa > Arthropoda > Insecta > Diptera > Syrphidae > Volucella > Volucella inflata. Next base: position 96,845,324 of record OV743720.1, read on the forward strand.
CTTATCATACTCGTAAACATCATCAGACCTTTACGCCACTGATGGTTACTATGATATGTCCAGTTACAAGCTGCCGGTCATAGGTCTTATTGAGTGGCAAGACCACCGGTAGTCCATACCAGGACGTTAAATACGGTAGGAGCCCGACTTGTTGAGCTACGCCTCCTTGTGGGAGCGTCACTGTGGCTGTGGTTTAAACCTAAAACGCAGGGAGGGTGAACCTGCTAGTCTCACCCGGAGTGGAGCTATCTATTAATGCTGGATGCTGATACCCTTAGATCTGTAAGAGGTATTAGGTAGGCTTGACTCTTACCAAGGGTGGAGCTGTGCCCTTAACACAGTTCCTAATGAATCCTAATGAAGTTAAGCGTTGGCAAGATGTATCCTTGCTCCCATAGATGTTTGTGCATCCCGTGAAATTAAGTTTTCCAGACAGGTGTTCCTGACTATCACAAGACGTTATGTAGATTATAGCATGGTTCACCACTGCCGTTGCAATGCTCATTCCTCCAAATGTGCAAGTCCTTCGCTCCCAAAAAACTCATTACTGTGGCGCTACACTCGTATTGTTTCTAAGTTTTTAGGTGTACCTCAAGCAAGCTAATGATTCATGACACAAGGATGAAATTAATAAGCATATTCAGCTTCAACGCGACCTGATCATCAATGCCGAATACTCGTATTCATAAGAGAAAAATTGTTTTATTCCAATTTGGGTCGGAAGTTTAAATTCATCATATCAGAAGGAGGAACTTCCTTTGGGATTCTATCCGTATATTTTATAAAACGCAAAATAAGCTAGGATCGGTTCGATGTAATGTCGAATCTTTCTTCTAAAAATTGGAAAAACTTTCAAACTTTTGTGAAAACATGCAAACATTGTCGACATTACATCAGGAAAAAGTTCAAGTTCTTCCCTGCTATTGTTAGCCTTAGGTAAGGTTGAAAGAGTTGATGAGGTATCTTAACTAGTTGCAACAACAGTCCTTAAATTTGTTAATAGATTCGTTCTGTCTAGTTAGAGCTTGCGTTGGAAGATATGTTCATCTAGAGGAATTCACCAGGTCCTGTCTAGTTTCCTATGATCTTGACCATCATTTGTACGAAATACATCACACGTTTATAATCTATGTTAGGTTTTAAGTTAACAATCTTACACTATTACTAACTGAATTCTCCTTATTGCTTGTAAGATTGCAGAAGTGGGCAATATTTGCAGATACTGACAACGATTAGTGTAGCCTATAAACACACATTTTGGGGTGTAGAATTATCGAGGTGTTATGGATTTGAAAGCTTTGCCATTACATTCAAATGTACATATATGACATTCTTGCAACTTCTTATCTAACTTAACAGGAAAACCTGGATTAAACAGTTGAAAGCAAAAGGAAACAGCAATCCTTTGTCTGTTATTTAGGCTGTAACTAACCAGAATCATCTTTCCATATGTACATATGTACTCCTTCCACTTTGATATCCAGTACAAATGTCACAGTTCACATCAATTTATCACCTTGGCTTACAAGTTATTCCCATTGCTATTTCGTACACTGGGTACGGGTTAACAGATAGAAAAAGAAGCGAGCATTTGTCGAAGAACAAACTTTTTTATGACTCACTAGAGTCATAAAATCTGCCAGTGACTAGAGGAAGATTGACTCTAGTCTAGGCGATGTTGACGGCCCCTCTTCTAGGCTTGGCCAACTACTGCTATCGGATAGAATGGAATACCATCAATCACCATGAAGTTATTTTAATTAACCTCAAATGCAAGCGCTTGACATGACTCTTAAGGAGAGTTCACATTTACCAGTGTTTCGGGTTCAACTTTTTCCATGGATTACCGACAGCACGACCACCAGAGGTTGAAATTGCTGGTTGGTTTGGAATTTTTTTTTTATTTGCTTTCCAGTGCCCATTGACTATGTGAATTGGTCTGATGTTAGTGTTCACGAGCTATTAATGGCGATAAATCAAAGCACACCAAGGCTTCTCGAAGTCGCCAACATCTTCCCTCAGACACACCAATAGACCAGACTTTGGGATGTGTGATTTTTTTTTTTTTTTTTAAGAGATCTCGTATTTTGGGTTGTCACGACATCAGGCTGGTCGGCGTGGTGGGCACGATTCTATTGTCCTCAGGCATGGACATATGTTCAAAGTTGGACTGTGGATTTAACTACGGGCTTTGATGTAGAAAGCTTGCGTGTCACTATAGCGATGGCGATTTATTTATTTATTAATTAATTGAATAATCGAGCGGGTTTTTTTTTTGGAATTTTATGAGCGATGGTTCGAATTGATTTTCCAGTATATGCATTGAATGGCCAGCCTTGAGGGCACGGAATAAATTAAGCGTTTAATAGACAAATTATCTAGATCGAATTTAAATTGGATATTTTGACTTGACTTGACTTGACTGGCTTGACAGGGATTCCCTGTTGATATTTAGTATATGACTGATGGGATTTGAAGGTTTGTGCTGGCAATCTTATGATAGATCAGTTGGTGGATGAAAGGAAAATTATTTGAACAGCAACGCACATCACCAAAACCAACAAGTACGTGTATTGCAAGAAACCAATAGGTTATATAATTTAAAAAAGGGAAACAGTGTTAAGATACGTAGTTTCAGCAGGAAAGATGACTGAATGATTCATTGCTTCATTGCTAGAACAATTAACCTGAATTCTTGACGACCTCCTTATAAGACTCCGCGTAAGATACCTCTATAGTGGCTTAAGCTCAGTGGAAATAGCTGTCGAATTTCTCTTCCTAGATCTTGATCCATGCCATTCTAAGAAAATAGTTTGGATTTGTCCCTAAGTAACATGCATCCCCAAAAGCCCTATCTTATGCTAAAGTCACCAAAGTAGTATAGTATGTCTCATTTATTCGTTTAGAAGATGTGCTATTTCTAGATTCCACTTTAGGTTAGCTAATCGGCATCCAGGCTTAAACATTGAGCAGATCCTTTTCTGGCTAGTTCATCGGCTCTTTCATTGCCGTCATGGTCGCTGGGCCATTAGTATTATTAGTAGAATTCCCTTTAGAACAGCCGATTAAAATTTCTAAGCTATCTACCCATTTATAAATTGTAGAAAGCAGAACATACCGTCTTCTTACAGGCAGCAGTACTTATTAACGAATCCAATAATACCATAACTATTTGTAAGAGGGTGAAAAATCTGTTTAACCACAAATGCATGCTTTATTTCTCTCGTTTCTTGAACGGTTACTGAAAATCTTGTTTAACTGCAAGCATATCTTTCATATTTCCTGGTTCAATAATATTATAACAAAAATGTATTAGTACGTCTTAACCGAAACTAAAGCAAAAAAATTTAAAGAAATCGTTTCAACCCAACAAGAGAAAGGCTTTTAAATTCTGAACCTTGGAATCGCTATTTTTAAATCCAAATTGAAAGGTATAAGTGCACTTCCTACAGCGTAAACCAATGTATTTTTAATGACTCTAGTCCCTGAACAGAAATTATTAATTTATTTGCTACCTTTACTGGTATTTCTAGTTTTTTTTTCCTGACCACCTAAGCCTAGCGAAACCTGGCTTGTTTGTGCGTATGTTCGTCGTTTAAACATTAGTACTCAAGATAAGAGGCCATGCAAGCGTATTGGAGTTGTTTTTTTTACAATCTAATCCTTTGCAATCAATCTTTTATGAAAATCAATCATGTTCACCGTACTTTTGAGTACAGTCTTGCACTGACTACATAGGTTTTGCTCATGGCCTTGCATCAACGTTGATCTTGAACAATTTCCTTTTCCTTTTATTAACCGTTGAACGACGTAGCGTATATAATTGCATCTAAATTCATTTATTTCTCTCAGGTGTCTGCACTGCTACTGCGACGTTTGTGGGATTGACTGCATTTGTTGATCTTAGTACCATTCGACACTTCAAGCTTTTGAGCACGACTACGTTTTGAAAATACTGCGATTTAGCCAATAGCAGTAGTAGCTGAGGTTTTTGCAAGAGTTTGATAGTCTGCGTAACTACCTCGGGCAAGTATGGAATGGAACATACAAAAGCCAAGTACCTAACGTTTTTGCACTCTTGGTAGCGGCAGTAGAAGCGACAGACGCAGCGACTAACCCATTTTTTCCGATTTACTGAGGTAGCTTCGGCATCGGATGTCGCAGCCGCTTTGGCAAACCCTATCGCCTGTGTGAGTGGCAGCCTGCTCACCGGTTATATCGCTCACGTTGCTGAGTGTTCTCTCGAACGCCTCACCATCGCTGGCCAGAAGTTCAGCTTCTTCCAATGCCCTTACCAAGAAGGAGGTTGGTAAAGTCGAGATTTCGCCTTTACTCACCTCTAACTCTTCCTGAACAGGGATCGCTTGTTTGTTTTTTCAAATTTTTTGGCTTTGTTTAAGAGATTTTTCATTTTATGGTAATATTGTTTCCACGAGTATGGCCGGAATTAAAAGGTCAGCCCAAGAAGCGCCGCCATACCTGGGTAAGGCAAAGTAAGTTGATTTGACCCCCAACCTTGCATCCTTTGCCACGGTTTGCTACCTCTGGAATCAGGTCTGGCAATTCTTGGTTCGCCACTCCCCGTGGTCGTTGAGTCGTTGTGGCTTAAGGCCGCATCGGCGTCATTGAAGATGGCGCTCACTAAAAGATGCCTGCGGAGCGGAAGTAATTTCGACATACAATGGAAAAAAAGCAAGAGCCAATACACGAGTATTAAGAATGCTTTGAGCACTGTGTTGTTAGAGAGGCTTTTCTTTATTCTACCCAGGATGCCCATTGGGAACCTCTGCTATAATTGACGACGGGGTTTTTTTCAAAATTTGAACGTCTATTTAAGAAAAACATGTACAATAGTATTATTCAAAGTATTGCCCATCTGAAGCTATGACTTTTTCCCACCTTTCTGGCAATTTGTGGATCCCATCCCAAAAGAACTGCGCCGGCTTGGCAGCCAAGAATGAATCAAGCCAATTTTTGATATTCTGCTCTGATGTGAACCGTATTTCAGTGAGGGCGTTCTGCATCGACCGGAACAAATGGTAGTCAGAAGGAGCAAGGTCTGGGCTATAAGGCGGGTGGGGTAAGACTTCCCATCCTCTGTTTTCCAAATAGTTCTTAACCGGAACAGCAACGTGGGGCCGAGCGTTGTCATGATGGAAAATTATTGCCTCGTGTTTGGTTGCATATTCCGGGCGTTTTTCGGCTACTGCTCTCTTCAAACTGAATAATTGTGTTCGGTAGCGCTGTCCATTGATGGTTTCACCCGGTTTTAGCAGCTCATAATACAGCACACCCATCTGATCCCACCAAATACAGAGCATTACTTTCGCGCCATGGATATTCGGCTTTGCCGTTGATTTGGCTGGTTGGCCGGGTTTCACATATGATTTTTTGCACTTGGGCTTGCCGTAATGGATCCATTTTTCATCACCAGTAACAATCCGATGCAAAAATGACTTCCTTTTGTGGCGTTCCAGCCTTTCGACGTCTCTCGGCTTGAGTTCATCTGGAACCCAATTTCCTTGAATATATCCAGTTGCATTTATAATGTTTGATGGCTGCTTGAGTGACACCCAAAGATTCTGCGAGCTCTTCTTGTGTTTGGCAACAATCTTAATAGAGTAATGCTTTCAGTTTTTCATCTTCAAACTCTTTTGGCTGCCCAGGACGTTCATCGTCTTCCAAGCCAAAATCACTACTTTTAAATCCTGCAAACCACTTTTGGCACGTTAGCTCAGCTAGCGCATGTTCACCATAAACTTCCACCAAAATACGATAACTTTCGGCAGCAGTTTTTTTCATATTAAAGTAATGAAGAAGAACTCCCCGCAAAAACACTTATTCAGGCACAAAGTTCGACATATTTGAGTGAAAAAAAATTATTGTTGTTTACGCTTCAAATGAATGACATACACTGAAATGACGTACAATGACAGTAGCTTTCCAACGCATGTTCCAATGGAAAAATAACTATGGAATAATACAAGTTACGCCATCTCTTAGCAAACCGCACGAATTAAGTTATAGACCCAATAAAATTGAAAAAGAAGTCTCGACCTTAAAAGCAGGATAGCCCAATCCAAACTGGGTAGAGCCATTACCAAAGGATGAGTCAGTTCTCTGGAACTTAGTGGTCAAAGAACTGCTGATATACCGGAAAGAGTGTGGTAGCAAAATCTTAACAGGTTAAGCCGTTGAGCGGATCGAAATGGATTTTGACTAAGCTAATCTTGTCCTTTTTCTAGCGAATACTTTAAAACTCTTATCCCAGACCAACCCTTAACAAAATTACCACCTTATTCTTCTCGGATACAGTGATGTATCTGAATCCAATTATGGGCGAGAAACTAAACTGAAAACCTATTATTCAAGGAAGTGTAAGAAAAGCCACAGTACAATACACTGGATGCAAATGGGGCCTCTAATCTCGCGCTACCTATTGGCTATACGTCTTGGTTATAAGACCGATACTCCCCTATGGGATGGTTATCTAGTGGACCAGATGTTATCATCCCCTCTTAATATTTCTGGGCGATGACAAGTCAGTCCATTTCTATGCGGATGGACAGAAAAATCACAGCGGAGTTTGTGGCGGTGTTTTCTCAGATAAACTTAACCTAAGCTTTTCCTTCCGGCAACTGAGGATGCCAGTCCTGACTAAAGAAAAACATGGTGTCTGATCAGATCTCTGTACTCATTATTCTTAAACTCTAAAACCGTCCTACACTGCCGATTATCTCTAATGAAGTTGGCAGAATAGATCACTTGACTTGGCTGCCAAGGCGTAGATATTCCAGGGAACTATAGGGCCGACGATCTCGCCAAAATTGAAATCACTATATCTAGCCTACCTGAAAAGGGTACCGATCGCTATAATGAAGCTGGATGCTAACAGAAGAACCAGTCCTAGATAGACTATTGGCTTAACATGTCTAGCGAATCTGGCCAAAGCTGGATCTGAACCGCTCTAAAAGCTTGATCTTTCTAAATAGACAACATCTCAGCACTATCATTAATGTCATCACTGGACGCTGTCTCATAAGGAAAGTATGCAGGAAGGCTTGGCATTTTTACAAACAACTTTTGCAGAAGTTGCTAGACTTACTTTGTACATGTCCAGCCCTCTCCCAAAGAAAGAAAACTCCACTAAGAAGGCTTTTACTGCAATGACTTAAGCGATATAAACAATATAGACATTAATGGTCTCTTGCGCCTGGACAGAAGAACTCAATGGTTCCAAGAGTAGGAGAATCACATATCCGCGAGGCATCAAAACGGGCCAATAGGACCAACTGGGTTTGCCTTTCACCAACAGCCACTCTAACTTTCCTTTTCCTAAAAAAACATAAGCACAAGGAAGTTATATCAGGTTAACGTCTATATCTCTGCCATCAAATCAAACAGTTTTCTAGTGAAAACCTTTGTCCCAGACATCAGACAATCTCATTGTCGCCTACCCTACCAGTTTTAAAACACTTTCATCTGTCGCTCGCAACACCCCAAGTTGAACTTTTCTTCAGAGGGCAACTCCTACAGCTCTTATAGCTCTTACCCACCCACAACCTTTAAGTAGATTTGTGAAATTCTTCCCATTTGTCGCTATTACCTATAAAGTGAATGAATTTCAATTTAAATTTCATGCAACACTAGTACCTCTTGTGGTCTTCTCGACGGGAAACGGAAAATCCAATATTGAATCACGCGCCTTTCACTATCCTCTTAACACTTACCAAGATTGGCACGCCACACAATCGGTATCTGTATCTGCACACCTAACCAAAAAAAAAACACACACCCTCTTGCTCATGCCTCAGGAAAAATAACTTGGGTCTCTAAATCAAGCTGAGTGGACAAATGGAAGCCAAACTTAAAGACTTCTTTTAATTACAATTTCACGAACTTATCTCAAAATCTTTAATTTTTTTTTTTTTTACTTTTTTTTCGAATTTTAGACACGATGTGGACCTCACCATGCCCGGTAACATTATCATGTCTAACTTGATGAATGCATCGCACCTGACTCAATCGGCCACTGTACATGAGGACACCCAACAGCCAGAGCAAGAGGCAGAGAATCTCTACATGGAGAACTCTACAACGAACGATGACGATGACGATTCAGTCATGAAATCTCTAGATGGCAATGGTCGTAAAGACAGCAATTCCAGTGGATTTTTCACGCAACGCAGTGGAAGCGGAAATCTGGAAAGTGAATATAGCGCAATAGTTGCTTCAGTTTACGAAAACGAAATAGCAAAGTGAGTAGATACATGCATAACATAGTATTCTCATTAAAAAGATACAATTATCATGGATTAAGATAGATTAGGGTTTGCCTTCATTCATCCAGAAGGTGTATATCAATCAGTGTATGGAAGATGTAATGCGAATATTTGTGCGACTGTGTATTTGTACAGATACTCGTACTCGTATTTCATTTCATTGTTTCAGATTCAAGACTTCAAATTTGCAAGATACCGCGGTTAAGTGTTCAATTGTTGAGGTAAAAGTATAATAATAGCTGTCACTTTGGCGATTGTTCGTTAAACGGTTGGCAATTAGATTTATTGTTATAAGGGGAATAGATGTAGCACATTTTGGAATTTTGGAATTTTGAAGAGGGAAAATGTGCTTTGAAATGTCAAAGGTATTGTAGTTCTGTTTCCAGCTGAGATATACGAGTACATATACATTTGTAATTTTTTTTTTTGAGAAGTCTTTGACTTGGGTTGTATTTTTCAATACTTTTTCTTATTCTTCGACACTTTTGACTTACGTAAATGTACGTTTTGGCTCATAATTTGTTTATTACATTTTTTCAGTTTTGCTATTAACATCATTCGTAATGTTTACAAGACTTGACTGCAAGGTTTCTTTCATTGCCTTCTTGGAAGAAAAATGCTCCACTCTAAAAACCACACCAAACAATCTCACGATCAAGATGCGTGCGCTTCCTTTTGGCTACGTGTGGATTTTCCGAGCTCCAAATGCGACAATTTTGCTTGTTTAAGTAGCGGCCGTGTTGGAAATGCACCTCATCTGAAAATATAATTTTTTGAGAGAAATTTTCGTCGATTTCGAGCTGCTCCAAAGTCCAAAAAGAGAAGTGATGACGTAGCGGGTTGTCATTTTACTTCAATTCCTGAGTCAATTAGACCTTGTAAGCCAATAGAGTTATGCAATATTATCCTCAGGCTAATACGACTGATATTCAGTTGCTGCAATCTTCAGCGCGCTAAGGCTCCCGGGCTTAGGCGAACACTTTCGACAACAGCTGCAATAAAAATAAAATATAAAACTTTCTTCACAAACTTGCGTACACAAGCTGCAGTTGATGAACTATTTCGAGTGATATTTCTCTTCCAAATATCCACTGTAATAATTTCCAATTGTTTTTTTTTAAATCCGAATTTCTGTAAATTTTTTTCAACACATAGGAGCAAACAGTATCAATGGATGGCCCAAGTTTTAGTTGGAAGTGACTTCAGGACGCTACTCCCTTACACTTTTAAGCTTACAGTCAAAAAATAGCTGAAAATACATATTTGCGGAGTTTGTTCTTAATTTTGAGATCTTTCAGAATTTCATAGTTAATTGTGAAAATCCATTCATAAGTTAGCTTAGGAATAGTTATTGATTTATTAGAAATATTGGGTCTATAACTTAATTCGTGCGGTCTGCTAAAAGATGGCGTAACTTGTATTATTCCATTGTTATTATTCCATTGGAACATGCGCTGGAAGGCTACTGTCATTGTACGTCATTTCAGTATATGTCATTCACTTGAAGCGTAAACAACAATAATTTTTTTTCACTCAAATATGTCGAACTTTGCGCCTGAAAAAGTGTTTTTGCGGGGAGTTCTTCTTCATTACTTTAATATGAAGGAAACTGCTGCCGAAAGTCATCCTATTTTGGTGGAAGTTTATGGTGAACATGCGCTAGCTGAGCGAATGTGCCAAAAGTGGTTTGCACGATTTAAAAGTGATGATTTTGACTTGGAAGACGATGAACGTCCTGGGCAGCCAAAAAAGTTTGAAGATGAAGAACTGGAAGCATTACTCTATCAAGATTGTTGCCAAACACAAGAAGAGCTCGCAGAATCTTTGGGTGTCACTCAAGCAGCCATTTGAAAACGTTTGAAAGCAGCTGGATATATTCAAAAGCAAGGAAATTGGGTTCCAGATGAACTCAAGCCGAGAGACGTCAAAAGGCTGGAACGCCACAAAAGGAAGTCACTTTTACATCGGATTGTTACTGGTGATGAAAAATGGATCCATTACGACAACCCCAAGCGCACAAAATCATATGTGAAACTCGGCCAACCAGCAAAATCAACGGCAAAGCCGAATATCAATGGCGCGAATGTAATGCTCTGTATTTGGTGGGATCAGATGGGTGTGCTGTGTTATGAGCTGCAAAAACTGGGGGAAACCATCAATGGACAACACTACCGAACACAATTAATCCATTTGAAGAGAGCAGTAGCCGAAAAACGCCCGGAATATGCGACCAGACACGGAAGTCTTACCCCACCCGCCTTATAGCCCCTTGTGACTACCAAATGTTCCACCCGATGCAGAACGCCAAAAATTGGATATCAAAAATTGGCTTGATTCATTCTTGGCTGCCAAGCCAGCGCAGTTCTTTTGGAATGGGATCCACAAATTGCCAGAAAGATGGGAAAAAGTCATAGCTTCAGATGGGCAATACTTTGAATAATACTATTGTAAATGTTTTTCTTAAATAAACGTTCAAATTTAAAAAAAAAACCGCACGAATTAAGTTATATACCAATATTAATCGCAATTAAGATAATCTGAATGAATTACCTATTTTAGTAAGGACACCATCGGCAGAAATCGATAAAATTTTTTAGATATGTTGCAAATAGAGAAAAGTGTCACTACCGGTATCTTTCAAAGGGCTCCCGTGCAATTTTCGTTGTCGTTCATTCTACAAAGTTGCTTCTTGATTAACTCTAATTAGTTTCTGTACCTCAAAATAAAAAAAATTTTTAACTTTACTCTCTGCTGATTAGTGGATCATAGTGGTGTACCAGGGCATTGGGGCAATAAGCTTTCTTCAGTTAAAGTACAACAGATATTTAAGGACCAATGTCCTTCGCATGGTATAATATTTAGGCAATGTATCGAACATCCTTCTTGACATTAAGGTTGCTTATTGAACGAAATTCCATCAATTGCACTACTTGTGAATATGTATTGCACTCCCCGACATCCAAAAGATTTCGCTGAACATTTGACTTTTGTGAACGGCCTGAAAATCTCACCTTGTATTTGGAACAAGTTTTTATTCTCGTCTCTAAGCCGCCAGGTGGTATCAATTTTGGACTCACTATCATTTGTTCAAGGTTCTTGCAGTTTCTAACTAGGCTATGCTTTGTTATACATATACTGCTGATCAGTTTTGGCCTCTGCCTCCTAAGGAACTAAACGGAAACAATGTCAAGACTTACTTGAAGATCTTCTTGCAAAAATGTTGCATATACATACATGCGAACACATATTTATAGATATACATATTTATTTATGAGAAAAAGGTTTACTTTCTGCGTCGTTTGTTGTTTGTTCGTCCCGTCTGGCATGAGTATTTGCAGTTCATCATCGGTACCATACAATAGTTCGTAGAGGCTGTTATGTTCCATGTCTCATTTAATATTACGAGTGTCATCAATCAATTACCAACCTGTGAGTTGAAATTTGAACTTACTTCTTTAGGTTGTTTCAGAACTTTGAAAATTCAATACTATTCTACGAAAGTTCTATGCTTAGCCCTTGCCCAATTCAATTATCTATATCTAACAATAGTGTACAATAAATGGAAGGTAAAGGCTTCTTATCAACCTGCTTATGAAATATGGGTGGTCCTGGCTCAAGTGGTATTGAACTTGCTTCCAAATCGTAAGGTTCGGTGTTCGAATCTCATCAAGTTAGATGTGTAATTGACTAAAATACGACAACAAGCCAGCTCTCACTAACAATTTAGTCTCCCCCTTAAATGTTGGATGCCACCCATGGAGCAAAAGAACCACTGAGAACCAAACATCTTTCTACTCTTTCTGTCCAATTTTCCAAAAAACGTAACACATGCTGAAGCATTTTAAGTATATTATCCAATTGAGTGTTCAGTTCTTTAAAAAAAAAAAAAAAAAAATGCACTCCCAAGAGCCATCCTAGGTCTGTTCCCGTTTAATGCATTTCAGTTTTCCAGTGCTCCCCATTATTTCGCCTTTAATGGGAAATAGATTTTTTTCTATTATAACAATCACTTAAATCGACATAAAAAAAAAAAAAAAAAACAAATCCGTGCAGACTTCTATTAAGCGCTGCCGCCTTGCTTGGCATCAATTTCAATTACCCGCACAATTAGCACAAAGAGGCAACAAGTAGTTGCGATTAAATTCATTGCCCATTCACTGCCATGGATTGCCAGCTCTAGTTCCATGGATAGCCATGGATAGCCATGGATGATTGGCATTCAACTAAAATGAATGGGTCACCACAAATAGACAGACAGATGCTTAAATTGTTGAGGTTTCTATGGTGTCCAGCACCATCACTATGGAGAGATACAATAAATATGTTCTCTGCACCTTTATAAACAGAGATCACAGTCATGTGCAATTTCAGTGTACGAGTACAACTTGCAATTTTATTTTGTATCTATAGCTTCAGAGAAATACTTCAATTAAAGTGATTAAGATGGACTGTGGACATACTCATAAAATCTGTACTTAGTCAATTTAATCACTTTTGTATCTTTGACCATGTCTTTGTATAGTGTGCTGATTTAGATAAACTGTCACAACAAACTATTGGATCATTTTATTCCGGGTGGTTGAGGTCAAACCTTTGTTTAAAAAAATTTTGTCTATGGTCCGTTTGTTTTGGTGGATTTTTGTTTTTATTTAACAGCATTTGTATCTTATAGGGGGATGTTTAATCTTTGAAGACATCACAATTGAAGAATTACTGCAATTTAAACAGAAGCCAATTTAAGGTACTTAGAGTTTATAATCATAACTAAAATAATACATATACTCGTTATAACATAATCGCACATTGTAACATTTCTAATTATTTTGAGGATTTTGCTTCGAAAAAAAGTAAAATAAAATGCTTGGGTGCATTTGTTGGGGTTGCTTTGTTGTGTTTTTTGTAAACTGTGGCTTTTGTGTCCTTTCGATCCCTGACTTTGTATTGTTTTATCTGACAGAGTTTACCTGGAAACACTTGTTAATTGAGGCCCCCGTTCAAATTGAACTGTAGTGCGACTTAAGTAAATAAGTAAGTCTGACAGATTTTATGTTAGTGGTTCAAATCATAGTATTTGTGGGAAATTCTTTGAGAGTTTTTGGCTAAAGATACATTAATCGAAGAGAGGTTCACATGTAAGGTTGGTGTTAACACTGCAATAGAAGGTGTTGAAGGTAAGATATAGGTAAAAATAAGATTTTGTTTCGTGTGATATAATATCAACTTATGTCCATAACGTCCTTTCCTAAGGTCTTTTAAAGTTAGCCCACAGATTTGAGACTAAACCTTTATTTAAAAAAAAAGTCTTTCGCCAGGGTCATAAATTAATGATGGGATATAGTTGCTTCCATCGGATGGCAATTGAGATGTGAATTAAACCGTAAAAATTGTTTCTAATTAAAACAAAATTTCGTAGGAATAATGTCAAATTAACAGATGAACATGTATAACATTTTCTTTAATGTAATTTAGGAAATCAACTCGGAAAGTCGAACGCCCTTATAAGCGCTTGCAATTCATGGAAACTTATTTTTCGTAGACCTACGGACAAATTAAAATCCATGTAAATGTCCTGAGAAAATACTCACATAATAAAAGGTTTCCCAATAAGGACTTGACAACTTTTTTTTAAAATAAAACGCAAACCATTTGAGATATTTCAAAAACTTTATTGTCGGCTTGAAGTACAATCAAAACATTTATGAATGGAACTCGACTTTGTTCATATGGCCACCGCGGGCACGTTTGCAGCGGTTGATTCGTTGGACCCAATTTTCAACGACTCGGCCATACATTTCGGCCGAAACGGCCGCTATTTCGCGTTCAATGTTGGCTCTGAGCTCTTCCAACGTCGTCGGCTTGTTGCAATAAACCAATGACTTAACGTAGCCCCATAGAAAATAGTCAAGCGGCGTTAAATCGCACGAACGGGGCGGCCGATCGACTGGCCCATTTCTTGAGATAACACGCTCACCATACTTACTCTTCAATAAATCGATTGTAACGTATGCTGTGTAGCTTGTGGCACCATCCTGTTGAAACCACATGTCGTCCAAGTCCATATCTTCCAATTCGGGCCAAAAATAATCGGTAATCATGGCGCCATAATGTGGTCTGAGCTATGCCCAATTCTTGAGAACGCCGTGGATTTGACTGATTTGGATCGTTTGCTACGGACGCCTGAACGGCAGTGATATTTTCGACACTTCGACCAACCCGTTGTCTCACTGACACTGCAACATCACGAATATGTAGACTCAAACTTTTATACTAAACTTGTTATTGCCTGTCTACTAGGGCGAGAATTACGACCGAAAATTGGAATTAACGCTCATAAAGTTGCAGTCACCGACTCCGAACTTCGGTGGAAAATTTTTTATAATTTGCAGACGTTGCTCATTCGTGTACTTTACCATGATGAAAATGTTGAGTTTACTGAATAAATTGACAGTGACAGTGACAGTTTGATGATTAGTGATAGAGTGCGTTCACAAATTAAATTCAAGGTTGTCAAGTCTCTATTGGAAAACCCGATATATGTATATAAAGGATGAGACAACAGCCAGCTTGGAATTTTTTATTAAATTAAACCCACATTTATTACGAAATGGAATAATGGAACACAACATTGTTCATGTAACCACCATGCCTTCTGTTCCAAGCTAGCATCCAAAGGTTCAAATTATCGATGACTTAATAAGAATAAATGGGTCAATGGTTGCAATTTCAGTGTGGATTTTATGTTTGAGATCCTGAATTTTCGCTGGGTTATTGTCATGGACCTAACTCTCCAACTTAGCCCACAGGAAGAAGTCTAAAGGTGTCAAATTGCATGACCTTAGAGGCCAATCAACTTCTCCCCCAACCGAAATAATGCGATGTTAAAATTTTGTACGCAATTAATTGATTGATATCATCCAGACCGAATTCATTCAATTTTGGAAAAAATAGCCGGTAACATGTTGTTTAAGTTAAGTTATCCATTCACTGCAACTGCATCTTCAGCCTTATTTTCGAAAAAGAACGGGCCAATGATGCCGCCAACCTATAATCCGCACCCGGCAGTGACTTTTTTTGGGTTACACTAGCTTTTCATGAATGTCGTATGGGTCTTCCGGTTCCCAGAAATGACAATTTTGTGTATTTACGTACCCATCCATCCAAGTATGGGCTTCATCGGAAAAGATCAAATTCGATGATAAATTGTCCTGGCGATCCAACATCCAGTTAACAAATCGGCGACGTCGTAGATGTGTAATTTGGAGTTTACAGCCCTGCAAATGAAGATCAACTCTTAAAATTGACCGTAAAGTGCCGATTGTTGACTTCGGCGACGAATTAACGTGCCTGGCTGGTTTTGAGCACTTTCGTCCACAGTGATGATATTTTGAATTGTGCGTGTTGGTCGAGCATGCTGATATGGAGTTTGAGCCGATACCGAACCAGTTTCATCTAAACGCTTCACCATTGCACAGATTCCAGACTCACAAGGGCAATTATTTTGCCCGAAAAAATACATGAATTTTACAAAAGGATACTTTTACAGATCGCCCATTTCACGTAATAAGATTGAATAACAATCAACTCCATAACTAAAATTGTATGACATCTGTCAAAAAGATCAACCATTTTGAATTCAGTAAATGGCAATAATTGACAGCCAAGATCCACACCATCTGTTGGCACACCCTATAAGAGATTGTTGCAGATGAGATGTGTTTTCTTTCAACCCGGTGCAATACAAAACATCGTTTTAATGAAACAGAACTAGCAAAATGGCAACTTTAAGGAATGGACCTGTCAATTGACCTTTGAATTAATCCGATTTGACACTTCTTTACTATTTGGTATGGGCCCACCTAAATGCATTGAATTATGTCAATAAATCAGGAACTTTTTGTGATTTGAAAATCTATTAGACGTACAGTTAAAAGTAACGAAAAATCAATCTGACCTTTTTTTAAACGTATTCAATGGCAAAACGTATTTCCAATAAGAAAACTCGTTGATCGGGAAAGTTTTGTGGAGGTCGTCGAAGGCGATACTTCGATAATGCAATATTACAATAGAAGAACATAGAGACTGGGAAAAATTTCCAATCTCAACTCAAGAAATTTTTGGACAGTTTTCCTAGTCACTTATGCTATTTAAATATCGAGATATAAGACTACATCTTCCATCTAACCAAAGATTGTGTATTCAAAGTACCAATAGAGAATTATTAACCGCTTCATGTTGTTCTAGAAGCACACTAGATTCCTGTGGTCACACAAGCACTAATATACACAAGCTTTTGATATTGATAGTAAAGATTCCCCTCTGTAAATGTACATACACTCTTCTACATTTTTTCTCCACATTTTTTATATATGTTACTATCGACTTTTCATCTCCAGTGATCAAGTTGTCTAAAAACGATTCCGTCGTCTGACGAGCAAAAAAGTTCTGACACAAAACCAAGTCAATATACAAGGCAGCTGTCCGGTAAATTTTATTCTTGAAGAAATATCTACGGTCCGAATTAGAATGCGTGGTACTTCATCACTTAAATATCATGGTATTTTATTCATCTATTGGCTGTATTGATGCAAAATACTCATTCAAAATTTCTCATTCAAATACCATTTCAAAAAAATAGGATTCGCTCATGACTATATATATGGCTACTCTTTATTATCAAAGGTCATGCAAGAACTTTCTGCTCTATAAGCTTTAAAAGGAAAGGTGATTCGCAGATACACTTAACAGCGATTTCACACAATTTCAAATTCATTATGTATTCGTCGTAACTCTATGGTTTGAATTTTGGGTAATTTTTCAAGGGAACAAACCAGACTATACATACGAGTATTCTTAAAGAATAAATGACTAAATCATTCAGATAGCTGATATTTATTTTTAATCGCTTCGTATTTTGTTTATTTGCCACCAACATTGTAACCTTTTTAGAAGTCTAACTAAAAGGAAGTTTGAGAAATCGGAGAGTGACAACACAAAGCTAAAGCTGTGTCGAAACGGTACAATTCGGTTTGACTGCTAATTTAGCAGAATATGCCCCTATTCCATCCACCATGATAACTGAAAATTTTTGTTTAATTTCTCCTCGTGAAGCATAGCGCTCTACAATACGCGCGCGTCGTCCTGTTTTGAGTTCTCCAATGAACTTGACTTCCCTCCAGCTTAACCCCAGTGATCGTGATTCTCTTCAACTTTTCTTCTACGTTTTCTTTTTTGTTCCTTAGACGACCCACATCTGTCTGACTGGATAAGCTGATTCCATAGCATGGCACAATTCGCAATGGTGTGAACAACCTATTGTTATTTTCTCCTTCGTATGTGGATGCACCATGATTCATGGACTGTAATTGCACGAAATTGGTTGATCGACACACGGTTCGGCTGGAAAACTCTACAGATATTGCCAGTTTCCTTTTGACAGTATGTGAGGATCAATATGTTTTTTTTAATTTGTGTTAAAATTGCATGTCAAAGTTGCAACAACTATCGCATTAATATAAAAATATAAATACAGTGAATCAAGGATCTTCTGATCAATATAGAGTTTCTTTCTGCGAGGTTTTCTTTTCATCTGATCATGTTTTCCATTCACTGAATCAAATAACCAATTTCAAGTTCATTTTGGACGGGCAATGTTGCCCAAAATTTAATGTTGGTACTATGTATCCCAAATACGGATATATTTCTTACAGACGTAGCCATTCAGCTGGAGATAGGCCTAATAACTGAACAAAATTTTAATCAAAAACAGTGGACCTTCTGGAAGCTTTTCAAGAGCCCAAACGGAGACGATTCGCACGGATTCGAAAGATCGGCCGGATCCGGTCCAAGATCCTCAAGTAAGATACTACTTGTTGCATATGACAAGCTAAACTGTTGAGAACGGAGACGAATCTATTCATCACGGTTTTAGCGTATATGTATATTTTATCCTGTGCGTGCTAAATGTAGTTTTTTTTTTATCGCTGTGCTCGTCTAATTCTTTTAATGATCAAACACCAAAGAATACTACACAAGATTGCCATATCACTGTGACACGGTGCATGCGAGATCTGCTATGAAATCCCCACTGGAAAAAGTACCTCTAAAAAAATCACCCTTAATAATAAAAAAAAAAAAAACACATCCGATATTGACAATGAATAAGCTGTAATTTTTCAGCAAACACCAACGACTTAATATAGCCATAACATGAAAAGATTAATCGAGCGACTTCAAATCAGATGACTTTGTTGGCCTTTTCGTTTTGCGTTATGATGTTACAGTTGAATCTAGTCCTCAAAAATTCAGTATTTGTATGGAAAGTGTAGTGCCTACCGGCATTCCGCTAAAATCACATATTGCCTAGGTGGATTCCACCCATTTGTTCGGAAAAATAATCACTAATCATTGTCCGAGGCAAAATATAACAAGCTTGATTTAAGAGTTATCCCTATTGGAAGATCTTATCCTAATTAAAGGAAAATACCTGCAGTACTGGTTATTCAATTGTTCCTATATCTTTGATAAGTGGATTTTTTTTTCTCAAAAACAAACCTAAGAAGACCCTCTAGGAAGAGATAAAATGTAACTGTTATGTTCAGGTAAATGTCTGTCTTTTTTTATGTGATTGTTATTTATTACACTTAAAAAATTAGGAACTGTCATTTTCTTTACTAACTATAGATATGTACTCGCATATAACTTTTACTTGTAACGGAAATATTGTCATCTTTCTGCCTTGGACCTTATAATTCATTCTATTTTAAAAATAGGTATCATATCTTGTGAATAGTCTTCTTCTCGACTCATAAAGCTCAACGTGTCATAATCATTTATTAATAATTATTTAATTTGTAACAATGGCATCATTTATAAAATAAATTAAAATTGTCTTATTTTTATTTGCAGTAGTGACACAGCTTCCATGTCTTCCGACTTAACTCGAATGAACGTCAGCGATGATGAAGAGAAACTTTAATAACATCATGATGCTCCAAAATTAAAACTCCATGTATCTGTTATATCTACTACGAAAATCTCACAGATCGTAGTTTGCCTCGTCCGTTTACCATTTACCAATTCAATAAAAAACCTAATAGACGATAAAAGACACAAAATAGTACAGTACAAGACAATTGGCCTTCTACCTATAGCAGTTGCCATAAATTAAAAATTCATAAGAATTTGTTTTCATTCATATACAAGATAAATATCCTACCTAACCTATATCCTACCGTTAGTTATGTCCCAAAACAGTCACAATGTTATTAAAGATTTTCAAATGATGTTTCAATTTTTGTTTTAAGTATTTTCAAAACATAAGCACAGATGCGTTATTTTCTGTGCTTTTGTAGAATGTGTATTTACAACACATATATAGATTTTTACCGAAAAAAAAAAAAAAAAAAAAAAAAAAAAAAAACAAATTTATAAAATTAAAAATAAAAAATTTCATTAAATGAGCATATTTTGAAAATTCTATTTAAACAGGGAAAAATATTCCTAACCTTAAATAATTAAAGTAAAATTGGAAAATATATTTTTAAAACAATTTTGGAAATCGAGAAACTTCAAAGTTAAAAACAAAAATCGAAAAAAAATATTGAAGACGATTTTTTCATTTTATACTGAGCAGGTGTGTGCCCACACAAAATGTTTACAATAAGTTATTGA
Organism: Volucella inflata; assembly: GCA_928272305.1. Lineage (NCBI taxonomy): Eukaryota > Metazoa > Arthropoda > Insecta > Diptera > Syrphidae > Volucella > Volucella inflata. The sequence continues at coordinate 96,865,276 of OV743720.1, forward strand.
ATAAAAAATTCTAAACCAAAACAAGCATGGTGAAACACTTTTTATGGACATATTTACATATAGGGGCTTCCTAAGGAAAATAACAACGATAGGTTCCTATTTTAAAAAGTGCTTTTTCTCCCACTTTTCGATTTTCCAATAGCGCGGTCGTTTTTGAGAGTTATTTGATATTTATATTCAGTTCTTCATCGGCGATGATGCGATGGTTAGCTCATTCGACTATCACGCGGAGGGTCCGTGGTTCGATCTCCAGCATCGCAAACAATGTTTCGAATCGTCATCACCCTTTCGGCGGGCAATGGCAAACTCACGAAAGTAAAATTACCTATAAAAAAAAGGCTAACAAGGAGTGCCGTTCGGATTCGGCGATAAACCGTATGCCCCGCTTAAATGTGGCAAATATGACAACATGAGGAACATGAATGAGTGTCAAGAAGTTAGGGGCTATTGTGGTTCAATGGGTTCGTGAACAATCCAAATTACCATTTCGGAGAGTGTCAGACCCCATTGGTTTTAACACTGGTCTTTAATTACTTTTAAAGATACTTGTTAAGCCAGAGCTCGCGTCATTGTCATTGGATCCAGCAGGATATCTCCATGCTGTTCATAACACTAATGACATATTGCGGGCTCAATTCACGGCGACAATATGTATATCAATATTGCACAGTGTGGCAAATAATATCCCGGACACAAGGCATATCTTAGCAACCAATCTCTTTGTCCGAACACACGTTTTAAAAATTGAATCCTCCTCTACTATCCATCAACACTTCATGTCATTTGGTTGACATTTAATAATTATAAAAATTATTTTTTCCAAAACACCTTTTCATTTGATGTTGAAATTTTAACATGGAACAAAACTTATTAAAAATGCATCAAAAACATTCCGATTGATGCAACAAGTGTACCGTAGTCATTGTTTGAGTAGAAAAGTTGTTTTCGAATAGAATAAATGTTTTTGTGACGGCATAGAGACGCTGGAGGATGACAAATACACAAGAAGGCCAATTTCAGTTCGGACGCCTGAAACGATCCAAAAATTACGTGATTTTGATTTAGAAGACCACAATGCTGACTGAGAATCATGTACGAGGCCTTAAACATCATCAACAAAGAGACTATTCGAACCAAAGGTCTGACCATGATGATCAAAAATTGATAAGTGTCATCATTGCAGTGATCCAAACTTCATGAAAATAATTATTATGGTTGATGAAATATGGTGTTTGCAATTCACTGTCAAAGTGCGGAGTGGATGTCAAAAAAATCACCAGAAGCTCACAAAACAATAAAAGTTACTTCAAAAATACAACACAATGCTCATCACATTCTTCGATAGCAAAAATATTGTCCACAAAGGATTCATTGCGACTGGTAAAATAGTTACTGCCGCATATTATCTTGAAGTTTGGAAACATTTGATGGCCAGAATCCATCGTATTCAAGCGATCCAAAAAGTTTGTCCATGTTACACGATAATGCACCGAGTCTCACAGCACTGATTATTCGCCTACTTTTGGTTCGAAATCAAATTTGAGTGTTAAACCATCCGCTATATTCACCTGATTTGCCACCGTGCTGAAAGCATGCTTTTTTTGACGACATTTCGACCATTCAAATAGTTTCGACACGAGCACTGGAAACAATTACATAAAATGAGCTAGAGGAGGCATTTAAATCACTATTGAATTGCTGTAGAATCAGGAGAAGAATATCGAATTAAAACATCAAAAAATAAACAGAAATTGTGTTTTTATTATGTTTTCTAGAGTCAGTACGGGATATTATTTGCCACACTGTGTATATCACGAATAAAAGATTTGGGGACCCAGTTTGTGCTTCTCTGGTATAACAAAACTCAGTTCATTATTGAGATTCACTTCAAGCCCTTGAGCTAAGAAAGTGTATTGGAGTACCTTACAAAGATATCGGATAACTATCACCAGAATCGAGAACTCCGGTACGACACAACACTGGATACGGCAGAGAGAACCAGATGACGGTCCCAATTTCTGAAACCTGGTGTACGACGTTCTCCTGCGCATATAAATTTTACCGGGGATCACCTTGATGGGATTGGTGGACTGACTCTGGGCAGAATCATGACCTTAGTGTTACTAAATGCTGAACAAATAGCGACAGGCGAGATAGAACGCTGGCATGCTGACAGCAAAAATGGGATGAAAAGATTGTGGGTAGTTGAACACACCGACTTATAGTCGTGCCTCGCCTATGTCCGTAGCGAAATCATGGTAAGATGAATTATAACCTCACTCAGCTTCTCTAAGAGCACGTGTAGTTTGTACGTGAAAGCATCACTGTTCTCGGTTGCCAAAGGTGGCATCAATAGCGAAGGGTATATGAGGACGTGCTGTGTCTGGTACTTACGCCCAAAACCATCGTTCTATGAATGTTGAGAGGACGTATGGGGAAAAAGGGATGACAATGCTTAGGTATGGATAAGTTTAGAACCAATCTGCGCATGGCTTTCTTGAGCTTGTACCTCAGTTTGGGCAGTAGGTAGGTAGTAGGAGGTTTGGATAGGAGCCCACTGATAAGAGAATATAGAAACCTATAGGTACTTGAAGTGGACGTCTTTAGACTTGCTGTAATACAAGATCAAATAGAGGGCTGTGTCTATAAACATTATATAAGCCTGTTATTTAACTGATGATTGAACACAAGCCCATAGCACAGGACGCCCTGCTGGTAACCCCGCTTATCGCCGTCGTCACATATACTTACCAATAGAAGTAATGATCCGTCCACGAAGCCTTGTTTAGTCAAGTTCCACTATTTTTATTTTGTGTTTAAAGGAACTTAAGACCCAAGAGGATACAACTACTTTTTGGATAGCAACTGGTTATTGTATTCTGGTAAAACTACCTTGTTGTTCTTTCATTACTACTCCCGGTTCAAAGTCTATTCTGGCTAATGAACTATGTAGCACTACGTAATATGTAGCCACCATTGTAGACTTACAAAATTTGCGCATACCGCTGATACTTAGACCCATTAAAACACATTAGATCTTACGAAATTGACTCGTACTTAACTGATTTTTCAGTTCGTTTGATTTAATTTATAATTGTCCACAAATAATACCGGCCAAAGCAACTTAGAATTCTAATTTGCTGCCCCTAAATTGAGACATTCTGTAATTATTGTACCGACTCTGCACCTGTCAATGCCTTTTATCCGATTCGCCCACAAAAAAAAAAAAAAACACAACACCTCGTAGTCAGTCTGTCACCTAGCCCATTTACACTTACTCCACAACCAATTGCTCCATAACCCACGTCAAATGAGCAAGTCTAATTTATTTAAAGTCAAGATCTCTAGATCTCGTCTCAGTCCAAAGAGGGAGATCAAACACTGCGGCACGACGACGAATCAATCAGTGCGGCCGACCATTATACTTCAACTGGCAATTTGTGTTGTCTTAACCAGCTTCCAAATTGGCTAATAGCTTACTGCTCACGAAAGAAGAGGGGAACCAACAAAAAAAAAATAAACATTTGTCACCGCGACAAGAAATAATTATTTTTGACAGTCGACTCCTACTGTTTTCAAGTCACGAAATCTGTTTAAGCATTTAAATGGTTGCGACTAAAAAAAAAGTGGATTTTTTGTTGGTCTTAACAAATCCTTGAATGGCGACAAACATGCACGATTCTGCTTCCAATGTAATCACAGGCGGGACGAAACTGTTAAAGCCCACCAAAGACTATTAATTCAAGGCAAGTGCAGCGATACCTACACAACCAATCCTCCAATCTGAATCACAAAACAATTTCGAAGTCAAGACGGTTATGTGGTCATGTCCAATCATCGTTGAAGGAATTTATTGTCTTACGCCCGCAAAAAGGCAATTACTGCGCCTTGACTTGACTCTCGAAACGGAAACGTAACGAAAGGTTAATGAGCACTACAAATCATCAGCAGATCGTAGCTCTTCGCTTTTGTTTTTCACCAAACACCAGGACCAGGTCCAAGAGAAGAGATTAATGGGTTTCAGCAATGTTGGGTCACACGTTTCGTGTGCGATCATAACTCCCCCTGTCCGGCCCTCGGTTGAATCAATTTCATTACGTATGGTGGCATTCGTCTTACCTTTTGAAAAGTTCAACTTATTAAAATGGAGTGGTCCCAGTTAGCTTCCTTTTCTGTTGGATGACTGTGATTATTGAACAGAGCACCACGTATCCGATCATGTACTCGTACTCGTATTTGTAGTTGGAAAATTGCTCAATTATTGTTTGGAAGTTGGTGCACGTTATTCACTATTTTTGGAGCTCCCCCGATCAATGTTTTTGTGCACCGTTTAAGGGAGCTAGACATGGAACAAATCGGCCTATGACGAGAAAGGTCAGTAAGTCTGAGCATACAGTTTTGGGCTGACAAATTACAAGTTGATTGCGGTCAAGCGGTATGAAGTTTGCTCTGCTTTGACCGTTTTCGGTTTGGGAGCGCATGCGTTTTTTGTTTACAGATATGGTAGTGCGATGGAATTGTAGCAATAAATTCGATTCGTGTGTAGCTATTGATTGGGAATTCGAGCGCGTAACAAATGGTTTCTGACAAAAGCAATTCAATAAAGATGGATGGCGAATGCTATCTGAAAATGATAGTGATCATGAGGGCAGTCAATCAATTCAATTCAGGTTAAATATATAAACTTCATCTGGACAATGATATATAGCGGGGTAAAGACTTTAAGATATGCCAGAGGAATTTAGTTATGATTCGAGAGAGTATCTATTTATGTAATCTATTGGAATAAATTCAACGAAAATATTTTTAAGGATTTGTATTGCCAAATGCTGAATTTGGAATATGCTGTGCATGGAATTCGAACAGTATAATTATAAGAGCTGGTGACATTTTAGATTAATATCATTTATGCCACTTTTGGGATCAACTTTGGTCTGCAACCCAGATTATGCTTTTATGGATCTTTTAGGAATTCAAAGGTACCTACAAGCTTGCTAAGAGTTCGCCTTACATTTTTGGAGAAATTTTTAAAGATCAATGAAACTTTTAGTTGAAAATGTTCCAGATATGAAGTGATGCGGTGATTAAGTTCAGCCGCCTATAAATTATTTTCAGAAGCTGATGGAAAACCTTTGAAAACTTTTATGTTTTATTTGTTAAGATTATGATTTTCGTACGGGACGGGATCCTATGCTGGAGTAAAGTACCATACCTCTCGTTAAAAAGATAAGCTGGCCGAGGTCGGTCAGGTTTGATTGGTCTAGTTATCGGGCAGCCGAACTAGCTAGCGACTATACCCTTTTAATAAGCCGCCTAAGAATTTAACGCAGCTATGCCTCATCTTTTGAGGCTGTTGAATCAGCTTTGTAGTTGCATTTCTATATATGACCGACCTTGCCACATGCGATAAACGTCGACTTATAGAATGTTGCTTGCTAAAATTCGTCTACAAACGCTCGGCAGATTGGCCTCTGATTTGCATAAGAGACTTGTTGAAGTTTGAACAAAGTAATCATTACCCTATTATTGACCTAAAACAAAGTTTGACACATTGTTCTCTGATTCTGAAGATTTTGGGATATAAAAATCCTGAGCTCTTAGTCAATGAATGGCAGATACTCCCCTACAACTACCACCCGGAATAACCACCGTGTGGCGCTCCCATTGTTCCGATCTGAGTTCTTTTTTTTGGTTAATTTAGTACATCTGTTGTTAATATTCCCTCTAAATCTTAGCATCATAGCTTGATATTTGCAAAAGTTACGTAGCCAAGAGTAGATCTATCTCTGTGTGTGTTGGCGATTTTTTACAATTTTAGAAATCAATTTAAATTTGCAACAACGAACTTGTATCAAATTTTGCATAAAAAACGGATTTAATGGTGCACGAACGTTGAAAATGTTGGAAAAGTGTTTCGGCAACGATTCTCTAAAGAAAACGGTCGTTTACCAATGACACGAATGGTTCGAAATTGGTAGTGAGTCAATCGAATATGATGAACGCAGTGGCAGACCATCGACATTGAAAATCGACGAAAACATTGATGAACTTAAAATGCAAATTAACCACCATAGAGATAGCGGAGGACTTAAACGTTGTCTATGGATCCGTTCAAGACATTTTGGTTAATGATTTGAGTTTCCGTGGAGTAGCGGCAAAGTTTTTGCCAAAAGACCTCAATTTCATGCAAAAATGGGACCGTGTTGACGTCGCAAAAGAGATGAGTTGCGAGGTTGAATCCGATCCCACATTCATCAAAACGATCATTACTGGAGACGAGACGTGGACTTATGACTACGACAGGCAGTCCAGACATCAGGCAAGTGAATGGCATTCACCAAATGAGCCGAGACCAAAAAAACCACATCGTTTTCAGTCAAAAAAGAAGGCAATGCACACGGTTTTCATGGATTACAACGGTGTAGTGCATCATGAATTTTTGCAAACAGTATTATTTGAGTATTTATGAAACGTTTACGTGAAGTAATTCGGCGAAAGAGACCAGAATTGTGGGCAGAAAACTCGTGGATTATGCACCATCTTAACGCACCGTCGCACAGTGCCATCATTATTCGTAATTTTTTGACGAAAAATGCAACAAATACCATCCAACAGCCACCGAATTCACCTGATTTGGCTCCCTGTGACTTCTTTCTGTTCAATCGAGTTAAAAAAACCACTACGGGGAACGCGTTTCAGTAGCCGAGAGGAAGTAATGCAAAAATCGCAGGAAGCACTGATGGACATACCGAAAGCCGAACATAAAAAATGTTTCGAGGATTGGATCAAGCTTTGGCATAAGTGTGTTGCAGTCGATGGGGATTACTTTGAAGGGGACAATATAGATTAAGATGAATAAACTTGTATTTTTAATTTTCTGAATAAATTCCGGGATGATCAAGGTGGTATGTCACCCGGCAAGAAGAAGGTAGCAAAGAGGCAATCGTCTACTCTTTGACATCTGAGTTCATTCCTTTGAAAGGAGTAAAGAAATTCGTCATTAACTATGTATATTGCCAAAGGTGTAGTGATAGTGTTTATTGTCATAGAGGTACAATACATATTACGTTCCCCACACCAAATGGATAATTGCGGCAAAGATTAACTCCTCAGGTCCAGACTCATCACCTGAAATCTCACCATCTGGCTCAGCCAGGACGACAAGCATTGCGTCTTAGGAATTGAGTCTCCGGTGAACAAGTTACGGGTATTGCACGTACCTAAACTTTTAGCAGAAGAAAGGCAAAGAAAATAATATGTATGCAGAGCTTGTATTGTTGCCAGATCACATTTCAATAGCACTGTACCTAGGGCTGCCACACATGACTTGCATTTGTGTACTTACCCACCAATAGATTTTTCTAAAACTTGGCTATTTAGGTCGCTGGTAATCAGTAGAAAATCGTGCTGCACTTAGTGCAACATATCATGACTAATCGGGACTAAAGACGTTACCCTTGATGTGAGTCAATATCTGCATATCTTTTAGATTCTAATCTTAAAGCCTGTAATAACAAGGTTGCGTATAAACTCCAAGCAGAAAGAACAGTAACTGTGCCAAATGATTTAACTCAAGGGAATACTGGACAGCCTACAAGCCATCCATCCTCAAAGATGTATAAACGAAAAATATGTCCTAATATAACTTCTACGGAATGTTAATCAACACATGTGAATCGTGAGCGTAGTTGAGCACATGAATAATGCATAGATCCACTTATAAAAAGGCAACCCTCGGCTCTCATGCTCTGCTACCTACACATTTTTTGGTATGCAGATTGGTAATAACTTTGCACTGAAAATAAAAGACACTCAACAATTAAATTAGCTTAATGTACAAGTACATGTTTGTCTACTTACGCTGCATCGCAGCCTCCGCCAATTAACTTAAGTTGACTTCAATCTACGGGGATCTCAACTAGAGGGAGTTAGCTAAGGATCGAGATAACTGAGAGGTTTGCTACTTAAGGCCCACGTTCACTTCGAAATGTGGCGCCACTTAAGTAAGTTAATAAGATTTCAATCACTTGATTTCTCTTCAGTAGGCAACCTTTGCGTACACTAATTCTAGATCTCAGCAAGTCATCAAGATTTGATTAGGCTTGGTTCAGCCTAAATCAACAACACACGTCGGATTTATAACTAAACATAGAAAGTCAATCAGTTTATCACCTATTTCGAATAGAATACAATCGAGGGTAATCCTACTACATAGTCGTGCTGACTCAATTTTAAATTTGTTGATTGTCACTAAGTGATCCACCGGATGCAGCTTATAAAATTAAACCGCAAAGTTCACCTTAACAATTGTTCTTTTCAGGAAAGATTTTCAGAGGGAATTCGCTAGGTGATTCATGTAGAGCACTCAAAATATTCATTATCTAAATCACAGTAATCCACTTCGGTGCAAATACCCCCATTGCACTGTTCGCGGCTTATATTATTGTCATTGACAGCCGACCCGATTCAATCGCCGTTTTTACATTACTAGCTTCTCTCGATCGTGTATTTTTCTAAATCAGCCAACTATTTTTTAGCTGCCAAAGAATTGATTGCGCGTCTCTGCTGAGTCCCGATCGACCTTTTCGATTTGCCGAATCATACTGACACCAGCAGTAATACACATTTACCCGACCCCTTGTTTGTGGATCTATAGACACGTGGCAGCACTACAAGCTGGCCCAGTATGTACCACTTTCTCTTACATTCGAATGTTCCTTTGATGGAACATATATATTTATCAAAGTCGATCGTTAAAACAATTTTGAGAAGAGTTATGGGATCGACGACATATTTCGGGAGCAAATAAAAAAAAAAAACAGTCGTAGGGTAAAGCTGAAAATACCAATTTTAACAAACCAGTTTTACATCGACAAAATTAATACGAATGTACTCGTATATGACGTCAACTTTTGTCTGATATTTTAAAACACTCTTCCAAGTCTTGATAAGACTTAGCACTTTATAGGTAGAGTTCTTACGGCCTTCCACTAGAATGTCCTCCCATTACTACATGTACGAGTAAATGTCATCAAATACAATCAGCAAACTACTCAAGATTCGCTATCTTAATCTTAAGATGAACTTGAAGACATGTAAGATATTTTGTCCACATAGTCACTGTAATCATTTAAAAACACTTTGAGTGTTACTCCAACACAACTCATGCAGTATCTGTTTCAGCTTTTTACTTTATTTTATTTTTTATTTAAACTGCAGTTAAATATTGTACATTACACGAGGCTAAGTGCTGAGTGCAGTCACGTTTCTGTGTCGCGTCACGTTAAATATGATTCACTTGATTGTATTAGTTGCTACCGCAACAATATCCAAGGTGCATAATTCGGTATCTCAACATGATTTATGCAGTACAAATGCAAATGGGTAAGCATGTCGCGTGTCCGGATGAATGAGCTCGGACAATGTTACCATTGTTTCAATTGTGTAACACAATTACTGGACATTATAAGGAAAATATGAACTTTTAGTCGCGTCTTTCAGTTAGCTGTTGGCATTGTTTCAATAGTTATTGACGATAAATTTGTTTATCTGATGAACGTGCACAGCACTTGACAATGACAACGCATAGTCGTATGTCAAATGCAAGTTAGCTCTTTGTCAGACATTTGTATGCCACTGAACGTTTCCCAGACACCATAGGAGGCAATATGTTACAAACTTTCAATAGAAAGGAAGTTACTGTTGAAAATGAGTTCTTTACCTCTGTTTTTATTTTATATTTATAAGTCGATACAAAAGATCTTTTTTTTGCGGAGTCAGATTTTAAATATGAATTAAATGCCAAATCAGGCATCATATCAAGCTACAAGCGAAAAAATTCCCATTGTCGGTGTAAGTGTCAATGACAACCTTCGTTTGAATGACTACATATTTGTCGATATCGAAAAAGCTCGACTGGCTCTTGAATACGAGCGTCTTAAAAAGATCGCAAAGAAAGTCCTGGCTCGAACTCGAGCGGCAGAAGCGGAAAACCTGTACCAGGAGTTGGAACAAATATCCTCACGATCGGCAGATAGAAGACAAGCTATCCAAGAAGTTCAAACGTCGTACAGTACTAAAATGCCAAATATTTTTAAGCTCGCTGCACAGAGGAGAAAAAATTCAATGGAAATAACATCGCCGAAATACATCAAAAACGCAGACGGTCGCCTATTAACAAATGAAAAGGAAATTTGTGACCGGTGGCTTGAATACTGCAATAAGTTGCTTAACAAACAGTTTCCACGTGATATCGTGCCGACAGCTGGTCTATTCGAGGAGGCAGTTTCGGACTTTTCAATCGAGGAAATAAGTATAGCAATTGGAAAAATGAAGCGGGGGAAAGCGGCGGGTCCAGACAGCATTCCATCAGAGTTTTGGTCGAAGATGGAGAGGATCGGCAGCGTTTGGCTATCGAAACTTTTAAATAAATTAAAATGTGGACAACCTATGCCGAATCAATGGAGAAGTAGCTTCTTGGTTCCATTATACAAAGGAAAAGGCGACACTCGAGAATGCAACAACTACCGTTCAATCAAGCTTATGTCACACACAATGAAAATCGTCGAAAGAGTCTTAAACGAACGTCTTCGGCAAATAATAAAGCTCGATAATAGCCAGTGTGGATTTGTTGAAGGAAGATCGACGGTGGACGCTATCCAAAGCCTACGAATAATAATGGAAAAGCACCGAGATTCTTCTAAGGATTTACACATGGTATTTATCGACCTCGAGAAAGCATTCGATCGAGTGCCTAGGGATCTCATATGGGCCGCGCTGAGGTCTCAAAACGTACCGGAAACGTATGTTAGAATAATACAAGACATGTACGGAAACGTGAAAACTGCGGTTAAAAGCTCTGCTGGAATAACGAGAGAATTTCCAGTTGATGCCGGAGAGCATCAAGGAAGCGTACTTAGCCCTTTCCTCTTTAACGTAGTATTCGACTATCTTTTAAAAGACTGCATGGGCGAAGCAAATGTAACGCCAATTCTCTTCGCTGACGACGCAGTTATACTTAGCGATAACGTCGAAGATTTACAGAACGCCTTAGATTCATGGAGAAATGCGCTAGAGAGAAACGGGTTTAAAATAAGTCATTCAAAGACGGAGCATTTGACGTGCCCATTTGCGCATCCGTTGCGACCTGCTGCGGATATAATGTTAGACGGAATAGTTCTTCCGAAAAGCACTATCTTTAAGTACTTAGGATCAATCGTTAACATGAAAGCGAAATGCGACGACGACGTAAACCACAGAGTGAGTGTGGGATGGATGAAATGGCGGGAAAATTCGGGAATCTTTTGCGACCGAAAATTTCCACTTAAATTAAAGGGGAAACTCTACACCACGGTTGTTAGACCAGCTCTTATATACGGTTCACAGTGCTGGACAATGTACGAAGCGTTTAAAAACAAAATGACGGCAGCGGAAATGAAAATGTTAAGGATGTCTAGTGCAGTCACTAAACGCGATTGCATTAGATCTACGCGTATAAGAGGAAGTCTACATATAAAGAATTCGGTAACCGAACAGCTTGAGGTGAATAGAATAAGTTGGTATTGCCACGTTCAAAGAAGATCTGCAGAAAATCCGGTTAAAAAGGCACTATCAACTACGGTCACTCCAACTGTAAGAAAAGGAGGTCGGAAAAAGAATTCCTAGATTTCTCAGATGGCAAATGCTCAACAACGTCTGGGGTTAACCACTGAAGCGATCCAGGACCGAGCATTATGTACACGCGTTCTGCGGTCTGCGACATTAGCCAACCCCATAAGCGGAGCAGCAGCGATGCAGTAAAAATGGGAAACTCGTTACGCAAAAGTTCGTTTAACGAGGAAAGGGTTAATAAAAGGATAAGAAGAAGACTACATATTTGTTCTCGTCAAAAATGCTGTGAAATATATAGGTTTCCTAAAACGAAGTAAAACATATCCCACAACACTTTCCAAGATCTGCCTCAGATAAATATTTATGCTGTGGTCGACAATAGTACAATAGCTGATCACGGTCGAAGAATCTTAGGGTTCACATAATACGGCAGACAAGAATTCTTGATGAAAACGTATTCCCCTGTTCGGGGAATTGAGATTCCACTTGTGGGAAACGGTCCCCTAGTTCGTTTGCACTTACGTCCATGTATGTATGTATGTTTATGTATTCCCCTTCATATTTATAAACCAAGAAAAAAAAAACATGCAAAAGCAATAACAATTGATAAGAAAATCAATCCTATATCATAACAGCGCCATCTTTTGTTCAGATCATGGCAATAGATATTGTCAATTACAAATACCTGATTTGTATTCCTTTTCCATCTACGTAAGAGTTTCCTTTCCAGTCGATGTTTCCCGTCACACCCTTAGCTCCTTGGTAAGGTTTGTGCCTAAGATGATTACTTGGCATTCAAAAAACCAACAATTGAATCGGTCTTCAAAGCTCTAATGGGGAATGACCATCAATTATAATTCGGTAATTTGGAAAAACGGAATTTTTTTTGCCTCGTATGACAGGCATTGTAAAAAGATCGGATGACGACAAGTGGTCAGTAAGCGTGGGATAGTAAAGGTTGAAAGTTGGCAGAAAAAAAAAATTAAAAAAAAAAAGGAAAGGAAAAATCAACGTGGGTTTGAAGAAGTTCAGTGTTAAGAATCCGAAAAAGTATCGTGGCAGATTTTTTTTTTAGTCAATGTAAAAATTTAGTAAAGTTTAGTCAAAAAAAAAAAAAGGGAATCATGCTAGTTCAAGAACAAATAAAACGCTTCATAATCTAGAAAAAGTGAAAAAAAATAAAAATAAAAATAAAAATCCAGACAAGGTAAAAAAAATATAAATGAGCAGATAAGAGTACCACACGTGAAAACCGATCATCAGGGTCAGCAGAAAATCTCCTCTCAAAAAAGAACCAGCAAGTACACTAAGCAAAGCCATTGCCCCGTAAGGAACAAGTGCGCTAGGCCAAGCAATAGCCCTATAAAAGGCAAGTCGCAGAAGTCAGCAGTTGCGCGATAGCCAGCAAGTGTACAGGATAAAGCAGTTGCACAGGCGTCAGCATCAAATAAGGAGCTTGAAAGTACACGCAGTCCAGGAAGTGCACATTACTACAATGAAATCGAGGATCACCGAGAAGAAGAGATACGAGAACTTGCGAAACCAATGAAGACGAGAAACCACATGGAGCCATACCCCTTTCCCCCTTCCTATCCTTTTTCAAGTTAGTCCCAACAAGGACCTTATCAGATTGTAGAGTAAAATTTTTTTTTGCATTTAATAGTCAGCTTCTTTGCATTTAATTCTATTTTTGATAGCCAATAAGGTTCAAGTAACAAGAAAACGAAATGGAAAATTCCACCCACACACACACACTGACAACATACATACAATATTAATACGGCGAAGGAGTGCACTTCATCCCTTAAAATATTTTTTAGCTACGGTGAGTCAATTTCATTATTGTAATCTTTTTAAGAAAATATGAATTAAATATGTGAAGAAGCTTTAGCTATCTACAGATACCCTCTGTATCTGTGACCTATGTCTATCATTATACGAAAATGGCCTAAATTATAAATTTACATATGCATATATTACACATATGGACATACATAGATAGGACATACATACATATATAGTGATGAAGAGGATAACGAACACAAGTGCATAGGTATGCCCATATTGGAGCCATTTAATTTTTATTTTTTTTGCTTTCCTTTTTATCTTTAATATTTTTTTTATATATATACCTAATACTTTTATCTAATCTTTGTTATTTTTATTTTACATACTCGTACGCTTATACCTATTTAAGTTAACATTTCTCTTTATATATAAATTTTCTTCAGCTGTTTGATTTCCCCCTACCCTTTTCCGTGAAATAAATTTTATTGAACCTTGGAATTCATTTAGTTTTCAATACTTTTAATAGTCAAGGAGATTCCATGTTTTGAAAAGATTGGTCCCCGTCGTTTTGTTTTTTTCTTCTTTTTTTTCTGCATTCGATGTGACATTCTAGAATGATACGCTAATATTAAGATACTGATAGGGGAGTGAAGGGATCCTGCGGACAGCGAAAAATGGTGTAAACTTCGAGAACGCAGTGTATTTTGATTTTTTTTAGGGGTAGCCACGCACCACGCCTACGGATTACGTAGCTACCACGGTGTGTACTAGCGATCCCATGCTAGACACAAAGGGGAGGGTAAACTCCGTAAGAGAGCACAACACCTAGCTCTTTTCTCTCTTTAGTTGATGGAATTCGGGAAGGCAAATTAAGTTTCATTTTGCAGGCTCATATCAACGGGAAGATAACTAAAGGCGGTCGGAATTCGCTCTGGACAAATTCGGGTCCCTTATTTAAAATTTCAGCTCAACTACTATCGAGAGTAAGGCATGTAAAAATTGTAACAGCGGTTGGCCGAATTTAGCAGCAAGATCCCCCCCCATTCCGATGAGCATAGAACGGAGCTCACACTAGCATGCCTGCCGCTGCTGAATGGCTTAACCCCTTTCTACTCTTTACCCGGATTGGCCTTTAGGGTTGCCTGTGTTCGAAGGTCATAAGGGTGAAGCAACGGTAGAAGGGAGGGTTCCTTTTGCTTCTTGTATGATCGATTTCATTTACATTTTTATTTTTATTTTTTCCTAACGAAAGCAACGGACCCTATGTTTAGTGTAGACTAGCTAAACACTACCCTATTTAGTTATTGCCCAGATCTGATGTCGGGGTAGTAATTAAAAAGGAAGATTTGAATTTATCTCAAATTAAATACCGTTACACACTCATCGAACATAGTTTTGTGATGCAGTTAAAACACTATAAAAAAAAATTGATTAACTGATCCATGCTCCTTGTAGAGATGAGTCAAAGTGGGCTGCAGTAATTCTGAAGATCTATGAAAGCTATATTTCTTAAGAATGAATAAATTGTGCTCTATAAAAACTGACAATATCTTCTTCTTCTTATCCTTTTATTAACCCTTTCCTCGAAATACGAAATTATGCGTCACGAGTTTCCCATTCTTACTGCATCGCTGTTGCTCCGCTTATGGGGCTGGTTAATGTTGCAGACCACAGAACGCGTCTACATAATGCACGGTCCTGGATCGCTTCAGTGGTTAGCCCCAGGCATTGTTGCGCATTTGCCATCTGAGAAATCCAGGAATTCTTTTTCCGACCTCTTACAGTTGGAGTGACCGTAGTTGATAGTGCCTTTTTAACCGGATTTTCCGCAGATCTTCTTTGAACGTGGCAATACCAGCTTATTCTATTCACCTCAAGCTGTTCGGTTACCGAATTATTTATGTGTAGACTTCCTCTTATACGCGTAGATCTAATGCAATCGCGTTTAGTGACTCCACTAGACATCCTTAACATTTTCATTTCCGCTGCCGTCATGTTGTTTTTAAACGCTTCGTACATTGTCCAGCACTGTGAACCATACAAAAGAGCAATTTAAGTGGAAATTTTCAGTCGCAAAAGATTCCCGAATTTCCCCGCCATTTCATCCACCCAACACTCGCTCTGTGGTTTCCGTCGTGCTCACATTTCGCTTCCATGTTAACGATTGATCCGAAGTACTTAAAGATAGTGCTTTTCGGAAGAACAATTCCGTCTAACATTATATCCGGAACAGGTTGCAACGGATGCTCAAATGGGCACGACAAATGCTCCGTCTTTGAACGACTTTTTTTACACCCGTTCTTCTCTAGCGCATTTTCCATGAATTTAAGGCGTTCTGCAAATCTTCGACGTCATCGCTCAGTATAACAGCGTCGTCAGCGAAGAGGCGTTACATTTGCTCCGCGCATGCAGTCATTCTCTGCCGATTTCCTCCATCTTCGACCAAAACTCTGATGGAATGCTGTCTGGTCCCGCCGCTTTCCCCCGCTTCATTTTTTAGATTGCTATACTTATTTCTTCGATTGAAAAGTCCGAAACTTCCACCTCGAACAGACCAGCTGTCGGCACGATATCACGTGGAAAGTGTTTGTTAAGCAGCTCCTTGCAGTATTCAAGCCACCGGTCACAAATTTCCTTTTCATTTGTTAGTAAGCGACCGTTTGCATTTTTGATGTATTTCGGCGAGATCACCTATATTTCCATTGAATTTTTTCGCTTTGGGGCAGCGCGCTTAAAAATATTTGGCATTTTGGAATTCTACGACGTTTGAACTTCTTGTATAGCTTGTCTTCTATCTGCTGATCGTGAGGATATTTGTTCCAGCTCCTGGTACAGGTTTTCCGCTGCTACCGCTCGAGTTCGAGCCAGGACTTTCTTTGTGATCTTTTTAAGACGCTCGGATTCAAAATCCAGTCGAGCTTTTTCGATATCGTCGCCCCGATCGCATTTTGTCTACGCTTGGAATGCATTCTTCTTGTCTGCTGCAGCTGATTGGTTTCCTCATTCCACCACCATGTTTCTTTGTCGACATGATGGTATCCCGATAAAGTCCCTGAAGGGACCTTGCAAGTATTATGCATTCGTCGTGTATGCTGTTCCACATTTCTTGCGGGCTAAGTGAATCTGCGATACCGTTTATATTTCGAGGTGCTTCTTTAGCCAGTGTGATAAATCTTGCGCCTCGTTACTTCGATAGATTATATCACCGAATTTTTGGCTTTCCAAACGATGCCCGTGTTTTCGGTGGTTCCGCTGTGAAGAATTCTGTAATGAGTAGACGGTGTTGGCTTGCTAGCAATTCTCCAGGTATTACTTTACAGTCCTTAACACGGTTTCTCATCGACATTTTGCAGAGGTGATAATCTATTTGCGTTTCGAGGCCTCCGCTGCTATAGGTGATAAGATGTCGTTGATGTTTAATAAACATTGTATTTAAGACTGTTAAGCCGTAAGCTCTACACGCTGCAACGATGTCTTCGCCAGCTGAATTTCTAGTTCCAATGCCTTAACCGCCGTGGCAGTCCTCATAATAAACATTTGTTTCCCCGACGTGGCCGTTTAAATCTCCGCCTACGAAGAGCATCTCATCGATAGGTATATTTCTAAGCAAATTACCGAACTCTGATCAAAATGAATCTTTTTCCGATTGGTCGCATCCATTTTGTGGAGCGTACACGCTAAAAATGTTCCATGTTTCATTGTGTATGACGAGTTTTACACTCATCAAGCGGTCGCTTATTTTCAAGATACCAACGATGTTGTTTAGAAGATCCGCTGCAACAACGATTCCAACCCCGTTTCGTCCATTGACCGTTCCATGGTGGAACATCTTAAACGCCTAAGTTTTTAAATCTAGAAAACGCGCTTTATTTCCTGCATTACTTATTATTAGCCCTATTGTCAATCTGGCAAACGGCAATGCCATGCTAACTGATTTTATATTATTACTATATTATTATTATTTTTACGTAAAAAAAAATCTATCTATTTAACTATCATTTCCGAGATTTGGTCAGAGAAAGTATGAAGCCAGAGGAAACATAAAGCCGTAAGTGTATCCAAAATTAGTTATCGACTTATGGCAATAAAATTGATAATTGAATACGAAATGTAGAATGCTGTAATCGCGTACGCAGTAAGTAAAAAATATGTTTAATCTTGACGAGGTTTTTATGAGCTAATAAATGTATGCCGAAAATTGACAGATACGAAGACTGCCATGAAGGACATAGTTTCGCAACGGGAAATGTTTCGCAAAAAGGTAAATTAAGCTTATGCAAATCACACGGTCTACCATAATAAATACGCCATTTACTACGCAAGAACGGCAATTGATTGGCTTTAGGATGAAGTGGATAATATTCGAAGAAAAATTGAAAGATTTCAAGCGAAATAAAGAGAAGTGGTGATGGAACCATTAAACAAAATTGATGGTAAAGGACAAACAAGCCTTAATGGCGTCGACTTAGAATAAGGGAAATACCGAAACTGATAAAGTGTGTCTTGGGTTAGACTATGAAACTTGCAACGTTTGAAAAGTCGAGAAAAGGAGCAACAAAACCACGTGCGAAAGCAGTAGAAGCATTATATTGGGATTTAAAACAAGTACGTTCACAATCTTAAAGCATGTGAAAAAAACTGCAACAATGAAGAGGGTGTAAATGACCTAATATTTCTTTGGCGTAACGAACAACGAACTCGTAAAGGTGACAGCATTTGACTGACTGATCAGTTGTTGCATACTTCAAAAATATAAGAGCGAATTCTAGACAGTCTGCACCAAAGTGTCATCAAACTCCAGGGCGATCAATGCGGCTTTAGGAAGATAATTCAAAGCTCACAAATAATGGTAGAAAGAGGAGGGAAAGAAGGAAGGAAGATCTAAGGATCTGCATAACATCTTCATCGAATTGTTAAAATCTTTCCACAAAGATCCTAGAAATTTTGTTCTGGTGGTGCGAAGCCCCTAGGAATGACACGTTTGATGATGTTACTGAAAATTGCCACTTAAATGTTAGGGTCTGTTATGCACGGCAGTTATTTGTCCAGCTTTAACATATGCATCGATATGTTTCACGGTATAAGCAAATTATAAATAACAGCGATGGAAATGAAAACGATACGACTGTCAGTGGGTGTAACAAAACGTGACGTTTTAAGGAGTCTTCGCATCCACATTAAGAAATCGAAAGAAAAGAAACTTTAAGCTGAGTAAATCAGCTGGTTTTGCCATGTTCAACGTACGTCGTCGGAAGCAATGAATGTTGGAATTTCAGCCGTTATTCAAGTAAGAAGACGAACCAAAATTAACTCGATCATTCTATTGGGAAAACAGCAGCAAACTCTTGGCATTAGTAAATTGAGACAAACCCGCAAGTGACGCAGTAGTAATGCAGATACGTGAGAGAAATATGAGCAAAGGAAGATAAGGAAGGAGAGCCTATGCCAATCATAGGGGCATCAGTTTCCTTGTCAAGATCATGCCTCGCATATATTCATATATGTATACTTGAAACTGTTTGTTGCTACTCCCAAAAGGTGCGGCTAAAGGTCAGTTTAGTTCAAAATTGACCAAATACCACCTTGATTCCGGAATTTATTCAGAAAATTAAAAACACAAGTTAATTCATCCAAATCTATATTGTCCCCTTCTAAGTAATCCCCATCGACTGCAACACACTTATGCCAGCGCATAATACTCGAAACATTTTTATATTCGGTTTTCGGTATCACCATCCATCAGTGCTTCCTGCGATTTTACCATTTCTTCCTCTCGGCTACTGAAACGCGTTCCCCGTAGTGGTTTTTTTTAACTCGATTGAACAGAAAGAAGTCACAGGGAGCCAAATCAGGTGAATTCGGTGGCTGTTGGATGGTATTTGTTGCATTTTTCGTCAACAAATTACGAATAATGTGGCACTGTGCGACGGTGCGTTATGATGATGCAAAATTCACGAGTTTTCTGCCCACAATTCTGGTCTCTTTCGGTGAATTGCTTCACGCAAACGTCCTCCGCTGTCTCTCAGATGGTTGATTTGCTGTTATTGACCAAAATTTATTTTACTTCAACAATGTTTTCATCGGTTTTCGATGTTGATGGTCTGCCACTGCGGTCATCATCTTCGATTGACTCACTACCACTTTCGAACCGCTCGTGTCATCGGTAAACGACCGTTTTCTTTAGAGAATCGTTGCCGAAACACTTTTCCAACATTTCCAACGTTCGTGCACCATTAAATCCGTTTTTTATGCAAAATTGATACAAGTTCGATGTTGCCAATTTTAATTGATTTCTAAAATTGTAAAAAATCGCCAACACACACAGAGATAAATGTACTCTTGGCTACATAACTTTTGCAAACGTCAAGCTATGACGCTAAGATTTAGAGGGAATATCAACAACAGATGTGCCAACTTAACAAAAAAAATAGAACTCAAACCGGAATAATGGGAGCGCCACACGGTGGTGATTCCGGGAACTTTTTGATCAAGTATATCTAAAAACAAGTAAAGCAATGGCAACTCTAGCGACCTCTTCGTATTGTGCAAAGTAGTGATAGCGAATGTTTGGTGCTCCGTTAATGTCGTAAGTAATCTCACTGATACATTTGAGGATCGGGTTAAGGGTTTAAAAGGCGATGCGATGTCGTGTGACTTCTTAAACCTCACGTTTGAAAAATTCGCGTGATTGCCGAGTACAAAAAGGGCACAAAAGGTAAGTAACTACTTTCTTATGATAGTTTGATGTCATTGACACCATCGAGAGAGACTGACACAAGTGGCAAAAATTGACATTTAATTCGAACAAGGGCAAAGCCAAGTACATTCTATCTACTAAAAGGGGCGCACACGTCAACGAATTTTACGATAGCTTATACCTGTGGCAGTCACTATCTTGTCTACCTCTGTTTAGACATTAACTTTAATAATTGCCACTGAATTGAAGAGTAGCGCTTACCAAATGCTGTTGAATTGGAGGGGAATTGCAAAAAAAGGATCATGTCGACACTTTGGAGACTGTGTAAGATTTTCATTATCCCAATCCTGCTCAATGGCTCTTACAACTTCTTACATGATTTTTGGTTACGTTTAAGGAGGAAATATTATATAAAGCTGTACAAGGCCTTCATCTTTATCGACCAAGTTAGAAAAGCACCCATCAGTTGTCTGACATACCTGGAGCAGGTAGAGCGTATGGGCAACAATTGTCTGGTCCCAAAAGTTTCCTTGAAAAAGTCGTAAGCTGCGCAGCTAAAGGCAGTTTATTAAAGAGTGAGCTTGCAGAAAAAACTTCATGGTTGACGCGTAGGCTTACAGTGAAATACAGCGCCAACTAAGTTATTTAGTAGGCTTAAATGTTAAATATTTACTTCCCAATATAATAAATTAAACGCCTCTTTAAGCCAGAGCTATTAGAAACATTAAGCCATATATCTGGCTTATTGATTGATAAATGGCTATTCTCTTGATTTTGGCATTGGTCTACTTCAGATTAGTCATCTCACTCTGTAGCCACTCATGTGTTACAAACAGAAACCAAATTGTCATCACCGACGTCATCACATCTTATTCAAGTAAGCAAACTTAATACCTCCAGTGGCGTATTTATCCATTAATCAATTTAATTGATTGTAATTACGTATAGCGTAGCGTGCATTTTGAATGCTTTACCATGCCGATTGACTTAATGTTTCAGAGAAACAAGAATTCCAACACTTATGTGTTGCATGTACGAGTACGAGTATGTACTTGTATCTTCAATTACCTTTCACCAAGTAAGCGTTAACATAATCCGCCTTAAGCGTTATATCAACAACATTTGGATTTCTTGCCAGCTGTCCGCAGACACTTCAGGACATTACACACACTCTTTTGAAGTATCAATAAGTATGTCTTCTGGGCCTTCTCTAGTTGTAGAATGTTCATCAAACCGTGTAACCTATTCATGAAGATTGTCTAACAAATGAATGAAACGATTCGAAATAACTGCCATTGGCTTATCGAGCAGAATTTGATTTGTTTACGTAATTGATATGTAGCCTGTCGTAGATTGTTTACGAGTATCTGCCCTAGATGAATCTATCTGCTGAAATTGTCTGTTTTTAAGATTTTTGTAGAAGGTAGCTTATTTGTTAAGTCCGCCTTTTAGCCTTAGGCCGTAATACATGTCGATGGGCTTTAATCGTCTGAGGATATAGTTTTGTGACAAGAGATTTAGATTAAGATTGTAACACAGGTAGTAGAAGTAGTTAAATGGCTTTACTGTATTCCATACGCAGTGCGTGGTATCGATTTCTTAGTCGATAAGGCCTATAAGTACTTAATTACACGGCAATAGCGTTATTAGTTTCTAGACAAGGTAATAAATATAGGCGCCACGATTTATGAAGACCGAGACCAAGTTGTTTGAGGGTATTTACGTGTAAAACTCAAGAATGATCATGAAGGCTTATTTATATGTCAAGAGTGACGCAGTCAGAGATAATATATTTACTTACTATTTTTCTGAAAATTGTGCAAGACTCACTGATCAACAACGAAGGAGCGATATTTTTAAGTCCACACTTTGACGCACAATAAGACATCATTGAAGCATTTTGACATCCGCATAGGACCAGACGCAGAATTACTTCTATTCTTCAGATGTTTCTTTCGGCCCAGGATTCAAATGAGTAGTAGAGCTCTCTGACGTTCTGTTCTATAGCTCAGAGATTGTTCCTTTGCCAAAGGAGAAAATCATCAACTTGGCTGTTTTTAGAGAAAGGTACTGCACGTGATTTTCGGTCCCATTATAGATCAATCGCAAACTATACGGGCAATGTATAAGGCCATGTTAAGTGAATGCACAACACAGCTTGGCTCAACAGTCTTCAAGAAGCAATTAAGGCGGCGCATGTAAGTGCAGTGTGACCGTAACTGACTTAAAGTGCAGCACTGAATCCAGTTGAAGAGTGATCTTTAATTAACAAGATATCACTCGACAAGATCTTGCTGGTTTTTTTATCCGTGCGGCATCGGATAAAGAATAGTGCCGCAGTGCATCCCAGCTTGTCGTAAGAGGCGACTAAATGGGACACCAATCATATACAGGCAACTATGACACCAAAAATGAGACTTTAACACTTCAACACCTTTGAAAACTTCCCCACAAGTTTGTTTGCAATCAATGGGTTCCCGTGTCTGTAGACTACCGATGAGGTAAAAGAACAGTCAATCAATTTTAAATGAGCGTACAAGTGTCAAACCACTCAAACTAAAGAGGAACTCTATGGAAATGATCGCAATAGCACTACCCCGCTGGGCACCACGCTTGCAACGCACTCGGGTGATCCCAGAGCAAGCAGAAGTGCTTGTGTCAGAGCCCGACGTATTCCGGGGGCGGGCAAAATGAAGTTTCCAAAATATTTTCCTAAACTACGGTTTGCAAGTTGGAACCTCGGATCGATGACCTCAAAAAGTTTGGAATTGGAAGCGATTATGCGCCGCAGAACTCTACTAATCCTGTGCGTTCAGGTAACGGAGTGGTGTAATACCGGAAATAAAGCTCGTTTTCTTGTTCTAAAAACTAAGGCGTATAAGATGTTCTACCATGGAACGGTCAATGGACGAAACGGTGTTGCCATCGTTGTTGCAGCGGATTTTCTTAGCAATATCGTTGGTATTTTGAAAATAAGCGACCGCTTAATGAGTGTAAAACTCGTCATACACAATGAAACGTGGAACATTTTTAGCGTGTACGCTCCACAAAATGGATAAATTTTGGTCAGAGTTCGGTAATTTGCTTAGAAATATACCTATCGATGAAATGCTCTTCGTAGGCGGAGATTTAAACGGCCAACTCGGGGAAATAAATGTTGATTATGAGGACTGCCACGGCGGTAAAGGCTTTGGAACCAGAAATTCAGCTGGCGAAGACATCCTTGTAGCGTGTAGGGCTTACGGCTTAACCGTCTTAAATACAATGTTTATTAAACATCAACGACATCTTATCAGCTATAGCAGCGGAGGCCACGAAACGCAAATAGATTATCACCTCTGCAAAATGTCGATGAGAAACCGTGTTAAGGACTGTAAAGTAATACTTGGAGAATCGCTAGTAAGCCAACACCGTCTGCTCATTACAGAATTTTTCACAGTGGAACCACCGAAAACACGGGCATCGTTTGGAAAGCCAAAAATTCGGTGGTATAATCTATAGAAGGAACGAGGCGCAAGGTTTATCGCACTGGCTAAAAAAGCACTTCGAAATATAAACGGAATTGCAGACTCACTTAGCCCGCAAGATATGTGGAACAGCATACACGAGGAATGCATAACACTTGCAAGGTCCCTTCAGGGACTTTATCGGGATACCATCACGTCGGCAAAGAAACATGGTGGTGAAATGACGAAACCAAACGAGCTGTGGCCAACAAGAAGAGTGCATTCCAAGCGTGGATAAAATGCGATCGGAGCGACGATATCCAAAAAGCTCGACTGGCTCATGAATACGAGCGTCTTAAAAAGATCGCAAAGAAAGTCCTGGCTCGAACTCGAGTGGCAGAAGCGGAAAACCTGTACTAGGAGTTGGAACAAATATCCTCATGATAGGCAGATAGAAGACAAGCTATACAAGAAGTTCAAACGTCGTACAATACTAAAGCGCCAAATATTTTTAAGCTCGCTGCAAAGAGGCGAAAAAATTCAATGGAAATAACCTCGCCGAAATACATCAGCAGACGGTCGCTTACTAACAAATGAAAAGGAAATTTGTGACCGGTGGCTTGAATACTGCAAGGAGTTGCTTAACAAACAGTTTCCACGTGATATCGTGCCGACAGCTGGTCCATTCGAGGAGGAAGTTTCGGACTTTTCAATCGAAATAATGAGAATAGCAATTGGAAAAATGAAGCAGGGAGAAGCGGCGGGACCAGACAGCATTCCATCAGAGTTCTGGTCGAAGATGGAGGGGATCGGCAGAGAATGGCTATCGAAACTCTTAAATAAATTAAAATGTGGTCAAACTATGCCGAATCAATGGAGAAGTAGCTTCTTGATCCCATTACACAAAGGAAAAGGCGACATTGGGAATGCAACAACTACCGTTCGATCAAGCTGATGTCACACACAATGAAAATCGCCGAAAGAGTCTTAAACGAACGTCTTCGGCAAATAATAAAGCTTGATAATAGTCAATGTGGATTTGTTGAAGGAATATCGACAGTGGCACCGAGATTTGTCTAAGGATTTACACATGGTATTTATTGACCTCGAGAAAGCAATCGATCGAGTTCCTAGGGATCTCATATGGGCCGCGCTGAGGTCTCAAAAGGTACTGGAAGCGTATGTTAGAATATTACAAGACATGTACGGAAACGTGAAAACTGCGGTTGAAAGCTATGCTGGACTAACGAGAGAATTTCCAGTTAATGTCGAAGTGCATCAAGGAAGCGTACTTAGCCCTTTCCTCTTTAACGTAGTATTCGACCATCTTTTAAAAGACTGCATGCGCGGAGCAAATGTAACGCCTCTTCGCTGACGACGCTGTTATACTGAGCGATGACGTCGAAGATTTGCAGAACGCCTTAGATTCATGGAAAATGCGCTAGAGAAAAACGGGTTTAAAAAAAGTCGTTCAAAGACGGAGCATTTGTCGTGATAATTTGAGCATCCGTTGCGACCTGTTCCGGATATAATGTTAAACGGAATAGTTCTTCCGAAAAGCACTATCTTTAAGTACTTAGGATCAATCGTTAACATGGAAGCGAAATGTGACGACGACGTAAACCACAGAGCGAGTGTTGGGTGGATGAAATGGCGGGGAAATTCGGGAATCTTTTGCGACCGAAAATTTCCACTTAAATTGCTCTTTTGTATGGTTCACAGTGCTGGACAATGTACGAAGCGTTTAAAAACAAAATGACTGCAGCGGAATGAAAATGTTAAGGATGTCTAGTGGAGTCACTAAACGCGATTGCATTAGATCTACGAGTATAAGAGGAAGTCTACATATAAAGAATTCGGTAACCGAACAGCTTGAGGCGAATAGAATAAGCTGGTATTGCCACTTTCAAAGAAGATCTGCGGAAAATCCGGTTAAAAAGGCACTATCAACTACGGTCACTCCAACTGTAAGAGGTCTGAAAAAGAATTCCTGGATTTCTCAGATGGCAAATGCGCAACAACGCCTGGGGCTAACCACTGAAGCGATCCAGGACCGTGCATTATGTAGACGCGTTCTGTGGTCTGCAACATTAGCCAACCCTATAAGCGCAGCAGCAGCGATGCAGTAAAAATGGGAAACTCGTTACGCATAAGTTCGTATAACGAGGAAAGGGTTAATAAAAGGATAAGAAGAATAAGTAATGCATTTACTTATATTTTCTTAGATACATATACCAACATTTTTAGAAGTTCCCTGCTAATATACTCTCTCTATATTTTAATGCATTTTTGCAGTATCTATATAGTTTAGAAACTTTTACTTCGTTGAGAAGGGATATAATTTCTTGTTCCGAAAAGAAGTCTTTTCCAAAGAAACTTCACCTAGTTTCCCTTGGGATTGGGCACTTACGTAAGTGTTTCAATGAATAGCGGAGATAGTTCTGTAATCTGTGAGCTGCTGGAACAGTTTTCCCACACTACATTGATGACGGTTTTAGGATTCATGAGTTTCTCTTTCAGATGTTTTATCATACTAAGGCTACTTGTTAAAAGGATTCCAAGATACCTGTATTCATTTACAACTTCTATACTTTCACCGTTAAAGTGAAGTGAATTTTTCGTTGTAAGCTGTACTGTAAGGTTACAGTACTCATACAATTTGTTAATCATCAATTGCAAGGATTCCGGTGAACTTGCCATCAGTACAATGTCGCCTGCGAACAGGAGGGCTATAATGAGAATCCCTGCAATTTATATTCCTCCTGGGAGAAAGTCCACTTTATCGTCTATAAAGAGGGCAAATAGATTTGGACTCAACGAACATCCCTGCTTTACTCTTGACTCCGTCTGAAACCATTATGATAGTGTCTCACAACTCCAAACAGCTGCATTGGTTTCTGCAAAAAGGTTTTGTAAAACCCTCCCGAATTTCGATGACATTCCCAGATTATACAATTTATAAAATAAACGTTTCGGTTCACAGAATCGAAGGCCGTTTTAAACTCCATAAAGAAGACGTAGAGTTTTTTTATTTCGGCTTATGAATGTATCTGCCACGCTTTTCAGTACGAAAATGTGGTCGACAGTTGAGTAGCCAGACCTAAAATCCGCCTGGAATTCCCTTAGTAGATTATTGTCCTCTATCCATGTGCACAGCCGCCTTTGCAATATTGCTGCAAGGATTTTGTACGATGCACTTAAGAACGATATTCCCCGATAGGTAGCAGGTTCCGATGTATCGCCTTTTTTGTTGATGGGAAAAGTCAGAGCTTCTTTAAACCGTTGGGGCAATGTCCCATGATACGAGTATAATATGCTGTTGTACTCGTATAAGCCAATGAATTGTATGCGTTTCACTAAATCATCTCCTGCTACCAGGCCGCCGGATCGGCCTTGTTATACCTTAATTTTGCTTTCTATTTGTCATATGGACTAAAATTGTTGCTTTCATTGCCAATGTTGTTCGATAGGCTTGGAGGTCAAACTTGCGTCTTCCTCGCCGTTTGACAAAGTACAGAAGTGATTTTGCCATGTCCTTCGAAAAACCTCTGACTAGCTCACAAAATTTCATTGTTCAATTCTACAGAGATATATTCGAATCTTATTAGTTCGACAAGTTGTTACCTTGTGATATTTTTTCAGAGCGCTGTTCCTGGATAAACACCGCTCCCTAGTTTTTATCGTATGCTACTACGGGTTTTTCTTCGGTGACTAATCTTAAAACAGTCGTCAATAACTGAAAATAAATTTTGCGTTTGGGGGAATTTTGGAGCCCCTATAAATATATTCGCATATTCTATATACTTTTCAGACAAACTGATTACAAATCTCTTCTACAAATTCGTTAGACTACTCCCTTTCGTTCCTCGTTGTATACGCTATCCGCTCTAGATCTTATAATTTGAAATTAACACAAAAAGCGTGCATCAATCGTCCCATAATGGCTTGACGACAAGTTATTTTAGTACACTTAGATACTCAATGAGTATCATTATGTCTTTAGTAGGACAAGAGGTTGATTATTTTTTCTAGCTTTTTGACAAAACAAGAACTCTCGATTTCAATCGAGCATGTAATTAGTTTGCGAGACCTGAAGCAACAGACTCTTTGTTCTGTGTATCTAGATACCAAAGAATAAAATAATCAAATTTCGCATACAAAACAAAACAAACAACATTCATTTACCCTGCAGACTACAAGTTATGATAAAAAAGAAAGAGAAATGATATCTTCAGTTGAATACATTGGTCGAACAAACTTCTTTTTTCACTACTTTGCCGCCATCGCAGCCATCACTGACGACGACCGCCAATGACCTTAATTCAATCTCGTGCTCTTAGAGGAACACTCAACCAACAGATCCGATGCAAAATGAAAATGTCGTAACTTTTTGCCAAACATAAGAGTCAGTTTCACTGCGATAGATATGTACAGGCCGTTTGTGTGTAATGGCCCAGTCATCTTGATAAGGACCTAGTGAGGAGGCTACAGGTACCTACCCAAGGCTCCATGAGAATTTGCTATTGGTATCAATAGAGTCTGATATTTGTAATTTATTGGCATTTTAACTTCCAAGTCATTTGAGTGTTCATTTTCAAATGTCTAATGTCTTGAAATTTTTTCAAATATGTGAATAGGTTTTGAATGATTATATCGTGCTGCTTTGGAGTTTAAAAATGCGAAACGCATTGCGTGCAATGTTATTTATTATGCCGGTCCTTAAAAAATAAACTGAAATAAGCAAACGGACGACTGACTGAATTCTGTGAAAGCAAACATACGAACGTAAGTATATGAGGTCTTTCTTAGCCCATTTATTTTGCAGGCACAATTTAAACATCACGTTTACCATTGGATTCATTGAAAGCGAATTCAACGTGATCCACTGTCATGATACATCTTTAAAGCCATAAGCTGCCAACTAATTTATTTCAGATCTAGGTTATTGAAGGTTTATTGCACGTTTTGTCCCTGACATTAGAAGTAGATCTTGTTTGCATATTCGTGCCTTATCTTAATCATCAAAACAGTCCATCAAAGTTTCGATAAATGAAAGCGATTGAAATGAAACATAGTAAATGTTTAATGAAATTGTTTGAATAGGTTAAGAAAAATTAAATACGGATGCACTATCGGGTCGTGCCTCAATTTTAAACAGGGAACTCTTTAAATTTTTTTTATATTATAAAATTCCTTTTTCTCTATATAATCTACACTTCTCGACGTTAGTTAGTTTCTTGGGTCGAGTTACGGTTCTGAATTTTCGCCACGAAAAGCAACTTCGAAGGCCTGGTTAGCTGGGTACTCGTAATCGGCGCCTCTTAGCTCTATTTGCTTCAAATTTAACGGCTCAAAGTTTCCAAAGTCCACAATGCTATTATTATTAACTATTAAATGCACTTTACAACGACACCTCATTTATAACTGTAGTACTACAATTAACGAAGTTAGCCGCATTTACAATTTTGTTTACAACTAATTTTTCTCTAAAAAATTCTCTTGTATGCGATGACTAATAACTTGTGATATCACTACCGGATACGAATTCAATTGTTCTTTGTGTATTTGCGCATATCTCGTCTAGCGAAAGACATGTGTGGCGCGGTGCTAGGCCTGCGGGCGACAGGGTCACGCGTACTTACATATTCGATGTCGGTTTTCGTCAACGCGACCCGGTCACATACCAAGCGTGGAAGACAGGGTTCCCTGTGAGAACATTGTATTTAAAGCTGATCTCTGCTATAAATTTCGCTCCTGATTTACCTGGAAGTGGAAGCATCGGAATCCAGAACAGCTAGAAATTTAGGGCATCTTAATTGGCAAGCATTGAGCCAATCGTAAAAAGTGTTCTTCTGACATGACAATACCACGACATTTTTGAATGCTGAAAAATAGCAAAAGTCTTGCCAGTCGCCAAGGAATGTACGTACAATACTCGTATGTCAAATATTTAAAAAAAAATTCGTTGTCAGATGTCCATACGAGGCAGTGTTTTTAAGTTCGCGGAGTGGGGGACAAAAATACAAGTTTATTTATGTTTTTCATTATATTGACCTGTCACCTTAATACGTTTTTCAGATCTTTCAATTAGTTTGTGTATACCTTAGAAAAAAAAAGTTTTGTCCGAAAAATATTTTGAAACTGTGTCCTTCTTCCCCTTCTTCATCGCTCGAAAAATACCTCCCTTGTTTTCACTACAGAGAACCAAAAACGCGTGAGAACACTCCATGCGTTATTGCTTTTGCGGTAGCGTGAGCATTTTCTGCGCCATCTCTTAGTTATGCTAAGATGATTTTGAAGAATTTTAAAAATTATTTTATCGGATACTTCAACTTTTCTTTAACTGCGCATCATCATAATTTCCGACGTGGTCACTAGTCGTCCCTGCCTTCTTTAAGGAAACTGTGCCACTTGTAAACCATTATTTTACCCGGGCAAGAGTCCCCATAAACGGATTTCATCTGAAATAGGCTGGCGACTTTGTAATAATTTCTCAGTTAAAGAAAATTCAGAATAAGGTACTTGTGTAACTGTATACCTTTTTTAGATGTCCAAAAGCAAATATTTTACGACAAAACTTGTGGGACTTTATAGAATAGTGGACGACACTAGGTATTTCATTAGAACGGTTTTTCGAGTCTTATGCTTCAGTCTCAAGGTGATAATAAAGACTGTTTCTCATTGTTAAAGACAAAGCTGTCAACTGTGTGTACCGATTGAGGATGAATAAATGGTGGCAGTGTCTTACGCAACAATTTTTAACGACTCTATTAAGAAAATAATGGTCTGGTTAAGTCTAGAATTTAAGAGTCATTGCATATCGATGCGAGTATACACATTGGTGCTCTTGACGCTTCGTTCGTTACGAAATGCTTGTGAAGAGATACACCCCTTTCAATAAATAATTGTGGGAATAAGATTTGTTTAAAAGTACCATAGGTTGTAAAAACTAACGTAAGGAAGAACTAATCATTATGTTCTTAATTATAAGCCAAACATTCATTATAAGGAAATGCGCTTGGTTATAATGTCTTCCGTTATCGTTGTATACCCCTTATTACCTAATTGAACAAAGCTAAATTATTACATTATACGTATTCTTAAAATAAAGTTTTTTGTTTGTTGAGGTGCTGAGATGATTTCATCATTCAAACACTTTTTTCTTTTGTCAAACCAAAAAATTGTTATTAATATCTATGCGCAAGCAAGGTCTAACCAAAAAGCATGTCCCAACGTAGTTATTTATGAAATGCCACTTTAATTCGAAACCAGTTTTGGTAATTTAACAAAAGTAACTATACGATGATGATAGTTTTGCATAGAATACACAATTTCTTTTTCTCCTACAATCAGCTGAACTTTCAAGGCAGACAGCACAAATGTATGTACGTACATAACTTGAATCATTTGTTTTAAACGATTAATAAAGCCGAGATATATTTATGGGTATGATTGCATAAATTTAATTAAGAGTGGTAGAAGAAGCAGGATATCTCAAATAAATTTAATTTTTTCTGTATATTCGACGATAATAACTGCTTTATCAATACTTTTTAGTGAAAAACTTAACTGAAGGGACATATAACTCTAAGTCTTTTGATACTAGCTAACCTCTCCAACAAGATCGATTTCTAGCCAATCGCACAAGTCACGCTAGCTGTAATCCTTCTATACCAGGTGCTCCTCTGTTGAGTTGTACAGTTCGTCTTGTCCACTCACCGTCTAGCCAGACAGGGCCGAAAATCACATGAAGAATTTTACTCACAGAGGACCCAAGACCACCCCCATCCATTTCTGATGAGATCCATGCCTCTGCGCCGTAGAGGTACAACACTTTTGTTGTTCGAGAGAGCGTTTTGCTATTGGAAAGAGTTTTTTTTTAGTATGATCAAAGCGCTACTGTCGTTATGTGAATTGATTGCGGAGCCTACGTAAGCAAAGTCCTTAACTACCTCAAAGTTCTACCTTTCAAGGGTGATGTTCCGTGCAAGACGTCGGTGTTTGGTATGGAATTGTTGGTCTACATCGTCCAGGTCGAAAAGTTCATTCTGCCCAACAGCGATATTTGGTTCGTCATCGCAGTAATTAAGTCTACAAAAATGCTCTTTTCAAATCTTCAACATCAACTGTCGCTTCACTACGATGTTCCCTTGTTCGTCTCAACAGGCTTCAGTTCGGGGTTTGGTTCCGTAACATGTTTTATTTTGGTATAACTTCCGAATTTCATTCCTGGAGTAGCATCTCTCAATATCCTCTCACATTTCTCATGCTCCATCTTTTTCTGCCTGAAAAGCCGATTTTTCTCTTCTGCTCGTATAGCTCTTGAGCAAATCTAGTCCTTTAGAATCACACCAGAAGCATCATCTTTGATTGCTTTTTGGTATCATAGCTACTGGTCTTCTACTATACCTGATACTGGCGGCAGCTGACCTCTTAAAAGATTAAGAGAGACGCGATCGGACAAAGTCTTGGCAGTCTCTTGGGATTGCATCCATCCGATATCGAAATTCCATACTTTGGGTACAAAAAGGTAATAGTCCGAGTCCAAATAGGCCTTACAGAATATTCGGACGTAGATAATACTAGAGGAGTGTGTCGCGTCGGTTATAATGCTGTTAATCTAGTCGATGGACAATTGATTAGGAATTCTCCAAGTCCCTTGTGAATATCGAGGTGTGTGAACCGTTGACAATGTTGTCGAAGCCGTTATTGGAGATGATGTCGTGAAGGCTATACCTTCAACTGCCAAAGATATAAGACTGATGTTGGAAAATTTAATCTTGAAATGGATTTCTACAATGCTCGTTCACATGCAGGAAACTCAAGAA
The DNA here is from genome assembly GCA_928272305.1 of Volucella inflata. NCBI lineage: Eukaryota > Metazoa > Arthropoda > Insecta > Diptera > Syrphidae > Volucella > Volucella inflata. The sequence goes on from OV743720.1 coordinate 96,897,645, forward strand.
CTAGGTCTACCTCCAACAACAAGTCCGTATCCAAATAAGCGCTGCTTTTGCCTTCGATAACAATTGCCGTAGTAGATTTCGCAGTTTTCCATACTCATTTTGTCTGGTCCATTCTGTCGCATATCTTGGATGGCAGCAATATCTGCTTTGCTGTAGTCCAGAGCGCCCGCTAATTGTTCGGCTGGACGTGCCCTATTAAGAGGCCTAGCATTCAACAGATCCGAAGTTCGTCTTCCTTCTTTCGTTTGCAGGAGCGTACAATAGAAGATTCGTCTGTTTTCGAGGCTTGTTGCTGCTTCGTAGGTTTCGTCTTAATTCGATTACCGAATCTCGACTTTAAGAGCCAGCTCTATTAAAGTTTTAAGCCAGTCACCTATTTGGTGATGTGAGTGCTGCCGTTGTTCCATTAAGGCTTCATCGGGCCCCAATCTACCGCACTGAGCTCTTACCGCCCTCTGCAGATACATAAAGCATTCTTAATTCCTCCGAAGACATGTTATAAGAGGCATGTTGTGCGCAAAGACTCAGTGTATCCCTTTGCTCTATATTTTAAAGTACTCGTTTATGAATATCGGTATGATACTAGTACACTGCATCAAATATTTTGTTACCAATGGGTGCAATATTCGCTCGGCAAATAAATACGAGTATCAGTTGGTTCGGTCATTTCATCTTTTTTTTTTTCTAAAATCGAGTGCAGTGATTAAGGTACTCGGAACTGGTTTCGAGACATTCATTACAGCTGTTTACTAGGAAATTTATCACTACATAAAGTACCTTACTCTCATGTGATAGTGTGATACGAGTACAACCATTGTTGTTATTTACAATAATTTTTATTCGAACTGGTTTTCTGTTACAAAGTTCGTTTTTTTTTTTTGACCAAAAAACAAAAGAAATGCCAATCATTTTCGGGGTTTCTCGGCTTTTGCGATTAATTACAATTTTGTTCAACGACTTAAACCGCAACCACCTTTCAACTTCACTCAATAAAAATTTATGATGATTACCTGCATTTAATTGTGATGAACAAACATCAATATAAAAAAAATTATTTTATAAAAAAAAACAATGCCGCAGTACAATAACAGAAAAGATCGTAAAAAAGGACACATTATTGTGTTAAAATCGCGTTTGCAATGTGTGGTTTAAGAGGGTATTAAATTTGAATGAATAAGCTGACCCAGAGTGAAGAATTGGTAATTAAAAAAGTCTTATAGGTATCACCTAACTTGTATAAGAGCACATTAACTGATTAAGAGTTCTTTGCCCTTACGGAAACAGGTGCTTAAAATTCTTTGGATAATATTTGGAGCAAGTTATTGTAATTTAAATGCACAAGTTTGATTTGATTTGAAGCTAATTGCCCACGCTTTGTCAGGGCAAAATATGGAAAACGCACGTGTTTTATTGGGTCTATAACTTATGAACTAAATCATATGCGAAACCCGGCCAACCAGCCAAATCAACGGCAAAGCCGGTGGGATCAGATGGGTGTGCTGTATTATGAGCTGCTAAAACCGGGTGAAGCCATCAATGGACAAAGCTACCGCTACAGCATCACAATGCCTCCGAAAACACATTTAAACAGTAGAGTGCGAAAGTAGCTCAAAGTTGTCAGTTGTGTTAAGTTTTTGGGAACATCCATTAAAACAAGAATAATTTATTTAAGGATAAAAGAAAATTTTATTTTTCCGTATACCCAATTTGACCGTTCCTGGAATTTGCTCGACCCACCGACCAAGAGACCAGAGACTGAAAAAATTGAGTTTTTAACTCGGAGATCATGAATCTAAAGTCACCAGTTATTAACGTCCAAGAAAGTCAAATGTTGCACCAAATAAATAAAACATTTTGAAAGAAATGTGAAAACGATATTTGGTGTCTTAAGTTTGCCTCAAAGACAGAAAATTAAACGCATACTGCTAACAGCAAGGATAGAGCCAGAAGAAGCGGTCAGTGATGACAATCTCTCTCTGGTCGAGGATCCGTTTCCCACCTGATAGCATATTGATACAAAAATACTCATCCAGGTCAGATAACTATGCAATATGCCACTCAACTAGGGTAGATCCCTTACAAAACATAAGAAATTGCCATTGCGGAACCCGAACGATACAGGCATTCGCGAGCTTAAGAAATAAGTTTTTTTCTTTTCTACCAGGTCTTACTTGGATCCTGGAATGAGTTTCACTTCATTTGTTAATTTCGATTTATTCCGTGTCCTTTCTATATTTCTGAGTTGAATTTCCGTATTGATGGTTTCTTCCCACAGAACTGAACTAATTCTTTTGGAAAAATTTAACATTTGAGTCTTTCTACTAATTTATTTATCTTACACGTCCGTCTTCAAATCACTACACTACACGCTTCATACCCCGAATAGAAGCTTAGTTTCATAAACTCACAAGGTTTTCTATTCATTCCCGAATGCTCCTAGCTCGAAAAGTAGCAATGGTATCGAACCTCTGCTTCATTTGATGCTCTAATTAGCCATAAGGTTAGAAGTATAGATTGCCATCTGGCTTAAAGTCTTCTCGTAATCTTGCAATTATTTTAACCACCTCTCGATCCACCCTATTTTCCGTCAATATGACAGTGTGGCTATTTCAACAAGAGTTCAGCTCATTCTTACCGAGACGGCTACACTATATAAAGTAGTTATTTTTTGGACGGTCAGATCCCAATGCTTTAACTACGATCGAGACATGGTACAAATAAAGTGTAGTTTTGCAAACAATTGAGGTATTAGCATCTCTTCTTATCAAGTCTCAGAAGTTATTCCTCCTTATCTAACTCTAAGCTACCGTTTTTATATCATTTAAAAAAGAGTTAAATTAACACCAGAAATATTACAGGTACATGTAAACATAAATAAATAAGTATTATGATAATCGAAATGATAGATTGGCATTGCTCAAGCAACCACCGACAGAAGTCTGCTTAACCTTTTTTGGGGATATCAGCGAAAGGGAATCTTTAATATCAAAGTTCTCGTATTTCAATTCTTCAGCTCTATTCAATGTTAAATAGCTCGTGTGCCTCGTTGTTGAATTTGTGCCTTCAGTCACTATTAGGGTAGATGGAACCAAAGACCATAGGTACATAAATGACCAAGCGTTTCCTTATCCGCTCTTGAAAATTACCATCTTACTGTGTTACAGCACCATGGAGTAGGACTGCGATGATTAGAGTATAAAATAGGTTTTCATTGAAAAGATTCATTCTCCATTTAATCTATTTTCTGATATTTATTACTCTTGGAAAAGAGGAACATTTATAGAGGAACTCGTTGACTACATCGAAGTTGTATCTACCTAATGTTACTAAGTCCTATATGTTGTCTATGGTTTTTTTCGTCATTGAAAACGTGATCTACAATTTTTTGTGAGAGTTGGATGAGTTTAGTACATCACATGAGGCTATCTTCCATGCCACCTACCTCGGTCCAAGTTTTAAATTGTGAACAATTGTTTGTTGTTCCATTAGAATTGATTGTACGTGGTGGGTTACTAAGCAAGACCGCATGGAAAGTTAAGTGATTTATTGTTTTCCTTGTGACTTTGTGATACTCATGATCTTTGAGTCGTAAATTATGACCTAAACTAGGAATATCAAAACTATAAACGTGCCACCAATGATCAAGATACATCTAACAACAAGATGTCTTCTTTGCCTTCTCCTGAACTAATATTTTCTTCAAAAAAAAACATTCTCATTGGAAATGATCTAAGAACTTGCCTGCTCTTTTAACTCCTTCTGGTATGTCCTTGTAAATCTCTTAATATTTTTCGTTTTTTTTACTAAAATTGTCAATTCGCAATATCCAATACCAAATTCAAAAATTCCTAACGCATGCTCCAAATAATAGCTCATTGATTTCTGGCTAACTGGCCCGGCTCATGTCAACTCGGTATCTCTTAGTTCCATCGCCAAAAAAAAACGCATTAAGTCAACTAAATGTAAACTGTGCGTTGACAAGTTTTTTACATTCTAAATAACCGAAGACTGTTATTTTCACGTTCTGTAGCTATCATGTTGTTCCAGATATATTTAATCCAATTTTTATTCTAATTATATCTATTTTTTTCAATGCTTTGACATGTCCATTGCACTAGAATTTAACGAAAAGTCTTTAAAGAAATCTAGCTAATAGCACACACCTCTCATTTAGATACAGTAACCTCACAACCGACAGTATTTTAAGTGTACGCGTACAGTGAAGAAAACTCACAGAACTTGATTGCAGTTTGCACTTAGGCAAGGCTTCAAACTGTGGATAACTACCATCAAAAATGTTATCAATGTCAGCAATAAAAAAGAAAAAAATGGAAAAAAATATACTTGTCAAGTAAGTTCAGTTAATATGGTAACTACCAATAGATACCATGAACCCACGTTTAGGTGTGACTTAAAGTCAGTAGTTCCACTCAGATTTAAGCCCGATTTCGTATTTAAAACAAACTGTTTAAAGACTTTAATTTATAAAAAAAAAAATTCCTTTTCGTTTCTTAGGTAATTTATTGAGATGTCAACTTCTACTTGGACACTATACCACGAATTCGTTCAACACATTCTATCAATTTTAATGAAGAAACGGCATATCCACATCAACGACCGACTTCCAATTACCGATTTTGCTGCCCACTTCTAACTATGTATCTGATTCTTTAAAGACAAAAAATTCAATTGTTTGATTTATTTTGAACGGAACAGGCAATCAATCAACATTTCGATTCGAATCAACTAATGCCCAAAGAAACCCAACAAATGAACTCAATCGCGATCTTATGCAAATGTGACATTAAGACGAAAAGCACACGATCATCAGCAAGAATTGGTACATATATATGAGTATGCATGTAAACCACGACCTCACGATTGGTGAAACCATACGAGTATTATTAATGATCTTGCTGATGACTAAAAGTCGAATTCAATTAGCATTTTGATGTTTCAACAATGCTCAATTTTGTATCTACACTGTGAAGGACGCCCATACTCGTACAATCCATCAGATCTATGAGTGTTCTTAAAGTCTAAAATACTCTCTATTGAATTCGTTGACGTATATAGATGAGGAAGTCACAAAGTGACAAAATTGACAAATTTTTTCTCATATCCATAAAGGTATTAGTTACATTGGCATGCCAAGTGTGATCATACCATATATCAATATCATCTGAAAACTCATTAACGCCCCCATTAGATTGAGTTAACTCAATCAATTACCACTATCCAAAGACATCATACATCTTGCCGGCATATCACTTCCTCCCCACCAATTGCTTAGAGAAGATATCCGATCATCGACACGATAGATACTTTGCATGAGATATGTTGTTTTGAGCACTTGCCCATAAGTTAAGGCGAATATCTCTCATGCTTCTCTCATGCGAAAGTGTCATTTATATTGTGGGTTCAAATGGAGGTTTTGCTTTTGCCTGTGCCTGTGCCTGTTCCTTCCTTTCCCTTTTCAGAGGACCATTCGTGTGTGGTAATCCATGATTAATTCCATGGTAAAATGATATAAACAAAAAAAAAGTCTCAATTCACAGTTCCATCAATGAGCTGAGAGTTTTTTTTTTCGTATAGATAAATTGGTTTATTTTTTGCCAGTATCTCAAAGAGCAGGTTAGTGGTGCAAATCGAATCAACAAATCCATGGAACAACATTCATTCCTAAGGCATACAGCTTACGAGTAGTCGAGTAGTTGTAGCTTTAGATTTACCAGTCGGCTGCTGATGCTTGTGTATCTACGACTTCTTTTTCGAGATTGTGCGAAACTAAACTCTAACACAAGTTTAGTCTTAGTCAAAGTCTCACTAAAATTCGCTATATTTTTTCCGATATTTTTTTACAGTTTTTAGTTTTTTTTATAAATGCACTGGCTAAGCTTTAGTTTAGGTTCAGTCAAAATTCGCTACTCCATCGTTGTTGACGGTTGGTTCTCTTAAAACGGATGTGCTTCCAATTTTTCGTAGTTTAACAGTTTAGTTTAAATTATTTATCTCTTCTATCGTCTACCACTGAATAGATACATACTGATACTCGTCACATAAAAAAAATCAATAAAAATCTATTTATATTAAACTAGATTAAAAAAAAAAAATATTTTGTTTCAATTTTAGTTCGCGCAGTGTGAAATGTGGAATTAATTCAACTGATACTGAAAAATTTACCTAAAAGGATTAATTACTTTTAAACCCAACTGGTGGATTACTTGTGCCATACATTGTACAAGTTTTTAATTTTATTTTTAATTTAACAAACTCTCTTGTTAAAAAGGTGAGTGCAAAACAAAATGCAGCAAATGTTTCTTCTTTTTTTGCAAAATAAAAAAGAAACATTAGATGTATTCGAACCTGATTATCGAGTTCTAAGTTCTGAATCTGAATATATGAGAATTAATTAATTGAGTGTGTTATGCAGTTGGCACGTATAAATGCTAATAAATTAAGATTTTGGGCGGTTTTTCTTATTAATCAAGACTTAAAGTTTTGCTCATTTAAAAGGAAATGCAAAATTTTGTATTCGATCAGTGTCACATTATCGTTAACCGTATGCATTTCAATATCGAATCGAATCTTTTTTAAATAAATTTTTCCCAAGTAGTAGTAGATTAATTAGTTTTTTTTCGTGATTAACGCGTTTTCCACCGTTTTTAGGTTTGCCAAGTGAAATAGAAGCAAAAGTTAAGTTTAAAAATTAATATATTGTAGATAACAGTTTTATATGGAAAAAAATGTTACAAAAGTGTTGGAAAACAACACGTAGTTGTTGCTAAATGTTAAAAAAAAACAACCTTTCTTCTGAATCTGCATCTTTAATTTATTTAAACCGGTTTGCCACGTTTAAAATAATTAATATTTTTTTTACATATTATTTGTTTTCTCTTATGCGATGAAAGAACGGAATTCCCCAAGATAATCATTTTCTAAATTCCATTTTAAAACAATAAAAACTTCAGAAAAAATCAAAAAGTAATTCAAACGAGTTTTGCAGTGCTTCGTATTATATTATGAATTAAATAATACTTTCATTTTTTTTTAAATATTTTAAAGGAAATATAATATATTGACTTAAAAGGTCAGAGTCCGACTAACTCACATCTTATGACAAACCTTAATCGCAGGTTTTCAGATTTCTACAATATACAATAATAAAAAAAATGTCAGAATTAAAAAAGAAATTTTGTGAATATCTTCTTTGAGATTTTGAAAAAAAAAACATTACCTAATATCTGAATGTGCTTACTGGTGTTTGAAATTTAATTTTTCTTGAGATCTGAAGTTTTAAGGGTCTTTGGCCCGCATTTTTCACGAGTAATTTAACTTATGTACAAATAAATGCACTCTTCGGATTCTACTCGTATAACCAGTTATGGTCTGTCGATACTCGATACCTTTGTTTCACATAAGATTCGTTTGCAATAGGTTTGAAGACTATATCTTAATTCTTTATACACGATTTGCCTTATTTTTTTTCAACTTAAAACGATATTAAATGGATGTATGGAATATTGGCCCTCACACAAATTTTGGAAACAGGACTTTTCTAAATTTGATCTAGACAAATGCTTTGCAAGCTTCGAACACATTTAGTATGAACAAGGTTTGTGATGATGAAACCCCGTCCAAAGGAGCATCAGGCTCCATTTCACTCAATTCAAATCTTAGACTGGGCAAAAATTAATTTCAATCTAGATAACAGCTAAAACTAAGTCAATTAAGCCGTAATCGCAGCTGATATACATAATTTTTTCTCAATCTTAAACAAGTATTTTAAGTTTTTTTAATCAATTATTCGTAAATAAAACGGTAAACTCCTAAGAAGTCTAATGATCCACGTCTAAACTGGAAACTAATATCTACTTAAATAATTTATAGTTTCGGTTGATGACTAACAATTAAACATTTAAAAAACAAACAAGTGCGAAAGCTTTTAGAAAACAAATTAAATTTAAGAATAAATGAACGAAAATCATAACCAGGTTATGAATGAATGAAATTTCGGTTGACTAGATTGGATTGATATATCAGGTACTTGTGAATATGAACTGCACTAAATTCGCATTTAGTGTTTCGCATTTTTGAATTTTTACTTTCGAAGCAAATTGAATGCATTATATGAAAGTGTCATATTTCGGAATATAAATTACAATAATTATATATTTATCTCTTGGAGAACTAAAACTTGCGGATATTAGACTACATTTCAAAAGACCAACTATAGACCTATTTTTCCCAGCAATAAGCTAAATTTCCGAAAAAATTGCAGAGTATTGTTTTGAGAGATTTTGAAATAACTTTGAATTCTTTATTTCCACGTAATTTGGATTTTAAAAAGGGAAATACACTGAAGATGCCCTTTTAAGCTTTTGTTAACAAATATTCGCTAATTTAGATAATCTAAGCTGTCATTTTTACTGACATAACTAAAGCTATCCAAAGCCACAATATTCTCCTGAATAAATTTTACAATGCTGGTTTCTGGGGCTTCATGTCCCGCTGGCTGTAATCTTAGATGATGCCGATGTTTTCGTCGTTAAAAGTTGTTCAGAACAAGGCAAAGCAACTACCACTTCCCTGTCGTCTTTGAATGCTTTATATCATTCATGTGACTGTCTCTCTGGTATAGACAATTCACCGTAGGTGTTCGGCAACATTTTTAAAGATTCAGCAAATGGAAAATTTAGGGAAAATTCCTCTTTCAATTTGTTTTCCTTATAAAAACCGAAACGAACTCTCTATTATGGTTCAGAACAACTGTGTGAATAGCAGATCCCGCTCAAATTTCATTCAGTAACTTAGTACAGTGCTACCATTATACAGAATAAAAACAAAATTGATATCTTTCACGCACGCATTTTAAATGTTTAATTCTAATTTCTCTTTATGTCTGAAATTATCGTAGGAAGATAAATAAAGGTAACGATTCTGTTGTGCTAGGACCTAACATTTGCATTACAGATTTTTCTAACATGCAAACTCAACTCCTGCCATCTATAGTATTAAACATATATACTCTTATATTTATGTGCAAATTATGCCGAAATATATGAAATTTATTATTTTTATGGAAGCGATGAAATTAAGCATTTTACAGCTGAAATGACGCTAAAACCACGCAAGGTTTTGTGACTGTAAATTTCACAAAAGTTTGAAAGCTTTTTGCGAACTCAAATTACAGCGCCGATATTAAAAACTTTACGAAAATCAGCGGATGTGATACAATTTTATTAAACACATAGTATGTGTATTCTTTTATCTGAAAATATTTTTTGGCATATGTCCACCACGGCTACCGTCGACCACTTATCGAGCAACTAAGGGCTATTTCGCGTATTTATCGAACATTTTTTTGCTCCAATGTTTCAATCATCTAGCGACTTGGCGTGACCCAGAGAAAATAATTCAATTGATGCAATCAAACTAATGATTGATTGTCCTCACTCCAAACACTGCAATTCCACGTATTTAGGTGCCCGCTTAGCCAGAAATGAGTTTAATAACTGAACAAAATGTTATGCTAAAAACTAGGCCAACTTCCAGTTGATTTAAAGCCCAGACACTAAATACTGAACATGTAATGAATGGTCACCTGCCTTGCTCTTGCACTAATTGAATCGCATAAGCCTTTAGACCAAGATTTGTACGAAAAATTTCGCAAATAGTGAATATAAAAAGGTCGAGTTGCTACAAACGCCGAGGAGTCGATAAATAAGGGCCCTCTACAACACAAGCACTATGCTGGTACTTGCCTACTTGCGTGGTTGTTAAAAAGTTGTGAGTTTGTTGGGGCGTTATTCTTTCTATGATGAAATGGCAGATTGTATTCAAATAAAGTGAAGCTTGGTAGGTCAACATAATACCTGATTTGACAATCAATTCCTATTGACTCATATCCAACTCGTTTCGCCTCGTCCATGATTGCCGTAAAGCTTTTATGACGTCGTGCTGGAAGCGACCGTAAAGGTCAATTTCGTCTGCGTATCCCAGCCAAATCTTCTGAAAATAGGGATAGATATAGTATGCCCTGCGCACTATCTGTTTTAGCACTTAATTTGAGAACTTTATTTCTAAATGGGACAATGCAAAATGCGTTTTCCAGAGTCACTCGATGCAAAACTCAACTCCACTAGAAATTCATTAGACTTTTTCAAGATAAGCTTAGTGTTAAAATTTAGTCTGTTAGTGTGTTGCAAAAGGGTTGATAAATTCACACAGCACGTTGGATAGGATCTCATATGAATCATATAGAGGTGATAGTCCAGTCTTCGCCTTCCAGTTTATAATTTGCTGCATACACCTTACCCATATATCATCCCATCAATTCCAGGTTTTGTAAAAGAATTAATGTAAGCACTCTAGAAGAACACCTAAGTCTTCTGTAAGCTTTTAGACTTCGCAGACAAATTTGATTCCGATTTATTAGTCAGTTTTGTTTCTGGCAGCTTTTTTTTAGCCTGGCCTTTGAGTATTCACCGAAGGTCTGACTAATACCATAATTAAAGCGTATTCTCTTAACCTTCCGTTTTGCTAACAACACCAGACAAAACCAAAGTTATGTCGGAATCAAACCAGAAACCCCCAAACCATCAGTGGCATCAATTTAAAAAAAAGTCAATAAAAGATCGTATTTTTGTAGAAAAATCTACGTGTTCCTTTTCGCATTGCTATTTTTATTTTTTAATTTTTTTTTTAATTTTACTTCTCATTTTGGTTGGGTAATCAATTAGTTTGAAAGCTACTTGAAAGCATCTTCTATTTTATGATGTTTTAGTGGTGTTGGTAATAGACTGCCAGTTAAATTTTATGTATGTATGTATAAAGAAACTGGAAACATAAAACTGCGAATGTACGTTATGTTAAGATTATAGCTATTTAACTGTATAAGCTTGATTCATAATTTGACGAACAATTTTGAAGATACCTTTTACAGTTAACGTTGTTGGTCATTTAATTATTGTCCTTGGTCAAACACAAAATTTCCAAACGAAATTGACCAGAGAGTAGTACAAATAAAGCTTAAATTTTTTTATTGAGATTCTTTGGGCTTTAATTTTCAACTATAAAAATTTACAAAATGGTTTTTATAACACCATTAACAACAGGCACTGTTATTGGTTTTTTAAGATTCTTACTTTCTACTCATGGATAACTTGGGTAAAATTATTGATCTATGAGACAAACATTTTAGTAAAACGCAGGAAGAAGGTTAAATGATGAAAGACTCAGATGATAGGCACTTACTTACTAACCGCTACAGTCCGGTGTGGATCGTCTTATGCTACTGCCTCCAGTTTCGCACACTAAATGGCTATATCCCCATTCAATGCGCTTTCCCTCAGCAACGGGTTCGAAGACTTTTCGGAACGCAGCAATGGTGTCCATTCTCTCCACATAACCCAGCCGTCATAGCCATCTAATTCGATTTCGCTGTACAGCCAGAACAGTTCGTCGCTGAGTCTCTTTCTCAAATCAATGTCTATGCAGACGGGACTGAAAATAAATCGAACAATTTTTTTTCCAAAACAGCGAAGAACTCATCCATTCTTGATAATGTTCATAAAGCAAGATTGGGATTGTTAAGGCAATCGACTGCTATCTAAGCCTAGCTGGTGCCGTTATCATGAATTGATGTCGGCGCATAGGTAGACCATGTGCGTAACTGCCTCAAAGTCTTATATTCCGAGGGTGACATTCTACCTAGTATTGGGTGTTCTTTCTAGTTAGCGGGATATACTTGTTCTTGACATCGTTGATCTTCAAACCTTTCTCAATACTTGCAAAATCGCCACTGATATCCTTAGAAGCCGGTGTTCGTCTCTTTTCTTCTGCGACTAGAGCTCGTAAGAACTCGTATACATCTTGATAAGCTACATATGTTGCGAGCACTCGTTGTGAAATCAGGTGTTTCGTTTTGGTGACCAGGTGAATTCCAGCGCAACAAAATGTCAACTCTGCTAACTTTTCGGCCATGGTACCGACTGATGGAACTGACGACAGAAGCCCTCTTAAGAGATTACGGAAGGCAAATCGAAAAGCATTTGGCCATCTCTTGCAATTGGAACTATTTGACGTCAAAATTCCTCACAGCATTAGCTTACCTTTGCAATGTTTGGGTATCGAGGCTATTTTAATTCGTTCGGACATCTATAATACTGGAGAAGTGTCTTGCGCATTGGCGCATATATGGCTTAGGTTGATAAATTATCTAAGCCTTAATATACAATAGATTATTGCGAGATGCTCTTTCACAAGCCAGAAACTTATAACTTCCTCCCTAAGTCTGCCTTTAACAACAAATCTGGCTTTTGCTGTCAATTTTTGCTATAGAAACCGCTGACAGCTGAATCAGCGCATTATTTCGAGGAAACAAATTTGGTTTTTCTGCAAACGTCGCCGTTGTTCCACATTTTCTCCCTCATCTATAACAGAAAGATGCGTAGTATGCACCTATAACAATTTTTGGTTTAAAACCTTTCAAAGCATGCCCACACATTCCCCAACTTTTTGTCAAATGCGGCCACCTTCAGGGGTTACAAAGTAATGCTATAGAAAAAGATTTGTATTTCACAAATGTTCCCAATGTAATTGTTTTGTTCGTTCTTTGGGTCAAAAACTAGAATACGAGTTTGGTGCGGCAACCAATTATGAGTACCAACAACGCACCAATCGTTTTTATCTGTTGCAATTATCATCATAATATAGAAAAGTAATTACTCCATATATGGTATTCTACGAAGTTAGTAAAACCAATAAATTGTATTCTGTTTAGGTTTTTTTTTTTTTGAATAAGAAATATTCCACATGCATAATCCATAAGATAGATATGCAAGAACAAGTTGTCTACAACCTAGAACTTCACAAGGTCAAAACGACTAACTGGCCATACTATCGTATGTACTCGTATTATGCATTTCTACTGCAACTACTGTTACTGTTTCGCAGTATTCACGTTGACATTTCTACTGGTCTCTACTTAAAGTGTTAATTGGAAAATAATAAAAAGTCACGGTAAGTACGAATATTCCATTGTGTTGCATAAACAATCGCTCCGCTTTAACTGAGACTCATGAGACTCACTCATGAAACTTAATCATGTTAACGGTAAATAACAGTTTTTTTTTTGTTTTTTTGTACTAAAAGACCTTTTCAATTGAATTTGAAATTCACAGAACAAAACAAGTTCCTAATTATAAGAAACACCACATGAACAAGTGTTATCGAGTGACTTGGTTTCGACTAGCATATGACGATATTGACTCAAATCACGATTGCTCCCATTCGTTATCCAATTCTCCATTGGGAAAAGTACAAAAACTAACTCAGCAAGATCAATCTGAAATAAATTGGCCCAATCTTCACACAATCTCGTCGTGTATTCGAATAGACAAAACGAACTTTGACTCTGCGGTGGGTCTCATACATCTATCCTATTATTAATCCAAGTCAAAGTGTTACGAACGTGCCTCCAAATTAGCATATGTCCAATCAATCAAGGACCAGAAAAACTTCAGGTGCTCTTGTAGAATATAATAAAAAAAAATCACAAAAATGTCATGTCAACCTATGAAGAGCGGGCGGGCATATTGACAAAGAGCCATACTGACATGGGCATTTTGGTCGAATTTTAACTCGCTGATTGGAAGACCTATAGTATTTACCTTTTCGTATCTAAATTCGAACCAGCATTTGGAATTTCTTGACAAATAACAGTACTAAAACCAAAACTATTCCCTGGTGTACGGCTATGTTAATCCATTCGTCTATCTACAAACTCTATGTCTGACTGTCTGTCTGTATTGCACCTGTGCTCTGGTTTTACTTTCGTCTGATGGAATATTTCTCTTACAAAAGTGTGACATACTGAGTGTTGCCAATTAAAACCGAATTGCAAATTGTTGACAGACTTATTTGTTGTTACAATAAGTCTCGAGATAAATTACTCATTTTAATTGCACAGTATGGTGTCTTCCGGTTTTTTGTTTAAAAGGCTTTGTACTACCATAGAAGGGTAGGAGTACTGTAGTTAGTTATGAAACAATTACTAGTGTCACAGCATGAAAGAAATTTCTAAAGGCTTTTTTTGAACAAGTACGAGTATCTATAAACAGTGAATATATTCACATACAGAAACATACTCGTACAGTGATTAAGTGTATTGATCGGACGCACACTTCTCATGTGGTGCAGGGCAACTAGGCATGTCGTCCATTTACCAATTTATATTCCCCCTCGGATTAACATAAACTGAATTTATTTATTGAATTTGTTAAGTTTCTTAAGCGGTTGCTTATTAATTTGAATCTTTGACAGAGGTAATTAAAAATCTAGTTTTCTATCGGCTTGGGGTATCAGAAATTACAAACTTGTAAATACATTTAAGTACATTAGATTAAACATTAGAAATACATGCAACAAAGTTGTAATGTCATATTTTGGTTTATGCCTCGTTTAGACAGGTCATACAATTTGCACAGTTTTATTTTTATTTATTTTTTTTTAATATGAATTAAAATTTTACAACTTTTCAAAAGTGAGAAGTGAAGGCAAAGAATTTTTCAATGGTTGACTTCTCATCCTTGGACACCTTGAACCCGATTTTATAACAGTCGCCTTGATTGCCACAAAATTTGTGGCAACTAAACAGTAACTTTGATCTTTTGTCTTTGCAAAATCTACTGCACGAATGCTTATGAAGGAAGCTGCTGGACATTATTTGTATTTTATTTGGTTTTGGTGTTTTTTTTAATGTCCATAAAGCAGGACTATCAGAGTCATTTTTATGGGAAAACAGGGCCTTTAAATTTGTTGTATACACATATTACATTTTACTTCCTATAATACACTACAACAGGTGGAAGACTAAACTAAAATATAACGAAAGAAAGAAAGAAAAACTTAAAAATAGAAACGCACCTGTGTAAAGGGCTTGGGAACTCAGAAACAGCATACTGTAGCAACAAAAGCAATTGCAGTACTACGCCATTACACCGCAGCATGCAGGTTTTTCGATGGATGGTACTTATAGTTAAAACATATATATATATATATATATATTCTATTGCAATGCAAGGATGATAACCCAGACCCTCTTGTATAGAATTCTGAGACCATAAACCATAAAAAAGCATACCGAACCTGCCTGATAAGGGGGTTCCCTGACGCATGAGTTTCCGTTTCGTCCGTAATCCACTGCAATTCTTGATAAGCAATGCGACCAGAACCTTGCAAGTGAATTAATTAATTTCTGTAAGTTATCTTCCATATAAGCACAGTTGTAGAAACAGAGAGTTCCCCGTTAACAAGAAAAAAAATCGAAGGATGAACTCTTTTCCTCGATCAAAGCTCTTTAACAGAACTCTAACTTAACGAAAAGGAAACTTCTTCCCAATCTAATGGGATACTGCTCCTCATTCGTTGCCAAAGAGCAATAATGTGATGATTAAGGTATTGTAATCAAGTTTGGTGTTACGAGGGCTCTATTACTTAACTGTCTTCTGGACTCAAACAAACAGCGATGTAGTTCCTGCTTGTAACTTCATATCCAATGTAGTCCTTAACAGTCTCTAGCAAGAGCATGTACTTTATTTTACTATCGTTTACCGTCAGAACTATTCTACCTACTTCCACCTAAAAACTCCTGAAAGCATCATTGATTTTCTTTACATGAAATCGCACTGCTATGGATCAACAAGATCTTTCATGATACTCATATAGATCTTATAGGCTATGCTTAGGCACAGTCAAAAGTATCTCTTTCTTCTGGATCAGACAAATGTTGCAAAGGTTCTGCATGGTTCAGGCTCACTTTTCTAGCAGTCTTAGGCATCCACGAGTTGTTCGATGGCCTATGGTCTATAAGAGGTCTCAGCATTCCATGTGTAAAGCTAAAATTCATTATTCTTTATACGTTAACTGAGGTTGTTACTGTCCATATTACATGCTGTTGGTTATCTCTGAACTGTTTTTTGTGAGGAGGTTACACGAACTGCAACTCCAACCAGGAAAGCCAGGTCCTTAAAAACAGCCTAAATAGTGCTGTACCAGCAGTCTCGCTAAGATTATGATACACATCGTTCGACTTCCAGATATTTTGTTGTTCCGACACAACCATTAAGCTGACCTCCGAATACGTCGAAGTAGATCTAAAGTGTGCACCAAGTAATTCAAAGTGACTTGAGCTGTCGATACTGCCATTGATCAGCATATGATATTCTTCTGCCATCCTCTAGATAAAGGAGAAATACAGCACCATTCTTTCTCCTTTTTATCCGTATTCGATATACGAGTATATGTGTATAATACCATAAATGAATTGGGCCCTAAGCAGCTAAAAATCGATCCTTATTTTTATCGAACATTCAGCAATCCGCTTTCCGGTCCCAAATGTCTTCAAATCCGCCCCCGAGGGATAACGCAGTAGCTTATTCGTCTGATTCAAATAAGTCCATAACTCAGCACGATTGGAAGAATTTAGGCAAACCTCTCTTATAAGTGCAAGATTCTACTTTGTCTTTCATCTTAATTACCTAGTCAAGTCATAAATACTGGTACACAGCTGAACTCACTCATTACGAATGCAACACTGGGCGCATCCATTTCGTATTGATTGCGATTTGACAGTTGATATTTATGCTTCATTGTGACGTAAAAAATTTTTGACATTAATTGCTTACAATCATGGAATGGGGCGACATCGAAAATCGTATTGTTGTAGTTGGCCTACTTAAATGCAACATGGAAAAAGGCGATATCTTTAGGACGTTGCGACCGCTTGGAAACACTCGCAATTTTGTGTATCGTGCTGTGAAGTTGTTTGAGGATACTGGTGGAGTACGAGACCGTTAAAGATCCGGCCGTCCGCGTACTGTGAGAACTCCAAAAGCGATCAAAGCCGTGAAGAAACGAATCGACTGAAAACCCCTGCGAAAACAGAAAACCTTGTCGCGGGAAATGCAAATTTCGCAAAAATCCATATCTCGCATTATCAAAGAAGATTTAGGACCCAGCACGTACAAGCGACACACTGGACACCTGCTCACGGCCGCATTTAAGGAAAAACGCAAACGAAGATCGAAAGCGTAACTCACAGACAAATTCTGTTCCTGACGAGAAAATCTTCACCGTAGAAGAATCGTTCAATAAGCAGAACGATCGTGTGTATGCTCGGTCATCCAGAGAAGCATCCCAACTCATCCCGAGGGATCAAAGAGGCCACTATCCCGCGTCTGTAATGGTGCGGTGGGGAGTGTGCTACGATGGCGTTACCAAGTTCCATTATTGCGAGAAAGGAGTGAAAACATCGACCAAAGTACTCGTATATCAATCGACCGTCTTGGAACTTATTGTGAAGTGTCTCAACCAATCAATACTCTCTGCTCCAGCTCACAAAGCAAAAACGACTCAACTATGGCTCAAAAACAACGTTCCGGACTTCATATCAACGGATGACTGGTACTCCAGACCTCAACCCATTGAATTACAAGTTTTGGGCCGTATTAGAGGGCATGGCTTGCTCTACTCGAGTCGTTGTAGCGAGCCTTTGTCCGTGCAGTGGACAATTTCCCCATGCATGAAGTGCGTGTATTTCTACTGCACCCACATTCAGAATGTCACAAAGCCTTTGGAGCATTTGACATTTTTCAAATTCGTTTTTTTTTCATTCTGAATGCGTGAATGTACTCGTATTTGATGAATGTTACCTAATGTTAAAATGAGAAAACTTCAGAAACCAATTCACTTAGAAACTTAAATAATTTTTTTTTTCTTTTTAAGATGACTTACAAGTTGATTTCTTCTGCTGGGGTGTGAATATCCAAAAGCGTGAATTGAGTACAACATTTTGTCAATAGTTCGATAAATAGCACATTCAGATGGCTAGAACTGGCATCAATCTTTCCACGATGAAATGCCAAACTAAACTGAAAATAAAAAAAGCTTTTAGCAGCCCAATGTGACAACAGATTTGACATTTTAGCCCCTATTCAAGAGTCTGGCACTGCAAAAACAAAAACTTTTTCATTAGCTCTCTCAATCTCATTTGCATACAACGACAAGTTCTTTCAGTTGCATAAGTTTTGCTAAAATCCGAGAATTAGTCATAGTCCAACAACAATCTTATCTAATATAGGTACAAAATGCTTTTCATTGTCATGTTAATTTTTTCTTAATTATTTTATTTTACGTTTATTTTTGGAAAGTAAGGAAACATCTGAACTTTTTGCAACCATGAAGTATCTCAGAATTTAATTTATTTTTTTTTTCTTTGCCTTCTTAATACTGTTGTTCTCCAATGAAGCGTAAAAGTGTGAATTGGCAAAGTCATAAATAATATTAGGTAATATTTTAATGTCATGCTTTAGAAATAATTGCCTGCTGTGCTTCAACAGCTTTTGTTAGTTTGTTAGTAATACGGGTAGATACATTTTTTGTGAAGAGTATGGAGTATACTATAGTTTAGTTGTTGCTTTTTTTTATTTGGCGAATATTTTTAAGATTTATTACGATATAATGCAATTAGGCAGCTACTTTTAGTATTTAAGGAAACCAGCTCTTGGAAGTGGTAATTTGGTCTTCCTAAAACCACGTTAAAGGTTAAATTTGCAAACAAACTTTATCTTGAGTTTTGAAGTAGATGTCGATCATTTTAACCTCACTTGTACACTTCCAAGGAATTTAAGTATCTAATTCGAAATTATTATAATTAAATTCATTTTCTTTATATATACTAGGTGGGGTGAAAAGTAACCTCCTTGGGAATGAAACAATTTTTTTTTAAATGTTCTTTTGCTTTATTCAATATAGTCCCCTTTTAGCTTGATACACTTATTCCAGCGATTTTCAAACTTCTTGATCCCGTCCGAAAAGTAATTTTCCGGAAGGTCTGCAAAATACTCCTCCGTGGCGTCGAGCTGAATTTTTTATTGATGAGCCATCTTTCGAGATTTGGGAAGAGATAATAGTCTGAGGGAGCCAAATCGGGCGAATAAGGTGGATGCGACAGCAATTGGAGCCGTTAGTCATTGATTCTAGCCGTGGTTGCGATGCTCTTATGCGCCGGCGCATTGTCTTGCAAAAACAAATTTTTTTTTTCGCTTCATGTGGGGCCGTTTTGCAGCGATTTCGGCTTTCAATCGCTCCAATAATGCACAGTAATACTCGCTGTTGATGGTTTTTCCTTTTTCGAGGTAGTCCTCGAAGAGTATGCCATGACAATCCCAGAAAACCGACGCCATAACCTTTCCGACCCATTTAGCCTCCCTCGGCCGCTCGGAGCACTCGTGCCGGCCGAGTTCATTGCCGAGCACTCATTCTGTTCTCTGGTGTGTAATAGTGGATCCAGGTTTCATCAACAGCTACCAATTGACGCCAAAAGTCCGCCCGATTCCGCATCAGCAAGTCCAAACACTCATTCGAAGTGCTCTCGCGTTCGTGTTTTTGGTCAGGAGTGAGCATGCGCGACACCCAGCTGCAGGATAACTTTTCCATATGCAGAATATTGCCCAAAATATGGCGTGTGCGCGTGTACTAATCTTTGTGGTATCTGCTAGTTCACGCACCTTCACTTTCCGGTCAGACAACACCCTTTCATGTATTTTTTTGACATTGTCCTCTGTAACCGCAACGGAGGGGCTGCCGCTGCGGACTTGATCGATAGTGGAGTTGCGGCCACCACGAAACTCTCGAAACCAATATTTAACGGTGTAATCTGACGGAGCATTAGCCCCATATTATTTATCCAACTTTTCCCTTGTTTCCTTCGCCGTTTTGCCTCTCAAAAAATAAGAACGAAAATCGTTTTTGTCCATACTCAACATGATGCCAAACACGTTAACAACAACCAGCTGTCAAAACAAAACTAAAGACAGTATCGCACTGAAATTTGGCATGTCTGCCTAAATATGAACGGACTTCAAGGCACCATAACCTTTTTTGCAGTAGCAGCGCATTCTGGCGGTCAAAGAAGTTACTTTTCACTCCACTTAGTATGTCGAAACATTAAAGAATATGAGACTTTTGATATCAGTTAGCTCACGCATGAGCTTAAATTCTACCACGGGTCATAGCACGTAGTGCTTCTTTGTTCGGTCAGTGAAACTTCTTGAATTAAACTTTGTTACTTTAGGTGGCGCTACCGTCCGTGGTGGACCTGGGACTCAGCCTGGATGTCTCCATCAAGCTCGATCCCTGGCTAGCTGCCTCCAGTTTCGCACGCTTAGTTGGCTGAGATCCCCTTCCACTTGCGTGCACCACCTGAGTCTTGGCCATCCTCTACTGCGCTGTCGCTCGGGAGTGGATTCGAAGACTTTTCGGACCGGAGCATTGGTGTCCAGCAATCTCAGGCTTTGGATCTTCACTCTTCTGGTTAGGTCGATGTCGCTGTAGGGTCCGTAGAGTTCATTGTTGCATCTCCGACCGAAGATCTCCCGAAGAATTTTTCTCTCGAAGCAACCAAGAACACCCTCATAGATTTTTGATAGTGCCTCTGCGCCATTGAGCAGGACCGGGATTATTAAGGTCTTATAAAGGGTGACTTTTGTTGTCCGCGATAGGGATTTGCTACTCAATTGCGTTCTCAGCGGTGGTGTCGTTGTCTGTTTTTATAGTGGAGGCTAGGTCGACAAACTTCTTAACTACCTCAAAGTTATATCTGTCGAGGGTGACGTTCTGCCCGAGACGTCGGTGTTGGTTGTCCTTTTTGCTTAAGAGCATATACTTGGTCTTTACCGACCTTGATGGAGCAGAGTGCATTCTCCATCGTCATCCTGCACAGACGGACGAGTTTGGGTATACATATTTCAGAATTATGTTCAGGTATCCCAAGACGTCTAATCCACACCGACTACCTTCTTACCAATTTTAAAGCCGCATATGGCGGCATCTATAGATAGTGAGCAGAGTTTTGGTATCTCTGCCAAATTGGGCAAAATGAATTTGGAAAACGTTGTTAACTTAATGACACCTCGATAGAAAAAGACAAAGAATTACAATTAAAAAGCTGTTTCCTTCACCTATGAATGCAAACAAGACCTTATCAATAAACACAAAGAAAACTGGAAAATTGTCACATTCATCTATATTCTGCTTACTTAGGATGTACTAAATATACTAAGTATTGCTTGAAGTTTCATAGTAACAAAGAAGAACAGAGGAGAACCAATTAATCACTTAGTATCTTACCAAATACACAAAAGCTCTTTCCCACGACTTCAGTTCAGACTATTCTTCTTACCAAGGTCTTCTTCTAACAACTCAGGCAATTAAATTCGTCAATATCCATACAAGTACATTTAGATCATAAGCAAAAGAAGCCTACGAGTACTGTATTACTACATTTCGATCACAAACTATTGCACATTTTGAAATGAATTGCTTGTTAACAAAAGAAAGAACAATGCTCCCATTAAGTCTATCTAAACATTTCGATCGAAGTTCGTTTTCCAAGAATCCTTTCCATTTTATGTACGAGTAGTAAAACCAAATGAGCTCCTCCATAGACCGAAGTAGACTCTGGTCTCACTAGACAGAATATCCACCAAAACAATAACGACTAAACGATTTCGATCGTTATCGTATGCAACCGCTATACAATTTCTTATCTCATTTCCATCATCTGATTTCGAACAATCTCTGTGCCGTTTTTCAGGTGAGATACATTCATACTAACCATACTCCATACTCGTATACCAGTATACTGGAACTTTTATGATACTGTATCTGAATCTAATGCCATGTGTAGTCATAGTTGTTAATCTGGAGTGTGATTTAATTTTTACCATTTTACGATAGATGTGTCGCACATGATACACTCGAGCAATGTTAAGTCAGCTTGACATATCACGTTTTAATTTTTGTTTTTTTGTTTTTTTTGAGAGAAAAATTTATTCCAATGTTACGTCAGTTAACTAAGCCTCTTAAGTAATTAGATACATTATGCAAACACTTGCAGATTTATTGTAATCACCTGTTGTCGAATGTTTTGCTCTTACCTATTTCTATTTATCTGTGATGGTATGGATGATAAGCGGTGGCGGTATTTGCCCAATGTCATAGTGCGAATTTTGAAACTATGACTTACTCCACTTGGCGAACTGGTTAATTCGATTTCTTTTCGTTGCATTTTGGTCTGAAATTGATACTCCGATCAACAGTTAAATTTCCCTCGCATCTAATTGACTTTTTTTAATTTGTTAAATGATGCAAAATCAACACTTAATTGCTGATGTTGTCATACAAATTAAAACGTTTATCGATTAATAGATATTCGCTAATTAATGCAAATTAAAAGCATATCCAAGATTCATAATCGCAAAATGTTGTGGTAGATACACATACTCACAATTGTGTCTCAACCTGTAAGCACAAGTTGTTTGATATTATCAAACAACTTTAAAAGCGCTCGTTTCGAATGCTTTCCAGTTATTTTCTTAATTCAGATACGAGTATGCATGATCAATATAATAGAAAAAGATTTATAAACAATTTTGACATTGAGGGTACAACAGCAATTAATTAAAATTGTGTGTTGACCTTGGTTGATAATATGCAATATTTTCGGAATTTTCAATCGAATGCTGACATTGGAGCGCAGCTTATTCATTTCTGGATGATTTGGTCTGATAGTTTTCTCCTAATCCTCAACTTCACAGCTCCTGTGCAAATTGAAATAGCAATAGCCTGCATAGCCTATGATGATACAAATAAGAAGATCTTTGTGCGTTTGATATCTAGCTTAGGTCAGAGCTGTTTGAGTTACATGTTGTGCCATTGAATAGTATCCTTTCATCCTAAGAAACTGAAAGATAGAAACCATAGATCAACGCTATGTCTATAACTCGAGGAGATACATCAAGCCTAAGCAGCCATTAACAATGACTTCTAGTCATGGTAGGGTTACACAGGGTGGCTGACTCGAACTCCAACTTTTTAAAATGCTATAATTTTTTTTATTTTTTGATAAATTTTATTGTGCAAACGCAAAAAATTTTGGAAAATACATCAATTTTCCAATGGTATTAGTAGTTTTCAATATGTCTACCGTTGACGCGAATAATGGCCTTGAGACGACCGAAGATAGCATCGCACGCTGCACGCAAGTGGCTCTGCGGTATTTTGGCACATTCCCGGCGAAGTGCTTGTTTGAGGTGGTCCAAACCTTCGCCTTCAAAATACCCTTTGCCTTGCATCCGGAGAATTTGCAATATTCATTGTGTCGAAGAAATGAAGTGTGGAACATTGTGCTTTAATCAATCTTGGTTGAGGCGCGCTTTGTGAGATGGTGCCGAGTCTTGTTGAAATGTCCACGGTCTCCGACTGAAATGATTGTTTGCCCAAGGCTTCAATACTGCCTCTAAGACAGTTTTTCGGCATAAGATTGCACTAATTTTGACGCCACGGTCCAAAAATACGAACGGAGAGTGACCATCGGCGGTTATGGCCGCCCAAACCATCACCATCGGTGCTGCCTGCTTTCTGGTGGTCGTCCGTAGGGATAAATTTTCGAAGGACCTCTCTGGCAAGTAAACTCGCGTCATTTTGTTTGTTGACATATTGCTCGATAAAAAATGGCGACTTGTCGGAAAAAACCAAATTCGGCAACTCACTACTTTCGTGCCTGCGTAGCAACTCCTTCGCTCTTTCGACTCTAACTTTTTTCTATTGCGGTGTAAGATCGTGGGCTTTTTGGAACTTCAATGGCTTGAGGCCAAACTCATTTTTCAGTATGTGTTGCATCCGTTCCAACGATATGTTGAGCTCACGAGCCATTTTTCTTCCACTTCGACGCGGATTTCGCTCAATTCGAGCCTTCACTTTCCGAACCATTTCTGCCGATGTTGCTGTTTTTTTATGACCACCTCCATGGCGTTTTGCAACGCTGCCACTATCACGGTAACGAGCTATGGTTCGAAACACAAATGATTTATTCACGTTGCGGTGCTGGAGGGCTCTAACGAAAGCTACTTGTTTTCCAGTCAAATATAAAGCAATCACACTATCACGTTTGAATTCCATCGCGAATAAAAAATTTTCAACATAACTGAGACGCAAAACGTTTAAAATGCTGGTAAGTAATAAAATTATCTGTCATGTGTCAAAATTTGAGCTCACGATTTGGAAATTATAGCAGTCTGAAGTTGGTTGCAGTTCGAGTCAGTCAGTCAGGGTGTATATTGTAGAATTCAGAACCTGATCTTAGTCCCCTATACCTAAACCAAACTCCTTAGACTGACGTGCGCTTTCTTCAATTAAATTCATTAGAGTGGTTGTGTCTTCCGATAGCTGCCTTGTGTCTTAGAGTCTGGTAAAAGGGCAGTCGTTCCTCTACCCAAAAGTCGTCTAGCTGCTGAATTTGAACGATAAAACTTATGAAACGTCGATGAGAGAGATCTTCCGATCGTTCCTACGTTAATTTTAAATTATGGGAAGTGAAAAGTATCTTATGAAGTTCCCAGTCGGAGGCTTAAATTTTACTATTTGTGCTTAATTGCCCCCGAATTATCATTCTAATACCTTGGAAGGTAACACTCTATGGTCGTTTGGTCTTGCTAACGGGCCATACGGCGTCAAAACTTCTGGTGTATATTAAGATCAGCGATTAGTCCAGCCGGTTCAAATGTGCCACACAGGTAAAAGAACGATCGAATAGAAGGGTGTTCGTTTTGAATAAAATGCAGGTATCTATGGTCTGAGACGCCTACCCTCTCAAAGCATTTTTCTTATTTTGTAGACGACAGTGTGTAGATGATATCAGTGGTCTTTTGTCTATTTTACTTTTCAAAGGAAAGTTCTAGCCCCATATTGCTACGGTTGAGGTTTTTGCTTATAAAAGAATTAAAAAGATATCACCTTTGCTGTTGACACATTTGAACCCTTACTCGCATTCATTCACATTCTGGGAAGCACTCAATGTTATTGACTTCCTTTTTAACCATAAATCTCTCCGACACATTCGTTTTTTTAGCTTTTTTTTTTGTGCCTCCCTTCAATCATGGCACCATAACAGACTTTATCATTGGGTCTGGCGGTATCCTTGTTGCAGCAAAGTCTCGTATCTCATATCTGGGTGGTTGAAGTGAGTCCCTGGTTATATTACTTACGAGTATCTATAATGCTAACGGGATATGGAATTAAGACTCTTTTTCCTCCAAATATCTAAAACTAAAAGAACATTAACACATCCAAAGTAAAGCAGCGAAGTACATGACCTTATAGGCCTATCAAAATGTTATTTAGATATTTCCACAATTTGCAGCACCACGCAGTTATCGTACGCATCCACCATGGCAGCGATTATTTTAAGCTTATGTGGTGAATGCTGATATCTTTTTCACTTTATTAATTGCTCTGTAACTCACCCTTTTTTAAAATGCTGAACCAATAGTTTAGTTCTTTCATTATATCCAAGGCAGCTGAATATCTTAACAGCCTTCCTTACTATCGCCGTCGTAAGTAGGATCTTCATCACACAATATTTGCAAATGCTTCGAGCTCAATGTACAAAGATTTAAGGCGCTTTTAAAATACCGCACACAAGACAACTCTTATCAAATGACTACATATCCTTGACTAAGGGGTTCCCTGCTGATACCATTTGCTAGTTCTATTAACTCGTTGTCGAGCAATGTCGTTTTAACTTACTTGCACCATATTCTAAAATAAATATTAAAAACAAAGAGTATACCTAGTAAACAAACCGATAAAAAGCCAACTAGACAAGTTTGCCCATCGAAACGGGCTCAGTCGCCAAGTCTACAACATTACTATCATCGATTCTAAAAGCTTCTCAAATTCTCAAAGATATTTTCCCAGAGTGCGAAATGTGAAAATTTAAAAAGTAAAAGTAATTTGTAAATAAAACCTGTGCCGCACATATTTTTCCAAATCAAATTAGCATTTCCTATTCATCAACATTTACAACAGATAAATCGCGGAAACAATCGAATGTAGCTCATGTCCACGCTACCACCTCTCACTGAATTTTACCGAGCGCTTAATCATCTGTGGAAAATTGAAACCAGAGCCGATTAGCCTCAATTACACTGCTTCGAAACATTCATTTAGTCCAAACACCTCTTAATCATTCGGACACATCAATCGCTCATCAGCGGTCCGACTACTTCTTGCCGCATAAACACAATTTGCGTACCAACTGGCCATGCAACCATTTATCTGTTTATTTCATTACGCAAAAAAAACATTTGGCTTGTTTCATGATCAGGTTTCCCAACCAAAACTTGCAAAAACCGAATCTGAGAATTCGTCACACAATTTTCGGTCCAAACCGACCGACCTAAATGTTGAGATACTTTCTTAATACTCGAACATCGCAAATAGGAGTAACAGACGCCATAAAATTCGGTTTTAAATTAACGACAACGATACGAGTTATCTATATAGGGGTACTGAGGGGGTAGTCACGGTATTCCTACCTTCACCTAGTCGCAAGGCGAACAGCGAATGTGTACGGAACTCATAAATACGAGTACATACATACTCGTATGTAACATGTCTATAGTTACCAAACATCTGTCTCTCAATCGGGCCAAAATAATTAAAATTCAACTACAACCAGTCATTTTAGTCCAAATGCAGGATTTAATGCCACAAAGTGCGTAGCTTATGCTAAAACTCCTCCTAAGGCACTATCGATTTGCCTATGTAACTAAAATGAGAGTTAAATTTATAGCCTGCAACATCTGTGCGTCTTGTCGCAGTGGTCTTCAATGCTCTGCACTCTATGCTTGAAAGAGTCAATATTGTGTGTTATGTTACAGTTCCATGTTGATATCTCGCCGAGATTACTCACTGCCATCGATCAATTATCGCGCTTTGATCCGAGCGACACAGGCGACACAAGCACCAGCTTTGGCACTGGGTTCAGCATCAACTTTTGGCATCACCACCAATATTCCATCGGCAAAATTCATACTTACTTTCAGGCCTAGCCTGTCTTTTTTTTTTTTTTTTTTTTTTTTTTTGAAATGAGATAGTGAGACAACGGTGCGCGGTCAGCGTTGGCGGACAGCAAGTATTACGTGAATTTTTCTCATTTGCATATGACCATGCCATATTATGGTACACGGGCTTGGTGCTCTGGATCTGAATCTGGATTGGATACTGAAGATTTGCGTACGGATACGAATTCGTATTCGTTAATCCATCGTGCACGCATGCAAGGACTTCATATGGTGCGCCTTAATGCCAGTGCGCATGTGAACCACCAGTTGATAGTGGGTTACGGCAGGGGCGGACTAACTCGTAATGCATTGTACGAGTACAAAAAATAAATTGAATGTGTGAGAATTTTGTAATTGCTTCGACGCGTCTAATGGAAGAAAGTCATTCCTCGGCCGACCTGGGCATTTATGCAATTCAGTTCGAACAGACACATGGATTTATGGGAACCGCAACGACAGCCTAAAAGCCTGTTTTACGGACTTAATCCAATAACCCAGATCTGTTGGGGGAATTTCAATTACGTACGCACTAGACTAAATATTGTAGATAGATACATACACACTTAGCCGGCTGCGGGTTAAGTCAGTGAGAGTGAGATTGTTTGTCGTTTAATGGTGTTTTAAGGAAGCGAGTGCTCGTTCACTATATTGCAAGCTCATCGAGTCTACGAGTTGAAGTGTCGGTCGGATTTTATGTTGGTTCCGGCAGCACGCAACTGCGATTACATCAAATTTTATGGGTTTTCGTAAAACCTGTTGAGGATAATCAATGGGACTCTACTGAATGCAATTTTCCCTAATGTTATGTATCGACATCAGATTATTGCATTTCGAGACAGACATTATTGAAAGTTTCATTTTAAAAATACAATACTTGTAGTTTCTAATCCCATTTAATCTAAGAATCACACTGGCATCTGTTAGTGTCAGGTTTAAGTCTAAAATATATTATTTTGTGCTTGAAGAACTCGTTATTTTGACATATACTCCTACGAGTATGTCGGGGTAATTGGTCTACGAGTTATATTCTATTTCGATTCGGTACTATTGTCAGCATTTCCATAAGAAATGTGGTCCCAAGAATTATTGAGATTCTTTTTGGCAAGCTTTTTAAAATCCAGTTATTGTAGGGTTTAAATGAAATCTTTATTCGTTGCACTGTACTAATTTATCTATCCAATCAATCTAGTCAAACTTTAAAGTGGCCCTCTGACATTATAACATATTTAAAAGATTTTATATCTAATCTATCTAAGGACATAATGGTTCTCATTTAATTTTTATTGCTTAAATACGTTTTCAAGTTAAATATAAAATTAAAATAAAATTTTATTTTTATTTAAATTCTATTGCAATTGGTTTTGAGTTAACTTTATTTATGTTGACATTAAAAGTAATGGATCTAGACAAATTATTCATACGTATTTTTGTATAGCATAACCTTTATCTTGGAGTCACAGACAACATTAGCGAAAAAAAAAAACCATTGCCGTATGTGTATCTATAAACTTTTTTGTATTTTAGTTTTATATTTGCTTTTAACATTTAAATTGTTTTTCACAATAAAAAAAATGCTCAAGCAAAGAGCAAGTAAATTTATTTTATCTTAATTTATGATCCCGATAGCCAGGATTGTAACAATTTCGAGGAATCTCTTAAGTATAAAATATCTAGTGATTTAAAATCGTTGTGGTATTTATAAAAGAATTATCGAAGTTAGCTGGTTTAAATGGAAATGTTACCATTTATTGGCTCGGAGGGTGATGTTATGTATAATGAAATGACTTATTTGAGGTCGCACGTAAGACTGGTTTATTGATATTAACTTTGCATTAGAGATGGCTTATAATACTATTACTTAACAGAAAAATGACAGTGATGTTCCAACTATCGGAAGACAATCTTGTCAATGGCTATATCACTTTTCAGAATGTCTGTATGTGCCTCCTCCTAGACTTTGGCATTCGTGTAATTCGGGTAAGATTAGTTCTCGCTGCTGCACTCAGTACACACTACTGAACAAATCATTATCCAAAATATCCTTTCCTTGGAATAATCAATATCTGCAAATATATATTTGTGTGATTTGTCAATTTCTAAATCCACAATCTATTTATATAGACTATAGTATAACGGCGAAAAATTCCAACATTAGATGCTTCTACTGAGGCGATGATAGCCACCTTACCAAAATAAAGTAAGAATACTTATATCTAAGCCAATATCCACCGAAGTCGATGAACCTAACGGAATACCGGCCGATGTATTCAAAGTTGCTGAAAATGACTTTGTAGGGAGCATACAGTAAATCATTTCCCAGACCTTGTCTGGAGGCTCAATGACTGATGCATAAAATATGAGTATCGTTTACCTGATTCACAAAAAAGTAGACACCCTAAACTGCGGTATTTTTTATCGGATATACGAGTATTGTGTGAAGGTTTAAAGCCCTTCATCAACAACATGATTGGCCCTATCAGATCAGGAAAGTCCACCACAATACTCCGGCAGATCACCTTTTCATCAATTTTAAGGCTGCATATGACAGCATTTTAAGAGACGAGTTGTATAGAACCATATCTAGCTTTGCCTGCTTGCCAAGCCCATGCCCGTGCAGAATGACAGTTGAGAACTCTCGTGTCTGCGTCTGTGACGACTAAATTAATAGGATTGATGTCAAAGGAGGTTTTAGACAAGTTGACGCGGTGTCGTGTGACTTCTTTAACATCATCTTTAAAGTACAAGTATTCTGCAGAGCTCAGAAATGAAGAGAAACGACGATGATACTGACATAAATAGCGGAACACTACGTGCTGCTACCATCGGTGCGACATAGTTTTACATAATTTCGTGGTAGTGAATGCCTTTGTCAACGTTGGTTCTGCTATAAATTTTGTTAAAAATACCTATGCCAACTACATAACCCTCTTGCCAATCGCTGTTTCTTTGTACTAAGAAGGCAATTGATGAAGCAGATGAAGATATCCTCAATCATTTCGGGAGAAAAATCTTTCGAGAAATGTTTGGCCCTCTTTACGTTGCCGATCTTTGGAGGAGAAGATTCAACGACGAACTAGACGAGCTGTACAGCGCCATAGACATACTCAGAAAACTTCACATCAGTCGCCTTAAATATTTAGGACATGTTGAGGGAAGTTATACCAATGTTTCGGCCCACAGAGTCATCAAATCCAACCCGGAGGAACAACACAGAAGAAGAATATCTCGCCTTTAGGGGCGTGCAAGAGTAAAGGGGGATTAGAACCGACTTGAAATGCTAAACTTGAGGCAGTTAGCTAAAGACCGGACTAACTGGAGAGGCATGTTAGTTAATACTAATAGCCAGTCTATCTGCCAGTATGTATATTTGTGTGAAAGATCGCGAAACCAGAGGTAGCTCAATAAACTGGGCGATGGATTTAAAAAATATTAGTAATTTTTAAAATATGCCTCCGTATTCCAATCGCAATGATGACGGGAATAACCGATATTGCGAGGCCTTCTGTAATCTAAGAGTCGAGAGTCGATGTGGACCTTCCAGTCTCATATCTTGTTGAAAAAAATATTGGTGACTTTATATAATAACTGGTGTAGATAATAAATGCTTCCTGCATTAGGTCAAGTAGGTGTATTTACCCTCTGACATCTCGGAATTTCCCATTCAAACAAACCGCGCTTTTTGTTTTGGTTGGTACATCTGTCATCTAGCGCTTAAATTCGCAATGTCAAATTCAGTTAAGTAGAGGTTTGCCTGAAATTTTGTGTTTCTGACAAAATATCATGTGTGGAAGTTCTGAATATGTTCGCCGCAGCCTACGGGGCTCTACAATTTCAAAAAAACAAGCGTATGAGTGGTACAAAATGTTTCAAGCAGGCCATACTGTAGTTGATGATTTGCTTCGTTCCGGTCGTCCATCCACCAATATGACTGACGTTAACATCAGAAAATTGTCCTCGCAAATCGTCGTGTGAATATCAGCAGTCGATTTCGATATCTTATTCGGATCAGTAAGAGTGTTATGCATGATGTTTTGGACACGAGAGTGCTGAATTTGTTGCAGAAATACCATCGCATTGATGTCGCTAAAGAAATGCTTTCTTTGCACTAAAATGTTATAGATAACATCATTACTGGTGACGAGACATGTGTTAGGTCTGTGAATATGACATCAAAACTGACCAACAACCATGGGAATGGTGCTTTACATACGAGCCAAAAAAAACCGCGCAGGAGTCGATCCAAAATCAAGGCTCTGTTGGCCGTTTTCTTTGATTGCCGTGGTGTGGTCCACTTTGAATTTTTTTCCGCCAGGAGTGTGACATTAAAGTGTTTGAGGAAAAATGTTCGTCGCAAGAGGCCAGAATTGTGAAGAAACAACACCACGACAAAGCACCGGCTTACACATCTCATCTTGTGAGCGACTGATTAAAAAAAACAACGTTCATATCCTTCCGCAAACTCCGAATTCCCCTGACATGGCTCCTTTTGAATTTTTCCTGTTTCCACTTAGCAAAAAGCGTTTTGAGACGATTAAAGTGATAAAGGGGAATTCGGAGAAGGAGCTGAGGGCGATTCCAAATCGGCATATGAAAAGTGTTTTGAACATCGGCGGAAGCGTTGAAATATGTGTACCTATTGCTAGCAATGGGTATTACATTTAGTAATTATTCACAATTCGTTCGGCATTGAACTTTTAGCAACATTTTGTCGTTTTGGTAGCGCGAGTTTACGCAGCCGCATCTTGGCGGTTATGAGCAAATTGACGTAGTAGGATCCAACTTGTTGCTTATTCCCCGGGAGAGACAGAAAAGTCCCTTGCAACGACCCAGACATTGTTTATAGTTCGCTCTGAGGCTGTCCTATTTTATGGTCATGGCCGTGAATACATAACCTCTTTGGCGAAAGTGATATCGTAACGGGTTTTGCTTCTAAATGCGGGGCCTGCTTATACACCTACCTGTATATTAAACTCGTTCTGGACAAATCCAATATAGCCTTGTTCATTGGATTTTCTTTTTTGCCCTAATCTACTAGGAACCGATATTTCGCAAAGTTGGTTACCAATTTTTAAGCATTGGTCTATTTCCTTTCTTCATACAAAACCATATTCAAATCGTGCTGCTTTAAACTACTAAGAGTGACGGCATATCTCTTGTGCTTAAGATTGCTTCCTAGTAAAGAAATGATGACCATGATCTTCATTCACGAGCTCTGACTTTGCATTTTCTTTGTACCGACAGTTCCAATGCCTAATAAAATCCAAACATACATTCATCATTGAGTGATTAATGTATTAAATTAGATATTCTGCGTTTCAGTGACGCGAAGCTTTATTTATTTTTCGCTGTCCCATAAACACTATCACTATCGTCCATCTTCAAGCTTTTAAAATAACCTTCGCATCTGAACTGGCATTCTTTACCATTTTTCTTCATTACCATATGCAAATTGGAACGATCAATCTGTTATCGATCTCAGAGATCAGGTAATTAGCAAACTGAATCCCAACAAAAACAGCAAAACCACACAGCAAACAACAATAACAATTCAACCGATATTCGCATATCAAAGTCAGTCAAACAATTTAAAAATCTTCAAACAATAGCGAGTGGCCTAAAATTGGCAATAATTCCCTTTCGAATTCAAATCAATAGTTACAATAGGGTGCTTCAATTACTAATGGCCCTCGTTAAGCATGTCAGATAACCAGGTGCTTTGTTTGGTACCTTCCAAAACTGAAAGAAAAAAAGGAAAGATCAAAATCCAAGGCGTTCGCCTTTCATGTCTGCAGACACCTAGCGCCCAACTTAAGGCACTCGTGCACCGAAAACTGTGTTAATTAACATATTGAAAAGTGTCTTAAGTCAAACCCTGGGAAATATCCAAATTTACCTCGCTAGTGTCATGCAGGAGCATACCCAGCTCGACGAATTCGATTCACTTTACCCATTATCAGCACAATGACACTGATTGCACCTGCTAACGTGCAGTGGGTTAAGCATTTACAACAACAACAAAAAAATAGCACACACCTCGAAGCTATTTTCTGCTATACCTCCAGCCCGGTGTCAATGGCATTGAAAAGACAGACTTCTTGTTAAAATTGCTTACATTTACGCCATAGAAAGCGAGAGTTTGTATTCACGAACGCGCTCGAATCTAGGACAGTAGCTGTCGAGTTGCGAATTAAATCGAAAGTGAGACACTACACTCATTCATACGAATAGTTAGCGCTAGCTAATCTTTGCTACTGATTGCTTACCGCTTACTTGCTAATGCGATGAAGCTGGACTATGCTAATTTTTTGAGATCTTTTCAGGCGATATTGATGTTTTTTTTCTTGAAATACTTTAATAGATCTGTTCTGACGGCTACGAAACATAAGTTTACCTACGAGTAGTTCAATTTATGGAGAGTCAGTTGGATAGATGTCTTTTTATGCAGTTCCGTGTCAGTGTAAGATTTTCAATTAAATCAATCTTCTTCGATCTATTAATTAATTAATTTATGGACGTAGATTAACGCCGAATCTCTGGTTTCAATGACACTTGGAAGGGTTTTGTCAGATAATATCACGAGGTTTATTGTTGTGAAAGCCAAACCATCGACATCTTGACATTGTGACACTGTCTGTAATTAAAGCTGTGTTCTCACTTGATTGGTGGCAATATTAAAAGAAGGTAACTGAATGTTCGTTAGGAAAGCGGGTTTAGGCTAGTCTTTGGGTCTGACAAATTCCTGCAAGCGACTGACATTTAACACCATTTAAAGGTGCATCGATTTGTAGCAGTATCTCTGTAAGTTTATTGAGAGTGCAAACAAGATACTTATCTCAATTTAACATTTTAACATTGACCTACTGTGAACGGGAGGGTGCAGCGCACCGGTTGCTCGTTGGAACATCTGTTGTGTGATCTCAAATTAGATTTAGACTTAAGAAAAATGGCTTTAGGCGGATATTATGTGAGGTCTTCCGTGAAGTTGTATGGAGAGTCCCCATATTGAAATTCTGTTACTGTGTTAGGGTTACTAACTGATTTTTTTCATTCATTGTAGTACCGGCCAACTGTGCTTTTTATGAAACGATGGGTTACAGTGTCCGGAAGCACGAATTTTAAATAGAGTCGGAATACTAAAATATGTATAAATGCCAGACAAAAAAACAAATACAAGCTTAAGTTACTTCATCAATCTTATTCTACTATATGTAAATAACTGTGGCAACCAAGCCTGACATAGTCTATGCCTTTTGGCATGACTTAACTTAGTTTATTTGTCGAAAGTCGGAATATTGTGTCTTATCAAATTAATTCTCGTATACTAATCAAATAGTTAGAGAAAAGATTTCTACAAGATCTGTATAGCAATACGAGAGTGTCAATTGGAGCGGACTTAATACCTTCTTTTAAAATTTCAACTGATCGTTGTGTCTTTTCGATAACGATTTGGATTGCGCTGCTGATGTGATCACAGACATTTCTTGGGAATGAGATCCTTTATCCCTTATCAATTTAGGAGTATCGGACTAAGAGAAGAGGCCTTGTAGGACTCGAGCTGTTAAGAGGCTGTCAGAAATATTGGAAAATGTTTTTTCGGTCCAAAAAAATCAACCCGACGCGACGGAGGAGAACCGAAAATAGTTCAAACGAGCTAGGAATAATTGAACCGCCTTTCTTAAGCTTATGAAATTTAAAAAACGACTATAAACTCAGGCAAAAAATACTGCAACGTCTCGTAAAAATGCCTATAACGATAGTCAGCTTTTAGACAAAGCATATCTGTTTGCCGCTTCTGATGTGCTGGGTTTCACTCGTCCACCACAACGAAATCCCTGGTTCGATGATGAATGCCGGCAAGCACATGCAGCTAAGCAAGATGCATATAACGCGGCGCTGCTTAGAAAGACCAGAGCTGCTCATGAGCTCTATGAGCGGAAGAGGAGAGACGAGCACCGGCTTCTCAGGAGGAAGAAGAAAAAGCATGAGAAGCGCGCGATCGAGGAAATTGAGAGATGCTACTCCAGGAATGAGGTTCGGAAGTTTTACCAAAAGGTAAAAATAACATGCCGCGGAAACAAACCCCGAACCGAAGCCTGTAGAGATGAACAAGGGAACATCGTAGTAGAATCGCAGTCGATGCTGAGGATTTGGAAAGATCATTTCTGCAGACTGTATAACGGCGATGACGGACCAAATACCGCTGTCAGACAGAATCAACCTTTCAACTTGGACGATGATGACCAACAATTGCGTCCACCCGACCTGGATGAAGTGAAGATAGCTATATCGAAGCTTAAGTCCAACAAAGCTGTTGGAGCGAACGGCCTGACTGCCGAGCTCTTTAAAGCGGCAGGCGATGACTTGGTAAGGAGCATACACCAACTCATCTGTAAAATATGGTAGGACGAAAGTATGCTCGATGAATGGAACCTCAGCATTGTTTGTCCAATTCTCAAGAAAGGATACCCTCTGAGCTGCGCCAACTACAGAGGCATCAGTCTCCTTAACATCGCATATAAGATCTTATCCGCCGTATTGTGTGAACGCCTGAAGCCGTTCGTCAACAACCTCATAGGTCCATATCAGGAAAGTCCACCATCGACCAGATATGCACACTACGGCAGATCTTGGAGAAGACCTATGAGCTTCAGATCGATACCCATCACCTATTCATCGATTTTAAGGCCGCGTATGACAGCATCTATAGAGACGAGCTATATGTCTAGTTTTGGCATCGCTGCCAAACTCGTCCGTCTGTGCAGGATGACGATGGAGAATGCACGCTGCTCCATTAAGGTCGGTTAACATCTCACCAAGACCTTTGATGTCCAGAAAGGATTTAGACAAGGCGATGCGCTGTCATGCGATTTTTTCAACATCGTACTTGAAAGAATAGTGCAAAACTCACGAGCAAACACAAGAGACACTATCTTTCAAAAGTCCTTCCAACAACTCGCATACACCGACGAAATTGACATAATCGGGAGAAAGCAGCGTGATGTCAGTGGCGCTTTCGCGAGTATTGAGACGGAAGCGGCGAAAATGGGTTTAGCGGTTAATGAGGGCAAGACCAAGTATATGCTGTCAAGCAGAAAGGACAACCAACACCGACGTCTCGGGCAGAACGTCACCCTCGACAGATATAACTTTGAGGTAGTTAAGGACTTTGTCTACCTAGGCGCATGGACACCAATGCTCCGGTCCAAAAAGTCTTCGAATCCGCTCCCGAGGGACAGCGCAGTAGAGGAAGGCCAAGACTCAGGTGGCGTACGCAAGTGGAAGAGGACCGAAACTGGACGCAGCTAGCCAGGGATCGAGCTGGCTGGAGAAGCTTGTTGACTGAGGCCCAGGTCCACCCCGGACTGTAGCGCCACCTAAAGTAAGTAAGTATATCTGTTTGCTGCACACTTTGCGGTCAATTCATCACTTCCAGATTATGCTTTGTCTCCTCCTACACTTAAGTGTATCTTAAATCTACAATGGGACGAATCCATTTTCACACCTGTGTAGTAGCACGAGTACTAAAAGATCTTAACAATCACAAAACCGCTGGTATTCTCGTATATCCCTTTCCTCTGAAGAGCTGTTCTTCAACGCTGTCAAAACCTCTTCGTACGCTTTTTCATCAGTCTTACGATTAACGACTCTTTCCGAGTAGATAGATGGCATCATTTGTCCAGCCTCTTCCTAGATTGGTGAATCTTCTTCTCTCTCTTGTCACAGACTCACTGCACTTACGTTCTTTCTTCAAGGTCATGAAACGCTGACAATATTTCGAAACACGAAAACTTCTCAGTGACGGCGGTATGGTTTTCGTAGCAATAGGTTCGCTAGTGACTTGATGGCATGTCTTACAGAAAAGTGGAACCTAAGCGTACATCAATCTGGCAAAAGCAAGGTAGTTGCGCTTGATATTTGTAAGCCATTCGACAGAGTTCACCGTCAGGCTCCTTTGGGAACGTTCAATTCAAGTTATCTTGGATGGTTTCAGGTCTGAAATATACAAAATAAATGTGTGTGCGCCCCAGGGCTCCGTTCTGTCTCCGACACTTTTTTTAATTTGCATTTATGATCTATTGTCTGGTTTTTATAATCCAATACATATATTTTTTTATTGACGACAGTACACTCTGCTTACAGCCCTGTTCTTCGGCTGTAGATCCAGAAGAGCATCGAATGTTAAGCACATTTAAAGCTGATACTAACAGCATAGACAAATGAAGAACTTTTAACAGAATGGAATCTAGTGCTTCTAAAACACCCAGCCATTTTCCATGAATGGCACTTGCATCGTCAATGACAATATCCGTTGGAACGACCACGTATTTAATATCGTCATAATGCTGGGAAAGCGATTTAAAAAATACTTTACCTCCTCTGATCAGGCCTCAATACGATTATATATGGCATTCATCCGCACAAAATTGGAGTTCAGCACTCGTCTTTTAATTAGAAATATACTCGTAGTATATAGTATAATAAAGGGTAATGTGTGGAATAGGATATCGGTTCAGTGGCCTCCACGCTCATTGATGCCAAAAAACTAAGACTTAAAAAGATCTCAAAGAAAAAAATCCAACGGCGCGGCGTTAAATCGCATGATTTTCAGCAGCCAATTCTGATCACAAAAACGGAAAATTACACGATCAGGAAGTGACTCAAGCAGTAATTGAATTGTCTTTGAGCTGTATGGCATGTGGCACTGTGTTTCTGAATCCACATGTCATTTACATTGATTTCCTGCAATTCAGGCACAACAAATTGGATTCTCCTGTCGTGATACGCAGCACTATTAACTATTATTGTATACCCAGTCTCATTTTCAAAGAAAAATGCTCTGCTAATACCTCCAGCCGAAAATGCGCGCCCAATTGTTATACGTTGTTTGATTCTCAACGATCACTCGCGTATTCTCTGAATCACAAAGTCGACAATATTCAAAGCTGACAAAATTCTAGCAAAGGAAAATATTACGACGCGATCAGTTTTTAAGCCCAGAATTGGGGTAATGCTATTTTTACTTTGTAAGTTAAATAGATTTTTATAACAATTATTAAATCGTTGTAACTTTTAAT
This sequence comes from Volucella inflata, assembly GCA_928272305.1. NCBI lineage: Eukaryota > Metazoa > Arthropoda > Insecta > Diptera > Syrphidae > Volucella > Volucella inflata. Next base: position 96,935,689 of record OV743720.1, read on the forward strand.
GCCTAACTTTAAGTTATCGTGGAGTGATGTGGCATTCACATTTTAATCGAGCTTGTCATACACCCTTCAATAATTGCAAAGTCTAAACGTTTCCTATCTCAACATATTAATAATTGTGAATTAGCCTTAGCGCCATTGTAATTTAATTGCAAGTCATTCCTTTTATATCAGCTGGCGTGGTTAGACGTCTCAATAAAATAAATTATTAAAGTTGAAGTGTAGTATTTTATATTCAAGGAATTACACGCGTCAATAATGAAAACGCGTCGTTCTTTTGTGTAGCGCTCCGATTTTAAGAACCCTGAACTCTCAGCTATTACGCGGTCCAGTTTTTCGTTGCAAGATTTGAATTTCAGCTGAATTCAACATTAAATATGTAAGCTGGCTCTCTCTTGTACTAGATGGGGCCTGATGCGTTACAGCCCTGGTAAACATGTCTAACGTGTACGTTTGCGTCGAGTCGCCTCTTTCGATATCTGGAATGGAGTGACGTCACTATTCTGCACTGAATTAACTTATCTTTATCAAGATAGAGGAACGGAGTGCATGGAAATATAATTGGACTAATAACTCGCAGCAATAAGACTGTTCGGCGGAATCGAGTCGTTTATTCGACTATTCGACTGCTATAAAACAGAAACAGATTTGACTTGCATCTTGGACAGATTCCAAGGTATCTAATTTCGACAAGCCAATCTCTTCCCGTGTTCTCAAACACGATCGAAAAAATTTACGAATTTTCTTGAGCCGACTAAATCAGGATTGATCAGGTTGATTAACTTTTCAAAGACCTTTCTGATATTCGACGACTTATTGCCCAATCAGATGTTTCTTTATCTCTTTTGAGATTCTGATGATAATGGGTATTTTTTCATGCATAATTAAACAGGGTGGTGTAAATGTTTACTATCGGTCTCAATTTTTCGAACATCTAAATTAGTCGAAGATCATTTGGAGGTCTTTCTTCGAAATGCACGAGGTTACAATAAACAAGAATTTCAAAAGAAATAGCGTTCATTCGTTCCTCTCAAAACTGACGGTTTTCTAATCACAAAAATTCAGCTGTTGGCATTCTGGTTGTACAGATGTCACATGTGTTTAACGTAGGTACCTGCCGTGAAGGCTTAAGCCTACGGTGCGTCTTCGCACAAGATATCAAAACAAAGCGTTGATCAGCGCCCTTCGGGTGATAAAGATACCACCACCAGTTCCAGATTCGAAGTCGTGTGTAAGGCACGAACTTCCCCTTTGGTGAAGGGTCGAGGCCTATCTAATACCTCAGCCATTCTGTGGATCATGGCATCCGGTTGCAGTGCAACTCCACATCGAATAGACCAATGATTCCGTAGCAATCAAACGGATGAGCACATGTCGTAGCAGGCTACGACATATGCTTAAACATGAGATGTCCAAGCACCATTTGTTCTACTCTCCCCGCGACTTTGGGTGTAAACCACAGCCATCACGATACTCCCACAAGGGGGCCAGCTCCTAGGTCAGGCTGGAAACAATAGTTCCAGGGGCCCCTGACCTCCCGTGGTACCAGAATATAGCTTCCGGTCGAGCTTCGCAACCTTGCGATCACTTCCACCTCACTGCCCAGGACTGGCGGCCTTTAGTACCTCAATTTATACTACTTACAATCAACCCGCTAGCTCTCTACTGCGTCTTCTAAGAAATACTTCCCTTGCAAAGCTACAGGCTCTTTCGAACCATACAGTGTCAGTTAGAATTCCACTGACATCGTAGGTCTCACCATTGAAGGTGATGCCCATAGCATGCAAGTCCCTAACTTCCGAATAATTTGGGCACTCGCAAAGAACGTGCAGCCAATCTTCATGGGAAGCTCCACATGAGCAATTCGCCGAGCCGCTAAGCCCCCTTTTATGCAAAAATGCATTAAGGGAGCCATGCCCGGTCAACAAAAAGCCCAGGCTGAGGTTAAAGTTCCGTCTGGTTGTACAAGGTGGCGCAAAACTAATCATCCAATGTTGTTTTTGAATAACTTGTTTACTAAATAAAAACAAATTTGTGGAAAAGATGCTATCCGCTAATTGGCTGCCGCCAATGTTGATACACATTTGTGTCCGTTTTATCACATTTTCCATGACTTTCCGCAAGATTTCCGGTGATAGCCGTTCGCATTCCTGTCGAATATTCTCTTTAAGGGCTGCGATTGTCTGAGGCTTATTGGCATAAACCAGCGACTTCAAGTAGCCCCAAAAAAGATGTCTGGGACGGTTGAATCGGGCGACCTTGCTGGCCATGCGAAATCGCCAAAATGGGTGATTGCGCGACCAGGAAACGTTTCCTCTACAATATCCATTGTGGCTCGTGCTGCACTAAATAAAGCTATTTCGGTTATTCAAGGCATGATTACAAAAACGAAGAAGCAGGTTTCAACCCTCGGTTCCATGGAGAACATTCTTTTGTTTCTTAGAGAAGTAAAGCAAACGTAATTCTGACAGTAAAGGGCAGGTTGCTATAAAGTGGTAGATGCTCTCGGCCTCGTTACGATTGCACAGCGTGCAGACTGCATTGACATCACTCGATGCGGCTCACAGACCGTGACATTAGACTCAGGAGTTCGGTTCTTGCTCTAAATATTACACTTATTTGATAAGTTGAATGTTCCGTGCTAAAATAATTTCGGGCGCCTAGTGCATGGTTCAGGTAGTCTATATACTCGTACATGCCGCGAAGATGAAGATTGACATAATCATCTTGTTTCTTTATGCACGCATAGAGCTTATCTTCCCACTCATTTACGTTTGCCTCTGTGAAACGCGACTCAATGTTATGTAAGCAAGCGAGCTCATTCCATTCTTTGAAAGTTGGTAGGTTATACTGACGCGCCATCTTCAGAAGCCTCTTCTGGAGACTTTTGTCAGTCCTGCGCATCACTTTGATCATATAGTCAGCATTAGCTTTTAAGTTTCTGAAGTAGATTTGAGGGAGACCAGATTCAACGTAGCTGGCGTATGAGGGGGTAGTTGGCGGGAGTTTAAAGATCCATTTAAAGAAGAACTGTTGGACCAATTTGCACTCTTCAAAGTAATTATAGCCAAATACTTGATTTGCGTAGCAGAGGCACGCGTTAACAGTGGCATTGGAAACCCTGAACTTTGAGGCGCAACCGATTCGTTGGTTTCCAAAGAAGCTTCGCCACATTAGGTTAATGGCAATCTTAGCAGCTACTACTTTTCCGTGCATATGAGCTTTCATATCGAGATTCGCTTGTATAGAAAACCTAGGTAAAATTTCGATCGGCTCGCCCTCCAAAGTCTAGCTTTCTCGGACAGTCCTGCCACCCCTACCAGTGCCGAAAGCCATAATTTTTAACATGGAGGTGTTAATCTTTAATTCCCATAATTCGCAGTAGCTTTTCAATGTGTTTATTTGCAGCTGAAGAATATGTGCGCTATCAGACAAAATGACCAGATTGTCAGCATACAAAAGGACTTTTATTTCAACTTAAACAACTCGAATCCTTTCCGGCAGATAATTTCCTATATTATCTATGTAGAGAGCAAATAAAAGTTGGCTAAGCACACAGCCTTGTGGAACCCCTGTCAGAACTGAAAAATAGTCTGACAAAACACTGCCGTTTCAAGCCGTAGCAAAGATTGGCGTCCTCAAAAAAATACGGCCCAATTACTCCTCCCGCGTGAACGTCGTACCATACAATGGCTTCGAGTGGATGTAATGGCTCTTCGTGCATCACACGCGTATTTTCGGTGCCCCAGAAACGGAGAATTTGCTTATTGACGTAACCGCTAGTCTGTTTGTATTCTGCAGCTGTCTAGTTCACAAATGTCAAATATGATTGACGCACGACGCCATTCGCAAAAATTATAACATCTTCCGATAGGATGATTAATTTTGCGCCACCTTGTAATAGGGAGCATTAAGCAAGTCAAAGGGCTTGTCATCAATCAGCTTCATCTAAATCCAAGTGGCTATGATGAAACCAATTGTATCTTGTGTGGGAATTGGTGAAATTGCATTTCAAATCGCTGTTGTCCTCACTAGATTCGCAAATCTTGCACTAGAATCTCGTGGACCTGTTTTTAAGCTTCAATCTTACAGACATACCACCCGACTCAACGACAAGAAAACACCAGTTGTTACGAGAATATGAAATGGATCCTCCTTGTACATACTTAAAATTGCCTTAGACAAATTAAGGCAAACAAAGACTACGTATTTCTTACTGGTGGCTTTGAACAGATTCTTCTCTGAGTCACAATGGGATTGCGGAAAATAAGATCATCCATGAAATTCCTAGAGAAGGCCACTTCTGAGGATCGGAACACCGTGTTAAGATTTGTCGGTTCCCTTGTCTGTTGAATATTTTATGAGTTCCATCGTAGGTAGCATGGCTTTACAGTTTTCCGGCAGGCCAATCAAGTGTTTCTGGACGTTTTTTTTCAAGGAGTCGAAACCAAACCAAGAAGCAGATGGCTCCATCATCAGAGTTCTAGTATTTCAAAATCGAATAACAAGAATGGACTACTCCCAAAGAGTGAATATCATTCTTTAAGCGCTCGTCTATTAATTAAACCTAGTTCCTCCTCCATTTCCAAGCTCCGGTTGCTACTACTCCACTTGAAAACAAACAATTTCCAGCAACTATTACCCAGAAATGAATTACTTTACATGAACGCCGATTCGATTATCAGCACGAATCTAATTTCGATCATTAATCCCTCAAAACCATTAACACCTCGAGCCGATGATAACTTACAAATACGAATATCCATCCGACTTATTGTGCAGCAATTCATTGCTGATTAAAACTTATTACACTCTCAAAATACAACAATGACTTGCATTACTACATCACTCCGGGGAGCCACTATAATTTCGCCTACCTCCTTTACCCTGCCACGTATCAGTAATATCATGTTGGCTTCTACTGCCCACGCTCTTTGTTCCTGTTGTAGCATTTTACTCAAAACTCTGCCGTCGTCGTGCTGATCTTGATTGTGATGCAGTAGCACCCTAGATTCTCTACTGATCTCCAAAACCACATCGATTGTGGTCTTACGGGTTTGGAGTTTGCAACCAAGCGTCTTTCTGTCTGCCAATTGAATGTTTCCTCAGATCGCGGAGACTTTTAACTCTGTTTGCTCCGTAATCTTAATTAAACTTCCACATTGTATCGCTTCCATGCAAGCCCGATGCTGTGTGCTACCGTGCAATTTTCTGGCTGAGTGACTTTCGGTTTCCTTTTGGCAATGGGCCATGCACTTGGGGTCAGATCGCAGGTTTTGCTGTGGACACATAAATCACACGGCAGCTTATAGTATATCGCCGATGTGTCAGGGCGTTAATTGAGTCATTTATTAGATTTTAAATTGATCTCTCTACTGGTGGCGGCACATGCATACCTATAGATACGATTGTTAATCATTTTCTCATTTGATTTTTCTTTTTATTCTCTTTGCAGACAATGACAAGATCGACGTCAAAAATGGCCATCATAGCTACCATAGCCATAAGCTTGATGTGCTGTTTTGAGAGTATAAATTCTGAAAGAACAGGTTACCTCTATCAAATTCCACTCAGTCAATTTAACTCGCCGTCATTCTCAACGTTGCCATCCACAGGCTCATACATCGCAATTGGAGCCAACAAGGTAGTTAATAATCCTCGAGCACAGCTCAGCATCCCACCCCTCCCCTCGTTTGCAACACTAACACCAAACCAAAACATAGAACTTCAACCGACACGGGTAAAACCCACACCAATACTCTATGCTAGACCTATAAAAACACAAGCAAAACTACGACCTCAATTGCAGGTGCAATCGCAGCAACTACCCACAAGGACAACACAGCTTCAACAACAAAATCCAGCCAGGCAAACACCACAACAAATAGCTCCCAATACAGTCCAATCTAGGTTATCATCCCAAGCCTCTCCAAGTTCCAGACCTGCCTCGGCACCAAGTCAAAAATCTTCCCAACCCAATCCTTCCCCCAGACCTAAAAACTCCTCTGTCGCAGTAACAACCTCTCCAAAGGTAACTAACCAGACAATTCCTGTTCCAGTAACCCCCATTACCAAGCTTAGTCCATATGTCTCAATTTCTCAATTTCTTCTCCAATCCAGATAGGTAACGCCCTTGACGATATCTATGTGGTCAACGGACGTATGCTTAAGCAGTACAAGGTCTACGAGGATATCGACAACGACATAGACCAACAAGTAGAGAACTTTATTCCGTCAAACTTCTTCGTTAGCAACTACCACGCCAAGATAGGACCCACACATCCTTTAGCCGACCAATTCCAAGTCGAAAGCCGTTTCAGTGGCAGCCAGCCCAACAATCAGCAGCAGCAAGCAGTCAACAACGCCCTCGCACTTGGTTCCGGAGGACTGGGCTTTGTGAGACTCCCTAATGGTAATGTATACTTGGGATCTGGATCTTTAGGTTACATAAGTAGCTTGCGGCGCACCCAGGATGTCCAAGAGGCAAGAACGCGCGCTGAAGGACGGTCCCCAGACGCCCTTCACTTTGGACACGGTCCACTCACCGATAGTAACTATTATCAGTCGAATTAGTGTTCTCTAATAGAAATCGAATCTAAATTACCTTTATCATTTTTTAGTTTTCTTTTCTTTTATATTCTTTTATTTTCTATTTATCAATAAATGTATCCTATAACTGTTAATGTAAATAAATTGTATGTAATGAAAATGAAGACGAGTATACATTTTTTTTTTAATAAAAAATTCTTAATTACTTTTCGATGTCAACGTAGGTAGAGAAATTTACAAAACGCCATATTTAAATGTGCATTTGACGCGGTTTAAGCATCGGATAGATACATAAATTCCTATTTAGGGTGTTGCATCGAATAACGTAATGGAGTGGTGGTTTTAAAGTATAGCGGATACACTCACTACTGGAATGAGTTTCGATTTTGAAATGTAGATGGCAGGCATGTTTTCTTAGACTGTTCAATTTCAGATAGAGTACAGTTTAAACAAGAAGTTCAAGATTGACAGTTGAAAACAAAATTCCAAAAAGTCAAAGGCATGTTAATGGGCTTCAGTTTTACTGAGCTTTTATTCATAAATTATTGGGAGTCGATTTCTACATATCTTTTTTAATATTTGAAGCGGATATCATCTTCTGATTATTCTCTAGTTTTGTTGATACAATTTGCTAATCCTTCTTGATCCCAAATCGAGAAGTCTCTACAGGCAGTTCGGTCAATTGGATTTTTTTTTTGCGCATAAGTAAGACAAAGTTTATTTGATTTGTGGACACCAATTTAGATGAGAAATTCTCTTGCTGCATCTGGTTATGACAATTCGCCGTAGGACGCCCTATGTTATATGTCGTTCAAGTCGTTGAAAAATGTAACCTTGTTCAATGGCGCAAAATGATCGGAAAGAAGGTGACTCTTACAGTTAAAGTTAAGTTAAAAGACAAACCCAGGCTGCTGAAGACATATTTTAGTCAATTTCAATTCGGGAAAGTCGTGTCCTTGCCGTTAAGCCATCTGAACCAATTATATTGTGAAGACTAAATGGGAGAGGTGATTTATTTGCTTCGGCAGCGGTAGCCTTGCTCTGCCTTAGACTCTGTTAAACACTCCGAAAGCTTTCAAAATATAATAGAATGAGAACGTACTTTCTATAAGGCGAAAGGCAAGGCTGGATTGCTTATGAACTTGCTAAGAAGGGCTTTGAAAACCTGTGTTTAGGCTTCATCTCTCTTCGATCAGTTCACTTTAATCTACAACTCCTGCAACTGTTGCTAGTAATTTATGCACAGCAAACTGTGCCAGTTGGGAGTCTACAACTGGAGGAATACAGGTGCCTTTCGGAGGTGTTGAAAAAATTGTTTTCAGCCTGATTGCAATTTGGGGAGTTATGCTACCTACGGTTGTAGAACGAGACTTGTTACCTATGAAATCAGAAGTCACTGCAAATATACGTTCCACCATGAAATGGGGGATCTACAAGAGTTTTTCCGAGCACGATAAGGTACATAACTCAAATTATTAATTGATAGAACCATTTAACATTTGAACAGCTCCTTCTTCTTTCTGTTGTGTTTTGGATTTCGACGGTCAGTTCAGTGGATTTTGCTCGGATTCCTTCTCGTCAACAAGGACAAAACCACGTACATATTGGAGCCTTCGACAATTTTTCCAGCGGGTAACGATGGCAACGATTAGTATAAGGCCTCGTAGAAGTAGCATCTTCCGATATGTGCTGGTTCTTTAAATAACGAGAATGGGCCTCTGCAGTCGAACATCTTGCAGCTCTGCTAATAAGCACTACTTCACGCCTCCCCGTGGCGCCATCTAGGAATCTTACTGGAAATTGCGAAGTGAAGGGGACAAATGCCGAGTTTCCTGCGCCATAAATCAGGATTAGTATCGGCAAAACAAAACAAGACCTTATCCGGGCTACTCCGACATATTTGGAGCTCAGCCCGGTAAGGATTTCCAGGACTTAGTCAGGGTCTCCGAAAAGAGATGGTGCGGACGAGCCCTATATAGGCCAACGTCAACACTCAAATTCCGGAACGGGTTACTGCCTTCGGTGTAGCCGACCCCTCGCCCTAGACTACTGCAAAGCAGACATAACCGCCATTAAAGAAATGCGATGGGATGGGCCGGACAAAAAAAAGATGAAAAACTGCGATATCTACTACGGCAATCGCTATCGACAGCAAAAGCAGCGCTTGTTTGGATGCGGATTCGTTGTCGGAGGCAGACTAAGACAAGAAGTCCTCAGCTTCCGGCATGTGAGCGAGCGCCTCGTAGCAATCCGCATCAAGGCTAAATTCGCCAACATTAGCCTTATATGCGCGCATGCCCCCACAGAGGAGAAAGTTGACGACACCAAGGATGACTTCTACGAGCTCCTTAACAAGACCTACGAGCAATGCCCTAGCTATGACATTAAAATTGTCCTCGGTGATTTTAATGCAAAGCTAGGAAAAGAGGGTATCTTTGGTGGAACGATCGGAAAATATAGCCTGCACAACACCACCTCCGATAACGGATAAGTCGTGGCTAGACGCAGTTCCCACATCTCGACATACACAAGGGGACTTGGAGAACTCCTGATCAATCAACCCCCGAACTGAAGCCTGTAGAGGCGAACAAGGAAACATAGTAGTAGAGTCACAGTCGATGCTGAGAATCTGGAAAGATTACTTCTGTAGACTGTATAACGGCGACGAGGAAACAAATACCGCTGTTTAGGCAGAATGAACCGAATCAGCCTTTCAACCTGGACGAAGTGAAGAAACCTATATGTAAGCTTAAGTCCAACAAAGCTGACTGCCGAGCTCCTCAAAGCGGCAGGCGATGACTTGGTAAAGAGCATACACCAACTCATCTGTTAAATATGGTCGGGCGAAAGTATGCCCGATGAATGGAACCTCAGCATTGTTTGTCCAATTCTCAAGAAAGGAGACCCTCTGAACTGCGCCAACTACAGAGGCATCAGTCTCCTTAACATCGCATATAAGATCTTATCCGCCATATTGTGTGAACGCCTGAAGCCGTTCGTCAACAACCTGATAGGTCCAAATCAGTGTGGCTTCACGCCAGGAAAGTCCACCATCGACCAGATATTCACACTACGGCAGATCTTGGAGAAGACCCATGAGCTTCAGATCGATACCCACCACCTATTCATCGGTTTTAAGGCCGCGTATGACAGCATCTATAGAGACGAGCTATATAGAGCAATGTCTAGTTTTGGCATCCCTGCCAAACTCATCCGTCTGTGCAAGATGACGATGGAGAATTCACGCTGCTCCATCAAGGTTGGTAAAGATCTCATTGTGACCTTTGATGTCCAGAAAGGATTTAGACAAGGCGATGCGCTGTCATGCGATTTTTTCAACATCTTGAAAGAATAGTGCAAAACTCACGAGCAAACACAAGAGGCACTATCTTTCAAAAGTCCGTCCAACTACTCGCATACGCCGACGATTTTGACATAATCGGGAGAAAGCAGCGTGATGTCAGTGGCGCTTTCGCGAGTATTGAGACGGAAGCGGCGAAAATCGGTTTAGCGATCAATGAGGGCAAGACCAAGTATATGCTGTCAAGCAAAAAGGACAACCAACACCAACATCTCGGACAGAACGTCACCCTCGACAGATATAACTTTGAGGTTGTTAAGGACTTTGTCTACCTAGGCTCCGCTATAAATACAGGTTAAGAAGGCAATTGAGGAGCAAAGCCCTCTCTCTGACAACAAAAGTCACCCTTTATAAGACCTTAATAATCCCGGTCCTGCTCTATGGCGCAGAGGCACGGACATCATCAAAAATGGATGAGGGTGTTCTTGTTTGCTTCGAGAGAAAAATTCTTCGGGCGATCTTCGGTCCCGTCTGCATTGATAGTTAGTGGAGGAGGAGATACAACGACGAACTGTACGGACTGAACAGCGACATGGACTTAACCAGAAGAGTGAAGATCGAAAGACTGAGATGGCTGGGTAATGTAGAGCGCATGGACACCAATGCTCCGGTCCGAAAAGTCTTCGAATCCGCTCCCGAGGGACAGCGCAGTAGAGGAAGGCCAAGACTCAGGAAGCGCACGCAAGTGGAAGGGAACCTCAGCCAACTAAGCGTGCGAAATTGGAGGCAGCTAGCCAGGGATCGAGCTGGCTGAAGAAGCTTGTTGACTGAGGCCCAGGTCCACCTCGGACTGTAGCGCCACTTAAAGTAACGTAACTCATAGACTTTCCTAACGACATGTTAAGAAAGAGGAACATCTTTTCAGGAGAGTTGATCACATTTAAAAGCGGAACCAAGCTACTCGGCCTAAAACTAGGCCGAAATGTTATCATAATTAACCAGTTCTTCCCACATTTCAACAAAGTGACTTGGTGTTCAAGGCAGAACGCAGCGAAAGAAGTCAACTTTCTACCAACAAAGGTACTTCTTTCTCAGAAAGACGTAGAGACCATGAAGATGTGCTTCGATAGAAATTATGTTCGAACCAAAGACAAAAGTCCCGAACTAAAACATGCAGGAGTAAATTTGTACAATAATAAAATAGTCACAGTGATTCTTTTCCCCTCTGCACTGATGGGACTCGGAGGAAGAGATCGACCTGGTCAGAAAGCTGAAGATCAGTCGCCTAGGTGGCTAGAACATGTACAGCATATGGATATTAACATTTCTATCTAAGCCTTCGTTTCGAGACAACTAACCAGACTTTTGTTTGCCAAGTGGAACAAACATGCACTATGTTATTAAGAACAAATGGAGAGGCCGAAATATCTCTTCCTGCTGGCCATATTACCATCTTCGAGTCAATTTGAAAACGCAAGACTCCAGTGAACGGGATTGAAGTTCTCAGGCAGTAAATTATGAGATCGCTGAAAGGACATCCATTGGCAAGGCCAAAGGAGGATGTTTTAAGGATTATTATAGCTACAGCTGACATTGCCAGTTAGGCATTTTGTGAGCCCAACCGTGCATTGCTCAGCAATTCCGTTTAGTGGTAGTTTAAATGGCCTTTTTACACTGTCAATTTCTCTAACAGGTTTATGCCTTTCCGTGTGAGTGATGACAACACAGCGCTACGCTTCCTCTGTGAAAGTTTCCCTTTAACTCTCACTAAGTTGGAGGTACTAAATACTATCACTGAGACTGCCCTTATGCCTTCTAAGGAACTCGAAAAAATTATCGAAGAGGATACTTGGTCATTTGACACACAAGGTCATGTACCTTCTTTTAAATCGTACTTGAGAGAATTATATAAGAGAGATGCTGATGAAGTAGGCAGCTAAGTTATGGGCGTTTGTCTACCTCGAAATGTTTATTAGCGACTTTGGGCAATCTCTGTTTCTTTGCCCTAAGAGGTCAAGTGGGTCACTGCTTTCAAGTTCAATATGTGAATTCAGCTCTGCTGTTCCTCCTCGCTAGAGCTAGAAATACCTTGAGATACCTCTCTGGGACTTGATGCGAATTTCTGTAATTCAAAGCTCGTTTTAAAGAGTGTATATCGATGATGGCTTCAATTGCTTTAGCACAACTAAAGCTCAACGTAGGCATTCACAAAATGGCAATTGACACCCCTAGATAGACATTTGTGAATCTCTTCGCACGAACATTCCTAAAAAAGTTTACGTTAAAAGGCGAGCAAATGACTAGGAACATCATTGCCTTGTTTTCATCACAAAAAACTAGTGGGAATGCTGAAAGCTCTGATCTTTCTTCCTGATCAGCACCTGATGTAATATATTAAGAATGTGCCTAGTCAAGACGTTTTAATCAAAGATTCAGACGGTTTAATCAGATTGGGTAGTCCATTGCATCGCGTACAAACATCCATAGGTCTTTGTCTAGCTTCGTAGCGTTATTTTATTCAAAGTGGGAAAGATACCAGATCTGCGATGTTATGTTCTTAGAACTGGTCAGTATTCTGCGCGGCGACTGATCGGGCAACTGCTAAATGTCCTGTGGTTATCTGCGAGCTCCCCGACAGACATATGAGCAATGTTCTAAGTGTCATACGTTGATAGGAAGGAGGATATCCTTGGAAGGACTCTTTGTAAACATAGCCTACACGACACATGGTTTTCCCATCTTAATACACACAAGGGGTCCTAATATCATGAGCCGCTAAGCATTGTCAAAGACATAAGGTATGCCTTCGGTATTCAGTAACTTCGAACGTTTCTGGCAGTCAACTTTGGCTCGGGCCACCACCTAAATGCAGCTAAGGTGGGAAGAGTCTGGAAAAACATAGGCTTCCACAGAAGAACACAAAAAGCATTATAAGCAAGCGACCAAAGATATTGAAAGTTTTAATCCAGGAATAACATCGGGAAGTTTTAAGAAGGGTTGTACAAAAGCCTGTAGAAATGACTGAAATACTGACTGGTTACAATTTTACTGAAAATAGACCAGAATAGACCATTCAACCTAGACGATGATAGCCAAAACTTCCGTCCACCTGACCCAACATAAAGTAGGGACAGCAGTATTCAAGCTAAAATCAAAGAAAGTAGCGAGACCTGACGGCTCATTGGCCGAGGTAGGTATTCAAAGTAGCTCATTTCTCAGGTCTGATCAGAAGAGTGTATGCCTGATTAATGGAATGTCAGTATCGTTCACCCGGTGCATCAATTTCAAGGCCGCATATTACAGCATTTATAGAGACGAGCTCTTAAGAATCATGTCAAGCTTTGGCCTTCCTGCCAAGCTCATGCTCGTACGGAATCACAATTGAGAACGCTCGTGGTTCCTTTCAATTCGATAACAACTTAACCCATACCTTTGGTGCCAAAATAATTTTTAGACAAGGTGACGCTCTGTCATGTGACTTCCTTAACATCATCCTGGAAGAATTGTGCGGAACTCAAACTCAAAAACCGGAGACACACTCTTTTAAAAGTCTGTGCAGCTATCATACTACCGTACGCCGATGATATTGACATGATTGGAGGAAAACAGTAGGCTGTCACCGGTGCGTTCGCTAGTATTGGAACAGAAGCTGCCAAAACAAACCTAAACATGTGCTGTGAATACGAAGGGACACACAACATTGACGAATTGAACAAAACGTCACAGTGGGCAGCTATAATCTTGAGGCAGTAAAGGACTCAGTCTGCTTTGGCTCTGCTGAAACTTCTGCCAACTAAAAATCACTCATGCCAATCGATGTTTCTATGGGCTAAGAAGGTAGTGAGGTAGTAAGGCCCTATCCCGAGTATCTGAGAAGACTCTTTATGAGGTCTTAATCATCCCAGTGCCATCTTATGGGCCTTAAGCAAGGACCACTTCGAAAGTAAAAGAAGATATCCTCAGTTATTTTGAGAGCAAAATCCTTCCAAATACATAATATTCGATCCCGTTTGTATTAACTGTCTTAGCAGGAGCAGATTCAACGGCGAACTAATCGAACTGTATTGCAGCATTAAGCTTGTCAGAAAACTGCGTATCAATCGCCTGAGATAACTTGAGCATATAGACCTAATGGACACCACTGCTCGATCAGAGTCTTCGAATCTAACCTCCAAAGGCAAGGCGATAAAGGCAGAAAGGGGACCTAAACCGACTTATTTTTTTTATATATATATTTGTCTCGCGCTCAAGGGGTTATTAGCATCCTTAAAATGACTGCACACAGCGCGGGCCTTGGAAAATTAGGGAAGATAGAAAGAGAGGTATCGATGTACGTTGGTCTTGAATGTTTGGAGGTTACAATGACTAGGGCTTAGAGAGCTCGGCAGGGCATTCCATAAGCGAGTTGTTCGATACACGATATTTCAGGGTACGTCCGAAAGTGTGCTTGAGGGTGTACTGATGAGCATTCATAGCAAGACGGGTGTTACGGTAAGAGGTTTGAAGCGACGGAATGCTACTGGCAATTTCAGCAGAGTACTGGTGGTGAAAATAGCGATAGAACAAGTTGAGGTAGCAGACATTACGTCGGTGGTCGAGGGTGTCAATCGACTGGTTAATATTAGCATCAACTATAAGTTTTATAGCACGGTTTCGAATCGAATCCTATATAGTAGGCGCAAAGATGTCTTGGCGGCACCTGACCAGATGTGAGCATTGCACTCCAATTTGGGGCGAATGAAAGCCTTATATATTGAAGCCAGATTAAAGAAGGTGAAATATATCTTACATTGCTTGAGGAGACCTAGACATTTCGCAGCATTTATGGTGACTTCGAATATGTGGTAATTCCAACATATGTTGGAGTGAAGAGTCTTGTTAGTTGGCACTCAGTTTCATCTCGAACTGTAACGCCAAGTAGTATTAAAGTTTAGCATTCTGCCTTATTTCTTCTCAAGATAATGCTTTTATACGTGACTGCGACCTCCCCGGTTGCTTCTAAAGTCTGACGCCGGCAGTCCATAATCTTCTCTGTGCCATAGCTAGCTAAGATCTCCACGTCGTCATCCTTCTGCAGAAGTCTTGTTTGAATTTTGATTGGAGGATGTTTAGTGTCCACATATCGCGGGGAACATATTAGCTGATGGTGTCTCTATACCGATCTTGTTGCTAAAGTCGCCATCATCAATTCAAATTATTATCCTTCTCTTGGCCGCAATGGAAAACAAGTCCTTCCGCCTCCCTTTGTTATACACTCCTAATCTCCCAATTTGTTACAACTATCTCAAGTCACACACATCGGCAACATTCGATAAAACGTATTGGCCCACCAGGTGACAGTTGTAGATTCAATGGGAAGTGTCGACAGCATGCTAATTGCATGTGATTGTGGTAGATCAACCTGTGCTCCTTCCACTTCAACTTTACCTTGAAAACTATTTTCAAGCTGAAGCCACAAAATCAGTAGGTATTCGACTTTTTTGTATTCCAACAACATCCTTGTACATTTTGAACGCAAGATTGTTCGAGTGATTTTTGATCCAGCTTGCGCTGACGGTCTTTGAATGAGAAAACTGCTCATCAGTGGCCTGCCGGGTATATAATTTTAAAAAGAGCACACAAACCGTGGAAGACCTCAACCGTCTCGGAATTCGCAACTGGAGGCACCAGTAACTAAAGTTCCATCCCGGGCGGAGGTGTACAGTCTTCTTGCGCTAAAAAGTTTCATGGCATGTGCATACCATTAATTGATCGTTAGTTTTCGATACGCTGTCAAGATGTTTGGCAACTCCGTTCATGTTTTGTTGCGTTCCATAACAATATTTACGTTCTGCACGTTTTCGTTTCGAACTTCAAACAGCGGTCCGCGATTTCAATCCCTATATTGAACTCAAGTTGGCGTAGTACGTTTCCTTATTTGAAACTTTAACTCGTCATTCTGCCAAAGTTCCAGCTTTCCTCATGCAGGGATCCCATCTTCGCTGTGTGGAAGAAGTGTCCGATCTAGTTATGTTCGATATTGGTAGTTCGACTCTCGAACATGCTGTTCTTTTTTTCTTATGTGTTCCAGGTCATACATCCCCATTCGAGAACACATCGCATGGATATCAGTTCTGCTTCCTTGTTCCCTACTGGAGCAACAATTAAATTGTTACCACGGCGCTTAAGAGAATCAACTAATCAAAGACACAAACCACTAGGAAATCTCTTTAAAAAAAAAAACCTTAACCACTTCGTCAAGTCCTCTCAATTTCCCCTTTTTTGCATGTTTCGTTTCCACTCATTTCTGGAAGGTCTAAACCAATCCGGTTTCACTATATTTTATCCGCTCCTGCACAGGCGTGGCTCACCCCACTCAAAAAAAACAAAAAAAAACACACAAATCAACTGAACAAAATAAACAGAAATTATTTACTTTTCAATTCTCCATCCCATGCCGTAATTTTTGAGAATGCTCGTTAAGAAAACGAAATTGAAATTCAAACAAACATCCAAATAATCCACCTCAAATGCAAGGAGCCAAATGACAATGTGCGACAGAGATGGCATTAAATGAGATCTGAATTAAATACATACGAAGAAATCGAATTTGATTCGTTAATTCGATTTAGTCGGCTACTGCTGCTGCTGCTGCTGCCGCCTTAAGGATGGAGAAGAATCATGAGACTGTATGCATATTTCTCCATGCCAGATGAAGAACAGTTGCAGTTAAAAGGGAAATAAAAGGCATTTCCGGCCGGGGGAAGGGCAACAGACAAAGTAAATAAATATTTAATTGTTTCATCAACTTGAAACCTTCTTTCTGCAGAGCTGCGCACTGCAAATGGAAACAGACTGTCACAATTGCAAAAAAATTAATTTAATCATGAAATCCCTCTCGTTCCATCCTTTCTTGTTGTTTTCGGTTTTTGTTTGTTTGTGTTTTTTTTTTCTCTCGTTTAAAGGGTGGGGAAGCAGCCTCATACCAATTGCAATTGGACAATTCCTATTTGCCAAGCAATTCCATTTCCATTCCCATCCGAACTCACTCACACATGTCATGCAGGGTCGCCTTTGTGTGGTATTCACCTCTCTCGCTCTAGCGCCATCTCATCTCGTTCTCATTTGTATTCCATTCCCATCCGCACACAGCGGCAGTTGGCATTTGAATTACTTTTCGGTGACGTTATACATTTGATCACATTTCCATTCTCTCTCTCTCTCTCTCTCTCTCTCTCTCTCTCTCTCTTTCTCTCGATCCCTATCTCGGTCCGACTCGTACCGAACTCGTATGTAGCCATTCTACTTCGACTTATTCGCCCAAAGGCGGTAACCTAAGAATCCACCTTTTGTTTATTTATTTGCAATTTTATTCTCGCTCTCATTCTCTCATTTCAATCGGAACTCCGTTTCGTTTACTTGTTTTCTTATTTCCTTTTGTTGTTGGATTTGGTTTTTTTTTTCGATTTTGCTTGGCTTTTTGTCTTCTCCTTTTCCACGATTGTGGATTGGATTGAGCATTTGAGTTGGGTTTTCTTTAGTTTTGAGTTTTCAGGTTTTTCTTTTTGGATTGCCTTTGCTGCTAGTGCGACAGAGTCAGAGAGTGCGCTCAGGTATATTACTGTTATTTCTTTTACGATTTTCCAAATGCTGGTGACACTTGTGCGACTGTGGGTACATAATGTAAAGGAATTGCAAAATGTAAACTTCTCTGCTAGTCGAGCAAAGGCAGAGAGAAAGAGAATGTTGTTGTTGTTTTTCGGCGCGAAAGGACCTGGGAAGGAGTACCTCTACTAGTAGTAGATGGAAATCGGCACAAAAAATAAATGAGATATGAAAGAAAGGTAAATAAAAAGGAAAATGAAAGACAAAAAGTATTAAAAAAGTTTTCGTTTGGCGTGTGCTTTTTTTCTTTGTTTTCGTTTGAAATTTCGAAAGGGGGGGAGGGTAGGATGAGTTTTAGGTGTGTTGGGAAGGAGTGAGGATGAAGGACATGAAGGAGACTGGCTATGTTGCTGCTAAGACTGACACGTGAAGAATGTATTACAAACCATCGATGGTATTGCCAGGTGGTAGGTGCAATTAGACGAGTCTGACTTACTTTTGAATGAATAGATGTTTTCAGGGAAATTTTCGATCAGGCTTAGGTGATTGTGTGACAAACCAAAAATCACATTGTGCCCATATGACAGTAAGATTAGATTGGAGACCTAGGTATGAATACTAGTCTCTAACAAGTTTGCCACGCAGCAGCAAGACTGTCCGTCTTAACCTCTTCATCACCCGTGAAAACCATGAGGTGTACACCACAGCGTTCAGCTTGAATAAGAACGAGTATAACTCACTGCCCTGTAATGATATCAGATATGTTGGCTAAGGAGTGCAACCTATCCTCTCTGTAAATGTAGGTATCTGTCATTTCAAGTTCGGCCTATCGAAAAATTGCTGTACCGACGGCGTCTTTTATGACAGAGGTTAAGAGCATGGCCTGTGAAAGATGCAGCGCGAATCACATATTCCCGGGTACTCAGCATAAGGTCACCAAATTGAATAGATGCCTGCATGTTTTTATAGACGTTTGGCAGAGTCAAGGCCATTGACAATTGTTCGACTATCCGAGTAGATAGCGTTTAATCTCCCCGACAATCGGATTCATTCTACGTTTTAGTTTAGCTGCAAACCTAAACATTGATCAGGAAAATACTGCATACCTAATCCCTTATCCAGATTAGGAGCTTCGCCCTTGGGGTTTCACAGTGGACTCCAGCTCGCGTAAGTCCCAATGTTTATTTTAGAACCATCGATGAAGAAAGTCCATTTATTTCTGAAAAGAATAAAGAATTTGTTGTCAATAACTGCCCTCCGAACAAGTGAACTCAAAAACAATTCTTAGCAAAATTGCTACAGTTTTCCAGTGAGAGATTCCGCCGCATATCTCAGAATTTTAATGAAGGCTATCCTCTGAATCTGGGCGATGTTTGGGAGCTATGCGTGCTCTTCTAAGGACTTCCATCAGGAATCATTGCATAAAATGAATACTTATGCCTCAGTAAGAGTAGGAAGTCTGCACATGTTGTGTTGCCCTACCTGTTCACTTTCGAGTCTTTATTCTTATAGCTTTGACCTACATAATCTAGGTTTGGTTAACCAAATCTATCACAACCTGAATAAGGCAGTTGTCGCCTTGCGAAGTCGACGTAATGACTGCAGCATTTTTTGACAACCCGACAGTGTCAGCAGAAGAAATGTGTCTACAGTTTCCATCATGTAAGACCCCGCCTCGTAAAAAACCGAATTAAGGCAACATTTGTCATCTTATGGGAGAACACTCCCATAGAGAAGATCGATAACTACAAATAAAGCCAAATAAAGCTTCTACGAAATCTTAAACAAGACCTTCGAGCAATGTCCTAGATATGACATTAAAATGGTCCTCGGCAACTTTAATGGAAAGTTAGATAGAGAGGGCTGCTCCATCAAGGTCGGTAAACATCTCACCGAGACTTTTGAAGTCCAAACAACTACGATAGCTGAGTCATATAGAGCGAATAAACATCAAAGCTACGGTCCGAATTGAATTTACCATCGAGGGACAGCGCTATAGAGCAAGACCGTGACTCAGGTGGTGCACGCAAGTTAAAGAAGACCTATGCCAATTAACCGTGCGAAACTAGAGGCAGCTAGCTTAAGGTCGAGCTGTCTGGAAATGCTTGTTGATTAAGGCCCTTGTTCAGTAAGCAGTAATGCGACTGGCTGTAGGTGCAAGTTATTTAATCGCTGCCATATAAAAATTTTCTCTGGCAGTTGAGCTGTTTAATATCCGAATTTCGACGGAAAGAGTGCAGCGTACACTAAGACATGTTAGTCAATAATCGAAGTTATATACCGACGGAAACCGTACTTGAGAAATTAAAAACAGTTGAAATTAGATGGGAATGGGCAAGGCAAAAGCAAGGGCCTTATCCTTGAAGTCAAATTTGTGTGTTATCTGAAGTCATATTAGCTCATAAACGGGGGCCCCGGAACTGGCCCGTATTTCAGGAACTATGTATGTCAACTGGCGAGCGAAGACAATCAAAACCGCATTCAAGATGCTGTCGAAGATAAATCAGGTGTGAGCTGCCTTTGAAATTCGTATTAGCACTGGGTGCCGAACAATTCTGGTCATATTGCAAACGCTTCCAGTTGAAGCCATCAAAGGTTGCTAAGATTTGAACAGTTACAAGCTGCGGGTCATAAGTCCGGTTGAATGGAAAGCAGGACCCCCAGTGAAAGTCGGTTCTAGTTGGTTCTACTTTGGTACCTCTTATACCCACATACATATATATATCACTAATTTGGGTTTGCGATGGTCGGGCGTAAGCTGGGCATTTATTGTCAGGCGTCTGTAGTATGGTAGCGCAATTCTTTGATCTGAAGCGGTACTTTTCTTTCGCAAAACTCTGGCATGTTTTCGCGCCATTTTACTCTTACTCTATGTGGGGTATCGTTACTGCAATTTCGTTGAGGGTTACCACAGAGCCCTAAAGTTTTGAATTTTGGCATGACACTCGTACAAAGTATTTTACTGTCACCAGTTGGGTGTCTGCCGTCCGAGTTACGAAAACTGCAATGCAGATATGTATTTGGTCTTAGTGGAACTGATTCCCAAGTCTTTATCTTCAAACGCCCTTAGATATAGAATTGTTGAGTTTTGCCAAAAAGGGTGTAACGTCATTACTCATGAAAGTGTCTTCGCCGATGAAAAAAAAAGTCCAAACTCAACGATGTTGATACTTTTTCAGTAGAAAACCTTAAGTCAAAGATACTTTGACGTAAATATTCTCCAACTTTAAATTAAAATTCTTTATTCTTACTTGGCACAACTTTATACCTACACACATTTGTATGTTGTTATCTAATATATTTATATAGGGTGGAGAAGTCTAGAAAACCGTTCATAAAGTAAAAATGGACTCAAAAGTTAGGCGTTTAATTGCCAAATTGGAGCATGGCGGTTCGATCTGTGATTTGAACTTCATACCTATGTGGTCTGTGACCAACCATTACTTATTTTACTCTAGCTTACAGAATGGAACTGCCTTAAGCATTAACTTTGGCAATCCCCAACTAGCTACCTTCAACAACGACGATTTACTTAATCAACTGCATTGTTCTACCAAGGTAAATTCGAAAAATTTTTGTAACGTTCTGACGAGATCTCAATACATACCCTCCACACTCCGTCAAAGTAGATAGGACCACATATTCAAAGAAAATATATCGTTTGCACATACCTAAATACCTACCTTGTTGACATAAGCTGCTAACCTTGAGAGTCGCCGACGTAAGTTGACCAGCAAGATCTTGGGATTCAGCATTGCTCGATTTTCCTCTCTTGTGGTGCACAAAGAAGTGCAAACGCCAACTATCTACAGAACTTTTTGCACTTAAGGCCAATATTTGCCAGTTTATGGCCGATATACCTACAGTCCGGAGTTTGTGGAAAATCCATAGAAACTTGGCGTTACACGGGCAAGAAAGATCAGGGAATTAGAGAAAAGGTAAAGTATACGTGTCAGAACTGCGGGCAAAGCTGTGGATGGAATTTAGGTCACCGGTTAGAGGTTTGAGCAAAATAATTTGAATTGGACAGGTAGCCTACCCTTTCATTTGTACTGACTCTGTTTATGCGATCAGATGCTCATGCCTTTCTTGATATTATGTAGGTATATATCGCTGAATTGATAGAAAAGTGTCACAAGTGTCAATATCATCAACTTTTCAGAAGAGCGATTTGAAAATTTGCAGCGAATGCAGTTAAAAGGTTATAAGGAACAAACGACACCATCTACTGCTCCCTTGCGGTTAGGGAATGCTCTTACACTTGCCACGTTTTTCCACAATGTTCTGAAAACAAATTGGGCCATTTGTGACTCCAAAAACGCGGAATTTTGAGTTGTGGCACTCATTCAATATCAATGCAGCGATGTCGTTTTATTCTAATTGAGTTCGTCTATATTAGTTTGACGTAGAGATGCCACGAATAGTGATTTAGGCGAATCGGCGGTCGAATGTTCGGGAAATTTTTTTTATAAGACATGCATGTATATACGAGTATGTACGTGCTGCGTTACAAGTTGCAACCTCTCTCATTGCTGTGCATGCGTGCCAACAATTCGGCAGTCTTTTGTTTCATTTGAGTTTCAAGCATTATTTGCTCATTATTCATTGATTCCATCACATTGTATCACCAAAGTGGTAAGTTCACACTTCCAAGCAAGGAGATTTAGTTTAGTTATACATTCATCAGTGTTCATACAGTGAGCGACTGTTTTCGGAAGCTGGCATTATTTATGAGGAGAAGCGCGATCGTTTGCTACCAACAAATGCTGAAAAAATTGTTTTTATTCACCACAATTTACCGTTGATAGATTTTAAGTATTAAAATAACTTGCGTCTTTTTGATCACGAATTGATATTCGGTATTCGGCCGAATAGTACCCAATATTCGGCCGAATACCAAATATTGAAATAAGTGGCCGAATAGACCGACAACCGAATAGCAGCCGAATATTCGTGGCATCTCTGGTTTGAAGTCTAACTCCGTCTATCCCAAAGTGTTTAACATTTTTCCATGGATCTTAGGCCTGGCAATACCATTTGCATAATTGTGCATTTAATTAAATGTTTTACATATTATTCTCATCAAAAACTCAGGAAAATGTGAAAAAAGGCGAGTAGGTACCTATAAATTGAAAGAAACAAAAAAAATTCTAAGCATAAGCGCGTTTAATCTGCGAACTTTTCCTTCTGAATTCTCAAATATGTTTGAGCAATTAAAAGTTGTTTGCATATTTGCACAATTAGATAGGAACTAACATTTTTGAGTCGCTTTTGCCATGCACGATAATTATCCTCATTCTCCTTCTTCACACATAAAACAACGTCTAGCGATCTAGGTTTTTATTTACTCTTCCGCCCACCTAGAGTATCGCATCGCATTGCTTTGCAATCTCAATAACTATTTTTTTTTTTTTTTTTTTTTTGAATATTCCTCATTTATCTTTATGAACGATTTCCACATCTATATGTTTCGCTAACTGCGATTGGTTTGCCTCATTGCTCTTTACTCCACCCCAAGAAAAACTACATTCATTCTAAGGAAAAGAACTATAGCAAATCTAAAAGAACGAAACGACCATGTGTGTGCATTAAATTTGCCGCCACCCCTGCTCCGGGCCAAATAAACGAATTCGGTTCCGAAAAAAACTTTTGCAATAGGAGAACTGAAATACAACAAATCCACAAAAAAAAAGTAGGAAAACATAAAAAGAAAAGGAAATCGAAAAGAAGAAGAAATGAATAAAAAACCCCCACACACTTTCAAATCCGTAATCTTCCCTCTCTTTCTGAATTACAAAATTATACAAATCGACGAAAATCTCTCTTCCCAACGCGCACATACTCCTGTATTCGTATTCGTATTCGTATTCGTATTCTCATTTCATTCCTACCACGTCCTCTTTAAGTTGTTTTCTTCTATTTTCCTTGCCAGTTCGTTTTATTAGTTCTTTGCACATTTTCTAGGAAAAATTATCATTTGACTCCGGACTCCGAGCAGGAGTTTCCTTCTGGGTGTTTTTTTTTGTTGCTGTGGATTTTTCTTCTTTTCATTTTCCTTTTGAACGATTTTTATTTGTACATATGTATGCGGAGGAGCTTTACGAAAGCAACTGAGATGGAACCATTCAAATGTGCTGGGTTAAACAGAGACAGTGCTCACATTCCGATTTGGATTGGCGCGGCAGCAATGAGACCCAAATGGCATTTTACAGTTCTTCCACTCATACACAAATAGATATTCCCTCCAAGAGAAATAAACAAAAGAAACGAAACGAAGACAAAAAAAAAAGCAAAACAAAACGAGAAGAAAAAAAATGGGCAAAACAATTCCACACACGAAATGAAAACGAAACGACAAACACACCGCAGGCTAGTGTCAAACAGAGATGGCGCTAATCGAGTTGAATGTGGTAGACGGGCTATCGGGATATGAAGGCAACACCGCGCCGTGTACAACGTCGAATAGGTACGTCAACGACACCACGCCGTTGAATCCAAAGACGTCGGCGACGACGACGAGGGTACACAGTCGTTCGAGATGGGACGACAACTGTAATCGGTAGCAGAGTGAGAAGGAACAATCGGAGAAATCATTTCTCATCGTACAGAAACAGAACATACAACACAAAGAAAGCACACACAGAGCCAGCCAGAGACCATTTCCAACAGTAATCAGATATCATTCCGATTGCGAGAGTAGCAAGCGCGCACGTCATTCTCTGTGCACTGTTTGTGTCGCGTCGTTTAGTCGTATTACCGTATTACCGTTGTGGCGCGTTTCATTTTCTGGTGTACACCGAATAACCACTGTATATAGTCGTATTTGCCTCTCTGGGTGGTTTTTAACTGCGACAGTGTATGTGTGTGGCGGGTCGTCCTTGTATTCGTTTGTCATCGACGTCGTCGTTGTCCTGTGAATTGGCATTTCAATTATTTCTCTGGATTTGGGTGTACGATTGCGATGACGAGTTTTCAATTTGGCATCGCCGAGCAGTAGCAGTTCCGATTGCGACACTGACGACGATTGTCTGTTCCGATTGTGTGTTCTGTTCGTTCGTTCGTTCGTTCGTTCGTACATTTAGTTGTTGGTGTTTTCTGTTTCATTTTAACTGAAATAACCCTCTCTCCCTCTGGCATTTGGTTTGGCCTGGTCTTGTCGTAGCCGGTGTCGGATTTGTTGAATGGCAAAGCCAGTGGTGAATTTAATTGTTGCGATTGCGATTCGTGCGACAGTTGGAGTCGAGTGTGTTTGTGAAATGTTTGTCACTGATAGCGACAATTTGTGAAACGATTTTGTGTTTTGTTTTTTTTCTTATTGGTCGTTCATTTTCGGTTTTTGGAAAAATAAATTCCGCAATTCGAGTTCGGATTTGAATGAAGTTGCCGTCGTTTACGGTACAACGTTGGGGTTATTTGTCTTGCACTTGTGTTACAAGACGGATGTGCCGTTTTGTGTATTTTTGAAGTAAAAAAAATAAAAGTGATTTGGAAGGAAAATAAAATGAAGTGAATCAAAGAAAATTTAAATGCGATAGAAAAATTGTATGTGTGTGGTTTGTTGTTGTATGTTTTTCTATCCAAGTGAAGCGCTTGTAGAATGGATTCTGCAATTGACACACTATCAACCACAAGTGAACACAGTGTCGCGTCCTCAATAGACTCGGTGCAAGCAATTAACTGTGCATCTCCGCGTGAGCTAGAATCCGTGTCATCTTCCATATCGACTATGAACAATACGAACGACAAGCGTTCGAGTCCGCATTACACGCTAAATAATAATACCGCCGCAGCAATGAACCAAATGCTAATGCAACAGCAATCACAACAGCAAACACCACCGAATAGTGGTGGCACACCAAACGGTGGCATTGTTTCTAATCGAAATCGTGCGTCAAGTTGTTCCCCGCCAACAATGTCACCATCGCGTCATCCACAGCCGCCAAGTCCGGCGGCGGCTGCTGCAGCCGCTCTCAATCATTCTATGATGCAACAAATGCAACAGCAACATCATCAGCATAGTCCACCGCCGAATGGAGGCGGTCTACCGGCGGGAATGCCACCTCGAATGCCCCATGGTCTGCCACCACATAGCCTGGGGCTATTAAATTCTCTACAAATGATGCATCATGCATCGCCTTTGGAGTTAATGGCAGCGGCACATCATCATGTACCGCCAAGATCTTATAATAGCCCGCCACCGATATCCACATCAGATCCGAGCGCGAATGAATGCAAATTGGTGGAGTATCGCGGTCAGAAAGTGGCAGCTTTCATAATATCCGGGGAGACAATGTTATGTTTGCCGCAGGCTTTTGAACTATTCCTTAAGCATTTGGTTGGCGGCTTACACACCGTTTACACGAAACTGAAACGCCTTGATATTGTGCCGTTGGTGTGTAATGTGGAACAGGTGAGGATACTACGTGGTCTGGGTGCGATACAACCGGGCGTCAATCGATGTAAATTGCTGTCCTGCAAGGATTTTGACGTTCTCTACAGGGACTGCACGACGGCGAGGTACGTGTGCGTAAGATTTTATTTCCATTTATTTTTAAAGATTTTTCTTTTGTTTCGTTTTTGTATTTTCATTTTATTTTTGTTTTGCTTAGTTTTTGGTTGTTGTTTTTTTTCGAATTTTGTTTGTCTGAATTTTGGTCCAATAAATGGGAATTTATCTGCAACATTCGCGTGGGTTTATCTAATAGATATCTCTCCGACTGATTGATTGGCCAGGCACTATCTTATAGTGTACGTAGTTTAAGATTATTCCGGTGGCAACAATTATTTTCAGGTTCTCTGTGTTGCAAAGGCATAAATTTACGAGTTTATAGTTGCTCTAAAGTGAAATGTTTCAGTTTATAAAAGTTGCTTGGGACCCTCGGAAAATTGCCTCTGCTTCTTGCTATCATAATCCGATTTTCTCCTGTTTTTTCTTATTATTTCTGTACGATGCAATGAGTTTGAATGCTGAGCATCTAAAAAAAGTGACGTTACTGTTGGAGGATGTATTCTGTTTTTCTTGTTAAACGAGCAAGGCTACAAAAGAACTTATCTGGCCGTTTTCCAGCTAACAAACAGCCAGTTTTATAAGAAGGTACCTACAATGTTGTACTGTTTTTTTGAACTGGGGAGTTTTGTACTGTATGATGGTATTTTACTCTTTCGGAAATTTCCTAGAGTTAGGTAAGTTGACTTTTTGCACAATCTCTGCCACCACAACCACTAAAATTCTTTCTAAAAAAAAATATTTGGCTTATTGATGAGTTCGTAAGTGGCTAGTAGTATCCTCACCTCACCCGACATATTTTTTCTAATAAGAGGTTGGCCCTATAATATTTTTTATTCTTTGTCTATGACCTTAGAATTGCTGTTCTTATTGCTGCTGAAAAGAATTGGCAAATATGCAACAGAGAGGTTTTTTTGTTGTAGAAATTCAATGTCCTGTAGAATACCATATATAACTACCCGAGGCATACGGATTTCGGGAGGATCTTGTACTGTTTTCAGCTCTTCATGATAGATAAATAAAAAAACAAAATAAAAACATAAATAAATGATGCTGAAAATTTGGTGAAGACGGCGGCTTAATACTTCCGCTTACTATGTTCTTAGCCTTTTTATTTTGTACAGAGACTATTGGGACTTGAGGATTTCTGTCGACTTGAGCCATAATTAGGAAAAAAAAATTTTTTTCTTAGGAAGGCTCCGGAAAAAGTAGACAAAGTGTGTCACACTTAGGTGGTTAATGTTGTTGAGAAACTCTGTGTTCTAATTTCCGTAATTTTACCGAATTGCAGTGTTCATATATGGTCTTACGTTGTCCCTTTATTGTAGAAGGATAAGTCCATGTTGTTCAACTATTGAAGACTGCTACTGTTAAAGTGTCGTAAAAATGGATATCACCTATAGATTGGCTGCTTTGGCTTCTTTTTTACAAATTCATTGTGGGACATCCTTTGACCCACTCGTGTATTGGTATCATGCAGGAGGAACTACGTGTGAAAATTGAAACAGCTCGCTTTCAAAATTAGCAGAAAAGATTGCAGATATTGGTCGTATTTAGTATTGTAAACTTACTATCTGAAGACATTTGCTATGATACCTACTTGTTAGTACGTCAAAATACTTCATTTTAGTACAGGCCCAGAACAGCCAGATACGGATATTTTTAAACGCTGCTTGTAATTCTGAATCATCTGTGCTTATCGTCAGTTTTACGTTTTTTTGTTTCGAAAATTAGATTTGTATAAATGGGTACAATGTAATGGGTAAAATGTTTCAATGTTCAAAGTTTCAGATTCGATGAATGGATCACAAACTTTTACTTATTTCTTGTTATAAGATACAAAGGCTTTTAGACCTATCTAAATTGATATTTTCAAGACCCAGTTTCGAAATGAGTTTCCTCTTAGAAGACAGTTGAATACTCTGTATGTAGCTATCATAATATGAAACCTGTAGATAATGATTTGTTGTCCCAGCTCTATTGAAGTTCATTTCAAAGAAGCAAGTCAAAAGATGTTTGTTGACAAAGTTGGCTCCTTCTTGATGAAGACTGTTTTAAGTGTTCAAAAAACTGTAATATAATCCAATGAATTTTTAGGTCGTAATTTTCCAAATTCCACTGTTTTGATATAAAATTTTGTCTGATTTTTAGGATTTTCTTAAGTGGTAGTTAATTCCTGCCGCGCAGTCTTTGCAATGATACCAGCCTTGTTCTCACCTTAACTGATTTCGGTTTAGAATGCAAACGTAAGCTTCCCTATTAGAGCGTAACCCTATTCATAAAGCTTTCAGTGAGTCTACCTTCAATTTTCACTGAGGAATTTTAAGAAGTCGAGTAGTGCTCCCAGTGGCTGCAGCGTTTTTATGCTTAAGTCCTTAAGTATGTTCTGATAAACTTACATATAAAGATATGAACATCGGCAGCCAAATTTTAATATATTTCTTAAGACCTCCTAACAGCATAATGTACATTATAATATGCTGTACTTTTGCTCATGCTGACATCCCCCGAATTAAGCGGCAGAGTAAACCTGACAGAGATTTCTAAATTGTTGAGTTCAAAAAATGTGTTCAAAAATTGTGATTAGTTTGTACAAGGAAGAGCAAAATTCCTAACTAGAGCAGTGAATTTGTTTACAAGTAAAAAGAAGTACATATAAGTCCTGTTTTTTGTGTATGTTTACATTACATGTCGGTTGCCTCTGCTAGTGCACAGTGGTATCATCCTGTCAGAATTACATGTTCTGTGATTTCAGGTCGTTAGTACCGTTTGCGGTAGCACCGATTCTCTTATCCTAGCTCTGTAGGCTTCTAGTCACAGCTACAGTGGTGCCGTTGTAGTCCTAATAAAATATATAGTAAACCCCTTTCATTGGCAACAAACAGTGACCTTAGACTTCGAGATGGTACAACAGCTTTTCGCGCATAGCCCTCTAGATAATTTTCCTTGTTGACGTTTCCGCTTAGGTGGGAACGGGTTTTGTCGCTCATTATTATTTTCAATAAAAGATCATCCTGATCAGGGTGGGGGTTTATGACACTATTCATTTTGTAGATAAATAGCTGAACTGTCCCCAAAATTCCCCGTAAAAAGCGTATATTTATGTCTGATTATGTGACTCGCAAAATTAAATAATAGTTATGTGAAAACGGATTGACATTAACTACTTAATCAAGTAAGGTCTATTTGCTCCTCGGTCCTCGCCTCCAATACTTTACGAAATAATCGTCCATTGAAGTCGTCCCGGATAGCTGGAGGAAGATCATTCATTATGCCAAGAATAGTACTGAGAAAAAGATGATGTGCTAAGCTCTCTTCATTCGTCCGATTTTGCAAACAAATTAATAGACGATTTCTGCAATGAAGTATCTTATATATGAAAAAATTTACTAATCTGATTTATTGGCTTGCCTGGTGATGTCTTCCCAGGCTTTTTCTTTCGTTTGCCGATTAAAATAATAGAGATCTCTTTTTTCGTAGAGCTAAACTAGCGTAATCACCTCGAAGGTACGAACGAAATCTTCACATTTTTTTTGTTTGTCCTATCTTAACGTACATATGTGGATAAGATTTAAACACAAAGCATTTAAATACAACAAAGCTACTACTGTTGGTGGTAGTTTGCCAAAAACATATAGGAATTCACTTTTTGCTACCTTTCAGGAGAGCAAGCTTAATTTTTTCTGACACACTTAACATATTTCTATCTAGATTTAAAAACTGTTGATAAAATGCAATTTCACTAGACTGGATCTATCAGCTATTGGCAGATGGGAGATTTTATAATATAAAATCGTAATCGTAATTGTTAAAAAAAAATCGACGAATTTGCTTCTGGCAAACGGCCATAGAATTGTAATTAGACTTGCCTCGCAATTAAGAAAACTGTTTTTCGGTTTAAATTCAAATTCCAAAAGAAATGTTTGCAACTATCAAATTTTTAATGAAACAGCGAATTGATTCGAATTTTTGCAAGTGAGCAACAGTGAGGAAAAACTTGTAGACTTGGGGTGGCATCTTTAACAAAAAATAATTGCACAATTCAAATTTGACTCTTTAAATCTCCCTCTTTATTTGTGTGCTCGTCCATATAAAGGCTCAAAACTACCTCCCTCATTTTATAATAATATTGAAAGGCCTATCTTAGTCACCGTAGCGGTACCTAATCTGAATCTAGTTTTTCAGAAACTATCCAAGTTGGCTTGCAAAAATCTTGTATTTAGTCTTTGTTTGACGTAAGTTTTGGATGGACCCATAGTTTTTTGAACCACGAATTCAGAACGGAACCAGGTAATTGATGATACGGATACTCGGACCGAGCTAAAGTTGAACAATCAGCTCATTTTCTTATTAACGTCACCATTATGTTCAATACTCATCAACGTAATTATAATAATCAGGTTTTTTTCCAGGCCAGTACTACTTTGATTTTGAACAAAACACATGAAATTTCATTGAATAGCCAATCAATCGAGTCAATAATTACTGCAATTGATTTTTAAACACAACATCGGGCTTATGGCCACTTCGACTGGATCGAATAAATGCCAACCGAGAGACAAAGTTTTTGATCACTTTTTCAAGCATCTGTGCCTGTTTGTCCTCATGAATAATGTTGGATTCCAATGTGTCGATTGTTGTTAGTTTGCCAGCTTACACTAGCGACATTACATATCCCATAAGAAAATAATCAAATTTACAGGCCCATTACGCTAAATTATGCGTCCGTGGAATATTTCCTTCAATAAATTGATTTTTTTTATTTTCTATATGGCAAGTAGCGACATCCTACTGGAAGCCCATCGCTTCCACATTCGTGCTATTCAATTGGAGAATGAAAAGGTAATTTTATCACCCTTGCCCGTAACAGGCTTATTAGCTTCATTTTTGAGGAGTTATGATCTGATGAATCTGCCAGCCCTTAGAATGCACCAAACTGTGTATTTTTCTATAAACTCGTGTAGATTATCTAAAAAAAAATTCGCTAATTGACATACCCATTAACTTCATCGCTGAATACAATCTCGCGATGAAACAGCGGATCCATTGGTAATTGATTTCGGGCCCATTCAGCGAACTTTGCGACGCAAACGATGCTGAATTTTGTAAGCCATCAAACCAAAATGTCCCATACAGTGAACGGACAAAAACCGTACTGTTGTGGAGGACGTCGAATCAGTAAATTTGGATTTTCTTTAAAACTTTCTTGAACGGATGCAATATTTTCTTCAATACGCACGGTCAACAATACGGTGGTCTCAGATGGTCGATTATGTCGGGTTTAAAATGTATATGCAAGTGATCTATAAGCTTAGCAAACGGAATTATAAATTTAGAACAACATTTCTAAAATTTGATAACGTTGTTGAGGCGTGTTTTTCATCATAATTAAATTCCAAAGACTACTGACTACAAATGACACTAACAGTTTGCAATCTGACAATTGGTTTATCAGATATAAATGTCTGAAGTTACCTCTGGGCTAGAAAAAAAAAACACTCTTTATAAAGAATCTGTCAAAAGAGATGTCTAAAGGCTCTCATACGAACATCAACATTTACAAGGACTCGCGCACGTTTTAGCTGTGTAATTGTTGTTGGCTTATCCAATCCCAAAATACAGTAATCTAGTGGTGTTTAATTGCATGATCTATCTGGCCAGTTTATGTCATTATTACGTGAATTTAATCGACCTGGAAAGATAGATCGCAATAGCTCAATGTTTGCACGTGTTGTGTGACTCGTAACTACATTCTGTTGAAAATAAAGATCAATTTGAGGCCAGGAAAATCTTCAATCATTTATCTGTATCGCCAGACCAAAAACCACACCAAATATGATTTTTCTGAACTTATTCGAGGATTTTCTTCTTCCCAGATGCAATGATTTTGATTGATTTTGTGTGAAATACCAGCATCATATACTAACAATCAATTGACAAAAGTTCTACGCTGATTATGATCTGTTTGCTTCAGTTCTTGGTATAATTGGATTTTGTTCAAATGCAATTCAAAGAAGGTACGCTAAACAGTCGATGGATGAATGTCTTATGCCAGAGAGCGTAGTCATATCTGTTAAAGATTCTTTAACGACACTTTGTTCTTAGTAGAGCTTCCACTTTTTGGTATACCAGTCCTCAATCCTCCACAGAACCAGCGTCTTCAATTTTTTGCACTAATCTTTCAATTGTTGACTCATTTAGACAGCTATTTACAACGAAAAGGTCACAAATCTAACGATTAACTATCTTCATAATGTGTTTGAATAACTACAAAACGTTGTTCTACCGTGTAGTTATTCATGGTTAAAATTACACAGGTGTATACTTTACAAGTGTCAAAGATGATGAAAATGAAAGGTTGCGTTCGTTATTCATCACTAACATCGAGACTCTTTAAAACAGCCTTAGTTAGTCCAAATAGATGTAAGAGATCCATCACATTTTCCTCCCTTTACTACAGAGTTGTTAGCTTATTCTATTCCTTAAAGATAAACATAAACATGTCGAAATTAGCTGGCGCATCGGAACAATGTTTGGCATACGAGTACACCTACCATGACATATGATATACTGCCAAGTTGAGTATTTCGTCCTAGTCCGCTTTCCAAGCTCCAAAGTCTAACAATTTTGTAATGCTTAGTTATTTGTTTAATTAGTCTAATGTAATATTTATCTCATTTCTGCAAATTTGTTTAAGAAATTTTGAAAATATATTTAAGACAAGTAAACAGAGTTAATCTATAGGCGAAATGTATCTCGTCTTTTTTTTCGATAAAAATTCAACTAAAAAAAAATTTAAATACTCGTACATGCATATTTGTTTGTAAAGAATTTTATCTATTAGGTAGAGAAGAAGAAGAACAATTTATTCATAAAATTTGTTTGCTTATTTAAAAGTTATTTACCTTAGTAACTATGTAAACTACTCGTACTTGATGGCTTAATGGAAAAATATATTTGTAATTGTTGGTTGGGAAGAAAAAAAAAACCTAATTTCCGTTTTCCTTATTTAGATTACAACTTCAAAGAAAGGTGCAGACATCCTATTAAATTCACAAAACTAACCCACTCGAGTTATTTTACAATAAATAGCTGTCAGACGTATGCTCGTAGTTATGCTTTTTTCTATCTTAACCTTTAAATGCATTCGCAGCGTCGTTGCAACTGACGGTGTTTTGAGTAAAATTCACGTCGCTATGTCTAAATGTCTGATGGAAGTAGAACAAAATTGCATTTCGTTACATTTTCGCAGGAAACACTTTGACTGCCTTGCTGTACTAACAACACGAGTAAATATAGTTCCAGAAACTCGCATAACAATAAGCCAATACCGTATTGCAAATAGGCGAGCACTCATTCTACGAAAGTACTCGTATCTATGTACACGTACATTTGATTGCATTGCGTACTTCCGGGGCTTTAAATATAAACATTTTCAATCTGAGACTACGTTTTTGAGTTTGTTAGAGGTGCTTTCGAAGGATTCGGAGACGTTGAAATGCTTTCGCCTTTCTTCGACTTGGCTAAGACCGGAAACCGGAAATGAGAATTTCAAATGCAATATGTTATAGGTACTTGTATGCTCGTACGTATTAAGTTTAGTTGCATTGAAAGGCTTTATGATACCGAATGAAAGAATGTTCGTTTCATAGATTTTCAAAATGTCTATCTTTAGCATGTTGAAAAGTGAAATATTGAATTTGACGCATTTTAATTGCGTGTCATGGGAGTAGGTTTTGATTTTTTCCTAACCCCAGGGTTTATAGTTCAATGGTGTCCATCATTGTGTTGGTTTGTGTTTTAAATACGCTCACTTGTGAATACAAATTCGTTTACAAATTTATTTTTGTGAAAATGATTAGCGTTTGTTTCTTCTCTATTGTGTACGTGCGACAGTTTTTCTTTCTTGAAAGTGTTTTCCAATTGAGGGAGAAAGCGTTTGGCAATAAGGTAATTTCAATCTTGCAAAAGAATTCGCTGTAATCAACAGTTCAGCAAAATAATCATAAAACAGATGCAAATATTTTGACACCTTAACAAGTTTAGCCCTCCACTCAAGAACTATTTCAGTGGTTAAACTACAGCGTTATCGGGAAATACCTGCAAGTGGGCCTATGCTTAGGAAAGAGTTTACTTCTGCAGTTAAAGAAAGTATCGAAAACGACCAAACCACCGCCAATTGGCAACCGGCGTCAGCAGCAGCACCTCTCCATAGCCACACTTCATGCATAGAAATTCAAACAACTCAAGAATAACATTACCGTTCGTCTTCAAATTAGGTCTTGAAAAACATGCATGCGGCAATTTTCACATTGGCGGCCACGTTAATAAGAAAATTTCCCAGATCTGGAGAACCGAAAATCCACCACTGACTTAGGAGATTCCAATGTACTAAGAACGAATAAATGTTTGCTGCAGTTTATGGACCGGAGGTGTCATAGTGGCGTCTTTTTTTGAAACATAATGTGTTGGAGTTATAACTTGACGAAATGGAAACGAACGTCATCTACCTTCAATAAGATGTTTCTACGTACCATACAAGTCCCGAGACAATCTATAGGTACAATGGTTATTGTGCACGAAGTTTTCTGGCACGATTGACCACCATAATCGTAGGACTATGGGGCTATGTTAAAAGAAAAATCTACACCAACTATCCGCCAACAAAAATTCGAAACAAGCATGATGGTCTTTTAGTTGAGGCGAGTGGGTCATTTGAAAGATATTGCCTTCCAAAAATAGTCCCCTTGAGTCTACTCTAGAAAGCAATAAAGGTTTCAGAGATATCCCAACAGTTGTTCGTTTTATTGAGAATACAAGTCCTGCGTCTTTTGTCTCAATATCCTTTTTTATGCCTCGGATCATTTAGGCATCAGAAAACTCCTTTAAACTTTATTCTTTACACAAATTCTCCATTTGATCATAGATAGCATCCCCAAAAAGCTGACATCAGAAGAAGAAGACAAAACTGATTTGCAGATGGATATGATGACCTCAACTTCGCCCTAACTGCATACGATTTATTTCATAATTTTTTGTGTTGAAGGGAGGATTTTTCTTTTCAATAGACTTTAATCCTCAACACAGCACATTTTCTCCTAATATTCGAGCGAAAAATTGAAAGACCTTCTTCGCAGCTTCAATTTAAAAGCAATCGAAGTTCCATTCTTCTAAGAAAATTTAGTAAAAATAATGAATTTAATAATCGCCACGGCTTAAGGCAGTTCTTAACTGAGTAACATTATATGCGACGTTATTTGCAAAATAGCCTCAGATATTTATCCGAATTTTAGTGTCTATGTTAGCTGAAACATACATTGCTGCTATAATCATTGGATGTATGTATATAAAGCAATAAGTTCCTCTGTTATCTGCAAGTCCTGCTATAAGGTGAATACCTGGTCGATTCTTGAATTTTCAAGCCTTCAAATGCACTGTTAAAGATCAACCGACTGTTGACATAGGGTTTCGGACAGGGTATGTTATATAGGATCTTGTTTTCCTTCAAATCCTTTTAAATTTTTGAAAAAATATTCTACAATATTGAAATTCTATTCATCGGGGATACTTCCGTCTATGCCCCGACAGAAGAGTTGTGTTACAAAATAAACTCCTGCCTAGTATTGCTGCCTGCCTGCCTCATTAACGTCGCTTAGAAATTCCGATCTAAACCCTTTCTGAGCCCATCGAAAGGAATTTTTTACGATTGTTGTTAACGTTGACGGTTTCATATATTAGAATATTCGCCAAGTAGTCTTCTAGGTTTTCGGCACAGACTTTGATTGTTTAGCCTTATGTCCAGAATTTATAACATTCG
The DNA here is from genome assembly GCA_928272305.1 of Volucella inflata. NCBI lineage: Eukaryota > Metazoa > Arthropoda > Insecta > Diptera > Syrphidae > Volucella > Volucella inflata. The sequence continues at coordinate 96,971,443 of OV743720.1, forward strand.
CTCAGTCAAACGTATGCAGGGAATGTTGACATTTGCAATGTTATTGCTATTACTCTGGGTCTGGGTGAATACACTAATACTAAGTTTGGTTACGTGTGACGGCAAGAAACTCGTGAAGCCCATACCGAGAGCTAGGATGTTTACACATCAAAAATGCAGAAGGTCGTTTCAACTGATTGCTTATTAACTTATCTAATTAACTTGTTACAGAAATTTTTTTAAACCTTTAGACCGATCTTAATTGCCGTCCTTCGTTCGAGAAAGAGCGTTCTTTTCGTCCTTTATCAAATCTTGAAATCTTGGCTTTTTGTGTAATTTACCTGTTGTTGTGGTCCACCTACAGAACCTCTGCTAGTCGTCCAGTATGTGGTTATACGCCATCTGGTGGCTTTTTTAAAAACTGCTAATTTTTTGTAAAGATTGCTGCAGTATTGATGAATTATTTCTGATCTCAAAGGCCACAAAGTTCATGATATAAAAGTTACTGATCTTAATCTTTCGATAAGTAGCATCATCTTTTTTATAAGGTAAATCCGTTCAAGGCAATCCTTCATCTGATTGAGAGTAAATGCTAAGTCTGTGTCTATATCCGTTTACTATACCAACACTCTAGTTACAATTACTCTTCCCCCTACGGCAATATGGGGATTTTCGGAACGCAAATGTCTACAAATCTGCTTCCTGAGTTAGGTTACTGGGGCCGCCGGCTTGAAGGCAGAAAATTTACGAGTATGATAGTATTCGGTCCACTGTTCTTGCTTCTTAACGTATCATCCGATATAAAAGCAGGCTTCTCTTGCCATAAATCATCGCCACTTTTTTATTAGATTTTCAAGTTAAATATTAAGAGCAGTGCCTAATACAATTTTCTTTTGAAATCCTAGGGTTGATGCAGGTCTAATCTCTTATAATTTTTCTGCTCAGAATTTTTCGGGTAGTTTTTTGCTAACGTACTTACCGTACCATGTCATCACCAAGATAAGATCACCGCTAATGATTTGAAATGTACGAGTATCAGTACTGTGGGGATTTGAGAGCTTTGGAACTTTTTGGCATGTCCAATGTGTGATTTCTCATTTACAAAATTGTAATTAATTTTACTACACATCTGCTTTTATTTCTGCACACAATTGTCATATTTTCTTTTTTTTTAATTCGTCGCATTTCAATCTTTTTGCTCCAAAATATCTGTTATAAACTAATAACGATTATAGTACCCTTATCGTAAACAGTCATATTTTTCATCCAGACAGATGAAGATCATTACCTTGACCAAAAATCTGCCCCTTTATCCTAGAAAAAAACGACATGATTTCATTGCTTATATACATCTGAAACGTTATAAGAAGGGAGATTAAGCGTTTAAATATCAGACATAATGGTATCAGACTAGATTTAGTTGTTAAAGTATCTGTACTCATATCAGTGTCAAATCCAACTTAATTAAGACACAATTTCTCATTTAATTGAAGCAGGTTCAATTATGGCACCCGCTAAGCACAATTTTATTTTTTTCAAGCCTCCACTTGGTGAGCAATGTCTTGACGGCATTGTTTACCTGACCAGTTTTGTGGATATTTATATTATACGCTATTACCTAGTATAATTGTTGTTGACTCAAATGGAGCACAGCAGGTGCCATTGGTTTGATTAAGATGCTAGATGACCGACAGTAGGTACCGATAACTACTCATAAAATCGCATAATCAAATTAAAACAATGTGGTTAATTTAATCCGAACCGCATTTTGTGGTAGCAAAACCATCCATGCCATGTAATGGTTGTAGATTTTGTTTACGAATAATGGGAGAACTTTATTTTTTTAAAAAAACCGATTTGATATAAAAAAATGCCTTTTAAGAGGTCTTTAAAGTATCAGAACCGTACTTTCACTCTTCTGTTTTCTTGTATCTAAGAGCATATACGAGTATACATATAATAAATGAAATCAGAAAAAAACCATGGCTGTATACGACTTTGTTTAGATATGATTGCTCTAGAAATTGGTAGAAGATGCAATGATAATATCGCAGGACAATTTGCAACAATTTGCACACACTTAGCTCGAGCGAATCTTTGTAGCATACCCTCAGCATGAAACACATGGTGGTTTCCCTCGTCTATTAGGGGGAGAACAATAACAAAAAAATAAAAAAGATAATTCACCTCCAACGAACCTCAAAATATTTACTTCAATTGCTCAAAGCTGAAATGGCCACCATAATGATACAGTCAACACATGTTATTGCCAGCCTTCATTCTTTGGTCTCTCATTCTATTTGCCAGTACCACCAGTACACCAGTGTATTCAGTGCTCGTATTTGAATTCATATTCGTATTCGTCCTTAGGCATCCCCTAAACTTCGTTTTTATGCCATTTTGATTCAGTACTCAGTACAATTGAAGTTTTCCACCAGATACGGATACCGATACCGATACCGAACGACCCTTATTATTTCTTTCGCGAACCTGTAGTTACTCGCCCCTAGGTACTTATTATTTTGGTTCTTTTATTTTTCAGATATTTTTTCTGTACTCGCTCTCTTATTTCCCTTTTTTTTTTTTTGCAGTTTTGCATTTATTTTTGCTTTCATTAACTTTATGCTTTGCTATATACAAATATACATATATACAATTTTTTTTTTGCTATCATGCGTACGTATTCGTAAACATTATTTTTTTATTTAAAGAAAAATAGAAGAAAAAGAAATTGTACCTGCTTTTTGTTTTAATTTTTTTTTTGTTTTGTTCTTAGCTTATAACCTAAATAATTCATTCAACCGAACGGCCGATTTTTTTCTTTTTTTTAATTACAGATGCTTATCGATCAAGCCACCTGAGAGGTAAACAAAATTCTAACTTGACAAAGAAAAAAAAAAAAGAAAAGAAAATACATAAAAATAAATTTACAAAAAAAAAAAAAAAAATACAGATACTCCTTAAGAGATTTAGAAGAAGAAAAAAATTATTAAAAATTATCGCGAAAAAAAAATCCTTATTCATTGAGTGGATCGTCCGCCGGAATGGGTGAACAATCAGACCAGGGGTGTGGTATGTAGCAATAAAAAAAAAGTTTTTTTTTTTTCAAATGGAATGCAGAGATCACATGAAGAACATCAATGAAAATGTTTAAATTTGATTTATGATACTTACAAAAAAAAAAAACAAAAATAAGAGAACAACATTGGTAAATGTTTCGTTCATGAAAGTGTGTATCTTTTGGATGTATTGTACATTCCTACTGTTTTTTTTTTCAGTGCTAAATTTAATACTAAAATTGTTTTAACAACCTTTGGAATTTAAAGCATTAGGCGATTTTTTTTCTTTGATTATTTAAAGTGATAATAAATTTATATGTATAAATATTTATATGTATTTATTTTTGTTGATAAATTTTAAGGGATGATCTTTTTAGATTTGATCTTCAATACATCCCTGTGTGCTGAACTGTTCTGTGTTCCTTCGGACGATCAGCTGAAATATTTTTAATTTTCAATTTTATTTATATTACATTTTTTTTATTTTAATTTTAAATTCAAATATTAAAAAAAAGCACTACACAAAAAAATTGTTAACAAATTCAATTGATCCTTTACACTGTAAACATTTTTGGAAAGTGGTGTTGCTTTGTTTTTATGGCGACAGGACACATATAGATGTAGGGATCCCTTTAAAAACACAATATAGTTTAATTTAATTTAAAAGTAAAGAAAGTAGTATATAAGGATATTCAAGATTGAATGAAATTGTATGATTAATGTTACTTAATGTTCAAAACTCGCGCTCGTCTTCGATGTCGTCTTTACGTCGTTCTTCCATCCTACATAGATTTTATATCAGAGAGAAGAGAATTCAATTTAATACTTCTCAACGTCCCAAGATTTCTATGGACTTTCCAATTTCCAAGCATGCTCAATGCATTGGGCGACAAATCTTCATTACAGATTTCTTAATAGATATTTTTTCCTTTCACTTTTTGAATACCACTATTCTTCTCTGTTTGTTGAGAAGTTTACACAATTTTCTGTAGATACATAACTAGAGGCCGAAAATTTGAATTTGGAGCCGAATAACTTCTTAAGCAGATCACTTTAACCTTTTATCGCCATCTTATGGATTGATTGAGATATTTTTTTGTGGTTGAAAACGGGCCTATATAAAATCGTTCAGTAAAAACTTAGCTTTTCAAGATTTTGTGATTAATACTAATAATTATAAAGCCGCGGTAGCCACAATATTTCTGGCCTTAATATAAGACTTTGTGGGTAAAGTACGTTATACTCGTATTCCCGTCTTATTCACAATATTTTTACTGCGAAAAGAATGTGCTGTGTTTTGGTAGATATAATTCGAATTCATGAATTATTTTAATCACATCGTAGCCGCTGTGTCCCTAGCACCCAAACCAGATTAGTTTTGTAAGCAGTTGGATAGAAAAATGTCTATTGAAATGACGTAGCTTTGATCAGAGAAAATGTATAGATTTTCGCTTAAAGTTCTGTTTCACCCCTCCTGATGCATATGGAATTTCTCTGCCTTTTGACTTTAATGGGATAATTGTGAGCTATACACGTATAGTATTTACCAATAGAGTGTTGATTTTTCGAATGTGGAGGACGACTAACCTGCATGAATTTCATCCAACTATATGTCGTGTAGTCTTATCCGCTCCTATCATCTAGGTGCATCTGTATATCAGTAAAAAATCAGTTTTGTGAAATGTATCCACGATATCTATGGGGCAGCCATTAGCTTTCTTAATGTTGCCAAACAATCTGCCACTTGTCTGGATCGCTATTTTATATCTTAAAACAGGAAGTAAGCGGGTATCAAGATAATTTTGGCCTGTCAATTGCCAAGTAGCCCGATGCATGGCCTCTGTTGCTTTTCAGACTGAACTGTATTTATTCGTTTGTAAAAAAAAAACCAAGGCTTATTGCATGCTTGTGTATCAGAAAAACAATGTCCAGTAATGAAACCTATGGTAGCGCTGAGATTTTTCCTAATTTATAAGATTAAACTTAGAAAAATTCAGATCTAGTTCTGCCCAAATTTGTATAGACTCTAGATATATTTTTCTTCTGTTAGCATCCAGCCTTAATATTTTATCGAGTTAGTCGGCCCTTCAATCCCATGGAATGTCTGTGTGGCCCGGCACCCAACATAGGTGCATGTTGTTCTGTTGCCGAACAATGATAAGTACTCAATGACGGTTTTAGCGGATTTTGGGGAGCTGAGTCTAGAGATATGATAGCGACTTAAATATCCCAAAAGATATGGTCGTCCTTTGCAAATATCACGTTTTTCTTCGGCTAGCACGGAACTTTTTAATTTTACAGAACAGTAATTTGGAAAGCGAAAGGAGACTTTTTTGAAAAAACACTCACAATAACTTTGCTTTTAGTTTTGGTTTCATCTATTGGAAATGGATGAATGAAGACTTTTTTGACTTAATTATTAAAGGCCAATTAAATCCTGAAATCCTAGCAGTTTTCCTTTCGACAAAGTTGTTCCTTAGTTACACAATTATGGCTTGAGCGTAGCGCAGAAAAGCTTGAAGATGTTGAAGTAAAATCTCAGGATTGCCAGCAATCATTGGCCTCCGAATTTATTGTCATCAATGGCACATTGTATCAAAAGATAACAGACCAGACAGTGAAGTGAGTGCGATTGTCCCTGATGAATAAATCGCAGGTTCTTAGTAGCTTTCATATGACAGTTTTATTTAATTATCATCATTTTCTTGTCTTCCTATTTCTTGTAAACTAACTGTGTGTTAGTAACAGGTAGTCGTGGATTTCTCAGCTTTAACTCTAGAAATACCTGAAATTCGGTTCTTAAGACTCTTGCATACTGAGTTCTCCCATGTCAATGTTTGTGAACTTTGTTTCCACAGCTCTTACGAAAATACATTCAAAATTCGCTTCAGTTCGAACAGTGTATTTCTTTAGGGTAAGTCGCGTTGATGATAAAAACAAAGGTAGTAAGCTCTTTAATTCAAAACAATCGAATAATAACAATTTAGTGAGCTGTAGTTCATCACAAAAAATAAAAATAGAATGATGGTCATTGTTACTGGTTTACATCCTGACACAGTAACATACATGTATATTTCATAATTGTGCCCAAATGAAAGTTGTAAAATTTATTTCGAAGGGGATATTCCACTTTAAACTGTGCAGTGTTTTTATTTTTTGATTTTTTTCGTTAAAGATAAATTTAGTTTTAGTTTTTTACTATTTTATTTTTTATAAAATGAATTTTAATAAAAAAAAGATGGGCCGTTTCGCCTGCTGAAAATATGTAAATACTTTATATTACTCGGTTAGTAATTTTCTTTTCGTAAAATACTTTTGTTGCATTTTTGTTTTTAAAAATTATTTTTGCATAACTACTGATATTTATTTATTATTACGACTATTATATTGTATGCATGTTGTTGTATTTAAAATATTTCGATACATACATACATGTATGCTTATATCTAAAATTACTGATAAATTATGTAAAAAAGTGTTCTTTCGCCTAAAAATAGGTGGACGAGTTTGCCCAATTTTTACGATCCTTCATATGTTTTTTTTTTTTTTAATCAAACCTAGTTGAATCTTTGATATTCAAACCTACAAGATTTTGAAAATTTGTAAAATGTAATTTTAGTAAAAGTAAGTTCAAGGAAATTAGCCTCAGGGACTCCTCCTATCCACCCATAATTGGTCTTAAATTGGCGATTTAATAATTGGGCTCTCTAAATTATTAGTTTCTAGGAACATCGCCTTTTCCTAAGTATATTTATGTACATCTGTCCAAATTCTAAATGTTTGTTCCTATTCCAATTTTCGATTTCATTAACAACTTTCCTTTGGTAAAAAAAATTTGCATTTAACCCTTCTCTGTCGGTTAATCCGTGTTGAAAGAACGGTACGCTTCAAAAATGTTCGGTTCACCGATAATAATCTCTAATTGTTTAGCAATAAATTCTTCGTTCAGGATAATAATTTACAAACTGCGTTATGAACACAAATTCGATGGCAAAATTGTCTACTGATAGATACACTTAAAAACTAATATCCGAATGTCCTTAAACTAGAGTAAAAGAGTAAATACCCTTTCATCCCCTTTTGGGATTATCAGGCCAGAAAAAATATTTGTCCTTGGCTAAAATGTATTTTTAATCTGAACGAATCCGTTGGATGCCTAATTACCCGAGTGTGATAAAGTGCAACCATCCTTGAAATATTATTTCGCCCTACAATTGGGGTGATAGAAAGAATTATGGACAAATTACTCGTAGTAACATCAAAGCGTTCCGGAAATTTATCTTATTTTTCATTCGGTCCGTTTTTGTTATGAAATATGTATGTTTTCATAGGGGATAGGGGATGTGTTTGTTTCCATGAATTTTCCATTAATTTCTTTGACCACAACATATTGGTATTGAAATTTTAAATTGTAAGTACGAGTATTGGCAACTTTAAAACTTTTGGTGTGTGCCGGTCGCGCGTGCAACGAATTCAATGCGAACACGTGATTGTATTCGTATCAACTGCGCGCCTTCTTATAAAGCTACATTATAGTAGCACCGCAACTCAATTGATCTGCAGATGTAATGATCTCGATCGACTGCACACAGGGTGCGCAAAACCGCAAAATTGATCAGCAGTACACACTAAAAGTGGCAGCAGCAGAATAAATACAAAAAAAAAAAAAAAAAAATAGCAGCAGTAGCAGCAACCACCACAGTGGTAAGATCTACTGCAGCAGCGGCTACATTCGAAACAACATCTTGATCGTTGACGATCATCGGCGATCGCTTTTGATCAATCGATCGATCAGTTTCCAAGCGTTTTTCCGCCGATTGGCGATTGGAAAGCGACAGTAATCGGTTGCGATCGATAGTAGTCATTTGAGTGAGGTTAATTTTCTAATAAGTTTCTTTGAGACAACATCAATTATTTGGTGGCAGAATAGGAGCAATTATCTCTTAAGGAAGGTTTTTCTATATTTTTTTTCTTAATATTAATTGGATTCCTGTTGATTACGATTGTAATTGAAGCAGTGAAAGGTCAGAGAATTGGTTGGTCCTTTAATATTGGCTGGCTCTAGTTATATACTTCTACTATGTTCGATTAAAGCATAGGTGTGGTGTTCTTTAATGAGGAATGTAGGACCAAGCTGCGGTTTATGTTGCATTACTTCGATTGTGAGCTGTTTACAAGTTTTGTTTTTCAAGTGAAAGGCCTTCTACCATTTATTAGTTGACTCTAGAAATATGGAAAATGTTTTGTGCAGATAATTCCAGATGATCACCTTTCGGCAACTTATATATCGTCTGTTCAACACTCGTACGAGGATGATACGAATGGCTCCAAAATCTATTCTGGGTCTGGCGCTAACATCTCTAAAACAATAAATTGTGTATTGAACGGGGCACTGCGCTTTGGTTAAACACATTACTAAGTGTAATTGCCATCATATTTTGTGACTCTTGTTCACGCTTGACGATTTCCTCTTTGAGTGTAAGTCCTTAAAGTAAATGGCCAAAAGCGGTCGTAAGCTATCTGACTTCGGTTAAACACTTTGAGTTAGTTGCGGATTATTTCCACTTGCGGATGTCACATGTGTCCTCGAGCTGGGGTGTTGGTATTTATCCGCTCTATATGTCGTAGCCATCGTAGTCGCTTTATTCGGACTGTTCTGACTTAGTCGATCCTTGTACATGCAATTTTTCATTGTATTTTTCCTCCATTCGCTGCCAAAGTTAATGGAACCGGGGTGTTATCTGAGGCCTAATCCCCCTATTCTTACAACTTTCATGTATTCTTGACAAAACCAAGCTTCTGAGCCATAGAGCAACAAAGTCGGTTCTGGGTAGTAAGAGTCTTATCACTAAGTCACTACTATTGGTCTCAGCACTTCTGTCGTGGTCAGAATAATTTACAAAGCCTGACTAGACTAGGTGAACTTAACTTCCTTAAAGTTATATCCTTAATCGATGTTTTGATGTCTGTGTTAAATGTCCTGCTGGAAAAATCTATGCCTTTGTATCGTGCGTTCTTTTGATTATGTCTACTTCACCGTAGTGCATTCTCCTACATTGTTCTGGTCAATCGAGAGAGTTTAGCAATGATAAATGGTATCGTAAGTGTTGCTAGACTCGATACAAATGTGGTGTACATCGATCTGACATTGATATTCGCAAAATAAGTTGAAAATCTTTTCTTGGACTTGAAATACAATGACACTGACAAACGTACTGGATATAGGACCTTTTAAAGCGATGTTTATGAGACTTATACCTCTGCATTTGGCACAAGTTAAAGATTCGCCATAAGTACAAATCGGGGTCATGATTTTAAAACTGGTCTATTCTCAGTGGATGGCATCAGGAGAAAATAGGATTCGAGAGAATCTTAATGAGCTCTGCAGCAGAATTGATTGCTAATTAAGAGGATCTTCCTCTGAACAAAGCTGATCTCGAACGGCCTTCTTCAAAACGTGTTGACAACAAAGTTGAAGCCATATTTTGTCATTCATGTTGTGGAATCAATTTTTATTTATAGCATCATTTTGTCTAATGGTGATCTATATGTATCCAGTTCCTTTCTTGATTGTTGGGGACTAAAAATGACAACACATTAGCGCGTGCATAACTGAAGAATGTTTGAAATAGCAGTCAACACACCTACACACCTTACTTTAGTTGGTGCTAAAGTCCGTGGTGGATCTGGGCCTCAGTCAACAAGCGTCTAGAGCTAGCGAGCTAGCATATAATATACTTAACTGTATTTTCCTCAGGACTCGGATTTATTCGGCGATGGCGCAATGGTTAGCTCATTCCTGACTGGGTCACCAACAATTTTTCAAATCACCATCACCCTTTCGGCGGGCAATGGCAAAACACCCGAAAGTAAAATTGCCTACGAAAAAGCTTCTAAGGAGTGCCGTTCGACTCGGCGATAAACCGTAGGCCCCGCTCAGATGTGACAAAAATGACAACATGAGCAACACAAATGAGTGTCAAGAAGCTAGGCCATGACCCATACCGGGTTGCCAGCGCCACAGTGTTTTTTTTTTCGGATTCATTCATTGCGTTGCAGAATTTGGTTGGCTAAACCCTTCATTAGGACGAGAATTTGTTTGGACTCAATCTGTACTGGGATAACTGTGATGCAAACTGCCTGTATGGCGCATATTCGACCCCAAATGATCACAAATACAATCCCGGGAACTGTCGTTTTGGAAGAGTTCCAGAACTTTGTGTATTCTTCACAATTATTTCTGCAGAAGTTGCAGTGATAAAGGGAAAGAGAAACCTGTTGCGCACTAGCTATGCATCTGCCCTGCATTGCCAAGCGCCAGAACCCAATCTCTGAAAAGCTGCCATCATCCAAATATTCTGTAAAGGTGTTTCACTTTTACAAATTTTGAAACGAGTCTCTATGGTTCTAGCCTGGTTCAAGTTTGTTCGTCCAGTGTTTTGACGAGTTATAACTAGTCTATGTGCATCTGAAGTGAGAACCAATCTCACCAAACCTTGCCTATTTCTCTCTTCGATATATGCCTATGAATTGTAGTGTCACATGGACTCGTCTGAAACTATCTTATGAGACTCTCGGACATTTCACTCCTATGTGCTAAATATCGGCGTCGCTGAACAAATTTTTAATTGACTGTCTGAGTTCAACCATTAAAAGTACTAATTAAACTATTATTTAGTAAACAAAATAGCTAATGGGTGTCCCAGAAGAGAAGAATGTCTTTCGATAATTCCACGACATTTGAGACACTCTTGGGTATCTGTTGTCTTTCCGTGAGCGTTTTCCAGTCACCATCACCAGCACTTGACTCAAGGAACTCAAGTTCCACCGCATAATCGTTATGAAACCAAGTAATGGTATTTTCCTTAAAACAATTGCGTACCACCCAAGGCAAAATAAAAAAAATTAATTTAACTACAGCACTCGTATTATAAATAAGACTTCCTTTTGGAACTGCCACTTTGGAAGCATTTGCATGTTAACAAATTGCCTCCCCACAACTCATAATTGCCTCCAGTGAACACAAAAACAATTCTCCAACACCTCGCAGTGCTCGTAATTAATAATTGTTTTTTCTCTTACATTCTGCATCCATTTCGCCGTTTGTAATCCCCCAAACGAACTGAACTAAAAAAAGAAAAAAAGAAAAAAAATATTTTCAATTCAATTGAATGCGCAACTTTATAGGTTTTGTGCAAGTATCTGGGGGTACACTTGACGTATATACTGCGCTCAAATCAACCTATTTGGATCCGTGTATTCGTCAATTCTGACTAGTGTTGAGGTCTCAATTAAATTTTGCAAAATTCTTAATAAGTTTGGCGTGCTAAGCGCTCATCATTTCAAACCGCCCCATCGAACCTGATGCACATCTGCAATGGGAATTGTTATTAGTTTGAGTAAATACCTATCGCCACTGAGCTCCCCCTTTGCGTAGATATGGTGATGGTACTATTATCTATCAACACCGAAATGGCTCAATGGATAATTGCACAAACAAAAATAATAAAAAAAAAAAATTGCATTCCTACAATTACACCAAAACACACAACGCCATCACTGTACTACCTACAAATACTCGTATGTAAAGCAATTTGAAAAGAGTTGGCATGCAAATAATCAGAGTGTAAATCAGATAAAAAACAATAATCCACCAGTTTAAGTATCTAAATATGAAAATCTATCGCCAGGGTGTAGAGAATATCGGAGAATATGGGTGCTCTGCTCGTAGCTGAGTATCTTGTGTGGAGGTTTGTTGTTTTTTTTTCTATTTTGTGGCGCGCGAAAAAGCGTTACAAATCGCTATTAGCTGCTTTGGTGCACATCGCCCCCTAACAGCTAGATTTATCAAACAGATACGAGTTGAGATACAAGTACGAACGGACTACATATTTAACTTACCGTCCATAAGATACAAAATCTAATAAAATAAATTTAATAGCAAAATTATAGATTCCGAGTACATGTTGTGCGCCAGAGATTTATCCTCGTAATACCGTGCGTACCACAAACAAATAAGACCGGTGGCTAGCAAACGAGCAAAAGAATAAACGAGACAAACGGTCTGACAGACATACGAATGGACTGATCAGCCTCGTTTGGTGCTAAAAATTATTCATAAAACGAAAAGAGCGGGCAAGAAATAGGGGAATCAAGCTAAATACTCTTCTTTCTTTTTTCTTGCACCTGTTTGTATCTGAAGCATAAAGCAGCGGCAAGTCAACAGACATACTCGCACTACTCAAACCATGCTGTTGGATTTACACATAAACTGAACCCAAGTGCAGAAAAAGATATCCAAGCAGAAAGATACTCGTAGTCGAATAGAATTGTTTTCAACTTTAAAAGTACGAGTACCAATACCAACTGGGTATTTCATTTTTCAATTGGCAATTAATTAATCGAGGGTAGTCGCTCGGATATAGATTTTGTGGTTTGTAATTGAAATTGGTGTGGATAGGTCGTTTTTTTGTTGTTGTTAAAAATTGCTACCGCTACATGCCGGATAAACTCGTTCTCAAGCATTCGATTGAATGCATTCGACAACGGCTTTGGCATTTTCTGTTTCTCGGTTTTTCTTCTTATCCAGCGGACATGGATAAGGTGGAGAAAACACAGAATTGTGGCAAGGAAGACATGCGTTATGGTCAGGGAAATTATGTCGCTCTACAGCCCAAGGGTGCTAAGAGGAATGTGTGTAGTGTATCTGCAAACAGAGTTGCCACTTAGCAAAATTGTTGTCCAAATGTCATATTTTTCAAAAATAAAATTCGACATGAATTTGCGGTTGAATCGCTGAGATCAAATTCAACTGCGCTCTTAGCCCTTGCCTGCGTATTTATATGTACATACATTCCTTTGATAGGTCCATCAACACAGTACTTGGCGAATATTATTGATTGTTGGTCTCTTTTTCGAGTTGGTGAGCACAACCATATAGTATCGCAGATTGTATTATTGGTAATTGTTACTGTTTTCTCAAATTTTCGGTTGGCCAGATGCTGAACAAATCTTACTTTCTTTATCAGTTAGCACAATAGTTTCCATTCGTAAGTGGAGGATCATTCGATCATGTTGGGTTTCTACTTTTGTTTACTGGGTCTAATTTTGACTGTTGTTGAAAATAACGTTTCAGTAGTTTTGTCATAGTTTCATATTCGGGTGGAAGCAAGAATCGGAAACGTTTTAAATGGCTTACCCCACCAATAGGAGTAACGTTTTCAAGTTTCACAGTCTTTATATGAACTCCAAAAACGAAACGAAAAACTGCAACAGTTAGGGTCATCAATCCCTTTTGTCGTAAACAATAAAATGTTATGACCAAGACGACAAGTCATCAATATAATGACCAAGTTTAAGTTTAACTTAAGGCGGTCAATGGGACTTTTTGAAATATGTAGGTACAAGCCAATCTACGGCGAGATTCAAAACTTTCGAATAATAACGCAACATCAGGACGTTACGAAAGTTGTGTACATCATCTTAAGGGATTTAGGAAAAGCAGTTTTTGGTTGGTCGCAGTTTGACCGATATATGTTGAATTTTAAGTATATCAGGACAATTTTCAGTTTCGGAATCGTGCAAATTATGATTAAAAATGACTTCGGGCATATAACCATCACCGCTCAAGAACTGCATCCTGAAGCTACATATATTTATCATTTAGGGCCATATCACACGATGAGTTGGATGCCGGTCTTTCAAGCTGGAATCAGTTTTTGCTTATTTGCATTAACGACTTCAAATATTTACACAGAAAATAGCGCAGCGACGTCAAATTAGACGTTCTTGAAGGCCAAGCCACCAATTTATTTCTGGAGATAATGTTGCCATCGAAGATTTTCTTCAACAACTCGACAGTTTCGCCTGCAGTATGGATGAAAGCAAAAAAATCGTTGATCATGGCCCTGTACTGGGCGCCATGGTGACACGGTGACGTGGATTTTTCTATTTTTGAAGAAGTACGGCTCGATCGATGCCAGCCCATAAACCTCAGCACAAAGTGCATTTTACGAAGTGTATCGAAGCTTCCTCAAGATAGGTATCCACAGTGTCGTTATTTTCATCTACATATTGGGTCCTATTATTGATACCGCGCGGAAAGATATAGTATATCGATCGATATATTTTTTGTATTGTTGATTCAGGCGGTTTACCGACACTTTTGACACTTACTGCGGTAGAAATAACGTTATCGACGTTTGAATTTTAATAATTGCGTTTTTTGTAATATCGAAAGAAACCTTAAGAATTCAACAAATAAAATAAAAACAATGGAAATTACGGCCTATTTATATTCAGATAGTGATAGTAATACTTGTGAGCATGTTTTAAGACGTGGGCAAAGGGTTTTGCGATGCAGTGCAGCTGATATTTTGCAAATGAAATGTATTTCCACTGGTCAAAGCTCAGTTAAAGTTTTCAGCGCAGTTTTCGCACTAACAAAATTGCATTCCAATACGTGCTTATGGAACTAGAGCATTCGCTGACCCAAAGAAAAAGACAAGGCGCACTTGCCACCAAAGAAAAGTTAGCCGCCTGTTTACGCTTTTTCGTGGAAGTCAGCTATCAGCACGGCATTGGAAAAGACTTTAACGTCAATATTGCGCAATCTACGTTTTCGCTAGTGCTGCCCGAGGTGTTAGAATCATTAGAAAACATTCTTTGCACTAAATGGATATCCCTTGAAATGAATGTGGACGAAGAGAGGGAAGCTAAAGCAAACTTTTTCCAAACGTGTACTATACCGGGTGTAGTAATGGTGGTTGATGGAAGTCATTTGCGCATACAAGCGCCTTCTTTTTATCCTTTTATTAACCCTTTCCTCGTTATACGAACTTATGCGTAACGAGTTTCCAATTTTTACTGCATCGCTGCTGCATTGGCTTATGGGATTGGCTAATGTCGCAGACCGCAGAACACGTCTATATACTGCTCGGTCCTGGATCGGTTCAGTGGTTAGCTCCAGGCGTTGTTGCGCATTTGCCATCTGAGAAATCCAGGAATTCTTTTTCCGACCTCGTTTTCTTACAGTTTGAGTGATCGTAGTTGATAGTGCCTTTTTAACCGGATTTTCCGCAGATCTTCTTTGAACGCGGCAATACCAGCTTATTCTATTCGCCTCAAGCTGTTCGGTTACCGAATTCTTTATATGTAGACTCCCTCTTATACGCGTAGATCTAATGCAATCGCGTTTAGTGACTCCACTAGATATCCTTAATATTTTCATTTCCGTTGCCGTCATTTTGTTTTTAAACGCTTCGTACATTGTCCATCACTGTGAACCATACATAAGAGCTGGTCTAACAGCCGTGGTGTAGAGTTTCCCCTTCAATTTAAGTGTAAATTTTCGGTCGCAAAAGATACCCGTCAGCGAAGAGAATTCGTGTTACATTTGGTTCGCGCATGCAGTCTTTTAAAAGAAAGTGTGAAGGTGTGTGCCATTGAAGTGTTGGCTGATAGATTAGCGGCGGAATATACTGTGGATGAAGAGGCTACGGTCGACCGCGTGCTTCAAATTGAGCATCTCAATTACGAGCTCCTCCACTCGTATGTCGCTTAAGGAGATTTCTTTAAATGGTGCTCCGCCGGTACCCCTAATGTACTGCTTATTTTTAGAAATTTCCCGTTGACTGAATCCTTGTGCGATGTCAGTATTTTTTGTTCAGCTCGCTTACCAATAAGTTCAACTGGGCTTTATTGGTATATTTTTCCCTTTTATTCCCGTAAAAAGCTCAATTTTTATTTTTAAAAAGCAAGTTAATCACAAATACACGGAACGAGTGCGGTACGGAATCAATTATACGACCCATTATTGAAATATTTAATGACAGAATCAGAATATTGGCTGCATAATTGAAAGCATACGAGTTGATGCGAACACAGTGTGGCCTAGATCCGGTGAGATCCAACTGGTGCAGGAATCAAATCAACAAGACCATGGCTTGAGATGATTGGACTCTCTTGAGTAGCTAGAAAGTGACCCCAATTTTATTTTTTTTTTATCGAAGAATCGTGTTTGAAGACGGGCCATCCTTTTTGCATAATGGTCTGTTAGATAAGCAATATTGCAATTTAGCAAAGAGTCCAGTCCATGGTCTGAGTCTGGTCCAAAGGCTCGCGGGACTCGATTTCACAGTGTCTTCATCGGTCCTTATGTTTTCTAGAATCAAACCGCGGTCGCATTATAATCAATGGCCAACGTTACCAGGCCAAGAACAAAGCTTAGACGATATTAATCCTGTCGATCTTTCGTTCTAGCAGAAGGGTGTTATTTGGATCTTGCGATTTAAGGCCACTCGATTACTTCTTATGCGGCTATGTAAAGTCTTCGATGTTTGCTGATAAACTGAAAACTATGAGGCTTTAGAAGCCAATACTCAGCCTGCTATTGATTATATGATGTGCCTAAATAATTGACCAAAAATTGAACAGGCCCGATGATGTGCTTTGGCAAAAAACAGTCAATGAAGTCAGAAGCCTGTAGTCGTGTTTCAAAAGATGTCATGCATTTTTCTTCATAGTGAATTGGGATTTTTGCTTGCACCGCAGGTCCTGTTGTTTTTGTATAAATAAAAGATTCTATGGCTTCTAAAAAAATATGTTCTTCTCTTCTCGTTTGAGCAATTTATAAAGGCATTCTCCCGCTTAAATCAGGGATTTCATTAAACGCAACACAGCGTGTGTGTGTCTTGTCTTAACAGCTGAATGGCCAGGAGTAGTAGCTCAAGAGGTATTACTTTGGACAAAATTTTGTGGCATGGCTTCCCCGATACTGCATTTTGCAAGGGTGTGGGACAAACCAGATCTATCATAGGGATAAAATGACTTTTCCACTGTAATTCAGAATCGATGCATTTTCATGCCACCTTAGTGGCAATATAAATTACCTAAAAAAAAAAAATCATATAACACGAGTAGAAACTGCAATAGTTAGGTTAATAGTAGATCCTAAGTGGCAACCCCATCTGCAAGTGCCATGGTTCTTAACCATGGTAATTGTGTGAATTTCTCAGAACCTGCACAAGGATCGTCGTCGCACTTGAATACAAATTCCAATGAAATACGTATTTTAAAATCCGATTAGGATTTCTTTCAATTTCCAAGCAATTGTCAATCGAATCCAAATGCAAAGTCTAAAGAAGGAGAGTGCAAATGCACTTTGAAGTTAATTTGCATAAGAATCAGATTCAATTACATGACAGCCTTTGTCTTTGTGGTCATAATCGGTTGATATGTTGTCTGTTTGTTGAGATACTTTACAACAAAATGACGCGGTTTACTTTTCCCTGTCGATTCTTTTGCAGTAAACTGAGCTTTTAAAGTATCATAAATGGATATACTCGTAGCTGGGTTGGGACATTAAGCTTTGAAGAACGATTTCTTTTGAAGTAATCACGAAAGGAATACGGATATGAATAAATATGAATCAGAGTGAAGTAGCGTGCTGTTTTGTTCCCATGCTGAGAGATTGATTGCCAAAGGGTTGTCCGTTTTTGTTCCCCTTTTTTTATGATATAAGGCAGGTATAAGAGAATTTTCATGTCTCTGGCTGACTTGACTTGATTAAGAGTTCTCCGTATTGTGTGAGGGTGTAGTTTTTATTAAACTTTCATAGTTTGTATTAGTCATTTGACACTCAGAAACGAAGTAAAACATGGTCACAGCTTGTGGAGGCCTAAAACCATTAAAGAATTGTCTTTAATCAAAATGTTCTACTTGCTGGTTTCTCTTAATGAACCCGTTCCAAAAGGTGGTTGTTCTGTGAGCAGAATACAATAACATGATGGAAATACTTTTCACTCCTGCCTTACTCCTCATCGACACGTAAAATTTCGATGAGCCTGTGCCTACACCAAAATCCAAGTTGCTAGTTTTTTTCTTTATTAGTGTGCAAAACCTGTGGAGATATCTCTTATTTTTTGAAAAGTTGTTCGTCTGCGATCGACGAATAATCGATGACCCTTCAGAACAGAACATTTATGATGATTCTGGCAATTTAAGCCAATGAATTGGGATCTTTCTGAATATATCCACCTCGCTTTGACTTTCTATGTCCACCCTTCTCCATTTTTCGTTTATAAAAAAAATGATACACTGTTGACAACCCTTCCAAACGTTTAAGGGACATCTACCTTCGGATCTGCACGTGATATTGTCTGGACCCAAGGCAGGTCACATGCAGACGAGCAATTAGCAGAGACCCTCGACTCTTACCACGCAGATACTAAGGCCATTTAGGAAGCGCGATAGGATGAGAATGAAAACAGTGATGATTGCTATAGGGAAACAAATCAGCGCTTATATGGATGCAACAGACTGAGCTGAAAGTCTTGAGCGAGGTATTTGGGAAAACACGGCGGGCTAAGTAAGCTACAATAGTGGATTTTTTAGTAAATGATACCAAAAGCAAGTAAATGAGGTCAACAAGAAAAGTCGCACAAAATCGATGCTATAAATTTTGCCAACAACATCTCAGCTCAAATAGAACGAAGGATCACTCTTGCCAATCGCTGCTTCTTTGGGCTTAGAAGGCAATTAAGTAGTAAGACCCTATCCCGATCAACTAAGGAGACCTTATTCATCTCATCCCTATCTTATTACGCTGTAGCATGAATGCAATCGACTGCGGATGTACTCGTAAACATCATCAGTCGCTTCGAAGGAAAAATCCTTCAAAAAATATTCGGTCCTATTCGACAAACTATGCGAGCGGTACAGCAACATTCTAGTCAAAACAGTTGCCTGATACACCAATGCTTCGACTGGCAGGGTTTTCAAATCCAATTTGAAAGGACAGGATGGCGAAGTAGGACAAATGAAAGAGAATGCTTAAACGACTCGGAGTGCGCAAGTAGAGTCAGTTAGCTAAGGTTTGGGCTTACTGGAGAGGCTGTTAGGTGAGGTTTACCAGGTTCATCTCGAACTGTAGCGCCATCTAAGCAAGTAAGTAAATAAGGTTCAGAACCTCCAGACAACTCGGCTATTAGAGCTGTCACTTACATTGATTGCAACGTAATTGTTCTAGCTAATGGTTTGTTGATCAGGGATGGCTTCAGGTCACTTGGTTGTTGTAAGCATTTATCGCACGTGTTTTCTTCGATTCTGGTGATGAAGCACCATCTCAGGCCACTGTGGCCCGTCAATCGGCAAAAAAAGGCTCGTGTCGATTGGTCCAAAGAAATGTTGAGAAATATGATCGCTTTGCTTCAAAACACGTCTATAAAATCGTTGCCGGCAATGAATCATGGATCTATGCATACGGGCCAAATCCTAAAAAAGTTGTTTCTATGGAAAAACCGGACACGTCGCCACCGTCTCATTAGGGGATTATATTCTAGAACGATCAATTCGGAATGTTGCACAACAATTTGTTTGTCAGACGTCTGTCTTTAGAGAGATAAGGAAAAACAACCGCCGATCATTCTCTACCACGAAAATGTGAACTCTTACATGTCGACTCAAACAAGTGAGCACTTAAAACAACGAGTTGATGAATCATCTTCCGTACGGCTCTGACTTTGTACCCAACAACTTGAATCAATATTATATTGGCTAGTGGTACGATCCATTATGAAGCCGGTATTACTGCTTAAGTAAGATGAGTACCTCTTCAATATGCTTGCTTGTTACGACACTCTTATTCAAAAGTCAGAAAGACCATAGCCTCTAGTCTCTGGGTTTGATCTTGGGTTGATTAGGGGTTCATTACTAAGGTGTTTGGATTTTTCGCTGATTTTTATGAACAGATTTGTTGGGATGCTAACACTTTTTGAACATAAAAAAAAGTCTGCTGTGGCCTGAAGTGAAACCAGTCAAAGAAATGTGCCCTTGCACAAATTTGTTGCAATGAAACCAAATGAATCCAATTTCAAGCTGCTTATTCGAATAACATCTCCGCAAATTGAGTCCCAAAATTGCTTAACTCATGTTCAAATAGAATCCATCACACTCAAAGCTTCCTCAAAAATATTTATCAAAAGTTTAAATAATTTCTTTATCACATTTGCACATTCTCAGATTGTTAAATATTTTCTTCCACCCCTCACGAGATCTGAATACATACTCGTATACAGAAAAATAAGTAAAAAAAAAACTTTTCATCACTTCCTCTATGTCTCTCTTGGCGTCTGTCAGAATGTCATACTGATGGAGGCAAATATTGCTAACCAAATAGATTTTAAGGAGACTGTATAGAGAAGAAAAATGGAAATATTTCAAAAAATCAAGTATCTGCCGGACTAGCGTAAATCACAGGCTCATCAAAATAAATACGACAATTTCTGCAGAAAATACAAATACAGAACTCCATTTACCATCAGCAACTATTGTATAATACGAGTACAATAAAACTAAAATCAACATACAGATGGATACTTTGTCTAAGAATAGAGAATCAGACTCTTCCGCCCTGGGTAAACGAAATATGAAAGAGGCGCCACCGTTGGGTACATAAATTAAGACTCCTGTTCGCCTATTATTTGTTCTATCAAAAAAGAATTAAATTTTTTTGTTAAACAGTAGCAAACAGATTCTTAGCTTTGTTTGTGTTTTGGATTAATTTGTTTCAAAATTAATAAATTTTAGTTGTTCATCCTCTCCCTCCCAAGCGACCGTCCGAAGTTCTGCTCTGCCTGGGTATCCAATCCACTCTGTCTCGTCTTATCTTCCACAGTTTACTCTATTTTAAACAATGTATCTAAAGGTAGAGCCTGGTAACTTTGTTTTATTAGCTTATGTCAGAGATATGAATATGTGTATCTTTACCCCCTCATATCCACCCTGTACACTCTAACCTCACCCAGCCTTACTTTATACAAATTTGATTACAAAAAAATAAAAAAATAAAAACTGAGTTTACTCATAGAAGAGCAAACTTGATGTATTTGTTGAGTCGATTAAATATTTATACGCACACACAGTGTTGCCACTGTTGTTCTTTCTTCATGATGATATTTTCCTTGTAAATAAAGTTAAAAAAAAAATTATTGTGTTTCTTCTCATTCTCTGCATACCATCTCATCACTACTGCTACAACTTCTACTACTACTACTACTACTACTACTACTACTGCTACCACTAATTGACTGCCTTATGTGCGTAATAATAAGGCCCTGGGACGATAACCACAAACGGTAGCCATTTAAATATTTGACTTAACCAAATTTTTGTTATTCTTTTTCTTATTATGTTTTTAAAATGTTTATTTTAAAGTTAAGTTCCGTTTTTTTTTTAATAATTTTTGTTTTTTTTTTTTTTCTTTAAATATTCACGGTAAAAAGTCGCCTTTTTTGTTGTTGTCTTTAGAGAGATATCTGAGGAGAGACAGAAGAGACGACTTAAATATTTGTTAATCTAGTTCTAGATACTTATC
The DNA here is from genome assembly GCA_928272305.1 of Volucella inflata. NCBI lineage: Eukaryota > Metazoa > Arthropoda > Insecta > Diptera > Syrphidae > Volucella > Volucella inflata. Next base: position 96,992,854 of record OV743720.1, read on the forward strand.
TCCGGTTCAGTGCTTAACCAGAAAGGGCGTTCTCATACATGAATGAAAATTATGAATGAAAGATAGAAGAGTAAACGAAATTTTTAATGAATTACTTGGAAATGGTGAAATTCATGTTAGATGAGGCGCCCTTTGGCGGTACTGGATTGTTTTGTTTTTAACGACAGTAACTCTCTGCCATTCCGCAGCTCTAGGCCGGGTAGACCGCCAAAACGAGGACCGGTTGGGTTGTCATTGCCACCAACGCATTTGTCACAACATCCGCAATTGAAGAAACATCGCATGGACAATGGAGATTATGCCTACGAAAATGGTCACATAACTGGTGAGTCAACATGTACATGTACATATATATTCTTTGTTTCTATTAAATATGGGGTCCTGATAATTTATGATTTATTAGTTTCTTAAGATTTTAGATCTCCGTAATCCTTTTTGAAACAGCGTGAGTGTAACTGGGTGATTGCAAGCTAATATTAATTACTTAGATCCTCTGAGGCTTGGGTGCACTTCCATATTAAAAATCTGCAGCGAGTTGGATTTCTCCTTAACTGTCCTTTTCAATTTCTGCCCAGTGCCCTCCATAAACTTATTTATCAATGAATCTGTCCTCGGTCCGCAAGGTATGATGAATCCACTGCCACTTTCTCGTTTGTACTCGTATAACATCTATTGTTGCTTGGCCGGTTATCCAATGTAGATGCAATATTCGTCCGATATACATACGGCTTGCGCAGAAGATCCTTAAGATGCTGCGAAGATAAATATTTATGAATGTTTGCTGCTTCTTGGGTAATTCTCTAGGGACAACGCCCATAAAGTAGCACTGTTTCCACGTGTCATTATGGTTGTATGGTTTTCTGCTGAAAATATTGCTTCTCCCGACTGAACGTATCATAACGAATGAAGATTTTGCTTTACGAATTCCACTGCTCACACCCAGTTTCGCACCACCATCTTCTGAGATTATACCTCTTAGATATACATTACCGACTTGCTGTCCGGCAATGATGTGTTGAGTCGCGCTAATATTTTGATGACAAATTGAAGTCCTTTAGGTATTTCCTTAAACCGTCTTTAACAATAAAGCTTTCTTTGTTCGTCTCTGACTCCAAGTTGTGAGCACTCTGGTTCATGAACCGTGCGAGCACCGGTTATTAGCTTAGGCAAGATGTTTAGATATGATGTTATCATTCATGTCAGCACCAGAATGCTGATAATGCTGCCAAATCACATAACTGATTACTACAAGAAATAATAGGGGCGAAACCATGCAACTTTTTGTACTCCGCCACGAATTTCACCTTTTTTAAATATGACATTTACCGCCGTTATAGTAAAGGCTATCGGTGATTTAGTGATTAGTTGGATGTCCCTCACCTGAACTCAGCAGACTGCCCTTAAATCCTTTTACTGTAGTTTGAAACTTTGTCCGCCTGCGAGTTTTTGAGTAATTCCGACAACGACACACGGCGCTAAACTTAGAAACATTTTCCACATCCTCGCAATAGTGGATCATACTCTTAAAAGCGAAGCTATGATATTTTTTCATTTGTGCCAAGATGGTTTTAAGGCTTATAAAATTCAATTGGTGCAATAGCTAACTCACCTTAACTATCATTACGTTGGAACTTAATCCAATTTTTTACCGTAAAACTAAGGCTCTTTTCTGGTTAAACAGTTACGTAAACCAGCAGAATTGCAGTATTTTGAATGAGGATAATTATCAGGAAACTCACTAGATGCCATTGCATCCAGAAAAATGTAACATATGGTTCGAATTGTACGCTAATGGCATCACTGTTTCTTATTACTTCAAAAATGAGGCCGAAGCACTTTCAAAAGACACCCGTACAATGCAGTAATTAACAATTATTTGTTCTCAAATTTGCGTCACTTGAAGGTAGAAGAAATGGGATTCTTGTGGTTCCAACAGCATTGGGCTGCAACAAGTACCAACGAATACATCGACAAAAGTGTCATTTCAAGAAATGGACCTGCCAATTGGACACTAATATCGTATGAAATGACTCCACTAGGGGGCCTCGTCCAGTCACTAGTATATGTCATTAAACAAGCAACGATTGAAGCAAAACATTGTTCGAACAACGCGTGATATACGACGACAATTGCCCGAAAAAGTGGTCTATATTATACCTAGGAAGTCTCAAGTGGCTGTATGCTACGAGTATTTTTGAATTTTAAATAATATGTTATAATCTTTCGAGTGAATTTGGTAAATCGTCATCACTCTAGTTTCTTTGCGTCTTATGTAAACAGAAAAGTTGAACCTTTTAAAAATCTAACTTTTCGGACCGGAGCGTTGGTGTCCATCCGCTCTATATGATCCAGCCATCTCAGTCGTTGGGACCGGAAATCACTCAAAGCACCATTTAACAAAGACCTTAACTACCTCAAAGTTACATATGTCGGAAGTGACTTCCTGTCCGAGACGTAGGTCTTTGGTGTCCATTTTTGACGCTTCCGTATCAATATTCGCGAAAGCTCCACTGACACCAAACTGCTTTCTTGCAACTATGTCTATGTCAACGGCGTATGCGAGAAATTGAACTGACTTTTAAAAGATCGTGCTTCTTATATAGTATTGGCGCTTTATTCCTTCCAGAAGGCTGTTGAAGAAATCGCATGAGAGCGCATCGCCTTGTCTAAATGCTTTTTGACATGCCAAAACTAGGCTGATGTCTTTGTAGTTGGCGAAGTTCAAAGGGTCTTCTTTCTTGAGGATCCGAAAAGTATTGCTGAAGTTCCATTCATCGGGCATATTTTCGTCCAACCATATTCTACAAATGAGTTGGTACTCGGCAGTCAGGCTGTCCGCTCCAACAGCATTGTTTTACTTAAGCCTAGATATATAAATTTTTAATTTATCAAGGTAGGGTGGCTTACATCGCTCATGTTGAAAGTATTTCCGTGACTAAGTCAGGGTCTTGGAAAGGAGTTGGTGTCGGGTGAGCCCTTTATGGACCAACGGCAGCGTATTCACCTCTGAACGGGTTACTGACTTCGGTCTAACCGATCCCTTGTCCTAGGGGTATCAAAAATGGAACTGGTCCTCCAGGTCGGGGGTTGTGCCGCCGGGGTATTTGCCCGACCATGGAAAAATACGAGACTTCCGAAACATTCAGTTGAATATTAGGTTCCTTAATAGGCCCCGTACAGCCGAGGAACAAGAGGAGGCTCTGGACTACAGCATAGCAGACACTACCGCCATCCAATATATGCGATGGGATGGGTCAGACAACATGATGATGAGTAACTGCGGCATCAACTATGGCGATTGTTATCAACAGGAATAGCAGATTTGTTGTTGGAGGCAGACTAAGGTAAGAAGACCTGAGATTCTGGGAAATGAACGGTCGCCTCGTAGCAATCCGCATCAAGGCTAAATTTGTCCCCACAGAGGAGGAACATGACGATACCAAAGATGCCTTTTCTAATCGCATCTTTCTTAATTTCTCAAGGGGTTCTTCGTCTCAAGCACAATGTATCAAAGTTTAGTGGCAGCACTGCCAAAAAGCCATCAGAGATGCCACCCTTGATGCACTAGGTTTCAATCGACCATCACAACGAAACCCCTGATTTGACGACGAGTGCAGTTAAACAAGATGCATACAAAGCAGCGCTGGATAGAAGGAGTAAAGCTTGCTTACGACCTCTAAGAGCAGAAGTGTAGAGACGAACACCGGCTTCTTAGGAAGAAAAAAAAGGAGTATGAGAACCGCGAGGTTAGGGAAATTGGGAGATACAGCTCCAGAAATGAGATTCGGAAGTTATATTCAAAGGTATAAAACACATGCTACGGACACAACCCCGAACCGAAGCCTGTAGAGACAAACAAGGGACCATCGTGGTAGTGTTGCAGTCGATGCTGAGGATTTAGAAAGATCATTTCTGTAGACTCTATAACGGCGATGACGAATCAAATACCGCTGTCAGGTAGAACGAACCTTCAACCCAAACTGACATAATTATTCGAAAAACGTAATGCGAACATATTAAGACGTTAAATCTAAGTTTAAAACTCTCTATTCCCTAAAACTAGTGATTGTCAAAGACTTGAAATAAATCAGTTGCTTCTGTTGGACAGGTGGTAAAGACTTCCTTGACTGGCAGTATTAAAATATTTATTGAATGTTTACATCACAAACTCTGCCTATCTTCAGCGTTGGGTTTGAAGTTTAAGAATTTTCAGTGAACAAATTGTTTGCATAACTTCTCACATTTCATTAAATTAAATGTACCTCAACATTTTTATTCAACACTATATCATTTGACAAGTTTCTTGGCAATGTGTCTCATTAATTTGATGACATGATCAAATACAGACACCGTGGTGGCGACTGTTTTGTTCGTAGCAAGACGGAAGGCACTATCTAATGAGGTAAAGACCTAAATATGATAGTCTTACATCATACCTCATGAACTAAATATGCTTCTGACAAACTGATATAACTTTAATCTAACTGCTCGGGTGCTTAGAAATAAGCCAAACACCATGTGGGAAAATGAAAAAAATAAATTGGTTGGATTGACATTCAAGAAATAACCGATTTTAAGTTGATTCCAATAAGTTCGATGGAAAAGTGAAGAACAAAGTAGAATTGTCACAAGAAATCTGTACGATCTGTAATTCGTGTCGCCGATTTCATTTTCAATTTGCTTGGCTAATAATCCAAGTAGCCTACATTACCCTAATGTCATTAAAAAATATTACATATCATTAGACAAAAAACGGTAACAACAGCCAAGTGAATATTAATAAATAAAAATGTAATCAAACAAATTGCTTTAAATGTTTGCATACACATGTAATCGTTGTTGTTACCGCGGAGCAGTGCCCGCCCGTATCCCCACAGCGGACTATCCATTTGACAATTTATCAATTAATACCATTAGACAAAGTGTACTCGTAGTTAGGTACATGCGAATGTAGTACGTTTAGGCCGCTAGTACAGAACGTTTCTGTGGTGGGCAATTTACATTTTATAACCTTCGTCATTGAAATTATTAACTTACGGATACATTCACTCCAGCAAATGGGTGAGTTTGGTCTGAATTGCAATACTCTTACATATCACCACCACTAACCAGAGAACCCATACTGAATAGTGAATACCCGGCACCCTCACTCTAGTAGAGCTAGACGATATCGGATATTTTGTTAGGTTTTTTGTAATGGCTAAATCCATTTGGATTTTTAGCCGTCCCACTGCCAATAATAACATCAATAATTATTAGTTATTGAAGGAAATTTTTTTAAATTAAAATGTCACCGCAAAATTGGTTTTCGGGACGCAGCTTCGAGTATGTATGTTTTGGGGCGGTTGTCGTTATGTAGGCGATTGATTTTCCAATGCGATTATAACTTCAGTTTTATAATTTTGTTTTTGACTTCGTTTTTAATGGATGGAATCGATGTTTTGAAATAAATTTTTAATACGCATAGCATGAGTAAAAGTCAACTAAAAGCATTTAAGCGAGATTGATTTTATGTCACGTTAAAGAGATGGGCTTGCAATAAGAAAAGCCATTTGTAACTTCTACATACGGAATTCTTTAAAACACTTATACAAGGGTGGGTCAAACAATCAGGAAAATGTTTTTTGGGTAAAACAACATCATCCAATGCTTTCCCAAAACTTATACCACTGTTTATCTATGTATGTCCTAAAAATGGGTGCTTTCTTGAGCTACGATTTCAGCGTTGGGATTGGGACCAAGCCTCTTACCACTCAGCCAGGCGGCTGAATTCTAACTTATGAAAATAAGTCATGGTGACTATGCGCGGATGCACCATTGCGGTTTGTTCAATATAAAAGGACATCAGACTGACACATAGCTGAATTCCATTAGCGGTCAGTCGATAGAAGAGATCTGTTGGGGTCATACTGGTAGCCAGAGGGAGGCGAAATTCTTCTTCTCGTAAATATAGTTTTTCGCCTGTCTTTGGAAAACCCCAAAATGTGGCGAATACTACAGAGCGCTATGATTCTTAGATTGACGGAGGTTTTAGGTAGGAATCATCCTCGGCCAATGAGGAAGTTTAGCCTTAACGATGACTACGAATTGGTTCTATCTTTTCTTCAGGATGTTCTTAAAGATCGAAGATACGGATGCAGTTTGATCTCGAGTTTGATGGCACACCGTCAGCTTAAGCCCTCTCAGGTTTTCATATGAATTACCGTGCAGTTCTTGTCCAAATTCTGTGGGATTTCCTTTTAAACGTCGCTAAATAGTTTTTCATTCAATTTGCCGTTGATTGTTTTGCTACTTGGTCTCCAGGAGATTTATGTTTCGCCTCAGTTCTAACTCCAAAGGCGCTTCCTTCAATTTTCGCCTTAATTCACACAGATGTCTGTTTTCAATGCCACATACGAACTTAATGATGCAGATCGTTCAAAATTTGAGAGTTCAAGGTTGAAGTTGACAGAAGCAATGTTGCTCTTCAAGGTATACATCCGAAAGCTTAACACTGTATGGATTTACTGATTTTCCGTCGCTGTCGTTTGTTATCCTGAAATTATCTTGAGGTTATTTGGGCAAACGTTGTCAGATCAGAAGAAATGTGTTTGTTTGTTAATTGCTCTTGATATGTACTCGTAGATACCTACAACACTTTTGCGTATTTCAAGTAACAAAAAATGCTTTCCTACCTGAGACATACTCCTGAATTCTTGTACTTCAAAACATTGCCGATATTTATATATTTCATGTCGGACAAAATATATTCGCTTTCTGAAACATCCTTACTTAACTTAACTTAACAAGTCAAAGATAGTAGATTCTCCCTTGCTGACCGAAGATTTGCTTACTTTATGGGCTTGAGTATTCCTACATCAATTATCGCTTGGCCCTTATACAAGGGCTATTCCGTTTCGAACTATTAGCCTAGCCAATTCTTGGTAACTTTTTAGGCTATATCCACATCCTCATACCAGTTATGAAGTTTACAGTTCGAATCCAATATCAGTCTCTCTGGTTATCGTCTACATCCGACGTCGTATAGTAATATAACTAGGATCAGAGTTTTGTAGAGCATTACTTAGGTCTTCCTAACTAAGTTAGTGATCCTTATTATTTTGTCAAACAAAGTTTATAACGAAGTTTCGTCAGAGTAGCACTGGAGTGTCATCTGTACCATTAACATTTGCTTTAAGATAGGTGAACTCTCAGGGAGTTTTGCTTTCAAATGCAGAGCAACTAATTCTTTGTGTATCTCTATGGATACATAGGCAGGGTGTTTTTCGTCTTGTCTTCCTTTAATTGCTGCTATTTATTCCATACAGTGGGTACCGACGATACCGTCAAAATTGAAGGATTAGAAATATTTTTTGAAGAATTTTTGATCGACTTCGACATTCTGTATGATGTAATATGTCCGGAGAGGGAGGACTTGCATAAGAAAATGGAGTATTCAGGCCAAATGCAATATTCACCGTAGTGTTTTCCATTCAGAGGTTCTGTTAGCTATTAAGGTAATGGAATCGACTAACACCAAATCTGATGCAGTCAGAGGCTATCGAACAATGCTGGGTGCCAGGACACTGCGGAGTAGAGGGAAAAGTGCAAGCGGATGAGCTTGCAAAAAGAGGAGGCCTACTTGATAACAGTGAGGTTGCCAACATCAAACCATCCCTCCGATTAGTAAGGGACACTATTAAGGAAAAATCATAAAGATTGCTAACCTAAGATGGTCGGAGTCTTGAAAGACATAGGGTATCCAAGGCTCTTTGGCCACTTCTTGATGGTAAGAGATCTGGGGAGTTAATAAAATTAACAAGGATAAGCTTAGGACAAAAATAGGAAAACTTTCTTGTTTATTTTTTATACAAGGAAATTGGGTGTTTTACCAGGGAGATTGTTGTGGGATTTTTTTCCTTCTCCTGGATCTCTTACATAACTTCTTTCGTTGTTCCTTGAAGCGCCTTTTTGCGTTCGTCTTCTGTTGTACATTTCCTTTGCTTGCACACTGTGTCGACTACTACTACTCCTGATGAGTAGTTTTATTTGATTGTGCATCACTGGATCCACTGTTCGATGACGTCTTCGAAAGAATTGGTCACACTAGAGAACTTTATGCTTAGAAACTTGTTGATGACAATTGATATTCCAGGCACATCTGAGATATAACTTTTAGGTTTTGTTAATGTCGCATCTTCTGCCGTGCTGGGAATAAGTAGCGGCATCATCAACTTTCCTTTTCTGGTAGAATTGACGACCGGATAGTCAATTGTGTCTTAGATTTCGTCATTGAAATAGACTCTTCACCGTAGTTAAAGATGTCGTAAATGTCCTCCTTGATAGACCCCTTCAGCCGGGATGTCTATTGGATTGAACAAGGGACCACATTTTCGGGATCAGCTCGTTTATTGGATTTGATGTAGAATTTTCAAATCACTCTTTCACATAATGGGGGATCTATATCGGTGAAAACAGCCTCTATGTTCACTTGTAGAATTGGAATTATTTGCGGATGATTAGCGTACACTTTGCTTTTAGCGTGGCCCCAAAGAAAGAAGTATGACAGGGTTAATTCTCAGGATCTCGCCTCAGAAACCCGGGACTACGCGGCCAGGAAACTTCGTCCGATTGTTTCGTAACTTGTATGGCAATTTAGAGGTCGTCCATATCTTCCAGCTCCGTCCAAAAATTGTTTATCATGTTTCCAAAAATTTGGCACTATGACACTGATACCCCATAAACCGCGCCAAATAGTTGCGCGGTCTAGGTGCATTAGGATCTCCTGAATCACTCAGTGCTCCAGATGTCGAAATTTGCCGCAGCTACCGCTATAGAAATGGGCCTCCTCCGAAAACACGATTTTCTTGCAAAAGACGCATGTTTTTCAGGGCTCAATTTGAGAACATACGGCTTGCTGGTAGTGGGTCGATCACAGTTCTTTCATTGATTGAAACTTGTACGTATATAGACGCAATTTTTATGGTTTTTCGTAGTGAATTCTGCGGTTTTGATTTGTTTTCTTTTACTGTTTAGCGTTCTTTAGTAACTCTATCAATATTTTCTAACGCTGTGTGCATACGGCCGTAAATGATAAACCTTTCAAGTTTGAACAAGTGCAAATCTTTTCAACTGAAAAACTTTCACCTTCTTTGCCAAGTGTTGAGGTTGCTTTTTAAAACGTTTAATTGCCATGTCTAAGCCGATCATTACAACGGATAGATCCATTTCTAATGGCACAGATATCTAACCGTAAGTCCATTACAAATTCATAAAGGTAAGCCATCTCATGCCTTCTGTCTGAGTGGTGATGGCGATTCATGCTTAGTCATCATATGGATTGTATCATCATCCATCAACATATCCTCTAAACGCCAACACTCGTTTTCCCATCGCAGTGTTAAAGTACGAGTATCTTTTACTCAATTCCATTGGGAGAGTATGAAATCAGACATCACAAACAAACAGATACAATGAGTGCTCTAACAATCGACAAGAGATACAACTCTCTGACTTAATTGAATGAAACGATAAACACAAAAACAACAGATAGCTCGCAAGAAGGGACGCCACAATGACTTCGCTTGGGGGCGTCTCATCTTCCTCTGAATGCATCGTCAAAGTCGGCTTAAATGCGCACACATCACAAAAGATACAAAAACAGAAAAAGCAACGAGTATCTGAGTATTCCGTGTCTATCGACAATTTAAATATCTCAATGTTGTATTTCTTTCAATATTCTCCGTCAATTCTTCAATTCCATTGTCTTTCGGTCGGTCCATCATTGCGATGCGAGAAGTAAATGGAAGGAACACGCCTCTAACTGAGTTCAACTTACGGATGCATGCCTTATTCGCATTCGAAATGAAATCAAAGATTTCCCATTGCGCTTTCTGGCTAATTGTAGATATTTCGTTTGAATCGTGCAACGGATTGTTGCTGATGCCGTTGCCATTTAAATTGAGTAGAATTTGAATTGCATTCGAGCGATTCAGTGGGATTGAGGGATAGAATTACAATTGATACGCTCTAAGGGTTACCTCCTAATCACTAAATTGGAATTTGTTTTTTGTTGTAGATATTTCCCGATTGGAGAAATCACCACTTTTGGCGAACGGTTACAATCCACCACCAATCAATCACATGGCATTCATGCAGATGAACCATCATCCGGGATCGGCCCTCATGAGTCCTGGAATGCCTCCGCATGGCCTTCATGGCCGACCGGATAGTCAAATGTTAAAAGCGGCAGCACAAAGTGGCATGTCAGCGGCTAGTATGGATGCAATTGCAAGATCAGGTATCTGGGAGAATTGTCGAGCTGCCTATGAAGATATTGTCAAGCACTTGGAAAGGTAAGGATTGAGTGTGATGATCAATTTATGTAATGGTAGACATTTGAAGTATAAAAGGAACAAAATGAATTTCAGACTGCGTGATGAACGCACCGATGATCGCCAGCAAATGAACGATCCAAAGCCAAGAGACTTGAGTTCAAGAAATTGTAAGTTAACCTACGTGAACATACAGCGGGTACAAGTAGATATCTCATAAAAATTACATTTTTATCTTTATGTAGGTTCACCTAATCGACAGAGTCCCGTGTTGAATTTGTCAAAGTCTGGAGGCGCCACTGATCATGGTAGCAATTGTGATGATCGCAGCGATCGTAGTGACGAGGTGCACTCACCTCCACCATCAGTTCGAGGCGACGATGAGAATCTGAGTGATGATAATGGCTCGGAAGTAGATGACCATTTAGCTAAGGATGATGGTAAGTACCTAGATTGATCGTTCAAGATCGCTACTTTGTATTGATCTATTGAGTCCATAGAAGACATCTAAATTTCTTTCTGTTTTTTTTTTTTTTTTTTTTTCTTTTTTGACTTCTAGATTTGAGCGATAGCGAACGTGACATCTCGGCGCAACATCAGGCGATTTCCGTAACTTCGAATTCGGGTGATCGTGATCTTCATCATTCGCATCATTCGGCGCATTCACATCACCAGCCGCATCAGCAGTCGTCAACACCGCATCATCATCATCATCACCAGAGGGCGTTGAATTATTCCACATTGGCTGCAACAGCTGCAGCTGCTGCAGTTGCTGCAAGTGGCGCTGGAGTCGTCGGCGGGCCTGGAGGTGGTGGTGTCGTCGGCGGTGTGGTAGGAGTTAGTGGTGTTGTCAGCGGTGCTGTCAGTAGCGGTGCAGGCAGCGCGACTGGCAGTACAACAAGCATGGGCAATGGTGGTGGAGGTGGCGTCTCACTAAACGATGGACTGCCGCCAAACGATTCCATTGTTGGACTTGAGCAACAATCTACATCTTCAACGGAGACTTTATTGCGAAATATTCAAAGTCTACTGAAGGTGGCCGCCGATAATGCCCGCCAGCAAGAGCGACAGATCAGTTATGAAAAAGGTAAGTGAAGATAGATACATATTGTAGTAATTTGTAGTATAGCCTGTGCTGGTGTAGGGAAAGGGTGACGCAAATATAATAACTTAAAGATACAAATTTTATTCATGGCTTCATATGGACGACATTTAACACAAACATGTAACATACTTTATGTATAGTACGAGAACACACATCATCAGTGTTTAGTGGCAGAGTGCGGAACTCCAGATGAAAACCAGTTCAAGTCGTGTTTTGAGGTATAAGAGTCGGATAAGGCATCCGTAAACCGAAAATGGCCCAAGGGGCATTTTTCGCTCGTGCATGTGCTTTGGGTAAACAAAGTTTCACTTTCGGTTGAGAGGTTTTTTATTTATTTTGTTTGGTCCGCCGTTAATTATCTGTTTGACATTTTGAATTTAGTTGGTCGCAAATCGCAGATTGAAATAAATTGCTGAATTTTATTCACAGTTGATTCCGTTGTGTAAGGTATGTCGGTTATGTAAAGGGGGAGGCAGCGAAATAAATCAATTTATTATGGAACTGGATATTCGGGGGTTGTAGATAGATACTAGTAATGGTATACCGACCTACGAGTACGTGATTGCATGCAATATGTCATGAGTGCAAGTGTTGTTAATAGATCTTGTGGGTGTAGGGTATTATTTAAACTGTGATGACATGAATTGGTTACTTTTAAGTTTATGGTGATCTGATCGTTTCGGCTATTTTCATTTGAAGTGTGTTTGTATCTACTCGTAGGTATCAGAGATTAGTGAAGGGCCTTAATGATAAATAATTTGTTTCGGTTGATAGGAACTCGTGGGCTTCACGTTTAAAATGGAACTTGCTATTGATGATTCGAAATGAAGTTTCTTTTAGAAATGAAAGAGAGCTGTCGGAAAAGGTCGAAGGTGCATGAAAGCTGATGAGCTCTTTTCCTTTTGTCTCCAATTAGTTGGCAAGCATACGTTTATAAGCGTTTAGATTGTAAATAGCATTTGATAGGCTAAAATGCTAGAATATAATTGCGTTCAAATGAAGAAATTAGGACTGAATTTTTGAATGAATAGAGGAGTAGTTTGAAATCATCAAAGATTTGACCGTTCGTCAACTATAAGGACCCTGAGTGCCATCAAAACCATACAAAATTAGAAGTTAACAGAAAACCTTGTTCGGATAAATGAAAATTGAAGATTTGGTGGTTGGCGCATACAAAACGCATACCGCAAGCTTACTCACAATCTTATTGAAAGGCAAATAGAAAGCGCTATGCAGCCGGTCCGCAAAGAACGTCCAGCATTCAATTCTGTACTCCGACTAGGAAATCGCTCAATAAACAGGGCAATGAAGGCAGCGACAGAGGAATGTAAAAAGGCGTACTAAAGTATATCACGGAGTTCACCGAAGACTACGGATTTACCTTGCGACCTGTGCAATTGTACGGGATCATTAAAGCTAACGCGATCTCGGCACTAAAAGAAATTGTTCGTGAACGAGTTTACGATTTCAGAAAGTCAATTGGTATAGGAACCCTAAACAGGTCAGAGAAGAACCAGCACTTAATTGGGTTGGATTTCGTCAAAAAATCGTTGGTCTTTAGTGCAAACCCACTGCAGTTTTGGTGAACTGAATCAAACTCTGAGCCAGAAAAGGAATGTACCCTGGTATGCACGGAAAATTTGAATCTATTCGAAGATGGTTTCTTTTTGGCGGAGAACTACATTAGATTATACTCCTTACTAGACAACACGCAGAAATATATGTACTACGGTAGTTGGGGAATGTAAGAATCTCAACGTTTAAAGGCAGAAAAGCAACTTTTGAACAAATCGGTTAGATTTGAGCAGCTTGCTGGTAGTAGCGCCGTCGCAAACACCGTCAGCTATGACAAGAAATTCTTCACGATTAGGACAGTCGTACATACAAGAAGATCGCGTCTGATTAATCGACAGATCATACGCGAATACAGGCGCTCGCCCGGTCTGTGCCGCAGCGTTTACTGAAAGTCGAACTTCATTGGCATTCTTGACCTTTGGCACTAAGGTTGACCCAAGAGTACTGACAAGACTCTGCATCGTCTCACAAAGCCAAGCAGAACCAAAAATGGCTGAAAAGAAAGGATTTGCATTTATTTCCGATCGAACAGACTCTGCGTTTAGAGTGTTTTGGTGGCTAGGGTTCGTATTGAAAAATATGAATGTGTATACGCCCTGAGAGTTACTGGAGCTTACTTAAATGATTTTTGAAGATTATTACTTTCAATTGTTGGGCTTAACTGGGGCTAACGTGGTCCATTCTGAAGTTCCAAAATTCCAAGACGCGTTCAAGGTTTTCGTGTGGTATTTGCCTTCGTGTTGGCTTCGATTTTCTCAGTCGTAGCCGCCTTATCGATATAGGTTTTGAACTTGACGTAGCCACAAAGGAAAAAGATGAGTGGTGTCATATAATCTAGGCGACCAATTCACCGGTACCCAAAGCGTGAAATAATCTATCCACCGGCAGGCGTCGCCGTCATTTTGGGACCAAATATCTACAAGGCCACAGGTTGCAATTTCAGGCAGCAGAAAGTCCTTTAATATGCCACGATGATGAGCGTCATTGTCAGCTACGTTCCGGCCGCGCTTAGTTTTGAAGAAATCTGGACCTATGATTCCAAACCGTTGTTTTGTCTGGATGTAAACCTCTCCGGGTTGTTGCGTACACCAAATACAGCTATTTTGCCTCAGCGCTGACCAAAATGTTGGTTGAAAATAGTGGATTATCTTGAAGCTTTTCAAGAGTCCAACGAATAAAACGGAAACGATGTGTAAGGTCGGCCGGTTCGGTTTTTGCACGAACTGTATTTTGTATGCTTCTGAACCAAGATCCTCACGTAAAATCCGCCAAGTTTTTGCACAAGACAAACCAAGGTTAGAACGGCGCCGAATTGATTCATCACGATCGTGTATACTCTCCGCTACAGCTGCTATATTTTGCTCACTACACGTACAAGATGTGGTCTATTTGATTGCCTATTATCCAATAATGAAAATTTAAACTTTTCGATGGTATAACGAATTGTAGGTAGGCGTACCAAACGCCGGTTATGTGTCCCATGAGCAACTCATGTGCATCAACAACACATTGCTCATTAAAAGTTGATTTTCGTAATACAGCGATGAAATGTTAAACAATACTAAATAAATTACCATGTCAGTGTGACACGACGCATGCGTGATCTCTCTAAAATCCCCATTGGAAGACAATACTTCTAAAGGCATCACCCTTTACATATTTTGTAAAACACAGCCAAACTTTCACGCAAGCCCATGCTTGACGGCTTGTTTAAGAGCGCCATTAAATTTACAGTATCAAACGCGGCGTTAAAATCAGTAAAGAAGACAAAGTTTCTTTTTATTACCAAAATCATGGTTTAGGGAATCTAGCCCTGAGACTTGCTTGCAATTCTTGAAGCAGCTTATGATTCTCCACCCATGCTCATAGTCTGCTTTATAAACAGATTGGCACTTAACCCGTCTACAGTATATCATTATTATTTAAGATACATGTATTTGTGCAGTGCGTTACTTACGCATTTATTATACTGAGAATGTATGAACCGGGTCCGTGGGCTTTCTTATTCTTGAGATCACTTATTGTTTGGGCAACTTCATCGAATGAAATCGGTCGAATGAGGATACAATTATCCCACTATACGTGAGACATTGTAAAAATATACATCGTTTGAGCGGAAGTGCTCCCACAGACTATTGCAGTAAAGTTTGTGCCACGACACATTTTAGGCACAATGCTTGGGAGACGCCAAACGGCCAATGTCCGGTTCGATACTGTTTTACAACAGCTGGAGGAATATATTGAGCTGGACCTGTATGTTGTTTTTCACGAATTTCCGATTCGATATTGGTTGGACGCCTTAAGTTTGATTTGGAACCCAACTTACACACCACCATTGCGACCTCGAGCCGAAAATCTTTGCTTTACGAATTCTCTTGTATAATAGCCAGGCATTAGACATTGCAAGATCCAAAAAATGATAAAACATACGAACGTGCCATCGGTTGCTTCGTAATCGCCACCCATATGGCGATTGTATTCGCCAACTATTTGAGGTCTTTCGATAGTTACGTACTTTTAATTTGGCTAATTATACCGTCGGACCTGTGTTGTCGGTAACTCTCCAAGCTCCAACAAAACTGAAAGCAAGGGTGACAGTTTTATTGTTTTTCCATGCGACAGTGGATACCTCTGTTCCTTACACATTGCCAACGTATTCCACCGAGAATCCGCGTTCTTTTTTTTACGAAAGTTCCTTGTCCAAGACCAAATTATCTTGTTTGACCAGAAAATCAAGGAGTAACAAAGAGGTGAAATAACTGCCAAAGTATACTCTATAATTTTGGTTCCTTGGAATGTCTCGTGACAGTCTTGCAACTATATTAGATGCAGCGTCTAAATCTGTCTCCCCAGATTCAATACAATTTTCAACTTCAGTTTCCACCTGCAAATCCACTAAGAACGTAGACTTTATATCACCACTTCTTTCGTTTTTTTTTTGGGATTATATCTTTTCAAGTTATGTTTTGCTTTAGTGGAGCAAATTCGCTCGTCTAGGGAAATTCTGTTGCAAGTCTCATTGGAACACCTTTGTTACTCTTGAAGGTGCACCAATGACATTACGAATTCTACTCCTATAAATTGTTGTTGATCTGTTTTTGTCACACGAATTGTCTTACTGGACTCTATTCGAACTATGTAGAGATTGTTTGTTCAGTTATGTACTCCATGGGAAATATTTTTAGGAAAAATGTAATCTGAGTTTCTAAGTCCAAAACGTCCGACCCCAAGGTCTCATCACCCGTAAGCTGGTGTTCGTTCAAATCGATATTTTTCTTCTTCCAGTGTACACTCAATTTTTTGTTTTACTATGACAACGTCCTGATGTGTTTGGTATGAAAATTGCCATAGAAGGGCGAGGAGGCTCTACAATAGTCTCGCCGAGTTCAACTGTTCTATCTATTTCATCTACCTCACTGTCAGATTGAAAATCTGATTCCAGTGTAAAATCGTGATTTTCACCATCCGGCGGCTCAAAATTCGAATCGAGAATACTGTCGTCATCATCCTCAAGGCCGTCCTCGCTGTCCTCATGATTGAGATATTCTTCAGCAATTTCATCATCTCCCAAACTGCGAAAAGCGGCGAGGACTTTTCAAATCAAGAATGGGCTCCTCACGCGATCTGTTTTGCACGAAATTAACTGAAAATGCATAGAACGATGTATATAGGTATAGTTACGTTGATTTGTAATGGACTTAAGCACATGTTTTGGCTTTTGCGAATAGTGAAATGGTTTGTTACGAAGCAACAACAAGCCTCGGATTCGGACGGATCTACTAAGGACAACTAACTTCGGATATGCACGTGGAATGTTAGGTCCCTTAACAGGCCACGAGCAGCCGAACAACTAGCGGAGGCCCTAGACTGCTGCAAAGCAGACCTAACCGCCATCCAAGAAATGCGATGGGATGGGCCGGGCAAAAAGAGTATGAAAAACTGCGACATCTACAATACTATGGCGATTGTTATCGACGGCAGAACCAGCGGCTATTTGGATGCGGATTTGTTGTTGGAGGCAGACTTAAGCAAGAAGTCTTGAATTTCCGGCATGTGAACGAGCGCCTTGTAGCAATCCGCATCAAGGCTAAATTAACCAACTTTAGTCTGATATGCGCGCACACAATATATAACCTGAAGTCCAACAACGCTGCTGGAGCCGACGGTCTGACTGCCGACCTCTTTAAAGCGGCAGGCGATGACTTGGTAAGGAGCATATACCAACTCATCTATAAAATATTGTCGGGTGAAAGTACGCCCGATGAATGGAACCTCAGCATTTTGAATTGAACCGCAAGAAAGGAGACCCTCTGAACTGCGCCAACTACGGAGGCATCAGTCTTCTTAACATCGCATACAAAATCTAATCTGCCGTATTGCGTAAACACTTGAAGCCGTTCGTCAACAACCTGATAGGTTGAATCAGTGTGGCTTCAAGCCAGGAAAGTCCACCATCGATCAAATATTCTCACTGCGGCAGATCTTGGAGAAGACACATGAGCTTCAGATCGATACCCATCACCTATTCATCGATTTTAAGGCCGCGTATGACAGAATCTATAGAGACGAGCTTTACAGAGCAATGTCTAGTTTCGGCATCCCTTCCAAACTCGTCCGTCTGTGCAGGATAACGATGGAGAATGCACGCTGCTCCATTAAGGTCGGTTAACATCTCACCAAGACCTTTCATGTCAAGAAAGGATTAAGACAAGGCGATGCGCTGTCATGCGATTTCTTTAACATCATTCTCGAAAGAATAGTGCAAAACTCACGCGAGGCACGATCTTTCAAGAGTCCATCCAATTACTCGCATACGCCGATGATATTGGCATAATTGGAAGAAAGCAGCGTGGTGTCAATGGAGCCTTTGCACGGAAGCGAAGAAAATGGGTTTAGCGGTTAACGAGGGCTCTCTGAACACCGACCGACGTCTCGGACAGATGGTCTCCCTTGACAGGTATAACTTTGAGGTAGTTAAGGACCTAGGCTCTGCTATGAATTCAGATAACGACACTAGCGCTGAGATCAAATGAAGAATAACTCTTGCCAACCGCTGTTTCTTTAGCCTAAGAAGGCAATTGACTAGCCCTCTCTCGGACAACAAAAGTCACCCTTTATAAGACCTTAATAATCCCGGTCCTGCTCTATGGCGCAGAGGCATGGACATTATCAAAAATGGATGAGGGTGTTCTTGTCTGCTTCGAGAGGAAAATTCCTCGAGACTCAGGTGGCGCACGCAAGTGGACGGGGACCCCATTCAACTTAGCGTGCGAAACTGGAGATAGCTAGCTGGAGACGCTTGTTGATTGAGGCCCAGGTCCACCCCGGACTATAGGGCCACCTAATTTATAGCAAAGAAATGGTTTGTTACATAACTGTCACATGATACTCCGAAGGGATATTGAACCACACGAAACGTTTCATTTGATTTTAAAAAACATGAATTTCTTGTTGTGTTTCCTGATTCTTTCCAAGTTTGTTTACAAAACTATGAAGTTTTCGGTTTTACTTCCATCTCTAAAACGTGAATATTCCACTCCCCTCTGGGTCAATCGTTGACACTCCCTGTTCGCCAATAAAGGTCAGTTCATCACGCAAGTCAGCTTTGCTAGTCTCGTTAACAATTACCTACATATAGATATAACCCCGATGGAATCCCGGAAATCCAAGAACTTAAATTTAATCTTTAGATTGTGTTGTACTATCCTCAGTTCCAACTCTTGCGCTTATATCTCCAAATACCATCTGAGCTTCCGATGAATATTACGATGTCGAATAGCACTTCTCAGTTACAGTGAAGGTTATAGTATCTACTTAAAATTAAAATAAGTAACAACGTTCTGTTGTAAATTAAATTGTATCATAGTTTCTTGAAGCCCATTACCTACTTGCACCAGTCGTATTTCTCTGCACCATAAAACATTTCCTTCTGCTACTGTTATATTCAGTAAAATTAATCGCTTTTTCGTTTTTGTTTTTTCTCTATTTTTTTGTATCTATTTCTAGCTGAATTAAAAATGGATGTGATGCGCGAACGTGAAGTCAAAGACTCATTAGAGAGGCAATTAGTCGATGAGCGGAAATTGAGAGGTAAGTTACGAGTTCCATTTTACTATTTGCCAACTGGCAGCTTTGCAATTCTTATTTTTCAATTGTGTCTAAAAAAAAAAGTGATCTCGAGTATGTATTGTATCGGGAAATGCCCTTAGAACTGAATACGAGTAGATACCTTGAGTGGGTTTATCTTTACTTTACTCATTGGCTGGTTCTTTATGCAAATTACAGTAGAATTGAGTGCGCGCCAAATCGACCCAGACACACTCACCACAACTCCCCGGGGGCAGTCAACTTTTATGACTACCGTCGGTCTGTCGGTTGGATCAGTTGAATTACTTGGATCGGTTGGATCGTTTGGATCGGTCGGATCAGTTAGATCTTCTTAAGGCGACTTTTGTATTATTGCCGCTGCTGTTAGTTTGTTTTGTTGCAAGTCTGTCTAATTCATTTTGACACACCTTTGGTAAATCATCCAAACAACAATACGAGTACACACACAAGAAGAAGAAGATGATGATCATAATGGCGGGCGGTGGCAAAGGGGATAAGAGGAGATCTTTGGCATATTATTCTTTTCCTTTTCCTCCCACTTGTGCGCATCCGTCAGATTAAATGTTTTTTTTGTTACGTGCACGAGTATCTATCTATAGAATGCCGTGGTATGGAATTAGAGTGGAATATTGCGCCAACGCGACTACCTTGTCGGTTCAGTCAACCATTCTTGGTGCTCTAGCCGATTGGGATTCAAAAGAGAAATTCTGTTCTAAACATTAGGTTAACAAAGTGCAGGCATAGCTTGACTCTGTCGACTTCTTGGATTGGATTGTTTTTTTTTTTTAGATGTACGAGTAGGTACTTTGTCATTGGTGCTGTTGTGGCCGTTTTTTTTTTTTTTTTTTTATTGTTCCAATGACAAATTGATTTCGATTTGCAATATTGAGCGAAGCTATAATTTTCTCTGTTCGCCGTATAGAACAGGTGCCTGTTGAAATCGAGTGCAGGTGAGTAAATTAATCGTTTTTGTACGGATGGATATGTTCAGATACTGGTTTGGGATCTTGTGATGATTGCCTGTTTTCCTTGATGCGGCGGATGTAGATGTTTTATGTAAGGTCAGGCCATGACCAATATAACTTATATTCTTCCAACTGTTCAGAAAGCATATAATTTCATTCGATTCACGGTACTCGGTCCACTTTTTTTATGTGCAACTTGAAATTGTAAAGAAATTGCGTTCTTAATTCGTTAATATGTGAAAGCCAGGTAAACTTGCCCGCAATGAATTTGAAACCTATTTTTTGGGGAAGTTTTGACAACGAAATGCCCTCATACACAATCGCATTGTCCTCATCACTAAAATTAAAACCAGAAGGTTATAACGACTTGCTTATGTCATTAAGTGTTTTAATCAAAAACGGGGAATCGCCATGATGACACACTTCTTCAGTTTTTATCTGCGACACAAAGGGTTGACTGGCGACCAGCAATCCCACTGTTTGAAACTTTACATCTCCGGAGATAAACGCTATTGTTTTATAGAATGTTAGTCGGAAAGATTGATTCTCACGAAGTGCTGCTGAGAAGACTAAAAACGACGTTCTTAAATATTTTATCATAGAAAGGACTTCTACTTCCAACCAAACCCAACGTTGAGATGGTCAAATCATTGATCGAGGAGAAATACTAGGTGGGGTGAAAAGTAACCTCCTTGGGAATGAAAAAAACAAATTTTTTTAAATGTTTTTTTTTCATTTTATTCAATATAGTCCCCTTTTAGCATGATACATTTATTCCAGCGATTTTCCAACTTCTTGATCCCGTCCGAAAAGTAATTTTCCGGAAATTCCTCCTCCGTGGCGTTGATGATTTCCTCGCGTGAGCTGAATTTTTTATTGATGAGCCATCTTTTGAGGTTTGGGAAGAGATAATAATTCGAGGGAGCCAAATCGGGCGAATACGGTGGATGCGACAGCAATTAGAGCCGTAAGTCATTAGCCATGGTTGCGATGCTCTTATGCGCCGGCGCATTGTCTTGCAAAAACAAATTTTTTTTTCGTTTCATGTGAGGCCGTTTTGCAGCGATTTCTGCCTTCAATCGCTCCAATAATGCACAGTAATACTCGCTGTTGATGGTTTTTCCTTTTTCGAGGTAGTCCACGAAGAGTATGCCATGACAATCCCAGAAAACCGACGCCATAACCTTTCCGACCCATTGATCTTCCCTCGGCCGCTTCGGAGCACTCGTGCCGGCTTCAGTCTATTGCCGGGCACTCACTCTGTTCTCTGGTGTGTAATAGTGGATCCAGGTTTCATCAACAGTTACCAATCGACCCCAAAAGTCCGCCCGATTCCGCATCAGCAAGTCCAAACACTCTTTCGAAGTGCTCTCGCCTTCGTGTTTTTGGTCAGGAATGAGCATGCGCAGCACCCAACTGCAGGATAACTTTTTCATATGCAGAATATTGCCCAAAATATGGTGTGTGCGCTCAGTACTAATCTTTGTGGTATCTTGTGGATCGGTAGTGTAGTTGCGTCCACCACGAAACTCCGAAACCAATATTTGACGATGTAATCTAACGGAACATAAGCCCCATAATATTTATCCAACTTTTCTTTTGTTTATTTTTCCGTTTTGCCTCTCAAAAAATAATGTTTTATGAGAGAACGAAAATCGTTTGTGTCCATACTCAACATGATGCCAAACACGTCAACAACAACCAGCTGTCAAAACAAAACTAAAGACAGTATCGCACTGAAATTTGGCATGTCTGCCATTTTGGCGGTCAAGGAGGTTACTTTTCACCTAGTATTTTCAGTAGAACGTCACAGAGATGAGTCTTAAGAACGTTAAACACGTCGTGGCTAAGTATAGTGGGGCTCAAACGAGCGGAAATGTTGAAAGTCTATGACATTCGATGCCTATGCAAAGACGCATTTTTTCCGCAGTTTTCTTGGTCTGCTTTGTGTGGTTGATAAAATGACGAAAGCGGTCATAAGAACACTTATGCACATATGATATGATAGTAAGGAAGGCTTTGCTTGGGATTTTAATTTGATGTTAATTGGAGAAGGCAAACTGGATTGGAAAAGGTAATGTTTCAGCAGAAGTTTATTCTACGAGTACATACTATACATTTATGGCAATGGTTTTGTGTCTGCTGTTATTTTTGTGCGAGAAATATAACTCAGTGGAGGTGACCTAAAAATCCTTTAATATTGGCAGTTGTTTATCATATTGTTTACATCGACATGTTTGTCCAGATTATATATCTGATCCATCCACAAACCTGACTAAATATCAGAAAGAGTAGTTTTCTGTTAAGCACTTCTAAAGATGACTCGTCTGTATCATTTCCAACATTCTGCCTTATGCAACAAGGCCGATAGAGCTGCGTCATGGTGCGATCTGTTTGGTTCGAATTATCAACGGTTGTCCAGGTTTATTCTCTGCCAAATTTCATCAAGATGTGGAGGCAGATAAACTTATTTTAATTTTAAAATTAAACAAAATTAAAATTACAACTTATTCGTGGCTGCTAGTTCCTAAACCTTCAATTTGAGTCTTAATATCTGAACTTATATAGTCGAAAGACTAGCTTTTTCTTATCGATGCCCATTGGCTATGATCTCATCTAAAACAACGTTCCAAAAGTCAAAGAACAGTGCTCCTACTTGCTGAGGCTCCCCTCCAAAGCATATCTGAACAAGTTCAAAGGATCTGTTGACAGTTGATAGAGTGTACTGCTTATTTTAAAGCATCGTGCATACAATAGCACCAGTTGTCTTGGAATCCCGAAATTTTCCAGTAGCAATTGGAAGGTTTGTTTTAAATTCTCGTCTCCAAGACGACTATCGCAGTAAATTGACCGAGTTATCCACATGCACAGCAGGAATATGTTTTTGCTATTGCAGTATACCTAGTACATACTAGCAAAAGTTTTGGTACGCGGTTTCTGGCTAATAAAATGAAAACGAATGAAAAATTTTCAAAACTTTTTTCCTATTTATTGGATCACTCAATGGCTAGAAATTGTAGCGATTCTCTACTAAACAGAAACTGGTGATGGCCACGTTTAACTCTTGGAATGAGTTCAGATGCATGTTGTAGTGACAATGCATGTGCTCTATCGTTCTGTTTGTTGAAAGATGTTTCAGGAAAAAGAATTCGCCTATAACCAGCAAAACTTTCAATTTTGGTTTACTTTTCTGTTTCAATCTTTTATTGTGAACAAGAGGCCGGTGTCCAAAATCACGTTTAAAAATTCACGACGTGCTGCCTTGCACGTTTTTGATGATTTGTGGCGTTCGCAGTGCAGGGACGGATTTTGCACCGTTGACTATTCTATCAGAATTCTCAAATGACTTTACGGTACGATACACAAAGTTTCCCATGATCTCACGATACCGAACCATTTGCTGTTCTATTACGACTACACAATTTTCGAGCAAACCCCATTCCATGATTGCAAACAATCTACATCAACCATTGTTATCGCGGAAAACTTGCATTAATGTCAAGTGTCAAATAGCCATAAAGTTAAAGCGGATGCGTTCATCAGTTCTTGAAAATGACTGTGCTCATTTCATGGTTCAAAATATTTGCTAGTACACGTAATGTTGCATTGCTTTTTTGGGAATGGGAATGCTTTCATCGTCCCAGATTCGGAATCAAATTCCTTGTATAAGTGAGAGAAGACTTTCTTGGCGATGCCCATTGAGCAGTTAAATGAAGTCCTACGCAAATATTTCTTCAAATCTCTTTGGATCAGTGACGAGATTACTCTTACAATTCCAAAGAGCTTCTGTTCCTGGTCTGAAATCCTCTCTCGAGCTGGAACACTGCAAATCTTTTCTGTCTTTTTTTCTGGTCTATTAGAAATGCGATATGTATTTCAGTGTTGTCATACAACGGTTTCTAATTAGCTTTGAGTAGCTTGGTGATTTAAGCTATTCGTTCGTCTTCAATTTTGTAGTGCAGATACATGGTCGATACATTTACATAGTCGGCTGTTTCGACAATGCAGTCGATTTGTGCCCTTTTTTGTGAAGGAACCTAGTGGTTCTTATAAATGTGCTCCTCAATGCCACAAAGTCAGTCCTACGAATAGGTAAATGGGCCGATTCGTAGAGGGAATGATTTCTGACTCCTTCCGAATTTATCATGGAAATTAAAGAATTCTTCTGTGAAGTCTTTATATATGTAAAGTCACGATGATTACGTATTTCAATGAACTTCTTTTAGAGCCATATTACAAGATAAGCTGTCATTTGTAAGCTGGAAATAGACGGCCTTTCGTTCAACCGAATTCCCACGAAAGTACATTCTTATATGTTATGTACACTTAGATATGTTCACATGGTACTGCTGTTCTTTATTTTTTTGTTTTTTAAATCCTTATTTTATCCACAGGATTTCATGAAACGTAGAACTATGCCATAATGTGTCTTGGAAATTAGTTCGTAGAATGTAAAGTCTCCTAACGTTCCTACGCGTATATTCTTCTAAATTGCCACACAGATGTGTATGCAAAGAAGCTGTTTACGGTCGATTTTCAGATTCTAAATCAGGCAACCTTAATGCTTTAATTCTTGTTTACACTTACGATTATATTTCAAACCCCATCCATCGGCACTTACTGTTTAAGATACCTATGCACACAGGCTTAACCCTTTCATGGTAATCAAATTAAGACAAACTCTAAGAGAAACTATAGCTACTTTGTCCATATAAAACAGTTGAAATTATATGAAGGAAGACAAATCCGTCTTTAAGAAACAAAATCCTTATTTTATCTTAAAATGATATCTCCTTTCATCAACCCTCTTACCAAAAGATACTGTACATCTTTGAAACTATAGAAAAAAAAAAATCATCAGCAACATCACAAAGTTAATTTCAAATTAAGAAATTCACGATTCGTTGAATAATTGAATCAACGAATTGGATAAATCATTTGAAACTAAATATAAGCCAAACCAAACGCAGAATAGAAACAGCAAATCCCAAACGTAAACAAAAATCCACAAATAAAAAGAGAGAGGAATCCAACAAATTTAAGAAGCACCAACGACGGAAACCAATTCATCCAGAATTAAGGTTTTCGCTTACAAGAGTTTCGAATTGCTTGACGCACCAGTTACCGGGCTGTGGTATCCTTATTCTTTCGTCTCTTATAGATACAACCCCTGTTTGTGGCCGATTTGCACCCTATAATCGTATTAAACACACAACAGATCTGCGCTTCTTTTTCTTTTTCTGAAAGTCGGTCTACCTTCAGCTTTGATGATATAAATATTGTAAAAAATAAATCAGAACAGTAAAAGATACAGATATTCGTTCGTACCTGTGTGTATTTAAAAAAAAAAAGAAAGAAAACAACTCTCATATCGAATTTATCTGTAACTTCAAGGGAATTTCAGAACGACAAACCGATTGCCGAACCAATATCAGGTGTCATACGCAGAGCAGAAGCAAAAATTATTAAATAAATCTGAAGAGTATCTCAAAACGATTTGCATTCACAGTGATACGAGTACATGTTCAGGTTGGAGTCATTCTTATGAGACAAACTCTAATGACAAAGAAGTTCACCAACATTCAACATGGAACGGCAGCAGCAGCAGCAGCACAACACACCCAATGCATCTAATTCACTTCACTGAACTCAATTTAAAGTGAAACGGAGCGATTGTTACCGCTGTTGTTGTTGTTATTGTCTTTATTCTTATTGCCGGTTGGATTAAGCGAAAGAAATCAAAAGAGTCAAACGAAACCAACCGAAAGGGGCAAATATTCTTTATTGGGTCTTAAGCCAGGATTAATAATTGAATTAGTGGGCCCACCCGCAAAACGGATTCGCAGCTGAATGCGTTGATTTTTTGTAACTCATTCAGTTCATTTTTTTTTTCTATGTGCTGTGCACGTTGTCATTGTGACGAGCAATCGATTTGACTTGATGATATCGAATTTCAACGGCAAACTTACTCAAGAGATACTCCTACTAGAAAAGATACATTTTCATTGATTTTATATCATTTTGTTTACTTTTAGTTTTGTATCAGAAACGCTACCGACGTGAACGGAAAATGCGTATACGCTATCAGCAACAACTCGATGGAAAGCGAAAAGGACAATCTGTACACGGAGATGAACGAGAAGGCTCGAAAGGACTTTCAGATTCGGGTAAAAATGGTCAAGGTAAATTCCAAGTTATATTTTATGAAAAATTGCAAAAGTCGATAAGTTTTAAAATTGTTGCTTTACATATACGAGTATCTAACTGGAAACTCATTGCCTTTGATTCATTTTGTTAGACATTGACTGCAAAGCTAGCGAAAAGTCCGATAAATCCTCCAACAACGATCGTCGTCGGCGTTCGGAAAGTCCTACTTACAAGAGAGAACCAATAGATCGTGATACTCGCAGTAGTTCCGATCGTATGGATCGCGAACGCGACCGAGAACGTGAAAGAGAACGCGAACGTGAACGAGAGCGTGATCGCGAACATGATCGTAGCAGCGAACGTGAAGGTTCAGCAAATCAAGTATCTCCTTTATTACCGCCAACATCTCAAGCTGAGAGTGGATTACTTGTACCAGGCGGTGGCAAGACTCCATGGAACTACCCAGGCATTGATTTAATGGCAACGGGTGCCTTCTGGCAAAACTATTCCGGTAAGTGTTATTCTTCGATTTTTATTATTATTTCTCTTTAACATATAGAAATTGGACAAATTTATTTTGAGGATTCGTTTCGTGTTTACTTTCGCAGAATCCCTCGTTCAAGAGCTTGAAATGGAACGAAAATCTCGAGCTGCAAATGCCGATCGGGATGTCAAGAGTCCCCTGCAGGACCGTCAACAATCCTATTACAAAAACTCCGTTCTATTTGGTAGTGCTACTTAAACCAATCAAAGTCTTTCACAATCGGTTGAATTGTAAAGACCTACACACAACCACTACACTGTAACTACTACCACTGATCTCAAGTGCAATCCCCCGATAAAGGCCTTCTGGCCCGGTGCCTAAATATGCTGCTTGGTTAGATTTTCTCTTGTCATCATAAAACCCGCTTGCAACTTGCAACAGCAACACAAAAGCTACTCTGATGTAAGCTATATCTATTCTAGAATTTTAAGTAACACATAGCGTGTCTTTCTCCAGTATTTTGTAGTATACGAATTGTACGTAAAAAAAAATAAAAATTCTTATTAAAGAGGCAGGCATGGAAGAAAAAAAACACACTAATCAGCGTTAAATACATACATAGATGCGTAAAACAAAAATAAATACAAAATATAAAAACATATTTAACAAAAATCGTTTCACAAAATATCGCGTTCCAAAATACACAAATAATATTTAAAAAAAAAAAGAAGAAGCAAAAACAACTCTGTAAATAGTCACAAGTTTAAGATCATAAAAAACAAAAATATTTATTTCAATCCAAGACTTAACAAAAAATAAAAAAAATACAAAAAATCGTAGATAAATATATATTTTATTTCAGTGTAGCCTTGAGTTCTTGTATCTTAAAGTGTTCGATAAAAATTTTCTTCGTCTGTTTTGTTAAAGTTGTTAGGTGTACATTTTAATTCATAAAAAGCAAATATCCCCTTGTTTACTCTTAGGCGGCTGTACATAAACAAACAAAAAGGAAATAAAAAACAACAAAAAATACATAATAATAAAAAATTAATTCGTTTATTTAATTTTAAGAATTTTTTGATCCCCTTCTACCCACTTCCTAAAACAAAACAATTTAATCTGTGAGTAGTGAGATATTTTTTTAAAAAAAAAAAATCTCTCTAATCACTTTAATATAAAAATTGCAAACTTAATATACAGTAAGACAAAGGAAACTAGTAACTATAAACAAATTTAGTTTTGTCATGCGGTATTCACATTAAGATTACATAATAATTGATTTAAATTAAATATTTAATAAGGCATTGGCTAACGTACGTAGTAGTTTAAGTTAATTATTAATTAAAAAATAAAACAACAGCAAACAAAAAACAAATAAAACTTAATAATCAAATTATTACTTACAAAAAAAAAAAACAAAAAATAAAAAATACAATAAGTACTTTATGAGAAAAAGTAAATAAAATTCTATATAATAATGAAGTAATTAATAAAAGAAAAACTTATGCTGAATACATACAAACACAAATAAATATTATATATAAAATAAAATTGTAAGAAATAATAACAATGATACTGAATTAAATTATTATTTAATTTTAAAACAAGACAAAAGTGTTTTATTTGGTATTTTGGAGACTTACAGGACGAATTTCTTTTTTTTAGGGACACTTCTTCGTATCCGTAAGTATGCATGTACCTACTAAGTGGGGTGAAAAGTAACCTTCTTGACCGCCAGAATGCGCTGCTACTGCAGAAAAGGTTATGGTGCCTTGAAGTCCGTTCATATTTAGGCAGACATGCCAAATTTCAGTGCGATACTGCCTTTAGTTTCGTTTTGACAGCTGATTGTTGTTGACGTATTTGACATCATGATGAGTATGGACAAAAACGATTTTCGTTCTCTCATAAAACATTATTTTTTGAGAGGCAAAACAAAAGAAAAGTTGGATAAATATTATGGGGCTAATGCTCCGTCAGATTAAACCGTCAAATATTGGTTTCGAGAGTTTCGTGGTGGCCGCAACAACTCCACTACCGATCAAGTCCGCAGCGAAAGGCCCTTCGAGGCGGTTACAGAGGACAATGTCAAAAAAATACATGACATGGTGTTGGCTGATTGGAAACTGAAGGTGCGCGAGCTAGCAGATACCACAAAGATTATAACTGAGCGTACACGCCATATTTTGGGCAATATTCTGCATATGAAAAAGTTATTCTGTCGCATGCTCACTCCTGACCAAAAACACGAAGGCGAGAGCACTTCGAAAGAGTGTTTGGACTTTTGGGGTCGATTGGTAACTGTTGATGAAACCTGGATCCACTATTACATACCAAAGAACAGAGTGAGTGCCCGGCAATGGACTGAAGCCGGCACGAGTGCTCCGAAGCTCAATGGGTCGGAAAGGTTATGGCGTCGGTTTTCTGGGATTGTCATGGCATACTCTTCGTGGACTACCTCGAAAAAGGAAAAACCATCAATAGCGAGTATTACTGTGCATTATTGAAGCGATTGAAGGACGAAATCGCTGCAAAACTGCCTCACAAAAAGCGAAAAAAAAATTTGTTTTTGCAAGACAATGCGCCGGCGCATAAGATCATCACAACCACGGCTAAAATCAATGACTTACGGCTCCGATTGCTGTCGCATCCACCGTATTCGCCCGATTTGGCTCCCTCGGACTATTAGCTCTTCCCAAACCTCAAATGATGGCTCATCAATAAAAAAATTCAGCTCACGCGAGGATATCATCGACGCCACTGAGGAGTATTTTGCAGACCTTCCGGAAAATTACTTTTCGGACGGGATCAAGAAGTTGGAAGATCGCTGGAATAAGTGTTTCAAGCTAAAAGGGGACTATATTTCATTCCCAAGGAGGTTACTTTTCACCCCACCTAGTATATAAACCATTAAGAGAAGTATTGAATGGAAGTCGGTCCACTGCCCGCTGGTGAGGTTCTAAAAGTTGATATGTTTTGTTCAAAAATTTTTGAGGATTATTTCTTTCAAAAATTGGCCGTAGCTGTGGCTAACATGGTTAATTCTGAAGTTCCAATTTTCGATGACGCGTTCGAGCATTACATGGTTGGATGGTGTAGAAAAAGGGAAGCCGCTGTAAGATGTCAATCTGGCGATATCCAGTGTTGCAACTGTTTCTACACTTCAATACTTTACCTCCACTTGATAACCGTCGGGTACTGGTCGTTGTCCATCTGGACTTGACTTGCTAATCTTATAAGCACGAGTGCTGCAGCACTATATACGGACTGATGAATTCCCTAGATTAACAGTGATGTGTAATCCTAGAACAAAACAAATGAGACATTCAGCCAGGTTCCACATTTCACTTTTACTCGATATGAAATTGAAATCGATCGAAAATGAAATTTGGTGCTCTATATTTCACTATAATCGATTTCGATTTAAAATTTTTCGAAATTGAACCAAAGTGAGGTTTATGTGTTCCAGAATTCGATTTTGTCGATTTGCAACTGATTTCAAATTGAGTTTGTCATTCGTTGTGAAATACTGGAAAATAGCAAACGTTTTTGAGCATGTAATTGCATTTTAAGCAAGCTGATTAGATTATTTGGCCAAAAATATATTTAAAACAGGAGTAAACATAAAAATAATGCGCAGATGACAATATTTTTCAAATTTATGGAGCAGCACAATGATTTGGCAAGAGGATTTGTCAAAGGGGTGCGCTTTCTCGCCGAAGTTTTGTGGGAAGACGCCAGGAATATTAAATTTGTCCAAAAAATGTGTTTGGATTTACTTCATTCTTCGTCTGACATAAATTTGATTCAAGTTGGACAAATTCGAAATTTCCAAAATTGTTAGTCAAAATTTTCGACACAGTGTTTCGACCCAAAGCAACATCAGCATCTTGACCAGTTGAACTTTGAAAGTTGCCTTCCGCAAGAAATCGTAACTGATACTTTAGTTATAGTTTTTACTCGTACCTTTCTGTTAGGAAGTTCGAGATTTTTACAGATCTCGACGTTTTAACATCTATTTGCATCATCAGTTTCCAAAATATCTGAAAGTTAACTTCACAAACTCCTAATAGGATGTTCCTCATGTGGGCACCCCATGTACGATCATACCCAGCATCTGCAATTTCCAAAGAATTCGATACATCTCTCAGCCCTCGTCTCTTTATTTTTTCTTTTGCATATTTCCGCCTTTCGGTCTGCAACTAACACAGCAACTAACACAGCATTCATTATAAAATCTTTTGAATGCTTTAAAACGCGACAAAAACCGAATTTTTTAGCAATTACAATTTTTTTAAATTCAAAATAATTTATTAACGCCCGAAATGACAGATATAAGCTGTTTTCAATTTCACAAAAGTGATTTCGAACAAAAATTCAGAGTTGGCAAATCGATCGAAATGTGGAACACTGAAAATGAATTCACTCGATTTTCAGTTTCGATTGTGATTTCATTTCACTCGATTTCTGGAACCTAGCAGATTATCTGGGCTATTCCGACATGTTTGCTTCTCAGGCCAGTATGGATTTTCGAGATTGTGGTTGCGAATGGGCCTCAAAGGCAGCGCCCACATCCCCGAACGCGAACGGGTAACTGTCTTCGGTGTAACAGACCGTTTGTCCTAGGAGTATCAAAAATGGAGCTAAACCTCTACATTGAGGGTTGCGCCGCCAGGGTAACTGCTTGGATATGGAAAAAGACAAAAGACCCGGATCAAAAACAAAGCTTCAATACGGATGGATCTACTGCTGACAACCCCTGCAAATGAATCAAAGACAACAAACTTCGGATATGCTGGTGTAATGTTAGGTCCCTTCATATGTCACGTGCAGCCGAATAACTAGCGATGGCCCAAGTAATGTGATGGGACGGGAAAAGGAGGATGAACAATTCCGTTCCGACATCAACTACGGCAATTGTTGTCGACGGCAAAAGCAGGGCGTATTTGTTGTGTTGTGCGTGTTGTTGGATGCAAACTGAGGGAAGAAGTCTTGGGTTTCCAGCATGTTACGGAGTACCTCGTAGCAATCCATATCAAGGTTAAATCAACATCAGTCTCTTTTCTTTGGTACTGCAGGTTATAGTCTTCACGACCACACCTCTCATAAAAGATATAGGCTAATCGACTTTGCGACGTAGCGAAACATTGTTGTAGCTACCCACATCTCGGTATTCTGAGGGAACTTGGAGAATTCCTGATCGATCAAACGTCAACCAAATTGTCGACATTCTGGTCAACGCAAGGCCTCCATCCTCCAGTATTATGGATATCCGACCGATCTGAGGAGCAAATATCGACTCGGACCATTACCTTGTTGTAGTCAAGTTACTGTTAAGGATATTCCGAGCACCGCAAATATAAGCTAATGGTGTGAGGAATTTCGACGTCAGACGGCTACAATCGCAAGAACTCACCAAATCCTTCTCCAATCGAGTCTCTCTTAATCTCTCAAGATATCCATTGACGCCAGAATCAAGTATCGAAGACCAGTTGCAACACTGCAAAAAAGCCATCAGAGATGCTGCTCCTGATGTGCGGAATTTCACTCGAACACCACATCGAAACCACTGGTTTTATGACGAGTGCCGGTAAGCAAATGCAGCTAAACAAGATGCATACACAGCGGTGCTGCCTGGAAGAACTACAGCTGCTCACGAGCTCTATGAGCAGAGGAGCAGAGACGAGCACCGGCTTATCCGGAGGAAAAAGAAAAAGCATGAGAAACGGGCGGTCGAGGAAGTTGATTGAAACTACTGTAGGAATGAGATTCGGATTTTTTATGCCCAAAGGTATAAAAAAAAACATGCCACGGACACAAACCCACAACCGAAGCCTGTAGAAAGGAACAAGGGAACATCTTGGTAGTGAAAAGATCATTTCTATTGACTGTATAACGGCGATGACGAACCAAATACTGCTGTGAGGCAGAACGAAACTATCAACTTGGGCGTGAGGTCGAAAATTTCCTCCACCCGTGACGTTAGCTACATCTAAGGTTAAGTCTAACAAAGCTGCTGGAGTGGACGGCCTGCCTTCCGAGCTCTTCAAAGCGACAGGCGCTGACTTGGTAAGGAGCATACACCAACTCATCTGTAGAATATGACAGTGTTTGTCCGAACCTCAAGAAAGGAGATTCCCTGAACTGCGCCAACTACTACCGAGGGACAGCGCAGTCAAAGAATACAGAGACTCAGGTGGCGCACGCGAATGAAAGGGGACCTCAGCCAATTTAGCGTGCGAAACTTAGGCGGCTAGCAAAAGATCGAGCTGGCTGGAGACGCTTGTTGACTGAGGCCCAGGTCTACCCCGGATTGTATTGCCACATAAAGTGAGAAAGTAAGTGAAGAGCATAAGATGACACAGACACTCCTGAACATGCATGATTTGTTTGTTCATTCCATTTTGCCTTCAATGGTTTCAATTGGTATATTTATGCCATTTTGTGTGTTACACCGGTGCTTGCTGATTACCGTTAATTTGACGAAATTTTTGATCAAAACTTTTATGTGTGTTTGACTATCCCCAAATATAGAGACCTCTGAAGGATCAAGTTACATGAGTAGTACAACCTGTGCAGTTTTACGAAAGGCGATATTTTCGCCTGAAAAATAATACATTCAACCCGAAAATTGAAATATACCTGGATCTGTTGCATTTCACAGTACACTCCAGCTGCATTCCTTTCTTCATTTCTAAGCGTGTGGGGGTGGGGTGGCTGTGTTACTCTACCAGTCATGTTTGTCAGGCAATTATGTAGAGAGACTCCCATCAAAGCTTGCGATGGCACTACACTTTGCCAGCTTCGATGGATAGTACTTTTTGTAATATAGATGGCTGTCCTTAATTGGGGTGCATCCGTACATTGATTCCTTATGACAGAGCGAGCTTTTGGAAACCGTAGATTTAAGGAAGTCGTCTTAAGAAAGGAAATTTTCCCTTAACCAGCATCACATCGGTAAGAATAGCGTAGCCATGTACATCCGGTGAACTATGATATACAAGGTCTTAGTTCCCAACGTCTACCAAAGGTTCCTTGACATCTATAGAACGCTCCGAAGGCATTTTGTTTCTTTGCTTGCTGTGTAGGATGATACCTAGATATTTAGCTTCGTATCCTAACACCGTTGATTCATTAAATTCTTCAAACCGAAAATGGCCGAGTCCATTAGTTTACTGATTCATGGAAGATGCTTCTCTCCCACCAGAATGAGTATGTCGTTGGAGTAGGTCCTAAAATCCTTCTGCTAGACACCTGTAAGGATGTCGTTTAAAACAAGCTGCCACAGAGCCTTGTAGAGTTGCTCTTGCAACCGTTTTCCTGACTGAATTTCTCACAAACTCTAAACTGATAATTCTGCTCTTAAGAAAGGAGAGGTTTATGGGCTTGTAGTCCCTGCCAGAGGAGTTGGAAGGTCCTCCAACTTAGGGAGTGAAAACCAGTTTAACTTTTTTCTAATTGTTTGGGACTTAGCCCAGAAAATGGATGCAAATAATTTGTTAGCCAAAGTATAATGCATTGAAGAGCGTTCTGTGCATGGCCGGAATAATTAAGGCTATTTCCGCCGTGATTATGGGTTCATTAAGAGTTAATGTTGTGTCAGTTAGTACCTGTCTTTCTAGATTTTTATATCCGCGTGATCTTCCACGTTTCTCTGTCCACACTCCATGGGGGTTAATGAATCTTTGGATAGGACTTTTCTTAACCTAGCTGATTCGTTAGTAATATTTAGAATTTCTGTACCACAGTTTTTAAGCGTTATTCACCGGAAACATTGAACTCTTTGACATTTCATAGTACATATGTACTTAACAGAACAATATAACAAGCTTTCTTCAAGAAGTTTTGATTGTGTCAACTTAGTCTGAAGTCTTCTTAGAATGAACTGTGTGTTTCACAATTCACACGAACGATTACAAATCCACGATAACAATCGGACACATGCTTCCCCTTGGGAGAGCATTTCAATGACGATTGCACGAATCCACGGTTTCGTTTAACATGCACTCGAACAGAATTTTGCTTCTCGGCCTGATGCTGCTGCTATTGCACTTAAAACCTCAACAACAAACAATCGACACATGCAACCTTATTCCACTCCCTATGGTCGCTTGTGTTGTTTTCTTCGTCTTTCTTCGCAGTGATTACGTTTACGTTTATGTTTATGTTTATGTTTATTATGAAATGAAATTGTGATTTATTACAGCGCCTAACCCATGTTTTCTGTCCAGAAACACAGACGTGCACATTTCAAGAAACGAAAACAATAAAACGCCCGCCACATGGCATGTTCTGCATGGAATCATGAAATTCGCCAAAATTTAAGAATCCGTCTTGGGTATGCATACGCAAAGCTTCATGGTAATATCGTTGTAAGCCCTTCGAATCAATCAAACACCTGATGCATAACCAGTGGTCATAAATCACGCAATCGACCTCTAATGTGCGCACAACAATTACGAATCGTCTGCAGCAAGTCCGTCAAAATTTTTTTTCTAGAAATGCCCTTTTCGTTGTGATCTATCCAATAAATCTAACGGAGATGTCTGCATTGCACAAAAAAATTGAAACAAAAACAAAAAAAATCCTAAAAACGACGAGAATCCCAATCGAAATACCGAAAATGAAATTGGCGCCCATTACGGTGCCTGATTATGATTATTAGACGCACATATGGGGGAATTTCTCCACGAAAATGAAAACGACTTTCAGGATCACGTACGCGTAGCTCTTTAATCGAAAAACGTTCGAAGCCCATCAAATCTACAAAAGACGACGTTTAGCTGTCTCTCACATACTCGTAATGGGGGGCTCGTGTAGCCGTGCAGGGAGTGCCTATTGTGGGATCAGTTCCCAGCGATTGTTGGAAGAAATTTAAAGTCCCAAAAGCGACCTCAATTATCGATTTAACTTTATTATTGGTTTTGAGTTGAATCCTTAATGTACAAGGTCTGCTTCATATTTTTATTTCAACGCAGTCGAAAGGAATTTTTTGACACCATATCCTCGAGAAGAAAAACATGCGCCGGTCAGTCGGAATAAGTCTATAATTTGGTAGTCAGTGTGTTGTTGCTTCACTACAAGATTTGTATGTATCGCAGAGTAGAAGGACATCGATGCATGGATTGGGCATTTTATTTTGGCGTTGGCACAAACGAAATCAAAGAATCACAATCCGAATCCAAGTGCCAGTCTGAAGGAGAATGACTTTAGATTTTTCGAATTTCAATGGGTTGGTGGAGCGTGATGCTTTGCTGAGATTATGAGGATTGAGTAAATTGTTTGGTCCGGTAAATTGGAGCGAAACGTTTAGCTGATTATGGGGCTTTCTAATAGTTCTGAATCATTTAATCACGGGATGGTTGGATTGCGTTTAAAAATAACTGTAGTTTGATTTCGCTTGAATGCAGGGCATTGGGTAATTAATTGGGG
Source organism: Volucella inflata (assembly GCA_928272305.1). NCBI lineage: Eukaryota > Metazoa > Arthropoda > Insecta > Diptera > Syrphidae > Volucella > Volucella inflata. Next base: position 97,028,983 of record OV743720.1, read on the forward strand.
TCGAGTTTTGGCACATGTTTTGTACTGGTGGATTAATAGATGTATTTTATAAAAGTTGAGAAGATGGCAGGAATAATTGCATTCCAATCAGATACATTCTGGAATTTTACGCCACTTTGGATCTCTGAAGAAAACCAACTGGAGGTACATGCAGGTCTAGTATATATAGTAGTTGCCTCATATCTTGCAAGCCCTTAAGAAGCGAATTTTGGTTACAAGATCACCATCATTCAGAGTCAATTTCCTACAGAAACCAATTTAATGGAAACGTGTTTAAAGGTCAAAGTATGATATTACCCACAAGTCTTACTTGACGAAGGGGGCACAGGGCTTTTGTGGTGATGCCGGTAAACACGGGTTGACCCCAATGAGGCATCCTGTCTGCACTGAATGTTGTTTGATTCACTGCTTAACACTTTCAATAGTTCTATCTAACGTCTATGTCCAGAAGTTTTTATTTTTTTGTAAGCACGCGCTCAAGAGGTCGTTGGCGCCTTAAAATGTTTGCACTAAAGCGTGGGCGATTGAAAATTTGCATGGAAGGAAAAAGAAGTACCGAGGTATGTTGGTTTTGAGTGTTTACCGGTTATAAGGTCTAAGAAGTAAAAAGCTTTGCAGGGCATTCCATAAGGAAAGAATCACGATCTTCAGGGTACATCCAAAAGTAGGTTTAAGGGTGTGCTGATGAGCATAGTAATGCGGGTGTTACGGTTTGAAGGGGTTGTTGTGAGAATAGTGATAGAACCAACTGACACAGGAAATGTCAGGTAGCACAGATTTGCAGATGATGTAGACAGCACTGTATTTTAGTGGACGACAACGTTAGATTTTGCTCCTCGTTCGGAGACCTTGATTTTATCTTCTACGCGGAGATATACGCATTCCTGATAGAAATTAACTATATTGTAAAGAACTGGTCAAGAGGGCGAAGTCTTTCTGAATTCTACTACTATTTTCAGGTTAGTCCGAGGGCGCAAGTCTTCTCTTATTCCAGTCAGAGTGCTGAATTTATCCAGTAGGATCATGGGATCAAAAAATCGGAGATTAACTTGCCAAGCAAAACCTAGAGACAGCACTTCAGGACATGCGTTGGAAATGCCTGTGTCCTTAGTCAGAGCTTCCTTTGACAATTAGGTTTCATACGATTTAAGCTATAGATGGCACAAGTCTCCTTAGGTAGCCGACAGTTCAAACAAATACTTCCCGATTCGATCTTAGACAAACCATCGATTTTCTTATGTCGTGATGGAGAACGATGCTTACTGATAAGTACCTAAGTGTGTTGGACAAAGTGACACATAATCTTGCTGTGTCGACATAGCAACCTATGCCCGTATCAGTCTGCAGGTACTCGCCGCTCATGTGATGGGTGCAGGTACTGTAAGCACTTTATCACTGACGGGCCTACTTATCTTCCTACGAAAGGCTTCCAATAAAAGAAAAATACAAGCGCACTATGATATAATGGCCAAATTCTTTGTTTGAGAGTTCTGTTCAAAAAAAACAACAACACACAAAACCATCAGCTGAGCGAAGCAACTAAATGTCTTACGAGAATATCCCACCATTTGTATTGTAAATTAGGGCAGTTGAAAAAAATGTTGATACTTCTATAGTGAAATAGGCCTTTGACCTATCTGTATCACCATATAAAGGCCTCCGATGCATCATACCCGCTCGGGATACTTCCTCGGTGACAAGACCTCTGCACCTTAGAAATGTGTTACAAAACTCATCGAATATGGCAAGATGATAAATAAAAATAAGTTATGGTGCGAACATCAAAAAATCAAACATCCATTATACTAGAATCTAAGAGGCACCCGAACTTTCTTGTCTTAACGAATTGTGATATTTTAAATAGGGCTAATGAGCCTAATTTCGTTAACTCTATCCGATGTGCCTCTTAAGAACGCTGTCCAATCACATGCGCAGCAGGTTTTATATTGACAATGTGAGCAACCCAACCTCACTACACCAACTTTCATTCTCAACAAAAAGAATTCTAGGTGCGAATTTGCGATAAAGCTATCTCACAGGTGGCTCATGGAATGAGTACCTAGTCAAGTCATAAATACTGGTACACAACTGAACTCACTCATTACGAATGCAACACTGGACGCATTCATTTCGTATTGATTGCGATTTGACAGTTGATATTTATGCTTCATTGTGAAGTAAAAAGATTTTAACATTAATTGCTTACAATCATGGAATGGGACGACATCGAAAATCGTATTGTTGTAGTTGGCCTACTTAAATGCAACATGGAAAAAGGCGATATCTTTAGGACATCGCGACCGCTTGGAATTACTCGCAATTTTGTGTATCGTCCTGTGAAGTTGTTTGATCCAGTCGTCCGCGCACTGTGAGAACTCTAAAAGCAATCAAAGCCGTGAAGAAACGAATCGACCGAAAACCGCTGCGAAAACAGAAAATCTTGTCGCGGGAAATGCAAATTTCCCAAAATCCATGTCTCGCATTGTCAAAGAAGATTTAGGACTCAGCGTGTACAAGCGACACACTGGACACCTCCTCACGGCTGCATTGAAGAAAAAACGCAAGCGAAGATCGAAAGCGCTACTCAGCCGGTACGCGCAGAACGCTCACTGACAAATTCTGTTTACTGACGAGAAAATCTTCACCGTTCAATCGTTCAATGAGCAGAACGATCGTGTGTATGCTCGGTCATCCAGAGTAGCATCCCAACTCATCCCGAGGGTTCGATGGGCCACAATCTCGCGCCTGTAATGGTATGGTTGGGAGTGTGCTACGATGGCGTTACCAAGCTCCATTCTTGCGAGAAAGGAGTGAAAATATCGACCAAAGTATATCAATCGACCGTCTCACCCAATCAATATTCAACAATAAGCCATGGACTTTCCAGCAAGACTGCTCCAGCTTACAAAGGAAAAACGACTCAACTGTGGCTCAAAAACACCGTTCCGGACTTCATATCAACGGATGATTGGCCAGCTGTTAGTCCTCAGACCTCAACCCGTTGAATTACAAGTTTTTGTTCGTATTAGAGGGCATGGCTTGCTCTACTCGACACTCAAATATTGAGTCGTTGAAGCGAGCCCTTGTCCGTGCAGTGGACAATTTCCCCATGCATGAAGTGCGTCTCGTAATCGATGAGTGGCCACATCTTCTTAAGTCGTGCTGGGAGGCAAATGGAAGTCATTTCGAATAAGTTGTTCTAAGATTTGTAGCCATTGAATAACCCAATAAAAACAAAAAAAAAATTATTTAAATGTTAATTCGTTTTCATTTGGCGCTGATTTTTCTGTGTACCAGTATTTATGACTTGACTAGGTATGAGGTAACTCCTGTGGCCTGGTAATTGGTCTTTTAAGAGAATCCAACTGAACTAGGTTATACAGAGTTTAAAGCCGTACGAAGAATCTGCTCACATTGACATTTTTGTCGCCAATAGTTAACACAGAATAGTCTATGTCTTAAGTCCTTCTGTCTTAATTCGCAGCTATAGTATCTTGGCTTTATTCTTACAGCATGTGGAACAATTAATTAGTGTACATACTGGCTGAAGATGCCCTTTAGACCTTAAGGCCTTCAGTGGTTTCTTCTCGCCTCGAAGTTCCTTTGTGTAATGAAAAGTATATTCGAAGAGGGATTCGAGCTTCCTCTTTAAAAGCACTACAAGTATTGCATATGAAAGACAATGCAAAAGCTCTCCAAGCCTTTCTGGACGTCTTCGACTTCGACGCCTTCGATAACATGACTTTTGAATCCATCAAAACGCCCATAGATACTTAAGGTACACATATAGCTAAAGATTTTACTAAACTGAGATGCTTCTCGCGTTACAGAAAACAATCATTGTCAAACCTGAACATCATTAGATCTCTGTAAAAACTATGAATGTTCGCCCTTGAGAGGAACTCAATTTTTCTGACCTAAATGAAGAGAGTCCTATGAAGGCGCTACAATTATAATAATCAGAATTCAGGATTACTGGAGAAATGACAAAGGTCCCAAACGAAATAAGCCCCTAAAACTTTCATCAAACAGCGTAAATATTGGTTTTTGTATATCTCTAGGCCATTTAAAGGAATCGGCGGGAGCCATGGAAAATACCAAAACAAAACAACCGAACAGAACTAACCATCGTCCTTCCAATAATCATTTGTAATGTATTCTGAATGACAATTGCATTCGAAAATCCTTGAGAAAATACTTATGTTATCCTCCCTCATCAGTATTTTGCAACTCGTACTTCATTGAAGTCTCCCTCAATCACCTCTGCGATCTCTTATCTCCCTGCAGCTCATTGATGATTTTAAAATGTTAAATGAGGTAGAAGACAGAATTTTCGGTAATTAATAAAAGTGCCTTGCACCATTAGGACATTTCATTTTCACTCGTACTTTCCGAAGCTTAGTCAATAAGTTCTAAGTCAGAAGAACTCTCTTAAGATTACTCATACATCAGATCCTTAACCTTTGAGTTCAAGCTGGCTTAAAAATGTTCACAGCTTTTCCGACCTTTTAAGATTGGCCGGATACGTGTATGTTGCCTTATATTGGGAGGCAAAAATCATCACAGTGTTAGGGAAAACATATGGAATTCTCCCTCATCGCTAATCCAAACGCTCGTTTACAAAGATATTTTTCTTCTTTTAAGTATTTAAAGCAAAGCAATCGGCTCGTTCTATGAATATTGCACTTCACTAACCTTCATTGGGACGCATTCACTTCAAATTTGTGTTTTAGAAGACTAAAGACCCTAATTTGTACACATAAGTCCACTGGTATACCGTTTTTTGGGGTGATGCTGTTTCACTTTTAGACTTTCCTGCTACAAAGCCAGTGCAAACGATGATAAACCATCAGTGTAGGAAATTTCTGGCAATACGGTCTTCGTACCAAAAGGTCTCATGGTGATTTAATGGCATGTCTAACCGAATAGTACGACCAAAATCTACACCAACCTGACAGAGAGACAGTTTGACAGAAGTTTGGCATCACGGCCTTTCGTCAAAAATGCGTGCGTATGAGATTAGCAATTTTTTTTCCCGTTACATTAGGACAGTACGAGTTTCAATAATTCAGGTTTTCATGGATGTTTGGTGGAGTGCCCCAGGGTTCCATTCTGCTTACGATACTCTTTTCTACTTTTAGTACCGTTTTCGGTTGCCTTCTGGATGAGAACAGTACTCTCTGATTTTTATATTTTCTCCAGGACTCACGTCCCTGCTGCTCGGCAGCAGAATGAGAACGGTAATGAGGGTTAAGGTTATTTAATTCCGATGTTAACTACATTGCTAATTGGGGAAACATCAATGCTCAGATCTGGCCATGTGCGCCAGAAATCTTTCTGCACCTGACAGAGCGCATGCTTAGGATCCTGGCGTCAATTGTCTATCGTAACATTTTGAAATGACAAGAAATATTCTCTTGTTTCAATCCAGAAACTAGCTTGAGATAAAACATGCACATGAAGAACAAAAGATATCTTAACAATGAAAAGGAGAATGGCCTTCGCCCGATCGGACAGAGGCTAACTCTATCTTGGAGATACAGAAACAACCAGAACATCTGCTGTGCAAAAGGCCTGTCTCAGGGTTAAGTTTGTCTATAAAAACTTTATGTAACCATCTATTGTAATATGACCTCTGCCTCAGTATAGGCAATCTTAGCCAATAACCAGTAAAGGGATGACAGAAAAGATATTATGAGGTGCTTGTGAGCCATGTTCCATCTGCCTACCGTAGAACAGCTTGCAGAAGAGTTTGAGCTATAGATTAGTATAAGTCAGTCATGTTTTTTGTGTAGTGTCACATGTTTCAACTGTGCTAATTGAGGGACAAAGTAAAGCTCTTTGAACGTTACTGGTGAGTTAGGTTAAATTGGCTCGGACTCACGCACTATCAATATGAAGGAGTCTATCAAAAACCAATTGCCCTCTTCCTTTCATTATTTATTTTGGCAACAATTTAAAAACAGTATGCTTGTGAGTACACCTTGTCATTAGTGCCGAGTCAGTCAACCTTAAATACTGACACATCTGTCGATCGTCAATCAAAAACGTTCGCTTTTTTACGACACAAATATGATGACTCTCTGCACAATTACTATGATTACCTTTGCTGTGGCTATCCTTGAATCCTTTCATCCAACCAGAACACTTTCAAATATCTTATGGTATCCTATCTTCTACTCGTATCTTCTATCTCATGCCGATTATCATTATTATTAATAATCCCCATCCAACAATATGATTCCTATTCCATGTTGTACGGCTATTATTTTTGTATCTTCTGCACAACCCTATGCCGTAAATTAGAATCAGTATAAAATACTCGTACATGTGTACACATGTACTTACCAAGTAAACCGCATATTCGCTCGTATTGTCCCTGCGCTGCTGTGGTTTTCATTCGCAATTCAATAGAATTCCCATCACTGACTGGTGGTTCTTACATCAAGAGAACCTAAGTACTCGTACCTATGATCGTTTCAGTTTCCAAAATGTATTGTCAAATTGTGAGTGAACAAAAAAAAATCCTTTTCGGCCGTTGCACAAATTCCTTGCAACGATTTCATGTTCCTATTGTTGGCACAAAAAAGAGAAAAAATTTGTAAAAAAATAAAATAACAATTATTCGCTATAATACCACACGCCATATGGTGCAACACGCATTTGAAGTGGATAACATACTTTCAATCTTGAACTGGATTGTTTAGTAGGTATTGCCACCAGAGCATAGGGTGTATCTGTATCCATGTATTCGCCCATGAAGGCGCAACTGTCTACTCGTACAGAGTAAACGATCGAAAATATTGAAAAGTATCTGATCGGCAATTGCTGGAATCGTATAATTCACGAAACTCAATTAAAAGTTTCGATTTGTTATTCCTTGGCAATTATTCAGAGGCACGCACGCACCTGGTCAATTCATTGGCAAACTAAACACACTCCCCAATCTTCACTGAATGAGGAATACTCTACGGATACGTCTCTGGCCTCTAGTCTCTGGTTTCTGTTCAACCTGGAATCTGGATTCTGGTACATTAAACTATCAATTAAACGAATGTCTATCAGACAGTTTCAGTTGAGAGTGGACTGTATTGTGCCTTTGCTGGCATGGGTGAGGGGAGTGGTCGAAATCATCGACTGCAAATTAATTCCTGAAGTCATGGTCTGTCTATAAAAGACCAAACAGCCTAAGACATAGTGTATCTAAGGCATCTATTCTGTCTTCTGTCTGTGGCCCCCCGAAATGGATAAAGTAATGAATTTCGCCGTAGCAACTTGGCAAATAATTATTGTGAGCAATATATTACGCTTTAGTGATTGCAGGCCGAGAAACAATTGCGTTACCAATCTGAACTGCAAACATTCAATTCATCGCGAACATTGTCTTAGGCAGACCTACATTACATACAAATGTACTGTGTACATTCCCGTACACCGAAGATGAGCTGAAGCAGAAGGTATTCTTACTACATCTGAAAGAGCAATGGTTTTAGATTAATTTCTGGGCAACGCCATAGCGAATTATCTGAGAAAACATCGGAATCTGGAATGGAATCGGTAGTTGTAGTAATTATTTGCGTTTGAGCTGATATTGAAGTTCGAATAGATGGAGATACAGAAAGTTGGCTGCTTGAAGACAAACCAGGTAGGAGATCATCCATTCATTGATGATGGCATTCTAGGTATGGTTGGTTACTCTAATTAGCTTTGGTGTATTCGATGCGGAAGTCATATAAATTGGAAAGTCAAAATGAATAGTGTTTGGAGGCAAGTGGTTCTGCAATGTGAACATCACTAGACTCGGCGTGTGAATTGTAGAATCAGAGTGGTCTCTTAGAAAAGGTTATTAAAATCGAAAGACTAACGTTGCACCAAAACATCAGTAATAAATATGGTAAGTAAGGATCTGCCGCACTTCAAGGTTGTATTGGTCTGCTAATCTGAACCACTGGATTCCTTCTGACAGGACCTGCATTGCTGGCTTACTCGTATTGCTTTCCTTGGGTGTTTTTCGGTTCACAGCGGTGCAATATGAAAACAGATAGGGCAAGACAGGGCGATTTTTTTTTGTAACAGAGATACGTTCTATTTGAATTATACATATACTCGTACTGTGGAGGCCACACTGACTTATATGCTCTTCTCATACATACAGACATAAGGGCAAGGATTCATGGGTTTCGTATAAGCACATCAACGCGATTTAGAAAGAGGATACTTTGCCGATAGAATTCTTTAGAGACATATCCCTGCCTGATGTCGCATATAAAATCCTATCCAACGTACTGTGTGAATGTCTTAAACCCTTCTGCAACACACTAATCGGCACGTATTAGTGTGGTTTCCGGCCCGGCAGTTCGACTATAGACCAAATTTTCACTGAGGCAAATCCTGGAAAAGGCCAACGAATTTCAAGTCGAAACACACCACCTATTCATCGACTTCAAAGCCGCCTATGATAGCATATATCGTCAGGACCTTTATATGGCGATGGCCGAATTCGGAATCCTGGCAAAACTGATTCAGCTGTGTCGCGTGATGCTGGAAAACATACACTGCAACGTGCAGTTTGGAAGCATTTCCTCCAAACTATTTCAAACATGCATCGGATTTCGGCAAGGAGATGCGCTCTCATGCGACTTCTTCAATCTTTTACTGGAGCAGATAATGCGCAGGCCAGGTGTCAATACGGAAAGCACTATCTTCAACAGGTCCGTTCAGCTGCTGGGGTATGCGGGCGATATTGACATCATCGGTCGCTCCCAGCGTGCCGTGATAGAAGCATACACGGCGATTGAAGAACAGGCGAAATCCGTTGGCCTTGAAGTAAATGAGGACACGACTAAGTTCATGCTATCAACAAAAAATCAAGCATCTGTCCACCGCCTAGGACAAAACGTCAGTATAGATAGATAAAATTTCGAGGTAATTAGAGAGTTCACTTACCTCGAAGTAAACATGAACTCCACGAATGACACCCTAGTGGAGATCCGTTGCTACTTCGGCTTGGCCAAACAATTGGGCTCAAAACTCCTAACTCGAAGGACGAAATGTGTGCTCTACAAAATCCTTATCCAGGCAGTTCTGCTATATGGCGCCGAGTGCTGGACGAGAAGCAAGAAGGGAGAGCTGATACTGGGTTCCTTTTTGGTCCTGTGTGCGAGGAGGGCGAATGGAGAAGAAGATATAACCGCGAACTCTATGAGCTGTACCAAGATGTGGATGTAGTCCAAAAAGCCAAAACACGTCGACTACATTGGCTCGGCCATATCGAGCGAATGCACAATAATGCTCCAGCCAAGAGGATCTTCGAATCCCAGCCCTCAGAATCGAGAAGACAAGGAAGACCGAACCTCCGTTTCAAAGACCAAGCCACCGCGGATGGGAGGCTGCAGTGTCACAAGCAGAGACTCTACACGGTTCGGGAGCCCATTAAGTAAGTAAGTCCACTCTTCCACTTGTCCACTGGTCCCCTTAAAGACTATTACCTATTTGTAGAAGGTGGCCTACGAGTAAATACGAGCTCTTATTCTTTTAATAAAATTAAGTGATGTATGTTTAAGCGACAGCAAGTTCGGCCTTGGCTGTCCAGTCCGCCACTGCAGCAATAAGTTTCACTTTCATGGGTTTTACCAGTTTCCTGAAAGAATCCTCGGCACGGGGAAGTATACCCAGTCTTCTGACGTGATAAATTAATTTATTAACCGACCAAATTATTCTGAACAATTCATATACAATACCTTCCAGTCCATCAGTGAGAGCGCAAGATTTTCTCGCAAGTGAGCAGAAGCTGGCGCTTTAGCTTGAATTTCAGCTCATAACTGCTATCTTTTGTAGACTTTAAAATCAGATAGCCTGGGTTCAAGCCATAACGAGCTCCGAAAAGCAGAAAAGCAGATTTTTTAAGAATTTACAATCCTATCAGTAGGCAACGCCAAACTTTCGTAAGTAAAGTCCTTTGCCAATACAAAAAAAAAAACGTCTCTCACTGTTTTACTAGAGTCGACCAAAAATCGTCGTATCTCCCCTGTATTCAAAAGGCGAACAAACAAGAATATGAGAATGTACAGGGAAGGGTGTTCTTTTTTCGCAAATGCCACTGTGGAATATTGCTCTATATGTGGCACATGTGACGGTGACGCATCCTAAGTTAGCATACTTTGTCAACATGCAAAATCCTTTAAATTACATACAATAGCAGGTTTTCCTAGATTTCTGGCTCACTTAATCCACAGGGCCAATCCTTGACGAAACTCTGATATTGGCGTTGCTCGAGAAAAGATATTTGGTGGTCAACACGGTTATTTGAGCGGGGAGAACGAATCTATAAGGGGGTAAACTTGTGTGTTAAATTGTATGTCAAGAATGTGGGGATATTAAGATGCAGGCCGGTTACCAACCATTATATCCATTTTGCAGAATTTATTTAAAAGGGAGCACAGACTTATAAAAGAGTATGTTCATGAGCCTTCTGTACGAAAATGATTTCACTGGGAGGGATCATGACCCTCAAAACAATTCTCGTTCAAATGTCTCTTTCTAGAACTCTTCGGGTATCCGATCCATTTATCCTTGTCATCTTAAGCTACTGCAGCACACTTTTCTGACCAGGTCCATGTTGCTGTACAACTCATAAAGTTCGCTATAGCTTCTCCTCCCTTGCTCGGCAACACAAAATCATCAGGAAAAGGACTTTTATATGGATGGGCTTACGGCTCATCCGTCAATAATGAGGTCTTATTATCGGAATTGATAGAGAAGCGGAGGTATAGGCAACCTTTAACTATTGATTGTGATATGATGTTTTGCAGAAACATACAGAGTTTGTATTTCTGTGGGAAAAGACCACTCAGACAAAGAACTAGTACTTAACTTCTTTACTCCTTGGATGCTCCTTTTACTACAATTTCCCCGACTTTGGAAGAAAAATGAATAAGCACTTAAGTTATAAAGTGCCTACGATACCAGCAATCACCACATCGGCGCCACAGCAAGCATCGCAAAATTTTGTATCACTTATACCTAGCACACTTAGGTGTTTAGCAAAAGCGTAGATCTCGGTATGATGCCAGTCGTCAGCCTGCAGACTTTGATTCAAAGGGCAGCAGGGAAGGCTCTGACCTCTTAAGAAATGTCGGCGATCCTGGCCACTTAGAGAGTTATGCCATCTGCAGTTATGTTCACATGAGACCCAAATGCCACTGTCAGCAAAAATTGAGGACACACTCAGATTTATTATAGGGTCCAGTTCTAAAAAAAACTATCCTCTGAGCCATGTTTGGCAAGTTCGTCGGCGATTTTGTTTCCCATGATCCCATTGTGACCTGGGATCCAGACACAACTCATTGAATTAAACTTCCGATTTTATGTCAGGAGTCTTGTATTCTCGAACGTGGTTGGAGACATAAGACTGTTCAGCAAGGCTCTAGGCGCAGCTTAGTTTTCGCTACATCTGCAGATGCAGATGCTCCCTACACCAGTTCTTCATAATATAGTTGGTTGGCATCACGATTGCGTACATGTCCGTTTTGAAGACAGACGCGAGTTTACCTCACTAGGAATGTAATATACTTTGCTGTCCTTCATAAGGACACCAGCGTCATTTTGGAGCCATCCCTGAAGATCCTATTGATGGCTCAGATTCTGACCGAAGCCAGTCATGAGTCGATTTCGTATTTGTTCATCAGTAGGAGTTCCGGTGCATCAGACGACATGTCAATATAATCGTCGGCACGCAAATTCAATAAAGATCCAGAGCTTGTTGAACTAGAGTCCATTTCTTTTTGGCTTTGTGAATGCAGCCCATGGTATGAATATGAAGGACAGGCAGATTTATCAATGCATCTACAGTGGAGCAAGACATGCAACAGAGAGGCCCTATGCAGTCAAAACAGACCGTTTTTGGAGTGTGGTAAAAGTAGTGGGGACATACACAAGATATAATTGATTTGTGGATTTATTGAAGGAAGGTTTGGAATCTTACCTGGCAGCTCCTTATACTGCCATAAAGCTAGCAGAGCCTTTGAGGTTTTCGACGTAACATGTTTAGTCCATAAATGTTTGTTATACAAGATAGCACCCAAATACTTAGGTTCTTTGCAGGACTAGATTTTGATGACTTTAACCATTCTATTAGCCAGACCTCGTTGTCCTTCTCGTACAAAGAACAACGTCAGTTTTGACAGAGAGCTTATTTCTAGTAGACCAATCGTCAGTCTTGTCTAGGGCTACTTGCGTTTTGGAGCAGATTGTGCATTGACATTATCTAACAGAGAGTACAGCCGCATCATCTCCACAAAGGTGTCAGAACTATTGAGAGGGTTAGGCAATCAACATGCACCATAGAAGCGCAAACACGAGACCGCCTTCCTGGAAACTCCTGCTTACGCCTGTCACCCATCACATATTGACCAAAGTCAGCATTCGATCAGACTAACTCGTCTACCTTTCGATATCAGGCTGAGTAGCGTTGTCGATACAGATGCAAATATGCGCGTATTCCTGCTTTTCGAATTAATTCATGCTTTTTTCAGAATTTCGCAGCTTAAACAGACTATATATGCCAGTGCCAGTCTGGAAGCGAAGATTCTCCTCAAAGTTACCAGGAGCTGATCTATACCTTCTCGTAGCATAACTGTACAGAGTTTTAGGTAATTTAATTTTATTTCCTTAAACGATACATTCATGAGGGGTCCATCCGGCCACGCTCTCCACCAAAGATTAAGCACTTTTGTCCCTGAATTCGCCTGTACGTATTGTAAAACAAACCGTTAATGCTGAACGAAACGTCCTCACAATCTCTTGCGAACGAGTAGTAGTCTTATAGGATGCAAGGATTTTGGTTATGCGTTTGGAAGGCTAAAATCACTGTGTCTCATTTGGGTGCCATGTTACATTGGGATTATTGAGCACTATTCGGCAGGAATTAAATGAGGACTTGGTATAGGGACTGAATTAGCATTGATTTTGATTTACAAGATGCAGGCAGATCAAACGAATGTTTACGGAGTTCTCTAAAAAGTCAGCGATCTCCTCTGCCTTGGCTGGAAAAATTGTCTTTCTTCTCTCGTCTTAAAGTCCAATGCTTTTGCTAGGTACATAGATGATTACATAATGCAGTCCTTTGTGAATGTATGGTTTTAGCTCGCATTAGTTTGCAGATACTAGACGCTGATATTCCGGATGCTGGTACTGGCTTATTGACCCTTCTTTGATAAAAGAAAATATTTTGAACAGATCGCTTATAAGTTCGAAAGCTCAAGTACTGGGTTTTTTTTTTAAAGAAACTATCTATCGCTTTACAATAAGCTCTATCTACTCGTATGAAGAGTGATCGATTTTTAAATCTCTTTTTAGAATGACAAACAAGAAAAGTTTTTGAAAGTCTCAGCGTCGTCGCTAGCACCATTGAAATCAATTCACATGACGTTAATCTCAAAGTCATTGCTTACATCTATCTATCGGGGTATCAAATTCGGTCGTTGCGAGCACATGCCTACTGTCATTTGACATCAATTCATTTCCCTCCAACTGACACTTTAAGTGAGTTTAGAATTTTTTGCATAAAATCACACACGTTCAGTTTATAGATTTTTTTTTTCTTTTTTTTTAAGAGAATAATAGAACCCAGACAAATAGGTATTTCATGATGACGTATCACTTTTTTGTTGTCTCACTTGCCAGCAATCAGTCAGAAGGATTGTACATCCTTTTATAGTGAAATATTGAGAAAAGGGTTCTACCATTCTGCCGGCTGCCTCCTTAAGATTTCGCAACAAATGGAACCCCACAAAATTGATTACATTTGTACTACCAACAAATGTCGATCCTTTGGAAGCTGAACTAACAATAACTTGAAATGAGTCCTTTCATTAAAAAAAAAAAAAAAAAAAAAAAAAAAAATTTAAAAAGAATATTATGGTCCACAAGGAAAAGGAAACTTCACAAGGAACATCGAATTAAGATGGATCACTCTGGATGACTTCTTATTCTCACTTACTCGTACTTCTACTTATCAAACGACTCGGGGATTCGGTCGTACGTTAGTACAAGTTTGAACATTACATAAGAATAACCAATTTGGGAATTGAATAACAAAGTCATGAATAGATCCTGAGAATAGGCATAAAGAAAACCAAAAAAAAAAAAAAATAAACGGAAAAAATTGAGTGAAAGAAAAGGACCAAATAGTGCCATGTCATGGCGCCACAATCAGTCTTGATTTCCTCACATCGCTGACAGTTGGATTGAGATTGCTTTGCCTTGGATTGCTTGTGATGTGTACTCAGGATCTGAGGAGTAACGAAAAAATGTAAATCTATTTTCTGGAGTACCCCTTGCTTGACGTAGATATACTCGTAGTATCCTTTTCCACTTTTTTCTTTTTTGTATATTTTCTTGCTTGGTTCCATTAAAATTTGATCGAATGCCATTCCAACTATGACATGGCAAATTTCTAATTTTTATAAATGAATTTTTTATTCATTTTTTTTTTTTTTGGTTGTTGTTGGAAGATTAACATGTGAGCTATTTAGAATACTCAGGAACAGGATATTCTGTAGAATGCATGGGCGAAGATTAATGATTGCGCTTTAGTTCAAAGCTGAAAGTGATTAGAAAATGTTAATCTATTGACACTAGAACTTTGTCAGTGTGTGACTTTTTGAGCCGGCAATTAAGCAGATATTTTCATTCAACTAGGGTGAGTAGCGAACGTCGTTTGATTTAGTCATATTTCAAGTCATTCTCGCAGAGATACTGAAAGCTGGCCATTCCGCATTCATGCTATTTGAGTTTTACAGTCGTTTCAAGGAAATAGAATAATACTTGCATCTCATCGCAGGGAATGTATTGTTCCTTGTTGTATCTTCTGCTTTGATAAACATCCTGACAAACGAGACCGAGAATGCACTGCGTGTTTTTTTCCCCTGAAACAAAGAAGTTTGATCTTATGAATAGTTGACAAAGTCAATGCTTCTGCGCTAAAGAGAATGATTGGGATAACTCGAAAGTAAATCACTTTGCTACTAAGTTGCAGTCTTAATCAAAAAAGAAGAGATTGGCGAAAGAAATTTGCGTTGGATTCTAGCACTGATGTCAAGTCATCTCATGCTTCTTTAAACAGTCAGTCAATACATGAAATTGTTCGATGAGCTAGGAGTTTGATTGACGGTGGCTGTGAGCAATGCAGGGCTTCAGAGGCGGCGTCTGGCCATCAGTATTTAATAATGACGTATTAAAACCTCATGATCTGCTAGAGACTCTAGTATCCCTCATGTTCTGAACTCAACAACCGTGTTCTGGCGACAAGAAAGTGGGACGAACCAACAATGTTATTCGCTTAAAATGTTCAACCGTCGGTTCTGTACCCCCTTCTGAGATTAGAAGCCCATTCTTACTCGTACATCATGAGCATAAAGAATTGCTTTCAACGTGATCGTTTAGGTTTATATCCCTGAGCTTACTAAAAACTCTATAGCAAGAGCGCAACGTGTAAACTAGCTCATTACAACATATTGGGTATAGTGCTACTATTATTAAACAACATTAGCAACACTAATACAATACTACGAACGAACAATTGTGTTCGGATATCTTATGAGCATATACGGAAATGCTATTGGAGTAACAAATGAAGTTTTGAGACTACTACCTCTATCAAAAAACTCCAGCATTACAATTCAATATGACCCGCAAAGGCAAAAAGAGCCCGGGAAAAAAAATTTCATCACCGGAATAACGTATGATGGATTTTTCGGTCCCTTAAGCCCTTAACTAGGTCCCGACGAAATTTTGTCAAAAAAATTTAGAAAACTTCCTTTCTTTTTTTGCGAGAAACTTGTCAATGTGCTGTTTGATTAGGTCCTCAAAAGCAAACGTTCTACCGATCAAGAAGCAAAATAGAGGGAGGTCTGGTGGCATCTCACATCCGAACCATGCTGCAACAATTTTTGCCATGTGACCAAACTTTTTTGTTTTCTCGCATTGCCATAGTGTCAAAAGACTGGTCCCAATCCCACCAGATTGGTAGCATCATCTTTTTTTTAATGGATGTCGGCCCATTTTGTAGATAATCTCGTTTTTGTGACCCGCGATTACGCGCCTCCTTGCGTTTGCTGAGCTGATCACTGACAATTCCGCATTTCGTCATATGAATTTGTTTCAATTCGTGCGGTACCCTAATATTTCTATGAAGCTGTTTCAAATGACCCTAAATGCTTCCAATATACACTTTAAGAGCTGTAGCAAGCTTCTTAACTGTTTATTGTTTATTTGCTTACACAGGTGCTTTGATTTTTCCATCGTAAAGTTCGGACATCCCACCTAATCGACGAGCGTCTTCAACTGGATAATCACCATCACTGAATCGGCCTAAGCACAATTCTGGAAATGGTGTTTTTTGAGGACATTTCTGCCGTGAACTCTACCCAACTTCTCATCAACCTCAGTTGCTTTCTTCTCCTTTTTGAAGCGAGAAAACTGTAGCAAACATGCTCTTCAAAATTCTGCTTGTACCACGAATGCGAGCACAAACTTTTTTTTGTTTTTAGGTTAAGTTTCAGTGACCAAACGTGCGCAAACATTTGCCATACGTTCTGTCAAAAAATGGAATTTGTAATTTAGAAGGCCCGCGTTAATTGTTTTGAAAAAAATTTGAATACTCTTTGACTGTAATGAAGTGTTTGGGAGAGAAAATTCGTTTAAAATGGGCAGATTTGTGGAAGAACAATACGCGAATTTTACATGACGACAATAATTACAATAGAGCGACAATTGTTACCGAATTTAAGGCCAACAACTTCGAAATACCTTCTAATCAAAAAGAACCCTTAATTCTTTAATAAAATGAAAACAGTTCAATTAATAACGATATTCATTTTATTCCCTTAAAAACAATGTCCGATTTCTGGAATCGCTTTCAGCTTCTTCTCCTTTGCCACCTCAATTGTCTCAAAACGCTTTTTGCGAAGTAGTAACTTGAGACGTGGGAATATAAAAAAGGCACATGGAGCAATGTCAAGTGAATATGCAGCTTGCGGAACAATATGAACGTTGTTTTTGATCAAATTGTAGCGTACAAGATGAGATGTGTGAACAAGGCCTTGATTTTGGGTCGACCCTGTTGTGATTTTTTGGGCCTTTTCTCTTCTGCGAAGAGCCATTCCGATGATTATTGGCTGGTTGGTACTGATGTCATCGATAAAATGTTGGCACGATGAATAAAATTATTTAGAGACATCAATGCGATCGTGTTTCTGTAACAATTTCAGCACTCTTCGCACAAGAAGCGATTAATCATGCCCAAAACATCGTGCATAACACTCTGTAGCGATCCGAACGAGACACAAGATCGGCTGCTATCTCCCTGATGCTTACACGATGATCTGCGATGACAATTTTGTTAACTTTGTCGATGTATCAATCGTACATTTGTATTTTCGACATTGTCGAGCCCCCTTAAGCTACCATTAACAGTTACAAGGCTTCCGCACATGTTATTTTGTCAGAAACACAAAATTTTAGGCAAACTCTGTGCTTAACTTAATTTGACATTGCCAAATTTGCAGAACACAACAAATACTGACTTCCTTACGAAGCTATCACGTAAAGACTCCCGACAGATGTTCCAACCTAACAAAAAAAGCTTTTGACAAGATCTCAAGCGCGGTATGTTTGAATGGGAAATTCCGAGTACTTTTTGATCAGAAGATATAATCAATCAACTACCGCATTCACCAGATCTGGCCCATGTGATTTGGTTTTACTCCCGAAACTAAAATCACGGCTCTGTGGTAATCGAGTTGACTCGATTAAAACCAAATTCCCTGAAATAAGTTTAAGTCATACCGGAAAGCGCTTGTAAAATGTGTTTTCAAGAACGGAAAAAACGCTGGCTGGTTGAGATGCTTCGCAACGTCTTTCAAATTGCTTACTTAAAAAATATCCGTCTAATTCTTGGTTCGAATAAGCCATTATAACTCACTTTATAGCGTTATTGATGAAGAATTGTGGCTACGATCCTTGTTTTGATGGCGACTCTAATGACATATCGATACGATATCTAGTTAGCTTCATCCTTCACACGGCTCGTGTCAAAATTCGATGACATTTAGACCATTAGTCATTGAAATATATTTTCAATATTTCTTTCTTTCTAATATTTTCAAAACCAAGAGAAAGAAACAGTTTTATTTGTTGATAAAACAACCGCTTTAAGTGGAAACTCAGGAATGGCTTAAAAAGTTGTGTAAGGAATCAGCTCCGTCGAAAGCAACCAAGTAGTTTGCAGAATCCATACTCGGTCGTAAGGAATACTGAACATTCTGACCGCCCAAAAAAGGTGTTCGAATTGAAACATACAAAAAGTAGTTTCGAACAACCGTAACGTAAAACTGCGTGAGATAGCTAACATCGCAAAGATACCAATAGACAGTGTACATCATATTTTAACGCGTATTTGGGTAGATAAGTTTAAGTTCAGTTAGAAGTGGGTATATCGGATTTGCTCACAGTTAACCTCATAGAAGCAACACCGTATTGATAATTCAGAGTGCTACTTGGTGCTGTTTTTAGGCGATTTTTCATGTGGGATGAATGGAACATGAATCCACTAACACACTCCGGAGTCAAATCGGTAGTCAGCTAAGTGGACAGCGAAGACCGAATAACCAAAACGGCGATGAAATCAAAAGAAGGCGTCCGTAGTTTGAAATTCGCACGTTTAATGTTTAAAAGCATTTGAAGGGAGGAATCTCGAAAAAAATGGCTACAAATCAACAAGAAAAAAATGCCCCTTCACCAAAACATGGCATCGTGTCAGAATTCGGTTGATAAGATGGCAGAACTGCACGAATTACTACTTTGAATTACTTCCGCATCTACTGTATCTATTCTTCCGATTAGCCCTTCGGCGATTATTGCATTTTCGCAAACCTCAAAAAAATGCTCCGCCGAAAGAGATATGGCTCCAATGAAGAGGTGAACGCCGAAACTGAATGGTTGAAAAAATCGCTCGATAAGGAAGGCATAAATATGTTAGAACGGTGCTGGAATTATTATGTCACCCTAGAAGAATAGAATTGAATTTTGACAAAAAAATTGGATGCAATTTGTGAGCCACCAACAAGATAATCTCGCCTTTGTTTCTTTCAAATTTGTAAGGCCCAACTGCAATACAAACAACATGATTCTCGATGTTGTACAATAGTCACATGTCAAATGGCAAGAAACATGAAATGTATACGTGCGTTGAGCCTTGATAGAGCTCCAAAATCAATTAGATTCTACGGAAGGCTCCTTCGTCTGTCAGAATTGTTGGCAATTCAGTGAAGGTCAAGTGTTAGAGAAATCGAATGTAAAAATTAGTTAGATGTGGACTACGGCCTAGTTTCTCCACTCTCTCCGTTCTTTTTATCAATCTACAAAGGAGCAATGAGGACCAAAGGTTATTGTCGCAATTTTATTAACAGCAATTTTGAGTTAGGGAAGTTTATTTCTGCCATTTTTTTTCTATATTTTGGCGTACTCGAAAAATTCAGAAAGACTCGTTGTAACTTAAATTTTCGATATACATTGAGTGTAAACAAAAAGGTTTCTCTATATTCACTCCTTATCAACTCTCTTGTGGAAGCTTGTCAAATTGATTATCCGGCAGATTCTAATTTTTCCATAAGAGAATTTCAAAAGTAATGAGGATTCAAATTTTCGCCCCACACATACGAATACAGCACAAAGGATGCAAGACTGTGTTTCCATTTTGAAGAGGCATTGTGCTTGCTGGAGTGTTCTTTGATACTGCTGCAGATATCCATCCGCATTCACTATACACAGTACGAGTATGTTATACTACCTACAGGGGCGGCAAAGCGAGTAAATGCGATTGTCATTTGATTTGAATGCTCCTTGGAACTGATTTAATTTTTTGCAGAGATATAGATTATATCAATCAATAGTGAGGGTAAGCAGTAAGATGAATATATGTACACACTAGCAGACATACTCGTAAAGCAAAAGAGAATACTTCTACGGCCAAAGCAATGACGTTCGAGATGCAGCAGCAGTACTAGAAGTACCAGCAGCGTTTAACAGTATTACGAGTATGATACATCTATCCTTCTGGTGAATCTTTTGCTGAGGATGAGTTTTTCATTTACTTTGGCTAACTCGAGCACTCTCTCCTTAGTCTTCTAGACTAAAAGCTAAAGATATACGAGTACATATCACCATTCACCACCATCCAGAATGAGAACTTCGTTGAGATGTGCGATTTTTTTTTTGCTTTCCTCCTATATTGTGCTCTACGGATTGTGTGAGTAGTGATTCATTGTGTTGTCATTGGGAGGACAATGTATCCGAAAAGGGGAGCACAATGCTGGAGAGTAGATACAACTGTCAGATAGTACAGATAAATCCATGGTAAGCGTGCCAAGTGGCCACTCGATGAAATGAATTCTTTATTGCTTCCACGTTCGTTTCAATTGCGTGTATGTTGGTGCTGAATTTGTGTTTTTCCTTTTTTTTTTTTTTTTTTTTTTTTTTGATTTCTTAAGGAATATCGTGTTAATGGGTCGTAAATTTATTTTAATAAGATTTTAGACATTCGAATAAGAGTTCAACGTAAAATCATGTTTGCTGATCACGTGCATCATGATGATGATTCTCTCTGCTCAGTGGGATATGATTTTGGCCCAATCATGTCGAATTAGCCGGATCAGTTGTTGATGTAATAATAGCTCTGTCGATATTGACGAAGAGACTGGGGTCAAGCATTCTGAGTAGTACTGAGTCGATTGTTGTTGAATACCTGGAGAGATATTAATGAATATACCCCTCATCCTGAACAAATAACATTGTCTTCATTGAAAACAGATTTAGATTTTGAATTTCTTTTGAGCCTTAAGTAAGTGAAACGAGTGATTGACTACTGAAATACAAGGTGGCGCAAAATTAATCATCCAATCTATCGATCTTTATTTGAACTTTTACAATTTTTTTTTGTTAAGTGTTGATACACATTTGTGCCCGTTTTATCGCATTTTCGATGACTTTCTGCAAGATTCCCGGTGATAACTGTTCGCATTCCTGTCGAATATTCTCCTTAAGAGCTGCGACTGTCTGAGGCTTGTTGGCATAAGCCCACGACTTCAAGTAGCCTCAAAAAAAGAAGTCTGGGATGGATAATTCGGCCATGCTAAATCGCCAAAACGGGAGATTACGCGACCAGGAAATGTTCCCTTTACAATATCGATTGTAGCTCGTTCTGTGTGTACGGTTGCACCGTCTTGTTGAAACCCCATGTTCACCGAACTCGGCTCATCCAATTCGCGCAGTAAAAAAGTCATTTATTATGGCCCTGTAGAGTTCGCCAGTAACAGTGACCGTATTGCCGATGGCGTCCTCGAAAAAGATCACTCCTCCCGCATGAACGCCGGACCGTACAGTGGCTTTGAGTGGATGTTATGGCTCTTTGTGAATCACACGCGGATTTTCAGTGACCCACAAACGAAGATTTTGCTTATTGACGTAACCGCTTAAGTGGAAATGCCCCTCGTCGCTCATTATGATTTTCTACACAAAATCGTCCCCCTCGTTGTTGAGATTGAGGATGGCTTGACAGCGGAGTATAGCTTGTCTTTTTGTATTTTTCAATTGTCTTGTTCACAAATGTCTAATATGATTGACGTACGATGCCATTTACAAAAATTATAAAATCTTCCGATAGGATGATTAATTTTGCGCCAAATTGTACATGCGACGGAAAATTCAATGGGTCCTATGAGAGTTAAAATGCTCTAATCCGTCCCGCCGCCTCAAAATTTGTATGCCTTTTTATCGAAGGGTTTGCCTTTAAAACAAGCTCCAGTTCTGGCGATCACCTCCTCATTGGACTAATATCTCTTTCCAGGGAGAATATTTTTGAGGTTTGTTGCGGGCTAAGTCTAAAGAATACAGTGAATGCAATTCGATGTTCAGTCCGAGCAGTTTTGCCATCGTTAGACCGAATTGTGACACTGTGCCTTGTCTTTGTGAAAGAGCACTTTTTTTCTTCTTAATTTGTAGCCGCGTTTCTTTCGCGATCTCTCCCTTCAAATGCCTTTTAAAATTCGGTATTATTGGTTTACCACCGCGAATCTCAGCAGAATTCTACTTATTTGTTGCTGTCATTGCCTTGTACCTTCCTTTCGCTTAAGCAGCGCTCTTTATCATCAACACTTTGTTGCTTTTAGTCAACGCGTTAACAAACGCGATACCCACTTTCAACAGTTAATTTGGCAATAGACAGAAAATCAAATGATGAAGAGAGACACATCTTTTCATGTAGCATTTCACCAATATCTTTGCATAATATAATGAAGTTTGTCTCAAGGGAACGCTAGAGGCGGACTTTTGTTTTTAACTAACTGACATTGTCACTCGAAAGAAAATATCAATTGTTGGAGTTAATTTACAATCTATCGATCTTGACACAGATTTATGCCGATAGGGTCCGATCAGCTTGTCTCCCGATATGAATGTCAAGATATTGACGGTGAACTTAAGCTGATAAGCTCTGTAGCTCCGCTCTTCATGAAGTAGGGGTTTCCTTACTTATTTGAGAAAGTAAGAGATTTCATTTCGTGTGGTGCGGCGTTCACACCGGAGGGGTGATTGAGGCGTATTTTTTTGAGAACGTAGCAATATGGTCAAATACCCTGCGTTCAAACTGGTTCAATCATTTGCTCATGGATAAAAGATGGGTCGTTTGTAGGTATCTTTTTAAAAAAGGCTATAAAGGAAAACTGATTAATTCTCATTCACGACTGTTTCTTTATTGAAAAGAGTGCAACTTCTGACTAAATGTACAACATTACTTCACTTAAATGGCTGCAACGGCTGGCTTGGCAGTAATCCATACTGTCAACCCAATCAATTTTTTAATATTCCGATAGTTTCGGCCTCCCTTTCACGAATGGTTTGACCAATATTGTTCTTGAGTTCCTAAAAAGTCTCTGGATTGTTGGCATAGCATTGATCTTTTATAGATCCCCACAAAAGAAGTCCCACAGCATCAAATCAGAACTCTGTGACCGACAAGCCACATCACCAAAACAATTGATTGGTGATGCTTATTGAACTTATTGTGCAAAAAATCGATTCTTTGGAAATCTCGTGTGAGTGAGACGTAGCTCCATCTTTCTGGAACCATAGCTCGCCCAAGTTCCAATCCTTAATTGTTGGCCATAATAAAATCGGTTATCATGCCTCGATAGCGTTCTCCATTTACTGTTATTTTTCTTCCATTGTGTCCTGCAAAAAAAAATGGGCCAATGATTCTCCCACTCCGAAAAATACTCCAAACAGTTACACGTTCAGGGCGCATTGGCTTTTCTCTGATTACGTGTCAAGTTTTCGAGTCCCAAACACGGCAATTTTGGTTGTTTATGTAGTCACTGGGATAGGAATGCGCTTCATCTGTAAAGATGATTTTTTGAGCAAAATTGTTTTCTGCAGCTGCTCTTAATCCCAAACAGAGAAGCGATAACGAAGTCAGTGGTCATTTTGCTTTAATTCTTCAGTCAATTTGACTTTGCTCGCGAATAATCCAAGATTTTTATGTAAACTTCTCCTCAGTTTAGTACGACTACTGTTCAGTTGCTCAGATCTTTGGCGTTCTCGGGTTCAGGCCCAAACTTTCCGTAACATCTGTAAAATTCTCTGTTGAGCGCATGGGATGAAAACGGGAATTTGTTCGTTTATAAAACAGCAATGCAGTCTGATCAACTTTCTTCACAAGCTTGCGTACACCAGTTGCAGCTGGTGCATTGTTTCGATCGAAATTTCCTTTCAAATTTCGCCAACACAGCATTAAATTTGGAAATAGCTTTGCAATATTTCGTAAATTGACCCACTTTGGTCAAGAATAGATAAAATATTGGACCAAGGGTAATTCCTTGTGAAACCTTGTGAAATTAAGATGCCTGAGTTCTTATTAGAAACTAGGTAGGTACCTAGCTTATTTGATCCCAAGGTATCTATTCCTAAGATAGGACTTAAGCGCCTCTATATGTTATTTTGTTAAGGAGGCGTGGGTGCCAAACTTTTTCAAATGCGCCTGTGACATCTAAAAATACGCCTAAGCAAATCCGTTTGATTTTTTTCAGAGTAATCAGATGTCCCCCACCTACCTATTTGTTCTATGGTACAATGTCTAGCCTAAGAGCGTGATACACATAGATGTGCACATCCAAATATAGACATATGCACCCACATACTAAAAATAACCCGAGCGTTCGCAAGCCTTACAAGTTTTCATATGACTTCGACTTACTTTTCTCTTCATTTCACACGAAAGATGTTCAAATTTGCTCACTCCATATGGCCCCATGTGAAAATTCTCACGCATCTCATAAACCGTAAGGATCCTCGTTGATGGCTAACATATCTATGTGTATCTGCACCAAGTAAATCTGCTTGTGCCACCTGTCACTCGAACAAAATTTATTCGGACTTTGCCCTCCATTGTTTCAAAATAAAAATCTCGGTACTGATACCCTCATAATCATAATGGGTGGCCAGTCCACTACTACATCAAATAACGGTATTATGCTGGAAAACCAAAACAAAAAAAAAAACATCCTTAAATCCAAACAGAACCCAAGAAATCACAAATGCACACAAAAGACGGATAAAACCGTTCGTCGAACAACGTCAGGATCCAGCAACTCGGTGGGCCCCGCATATCGAATTCCAAATGCAATTCAACTTAACAGAAAGAGACCTAACACATGTGTGTTTGTGCTTATGTGTGATTACGAGTCCTTTTTGCTATTTTTTCTTATGAAATTTCCAATAAATCATGCAAAAAACTAGAAAGTATCGAATTAACGAAATAATATCGAATATCGAATATCGACAGACGGATTCGAATTAGGACGCTTGTTGGTTGTTGTTTCTGTCGCTTCCACCGAACTGCAGCCACCAGCCATTCAGGATAATTTTATTGTCCAGCCACCATCTCTCTTGGATCTCGGATGTCTTCATTGTCATTCCGTTACTTGAGTGACTTTTTGTGTACGGAGGGAAATTCACATAAAGAAATGCAAATGGAGAGAAAACCGAGAACCGAGAACCGAGAACCGAGAACTGATAACTGAAACTGAAAGCTTCTTTCTTTCCCCCCTGAGATCAATCCGTATATGTAGTACTTGTTCGTATGGATAAGTTAGAGTTGTTTTCGTGCAAAAGAAATGTACCCCTCCAAAGAATGATGAAGACGACCGACGACACGCCGGTGGTGGGCATCTTTGGATTCCTTTTGGCACAATATCAAGATGACGATGTTGATAGAATGATGATGATGATGATGATCTACATCGATACGAATGTTTGTATGTAGCTGATGGTAGCAACGGATGACAACCGGTGACAGCAATTTTTCGAATTCAAATTATAAAATGAAATCCTTCGTCGTTCCGGGATAAAGATACAGAGATACATATTTCGTAGACAAGACACAACGAAACAACGATCTGAGTATTAAGTACAAAGTATGAGTAGAGTAGATGGATGAATGAAGTTTCTTTTGTTCTATCCGTATGCTCAGCGATGCAGGAAGTCCACTTGAGATCCTGTGTGAAATTAATTCCTGATGAATTTGCGTAATAATAAAACAGAGGATGAGTTGAGAGATACTTTAGATGAGGATTATATGACATGAGGTGCTGGTTGGTATTGCTTCAGCACGATGCGATAGATATACGACTATGTATACCGGCAAGGGGACAGAAAAAAATCCAAACTCTAGCTGCAATTCAGACGAATACATATATACCTACATACAAACGAATATGTGACACAAAGAAAAGGAATATTTGAGATACCTACTTTTCGCGCGCTGCATTGCTGAACGGATACATAAGTGAGCAACCACAACAAACGGAAATTTAATTACGGAAGAATGCAACTGCTTCGTTGTTTTGATCCCGATTTTATGAGAGACACGACTCACGGATATGATACAGATGCACTGTGTAGGATAGGGAATAGGAACGTGCACAAGTTGAGGTTTCTTATTTAGATTTACCACTAAGCAAGGGGTTTTCGAAATAATAGTGCACTTTCGGGATTTTAATAATGCAGGTGCGGAAGTCCATAGAAACTTTAGGAATGTATTAAATTAAAAGAATGTATACCTACGTTTCGGTTCAAAAAGAAGTTCCTTTTTAAAATAAAATAAAAAAAAGCAGAATCAATTATTTTCGATATGTTATGGCTTCATTAGAAAGAGTAAACATTTCCATTAGTTATGAAATGCAACTTCATTTATGTATGTGATTGCAGAGGTTGGCTTTGCATTGGCGCATTTTCCAAGAACTTGACTGTTTCTGGCTCTATCTCACGAATTGCTAAGACAATATTCACTTTCAGGGCTTCAGTTTTTTCAGTGTCTAGATTGTCCGTATTATACTGGTCAAATGGTAGCTCCGATGTGGTCAATTGACATCGCCAAGGCGGCTGATAACACGATTACAAAACTAATCGTGCAAAAGATAGGTTCTTTGTTGAGTTGTGTGGTATGGTGTGCCATTGCGCTGAAACAAAAGATCGTCAAAGTCCATGTCTTCCACTTCAGTCAGCAAAAGTTCAATAATTATGGCTTTTTGTTGTTTCCAGCTGCATTTTCGAAATAAAATTACCCAATGATGTCACCACTCCTAAATCCGCACTCTCTGCGGATGTATTGGCCTCCTGACAAGCGCGTGCGGGTTTTCCGATCCTCCAGATACTGCCGTTTTGTTTCTTAACATAGCTGCCGAGATAAAAATGATATTTCGGCCAAATTAGATGTTCAATTGGAGCTGCATTTTAGCGCAATCTGAGAAGTGATAACAATGCGGATGGTAGTTTGCCATCAACTGTTAAGTCAATTGGACTTTATAAGGAAGTAAGCCGAGATTTTTGTGAAAAATTCTCATCAGGCTGGTGAGTTCAATATTAAGTTGTTGAGATCGATGAGGAGCCGATGTTTCTGGATTGATTCAAACACTCAAACACCGGCGACAGTCTCATGAACTTTTTGTCCAAATGTGTGGTTAGCAGGCGCAGTGGATACTCCAGTTCGGCCAAAGCTTGTTTTGGACCCGTTATACTTATGCACAGATATATTTCAGTTGTTGTTAGGATTTGTGACATGGAGATACTTTCCGTTTTCGATGGCAACGATTAGTATAAGGCCTCGTAGAAGTAGCATCTTCCGACAGGTGCTGGTTCCTTAAATGACGAGAATGAGCCTCTGCAGCCGAACATCTTGCAGCTCTGCTAATAAGTCCTACTTCACGCCTCCCCGTGGCGCCATCTGGGAATCTCACTAGAGGTTGCGAAATGAAGGGGGCAAATGGCCAGTTTCCTGCACCATTAACCAGGATTAGTGTCGGAAAAACAAAACAAGACCTTATCCGGGCTACTCTGACATATTTGGAGCTCAGGCCGGAAAGGATTTCCAGGACTTAGTCAGGGTCTTGGAAAAGAGATGGTGGCGGACGAGCCCTATAAGGACCAACGGCAGCGCTCACATCCCGGAACGGGTTACTGGCTTCGGTGTAACCGACCCCTCGTCCTAGGGGCACTCAAAATGGAACTGGTCCTTCAGGTTGGGGGTTGTGCCGCCGGGGTAACTGCCCGGCCATTTAAAAAAGCATAAGTTACGAAGCATCAACAAGCCTCGGATATGGACGGATCTACTGTTGACAACCCACGCAAACGATTTAAGGACAATGAGCTTCGGATATGCACGTGGAATGTTAGATCCCTTAATAGACCACGTGCAGCCGAGCAACTAGCGGAGGCTCTAGACTGCTGCAAAGCAGACATAACCGCCATCCAAGAAATGCGATGGGATGGGCCGGACAAAAAGAAGATGAAAAACTGCGACATCTACTACGGCAATTGCTATCGACGGCAAAAGCAGCGCTTATTTGGATGCGGATTTGTTGTCGGAGGCAGACTAAGACAAGAAGTCCTCATCTTCCGGCATGTGAGCGAGCGCCTCGTAGCAATCCGCATCAAGGCTAAATTCGCCAACAATAGCCTCATATGCGCGCATGCCCCCACAGAGGAGAAAGATGACGACACCAAGGATGCCTTCTACGAGCTCCTTAACAAGACCTACGAGCAATGCCCTAGCTATGATATTAAAATTGTCCTCGGTGATTTTAATGCAAAGCTAGGAAGAGAGGGTATCTTTGGTGGAACAATCGGAAAATATAGCCTGACAACACCACCTCCTATAACGGATTCAGGCTAATCGACTTTGCGGCGGGGCGAAACATTGTCGTGGCTCGCACGCGGTTCCCACATCTCGACATACACAAGGGGACTTGGATAACTCCTGATCAATCAACAGTCAACCAGATTGATCACATTGCGATCGACGCAAGTCACTCCTCCAGTATTATGGATGTCCGTACGTTCCGAGGAACCAACATCGACTCAGACCATTACCTGGTTGTAGCCAAGGTACGGTTGCGGACATCCCAAACTACGCCAAGACAAACTAATGCTGTGAGAAAATTCGACGTCAGACGGCTACAATCGCAAGAGATCGCAGAGTCCTTTTCCGATCGAGTGTCTCCTAATCTCTTAAGAGGTCCAATGCCGCCAGCATCAAGCATCGAAGACCACTGGAAACACTGCCAAAACGCCATCAGAGATGCAGCTTCTGATGTGCTGGGTTTCACTCGTCCACCACAACGAAACCCCTGGTTCGATGATGAATGCCGGCAAGCACATGCAGCTAAGCAAGATGCATATAACGCGGCGCTGCTTAGAAAGACCAGAGCTGCTCATGAGCTCTATGAGCGGAAGAGGAGAGACGAACACCGGCTTCTCAGAAGGAAGAAGAAAGAGCATGAGAAGCGCGCGATCAAGGAAATTGAGAGATGCTACTCCAGGACGGCCTGACAGTCGAGCTCTTCAAAGCGGCAGGCGATGACTTGGTAATGAGCATACACAAACTCATCTGTAAAATATGGTCGGACGAAAGTATGCCCGATGAATGGAACCTCAGCTTTGTTTGTCCGATTCTCAAAAAAGGAGACCCTCTGAACTGCGCCAACTATAGAGGCATCAGTCTGAAGCCGTTCGTCAAGAACCTGATAAGTCCATATCAGTGTAGCTTCAGGCCAGGAAAGTCCACCAAGGACCAAATATTCACACTACGGCAGATCTTGGAGAAGACCCATTAGCTTCAGATCGATATACACCACCTATTCATCGATTTTAAGGCCGCGTATGACAGCATCTATAGAGACGAGCTATACAGAGCGATGTCTAGTTTTGGCATCCCTGCCAAGCTCGTCCGTCTCTGCAGGATGACGATGGAGAATGCATGCTACTCCATCAAGGTAGTTAAAGATCTCACTGAGACCTTTGATGTCCAGAAAGGATTTAGACAAGGCGATGCGCTGTCATGCGATTTTTTCAACATCGTACTTGAAAGAATAGTGCAAAACTCACGAGCAAACACAAGAGGCACTATCTTTCAAAAGTCCGTCCAACTACTCGCATACACCGACGATATTGACATAATCGGGAGAAAGCAGCGTGATGTCAGTGTCGCTTTCGGGAGTATTGAGACGGAAGCGGCGAAAATGGGTTTAGCGGTCAATGAGGGCAAGACCAAGTATATGCTGTCAAGCAAAAAGGACAACCAACACCGACGTCTCGGACAGAACGTCACCCTCGACAGATATAACTTTGAGGTATTTAAGACCTTTGTCTACCTAGGCTCCGCTATAAATACAGACAACGACAGCAACGCTGAGATCAAGCGAAGAATAACTCTTGCCAACCGCTGTTTCTTTGGGTTAGGAAGGCAATTGAGTAGCAAAGCCCTCTCTCGAACAACAAAAGTCACCCTTTATAAGACTTTAATAATCCCGGTCCTGCTCTATGGCGCAGAGGCATGGACATTATCAAAAATGGATGAGGGTGTTCTTGGTTGCTTCGAGAGAAAAATTCTTCGGGCGATCTTCGGTCCCGTCTGCATTGACGGTGAGTGGAGGAGGAGATACAACGACGAACTGTATGGACTGTACAGCGACATGGACCTAGCCAGAAGTGTGAAGATCCAAAGACTGAGATGGCTGGGTCATGTAGAGCGCATGGACACCAATGCTCCGGTCCGAAAAGTCTTCGAATCCGCCCCCGAGGGACAGCGCAGTAGAGGAAGGCCAAGACTCAGGTGGCGCACGCAAGTGGAAGAGGACCTCAGCCAACTTAGCGTGCGAAACTGGAGACAGCTAGCCAGGGATCGAGCTGGCTGGAGAAGCTTGTTGACTGAGGCCCAGGTCCACCCCGGACTGTAGCGCCACCTAAAGTAAAGTAAGTAAGTAAGAGACTTTACGTTTCCACTTTAGATCGGATGATACCTGAATTACGTCTACCAAGGTGTCAACGCGGAGAAATTGTCTCTGAATCAAAGTAAATTGCGTCGTCAATTAGAAGAGTTAAAGCTTGAATTGATAGTTGCGCAATCTCTTAGAATTTAAATAACATTTTCAACCATCATAAAACGATGTAATAATGAAAATAAAAACGATGTCGACAATAGAATCGTCTACGTCTATTTCGTAATAGAAAGATCAGGGTGGTCCACTGCTCTAAAAAACGTTTTTATGCTTTTTTGGACCGAAAGCATGTTCCCAGTAAATGTTCAGCAACTTAGCATCGGAAAAGAATAGATCCCGCTCTATAAGGGATTGCTGCCGAAAATGTTTTACCTTTCAAAGTCATAAAAGGAATCAGTAATTTGACCAAGAAATTTATGACACAGCTAAGTATTGACACTTGATTGACAAGTGGGCTACACTAGAAGTAAGGACTAGCAACAGTATTTTTCAACTAATAAAAATGGACTGGGTTGATTGCACTAGCATCCGGATCGCATTAGCAATCTCTTCAACGATTCCAATCCAAGTTGCGGTTTTCATGCCCGGCATCCAGCTGCCAAAAGACTGGGAGACAGCCAGCAATGAAAAGGGATTACCATACTGCATGTGGGATGTTAGCATATGAACTGATCAGACTCAGATCCCTAGGAACAAGAAGTACTCGTTGACAGTTACTCATCCACTCGGTAGTACACCAAAAGAACTACGCAGTCTCAGGCGTGCTCTAGGGCCAGTTACGGATAGATCCATCGAGAAAATGATATATGATGTCCTCTACATAAATATCTGTGATAAAGTTAAGAAGAAAATCTGAATGGTATCAGAAGTATCCTGTGCAACGCCGCCTCATGCTCTTGCAAGTGGAACCACGGTAATCCTACAACTACAAAGTGGCGCAAACGCGTTCTTACTGCCGGAACTGGATGATCAGGGCTTGTTGAACATGTGGCTTCAACAAAACGGTGCACCTTCCTGGTCGCGTAATCTCCCGTTTTGGTGATTTGGCATGGCCATTAATATTGCCCGATTTAGCCACCCCAGACTTATGTATGTCTTTGGGGCTACTTAAGGTCGCGAGTTTATGCCAACAAGCTTCAGACAGTCGTAGGCCTTAAGGGGAATATTCGAAATGCGAATGCGAACAGCAATCACCGGAAATCTTACGGAAAGACGGGCACAAATCTATATCAACACTGGCGGCAGCCACTTGGCGGATATCATCTTTTCCACTTAACAGAAAAAATTGTAAAGGTCCAAATAAAGATTTCCATCACTTAGAATCATTTTTTATTTATTTAGTAAAAGATTGGGTGATTAATTTTGCGCCACATTGCACTTTAAGAGCAAATGTGGAACACTCTTACCTATCTCGATCCAATCTAGTCATATACCTTATGACGATGCCATTTTACTGTCTGATTGATCCAGGTTAGCTTAGAACCGGACGTTTCATTTGATCTTCATTCATGAAATACTTACTTTCATAGGTGGCGTTACAGGTCCACTGGGCCTTAATTAACTTGTGACTTTAGCTACTCGAGCTTAGATAGACGATTTCTTTCGGCCTGTAATGTTTATTTCATCGAGAAGTTATTCAGTTTTGCACAGTAGCCTCAAGTATGATGTTAAAGGATTTGCATGACTGTGAATCGTCTTATGGGAAGCCTTTCTGGTATTCAAGATCTCACTGAAATCAATACCAAACCTCATGGAGCAGCGATCTTTCTCCATGGTCAGTCTAAAACAGAAGCCTAATGTGGACATAGCACTGTATAAATGTTATCGATATACGCTGCCATATGTGGCCTTTAAATCAATAAGTCCGGGTGATTGCTGATTTGTAATTCAAAGGTCTTCTACAGGATCAGTCGAAATGTACAAATTTGTTCGACGAAAGGCTTTTCATGCCTCACACCGCACTGATAAGAACCAATCAGTTGGTTGACGAAAGGTTTAAGCCGGCTTTATAATACGGCAATGAAGATATTGAGGTAGTTAAGGACTTTGTCTACCTAGGGTCCGCTATATATTCAGACAACGCCACCAGCGCTTAGATCAAACGAAGAATAACTACTGCCAATCGCTGTTTCTTTGGGCTAAGAAGGCACTTGAGTAGCAAAGCCCTCTGTCGGACAACAAAAGTCACCCTTTATAAGACCTTAATAATCCCGGTCGTGCTGGGTCATGTAGAGCGGGTGAACACCAGTGCTCCGGTCCGAATGGTCTTCGAATTCGCCCCGAGAGACAGCGCAGTAGAGGAAGACTGAGACTCTGGTGGCGCCCGAAACTGGAAGGGGACCTAAGTCAACTAAGCGTACGAAACTGAAGGAGCTAGCTGGAGACGCTTTTTGACTGAGGCCCAGGTCCACCCGGGACTGTAGCGCCACTTAAAGTAAGGAAGTAAGTGATGATCTTACAGTTAATGGTTAGTGAAGACTGATGCCTTTAAAGTTGGAAGGGACTAAAGGATCAAATTTCTTACGATCTGGCTTAAATGTCCCGGTCTATTCGTGTGCCATGGCAACTATATTTTAGGAATGGTCCTCAGTCGCTTTAATTAGCTCACTAACTGGGCCGCTAGTCCTTTTTTTGTCCAGGTAGGCTGGACGGAATTTCAGCAAAGCACCTGATATTCGGATTTTATTATAATAACCTTTATCAGCAGAAATTCTTCTTCGATACTCTCAGCTGCGAATCTACGAACAAATTTGCCTATTCGGGCTTGCGGGTTCTCGTTTCTCTTTATAATACAATAGATACCACGAGTTGCTCTGGTCCTCCATGGGAGAGACGCTATTTTGCTTTGTGGTTTTATGCATGTGTGGTAGTCTTGCCACTGGATTGTACAACAAGATGCTGGTAGTGCAGGACTACGGCCAGAATTAAGAAATACTTGATTAGCAAAGGTCTTGCGGTTTGCTGGCAAATGTCTATCGATTTCGAACTTCTTTACAATATTTCCCCTTCTTAAGTGCGTTAGAGACATATGTACGCATTTCCATCTAGACCATGTGATAGTAGTGGGGCCCTTCGGGACTGAATACAGGCGGGGCACCTTTTGTTGGTCGCACTTTAGTCAATGGTAGATTCATCATTCAAATTATACGGGAATCGCAATTAAGCGACCACTCCAACTTGATTTATTGTGACATTCCTTTCCACAATCTTCCAACGTCGACCATATGATATTATTGCCGTTTTAAAATACTCCAACTTGATTGATCTCACACATTAGCATACGGGCTTCGATTTTAAGAAAGGTCAAAATGTTCTTTTCACCATGCTCGTCGTATCATCAAAATCGCCATTCCCTTCACTGCCCAAAACTATTGTTCAGTCATACGAGTACATTTGGTGATTTCCTCATACAGGTCAATGCATCTGTCAGGGTGCAGAACATGGTCTCGAATTCATGTCGTGCAATGAAATATGAATGGAACATCTCATAAAATTATTCATATCGTCATGAATCCATCATGTTCACTTGTTTACAGTGAAGTCATTAGATAGAGATATAAAATCCACTATGCAAACACAGGACTCACAGAGTCATCATTTCGGACATATGCAACAACAATAATCATTCAGTCCAGGTCCAGCTGCTTCCACATCCCGATTCCCATCATTCTATTGAAGCGACAAAAAACCTCAACCAAATAGTATCAACAACCAACAGACAACTGGAGTCCCAACATGGGTTTCATGAAGCAACATGCGGCGTTACATCAGCGCTGGATGGTGATGTACCTTAATTTACGATCTACCAAAATTAATTGATTATAAGGAGCAGGAAAAATCAATAGAATTCGCACATAAACTAGCTCCAGCTTATCGTCTTGCTTTCATCTGTTACTAGTACGAGAGAAGCTATTAAACATCAGGGCCAGTTACGGGAACAAATCTTCGACAATCGCGAAATGACTGCGCCAATTAGACCCCCGCAGGCCATTAACGGGCATTATAGATCGCGGTCGACCAGGACTTTAGTCCAGTCTAGTTCCGATTCGAACCCAGAGTGCAGAACCGAAAACCATTGGTACAGTGTTGAGATTTGGAATTCAATCAAACAAGTACGAAAAGATTTACTACCTCCGACGTCGGACAAACGGTGGGGCACCAATTGGAGGTTCCTAATTTACAATCTTTCTTTAGACTACGCATAATTTTTTGATGTACAGAATTGTTTAATTGTCAATGTCCTGCTGGGTTATTACTTGGTGATAGCCTGGAGATTGTTTCTCAGTTACAAGGCCTCTAAGATCATGGTTCTGTTCTGGGATTTGTAAAATGGAACATCAAATGGGATCTTGTGAATTATCCGCTTTAGTGATGCATAAGGAAATCAATCAAATATGAGTACATCGATCTTAAATGTTCTACATGCACTTAACAAGGGGAATAATTAGCGAGTAGTACTTTCAGGATTTTGAACATGATCAACGTCGTCAATGTGAAACGAAATTTCATAATTTTTAATTTGTTTTATGCTACCATTTTCGTTTTTACCACAGGGGAGCACTAATAAGGTTCTGCGCAGCCAGCAGCGCGTAATAACAGCGCAAGTTCGTAACGAAGTGCTTGCCTTTCCTTTTCGTGGTGGTCCCTGGTAAGTGCAAAAGTTAGTCCTCATTATTGCACGTTAAAATGGCAAGAGCGTGCTCGGGTATTAGCAATGTGCCGGACAACGCCATCAAAGGGCTCAAATTAGCAGTGTGACGAACCAACTGGATTAACCGTTGATAACCCTTGCAGACATTAAAAGAACAACGACGTTCGAATCTGCACGTGGAATATTCGGGCCTTTTACAGGTCACATGCAACCGACTACTATCCAAGAAGTGCTATGGGATGGGCGGGAGAAAAAGAGGATGCGAAACTGTGATATAGTGATTGATAAAGGGTGCTGATTCGCAATATATGGCAAACTAGGGCAAGAAGTCTAGGGCTTTCCACAAGTAAAACAGCGTCTTAGGCTGAATAACCTCTACAGGGCATGGACGACGCCACCAAGGAATATTTCTGCGACAAAGTTACGCAATGTCCAAAGTACTAGACGATTTTTGGGAGGAAAGTTAGTGAGCATACCCAACACGATACAACTGTATGTCTGGAAATGAACTTTGGCTTATTGACTTCGAGGAGGGGTGACACATCACTAAAGCAAACACAACATTTCCTCATCTCAATATAGACGAGAGGACACGGCGCATCATGAAACACTACATCAAATTGATAACATAGAGATAAATGTAAGGCATCATTGACTCGGTTCACTACCGCAACAAGTGTGCGGAATCGGATTACCCAAGCGCTGCAACAAAAAAGAACTATTGTAAGATAGTATAACGTAGAAAAGCTGGAATCGCAAGGAACCACCGAACGTGTGTCCCGAAATATCTCAACAACCAGCAATTGCTATTGCCAAGATGCCATCAGAGGCAGCGCAACTGATGTGTTAAGTTTCCCCCGAACACCACCAACAAATCTGGCTTGCAACTGTAGCTAAACCAGAAGCACTTACAATAAATTGATTGTACAGTTGCAGGACAAGGGGGGCTCCTCCAGAAGAAGCAAAACGACACGAGAAGGACGCACATAGCAGAGATATTAAGATGTTGTCATCAGGAGTCACATACGGATGTTTTATTTACAGCTAAAAGGGACTTGTCAAGGCACGGAAATGCGTTGAAGATCCACAGTTGGCACTAAAGTTATAAAAAAAACTTTTTCTGCGGACCGTAGATATAACGATGAAGCCCAACATTCTGCCGTCAGGAAGAATGGACCATTCAGCTTAGACGATGATAGCCAAACCATCCGTCCACATGACCACCACGAAGAGAGGATAGCATTATCCAAATTGAAAAACGCAGCTGGACCTGACGGCTTGCCGGCCGAGGTACTGAAAGCTGTTGGAAATAACTTTGTAGAAAGCATACAAGAAACTAATTTTTCAGATCTGGTCAGGGGATTGTATGCTTGATGAATGAAATCTCAGTATCGTTTCCCTGTGCACAAAAAACCAATCGACTAAGATCAATGAGAAGATGTTCGGTGCGATCTGAAGCCGCACTAGTACCGGGCATTATTCTGCTGACGAAGAACCTCCATGCAATAGGCAGATAAAATCTTCTAGGCGATGTTGAGGAAACTAATGCCTCTATGGTTGGCGCAGTTTAGGTGGTCGCACAAACAATGCAGAGGTTCCACTCGTCGGGCATACTTTTGTCGATCATATTGTACAGATGAGTTGTTCCAGCGAGGTTTTCTGGATTATAGCTTAGATAAAGCTATCTTCACTTAATCCAAGTCGGATGGACGGAATTGTTGATCCACATCGTCCAGGTCAAAAGGTTCACTCTGCCTGGCAGCGGTGTTTGGTTCGTCATCGCCGCTATTCAGCATCGACTGCGACTCTACTAGAATGTTTCGTCTCTACAGGATTCGGTTCCCTATGGGTAAAACTTTAAAGTCTAATTCCTGGAGAAGCACATCCTAATTCTTTTAGTCGCGCGCTTTTTATTCTGCTTGTGTTTCCTCCTGAGTAGCAGGTGCTCGTCTCTACTCTTCTCTTCGTAGAGCTCTTGAGCAGCTCTTCTATGGAGTGCAGCTTTGTGTGAATCTTATTAAGCTGCACTCATCGTAAAATCAGGGGTTTCGTTATATTGGCCGGATGAAACCCAGTACATCAGAGGTGGCACCTCTAATGGGCTTTTGGGAGTGTTGCTACTAGTTTTCGATACTTGATACTGAAGGCAGTGGACCTCTTAAGAAATTAAGAGAGACTCGATCGGAAAAGGATTTGGCGATCTCTTGCGATTCTAGCCATCTGACGTCGAAATTTCTTACAGTATCAGCTTGCCTTTGCGCTATTCGGGATATCTGTAACCGTGCCTTTACTACAACAGGGTAAAGGTCCGAATCGAATGTTCGGACATCCATAATACTGAAGGAGTGTCTTGCGTCGATCTCAATCTTGTCCCCGAGAACAATTTTAATGTCATAGCTAGGGCGTTGTTCGTAGGTCTTGCTCAAGAGCTCGTAGAAGCTATCTTTGGTGTCGTTATCTGCTTTTGCTGCCGAAACAGCCGCTTTTCGCGTTCAATGTTGGCCCTGAGCTCTTCCAACGTCGTCGGCTTGTTGGCATAATCCAATGACTTAATGTAGCCCACAGAAAATAGTCAAGCGGCGTTAACTAGCACGAGCGAGGCGGGCAATCGACTGACCCATTTCTTGAAATAACACGCTCACCACACTAACTCTTCAATAAATCGATTGTAACGTCTCCTCGGTGATTTTAATGCAATGCTAGGTAGAGAGGGTATCTTTGGTGGAATAATCGGAAAATATAGCCTGCACAACACCACCTCCGATAACGGATTCAGGCTAATCGACTTTGCGGTGGGGCGAAACATTGTCGTGGCTAGCACGCGGTTCCCACATCTCGTCATACACAAGGGGACTTGGAGAACTCCTGATCAATCAACAGTCAACCTGATTGATCACATTGCGATCGACGCAAGACACTCCTCTAGCATTATGAATGTCAGTGCGTTCCGAGGAGCCAAAATCGACGAACACTGGCTTCTCAGGAGGAAGAAGAAAGAGCATGAGAAACACGCGATCGAGGAAATTGAGAGATGCTACTCCAGGAATGAGGTGGACGGCCTGACAGCCAGGCTCTTCAAACAGCAGGCGATGACTTGGTAATGAGCATGCACCAACTCATCTCTAAAGTATGGTCGGACGAAAGTATGTCCGATGAATGGAACCTCAGCATTGTTTGTCCGATTCTCAAGAAAGGAGACCCTCTGAACTGCGCCAACTACAGAGGCATCAGTTTCCTTAACATCGCATATAAGATCTTATCCGCCGTATTGTGTGAGCGCCTGAAGCCGTTCGTCAACAACCTGATAGGTCCATATCAGTCTGGCTTCAGGCCGGGAAAGTCCACCATCGACCAGATATTCACACTACGGCAAATCTTGGAGAAGGCCCATGAGCTTCAGATCGATACACACCACCGATCTATCGATTTTAAGGCCGCGTATGACAGCATCTATAGAGACGAGCTATACAGAGCAATGTCTAGTTTTGGCATCCCTGCCAAGCTCGTCCGTCTGTGCAGGATGACGATAAAGAATGCACGATGCTCCATCAAGGTCGGTAAAGATCTCACCGATAACTTTGATGTAAGGATTTGATGAAAGGATTTAGACAAGGCGATGCGCTGTCATGCGATTTTTTCAACATCGTACTTGAAAGAATAGTGCAAAACTCACGAGCAAACACAAGAGGCACTATCTTTCAAAAGTCCGTCCAACTACTCGCATATGCCGACGATATTGACATAATCGGGAGAAAGCAGCGTGATGTCAGTGGCGCTTTCGCGAGTATTGAGACGGAAGCGCCGAAAATGGGTTTTGCGGTCAATGAGGGCAAGACCACGTATATGCTGTCAAGCAAAAAGGACAACCAACACCGACGTCTCGGACAGAACGTCACCCTCGACAGATATAACTTTGAGGTAGTTAAGGACTTTATCTACCTAGGCTCCGCTATAAATACAGACAACGACACCAGCGCTGAGATCAAGCGAAGAATAACTCTTGCCAACCGCTGTTTCTTTGGGTTAAGAAGGCAATTGAGTAGCAAAGCCCTCTCTCGGACAACAAAAGTCACCCTTTATAAGACTTTAATAATCCCGGTCCTGCTCTATGGCGCAGAGGCATGGAAATTATTAAAAATGGATGAGGGTGCTCTTGGCTGCTTCGAGAGAAAAATTCTTCGAGTGATTTTCTGTCCCGTCTGCAATGAAGGGGAGGAGGAGATGAACTGTATCGACCTAGACAGAAGAGTGAAGATCCAAAGACCAAAATGGCTGGATATAGAGCGGATGAACACCAATGCTACGCTCCGAAAAGTCTTCGATTCCGCTTCCGAGGGACAGCCAGGGATCGAGCTGGCTGGAGAAGCTTTTTGAATGAGGCCCAGGTCCACCCCGGACTGTAGCGCCACCTAAACTAAACGTGTGCTGTGCGGCTTGTGGCACCGTCCTGTTGCAACCACATGTCGTCCAAGTCCATATGTTCCAATTCGGGCCAAACATAATCGGTGATCATGGCGCGATAACGCTGACCATTCACAGTAACGTGACGATCGTTATCGTCGACGAAAAGATATGGCCCAATAACGCCGCCGGCATGCAAACCGCACAAAACAGTTATTTTTTGTGAATGAAGTGGTGATTCATGAAGCACATGTGGATTTTCACCCGACCAGTAACGCATATTTTGCTTATTGACGAACCCATTGTGCCAAAAAAGAGCTTCGTCACTGAAGATGATTTTGCGATGAAATTCACCATCTTGGCGCATCTTCTCCAGAACCCAATCGGAGAACGTACGTCGCTTCAAATGGTCCATTGGCTTCAATTCTAGAGTCAGCTTGATCTTGTATGGGTGTAAACCAAGATCCTTATGCAAAATACGCCATCATGTGGTCTGAGCGATGCCCAATTCTTGAGAACGCCGTGGAATCGACTGATTTGAATCGTTTGCTACGGACGCCTGAACGCAGCGATATTTTCGACACTTCGACCAACCCGTTGTCTCACTGACACGGCAACATCACACAACGAATATGTAGACTCAAATTTTTGCACTAAACTTGTCATTGCCTGTCTACTAGGGCGAGAATTGCGACCGAAAATTGGAATTAACGCTCATAAAGTTGCAGTCACCGACTCCGAATTTCGGTAGAAAATTTTTATAATTTTCAGACGTTGCTCGTTCTTGTACTTTATGCAATTCAATAAATTCAAAGTTGTGAAGTCCCTATTGGAAAACCCGATAGATGTCGCACGTTCATATTTTGCATCTTTAAGGTAAATGAAACCTTGAGGCCGAAGATGTCACGACCGTCACTCAATGACATAGCCGAACTAACTAGAGTTTTATGTTTAAGCTCCCTTTTGCCGCAAAAGCCTGATATTTTAAGGAGTGGTCTATTTCAGGCATAAGCTGGGTTAGAAATTAAGCCCATGGAATATGAGAGAAGTCCAACTCATGCAGCACTCTGGACTCACTCTATTAGTTGTAGTTGACCTGAAAGTTGCGATAAGGACACAAATATCTCTCCAAACTGTTGAAAAGGAACCTTGTTCATGGACCTGTCTACTAACATGAACTTCTGAAGCGCCTTCACAAATAAGAGCATGTTTTTTTAAATAACTACCTTGAACGCTTTCTTGGGATCTCAAAGGTCCGTATACTGGTATTTGGATCTTTGAGGGACAGCGAACTTCTCAGCTGTTGCTGGCCCGACGTTAACACAGGACCTTTGAGTCCGAAAATTTTTAAAAATTTTGGTTAAGGGCCTTATCGATGAGTGGATCGTAAATAAATACGAGTCCGTGACTTTTGGATTAAAACACAGATTTTTTGATAAAAAAAATAATTTTATTTTTCAACGTAGTCTCCCTTGAGCTCTATACACTTTGTCCAACACTTCTCCAATTTTTTTATCCCTTCCAAAAAAAATGATTTGTCGAGGTCCTCAAAATAGGCCTTTGTTTGCGAGATGACTTCATCATTGGAGTCAAATCTTTTTCCACCAAGCCATTTCTTCAGGTTTGGGAACAAGAAGTAGTCGCTCGGAGCCAAATCTGGAGAATAGGGTGGATGAGGGAGCAATTCATAGCCCAATTCATGGATTTTTGCCATGGCAACTGCACATGTGTGCACCCTTGCATTGTCTTGGTGGAAAAGAACTTTTTTCTTGGCCAAATGAGGTCGTTTTTTTTTTCAAATCGTCATTGAATCGGTCCAATAAGTTGGCATAATATTCCCCATTGATTGTTCTTCCCTTTTGAAGGTAGTTAATGTGGATTATCCCGCGTGCATCCCAAAAAACAGTCGCCATAACTTTATTGGCTGACAAACCCACCTTGGCCTTCTTTGGCGCCGATTCACCCTTAGAAACCCACTGTTTTGACTGTTGTTTGTTCTCTGGTGTGTTGTGATGGATCCATGTTTCGTCCACGGTTACAAAACGGCGCAAAAACTCCTCCATATTGCGATTAAACAACGCCAAACCTTCCTGTGAAGTTGTTACACGATTGCGTTTGTGGTCGACTGTGAGCAAACGCGGCACCCATCTTGCGGAAAGCTTTCTCATGCCCAAGTGATCATTCAAAATTGAAACCACTGAGCCATGCGAGATCCCTACGGCTTCCACAATCTCTCGCACTTTCAATCTTCGGTCGGCCAACACCATATCGTAAATTTTTTCGATTGTTTCGGGTGTAGAGACCTCAACTGGGCGTCCAGGACGTTCGGCATCTTCAGTGCTTGTACGGCCACAACGAAATTCAGTAAACCAGTTTTTTACCATTGAAATCGATGGTGCAGAGTCCCCATAGTATTTATCAAGCTTAGCCTTGGTCTCGGTAATGGTTTTTTTTCGCAAGAAATAATGCTTAATAAGCACACGAAATTCACTTTTTTCCATTTTCTCCTCAAATTAGTGAGTAGTCTGATAAAAATAGCTGTCAAACACAAACTAACTGACGCAGCAAGTTAAAATTTTGACAGGAGTCAACTGACAGATGCCTGTTGACAGGAGCAGTGTTGCTGTTTCAGTAAAGAGGTCAGAAATTCAAAAAGTCACGGACTTATTGACCCGCCCTCGTATTTGGAACGTTGGACAGATGTGGTCAATATTCTATGACGGAATGACATTCAAAATGCAGGTCAGTTACATCAAGAAGGAAATCCTTAATCAAAAGCGAAGTCCCGGTACCTGTGCCTGTGGATGACGGTCCGCTGATAAAATTCCTCTCAAGCCTCCTTATTGACGCGTATTATTTGTCGAATATCCCGTCTTAGAACCCAAAATCAGCTTCTCACTTCAATTAATCTTCGAAACAATGAAAGCCCGTCCCAGCTGGATAGCGCATGATCACATACGATCATCTATTGTCAAGTGTAGATCCATGTTGTAATGATATCTTTCAAAGATCTCTTTCCAATTCCCTTTGAAATCTAGGACATTCTGAATACAAATCAAACACAAAGCAACTTTTGTTGAAGTCGCACCATCTTGCATCAGATCCTTCTTTTCTTGTCCAATTCCTATCAATGACACAATCCAACCACTCAACCATCAAATCCATGGCCTCTTTCCTTTCATTCCAATCTTGTCTTCTTCATTCTTTGGCAATAATTCACACCCAAAAGCTTAACGAAGCGTGAGTCGATTGCATGTCCTTTCACTAAAGATACAAAAAAAAAAAAACAACAAAAACGAATGACAATTCACAAGATGAACAAGGAGTAAGAGAGCTAAGGACCGAAGAGGATTAGTGAATCCTTGTCCCAGTGGTGAACCGAAAAATCGTTCTTTCTTCAAGTATGAGACACTTTCGAGGATAAATAATGGAATCCTTTTTCTTTTGGTTTTTATGTTGTTGTTGTTGTTGTTGTTCCTTGTTCTTACTGTGCACGCATCCATTAAATAACCAACCAACCACCCATTGTCCTCCAAAAGCAACAAGGACAACGGACGAACGAAACAAAAATCCTGTGTGTTACTGTTGACACGACCTAATTTTCGATTACATTTTCGAAAACATGTCAGTGTTCATTGGTGGTGGGGTACAGCAGCAGTAGGCCAAAATTCCATTTCGATATCCTGGCTAATAATGTCGAAATGAATTATCGGCTGTAAAAGGATAAAGGATACCCTTCTAACCAATCCAATGGTTTGATTTACTACAATTACACATACTAACATGGTGCTGTGTAAACTAATAACGGTTTTATGATTTATCCAGGGAAACAGGCAAACAGGGAAACCCTTTTGT
Organism: Volucella inflata; assembly: GCA_928272305.1. Lineage (NCBI taxonomy): Eukaryota > Metazoa > Arthropoda > Insecta > Diptera > Syrphidae > Volucella > Volucella inflata. The sequence continues at coordinate 97,072,276 of OV743720.1, forward strand.
CTTTGCACAGGACATTTGATACGAGTACTACAAGTACACTGATTGCTGGTCAGTTTGGCATTGTCCACCTCCACCACCACCACATGGCAATGGCAAACAGAATGACGATGTTGACGGTAGACAGACGAATAGACGGACAAACTTTGATGGTGGGCAAGAAAACCACCGAAAAGTGTTGTGAAGGAGCCATTGGAGAAGAACAAGTATTCTGCCTGCTTCAGTGGCAGGGGAGAAATTTGATAGTTGGACCCCGTTTGTTGCTGTTTTTGCTGTTGCTGTTTGGAGCTCATTGTTAACCTGCTGCCACAGTTGCTAGCACTGTTGCCACTTGTAACAATGATGATGATTACGATGGTTGGGTTGGGGTCGAGAGTGTTTGTCATTCGTGAGACTTTTTATGCCACAAAACACGACGTTTGTCGTCACTGATGATGGCGTCGTGGCCTCCGGCATAAATTGAGTGGAAAACCATTGGGCGCCAACTGACGGCGGCAGCAGTAACAGACACAGAGAGAGAGAGAGAGCGGCAAAGGCTATTTATGAGTAGCTTGGATTTCCTTGCGGGAGGATGTGTTTTTGCGGTGATGGTGGTCAGCCACCGTTATTCCGAACAAGGAAATCCACACCATGTGGATGGTCGAAGTCACTTGGTAGCCTGAATTGCAAAGGATTCACTGATAGTTAATTCAGGGTCAAAGCGGACAGTGGATACGTGTCAATAATTTTTGTGACATAATTCTTGGGAAGCATGCTAAAATTGACACTTCTAAGCGGAATTGAGCCAGAACCAAATGGCGCCGCATTGGCCGTTATGAATTGAGGTTTTCATATACTCGTAATTTGATGGAAAGGACTTTTACAGCTGATTAAGAAGCTACGCAGTGATAGTGCTTATTAGAGAGAAAAACCTGAAATAGAAGCATATAGGTAGTCGTTCCAAAGGATATTCGATCATTTAAAGCATAAAGACGGCAATGAATGAATATGTAAACTCAATTTCATAGTACCCTCATTAACTTCGAAGGGCACCCATGTTTCCATGTGGAATATGACTTTGCAAACAGAACTTTGTAACTAGGATTGTCCCAGATAGTGAAACATGGGGTGATAGGGTATGAAGAAACTCAACACTCGATCAACAACGTAGTTGTTCTTCTAAAGGTCGGCAGAGTTATTTTAAAGTGAATGTGATGCTTCGGTGGTAGTCTAAACTAAGTCGTCAACGGAGGATAAGAGGACGAATTACAGTGGCCTACCTTACTAACTATATGAAATGCTGGTTGATCTAGGTTCCAACCAACAGCTCTATCCATATAACGCAATCTGATACTAATTGCCTTAAGTTTAAGCCTTAGTCACTTAAGTCGATGGTTTTCTTACTGTTATCACTGTTAACAATTGGCTAAAGGTAGCATTTGAAACTATGGCTATACAAGACAATGGCTGATTCTGAAATCTACCTAATTCCACTTAGGTAACTTTGATGGGGGCGAAAGGCTTCATTTATGCGGCTATGTACAAAGGAATAATAATAATAATAATATATAGGGTGTAGTACACTGCGACCTGGTGGTCTATTGTGCCCCCTACTTATACCTTGGAAAGGTTTGCTCCATCTTCCAGAGCCCCTTCACAGCTTAATTCACCAGGAATTATGTTGGAGTGTTTATGCTCTGGCTTTGGGCTCGGCAAGGAAAACTTACTCAGAGCACATCATCCAGACCAGTTTCTTTTATGAATCTGAGAATGAGCAGTGGATCCGTGGTTGGTAGATCCCTTTCCTGAATTTGGTGTTTCCTAAACCTTTCCGTTAAATCTTTATTGGGTAAGTGCCCCGCAGGATTCCAGTATGTGTTCTGGAGTTTGTGGAGACTCATTGCAGAATCTGCAGAGACCTACATCTGATATCCCTATCTTCCTTAGGTGTTTCCTGAGTTTGCAATGCCGCATTAGGAAACCAGTTAGGATGCGTAGGTTATTTTTGCTAAGACTGATACATGCTTTAAATCTTTTTGAGATTGTAATCTCCTAAGAGCTTCTTGGCTTGTCTCAGACCTTGGAGATCCAGTTCTCCTTTTCCGATTTCCTGAATTCTTAGCGTAAGGTGTGTTCCCCTATCCCGCAGAATGGTTCAGGTATGGCCTGGTATCCAGCAGACTCTGTTTTTCTTGCCCAATTTTTTGAGACTTTGTAGGCATTCCCATACAAGTTTGGATATAATGACAAAGGAGACCAGTGCTTTGATAGCTGCTTGACTATCTGACATAATTGCTATGTCACAGTTTCTGTAATTATTTTCGAGATTGATTCGAACGCATCTTCTGTTTGAAAGATGTTGGTACTCTTGCCCATGAATTTATGGTGCTTCGTTCTTGGGCCAAACACTCCTGCACTCCTGTTCCTTCGTCAGTTCTCGAGCCGTCTGTATACCACTTTATCGTGTGGTTGCTAAGTCCATAGTTAGTGGATTCATCGCTCTATTCTTTCTTGTTGCTGAGCTTCTTTAAGAAATTCCTTTCAAAGTTCTATTTCTTAATGCTGTCATCTCTTGGAATAGCCAAGAGTGGAAGTTTTCCGAGTAGTGTATCATATTCTTTCGAACTGATGCATTTCCCCTTTCCAGTTCCTTCTGTTGCTATTCTTAGAATGGTTGTATTCGCCGCCTCTGAGACAAAGAAAACACATGTGCAGAAAATCTGCTTGCAGTACCGCCGGCACCTCTGCCCGTGAAAGAGATGTGCAGATATTTTTTGAAGTCAATCGCATTGGTTGCTGTCATTGAACAGCTACTGTCACTTATGTGTGACACTGTCGATTGCAGCGAATTTAGAATAAGAGCTGTGTTGCTTGCGGAACAGCGCTGCATGCAGCATTTATATGTAGCTTCGCGAATTAAAATATGTGTATTCTAATTTCATTGCATACAGAATTCTGCTCATGTGTTTTGGGCATAATCACAAAATCATTAAGGATTGAGTTTAAGGACAAAGGACACGTAAGTAACGTGGGTTGGTGTTAATGGAATTATAGGGATGTGCCGTCGATAGGACCTGAGAGCAGTCGATTAATGAGAAGAATACCGGCTAGACCTATACCAACGTTATTATAGAGAATAAGAATAGATAAAATAAGGGATAAGCAAATCCTGATAGGGATAAGGGATTAAAAATTCGTTCCAATGCAGACCATAAAGAGGAAGTCGAAGAAATCGACGTTATTTATTCTCGATTAGGGATACATACAAGATCTGGAACCAGAGCCGAAGATATGTAACATAGAGAGTTCTGGTTCCAAACGGATACGGAAAATTCCGTGGATAACCGTTTAATAAATCCAAGTTGGCTTTAAGGATCAACTTGTCTTATCCCAACGGAAATCATGTTCACTTTTGAATAATGTGTTAAAGTGTTCAGACGATTGAACAAGGGAAATAGGTTGACCACAGAGAAAATTAAGTCGGGCAAGACACAGATTGCATTTACATAAGTAGGTAAAAGTTCTTCGCAGTTTGGAGGCACCAGATTGAAAACCGATCGAGCCCTTCTTGAAGAAGAGAGTTTTGGGGGGAAAAAATAGCTGAAACCAATTGTTTGCCGTATAATTTTACCATCGTCAATAGTAAGAATCAAGATGGCTGCCCTTTGGAACCATGTAGAAGGTTCAAAACACTGTAATGTCGGTATACCAGGTAAGAAAATATCCATTTTGATGAAAGAGGTCCGAGGTCGAGAGATAGGTGGTTGATATGCCTGTCAGAAAATGGTATTGTCAAGGCGAAAATAAATTAGGGAGACTGGTGAAAAAAGTTGTGGCAAAATTAAAGAAGTAGGAGAGAGGCGGATCAAAGTTATCAATACAAACCTGAGGAGTTAATGAGTTCAATTGTGAAGATTAGGTCTGATTACCTTTCCATTGTTTTGAAATAGACTAGAGTCTGTTACCCGATCTAAGAAGAGACATTCTTTAGTAGGTATGGGATGAGAAGCGATGACAAAGTACAAGGCTTTTATTTATTTTTGATTTGCCGTAGGCACCACGTTATTGTATCATCGAAGGCAGATTTTATTTTGGCATTCGATTTTGAAGGGGAGTTTTTCCAGAAATTCTGGGTTGAGAAACTAAATCATAGGCTCCACGAAGGGAAGGAACATTAAAGAAAGGCCTGAAGCTCTAGGTAAATGATCTTCCTCTACCAATCTTCGGTAAATAAATTTTCTCACATAGGTTCGATATGTTGGGTAAGGTTAGGTTAGAGTGGCTGTTAGTAAAACCAACTCAAGGCCTGTTGGCCCGTTGTGATGCCACTAGGATCTGCGATCCTCCTACTCTACAAACCATTTTGAGCTTTTGACGAAGCATAGGAGACTTTTGATGCCTGTATTGCTTAAATCGCTTAAGTCATTGTAGAATAAGGCTCCTAGTTGGAGTTTTCTTCTTTAGGAGAGAGCTGGACATGTACAAAGGAGATATACGCTCGTCTTCTTCTCCTCCTCGACCATGCAGCTTCTGCGGAAGTCTTTAGTAAACATGCCAAGCCTTAATGCATGTTAACCTAGAAGGCAGTGCCCTGTCATGACACCTATGGTGACGCTGAAATGTTTTCTGTTTAGAGGGATCAAACTCTTAGGTCTAGCTTCGGACAGATTTGTTTGGTGACTAAACCTGTCGATCCAACCGTCTACCTTAGGTTTGTTCTTCTGTTAGTATCTAACTTTAATTCTAGTTTGCCCCTAGCGATAGGTATATCAATACTACGAGGGCGGGTCAATAAGTCCGTGACTTTTGGATTAAAACACAGATTTTTTGATAAAAAAATAATTTTATTTTTCAACGTAGTCTCCCTTGAGCTCTATACACTTTGTCCAACGCTTCTCCAGTTTTTTTATCCCTTCCAAAAAAAATGATTTGTCGAGGTCCTCAAAATAGGCCTTTGTTTGCGAGATGACTACATCATTGGAGTCAAATCTTTTTCCACCCAGCCATTTCTTCAGGTTTGGGAACAAGAAGTAGTCGCTCGGAGCCAAATCTGGAGGATAGGGTGGATGAGGGAGCAATTCATAGCCCAATTCATGGATTTTTGCCATGGCAACTGCACATGTGTGCACCCTTGCATTGTCTTGGTGGAAAAGAACTTTTTTCTTGGCCAAATGAGGTCGTTTTTTTTCAAATCGTCATTGAATCGGTCCAATAAGTTGGCATAATATTCCCCATTGATTGGTCTTCCCTTTTGAAGGTAGTTAATGTGGATTATCCCACGTGCATCCCAAAAAACGGTCGCCATAACTTTATTGGCTGACAAACCCACCTTGGCCTTCTTTGGCGCCGATTCACCCTTAGAAACCCACTGTTTTGACTGTTGTTTGTTCTCTGGTGTGTTGTGATGGATCCATGTTTCGTCCACGGTTACAAAACGGCGCAAAAACTCCTCCATATTGCGATTAAACAACGCCAAACCTTCCTGTGAAGTTGTTACACGATTGCGTTTGTGGTCGACTGTGAGCAAACGCGGCACCTATCTTGCGGAAAGCTTTCTCATGCCCAAGTGATCATTCAAAATTGAAACCACTGAGCCATGCGAGATCCCTACGGCTTCCACAATCTCTCGCACTTTCAATCTTCGGTCGGCCAACACCATATCGTGAATTTTTTCGATTGTTTCGGGTGTAGAGACCTCAACTGGGCGTCCAGGACGTTCGGCATCTTCAGTGCTTGTACGGCCACAACGAAATTCAGTAAACCACTTTTTTACCATTGAAATCGATGGTGCAGAGTCCCCATAGTATTTATCAAGCTTAGCCTTGGTCTCGGTAATGGTTTTTTTTTCGCAAGAATGACGTTTACATACAAACTCGGAAACCTTCTTCGAGTTCACATTAAGGGACACAGTAGTGGACTTGGAATATTGAAGATATATCTGATTAAATATTTATCGTATAGTGGATTAATAATAGAGAGTGCCTCTCTTATTTACACTTCCAAATACGGTGATAAATCTTGCCTCAAGGTGTCCTTGTTTCCTGATTTTTGCTCTGCCTATTCTTGGAATGGACACGCGATTGTGTACATGAGATTCAGTAGCTTGAACTTCATCGTTCTTGGAACTGAAATGCCACTCAAGAGTGTCCAGAGAATTCAGTTTTTTTTATCACAGCCCTCCACCTGGGTGTAAATATGCTTTAGTTTGTTCGCTTCGCAGTTGATCTCCTCAAGGTTTGCACTCTGTTTGTTTACACGAAGCGGAGATGATTTCGTTACTCTGATGGGTAGGCCGGGATCTTTTTCTTTGACGTATCGTGCCGAAATAAAAATTGACTTGCCTGCCAACTTAAGTTGCCCTTGTCGGCTGCAGCACAACTTCTATTCGAATTTATGTGGCGAAAGTCTCAACCACCGCTGTCCCTCTGACTCAACTGACTTTTGTACGCCAGTACTATAGTAGTGACATTAGTATCATTTGCACGTCGTGTGCAAGAAAAGCCATTAACAGAAGGTCTAACGCCTTCTTCCACTTGGCCCTGTTCAAGCCAAAAACAAGAAGATAGAGCGAAGTAAGCCAAGAGAGGTTGATCAGATCAGTTTGTGTCTTTTTATAGTACTCGTACGTTTGAAGAGTGTGGCTTCACCTTAATCAGTTTCCCGAGTCGAGCTGTGAAAAATGTCTATTGTGTTTTCAGCGCACCATTTGTGAAAAAAGACTGTTGTCAAGACTGTCAATGGGAGCACTGGGATTTGGGGTTGTTACCAGTAGCTTTGTGAGATTTGTACTGCTTGTCATTGAGAAACTTTCTTCTTTAATTTGTCTTTAGAAGCCGATGGCCTACCGGTGACATAAGACAGAAAGGGGTAAATTTTTGAAGAAATTACATTTTTGGGCATGAACAATTAAAGCAAAAATCCTGTATGTGCGTCGGAAGCAATGTTACGAGGACCTACAACTTTATGTGCTTTAAGATGTCCTTAGAGTTTTCGTATTTATTTTTCTTATTATTCAAATTAAGTTTTTACCATTTTATGACCAACACATCATCGTTGTGTGGAATACTCATGAGGAAGCACCTTTTCCGAATTGGCTTTGACAGCAACATCAATACATTTTCACTATCTATCATCAATACAATGCTTGCCTTATTATTCGTATCCTTAATTGGAATATCCGCTTTGCTCTCCTATAGTGCCAAGTATGCCAAGTACATAACAAAGACTGGGTTAAATTTTTCAGATATCTACTCGTATCCGTTCGTTCATTAGTCCTTCCTAAAGGCATTGTGTCAAGGTCGAATTCGCATTCTGTGGATACCTTCTTATTTGGTTTTTGAAACGTGTTTTCACCACCTTCACCCCCACCGACTGTACGAAAATCTTCCAGCCTAGTACCTGCCTAATGCGTAATTTTTTCAAAAAGAAAAAAAACAGACTTTCTCCGACAAAAATTTATTTTAGTCCTTTGTATGTTATTTACCTAGTTGCAAATTTACCATGTTCACTAAGGCTTTGATGTTTTCCTCTCTACTCCATGGTATCTCACCTCCTTCCAAGACCTAAATTCTATTAATTTCATCTTCTTCCGGTGAGTAAATGGATTTTTTCTTCTCATACCCTTCGACTTTCTTTATGTAATTAAGAAGCAGTCGAAACAGAGAACTTTTTTTCAAGACTGTAAAGGTATAAAGAATTTTTAAAATTAACGTAAACATAACGCTTGGACTTCATCCCTTGAAGTGGGTGCGTTAGTAGTACGAGTATGCACTCTCAAAGCGGGATTATTTTGATCTCATTAAGTGTGGAAGGCGATTTTTTTTTTCTTTTGCAGCCAACCTCCTTCGTCTTCTCCATCTCCACCTCTGGTTTTCGTTTCTGTCAAATTGAGGCTTTGACAGTTTTTTTTATCAGACTTCGTTTTAATGAAGGAAAATATTTAGCTTTCTTAATTCAGGCAACGAAGGACAAAACTGTCTTTTTCATTAATACCCGTAAAGTCAAAGTATAGAGTTTGAGGGTGGTAAAATCAAGGAAAAAATAAAAACCAGAGAAAAAAAAAAAAACCTTAAGGGTGGCATCAATTTTAAGACCAAGACTGACTACAAAATATTATGATTATTGTTGGAATTTTTAACCACGTGCTGGAAACATTATACTCTTACCTCAAGGGTCCATTATCCTATCCCAAATGAGGGAAGTTAAATCCTCTCTAATTAGAAACAAAGCAAACGACTTAAGACGGTACCACCTGAGTCCAACACATCTCTAACCTGGTTATGGTATTGAAATCCTTTTTGTGGTTTGGTTACGCTTCATTGGGAATACTGGCTGAGTCGTCTTCTTTTCGGTTCAATTATTTAATTTATCGTTGCGATTGTTTCTTACTTGTTTTCATTTCTTGGATTCAAGTGTTGTTGCCCCATCTGGTTGTGGCATTTCGCTGGGTGATTAAAGGAAAAGTTTTGTTGGCTGGATGAGCGCCCAAAAATTTATTACATCACTTGACCGTGTGGCCGGTGTTGTTTCACGAATTTCAACTTTTAACTGTGGTGCCGTGGTTAAATGGCATCTCTTCGCGGTCGATGGAAACTATCAACATTACCATTATCGGCCAAATGAAATACTGGTTCCCTGGCACTGGCCGGTAATCGGTCAGACTCTGGCAGTCGGACGGTCTATTGTGCCCGTTTGAACGTATCATTAGGTGTATGATTTGTAATGACAACATAATCGTTAAATTGATTTGAGAATCGGCCTGGGAATGGATTCAGTTGGATTCGGTTGAAATCATCTTTTTGTTTCTGGATTTTTTTTTATTTTACTTTTGACATTTCAACACAATGTATCTGGGTAGAGAGAAGAAGAAATTCAAAATGATTCGTAAATTATTGTGTGGCAGTGATTTAGGGTTTAAGTCATTGTGAGATGGGCTTTTTTGTGCGATGTATGATATGATTGTGCCTTGTAATTTACTCGGCTACAATAACACTTTTAAAAAGGTCACTGGTCATAGATGTTACAAGCTTTAGTGACAAAACAATACTTTCGGCAGAAAGCGATCGACAGATCGGTTGATTCAGCAATACAATATTAACTCAGAAATGCTGTTTTATTATTAAGTCAGGGGCAAGGGTTTTACTGTGGAGCTACCAGCTTCAGCATATTTCATTATTTTGCGCACCTCGACCAACACTGCGTATACATACACTGGTGTATGTTAAGCCTCTAAAGGCTAATTTTACAGAAGCTTAGACACATTTAAGGCGACCCACGTTGACTTTGTTCGGACCTTAAGCAGGCTACGTGCAGCCATGCATTTACCAGAGTCAGATATCACCATTATTTAGAAATTGCGATTGAATGGGCAGGAGGCTGAAAACCAGTGATTGTTATATGGAAAAGAAACAGCGCTTATTTGTCATTTAGGCAGGAAGTTTGAGTTTGAGATTCTTATGACTATCCGCATCAAGGCCATATTGGTAACATAAGCCAAATATGCGCCCATGTTTCTACGGAAAATATTGCTGCGAGATCGTCGATAAGACGTATGAACAATGTCCGAAGAATGACGTAAAAATCGATTTTAATGCGAGGACATCTTTGGTAGGACAGTTGGTAAGCATAGCCTACACGACACCACGCCTGGAAACGGATTCAGGCGTATTGACTTTGCAGCAACATGAAATACTACTATAGTCAGCACACGGTTTCCTCACCTCAGAATACAAAAGGAAACTTGGAGTTATCATGATTGAATCAATTTGATCACATTGCGATAGACGTTAGGTATGCTGGCATTATTATTGACGTCCGAATGCTCCCTGAATCCAACATAGACTAGGATCACCACATTGTTGCAGCCAAAGTGCGAAACGAAAAAAGCTACAATTGGAAGAGACTGACAGAATGTTTGCCGTACGTGCTTTTCAAAATCTACCAACAACTCCCATGCCACCAGTGTAAAGTATCGAAGACCAGCGGTTTCACCCAACAACAACCAGCAAATTCATAGTTTGATAAAGCTAAACAAGAAGCTTACAAAGCGGCTCTGCAATAGAGGACCGTACTCCAGATTTTATTTCAGCAATAACATACAAAAATTTTAACAAAGGTGAAAAGAACATGTCAAGGCAAGAAGACCCAAGAAGCCTGTGCTGATGAAAAAGGAAACCCTGTAGTACAGTCTGTACTGAGAATATGGGAAGACTTTTTCTGCAGACTGTGTACCGGTAGAGAAGCACAATATCCTCACGATGGTAGCCCACACTTCCGCCTATCTGGCCAAGATGCAGTAAGGACCTGACGACTTACCCGCAAGAGTCTCCAGAGCTGATTTTGTACAGAGCGTACACCAAGTCAATTCTCAATCTAGTCAGGGGAGTGCCTGGTGAATGGAATCTCAATATCGTTCGCTCTGTCCGGTTGCCCCAACTATAGAGGCATAAGTTTCTATCAAATACCATATTGTGTGGACGTCCTAAATCCTTCGTCAACAATCTGATTGATCAGCGTCAGTGCGGTTGTAGACCAGAAAAGTCTACAAGTGGCCAAATCTTCACAATCCGGCAGATACTGGAAGAATCCCAAGCAGTCCAATTCGATACTTATCTTCTTTTTATTGATTTTAGGGTTGCATATGACAGCATTTATAGAGAAAAGCCACGAACATATAGAGCCATGTCTAGTTTTCGCGTTCCTGAGTAGCCCGCTCGCCCTTGCAGAATTACAATTGAGAACGTAAGCTGCGTTTCATTTCAAAAACTTCTCCTTTAACATCATATTTGAATGAATTATGTGGAACTCACAAGCGAAAATCGGAGAAACAATCGTTCAAAAATATGTGGAGCTACTAGCTTACGCCGATGACTGGAAGAACGCAGCTGGCTGGCACCGGAGCGTTGGCTAATAAAAAAAGCTGCCAGCGGTAAATGAGTGCAGAACCTAGTATATGGTGTAAACAAGAATTAACGTCACAATCTATAGCTATAATTTGGGAATACTAAAGGACTTTGTCTACGTTGGCTCACATATAAATTCTGCCAATAGGTATTTCCATGGGTTCAGAAGGCAATTGGGTAGGAAGGGCCTATCCCGAACAACTTAGGAAAGTTTATATAAAATTTTGATTACCTTTGTCTTGCTTTGCTTTTTGGCACTAAAGAATTGACTCTTTCGAAAGCTAATGAAGATATCCTTGGTCGCTTCGAGAGAAAAATTCTGCGAAAAATATTTTGTCTCACTTGCATGGACGGACTTCGGAGGAGAAGATTCAATAACGCACTATACGTGCTGTACGGCGACATAGCCCAAGTCAAAAACTTGCTTATCAGGCGTCTGAGGTAGCTAGGGCATGTTAATCTTATGGGCTGATGCTTTGGTCTGTATAGTCTTCATATGTTACAATAAGGGACAATGCAATGGAGGAAGACCCTCCTTTATATAACTCTCACAACTAGAAGGGATTTCAAGCGACTTGGAAGCAAGCAACTGGAAGCAGTAACCTAAGGATAGGGGTTATTACAGAGTTTAGACCACTTAGCTAGTGCAATGCATACAATACATAATTCATTCATGTCTTACTCAGATCCAAAGATCTGATCCATTCCCATAAGAAATTCCTTTTTTTTTCGGCGAGGGCAGGTGAAAATCTTCCATCAGACACTATGAGGAACACGAGCAGCGTAAAAGCAGCTTGTTTTCTACGATAAGCTTGGAGTATTTCCAAGTAGCCAGTACATTTTTCTGTATTTAGATTCTAGGTCTTTACGTTTCTTTTTCACGTGCGTCTTCCATTTGAGCTTTGCATCGAGTGTCATGCCCAAATATTTAGCCTCATTAGCAAACGGAATATAGACCGAATTTATGTGGATGGGCAGGTGACTTATTTTTCTGTAAGTAAAGTTTTTTTTTGTACAGATTTGATCTCGTTGAGTGATCCGCCAGATCTTTGTCCAGTTATATATCTTATTTTGAGCACTTTGCAGTTTCGCGGTTGATTCTTCTATTGTTTTTCCGACAGCTAAAATGACAGTCTCCTCGACTTGTGGTATATCTCTTGTATATAAGAGATACAGGAGTGGACCTAGCACACTTCCCTGCGGTACACAGGCCAATATATCTTTGAACTGCGATACGTCATTTCCGTATCTTACACGAAAAATTCTATTTTCAAGATACTTAGTCAATATGTTGCAAAGTTTCAATGGTAAAATTTGCTGTAATTTTAACTTTAAACCTTCGTGCCAAACCTTGTGAAAGGCTTGAGAGACGTCAAGAAATACGCTTGAGCAAATCTTTATCTCTTTCAGAGCTTTTTCAATTACGTCGGTAATTCTCTGTACCTGGTCGAATGCTTAATCCGAAATCCAAACTGATGGTTGGGGATAAGATTTTTGTCTTCAATAATTTGCATTAAACGTTTGAGCAGTATCTTCTCAAAATTTTTTGACAGGATCGGAAGGAGAGAAATCAGTCTACGCGATTTTTTATCAATCGGAGGCTCACTTGGTCTTAGCACCATAATTACTTCTGCAACTTTACATTGGCACGGAACGTATTCTAGCCTAAAAGCCGCGCTAATATGTAAGCTTAGTGAGTGCTTTTAAGGGCAGCATTTTAAGGACTTCTCAATGTCCTGTCAGGTCGTATCTGTTAGCTTTTTTGGGTTTTAAATTCATTATAATATTCCTTAATTCAGGAGCAGTTGCGTTTGCTATTGTAAAGTTATCAGACACCCTTTCTGATAGTGTACTAGTATTTTTTACCCATCAACGGGCTTACAATTTTCTTCTAGATAATCCGCAAAGAGCTCCGCTTTCTCCTTATTCCTCCTTTGCCCCTTCGTTGTTATCCATTTTAATTGGTGGCGCTGAGATTTTGGGCCTTGAAGCCAAAGCGAGTACTTCGTTTCTTTTCGTGTCGTCAAGTTTACGACATACGTATTTACTACGCAATTTTTGTGGTTTTTAAGAGCCTCCTTGAGCAGATTACAAAGTTTATTTAGACGTCTTTTATCCTGCGGAGCTCGAGTTACTTGGCATTTCTTGCGTGGTTTCCTCTTTTCCCTTACCATTTCTTTTACCTCTGGCTGGTAATTTGTACTATTTTTCGTCGCTTTTTGTAGTTGATGAGGTGTGTTGCTCCACGCAGCATATTGAACGATTTCCACGAAGAAGTCAACTTCGATTTCAAGTTCAAGTTGTGATCTTATTGATATGCTTAATTGCATGCTATTTTCGATTTCTTTCCTGAATCCTTCCCAATTGGAATTTCTTTCAGTTAGTCGAAGCGGTACTTGTCTTTTGATGAGCATGTTACTCATTGTCAGTATGACTGGAGAATGGTCGGAGGAAAGATCGAAACTTTCATCAACTTTTATATAATTGTTGTAGATTCCTTTAAAAACGAAAAAATCGACAAGATCGGGTATTTTCATTGTGTCCGTCGGCCAATAAGTCGGCTTACCCGTCGAATGAAAGTCACAGTTGTGTTCCATACCGGCTTCATAGACCAATTTACCTTTTTGGGAAACACATCTTACTTGATCTGATGTATTAGTCCCTCCTTGGATCATTGTGACACATAATCTAATTTGTAGTGCATAGGTCCACAAGAGAGCTGTATTCCTAAACGAGCAAGGGAACTTAATGCATCAGTTTTAGTTTCCTCGATATCGATGTGGATGTGCTGATATGGTCAACAACTCTTTTTGGTTTAGAAACCTCTATCCTTTGTAGCTTGATGATTACCAAATCCAAGAAAGAAGCATGGTACTAACAACGGCCCAACGAAGAAAATTCAAAATAAATTTCTCATGAAGCCAGAAACGACTGCTACACTTACGTAAAGTGAGCTGAAAACATTGTAAAGGTAGTGCGATTCTGTCTGTTTGCTTTACATTTCAAAATCATTTTGGCATTCCATATTGTGGCTGGCTTCACAAGCACTTCAATCAAGAATTTGCTTCAACCACTTTCCATAACAATGCTCAAATCCGCATGGTATATCTCTTCTTATTATCTGTTCATCCATCTTCCTCCTTTGTACTCTTTCTGATTAAATTGAAAGCAACATTTGTTCAGCTCGCTTCTGAAATTTTGACTACGAATTTCATATCTATTCAGAGCTCTGCTTGTGCCAAAATTTTGCCAGTAAAATTCCCTCTTTTCAAATCACGTTTGCTGTAAATCCTGCTCATCAGTTCACCTTCAAGTCCATCCCCATCTGTAGCAATAACTCTGAAAAATTTCGATTGTTTGCTAAGCCGCCCATGCTTCGGCATCTCTGCTTCGTTTCTTTAAAACTTTCCTTCTATGCGTGTGCACCGTCAGCAAAATAGTGTACGGATTCGTTTGTGTACCAAAAGACGAAATCCTTCTAAGTATTGGTTCCTGTCTGTATATCATGGCCTTAGGCTACCCAACCTGAGCTACCCTACCTGAGTAGAAGTAAGGGAGAGAGTTCCAACATAAAAATTTTATATTCAACCAAAATGTCCACACTTGTTGAGGTTCTTGCACGCCACCTCAAAATACTTCCTAAATAAGATCAGATACTCAATGTGTTGCCGAAAAATCTTAGAACCACCTGTTCTTCCTTCAGTGTACAACACAGTACAACACAATATTCAAAATGATAAGGTCTAAGGTATACAGAAAGAATGAGTTGCCTTAACACCGACCATTTAGGTGTAGTGGCTTGCTAAGATTCACAGTGTCTGAGGCTGATATTTTCCTTTTAACGTCGGCCTGCATCAACACAAATTCAAGTCGTGTTTCTCGGCCTGCTCTTTCCCTTAGAGATTCAAGGTCCTTTCAGCTAAGAAAACTTAATTTCCAAATTTCAAATGAATATGCTGTCAAAAATGTTAACACAGCAATGTATTTCAAAATGTTATCTGAAAAGATCATGCACCAGATCGGAAGGCAAGTACCGACTAATCATTGTGTTTTGTTGCACAAGTCCTGTGTTCATTTAATTGAATCATTATCCAATAAGCCAACCAACCTCTTACTTTAGCGGTGCAAATCCATTTTCCATTGCACCACCGATCATGCCCTGCGGTTCAAAATAAAACATCAACAGTACTCGTATTCGTATACTTGTAGGAACACCCCACATGTACTCGTTCAAATGTGATACCAGAACCACACAACTTCATGATCAATTAATTACCGTGGCCAGTATTGAAATCAGTTACAGAGGCAGTAAAATAATTTACAATATCAGTATCTCGCTGTTCCCACAGACTCTAATTCAATCCAATTCAGTCTGGACCTAGTGCATAGAGTCGCCTTGTTGTGTCCATATCTCTCGGTACCACACTTTCCCATCAGATTCACTGCATTAATTGCAACTGCCAAGTGAATAAAAACACTAAACGCGACCAGAGGACAATAACAAACAACTTGACCAACAATCGCTACCGTTTTGTGTTTTAAGATGCAATCTCAGACCTACAGATACGGATACGAATATTTTCGAAAAGGACCAATTCACCCAGGCCGGCGAAGACAACGACAACGACAACTATGACCACGAGGAATACGAGGACAACCTCAAAGACCAACACATACCGACCATCTCTGAGACAATGATGACTAAATTAAGTTATCCGATCGCAAGAGTTAAGAATATGTACAAGAGCGCGCGCGCGCGCAATCCGACTCTAAGGAACGCGCACCGATTTCTCTCTACTAGACTCAGATCCTACTGGAGAGCATGATAGTATGGTATCCGTAATCAGCGATGCATCTGCACCGCAACCAATTCCATGGGGACAATTCCACTTTGAAGTTTTCTCCCTCGCTCGTCTGGTTTTTGCGCGTGCAATTTTTCCGTAGCGACTTATGCGGAAATTGCCCAGAGAACATTTTATTTCATGGTGAACGAGTACCTGGAGATGCCCTGAAACCAGCCACCGCCGCCGCACTGCACTGATTCAAATCTGGCAATGGCAACTAAATCGAAGGGAAACGAGGGGTACAACCTTTTCTCATTCCCTGCATGTAAATTTGTTATCCAAATCGTGATCTTGTTAAGGAAATAAAATTATAAATGTATCTGGGGAGGCTGGTTCTGCACTATACTGTACTCCACTCCACTGCACTGCACCAAACTAAACTCAGTGCTTCCTTTGGAGCTGGGTGATAATAAAGCTGAACCATGACCGTGGTATGTGCTGAGGATCTTCCCTAGCCATCGATGAGCAAGATGTTACAGCATGTTAACTTCTTTTAAACGAATGGCATTAGGCGCAATGATTATTTCCATCTCCAAGTTGTAGTCGGTTTGAGTCGGCTAAAGTCTGGCCGGGCAGGAGGGAATGCCTGCAAGGAGACAGATGAACAATACTCAAAGGAATCGTGTCCCCATGTGTCGTGTTCTGGTATGTTGCATTGTCGCCTTCCTAATTAAGTGGAATCGTCGTCATCGTTGTTGTGTTCTTCGTTGTCGAAGTTGTTGGGTTTCGTCGGTTGGCGAGGATACACCACCGTAAAGTCGAGGTTGAGGATAGACGTGTCTCTGTAGCTGGAATGCTGGAAATGTGCCATTGGATCCGTGCGTTGTATCCATAGATTGAGCCATAAGGTTAGCAAGGCGTGCGTATGCGCTTGCAGTTGTTGACAAATGTACACGAGTAGAGTTGGGGTTTGAGTGGTGCTAGTGAGACCTGGTAAAAGCCTATTAGGCCCAAATGTGGCTCCATATCGATTTTGTGCGGGAAAATCTGGTCATTTTGGATAGAGGGCATTTTATTATTGTTGTTCCACTATCTCATTACGATAAAATTCCATTCGGTGTGGTTTCAGAGGGTGCAGACTGTCGACTACACTGCGTTTGCAGTTGCGTTGCGATGTTACAAGAGTTCAATTAGCGTGCGATACTGGCCGCAATCGTGCGCTGGATCTTTCTTTTGTTTTCGCGTAAGGTTTTCGGTTTTGTTAGTCGATTCCGATAACAAGTTGTGGGAGTAGATGTCTCGGAAGCTCTTATTGAACTCAGTGGCTATATTAATTGGCAAAGTGAATAGAGAAGGCAAACAGAAGATGTTATCAATCTTATTAGCACCTTTGTTAAGAGGTTTAACTGAGATTTTAAGATTCGAATAGGTTTGTGCATATACACTCACTTGATGGAATGTGGGTTTAGTTCAAAGGCTTTTATAACTGATAGTCAAAGGTTTAGCATGAAAATATGCTCGAATATCTTTTACCAGTTTCGAAGCGTACAGTGAAAATTATTTTTGCGACAAAAAACTAAAGGGTGATTTTTTTAGAGGTACTTTTTACAGTTGGGATTTTATGAGAGATCACGTATGTGTCATGTCACACTGATATGGTAATTTAGTTCAAAATTTTTGTACAGTCCGTACAGTTCGTCGTTGTATCTCCTCCTCCACTCACCGCCAATGCAGACGGGACTAAAGATCGTCCGAAGAATTTTTCTCTCGAAGCAGCCGAGAACACCCTCATCCATTTTTGATAATGTCCATGCCTCTGCGCCTTAGAGCAGGACTGGGATTGTTAAGGTCTTATAAGGGTGACTTTTGTTGTCCGAGAGAGGGCTTTGCTACTCAAGTGCCTTCTTAGCCCAAAGAAACAGCGGTTGGCAAGAGTTATTCTTCGCTTGATCTCAGCGCTGGTGTCGTTGTCTGTATTTATAGCAGAGCCTAGGTAGATAAAGTCCTTAACTACCTCAAAGTTATGTATATCTGTCACTGGTGACGCTCTGTCCGAGACGTCAGTGTTGGTTGTCCTTTTTGCTTGACAGCATATACTTGGTCTTGCCCTCATTGACCGCTTAACCCATTTTCGCCGCTTCCGTCTCAATACTGACTGACCAATACCACTGACTTCACGCTGCTTTCTCCCGATTATGCCAATATCGTCGGCGTATGCGAGTAGTTGGACGGACTTTTGAAAGATAGTGCCTCTTGCGTTTGCTCGTGAGTTTTGCACTATTCTTTCAAGTACGATAATGGAAAAATCGCATGACAGCGCATCGCCTTGTCTTAATCCTTTCTGGACATCAAAGGTCTCGCTGAGATCTTTACCGACCTTGTTGGAGCAGCGTGCATTCTCCATCGTCATCCTGCACAGACGGACGAGTTTGGCAGGGATGCCGAAACCAGACATTGCTCTGTATAACTCGTCTCTATAGATGCTGTCATACGCGGCCTTAAGATCGATGAATAGGTGGTGTGTATCGATCTGAAGCTCATGGACACTGATATGGACCTATCAGGTTGTTGACGAACGGCTTCAGACTGATGCCTCTGTAGTTGGTGCAGTTAAGAGGGTCTCCTTTTTCGAGGATCGGACAAACAATGCTGAGGATCCGTTCTTCTGGCACATTTTCGGCCGATCAAAATTTAGAGATGAGTTGGTGTATGCTCATTACCAAGTCATCGCCTGCCGCTTTGAAGAGCTCGGCTGTCAGGCCGTCCACCTCATTCCTGGAATAGCATCTCTTAATTTCCTCGATCGCGTGCTTCTCATGCTTTGTCTTTTTCCTCCTGAGAAGCCAGTGTTCGTCTCTCCTCTTCCGCTCATAGAGCTCATGAGCAGCTCTGGTCCTTCTATGCAGCGCCGCTTTATATGCATCTTGCTTAGCTGCGTGTGCTTGCCGGAATCTATCATCGAACCAGGGGTTTCGTTGTGGTGGACGAGTGAAACCCAGCACATCAGAAGCGGCATCTCTGATGGCGTTTTGGCAGTGTTTCCAGTGGTCTTCGATGCTTGATGCTGGCGGCATTGGACCACTTAGAGATGTAGAGACACTCGATCGGAAAAGGACTCTGCTATCTCTTGCGATTGTAGATCTCATGTAGATTGTAGATTGTAGAAAAACGTCGAATTTTCTCACAGCATTAGTTTGTCTTGGCGTAGTTTGCGATATCCGCAACCGTACCTTGGCTACAACAAGGTAATGGTCCGAGTCGATGTTGGCTCCTCGGAACGTACGGACATCCACAATACTGGAGGAGTGTCTTGCGTCGATCGGAATGTGATCAATCTGGTTGTGTATGTCGAGATGTGGGAATCGCGTGCTAGCCACGACAATGTTTCGCCCCGCCGCAAAGTCGATTAGCCTGAATCCGTTATCGGAGGTGGTATTGTGCAGGATATATTTTCCGATTGTTCCACCAAAGATACCCTGTCTTCCTAGCTTTGCATTAATATCACCGAGGACAATTTGAATGTCATAGCTAGGACATTGCTCGTAACTCTTGTTAAGGAGCTCATAGAAGGCATCCTTGGTGACGTCATCTTTCTCCTCTGTGGGGGCATGCGCGCATATAAGGTTAATGTTGGCGAATTTGACCTTGATGCGGATTGCTACGAGGCACTCCCAACCTGGAGGACCAGTTCCATTTTGAGTGCCCCTAGGACGAGGGGTCGGTTACACCGAAGCCAGTAACCCGTTCCGGGATGTGAGCGCTGCCGTTGGCCCTTATAGGGCTCGTCCGCCACCATCTCCTTTCCAAGACCCTGACTAAGTCCTGGAAATCCTTTCCGGCCTGAGCTCCAAATATATCGGAGTAGCCCGGATAAGGTCTTGTTTTGTTTTTCCGACACTAATCCTGGTTAATGGCGCAGGAAACTCGCCATTTGCCCCCTTCACTTCGCAACCTCTAGAGAGATTCCCAGATGGCGCCACGGGGAGGCGTTAAGTAGGACTTATTAGCAGAGCTGCAAGATGTTCCCTTCAGAGGCTCATTCTCGTTATTGAAAGAACCAGCACCTGCCGGAAGATGCTACTTCTACGAGGCCTTATACTAATCGTTGCCATCTATAGCTCACTGACACCGAGTTTTAAATGCACGTTTTGCTCTGTTCCTGCAGATAAGCAATAGTATGGTTTCCGTCATTTATCAAGCGGTACCAAATTGACCGGCAGATTTTTTATCAGAGCTTTACACGTTTCTCTCATATTCATTTCATTTGCATAGATATACTCGTATCATGGTCATTTAGGCCGAATTATTTCTTAGACTATTACACCAACGACATCTTCCTAGTTCACCCTGGAAATCAAAAACATATTCTTACATTTTACCAAGGTATTTAGCTGCTTTTTTATATCAAATCCTTTACTTTCTAAAGTAAATATTGAAATTGAATGAATGAATCAAAACTATGTAAGGTCCCAGCTCCATGTCCTTACTACTTAATGCTTAAAGCTTTTACAGAATTCTTTATTCCGGACGTGACTTGTTGTTATTTTTTTTTTGGGAGAATTGTTTCCTTCATAAATTCTTCACATTAGACTATTTTCAGCTTATTTTCACCTGACATTTAAAGTCCTTTGAGGCGCACCAACATCAGTAGTCATGGAGCTGTCTAAGATTCTTAATTTTTTTTGCTTATATAGACATTCTCTGTTCATCCAAAGAATGCGCGAAATAAACAGAATATCTTATGGCTGTAGAGCAACCACTGTCAATATTGCTCAACATTAGTAATCCTTTGTTCCGAATTATCCAAGTCAGCAAGACAATTTAATACGAGTACATACTTTACCCTCTACAGACAGCTGTAACCACTGTCTGCCATCGCAACACATAATAACATGTTAATCTGTTTCATCAGTGATATTCCCCATCATCGAATTGGCAATAAAACGAATCAAAGTCATTGCAACAACAAAACACCAGCTAAAATAACATCAATCCTAAACCGTCTCAATATTGAATAAAATTTTTACGATCTAACCAAAACAATAAACGTACAAGGCAAACAAACCGATCTGAGCATTTAGAAAATCTTTAGTAATGCCGCCCCACACCAGTTGTGTATTTTCATTCAGAGCCACTAAAATCAAATCCAGATGAAGAATATTGTTTTACTCGTATCTAGATACAAGTTAAACCGACCAGACGATAAATATAACACTCCCACACGCATTCAATTAAAAGCAATAAAATCTCGCGTATAAAACTGATAAATAAACACACTGACGCGTATTAGTACTTGTATTTAGTGTCAGAGGGGGGCAAAAATGAAATAGTAGATACATAGTCGTAGATACACGGCTCACTCCACTCTATACGATCCACTCACTTACCCCATTTACCCCCTAATCAGTCATCAATAAACAGCTCAAAATGACTGAATGCAATTGTATCTATTCGAACACTGCCTAGATACTATAGATACTACAATATATTGTATTACTCGTATCCTTCGGCGGTTTGTTGTATTCATCTATTATGTTTGAGGGTGCCAACGACAAGCATTAGCTAAGTTAAACGCTCACTGTGAAGGCGAACTTTTATTGACGACTTAATTAAACGGTCCCATAATAATGACGATGATGAGCGGGGCACATTTGTTTGCTTTTGTCTCGTCGTCGTCGTCGTCGTCGGTCAGAGCCGTTAAATCGAATTATTGCTATCGCGGGAGAACATCACCCGAACAACTACCCATATCTTTGATTTGATCTGTTTTGGGAAAGGCAAAATTTTGTAGCGCATTTCGGATCCATTCGCTTTTGACCACAAGAACGCGAGCGTTCGAAAACGGCCTAATAGCCGCACACGATTTCTGTTTATTTCGAATGACGTGTCTGTCTTCAAAACTTCTCTGAGCAGGATGATGTTTTCTTTAGAGACTAGTTTTACGAGCGATTTTTTGTAGTTTTTCGTTTTTTTTTTTTTTTTTTTTTGAATGCACACCCACGTTGTGGGGTCGTTTTGCCAGAGCAATTTTCCTACGACGGTGTTTAGGTATTTTCCTTAATTTTTAAATACAATCTTGCACACATACGCCCCTTGAGGTGGCGCTTAAAGGTGTTGTTTTGAATGTGTTTATTTGTTTTTGTTTTTTGGGAGAATGTTGTGATTTCTTTAGAAATCTTTAATTGGCTCTTTTTGTTGTTCGTTTGATTACTGCTGCCCCGTACTGTTGCTAGTTGGTGTGGTTTTCTTTGATGGGTCAACAGATGTTTAGACGATATGAGTGGTGGCCTAGATTTGTAGAGAAACTTTTCCTGTAGAGAAACTTTAGCTGGTGAGATTCAACAAATCATATATAAGAAGATGCTGTTAGGATGTATGAATTAACTGGAGCATTTCTGGCTTTTTTGTCACCTAAATCGCTGATACTGAATGGACTCTAGTTGTTGGTTGTTATGACTTAAGAGAATCACCATAGCTGATGGAATCGTCTGCGTTGAGCATTGCCTGGTATTCCGTTCCATCTGTTGGTTGCTCTATTGTACATAGGTTTAAGAAGATTGTGCTAAGCTAGTATCCTTGTGACTCTCAAGTGCTGATTCATTTATGTTTTATGTACTTTGAAACAGGATGTATGTAGATTTGAACATTTGATTTTGCTCCATGCGCCAATGTGGGAGTATATAGCATGACTGCATGAGGGAGTTATTTATTGAATCTACTCAAAGGGTGATTCTTTAAGAGGTTCTATTAACAAAAATTAAAAATAAACAAATAGTTGAATTTTATCGGATAATCTTAGTTAGAATACAAAATAACTATTTCTTATGGTTAGTTTTCAAGAATATTTTTTTTCAAATATTGGCTGCAACTGGGTCCATTCTGAATTTATAATATTCGATGATATATTCAAACGACCGTGCGGCATCGGATATAGAATAGTGCCGCAGTGCGTTCCAGCTTGTAGTAAGAGGCTACTAAATGGGACACCAATCATATTCAGGCAACTATGACACCAAAAATGAGCCTGTGACACTTTAACACCTTAAAACTTTTTCACAAGTTTGTATGCAATCAGTGGATTCCCACGTCTGGAGACTACCGGTGGGGTAAAAGAACAGTCAATCAATTCGAAATGAGCATACAAGTGTCAAACCACTCAAACTTTAGATACACTTCATGGAAATGATCGCAGTTAATAGCACTACCTTGCTGGGCATAACGACTGCAACGTACTCGGGTGATCCCAGAGCAAGAAGAAGTGCTTGTGTCAGAGCCCGACGGATTCCGGGGGCGGGCAAAATGAAGTTTCCAAAGTATTTTCCTAAACTTCGGTTTGCAAGTTGGAACGTCGGATCGATGACCTAAAAAGTTTAGAACTGGAAGCGATTATGCGTCGCAGAACTCTACAAATCCTGTGCGTACAGGAAACGAAGTGGTGTATTACAGGAAATAAAGCGCGTTTTCTAGATTTAAAAACTAAGGCATTTAAGATGTTCTACCATGGAACGGTCAATGGACGAAACGGTGTTGGAATCGTTGTTGCAGCGGATTTTCTTAGCAATATCGTTGGTATTTTGAAAATAAGCGACCGCTTAATGAGTGTAAAACTCGTCATACACAATGAAACGTGGAACATTGTTAGCGTGTACGCTGTACAAAATGGATGCGATCAATCGAAAAAAGATAATTTTGGTCAGAGTTCGGTAATTTGTTTAGAAATATACCTATCGATGAAATGCTCTTCGTAGGCGGAGATTTAAACGGCCACGTCGGGGAAACAAATGTTTATTATGAGGACTGCCACGGCGGTTAAGGCATTGGAACCAGAAATTCAGCTGGCGAAGACATCGTTGCAGCGTTCAGGGCTTACGGCTTAACCGTCTTAAATACAATGTTTATTAAACATCAACGACATCTTATCACCTATATCAGCGGAGGCCACGAAACGCAAATAGACTATCACCTCTGCAAAATGTCGATGAGAAACCGTGTTAAGGACTGTAAAGTAATACTTGGAGAATCGCTAGTAAGCCAACACCGTCTGCTCATTACAGAATTTTTCACAGCGGAACCACCGAAAACACGGGCATCGTTTGGAAAGCCAAAAATTCGGTGGTATAATCTATCGAAGGAACGAAGCGCAAGATTTATCGCACTGGCTAAAGAAGTACTTCACAATATAAACGGTATAGCAGACTCACTTAGCCCGCAAGAAATGTGGAACAGCATGCACGAGGAATGCATAACACTCGCAAGGTCCCATCTGGGAACTATATCGAAATACCATCACGTCGGCAAAGAAACATGGTGGTGGAATGACGAAACCAAACGAGCTGTGGCCGACAAGAAGAGTGCATTCCAAGCGTGGACAAAATGCGATCGGAGCGACGATATCGAAAAAGCTCGACTGGCTCTTGAATACGAGCGTCTTAAAAAGATCGCAAAGAAAGTCCTGGCTCGAACTCGAGCGGCAGAAGCGGAAAACTTGTACCAGGAGTTGGAACAAATATCCTCACGATCGGCGGATAGAAGACAAGCTATCCAAGAAGTTCAAACGTCGTACAGTACTAAAATGCCAAATATTTTTAAGCTCGCTGCACAGAGGAGAAGAAATTCAATGGAAATAACTTCGCCGAAATACATCAAAAACGCAGACGGTCGCTTACTAACAAATGAAAAGAAAATTTGTGACCGGTGGCTTGAATACTGCAAGGAGTTGCTTAACAAACAGTTTCCACGTGATATCGTGCCGACAGCTGATCTATTCGAGGAGGAAGTTTCGGACTTTTCAATCGAAGAAATAAACGGCGGGACCAGACAGCATTCCATCAGAGTTTTGGTCGAAGATAAAGGGGATCGGCAGCGTTTGGCTTTTAAATAAATTAAAATGTGGACAACCTATGCCGAATCAATGGAGAAGTAGCTTCTTGGTTCCATTATACAAAGGAAAAGGCGACACTCGAGAATGCAACAACTACCGTTCAATCAAGCTTATGTCACACACAATGAAAATCGTCGAAAGAGTCTTAAACGAACGTCTTCGGCAAATAATAAAGCTCGACAATAGCTAGTGTGGATTCGTTGAAGGAAGATCGACGGTGGACGCTATCCAAAGCCTACGAATAATAATGGAAAAGCACCGAGATTCGTCTAAGGATTTACACATGGTATTTATCGACCTCGAGAAAGCATTCGATCGAGTGCCTAGGGATCTCATATGGGCCGCGCTGAGGTCTCAAAACGTACCGGAAACGTATGTTAGAATAATACAAGACATGTACGGAAACGTGAAAACTGCGGTTAAAAGCTTTGCTGGACTAACGAGAGAATTTCCAGTTGATGTCGGAGTACTTAGCCCTTTCCTCTTTAACGTAGTATTCGACTGTCTTTCAAAAGACTGCATGCGCGAAGCAAATGTAACGCCAATTCTCTTCGCTGACGACGCAGTTATACTTAGCGATAACGTCGAAGATTTACAGAACGCCTTAGATTCATGGAGAAATGCGCTAGAGAGAAACGGGTTTAAAATAAGTCGTTCAAAGACGGAGCATTTGACGTGCCCATTTGCGCATCCGTTGCGACCTGTTCCGGATATAATGTTAGACGGAATAGTTGTTCCGAAAAGCACTATCTCTAAGAACTTAGGATCAATCATTAACATGGAAGCAAAATGTGACGACGACGTAAGAGTGAGTGTGGGGTGGATGAAATGGCGGGAAAATTCGGGAATCTTTTGCGACCGAAAATGTCCACTTAAATTAAAGGGGAAACTCTACACCACGGTTGTTAGACCAGCTCTTATATACGGTTCACAATGCTGGACAATGTACGAAGCGTTTAAAAACAAAATGACGGCGGCGGAAATGAAAATGTTAAGGATGTCTAGTGGAGTCACTAAACGCGATTGCATTAGATCTACGCGTATAAGAGGAAGTCTACATATAAAGAATTCGGTAACCGAACAGCTTGAGGCGAATAGAATAAGTTGGTATTGCCACGTTCAAAGAAGATCTGCGGAAAATCCGGTTAAAAAGACGGTCACTCCAACTGTAAGCGGAGCAGCAGCGATGCAGTAAAAATGGGAAACTCGTTACGCATAAGTTCGTACGAGTATAACGAGGAAAGGGTTAATAAAAGGATAAGAAGAAGATGATATATTCAAACATAACGAATAGTGTTTGACCAATGGCTCGAGTAATGTTGGCCCACAATTCCTCAATCGTAACCGACTACCATGTAGACTTTGGATTTTACGTAGCCCCAAGGAAAAAACCTAGACGTGTGATGTAACGTGATCTTAGCAGCTATTTCACCGGTTTAAGGTGTGAAATTAATTGATCGCCGAATCGTTCTCGCAGGAAAGCTATGGTTTCACGGGCTGTGTAGGAAGTGGCGTCATCTTGTTTAAACAAAATGTCCTCGAGACTACAAACTTTAATTTCAGGCAGCAAATTGTACATAATTGTTGCGCAATAACAGGCTTGAGTCACAGTTACGTTCCGGTCAACCTGAGGTTTGATGAAATATGATCCTACGATTCTGCCAGGCAATAACCGATACCAAGCCATTGTTTTGTCCGGATGTAAAGGCAGGATTTATACCTTTTTGGGTTGCTTCGCGCCCTAAATATGGTAATTTTGCTGATTCACGTTACCAGAAGTAAGCCTCATCACCCAACATAATTTAAGTCGAAAACTTTGGATCTTCTTGAAGCTTTTCAAGAGCCCAACGATTGAAATAGAACCGATTCCGAATGTCACTTCTTGCACGAATTCAATTTGTACACTTTTTAATCAAGATCCTCACATCAAATACGCCCAGTAACTGCATACGACGAGTTATACTGATCAGAATAGTGCCGCATCGATTCATCACGGTCATCGCGTACACTCTTCATAACTGCCACAATAGTTTCTTCACTGCATGCTAGTTGTGGTCTATCTGGACGCATTTTATCCAGTAATGAAAATTGAGTTCCAAACAACTCGATGATGTATCGAATAGTGCGTTCGGTAGGTCGATTATTTGCTCTAAGCACACGAAACACATTCCTCGTAGAACGCTGATTTTTGCAACACAACTAAATTGTTTGTAGTCACAGTGCCGGGCTAAGTCTTCTTATGATAAAATATCGAAGAAATAGCAAAAGTACCATAACAGTGTGACACGAAGCATACGTGATTTCTAATTAAATCTGCACTGGAAAAGGTACCTCTAAAAGAATCCCTCTTCATTAGCCTTTTTTCAAAAACAAGTTTCCTTATCCAAAACAGCTAGGAATTGCACATGCTAAGTTAAGTTCTTCTTTCTGTGTGGCAAACAAGTAATCCAAGAGCTAGTGTTAGGAAGATTTGCTCTAGAAACTTCAAGAGTTGGTGGTGCCTGTCACGCGGTCAGTTTAACTTGAGTTTAAAAAATATTTTTCGCGTCAAAGAACATGGCGGTCTCTTGTTCAAAGTAGGACCGATCGATCATATACAGTCAAATCTCTCTTAAGTGGACAGCCACGGGACCATAGTTTTTTGTCCATATACTCGTAAGAGAGTGTCCACTCAAGAGGGAAAAAATATATAAAAATCATCTTTATTTCACTTTAGGTTCTTTATGTAAACATAAAATATTATATAAGTTGATATGTATATATATCCATAAATTTACATACATAAATATTAATTTTAAAAAAAATCTTCAATCCGCCTTTGGCGTAGATTGCAACCTCTTACTACCACTGACTCATAGTGAGATCGGAGAACAGATGTCAAATGCATTGCCTTTTCGTCTCCAGCTTTCAAAGCAAATTTGCATAGAGTTTCACAAATATCCAATGCCTTTTTGTAGGAATATGATTCCATTTCAGTAGCTTCTTCCGCTTCTGCGTCCATATACGCGTCGTCGTCACTTTTGTCATTCACACTTATAACGCTTGTACTCGTATCATCTTCGCCCAAATTCTCATTCCATCCTTCATCGGTTTGAACGTTGTTGTCACATGCGGTATATTCTAAGTAATGAACTTGATCGCAACCAGTTTTTCTGACCAGCGATGACAACAGATGCAAACAGATCAATGGTATGTCGTCCTCTGAGGTGAAGTTCCCTGTTTCGAAGGTTTGATTGCGTAGAAACCCACATCTCTTGAAGCAGTTTTTTATTGTTTCTGTAGAAACTTTGTTCCAGGCTGTAGCAGCCCAATTGATCGCATCCAACACATTAATTGCAGAAGAAAGTTCTCCTACACTAACAACGTTATCTACTTTAGCGATAATGTGATTTAGAACTTGTTCGCGATAAAATACTTTAAAATTTTTGATTATTCCTGAGGGTGCGAAGTTGCATTGTCCAGAAAAAGTAAAATCTTCCTGCGTAGTTTTCTCATTTTGACGTTGAAGCTGTTTAACCATTCCGTCATTATAAAATTTGTCATCCAAGCATCCAAGCACTGGCAGATTTGTTTTTTGTATGTTTTTGAAGCAGCGTGGGTGTGTGGATTTCTCAATCACAACTAATAGTTCAACTTCTCCAAGCATGTTAACACAATGTAACATGGCTAATCTCTCCTTGGAAGATTTTCCCCCTGAGCAGGACTCACCCCTGATATGAAATGTCTTCATAGGGAGAGCTTTAAAGAACAAAGCCGTCTCATCTGAATTGTAAATATCCTTGGGATCATATTTTTCTATTAATGACCCAATTCGGCTAGTCCATTCAGGAACGGTTTGCGGATTCACATCGGCAGCTTCCCCAGATATAGCTTTGTATGAAATGTTGTGTCGTTTTAAAAATCGGCGCAACCAGCCAGATGATGCTTTGAAACTTGTAAAATTGATTTTCGTCGCAAAATCTTTGGCTTTCTTTTGAATCAATGGTCCAGAAATAGGGATGCATTTTTTGCGAGCTTTGACAAACCATTCATTTGTCAACGTATCGAACTTTTTACCTTCGCTGCTATGAAACCTTCGTTTTTGTAGCTCATTCGCGCCAGTGCTCCAATCAGCAAGTAGGGATTTTTTATTTTTCAATATGTTGGCCACACACGATTTACCAACATCAAATTTTTTTCCTATGGAGCGCACTCCCCACCCGGTCTGTGACTCTGCAAAGTTAATAATTTCTATTTTTTTCTTTTAATGTAAGTGCTTCTCGTGATGGCATAATGAGTCCTGACAAAAGGGAAAACCTATCAAACACATGAAAATAAAACAAAAATATTTTTAGCCCACCTGGTCAGTCCTGCCTTGAATAAAATCGTTTAAATACGTAGAACCAGAATAACGGCTTACGCAGCAGAAAGAAAACAATACCGTCCACCTGGAGACAAAACTACTCTATCTTTTACATGCAAAGATCTATCCCAACTGAATGCGAAAATGAGAGAGCGCAAAACGTAGTAGTGATTTTCCTGAATAATTTTTGTGTACAACCGTTGTGCACACGCTTGTTGTCACACAAATCCATACGTACATCCAATACATGATCTTTCGCACAGAAGAAAAGCGATGTATGTATGTGTAAAGAAAAGGATGCGAATAACTCAAATTGTCCATTTAAAGGAATGTGTTCACCCAAATAAATATGAAAATAGTGTCCGCGTCCACTTAATAGAATCGTCCACTTAAGAGGAAAAAAAACTCAAACAAAATCAAACTAGCCAACCATTACAGTATATCTTGTCTGCTTAAGAGAATCGTCCACTTAAGAGGGTGCCGTTAAGAGGGAGTTCACTGTAGTAAGTTCGAAGTTTACTTGGCAATTTGCTTATGAATGTGGATATCAAGAGCATTGGAAAAGTTGTTTATTAGAAGGTTTCACTGAAATTGAAGAGGCTGGTGAAACTTTTGTAACTTCCGACCCGCTAGCATTTTTTATAGTCTTACATCTTTTTTTAATACCATTCCTTATCTATTTATATGAACTTAAGCCATCCTGTTAAAATCAGGACCGTTCTCAATGCAATGTGTGGATCAAATCAGGGAATTAAGGTTTGCCACTTAAATGTCGAAAGCATTCGAGCTAAGTATACGATCTTGTATTAAACGTTCTGTAACTCTAAAATTGATGTGTTAATGGTCTCTGAATCTTGGCTTAACAGTCATACTCGTATTCTATCTAATATGGTTGATTTCCCCAATTTCAAATTGTTTAGAAGTGACCGTGTAGATAGAGTAGGTGGGGGTGTGTGTATACGTCTTTTAGGTCTGTGATTCAATTTTTTTGTATAGAAGTTAGTGCTTTGAATGAGAAAATGTTCCTGGTTGCTGTGTACTCGCCTCCTAAATGTTTTATTTTAGAAGAAAACGTAGAAGAACTTGAAGAAATTTTACTAAAATTACAAAGCAATTATACCAAAGTTCTGGTGGGTGGTGACTTCAATGTTAATATACTTAAGTGCAATAATACAACTAGTCTGTTTCAATTTTTCTGTGATAAGGTTGGGTTATCTCCAATTAATTCTCGATACCCTACGTGTTTTAAATCTCTACACAACCCCTCACTACTTGACATGTTTTTAACTAACAATACTTCAAATGTTCTATGTTTCAATCACGTAGGTATGACTACTGAATTTATTCATGATCTAATTTTTTGTTCATTTAATTTCTCTGTAGACCGATCCAACTGTGATAGGATTTTCAACTTTAGATCTTTTAAAGACATTCATTTTACTGGGCTTATACATGCCCTTTATAATCCAAGTTGGCGTGGTATATATTTTACACCCAATGTTGGCGAAAAGGTTGAAATTTTTAACAAACTAGTCAATTTCGTGCCTGTTATAACTAAACGTATTAATTCTCATCCGTGTTCGTGGTATAGTAGAGCAATTCAATGTAAAATTACTGAACGAGAGCGTCTTGCAAACGTTATCCGACGCTTGAAAATAGGCTTGAATATACTTCCTTAAGAAATGAAGTCACTGTCCTTATTTGCAATGGCAAGAAGTCTTTTTTTATAAATAAGCTCGAACCTATTTTGGGTTCTTAGCAATTGTGGAAAAATCTGAAAAACTTAGGTGTAGTATCTGAAAGTACGAGTACAATAAATTGTCTGTGTGTTCGTTATCTCCTAATGAAGTCACTGAGTTTTTCTCTCTGGATGTTCCTGAACCCCCTGTAAATAGTTGTAACAATGATCTGAGTACTAATGAGTCGTTCTCGAATTTTCGTTTTCAATGTGTTGATGAAGTTGATGTATTTGATGCTATCAACCCAGTTAAATCAAATGCCATTGGACCTGATGGCATCTCCCCCCGGTTTTTAAAGCTTATACTACCTCACATTATTTGTTGTATACACCATATTTCTAATTTCTGTATCTATAGCTCTCAATTTCCGCTAATATGGAAAAGAGCAAATATCATTCCCATTCCTAAAAGGTAAAATTCCCAGTGTTCTTGTTGAAAACTGCAAAATACACATGTATGCCGACGACGTAATTATATACCTTTCGCGTCCTATTGGCTTAATGGAAGATGATATGGCCAGGATGAACGAAGATCTTGATAGCATTTCAAATTGGTCTAAAGATAATAAATTGAAGCTTAACCACATTAAGACAGTATCTATTGTATATTCACTTCACGAATTTTGTCTTAATGATTTGTCCCCTATGGTTCTTGATGGCAACCCCATCAATGCAATCAGTTCTGTAAAGTATTATGGGTTTCATATTAACTCCTCCCTTACATGCTGTGATGGAGTTAAAGATTCTCTGCGGAAAGTTTATCACGGACTCCGCAGATTGCGATATTCAGCGTACTATCTGAGTCCCATTGTCAAAAAAAGATTGAACAAAACATTAATATTGCCCCACGTTTTGTTTAATTGTTCTGTGTATCCGTACTTAGATTCCTTTTTAAACATAAACTTAATGTTGCATTTAATAACTGTGTTCGTTTTAGTTATAATATTCCCCGGTCGAGCAGTGTGTCCTACTTGTCATCGTCTATTTTTGGTCTGAGGCTAGATTTATATTTTAACTTTCGAAATATCTTATTAATTAATACTAACTCTCCAAGTTACCTCTTTGAAATGATAAGATTTGCCCATTCTAGTAGAGGTAACTGCCCGGCCATTTAAAAGAAAAACAACATAAGTTACTAAGCATCAACAAGCCTCGGATATGGACGGATCTACTGTTGACAACCCACGCGAACGATTTAAGGACAATGAGCTTCGGATATGCACGTGGAATGTTAGATCCCTAAATAGACCACGTGCAGCCGAGCAACTAGCGGAGGCCCTAGACTGCTGCAAAGCAGACATAATCGCCATCCAAGAAATGCGATGGGATGGGCCGGACAAAAAGAAGATGAAAAACTGCGACATCTACTACGGCAGTTGCTATCGACGGCAAAAGCAGCGCTTATTTGGATGCGGATTTGTTGTCGGAGGCAGACTAAGACAAGAAGTCCTCAGGTTCCGGCATGTGAGCGAGCGCCTCGTAGCAATCCGCATCAAGGCTAAATTCGCTAACATCAGCCTCATATACGCGCATGCCCCCACAGAGGAGAAAGATGACGACACCAAGGATGCCTTCTATGAGCTCCTTCACAAGACCTACGAGCAATGCCCTGTCCTCGGTGATTCTAATGCAAAGCTAAAAAGAGAGGGTATCTTTGGTGGAACAATCGGAAAATATAGCCTGCACAACACCACCTCCGATAACGGATTCAGGCTAATCGACTTTGCGGCGGGGCGAAACGTTGTCGTAGCTGGCACGCGGTTCCCACATCTGGACATACACAAGGGGACTTGGAGAACTTCTGATCAATCAACAATCAACCAGATTGATCACATTCCGATCGACGCAAGACACTCCTCCAGTATTATGGATGTCCGTACGTTCCGAGGACGGGACCATTACCTTGTTGTAGCCAAGGTACGGTTGCGGATATCCCAAACTACGCCAAGACAAACTAATGCTGTGAGAAAATTCGACGTTAGAGAGCTACAATCGCAAGAGATCGCCAAGTCCTTTTCCAATCGAGTGTCTCTTAATCTCTTAAGAGGTCCAATGTCGCCAGCATCAAGTATCGAAGACCATTGGAAACACTGCTAAAACGCCATCAGAGATGGCGCTTCTGATGTTCTGGGTTTCACTCGTCCACCACAACGAAACCCATGGTTCGATGATGAATTCCGGCAAGCACACGCAGCTAAGCAAAATGCATATAAAGCGGCGCTGCTTAGAAGGACCAGAGCTGCTCATGAGCTCTATAAGCGGAAGAGGAGAGACGAACATTGGCTTTTCAGGAGGAAGAAGAAAGAGCATGAGAAGCAAGCGATCGAGGAAATTGAGAGATGCTACTCCAGGAATGAGGTGGACGGCCTGACAGCCGAGCTCTTCAAAGCAGCAGGCGATGACTTGGTAATGAGCATACACCAACTCATCTGTAAAATATGGTCGGACGAAAGTATGCCCGATGAATGGAACCTCAGCTTTGTTTGTCCGATTCTCAAGAAAGGAGACCCTCTGAACTGCGCCAACTACAGAGGCGCCTTAACATCGCATATAAGATCTTATCTGCCGTATTGTGTGAACTCCTGAAGTCGTTCGTCAGCAACCTTATAGGTCCATATCAGTGTGGTTTCAGGCCAGGAAAGTCCACCATCGACCAGATATTTACAGTACGGCAGATCTTGGATAAAACCCATGAGCTTCAGATCGATACACACCACCTATTCATCGATTTTAAGGCCGCGTATGACAGCATCTATAGAGACGAGCTATGCAGAGCAATGTCTAGTTTTGGCATCCCTGCCAAGCTCGTCCGTCTGTGCAGGATGACGATGGAGAATTCACGCTGCTCCATCAAGGTCTGTAAGGATCTCATCTAGACCTTTGATGTCCAGAAAGGATTAAGACAAGGCGATGCGCTGTCATGCGATTTTTCCAACATCGTACTTGAAAGAATAGTGCAAAACTCACGAGCAAACACAAGAGGCACTATCTTTCAAAAGTCCGTCCAACTACTCGCATACGCCGACAATATTGACATAATCGGGTGAAAGCAGCGTGAAGTCAGTGGCGCGTCCGCGGGTATTGAGACGGAAGCGACGAAAATGGGTTTAGCGGTCAATGAGGGCAAGACCAAGTATATGCTGTCAAGCAAAAAGGACAACCAACACTGACGTCTCGGACAGAACGTCACCAGTGACAGATATACATAACTTTGAGGTAGTTAAGGACTTTATCTACCTAGGCTCTGCTATAAATACAGACAACGACACCAGCGTTGAGATCAAGCGAAGAATAACTCCTGTCAACCGCTGTTTCTATGGGTTAAGAAGGCAATTGAGTAGCAAAGCCCTCTCTCGGACAACAAAAGTCACCCTTTATAAGACTTTAATAATCCCGGTCCTGCTCTATGGCGCAGAGGCATGGACATTATCAAAAATGAATGAGGGTGATCTTG
Source organism: Volucella inflata (assembly GCA_928272305.1). Taxonomy (NCBI): domain Eukaryota; kingdom Metazoa; phylum Arthropoda; class Insecta; order Diptera; family Syrphidae; genus Volucella; species Volucella inflata. The sequence continues at coordinate 97,106,352 of OV743720.1, forward strand.
GTTACTTCGAGAGAATAATTCTTCGGGCGATCTTTGGTCCCGTCTGCATTGACGGTGAGTGGAGGAGGAGATACAACGTCGAACTGTATGGACTGTACAGCGACATGGACCTAGCCAGAAGAGTAAAGATCCAAAGACTGAGATGGCTGGGTCATGTAGAGCGCATGGACACCAATGCTCCGGTCCGAAAAGTCTTCGAATCCGCTCCCGAGGGACAGCGCAGTAGAGGGAGGCCAAGACTCAGGTGGCGCACGCAAGTGGAAGAGGACCTCAGCCAACTTAGCGTGCGAAACTGGAGGCAGCTAGCCAGGGATCGAGCTGTCGAGCTGGCTGGAGAAGCTAGTTGACTGAGGCCCAGGTCCACCCCTGACCGTAGCGCCACCTAAAGTAAGTAAGTAAGTAGAGGTAAAAAACTAATAATTCCCTCCTTCACACATTGTATTGGTGAACGATCTTTTCTTGTATCTGCAACTCGTGCCTGAAACAATCTACCGAATGAATTGCAGATAATCAATTCTTATACCGCCTTTCAGAAAAAACTGTTCATATTCTTATCAACCTAAATTAATACGATCTGAACTGTTAGTGTTGTTTTTACTCTACAAATTATAAACTGTAAAGAAATTATTGTAGATTGTATATCTATTAATTTTATAAAATTAATTACGCCCTGCATATATTATCCTCTTACGCACATTATTAACTCATGTATCATGAGATCTGAGTTTCCTTCAGCTTGGAAATATGCTAAAGTTGTGCCAGTGCCTAAAAATATTACGAGAAACCGGCCAAAAGATTTTAGGCCTGTTAGTATTTTACCGTGCCTATCAAAAAAATTTCAGATTTTATTAAAAAACTAAATCAATGAGCACATAAGTTCAAATAAAATGTTATCTCCGGTTCAATCAGGCTTTACAGAAAATCACAGTTGTACCACGGCTGTAATAAAAGTTCTAGATTTTAATAAAAGATAAGAATAATGTATCTATTCTGTGCTTATTGGACTTTTCTAAAGCCTTTGACTGTGTAAACCATCAACGCTTGATTGAGAAGCTGAAAAATCAATTCAGTTTTGGTAATAACGCTGCATCTCTTATATTTAATTATTTAAATGGCAGATTTTAACAAGTGCAAACTAGCCAGGGAAGTTCAAATTTTCTAGTGGTGCATTCAGGTGTCCCACAAGGATCTATTTTAGGACCACTCTTGTTCTCATTGTTTATAAACGATATGCCTGAGGTCTGTCTTGATGCATCGGTGCATTTATATGCAGAGGATGCTCAGGTATATCTGTCTAGACCGATTGGCTTAACGGATGATTGCTTAGCTAGACTTAATGAGGACTTGGAACGAATTTATAACTGGTCTACTCTCAATAAACTGTCCTTTAACCCCGCTAAATCTAAAGCAATTGTTATCTGTAATGACAAGATTCATTCCAGTTGCTTGTCACAAATACATTTAATGGGACAATTGATTCCAAATGAAAATGAGGTGAAGAACTTAGGAATATATATCAACTGCAAACTTTCCTGTGAAAGCCATATCAATTATGTTATCAAAAGAATATATGGTGGTCCACGCCAACTTTATGTCTCATCTGCCATTGTCTCGACCTTAACAAAGCTTAAAGTCGTAACAGCTCTGTTTATGCCTATTATAAACTACAGTTCAGTAGTTTATAGTAATATGGATGCAATATCCTTTAGAAATCTAGAACTAGCATTCAATTCGGCGATTCGCTACATATATGGTAAATTGCTCAAATCTAAACAACCGACATCTTCTTATCCTGTAATTAACCCTTTCCACGTTATACGAACTTATGCGTAACGAGTTTCCCATTTTTACTGCATTGCTGCTGCTCCGCTTATGGGGTTGGCTAATGTCGCTTCAGTGGTAAGCCCCAGGCGTTGTTGCGTATTTGCCATCTGAGAAATCCAGGAATTCTTTTTCCGACCTCGTTTTCTTACAGTTGGAGTGACCGTCTTTTTAACCGGATTTTCCGCAGATCTTCTTTGAACGTGGCAATACCAGCTTATTCTATTCGCCTCAAGCTGTTCGGTTACCGAATTCTTTATATGTAGACTTCCTCTTATACGCGTAGATCTAATACAATCGCGTTTAGTGACTCCACTAGACATCCTTAACATTTTCATTTCCGCTGCCGTCATTTTGTTTTTAAACGCTTCGTACATTGTCCAGCACTGTGAACCGTGAACCGTATATAAGAGCTGGTCTAAAAACCGTGGTGTAGAGTTTCCCCTTTAATTTAAGTGGACATTTTCGGTCGCAAAAGATTCCCGAATTTTCCCGCCATTTCATCCATCCCACACTCACTCTGTGGTTTACGTCGTCGTCACATTTTGCTTCCATGTTAACGATTGATCCTAAGTTCTTAGAGATAGTGCTTTTCGGAAGAACTATTCCGTCTAACATTATATCCGGAACAGGTCGCAACGGATGCGCAAATGGGCACGTCAAATGCTCCGTCTTTGAACGACTTATTTTAAACCCGTTTCTCTCTAGCGCATTTCTCCATGAATCTAAGGCGTTCTGTAAATCTTCGACGTTATCGCTAAGTATAACTGCGTCGACAGCGAAGAGAATTGGCGTTACATTTGCTTCGCGCATGCAGTCTTTTAAAAGATAGTCGAATACTACGTTAAAGAGGAAAGGGCTAAGTACGCTTCCTTGATGCACTCCGACATTAACTGGAAATTCTCTCGTTAGTCCAGCAGAGCTTTTAACCGCAGTTTTCACGTTTCCGTACATGTCTTGTATTATTCTAACATACGTTTCCGGTACGTTTTGAGACCTCAGCGCGGCCCATATGAGATCCCTACGCACTCGATCGAATGCTTTCTCGAGGTCGATAAATACCATGTGTAAATCCTTAGACGAATCTCGGTGCTTTTCCATTATTATTCGTAGGCTTTGGATAGCGTCCACCGTCGATCTTCCTTCAACAAATCCACACTGGCTATTATCGAGCTTTATTATTTGCCGAAGACGTTCGTTTAAGAACTTTTCGACGATTTTCATCGTTTGTGACACCAGTTTGATTGAACGGTAGTTGTTGCATTCTCGTGTGTCGCCTTTTCCATTGTATAATGGAACCAAGAAGCTACTTCTCCATTGATTCGGCATAGGTTGTCCACATTTTAGTTTATTTAAAAGTTTCGATAGCCAAACGCTGCCGATTCCCTCCATCTTCGACCAAAACTCTGATGGAGTGCTGTCTGGTCCCGCCTTTTTCCCCCGCTTCATTTTTCCGATTGCTATACTTATTTCTTCGATTGAAAAGTCCGAAACTTAATCCTCGAACAGACCAGCTGTCGGCACGATATCACGTGGAAACTGTTTGTTAAGCAACTCCTTGCAGTATTCAAGCCACCGGTCACAAATTTCATTTTCATTTGTTAATAGGCGACCGTCTGCGTTTTTGATGTATTTCGGCGAGGTTGTTTCCATTGAATTTTTTCTCCTCTGTGCAGCGAGCTTAAAAATATTTGGCATTTTAGTACTGTACGACGTTTGAACTTCTTGGATAGCTTGTCTTCTATCCGCCGATCTTGAGGATATTTGTTCCAACTCCTGGTACAGGTTTTCCGCTTCTGCCGCTCGAGTTCTAGCCAGGACTTTCTTTGCGATCTTTTTAAGACGCTCGTATTCAAGAGCCAGTCGAGCTTTTTCGATATCGTCGCTCCGATCGCATTTTGTCCACGCTTGGAATGCACTCTTCTTGTCGGCCACAGCTCGTTTGGTTTCGTCATTCCACCACCATGTTTCTTTGCCGACGTAATGGTATTTCGATATAGTCCCCAGATGGGACTTTGCGAGTGTTATGCATTCCTCGTGCATGCTGTTCCACATTTCTTGCGGGCTAAGTGAGTCTGCGATACCGTTTATATTTTGAAGTACTTCTTTAGCCAGTGCGATAAATATTGCGCTTCGTTCCAAACGATGCCCGTGTTTTCGGTGGTTCCGCTGTGAAAAATTCTGTAATGAGCAGACGGTGTTGGCTTACTAGCGATTCTCCAAGTATTACTTTACAGTCCTTAACACGGTTTCTCATCGACATTTTGCAGAGGTGATAATCTATTTGCGTTTCGTGGCCTCCGCTGGTTAAGCCGTAAGCCCTACACGCTACAAGGATGTCTTCGCCAGCTGAATTTCTGGTTCCAAAGCCTTTACCGCCGTGGCAGTCCTCATAATCAACATTTGTTTCTCCGACGTGGCCGTTTAAATCTCCGCCTACGAAGAGCATCTCATCGATAGGTATATTTCTAAGCAAATTACCGAACTCTGACCAAAATGTATCTTTTTCCGACATATCTCTTCGAGAAACTTGGTTTGGCTCATTCAAATCCTACCCAAAATATCAATGTTTCTTATTTTAACTTTTTAACTAGTCAACGTTTATTTTTTGCTCATGCCATAAGACTTTGAAATTCCATACCAATATACTTACGTACAATCTAGTTCGCTTTTTATTTTTAAAAATTTGCTTGTTTCGTTTGTAAAGAGTAATCGTAACAACCACATTTTTGATTTATAGTAATTTTTGCCGACTCACATCAACTTAAAAATATATTTTCTCTTTTTTTTTTGTTTATTGAAACTATGTATCTAGGTTACATAAATTTATATGAATAAGTACAAATAATGAGAATGTAATTCTTTATGTATAGTTCAGAAACAAAGGAAATAATAATAATAATTATTTAAAGTTGTCAAAATTGCTTATTTAATAATAAAATAAATAAATAAACATCATCCTCACAAAGTGTAGTTACCCGGTGGTGGTGCTGCCAGTAGGCCGTTTGTAGCGCTGTCTCTATAAAGTTTCAACTTGTTTCTAGAAATAAGAAACTTGGTTACTTTCGAAAAAAGGAATCTTATAGAAATCCTTTTGAAAGGAATCCTTCTGATTCACCTTGTAAATGAGCTATTTAATGGCGAGCAGGATGCACCATTCAACGCAGATCAGAATGGCGAACAGAACTTTTCAAAATTGGACAAGCATAGCAAAGCCAAACTCAAGCACTATGAATCCGTAAGAGTCATTGGCTATATTATGGAGCTCTTCAAAGCTTGAGGAAATAATCTAGTTACAAGCTTCTGAAGAAACGCATGCCTGATGAATAACATCTCAGAATCGTTTGTCTAGTCCTAAAAGGGTCATAAGCCTACGAAATGTCCCACTGGACTTCCAAATTCGATTGTCATATTTCCGATTTGAGCTGAATGAAGAGACATATTAATTATATGGTATAGCCCAGTTCCAACCCGACTTGTATATGGGCATCGAAAGCAAAGTTAGTAATATATTTTAGAGCATCACAACAACATTTCTATTAATAGGCAAAGTTAAACTTCCATTAGTGTGCCACTACCTAAACACTTAATTCCATCTGAAATCCTTTTATCCAAAACTTAAACTTCCACTTAAGTCGAATTTAAACTTTTCCATTTAAGCATTCGCTCCATTAGCCAGTAAGAAGTCAAAACAAATAGAAATGCCAATTCATTTCCTTAGCCAACCACCCTTGGTTATATCCACTTGATGGTGGCTCCAGCAGTCTCTCAACATGCTAAATTGTGTTTTTTTTTTTTTTTGCAAAGAACGAAAGGGTTACATCAACTCCAACCCAATATCCATTTGATTTCATTTGCATTCAATTAACAATCCATCAACTTCTTACAGAGTTTTGATTCCTTAATCTTTTTCCCCATTTAACTGACTCTCCCTGGCATGGGTGGGTGGGGTTACAAAGCAACCCCTTTCAATGGTGCTCTTACCATTCGAGGGGGTAGTTCTTTGTTTGAATAAACTAAACTTACCGTTCATTTGGAGTTTCAAAAATGCGAAAAATCCAAAAGAATTACAATTTAATTATTTGTGGTAACTCCTTTCGGAATAGACGTATCTACATGGGTTGTGGAGGTGCATTTACCGTATCTAAGTGGTGGAGTCTATGATTAATTTACAAGTTGTTATATTAGCTTAGTTCTGGGCTAGTGCATAATGTAGTGTTGCGCAAAAATACGGAAAACGTCTGGCAACATGAATTATTCACCGTCATTATTCTGTAGTCGTAATGCGCTCTGTCTAATTTAAAAGTTTTCAGTTTTCGGGGTTTAATCTAAGTGAGTTAAACCAAATTAAGCGTCATGTCAATTATGAGACCGAGAGTAGTGTGTCGAATTGAATTACAGGTGTAATTCATCAGGCGAGGCCAAGCAAAGCCCTTGACTGAAACAATGGCAACCAGACTCAAATGATTTAAAAGCATCCAGTAATTGAATCTGCCTACATATAGTATGTATTCGTATGTGTACTTAAGTATACAAATACACAGAGTATGTAGATGGGTTTTGCTGTTTTTGGAAATGGTAATGTAGCTGCATTAATTGAGTTAAGATACATTCAGATGCTCATGCAAATATTGTTCTCGTATACGGGGATCCATTATACTCGTATTGTTGTGTTGAGACTGATGCCAAGGCAATTTCGCTTACTCTATTCAAAAGCGCTTTGATTAGTGGGTGTGGAGTGTTCTATATTCTATATGTATTCGTACAATAGCAACAAAGAAAAAGGAAATATTTTTGTATCCAATATTTATGCAAATTCTTCGGTAGATACGGGTACACATGAAAGGAAATGAGATGAACAGAGAGATGGAGAGCAAAGAGCAAAACACCGTGAATGACAAACGTTTTTCACATTCGTTTAAATCTTCCTTCAATGCCTGAATTCATCTGTCTGGCTGTTTGGTTGTTGTTGGTGTTGTCGCTGTCGCTGTCGTCTCATTCTCATCCAGCGTCACAGAGGCGTTAAATTGTATTAAAATTTTTGTGAACCAAAAATGTCATATCAGCAGGATTGTCAATGTACTCGTATACCTATAGAGGGAAATCTGTAATAACCGAGTGGTAAATTTGCATAAACGCGAACGATGTTGTTGGTTAGCGACCCCCTGAACAACAATGTAAATCTACAATCACACTACGAGTTAGCAACGCCAACAAAGGGCAAAGGATACAAAAAAAAAAAACAAGAAAACAAAAAGACAAAAAAGGTTTTCAAAGAAATAAAAAAATGAAAAATGAGAAAAAAATTATGGAAACCTATTTAGTATTCATTGAAAGTATTTAAACCGAAAATGATGTTCTCTCCAATAAAAATAATAATAATCTGTCACTTAATGTGAGGGATGCGTATTGTACGCGTTACCTACTCTAACAGTTGTATCTGTGAACTGTTTTGTGCATCTAACACCCTCTTTTCTGCTTTGATTGTAACTCCATTTAGATGGATGTTATTCCGGGCATATTCGGAGCTCATCAAGATTCACATCCCTTATCATTGGATTCATCTGTCGATGAACGAATGACTGACTAAACGAACACACCCTCATTTGGTCAGTGAAATATCGCGAGCGCGAAAAATTACGCTTACACGAGGATGTGTATATGTTGTTTCATCCATGGTTGTATCTGACGGTGTGTGTGTGTGTATGTGTATGTGAGTTTGTCAAAATGAAATGACAGCACATTTAATCGATTTATGTCCTTTAGATTCGATTTACCATATTGCTTGCGACAGGGTGGAACACTGAGATAACAGGCCTTGGTTTCGTTTATAATAGCTTGGCCACGCGCACAACGTTTATGTTTATTTGTAGTTTCAGTCAGACGGCCAAACAGAAAGATAATCCCCCGCAGAGGGGAGAAAAATCGTGAGATTTACATGATTTGACATAAAATGAGAGAATTTTTATGACATTTCGATTGGGGAGAAATTGATTGTTGTGATTGGAGAGAAAAGTTTGTCTAACAATGTGGGTGGCTTTGTGTTTTTTTTTGTCAGTACAACGTGCAACGGAATGAGATGTGTCATACAGATTAACTCTCAAAGTAAAACTGACTTTGTGAATACAAAAAATTGTTCTTTTCTTATGGTGGCTGTCTCGAGAAAATTTCAATACGGAGTAAAATCAACTCTTTGGGTTCAGTGTTTCATAGAATTCCCAGGTTTTACATCTGTTTCAGGTCGACAAGAGACTCAAAAGGACTGTAATACCTTAATCTGAATTTTTTTTTTGTATCTTGCCATTATGTCATGTCCTCCAAGGAAGTTGGAAGATTTTGCGGCACATATCGAGCAATAACTCGGCCATAACTTAGGGAATATTCATTTTCATTGAATCACACATTCTTGGTGGCCAATTCACATCACCAAAACGTGAAATAATTCGTCTAGCTTCGATTTTAGCCCAACAAAATTCGGGTAACTTTTGGCTATAGCAAGAGAATTGACTGTGACAGTTCACCTTACCCATTTTCGGAGAAGTATGGACCAATGACACCGTCAGACTAAAGCGCACAACATAGAATGACTTCACTTCCTCATTGCGACACCGAGTCTATGCCGACCATAATCTGCTCGTAATGCGAGAAACGTACCTATCACTCTATTTGTAGCAGGTTTTCATAATTTTAACACGTTCAGCAGTTTTTAAACGATCCACATTGTAAAATGGCAAACAAAAGCTAAACATTTACAGTCTCGGGTGACAGTTTGGTTTGACATACACAGTGTGGCAAAAAATAGCCCAGACAGGTGCCATATTTCAACAACCAAGATCGCCATCTTTTTGTCCGAACATGTGTTTTAAAGCTTGAATCTTTTTCTATTACCTGCCAAAATTTCATAACATGAGTTCTTTAACCCAGTTCAATTTGGATTTCAAAAAGGTAAATCGACTGAAGATGCACTTTTACAGATTTGTGCTCATGTAATGTTTGACCTTGATGCGAAAAGATGTACAGCGGGTTTATTTATTGACATCACTAAAGCCTTCGATATGGTCAACCACAATTTTTTGTTGAAGAAACTAGAAAAAGCAGGCTTTCGTAGTTTTATGCTTAATTGGTTTAGGTCGTACCTGGAAAATAGGTCGCAGAAAGACAAGATTGACGAGATTATGAGCGAATATAAGCTCGTAAATTTGGGCGTACCTCAAGGCTCCGTTCTAGGTCCTATTTTGTTTTTAATTTATATTAATCCGCTATTTGCTCTTAATTTTAAAGGTAGACCTACTGCTTTCGCTGATGATATAGGTTTTGCGTATGGCTTGAATAGTCCTTTGGACAATGGTTTGCAAACATAATTTGGTTTTAAGCTCCAAAACCAAAACTTATGTTTTTTAATTTGTCTTCTACACACAACCTTGAAGCGAATGTGTACTTCGATGCACCTGAATGTGATAGATACAAACTATCTGTTTGCAACTGTAAGTCCGCTTCTCCCACCTTTTGTAGTAGTTTCAGCTGTAGTGAAAAATATTTTTTAATTGAGAAAGTAGACGATTTTAAGTACCTGGTGCTCACAATAGACTCTAGAATGAGTTTTTCGGTGCACGCTTAAATATTGAGGAATTATTTTCGTCTCGCCCTTAGGCATTTCTTCTATTTGCGCAATATCGGCTCTGCTGCACGCTTTTAAAAACTATTTACTATGGAATTGTTCAATCTAAGCTTCAATACGGAATTGAAAAAAAAAAAAAAAAAAAAGGTATTGAAGATATTCTTCATGAAATCTGGTAATCAAAATTTTCAATTAATCTCAAGTTATAACTTACGTGAAACTCATCTTATATGTTCTCTGTACCCATTTTTCTTACTTCTGCCTTTCGTAACTTTTGTTCCGTTTCATCGTATCGCTTGTTTAACAAACTTCCTCATTCCATCAGGGCTATATCAATATCTGGAATATTTCTAAAACTTGAAGCAATATGTATTAATAAGAAATAAAATATATATCTATCTAATATCATAACATATACGAGTATATATTATAAAAATTATTTTTCCAGATCACCTTTACATTTAAGGTTGAAATTTTAAGATGCAAAACGTGGTAAAAATGCATCGGAAACATTCCGATTGATGCAACAAGTGTAACGTGATAATTGTCTGAGTGAATCAGTTGCTTTCGAGTAGCATAAACGGTTTTTGGGCGGCAGAGAGACGCAGGAGGATGACAAAAACACAGGAAGACTTATTTTAGTTCGGACGATTGAAATGATCCAAAAAGTATGTGATTTTGTGCAGAAGATGTCGATGTTTCACTCGGAATGATGGAAGACGCCTTAAACAACAACAAGGAGACTATTCGAACCATCCTTCAATAGGATTTGGGCAAAACATATTTAGCCTCTGATGTACTCGTACATTAATGCACCGAGTCACAGCACTCATTGTTCATTCATATTTCGCTGGAAATCAACTGTGTGTGTTAAATTATCCACCGTATTCGCATGACTAGGAATCGTGCGACTTCTATTTGTTCCCGAAATTGAAACTGAAGTTGAAAGGATTTTTGACAACATTCCGGCCAATAAAGTAGCTTTGACGCTGGCGTTGACGGCAATTCCACAAAATTAGCTAGAACATTGAATCCCTATTGAATCACTGTGTGAAATGAATTGAATCGAATAAGAAAACCCGAAAAATTAACTGAAATCTTGTCTTAATTGTGGTTTCTAAAGACAGTCCGGGATATTATTTGCCACACTGTGTATGTGATTGGAACAGGCAGAACGCTTTTCATAAAAGCACTTACCGTAAACACGCTTTAGCAGATACACTCACTCTGAATATATGTCAGGATTTGGGTTTGCTGGCTCATAAAAACGGCAATGCATAGCCTCGGTTCGGTTGAATCTAATGAATAGCATCCGAGAAACAAAGTTTTCGACCACTTTTCCAAGCATTTGTGGCCGTTGTCCTCAATAATATGAATAATGTTGGTTTCCATTCTAATGCACCTGATTGTCTCGTTAATTTGTCACAGAAGATTAGTGTGTAGATACCCAAAGAAAATGATCAAGGGATGTCAAATCACAAGAACCATTACCCAAAATTGCGTTCATCGAATGTTCCCTACAATAAGGTTATTGATTCGTTTGCTTTATGGCACGTAGTGCCATCTTGCAGGTACCACATCCTCTTCAACATTCATCCCATTCAATCGAGGAACAAAAAAGTAGAGAGTACCCTTGGCCGTAACGCGCTTATAAGCTTCATTCTTAAAGGAATATAGTCCGAAGACTCCACCAGTCTACAGAACTAACCAAACTGTGCACTTTTCGGGATGTAACGGCATTTCGACAATCTTATGTGGATTATCTTTGCTCCAAATGTGACAATTTCTCTAATTTACATACCCATTGAGCCACACCTCTAAACACAATCTCTCGATAAAACAGCTGATCCATTGGCAATTAATTTTGGGCGCATTCACCGAAATTTCGACGCAAACGATGGGCATTCGGCTTTAATTCTTGCAAAAGCTGGATCACAAACGTGATGCCAGTGGCGCTTCCGCGAGTATTAAGACAAATGCAACGGAATTTGGTTAAGCGGTCAATGCTGTCAAGCAAAAAGGACCCCCAAAACCGATGATTAAACTTTGAGGTAGTAAGGACTTTGTCTACCTAGGCTCTGTTATCAATTTAGATAAATTAAATTTAACGAAGAATAACTCTGGCCAATCACTGCTTCTTTGGGCTAAAAGACAAGAACTAAACATCAAAAGTTATCTTAGTATATAAGACCTTAATCATCCCTGTTATGCCCTGTAGCGCAGATGCATGGACTTTATGCTAAATAAATGAGGGCACCCTTGGTTGCTTTAAGAGGTTGCTTACCACTGCATAGCCGGTAAGTGGAGGAGGAGATACAACGGCGAACTGTATGGACTGTACAGCGACATAGACCTAGCCAGAAGAGCGTAGATCCAACAACTGAGATCGATGGGTCATGTAGAGCTGATGGACACCAACGCTCTGGTCCGAAAAGTCTTCGAATCTGCTTGCAAGAGACAGCGCAGTGAAGGAACACCGCGACTCAGGTGGCGCATGCAAGTGAAAGGGAACCCCAATTTAGTATGCGAAACTGGAGGCAGTCAACGAAGGATCGAGGTAGCTGGAAAGGCTTGTTGACTGAGGTCCACGTCCATTCCTGACTGTAGCCCCACCTCAAGAAAGTAAATAAGGTTGGACAAAGAATAAAGCTGTTGTGAACGTAATTTAAAACTTATTCAACACCGTCCTGATGCACTCTTCTTATGCGATTCGGTGAGACTGCATATTTTAAAGAAAATGCTGTGCAAAAACAGTGAACAATAAGGCGAATATCGGTCTCAGATAGTCTACTAAGTCGGGTGTAATATGGTGCAAGTGTTCTAAAACTTTGGCGAACAGGAACATAATTTTCAAATTAAATTTTTAAAATTTAGTTACGTAAGTAAAACTTGTATATTATCGTGATAAAATGCAAAGACTATTGAATAAAAATAACATTGACAGTTTGCAATCTGACAACTGGTTTGACAGATATAAGTGCCTTTATTTAGTACTGGGTAAAATAAACACCCTTTATTAAGGGTGGGCCGTTTGTTGGTATCGTTTTGAATACCATGTTAATTTGACACATACAGCTCTTATGTGCTCAAAAAATTGACAGAAACTATATTATATTTTCGCGGTACAAAATTAATCAATTTACAATTGAATACTGTTGGGAAATATTGCAAGGTTGCTTTCAAAGTGGATGCTGTGTTACTGAAAGAGTGAGAATTTCGAAAAGTTGAAATAATACACCAACTGCAGCTGGTGTAGGCAAGTTTGGTGTCGCACTAGTCTGATGGGAATTTTGTATAAAGATCGCAGATTATTTGCTTAAATGGTTCAAACGACTCGGGAATTGAAGCAAAATGGAAACCGCGCTTCGTTATTATATATGGGCTTTACAGCAGCTCGAAATTGACGGCAATTTTGCTCAAAATATTATGTTTTTAGATGAGATACAATCCCATTTCGGCAGCTAAGTAAACAAGCAGAATTGTCGTATCCACACGTGCTCATAGAGAAGTCAACGCATTCTTAACGTGTGACTCTTTGATGTGGTTCTTTGAGTGGTAGAACTATTGGCCATTTTTCCTCCAAGACGACAAGAAAAATTATATTCAATTGAGAGCATGATAACCGGTTTTTTATGGCCAGAAATTAAGGATTTGGATTTTGGCGAGATATGGTTCCAGAAAGGTGAGGTTAATGCCATTCTTTTCAAAATATTACCATTCGGACCACCCTTTACTTGTATTAATGTCGATATGACTTGCTATGATCCCAATTTAACATCTATTAAGCCGCGCTTAATTAAAAAAAAAGGTGAAGCTTTCCTTTGAATGCAATTTTAGCTTACCACAAAAACAGTTCAGCCAACATCAATATCAGAATGTTGTGTCATCGTCCTTTAACCAATATGATCGGAAGTATTTGTAATGTCCTCTTCGGTTGTGTCTCCCTTCGAGGACAACTGATGAATTCCAAACCAATCAGACAAAGTAATTCAGTATATCAACGTTGCGATGAAAGTTTAAATTGCACTCCACTATGAACTTAAGCTTTACTCCACCAAAAACGACAACGCGAATATTGTGCTGGCACTCAATTTCAGCTCGAAACTTCATTTCTGAACATGAAAACATCTGAATTTCGAGATAGCAATCGACAGGATGCGCATTGTATGAGTAAATGCAAAACGCCTTTCACATAAACTGATGCTGGGTCCTCCATACCGCAATCACCGCGCACCGTTGCGCATCCAGAGACTGCAATTTTATGAGTTAATTACGGGTACACATGGTGAGTGGCTGTTGTCACATACTTGTACACAGGACATACAGGACATACTGTTGGAATCTGTTCTCAAAATATGAATGTTTTCTGTTGCAATTCTGTTCGGTGATGGGTTATTTGAGGTGGCGGCAGGATATGAGGTCGCACAACATGATGTCCTCTAGCTGAATGAGTTATACTTTTAGCCGTCCCCAAAAACCCACCAAACAACGACGAATACCGTGCATGCAATTGTTTTGCTGGACAAATGGACTCGCGTAGATACATCCGCACCGATACATTTGTTTCTTCGTTGATGCAATTTTCACATTTTCACCCAAAGGACCAGTCGGTGTTTTTGGGTTGAACAACCATTTCGAGGTGGTGGAGATTCTGTCAGCGTTGATTTGCAATCGCAGTTGTGTTGTTTACTCTTGCTTGCTTTTGTGTACTGTAAACCCGAAACCCAGAAAGGATTGCATCGGAAAATTGCATTTTAAAATGGTTTCTTCGCCTTTGTATTCTCTGTAGTGACACGCCGCCGATGGTCTATCGATTGTACGAGTACCACTGCGATACTATGGATGTGGTGAGTGCGATTTTTGTTTGATCTCACAATAAATCAGAATTTAATTACAATTTTTCGATGTAATTTTGCTGGTGACATTTTTATGACAACAACTGCTGTGTTGACTGCGCAAAAAGGGTGTTGCATTTGGCGCTATGGTATAAGTGGAAATGATTGTTGACTACAGGAGAAATACAAAAACACGTCATTTTGAACTTTTGTTTAAATGAACTGAAATGAGATTTGTTTGTGCGGATTCTGGCTTTGAGTACATCAATTCAAGGAGTTCTATAACAGAAAAGGGTTTTAATTGTTTGATCTGCTTTCACATTTCAATGCAGACGTTGTTCTCTCACCCTGCTCTGCTATTTTAGAAACAATACTACTCCTTTCATTGGGGTTTCCTCTAAAATCTATTTTAAAAAAGCGACTAGACCGCAATGTTTAGGGATACGAATATTTATCTTGATTCTTGAATATGCCTTTTGGTATCTTGCAAAGTCAATATAGACCTTCATCGGCTTCAATGGGGCATCAAATCTGGTCTTTCAGTTCGTAAGCAAATTCTGAACTGAAGGATGCGATTCGACGCACGATTGATGGAATTGAGCCGAAACTGTGCCAAAATGTTACCGAAAATTCCATCATAAAGGACCAACGTTTGCCATCAGTCACGAGGCGGGCATTTTTCAAATAATCCATACCTAACCTCCATGTCAACACTCTTTATTAAAATAAAAACATCCGAACTTTTGAAATAGCCTCTACGTTGTTTATCAAATTTCAAAACAGGCAGGCTTAGTGGGACATCCTTTACGACGACAAGGGGAAGAATGCTGTGAAGGTTTGTAAACAAATGTGTGCTTTTATATAGAAAATGTATCAGAATCCGCAGAGATGTTTCGCTTCTTTTCACTCTGGCAACTTTTCTGTCAAATATTTGCCAAGTCTTAGGCGTCTTATTACCCGAAAAACTGGGTAAAAGACACGTAAATCAGCACAATCGATTTTGGTATGAAGCTAGGTATTGGCCAGAAAGATCTCCTTAACCCTTTTGTGGAAAACAAGATTCAAAAAAGATCTATGCATAGATTCCTCGTGAATTCAATTCGCAAAACATAATTACGTAATCAAAATCTGTTGAAACGCAATGATCCCGAGCCATTTCTTAAGCGAGCTCTGACCGATGATGAAAAATTGGTCATATATCTAAGTAAATGGCAATCGGTAAGGCTCGTGGGCTAAAAATTTTGAGCCTTCATAGAGATGAGATGGCTGAAGCTAGGGATGTGTGTGTGCTGGGACTGGTAGGAAATCGCTCACCATGGGAGAATTGGTCAATTCCTAATTCTGATTTGAGCAACTTAAGAGATTTCGCCAGGAATTTGCCAGTGAAAGGAAAACTTCCTGAATTCACCAATATAAAGGTGTTGCCTTCCATGGCAATGACGCCTGACCACACGTTTTTTGATGATCTGTCAGAAATTGAAAAGCTTTGATGTACTCACTGTATAGTCTAGATATAGCCCGTTTCTGCTGAACGCTCTTAAATCGACTTCAATGCAGGCCTGTGTGAACCACAAAAGTTAAATTAAGTCCACAGAAGTTTTCAATGAGGCCATAATGACTTTATTCTTAAAATGCAACTTTTCTCATCTTCAAGGGCCTTCTCGAACAGCTAAAGTAAATTTAATTTGAACGTTTCGGACAGAATAGTTATGTGAAGAGTCGAACTTGTGTTTATACAGTAAGGTCAGCTAAAAAAATATCGCCGTCGTAGCTGAAACAATGACTGAAAACTCAGGTCCCCAAATTGAAACGATCACTGGAATTAGGCCTATCCGTAGTCACTTTGCAGCGTTATTTGGACAAAGATATTGGCGAAATTGCTTTAAAGGTCCAGTTGACACAAAAAATCTGCTAACAGACCACATCCAATTTCGTACTTTTGCGGATTGGGTATTGGAAATGAATGAAGAAGATCATTCTGAGAGATGAGGCTGCGCTATCCATCAGGGTAGAAATTTAAATGCTTTTCGAGCGTTAGTGTCCATCCACTCTACATGACTCAGCCATCTTAGTTGTTCGACTTTTACTCTTCTGGCTCAGTCAAAGCCGTACAAAGCCCCTACAGTTCGTTGTTGTATCTTCAGGCGTGTACACAATACGGCAGATAATATTTTTTAGGCGATGTTAAAAAGACTGATGCCCCTGCAGTTGGTGCAGTTTGGTGGGTCCCCTTTCTTGAGGATCAAACAAACAATTCTGAGATTCCAATAATCGAGCGTACTTACGTCAAACCATATTTAACAGATGAATTGGTGTATGATCCTTAAGAAATCATCGACTGCGATTAAGTAGTCAGGTCCGCTTCAGCAGCTTTGTTGGATTTAGCTCACTTCATCCAGGTCGGGTGGACGGAATTGTTGGTATACACCATCCAGGTTGATAGCTTCGTTCTGCTTGACAGTATGTTGTTGTACAGTTTGAAGAAGTGCTCTTTCCTAATCCTCAGCATCGACTACTACTCTACTTCGATGTTCCCTGGAGAAGCATCTCTTAATTTCCTCGATCGCACTCTTCTCATGCTACTTCCTTTTTCCTCCTGAACATCCGGTTTTCCTCCGTCCTCTTCTGCTCGTAGAGCTTGTGAGCAGCTGTACTTCTTCATATTGCATATTTCTGTGCTTGCCGGCACTTGTCGTCAAATCTGTAGTTTCGTTGTGGTGATCGAGTGAAACCCAGCTCATCGGAAGCGTCAGAGTTGTTAGTGGTCTTCGATACTTGATGCTGCCCGCAGAAGAACCTCATAAGAAATTAAAGGATTGTTACCGTCTGACGTCGAAATTCCTCACAGTATTAGCTTGTGTTAGTGCTGTTCGGGATATCTGTAACCGACCGCTACGACAAGGTAATAGTGACGGAATGTCTGGACATTCATAATACTATCTCGGTTCGATCGCAATGATGTCAATCCGTTTGAAAGTTGATTGATCAGGAGGTTCCTAAGTCCCCTTGTGAATTACGAGATGTGAGAATCCCATGCTACTCGTATCTACAACAATGTTTCGTTCCGCCGCAAATTCGATTAGCCTGAACGCATTATCAGAGTTGGTGTCGTTCAGAATATATCTTCCGACCAACAAAATTCCCTCTTTTCCTAGCTAACAATTTCAATGACATAGACAAGGCATTGCTCGTAGTTCTTGTACAAGAGCTCAATGAAATCTTACGTCAACAACAACCGCCTTAATGGATGTCACAGTTTGTCATGCTCTGTTTGTCTCATCCCAATTCTTGGATGGCGGTAATATCTGCTTTGCAGCAGTCTGACACCTCCGCTAGTTGTTCGACTGCACGTGGCTTATTAAAGGACCTAATATTCCTCGTGTATATACGAAATTCCTTGCCTTTGGCTTGTTTGCAGTGGTTGCCAACAGTAGGTTCGTCCGTATCCTAGGCTTTTTTCTGTTTCGTAACTTTCGCCTGCTTTTCAATTGCCAAGCAGTTACCTCGGCGGTACAACTCCCCACTGGAGAGCTGGTTCCCATAGCAAACAATACGTTCGATGATGAAAGCGCTGCCGATGGCTCATTAAGAGGCTATCCGCCACATTTTCTTTTCCAAGACCCTGACTTAAACTCGGGAATCCTTACCGACCTGAGCACCAAATGTGTAGCAATAGGCAGTAAAAGGTCTTATTTGTTGGGGAATTTTACTTCACCTTTGATTTCATCTGGGGAATTCATCCGCTATCCCGTTTATAGTGCTACTATTTGTTCTGCTGGTCAGCATTCGCGCCTATAAGTTTAGCAAGTCTAGTCTGGATGGACATTGACCAGTTCCCGACGGTTAGTTCTTGGAGGTGAAGTAAGTACACACACACACTGGGTATCTCACAATTTTTATAACACCCAACCATCGATGTAACACCATTTGACCTTTTGAACCACCACCGATTGATGCACTAAAAGAAAATTTCAGAGCATTTATCGAAATACAGGTTGTTGAATGAATCCATACGTGCTAACAGAGTATCCTGAAACCCAGAATCTGGTACTTACCAGTTCAATTCTGTTAGACATTTATTGACACATCTGTACGATGTGTTGACAAACCATATCAATCATCCCCAGTTCTTTCCAAATAAATAAATCCATTATTACTTGCTTTTGTGCTCTGAATGCATTTAAATTGCAATTATTAATTAAATAAAATTTATAGAATTTTCAATTAACTTAGCTTGGCATACGGGTTCAGTTACTCTCATCTCACTACTCCTCCGCGCATCAAAGTTAAGTTTATTTTCACTCATACGTTCCGATTGCATTAAAAAAATTTTAATTACAACTCCATGTATCCTTTGATGTGATTACCAAAAAAAAAAAAATTATAAATGAGAGGAAAGTGGGGGGAAAAAAACACCAATCGCCATATGAATAATTGATAATAATAATAATAAAATATTTTGCATATTAAAAAGTGCGAAAATGTAATTTATGGATTTTTGTTTATTGTTTTGTGTTTTCCATTTTGTTGTAATTTCTTCTTTTGCATTTTTAACGTCCTTTCACGCAAAGTGTATTCATGAATTTTAATGAGAGTCGATTGTTATTTTTAATTATATTAAAAAGTGAAATATACACAAGGATTGCTAAACGTTTTTTTTATTTTTTTTTATTTAAAAACTACGGGCAAAGGGTTATTTAAATTGGATTGGTGGCAAAGTGCTTAACCTATAGTTTTGGTATGAAAAATAAATATTTATATATTTCTTTATTTATATATTTTTTAATTTATTTATCCTTAAACAGTTCCCTTTGTTGTATCGAAGTTTTCGAACCTAGGCTATCCACGGTTTTAAGTGGACAGCTTTAAAGACACAAGTGTTGACATATAAGCTTCTGTCTATCATATTTCTCTCCCACTTCGGCTTAAGAGCTCTACATAGGCAACGGCGGCTGTCCTAACCTCTGGAAGACTACTGGGCAGCGGACCCTTTGTTCAGAGTCTTAAAACAGAACCTGTATCTCTGGATTGTTTATTAAAGGTGGTAGATATATCCACACCGTAGGAAAAAGAAGCCAGTTCAGAGTCAGTCAACAACTTCACACAACACACAAAACACTGTGGCGCTGGCAGCCCGGTATTGGCCATGGCCTAGCTTCTAGACATTCACTTATTTGTGTTGCTCATGTTGTCATTTTAGTTACATCTGAGCGGGGCCTACGGTTTATTGCCGAGTCCGAACGGCACTCCTTAGAAGCTTTTTCGTAGGCAATTTTACTTTCGGGAGTTTGCCATTGCCCGCCGAAAGGGTGATGGCGATTTGAAAAATTGTTGGTGACCAAGCCAGGAATCGAACCCAGATTCTCTGCGTGATAGTCCAATGAGCTAACTATAGCACCATCGCCATCGCCAGACATGGATTAAAAATATGTTTAAAACTACAGCGACAATACGAGGAAGAACTAAAATGCCATACTACTGATGCCATACTGATACTGACGTAATCCAAGAAGTGCGATGGGACCGTCTGAGCAAAAAACCAGATAGAAAACTACGACGACTGTTCAAAACTTCTTGCAGGAATAGAACCGTTACCTTTTTTTTTTTAGAACACATGCACTGATGAGTGAAGAATACTAGTCAGATTGGTTTCAGTTTACAAACTGTCTTACAACGAGTGTGACGTTAAAGATTATCGAGTCACGGTAATAGCGTTGCATAAGATCGGAAAGAGTGCTGGCCAAATTTTCGAGTAGCTAAAACCACTCGGAATATTGAGAATATTATTTTTTTGGGCTATTGCTCGCTTCGGCGAATTGTCTGGAGTAGAGAACAGGCCAAGAAGTGGTCGCCCGCGTGTCATCCGTAGCATGCCATAGAATGCGGTAGCAAAAGCAGTACGTAAACGAATTCGGAGAAATTCCCTTAGGAGCAGAAGAACATGTCCAAGGAATTAGATAAATCAACCAAAACCATGTCTAGGCTGATTCGTTATGATCTGCATATGAAAGCCTATCGTCGGCTCACGGGTCATTTTCCAACTCCTGAACTACAAAAAATTAGGCTTGAAAGATGCAAGCGTCTTTTGCAGTGGCACGCGGACAATGGCCATGAAAACATTCCGTTTACTGATGATAAAATGTTTACTGTGGAAGGAGTTTTAAACAAACAAAATGACAAAATGTATGCCATTTCATCTAAACAACAAAACAAAACACTGTGGTGTTGGCAGCCCGGTATGGAAAAAAGTTGTTCCAAGGGTTCAACGTGGACATCATCCCGCTTCCGTAATGGTTTGATGGGGGGTCTCTTCCCATGGTGTCACATCCCTCCATTTCGGTAAAAAAAAAGGCGAAAGAACTAGTGCAAAGGTTTATCAAGAAGATGTGCTAGAGGGTGCTGCGAAGGGTTTGATCAATACCCTTTTCAATGGATACAGATGGATCTTCCAACAGGACTCTACTCCAGCGCACAACGCCAACACCAGGCAGGAGTGGCTCAGAGTCGATATTCCTGGATTTATAGCAGCAGAAGATTGACCCAGCTGTCAATCCACTGGATTATGGTTTGTGGTCAAAACTGGAGAACATGGTCTGCAAGACTCCCACAGAAATTTGAAAAGCCTTAAAACAGCGTTAACCAGAGCAGCGTCCACGATCTCCGTGGACATCGTTCGTGACGCTATTGCCCAACGGCCACACCATTTGGAAGCTTCTGTTAAAGCGAAAGGCAGTCATTTCGAGTGAGTCCAATTTTTTTAAAAATACAATATAGTGGTCTAGTAAATGAAACAGTTTTGAATACAATACGCTTACCGGTTTTTTTCTATAGCGTTTTATATTTGTAACAGATCTTATGGCAAGACTAGGTAGATTTGTTTAAGTAAAAAGTTGTAAGCTTTTTGCATTTAAGTGAACGACTTATTACCTATTCCCATATAAGCCAAATTCGAAAATATACGCCTGAATTGGGTGCATGTTCTTACAAAAATAAGAATGACGACATCAACTTAGAGTTTTACGAACTCCTAGCCCTAGTATATGATCATAAACAACAGCATTTTGCTGGGATTTTAAACAAAGTAAGAGAATCGTCTTTGAAAAGGTAATCGGAAAACACAGCCTATGCAGCACCACGCCCGATTATCAATAAAGGTTTTTACAATCTGTATGGAGCCGACATTTCAACATTCATAGGCTATCTCCTGATCAATCAGCCATCAATCAGATTGATCACACTGAGATCCAGGCCAGACTTTCCCGCAGCAAAGATATGACTGTGGATATCATAAGCACAACGGATTCAAGTATGACCCGTCATACCCAATCAAGCTCTTACATCATCTTAGTCCCTTAGTCTCACTAATCATAGAAAAATGCTGTTAACTAACCATTAGGAAAGCTGCTTCTCATGCTATTGCTTTCAAAGCATAGCCACAAAGAAGCCTCTGGTTTGTCGATGAATAGAGGTAAGTACTCGTACATTTAGTCAAACCAGAAGCATATGAAGCTGCACTGATCGAAGATCGAGGGTTAGTCGTGAGCTTAATGGGAAGAAAGGAACGGATGAGTACAGGCTTCTTGGATAGAAAAAGTAAGATCGTGAGACGCAGGCAACAAGTAAAATGGGATGGAGTTACTGTAGAAATGATGTTTAAGAGTTTGATCGGAAAATAAAAGGAGCATGATAGGACTACAGAGCCCAAATTAACATGAACAACGTAGAGTCGTATTCGGTACAAATAATATGGCAAGACTACTTCTGTGCACTGTATAACGGCTATGATCATCAAAATTGCGCTGTCAAGCAGAATAAACAGAGAATTCCGTCTCTGACCTATACAAATATAAAATAGCAATAAGGAAAGTAAAGTCCAACAAATCTTTTGGCGCAGATAAATTGCCTTCTGTTCCAATTATCGAACATAGAAATAATTTGGTTGGGAATTAGAACCATCCTATCTGTCAAACATAGTCAGAAGAAGGCATGCTCGATGAATCTGACCTCAGCAGAACAAGAAAGAAGATTCGTTTCACCGCGTTTAATAGAGATATATCTTCTAGGATCTTTTTTACATTATGTGCGTGCCTTAAGCCATTCATGAATAACCTGATTGCTTCATATCAGTGTGATTAAATACAAACAAAATTTACACGAGAGCATATCCGAGTACACTTTTGACTGACACTTACTATCTAATTATCGACTTGAATGTACGAATACAGCGAGTCGTCGAAGAAAATTTTGTTAGTATTGGGGCGGGGGCAGCTAAAATTGATCTTGCAGTAAACGGACCAAAATAAAGTATACGCTTTCATAAGAAAGGAACGCACATCACCGACGGCTTATTTAATGGGTTTCATCAGCCTTGGTTCCCTAGTAACAGACAACAACAATTGGGTTGATCGGAGAGAAATTTCGCTTTGTTTTGTTTTTCGGAAAGTGTGAAACACGATTGTCTTATAGTGAATAAATATTTTATTAAATTATATTATATTGTACATTCTGGTCCAATACCTTTTGCCAAGTGATTTTTGATCTCCTCATTTGAAATAAAGACTTTGCCGTCTTAAAAATTTTGTAGAGACCGGAACAAATAATAGGTAATCAAAAAGTACCAGACATGGATAATACTCGTATTGTGGGTGTGGGAGTTTCTTTTGTTCTTTGGTCTAAGGAGGCAAAGATATTCGGTCCAATTTGTGTTGACAAGGAATGGAAAAGGATATTCAATCACGTACTGTTATGGATGTATATACATAGTGACATCAGGCGTCTACGGAGGTGGGTACTAAGGGTTAAGATATGGCAATACAGGTGTAGATAGCTTTATTCTGACATCAGCAGCGTAGTTAGATATTGTTAATGGTACACGTGCTCAGAATTTTCTGTCATACAAGAGCTAATTGGTTTTTTTTTTCATTTCTTATGATCGACGTAAATTAACTCAATAACAGTGTGCCAGTTCAACTCACTTTGGCTTGTGGTAATGATGCACAATATTTTGGGCAACGGTATTTCGTTGGTTTTTTGAATTCAATCGTGGGCCATCGTTCGCTCAAGGGAAGATTTTGTGCAAGTCGTCCACAATCGGTTATAGTGCCAGCAAATGTCGATGCTGTAAGAACGGATATTGGAAGGCCGTCATGTGATTTATTGGGAAATGGGGAAATGCGTGGGCATTAGGTTCACTCGCAAATATTTAATGTTGCAAAAATTTGATTCCAAATGATTTCTTTGGGCTTGGGTGGAAAAAATTAGATCGCGTTGCTTCTAAAGTCATCTATTAGATCGTGACAAATAAGGATCCATGCATATGACCGCCAAACTAAATATCAGTTGATATTTAATATTTATCTAAATATGAGTTTTTCAAGACGATAGTCTTAATATATTTAAAGTCCATGGTTTGGAGTTATTTTACTTTTTTCATGACATAAAATCTGCTTCCAAAGCATACAAAAGTGTATTGATCTACATGGAGAGAATTTTGAAATCCAAAACTCTAGAAGTACATCAATATGCTCCTTCTTTTCTATTTGTTGATTATATACATATATAGCTGCATTCGACAGCAAAGATGATAGACCGATTTTGCAAGATGCCATTGGCATTTCAAGAGCATTTGAAAAACGGCGACTTCTTTGGACTTTATAAGAAATATGGTATTGATAGTGAATCTGGTTTAAATTAAGGCCAGGAAAAATGCATTTTGTCAAGGGCATCTGTCATTTTTAACACGATGTTAATATGATCTTTACCTTCTTACATAGATGGCAGTACAGGGCCGGTATTTGCCTGTCCATTCCAGTTGCACACAAAAAGCTGGCTGAGTCCCTTTTTACTTGGGTGCCCCCAAAGATTATGTCGTTTTCTAATGCGTTGTTCTTCTATTGAAGTAAAAAAATATTTCGTCCGGGTTGCTGGTGACCGCAAGGTTATCCAAACTTTTCTCTTCTCACGAAGTTGACATCACTTGAAACCATTCATATCCTTCATTTTTCATTTATTCAAATGGGACCGAAAATTCCCCGAAGTACTTTTCTCTCGAAGCTCCGTCGACTCCATCTCGGTCGAATGGACTGAAATGTTAAAGGGATGCTGTTCGTCATCACTGTTAAGCGGTCTGCAGAAATAATTTTTCAAGATTCACTGCATCGACTGTGGTAGGCTGGGGAGCCTTCGTTCTTCTCTTCTATATTTCTCGTAGATATCCATGTCCCTCTTCTTATTTTCTACATCTATACACTGTACACTCTATACATCTGTTGTTTTTGTGGAATCTCCTGCCTGTATTCGTTATTGAGCGATGGGGTTCTTTTTGTTGGGGGCAAGTTGGAACCCGGTATAATAAAGGCGGCCTTTCTGACTGCTCTTTGGCAGTGATGCCTCTGATCCTAGCGGTCGGAAAATTAGTTCGGAAAAGGGCCTGGCGGAGTCTTGTGATTGTCCCGGTATACTGACTGTTCCACCGTAAAGCAATAAGCCTGTGTCCTCGTAAGCAAGAAATGGGACGGTAGCCGTACCACTCCTTGGTTAGCTTGGTATAAAAATTTCCAAGGAGCTTTTACGTCATATTTAGGGCATTGCTGATATGGTACTATTTATCGAGGAGCTGGAAGAGGCCGTTCCAGAGCACTTAATTGCATTGTCGTATTTTATTTGCCCGACATGCTACAGTCAGCGCATCTGTTGAATTTGAATGTACTCCACTATGTTAATGTCACAACACAACTCATATAGCAGGTTGTTTCATGGGCAAGTACGCTATTGCTATTCGTATTTCGTCAAAAGTCGGCCATTTGGCCGGTAATTCTCATCAGCAACTGATGTTTCGGCACTATGGGCAGCTGGTCAGGAGCTTTTTGGTGATGGAGATTGTTCGTCCCTTAAAAAAATTTGCTGGTCGCGTTCCTGTTTTACCCGGATTAAATTGCCATTGCCTTCGGTATGAATTCTGAATTCTACTTTCTTTCTTGCCGTATGATTACAACTTTTGATGACGGCTGCGATAAAGTGATGATCCCACTCCAAACTGCCGCAAGTATGCATGCATATATCAAACATACAAACACAAAGCAGCCAATCTTAAGCCACTGTCAAACTTGGATTGGGTTGACAGTTATCAGGTTGCAAGCCTTTTACCCGTTGATCTCTCACAGGTATCTTCTTCTAGTTTAATAAAATATCCATGTGATGGGCATTGTCCTCATCTACGAAGGTACTTTGTGTTTTTTGACGCACGCACGCTTGGTTTCTGTGGATTGTATTGGATACACCATATTCGTCACTCGTAACAATTGTTGTCATTGTCATTTCTTGAGGCCGCAATGACGTCCCGGAATGCCAGACTCTCATAAATTTTTGATCATCATTCAGTGTGTGTGGAACAAATTTTACACAGACCTTTGTTTTGGTCAAATCCTAGCGAAGACTGCTTCAAATAGTCTCTTCCATAATTCTCAGTGAAGCATTGCGGTCTTCTGCAACAAAATCAAGTAGTTTTGGATAAGTTCAGTCATCTCTCTGCTGCCAAAAAAAAAACGTTTATGCCACTCGAAAACACTGTACACTTTTTGGTACAATCGGAATGTTTCCGATGTATTTTTACCAAGTTTTTGATATAGTAGGCTTACGTCCGGGGTATTTTTTGCCACACTGTGTTTGCATATTTGCTTACACTTTTTTAGTATGAATTGAAAGCAGTTATTTAAATGCTCTTATTCGGTTAAGTTTGAACATTATTCTGACCCACAGGTAATGTAGATACCGATTTCCTGGGCTAACATGAACTTACATACATACAACTAAACCTTCTTCTAATAGAGTTAATATCCTTATTGATTGTTCTTCTCGTATCTCCAAAAGTCCAATAGCAATAACTGGTTGGATTTATCATGTCCACTTATTAGTTGAAACATCTTCCAGAATACGGTTGCAGCAGCATTCTGAGGAACTAACAAGAAACATCCTTCAATTGCTTTGCCGCATTGCTGACTTGTTTATTGCCGTTGACATCAGACACAAAAGCAATGTCCCAGGACACACTTGTCTACCATGTTCATTTGTGAAAACATCTTCACTTTCTAGATACGAGTATTCACACCCTAAGATGCATCTAAAGCATATGAACTCATGTATTCGTATATCTGTAGCTAGCAATTCATCACATAAGAGTACTTGTATTCGTATATCCTGCAACAAATTTTGGTTGCATTTAATTCCAAACAATAATCGAATGTCGTCTGCATGTTGTGTATCCTTTGTTTGTCCCCATTTCTCTCTGCCTCTCTGGTTCAATTGGAATCCTTTGTTTTCTTTACAAAACACCCCAAAACCGAATCATAAATAAAATTTGATAAAATCATCTAATTATAGGATGCACAGTGAACGATAGACGGTGGACGGTGAACAGTGAACAGTGCATCTAAAGTGCTAAAATGGATGCAGTGGAGCAATGGATATGACCGTGTGTTTCCCATTGCATTGTTTCGAAATAGTGTGACCAGGTGTGGGAACTTGAAAGTAAAACAAAGCAATATTTGAACTCAATCCATAAATATCGATAATCGAATAGAGATGAATATGTATCCGTTCGAGTGCATACTTGTTGGTACTCTTCTTACTTGTATAGAACGTTGTGGTATACTCCAATGGCGAATCAATCGCTGGGGTATCTGAATGAGTCAAGTGCTTTCAAATACGAGTACATTGCAATGTGGAAGGATGTCCTTTGAATTGGGTAATATATGTAAGTGTTGTAGTATTCTGTTTTTGGTCCTGTGCGTGTGTCCTCAGAAAGCAATTTAATCATGTTTTTGCTGCCTTATCGCATGCAATATTGCAGCGCATCCCACAGTACATCATAATCAATCGAAATTCACAGTATGGACAAAGACAGAGGGATTGGATGCAATGCATCATTTGACAACACAAAAGAGTTGGCTTTGCTGTGTCATTGCTACGAGGACAAATGAAAGTTACATTGTGTGGTCCTCTTGGCAAGGTGGAGCGAGTTGTTTTACTTTATGAAGACAAAGATGCGGTTTTTATTGAGTGCGTCACAACTCCGGTTGCATGAATACGGCAGTGCATTCCATTTTAGATGCAACATTGGGTTTCCACGTACAAATATCAGTTTGGATCTGTATTCACTGGCATACTGTGAGGGACTCGTTTTGTGACGGCATTCAAAGGAAAAGGATTAGGGTAGGGTTTGTTAACATGTCGTGTTAACCTCTAGTAGTTGTTGGCGAATTGAAATCAACAAAAACTTGGAACTGAAATTAGATTAAGTGGTCGGGTAATTTTTTTATGAATTTGAATCAATAAGAGTTGAGGTACGAGTAGTTCTGTAATATTCTACTGGGGTGCAGATGTACAGTAAAATAAGACGACAGTCTTAAGAAACTTTCAAGTAAATAATAATTCTTGGGAGAATTTATTTCCCAGGAGGCCCGTCATAATCGGGCCTCATAGAGCTCAACATAAAACCTTCCTAGATGAGAACAACAGCATCTTGGCCTGGTTCTGCTCCTGCAGGACTTCTTCCACATATTCAAAGCCTATATTCAAAAACGGCTACAAAGGCTTTTGAAGTATTAGTTGTGTCAGAACAACTCCAAGGTAGTGCGCATGAGACTCTCTCAGTCCAATGGGTACCGCCAAGAACCTAGCCTTTGTCTTACCAGTAGTTCTCTAAATAAAATACGAAACAAGTCCACACCATGAAACAAAATCTTGTTTTAGTAGAAAGCTTAGCTATGAATGCCTGAGACGGCTTCCTTGACATGGACATTTTGATGCTTAAAGAAGGGTCCTGATAAAATATTTCATTGAATTCGATTGATTAGCAACTTCTGCTTACTATAGATGAAGAATAGTGTACTAAATGGCACATAAGTTTCCTCGACAAAAAGGCCATATTTACAGGGGATTTTTATCGATTTATCGGCGAGTAAAGGAATGTCGATGAATCCAAGACTACCTTGCTCGCGTTGAGTATCAATCAATGTTAATTGGGTGAAGTGAGCATCTGACGAGTAGACAATCACTTAAGCAGCAATGCTGCGGAATTTCTTGGTCGAGACGACAGAAATGAGAACGAAGCGCCAAGATAACAATACAATAAAGCTTCCTGTGGTGAACTATGAAAAATGATCGTAAAACGAATGGCTTTTAGGGAAGGCGAGTGAAGTCAATTTTGAAAGTAAGACTTTTTGAGATAATGGATGTGTGAATATGGAATGTCGATCTTTTAATCAAAGTATTGGCCATCCTTTGCTATGACTTTTTCCGATCTTTCTTGCAATTGATAGATTCCGCGCTAAAACTATTGCTTGTCTTTTGAGGCCAACCATTTATTAAGCCAAGTTTTCACTTTTTCGTAAGAATAAAAGTGCTGTATTACAAGTAGTAATCAGAAGGGGCCAAGTCTGGTGAATATAGTGAGTGGGTCAGAACTTCCCAATTAATGTTTGTCAAATAGTTCTTTACTTGGTTTGCCACATGTGGACGACCATTTTCATGACGCGTCTTTGGACAGATTTTGTTCGTTTTTTGTTCAATGCTTGATTCAATTTTATCAGTTGTTGACAGAACCGTACCCCAGTAATGGGTTCACCAGGTTTAAGCACTTCATAGCAGAATTTCCCTTCTGGTCCTAGCACATATACAGCATAACCTTTTCAGAGGAAATTGAGTACTGGTTGAGCTTGAGATTGTCGAGATACTATTGTGTCCAAAAACTAGTCGGAATTTTTCGATTTAAATTACGCGGGTAAATATTTTCGCTAAATATATATTTTTTAAGTTGGTACAACTGTTACTGACTTCCATGCCAAATTGTATGTCAAAATATTCATTAGTGTTTGAGTTACGCTTGTTTTTGTGCGACAGAATTGAATTTGGCGATTTTTACAATGTCTGAAATTATTCAACAAAGAAGTGCGATCAAATTTTGTTTCCTGAATGGAATAAATGCTTCAGAAAGGTTGAAAATTTTAAAGAAGGCTTACGGGGACCGAGCTCTACCAAAATCAACAACATATGATTGGTATAAATTGTTCAAAGAAGGTAGAGAACGCGTTGAAGACGAAGAGCGCCCTGGTCGACCATCGACCTCAACTGACGATGCTCTGACATCCAAAAAGTAAAAGAATTAGTGCTTGCAAACCGTCGATTAACCATAAGAGATATTGCTGATGAAATTGACGTATCAAAAGGATCAATTAATACCATTTTGAAATATGTTTTGGGCCTCAAACGTGTCATGTCTCGATTGGTACCAAAAATGCAGAATTTTCTTGAAAAACAGCGTCGTGTTGATGTGTTTGAAACAATGCTCTCTGACTATCAGGTGGTTTATAAACGCATTATTACGGGAGATGAGACGTGGATCTACCAATCGAGTGAATATCGTGCCAAAGGTGAGGCAAGACCGAAAAGACCTCGTCAAAGTCGCTCAAAAATCACAGTGATGTTGACTGTTTTCTTCGATTTTCGTGGTGTAGTGCATTATGAATTCCTTCCGCCCGGTCAAACTGCCAACAAGGAATACTATTTGAGTGTTATGCGTCGTTTGCGTGAAGCTATTCGTAAAAAGAGGCCGGATTCATGGAAAGACAACTCTTGGTTTTTACACCACGATAATGCGCCATCTCACACTGCACTGATTCTTCGTGACTTTTTCGCCAAAAATGCAACCAATATCGTTCCGCAACCACCTTATTCACCTGATTTGGCTCCGTGTGACTTCTGGCTATTTCCAAAACTCAAAAGACCACTCCGAGGAAACCGTTTTGAGTCGATTGAAGACATTCCAAGTGAATCGGCGTGCGCTCTGAATGCTATACCGGAAGAAGACTTTTTGGCATGCTTCTAGGACTGGAAAAAGCGGTATAAGATAAGATATAAGTGAATTATATCGGGAGGGGACGAAATTGATTTGGAAGAATAAATAAAGATTTTTTGATTTATAAAAAAATTCCGACCAGTTTTTGGACACAAAGTACATCCACTTTTCATCACCAGTAACCATTCAATGCAAACATTTTTTTTTTTTCATCTTAAGTGGAACCCGTTTTCCTTCTTTTTGGATCTTTCTCAGGGCTTTCAAACGTTTGGTTGTTGTTCGATTAACTTTCAATGTTTCTGGAGCAGACCTAGTCTTTGAGTCGAATCTGAATATAATAACGCTTGCAATCCTGCGTCTTAAAATATGTTCTCTGGTCTTCCACGGTCTTAGTTGACGATGACAGAATCACTACTTTTGAAACGAACAAACCAACGTTCACAAGTCCTTTGGATAGGTGCGTGTTCGTCATAAACTTCCATTAACATTCGATGAATGTAATAGAACTGCTGGAAGATGGACTTTATCTGGCACTAAATTCGTCAATGAAAATGTTGTTTGTATAATGGAGCGCGTTTATTTGAGATATTTATTGGGTGCGATACAGGACTTTCCGAGACTTTAGCGCCATCTGAGTAAGTAAGTTTGTAGCTCAAATTTGATTAAACTCTACTTTCGTTCGTTTTGCTGGTTTGTTTTTGGATTAGCGCCATGCCCTATTATGTTTTGGGATCAGTCGTTCTTACCCATATCTTTAGAGATTCTGTTCATTAATTGGTTTCATTTGACATTTGACATGACAGGCGCGAGTATCATCGAAGCAATTGATGGATCCATCTTCAGAACTTCTATATACCTCTGCTGTTTGATGCCAGGTCGAAAATTCGTAAATGGAACTCCAACTATCGGCTTTTACTTTCGATTATGAGATGACACACTAACTTTACATTTATTTGAACGATGGTAACGCCATCAACAAGTATTTCATTATATCTGCGACATAGAATACACCGACCTTTTGGTTGCTAGTTCACCGCTTGTTTAGGACTCCCTACATTAAAAGGGTTGTTGGTCAATTTAAAAACTTTAATTCTTAAAAATTTATTTGAGACTCTCCACGTCTTGAGTAAATAACTCGTTAAAAATGGAAAAAGTCGCGAAAACTACAATCGAGAAACGACGCGCGCAAGCCTGATATCTTGATGGTAAATCATGGTCAGTACGATTTAAAGCTACAACAAAACACGAGGATCGGCTAAAAGTTACAAGCAACCGTAGTAGATCAAAAACCTCACCCAAAATACGCGCCGAAATTAATCAAACACGATCCTGCACTATATGGGATAATTGCTGTTCGAAAACCCATGCTGGAATACAAGACAGTCAAAAGGGGTTAGAAGGTGGCACAAATCATAAATACTGGACGGAAGACGAATCCAACAGAGTTTTATGGAGCGATGAACCCAAGTTCGAAGTTTTTTGCACAAAATAGAGAGTTAAGGTTCGACGTAGCGCTGAGCAAACGTTTGAACAACGTCTAAAGTGGATGCTGTGTTGCTGAAACTTTTGCGAATTTTGAAAATAAATTTCGGTCGAAGTAATGCACTAACTACCGCTTATGTACTTAAGTTCCTGAAGACAGTTCGTGAACCGAGAACCGAGAACCGAGAACCGAGAACCGAGAACCGAGAACCGAGAACCGAGAACCGAGAACCGAGAACCGAGAACCGAGAACCGAGAACCGAGAACCGAGAACCGAGAACCGAGAACCGAGAACCGAGAACCGAGAACCGAGAACCGAAAACCGAGAGCCGAGAGCCGAGAACCGAGAACCGAGAACCGAAAACCGAGAGCCGAGAGCCGAGAACCGAGAACCGAGAACCCAGAACCGAGAACCGAGAACCGAGAACCGAGAACCGAGAACCGAGAACCGAGAACCGAGAACCGAGAACCGAGAACCGAGAACCGAGAACCGAGAACCGAGAACCGAGAACCGAGAACCGAGAACCGAGAACCGAGAACCGAGAACCGAGAACCGAGAACCGAGAACCGAGAACCGAGAGCCAGAGCCGAGAGCCAAGAACCGAGAACCGAGAACCGAGAACCGAGAACCGAGAACCGAGAACCGAAAACCGAGAGCCGAGAACCGAGAACCGAGAACCGAGAACCGAGAACCGAGAACCGAGAACCGAGAACCGAGAACCGAGAACCGAGAACCGAGGCATGATAACCGTTTTCTTTTTGGCCAGAAATTGAACTGAACTCCACGTCTTTTCCGTCACCTGGCTTTGATAAAATCATCGATTCACAGTACTTGCGTGGCTCGATTGGTAGATAATGCTGAAGTCGTCGTCTTCACCATTTCATCGAACGACTGAACTCATCGCCAAATAACAGCTTCAATATTTGAAAAGATTCCTCGTAATCCTTGGCAGTATCTACTCGTATATTGTACCGGAGTCCAACTTCGCTGATTGTGCCTCACGAAGATTATTACCATCCCATCCGTCACTGAACCATAGGCCTGAATCAGCATTCCGAGTAGCGAAACCGCATGAGGGACAATCAACTTTAGAAGAAAGACCAACTCCGAAGCAGGCCTTTACCACCATGCCAAATACTTCTATTGATCAACAATTTTTCAGTGAAATATGATCTTGGATGTAGTAAGTTTGAATCGTCACGTACTGTGTTCATCTTACAAATGAATCCCAACCGGGATTTAATCGTCATTGCGTTCCTTGGCAATCCATAGAAAATCATACAGCAATGCGTCGTCTCGCTTAACCAAAAGCAACCTGTTGTTATTCCCAATACCCGAATTGCTGCACATCTTTACTCTGGTGTATGGTGGACGTTCGCCATTGTAAACCAACGTTACTGGGTACTGGGCAGCCGTAATTTTATTCAGAAGGCAGTTCATGAACGTAAGCCATTTTTATTCGCTGAGAAAATTGACTAGAACGCAACTTATGGAAGACGTGTACCCGAACGTGTTTTCCCCAGGCCACTATTTTTTTTTCCTATGGCTTATCGAGTATTATCGGAGTGCACGAATATGCATTTCTCGCTGCCTTCATACGGTCCGCAGCCCAAAGAGGAAGGTAGATGTTCTAAACTTACATTTATGCGTATAACACAAGCAACTTTCAAAGATCTCATCGTTGCCACCATGAAATGCAATGGTTTGTCTTATGACGGACTCATAATGATGTCATTGCCACTTCATCACCCTTAGATGGAATCACATGGCGTTTCAAACCCCCTTCTACTAAACAATTTAGCAGACTGTGAGGGGCTGGTTTTTAACGTAGCATTGCCGGTTGTTTCGAAGGTTTTCCCCAAGATACTTCCTAACTACTCGTAACAAATTGAAATGGAGTGCACTCACTACCCTGTCAATGTTAGTACTTCATGTTGCTGACAGAAAAATCTCTCTCTCATCAGTCAATTCTGATAAGATCAGCAGTTTAGCTTATCCACAGCGCCAACCTTGTTTTTTTTTTCTTCTTTACACAGTCCAGACGGACTTTTCCCACCTACGAGTACAGACACTCGATTCGGTTTCGACTGGCATAGCCCTTTCCGGCAGACCGTTTTAGAGTAAACAAAAACCACCACCTTGGGGTGATATCCTAATATCACACATCAGTGCACCGCAATGTTTGCTCTTTAATTTGCGATGTTTGCTAACCACTGACCAGTGGGATTTTGCTCCAGCGATCTATATGGCGCGTCGAAAGGATTATTATTAACCCGCCAGCGTTAAAAAGCTCAGTTTTGAAACCCAAACGTCAAACAGCTATGCAGATGAGTATCCAAATGATGATGCCAATGCAGCGATATGTGTGTTTCAATATTTGCCCAATTCAACATACCACCCCTCCATCCACAACCGCCGACAAACCGAATCATGAACTGAACCCTGAGTATATTTACTTTCGTCCGAACGTACTAGTACTCGTATTTTCATTTTCAAAATTTTATTTGCTTGAATAAAAATTCAAAATTTTATTTACTCAAAATAAACAAAAAAAATTGAAAAAAAAATTATACGGCAGTCAGCGAAAAAAGCTTTGTTCGTCTCGGGGTAGCTACCCTTAGAGAGGGGCGTGGGACATGTCCTCATTTTTATTACTCGCGTTTACCTAATTTGACAGCGAAAATGGTGAAAACGAAAAGTCAAAGCAATTTGCATTTTAAACGCATTTGCGGTTGTTATTTTTGAAAAGAGTTCTCGTTTTTTTGTTTTTTTTTTTGGTACTGCTGATAATCGAGGGTTTGTTCTGGCGGTTTCGTGTTCATGCAAAAATCACGACTACCAACGACGAATGGAAAGGATCCATAAAAAAAATTGCCTTCTTACCTTGAAACTGGCTTTCGATACTTGTATCCAAGAACGGGACTTTCTGAATCTCTAAACATCCAAAAGACTGCTACATTTCGGTTGATGGTTGTTTAATTTTACGCATATTGATTTTTTTGAATAAGAACGAACCACTGCCTAAGGATGGTGGAGGGGGGGTTGTGCTATAGAACTTGAAGCTTAAAATCATATTTCGAAAAAAAAAAAAATTTTTTATTATAGCATTACTTGATGAACAATAGAAAGCGTTCAGGTTTTATGTGTTCGTCTTGTTTGTCTGTTAAGACATACTCGTTCTACATGGGGTTGAAGGGGGTTGAACAGAAAAATGGAAAAATCGTTGAAAGAATAAGAAATTTTTTTTTGAAAACAGCGGATGGGGCTGGAATTTGAGAACTAAAGAAATTTGAATAGATGGATGGAATTGGTAATAAATATCCTTTTTTTTCCGGTCGGTGGAAATTCGTTTTGGGGTTGTTTTGCCAGTGGTTGGTTGCTTTCCGGGTTGGTTTTTCGTTTGCAGCCTCGGTTAGATAAAGGGATGACGGATAAAAATGAAATTAGCAGGTTATAATTCAATTCTTGTTTGCTGCATTTCGTTTTTTGTTTCATTTTTAATTTTTTTTTTTTTTTGGAAATGTTTTAAAGACGTTGTCAAATATTAGCATAAGGATTTGGGGAAATATTTTGTTTCAAATTAGCCGTGAAGTATAAGGAAAAACGTTTATCGCCGTAGGCTAAATACTAAAATGAGTTGTTGTCTAGTAAAATGGAGAGAAAGTGGAGGGCGTTGCGATGCTAAAAAGGAAATTTTGAAAAAAAAAATTTGGTTTGACAAACGCAGATACAGTAAAGAGTTTTTGAAACTTTATTCTGGTTCAGGCTTCTAGTATTAAGTTTGGTAGAGTAAAAAGGATGTAACTGCACTTCCTTCTTCTGCTCGACATCGGCGCTTATAAGTTCAGCGGGCGCGATGCGGGCGGTACCAGACACTGGACGACGTACAATCGCTACAAATTATGTGTAGTTTTTTTGGTTTTTTTTTTCAAACTTTATTTCATGGAAAAATATAAGAATTTTTTTTTTTTACAAAGAAAGGTGTAAGAAATAGCTTTGGACAATCTGTTGCCATATGGCATGTGGCGAAAGTACAAGAACTTGAATATTGCAATAGAGGCTCAGATGATACATTTGCCTAACTACCCTATTCAGATACTGTTTTAGGTATAGTGTGTGATCGTTCCAATTGAGCTTGTTATCCAATATGATACCTAAATACTGGAAACTATCGACACATTCAATACGAAAACAATCTTCACTACAGTTCACATTTGCATTGAAGGTAACATGACCTCGAGCAGTTGAATCAACTAAGCAAAAACGTAGGCAACTCGGAGAGTGATAAAGGAGGGGCAGATCTTCATTTATTAAACCTTTGAGATTAAATATCATAAACTTTGTTTTACTGCTGATTACCAGTTTATGTTTATAAAACCATCGTCGTAGTAAGTCCAAGTCGTTATTAGCGTCCAGATACAAATTAACGTAGTTATCGCTTGAATATGAAAGTGCAGTATCATGTGATTCTGCCTTTAAAGGGTTGGATGAATAACGTGTTAATATATAAAAGAAACAATAAAGGACCCAAAACTGAGCCTTGCGGGACTCCAATATTCAGGTATCTTATAGAAGTAACAGCATTATTACTATTTTTACTATTTGATTCCGGTTTTCAAGGTAGGAAATAAACCAATCATAAATAAAACCTCTGAATCCAGCATTAAAAAGTTCTTATTGAAAAGAATGGAATGGTTTAATGTATCAAAAGCCTTGGTTATGTCAATGAATAGGCTAGATGGAATTTGAGAAGTATTCAAGCTGCTATATATTTCCCCAATCAGTTTTATTAACGCACCTTCGGTAGACCTACCTCTTCTGAAGCCAAACTGGAATTCGCTAAAGAACTGAGTCCTGTCTAAGGAAGAAATCATTTTTGATTTCATTTCTTTTTCAAAAACTTTAGAGAAAACCGATAACAGCGAAATGGGGCGATAATTGTTTAATGACATAGTATTGCCTTTTTTGTGAAGGGGTATTACGAGTGCAGTTTTTAGGGCATCGGGGAAAACACCATTGTGCGCAGAAGAATTAAAGATATAGCACAGAGCATCTGAGATTTGAATGTTTTAAGTGAAGATAATATTTTATGAATTTCAAAAGTAGTAATATACTGTAATATAATTTTCCATTGAGAACTTTTATAATCAAATCCTTGGCTCTCCTTCAATTTCAATATATTTCGGGCATTTATATACCTTAGAGTGGGTGGCAACGATTAGTATAAGGCCTCGTAGAAGTAGCATCTTCCGACAGGTGCTGGTTTCTTAAATGACGAGAATGAGCCTCTGCAGCCGAACATCTTGCAGCTCTGCTAATAAGTCCTACTTCACGCCTCCTCGTGGCGCCATCTGGGAATCTCACTAGAGGTTGCGAAATGAAGGGGGCAAATGGCGAGTTTCCTGCGCCATTAACCAGGATTAGTGTCGGAAAAACAAAACAAGACCTTATCCGGGCTACTCTGACATATTTGGAGCTCAGGCCGGAAAGGATTTCCAGGACTTAGTCAGGGTCTTGGAAAAGAGATGGTGGCGGACAAGCCCTATAAGGACAAACGGCAGCGCTCACATCCCGGAACGGGTTACTGGCTTCGGTGTAACCGACCCCTCGTCCTAGGGGCACTCAAAATGGAACTGGTCCTTCAGGTTGGGGGTTATGCCGCCGGGGTAATTGCCCGGCCATTTAAAAAAGCATAAGTTACGAAGCATCAACAAGCCTCGGATATGGACGGATCTACTGTTGACAACCCACGCAAACGATTTAAGGACAATGAGCTTCGGATATGCACGTGGAATGTTAGATCCCTTAATAGACCACGTGCAGCCGAGCAACTAGCGGAGGCTCTAGACTGCTGCAAAGCAGACATAACCGCCATCCAAGAAATGCGATGGGATGGGTCGGACAAAAAGAAGATGAAAAACTGCGACATCTACTACGGCAATTGCTATCGACGGCAAGAGAAGCGCTTATTTGGATGCGGATTTATTGTCGGGGGCAGACTAAGACCAGAAGTTCTCAGCTTCCGGCATGTGAGTGAGCGCCTCGTAGCAATCCGCATCAAGGCTAAATTCGCCAACATAAGCCTCATATGCACGCATGCCCCCACAGAGGAGAAAGATGGCGACACCAAGGATGCCTTCTACGAGCTCCTTAACAAGACCTACGAGCAATGCCCTAGCTATGACATTAAAATTGTCTTCGGTGATTTTAATGCAAAGCTAGGAAGAGAGGGTATCTTTGGTGGAACAATCGGAAAATAAAGCCTGCACAGCACCACCTCCGATAACGGATTCAGGCTAATCGACTTTGCGGCGGGGCGAAACATTGTCGTGGCTAGCACGCGATTCCCACATCTCGACATACACAACCAGATTGGTCACATTCCGATCGACGCAAGACACTCCTCCAGTATTATGGATGTCCGTACGTTCCGAGGAACCAACATCGACTCGGACCATTACCTTGTTGTAGCCAAGGTACGGTTGCGGATATCCCAAACTACGCCAAGACAAACTAATGATGTGAGCAAATTCAACGTCAGACGGCTACAATCGCAAGAGATCGCCAAGTCCTTTTCCGATCGAGTGTCCCTTAATCTCTTAAGAGGTCCAATGCCGCCAGCATCAAGCATCGAAGACCACTGGAAAAACTGCCAAAACGCCATCAGAGATGCCGCTTCTGATGTGCTGGGTTTCACTCGTCCACCACAACGAAACCCCTGGTTCGATGATGAATGCCGGCAAGCACATACAGCAAAGCAAGATGCATATAACGCGGCGCTGCTTAGAAAGACCAGAGCTGCTCATGAGCTCTATGAGCGGATGAGGAGAAACGTGCACCGGCTTCTCAGGAGGAAGAAGAAAGAGCATGAGAAGCACGCGATCGAGGAAATTGAGAGATGCTACTCCAGGAATGAGGTGGATGGCCTGACAGCCGAGCTCTTCAAAGCGGCAGCCGATGACTTGGTAATGAGCATGCACCAACTCATCTCTAAAGTATGGTCGGACGAAAGTATGCCCGATGAATGGGACCTCAGCATTGTTTGTCCGATTCTCAAGAAAGGAGACCCTCTGAACTGCGCCAATTACAGAGGCATCAGTCTCCTTAACATCGCATATAAGATCTTATCCGCCGTATTGTGTGAACGCCTGAAGCCGTTCGTCAACAACCTGATAGGTCCATATCAGTGTGGCTTCAGGCCAGGAAAGTCCACCATCGACCAGATATTCACAGTACGGCAGATCTTGGATAAAACCCATGAGCTTCAGATCGATACCCACCACCTTTTCATCGATTTTAAGGCCGCGTATGACAGCATTTATAGAGACGAGCTATACAGAGCAATGTCTAGTTTTGGCATCCGTGCCAAACTCGTCCGTCTGTGCAGGATGACGATGGAGAATGCACACTGCTCCATCAAGGTCGGTAAAAATCTCACCGAGACCTTTGATGTCCAGAAAGGATTTAGACAAGGCGATGCGCCGTCCTGCGATTTTTTCAACATCAAACTTGAAAGAATAGAGCAAAACTCAGGAGCAAACACAAGAGGCACTATCTTTCAAAAGTCCGTCCAACTACTCGCAAACGCCGACGATATTGACATAATCGGGAGAAAGCAGCGTGATGTCAGTGGCGCTTTCGCGAGTATTGAGACGTAATATGTATGAACATATTGTATAGCTACATTGAAAGCTACTTGTAGTTTCATTAAGCAAGAGAGTCAAGGTTACTCTAGACCACCTGAGTGAAAGTAAATATTGCTACGTTAAAAATCATAACAATTTTTCGTCGGGTTTCAATTAAAGTTAAGCTAGTTGTAGGTCAGAGCTTACATAGGTATCCGTAGCTACGGCTAATAAGAAGGTCAGTATGAGTGTATCCAGATAAATTATTCCTTATAACAAATCCGAGGTGATACGTGATTCTTCAACCTCTAGCTTTTAGTTGGAAAACCAAAGGTCAGATACAAAGCCAACGTCTATATTGCTGTGAGAGTGGGGGAGAACTTTCGATTTTGTAGGGTAAAACAATAGCGTCCGCGCTTCCCAAAGACCAGTTATGGAGCAGGTATCCATCAGCAATAAATCTACATTTAATTTTAAGGGGTGCTCCTCAATCAACTCAACTTGGATTGCATTATGCTTGCAAGCTGATTCTGAGTCATTCAGGAAAGCACAGAATATCATAGGTCTTGAGGTACAACTTGCCTTGTTACGACTATGTATATATATTCAAATCCGAGGACTTGCTTTTATAGTTTCTAATAAATTGAATATCTCGATCACTGAAACCAAAAACGCCTTCGAAAAGGCAAGGTCGCACCTTTTTTTGTCTCCGACGTGTATCTTGGCCGAAGAGCAAATATGGTTGGTTCTGAAACAAGATTGGAAAGGGCTAAGGAGGCGGTTTAAAGATAAGTGGGCTTTTATTTGTTTGACAAAGGTTGACCTTAGATAAGTACGGTAATAGGCCTATAGTTATTAGGCGTGGTAGCATTTGATTTCTTCTCGACCGGAATGACTTTGGTGAATTTCCAAAATTAGGGAAATGCGGATGGCGTAACGCAGTGGTTAATCATGTGTGTCAAATTGGTAGTTACACTGGCCATATAAGCGAAACAACTCATTGAGAATATCAGGATCTAGATCACTAATATAGGTTGAATTCTTACGAGCTTTCTTATGATCGGCCAAATTAAGGGAGGACAAACTGGTTTCCATTTTCTGAAGTTTGAGTTTTTCGTTTGGTCCTTATTCAAGCTGCAACCATACCAATGAGCTAAACCAACAGCAGAACATATTTTTGACAAGTCATAAGCGCGTGAAATAAGAAGAAAAGTCGGAGCTATAAGTATCTACAAAAGAAAAGATGGTTAAACATGAGAGCAGATAAGCGATTATAAATAATTATGAGGTCAGCCAGGCTGGGGATAATGGTGTCCTGAACACGGCATAATATTGCAGTTTTTGACAATAGTCAAGTCATAAATACTGGTACACAGAAAAATCAGCACCAAATGAAAACGAATTAACATTTAAACAATTTTTTTGTTGTTTTTATTGGATTATTCAATGGCTACAAATCTTAGAACAACTTATTCGAAATGACTTCCATTTGCCTTCCAGCACGACTTAAGATGATGTGGCCACTCATCTATTGCGAGACGCACTTCATGCAGGGGAAAATGTCCACTGCACGGACAAGAGCTCGCTTCAACGACTTAATATTTGAGTGTCGAGTAGAGCAAGCCATGCCCTCTAATACGGACTAAAACTTGTAGTCCAACGGGTTGAGGTCTGGACTACCAGCTGGCCAATCAACCGTTGATATGAAGTCCGGAACGTTGTTTTTGAGCCACAGTTGAGTCGTTTTTCCTTTGTGAGCTGGAGCAGAGTCTTGCTAGAAAGTTCATGACTTGTTGTTGAATATTGATTGGTTGAGAGACTTCACAATGGGTTCCAAGACGGTCGATTGATATACTTTGGCGGATGTTTTCACTCCTTTCTCGCAAAAATGGAACGCCATACCCACCATACCATTACAGACGCGGGGTGGTGGCCTCTTTCAACCCTCGGGATGAGTTGGGATGCTTCTCTGGATGACCGAGCATACACACGAATCGATTTTCGCTTGCGTTTTTCCTTCAATGCGGCCGTGAGTAGGTGTCAAGGGTGTCGCTTGTACGCGCTGAGTCCCAAATCTTCTTTCATAATGCAAGACATGGATTTTTACGAATCCAGACGGCCGGATCTTTGACGGTCTCGTACTCCACCAGTATCCACAAACAACTTCACAGCACGATACACAAAATTGCGAGTGATTTCAAGCGGTCGCAACGTCCTAAAGATATCGCCTTTTTCCATGTTGCATTTAAGTAGGCCAACTACAACAATACGATGTTCGATGTCGCCCCATTCCATGATTGTAGGCAATTACTGTCAAAAACTTTTTACGTCACAATGAAGCATAAATATCAACTGTCAAGTCGCAATCAATACGAAATGGATGCGTTCAGTGTTGCATTCGTAATGAGTGAGTTCAGTTGTGTACCAGTATTTATGACTTCACTAGGTACATATATACATACATGGCTACTGTCAGCGCTGTCTTGTCTAATGGCTAATTTGGATGGTGGCAATCTATCTAGGTAGTCCGGTCCTTTGGATTTAGACAAGGCGATGCGTTGTCATGCGATTTCTTTAACATTATTCTTTAAAGAATAGTGCAAAACTCAAGCGCAAACACAAGAGCCACAATCTTTCAAAAATTCTTCCAATGACTTGTTAGTCACGATGGCATTAGCATAGTCAGAAGAAAGCAGCGTAATGTCAGTGGCGCTTTTACGAGTATTAAAGCGGAAGGGGCGAAAATGGGTCTAGCGGCCAAAGAAGGCGAGGCCAAGTATGTGCTGTCAGGCAAAAAGGACACTCAACACCGACAGAATGTCACCTTCCACAATCTACTGATGTAACTTTGAGGTATTGTAGGGCTTTGCCTATCTGGTCTATGGCGTAGAGGCATGGGCTTTAAAAATTGATAAGGGAGCTCTTTGCTGCTTTAAAAATAAAATCTTCAGGTGATTTTCGGTCCCATCTGCATAGATGGTGAAGGAAGGAGGAGATATGAAGACGAACTGTATGGGCTATATAGTGAATTAGCCAGAAGAGTGGAGGTCCAACGACTGAAATGATAATTGCCTTAAATATGATAAACTATTTTTCTTGGATTTATGTATGATGCTGAGTTTTTGGTTTGGAACGGACTTTTATTTGAGAACAAAGTTTTACTTCCATTTAAGTTTTGGCTGTTGTTTGTGGGATAAAGTAAATTTCCACCGCCTGCCAGGTATTCGGAACAGTAAGCCCCATTCACGTTCAAGTCTCTTATGCATTCCAGCCAATTTACGCACACAATACAATAAGCCATTGTGGAACATGTTGAGCCTCTTAAATATTTGAAGTGACATTTACGGTCAATTCAATTTCAATTCAATTCTTTATTCGGTGTACAAGTAGAAAATCAATATTATAATATACAATTGCGGAATATTTACAGGTCGCATATAAAACATCAGTCAGTTCAACAGATTAATACATTTTAGCGAGTTTTCGCACGTTTCTATGGTTTTTTGGGTCTTCCGTATACCTTACTTCAAATCTGCTTCTTATATTTATTTGCAGGTTTCCTAGTCCGCCATCAAAACCTCCAGTTATTTCCTACTTCGAGTAGAAAGCTATATAAGCTTAAGAAATCATTCATGCTATCTCAAAGCTTACATTTAAAAGCATTGAATTATGGTAGCCCTGATCCTTTTACGAGTTCAAGCATCTCGCAAACTACAATTGCTTCTCATTATCTGTGTTACATTTAAGTTGCTTTACACCACGCAAAGTTTCTGTCATCAATCCGAGTGCATTGACTTTGGCAAAAGTGATTCCAACTCTCCCTCAAATAACCACGATGCTCCCTTTGAAACTAAGCGCTCATAATTCATTGAAACATTTCTGGAAAACCAAAATCGCGAACACTAACTTTTTAATGCACGTTTAATTTTTTAATGGCGAAATGCTTTTAGCGCTCATCAACAAATACCCCCCCATACCCCTATTAGAGTACAAAACACCCCACAAACACCATTTCCACTACCACCCAAAGGCCACAAGTAACCGCCACAAAAACCGTTTGTTGGGGAGAATTCAAAAGCAAATAATTCGCCAAGTAACACCAAAAAAAAATTAAAAATAAAAAAAATTGTTAAAAATCGTAAAATTACATTTGAAAGGAACTTTTTGAAAGTTTCACTCTCCAACCAAAAATAAAAACCTACAGAACAACCCACCGCAGAAAAGGTGCAATAAATAACGCCACCACCTTTGCCACGGCGGCGGTGGTGTATTGTTAGACATCTTGTTGCCTTCGACCTCTCAGTATTCTTTCGAAAACACCTTCTGGGGCAAATATTAGGAAAATAAATTTAATTTGAATTTTCCCGTCTCAGGAAAAAACAAACCAAGCAAGACAGTAATTAAATTTTCATAGAACGCGAAATTACACACACCGACACCCGACAGAGACTCAAGGATGAGATACCCGGACGGGAGGTTCAAGTACTCGTACAGTCGAAAAATTAAAAACCATCGTGTGTGGACTGACTCAAAATGAAATATTTCTGATGATACCATGTTTCCGGAGCCTGTTTACTCATATTTCCAGAAAAAAGAAAGAAAAATGCAATGTGACCCGTTGTATTCGTATCTTTATCTAACCTCCTTACATAGCTAGCACTCATTGTACTCGTTGTCGCCGTTGGGACAATGTTAAATACACACATCCTCAACCCGCTGCATACATAATTCACCCATTCAACTAGGTGAAGACAATTCCGTGTGCCACCCCATTTTTCTGCATCAGGGGAAAGAAGCGATGCGCGCAAAGGTTCCTTCTAAAACTAGATCCTCGGCTTTGCCCTGGTGGAGGCTGTTGGAAATGGAGACGCGGTCACTCTCCTTCCACATTGGCAGTGCAAGGAATTTGCACATTTTAATTAACGATTTAAATTACTGTCGTCTTTATTACATGCGATGTTTGCCGGTGCTCGTTGTCGGATTGGTGGTTCTGGACGACTTGGTTAGATGGGTTCGAGTGGTAGCCACATACCAGAGTCTAATGAGAATTCCATGTGAGCACGCTTGAAGGTAGTTTTAAGTCAATTCCAAAGGGAAAGCCTTTCTGTTTAACAAGTTAAGTAGAGCTGTTGTATGAGTACGAGTCGTTTGGGGCGGCAGAGAAAACTCACATACTTAGCGTGGTTGAAAGTGATTCATTAATGGAGATTATGTTTATTTGATTTTCAATTAAAATGTATTGGAAAGGTCAAGGTTTTGGGGAAGATACGCAATTCCTTCACGATAACGAGTATGAAAGTTTAACAAGTTATCAGCGGGATGAATGGTAAATGTCGTCAGAGAACTGTTGCTTGCTATCCCTGAAAGTAAACTCAAGGTATTGGATCTAATCCTAAGACAAAGCTTATGCACAGGGTATATATAGATCAATATTCGTCCAGAGTGTCATGGCCTAGTCTATCACACAGATGGGAAATGTTTCAAAATAGTGAAGCGTCCACATAGCAGGTGTGCTAAGACAACCCTCAGAGAGTTCCGGAGACGAGAATTCAAAGAAAAAAAGCAGCTAGCAGTTGACAATGGACAAAAATACGAGATCTCACTCTGGATTGGTGGTAGCTCTTGGAATAGGAAGTAATTCCGATTCACTTTAGTCCTAATTAGCTATCGAATTACAAGACC
Source organism: Volucella inflata (assembly GCA_928272305.1). Lineage (NCBI taxonomy): Eukaryota > Metazoa > Arthropoda > Insecta > Diptera > Syrphidae > Volucella > Volucella inflata. The sequence continues at coordinate 97,151,269 of OV743720.1, forward strand.
AACGCTGTGCATTTCAGTCTGGGGTTTATTATTTCCGGTAGACAGAAGCACTGTTGCAAAACATGATACATCGAGAGCAGAGTGGCTATTAAAACACTGTAAATGCGAACAGAAAGGTCAAAGTTAGTATTTCACGTTCAAGACAGGTGATCCTATGTTTTTTTAAGAACAATTTTAACGTCTCAAGCTCTTCTGCAATACACTAATCGTCACAAAGCAGTAATCTTTCTTCATCTTCTTCTTATCCTTTTATTAACCATTTCCTCGTTATACGAACTTATGCGTAACGAGTTCCCCATTTTTACTGCATCGCTGCTGCTCCGCTTATGGGGTTGGCTAATGTCGCAGACCGCAGAACGCGTCTACATAATGCTCGGTCCTGGATCGCTTCAGTGGTTAACCCCAGACGTTGTTGCGCATTTGCCATCTGAGAAATCCAGGAATTCTTTTTCCGACCTCGTTTTCTTACAGTTTGAGTGACCGTAGTTGATAGTGCCTTTTTAACCGGATTTTCCGCAGATCTTCTTTGAACGTGGCAATACCAACTTATTCTATTCGCCTCAAGCTGTTCGGTTACCGAATTCTTTATATGTAGATTTCCTCTTATACGCGTAGATCTAATACAATCGCGTTTAGTGACTCCACTAGACATCCTTAACATTTTCATTTCCGCTGCCGTCATTTTGTTTTTAAACGCTTCGTACATTGTCCAGCACTGTGAACCGTATATAAGAGCTGGTCTAACAACCGTGCTGTAGAGCTTCCTCTTTAATTTAAGTGGAAATTTTCTGTCGCAAAAGATTCCCGAATTTTCCCGCCATTTCATCCATCCCACACTCACTCTGTGGTTTACGTCGTCGTCACATTTCGCTTCCATGTTAACGATTAATCCTAAGTACTTAAGGATAGTGCTTTTCGGACGAACTATTCCGTCTAACATTATATCCGGAACAGGTCGCAACGGATGCGCAAATGGGCACGTCAAATGCTCCGTCTTTGAACGACTTATTTTAAACTCGTTTCTCTCTAGCGCATTTCTCCATGAATCTAAGGCGTTCTGTAAGTCTTCGACGTTATCGCTAAGTATAACTGCGTCGTCAGCGAAGAGAATTGGCTTTACATTTGCTTCGCGCATGCAGTCTTTTAAAAGATAGTCGAATACTACGTTAAAGAGGAAAGGGCTAAGTACGCTTCCTTGATGCACTCCGACATTAACTGGAAATTCTCTCGTTAGTCCAGCAGAGCTTTTAACCGCAGTTTTCACGTTTCCGTACATGTCTTGTATTATTCTAACATACGTTTCCGGTACGTTTTGAGACCTCAGCGCGGCCCATATGAGATCCCTAGGCACTCGATCGAATGCTTTCTCGAGGTCGATAAATACCATGTGTAAATCCTTAGACGAATCTCGGTGCTTTTCCATTATTATTCGTAGGCTTTGGATAGCGTCCACCATCGATCTTCCTTCAACAAATCCACACTGGCTATTGTCGAGCTCTATTATTTGCCGAAGACGTTCGTTTAAGATTCTTTCGACGATTTTCATTGTGTGTGACATAAGCTTGATTGAACGGTAGTTGTTGCATTCTCGAGTGTCGCCTTTTCCTTTGTATAATGAAACCAAGAAGCTACTTCTCCATTGATTCGGCATAGGTTGTCCACATTTTAATTTATTTAAAAGTTTCGATAGGCATTCGCTGCCGATTCCCTCCATCTTCGACCAAAACTCTGATGGAATGCTGTCTGGTCCCGCCGCCTTCCCCTGCTTCATCTTACCGATTGCTATACTTATTTCTTCGATTGAAAAGTCCGAAACTTCCTCCTCGAATAGACCAGCTGTCGGCACGATATCACGTGGAAACTGTTTGTTAAGCAACTCCTTGCAGTATTCAAGCCACCGATCACAAATTTTCTTTTCATTTGTTAGTAAGCGACCGTCTGCGTTTTTGATGTATTTCGGCGAGGTTATTTCCATCGAATTTTTTCTCCTATGTGCAGCGAGCTTAAAAATATTTGGCATTTTAGTACTGTACGACGTTTGAACTTCTTGGATAGCTTGTCTTCTATCCGCCGATCGTGAGGATATTTGTTCCAACTCCTGGTACAGGCTTTCCGTTTCTGCCGCTCGAGTTCGAGCCAGGACTTTCTTAGCGATCTTTTTAAGACGCTCGTATTCATGAGCCAGTCGAGCTTTTTCGATATCGTCGCTCCGATCGCATTTTGTCCACACTTGGAATGCATTCTTCTTGTCGGCCACAGCTCGTTTGGTTTCGTCATTCCACCACCATGTTTCTTTGCCGACGTGATGGTATTTCCCAGATGGGACTTTGCGAGTGTTATGCATTCCTGGTGCATGCTGTTCCACATTTCTTGCGGGCTTAGTGAGTCTGCGATACCGTTTATATTTCGAAGTGCTTCTTTAGCCAGTGCGATAAATCTTGCGCTTCGTTCCTTCGATAGATTATACCACCGGATTTTTGGCTTTCCAAACGATGCCCGTGTTTTCGGTGGTTCCGCTGTGAAAAATTCTGTAATGATCAGACGGTGTTGGCTTACTAGCTTACTAGCAGTGATCTTTCAGTGTGGTTAATAAACGAATGATTAAATTTCCGTTGGAAAGGTCCATTTATTTAAAATCCATTGTCGTCTTGAGTTCGGCCGAATTAGGAGTCCTAGCAAAACTTGTCCTGCCATATCGCATGATGCTGGAAAGCAAGTGGTGCAGTGTCAGAAAGTACAGACTCCAGAGCAACAGACCGACTTTTACGGCTACTAAAGAACAGGCGAAATGTGTTGGCCTTGGAGCAGATGAAGACACAACCAAGCGTATGTTGGAAACAGCCCACAACAGTTGCTAGGAATGACTTCCTAGTGGAGATTTGGCGAAGACCTAATTATAGATCAGTTCTATGTATTTTTGTCGAGTTTTATGCAAAATCATCATTATTAGAGGTTTTTGCTACTCGGACTATTATCCTTCAATTCATGGAACAGTTGTTCTGATGAAATTTTCCAAAAAAAAATGCAGAACCTACGAGTCTAACGATTTCAGTATGGAACCATCTTCAGCAGATAATAAGTGTGATAGCGTTGGAAGGTTCAATTGACTCAGAAATTTAAGCAAAATGACCAAAGCTGGCTTCGTTGTCGTTTCTCGAAGTGACGACAATTTTACTCAAAACATCATCTTTCCAAATGAGGAGAATATAGAGGATATGGGCGACTACGTAGAAAAGCAATATTGCCGTATTTGTGGCTCCGAAAATCCACACGTAGTCATAGAGAAGCCAATACATTCTGCACGTGTGACTGTTTGCTAGAGGCGGCATTATTTACTTTTTTTTTAAGACGACATGATAACCGATTTTTGATGGCTGGAATTTAAGAATTTGGACGTGGGCGAGCTATAGTTCCAGCTAGATTGGACTGTGTGCCACACAAGTCATCCTGCAATCAATTTATTGCGTATTAAGTTCAATAAACATGTAATCAGTTTGGTAATGTTGTTTGGTCCCCACGGAGCCGCGATTTCACGCCGTTGGACTTTGTTTTGTGGAGTACCATTAAAGACCGATGCTATGCGAACAATCTAGACACTCAAGAATTATATTGGTCAAGATATAAGTAAAATAGGGATCGACCGGGAAACTGTTGACTATCATACAAATAAATGACATCAAGGCTAAATTCGTTAAATAAAGGAGCCCACGCCCCTACGGAAGAAAAGGAGGAGGCCACTAAAAAATGTTTCTATGAGCTCCTTGATAAGACACACGCGCGATATTCAAAGTATGACAGTAAAATTGTGCAAGGGGATTCAAATGTCAGCATAGAATAGGAAGAAATCTTTGGTAGGACAGCGAAGCATATTCTACACGACACCGTGACTTTAGCTCACCGACTTTGAGGTATGATAAGATATCACCCCAGTAAGCACATAGTTTTCGGATCTTCGAATCATAAAACACTAAATCAAATGATTCCTAAGATGTTTGAATTTTCCCAATCTTATTGCAGCCAAGGTGCGAATGCGGATTTCCCAAGGGCTCAAGATAGAAGAACTACTGTGAGAGGATATAATTTACATATTTCAAAACTTCTCATTAACTCCTTTGCCGTCAGTGTTAAATAGCGTAGAAAAGTTCCAGCGCTGCTTACGTGCCATCAGAGCCGCCACAAATCATGTGCTGAGATTAACCCGAATAGCCCCATCAAAAAATCCCTGATTTGGTGAGGAATGCCAGCAAGCACATACAGCTAAGCAAAACGCGTACAAAGAACGTGAGCTCCTCGTGAGTTATGAAGAAGAAAACCAGCATGATAAGCGCTCATCGAAGACATTGAGAGGCTACTCTCCCAGACGTGTCGAGGCAAAAAAAAACGTACCGAAGCCTGTGGATATGACAAACTTTTAAGTAGAGTCGGTGCTGGAAATATGCAAAAACTTTTTTTGCAGACTGCACAACGTTGAAGAAGCGCAACATCCCGTCGTCATGCAAAATAAACCAATCATCTAAGACGATGATAGCCAAAACTTCTGTTCACATGACCAAAATGAAGTAAGAATACCAAAATCTAATCTAAAATCAAACGAAGCAGCTAGACTTGACACTTTACCAGCCACCAACAAATCTCCCAAAATTGGTCAGAAGAATGTACACCTGACGAATGGATCACAGCATTGTTTGGCTGATCCACAAAAATGAAGAATTTCACAAATGCGCCAACCATATGGTAGAGTAAAAAGTGTGCTCAAAGTTATTAATATCTGAAACCCTCTGTGAACAACCTCATTGGCTCCTATCAGGAGACCAGGAAAGTTTACAAACGACAAAATCTCCATACATTGTCAGATCCTAGAAAATCTCAAGAAGTTCAAATCGACGTTCAACATATTTTCATCGATTTTAAAACAGCATATGACAGGTCTGTTAGAGGAGAGCTAAATAGATTAATATTTAGTTTTACCAAGTTCGATCTTCTGTGCAGATAACAATTCAGAATGGGAGATACTTCTTCAAAGTCTGTAACGATTCCACAGAGACTTGATTTGATGTCAGAAAAGGTTTTATGTAGGTAGGATATCAGAAAGGAACATACACCATCGAGAAACTCTTCCAAGTCGACAGCTATTATTTTGAATAAGTAAAGGACTTTGTCTACCTTGGCTCTACTATAAATCAGAAGAGTCACTCTTTTCAATCGCTGTTTCTTTGAACTGAGACTGCAATTGACTGGTAAGGCTCTGTCCTTTACAACTAAAGAGGTGCAATATTCGAATGTGATCATTGCAGTCCTGCTTTGTGGCACTGAAGCATGGACTGTATGAATAAAGATATTCTCAGCCGGTTCGAGAGAAAAATCCTTCGAAAAATATTCGACCTCTCTTGTATTGACGGGCTTTAACTATAAAGGTTTAACGACAAACTCTACGAGCTGTACACCCACATTTCTAGTTACAATAGAAAACTTCGCATCTGTCGCCTGAGATGAACAGGACGTAAAGAGTGAATGGACATAAATGTTCCCGCTAGCAGATTGCTCAAATCTAATCTGGAAAGATAGCGCGATGGGTTGACTTGTTTGAAACGATTGATATACTAGCTTCCAGGTTTTCCTTGGTTTTAAAGCAACCTAAAATTGTTGTTTGTGTAGTTATGGTATTTACGATTTTTTTGTTTAATAATTTTTAGTTCTTCTGCTGTTTTTGTATCTTCGAAATAACCTATCTCTTGATTTACATACATAGAGATCTGTTCTTTCACAGAACTGTGGATGAAGCGTGTTGATTACGAGGGTTGTCTGAAAAGTTCCCGACCGCAACGTAAAGATACGTAAAGTTACTTACCGAATTTTCAGTCATTTTGGACGCGCAGTTTTTAGTTGACAGTCGTTTGAGTGAGTCGATGTGAGTGTTTTTTGTGCAAATGGAAAAATTGAGTATCGAGCTGTTATTAAATTCTTGTTTTCGAAAGGCAATACGCCTACGCAAATCAAAATTTTGGGCAGCTGAATTAAAACGTGGCCGTAAGAGGTTGGGAGATGATGAACGTTCGGGATTTCCAAAAACTGCAACAACTGACGATAACATTGCTAAAGTTCACCAAATGGTGTTTGATGACCGCCGAATTAAAGTGAGAGACATAGCAGAGGTTATGAAAATGTCCAAAGAACGTGTTTGTTAGATATTAAATCAAGATTTAGGCATGAGAAAGCTGTCCGCGAGTTGGGTGCCGCGTGTGCTTACTTTAGACCAAAAACGTGTTCGAATGAACATTTCCAACGCTCTGTTGGCGCAGTTTAGGCTCAATAAATCCGAGTTTTGGCGCCGTTTAATTACTCTAGATGAAATTTGGATACACCATTATACGCCCGAAACAAAGGGCGAGCCGGCTCCAAACAAAGCAAAAACTGTTTTTTCGGCTGGGAAAGTTATCTAAAGAAGTTACCTTAATCGATTATCTTCAAAAAGGAAAAACCATTACAGGGGCATACTACGCATCATTACTGGCCAAGCTGAATGCAGAAATTGCGGAAAAACTGCCACATCTGCAGAGAAAGCAAATCCTGTTTCACCAAGACAACGCGCCGTCTCACACCTCAGCGGTTGCCATGGCGAAAATCCATGAATTACGGTTTGAACTGCTTGACCATTTGAGAAAAAATATCTTGTATCATTGTTGGGTCGGAAACTTTTCAGACAACCCTCGTAAATTCGTCCGAATTGAGGCTACTAATTTTGTAACTTTTGTAACAATTTTGTAACGTTTATGTTAGATTCATACTCTTTCCAGAGTAGATGGCATAGTGGTAAGAGATGCTTAGATCTTTCTTGTTTGCACTAAGTAGTGGTGTAGTATTGTGTATGAGCAAATAGCGTTCTAGAATCCTTTTGTTACTGTCACCCCCAGGTAAAAGCCTGTATACCACCTTGATCAAGCTCCCGAAATTTATTCACAAAATTAAAAATACAAGTTTATTCATCTAAATCTATATTTTCCCCTTCAAAGTTATTCCCATCGATTGCAACACACTTATGCCAGCGCTTGATCCAATCTTCGAAACATTTTTTATATTCGGTTTTCGGTATGTCCATCAGTGCTTCCTGCGATTTTTCCATTACTTCCTCGCGGCTGCTGAAACGCGTTCCCCGTTGTGGTTTTTTAACTCAATTGAACAGAAAAAAGTCACAGGGAGCCAAATCAGGTGAATTCGGTGGCTGTTGGATGGTATTTGTTGCATTTTTCGTCAAAAAATTACGAATAATGTTGGCACTGTGCGACGGTGCGTTACCATGGTACAAAATCCACGAGTTTTCTGCCCAGAGTTCCGGTCTCTTTCGGCGAATTGCTTAACGCAAACATCTCATAACGCCCAAATAATACTCTTGGTTTACTGTCTGTGGGTTATTGACCAGCATTTCTTTTAGGTACTTCATCAATGTTATCTTCGGTTTTCGATGTCGATGGTCTGCCACTGCATTCATCATCTTCAATTGACTAACAACTACTTTTGAACCGCTCGTGCCACTGGTTAACGACTGTTTTCTTTAGAGAATCGTTGCCGAAACACTTTTCCAATATTTCCAACGTTCGCGCACCATTAAATCCGCTTTTTACGAAAAATTTAATACAAGTTCGCTGGTGCAAATTGAAATTCATTTCTAAAATTATAAAAAATCACCAACATACACAGAGATAGATGTGCAAATTGGAACAATGGCAGCGCCACACGGTGAACTTTTTGATCGCCTTAGCTGTATCATTCACATTGACATTCTACCTTCTATATCAATTCTGCTTTTATTTTGTCCTCGTACATGTCGTTGACAAATTCATTTATGGTTTGTTTATTGTTCATTATAAGACCTTTGAAATTTCTTCGATAAGTCCCATTAAACCACAAGATAGAGCGTATCTAATAGCAAAGTCTGGTCTGTCATCTCGAGTACTAACTACGAAAGAACATGCTGCACATGAACAGTGAGCCTTTTCATTGCTCTTATTAGACACTGTGTTAGGAAAACCTGTGAAAATTGAATCAATATCAACATAGATGTTATAATTGCGATGTCTTCTAATATAGTACACCTGCCACTCCTCAAAAATCCCCAAGATTGTTGCAGTATTTTGTAATTTTTCTATGATTTGCTTCCATAATGTAAGCTAAACAGAGCTACGAGGGCGGGTCAATAAGTCCGTGACTTTTGGATTAAAACACAGATTGTTTGATAAAAAAATAATTTTATTTTTCAACGTAGTCTCCCTTGAGCTCTATACACTTTGTCCAACGCTTCTCCAATTTTTTTATCCCTTCCAAAAAAAATGATTTGTCGAGGTCCTCAGAATAGGCCTTTGTTTGCGAGATGACTTCATCATTGGAGTCAAATCTTTTTCCACCAAGCCATTTCTTCAGGTTTGGGAACAAGAAGTAGTCGCTCGGAGCCAAATCTGGAGAATAGGGTGGATGAGGGAGCAATTCATAGCCAAATTCATGGATTTTTGCCATGGCAACTGCACATGTGTGCACCCTTGCATTGTCTTGGTGGAAAAGAACTTTTTTCTTGGCCAAATGAGGTCGTTTTTTTTTCAAATCGTCATTGAATCGGTCCAATAAGTTGGCATAATATTCCCCATTGATTGTTCTTCCCTTTTGAAGGTACTCAATGTGGATTATCCCGCGTGCATCCCAAAAAACAGTCGCCATAACTTTATTGGCTGACAAACCCACCTTGGCCTTCTTTGGCGCCGATTCACCCTTAGAAACTCACTGTTTTGACTGTTGTTTGTTCTCTGGTGTGTTGTGATGGATCCATGTTTCGTCCACGGTTACAAAACGGCGCAAAAACTCCTCCATATTGCGATTAAACAACGCCAAACCTTCCTGTGAAGTTGTTACACGATTGCGTTTGTGGTCGACTGTGAGCAAACGCGGCACCCATCTTGCGGAAAGCTTTCTCATGCCCAAGTGATCATTCAAAATTGAAACCACTGAGCCATGCGAGATCTCTACGGCTTCCACAATCTCTCGCACTTTCAATCTTCGGTCGGCCAACACCATATCGTGAATTTTTTCGATTGTTTCGGGTGTAGAGACCTCAACTGGGCGTCCAGGACGTTCGGCATCTTCAGTGCTTGTACGGCCACAACGAAATTCAGTAAACCACTTTTTTACCATTGAAATCGATGGTGCAGAGTCCCCATAGTATTTATCAAGCTTAGCCTTGGTCTCGGTAATGGTTTTTTTTCGCAAGAAATAATGCTTAATAAGCACACGAAATTCACTTTTTTCCATTTTCTCCTCAAATTAGTGAGTAGTCTGATAAAAATAGCTGTCAAACACAAACTAACTGACGCAGCAAGTTTAAATTTTGACAGGAGTCAACTGACAGATGCCTGTTGACAGGAGCAGTGTTGCTGTTTCAGTAAAGAGGTCAGAAATTCAAAAAGTCACGGACTTATTGACCCGCCTGTACCAGGACAGACACATTGACAAATTCATTCAAACCACACTAAGTAGGGCAGAAATAAGGCAACTTCTTTACCATTTGTTCTTGGCTTAGTATCTTTCGAGTAGTAGGCTGAGTAATTCTTCAAACTTGGAAGAGAACAAAATTGGTGTCCATTTGCATCCCTTGCTCCTAAAATCTTGTTGTCCCTGTTGACAGCAGCTTGCCGAGTTTTAGCTGACCAAATTCGAAGAACAATCATGTACCAACCTCAAACGATATTTCTAAAGAAACAAAAAAACCATAAATTTAAGTTGAAATGTTCGAATATCTGCATATAATTTACCTTAGGCCTGTACCTATACGAATACCTTCGAGCGAAATTGATCCTCACGATCACCAATTCACAACAATGGAAGAGGAAAATTGCCCAAGCTAGCGAACTCATTTGATCGGCCACCAAAAATAATCCACAAATCAAAATCACGGATTGGCTTTGGCAATTCCTCTGAAATCAGTGCATGCGCACAAAAAGCCATCATTTCATCGTTTGGCATTCGCCAATTCCGCTTCGCCAAATTATGATTATGCGTGATTATTGCCAATTCCATTGATCCAACTCTCTTAGCATGATGGCTGTACATTCTGTGGCCATTTGCAGGTTGAACTAAGCCCGCATATAACCCCATGTAGTACATCGCAGTATCCAGTACCATCACCAGAACCAAAAGCAGAACCTCCTCTTGCCAACAGTGAGAGATTTGCAGTCGAACAGATAAACAGAGGAAATAATTTCCAATTACAAATTCACAAAACGTTTCAGGGATGCGCAGGACCATTTGCCAGGGTAAACCATTGAGAAGCAACGACAACAACGATGATGTTGATGATGATGATGGATGCGAATGGCAACAATAACCGGTCGGCAAAGTCGTCGTATCCGATGTGCAACAGCCAACAAATCGTCATCATCGACATCGTCGTTGTCTTCGTCGTCGTTGTTGTTCAAGTCGTAGTCGTAGTCTTACAAGACGTCTTGGTCGGCAGCCACATCAACATCGATATCGCGAGAATCGCAAGAGTCAATCAAAAGGAGCGATGGGTTATCGCGCCATCACAAATCATTTTTCAGCGATTTACTAATTTCAATCCCCCCGTATCCCTTTCAAGATTCGTCGAACCTATGGTAACCTCTGAAGATGAGTGTTGTCTCAAGCGGCAGCAGGTTCTGTTGTAAGTATATCCGTAAGTTGAACTTGTTCGAATCTACCAGCGAATTGGATTCCAATCGATACGCACCGAATGCCCATCGATTGAAGTTGGGCTGCTGCAGGGATGGACGAGGAGCCAACTAATTCAGCGAATAAATACATGACCAAGATTCGATTATTTAACTCGCATTGCCAATGTATGTTACGAGTACATCCCTCTTTGCAAATCCATCCATCCATTTTGAGAATCGTAATTTCTTCTTTTTGATTTTTTTTTTTCGAAGGAGGTTCTGGAGAAGAATTGCACCGGCATCGAAACCCATTTTCCAATCTACCAAGTTGGCTTTCATATTCATCATCACAAGCGTCGTCAATCCCGCGGCTTTGATTGCCTCAATATGATGGAATCGACTACGATGATGATGGTGACGACGGATGGGGTAGAAAGGAAGCCGAATCATGTATCCCTATGCCAATTTCAATGAAAATTAGTTTTTGCGAGTATGTATGTCTGGTATAGTGGTTGGAGGATGTGATTTAAGATTTAAACGTATGCCAACCAGTCATGTACAGAAAAAAGAAATGCGATACGAGTTACGAGTTGTGAATACTCGTACAGTGCCTGGAGCCATTTTGAAGAAATTTAAGATGGAACTGGAGATTTTCGCAGCCATTTGTGGAAGGAATTCGGCAATAAGTGGACTACTTTAGGCACAATTGGTTGTGCTATCTGATTTTTGGGAGCATTAAGTGTCAGTGATTATGAGCAGTGACCCTATTTACGAGTGTAGCGATTTTTTTTTACCAATATTCGGATATAGAAAGTTAGTCATCCTTTAAGCCACTTAAATATTGAACACTTTTGGTGCTTTAGATATGCAGACAGGACGTTCTTGTTTGACACACTCACACTAAAAAGATATCAACAACTTAAGGTTAAGGTATGTTTACATTTTTGAGCACTGAATTGGGCACATAACCAACCAAATAATAAACAAATTTTGGATATTGGCGAGGTAAGATTTCACCAGAGTGTTTCTGAAGTTAATTTTGGTATGAGCGAAGAAAGCAAGAATTTTTGTTGGCCTTTACCAACCTTAAACGCTCTAAGATGATAGCGTCAAATAGTGCTGAGCTCCATGACAATGTGAAGCATAAATACTCTGGCTTTGAGTACATAACCTTCTGATAAACCTGTATGTGATACGGTTGAAGAGTTTTTTTTCATTTTAAGTGGTTCGTTTAGAAAATCTGGGCAGCTTATTGCCTCCAAACCATATTGATGTGCAGTCCGACTCCATTCAGAATTCCAATATAAATAGGAAATCGTTATTCCAGGTGATTTCGATACATTGAATTCTGTGACTTTGACATTCTGGGCAAATTAAATCCGGAGGACAGTGTGTTAAGATATGCGCTGCACAGGTTTTTGGTGAAACAACAAAAATATCGGAAGTTGATGATCATACTGCCAATATCCTGGCCTTTCTCATCCCTAATAGTACACTATTAATGCACTTTCCACTCTACGCTTGTCGGACCAATGAGTTATATCAATGTTCAAACCATCCAGGGATGGAACTGCCGTATTTTCCTTAAATCTGTGCCATGTTGCCCATGTTGATCACTAGTTTGAAGAAGGATTGTGCCAGAAACTCTTAGCTCTATTAAAGACGGAGGAAGGAATGCAGTTTTAGGTCTGAGAACTTGTTCGGTTTTAGTGAGTGTCACCATCGTTGATCAATTTCTTTTCTTTGTGGCAGCTGGAGGAGTAAGAATTTTAGCACTCGAGGCTTCGTGAGAACTTGCCTTTTCCTGGCTCCGTAAGTCTGTCCCACGCCTTTTTTCTTAAACAAATATCCTTTAGGCGGTTTCCCTACAGAGTGTATCTCTTCAGAAGCACGTTCCACTTCTTCGGATTCGCGTCATAATTATCGCACGGATCAATTATTTATTTGTTTTAATGGAGTCTTACTCTAACAGACTGAACCTCTCCGACAATTTGCCTATCTTGCAGCATACTCTACGAAATATGTCAAAGAAAGAGGGGCAAGAACCATTGAAGTCGAGAGATTTAGCAGTTCGTTGGTTGAGTCCAAGATCGAAGAGTATTTTTCTTCATTTAGTTTTTTTGGGTTTCCAGAGAAGACCACGAGTGGATTGGTGTACATCTAGAGTGTAATCCCGAGAGATCATGGTGTTACACCATTAAACATGAAGTCAGAATATTATTGGCACTTAGTTCGTCGACTCTTCTTGACTCTTTTCAGAATTGAAGGAACTTATTAACTTCTAAGGCAGCCAAAGAAAGGAACTCACTTCAGTATCCCAACGAATTTGGTCGTACCATTTTGCTCTTTCAAGCGTACAATCGTACCCTGCTGTATTCTGAAAAATCGTGATAATTTCTTAAAAGTAAAATGTCCAATTCGTTTATAGAATGCGATGGCGCACTTTCATTTTGTAGTTATTATAAGCTGCAAACATTCAAAAACAATGGACATTGGACAATTTTTACCAACAGACATCGGGGAAGTCGCTAATCTCTAAAGGACTTCGGGAGCAATACGTTTGGTCCGCAGGTGTCTTAAAGACATAAACCGAATTTAGTTATCACAACAGCATGTTAATTGCCGATTATTTCACACGATTCCAAGAAGAATATTTTGAATTAAGCCTTCTGACTGCGTTCAAAAATTTCTTGCATTCTTCAAGTAGCTTAGAAGTGGTGAGGGGGTTTAGTGAGCTCTTTTGCGAAGCTAAGCTGTAATTCGTTGTCATTAGAAAGGGAAATATAATGTTGACCTTTTTTAAGGAAAACCCTAGCTAGGCATCCTAGATGGTTTTTGAATTCGTCCTTGAAGCACTGACTATATCGCCTTCCTAGCTCAAGTTGATTTAGTGCTTTCGCAGCAACAAGATTTTTAGTATAGTTATGATATGAATCTCAAGGTGTGAAGATTCATCACTACGTCTAAAGCAGAGCAGGTGTGCTATGAAAGGGCCCACCCCAGATAGTCTTTTAGATTCCACCAAATAACTGACGTATGAAATATAATTGCCCTTATCATAGCTGATCGCCGAGAATGTTTCTGGGTGAGATATGTCACTTCCTAATGAGCTGAGCTTTCTGAGACTGAAACTACATATATACCTTAATCGCATACTATCATGGGTTATATTACAATAGATTTAGAATCTTTTGACCAGAATCTGTTAATATGAAAATAGTGTTCGAATGTAGGTCTAGCAACTGAATACAGCAAAAAGACTGAGCTTATTGAGAAGGTCAAATAGTTGATGGAATTTGTAGGGTGAGATTTTTATGTCCATTGAATATTAAGTTTGATAAATATGTTGATGGTCAATTGAAGAGGACCTAAACGGATCTGCCGCAGTTCAAGAGACTATTGCAACAGATGGCCAACAAAATGTATTATAACGGATCGGAACTATAGGTGCAATAGTTGTTTTCATTTCGAGAGCTGAACTACTCGTATGTGTATAATACTATAAAAGATGGTAAGTGTTTCCCAACGACCGACTTTTGGCCAGGAAGTGAATTTTTGTTTGTTAATTAAACACCAAGGGAGGAAATGCTGTTAACAGTAGTGCTGTAGAATTCCAACCAAAACTAAACACGGCATTTAGAACATCTTGCTCGGTGTTTCAAAGATTCCGGCTCAACAAAAATAGTGAGATATGGTAGTGAAATTTAAAATATTAAGAAAAACGTTCTATTCTCGAGAGAAATATTAAAGCTTATAGTAAATCTTTCTAGACTTTTGTAGGCTGTAAAAATTTCAAGCTCCATCTTTCCATACTATATTAACTCAACTCTTGATTTATTCGCTAATTTTTCCAATCTGTTTACTCAGACTCTCAATTCAATAACGACGCGATTGACAACATAGCTACTCGTACAATAGATTGATATTGAACATATTTAGCTGTGTGCTAAAGAGGTTTCTATGGCGCTGCAATCTCTTAAGCCTTGTTTTAAGCCCGGAGTAGTAAAGTAATGCTTTTACTTACTTTGTTCACCATTGCTAAAATCCCAATAAAAAACGCGTCCCTGCAAGAAGGCGTCTTCCTTAACGATTGGAAAACTTCTTATTTGGTTGCTATTACTTAGTCGGGACCAAAGACTGATATTGAAAACTATAGGGGAATCTGCAAGCTTTCTATAATTTCCAAGCTACTAGAAAACTTCTGCTAAAATTTCTAACTATTTAAATCTTGTCTGATGCTCAACATGGTTTTATATCGGGAAGGTGAATGTCTACTATCTTACTATTTTCTCCTCGAATGTTATAAATGCATAAGAGAACCGTATGCAAGTCGATGCTGTTTACACAGACTTTCGACTCTGTAAACCATACAATTTCATTGGAAAAATTAAATCTTCTTGGATTTCATTCGAAAATTCTATGCTGGTTGTAGTAATAAATGATGACATGTTGTCTACGACTATTGAAGGTTTATTAGGTGTTCCCCAAGGTAGTCATTTAGGTCCACTGCTTTTAATTATCATTATAGATGACATTATTTCAGAAATAAAGTATTGTAAATGTCTTTTATATGCTGATGATCTTAAGTTATTCCTAAAAATTAAAAGGATATGTGATTGTCATCTTATTGAGAAGGACTTGAACTGGCTTCCTATTTGGTGTACTGCCAATTGCTAAAATTTTATTACTAAAAAATGTCAGACAATATCTTTCTCTAAAAAATCAGTAAGTCCACTGTATGATTGTTCGATTGAGTCCAAGTTTTGTCTCGTTGTCTGAATATTGAAGACTTAGGCATCATAATCGAATCAAATTTTTCTTTCAAATGTCACATTGACTATATTGTCCCTTAATCCTCTCTCGGCCGCTTCGGAGCACTCGTGCCGACTTCGGTCTGTTGCCGGGCACTCATTCTGTTCTTTGGTGTGTAATAGTAGATCCAGGTTTCATAAAAAGTTACCAATCGACGCCAAAAGTCTGCCCGATTCCACATTTATATTTATATCTAACTATATTTATCTAACTTTTCTTTTGTTTCTTTTGCCGTTTTGGCTCCCAAAAAATTATGTTTTATGAGAGAACGAAAATCGTTTTTGTCCATACACAACATGATGCCAAACACGTCAACAATAATCAGCTGCCAAAACAAAACTAAAGACAGTATCGCACTGAAATTTGGCATGTCTGCCCAAATATGAACGGACTTCAAGGCATCATAACCTTTTTTGCAGTAGCAGCACATTCTGGCGGTCAAGGAGGTGCCTTTTCACCCCACCGAATTGCTGTTTTTTAATCCCTCTATCCAATTCAATATTTGCTTTTGGTCATCTACCAGCTTAATACAAAAAGGGGAACAGTACTCCACCTTGACGGTGGCCACCAAAAACTGAGCTAACGCAAGTATTGAACTAACACGGTTTGTAGGGATTGGCATTCACACCCCGACGCCATTCACTTGTCTTAAGAATCAATCAATCTGTTCGAATCATATTTGGTAAGATAGCAGTTTGAGAGCGAAAATCAGCATAAATGAACTCGCATCATTCCGATCTTCAGGCAGAGGCGTTGTCCTTCTACTGGCTCTTCTGAATGCGCTTGTAGCCTATTCCTTGTTTAAGAAAATGAGCTTATGATAATGAATGTAGGGTAGTTATTGTGAGGATAAAGATCTAAAGGATTCTTTTAGATTTTTTTTACCAAAGGTCCATCTCTGCCATATGTTTACCCAAACACGCCAACATTTATGACGAGAACTCAGAAACGAGAAATCAGTATTTTTCCCATGTTATCCTCAGAATTTTGAGTGGCAAAAACTTGGCATTGAAAAAGAAATGGTACCTAGTACTTTACACAAACGTCTATTCTATGTTTATTCCAGGAACTAAGTCAGTAACGCGTGTTTCTTAACTTTAAAGCACACATCGATTTCTTTAAAGCTCATCAACAATCAATTCAAAAAATTTCAGCAAAAGCCTTGATCAGTAATCCATTCAAGCAATGCACTTAAATCCTTCCATTTCCGGTGCGAATACAACCCCTAACAGACGACCACTTCAACCGCAAATTGACTTTTCACCCTCTCAGTATCAGATCAATTGTGCTGTTTGAAGGACTTCTACAACAAAGCCACAATCGTACCTCGTTAACTTGTTGAATGATGAGTTTTATCCAAACTTACAAGTATACCCTTTCCCCTCCCCATCACATAGCCCAATTGTTCTCCGATTAGACCAATCATCAATACCTGGCCCGGAGAAAGGATTAAATCGCAGAACAATAAGGAATCCCTTGCAGTCATCTACTTCGTCTCGATTATTATCTTTTGTCTTTCAATAATCTCTGATTGAGGACCGGTGCATTTTCGAATTGGAATTTGGTGCTTCCAAAAACCAAAAAACAGAGAAAAAAATCAACCTAACGACTCTGCTGGCTTAATTACAATCATTTGGCTGTCTTATCCCGATTACCCTATAAAGCGGGACTCCATTCAAATTCGCACTTTCAGTGGCGATCTCGAGCCAATCCACTGCATCATTTGGCTCCCTGTCCATGGTGACTACATACAGATGCAAGTACTCATGCAGGTATAGGTAATCCGAGTGGTTGAAATCGTCAAGTTGAAATCGACACTCTGGGCACAATTTGCTACCCTGCACTGTGTAGTGTAGTCACCTCAATTAGAGTGCACCCGTTGCATTCTCTGTCGAATTTGCATTTTGCGTCGTCTCGATGAATGGCACGGTATATAGTAAGGTGGAGCGCGGTAGCACAGGCGCTGACGACCAGAGCTCTACTTGAACCGTGGGCTGGGTTTTGGCTAATCGCTTGAGCCGTTCATTACGTTGCCGCTCTGGTTGGTTAGACTGGTGCACTATTAATACCCAAGAGTGGGTCCTCCAGCACCACAAGCAGTTGGCAAACATAACACAAAATACAGTGGAGACAGAAAAATAAAAAAACACAAAAATAAAAACAAAACTCACAACGCAACTCTAAAAGAAATTGTTAAAATGGCAACTGACCGCTACCACTACCAGGAGAATAGCATTCACTACCACTGCTACTACTGCTACTACTTCAACGATTATTACTATCGTCATGGCGGCCGACCAGAGGAATAAACGTGCGGCTCAGCTCATTTAAATAATATCACTGCGCGATCTAAATTATTTTGCTTTGCTGTACGGCATAATTACAGGGTGCATGCGGCTCGGCCATGATGACGACAACGCACCAAACGACTACAACGACGATGATGATGACTTCGTCGACGGGGCCATAACAGTGGCAGAGTACCAGGATGCACTCGACACAAAACATACGAGTATACGAGTACGAGTAGTTGGCCAGGAGTTTGGATTGGTTTGGTGTATCCTGAGTTGTAGTTGTCGCTGCCCCGAGGGCGACATAAGGGATTACGACCATGGTGAAGTTTTCTTTTATTCTGTAGTATAATTTCGACGATGGGATCCAGCAGAACATGGCGACTCGGAACCACTACGAGTACTTGGCGAATATGCATATTTACTCGTACGTATGTACGAGTACTCGTAACTATCTGTAGTTGACAGTGGCGCAGCGAATTTTATTTCCATTTATTATAAGCGACAAAAATACACCCGTTGGTCAATTTTGATGTTGGTCTCCCCCCCACTTCCAAGTAGTTGTACTCGAGTATGTAGTTTATAGTGGACTACAAGTGGTACATACTCGTAGTTAGTGGTGGTGCGTTTTTATTGATCGTTCAAATTTAATTAAATTCTGCGCTGTTTATGTTACACCCTATGTCGTCCCGTTCACAAAGCATTTGGTAGGACTTTATTAGTGGGCATTTGGTGCGCGCTACCATTTTGTCACACTTATCGGACAAAAGTGGTTTCCAACAATTTTCTTAGATTGTTTGATAGGCGACCAATAGCGGACTAAGTGGGTACATTGGCAGTGCCAAACAAATTGGTTAATAATAATAGTCAGTATGACCTGCGAGCATGCGACCGTCGTAATATTCGAGTACATTGACCAATCGCCGAATGGAAGGACGCCATTTTTAGGTTTACTTTTTTACCTTTTCTTACCTGGTCTTCCTTAAGAAAAAATATCGCCTTAAGATTTTGTCCATTTAATTGGTCAGAATATAATACAATTTTATTTTGCTCGAAGGACCAATTTTTTAAAGTCTGAGTTCATGTGATGGCCTTATAGAAACTTTGTTCTTTTGAAGGGTTTCACCGATCAGCAACAACAAATTGTTTGGAATCCTGGCATTAAAGAGGTACGAGGCATGGGGATACCTAATCAATATAAGACAGTCCTATCGGATTGCACTTGATCATTTGAAGGCCGTGAAGGGGAAAACAAAACGTGCAAACATACCTGCTTTTAGGAATCATGGGTGATGCCTAAAGAAACAGAAAACCCTTGATTGAGGCTAGAGAGGGGGGTTTCTTCATAGCGTCTCGTGTTCTAGGTGAACACCTGTCGTGTAGATTTAAGTTCACGGGATGCCCATACGTCAATGGGAGCAAGTATACCCCTTGCTATCGCTCTCTGTCAATTCCTTTGATATCAATTCGGAGCTCAACAAGACCTATGACCGGCAGCTTGTAACTGGACAAATCATAGCAACCATCAGCGGCGTAAAGGTCTGATGATGTTATAGATAAGTCCAGGTTTACTTTATCCCGCTTTTTATTAGACAGGGGTTCTAACCGAAAAGATATCCGAAAACCGGACCAGTTCGCGGTGGACCTAGGCCTCAATCAAAACGCGTTTTTGAATAGCTCCATCTTTAGCTAGGCGCTTCCAGTTTTGAGCTGGTGGTGGCGATGGCGCGATGGTTAGCTCATTGGCCTTTTACGCAGAGGGTCCGCTGTTCGATCCCCGGCATCACCAACAATTACTCGAATGGTAATCATCCTTTCGGCGGGCAATGGCAAACTCCCGAAAGTAAAATTGTCTGCGCTGTCTGTATTCGGCGATAAACCGTAGGCCCTGCTCACAACAACACAAATGAGTGTGAAGAAACTAGGCCATGGTGGAATTATTAAGGTCTCACATAGGGTCCCTTTGTTGTTCGAGAAAGAGTTTGCTTGTCGATCGCCTTCTTAGCCCAATAAAGCGGAAATCGGCAAGAGTTGTTCTTCGTCTGCTCTCAGCGCTGGTGTCGTTGTCTGAATTAAAAGTGAAGCCTAGGAAGACGAATTCCTTAACTACCTCAAAGTTATGTATATCTGTCCCTGGTGACGTTCTATCCGAGACGTCAGTGTTGGGTGTTCGTTTTGCTTGACAGCACTCGGTCTTGCCCTCATTGATCGGTTAACCCATTTTAGCCGCTTCTATCTCAATACTTGCAAGGGCGCCACTGAGATTACGCTGCTTTTTCCCGACTATGTCAATATCGTCGACGTGTATATATGGTTGTGGCGATGGCGCGATTGTTAGCTCATGGGTCTATTACGCAGAGGGTCCGTGCTTCTATCCCCGTCGTGCAATGCCAAATTTCCAAAAGTAAAATTGCCATGAAAAAAAGCTTCTAAAGAGTGCTGTTCGGATTCGGCGATAAACCGTAGGCCCCGCTCAAATGTGACAAAAATGACAACATGAGCAACACAAATGAGTGTTAAGAAGCTAAGCTATGGCTCATACCGGGCTGCCAGCGCCACAGTGTTGTTTTGTTTGTATATACGGTGTATGTTCCTTACCAAATTATCGCTTGCAGCTTTGAGGAGCCCGTCAGTCAGATTATCCGCTCCAACAGTTTTGCTGTATCGGTTAGATGGAATTGTTGATCTACATCGTCCAAGTTGAAAGGTTCATTCTGTCTGCTCCTTTCAAAATCTTCAGCATCGACTGCGATCCTACGATATTTGCTTGTTTGTCTCTACAATCATGATTCGGAGTTTGTATCCGAGGCATGATTTTATTTTATTTTGGTAAATCTCATTACAGCAGCGGCATTCTTCTATTTTTTTGACCGCGCACTTCTCATGCTCAATCCCTTTCCTCGGGGTTCGTCTTTCCTCTTCTGCTAGTAGAGCCCGGGATCAGCTGGAGTCCTGCAGCGATGCTTCTTGTAAACACCTTGCTTAGCTGCGTGTGCTTGCCTGTACTCGTGGTCAAACCAGGAGTTTCACTGTGATATCCAAGTTAAACTCACCACTTGAGTGCCAAAAGCTGTGATGGCTCCCACGTGGAAATTCCTCACAATATTAGCTTGCCTTTACGCTGTAAGGGATAGGGATTGGTCAGGGGTTTTCCCAGTCCCCTTATGAATATTAAGATGTGGGAGCCGAGTGCTAGCTCCCACAATGCTTCGCTCCGCCGCAAGGAGGATTAGCCTAAATCCGTTATCGGATGCCGTGCCGTGCAATACTACAATAGATTTTCTAAGCCTTGCATCAAAACCGCCGAGGACAATTTTAATGTCATAGCTAGAGCATTGCTTGTAGATGTTGTTTAAGACTTCGTAGAAGCTTCTTGTGTTTGCAGGTGTAGTCAACAATAGATCCGTCAGTATCGGAGGGTTGTTATCGCTTCGCAGCTTTTGTTTTTTTTTTTACATGGCCGGGGAGTTACCCCAGACAACAACCCTACACCTAGATGGTCATCTAGAAATTACCCCAAATGGGTGTCTAACTTTTGGAATGAATAATTGACATCCCCGTCAACGTAAATCAAACCATAATCTCGATATTTCAGCATGCGAGCAAGTCAAAGTCGGTGAAAAGAGTCTGGTCATGCCATTTTAAATAGATTGATAGCACCATCAAAGCGAGCTACAATAGTACGAAGTAGATATTAGGGAAAACCCCAAATCGGAAGCGTTGGTTTCCGTCAAGATTGCATACAGCACTATCCTGCAGCAAGACAACCTACCTAACATACCTCGACTGCCTTGAAGATGAGTAATTGTAAGGAGTATCTTTTCGAGTTCTCCTGTATGCTTTATGCCTGCCACTCTTTTGTGACCAGGGACCCAACAGAGCGTATCCATATGCTAAACGCATAGAGCATTCAGTTCTTCTTGGCAGCGTTTCACAAGCCTTAATTCAATTTCGGCTGTCGCGTTAGCTTTAATGAGAGCCTGTCTATCTGTAGATATCTCTGTGGGATATTGCCTTTGCTGCCTCTGTTTGGGAAAATGCAGGCGAATGGTGTTTCAAAATTGTGATGAAGTATTATTGTAGTCCGTATTGGAGCATAAACCCAGTTGTCTCTGTAAGATTGTGGCATGGTCTCTCAGGTTTGATTTCTAACTATTAAGCTGATTCAATCTTAACCGGCTTTTCGCTGCAGATGCTTATAAATATGTATAAATCTAGAGGCCAGAGATAGTTGAGTCTGGCAAAAATTGTGTATATCCATAGGATAGTAGGATAGGTTCCCATTTTCTCCCAGATACATATGAGTATGTGTATTCAGCTGCCAGCGTAGAAGGCGCAGTCAAATAGACTGCGAGCGTGTACTTTTTGTCGTAAACACCTACTACAATCGTGCTGACAACTTGATTCGACAGGGCCGTTTCTGTGCATTCGCCTCTTGTATAAACTTATTGTTTTCAGGCTAAGTCCTCTGGGTGCAGTTTTTAAAATGAACGATGATAAGCTTATGATGTTGAAGTATTTTGGATGGAAATGGCTGGGGTTACCGACTTTCCGACATATCCATACTTGATACTACAGATCTTACAACTTACAGATCGATTTGGCTATGGCATTCTTTATTTGGAAAGTCCTTCTTCAGATCATTCAACTCGTTCAGTACTCTAACAGAAGCGCCGAGCTCATAGTACTTACACGTATAAACCAGCACTAGCCGAAGTTATTTAAAAGAAGTCATATGCCCTTCAATGGCCACGACACAATGTAAAAATATTAAAATATCCTTCTAAAGGAGCCCTCGAATGAGAAAAAAACACCCACGAGAAGCAAAACAAACATCATGACGAATTATTGCTGGCTGATTAATTTCATCGCTACAAAGAAACGGACAAAAGGACAAAAGGACATTTGCTTGAAAATAAACACGCGAAGGTAAATAAAGGACACGTTCCCATGTTTATTTCTGGTTCAACCACACCTACGTGGTTTTCATATTTTTTTTCGACAGCGTTCTTTAGGCCCGACAATGGTCCTTATCCCCCCCCCCCTCCCCCCCTTTGCTTATGGGACTTGTTTTCCAGTTAATTTTACGAAATAAATTTTTCATTTGACGTGTGCTCACCCGTGTAAACATTTAACGCTTCTGGAAATAACCTACGCGCGTATTGGGGCCGCCACAGAGTCCAAAATAAGCACAGGGGGTGCCAGAAAATGAAAAACAAAAAAATAAATAAATAAATAAAAATAAGAATAACAGTAAAGGACGAGCACACAATTAAAAGCGATTTTTTCCACTTGAAGAGTTTTTTTTTTAGTCTCTCTTCTAGGCTGATTGGTTGGGGTCGGGTGGTGGGTTAAAGGCTGAAAGGGATACGAAGGAAACAAATAAAATAAAAAATAAAAAACGGATACACATGTAAAACCGCCAACGCCACACAATCCGTGAGTGTCCATGTGCTGAATTATTTATAGAGTGGCAATGAGGATGCTGCTGATGGTGAAGATGACAATGATGGTCCGAGACCTGACCATGTTAAGGACAATGAATATCCGCGGGTGCTATTTAAAGGGTAAACTTTATAAGTATGGTATACTCCAGGTCTGGTGGTCTGTACTCGTAGCTCTGAAATGTTGGATGCCCATGGATAAATCCTGCGTTAATACATTTAACGAAGTATTAATTAATTGGGGGGAAAATATGTGTATAAGTGAACTTATGAAAACAAAGTAGACAATCATTGTGGTGTACTGCCGATGTAAAGGTGAGTGAGCAGAACTGGTAATCGATGGAGTAAGGATGGAGTTGGAGATAACATTTATCTGAGTTTTAAAAGAAAGAGCATGGGAAGCGCGCGGTCGAGGAAATTGAGAAATGATTCTCCAGGAATGAGGTTGGGAAGTTTCACCAAATGGTGGAAATAACATGCCACGGAAACAAACCCCGAACCGAAGCCTGTAGAGATGAACAAGCGAACATCGTATAAGAATCGCAGTAAATGCTGAGGCCTTGGAAAGACCATATCTGTAGACTGTATAACGGCGACGACGGACCAAATACCGCTGTCAGGCAGAATCAACCTTCAACCTGGACGATGATGTCTAACAATTCCGTCCACCCGACATGGATGAGGCGAAGATAGCAATATCTAAGCTGAAGTCCAACAAAGCTGCTGGAGCGGACGGTCTGACTGACGACGAACTCTTCAAAGCGGCAGTCGATGACTTGGTAAGGAGTATACACCAACACCAAAATAAAATATGGTCGGACGAAAGTATGCTCGATCAATCGAATGGAACCTCAGCATTGTTTGCCCGATTCCCAAGAAAGGAGACCCTCTGAACTGCGCCAACTACAGAGGCATCAGTCGAACACAAGAGCGAATACAAGATCTTATCTTATGTGAAAGCCTGAAGCCGTTCGTCAACAACCTGATAGGTCAATATAAGTGTGGCTTCAGGCCAGGAAAGTCCACCATCGACCAGATATTCACACTACGGCAGATCTTGGAGAAGACCCATGAGCTTCAGATCGATAAACACCACCTATTCATCGATTTTAAGGCCGCTTATGACAGCATCTATAGAGACGAGCTATACAGAGCAATGTCTAGTTTTGGCATCCCTGCCAAGCTCGTCCGTCTGTGCAAGATGACGATGGAGAATGCACGCTACTCCATCAAGGTCGGTAAAGATCTCACCGAGACCTTTGATGTCCAGAAAGGATTTAGAGAAGGCGATGCGCTGTCATGCGATTTCTTTAACTTCATCCTTGAAAGATTAGTTCAAAGGCACTATATTTCAAAAGTTCGTCCAATTACTCGCATACGCCGACGATATTGGCATAATTGAAAGAAAGCAGCGTGATGCCAGTGGCGCCTTTGCAAGTATTGAGACGGAAGCGGCTAAACTGGGTTAACCGATCAATGATGGCAAGACCAAGTATATGCTTTCAAACAAAAAGAACACCCAACACTGACGTCTCGGACAGAATGTCACCAGTGACAGATATACATACTCGTAACTTTGAGATAGTTAAGGACTTTGTCTACCTAGGCTCCGCTATGAATTCAGACAACGACACCAGCGCTGAGATCAAGCGAAGAATAACTCTTGCCAACCGCTGTTTCTCTGGGCTAAGAAAGCACTTGAGTAGCAAAGCCCTCTTTCGAACAACAAAAGTCACCCTTTATAAGACCTTAATAATCCCGGTCCTGCTCTATGGCGCAGAGGCATGGACATTATCAAAAATGGATGAGGGTGTTCTTGGTTGCTTCGAGAAAAAAATTCTTCGGGCGATCTTCGGTCCCGTCTGCATTGACGGTGAGTGGAGGAGGAGATACAACGACGGAATGTATGGACATGGACCTAGCCAGAAGAGTGAAGATCCAAAGACTGAGATGGCTGAGTCATGTAGAGCGCATGGACACCAATGCTCCGGTCCGAAAAGTCTTCGAATCCGCTCCCGAGGGACAACACAATAGAGGAAGGCCAAGACTCAGGTGGCGCACGCAGGTGGAAGAGAACCTCAGCCAACTTAGCGTGCGAAACTGAAGGCAGCTAGCCAGGGATCGAGCTGGCTGGAGAAGCTTGTTGACTGAGGCCCAGGTCCACCCCGGACTGAAGCGCCACTTAAAGTAAGTAAAGTAAGAGTATTGTGCAGGTGGGGGATTTTTTTTTAATATCATTTTTCTCCTAATTTGAGGCGCGTTATCTAGCTTGTTATTGAGGTAAGGCTTCCAAGAAACAATGCATTCAACCATTTTTTTTAAATATTAATGTTCAGTTTGAAACTTTCAATTCAACAGGTAAAAATAAATTGCTAATTCTGGTGAACCCAAGCCAGTGCCGCTCACTTCCTACGTTTTTAATGACCCTGAACAGTGAAAGATTGGGGCTTTTTTATAAAGTTGATGCTAAGAGCCCGCCGAAGAGGTGATTTTTCTGCTGTCAATGTTGACTTGGCGAACTTATCGGTTTCAATTTTTTTTTTCTCTGTGGTTGCATTTTTTTTTGTTTTTATAAATGTGACGCTTAATATGTGGAAGAACTAGGTAGCCTTTCCACCAAATCCTTAATTTTATCTACATCAGCTACGAAAACTGACATCAAAATAGCGAAGAAAGCTTCCGGATTCAAAATTTTCTTCTTATGACAGTCTACAGACTCTGGTTTTCTACTTAGAGTTACCCGATTATAATTCGAATACAGATCTGATAGTTTCCCAGGAAGTACTATCCATTTCACTGCTCAGTACCCTCTTACTTAATTGTTGTGGACCAGAACATCGACTTAAATGTATCTCCAGCCATCAGGGTGTTTAGCAAACAAGGATAACAAAACTAGAAATAGCTCTTTGGTTTCGCTATAAAATTTCTACTCCCTAAGTCCTCGATTGAATACTTTTGAGGTTCTAAATTTTTCTTCTCAGCAGCCTTTGTTATTCCCTTCGTATGTGCTCATGAAGCTGGCGAGACCATTTCGTTGTTTCCTACCGGGCCGCTCTGTATATCGGTTGTTTGCATTCATCCTTGAACCAAGGGTTTCTTAATTGTGGCGAGTTAAAAGCCAGCACATTAGTGGCAGGCTCTCTGATTGCTCTTTGGCATGATGCATCTGCTCTTGTACGCTTGCTGCTGACGCAAAGGCTCGATTGAAGGCAGCCGAAGTTTTAGACCGGGTAAACATTGAACATTTATCAGGATCATCAGGATGCTCTGCATCAAAATGAAAAGGTTCGATTGGTCTTAAAAAAATATATATTTTCTGTTTGTATTACTTGCATCTGAAAATTTTGGTCAGCATACTTACAGTAACAGTAGATAGATGATTTGTATTATATTTAAAACATTTGTGAGAATACCTGGGACATTTACTAGGGCCGTTGTCGAAGATCCAGGAGGCTAGACATAAAAATTTCAAGCGGAAGGAATCACAGGTTATAACATCAACCGTTCTGCAATATTCAGAGTTTGATTATTCAAATAGATCTTGAAACCTGAACCTGACAAATGTGTACATTAATGGGTAAGTTCGGGGTATACAAAGAACAATATGATATATTAGTCCTCATATGAATATGCTTCTTAATATTCAGGACATAAAAGCATTTCCAGACTTCTAGGAAGGATGCTCAACATCGACCTAGAGAAGCTCGTGGAAAAGTCCTTACCGAACTAAAGGAATTTCTCATACTAACGCTATTCTCTTGATGGTATAGTCCTTTCAATCTGGTTAGTTGCGGCGGCTAAACTACTTGGCTTCGTAAAGAACCATCAAACGGCGTACAAAATCTGACTTTTCGATCTTATCGCGATCAGCACAATGCACAGTTTCAGCATCATAACCGAATTCAGTGGTGCCTAATTCCATCCAAGGTGCTAATGCGGATAACCAACAATAAAATAAAATTAATAATTATTCGGATCGGATACCGGCCTCAGACAGCTTTAATTGCAGTAGGTTGGGCTATGTTGTATAAGTATGCGTGATGAATAAAACTTTTCCAATATCTGTCTGATCCTTAAGAAAGGATATCTACTAAACTGCACGAACTTTACATGCCCTTTAAGTGTCACCGTAATGATGGTAAAAAGTCGAAAATTCTGATACTATACTTGACGCCACAGACACTGTCTTGCCCTTACGCCCCACCGTAATCTTACGTATCAATCCTTCTCAAGCCAACCATGTCTTTCGCAGTAGAAAACCTATGATTTCCTTCGGTTCTTCTGCATATGATCCTGTCAATAAAATATTTGGCGGGGTGTTATTACTGATCAGGTACCTCGAAATTGCAGTAAGTAGATTATCCTAAATTCACGATACTCTATCTGGTTATTAAATATCTAAAGATGAAGGAGGAGACACAACAACCAACGCATAAATATTTCAGAACCTGTCCAAAGATAGATGTGATCCACGCAAATATGTAACAAGTTTGGTAAAATAGTTTTCAATAATATCACAAATATTTCGGGTGCTCACATCTCCAGTTTGTATAAATTTTGTGCCTTATTGTTGCAACCGTCGATTTAGCTGCGAGTACGTTGTTTGTTAGCTTATGCCTCGAGTTCATCGTTCATCCACAGGCTTTAGATGATGCATCCGCAAATGCATGATTTCAAATGTGTGAAAATTCGGTGTCAAGTCAACACATACCTTGGAAGCTACTACGGATTGTCGCATTCGTTGTTTATCCAACATTGACAACCAACGGAATTACAAGCTTTAATGGGTCAAAGAGTGTGGAAATATCTGACAAAATAAACCGACATAGAGTGACATATATTGAAGCTGATCAGTGGAAGTTTTCTATTGAACACCAAGTGTTTTGGTGTCCTCAGATACGTAGTGGAATATCTTTATGCGAGTCAGGGATCTGAGTCATTTATTTTTCTCATTCGTCCTCTATTTCTGTAGATTTCTTCTAGGTTAAGGAAACTTCTTTCTACTTTTCCAAAAACGCTTTACCAGCTTATTCAAATCAGTATTCGGAATGATATTCTGACTACCAACTAGACAAGCTTTCGAATTCGATATCTTTGAGCTATCATATTTGCATGATGCCATCCACCCGTTAAGTAAGCCGTCTTTCCATTTTTATTTGTCCAATTCAGGTCGACTTGCACGAGATTTTTCAGACTGTCCAGACTGTCTACTCTTAAAGATTATTTTGGTTGAAGATTTATTATATTTTTCATGATTGACTTGCGAACAGTGTTTCACGCCGTTATTTTGTTGCATCCTTTCCAATGCCAGTGACATTAAGATGTTCGTCTCCTTTATGGAGCTTCAGCCTTTGAACCATTTGATCTCTGCTGATAACCAAATGTTAAGCCGAAGCAAGGAGAGCTCTTACGGGAAGCTAATCACCTATACTGTTCCTGACTTCAATTAGTGTGGTATCTTACATAACCTGATTATCTATACGTCCAAACCAGGTCGATAGTCGCCTGGGGTTCGTTAAATTCAAATGACTGTCATCATTGCTAGCAGCTGAGGTTACAGTGAATACATGCGATAGTCGATGAAAGTTGACGGATGCTGCATTTAGACTCTCAACCTCGACGAACTGAGGCTTCTTTTCAAACTACGTACACAGAGAATTATTCATTTTGTCTCATGAAACCTTTTTGAAATTGAAAGGTCGTGGAATTCTTTGAACCCGTTCCAGAGATTACAACAGAGGAATTGAAAACTGCATGTAGAAAGATTGGAGACAAGAAGACGCCCGGGCCTGACGGCATCCTAAACAAAGCAGTGAAAGCCGCTGTTCGTGAAAGACCAGACCTTTTTATTGAAACATTGCAAAAGTACCTAGAAGAAGAAATTTTTCCTAAGCAATGGAAATTGCAACATGTTGTTCTATTGGCTAAGGGATACAAGCCCCCAGGAGGCCCATCATCGTATGCTTACTGGACACTATGGGAAATATCCTGGAGCGCATCATTTATAATAGATTCCTCACAATAACGGAGGAGGAGAAAGAGTTAATGTCCAACAACTAGTTCGGATTGCGAAAGTAGCACTCTACAACTGACGCAATAAAAACATGTTGATATATCAGCAGAAGCGATTGAATGGCTCACTGTCTGAAGATCCCTAGCTAGGATGGATACATCATACTACTTGTTGCATTTAGTAGTGAGCCTTTACCAACAGGAAACTGAGGTGTGATACCGACGAAGGAGTGAGGCGCTACGATGTCACAGCTGGGGTCCCAAAAGGAACGGTTCTGAGCCCCTTACTATGCAACATTATGTACGACGAAGTTCTTCGAACACCACTACCACTTAAAGTGAAGATTATTGAATTTGCTGATGACATCGGTGTTGTTACCGTAGCATAACAAATCACTGAAGTAGAGTCTGCTACAAATGTGGAAGTCAACCAAATCGAAAGCAAGGATCCGCCTGTCCAGATTTAGCTGACCCCAAAACTGAGCCTGTTCGAATAACCAGTCGGAAGTCTGTGCAATATATGAATGCACAAGTTGGAACCCAAATTATTAGATCCGAAGAAGCCGTCAAATACCCGGGTGTAATGATTGACAACAGACTGCAGCTTAAGCAACATGGCAATTATTCGATCAAAAAAGGGTCGAGACTTCAGACAGCACTCTCCAGGATAATCCCAAACATTGGAGGACATGCATATGCTAGGAGGATTTTACTATCTAGGGCTTTCAGCTCAGGTCTTCTTTATTCGGCTCCAGTTTTTGCGGGGTTGAGAGAACAATGAGAGAATTAACATCAGCCTACAGACTCTGCGCTCAGTCGTTCATAGACCTCCGTGGCTTAAATACGTGATTCGGCTTTTTCTCAAGTGGATAAATAAAAACAATAAATAAATAAAAAAAAGAAAATTGAAAGTGTTCGGTGAAGTGCTTCGGTGGCCCAGTGATAGTGGTCGCGACCGAGAAAACAAGGGGCGCAGGTTCTATCCCCGAAGTAGATGTTACTTTTTATTTTTTAAAAACAAGCCAAATACAAAAACTGAACTCAAACGATAGTGATAGTGAAGGTTTCGCTATCCAAATAGCGGAACCAATACCTGGCATTATGTCATCCGTCATGTCATGTCAACAACAACAACAACAGAAGCGCCTACGAAGAGGAGAAGGAAACTAAAATCAACTCCCAATCCAGTTAAGCGCCCTTCCCTATCAGCTTCATCAGAGATGCTGCCTGGAGGAGTAAGGGAAGA
The DNA here is from genome assembly GCA_928272305.1 of Volucella inflata. NCBI lineage: Eukaryota > Metazoa > Arthropoda > Insecta > Diptera > Syrphidae > Volucella > Volucella inflata. The sequence continues at coordinate 97,181,744 of OV743720.1, forward strand.
GGTGCCAACGACATCTGCAAGAGCAGCAGCACGGCGAAGGAAACAAGAATCCAAAGACGTATTCCCATATGTGTCTGATGGTGGCGAAGGTCGTTATATGGGAGAAGAAAACAGCTTCGAATCTCTGGCGGCCTCTGATTCAGATGAAGAAGAGGACGAGGTTGAAGCACTTAATATCAACATACGACAGCTTCAGTTAAAAGTGCTTGCCATAAAAGAAAAGCAAATGGCAAGACGAGAAAAGGAGCAGCAACAACAACTCCAGTGCTCGCAGCGGCAGCTTACGGTGAGCGAAACCGCACCGCAACAACAAACACAGAAACATACGATACAACAACCAAAACACAAACAACCAAACAAACAGCAAAAACAGCAACAGAAACAACAGCAACCACAGCAGCAGCAGCAACAACAGCAGCAGCAGCAGCATCAACAACAACAACAACAGAAGCAGAAACAAAGGGTTCCACCAATAAATACTTTTAAGTTGGAACTACAGGACACGATTGAACTGTGTAAGTCGGCCATAGGCTCAAACTTTTTTATTAAAAGGCTTAGCGCTGATAGGCATGCGATCCACTGTAATACAGTGGAGCGCTACAACAAAATTAAAAATTTATTAAGAGATTCGACGACGGAGTTCTTCTCCTTCACCCCGAAGGGGGAAAAGCTGCAAACAATGCTGCTGAGGGGGTTAGAACCGTCTACTGATCCGGAGGAACTCCTCGCACTGCTCAAAGAATTGCAATGTGTTCGCTGCCAAAGGTTCGGGCACGCCGCGTCGAACTGCGAAATGCAACCTCGATGCGTCAAGTGCGGTAAGAACCACAAGTCAGAAGAATGCGCTCTGGGTAGGGATGGAGCGTCGGAGAAAAGCCAACTCTCTTTGGCGTTTTATGTAAGAACACGGGACACACCGCAAACTATCGGGGTTGTCCCAAATTCCAGTACATAAAAAGAGTAAATCTGGCTCGGCAGCAAAAGGTGGAAGTAAAGCGTCCACCTGTTCTACCACAAACACCGTTACTCCCCAAGTTACCTACGCCCAAATGGCGGAAGGTAGGGGAAATACGGCACAGCAAGCGAATGTTGCTTCTCAGGCCCCAGCGCCTAGAGCACCGGAACCGGCAAATGACATGCTAGCTATCTTGCTCTCTATCCAGGGGCAGATGGCTCAGCTGCAACGTCAAATTAACGAGCAAGCTTCGCGGGTAGATCAAATATACGCGCTGCTGCCAAGCCTAACGCACCTTCAGTCGTAATGGGTACGTACATGGCGAAGCAAACCCTGAAGGTCCTTGCAGTGAATGTTAATTCGTTAGGAAGCAGAGCGGGTCTGCCTATTATTTAGTCATGGCCGGCTTACATAGATTTAGGTAGGATTAAGGTAGATTTAAGAACAAAAATTATAAAAACACAAAAAAAAAAGAAAAAAAAATATAAAAAAAAAAATATAAAATAAAAAAGATGGGTACCTTTCTGGTGAATTTTCTCAAACCAAAAAAATGATACCTATACAATACAATAAGGTAGATTAAGTAGGCTAAGTAGGTTAAGTAGTCTAAGTAGGTTAATTAGATTTAGATTTATATTTAGGTATTTTTAAGTTTTATAATAAGATTAAATAACAAAAAAGAAGTCCGTATACTAAGTTTTTTTTTTTTTTTTTTTAAATAAAATAAATTTTCTTAGTTTTAGCTTTAATTAATGTAAAAATTAAAATATGGTGTAAGGATCGTCGAAAGACATTTAGACTAAGAATTATGTTTAACCTAGAGTGCCCGCATGGGGCCAGTAAGTTATAATAAGATAGTTTTCTAAGTTATTTAAGCTAATTTTTAAGCGTTTTTTTGTTTAGCATATAAGAGTTAATGAATTAAATAAATAAAAATGCATTGAAAATGAAAAAATGAAAAACAGACTCTGCGCTGCAAAGAACATCAGTGGTTATAGAACTGTCTCTGATGAGGTAGTTTTCGTAACAGCAGAATTGGTTCCCATTGACATTCCCGCGAACTAAGTGCAGGGAATTCTCAATAGAATAGGTTTGAGGCATCACGAGGCTAGTGAAAGAAGAAGAATTAAAGAAGAAGAGAAAGCATTTTCAATAGCACTGTGGCAAATTCGATGGAATAATACGATTAAAGGCAGATGGACCTACAAATTCAGCCCTACCATCGAAATTGGTTAAACCGAGCACATGTGAACTGCACCTACCACCCCACGCAGTTTCTGTCTGGCCATGGAGGCTATAATACAGAGCACGCAGTCTTCTATTGTAGGCGATTTCAGAATTTCCTCATAGACCATATGCTTCGATCTAAGGAAAAATGGATGAAAATTAACGAGTTTATCAGTGTAGCATAAAATGTGCGGATTAGTACGTAGTCACATCTTTGTGCACAAGCTTTCTAAACAGACAAAGCACATGTCACAGTTCAGTGCCTGCAATGGGATGGGAATGCTTTGGGAATCTGTCGGTAGGCTTTGTCGGCTGCGGTTTGTCAATGCAATCGAATTCCTATCCTGACTCTATTTCAGGATTTATTGTAATTTTTTCTTCTTTCAGATAACCTCAGAGTATTTGTTATCTTGTTATGTTTGGTAGATCTGTCTAACTACTAATATACATATGTATTTATGTAGAAAATGTAAGGAAGTATGATGAAATTTATAGTGAATTTGTGACATTATTCCTCACTAACTTCTTTCCCATCAGTAAAGCTGTTCACCACATTTCACACGTCCATCAATACATTAAACAGCGCACGCGATGGCAATAACAATGATTCGAGGAACTCATCCACCAATGTTCCATCAACTCGTATGTACGTCATTCGAATATTTGTTCACGATGATGTTGATGATGATGATGATGATTACACCGAAACCAAATAATAAAAACTCTTCTCACACAAAACTTAAACACAAAAATGTTTTTATCATCCAAAACACACATCATTGTCATTCCATACAGTGCGTGGTTGGTTGCCCTAAAACACATCCCCAACCCTCGATGGATTTTCATCGACCAATTCTCTAATTCAATATTCGACAACGTATGTTGTTCAATATATTTCCATAAAGATAACATTCGACAAACCATTGAAAGTTCACACATTGTCGCTTTTTTCCGAAGGGTTGGACTGATCGAATTGTACGCACGTACGACCTAAGGGTTGTTGATACCATCTCTCGGTCCCAACAGAAAAACAAAAAAAAAAATGCTCATATAAAGGAAGAGCAACAAAAAATTTCATATTTTTGGAAAACAAACTCAAACCGCAGTAAACAATGAAAAACACAAAAACAACAAAAACAACAAACGACTTTCACTTCAAGGGTGACATTTTGGATTTGTTTTAACACCCCCAACCGCAGACCATAGAACCCCTCAGGACTATCACAGGGTTATTTGGTGGAAGGATAACTTCCACACATTTCGTCTGTTTAATGGATTGACACTGAATGACTGTGGCTTTTTGGCTTCGATTTGGCCGCTTTTTTGTTGTCTTTCAATTGGAAAAATTCGAGGGGGTGTGGGAAAAATAAAAGAATACTAACAGGGAAGAGAAGAAAAAAGAAATATTTTAATTAAAATCTCCTTCAGGATCAATTTATCATGCCGCTCTTCCCGTCGGCAATTAAACAATAAAATAAATTCCAAAAATTTAAAAGAAATATCTGTACCACCAGTGACTACTACGAGTATCTGTACCACCAGTGAATGAATAATTAAAAGTTATTGCTCGATTGCAGCTCTGGGATACAATTAAAATTTTGTATACAAGTATTTGTATCTCGAAAAGTGAAAAACAATTCGCGTAAATCAACCTTAAGATTGTTTGTGTGGAAATTCTTCTGTCTTCATCCCCTTTGTGGGTTACTTGCACACATGCTCACACCACGTGGCGCATGTAATAACAATAATTTTCACCTCTTAAGTCGTTGTCATTACCCGGACCGCCCCAACCCCCACCCGAAGAAAAAAACAACAAAAACAAAAACCGACAACAAAAAATAAACATCTACACCCCCATTGTCGCGTCATATTATCGTTGTTGACTCTGTCATGGGGTAATAAGGGCTGCTCCGACTGAGAAGTGGAGGGGGGGGGGGGGGGTTGGTTGTAAGATTGTAAAATTGTAAAATTGTAAAACAACCCACGACACGACACAACCTCTCTATGTTCCACAAAAGTAATTAAATTCCCAAAAACCTGGCCTCACAAGAACACAGAAAACTTCAAATTCCATAATTATACACTGCTGTGTAGTGGAGTGGGGTAGGGGTGGCTGTTTCAGGGTGAGTTGCTAGAGATGACTCCATCTCCTGGCAACTTAATGTCGGCGACTAAATCCTTTTTCCATTATTATTTCTTATTTTTGTTGCGCATGGGAATTATTTTGCTTCTTAATAATTTTTCTCAGATTACTTTTGAGTTAGAGTCGTTTGGCGGCACAGTCATAGTCGCAGAGTTGAAGCCTTCGGGGGGTGTTGGTGTTTTTGAAGGGTGACTGCAGAGTAACCCTTTTGACGGAGAACATAAGCGACGTTGGCGGTGGTGGATGTAGAAAATATGAGACGGCATAAGACACGCAGTTATGAATGTTGTTCTTCGCATTTCAAGTCTGAAATTGTCTGCTCAAAAGGACATGGTTCATTGTTTGTGGGGTGAATGAGATTTTTAAGTAGCATGCGAATTGGGAAAAGGCCATTGCCAGTCTTAATGTTGCCAACATTATGGGAAAAGCTCAGTTGTGCAGTATGTTTACTGGTGAGAGATTGTTTTGAGGATTTACTTGAGTTTTAAATCAGATTTTATTGTTTTAATTATTTTTCAACTTGTTTTCGGGTGTGTGAATGTGAAATCTGATTAGGTAGACGATGGTTAGAGTATGTTTGGACTACTGGAATGGAAGGATGTTAAGTAAGGCCAATGGGGGTAGATTTAAAATTTCAACTCTTCATCTAAGAAAGGGGACCCAATAGAAAGGCAGTTTTGCATACATGAAGCTTGCTCCGTTATAGTATCATTACTACTCTTGACAGAAGAACCTCTTTATGTTGGTTCAGAGCTTCGTTCATAAACCAGTGGCGGTATTGCAATGAAGTTATCCTGGAGCAGAAACTGGTCAACACTTTTCTTCAACCTAATTGAATATTTGTACAATGTACATACATACTCGAAGTCGTGCATGCAACGTTCATAACTTGAAGTGAGCAAAACAAGGGACGCGAAGTCTTATTTTTGACATTACCCGCACCAGACCCGATCTTTAGTTCAGTTTTGTTCATATCTTACTTCACTTACTTTAGGTGGCGCAACAGTCCGGGGTGGACCTGGGCCTCAATCAAGAAGCGTCCTCAGCCAGCTCGATCTTGTGCTAGCTGCCTCCAGTTTCGCACGCTAAGTTAGCTGAGGTCCCCTTCCACTTGCGTGCGCCACCTGAGCCTCGGTCTTCCTTTACTGCGCTGTCCCTCGGGGGCGGATTTGACCGGAGCATTGGTGTTCATCCGCTGTACATGACCCAGCCATCTTAGTCTTTGGATCTTCACTCTTCTGGCTAGGTCGATGTCGCTGTAAAGACCATACCATATCTCTTCCTCCACTTACCATCATGGCAGACGGGACCGAAAATGACTCGAAGAATTTTCCTCTCGAACCAGCCAAGAGCACCCTCATCCATTTTTGATAATGTCCATGCCTCTGCGCCATAGAGCAGGACCGGGATTATTAAAGTCTTATAAAGGGTGACTTTTATTGTCCGAGAGAGGGCTTTACTACTCAATTGCCTTCTTAGCCCAAAGAAACAGCGGTTGGTAAGAGTTATTCTTTGCTTGATCTCAGCGCTGGTGTCGTTGTCTATATTTATAGCGGAGCCTAGGTAGACAAAGTCCTTAACTACCTCAAAGTTATATCTGTCGAGGGTGACGTTCTGTCCGAGACGTCGGTGTTGGTTGTCCTTTTTGCTTGACAGCATATACTTGGTCTTGCCCTTATTGGCCGCTAAACCCATTATCGCCGCTTCCGTCTCAATACCCGCGAACGCGCATCTGACATCACGCTGTTTTCTCCCGATTATGTCAATATCGTCGGCGTATGCGAGTAGTTGGACGGACTTTTGAAAGATAGTGCCTCTTGTGTTTGCTCGTAGGTTTTGCACTATTCTTTCAAGTACGATGTTGGAAAAATCGCATGACAGCGCATCGCCTTGTCTTAATCCTTTCTGGACATCAAAGGTCTAGGTGAGATCCTTACAGACCTTGATGGAGCAGCGTGAATTCTCCATCGTCATCCTGCACAGACGGACGAGCTTGGCAGGGATGCCAAAACTAGACATTGCTCTATATAGCTCGTCTCTATAGATGCTGTCATACGCGGCCTTAAAATCGATGAATAAGTGGTGGGTATCGATCTGAAGCTCATGGGTCTTCTCCAAGATCTGCCGTAGTGTGAATATCTGGTCGATGGTGGACTTTCCTGGCCTGAAGCCACACTGATATGGACCTATCAGGTTGTTGACGAACGGCTTCAGGCGTTCACACAATACGGCGGATAAGATCTTATATGCGATGTTAAGGAGACTGATGCCTTTGTAATTCGCGCAGTTCAGAGGGTCTCCTTTCTTGAGAATCGGACAAACAATGCTGAGGTCCCATTCATCGGGCATACTTTCGTCCGACCATACTTTAGAGATGAGTTGGTGCATGCTCATTACCAAGTCATCGGCTGCTGCTTTGAAGAGCTCGGCTGTCAGGCCATCCGCTCCAGCAGCTTTGTTGGACTTAAGCTGCGATATGGCTATCTTCACTTCATCTAGGTCGGGTGGACGGAATTGTTGGTCATCATCGTCCAGGTTGAAAGGTTGATTCTGCCTGACAGCGAGATTTGGTTCGGCGTCGCCGTTATACAGTCTGCAGAAATGATCTTTCCAAATCCTCAGCATCGACTGCGATTCTACTACGATGTTCCCTTGTGCATCTCTACAGGCTTCGGTTCGGGGTTTGTTTCCGCGGCATGTTATTTTTACCTTTTGGTAAAACTTCCGAACCTCATTCCTGGAGTAGCATCTCTCAATTTCCTCGATCGCGCGCCTTTCATGCTCTTTCTTCTTCCTCCTGAGAAGCCGGTGCTCGTCTCTCCTCTTCCGCTCATAGAGCTCATGTGTAGCTCTGGTCCTTCTATGCAGAGCCGCATTATATCTTGCTTAGCTGCATGTGCTTGCCAGCATACATTATCGAACCTGGGGTTTCGTTGTGGTGGTCGAGCCATCAGAAGCGGCATCTCTGATGGCGTTTTGGCAGTGTTTGCAATGGTCTTCGATGCTTGATGCTGGCGGCAAAGAACCTCTTAAGAGATTAAAGGAAACTCGATCGGAAAAGGACTTGGCGATCTCTTGCGATTGTAGCCGTCTGACATCGAAATTCCTCACAATATTAGCTTGTCTTGGCGTTGTTCAGGATATGCGCAACCGTACCTTGGCTAAAACAGGGTTGTGGTCCGAGTCGATGTTGGCTCCTCGGAACGTTTGGACATAATACATAATACTGGAGGAGTGTCTTGCGTCCATCGTAATGTGGTCAATCTGGTTGACGGTTAATTCATTAGTTGTTCTCCAAGTCCCCTTGTGTATGTCGAGATTTGGGAACCGCGTGCCAGCTACGACAATGTTTCGTCCCGTCGCAAAATCGATAAACCTGAATCCGCTATCGGAGGCGGTGTCGTGCAGGCTATATCTTCCGAAAGTGCTACCAAAGATGCCTTCACTTCCTAGCTTTGCATCTAAATCGCCTAATACAATTTTAATGTCATAGCTAAGGCATTGCTTGTAGATCTCGTTCAAGAGCTCGTAGAAGGCATCTTTGGTGTCGTCATCTTCCTCCTCTGCGCATGCCCGCATGGTGTTGAAATAACGACAATTCAACATTGGAGCACGGGTGGTCACACAAGCAATAGAACAAGGTAAAATAGGAGACTTTACGTTGGCATCTGACTGGATGTGTGTGTTGTACTCTAATTTTGGGCGGGTGAAAGGCTTATACCACCAAATCAGAGGGAGTATTTCTTACACCATTTTAGGAAACCTAGTATGACACAGATACCGAGAATGGAAAGTTTTCGGTTTGGACAAGCCAAGTGCCATTCATTTGAATTCCGCTCTAACGCCAGATGTTACTGCCGCTTATAAAGAAAAGATATTATATTTAAAAAAACAGAAGAGTGTCGGAGAAAGAACGGAGCCCTGTAGTACACCAGCATTTATGTTGAGAATATCAATCCAAGAAAACTTAGATTGTTCCGAAACGTAATTTCTAATCCATTGAAGAAGACAGTCGTCGATTCCTATCTTTAAATTTAAATAGAACAAAGTGTGTTTGAGATATCATCGAAATTTTTATTCGTTCGAAAGGCCTATCGATGCCATAATGTATGAAATATAACATCGCTCAAATGTTCGCCGCGGCTTCTCTGGGTCAAATTTTCCATGCCTCTGAAGCATAAATCAGGCTGAATTTGCCTGATGGCATGGGTTATATTGGCCTTGAGGGCCGGTGTGGTTTGTGGCTTATTCGCATAGATCGGCGACTTCAAAAAACCCCACAAGAAAACGTCTCACGGGGTCAATTCGCACGATATCGGTGGCCAGTTCACATCACCACCAAGTGAGATGACCATGCTTTTGAATCGCTAATGCAAAATTTCCAATGTGGCGTAAGCTGTGTGGCACGTAGCCACATATCTTTGGTGTCCATATCATCAAATTCAAGCCATAAGAAGTTGGTGATCATCGATCTATAGCGCTCGCCGTTGGCGGTGATAGCTTGGCCAACGTGGTTCTCAATGAAATATAGACCGATGACGTCGACAGCACGAAATCCACACCAAACAGTGACCTATTCGTGATGCATAGGACGCTCTGGGATCTCATGTGGATTGGTATCGTCCCAAATTCGATAATTCTGTTTATTGGCGTACTCATTCATGAAGAAATGGGCCACATTGCTTAAGATGATTTTTCGATGAAAATTAGGATCAGTTTCTAACTGCTCCAGAGCCCATTTAGCGAACACATGTCGTTGTTTAATTTCCGCTCCTGCGTCAGTTAAATTTTGCACGAGTACAGGCATAAGTCACGACGCGAAATTCGCCAAGTTGTGGTCTGCGAAAGACCGAGTTCTCGTGAGCGACGCAAAATCGATCGCCTCGGATTCTTCTGCACACTATCACGGACAGCGGCGATGTTTCGACAAATTTTGTGTTTCATCGATGTATGGGTATTGGTTTATCGTTAACTGAACCAGTGGACTCAAATTTATCCACCACAATGCGAATAGTCCTCTCGGTAGGACGATTATGGCGACCCTTAAATGGGCGAAACGGACGGAACGTTGCCCAAACAGAACACCCATTTTAATAAACTAATTTCACCATTTGCACGTGTTGTTGAACGCTATATCCGTCAATGGCCCGTCAATAAAACAGGCTGAATACATGACAGCCAATTTGTAAGATGTAGCTTCAACAATGTGGCTGCTATCAACTGTCAAAGTTCGGAAGACCCTTTATATGTGTATGTCTTGTCGATATTGGAATAAAGCGATTGCTCCACTGACAGTAATACGCCCATCATTGCCAGATAGATGTGCTTGCCCACTACCTTAGACTTTTCAACAAAAAAATCGACCAAGTTCCACAATGTGCTATAAAACCCATCCTTTTTGGAGTAAATTCTTGAGTGAAAACCTTCAAGGATTGCCAACATTACTTGGCATTCCGCAAACCTTGATTCTTCTATAACATTGGCAGTTAAGCAGTCTGCATTGGCCAATTTTAAAATTCATTTTACTGCAGCATTTACAAAAATTTCCCTTCATTCACAATCAGAACGAAAAATTAATCGGCTCTCTCAAAAGCTGCACCCCACACAAGCACACACGTTACAGTCGCAATATCTATTGTACTCGTACACTCTGTGTGCTCCACTCGATGCTCTGCAGGATACGCCAATTTAACTGACGCCAAAGTAAATCCATTGAAATTGATCGAAAGGAGTTATGCTGATTGCCAAAACAGAGCAACGAGACGAATTTGGTGGTCACAACGCGCACCAGTCAATACGCCATGTTCCTGGTGTCAATGAAAGGATTTTCCAAAACAAAAGGACTGAAGAAAATGTCACACTCCTGGGCTTCATACACCAGATTTCGTTTTGGGCGGACATTTGTTTAGATCAAAGTGCAAATATCGAATGACATCCAACGAGACAGAGATTTATTGCCTTTACAAAAGGGGACAACGTTTATTGTCTTTTTTCTGTTCCCATTCACTATAGACTCCTGAACCAAATGTCGTCGTTGGTTTACTACGAGTACAAGTATATGACTGCAATCAGTTCGATGTACATGGAAGCCGACATTCAATTTTTGACTAGAATTTTTGGAACACTATCTACCTTCCAACTCCAGTTGAAGGTTTTGAATTTCGTTCAGGATTTAAGGATGCCAAACTAAGACCCAAAGCCCTTGAGTAAATAATTGAAATGTGTGAAGATTTTGTGGTGTTTAATAAAATATTGGATATCCCACTCAGAATGCTAGATGACTGAAATCCTTGCGGTTTTTCGAAGTGAAGTCCATTTCTATGGTACCAAAACTATCCCAAATGGTCAGTTTGGTATAGAGATAAAGAGAAATCCAAGGCTAGTTGGGTATGTCTTTGATATTTGATGCTGGTTTGTGGTTTTTCTTTGAAGAAAATTGGTCCTTCGAACCGAATCCACAATCTCAACCCCTAAACATGGTCAATGTGTTATTTTAATCAGCCACCCGGAACGTGTTGTTCATTGTTATCCCCTTTAAGGATACCCACCCAACATTGTCCATCTTTTGTTCTCAATATCGCAAAAGATTGATCTAGTGGAAAATCTGGCAAAAAGTCAGGAAAAATTATTTTATTGTTGCAATCACTCTCTAACTTAGATATACTGTTGGACAAGTGTAAGGCATCCCCCATAAATCCAACTCAGTTTGTCGCTTAGTCAGTCGACAAAATTCCCATAGCTCTTGGCTTAATAGACGGAAGGCATTTGAGAGTCAATAAAACTTGTTAACGAAGTAATTGCTGACAATTTATTTATTTTTGCCGTTGGTTGCCTCCCTTTTTTCTGATTTCGAGAACAAGATAGCTCCTTTGGGGGTTGTTGGTGAATATAAACTGTGATGCAACAATGTCCTTAAATTGTAATTGGAGAAGGATTCGTGCAAATGTATTCTAAATAAATATTATAGAGGCACCGTGTGTATAGTGAAGAACAGGTGACGAATTAAACAGAGCGCTTCTTCCTGGACACTAGAGATGTACGTATCCAGAGAGTTCTCAAAAGGTTAGTATTGGATCAATACTGATTTAGAGTTTCCTTAGGGGATGAAAATTTGCTACTGCTTTTGATTGGGGTGGGAAGTGTATGGGAATACAAATGGATGTAACTTAATTGTTGATTTAGCAATATGTGTGGAGAGCTCAACTTTACTACACTACGGTAGTAGAATTTGGAACAGCAAAGATTCATTTCGTTTGAAGTTATTCGTATAAGATGTGCCAAATAGAGATAGAATTTTTGCGACGGATATGCGTCTGACTATAAAAATGAGCCTTTGTAGCTATTTCCCTTTGCTGGTGGGCTCTAATCAGCCACATTTTTGTGCACTAGTTCGAGGTATAATTTAGAAGTTGGAAATGAAGAAGCAAGATTTATGCGCCGCTTTATAAGAAAAAGTTTAACGTAGTTCAATAACTCAACAACAAATATTGATTCTAACTAGCAAGCTTCAAGGATTGTATGAACTATACAGCGACTTAACCAGAAGAGTGAAGATCCAACGACTGAGATGGGTGGGCCATGTAGACCGAATGGACACCAATGCTCCAGTCCAAGAAGTCTTCGAATCCGACCTCGAGGGCGAGCGCAGTAAAGGAAGACCGAGGCCCAGGCGGCGCACGCAAGTGGAAGTGGACCTCAGTCAGCTTAGAGCGCGAAACTGGAAGCAGCTGGTTAAAGCAAAGTGCTGGCTGTAGAGGCTTGGTGATCGAGGCCCAGGTCCAACCCGGACTGCAGCGTCACCTAAAAGTAAAAAGCAAGCTACAAGGACAAATTGCTACTGGACAAAAAAGGACATCCATCACCAAAGTCTCGTACACAACGTCACCCTTGATAGATACAGGTTTGAGATAATTTAGAACTTTGTTCACCTAGGCTCCGCTATCAATTTAGACAATGATGCTAGTGCTGAGATCAAATGAAGAGAAAATCTTGCGAATCGTTGTTTCTTTGAACTAAGAAGGCAAACACCTATCTCCAACAACAAAAATGGCCCTATTTAGAACTTCCATAAACCTAGTCCTTCTTCAATTCATGAAGAGATACGAATGCGAACTGTACGGCAAGCAGATGAACACCAACGCTCCGGTTCGAAAAGTCTTCAAATCCCCCTCCTAGGGAAAGTACAGTAGAGAGAGATCGTGACTTCGTGCGAAACCGGACGCAACTAGCGGAAGATTGAGCTGGCTGGAGGCGCTTGTTGACTAAGGCGCATGTTCACTCCGGGCTATAGTGCCACTTTATGTCTGTTAGTAGGTAAAAAAGGCTTCTACAGTTAGCATGACTGTAAACCAGTTTCATAAAATCGGCAAATACTTTGATTTAGTCGTTTTAAGCCCTTTTCCCGCATTTAGATATTGCTTCGGTTATGATGCTGTTCAGAACTTATCCGTGGAGACCTTAAGCGACGTTTCTGCTCTTTGGTCAACAAGGATGATAGCAGACCCTCCTGGCCCTTCTTGTGTGTTTGTATTTGGAGGCTTAGATTTATTGTGTTGCTAGACTCACAAACACATTCATTTAAAGGTTCAGCATCAAAGAAAATATGCCCTTTAGCTGGAATTGGCAGAACCTCCCACCTATATTGATCCCAAATATCAGGTAAATGGAGTTCTTTTTTCCATGCAGTTGGAACCTTTTAATAATAGAGCTTACAGAGCCATCTGACTGAAAGGTATACAAGATCTCGAAAGCACAAAAAATCGAAAATTATTGGGAAATACAAGGCCATGAAGCTCGAGTAGTTTCTTGCTACTGACAGTCTGCAACAATAACTACTGCGGTCTGTCCTTTGGCGCTTAAGAGAATCATTTGGCTATGAGGTAGGCCTTAGCTTTTTAAGCGCGCAACAATCGATAGCAAAATTTGTCCATCGGATAAGGTAAAGCAAATGAAAGCATGAAAATATAAATACGATGAAGGAGTCTCACCACTTTCTGCCCACTGCTTTAGAAATTAGAACACCTAGACTGGGGTAACAGTTTTCTTAAAATTTCTGGCAGGAATCAGCACTGTCGAGAGCCGATACTCTAGGCACTGTATCATTGAAAAAATTTAAAGAAAATCAATTGAAGGGAACACACAAGTAGTACTGTACTTTGTCTGAGGTCAAAATGTTTGGTCAATGTTTGGTCAAAATTCGAACAAGTTTTTGTGCCGTTTCGTAACATGGATTCATTACAACACTTCTCCCGATGAATCGAAGCCGAAGAAGGCCAAGGTGTGTCTGTCGGCCAATGAAGTCACGGCGACAGTTTTCGGGATGTGCGTGGTGTCATTACATCGGTTACCTTGAAAAGGAGAAACAATCATCGGCACCATGACAACGCACCGGCTCACAAGTCTGCAGTCGAAATGGCAAAATCGCATGAGTTGGGTTTGCTTCCTCATCCAGTATATTTCGGCGGTAAGAGGTTTAGGTTGAATGATGAGCTCATCGATTTTGATGGCCTCGAAAAGTCGTATTAATTGGAGGGCTTCAAAAAATCAAAGAATTGTTGAACGAAGTGGCTCAATACACTTAAGGAAATAATGTTGAAAAATAAAAAGTGTTTATTTTGCCGAAAAACGTATTCCTAACTTCAATTTTCAGGAACTACTGGCGGGTCAGTATATCGCATGTTGTGCAAATACTGTATATGACTATTCCGGACAGTCGCCAACGCAATTATATCGAACTTCATGGCTTTAAATGCGGCTTTTTGGGGAGCAAGTCAATATATGACTTGATTCAAAGTTTACGAAAAATTACCTTGTAAGGATGGCGAGGGGTTTAGATCAGAAAATGTGCCCAAGTTTTGTTATGAGCAAACAGATGGGGTGGATGTTAGCTGTCAATTCCTGTAATTTATTGATTTCAATGTGGCTGATCTTTTTGACAGATGTCACACAATCTTTGGCAATTTGTTACATAGAGTCTTTTACAGTATTTTTTGTTATTCAATGTTAACACAAGATGAACGATGTATAAAAGCAACATTTCGTAAAATTCGTGAATTTTTCGGTCAACATAATCGCCCTAGTGTCACCGGAATTCGTTCAAAGGTGGAGCGTTTTAAAGAAATTGGCTCAGTATGTGGTCAAACTGCATATCAGCATTCTTGGCTAGCGCATACACGCCAAAACATCACCACTCTTAGTGAAACAAGTCCCAGGCACCTCAATTCGTCGTCAAAGTCAACAATTGGGCCTCACTTCTAGCACTTTACGGCGAATTTTAAAAGTTGATTTGCAATACTATAAAATCCAATTTATACATCAACTGAAGCGTTTGGACTATCTACCAAGTCGCCGATTTGTTAATCGGACGTTGGATCGCCAGCACAATCTGTCATCGAATTTGGTCGTTTCCTATGATGTCCATATTTGGATGGATGAATCGTTTCTGGGCACCGGAAAACCCATGCGAGATTCAACCAATGCATCCCAAAAAAGTCACTGCGTTGTGTGGACTATGAGTTGGCGGCATCATTGGCCCGTACTTTTTCGAAAATGAGGCTGAAGAAAAAGTTACAGTGAATGGATAACATGTCGCCCGGCTATTTTTTCCGAAATTGAATGCATTGGGTTTGGATAATCTCTGGTTTCAACAGGATGTTGCTACCATCCACACAATCCATCAATCAATTAATATTTATTGCGAACGAATTTCAAGATCGCCTTAGTTCTGGTTGAGAAGAAATTGATTGGTTCGCAAGGTCATGCGAATAAAGACGGTCATGATGGTCGCTTGCAACACAAAAGAAATATGTGCCTAATTTAATGAAGACTTTCACACTAGCTGTTGGCTCACCCTTTACGAACTTGGTCGTCGTACTGATATGCAAATGTCAGCCGGTACGGCGCCCTTAAATTCAGCGAACGTATTGCAACGTTTAATAATATCTGGTAGGCAAAATTGAAGATGCATTTGACAAGAAGTAATACGAGCTGACAATATTGATCGACATTCAACGAATATTCATTCGATGGCATGCGTAAATCATCACTAGGGCTTTGAATTAAAGAAATGCTGATTGCAGATGGCTGAGGTCAACCAATATGTTATGACGGGGATAAACAGGGGTTGCTCAGAAGACGGTGTCTTGTCTCCACTACTATGGTGCATGTTGGTCGACTAAGTGCTTAACGCTCTTAATAGTCTGCTAGATCGTGATTTGAGATTGTTTAATCTAAAGCACTGTCAGCAATAGACACTATAGAAGATTAGTGGCTAGAAATGGGTTTCAGTAAATCCTCACTTCTCCTTACGAGAGAGCTGAGCTGACTAGTTCAAGTAATTTGGGTATCATTCTGGATAACAAACTTCAAGGAACTAAAAATGTGATGTCGAAGGCCTCCTTGGCCCCGTCGGCGTTTTGGCAGTGCAAATTAGCTGTCGGCAAAATATTGGATCTATCAGCTAGATGGGTCCTTGAACCGTGTAGATGCCTATAATTAGGCCAATTATATTCTATGAGTCGGTTTTCCAGAATTCAAGGAACAGTCTGTCTCGGCTGCAAGCGGGCTTTTAATTGCTGGCTTGGTTTAGCTCTCGATGCACTGATAACACATATAATGGGCTGCACTTTCAAAGCCTCTTTTTCGTTTAGAAGAAAGTGAACTTCGGTAAAATACGCACTGTAGCTTCAACGAACAAGAACTCATGTTACTTACTTTAGGTGGCGCTACAGTCCGGGGTGGACCTGGGCCTCAGTCAACAAGCTTCTCCAGCTAGCTCGATCCCTGGCTAGCTGTCTCCAGTTTCGCACGCTAAGTTGGCTGAGGTCCTCTTCCACTTGCGTGCGCCACCTGAGTCTTGGCCTTCCTCTACTGCGCTGTCCCTCGGGGGCGGATTCGAAGACATTTCGGACCGGCGCATTGGTGTCCATGCGCTCTACATGACCCAGCCATCTCAGTCTTTGGATCTCTACTCTTCTGGCTAGGTCCATGTCGCTGTACAGTCCATACAGTTCGTCGTTGTATCTCCTCCTCCACTCACCGTCAATGCAGACGGGACCAAAGATCGCCCGAAGAATTTTTCTCTCGAAGTAACCAAGATCACCCTCATTCATTTTTGATAATGTCCATGCCTCTGCGCCATAGAGCAGGACCGGGATTATTAAAGTCTTATAAAGGGTGACTTTTGTTGTCCGAGAGAGGGCTTTGCTACTCAATTGCCTTCTTAACCCATAGAAACAGCGGTTGACAGGAGTTATTCTTCGCTTGATCTCAGCGCTGGTGTCGTTGTCTATATTTATAGCGGAGCCTAGGTAGACAAAGTCCTTAACTACCTCAAAGTTGTATCTGTCGAAGGTGACGTTCTGTCCGAGACGTCGGTGTTGGTTGTCCTTTTTGCTTGACAGCATATACTTGGTCTTGCCCTTATTGGCCGCTAAACCCATTATCGCCGCTTCCGTCTCAATACCCGCGAACGCGCATCTGACATCACGCTGTTTTCTCCCGATTATGTCAATATCGTCGGCGTATGCGAGTAGTTGGACGGACTTTTGAAAGATAGTGCCTCTTGTGTTTGCTCGTAGGTTTTGCACTATTCTTTCAAGTACGATGTTGAAAAAATCGCATGACAGCGCATCGCCTTGTCTTAATCCTTTCTGGACATCAAAGGTCTCGATGAGATCCTTACAGACCTTGATGAAGCAGCGTGAATTCTCCATCGTCATCCTGCACAGACGGACGAGCTTGGCAGGGATGCCAAAACTAGACATTGCTCTATATAGCTCGTCTCTATAGATGCTGTCATACGCGGCCTTAAAATCGATGAATAAGTGGTGGGTATCGATCTGAAGCTCATGGGTCTTCTCCAAGATCTACCGTAGTGTGAATATTTGGTCGATGGTGGACTTTCCTGGCCTGAAGTCACACTGATATGGACCTATCATGTTGTTGACGAACGTTCACACAATATGGCAGATATGATCTTGTATGCGATGTTAAGGAGTTTGATGCCTCTGTAGTTGGCGCAGTTCAGAGGGTCATCTTTCTTGAGAATTGGACAAACAATGCTGAGGTTTCATTCAAGGGGCACACTTTCGTCCAACCATATTTTACAGATGAGTGGGTGTATGCTCCTTACCAAGTCATCGCCTGCCGCTTTGAAGAGCTCGGCAGTCAGGCCATCCGCTCCAGCAGCTTTGTTCGATATGGCTATCTTCACTTCATCTAGGTCGGGTGGACGGAATTGTTGGTCATCATCGTCCAGGTTGAAAGGTTGATTCTGCCTGACAGCGAGATTTGGTTCGGCGTCGCCGTTATACAGTCTGCAGAAATGGTCTCTCCAAATCCTCAGCATCGACTGCGATTCCACTACGATGTTCCCTTGTTCATCTCTACAGACTTCGGTTCGGGGTTTGTTTCCGCGGCATGTTATTTTTACCTTTTGGTAAAACTTCCGGACCTCATTCCTGGAGTAGCATCTCTCAATTTCCTCGATCGCGCGCTTCTCATGCTCTTTCTTCTTCCTCCTGAGAAGCCGGTGCACGTTTCTCCTCATCCGCTCATAGAGCTCATGAGCAGCTCTGGTCTTTCTAAGCAGCGCCGCGTTATATGCATCTTGCTTAGCTGTATGTGCTTGCCGGCATTCATCATCGAACCAGGGGTTTCGTTGTGGTGGACGAGTGAAACCCAGCACATCAGAAGCGGCATCTCTGATGGCGTTTTGACAGTTTTTCCAGTGGTCTTCGATGCTTGATGCTGGCGGCATTGGACCTCTTAAGAGATTAAGAGACACTCGATTGGAAAAGGACTTGGCGATCTCTTGCGATTGTAGCTGTCTGACGTCGAATTTTCTCACAGCATTAGTTTGTCTTGGCGTAGTTTGGGATAACCGCAACCGTACCTTGGCTACAACAAGGTAATGGTCCGAGTCGATGTTGGCTCCTCGGAACGTACGGACATCCATAATGCTGGAGGAGTGACTTGCGTCGATCGCAATGTGATCAATCTGGTTGACTGTTGATTGATCAGGAGTTCTCCAAGTCCCCTTGTGTATATCGAGATGTGGGAACCGCATGCTAGCTATGACAATGTTTCTCCCCGCCGCAAAGTCGATTAGCCTGAATCCGTTATCGGAGGTGGTGTTGTGCAGGCTATATTTTCCGATTGTTCCACCAAAGATACCCTCTCTTCCTAGCTTTGCATTAAAATCACCGAGGACAATTTTAATGTCATAGCTAGGGCATTGCTCGTAGGTCTTGTTAAGGAGCTCGTAGAAGGCATC
Source organism: Volucella inflata (assembly GCA_928272305.1). Lineage (NCBI taxonomy): Eukaryota > Metazoa > Arthropoda > Insecta > Diptera > Syrphidae > Volucella > Volucella inflata. The sequence continues at coordinate 97,200,344 of OV743720.1, forward strand.
CTTGGTGTCGTCATCTTTCTCCTCTGTGGGGGCATGCGCGCATATGAGGCTTATGTTGGCGAATTTAGCCTTGATGCGGATTTGTCCGGCCCATCCCATCGCATTTCTTGGATGGCGGTTATGTCTGCTTTGCAGCAGTCTAGGGCCTCCGCTAGTTGCTCGGCTGCACGTGGTCTATTAACGGATCTAACATTCCACGTGCATATCCGAAGCTCATTGTCCTTAAATCGTTTGCGTGGGTTGTCAACAGTAGATCCGTCCATATTCGCTTATTGATGCTTCGTAACTTTTTTTTTTTTAAATGGCCGGGCAGTTACCCCGGTGGCACAACCCCCAACCTGGAGGACGAGGGGTCGGGTACGCCGAAGCCAGTAACCCATTCCGGGATGTGAGCGCTGCCGTTGACCCATATAGGGCTCGTCCGCTACCATCTCTTTTCCAAGACCCTGACTAAGTCCTGGAAATCCTTTCCGGCATGCGCTCCAAATATGTCGGAGTAGCCCGGATAAGGTCTTGTTTTGTTTTACCGACAATAATCCTGGTTTATGGTGCAGGAAACTCGCCATTTGCCCCCTTCACTTCGTAATCTCTAGTGAGATTCCCAGATGTCGCCACGGGGAGGCGTGAAGTAGGACTTATTAGCAGAGCTGCAAGATGTTCGGCTGCAGAGGCTCATTCTCGTCATTTAAGGAACCAGCACCTGTCGGAAGATGCTACTTCTACGAGGCCTTATACTAATCGTTGCCATCCAAGAACTCATGTTATCGCGAAAAAATTAAAACAATTTCTCTGATTCGGCTTTAACCAGAGTCAGGAGAGAAATGATGTCGAGTCTTAAATGATCTCCATGGTTGGAGGTGACTCTAAAACTTAATTAAGATGAGGCTGGTACCCTTTGAGGAAGGCTTTAGCGTTAAATTTGATTCTTAACTACGAAAACTTGGATTTGTCTTCCAGGTGAAAATATATAGAGTTCTGATGCTAATCAATCGGCATAGAAAATGAAGTATCTACATTTAAGTTTAAGCCGGTGCTCTATTAATCGAGGAGAAAAACAGATAAACTGAGAGAGATAGAAACTTCGCTTTTCATGAAATACGTGGTCATGATTACCACCATATAGAGGCTTGCAGAAGCGAGTTGATATTCGAAGAAATACAATTTAAAGACCTGCTCTCAGGATGCATTGAATCTTTTAAGGTCCTCCGTATATAGAAGATTGGTGTGTATGCAGCGCGCTCTAATAACTTGAGATAGATACTGCCACTATCCTAGTCGAATGTCCACGTAGAAACTGAAGTTCCTAGATCGCAGCTGTTCTTAATTCAAGTCATTTCAATAAATTGCGAAAATCCCCTCTGACAGTGACGATTTATTTCTTCTCTGCTACATTCCATCAACATTGTAAGTTTAACGTCCCACTTATGTATACATACGAGTACATAGAATACCTATATACGAGTATGTGTATATTGGTAATAGCTCAAAGCCATAATTGAAGTCCAACTTCCAACTTGTGTGGCTTTATATTTATAATTGAGAAAACCTATAAACACATCTCACTTCGTACGCAGTTTACTCGTATTCCTGCTTGTTCCGTTCCATCGGAATAATCGGCCAAGCCAACTTGTAGTATGTAGCACGCCTTCAGGATCCATAACATTCTTTTTTTTTTTTTAATTTACATTCAAGTCTCACAGGAATCAACGGACATTTATATCATCGTACGTGACAGGAATTCACTATGGGAAACCTGAAACCATCGGAGATCATCAGCATATAAATTGATTGACTTTGGCGCAATGGATTGATGGTTTGCTCCTTGAAGTGCTACAGTCAGATTGCGTTCAATGGTGATCGTTGCATCGAGAAAGGGAAAAGATCCATATATATGAGTGGGGATGTGGAATTACAATCCCTCGAATGATTTACGAGATTAATTTGTTTCGCAAGGATGACAGAAGAGTTATTGCTTTTAATTTCATTTTAAATGGCGATGAAGACTTTCCCCGATAAAACTTTAGCGGGCTACATCTTTATTTTAAATTTAAAACAAATTAGCAGTTTTCTCAGATGAAGAGGGTATCTGATGAATACGGAAATACTGCTGCTCTTGTTGGACTAAGAAGAAACAGTCTCGTTTCATTATTAAAAAATTGACACCATCATTGGTACTCTAAAAGACAACACGATCGATAGTCTTCCCCAATTCTTACTCTGCGAATGTAATTTTTGCTACGTCCGGACAACTAGGCCGAGAGAAATACGATCAACTCGAGACACATGTCCAGGGCTTTAGAGGATTGCATCTAACCAACATTACACGACCTATGGGCTTCTATGCATTTTTAACAATTATGTCGAACTTCGTAACAAAACACTTTTTTTCTTAATTTTCTAACTCGCCAAGATAAGTCACTTCGACCTAGAAGATCTCTTGTGATTAGCCTTCCACCTTCCGGATGAAGTTAGTAACTCTACCAGCAGGAGAATCACTAAGTTTTGTGGTGTCGAATTATTTCTTGAAGACAGTATTCCATCTGTTGAGGGCTAGACAGTCAGATAAAATGTGTTCAAATGTTTCGTCTTCTTCAAGACAAAGTCGGCACTCTGGAGAGGCGACTTGTCCTATTTTGTTTAGGTGATATCTTAAACCGTGATGTCCTGTAAGGTAACCTAATTAACATTTTTGTTGAAGGGCAGAATGTCTCGTTTGCCCTGTCTTCGACCCGGAGTATACTCCCATATTAGATCCACTTCGAGTGCTTACAACTATTGATGGTTAGACTGGGCCCATTAAATGAAGTTTATAACCCTTTCTGGCTAGTTCGTTGGCCTTTTCATAACCATCAATACGCTCATGTCTAGAAACAACCATAGTTTGGCCTTGTTCCTTGAGCTTATATTTTGGAGCACTACATGTCTGATTTCGACTCAAGGATTACGAGTTAAGAACATTTATAGCTGCTTGATTTTCCATGAATATATGGACGTTTGTGTCCGGAATTGAAGATGAGGTTGGCGCATTCTTGAATGGCGCATAGTTTAGCTTGGAATACACTAGGACTCTTTCCATAGCAATTGATATGCTTGTATTTAGTCCGTGTATACCAGCTTTCACTCCCGTTTCTATTTGAGAACCATGCATATTCCACCTTATGCTGTTTTTACTGTTTGGTGGATCGTTTCTGATTCATGCTTCTTTGCTGGAAATCTCCGCGAAAAATTCTTTGTTGAAGCATAATATCTTTTGAATGAGGTCTGTTACCATGGAGATTATTGTCAAGTTCTGGTACCTAACTCAGAGAGCAGGATCTTTAGATTTGGTGTTCGCAAAGGTCCAACTCTTTGGCTTTAAACATACTTGGTGAGCTGCATTAAGCCCTTTGTTGTAAAAAGTTTAGGGGCGTTAGTAATGTAATTGCTTCTATAGCAGCTGTGGGGCAGGTCCGAAAGCCTTCGGAAATGCCCAGACATGCAAGATACTACACTTTTTTGAGCTTTAAAGTGATGGTCTTTTGCGTAGTTTTAGTCCACCAAACTACCATCATTGTATAGATCCAGTGAGTGATCTTTGGAGCGATCCCCATGTACTGCAATACATGCGACGACATGCCCATAAAGCGTTGATTGCTTTAGTTATTTTATTGTTCAAGTGAGCCTTTTATCGAGGATTACTCCCAGATATTTGTCTCTTCAGAATACTCAACAATTTTGTCGTTAAGTGCAACCGAACCCAGATTTAAATTTCTTCTTCTAATGAGGGGAACTGTGACAGCTTTATTTGGATTTAAAAAGAGATTCTCCCTAGTGCATCAGTCTGGGACTAACTTTAGTGCATTTGGCAAACGTACAGTATCTTTGGTTGCTTCTCTGCTTTTTGTGATAATGACTAGATCACCTGCGTAACCAATTATATTGAAGCACAAGTCGTCTTTGACCAAAAACCAAAGAATGAGCGAGAATACATCTCCCTGTGGATAGCCCCTTACGACTGATATAGATATCAAAATCGGTCCTGATGAACTAGTGATTACCCGGCTTTCTAGCATTGCTTTGCTTTTGACCTTCTATGTCCAGAAACGCGCAGAGTTCGTCTTCTTTCTTACATTGCTGTCAGCTTTAGCAGTACTCCTTCTGTCGATTTGCCTTTCTGATAAGCGTATTGGCATGGGTGCAGAGGAAGGGCAACAGGTCAATAAGTCGATAAGCCTTTCTATTGTTTTCAGATAAAACGATGTAAAGCTTTAAGTAGCTCAATAGGCTTTTTGCCTGGCTTGGGGATAAATACTACGCTTATATCCCTCCAAACACGTAGTATGTAGCCCCAGTTAAAGCTGAACCTACATAAATAAGGCTATTAGGGTCCAAGAAGGCCTAGTCCTTTTTGCAGCAAAGCTGGTAAAACACCGTCTGTACCTGGACCCTTGTATGGTTTGAATGTGCTAGTAGCCCACTTCACCTTATCCGGACGAAAGAGTTTTTCGGATAAGCTGTTGATTCTGCTGAGGTTTCTTGGTAGTGGAACTTCAGTTGGCTATCCGTTAGGCATATCAATGTTAAAACACCCTGGGAAGTGAACTTGAAGTGAGATGTTCAGGGTCTCATCGATGCTTTAGTTGAATACCCCTACTGTAATACAGGATAACCATAAGCGATGATTGGACTGATTAGAGCCACGCAAATGCCAGTCCATGATATCCAACGATGGCCAAATTTCGCGAGTTTTTTTTCCCAGACATCCCAAGAAGTCCATCTCAGTGAAGGTCTACACAGAATTATTTCCGACTTTTCAATATTGGACTCCGGGAAAAACGTACGAAAGTTTTATTAATTGGTGAAAAGGACGTGTCAAGGGAACAAAACGAGTACAGAAGCCTGTAGAGATGAAGAACGGAACCTTGTAGTGTAACACAATCCGTAATAAGAATTTGAAAAAAACTGTTCCTTTAGATTGTTTACCGGCGAAGAAGACCAGCGATCAGACAGGATATAGCATTCAACTTAGTCGATGATAGCCACAACTTTTGTTGGCAAGAGACTTACCCTCCTCGAACTGACCCCAGAAGACATCCGTATTGCCACTGCCTCATTGGCAGGATAACCAAAACAGAGTCCTCTTCTTAAGATTTTTGTAGAAGCTAAGAAAACTACCAGACACTTGCTGTGCGACTGCGTTAACCGTGTATGTCGTGCCAAACACCTGAGGATCAGACTTTTTCGAGAACATGAGTCAATGACCTATCTCTTTCAGTGGAAGCAACTACAAAGTGGTTGATAATCAATTTGATGTCACTCCCTTAATTGGTATTTAAAAAAAGAACAATGCGGCTGATGTTGCCAACATTTGTTACTACCTGTACCTCGATGAGAAACTTTCTTATTGCCTTGAAGACAAGTCCACACTTCTTCAAAAGGTACTTCGAGGTTTTGAGCACAAATTGTTGCTAACTAACTTGCTAACCTTATTAAGTCGCACTTTGTTTGGTAAGTCAACAGAGATTGTTTGGACTTTGAGATTTTTTCTCACTTACTCAACCTCCTCTACGACCCTCAAGTAAGCCACTTTCCTACAAAAACGTTAATTATTGTTAACACTGCCACTGATTAGTGTACTCGTAATTGGCTATGAAGATTCATACCTACCTACACACTTATTTCAGCGTAGAATCGTACACGTACAAAACGTAGACAGGTCACATCTCACTGCGTCAGACTACTGCGAATTTGATTGGCATCTCTCATGACACATCTTACGGGGGGTAATTGCATTTACAAAGTCTTCTCGAATGCAAATCATGAAAAAGTAATTGATTCTAAATGTCTGGCTGACATGAAATGCGAGTGAGATCTGAGATCTGGAAAACATAGGCCGTTCTCAGGCCCACCAAATGGATTTCTCCAATTTTGTGAAGTAATAGACTGCGACGACGTTGGTTTAATTTATTTAATTTTTTTAACTCGTTTGTATACCCAAATGACCTTGCTACAAAAAGAGTTCGAAGAGGACTGAGACATACGTAGTCTAACTCTAGATTTGTACTTTGTGATAGACCTTAACATACTCGTCAACCGTGTGTCACAAATTTTTTTGTTATGATTTACTGCCCAAATGCATGCTGCAATTTTTGCAACAAATTTAATCGTTTGCTTCTCGAATTTGATGCATTCGCCATTGCATGGCTGAGGAACAATGAGGTTGAGTGTTGATCTCGTATAAATACAACCGACGCACTACTCCAACTACACTCAATCTAGATACAAGTACGAGTATAAATTTAAAAATGAAAAAAAAAGCTAAGCAAACTTATTTTTAAAACCAAACAATAGTAAGGCCGGTTAGAGTTGGAGTCGAAAGGGGGTTTTTCGAGAGAGGGAATCTCCTGAGCCGATGCATTTCATCGCTAGATTAGCGCAACAAACTTCGTGAACAACTTAATTTTCTCGAGACATGCGATACATCTACTACTTCAGCTATCCATACTTGAGCTACCCCTACTCCATGTATTCGTACTTCGTATACTACAGAACACAGAAACGAGCAGTGAGCCTTTTAGTTCGAATGATGTAGATGATGGATGGATGGGGGCTACCGGCTACATAAATTTCATCAGGACGGACGGACGCACTTGTTGGGGTTGGTTAACGTGGAATAATTACCATTTAAATTAATCACCCACAGAATACACGCCTCTCCAGGGAGAAGGGGTTGCTTGCTCCATTTTAAACCTAAGAATAAAAAATAGAAAATAAAAATAAATACTTTGTGGCAAATTGTTGAGTATTCGTACAACATATACAATACATAGTTGAAGAGAATAGGGCTACACGCAAATGTGGCCGCATTCGAGTATCTTCGAGTCGAAAGAGTTTAATGGTTTTAAAGGTGCGATGTCAACCGTTTGAAGTGATGATGGTGTGGCCTTTGTTTAAGGTGGGGGAGATGTATACGAGTATGTTCGAGATAATAATTTAATTAAATTGAACACTTGAAGCCAACAGGCATGCAATTCTACAGAATTCAACACACAAATCACAAATTGGACAAGCGCTGTGTGGTAATAAATTTTGTAAGCTGTCGCTATTTGACTTGTTTTTAAAGTCTTGTTTCTGTTCAATAGAATTTGTTCCTGCTCCTCTTCCAATTTCAAACTTAAAATTTGATAGAATCCCCCTCCTAGTGTATCACTTTTTTTCCGGTGAACATAACAAGCGCCTGTTCATTGTAGTGTGAGATTCTGACTCAGAAAAAACACCTCCTTTACATTCATCAAGCAGTTATTTCCAACATAAAATAGACTCGTTTGGCAGGTGGCTTTCTTTGATAGATATTCTTGAGTTGTATACCATAAGTCCACACTGGCTTTACAACTTGCTTATATAAAAGCAGCTTGTTTTCGGTACCCAGCTGGAGTATTTCCTAGTAACAAATACATTTCTCGGTATTCGTCTTTGAGTTGCCTTTTTTAACGTGCGACTTTCATTTTAACCTTGCGTCGAGTGCTTTTCCAAGCATTTAGCCTCGTTTGCAAATAGAATACGAACCAAGTTTATAAGGCTACGCAACCGACTCATTTACCTGTATGTAAAATTCAAGTGATCAGATTTGATCAGATTGCACACGATAGAAAATTAAGAAGGATAGAGAGAGAGGTACCGATGTACGTTGGTTTTGAATGTTTGGAGGTTATAATGACAAGAGAATAAAGAGCTCGAACGGCATTCCATAAGCGAGTTGTTCGGCTTAAGAAAAAATCACGATAATTCAGAGTACGTCCGAAAGTGGGCTTCAGGGTGTACTGATGAGTATTCATAGCGAGGCGGGTGTTACGGTTGGAGGCTTTAAGGGGCAATTTTAGTGGGCACCGGTGATGAAAATAGCGATAGAATAAGGTAAGGCAGGAGACATTACGTCGGTGGTCGAGGGTGTCAATCGACTGTGTAATATAAGCATCACCTATAAGTTTTATAGCGGCAACTGACTAGATGTGAGCATTGTACTCCAATTTTGGGCGAACGAAAGCCTTATATATTGAAGCCAGATCAGAGGGGGTAAAGTTTTTCTACCATCGCCTGAGGAAACCTCGAGAATTCACATCAATTTTGGCGACTTCGAATATGCGAACATTCCAAGTAAATTGTCATCGATACACATACCGAGAATGTAAACTTTTTCGCTTTCAGCGATGCAAGTGCCATTCATCGATAATGCCTGGGTACCTACTTGAATTCCGCTTTAGCGACAGCACAAAGCATTCTGTTTTGGAAGCATTAAATTCCACTCTGTTGATAGTTCCCCAAGTGGTTATTCTAAGCATACAGCGCCGTTCCCATTCTACAGCCGAAGAGCAGGGACGTGAAGAAGAGAGTACTGTCGTTAGTAAAGACATATATTGGATTAGAAGCAACAGACTAGAGATCATGGATTAAAATTAAAAATAGTGTCGGAGAAAGAGCGGAACCCTAGGGCACACCAGCATTTATTATGTGAATATCAGACTTGAAACCATACAAGACACATTGAATTGTTCCGAAAAGTAATTTTTAATCTATTGAAGAAGAAGAAAAAGTGAATAAGGACTTTAGCCTTAGAGGCTATACGTTAAAGACCGATACTCACCTAAAGGGTGGTTGTCTAGTGGGCGACTTTAGACGATGCAGACAGCTGCAGCAAACTCTCTGAAGTCCAAAGAACAGAATCTTTGTGCATAAGCGGACGTTGAATAATATTCGCTACCCTGCACTGGCAGGAAAGTGGCTGCTAACGCACTATTTCAGCTTAGAGTGACAGCAAAGTGGACAAATAAACTATTTTGCCACACTAATATTCCTAATATACCAGGTTAACATTTAGACAACATCGACTTCATTATGCCTCAAAATTGGTTTGACAGTATCTTTCATATAAGCATCAGCTCTAAATCATTCTGGTAGGGAGATACTTTCATGAACAGCAAGTCAATCCACTTCTAAACGGATGGATCAAAGACTGATAGTGGGGTTCGTGACAGTGTTTCTAAGGTAAGCTTAAGATAAGCCTAATACGGAACTTTCACATGACTGTGGCGCGTTCCAAGTGGATATTTTGGGAAGAACCAATGTCTTGGTTGAAGAATTACGTGATATCTGCGAGGGTTATAAACATTTTTTGGGGAAGTCCGGCTCAATTAAATAAATCGTAGGGAGATGGCAGAGCAGTTCAACATCTGCCTATATTGTGTACCAGGCCACATCACTGGACACTGTGGCTTGGCGTTTTCACAAATGACTTTTGCAGAAGTTTAATGAATGAGGAGGATGAGGATGAGAAGGAGGACGAGGATGAGGACGAGGAGAAAGATGAGGAGGAGAATGAGAAGGAGGATAAGAAGGAGGACGAGGAGGAAGACGAGGAGGAAGACGAGGAGGAAGACGAGTAGGAGGGCGAGGAGGAGGAGGAGGATGAGAAGGAGGACGAGGAGGAGGATGAAGAGGTGGACCAGAAGGAGGACGAGGATGAGGACGAGGATGAGGACGAGGATGAGGACGAGGAGAAGGACGTGGACGAGGACGAGGATGAGCACGAGGATGAGGACGAGGATGAGGACGAGGATGGGGACGAGGAGGAGGATGAGGAGGAGGACGAGAGGGAGGAAGAGGAGAAGGACGAGAGGGAGGACGAGGAGGAGGACAATTTTTTAATAGTCTGTGCAATTACCAACTTACCCCGATGATACTGACTTATTCGGCAGAACACAGCAAGCTGTCACCCGTTGTATTAAATCGGAAGCTGTTAAAATAGGTTTAGCGATAAATGGAGCAAATCTAAGTGTACACTGTCGCCTATGAGGAACGGGGAACTAGGCAGATCTAAAATTAAGGTAGCAAAGGATTTTGTCTACCTGGGCTATTCTTAAAAAACTGCTTGCAACACCTTAGCAGAAATAAGACAAAGAATCAGTCATTCCAAACGCCGCTGGTTCATTAGGTTAAGAAAGCAATTGTATAGTGAGGCTTTATTCCGAATATTATAAGCAGACACTGTATAAGACCGTGATTATCCCTGTTCAACTTTATGGCTCTGAAGCATGGACTCTATCGAAAGCAGATAGTCAGTTTTGTTTGTGTTGGCTGTTTTTGAAGTTAATAATTCCACGCAAATTATAAGCGCTATGCAGCTACATCGACCTAGTCAGAAAACTGCGAATCAGTCGCTAAAGGTGACTATGACATGTAGAGCAAAATGGAAACAATGGTCTGACCTGTAGAAACTATCAAAACAATTTGTAGTGTGTAACTGGAGGAAATCAGCCAATGAAGAGAGTAATTAAAGGGTCTTGCTAGATTCATGTTTACCTCAAAATGAAGCACCATCTTAGTAAGGATGACTATTGAATTTTCAAAATTGCATCTGACAATCGTCATGCTGCAGTATCATATCATGTCATGCTTTACGTACCTGCTGCTCCCGCCGGACTCTTACTGAATTCGTAGTTGTAAGATTAGATATATTTGCTGGTACCAGATACTGGTAACAACCATGTATCGGCAGTAGCAATCTGCGGATTCAATTGACTAACCTCTTTTCTATCGGATTTTCTATCAGTGACTTTTGAAGACTGCACATTCAAATTGACTTCCTTGGTCAAATAAGACATAGTCTTCACCCAGTTTAGATCCCCTACCTAACAATGCATTACCTCATTGTCTCCAACTGTTTGTCAGCTTAACAAACCATAAAAATCGCTATCCATCGCCACTCGTAAAACCGGGATGAAGAATTCAATTTAATTACTTTTCATGCAATTACATGGTCAAATATCTCCTGGGTAGATCCCAATTAACAGTCATCCATTTAAAATATCGCTCGCATTCACACAAAGGACACCACAGTTACCTGCACAGCCGACTTAACGACTAAACGGCCGTTCTTGTCCAGCCGATTCAATTCATTGCCCTGCAAATGGAAATAAAATGCACGCCAACAAAAATCACAATCAAAACATCTGACCAGAACTGTACAGTGTACGAATACATCCACTTCCACCCACTGACTATGTAGAATCAAAACCACCCTTCGTCCGTTGGGTAACCAACCGTTTGAACTAATTGTAACTGTAAACGGAGATTTATTTTTGTGTGACAAAAGCATAAATAATTTTAATTAAACACCCTTGGGTCATTACTTTCTGAATTGACTCAAGTTGAGTTGTGTTGAGTTGAGTTTCTATGTTTTTTTTTTGGCTCGACACCACCAATTGCGTGGGAGAAAGGGTGGAAATAAAATACTTTGTCCACATACCGATGGGTGGTCGTGGTCATGGTCGTGGACACGGTCGTCACAGAAAGTCTTTTCACTTTCACATCCCCAATCCAATCAGTGTGCCAGGGATTCTTTTGTTCTCATATACACACACAGAGGTGAATTTTGAGTGGAGTGGAGTGTTACCTTTTTGTAACTCAAACTCAGTTCTGTTGTTAATTTTTTTTTGCCTGAGTTTTGTGTTGGGATTGCGACTTTTTGTAGATTGTTGGTGTCGCATTTAAAGGATTAAAGGATTTCACACAAAGACGCTGGTGTCCAGAACACGTACATGATTTGATAGGGTCAGCAAATGAGGTATATGGTATATCCAGTTTGTCGCCACAGGTGTGAACTACAAAGTAGGGTCGTTTCTTTGAGTTGTCAGTCAGTGAGTTAGAAAGCCCTCGCTCGGGAAATAAAAAAATGCTTTTCTTCCTGAATTGCTGTCATTTGGAAGGGACATTTGAATGAAAGATGTGTGGGTGGTGGTGGGCTTGAAAAGATTCTCACATACTCGTTTGTATATGAAAATAACTGCTGGAAGCAGCAGAAGGGTATTTAACTTCAGTCAAGTCTGCAATTTCATACGGCAGAAGCGAAAAGGGCAGAGTGGGTTTCAGTTCTTACCCTAACAAACGTTTTGAAATAGCTTGTGAGCGATGAAAGGTTTAAAGGTAAAGGTACTCGTACAGACCTTATCATGTGTGGAAGTGGATTCAATGGACTGTTTTGGAGTACGTGCTCATCTTTTTTATTGTTTTTCAAATAACTTTACGTAATTTTGAAAATGTAAAATACTCGTGATTGAGATATGAAATTATAGAATCTCTCTAGCGCTTTCTGATAGAAAGTCAGTGGTTTGTGGTAGACTTCAGTCCGACCGGTGAAGAAAATAGTCAAGATTAGGTTAGAGTGGGGCTCATTGACGCGCAATAAGACGAGTTGTAAGTAACGAAACCATTGGGAGAGCATGTGACTGCGGTGCTCTGACAAATCCTTACCTGCAATCATTGAAATTTTTTGACGTATCTGTCAAATATGCGATGTTTAGAGAGCAGGGATCATTTTGGTCTCAAGGTGGTACCTGCAAAGCGATTGAGTTCTGATGCAGGGCTGGTGGTTTGCACCACTTACTGTTCCGGCATTTAAGGTCCGTAGGAGGAATGCGCAATCGTCTAGCAATATCAAGATGTTCCGCGATTATATTTGTTCTTCCTCCTAGTGTTATGCAGCACTTTTGATCGGTTGGATTTAAGAATGGGCCATATACATACATACGTCTAGATGTCTCTCAGTTTTTCCTTTGAATCAGTCTATGACAGCACTTGGAGAGCACTTACGGATACTGCAAGTGTATGGCATAAAACATTGGTGCCCTGATGATTTCACCCAGCCTCCTATTTGTTTCTAGGGATACGAGTCTGGAAAGTTCACCAGCGATGTACATAGTTCTTTGGGCATCCGAATGTTTCGAAACAAACCAAAGTTCGGTCTGGTGCTACTAAGCCAACTTGTTGGGTGATTTGCAGCAGTCTCTCACTCCTCTTGAGGTCAGAGAGGGGAATTCCTCTTTATGGTTGTCTTATTATGAATAATCAGCTAAAAAAGATGTTGATAAACTAATAGGGCAAGGGGGAATGGATGCTTGGTCTGAGGAGGTGTTAGCCAATGACATATGAACATAATTATTCTGGTTAAGTATTTATTGCTACGACGTAGTTACTTATTATACATTGTATCATGAGATTGGTTAATGGTTACCGTAGCTTCTGCGATGAACTGGAAACTGAAGGAGAACGACGAACCTTAGATTACAGGGAGGCAGCGAATGAACGAGGGCAATGAAATGGTTTTGGAAATCGTCATTTGATCAGCAAAAGTAAAAACATAAAAAAATCGTTAAAACGAAATGTCGTTAGTAGTTAGAATAAAGATGAGTGGTCCAAGATGGCTACCCTGAGGGTCACCAGATATTTCCGATCTGAAAATGATTGTGTACTCCCGGTCAAGTTTTTTAGTTAGAAAATGATACGTTTGTAAGAAATATTGTCGAAAGTTTGAAGGGATCTATAGAAATTGCATCGATAAAGTGTCCTAAAGATAAACTCTATTAGGTAAGTCACTAGTAAGTCTATTAGTAAGTAACTTGGACCGGTGTCGGGTGTTTGTTTTGAAAAAGATTTGGTTAAATAACTTTCATGGAAACTTCTAGAAGAGCGCTTTAAAGACTACTTTGAGAGTTTACTTTTCAACTTATGTTAAGAGTCATCAAGCCAGCTACAGTACTCCCCCTTGGAAGGTACGCCATATATCTATGAGACAGAACAACCGTCCGGTCTGAACGTGTGGTTGTTGTCTATGTACCTTTGGTATCAATTGCTTAAGGCACATTCTGAGTTGAAATAGTATATGGTGCTTTAAGCACCAAGCAATGGACGCTTTTGTGCTTCAATTGCTGGCTTAAATAGTGTAGAATTTATAATTTTTCTTCAATCCATCGTAAGGTGGCTGAAATGGCGGTCAAACCTTGTCATTTCTTACAAATTCGTTGGGCATTTCTTCGATGATTTTTGGATGAAAACTGTTTGTTTGATGTGATGAGAAGTTTCTGTTGGTCTGATTTTCGACATGGTGGATCTGAATTGTTCTAAGAATTCCTCGTTGTAACTAACTTGACGAGTAGTTTCAAAAAATGAAGCAAGGTTGTACCAAAATTTATTTCAGCTGGTGTGAATTTTATACCTTCTTCAAAAGCAAAAACCATCAGCAGTACATTATACCAATCGCATATCTTGTAGCACATTATCGCCGCCTTTAAAATACGGTACCAGCGTCCCATTAATCCATTTGCATGTTAATGTTAAGGATTCGTTTTAAAATGTTGGGAACCTAATGATTTATTTAGGTTGGCAAATAAATTCGATTCAAATTGCCTGCTAAGATCCATTTTAATTCATAAGGGAGTCCCAAACCGGCTTATCCTTCCGTCTATTTAGTGATGAGCTGTTTTTTCTTCGATTGAGGTCGGTTCAGGCCATCGTGTTAAACCATCTATTATTGATCTGGAATTTGGTATGTTGATATTGGTGTTCTGTTGAGATCTGTAAAATATAATCCTTCTTCTTCTTATCCTTTTATTAACCCTTTCCTCGTTATACGAACTTATGCGTAACGAGTTTCCCATTTTTACTGCATCGCTGCTGCTCCGCTTATAGGGTTGGCTAATGTCGCAGACCGCAGAACGCGTCTACATAATGCTCGGTCCTGGATCGCTTCAGTGGTAAGCGCCAGGCGTAGTTGCGCATTTGTCATCTGAGAAATCCAGGAATTCTTTTTCCGACCTCGTTTTCTTACAGTTGGAGTGACCGTAGTTGATAGTGCCTTTTTAACCGGATTTTCCGCAGATCTTCTTTGAACGTGGCAATACCAGCTTATTCTATTCGCCTCAAGCTGTTCGGTTACCGAATTCTTTATATGTAGATTTCCTCTTATACGCGTAGATCTAATACAATCGCGTTTAGTGACTCCACTAGACACCCCTAACATTTTCATTTCCGCTGCCGTCATTTTGTTTTTAAACGCTTCGTACATTGTCCAGCACTGTGAACCGTGAACCGTATATAAGAGCTGGTCTAACAACCGTGGTGTAGAGCTTCCCCTTTAATTTAAGTGGAAATTTTCTGTCGCAAAAGATTCCCGAATTTTCCCGCCATTTCATCCATCCCACACTCACTCTGTGGTTTACGTCGTCCTCACATTTCGCTTCCATGTTAACGATTGATCCTAAGTACTTAAGGATAGTGCTTTTCGGACGAACTATTCCGTCTAACATTATATCCGGAACAGGTCGCAACGGATGCGCAAATGGGCACGTCAAATGCTCCGTCTTTGAACGACTTATTTTAAACTCGTTTCTCTCTAGCGCATTTCTCCATGAATCTAAGGCGTTCTGTAAGTCTTCGACGTTATCGCTAAGTATAACTGCGTCGTCAGCGAAGAGAATTGGCTTTACATTTGCTTCGCGCATGCAGTCTTTTAAAAGATAGTCGAATACTACGTTAAAGAGGAAAGGGGTAAGTACGCTTCCTTGATGCACACCGGCATCAACTGGAAATTCTCTCGTTATTCCAGCAGAGCTTTTAACCGCAGTTTTCACGTTTCCGTACATGTCTTGTATTATTCTAACATACGTTTCCGGTACGTTTTGAGACCTCAGCGCGGCCCATATGAGATTCCTAGGCACTCGATCGAATGCTTTCTCGAGGTCGATAAATACCATGTGTAAATCCTTAGACGAATCTCGGTGCTTTTCCATTATTATTCGTAGGCTTTGGATAGCGTCCACCGTCGATCTTCCTTCAACAAATCCACACTGGCTATTATCGAGCTTTATTATTTGCCGAAGACGTTCGTTTAAGACTCTTTCGACGATTTTCATTGTGTGTGACATAAGCTTGATTGAACGGTAGTTGTTGCATTCTCGAGTGTCGCCTTTTCCTTTGTATAATGAAACCAAGAAGCTACTTCTCCATTGATTCGGCATAGGTTGTCCACATTTTAATTTATTTAATAGTTTCGATAGCCAAACGCTGCCGATCCCCTCCATCTTCAACCAAAACTCTGATGGAATGCTGTCTGGTCCCGCCGCTTTCCCCCGCTTCATTTTTCCAATTGCTATACTTATTTCTTCGATTGAATAGTCCGAAACTTCCTCCTCGAATAGACCAGCTGTCGGCACGATATCACGTGGAAACTGTTTGTTAAGCAACTCCTTGCAGTATTCAAGCCACCGGTCACAAATTTCCTTTTCATTTGTTAATAGGCGACCGTCTGCGTTTTTGATGTATTTCGGCGAGGTTATTTCCATTGAATTTTTTCTCCTCTGTGCAGCGAGCTTAAAAATATTTGGCATTTTAGTACTGTACGACGTTTGAACTCCTGGTACAGGTTTTCCGCTTCTGCCGCTCGAGTTCTAGCCAGGACTTTCTTTGCGATCTTTTTAAGACGCTCGTATTCAAGAGCCAGTCGAGCTTTTTCGATATCGTCGCTCCGATCGCATTTTGTCCACGCTTGGAATGCACTCTTCTTGTCGGCCACAACTCGTTTGGTTTCGTCATTCCACCACCATGTTTCTTTGCCGACGTAATGGTATATCGATATAGTCCCCAGATGGGACTTTGCGAGTGTTATGCATTCCTCGTGCATGCTGTTCCACATTTCTTGCGGGCTAAGTGAGTCTGCGATACCGTTTATATTTTGAAGTACTTCTTTAGCCAGTGCGATAAATATTGCGCTTCGTTCCAAACGATGCCCGTGTTTTCGGTGGTTCCGCTGTGACAAATTCTGTAATGAGCAGACGGTGTTGGCTTACTAGCGATTCTCCAAGTATTACTTTACAGTCCTTAACACGGCTTCTCATAGACATTTTGCAGAGGTGATAATCTATTTGCGTTTCGTGGCCTCCGCTGCTATAGGTGATGAGATGTGGTTGATGTTTAATAAACGTTGTATTTAAGACGGTTAAGCCGTACGCCCTACACGCTACAAGGATGTCTTCGCCAGCTGAATTTCTGGTTCCAAAGCCTTTACCACCGTGGCAGTCCTCATAATCAACATTTGTTTCTCCGACGTGGCCATTTAAATCTCCGCCTACGAAGAGCATCTCATCGATAGGTATATTTCTAAGCAAATTACCGAACTCTGACCAAAATGTATCTTTTTCCGATTGGTCGCATCCATTTTGTGGGGCGTACGCGCTAACAATGTTCCACGTTTCATTGTGTATGACGAGTTTAACACTCATCAAGCGGTCGCTTATTTTCAAGATACCAACGATGTTGTTTAGAAGATCCGCTGCAACAACGATTCCAACACCGTTTCGTCCATTGACCGTTCCATGGTAGAACATCTTAAATGCCTTGGTTTTTAAATCTAGAAAACGCGCTTTATTTCCTGTATTACACCACTTCGTTTCCTGTACGCACAGGATTTGTAGAGTTCTGCGACGCATAATCGCTTCCAGTTCTAAACTTTTTGAGGTCATCGATCCGACGTTCCAACTTGCAAACCGAAGTTTAGGAAAATATTTTGGAAACTTCATTTTGCCCGCCCCCGGAATCCGTCGGGCTCTGACACAAGCACTTCTGCTTGCTCTGGGATCACCCGAGTGCGTTGCAACCGTGGTGCCCAGCGGGGTAGTGCTATTAATTGCGATCATTTCCATGAAGTTTAAAGTTTGAGTGGTTTGACACTTGTATGCTCATTTCGAATTGATTGACTGTTCTTTTACCCCACCGGTAGTCTCCAGACGTGGGAACCCACTGATTGCATACAAACTTGTGGGAAAGTTTTAAGGTGTTAAAGTGTCACAGGCTCATTTTTGGTGTCATAGTTGCCTGTAAAATATAATCCAACTCTCGGAATTGTCTCGGTAAATATTTTTCCCTTTTTTTTTTGCAGAAAGGCGTACGTTAGCGGCTAGTCATCGGTATAAATGGAGAAGTATCTGCCTTCCAGTAAGTATAGAAAGAGCTTAATACCTTGATAAATTCCCAATAGTTCTCTATCATGAGCACTATATTTCGTCGGAGGTTTCGTAATTGTTTTCGAGTTAAAACCTAGTGGCTGGGAACTATGGTTTTCCGAAATTCGGAAGGATTTCAACTGTCTCTGGTAATGGTCGAATTCTAACCCTCGTTATCAAATGCCTGGGAAATTTTATTTCACTCCTACCCAAATGACATTTCGGAATGTTAATTTTAAGATTATGCTCACGAAACCTTTGAAAGACTTTTCGCAAGTACTCAAATGTTCTTCTGCTGTTGTTGATGGCATAAAAACGTCATCGATGTATAAAAAGGCAGAATCCAAAAGACGGACAACATCATGCATGTAGCGCTGCATAGTTTGCGCTGCATTACGAAGCCCAAATGTCATAAATTTGCGACTGGTGAAGTTATAGCAGTTTTTGGTATATCTGATGGTTCCAGTGGTATTTGATGAAATGCCCGTCGATGATCGATCATTGAAAATATACTTTTTCCGTGCAATGAACCTGTGAAGTCCTGAATATATGGGACTGGGTATCGATCAGGCTATGTAAAATATAAATATGGTCTCCATTCCCCATTCGCCTTTTGAATCATGTGTAATGAGGTGGCCCAGCTGCTCTTTGATAGCTAGCAGATACCCTGCTACATTAGGTATTCAAATTCTGCTTTAGCAGCAGCCAGTTTATCCGGTGGTAGTGTTTTTCGTCGCAAATAGACTGTTGGCTCCGTTATGCCTATCGAAAAAATTATGATCGAGGAATTTTCAATATTCTAGAAAGCAACCTCGATGTAGGAAGTAATACAACATACTGACGTGTGTGAGAAGATGGAAGTTTTACTTAATTGGGTATGAGATTGAAAACGCTTCAAGAATGCAGAGTACGATGTCTTCGAAAAAAATAAAAGCATTATCCAGTGGTGCTGAAAAATACCAAGTCCACGCTTTAAGCTGTCCAACACCTTAGTTCTCAGATTTTGTATCTGTGATGTAGACTGCTGGAATCCATCCGAAGAAATAAGTGCTTATAAACAGATTAAATGTATCCTTCTAAGGATCAACCAGGGATCACCTGTGTGGTTAAATGTCATCGAGATTGCTGGCATTTTAGATAGGACCCGCCATCAATGCCTTTGGTACCAATTGGTAACCAGTGTTGAAGGCACAGGTCTCAGTACCCAGTATTTCAAAACTCTACATTGAGTTCGTATAATTTTACTTTAGCTGAGATATTGGAATGTGAGGAGAGGGTTCAAAATAAGCCTAAGCTACGCTTTATTGTTTTATTTTTTTAATGATCGGCACTCGGCTGATCATCGGCTTGCACTGAGCATTTTCGGCAAAGTGTGGTGACATAGAATGCCAGCCCACCAGTAAAATTAGTGGACAAGAGTTCTATGTTTTTCTATGCCCAACAGAGTTATATCCTCCCAAAAAGCCGAAATGAGATGCTGTAGCACTATTGGCAGAAATCGATTTCAATTGCTTTACCTCATCGTTGTGAATTCTTTTGTATGCAGGCTTCCCGGGCCAACTTTAAAAGCCAGTTTGACAAGACGAATCCAATACTACTATGGCTGCTTTTGAATTAGCAGAAGCATATATAGCGAATTGCTTAACTATTCAGCTGCACTGTTTGTGTTAAGAGCATTTAATTCGAGACAATAATTCAGTCTGATTCATCTCGTCTAAAAAAGCGGAGTTTGGAATTCAATTTAACCGTCTGTCAATTTAAGTTTGTAGTTGGCAAATATCAATTGCGAAATTCCCATAATGCACCATTATAATGCTCGCAAGGAGGTCGCATCCTGGCTATTGTGTGACGTTAATGGTTTTACAAGCGGCCAGTGGTGGAAGATAAGAGAGTCAAGTTTAACTAACTGGTGGTGATGATTCAAGATCAATCCATAAGATTAAGCGCTGCTGATCGAAAGTACAAACGAACCAGATCTTTGTTGCATTAAAGATTCTTTCAGGCTTCCAATTTTAAATAGGTTTTTGGTCATTACTCGCAATGATATCCACAAAATTTCAATCGAGCTTAGCTGTTAATGTGTCGTACTTTATAATTCAGGAAAATATCCCATTCTTTAGCTACTGGCTACTGAAGAATGATTCGAAGTAAACAAACTCAGCCGGAAATCAAACTATCGACATATTTCCATGGTGTCGCTGGGCTCTTCGTTGGGAAGCAGACTTTTGATGAAAACCTTACAACCTTAGCTATCACAAATTATTCCATTTAAGGGCCAAAACTGGTACAGTTTCCAATTTTTAGGGAAGGACTATGGCAGCTGTTACATTCCCATAGAAGATACTTAAAGAAAAAAACATTTATTTATTCTTTGAATTTGATTTTCATATTCATAATGTCAATTAAGTGCATTCTGCTGATTTGGCACATTTCCCAAATGAATTACTAGCCCGAAACCTCAGATGAAGGATGACAAGTGGCCGAAAATTCTCAACTTTTGATAAAAAATTCATTCTTGCAAGCAAACCCATTCGAACTACTTGAAGTTGCTACCTCAGTCTCTCCACTGGAATGTACTTTTCTTCAGATAGGTATCTAAAAGCAAAACCTCAAATTCGAGTACAGTGCTCTGCATAGGTATGGACCTGATGTCTTCCATTTGCATGCACTCTACTCTCAATGGCCATCAAGTCATCCCCATTTGTGTTACCCAGGAGTACCTACCTGTGCCACATTCATAATAAATTCCATACCACCACCTGAATAACTCCTCTCAATTCTCAATAAATGTGCAAGTGGAAGTCATCAGCTGCAGGGCATAAAGTTTACATTGACTGCAACTCTTCTTGAAGGTACCTACAACTACTGAATCTGCTGCTGTGGCTGCTGCTGCTCCTTCTTACCACCGCCATTTGGGACCATTGAGAAACGTCTTTATATCCGTACCACCGACACAGATACATATATACATACCAATAGGGCTTCTTCTGAAATGGAATACTGTGAGCTAAGGTGCAGAACTTTTGCATAAATCAATTGTAATTCTGTGCCATGTTATATTATTAAAATTTTTGGGCTTCAACTTTGTCCCCAGCTTCATCTTCAGATGCGGATCCACCTCCTTCTTTTCCTTAGTTGTGTGCATACATCCATATCATGATATGGCTCCAAAAGTGCCCGGGAAGTTCCCCCCCAAAAACGAGTGAACAATAATAATTATTCAGAGATTCAGCACTGCTCTATAGGAGTACATACAAACTCATGCAAAAACACTCAAATAACAATCCTTTGCCACAATATAGCTGCAAGCCTACAAGGATTATAAATAAACGTACAGATACGACTATGTGTACGAGTAAGAGCATTCGTGGTCGTTTTCGTCGTCATATGCGCTCTAAGAAAAACGACAGAATCCCACTCAGAATTTGAAAGTGAGGCTGAGGTAGAGGATATCCCCGTACATCCTGCCTGACTAT
This sequence comes from Volucella inflata, assembly GCA_928272305.1. Lineage (NCBI taxonomy): Eukaryota > Metazoa > Arthropoda > Insecta > Diptera > Syrphidae > Volucella > Volucella inflata. The sequence continues at coordinate 97,221,627 of OV743720.1, forward strand.
AATTCATGCAAATTATGTTAACATATCAGTTTTGAGGAAAATTCCAGCTCACAGAAGGATGTCATCCCTCTCTTGCATGTTGCACACTTTAGCCAGGTAGGTATTCGTAAGAAAGTTGCGGAGTAGAATTTCATATCGCGGTGAAGAATCAAAAGTTTCCAAACCAAGAAGAAGACGAGTACCATTACCAGTGTTAGTACTTCTTCTTCTTCTTTTGCCGTGCGGAACACGCGTCTTGTCGCGCTTGGCTGAAGACGTATCATAACACAAATCCTTGCCAGTTTCAAGTAAGAGTATCCACATACACACAGGGGGCGCAGCCTGGTTGATTATTATTATTCACCGTGCGAGTTGTGCAATTTGGCTTCCAATTTTCATTTTCGACCATACCGGCGGTTCCGTCGACTCGGTTGTGGTTGAGGCTACCACATCGCCGTCTTCGTCATCTTCATCGTCATCGTCGTCATATTTGCCTTTTACTGTGCTTAGTGCTGGTGTTTAGAGCAAGATCTCATCTAAGACTTCTGAATTTTTCAAATGGCTTTCAGCGGTTCTGGTACGCTTGGGGAAAAGATGAAAAGCAAAGATTTTTCATTCGCAGTCACAAGTGAGAGATTAGTCTTCGGCAAAGGTTCTGTGAGGTAGCATGGCGTGGCTAAAAGAAGGTGAGACATCTGTTAGAGGAAAACTTTTCCAATGAATTTATGATTCTCGCTGTGAATTTGTTTTTCTAATTATTTTCTGGAGAAAGATTTTGGAACAGATTTTCGGTAGAAAGATTGGTATATGATGGGATAGGCAACAGACATATTAAACCATACAGTTCATGTACTTTCTTCTAAATAATTTAAAATGAGACAATTTGGTTGAGGAGGACTAATCTTAAAGATTTTACTTAGGGAACTTAGTTGCTAAATATCTTTCTTCAAAGTTACTCCTATATTTTGTCAATCAAGTTGGTAGAAGTCGCATAATTTCGTCCAGATATGGTGTCGACCTACGGCGTAACGATAATGCTCTCGTGCACTGCCTCATCTTTAGCCGGACCACGAATATAAAAACTGGTTCATCTATGTTGCCTTCAATAAAATGTATATAACTCCTTTAAAGAAGATCAGTGATCGTTTCAGTGAAAGAGTGCATACAGCCACCATATCAAGGCTTAAAACTCGCCGTCTTGCGACGATGCCAAATATCGGGTTTTCCAATAGGGACTTCACAACTTTGAACTTTATTTGTGAACGCACTCTTTCACGTATCATCAAACTGTCACTGCCAATTTATTCAGTAAACTCAACATTTTCATCATGGTAAAGTACATGAACAAGTAACGTCTGCAAATTATAAAAGTTTTCTACCGAAATTCGAAGTCGGTTACTGCAACTTTAAGAGCGTCAATTCCAATTTTCGGTCGCAATTCTCGCCCTAGTAGACAGGCAATGACAAGTTTAGTGCAAAAATTTGAGTCTGCATATTTGCTGTGGGATGTTGCCGTATCAGTGAGACAACTGGTTGGTCGAAGTGTTGAAAATATCGCTGCCGTTCAGGGTCCATAGCAAACGATCCAAATCAATCAATCCCACGGCGTTCTCAAGAATTGGGCATGATCACCGATTATTTTTGGCCCGAATTGGAAGATATGGACTTGGACGATATGTGGTTTCAACAGGATGGTACCACAAGACACACAGCACACGTTACAATCGATTTATTGAACAGTAAGTATGGGCGCGTGTTATCTCAAGAAATGGGCCAGTCGATTGGCCGCCTCGTTCGTGCGATTTACGCAGCTTGACTATTTTCTGTGGGGCTACGTTAAGTCATTGGTATATGCCAACAAGCGGACGACGTTGGAAGAGCTCAGAGTCAACATTGAACGCGAAATAGCAGCCGTTTCGGCTGAAATGTGTGGCCGAGTCGTTGAAAATTGGGTTCAATGAATCGACCGCTGCAAAAAAAAAGTTGTCAAGTCCTTATTGGAAAACCCTTTACTAAGCTCCATTCCGATATTTGTTGGTTAGTTAGTAATGATATCAGCGATAACATTTCGGCCTGAAGAAAGCATGTCTTCAGTGACATCAATTCGATGCTGTTTCTGCAACAAACTCAGCACTCTCTGCACAAGAAGCGCTTCAGATCATCTCATGCCCAAAACATCGTGCAAGATCCTCTTTACCGATCCGAACGGGACACCAAGATCGCCACCTATCTCCCTGATGCTAACACGACGATCTACAATTAACTTAACTACACGGGAAGTGATCCGAGGTGTCTTCATCATTTTAATACCAATGTATACGATTAACTCGAGAAATTGGTCGCCGCCAGAATTGGAGACCATTCAGGCTCGATTTATGATACTTTCCATGACTCTTACCAGAACTTCCAGCGATAGGTTTTCGGATTCTTGACGGATATTCTCTTCGAGGACTTCAAGAGCCTGAGGCTTGTTGACATAGACTTGTGACTTTAAAAAAATCTCAGAAGTCTGGGACGGTTAAATCATTCGATCTTGCCGGCCAGCGCAAATCGCCGAAAAGAGATATTAGGCCATCCGGAAATACAGCCATCAAAATTTCGGTTGTGGCTCGTGCAATATGCGCCGTTGCTCCATCCCTATGTTCTGCAGTCTCCCAATTCATCTAATTGAGAGAAGACAATTCGCTGAGCATGGCTCTGCAGCGCTTGTCTTCTACAGTAATCGTTGGGCCCACGGAGTTTTCAAAAAAAAAAGAGCCCGATGGCACATCTAGTGGCTCTTCGTTGGTTAAACGCAGTTTTTTGATGCCCCAGAAGCGATAATTTTGCTTAATCACTATTCACAGAGATGGAAATGGGCCTCGTCGGCCGTGAAAAGCTGTCTCCCTCGTGGTCGAGATTCAGGTTGGCTCGAGCGTGGGTTAGAGGCGCTTGGCGGTCAACAGCTAAAGCTGATGCCCTGAATGCAGTTTGTAAGGGAACATTTTATTTTTTATTTTCTGTAAAGACCGCCGATTGATACCGAATTGCATGGCACGTGGTCTAGTCAATACTCCAGACTCTGCAGCTTCTCGTGTTGTCCCATACTCTTCTTCTAAGCGAGCGGCTTAACCTCGTAGTATTTGCGAAGTTGGTGCCGGACGGCCGGGAAATCTACGCCGAAATTCACGCTGCGCCAACCTCACCGACGAATTATTCGGGTAAAAATCGTAACAATTATTCCACGTTCTTTAGAAGTGTAGCGATTCATACTTCAAAAATGTCACAGTATGAATAGTATGATGACTTTTGCGCCACCTAGTACAGACATACACATATAAGTGCTAAGAGTCTACAGCCTTTACTACTGAGAGACGGCTGAGGACCGCTGAGTTCATAGGGACATCCACAAGAATTCGTTTTGTCTTCCTGCAACGCCAACAGTTGTGCTAAAATACAGGGTCATCCATTCTGCTGTTCCAAAAGTAAATTAAAAAAAAAATATTTGTGATTGAGATTTCGATCAATTTCTTATTTTAGTATATTGTTTAGATCTTGCCATTACAAATTGAATACAACATCATTCAATTGTCCTTCGTGGGTGCTCTTGCAGGACTTGATTCTAACTCGGAAATTTTCGATGACTTTTTGGCACATATCGGGCAATAACTCGGTCAAAACTTGACGAAGATGTGTTTTCAAAGCGTCAGGGCTATGCAAATTTTGTGATCAGGTGAGATCACACAATCGTAGTGGCCAGTTCACATCACCAAACCGCCAAATATTGTAACTCGTCAAGGAAATTTTCCTTGCGATGAAGTCGAAACGGGTCGTGTTGTTTCAGATGTGGCACCGTCTTATTAATAACAAATGTCTATTACATCCACATCCACAACTTGAGGCAAACAATATTCTGTTAACATTTGGCTATAGCAAGAGGGATTGACTGTGTCGCTAATACCTTCTTCATTTTATGAGAAGTACGGGACAATGACACCACCAGATCAAATTAAACACCCTACAGTGATTTTTGTGGATGAAATAGTCTTTAAACATTCACATGTGGATTTCATCTCCCCATATGCGACAATTTTGTTTCATAACGTATCCACCGACTGAAATATGAGACTCATAGTGGAAGAAAATATTGTCTAAATGTGCTGATGTTCAAGCACCTAATCGGAGTATGTTTTACGCATTCCGTGGTCAGAAAAAAAAAAAAAAAGCACTGTGGCGCTGGCAACCCGGTATGGGTCATGGCCTAGCTTCTTGACACTCATTTGTGTTGCTCATGTTGTCATTTTTGTCACATCTGAGCGGGGCCTACGGTTTATCGCCGAGTCCGAACGGCACTCCTTAGAAGCTTTTTCGTAGGCAATTTTACTTTCGGGAGATTGCCATTCCCCGCCGAAAGGCTGATGGCGATTTGAAAAATTGTTGGTGACCCAGCCAGGAATCGAACCCAGACTCTCTGCGTGATAGTCCAATGAGCTAACTATCGCGCCATCGCCATCGCCGTATTCCGTGGTCAGCTGGCTTCAATTCCTGAGTGAGTTGAACATCCAAATGCAAAATACGCCACATAGCTCTGTAAGACAAGCCCAAAGACTATTCTCACAGTGAAATCGATAGATTTGAAACTTCTTCAACACTTCTACTTACGGATGCCGTTTTTTTTCTGTAGGGCGTGCATTTTTCTTCTAAAAGGCCTTAAGACATCTGTAATAAAGCCAGTCTCTTCGAATTTTTTTACACTTTTGCCTTTAGTTCTCTCAGACAGACGATTATGTTGACCATAATTTGCTCGTAATGCGCAAAAGATACCAACGATACTAAACGATCCATATTGTAAGATGGAAAACTTTCAACAAAACATACATATATAGGCACATTCTCGGATGACAGCTAGGTTTAACACATGTGATTAAAACAGAGATAAGAGACCCAACCCTGAATGGAACCCCTAACAAAGGTGGCAGGCAGTTATAACGTGTGTTTAAGCCCTGAAAACTCGTCTTCGTTGTCTTTCAAATCCATTATCTATCTCAATCGCTCAAGCTACTCTTCACTGGCTTTAGGTAGTGAGGTGTTAGCTTGCCGTCCATCATAAGGACCCCAGCGTCAGATCGGTTCTGAAGCCGTCAAAAAATATCCGACTATATTCCCTTGCCTCGTTCAGATTCTTGCAGAAGCCGGATCTGAATGCGGAGAAAGTTGACTCCGAATTCCTACAGCAAACCAAGTTCCGATTTCAATTTCGTAAATATCTCACCCTCACACCGAATTTCATGCGTTTAGTCCAATCAACGCAACGGCTACGAAGTTCAATTCAACCGAATTTATAGCTTGTTAAATAGTATTGACAGGTGCTCTTCAAACATTAGACCTTCCTACAGTCCCAAGCCCGGTTTTTCAATGCAATTTCATTTTGTCCAGTAGCCATGTAGCTAAAATTTTTACTAAGTTCAGCGGCTTTTGAATCAACGTTTGAAAGGAATTAAAGTTCAACTGTAAGGTTGATGCATATTAACATACTTCGCCTCACATGGGGAGACCTGACTCTACGGCTCATTCCTGAAAAGTTTCGTTTTTTCATTTATTCCCTCCACGAAGCCTTGTAACCAAATTTTGCTGTAGAACCTTGCAGAAATTGACCCACTCGTAGGGAAATATGATGTTTGCTTCCTCCCTGGGATAGACTCTTAGAACATCTCATCGCTCGCCGAAAAAGGTACCTACAGGTTCCAAGAAGCTGTCCAGGAGGAGCACGGATAAGCGAATAAATTGAATTAGTAGATCATCCGGCGGCTTTAAGTAATGTAAATTTAAGAATGGCAAGACTAGAAGGCATCCGAGGTACGTGAAGCCAGCGATGGAATGTCCCCAAGTTGTTCTTTTCCGAATCAGCTACTGAGGATGACATACCTATGACTCTGATACATGTCGCTTCAACAAGTTGGATGAACATGCTTTGTTTTAAAAATAAGGAGTGATACTAGGCTGCGTCTACTTTGTGCTGTTTCTATGACTACACTACACATCAACTGCGGTAGCCGATGGACTCAAATAATCATACTTGCCTCGCCACATTTTTAAGTGCCAATGCTTAGCAGAAAAAAATAACAGCACTTCACACAATAATCAAATATTGCGACAGATCTTCGCAAGAACGACATATGGCGGATAAGTTCATGTGATTGAACTAGGGGCTAACATTCAGCATGACTGATTCTTTAAATTGGTGGTGAACTAGAAAAAATTTTGAACCCGAGTTGAGAGCTGTGCCTAAATTTCGAGTCAGCCAAAACGAGTCAGCAGATAAAAACGAATTAAACAATAATGTCACTATACAAGGAAGTGTTTTATTAGCATCATAGCTTAATTTGCGAAAAAACCTCCTCAACAATAAAATCTACGAGCAATACCAGAGTATGTCCACTTACGGTTTCCCCAGCTCATTACCATGAAAGAACATTGCGATCACCTTATCTAAATATTAACCAAACTCAGTATGCTTCAATCGACCAAAGTCATTTCTTCAGTATTACAGATATCAAACATCCTGAGCGGCTACAACAAGACTAGATGTAGGTAAAGTACGTTTGAGGATACCTCAGATACCACCGTAACTTTAATCACAGCAAGCCATCAGAAACTTGACCAACCACAAATCCGAAACTTCTCATCAAAGTCTGCAATACCTGTTGAAGATCGGTCACATCGTTGCTAAGAAGCCGTCAGAAATACCGTAGCTGAAATGCCGTGTTTCATCTGATCAAAGGAACTAAAAAAAAAACCACCCAAACCTGTAGCAGAACGAGAGTGATTCGTGCTTGTTGAAAGTCAGAGTTCGGCTTTAAGCCAAAACGAAGCTTTCAACCTGGAAGAAGGAGCCCAGACTTTTCGAAATTAAAGTATTTCCATTGTATTGCCGTTTCCACAAAGAATTCCATAAGCTATCCAGCGACATCGGCTAGCCAGGAAAATTCGCATCAGTTGCCTGAGATGCTTATGAGATTCTGCATCCGAAGAGTTCATGAGTCCTGCCAGATGTAGAGGAGGACATCACCTTAAGAAGAGAACATAGGCCCTTACATTTCCTTTGGAACATAATTAAGAAGCAGGTAGCCACAATCTGCTCGGAAGCAGTTTATTAACCCTAAATTGACACCGAACAGTTGCCCCACCTTAACAAGAGTTTGCAACAGAGGAGGAAAACAGGTCACAACTACCTCAAAATGAGATTACGGTCATCATGGTCAATATAGTATACCGGAAGAAGCATTTGACTCCTTTTTGAACTCCTACTACAGATAGATAGGACTTACGAGCACCCCATGAAGCAGCAAAGGATGGTAAATAGACCATAGAAAACGGAAAGGAATCTAGACCAACTCTGAGGATAACTTACTAACAAGACTTCTTTCCAGACTGATATCCAAGGGAATACCTAAGTTCTCTTTCACCTCCCACTCGCTGGATATCCTCTCAGGCCACCTGTTTGTCTTCCTCTTCTTTCATTTTTTTCGAGTATGGAATGGATTACTTAAGAAAATAAAAATTCAATTTTCGGATTATACCAATTCACTTGGGCCCAAAGTTAGAGCATACGAGTACATGTCATCATTTCACCTCCTTCAAAGGGTTGCCCTAACACCCTTTCCACCCTTTTTCCCAGAATAAGAGTCGAAAAGACGACCTAATCGAACGAAAAAACCAAAATAGTAAGCAAACAAACAAAAAACAAAAAAAAAAAAAAAACAACACACACAAAACCGCAACAATAAATTTGCGTTTTTGCCGTCTTTGTGTGCAAGGAAACAGAAATAATAAGAAAACAACACGAAATGGAAGTCGGCCATTAGTGTCAGAGGGGTGAATACCGCCGCGATCTCCCACCACCCCAAAACGGCATATCCCTGTCTAAGTCAGGCAGTGTGTCACCCTCACTTAAGGCAATCAACAGCTCACTAAACCGAACATATTTTTTTTTCTTCCTTCCTTCCTTGACTACTCTAAAAGACCTCTACGCTTGGGGGTTGTATTCATCGAGCAAGGAGTTGGGAGTTGTGAACTTCTCAACTCAAGTGGAAGATCGCAAAAATACAAAAAAAAAAAGAAGAAAAACGGAAATCTGAGAGAAAAAAAAATTGTCATGGGGGAGATTATTTTCGCATGAAATTGACTTTTTCCTCGTTTCTCTCCCCCATACCCACTCTCCATCACAACCCTCAACCGCGAGGGTAGTTGCGACTTTTTAGCTGGTGTGATGCGTGCTTAAGCTTTTCACCCTCAAAATCACTATCAGCTCTGTTCTCCCTGGCCATTGCTTACTGGTGTTTTTGTTTTCACGACTTTTTGTCAACAAGTGGTAGAATGTTTCAAAAAAAAACAAAAAGTTACCCTCGAGGGCGAAAGGTAAAACCAGAAGTGAAGACCTACTACCTACCGTAACCGTACCATGATCCAACAATAAACGACGACACTTATGCGTTTTCGAACACATTCGCACACTCCTCGATAGTCATAAGGGGAGAGTTTCGATTTCAAATTTACCTTTTTCGAGTGAAAGTCGAGAATTTCATTCAATCCAAGGATTTACTCAATACAAGTAGCAAGCATGGCACACTTTCCAAATGGCTTCTAAGCACACAAGCAATTGTCACGCCATTAATCCGGGTTTTCCAGTTCGATATGCAGATCCAGTCGCTGTATGTTTGAGTGTATGTGAGTCGTGCGAATAATGTCCTCTCGGTTTTGTTTGTTTTATAATTAGTCCCTAATCAATCATAATTCATCATCGCCAGCATTGTCTCGAGGAGATCAGAGCAAAAGCAGTTCCTTCTCCTGGTCTGGTGCATTTGGATATGAAATTAGATCTCGCATTGTTTAGTTATTTTATTAGATACTTTTTGTATAACAGCATTGTATGGTTAAATCGGGGTTGAAGCGAGACTGGTGGTTGGTTACAATCTATTGCTGAATGAATGAACGGTTTTAATAAAATTTAAATACGAATGAGGACATCAATCATTCAAAGGTAAGGTTACAGGGGATTGCTTTGTACGAGTATGTCAGTCAAAATGAAAATATCGTCGAAAATTTTGCTTGCACAACCAGTATAATAGCTAAGGGCTTAGCTAAGAGTTAATATTGAGATTAGACCTTATCATGTTGCAACAGGAATTTCCTTCCTCTAGTATAACTCGCTAAAGAACAAAGTTTAATTAGAAAGCATATCTCCATGAAACTTTAAAGCCACATTTGTTTGGTTTAGAGGGGTACAGAGTTTATTTTTCCTGTCATACAGTGCTGACGCAATTTTATGTACCGGCATTTCTTCATCGACCCAACTTTATGACCCTTTTCTTTAGTTAGTAGAAAACTGGAGTTATCACCACAGTTCGATGTCGAAGAACATCGCACAGTCTTGCATTACCAACGTAAACGATAGAGGTGAGTCGTTTTATGGTTACATTACAAGTACTAACCTCATTGTATGCAATATTGGGAGGGCTCACCTTTATAGCTAGAAACCGACAAGAAGTAATAGATATCACTCTTTTCCCTGACAACACCTCTAACAAACTGGATGGTACATTTCATTTCATTTTAAATGCATTTTTATTAATTTAAATTCAGGAACTCTTACAAGCTATACAAAAAAACGCTTAAAAATTAGCTTAAATAACTTAGAAAACTATCTTATTCTAACTTACTGGCCCCATGCGGACACTCTAAGTTAAACATAATTCTTAATCTACATGTCTTTCGACGTTCCGTACAGTACTTTTTTTCGTTACATTAATTTAAGCCTAAAACTAAGAAAATAATTTTATTAAATAAAAACTTAGTAAATGGACATTTTTTTTTTTGTTGTACTTAGTATAAAACTTAAAGACTACTTAAAATAAATCCTAAGCCTACTTAACCTACTTAAGCTTACTTATTGTTAAAGTATTATTTCTTTTTTTTGGTGTGGCTTGGATTACCACTTTTTTTTAGAAAAGGTTACCCATCTCTGTTTTGTTTTTTTTTTTTTTTTTTAGTTTTTATAAATTTTATTTTATTTTTTTTAATTTTTTAATTTTTTTTTTTTTTTTTTTTTTTATTTTTTTTTTTTATAATTTTTACTCTTAAAACTACCTTAACCCTACCTACACCTATGTAAGCCGGCCACGGCTAAAAAAGATTAGGCCGACCAACTCTGCTCCCTAATGGAGCTACCCTGCACTGGAGGAGTTCGATGATGGAGCTTCCCCTTCTTCTGCAAGCCACCAAAATTGTTGGTGCTGCCGAGCAACATCCCTCATGTCGCGACTCCCTACCGCCCTACTAAACCGGAGACGCTCCGCACTGCCGTGTGCGACGTCTCTGTCGTAGTTGAGTCGCCTGTCCGCAGCTGTTCGAGCGACGTGGAAGATTAACGGCACCGCTAATCTATCCTGGATCAGACCTTGTTTATCGAGGTAGAGGAACGCTTCTGGAGGAATAAAGCCGTCAAAGCGAACTCTCTCGTGATACATATAATTGGGGTAGTAAGCCCCAGAGATCAGGTTATTCGACGAGGTCATTGCTCTTGCAATGTGCCTTCGAATCAACTTAATAACAAAATTGTCCACTCGTATTAGGTTCGCCCTATTGTACAAGACCTCATTAGGATAGAATTTTATGTACTCAGACTCTGGTGTTCTGTACAAGCGAAGACAAGCCCTAAGGCAAGCCCTCTCAAACACCCCAATCTTTTCCAAAAGACTTGCTCTCACGTTGAACCACACGGGACAACCAAATGTAAGCATAGGCCGAATAAGGGCCATGTAGCAGATCACCTTTACCCTCGCATCGAGTTGTCTGCTATAAAACAGTCTCTTTGTAAGGGCAAAAGCACCTCTGGCTCTGGCCAGAGCAACATCTATATGTTTGTTAAAATACAGATATTGATCTAGCCAGATCCCAAGGTATCTGACTACATTTCGACCAACAAGTGGCTGCCCGTGTTGTCCCACGATCTGAAACTTTCGCCAATTCTTTCTGGTATCCGCAGAGGCCCCAGACAAAGGCGTCCTAAACAGAATGGTTTCCGACTTCTGAAAGTTGATCTTCAACTTCCAGTCGTCGCAGTATTGTTTAATTTTATCGAAGTCACGTTGCAAAAGAATGTTTATAACCTCAATCTTTGGACCTGATCTGTACGCGATTAAGTCGTCTGCGTACGCTATGGCATGGTGAAGTGAACCTATCAGATCGCTTGTGTAAATGTTGAAAAGGATTGGCGAGTTGACCGCACCTTGTTGCAAACCGTTTTTAATGTTGAATGTACCAGTAGAAGTCACATCGCCATTTTTCACGATGAACTGTCTATCTGTGAGCATATTGAAAAGAATATACAGCAGTGGTTTACTAATGCCCAGTCTGTCCAACTTGTAGAAGAGTCCCTCTAACCATACGGTATCGAAAGCCTTCTCCAAGTCAATCAGGCAGGCACCAGTGCACTGTTTCTTAGCTTTGTTCCATTGGACATCAGAAACCAGTTTAGACGCGGCATGAATAACATCATGCCCCGCCTTGAAACCGAATTGATTATCCGGAACTATATTTCTGTCCTCAACCCACTTAGTCAGGACTCTATTGATAACTTTTTCGAAAACCTTACTGATGTTTGGAAGGAGACTGATCGACCGGAGATTCGCCGGATTGGAGGTGTCTTTATCCCTTTTGGGGATAGGATGTACCACCGCAGTTTTCCAATGCGCTGGATAATGTGCATTATTCATTGCATTGTTGAACAGGGTGGTATAAATGTCCACCGCTTCTAGTGGGAGATGTCGAAGCACAATGTTCGGTATTCCATCGGTTCCCACTGATTTCTTACTTCTTATTGTGTCGAAGATCGTTTGAAGCTCTTCCGTCGAAATGAACGGGGGTTGCTCCCTTTCATTGGCGATGACATTATTTGCCATATTATCGTCACTGAACTGGGTGAAACCCGAGTTCTCGATTCGCCAGTTCACTATTTCATTTCGAAGGTAGAAATTGTGCACAAGGACTCGATTTTCCAGGTCGTGGTTGGGACCAATGATTTCATTTGTCTTGTACACATCCTGGAAAGTCGCTCCTATAGCCTCGACCTTCTCCTGCGGATCTTTGATCACAAAGAAGTTGTCATCATCAACAGCTTCATTTGGATCTATGCCTGCTGTTGAGAGTATGCGTTCGTTGTCAGTCGTTCGGGCGATTTTTAGACATGAAAGGTCGTTTTGATCTTTCCTCCGAAATATTTTATTTATTTGCGGGAACATATTCGGGTTGCTGGTGTTTACAGCCTGAATTTTGTTGTTCCAATACAAACTTACAGAAGCCCTGTAATTTTCTTTTATTAATGTTTGGAGGTTTTTGATCGACGACTTTAATGTCAAAATCTCCGGGTTGTGTCTGTCAGTAAACTGTCTGTACAAGGTCTTCAGTCTTGAAAGTAGTCTACTTTTATGTCGGTGCAGTGCGTCTATAGTTGAATTGCGGAACAAGTCTTCGTTGTCAGTGTATTGATACCGAGGTATCGTTTTGTCCATTGTTCGTTTAATTGTCTCGTCCATTAGTTTTAGATACCTGTCAATCTCCTCGTTTGACAGATTTCTGTTGGACGGTGGATAGAGCGAATTCGAGGAGAGTGCTCTAGTCAGTGTCCTGGAGAAGTGTGTCCAACGCACTCTACTATAGTTGTAGGAATGCCTTTGAACATACTCATCCAATTCCGCATTTTCGTTCGGAACGGTTATTTCGGTACTAAGACCGCAATGGTCACTGTCATACACAAAAGTGCGAAGACAGTTTACAGTTTGTTGGTTCGTACCTGTCAGTTGTATTCGTGTGTCAAACAGCAGGAGATCCAAATAGGAGCCGTGTCTAGGAAACGACGGACTATCCGTCGCCTTCAGGCCGAGTCGGTACAGCACACTGTGCTGACCCCACCAATTGAATAGCAGGTTCCCTCTAGTGTTTGGTGTATTATTTCCCCAATCGCTGTGTTTGGCGTTGAAATCTCCGCCGATAATGAAATAGTTTTCCTCCAATTCCAGTCTCAGGAATCGAAAAAGTGTCTCGAGCTCTGAGATGAATTGGGTGGATTGAGTAGCCTTAGGCGCATAAACAGACACCATGTATAACCGCTTTCCACTGTGGAGAGGGATATACATAATGCATGCTTCTAGCACCTGAAACCTACGCACTACACGACTGTATATTCTTTTAAAACGTATGCCTTTTCTTACGAAGATAGCAACGCCTCCTCCTTGTATGGAGTTGGGTCGATTTCTACGCATAATTTTATACCTTCTGTGCCTCATTTTGTGTCTTTTAGTTAGCTTAGTTTCGCTAACCAAAAGCACATCAGGGGCTTGGTCTTTAAGCAACTTGAACAGTGTGGCTCTTCGCTCAATCCTAATCAGTGAATTAACATTCACTGCAAGGACCTTCAGGGTTTGCTCCGCCATGTACGTACCCATTACGACTGAAGGTGCGTTAGGCTCGGCAGCAGCGCGTATATTTGATCTACCCGCGTAGCTTGCTCGGTAATTTGACGTTGCAGCTGAGCCATCTGCCCCTGGATAGAGAGCAAGATAGCTAGCATGTCATTTGCCGGTTCCGGTGCTCTAGGCGCTGGGGCCTGAGAAGCAACCTTCGCTTGCTGTGCCGTATTTCCCCTACCTGCCGCCATTTGGGCGTAGGTAACCTGGGGAGTAACGGCTGGTGTTTGTGGTAGAACAGGTGGACGCTTTACTTCCACCTTTTGCTGTCGAGCCAGATTTACTCTTTTTATGTATTGGAACTTAGGACAACCCCGATAGTTTGCGGTGTGTCCCGTGTTCTTACATAAAACACAAGAGAGTTGGCTTTTTTCTGACGCTCCATCCCTACCTAGAGCGCATTCTTCAGACTTGTGGTCCTTACCGCACTTAACGCATCGAGGCTGCATTTCGCAGTTCGACGCGGCGTGCCCGAACCTTTGGCAACGAACGCATTGCAAAATGTTTTCGTGCCTTTTTACTTTTTCCCAGTGAACCACCTGGTAGTCTAGGACATTGATACTCCTAAGGCTATCCAGACGGCTTTCGGGACTGAGCTGAACCAGGAAGAACGGTAGCTTCCGTTTCTCCCTTTTGGCTCTGGCTGTGGTGAAGGGCTTGACCCCTACGAACTTGAGCTCTTCGCACTCTTTCTCTTTGAGCAGTGCGAGGAGCTCCTCCGGACTAGTAGACGGTTCTAACCCCCTCAGCAGCATAGTTTGCAGCTTTTCCCCCTTCGGGGTGAAGGAGAAGAACTCCGTCGTCGAATCCCTTAACAAATTCTTTATTTTGTGGTAGCGCTCCACTGTGTTGCAGTGGATCGCATGTCTATCTACTGTTAATCTTTTTATAAAAAAATTATTGCCTATGGCCGACTTACATAGTTCAATAGTTTCTTTTAATTCCATTTTATAGGTGTTGATTGGTGGCACCCTTTGCTTGACTTCTCTGGTTTGTTGCTGCTGTTTAAGTTTTTGTTGTTGTTGCTTCTGCTGCTGCTGTTGCTGTTTCTTTTGTTGTACATGTTGTTGTTGTTTCTGCTGTTTTTGCTTTTCTTGTGGTTGTGAAAATTTTGTCGTTGTTTGTTGCGCTTGTTTCTGTATTATTTGTTGTTTTGTTTGTTGTTGTGGTGCCTTTTCACCGGTGTTTTGTTGCTGCTGGGGTCCCTGGAGTTGTTGTTTTTTCTCCTTTTCTCGTCTTGCAACTTGCTTGGCTTTAATTTCCAGCACTTTTTGCTGCAGTTCTTTAATGCTGCTGTTCAGAACCTGCACTTCTTCTTCTTCGTCCTCTGACTCGGAAGCCGCCAGAGATGCGAAGGTATTATCATTACCCATGTAGTGGCCTTCCCCACCGTCAGATATGTATGGGTATTCGTCATATTCCGACTCCTGACCCATAAGGTTTACTGCTGCCATTGACGAAGTTGTTGGCGCCTCCTCCCTCAATCCACCAGGCAGCTTTTCGGTGGACTTTGAAAGAGAGGGGCGCTTGATCAATTTAGGAGTTGACCTGGGCTTCCTCCTTCTCTTGGCATTGCCGTCAGATGCCACAATTGCTAGGTGGCCTGACATCTCGTCCTCCTCGCATTTGTTGCCACTAGCGTTTCCCGCTGGTGGGAGAGCGGATCGCTCTCTATCACTCATCACGTGATTTTGTGTTTATTGTTTTTTTGCAGTGTTTAATTCACACGCAAAAAAAAAAAAAAAAAGAATGTCTCTGGGTTGGGAATCGAACCCCGAACCTTCGAATTGCGACACCAGTTCTAATTGCACTGAGCCAACTGGGTCCCCGCAAAATCTTGTCAAAATTTCGATATAATACGATTTCACTACTCGATAGGGAAAAGCCGAAACACATCCGCACTCTACAAAAGTCAGTGAACGACTGAAAAACTGGATGGTACAGTCTGAGCACTATTTGATAGATCACCAGTTGCCGGTGCATATCCCATTTAATGCCAATAAGCTCGGCATGAAAGTCAATAATTTTACGCTGGATCTCATTAAAGCAATGGCTGCTTCCTAATCAACCTACAGCCAAGAAAAAAGGGCACTTGTGAACATCAATACTAGAACCGCTTAGAAACGCTGTCAGGGAACATTCCGACCGAGCAAAAAGCACGAAAAGTGGACATACCTGTACTCGACTTGTCTTTTGAAATACATAAATAGATATCTGCGGAAAAGTAACAGAAACCTCTCTGGCATGGCGGCTACGAAAATTTCTCTTTACAAATCGATGCCAACCTGTTTAAAAAAAACCGAAGCCTCTTGAAGGACTTAAATTATTCAAACACTCGACACTATTTCTGCATTCCTACTTTCCAGCTATGTCCCAATTCATAGCCATTAACAACCTTAACAGGACTACTGTAGCTGTGGCTTGAAATAAAAGACAAGCTGCACTGGGCGCTGCATAGCTTCAAACTATACAAGTCTGCCGAGCGGTACTGCAAATGTGCTCAGGTATCATCCTGCCAATGCAAGTAGGCCTTGTCCACGAAAATGTTTTCATGTTCGCCTGATTGTTCCATATACTATCTAGAATTGATCCACTGCTTTTATCTACGGCTCAACATGCATACTGTTAAGGAAATTCGGTGGAAATGACACCACATTCACTGATTAGCCATATTAAATAATTCTACATTATAGAGAGAACACAATGGTAGCATTCCCCAGGATATAGAAAATCTGCAATCACCACTGCGCTGTCAGCTCTGATAATTGATGACTCACTTGAGGAGTTGATCAGTGTTATGCGAAATAGGAGGCTTATCGACTCTGATAAAAAAAAAAAAAAAAACACAGTGGCGCCCCTGGCAGCCCGGTATGAGCCTTAGACTAACTACTCGACACTCAATTTGTGTTGCTCATGTTGTCGTTTTTTTTTTTTGTCACATCTGAGCGGGGCCTACGGTTTATCGCCATGTCCGAACGGCACTCCTTAGAAGCTTTTTTATAGGCAATTTTACTTCCGGCCGAAGGCCAAAATCGCTACAAAACGGCTTCACATGAAGCAAAAAAAAATTTTGTTTTTGCAAGACAATGCGCCGGCGCATAAGAGCATCGCAACCTCGGCTAAAATCAAAGACTTACGGCTCCAATTGCTGTCGCATCCACCGTATGCGCCCGATTTGGCTCCCTCGCACTATTATCTCTTCCCAAACCTCAAAAGATGGCTCATCAATAAAAAATTCAGCTCATACGAGGGAATCATCGACGCCACGGAGGAGTATTTTGCAGACCTTACGGAAAATTACTTTTCGGACGGCATCAAAAAGTTACTTTTCACCCCACCTAGTACTTATCCATAGATTACACAACCAGCGTAGGACATTCAAAGAGAAATCCTCTGCCAATAAGTGTAAGATGTACTGCTTTCCATCAAAACATGGTGCTCTCTGAAAATCAATCAGAAAATTTAAGAAAAACCTGTGGAGGATCCATAAGAGTACCTAAATACGAGTATTCAAAAATAAGTCCGTACTTGGAATTCTTCATACAAAGTCAAGGATTGAGTTGCATCCGCATTCTTCTAGGTATCCATATTCTGTAAGCTGTTACCTTCGAAGGCAACTCCTTTCACTGGAATTTATCCAAGCAGGAACAGACTGATTTCGATGAAACAAGTGAAATCCCCTATCAGTCCTTCAGAGTCGGATTTCATTCGGAGTATTTTCTGCTACGGTGAAAAGTTGTCGTAGAAGTCTTTGTTCTTTTCAGCCGCTGATTGAACTCCATCAAACCCTTATATGAACCAACCGAGTGGTATCCTTTTGTATCTACTTATGTGTCCGTTCCGTATGCAACAAAGTAAATAGTTTTTACTTTTTCCAACGGCAACGACTTGTACGAGTGCTCGTAATCGAATTTATTGTCTCACAAGTTTCTGACAGCCACATGATGGATGGGATATTATGCTAATTAAGTTTAAACAATTCGTTTAGGACTGCAACCGACCGTTTTCTTCGCCTTGGCTTCTTTTCCCAGCCGCAAAAACTCACGGTGACGGCGACCGGCGCAGCAAAAAATGAAACAAGCGTAAAAGGTGCCACATAGCCACAACCATACGTATGGGCAAAGTCACCACAGATAATATGTACTTGGTTAGAATTTTCGCACAAACAGGGTAAATCTATGTCTGTTCTTGGAAAACCCTTTTTACTCTTTCCTTTGTTTTTTTTTTTTTTTTTTGAAGGGCTGAGGGCTGTTCTTCTTCGTCATTCTTTACATGTGACAGTGCATAAGATGCGCTGTGGAAAAAAATCTGCAGGGTTGCAAAACGATTAGGGGTAATTGCGACTACGGACCAAAACTTTTCTCTCTCTCCCCAAAATCTGATTGTACAATTAATGAGAAACTAATTCTTTGCATGAGAAGGAACCACATCCAGACCCGAGCTCAGACCAAGACCAAGTTCCAGTGATCCATCATTCTGGAAGGACATTTTAAAGCCGCGCCACTCCCAGTTACTGGATATTCGTATTTTTCTTTCAAACTCCGGATTCCTCGTCATTTTAAAACAAAAAATCCAAAAAGGATTAAAGGATAAATATTTTTCTTTCAGCAAAAAACGAAAAACTGAATACTCGCACTCAAACTCGTACTCGTATTCGTACTCGCACTCGCACTCGCATCTACTCATTTGCACTCGATTTTCTTTATTTTCACTCATCGCGTTTTTTTATGAAAGAAATTAATTAAAATCAAATGAACGCAAATACGCTCCAAGGTTTGTTGCTTTTTCTTGTTTCACGATTCACGATTCACGACCCACGAGCGACTTTGGATTTTCTTTTTTTCTTTTTTTCTTGTATTTTCCTTCTTGGTTTTGGAAGGAAAGGAAAAGAAAACAACCAATCCCTTCCTAACCACTCTTACCTCCTCCTTTGTGGAAGCTTTTTTTTTTTATTATTTTATGAACAGAGTCTTGTATTAAGTGACCTGTGTGAAATATTTTTAATTAAAATACTAAAAAGGCTTGAGAAAAGAAAACGCTCAAGTTTTTTCTCGCTTTTCGTTGTTCGTCGTTTTTTTTTTGAATTTGTTTTGCTATTCTTTTGAAAAACAAATTTTTGTTCGAAATTTTATTTTTTTTTGTTTTTGTGTTTCCTGATAATGAGTTTAGCTGATAGGTAGAGTGGAAGATGCCTCGCTTCTGGGAACACAAGCTGGCATTTGTTTTTTTTTTTTTTTTTTTTTTTTAAGAAAAACAAGTGATTCGTGTATAAAACAACACAAAAGTTGAATGGAAAAAATAAAGAGTTTTTGAAACAACCAAGCGCCCGTGCTTAAGACTAATACGGACTCTCAAACCTTTGCCTTCTCATGCTTATATCCAAGGAAAACGAAAAAAAGAAACACATTTTAGACTATTTGTCCGTTGAAAGTGAGAACTGCAAAACTACGAGCAAGACAACGACGTATTGAGCTTTGGAATTGTCTAGTACTATCCCAGCGATCCTGGTACTTGTGGCTTGTCAGGATCCTGAGCTACGATATTCAAAGGCTTAGCAGTAGAATTACAGCTTATTGAGAGAACGTTTTCTTGGAAACGTATATTGATGGCAAGATTATTAGCTAAAAAGTTTTGTTTGTCACACTTTAGTCAATAATTGTAGATCGAACCCAAAGCGGACTGCGCCAATAGCTAATAAGTGTTTACTGTAGATCCCTTTTGTTGCCAGGCAGTTATACTCGTATGTATGTGGAAACCCTAAAGTGCGTTTGGAGATATCGAAAATACACGAGCTAACGAAACAACTATCAGCACTATTCGCCTATGAAACAACAATCAAGCTATGCTCATTTGCTTTTGTACCTTAAGGGTTACGTTAGAAATACGTCTACAGTATCTGACAGGGCAGAGTAGGAAAATCCTAGGGATATCCGGAAACATTTATAAATAATATAAAACTTTCAGTGGGAACCCTCTGTTGGAAAGTAAAAGAAATAAAAATCACCATTTAATGCCAATTGAACCGTTTTTATTTCTGTTGTGAACCGAAGACTGAAAAATACAGGCTTACAAGCCCAATTTCATAGTGTAAGTTTGCATATATGTGACTGTGGCCGGCGGCGCGAAGTTGTCCTGGCTGGACTATCTGAAACTCCGGAGAGCCTGTAAGATGAACGTATCTCGTCAATAAAACTCCGAAAGTGGCTTAACATGCGCTTATACGCGCTCGATTGCTTGGTGACGTTTATTCTCTGCGATTCAATGAGAGTTAATTCACAAATACATTTTTTTTTTTTAGATCTACTTACTATTTTTGGCAGACTCGTGGCGGCAGCGTGGGCTTCAGAACCAAGAACGAAAATCGGAAATACTTAATTAAAATGGCGTAACTTCGTTCAGTCTGACAGTTTACTTTGGTTTGTTCCATTTGACAATTTGTAAGCTACACACTACCGCCAGAGTCGTTATTCAAATATTCAAAATAAAATTAAATATTTATTAACAGATATAATTCTTAACAGTGACCCTCTGAACTGCTCAAATTACAGAGGTATTAGTCTTCTTAACATCGCCGACAAGATTTTATCTGTCGTATTGTAAAGCCGTTCAGGAACTACCTGATGAGTCCACATTAGTGTGGCTTTAGGCCAGGAGAGACCATCCAACATCCAAAGACACACTACGGTAGATCAAATGGTTACACACTGCCTATTCATCGATTTTAAGGCGGCGTATGACAGCATCTAAAGAGACGAGCTATACAGAGCAATGTCTAGTTTTGGCACCCCTGCCAAACTCGTCCGTCTGGTCAATACGTAGTTCAGCAGCAACTGGTAGTTTAGCGATTCTATTCTGTTCTTTTGGAATGTTGGTTATCCATAATATTGCAGGACTAACTTGAGCCAATCGAAATATGATTAATTTAACGGTTTTTAGGGGAAAAACCGTGTCCTTACCTATTAGCTTACATCCTCACAAGTGGGCACAGAACCAGCTGCCTCCAGTTGGCTAAAGTAATGTTCCATATCTGTTAACCACTTCACATGAACTAGAACTCTACCATATTGTGATAAATGCTGTGATATACCAGCCCGTACACTTTGCTGTACTTCTAAGTTTTTTGCTTTTTTTCTAAGTTTTTCATCACACTTTTGGATTGCGTGAATGAATAACATTTTTGTTAAAGTGATCAAATAGTGCCAATACGGGTGTAAAGATTGCACGGAATATGAGATAAAGCAATACGAGGCTGTACTTATAGGCAGCTTACTTGGAAGACACCTCACTCCATACTTATAACTTATAATGATCCCTTGGAATGTTCGGTGCCACTTAAAAAAAGTATGAAGAGTTGAGTTGCCGTGGCCCATAGAACACCCCACCCTTACACAAACCATGCACTCCATTGGGAGGTCCTTTGATTATGTTCTTGATGTTGGATATTTCTCCTTTGGTTTCTGCTCTCGATCAGAAGTTCCACAATACGAGCAAGAACAATAGCAAAAATAATTAAATTAAAAATTGGTTTTAACTTTCATCCCCTGTAACTTGAGATGTCAGATGTCACCAAGTGAAAACAACTCTGAATGACAAATTCACTTTTGTAGCACATTGTCGCTGACATAAGTCCGATATCCGTACTTCCTCATGGTATCTTGATTAAAATTATGAAATTAATTGCAAAGTGCTTTCGTTCCACCTCATGCAATTAATTTTATTTTCGGTGGTGACTGTATCTTTACTCTCTATTCCGGTATAATTTCATTTCGTTCTGCTTGTGCCACAGAAACGCGCAAAGGTACGCATATCTGTATCTGTATATGGCTGTCTCTAGAGGCTTAATTAAAAGTGTCCTTGTTCGAGTAACTGCGGTAACTAGAGTACGTTTGTCGAGCTGTTGTGCCTCTTAATTTCTCATAAAGGCCACAAACAGACATATTACTGAACACAACATGAAAATAGAAACAACATCCTTACGATGACGTTGATATTAAGTGATAACACGATACTTTTTCGTTTCGTGTAAAGTTGACAATGACAACAATTACAATGTTACGATATACGAGTACTACTACTCCCCTCCTCATAGACCCCACCACACTCTGCGATGAGTTGTGTAATTTTGAGAATTTTCCTAATGCTTCGCATAAATTAGAAAATACATTATCACAAGCAGAAGATTTAATGAATTTTAATGTGTTACGGTGATATACGGCGCACATACTCATTCATATCCACTAGTATCTGTGTGACTTGTGGTGGATGAGGTTGCTAAGTTGTTATACTATATTTTAAAGTGGAATGAAGAGCATACTCTCATATGTTGTATTTGAGATATATCTTAAAGATTAATATCGCATTAGACAGCTCCCATTACTTGGTGTCTTTTTCGTGACTAAGGTGACGATGACCAAGGTTTTGAGTAATCTTGGGAATGACATAAGACCACGATCTTACGATAACTTTGAAATTAAGTACAGAATCAGTCAAAAGATCCCGCAGCACTATACAGATACGTATGATTTCTTGCAGAAGGTCATAACTAGTAATTGAGGGAAAACAATTAGCATCTTCACCACACAGGAACAATGAAATGATATGAAATAGTTAAGGATACTAAGACAAGAGGCTCTCCAATGACTCCTTGTTTCTTTCTGTAGGCAGCGCTACAGTCTGCGTTGAACCTGGGTCCTCGATTAATTCTTTTGACTAAATTCATGCTCATATGGCATACAGTAGTGTTGGGATGATAGGGTCCTATGGAGTACCTTCCTTCGTTGAATTTTATGGAACAGGCAACTCTCTTCATACATCATTCATCAGAAGAAGATGAGTTTCGGGGGAATATAAAGACTATATAAAGCTTGTCTTTCTTTATATCCTGTTTTACCCTTTAAATCGATGAATAGGAATAGATGATACGGATCGACTTGGAAGTCATAAATCTAGGGGAAGTCTTCCCCAACAGGTTTACAAGTCTTTAGTTGAAATATAGAGCCGTGCGATTGAAGTCGTTAGACGTCAAATTATTGCCCTTCCTTTATTTCTTTGCGTTGAAATTACCAGTGGGGGTCCTTAGTTCATGCTCTGCTCATGGAACTGCTTATAAGTATACCCGAGGAATTCGCACATAGAAACAATCATTCACTATCTTTGGCCTGAGCTTAAGAATTTAGCTATAATGTGGATGATTATCAGTTGGAGGCACTTGGCTTTTTGTTAAAGTCTTCTAGCGATGACAAATTCGTATCCAAATAGGTTTTAGGTTACTATAGAAAATCGAGTAGGATATACCACAGCTTTTAACACTTTTTAAAACCGGTACATCCACTTTATAAGTGTCCAGATCCTCCTCTACTTGTTCGTCTGCCTATAAATTCTCCGAGTGTTCCATGAGCATAATCGAAAGTACTGGTCCGGTTTTCTTTTGCTGTGGTTGTAAACAGTTATATCAACCATATCCGAGGTTGTTTGTGTCTTCACAATATTGAATGTTTCCCGTGAAATACCCGATTTGGCCCACAACGACCAACTTGGAGGGCAAGGTTCAATCGAAGATATCATCCTACGGGTTGGTTTGCTGAAAATCCCTACGTTACCTTATTTAGCTGTTGAGCCAAAAATTATGAGCTTTGAGGCTACCTTATATTTACAGATACCCATTTCGGAGCAAAAGCTAGTAAAGTCAATTGAATTAGTCTTGTAAACTCTGACTCTGATCGCTAATATTGCCGCAGAGTGCTGCACATGGGACGACGACAGCAAAACAACCAAATATGCGTCCCACAAAAGTCACAAATATATTTGTCAAGAAAATGATCTGGTGTGATATTATCTTGTCTTGAGCTTGATCAATCCGAATGCCTATCATCTTGACCTGCATATGTACATATGTATTATCGTGGATTTAAGCTGTACATGCCTTAGCATCGTCTGTTTACCGCAACACCCCTCCGCAACACAATTCCGGTTGCTCTCCACTTCTGGGCTGCGTTTGCTCAGTGGGACACTCTACTCTACCTGTGTGATAGAAATACCGTCGCATCCTACTTATAACGATGTCACCGCTGCTGATCCCGATCTGTTTTAGTTTCTTGATCGTTTTGACCCATTTGACTATCTTGATCGCCTTGATCGTTTTGATCGTCTTAATCGTCTTAATCGTCTTAATCGTCTTGATAGTCTTGATCGTCTTGACCGATTTGACCATTCGATCATCTTGGATGTCTAAATCGTCTTGACCATCTTGATCGTCTTGATCGTCTTGATCGTCTTGATCGTCTTGATCCTCCTGATCGTCTTGATCGTCTTGATCGTCTTGATCGTCTTGATCGTCTTGATCGTCTTGATCGTCTTGATCGTCTTGATCGTCTTGATCGTCTTGATCGTCTTGATCGTCTTGATCGTCTTGATCGTCTTGATCGTCTTGATCGTCTTGATCGTCTTGATCGTCTTGATCGTCTTGATCGTCTTGATCGTCTTGATCGTCTTGATCGTGTTCATCGTCTGTTTTCCTTTTTTGCTTCGGAAGGTGGAAACCTTGTATAGGCACCAATCTTCCGACGTCTATTGGTAGTGTCAAATTCTTACGGACTAAAGCCACCTCCCGGTGAATCTTTCAGTTAATTTCCCCGCGTATTGCTTCGCGAAGGACGGATTTGAGCGTTTTGCTTGACAATCTTGATCGTCTTGATCGTCTTGATCGTCTTGATCGTCTTGATCGTCATGATCGTCTTGATCTTCTTGATCGTCTTGATCGTCTTGACCGGCTTGACCGGCTTGATCGTTTTGATCATCTTGATCGTGTTCATCGTCTGTTTTCTTTTTTTGCTTCGGAAGGTGGAAACCTTGTATAGGCACCAATCTTCCGACGTCTATTGGTAGTGTCAAATTCTTACGGACTAAAGCCACCTCCCGGTGAATCTTTCAGTTTATTTCCCCGCGGAGCTACCGTATTGCTTCGCGAAGGACGGATTTGAGCGTTTTGCTTGACAATCTTGATCGTCTTGATCGTCTTGATCGTCTTGATCGTCTTGATCGTTTTGATCGTCTTGATCGTCTTGATCGTCTTGATCGTCTTGATCGTCTTGATCGTCTTGATCGTCTTGATCGTCATGATCGTCTTGATCTACTTGATCGTCTTGATCGTCTTGACCGGCTTGACCGGCTTGATCGTTTTGATCATCTTGATCGTGTTCATCGTCTGTTTTCTTTTTTTGCTTCGGAAGGTGGAAACCTTGTATAGGCACCAATCTTCCGACGTCTATTGGTAGTGTCAAATTCTTACGGACTAAAGCCACCTCCCGGTGAATCTTTCAGTTTATTTCCCCGCGGAGCTACCGTATTGCTTCGCGAAGGACGGATTTGAGCGTTTTGCTTCATCATAGGGTGCTTAGCGAATTTGCGTTCCGCTGCTGTTCTAAATTCCTTAGATCGCACATTATTCGTACTGCAGCATAGTTCACAGCAGCCCAAAGATCTTGGGATTTCAACATACGAGTATATTGAACTATGATTTCTGCTGTTGGCCGTTCACCAAATTCTTCACGCAATATAGCTCTTTCGTTTGTATCCTGAGCACATTCGAAGAAAACGTGCTTCACATTCTCTACCGCGTTAACACAGCGAGGGTGGGACGGACTCGAATCAGGGTTTCACTTGAATAGATATTCCCGGAAGCAACCGTGACCCGCCAAGAACTATGTAAGGTAGATAGTGCTGATCATCTTGACCGTCTTGACTGACTTGACCATCTTGATCGTCTTAACTGATTTGACCACCTTAATCGACTTGACCGTCTTGATTGTCTTGATGGCCTTGATCAAGATGACCGCCTTGATCCTCTTCATTGCCTTGATCCTCTTGATAGTCTTGATCGTCTCCATTGTTTTGCAATTAATTCACAGTCGGTCTTAGTTATAGAAATATTCCCGACTATCTGGGACATGTATCAACAGAACTTAACTCCGAAAAAGCTCTCAAAGCTAAGAGATACAAATTCATAGATTGAAGGCAAGTGTAAAAGTGGCAAGTGTCTTTATTCTGCACTTATAAACTACAGCCGCGACACTGTGATTCTTTTGCACGCTCTCGATTGTGATCGGGGTGAACTTAAATCTTATCTGTAGTGGCAAAAACATTTGCAATCAGTCGTATCTTGTTGGTACTCAGACCTCATCCTCTAAGCCAACTCTTTCCCAAAAGGATACAAAAAGCATAAATAAACTCGTAACAGAAAAAAAGAACACAGAAATACACCTTTTCCTCTAAAATTCCATTCATTCTCTTTAAGGACGTCATTATGCGACAAAGCACCTTTTGAAAAGCATACAACAAGCATATTCACGTATCACTCAGAGGAAAACATCAAAAAGGGTTTTTTATTAGCCTACTCAGCCGTAAGTGGACCTTTATTACTTGAAACCGATGCTCTTACGAAATTACCTTCCGCCATCGAATGGTGATGAGTAACAAAGAAAAATCCTCCAATGCAAAGTTGTAGTAGATATACGCACAAAGTACGTATCATCATATACACTCGTCTACTCGAACTCTTCGAGTATCCGTATCCGCATACACCTTCCCATTTGGTCGATCCTTTTAACATTTCATTCTTTGAGTATGGCCATTAGCCGGCGTTAGAAAAAAGAAAACCAAAGGTTATGGGCAACCTTTCAATGAAACTACACAATAAAAAAATAAAAAAAAAACCACCCACCCTCCCTCACATACGTCATAATAAATGTCCTGGGACTCATCATAACCATCATCGTGATGGCATCGTCCTTTATCTTGCACCGATTCCGTTTGGCTTTTCTTTTGCCCAAAATGTGCAATAAAAAGTTGTGTGTCCTGTAGACCTGCTATTCCTTTGTGACTGCAAAATTTATTTCCATCCATCGATCCTTTTCAATTCGAGGTGATGGTGAAGATGTTGTGTTGGGGTCCTTGCCAATTTTCATCGGCTCATCCTTAAAGATGCGAATGGAAAGAAACATTTTCCGACGTGCGGTTCTTATCTGTGATTATAACTTTTGAGATGTGCAAACGGCGGACGATTTAAAAACGGAAATGGGCACATAACGTAAGGTAGCACCCTATATGTACATACATATCCTCACCCTTTCAAGCTAACACATATGTGGTGTGCATGCCACACATGAGAGTGAGAGTTTGGCAGTGATTCACTTTTATTGCAGGATTAAAAAATAGAAGAAAAAAACACGAAACATTTCTGTGTGAAATTTTAAAATCATAAAACCGGGAATCTTTCCGTATCTAGATGGAGGCAAATAGGTAATAATGTCACACACGAACGTGTACGTATGTTAGGTGGAAAGTAGGGTGGTGCTAGAAGATTCAATGAGTTGGCTATAATACGTTCATAGACAAGACAAAAAAAATCGTTTGCCAGGCAGTTGGGGGCGAAAAACCGACATTCTTGAGAGGGTTGTCGCGTTTAATTGAAAGTGAAAAACCATTTTTGGAAAAGATGTGCGGTAAGACGGCCTAATGCAGGAAGCCGATGCGGAGAGAATGAGGAGTTTTTATGTTTTTTAGTGCACATTTCCATTTTTGAGAGAAGAAAAAGATGTTCCGTCCGGTATAAGTGCGTTACGGCTATTTGTATGGTATGCCGATAAAGGGTGAGTGAATTGATTGAATTCACGTGTCCTTATTCGGTTATCGATATGTTTTTTCCAATTTTTTTCTTATTTTTATGACACATGCTTTCAGGTGGAAGTAAATTATTGAATTTGTTTGATTTCATAACTGAAACTTCTGTGTTTTGCTTTTAGATAACAAAACAGAAAAAATCCAGAGCGTGATGAAGTTGCAAACTTGTCTTACTATATAAATAATAGAACAACACTCTATTTTGGAATTCGGGCTCAGCTTGAAAATAGAAAAAAGAGTTGCAAAAACCGCGTGTGAAAAGTCTGGATAAAAAAGAAAAGGGAACTTCTCGACTAAGCTATGATAAGGCTATATGAGAGACGACGACAGTCATGGCCCTCTTCAACTTGAGCACGACTTTGATCTGCAATTTGCACTCTGTGCTGCAAACTAGTCCAAAGAGCGACATGGCTACTTCACCAAATAAAAATTGGTGCATTCTCCACTTCCTGAGTTTGCGCTAACTCGTTAGGTTCGGGTAAAATAAATTTAAAGCACAGCGGAATAATTGGAAGTAGAAGCCTTTGCGACATCATCAAAAAGTTTGCCGCGTAAGCCCGATATTCTCCAGCTGCTTATTTAAAAGCAGGAGACTATGCCCCTTTTTCCAGTCCTACTACTCTCAATTACTCATTCGAAGATGTGTTCTTTCCCTGCTGCCTCATTGACGGATTCGGAAATTACCGAGTTGAAGCACTGGTATCTCTCTATCAGGTCAGCATGTGCCAGTCATCTATAGGTAAGTCAATGAATTCTGGGCATTTAAACTATGTTGACGTCACTGTGCAGCTTGTAGGTCCAATTGACTAAACCGTTTATAAACCATGGAGCATTCGAAACAGCTTTATCCTGAGCTCTCGGTCATTATCAGTATTTTATACTGGTTGTCCTAGATTGGGGTTCATAACCAAAACAAAGGAATAAGCGATTGGCCAAAATTACTCTTAGAATGATCTTTGAGGCGGCGTCTTTGTTTATGTTTGACCTCAAAGTGGCATATGTCTAATGTGACGTTTTGTTCGAATCATCGTTGAAGTCGTATACCTACTGCACTTCTCTCGGCTACCGCCACATTCATTTTTTCCGCTTCTGTTCAAATACTTGCAAACAGCTCAATACGTTGTGTTAAAAATGTCTATGCCATCCGCAAAATGTGCCTTTGGAGTTGGCTCGACTTATACTTTCAAGCTTAGCATAACTGACCCTCACAGCACAGCTAGTTTTCTCCATGATAACTCTTGACAACCTGATGAGTTAAGCAAGAGGCCAAAACTGGAAACGGCTTATAATAATTTTCCTAATTGAAGGGTCTTGGAAGATCTTTTTCGAAATCTCACGTATAGTAAAAATGTGACACAACACTGACACCAAACGACTTCATAGTATGACAAGGTATCTCCCACTGTAACGTACAATAAAGATTATATCTTTCTTTGAACTGTAATTCCATCGTCCCTGCGATGTCTAAGAATCCCAATCGATCTCTAAGTATTCGTTTTAATCGAATCAGACCACTGCGAATATCCTGACCGCCAAACACCACAAGAGTAGTGTGAAGAGGACGTCAAGTGACTTCAATTGCAATAGGGTACTGGAAGCATTTCTGATCAAATTTTCGAATACCATTCAAGAAGTCCTGTTCTGGCCGTATTCAAACCCAGAAAAACGTGGTTATACTCTCAACAAGCCATTACAAGTCCCTCATCTGATGTAATAGATTTCACAACGAAACTCCTTTCTCTAAGACAAAGCGAAACGCTAACCGCATTATCTAAAGTAACAGCTATGAAATTAAGAACGGGATCTCCTCACGAATTCTATGAGCAAAGAAGAAGCATCTGAAAGAAAATTTCTACAGAAAAGGTGTTCGAAAGCTCTGCAAAACGTATAGCGCGTCACAACGTTAAATACTTACATTGGGGTTGTTAAATACTTAGCGTACGTAAGCTCAACTGAACATTGGAACAACGACACAATCGTTAAGATCAAGCGAAGGATCACTCTTGCAAATTTGAGCCAAGAAGACATTTCTTAATAATAAAGTTGAATATGGCAGGCGACTACTTGAATTAGAAACATATACTCGTACACATAAAAAAGATGCACATGTCCGAACTGATATGTGTATCACGAACTACAAGAACTCCGCTTACTTTGCGCTTCGAGGTGAAAATTCACCTGAATGTGTACCATCTGCGATATAAGATTAATTGCAGATTTCAATGTCACGACGGCATCTTAGTACGCTGTTAAGGTGTCTATAAGTCGATCATGTAGTCAGTTATTCAAATTTATGTGAAATGCTGGACACCGTTCGAATGTCCAGCCGATTCAACACCAGATTAGCTAGAGATAATTTTGTTATAATATAGCACACATTTTATGCTGACAAAGTGACAGACTACTCCCTTTGGAAGGCTGCCAAATATTTAAGGAATCCTCAAGATCCTCCACATCTGATGGGAAATGGATTGGCGACCCAAAAGAAAGGGTAAAACTTTTTCGGAGCACTTGACAAATGTTTTATTTAACCATTTCCACCATGGCAGATGAACGCCTTGCCCAAATCCTTAAAGAACTAACCTTTATAGCATTGCTTAAGCTGAAGCTTATTATAAAGTTTGTTTCAAACAAAGATATGTTCCAAGCCACTGTATAGCAGATAGAAGATATTATTGTTATACCTCAACAAGGTAAGCCTCCGTCAGATGTTGCCTCATACAGGCCAATCTCGCTTTTACCAATTTTATCAAAACTGCTCTTTAAGAGACTTGATCGAATCATAGAGTTTCTGCTTATACCCTCACACCAGTTCAGGTTTAGAAATAAACATTCAACTATTGACCAAGTCCATCTTATAACTAATGTTATATCAAAAGCACTAGAAGAAAAACTAGTTCGTTCTACACTATTTTTAGACGTTGCACAGGCTTTTGACAAGGTTTGGCATAAGAGATTACAGTATAAACTCCGCAGGGATCTTTTTAGACAGTACTATGAGTTACTTTACTATAATATATAGCAGGTAGATTTTGAGAGTTCGCTCTAGCTCAGAGAATTCTGAACTTAGAAAAATAGAAAAAGGTGTTCCACAGGAAAGTGTTCAAGGACCCACGTTGTATTTATCATATACCAAAGATAAACCGTTTCCCAGTGATACGATGATAGCTACATTCGCAGATGACATAGATATTTTATCAACTGATAGATGCGTGTCAAAAGCAACTGAACGTTGCTGATCTTTCTCCGATTGGTCATGATAACGAAGTGGTTTTAGTGCAGTTAGAGTCCCACACAACTCTGGGCTCCAAACCCCAGAGAGTTCTTTGAGATTTCCACCTTGAATACCAAACACTCCAACTCCAACTCTTTTGATTGAGTTACTTGAAAAGTTCACAAGAAATAAATCTCCGTGAGCAATAATCTCTAGCAACCACTATCGATGTATTTTCAAGACAGAAAATTTCACCAACGATCAGTGCGCGAGCATCGAAAATCACCAAAGAACCTTCTCTGTGAGACCCTGATCATTCCAGTACTAAAGCAGATTTGAAACCAAGATCGTTCAACAGATTTTTGGGCCATTCGGGTTAGCTGACTTTGAATAAAGAGATATGACAGCGAACTCTACGAGTCGTACAGCGCATAAAACATGCTGAGCTCGACCAAATTAGAGTGAACAACTGCAGGCAGCCAATGACCACGCCAACTTTAGAAGTTGGAACCCATGTCCACTCCGAACCGTAGCGCTATCTCAATAAATTTCTAAAACAAATGAAATGAATAAAAAGTGAACAAAGTTCACTATCTCATCGTCGAACGAACAAAATGCGGCAAGTTCGGAAGTGCCATATTGGTTCAAACGCTTATTAAATTGTTTTCAATAGTTATCTCAACATGCTTTCCATTGATACCAATGAAATTTCTGATGATATTTTACATCAGGTGTGTACAAGAACATCAAATCCAGATATTTGCAACACTGCAAAGAAATTTACAACAAGACGTTGATATTAATTAAGGACACATGCTTGATGGTATCGAAAAAGGTATTAAGTATCTCAATTAGGCATAAAAGCACCCAATCATCAGATGCACGATACATTAAATCGAGAATTGAAACGCGAACAACAATATGAGCGAACATTCTGCAGTTGAAACGACAACAAAAATGTACGTACGATAGTCTCATGAAAGTTTGGAACTACAGAATTTGAGGAGTTTTCTTCTTGGACGCTTCCGGGAACTGGGAACTGGGAACTGGGAACTGGGAGTCTTTTTTGATTGCATTGAATTTGGCAACGATTCGGTCGCAGAATGAAATAATACCTACACTTGCTTCATCAGCTCATTCAGCACTCAAGTTGCCTTTGAATATGCAAAATTGCTGGAGAATTAAGTACGTACGAAGCGGTAGAATCCATTACCAGTCAAAAAGATGCCGTCAACTATTCAATCGAATTTTTTAACTAGCCTACACATCACAATCAAACGTCTGCCGGGTCAGCAAATGAATAATAATAAATCCTTCCGACCGTTGACGTATACCTAGGTACCTAAATATATCTTCTTATAAAATTCATCCATTCAAAATGAACAACATTCTTATCACAAATAAAAGATAGAACATAACGAAATAAACAAATAAATTCCAGTATGAGAATACCTACTCTACTCTTTCCAAACTACGAGTATTTCGTGTTTTTTACAACTTCCTTTAGAGAGTTGGCACTATTAACTATATACACATCCCATAAATCGATCGAGTATAAATTAAGAGAGGAGAATTTTCAATTTATTTTGAAGCATATCGCACCGCAAAAATCTGGCATACGAGTATACAAATAGATTCACATCGTACACTAATCTCAACACTATTGTGTTCATTGGCCTTGTTGGAAATACAGTTTCAGCATTCACGAATTCACAATGCAAAATTCAGGAAAACTTTATATAAACGAAAAACTTTTCCATTCAGATTCCATCACAGGAAAAATTCAGGCCCTGCCCTACGCTCCCCTACACACCACACTCAAAGCCCTAACAAAGAAAAAATGCAAACGAGAAGGGAACAAAAAATACAAGAACCTAAAAAAGAGCATAGCCAAAATAATATCTGCAACAAAATTCCTTTTCGAATAAATTACCTTGGAGGCGGTTGTACCCACAGCTCGAATGTATCTTCTATTAAACACATTCTTCCAACACAAAGCAATCTCTCAAGAAATGCAACGAAATATACTCCCAAACCTCGGGCTCCATACCTAACCACCCATTGACAGCCACAAGGACCCCAAGCAAGGTAAAGTTTGATTTTTGCTTCTTTTTTTTGTAAGAAAAACCACCGCAGCCTTTTGCCAGCCACCCGTTCTAAAAGAAAAAACTCAGTGACATTCTAAAGGCGAACACATAGAATGCCAACGAAAAGGACGACAAGGACGATAGAGCTAAAAAACAAAAACAAAATATACAAAAACATCGTCGGCCATAATTGACAAAAAAAAAAAAAAACACACACTTTTGCGCTACACCACGTACGAAAAATCTGAAGACGACAAGAACGAGAATGAGAACTACGACAAGGAAACCAGCTAGGGGAGCAGGAAGGACCAAAAATTTAAATTATAAAACTATTCACGAAAACTATACAACCGCAAGCAGCTAGCATGCACTGTAAGAATATGTACACCAAACAGACATAGGTACACCCACACTAAAAAAAAACGACACAGGGTTCCCACCTCAATGCAAGTTAACATGCCAAATCTATACCAGTATATCTGGAGTTGGCAAAATGATATAAAATGTTTACAAAGCGATTCTTACCATCATTGTGTTGGTACTTCTAGTTCCTAGTTCCGACACTACCTTCTTCTCATTTCGTCAACATCGGGCGAAAATGTGTGTTACGTGGTGCTTTCAGCGTTACAAGTTCACGTTACTCTTAAACAAATGCAACATAAACAGGTTGTTTTGTAGAGCTTATCTAACAAGCCTCGCTTATTGCCCCTGTTACTATAAAATGGGTTCATCTCCAGATATAGTACTCGTATGTTTTAAAGGTTTACAAATTAATCTTTCAGCAATAGACAAAATAAGAGCTCCTATGGGAGAAGAACAGGTCGTAATGTGAGCAATATTCGTCCTTATTGACCCACAAAACGAAAACGAAATCTTTGTGGTGACAAGATCGAAGAACTCGGATAGGATTGCTTTTATCGCTGATGATTCAAGCAAATATGAGAAGGAGAACTTAGTATATGAAGACCCTGATCAGACTAGATACTCCCAAATACCTTGTGGCGACACTGGGGTGGAAACCTCTAATGCTTATAAATATAACAGCCATCTAAGGAGTACATAAGCTGGACAAGAAAGTGATAAAAAACTGTGAAGCATAGTGCATTTGCAATTGTGCGCAACGCATACTTGGATGTAGATTTGCCATTAAAGGCAAATTTTTGGACAATAAAGCAGTCTCCTGATTTAAACGTGACAGTCCACATCCATCACATTGCGGTAAACTGAAGACACGTATTTTATATTCTGTACGGCCTTGCATTCTGAGGATAGATATTAAATCCTTAAATCTATCTTTTAAGGTAAAGTTACAAATTTGAGCTGTCCAGAAGCGAGAAAATTCTGCGAGGAGATTTTACGAGGTACGGCCCCAATCTTAGCCCTTGCAAGATCCACTCCTCATAAAACCCCGCATCGTCGATGGCGAGGGACCACTAGCGCCCACATTGCCAGGAGGCCACTTGAGATACCCTCTCTGATATGGTCAGAGGCTGACAAGGCAATCAAAAACAAGATACCAATGAATGGTGAATGAGTTCGTTTCAGGTCAAACAGGAGACGTACGAGTATTTTACAAGGTAACATGGACTGTTTTGAGAGTTGTTACTATTACTATCACTATGTTACAAGCAGAGAAGGACAGAATTCAAAAGCCTGCAAGTAAACATTGAATTAGAGCCGCAGTCAATGGTAATAAATCCAACTAACTGTTAGATAAAAAGGTGGTGAACATACTGATGTCAGGCAGGACGCTACATTTAACCTTAACAAAAATAGCGAAAATCGATCAAATGTAATAAATTCGTTAGGACCCACAGCATAAGCTTCGAGTTTTCAAAGCTGGAGGAGCCAATTCTTATCGCAAAGTAGACACAAGTACCTTGAAGAAATGCTTAGGCATTGAGAAGAGCGCAAAATCGATTGATTGCGGTATTAACTCATCGACTTGCAAACAGCAACTATACTCTATTCCCTTCTGAAGTATCATTGTTTTACTGCCACGGCATCAATGTGGTGTAAATATAAATATACCTATGTAGACACAATAAGGGTTCTAACAAGCCATTCGTAATCACAACCACAATGATAACGATCCAAGATTTGATGCTTCTGGAATGCCAATCGGCTTACCATAAGGGCCACTACAATTGACCATATGGTCTGGCATAAAGATTTATATTTATTAGGCAAGCATCCTGCCGATTTTGCTGTTTTGTTCACCTCTTTAGCAAAGTCTTTTGAAGGCTTGAAGAAGAGAAAGGAGATGTTTACTCATTTGGTGAGAGTTTCATCCCTGTGACTGTAGTCTGATATCATTCTCTTTTTCAAACTGATCCATTTCGACACTCCCTAGTATGACTCATTAAGTGATAAAAGCCATTACTGCCAGGTTTCCCTGGCTTTGAATAAACAGTGAGAGGCGAATTCTATCTGATAGGTCAATTACTGAGTGGAATAAGCTTTCACTTAAATACACACCAGATCTTGAAGAACGAATTGTCAGTCCACCTTCCTTTGATAGTTTCTTCATGGGCAGCACTTCCAAGGCCACATTCTGTTTTCAAAGAAATGGTCAACTTGAACAACTCATACTGACAATTTCATGAGCTTGAGCATGAACTGTCATTTAATTGTGATCTTCTGATCCTATAGCCCCGGAAATTATGTTGCTGCCAGAATACAGGGCGAGCTACTTTGTACTTATGATAACCAGATAGCCCGGTATCTGGTTAATTGGTTTCAGTTGTGCTCATCACTTAAGACCGAGTCTTCCTCTACTACGTTATCCCTCCGGGTTCCAATGTTAAGAAGACGGATGCCTCTATAATTGGACAATACATGTGGCATAACTCGATATAGAGTCAGCGTCACTTCTGCTGGACACTAGAATTCTGTGTAAAGCCAGAGCTTACTAGGCATCTGTGACACACTTGCAATAAGAATGGCAGTGGCACTGCAGGGTACATCCTATTTTAATGTCCAGCTTACACGCAAGCTTGGGGTATTACATACATATGCAGTGGTACTGAAAGCAATTTAAGTAGTTACTAACCTTTATTTGGCTGACTAAGATATTCTAGTTAATCAAACACACCACCATGATCAAAAAGTTCCCGGAATAACCACCGTGTGACGCTCCCATTATTCCGATTTGAGTTCTGTTATTTAGTTGGTACATCTGTTGTTGATATTCTCTCTGAATCTTAGCGTAATACTCGTAGCTTTACATTTTGCAAAACTTACGTAGCAAAGAGTATATCTATCTCTGTGTGTGTTGGCGATTTTTTACAATTTTAGAAATGAATTTCAATTTGCAACAACGAACTTGTATTCAATTTTGTGCAAAAAACGGATTTAATGGTGCGCAAACATTGGAAATGTTGAAAAAGTGTTACGGCAACGATTCTCTAAAGAAAACGGTCGTTTACCAGTGGCACGAGTGGTTCAAAAGTGGTCGTAAGTCAATCGAAGATGATGAACGCAGTGGCAGACCATCGACATCGAAAACCAACAGAAACATTGATGAAGTAAATGAAATGTTGGTCGATAACCAACAGACAGTAAACAAAGATTATTATTTGGGCGTTATGAGACGTTTGAGTGAAGCAATTCGCCAAAAGAGACCAGAATTGTGGGCAGAAAACTCGTGGATTTTGCACCATGATAACGCACCGTGCGTCGCAGAGTGACATCATTATTCGTAATTTTTTTTTGGCGAAATTCCACCGAATTCACCTGATTCGGCTCCCTGTGACTTCTTTCAGTTCAATCGAGTTAAAAAAAAATAGCAGCCGAGAGGAAGTAATGGAAAAATCGCAGGAAGCACTGATGGACATACCGAAAACCGAATACAAAAAATGTGTCGAGGATTAGATCAAGCCTTGGCATAAGTGTGTGCAATTGATGGGGATTACTTTGATGGGGACAATATAGATTTAGATGAACAATGATTGAATGAAGAAAATATAGCTGCCGTACCGGCCAGTATCTATGAAGACCCAGAAATATCGATTCGGCGCAGATCAGCTGAATCGAGCATCGCCAGAGAGTCAACCCGGCTTATTTTGCGGTTAGATTTAAGCCTACAATCGTATAAAATTGTGCTGACCAACAATTGAAGGCAAATAACAATAGACAATGCCGTGAGCTCGCTAATTGGGTACTGGAAATGTTTACCAGAGATCCGGATTTTGTCTAAATAATCATCTTCTTGGACGAGGCCCATTTTTGGCTCAGAGGCTTTATCAGCAACAAGCAAAATTGCCAATATTGGATCGACTTTTTATGGTCACCTTGACATCGATATATCCGACCTGGTGTTCCAACTAGACGGCCCTACATGCCATACAAGCAATGCAACGGTCGAGAAGTTGAGCGACTTGGTTATCTCTTGGCGAGAGTTCATCAATTGACCCCCTCGATTTGACACCATTCGATTATTTTCCCTGGGGCTAGGTCAAGTTCTTAGTCTTCGCTAACAAGGCAACCACTTTGGACGAGTTCGAGAACAACATTCGACACGCTATTACCAGAATAGCGCCAGACGTATTGGACCGGGTCATCAAAAATTGGAGCTATCGCTTGATGCACTGCCAATGTCCCTTTGGATGTACTTCTATTTCATACATTATGGCATGAACGTAGCTTCAAAATAAAGCAAGAATCTTACTTTTCCCTATCATTCTATCTGATCACCCATTGCTACAATACTTCTACTCCGTTATCTTCGGTCCATACGGAAACTAAGAAACACATGCAAATGTGATTTAAATCTATGCTGCCTTAAAGAGGAGGAGACCAATATAGCTCAAAATGTATCAAAATGTCATATAGATACGCCAAAGTGGGAACTCTGTCATCAAGCAGAAGAGAGTAAAGAAAAAGCCGAGACCACGAAAAACGTAGAAAAACACTTTTACAAAGGACATAGATCAGAGTACGAGTACGAGTACGAGTACGAGTATACATTGAGGAAAAATCCTTGAAAAACCATTAAAAACATATTTTCCATCCAACCATCATCCCCACTCTGCCACACAAGGACCATGGATCATTTCCACCTTTTCTTTCCCCCCCACAATTTTGTGCAGATTATAAAAATTTTATGTGCACTGAGAAAATTTCACCCCGCAAACTCTGCAAAATGAAAAATCAAAAACAGTAAAATAAAAACAGAAAAACAGAAGAAGCAAGAACAAAACACATTTCCTCCAAATTCTAGACGACAACCGAGGGATAAAACACATAAAACTGGAGCGTGAGAGGCAAGAATACACGTACTAACTCCATCCCTTCTTGATATCCATCCTCATCTCCCCGACTAGTAGGTACTATTCGTATTTTATAGTTTTATAGGAATTACCCTGAAAGTTACCGCCATTTCAATCAAAGGGAAAAGGAGTCCTTCTCTTCAGCCCTTTTATTTTTGTTGGGGTTGTAGATGGGGTAGAACTCTGCTTGAATTCTATGGTATACTCGTACACCTCCGCTGAACCGAAAGGACATATAAGAGCACCTACTCTCGTTCGTATTCGTATTCGTCGAATGAAGGTGGATATAGGGGATGGTTTTTATTTTCTTTCTTCGAATGCCAGAGAATTTTATTAAGGCGTGGCTCCAATGAACCTCTATCATTCCCTTGGAATTGTCGTGCTCCACGAAATCCTTAAACGAGTACAACTGCAGATGTTGTCAATTGGAAAACTACACACCAAGAGAGGAGACTAAAAGATTCGAAAAAAAAGAAGAAAAAAAACAGTTGCAGGGTTCTTATTTTTTGAGTGCAGAATTTATCTTAGTGTACGAGGACGAGTATCTATATGTACATATGTAGGTATGTGTATTGGTTTATGGACTGAGGCTTTTGGGGCCATAGAACTCTGCGCAGATAAAATACGAGTTAGTGGTGTTTGTGTGTAATGTAATTATTGCAGTTATCTCCTCTTAGTGTCCTTTCCACCCGTAGTTTAATATGAACTCGTCTTCTTAAATATGTAGGTGCACAGAGGTATCTATGGATACATAAGATGGTTATCCAGTCGTGGTAGACATCTAGATCTAGACATCTTGATGTAATACAGTCTTGGAAAAGTTCACGGTACCTAGAGCTTTGGGACAGAAAGAAAGTAGCCTTGGGTTAGGTTTTAGTTAGATTTATTTTATATGGCCGTCGTAAACTTCTCAGATGAATCTTAATCTTACTCTCCGACAGGAAGTCTAGTTAATTAAAAGAAGTCCAAGGACGAATTCCTTTCAATCTTCCACAATGTGGTTTGTCTTAGTTATTGTCATGAAAGCGTCCACGATGATCAAACTATCAAGGACCTGACTGTTTTTGCTGCAGATGCAATGATCAAAATCTGTAGATAGGCACTGTAAGGCTCATTATCTTGAGGTGATATTTTGATAGTATATGCCCAGCTAGAATCTAAATACGGGCTCATAGATGCAACTTATTTAAGATGCGGCGCTGGCACCTATCTTTTTTAAAGACGAAAAATTGCGTCTGCCTTTCAAGCGGAGGAGATATACTTACGCAGTCCTGGTTATAATGAGTCTGTTGAGGGGGCGAAGTTTTGCGTCTGTAGACGGTCTACAATCGGCATGTAGGCTAGTCCTAGAAAGCAAAATTTCTCGGAAAGCTGAATTCACTGAGTCTAGTTGAGTCCCAAATCACAATGGGATCAAGAGGAATGAAATCGTAGATAAACTAGCAAGATAAGGCTCATGGCAGAGTTTATTTTGCACCGGAACGTGGGTTAGGAATGCTTTTGTCCTCGGTTATAGCTTCCCTTGTCAGATGGATTTCATATGAGCACAACTACAGATAGCATGTGTGTCCAGGTTGCCCGGAGACCAAATGATATCTTGAACAGGTAACCGACTTTCATTCTGCTTTTCAATTGCAGGCTTAAATGATATATGTAGCATCGAGCGATGCTATAATATTTCCCGTGATAATGATGAGGAAACCGAGACTGTCCCTTTGAGAGTCCAACCCACACCACTCTCATCATGTGAAGGTCTGTTCGTTATACGAAACTTGATGCACCCCATGCGAAGGCCATTGAAGTCATTATCAAGACTTTTTTGCTATCAAGAAAAACCTGCAAATGATTTGATATTCCGGCAGTAGGATCAGTGAGGTTGACTCCCTGTGCTCGCCTTAATTAAGGAACATATGTTTCTTGGCCCCTAGTTTCCTGTTTATCCCTGTATCAACTTATATCCTTTAAGGCTTTGAAGCTTCCTAAGTCACCCTCGACCATCTCCTACTTTGTATCCCCTATGGCCCAGATAGATACTAAATTTTCCATTTCCGGGAAAAAGGACTTCAAATTGGAATTAAAAAAAAAAAGAATTAAATAAATAAATTGGATTTAGAACCTCCACAGAGAAAGGTGTGACTCGGATTGTGAAACGCCCCAACGACCCAGGAACTTTCCCGTCCCTCACCACATCGTCAAGGGGTAGGCGAACGACATTTGTGGTAGTTATATCCGTTTTCGTTTTCGTTTTCGTTTTCGTTATCTTCCTTCCGTACAATGAGAAAGCACAGAGGGAATACAAATACGGATATACGAGTACATCGTTGAACTGAAACGAAGCACAGTTAGTCGATTTCCTTTTCCGTTTCTCATTCGATGGCATCGTCTTATTGCAAAATGTCTCCATTTTTGTCGTTTCTTTCTTTCCTATATACATACATATGTAGGTATGTTTGGTTTACATTATGTATATTCTTTTTTATTTTCCATTTCTTTTAAGGATTTTACTTTTAAGTTTATCCTTGTAGATATAGCCGAAGGATGTCTGTGTTTTAAACGTATGCACAAGCATCTATTGCCACCCAAACATCCAAATCCGGATATGAATCTGGGTAGGGGGTGACTGAAAGTTTTGCTCATTTCTATTTGTCGTCTCTTTCTTAATGTTTTTCTTTGTACTCGTATTTTTGGGGCATTTTTGTATGTATCCTGAAGGGATGTCAGTAGGTGTAGGAGTCGTCTTATTTTCGTTTCAACCAGATGATACAGGTTGAACGTTAGGTAGATATGTATGTATGTATGCATGTGAGACTGTGGCGACAATTGTAGAACAATCGTCGGCACGAATTTTTTGGGTAAATAATAAAAACTCGATTTTTATCGTTCGTTTGGTGTCGTGTGGGCGTTTTCTAGTTGCGCAAGGACGAATCAGATTTCCACAACGAGAAGGATGTGTACCTACTTCGGTGAAAAGAATTTCGAAAGTTTGAGTGGAATATATAATTCGTTTTCTAATTGTATCTGCAATATGTACGTCAGCTTATCGTAAATGCCAGAAGTTTGTAGGAAAGCTTAGTAATGAGAAAGGAATCTTGCACAATAGGAGTCGTACGAGTAGCTAGGTATACCAGTTTGTTTGTATTTTTTGTTTTTCAAGTGTTACATCTTAAAGTCACAAAGAACGTAAGGCAAGCCTGTGGTGACAGAACGAATTAGTCTGCTAAGGTCTCTCTAGAGAAGAACCTTTAAAAAAATCCAAGGCATTAAGAAAAGTATGAGAAACTGGAGAGAAAATATGTCTGCAGTACAAAACCAGCATGCCAAGTTGGAATTGCAATTATAGCGACTCGTATCGTGGGTATTTTCAATGTGGAATAAAAACACTCAGACCTAGTCCATTGTACTCTTTAAATTTGGCCAAAACACCATGGCCCGGTATACACAACACGGCAAGAGTAAGCAAGGCATAGAAACTATTGTAGTACCATAATTCAACTCCACTTACTCACTTCCTTACTCACATAAAGCTCCAGCTCAGGATCTGATCTGACAAGGGATAATCATAGTGGACCCGAGGTAAACAAATCAATTAACATGTCACTTATAATCCCCGGCAGCATATAGGTACCTACAGAGTGGTCAAAATACTCGTGTAAGCTTCTTTTTGATTCATATATTACTTTGACACTGATGACACTTTTCCGCTCGGAATCTTGACTGTCAATCTGTTTCATATCTCCACAGACAAAAGTGAGTGGGCGTTTATTAAAAAGAAGTGCTGGCCCAAATAAGGCAACCAACGTGCCAGCTGTATGCAGGTTTGTACCAAGAGTGCATGAAAACGGTTTACTTGCCGACAATACTCATGGACCCCGTCGTCGTTCAATGCAGTCCAGGAGCATCGACTCGCTATCGATCTCAACAACTCAACATTTCACGTGTACCAGTCTGATGAGAACCAAACAAAATCCAATTGTCTAAGCAATTTATTAGCTTGCTGCTGGAAACCCAATTTCGGTCAAAGGTGAGTGCTACAGAGCCGTGATCACCGAACTTTTGTAGGATAAAATTGAAGACATGGACATCAAACAATTGATCTTTTGCGCTCTGAACTCGGTAAACGTGTTATCCGTCGACTTGGCAATGTCAACTGGCCACATCGGAGCTGAAATTCAAGCACGTTCAACTTATTTTGTGGGATGCTCTATAAGATGAATATTATCCGGACAATCTAAAAATGCTTTAAGTCCTTTGAAAGAATATGGTCCTCGCTCTTCGCGAGATAGAGTCAGAAACAGTCAAACAGGTCTTAGAAAATGGAGTTGACAGGATGCGCTACATTAAGGCCAGCCAAGGCGTTCACATGAAAAAAAATCATTTTTTATAATTAATGGGAATACTTGCCATTTTTAATAAAGCTATAAGATACTGCAAATTATTAACTTTTGATCATTTGATTTCATTTTATAAAAGAAACTTGTATTTGGACCACCCCTAACTTGGTATTGCACTCATTTAGAACTTAACATATTTTTGCCGAATCAAACTCTGCCTTCTGCCCTTGATGTCCATGTTATCATATTGAAAATCATTCACTTGCAAGCTTATCTTAAGTTTTTCAAAACTCAAATGGTGATTCTTGAATTCAGAGATTTCAGTGAGAATATTTTCGACTTTACGAAGAAGAATCCGATGAATTTCGTAGGAATGCCAAATCTAAACATGACTTTGTAAAATTTGTCTTCATATGTTGGCATTTATGGCCTTAAAATTGATGAAGGGGTTATGAAATTTAATCTGGATTTCCTCGCCTCTCTCTCTTGAATCTGTCTTTGAGTGAATATTTGTATAGTATGTATAATCGAGCTACTAGTCGAGGTGAATCAGCAACTAAGGTAACATGCTTCTCCAGTTAGGGCAGTTGACTGATGTCTCCTTCCACTTGTGTGCGCCATCTAAAATTAGATGGGCCTCTGCTGCGTTGTCCCTCGAAAAACTTTTCGAGTTGGGGTGACGCACCAATTCGAGCCAGATTGGCAGTGTTATTCTTAGAAGATCGCCATCATTGTGCAGCCCCTTCAGTTTGCTATCTCACCAAAGCGCCTGAAGCATCTACACCCACTTTTGACAGTGTCTCCGAATGCAGGTCGTAAAAAGAGACTTGGAAGAATACGGTCCACAGTATAAAGTCATTTTGGCTGCTCAACTGGTCAGCCGCCTTGTAAGTCCAAAGAAGCAGCAATGAGCATGAAATATTTTTTGTAGGATTTTTGCACTGGTGTCGTTGTAGTCGCAGGTGTCTACTCGTATGACTCCATAAAATTTGACTTTGGATCTTATGGAATTTTTCCTATATTCTCCGTTATGTGAAAATTTGATCTGCCTTGCACTTTCTAGCCCAAAATTGAACTGATTCGGGCCGATCAGACGATCTGAAGCGTCTGAAAGAATCACATAATACGGCAGGCAGGGCTATATTGGGCTCGGCTCAAGAGATCGCCCTTATTTAGGATCAGACAAAAAAGGCTGGGCATATTTTGACCGACCCAGACTTTGAGATGGAGAATAATCACTACTACTTTCAAAACCGCTCTTTTTTAAGCCATTGAATCCTGCTGCTTTTGTAAGCGTTGGAAATTGTACCTACTTCCTGTTTTTTTTAAAGAACTTAACACTCAACTGGGTATGAATACATTTACGAGTATAATGCCTCAGCATGTGTTAATTTTTTATTTTTTTTTGAAAATTGGACAGAGAGAGAAGAAAGATGTTTGGGCTCAGTGGTTCTTTTGCTCCATGGGTGGCATCCCACATTTAATGGGGAGAATATAGTACATTTTTAGTGAGAACTAACTTGTTGTTGTACTAAATTCCGGTCATCTACACATCTTACTTGATTTTTGTTGGCTGACTGCTGTACAACTGGAAAAATGTGTCACAGGAATGTTGT
Organism: Volucella inflata; assembly: GCA_928272305.1. Lineage (NCBI taxonomy): Eukaryota > Metazoa > Arthropoda > Insecta > Diptera > Syrphidae > Volucella > Volucella inflata. The sequence continues at coordinate 97,265,303 of OV743720.1, forward strand.
CTGTCAATGTCCAGATTCAATGATTCATTTTTTCGGGCATCAGCGTTCATTAGTCTGCAGAAATAACCACTTCAGATTCTTAGCACTAACTTTGATTATATATAAATTATGATACTTTCATTCTTTGTATTATGCTGACAATTGTCCAGACTGTATACGAGGGTATATAGCGGCACTCATCAATAAAAGCAAGTGAATGCTAGTTGTGCATCTTTTGACAGTTACTTACCGAAATTCTTGTTTTTGAAAGGCAATAGGCCTACGCAAATCAAAAAAGAGTTGGACTCTGTGTATGAGGACTCTGCACCATCATTAACCACAGTGAAATTTTGGGCAGCTGAATTTAAACGTAGCCGTAAGAGCTTGGGAGATGCTGAACGTTCGGGACATCCAAAAACTGCAACCACTGATGATAGCATTGCTAAAGTTCACCAAATGGTGTTAGACGACCACCGAATTAAAGTTAGAGAGAAAGTAGAGGCTGTGAAAATGTCCAAAAAACGTGTTTGTTACATATTTAATCAAGATTGATATATGTTGAAAGTTGTCCGCGCGTTGAGTGCCGCCTTTGGTTACGTTAGACCAAAAACGTGTTCGAATGAACATTTCCAACGCTCTGTTGGCGCAATATAGGCGCAATAAATCCGATTTTTGGCGCCGATTAATTACTGTAGATGAAACTTGGATACACCATTCAAAAAAATTCAGTAAAAACAGTGGACTGCAAAGGGCGAGTCGGCTGCAAAAAAAGCAAAAACTGTTTTTTCGGTTGGGAAAGTGATGGCGACTGTTTTTTTGGGATAGTAAAGGAGTTATCTAAATCGATTATGTTCGAAAAGGAAAAACCATTACAGGAGCATACTACGCATCATTGCAGAAAAACGGCCACATTTGCAGAAAAAGAAAATCCTGTTTCACCAAGACAACGCGCCGTCTCACACCTCAGCGGTTGCCATGGCGAAAATCTATAAATTACGTTTTGAACTGCTTGACCATCCGCCAGATCTAGCCCCAAGCGACTTCTTTTTGTTCCCTCATCTAAAAACTGCGCCCGGTGGACAGAGATTTTCGTCAAATGAGGAGGCAATCACCTTCGTGAATAATTATTTTGCAGAAAAAACGCCAAGTTCTATTTGGACGGGTCAGAGAGATGAGAGCATCGCTGGGAGAAGTGTGTCGAGTTACAAGGAGACTATGTAGAAAAATAAAAAAATAAAATTTGAGAAAAAATGTCTTGTATCATTGTTCGGCCGGAAACTTTTCAGACAACCCTCGTATCTTCGGCAACGGTTTTAAGCCCCCCATCTAGGGCTTTTCGTGTTCTTTCTTTTTTCTTCTTATGAGCCTATGTACTTCCCTTCCTTCTTGGTAGTACACCTCAGGAGCCAACCTCATACTTTTCTAGTTTTCGGACCAGATGGGTTTCTGTGTTGGGATTGAATTTCGACTTTCTCGGGTATCCTCAGCCGTATCTTGACTACAAAAATATAATGATCCGTTTTTCGGAACGTACGTCCATCCAAAACTCCAAAGGAATGCCGTGAGCCGATCGCAATTTACTTGACGCTTTGTTGATCAATAATCAGCTGGGTCCCGGAAGGATGTCAAGGTATAGAAATGGTGCAATATCAATATGTCTGTGCTCCTTGCCCGAGGTGATGTTGTGGAATCTGTACTCTACCCCGTCAGGAGTGAATTCGTCATTATCTGAGTATAGGCATTTGTATCTATTAACCGTATTAAATACAATGTTTATTAACCATCAACGACATCTTATCACCTATAGCAGCGGAGGCCACGAAACGCAAATAGATTATCACCTTTGCAAAACGTCGATGAGAAACCGTGTTAAGGACTGTAAAGTAATACTTGGAGAATCGCAAGTAAGCCAACACAGTCTGCTCATTACAGAATTCTTCACAGCGGAACCACCGAAAACACGGGCATCGTTTGGAAAGCCAAAAATCCGGTTGTATAATCTATCGAAGGAACGAAGCGCAAGATTTATCGCACTGGCTAAAGAAGTACTTCAAAATATAAATGGTATAGCAGACTCACTTAGCCCGCAAGAAATGTGGAACAGCATGCACGAGGAATGCATAACACTCGCAAAGTCCCATCTGGGGACTATATCGAAATACCATCACGTCGGCAAAGAAACATGGTGTTGGAATGACGAAACCAAACGAGCTGTGGCCGACAAGAAGAGTGCATTCCAAGCGTGGACAAAATGCGATCGGAGCGACGATATCGAAAAAGCTCGACTGGCTCTTGAAAACGAGCGTCTTAAAAAGATCACAAAGAAAGTCCTAGCTCGAACTCGAGAGGCAGCAGCGGAAAACTTGTACCAGGAGTTGGAACAAATATCCTCACGATCGGCGGATAGAAGACAAGCTATACAAGATATTTAAACGTTGTACAATACTAAGGCGCCAAATATTTTTAAGCTCGCTGCACAGAGGAGAAAAAATTCGATGGAAATAACATCGCCGAAATACATCAAAAACGCAGACGGTCGCTTACTAACAAATGAAAAGAAAATTTGTGACCGGTGGCTTGAATACTGCAAGGAGTTGCTTAACAGTTAAGTTAACAGTTTCCACGTGATATCGTGCCGACAGCTGATCTATTCGAGGAGGAAGTTTCGGACTTTTCAATCGAAGAAATAAGTATAGCAATTGGAAAAATGAAGCGGGGAAAAGCGGCGGGACCAGACAGCATTCCATCAGAGTTTTGGTCGAAGATGGAGGGGATCGGCAGAGTTTGGCTTTTAAATAAATTAAAATGTGGACAACCTATGCCGAATCAATGGAGAAGTAGCTTCTTGGTTCCATTATACAAGGGAAAAGGCGACACTCGAGAATGCAACAACTACCGTTCAATCAAGCTTATGTCACACACAATGAAAATCGTCGAAAGAGTCGCCGAACGTCTTCGGCAAATAATAAAGCTCGACAATAGCCAGTGTGGATTTGTTGAAGGAAGATCGACGGTGGACGCTATCCAAAGCCTACGAAAAATAATGGAAAAGCACCGAGATTCGTCTAAGGATTTACACATGGTATTTATCGACCTCGAGAAAGTATTCGATCGAGTGCCTAGGGATCTCATATGGGCCGCGCTGAGGTCTCAAAACGTACCGGAAACGTATGTTAGAATAATACAAGACATGTACGGAAACGTGAAAACTGCGGTTAAAAGCTCTGCTGGAATAACGAGAGAATTTCCAGTTAATGTCGGAGTGCATCAAGGAAGCGTACTTAGCCCTTTCCTCTTTAACGTAGTATTCGACTATCTTTTAAAAGACTGCATGCGCGGAGCAAATGTAACGCCTCTTCGCTGACGACGCTGTTATACTGAGCGATGACGTCGAAGATTTGCAGAACGCCTTAGATTCATGGAGAAATGCGCTAGAGAGAAACGGGTTTAAAATAAGTCGTTCAAAGACGGAGCATTTGACGTGCCCATTTGCGCATCCGTTGCGACCTGTTCCGGATATAATGTTAGACGGAATAGTTGTTCCGAAAAGCACTATCTCTAAGAACTTAGGATCAATCGTTAACATGGAAGCAAAATGTGACGACGACGTAAACCACAGAGTGAGTGTGGGATAGATGAAATGGCGGGAAAATTCGGGAATCTCTTGCGACCGAAAATTTCCACTTAAATTAAAGGGGAAACTCTACACCACGGCTGTTAGACCAGCTCTTATGTATGGTTCACAGTGATGGACAATGTACGAAGTGTTTAAAAACAAAATGACGGCGGCGGAAATGAAAATGTTAAGGATGTCTAGTGGAGTCACTAAACGCGATTGCATTAGATCTACGCGTATAAGAGGAAGTCTACATATAAAGAATTCGGTAACCGAACAGCTTGAGGCGAATAGAATAAGCTGGTATTGCCACGTTCAAAGAAGATCTGCGGAAAATCCGGTTAAAACGACGGTCACTCCAACTGTAAGAAAACGAGGTCGGAAAAAGAATTCCTGGATTTCTCAGATGGCAAATGCGCAACAACGCCTGGGGCTAACCACTGAAGCGATCCAGGACCGAGCATTATGTAGACGCGTTCTGCTGTCTGCGACATTAGCCAACCCCATAAGCGGAGCAGCAGCGACGCAGTAAAAATGGGAAACTCGTTACGCATAAGTTCGTATAACGAGGAAAGGGTTAATAAAAGGATAAGAAGAAGAAGAAGGCATTTGTATCTATTTCATGATGGCGTAGGCTAGGATCAGTCCGAGAACGCTTTAACAATTTTAGCTTTGATACAAACTTGACTGCTTCACTGCTGGCTCAATCCAAGTTATAGGTTAGACAGGTTTTCCCGATAACTTGCAGCTAAGTTCCCTACAATTGGACTTACCAGTCATAAGAGGAACCAATCGCATCGTCGATAAATAAATTCAAGGATCCACATAGTACGATAGTCTCGTTGACAAACTATGCTGAATTTCATTTATCGGGATTACTTTCATCCGACCATACCATGAATTAGTACGAGAACATCCGATTCGGCGGCTCTCTATCCGGTTATAGTGAAATTTAGACATTGCTGTCTGTGTTTCACTCACTGGTACTCCCGTTCCTTAAAATCACCAAAACACTAAACGATTTTAAGATCATAACATACTGAGGGGTTTCATCAAGAAGGTAATAGGAACAATCTGTGGTAGCATTGTCTACTTCTTCTACAGAGGCATGAGCGCATACTATACCTAAGGCTGATATTGGCGAACTTAGTCTTATTGTATGTAACATACCAGTCATTTACGTGCCAAAGATTCGTGACGTAGTTGCAGTCCTTTATTCGATCTAATGCCATTTGCTTGACTGACGTTATCCGAGGATTTTGATCTCTTCGAACCAGAGAAGTTTAGAGTGAGTCCTCCACACAATTCCTTAACTAGAGGTGAAACCCTCCTTTCGAATCATGTGAAATAAACCGGTTCATCTAGAAAAGCTGTTAACTTCTTCAAGACAACAATTTCACTTTCTTCAAGACAATCGGATCCCAAAATTTTGTTTTAAGTAAAGCTTAACCTTCTGGGCATTTTGGGATCAATGAGAAGCGTTTTGATGGGCGAATTAAAATAATTAAAAAAGTTTCCCATATTAACGTTTCCGAGAGAACACCAATAGCAATTTTAAAATTAAAAAAAAAATATATATTCGTGCCTTTCTGCCATTTTGTCGAGTCTAATTATCTTTCTACCTGCAAATACCTATAAACACAGAAGGAAAAATGAGATTTTATCAAATCACAGTCGCGTACAACAACATGAATACACGATGCGTACCTTGCCCCATTTAAATGGTGACACTGTTAATGACACCTTTAGTTACAACGTAGGTACACATGTAACAATAAGTACAATCATATGTTGCATCTTCCAGAGAAGTTACCCTGCCAGTCATCTATTCTGGGTAAATTACCTGTAAAGATACGCATACGCACCGAATTAGTGTTGCAATAGTGTACAAATACGACTATAAGTATGAGTACGAGTACGAGTACGAGTATCTTTTGCATATTAGCATATGCGGAAATAATTATGTTGCGCAACTGTCTGTCGTCACACCACAAGTATCATTGGAAACATCGATCATTGAAGTTCATCCAAGTATGCCCAGGGAATGACACATTACCTACTCAAACAACAAAACCCATACATAACAAAGAAACAAAGGATAATTAATTTAATTACAAGTATAATACATCAACCCATTAAGCTAGTAAAATTAAAAATATTCAGAAAAAAACGACGACAATTTTGAATGGGCATAAGTCACGTTAGCTATTGTCAAAGACATCAAAAACTTGTGGTTTGACAAATTTTGTTGTTTTTCTTCGAACTTATCCTCTCAAACAGATAAGATATTTACCTACTTTGCTGTGCGGTGTCATAAAATTGAAGGCTAAACAACCTTCCACTCTTTACGCTAGTACAGACTCTTAAAAGGTTCGATGTCTTAGATGTGCGAAACTTTTCTTCTTACATTGTTCTAACGGCTGGGGTTGCACACTTAATTTAACTGAAAATCTTCCGCAGTTGCTCCTGTTTAGCTCGGTAAACTAAAGTTAATTCAAATTCACTTGTGGCGGTCTGCACTACCTAAAATGACATAGAAGAACGGGCTTCTGGATGGGTCTTTGGATTTGAATAAATTAATACTTCTGGGCATGTACATGTCCGCAGTGAACTTGGGCCTCAACCAATAAATCTCTTCAGCTGACATATTTCGCTAGTTTCTTCCATCGGTTCTGCAATTGCAAGTTGGTTGAGGCCTCCTTTCAATTGTTCGCACCACCGCATATTGGGCCATCCTACGTCTACGTAATCCCCGGGGCTCGGATTTGAAGATTATTCGAGCCGAAGCTGTGGTCTCCATTCGCTCTACAAGTCCCAGCCAGTTTAGGCGTTGAATCCGTAGACGCCTGACTAAGCCGATGTCGCGGGCCATGCACAACTTACTCAAAATATTTAAGGCCACGATTTGGTATATATCGTTATAGAGCTCATGTTTTCGTCATGAATTCTTCTTCTCCAGGAACCATTCTTCTTATATGTAAGTATATTCTGGAAGCAGGTCCCAATCGCAGTCCCAAGGTCTTCTAAAAATTCAAAGAAATAGGGGTTGGCAAGAGTAATTCTGCGATGATATCTTACTGCTTGTTATGAGGAAAGGTAAATAATGTCCTGAACTACCTCAAAGTCAAAACAAACAATGCTGACGTTCTGGCCAAACGGTCGATAGTGTGCGTCCTTTTCTAACGACAGCATGTACTTTGCTTTACTCTTAAGGGAAATGCTATCGGCAAACATCAAACTTTCGTGGTCTTTTCTTGGCTCTGTTCGATCTGTAATATTTGCATTCCTATCTTGAATGCAAGACGGTAATGATCGGAGGTGATATTGACTGTTCGGAGAGCTCGGAATACCGAAATACTGGGGCAGTGTCTGGCGTCGATTGGAGCATCATCAATCTGGTTGACGGCTGATTGATGTCTTAGTTTTATCACATTTTTCACAAACACTTCTTAGATTGAGGTTATACGACTTTCATAGCATTCTAGCGCCCTAGCAAGTTGTTCGCCAGATGTTGGTCTCTTTAGATTCTTAAGATCCATGTGCTAAGCTGAAAATCGTTTTTTTCTAAGCCGAAGCTTTTGGTTGTCTGTGGTACGAAATCGCCGATTTAAAGGGCTAAACACTCCGCTCCAGTGTACTTAGAAGCATAAACTGACTAGGGCCGTGTTGTTGATCTGTTGATCTGTTGATCTTAGGCACAACTTGAAATGTAAGAAGGAGTTACAAGTCAGGTTTCCTTGAACACTAATACATGTTTGGTTGGAGATTTGTTTTGATTTGATTAAAGTTAACACTGAGGTTACATTCAATAAATTGAAGGTCAACTGCAATGTAGTTTCGTTTTTTTATTTCCGACTGTCTCTTGGGGCTAGTGGCAAGTGAAGCATAGCATGGAGGTCCCCTTTGGCGATGTTCAGGTGATGGGAGTTGAAGAGAGCTCTTACTATTAGTGCATGCCACAAGACACCTATGCAATAAGTAACTTTTCGTCTTACGACAGTGATGAAACCTTAGTGTATGACAATGGGCTCCACTTTGAATTGACAATCTTTTAAAACGTCCTAAGAGCAGCGTAGGCCCCGCTCAGATGTGACAAAAATGACAACATGAGCAACACAAATGAGTGTCAAGAAGCTAGGCCATGGCCCATACCGGGATGCCAGCGCCACAGTGTTTTTTTGAGAGCAGCTATGGTTTTTCGTTACGTTCTGCAACATTAACTGTCCATCAATGTCTGCTGCCTATATTGAAGCTTGAGTAAATTAAGTCTATGTAGACTCATTGTCATGTCCAAGTGGAAAAGTGAAAGTGGATAGGGTTGGAGCATAATTTGTGACTAGTGGAGGAGTATAGGAGTTGACTTACATTTCGCATTGGCTGATATTTAGTATTTATTTCAGTCCTCGAGTGGTTCTACGGCATCTTCTTGTACTAGGCAATGTGATCTGCCACAAATTTCTGAGGCTCAACATAAAAATTGTAAGTGTCCTGCCGAGGGGAACAGCCTCTGCTGAAGTCGCCGCCAATACGAGGCTTCATTGTACACACTTTTTGTAGTAGAAACTTGTCAATTATGGGCCATAAATGGGCAGACGTTGAAAAGCAGGAGAGATTGTTTCAGCAGTTGTTAGCTACGGTTTGTGTCGTATGCCTGAGATTGCAGAATGAAAGCATTGCTAAGTCAGCTTTTCGTTTTCGCTCAGTACAGACCGCTACTATATAGCTAGGGACCGATCAAAGCTTGATATATGTACTCGTATATTAAGCGCAAGAATCCTTAAGTCCGTTTACAAGCCTGAGTGTCATTAAATTTGACTATGTCCTCTTCGGATAATCGCCTAAGTTTCCATTGATTGAGATCCATTTGCATTCGCAGAATCTGCATGGTAGACACTGGTTTAGTCTGAAAGTGAGGATAACGTCGTCAGTAGATTTAGTTGATTAGCGAAAATCCCAGCAACTGTCACTGATCATCACTTATCCATCTGTGAAGAAGGGTTACTTGGTCCGTACTAGAGTATGTAACTACCCGATTCATTCAACAAGATTAAAAACCCTTCGGACTTGCTTTCCACAAGATTCAGTTCTAAAACAGATTCTTGCACGAAGATCCAGGGGTAGTAGACCTATTTTATTTGTAGATTGAAACCACACAAGCGAGGGATAGTTATGGTAAGGTGAGTAAGGTGTCTCCGGACAATCAGTTTGGATTAGGGCCGCGTCGAAACTGATCTCCGACATACAATGGATCAAATGCAAGAACCAGTGTACGGGTTCCTGCCTGGTTGATTTCGAGAAGGCCTTCGATACTGTATGGTTAGAAGGGCTTTTCTATAAGTTGACCAGATTGGGTATGCCGAAACCCCATTTATATATGATTTACAACATGCTTACAGGGAAGAAGTTCGTTGTCAAATGTAGCAACAGGTAATTTAAAGAAAAATATTTGACATTAAGAACGGCTTGCAAAAAGGAGCGGTTATTTCTCCGATACTGTTTAACATATATACGAGTGATCTAGTAGGTTCCCTCAATCACGCTATAGCGTACCCAGACGACTTAGTGGCGTCAGATCAGGTCAACCAAAATCAAGGACATCAATACTCTGCTGCAGACTGACTTCGATCACATTAAAGCGTATTGCGATGATTTGAAATTGAAAATTAATTTTCAAAAGTCGGAAACAATACTGTTTCGGACCCCATTGAAATGGGCTTCTTGGTATACCAGAAACCACTGGCGAAATTTGGCCGTCATTGGACACCACAGGCTGCCATTAGCGGTGAGAAGCGTAGTTAGATATCTTGGTATCTGGCTCAATCAGTTTTTATATTTTGACAAACATATAAATGCTTGTGTGGCTGGAGAAAATAGAGCCTTAGCCTTGACAAGAAAACTGGTTGTCCCGTGTGGCTCAAAGTAGCGCCGTATTATATGGAGAAAATTCGGGTGTTTGAAAGGCAATGTCTCAGGACCTGTCTTAGGCTGTACATACTACAGAACACCAGAATCTGGGTTCATTAAATATCATCCCAACAAGGCCCTTTACGATGGGGCTCAACTGAACAGGATTGACAATTTCCTGATTAAGGTGATTCGAAGGCACACTGCAAGAGCGATGAACAGCGACAATAACCTGATCTTTGGGGCTTACTATCCCAATTTTATGTACCATGAGAATACACTCCGAACCGGCTTTATTTCGCCAAAGGCATTCCTCTATACAGATTCTAAAGGGCTTGTACAAAGTAGGGATGGTATCCCGGTAATATACCACCGCCACCGAGGTTCGAAGGGAAAACGGCTCACCTACGACGGGTACGACGTCAATGCTCAGGAGCTCTTTCGTTTTAGTTCCGCAATTGTGGAAAGAGACCGGGTTAATACTGAAAAACAGCACACGCCGTTGTTTGGTGGCTTAGAGAAGAAGAGAGGATTGAGGCGCTCTCCTAGGTCAGTGCGTTATAATTGTAACATACTTCTTCTAGTTTTAAGATAGATTAGGTTAGTTAGGGGGTTTTCGCTGATGGCACGGGCTGGTTGACATAGGGCAGTACTTCTGAGAAGTAACCGAAGGTTCACGGCATGGGTAGCATAGGTAGTTTTTTAAAGTTTTAAATAAAAAGAAAAAATGTGATAACGGTTCTAAGTTTTTTATTTGCTTCAGAATTTTCTTAGAAGTTCATATATAATACAAGTTAATCGTATAATAGATTTTAGGCCGAAAGGCATCAGTTTTATATTTACGGTTAAACTTAGAGTGCTCGGTAAGAGCCAGTAAGTTAAATGAAGAAAACAAAAAAAATATAGTGGAATTAGATTGAAGCATTTCTGTCTAGCATGTAAGTTTATATGGATAAATGAAATAAAAAATGAATTGAAAAGTAAAAGTAAGTGATGAAGGTGTCAATAGGCATTCCTGTTCATAAAATGGGGTCAGCACCATCTCTCGAATACGCAGCAGAAGTTGTATAAGGCCATCGACGACTTCCTTATTTGCTACCCGTATCTACTGCGAAATTTGGGGATATTATACTTTTGGACATTTAGAGATCTGATCTCTCGGCTGAAGAGGGTGCAATTTATATAATTTTCCATTTGTGATGGACCAACTCTGATACTTGGAGAATAAATTGCATCACCCAGATTTTGGAGGATTTGCTGAGAGTACTCAGAGTGTAGTCGAACTTCATTAAGAAAAAGGTGGCCAGAAGGACGATAATATATTTTTTTCTATACACCTGTCCTGTGCTTAAGGGATTTTGAGTACTTTGCATATAGCTCGATCAAAGGACCATTCAAAGCCAGATAAGTGTTAGAAATTAATGTTTGAAAAAAATAAATGCTGGTGGCAATTTCGGTGGAACACTTATTTTGACGAAACAAACAAAGGAAGACAAGATACATGATGTCGCTGTTCAATTGACTGTGTACGAGTAGGAATCCTATCTATCAAGTCCATGGAGACATTGATTGCACCTGTTCATATTGCCATATATTGAGGTCAGATTAAAGGATGAAATATACAAAACTTCTAACTTTGGCGACATCGTATATGTAGTCGTTGCAAAGTGAATTATCATACAGAAAACGGAAAGTTGTTCAGTTTCAACGATACAAGTGCCATTTATGGATATTGCTTTGACGGCAGCAGTCAGCATTTCGGAAGCATTAAAATCTACTTTCTTTACGATGCCATAGTAAGTAATGCTATTAATATTGAAGTTTGACGCCCTACTTGTTCTATAGTCGAAGAGCAGCGAGGTAAATCGGGAACGAATGTGAATAGAAGGGCGCTGTCATCCTCAAAGTAACTGATCATTGATAAAAATGAAAAAAGTGTTGAATACAGAATGAAACCCTGAGGCACACCATCTTTTTATTTTATTTTTGCGAATACCAAACTTGAAACTGTCCAAGACAACTTAAATTGAACGTTGTGAAAGGTAGTTACTCCGTTTAAAAAATTCATATAAAAATTCATTCCAAACTCCATCAAATGCCCTCGAAGTATGAAGTCTTAATATCTTGCTTTAGGCTTTGATTCCACTTTTTGAAAAGACATTTCATCAAATTATTAGTTGAGCTGATGGTTTAGCGGGGTTTTCATGATTTTTAAAAGAGGAGACGTAAGTGCAATGGGTCTGTAGGAGGCGAACAAAGAAGATTTATTTATCTAGGGACGACCTGGACACAATAGTAAAATTGGCTTACAACATGGAGAAAAACCTATTCAAAAATAGGGGAGATATAGTATACCATTTGAACCATCGGATTTGTACCTATATAAAGTGGCTGCAGGAACCTTTAAAAGTCGTAACGTAATTCGATGGAAACTAGAGTTAGTTAGTTAGTTTTTTTTAGTTTTAAATACATTTTATTTTTCTTATCATTACGTCTTACATTCTAACAAAAAATGCTTAAATGCTAGCTTACAATTACTTAACAATCTTATACTAACTAACTGGCCCCACACAGGCACTCTAAGCTACTCTAAATTCTTATATCTATGTCTTTCGACTTCATTTACATTTTTTTTATGATATTTATTTTCTATACTTAAGGCCAAGAAAAACATTGTTAACAAAAACTTAGCATATGGACAATATTTTGTATTTTTTATAAAAACTTAATACGAGTATCTAACTTAAAATAAACCTTAGTCTAGCTGACCTAGATACACAATACACACATATAAACACATAGACATTATACACAATAATATACATATATTAGTATATACCTTTATATATACTAATATATACATATCTTTCTTAAATGCTAACCTAAACCTATGTAAGCTGGCCATCGCCAGTTACAGAGCAAATAGATTGGTCAGCTCTGCCTCATTAGTGAGGCTGGTCCGTAATTGACGGAAACGACGACGAAAGATCTTCCCCATCATTCAACCACCAGAAATGCTGGTGCTGCCGAACGACATCCCTCTTATCGCAATTCCCCACCGCCCTACTGAACCTAAGGCGATTCACCCTGCCGTGTGCGACGTCTCTGTTGTAGTTGAGTCACCTGTCCCCAGCTGTCCGAGTGACATGGAAGATTAACGGGATTGCTGATCTATCCTGGATCAACCCTATCTGATCAAAGTAGAGGAATGCTTCCGGTGGAACGAAGCCGTTGGAGCGCATACTCTCGTGATAAAGGTAATTGGGGAAGTAAGCCCCAGATATCAGGTTATTCGTCGAGGCCATTGCTCTTGCAATGTGCCTTCGAGTCAGCTTAATTACGAAGTTGTCCACTCGTATTAGCTTCGCCCTGTTGTAAAGGACCTCATTAGGATAAAATTGTTTCTACTCCGACTCTGGTGTTCTGTACAAGCGTAGACAAGGCCTAAGGCAAGCCCTCTCAAACACCTGAATCTTTTCCATTAAGCTTGCTCGTACATTGAATCACACGGGACACCCAAATACCAGCATGGGCCTGATAAGGGCCATGTAGCAGATTATCTTTACCCTCGCATCGAGTTGGCTGCTATAAAACAGTCTCTTTGTGAGGGCAAAAGCGCCTTTAGCTCTGGATAGAGTAGCATCTACATTTTTGTTAAAATACAGAAACTGATCTAACCAAATCCCAAGGTACAAGGGCGGGTCAATAAGTCCGTGACTTTTGGATTAAAACACAGATTTTTTGATAAAAAAGTAATTTTATTTTTCAACGTAGTCTCCCTTGAGCTCTATACACTTTGTCCAACGCTTCTCCAATTTTTTTATCCCTTCCAAAAAAAAAATGATTCGTCGAGGTCCTCAAAATAGGCCTTGGTTTGCGAGATGACTTCATCATTGGAGTCAAATCTTTTTCCACCAAGCCATTTCTTCAGGTTTGGGAACAAGAAGTAGTCACTCGGAGCCAAATCTGGAGAATAGGGTGGATGAGGGAGCAATTCATAGCCCAATTCATGGATTTTTGCCATGGCAACTGCACATGCGTTTGTGGTCGACTGTGAGCAAACGCGGCACCCATCTTGCGGAAAGCTTTCTCATGCCATTCAATGATCTCATGATCATTCAAAATTGAAACCACTGAGCCATGCGAGATCCCTACGGCTTCCACAATCTCTCGCACTTTCAATCTTCGGTCGGCCAACACCATATCGTGTTGTTTCGGGTGTAGAGACCTCAACTGGGCGTCCAGGACGTTCGGCATCTTCAGTGCTTGTACGGCCACAACGAAATTCAGTAAACCACTTTTTTACCATTGAAATCGATGGTGCAGAGTCCCCATAGTATTTATCAAGCTTAGCCTTGGTCTCGGTTATGGTTTTTTTCGCAAGAAATAATGCTTAATAAGCACACGAAATTCACTTTTTTCCATTTTCTCCTCAAATTAGTGAGTAGTCTGATAAAAATAGCTGTCAAACACAAACTAACTGACGCAGCAAGTTTAAATTTTGACAGGAGTCAACTGACAGATGCCTGTTGACAGGAGCAGTGTTGCTGTTTCAGTAAAGAGGTCAGAAATTCAAAAAGTCACGGACTTATTGACCCGCCCTCGTATCTGACTACATTTCGACAGGTAAGAGGCTGTCCGTGTTGTCCAATGATCGAGAACTTTCGACAATTTTTTCTGGTATCCCTAGAGGCTCCAGACAACGGCGTCCTAAAAAGGATGGTTTCCGACTTCTGAAAGTTGATTTTCAACTTCCAGTCATCGCAAAATCGTCTTATCTTATCGAAGTCACGCTGTAAGAGACTATTAATGACCTCGATTTTTGGACCTGTTCTGTACGCTATCAAGTCATCTGCGTACGCAATAGTATGGGGAAGTGAACCTATCAAGTCGTTTGTATAAATGTTGAATAGGATCGGTGAATTGACCGCGCCTTGCTGAAGACCATTTTTAATTTGCAATATTCCAACAAAAGTCACATCACCATTTTTCACGATGAACTGTTTGTTGGTTAGCATATTATAAAGAATGTACAAGAGTGGTTTACTGATCCCCAGACTTGCCAGCTTGTAGAAAAGACCTTCTAACCATACAGTGTCGAAAGCCTTCTCCAAGTCAACTAGGCAGGCACCAGTACACTGTTTTTTGCCTTTATTCCATTGGATATCGGACACCAGTTTAGACGCGGCATGTGAGATTGCATGTCCTGCCTTAAAACCGAATTGATTATCCGGAACTATATGTTTGTCCTCAACCCACCTAGTCAGAGCTCTATTGATTACTTTTTCGAACACCTTACTGATATTCGGAAGGAGACTTATCGACCGAAGATTCGCCGGATTGGATATATCCTTTCCCTTTTTGGGGATAGGTTGAACCACCGCCGTTTTCCAATGCGCTGGATAATGTGCATTATTCATTGCATTATTAAACAGGGTGGTATAAATGTCCACCGCTTCTAGAGGAAGATGTCGAAGCACGATGTTCGGAATACCATCGGTCCCCACTGATTTCTTAGTTCTGATTGTGTCGAAGATCTCATGGAGTTCTTCCTTCGAAATAAACGGGGGTAGGCCACCTTTTCTGGCAATGACATTATTTGCCATATTTTCGTCGCTGAACCGGGTGAAACCAAAGCCCTCGGATCGCCAGTTCTCTACTTCATTTCGAATATAGAAGTTTTGCACCAAGACGCGATTGTCCAGGTCATAATTAGGGCCAATGATATTATTGGCCTTGTATACTTCCTGGAAAGTCGCCCCTATAGCCTCAATCTTCTCCTGTGGATCCTCGATCACAAAGAAGTATCAATGCCTGCTATTGTTAGTAACCATTCGTTGTCTGTTGTCCGGGCTATTTTAAGACACTGAAGGTCGTTTTGATTTTTTCTCCGAAATATTTTATTTATTTGTGGGAACATATTCGGGTTGCTGGTGTTTACAGCCCGAACCTGGAAACTAGAGTTTCCGAAATCAGAGTGAAATGATGTGTCCTTCGCTGAGAAGAAAGCTTGTTGGGTTGATATTGCGGATGTTGAGATCGTTAAATTCTCTTTCAATGTCACGCAAAGCAGCCAATGTATACCAGATTCTGTGATAAGCCCACAAACTGTGTTTTGTGTTTTTGTACCTGTTGCATAAGAATTAGGTCTTTCGGATGCATCTTACTACAAATATTAGGGAGGAACAATGAATGGGACCTAAGCACGCCAACTTTCCGTCAAACTTAAATAGATACTTGGGTAGGAGAAGCATTGTGTTTTGATTTGCTTTAATGAGAACCAATTCCACTTTGACAAATTAAAATTAAGATCGTAGCCTCGTTGCATCCTCACGATAGAGAGTATTTTTAGGTGTGTGTTCGACAAGTAGAAAGTGGAACAGACTTCGCTTTAGATAGAGTAACTTGTAACTTGCTTTTGAACGGAAGTAATATCTAAGGAAGTATCAACTTTTTTTCTAAAAACGTTCCTTGGGGTATTCTAAAGAGTGACAATAGCCCTCAAATTTAGATCAACATAAACGTAACCTTCAAAGTCAGGTTCTATGTCAATTGGTTTGCTGCACTCGAATTGGTTTTGGAAACTAACTAAAAAAAACGAACTTAGGGGTACCTCCAAAAATGAAAACAAATTGTTCATTCATTCTAAATTCTATAAAAATCCTGAGAACAAAAAAAAATTCCATTAAATCTCATGGATTTCCTCATAAGAAAGACAGCTCTCCTGAAACAACAGAAAGCATCCGAAAAAACAATCTAAAACAAAGAAAAACAAGGAAAAGTGAAATGCAAGGATTAATTTAAATTAAACTCTGTACATGGGTCTCATGCCAGGACTAGTACCAGAACCAGGACAACCGACTACCGATGTGGCACGGAATCGGAGCTTACGAACTGTATGTTACGCTCTGCTCTCCATGATAAAATCCCATAATTCAGGGAAAAGATTATTTTAAAATTATTACATAGAGATACATACACTCACAAAGATTCAAGGAGGACAACTCTTAGGATTGGGGATTGGTGGGTGCGAACTGGGGAGCACCGAGCGACCAATGTGAAGGGATTTTAGTATTTTATGATGCATCTTGCAAGCGAGCATGAATTCACTGCAACAATAACAACGTCAGTTGCAGTTGTAGAAGGAGCAACTAGGACCACTAAAGCCGGAAAAGAGCGACTGAGTAGAAAAACGAAGAAGAGGAAATAATTTTTTTTTTTTTGTTAGTTCGGATAGGTAGCCTTTAGCATTTTCTCTATATTTTTAGAGTTTTGCCTGATGAAAATGGAGGGAAAATGTGTAATTGGAAGAAGATATGCAATAAATAGAAAATACGAATGAACTTAGAGTGTAAATGTGTGGGTAGCACAACTGTGGAGTAGAAGATGTGTAGTGAAATGCAATTTCCAGCTTTTTGAAAAGTTGCCGGAAATTGTAGCTTTAACCAACTTAGAAGAAGGAAAGGTGACCTATTCATAAGAGTAGAATGAATGAAGACAAATTGAATTCATGATTCATTTTCAGTCACAAGCCGGATGTCTGTAATTATTGAAAGACGATTAAAACTATGCATGACAGTTAAGTGAATTTACATACTCATAAATTGACTGGAAATCTGCTTGATCTTATGATTAAAACTCACAGTTCAATTAAATGCAATTATATACAAATGAATCTCGTTATCAAACTGTCGGCGCATGTCTTCCTCATCGAGGAGCTCGGAATGTTGTTCAACTTGCGTGGCGTAGGTTGGCTGGCTTATATGAAAAGAGTTTACCTACGGCTATTTGACTGATGTATAAGTTACAACACTTTATATTTTGTAGGGAATCGTCGTACCTACAGACCATATTCGAGAGGATGGCTGTGCAGTATCTGTTGCTTTCCATATGAAGTTACTCCTTAGCAACCAGCTTAAGATTCTCTACTGTTTAATATGAAATATGAAACACACTTCTCTCACTCTACTCAAACTCACTCACTATCTAACAACACTCTGCCAAACTAGAATATCGAGATGTAACTGAGTCACATAGACGTATCCTTAGGACCAGCGGTGGACAGTTAGGTTTACCGGTACAAACATGCTAACAACGAAGACACATTTCGCCGCACAACTATTCATGTACTACGTCAACTGCAACAAAGTAGACAGCAGTTGACAGTAAAAAACTTAATCAGGGAGTTTACTGACAGGCACAACTCGGAAGTTAGACGCTGAAGTCGTCGATCGAAAACCTAGAAATATTGGTAGAAAGAATTACAGTGAGCTTCATTAATAAAAACTTCTTTGCGGTTGAAGATCCTTAGGCGAAAGTGAGCAACTTCCCAGGAATGATGTTTTCCCAACCAATGACGACTCAGAAAATTGAGTTTTTTTTGGTAATTTGTTCCTTCGAAATGATACAAAGAACTGGCGATTGAGTTCGTATGTCTATTCTACTAGATTAGATGGTAAACCTGTCTCCCGTCCTTCTAAAAACACGTATTGGCAAGCCACTACGTAAGCTCTTCCATCTATCCTACTCGTAAGGACTTTTTTCCGAGTGAATGCAAAATTGTATGAGCCCATGAAGTCCCAACTTAGAATTCATCCCTCCGCTCTTATAAGTCCGTTTCACTTGTCCTTTCTTTCAAAAATTTTGGAAATGCTGATAAATCTCCAACTCGTATAACTTTCGAAATGTACGGTTGCCGTAGTAACAGTGTATGTCTATAACCAAAGCAGGAAACTCACCATTTCACACTCATGCAGTTGCAGTTCCGTATGGTAAAATTTAAGCTGTCAAGTGCGGTTTGATAACGCCTGCTATGGATAAAGTTCTGTATATGCTTGCATGCCACAGGGAACCATTCTGTATCCAACACTTTTTTTTTAAATTTTCATCAATGATCTGCTGTCTACTACTATTATTCTCATACTTTCCTTGATGACAAAACTCTCTCCTCTTTTATACTACGCCCTGGACTGTTTCCCTGTTACGCTCATTTAATTCCGATAGCTTCCAAACCACAATATTGTTGTTGGCGAAATAAAGATTGTGGGAGGTTAGTTTCAAAGAAACCAAGCTCTCGTAAAAGGCGGCTATACGGCAGATTCTGGGCCTCCTGATTGGAGTTTGCGCTATTGGTTAACTGTCCGACTACGTAAGATACTAGAGGATACACTATGATGGAACAAATGGTCTCGAATGCATATTAGGTCTCAGCTAAGGGAAATACTATAAGTAACGAGTTCCGTCTAAGCAAGTGAACTGTTCGGTCTGACATTTAACATTCATATCGAACTGAGCAACTAGCGAAGGCTCTAGACCGCTGTAAGAATTCGAGCAAAAGAAGAATATGTACATATTTGAGACATACATATATGCATACGAGTATATGTCGGCGAATGCTATAGAAAGCCGGAAAAGCACCTTAAGTATCTGATGACATAGCGCTTCAAGACTTAGTCCACCAACATAGTTTTGATAGCGCTCAAGCCACAGCAGAAGAAAAGAACGACTTTGGCAAATATTGATTTTACGGGTTCCCCGATAAGATTTGTGTGCAATGTCCAGAAAGCTGCAAAGTCATACAGCATGCGTTGTGTGTTTCCTCTAAACAGAGATGGAACCTAGAAACTTATTCTGTCTTGTGATATCGTATTGGTTGTAATGAGCGATTTTCTTCAAGTTTTTACCCAAGAATCTTATACCTTTTGTAGCTTTAGAGCCACTTGAATAGGGAGAAACATCGAAAGAGCTTCTTTCATTGTCTGCTTGGAAGAAACATAGGCCAGTAATTCTGTCACTTCAAAAGCCATACCAGACAGTCACACGTTCATGATGAATTGGCTTCTCTCTGACCATGTGTGGATTTTTCGAGCCCGACAATTTAGCTTGTTTACGGCGCTTGTAGCCGCCGATAAGGAAATGCGTCTCATCTAAAGAGATGATGTTTTCATTTCGAGTTGATGTCGATTTCGAGCTGCCCTAAAGCGGTGATAAAGAAGCGGGTGGTCATCTTGCTTGAATTCCTGAGCCAATTGGACCTTGTTAACGAATAATCGGACATTTTTATCCAAAATTTTCCCCAAGCTAGTGCGACTGATAGTCAGTTGGTAAGATATTTGGCTTAATGACGTGCAGAGTAGATCTTTGGAAGCGTAAATCGAGCTACTTCTTATTGCGAATATATAATACTGAGTTTCTGTCAAATTGAACGCATAAGAGCTGTAAGAGTCAAAATAACAAGTGATTCTAAATGATACCAACAGATAGCCCATCCTTTACACTGAAAATTTTTGGCCAGAAGGAAACTTGGACACATTCCTTGTGAATTCGAGTTCTTCGGATTGAAACTGATTAAGAAGATTTAGGCTCTGTTGCGGAAGTGAGCTTACACATCTCGTACATATCTCGACGATATCAGTGCAAACTGGCCCACATCTACAAAGTGGAATGACCTTACAAAGTCGGTTGCTTTGTTATGGCGTGAAAAATTGTTTATTAGAGTACCTAACGCTGGTAACAGGTCCAACTCCAAGTTTCTAAACTAAAACTACGCAGTATTTTATGATCAAAAATTGAGTCTTACATGATCAGCAAACTGTTGAATCCATATTATGGGTGTCGGTGCGTGCAACAGAACATCATCAGAAATAAGAATGCGTATCTGCAGGAATCTTAGAGAAATAAAGCGGACTGAAGAATTGTACCTACTGAGGTTGGCGAATTAAGCTATCCGCACAAGCAGTGCAGTAATAGCACTCATGGCTCGAAGGAAATATAGCATTAGCCACTTAACTACAACCGCCAACGGTGGATGAAACTAAAAGAATAGTTGACATCGATCTAGTCAGACGACTCCAAATTCATATGCTCAACTGGCCGAGACATGATGAGCAAATAAGCACCTCCACCATATCGCAGACTCCCGATGTAATCAATTTTCCTTGATGAATCCATCCAAGAGCTATTGGTCTAAAAAGCATTCATCTATGAACATCCATTCAAGGGGATTCATACCACTATATCGCAAGCAAGCGAGTAAGATACTAAGCAATCGATTAAACGCTATCTACAAGTTCGCTAAGGGGCCTCTAAGCTGGAAACTATCGATGTCAGATTATAGGTAATTCGTATAAAAAAAAAACAAAGGCCAGAGGAACCTGTATAGAAGCTAAACGGTGCCCTCAGCAAGTGGTTTGCATGTCTACCTATGAAATAACCTCGTAGATTACACTTTCCATGGCGGTCACCTGCAGTGACTATCTAAGGAAACCATCAAATTTCTAAACAGGCCACATAAGATTATTTTAGAGGAAGACTTGAATCTTTACAAATCGAAGCAGGTTAGTTAAGACTTTGAAGGATGCGCCTTTGACTCTTGCGACAAACACGTCCAGATCCTCATGCTCCAGATCTCCTTTTAGGTAACCTAATCAGAACCAGCTCAAAACCAACTGCCATTAATGAAAATGGTAGAGAGCTGAATACCACACCACCCCGTACATGGAATATCTCATTGATTGTGGTGATGAATGAGGTCGTCAAATACTGTTGCTCCCTTGATGGCTTCAAGTCGTCTGACACCACTGGTATATACCCAGTATGCTGCAGAAAGGTGTAAACGAGGGGGATGTAACTCTGAAGAGAATCTGCTTCTAGCCTGTGGCCGGAATAACCCAACTCTGGCGAGCATTTTTACTTAACGAGGCCATGGTGAATAGGACTGAACACTTTCATCGGCGTTAAGTGTGCTTTCGACAACCCATCTTTCGACGGAATGTGTAACTCGGCCAGATAACACGGCGTAGACGAATCATTATCATAAAAGCAATGCTAGTGAGTATAACACTGATTGCAGACGCAGATTTGTGATTGAAGTGTGGAAGGGGGAAGGGATGGTAGACAAGGGTTGTCTGCAACGCAAGTTGAATGTCTGTCTCCACTGCACAGGTGTTGTTTGGTCGACTAGTCAACGCTCACAATAATTCGGACGTCTGTGCTCAAGCATACGCGTTCTTTCTGTTGGGTCATGTCTAGCGGCTGTCTTCTTCAATACAAAGATAGCCGTAACTTGATTGTTCTCTAAACAAGAAGGAAAGCTTACTGGTTTGACTCATCTAGTGTTAAGGTATCACCATCCATTTCTCAAACGAAGCTAACTATTTGCGAGTCCCCATATTATGTCGAAAGTCCCTAAGGCCTTGTTGGCTTGTGACCAAGACAATCAAACACCTGTTGGGGAAAAATACGAAATTGACTTTCTCTTTGCCCAGGAATGATTTCGGCCAGATGAATCCAAATCATTCGTCTTAAGATGCGACTCTGGTGACTTTTTGGATGAAGACAACGTTCAATTTCACTCACGAACACTTGTTTGTTCCTTCCAGGCTTAGATTAACGCAATATTGATAGCAACGAACTACAACTACGCAGTCCAAAAGCTGAATTCACTGAGTTGTTCTTGTGTCCCAGGTCACTGTGGGATCAAGGGAAACGAGATTGTCGCTGAATTTGCGTTAGCAATATCTGTGGGTGGGATTTCCATTGACAGTTGAAGTTTATATGAATGTAACTGCAGTCAACTCCTTGAAGTCTGTCGGAGGTAAGGGCCATAGCACAATGTTTGTGAAAGTTCGACCTACGCTTTTATAACGTCACTGGTAAACTACGTTTCGGTGGATACTAGCACTGTGGGCACTTAATCCCTGAAGCGTTTACCCATCATTCTGCGAATAAATTTCAATGAGGAGTACAACGAACTAATCTCCTTCGACATATCCCACCTTAGAGCTATTATTTAAAGCCATCTTCGAAAGGATAAAAATTCAAGTGAATTTCGCCTTATTAAGACCATGTCCTTGTTCCCAATCGCACCTACACCTTGGAGTGTTTTTCAATAGCCGAGAGACAGTAGTAATCTATCATCGACAAGATTTAATAAATATCGCAATCTTTCTTTTCAGCATTTTCCAAAGGCGGATAAGGCTGCTGCCTCTGAAACACCCAACACAGGCACTTTTTCTACAAATTCATTCATTAAGGACACTTTAATTCTCTTCTGGTTTCTGTTCCTTTCAAAGAGAGTTTTGTAGGAAAATAAGCTGGAATATGACTGAATCGAAACATAGCACTGAGAGGCGGAGCTAAATTCTCTCTTCTAAACGAGAAAAACTGTTCCAACTTTGAGTCGAATCTCTTCCGAGGAAAATTCGTTCCGTTTTCTACCTTACGTTCGTTAAGTTCGCCTATCTAACCATCAGTTCACCGGCCGACACGCAACTAGCAATACATTCACACGGTTTGCTTCTTCACATCTTTCTCTTTCCATTCGCCATTCCAATTTCCAATTCAACTCTGCAATTGAAGAAAAGTCGCAGACCCAACTCACTCACTCTTGAATAAAAAAATAAAAATAAAAAAAAAACTCACTCACTCCCCATTGCAAACAGTACACAACACTATTCCATTTCCAATTGAGTGTGTGATTTCGTTCACTTCTCATTTATATTTGTGTTTCGTTTCGTTTGCGAATTTAGAAAGAGACAGAATTCGAATGATCTGAATGTATTTGTGTATAAGGAGTGGTTTCCAATTGTTTGACCCACACCAGTGACAGTTAAATGTGAAATTATTTAAAAAAAAAAAACACACACACACAAACAACAAATGACATTCCATGAGGGGGTGTACAAAGTGATTTGTCAAACAAAACGTCGCGTTCTCGTATCAAAATATCACAAAAAGTGAAAAGATTCCAATCTTAGCTCATAACAAACGTCTGACAGTTCCAAAGCACTGTTGTTAGGTTGTTTTTTGTTTTTTTGTTGGTTGACGTTGATAATCAGTGGACACAACACACAATGGCATACAATTTGTTTAAATAATTTCCAGTGGAAGAGATGAAAAATGTCACGCGAAAACACTGTTCGCATGTATCTAACACTCAAAGTACCAACATTCATTTGTGTGTGTGGTTGTTTTGTACAAGATGCATTTAATTGACAGCGCGGAGGAGTAATTGGAGAGTTTGGTTGCTTACCCACCTGTGTTGTGCTGTGCTGCATGGTGTGACAGATGATGTTGTTGTGATTCAAGGTGTTTAGCGATCTAATGGCAGCTTGACATGTTAGACGTTGCCACTGTCGACCGCCTATCTAATCTCTTTTGTTTTGCCATTTTACAGTATCCAAACTTATTAATTAGGAAATGAGCTACGACTAAGATTCCTATCTAGATGCAGTTGATGTGTGAGAATCCGTTTGTTGTGTTGGTTTGTATTTGTTGTTTGCTTCTACCTCGATTCGTGGTGCAATCAATTTGTTCTCTTGTTGAGCAGTAATTATTTGGAACATTTTCTGATTTTCTGTGCTATGTAGGCATTCGTATCTATCTATCTTTATCTCTTTACCTGTGGCCTATCATTATTAACAAATTCGTTGTTATTGTTGTTAGTTTCGGTGTGGTTTTGCACTGCTTTTTTTGTTGGTGTTTTTTTTTTTTTTTTGCTTTTTCACACAATATGCTTGGCCACATCGTTTAATTGTGAACAAGCGATGAAAATATGATAATTTCGTGTTAATAAATCGTTAAATAGCACGCAGCTGGGCACAGCCTATGCAAATGGACTCTAATTGCAGAGATTTTACTCGAAAACAAAGTTAAAAAGTATCCAAAGTTTACAATTTATCTAGTAGATACCTATGTTCTTGGTTCTAATAGTGATGACATCAATTTAAAAAAAAAAAAAAAAGAAGAGGAAACCAGATTGCAGTCGATTAATTGGACCTGAAACTGTCAGACAATGCAAATAGTTTTAAATAGTGTCGGGGACGGACATTATTCTTGATGAGTTTGTTTTTTATCTAAAAATTCACGGTTTTCGAAGGCCGACGGCAATCGTTTGAACATTAATTTAGAGGCCGTTTAGTGGGTAATATACTTCAGAAGAGACCGAGGCAGTTAAGTAAAGGTTTGACGTTTGATAAAGCACAGAATATGTGTCACAGATGAGGAAATTTGTCTATGGTTTTGGGAACATTTGCTCATTTACCCGTCTATCCACAAAGGTGAGGTACCATAGAGTATCTAATGGGGCAAGATGGGAGTAAACGATTTCAATTTTCAAAGCAAGCTCAACTATTTTTTTCTTATCAGAAACACAGGAAGAATAATTGGAAAAATATGCAGCACTGGAAAATAACAACACACCGTTTGTCTGCCACCACAGAAGGGATAAGCTGTGTAAGATGTATACCTATCGAGTTGAAGAGCTGCATTCTTGGCACCTAAAATAAATATCAGAGTGCATAAGAGGCTGTGATGTTGGTGGAGACTCATGTCACAGTAAATTGATCATGGAGGGCTGATCTGAAACATATTAAACAGTTTATCAGGAAGTTCTTCTGGTAGAATTGCAGGGAATTGTGTGAGAATCTGATGACGGGGCCCAGGTGTAGGATTTAGATTTGATAAAACTTCAAACGTATAGGTATGGAGCTTTCAGCATGAACAGCTGTTTTTGAATGAAATCAGGACGGAACAGGCCGGAATTTTGGTTCCAAAGATGAGGGCAAAATTTATAGAATACATGAACTATTTGACAAACGACATAATTGACCATCTGAGCGCGTTTTTCGCCGTATTGTTGACCGTTTTCGCGCAAAATTTTCTTTGGAAGATGTAATGGCAAGGAGAGTGCGTACTGAAGACAATATTGGACACTTTCAGAAGACCATTCATTAAAATTCAAATTTATCGATTAGACGTCGCTTGCAGCCGCTTGGCCTTTGTTCGTCTACTTTATGGAAGATTGTGTCCAAAGATGTTGATTTGAAGGTTTACAGAATCCAGCTCGTGTAAGAATTGAAGCATCGCTTGCATTGGAATTTCGGTAAATGGGCCCAAAATCAACTACCATTGGATCTGCGGTTTTATCGAAAAATTGTGTTCAGCAATGAGGCTCACTTTTGGCTCACTGGGAATGTGAATAAGCGAAATTGGACCGAAGACATAATCTACATAAGATTCTCGAAACGCTGTTATATTCCGAAAACTTCACAGTTTGGTGCGGTCTGTAGGCTGGACTATTTTTTTTTTCAAAAGCAAAGCTAATCAGCGTGGTTCAGTATTCGATATAGAACACTAATTGATGACTTCCTTGTTACTCGATTGAATGGCATGAATGTGGAAGAGATGTGATTCCAGCAGGTCCGCGCAACGTGCCATTTAGCAAACGAAAATATCAATTTATTTAAGAAAGCATTCGATGAACGCGTAATTTCGAGTATTGAACCTCTAAATTGGCATCTAAAATCTGGTGATTTGATGCCTCTTGATTATTTTCTTCAGGGATACGTAAAGTCGCCAGTCTACGCTGACAAACCAGCAACAATCAACGCATTGAAAAGCAATATTATTCGTGTTATTGAGGATAAGGCCACAAATTCTTAGAAAAGTCGTCGATAACTTTATCTCTCGGATAGTTGTATTAAAGAATTAATTGCAGAATGTAGAACACTAATAATCGCGCAGATTTCTAAATATAATTCGTTGTTTTCGGTTTGATAATTTCTCTGATGGAGAATCGCTAGTAAGCCAACACCGTCTGCTCATTACAGAATTTTTTACAGCGGAACCACCGAAAACACGGGCATCGTTTGGAAAGCCAAAAATCCGGTGGTATAATCTATGGAAGGAACGTGGCGCAAGATTGATCGCACTGGCTAAAGAAGTACTTCACAATATAAACGGTATCGCAGACTCACTTAGCCCGCAAGAAATGTAGAACAGCATACATGAGGAATGCATAACACTTGCAAGGTCCCATCTGAGGACTATATCAAAATACCATTACGTCGGCAAAGAAACATGGTGGTGGAATGACGAAACCAAACGAGCTGTGGCCGACAAGAAGAGTGCATTCCAAGCGTAGACAAAATGCGATCGGAGCGACGATATCGAAAAAGCTCGACTGGCTCTTGAATACGAGCGTCTTAAAAAGATCGCAAAGAAAGTCCTGCCTCGAACTCGAGCGGCAGAAGCGGAAAACCTGTACCAGGAGTTGGAACAAATATCCTCACGATCGGCGGATAGAAGACAAGCTATCCAAGAAGTTCAAACGTCATACAGTACTAAAATGCCAAATATTTTTAAGCTCGCTGCACAGAGGAGAAAAAATTCAATGGAAATAACCTCGCCGAAATACATCAAAAACGCAGACGGTCGCTTATTAACAAATGAAAAGGAAATTTGTGACCGGTGACTTGAATACTGCAAGGAGTTGCTTAACAAACAGTTTCCACGTGATATCGTGCCGACAGCTGGTCTATTCGAGGAGGAAGTTTCGGACTTTTCAATCGAAGAAATAAGTACAGCAATCGGAAAAATGAAGCGCGGGAAAGCGGCGGGACCAGACAGCATTCCATCAGAATTTTGGTCGAAGATGGAGGGGATCGGCAGCGTTTGGCTATCGAAACTTTTAAATAAATTAAAATGTGGACAACCTATGCCGAATCAATGGAGAAGTGGCTTCTTGGTTCCATTATACAAAGGAAAAGGCGACACTCGAGAATGCAACAACTACCGTTCAATCAAGCTTATGTCGCACACAATGAAAATCGTCGAAAGAATCTTAAACGAACGTCTTCGGCAAATAATAGAGCTCGACAATAGCCAGTGTGGATTTGTTGAAGGAAGATCGATGGTGGACGCTATCCAAAGCCTACGAATAATAATGGAAAAGCACCGAGATTCGTCTAAGGATTTACACATGGTATTTATCGACCTCGAGAAAGCATTCGATCGAGTACCCAGGGATCTCATATGGGCCGCGCTGAGGTCTGAAAAGGTATCGGAAGGGCGTATAAGGATAATACAAGACATGAACGGAAACGTGAAAACTGCGGTTAAAAGCTCTGCTGGACTGACGAGAGAATTTCCAGTTAATGTCGGAGTGCATCAAGGAAGCGTACTTAGCCATTTCCTCTTTAACGTAGTATTCGACTATCTTTTGAAAGACTGCATGCGCAAAGCAAATGTATCGCCAGTTCTCTTCGCTGACGACGCAATTATACTAAGCGATAACGTCGAAGATTTACAGAACGCTAGAGAGAAACGGGTTTAAAATAAGTCGTTCAAAGACGGAGCATTTGACGTGCCCATTTGCGCATCCGTTGCAACCGAAAAGCACTATCTTTAAGTACTAAGGATCAAACGTTAACATGGAAGCGAAATGTGATAACGACGTAAGCCACAGAGTGAGTGTGGGATGGATGAAATGGTGCGAAAATTCGGGAATCTTTTGCGACCGAAAATTTCCACTTAAATTAAAGGGGAAACTCTACACCACGGTTGTTAGACCAGCTCTTATATACGGTTCACAGTGCTGGACAATGTACGAAGCGTTTAAAAACAAAATGACGGCAGCGGAAATGAAAATGTTAAGGATGTCTACTGGAGTCACTAAACGCGATTGCATTAGATCTACGCGTATAAGAGGAAGTCTACATATAAAGAACTCGGTAACCGAACAGCTTGAGGCGAATAGAATAAGTTGGTATTGCCACGTTCAAAGAAGATCTGCGGAAAATCCGGTTAAAAAGGCACTATCAACTACGGTCACTCCAACTGTAAGAAAACGAGGTCGGAAAAAGAATTCCTGGAATTCTCAGATGGCAAATGCGCAACAACGCCTGGGGCTAACCACTGAAGCGATCCAGGAACGAGCATTATGTAGACGCGTTCTGCGGTCTGCGACATTAGCCAACACCATAAGCGGAGCAGCACCGATGCAGTAAAAATGGGAAACTCGTTACGCATAAGTTCGTATAACGAGGAAAGGGTTAATAAAAGGATAAAAAGAAGAAGAATTTCTCTGATAGAGACGCAAGTAAGGCTCATAGACAAGTTGCTCGCTTTATCCAAAATTTTCAACAAATTGGTAAAGAACTGGCAGAGTCTGTACAATTGTATTGTATTGATGAAATGTTGTAAGTAGGTATGTATGGATTGAAGAATATGCCCTTGTATTACGTAAAAACTAACTTCTTCGACAATGGCCACATATGTACATATATACGAGTAGTGGAAAAAGGTTCTGTTGGTGAATGCTTGACAGATGTTGAAGAGAAACACCTATTTCCTTGTTAATCTGGAATAAGCGCTCAACATTATATAAGCTTATCAGCAAAAATACACTCGTATCTCATGTGGCCAAACAAGGAAAAGCTGTAACACTTGCTTCAGCCGTGCACCACTGCAAGAGCACAGATGATTAGAATGAAAAACCCGAATTTATAGCCTTCTACATCTCAAAAAAGGGTTATTGGATGAATTGGAAAAAAATGTTCAATCTACTCTCATAGCTATAATAGGAGACGTTAGCCTATGTCACTTTTTTGTTAACTAACTTCTGAGCATGGCAATCTCAATGAATATGTGATTCGTCAATTTCATAATAAGGAAATGGATCCGGGCATTTTTTCCCGAAGAATTTAGCTCGATACTTATTACAAGAACACGTGCAAGGAATTGTGCTCAGTGCCAAAATGCCGCGTCAGCTAGAAAGTTATACTTTTCACATGAAACCAAAGAAAGACGTGTGCCTTTATCATCCGAAACAAAAGAGGAAGTCTGCCTACTGATGCTTTATCTGCCATATGTACGTATGTTTAAAGTGCGCCAACAAAGTTTGCACATCTGTTGCTGGCTTATCCACATGTGCTTCACTTAAAAAAAAAAAAAAAACGAAAAAAACAATCTAATGGTGTTCAATCGAATGACTTACGAGTACATGGCCAATATATGTCACCATTACCTGAAATCAATCGACCCATTCTGCTTCATTCTGTTGAAAATAAAGAAGTCCGTGTCTTTGCGTTCAATTTAAGGCCACAAAAGTCTTTCAATCATCTGTCTTTAGCGCTTTCTTTGTACAGTAAGAGGTCTTTTATTTGCATTTCTGAAGAAAAATGATTCAATGATTCGACTAGCCCAAAAACCGCATTAAGGAGCAAGTACAGTTTTGTGGATGCAACATCCAATGTGAAATGTGCTTCATCTACAAATATGATTTTGTGTGGAGAACCAGCAACAGCTAATTGACGAAAGTTTTGCGCTTATGATGATCTGATGGTTTCAATTATTGCGTTAATTTGATTTTGAAAAGATGCAAATGTAAAATCTTTATTTGAAATACACCAAACAGTCGATGGAAGAATGCCTAATGCCTGAGAACGTCACTGTATCGATGTTCAAAGTTCAGTCACACTTTGTGCTATAGCAGCAATATTCATACTAGAGCGTCCGTTTTTGGTCAACCAGATCTTTTCCAATCTTCGACAGAAACAGTTTGTTCAAATTTTTTCACTTACCTTCGAATGGGTCGCTTTACAATCGATGAATGTGCTAACATTGTGAAAAAATTACGAACAGATTATGGTCGTATATCTGAGCGTACTAAAGGAAAAACTATTCGAAAAAATTGGCTCTGTTACAAATGTCTTAAGGCCTATTCATCATCGGAATGCACGCTCTACAGCAAATATGGCTGCTGTTAATGAAAGTGTTAAAAAAGATCCAAATCTATCTACTTAACGGGGAGAACAGCATTTCGGCTTGTCTTATGGCACATTATGGCATATTTCGCATTTAGATTTGCACTGACACCCTCACAAAGTTAAACTAACTCAAGAATTGAAACCAGCTGACCACAGAATGCGTACAAAATACCCCGATTAGGTGCTCGAACATCAGTGTTTGGATGACCGAATTTCGCAAAACACTTTCTTCAGCGAGTAGGTCAACTTTTCACTCAGTGGATACGTTAACAAACAAAATTGTCATATATGGGGAAGTGAAAAGCTACATGTACGAGAACCTGTCGAAAGACCATCGCATCAACAAGAAGTTACCCTATGGTGTGCAATTTCGTCTGGAAGTGTCACTGGTCCAAATTTCTTCAAAAATGAGAAATGTGTAACCG
This sequence comes from Volucella inflata, assembly GCA_928272305.1. Lineage (NCBI taxonomy): Eukaryota > Metazoa > Arthropoda > Insecta > Diptera > Syrphidae > Volucella > Volucella inflata. The sequence goes on from OV743720.1 coordinate 97,295,776, forward strand.
TCACCGCCAATTTCACCGCCCTACCCATATGTTAATCGAATTATTTTGGCCTCAAATCAAAGATATGGGTGTGGAAGATAAGTGTTTTCAATAAGACGGTGCCACATCTCACATAACACGATCCGTTTCGGCTTCATTGTTAGAAAAAATTTCCTGGCCAAGTTACAATATTTCGCACCTTGGTGATGTGAACTAACCACCAAGACGTGATTTGTCGTCGTTGAATTGGATCACGTGAAAACAGTTTATTTATCTTCCAAATGGCATGTATTTCACTCCTCTCGCTTTTTAACTAGCTTATCTCTTGAGTGGGTCTGTTATTTAGGTTGCTTGTTGTCGTTACTGGATCAAAAGTACTGTCATTATGTGAATTGTTTTCAAAAGATCTTAACAAATTATATCGGTCAAATGACCTCTTCCTGTATTGACGCACAAATCGTTTTATGGCATTTTGAATTGTTGCTCGCGAAACATCGGGCTCCAAACTGGTATTTCTTCTTCAATATTGGCTTTCAAGGCCTGTAAATCATGTGGCTTGTTGTAGTAAACGCCAGATTTCAAAAAGTGTCAAAAGAAGAGTCTGTCGGTGTCGGATCTGGCGATCTGTCAGGCCAGTCCAAATTGCCAAAACGGGAGATCACACGACTGGGAAATTGGTGATTCAAAATTTCCATCGTTGCCCGAGCTGTGTTGTTGGCTGCTCGCTTCTGCTAAACCAACAATGCCAGAGACCCAATAACATCTGTCTGGAGCATTCATCAGTTACGGCTACGGTGTCCTCAAAAAAAAAGTTCCATTCCTTTTTCACTGCAATTGAGGATCAAACAGTCACTTTAAGGGCATGCAGATGCAGTGTAGATTCTCCGTGCTCCAGAATCGCAAATTTGGTTTATTCACATAATCACATAAGTGAGAATGTCAGGTCAGGGGACTGAAATTTGGTGAACGGTTTGCACTTAATAAGGGACATCTTTCATCGAAATTCGACGCAACGGACATCTACTGATTCCAAATTTTATGCATCGTTGTTTCGACAATATTTGTGGACTCTCTTGAAAATTCGCGTCCACAACCACTTCATGTGACATCTCTAGTGGGCCCAGTTTGCATGAGATGCTCAGCCCAACGCCTTATTGTTCGCACGCATGGTGCATGACGACGGGAAAACATCCTTCTTTCATTAAATAACACTTCTGCCTACCTCTCAGGCAACTTCTAAATGCCGTCACTAAATAAATCTCCGAGGACCTTTTGGATATTATCCCGTGATCAAAATTTTTGTTTATAGAGGAAGTTTTGCAGACATCGGAACAGGAGAAAAAAATCTCAAGGCGCTTAATCTGGAAAACAACATATTTTCCCAGCCACGAATATCCTAATGAAAAACAACTAGATCTGGTCGTCGGTGCTAGTGTCGACTTTAACCGGTACAGCTGTTGGCAAAAGACTCCTGCGGCGATAGTTGGGTTATAAAGCAACAACTCCAAATGGATTATCTCCTTTTGAATCCCACCCTACAGACAGTAATATCTTGGGCATATAAAGTCTTTTTCTAGGATGTTATGCCGGTCTATCTTTTGGACTAAACGGCATTGGTGACATTGAATCTTATTGTAAAGAACACATTCTATATCTCGGGTAACGATAACGCTACAAAAGCATAGTAGGTGACCTTGAATGGTCATATGGGTACCGTAAAGTTTATTTGCTATTCCCTTACCGTAACAGTGGGATTTCTTTCGACGGTGGACTTCAGGAGCTCATCGTCTAGCTCCTTTGGTCTACCCGAACAAGGTTTATTCCTTAGGTAAAAATTGCCATTGCAATATTTTGAAAGCCAACGCTTGGAGTCACTGAAAGCAACCTCTCCAATTATTAAGAGTTATTTGGAGAGCTCTCACTTGGTTAGCAAGAATAGCGCTATCATCGACAAAAAAAAAGGAAAATCTTTCTTGACTCTTCAATATGCAAAAGTTACAGTGGATATGTACTGTACCGTTCTGATATGTACTCGTATTATCCTCAGATACATTTTGAGATCTTAACCCTGTAATAGTATGCGACATTATCATTATCGATTCCTAGGTGCAGTTTGAAGTGTTTTTCTGATTTTTCAATCTGACGATCGCTTTTCGTGTATGACAGTCGACTTAATGGTACTACTCATAGAACCTTCATTAAGTTATACGTTAAAGTCCTATTTTTATTGCACCCCTCTTCGTCTTCAATATATTTCTTCGACTGAATCCGGTCGGATTTGTTTTTTCGCTAAGTCGCAATTTTAAAACATAGCAGCTACTTGGTTGCATATATTTAGACTTTACACTCCTTCGATTGGCTTTCAGTTGTTGTACTCGTGAGAGTACTTCTCCGTAATACCTATGCCACTTTTGCAACGTTCGTTCAACGTTCAAATCCAAGATGTATTTCATAAGTTTCACCATTTCCGTCGTAGCTGGTTCACGTTCATATCTTTGCTTTTTGAAAAACTGATCAGAGTTTTTGAACTTGTCTTATATTTTTCTTCAAAGTTTTTTTTTCATACTTTCGTGCTTTGTTTTTCGTCTCGATAAATGCTGACTTTTGTTGGTTTTTTCCGGTTTGGTTACAAACGAGTTTAGCTCACTCTAGCAATGATTGTAATCTCTATCGCTTACCGTTGCAGTACCTCATTAAGCGCTGCTTTAACATATGATTTAGTGAAAATAAGTATGTCTTCTTCTGCCAAATTCTTCTTCTTCTCCATTCTCCACTTTCCCACTGTTACGACTGTTGGAGTCCGGCCAACTTTCTTTTGAAACGCTAACGATCTATTAAGGTAATTGTACGAGGGCGGGTCAATAAGTCCGTGACTTTTGGATTAAAACACAGATTTTTTGATAAAAAAATAATTTTATTTTTCAACGTAGTCTCCCTTGAGCTCTATACACTTTGTCCAACGCTTCTCCAATTTTTTTATCCCTTCCAAAAAAAATGATTTGTCGAGGTCCTCAAAATAGGCCTTTGTTTGCGAGATGACTTCATCATTGGAGTCAAATCTTTTTCCACCAAGCCATTTCTTCAGGTTTGGGAACAAGAAGTAGTCGCTCGGAGCCAAATCTGGAGAATAGGGTGGATGAGGGAGCAATTCATAGCCCAATTCATGGATTTTTGCCATGGCAACTGCACATGTGTGCACCCTTGCATTGTCTTGGTGGAAAAGAACTTTTTTCTTGGCCAAATGAGGTCGTTTTTTTTTCAAATCGTCATTGAATCGGTCTAATAAGTTGGCATAATATTCCCCATTGATTGTTCTTCCCTTTTGAAGGTACTCAATGTGGATTATTCCGCGTGCATCCCAAAAAACAGTCGCCATAACTTTATTGGCTGACAAACCCACCTTGGCCTTCTTTGGCGCCGATTCACCCTTAGAAACTCACTGTTTTGACTGTTGTTTGTTCTCTGGTGTGTTGTGATGGATCCATGTTTCGTCCACGGTTACAAAACGGCGCAAAAACTCCTCCATATTGCGATTAAACAACGCCAAACCTTCCTGTGAAGTTGTTACACGATTGCGTTTGTGGTCGACTGTGAGCAAACGCGGCACCCATCTTGCGGAAAGCTTTCTCATGCCCAAGTGATCATTCAAAATTGAAACCACTGAGCCATGCGAGATCCCTACGGCTTCCACAATCTCTCGCACTTTCAATCTTCGGTCGGCCAACACCATATCGTGAATTTTTTCGATTGTTTCGGGTGTAGAGACCTCAACTGGGCGTCCAGGACGTTCGGCATCTTCAGTGCTTGTACGGCCACAACGAAATTCAGTAAACCACTTTTTTACCATTGAAATCGATGGTGCAGAGTCCCCATAGTATTTATCAAGCTTAGCCTTGGTCTCGGTAATGGTTTTTTATCGCAAGAAATAATGCTTAATAAGCACACGAAATTCACTTTTTTCCATTTTCTCCTCAAATTAGTGAGTAGTCTGATAAAAATAGCTGTCAAACACAAACTAACTGATGCAGCAAGTTTAAATTTTGACAGGAGTCAACTGACAGATGCCTGTTGACAGGAGCAGTGTTGCTGTTTCAGTAAAGAGGTCAGAAATTCAAAAAGTCACGGACTTATTGACCCGCCCGTAGTTTTATTCAGTAATTTTGTTTGCAAGTTCAAGTAGACAGCTAGATCTTAATATTTCGCCATTTGGTTTCCTGTAGATTGCAGTAATACGTTTTCTAGTTTGAAACATCTGGCCGTCATTGTGCAGAGCTTTTAGTCTGCCAAAAATGATTTATTTCTTCAAAGCATCATCTGTCAAAATTTTTCCGTTCAAACTGGCATCATTCAATCATCGTGCAGTTCTTTGGAGTTCCAACGGGCTATTGTTTTCGAATACGTTCACTTCCATGATGTCGTACTTTCTTACTTGTATTCTGGTTTCATCTATGTGCAATATAAAATCCCATCACGCATCCAAACTTCGTATAGCTCTATTGAAGTTTTAGAGTTTTAATTTGTTGGAACTCGGCTTTAGGTCCAAGAAATACTACAATCACTGAGCTCAAAGGGGGATTGTCTTCATCATAATTTAAAAAGAGCTACTTTGGATTTGCCTTTTAACTTTTATTAAGATCCTTCTGGGAGGCTACTGCCGTAACACATATTCCCGCACGTAAGAGGTATAAGGTCACTTGTCATCCAGAAACGGTTGTCTTTTGTGGAGGAGTATACAAAACTGTTACGGTGACTGCGACATATTAAGGCCAAAAACGTGGTTTAGTTGGGAGCAGATTTGTTGTAAGTCACAGATTAATACAAGAAATCTAGACCTTTTGGCGCTTCGCTATTCAAAACGATGACAGCAAAAACAACGCAGCAGGAAAACTATACACAAACTCATTGTCAACTTCTTGTTTTGTTCACCATTTTTCTATTAGCCGGGTTATTTTCAATTAAATTTAGGAGTGCCAGTCTGATTTTAAGTCGACTGCATACGAAGTAGATTGGGTTTCATTTTCTACAGAATCAAAAGAATGCAGAAGATGCCTTTACATGAAAAATTCAATCAGACGCCACCTTGAAATTTAATAAATTCGTGTCGTTAGCTGAAGAGTTATTACAACTTGTATCTGTACGGCATTAAATACTCTTCAAGGATAAATGTTAAAGTTTCAATTTCTGCCAATCGCTAACATCAAACTACAAGGATGTGTTCCCATCAAATTTGAAAAGTATCTTGTTCTCATCCAAAGAAAAGTTCAGTATTTCTTCCTTTTTTTTAAAACTTTAATTGCTTCAACCATAGTAAAACAATTCATTTTGCGGTCAATTACTCACACAAGTACTTAACTTCAACCACAAACCAAGAAACTTGCACGACAACTGTAAACCGACCCTTGACCACAGACAACTATCTTTGGGATTTGAGCCAGGAAATTCCATAGAGCCGCACCGACAAGGAAGAGCAGTCTTTTTGTGTTATTGTCAGAAATAAACAAAAATAAAATTCAGTAACAGGTACACATGGGCGGAATAAAAGGGCAAAGCTTCTACCGTGTTTGGCGGCAATTAAACTCTGACCAATTCACAGTGTTTCAACCACAGATACTTTATACTCTTGCATGAGTGTTTTGTTATTTTTCTGTGTTTTTCGGATTTCCCTCTTTTTGGAGTGGGTTTGCTTTGCTTCACTTTATTTTACTTGGCGGTTGAAAGACAAAGCAAATGTACAGACAGCAACGCGTTGAGATATCAAAAAAAGCTATTTACAAAATTTAATAAAAATCAACAATTGTTGTTGTAAGTAAGTGGGTAAACAGAAAAGGAAGAGACCAACCTGAGATCAGTTTTGCAAACTAAGGTACAGAGATCGTTGGGACGACATGCAAATGAGAGGCAGATTGTTTATGGATCTGTTTTCCAATGCGTCTTACCCCAGGACCCAGGAAGATTTCACAAGCTCTTTCCAATGGAGTGAGGTAAGTTTTTGAGTTATAATACAGCCTCATGACTTAGGGTACATGGGCGAAGGTAGCCGCGTAGAAATCTGAAGTCGTTTTTTTCAAAAAGTGCTAGCGGTAAACAACCAGTCTGAAAGAAATTTCATGAATCTATGTAAGAAAAAGTCACATGAAGCTGGCACATGTCAGATAACCAAAAGTACATTTACAGACAGCCCACAAATGAAACCAAACAGGCCAAGTGCAAAAAAAGAATTCTATGGGAAAGGTTTAATTATAGATCGAATGCCTACCTACAGTCCATCATTCGAACGATTTAATTATTTTTCTTTGACCCCTTCATTCTACCTTCTGTGTCGCTAACTTCCTATGTTGGCAGCACCTATCAACTGGTAACCTCAGTGTCTTTTTCCTTCTTGTAGATCGTCCAACTTCACCAACCTTATGTTGCAAACCGCAATTTGACAGTGTTATCTACCTTATTTCTAATGAGCCAGGGCACGAAACAGAATCTTCATTGCAACTGGGTAAGTATAACACTTAGTAGTTAATGTTTGAGTAGGGCAGGTAGTACTCGTACAACAATAGCGCTGATAACAAGTTGCTTGCGCTACTTGCATTGACTTCGATGATTTTTATCTTTTCTATCAGGACATCGATTCATATCTAGGGCAGCCAGTATCACACAGATATCAACACTTTGTAGTGTTACAGAGATGAGGTAAGAATTGGCCATTATTTCGTTATACTTTCGAAAAGGCGTCGAAAGGATTCACGATTACGAAGTGGTATCGAAAAGATCTTTGCAAGTTAAATAATTCTCTTCAAAAGTAAAGGGTTTGTCGATTTCTGCAATGGCAACTGCCTGTTCAGAAACTTCCATTTAATCAGGTATCAACGAAGCATGGAACAAGGTTGGAACGTCTTTTTCAGAAGATGGGAAGCTGAACCAGAGGTGGTTGCGATATGCGGTACAGAAACTACAGATATGTGACCACACATCGACCAATCATTTAGTAATAGCCCAAGCCAGTATAAGTGCGAATTGGAAGTCATATTGTCGACCCCTCCCTACCAACTCATGGAATAGACTGTGGAGAAAGGTTAGCATGAAAATATACACTTGAAGGGCAAAAGTAATAAAATTAGCCGCAATTTTTCTCAAATAAGCATAATGGCAACCACTGGAGAAAGACGACTATTTTCAATGCGAAGAACAAAAATTGTATTTACGACAAAGATGCAACTTGTTCGATTCCGTTCGCACAACGAATTGTCAGCAGCACAAGAAATACACAAACAATTTGATGCCGAGTCTATGAAACACAATCTAGCCGAATCATGCTCCCAATCCAGAGCTGAATGAAGAACATATACTCGTCAGAATTATATTGCCAGATTGCAAAGATGTAGGCGTAGATCGCACTGGTTTTTTCTAAAGAGAATATGCATTCATTGCCTGCTTTGCAGTGAATGAAAACTCCTTATTTAGGACTTCCAACAACCGGATTCGACGAAATGTACTTGGCACAGAATAGTGGAAAACCATGGAAATAAGGATACAGAACATCATTATCATTACATAGTATAAAACAAAGTCGCTTTCCGTGTCTGCCTGTTTGGCCGCTAACTGCTCCTAAACCACACAACGGATTTTGATGCGGTCTTCACCATCATTTAGATAATTGTTCACGGAAGGTTTATATATATATAATTAAACCTAATTAAGTTTTTTTGTAAGTAGAAAAAATCAATGTTTTGATACCAAGTTGCCGAGAAATAAATTGACATTGCTTACGTAGGCTAAAATTTAAGAGATACATACTCAAAAGCGCCTGCACTCGAGGAAATTTGTTTTTGTACACACATTTTCTAGGACGTTTGAGTAGGAAAAAATTGTGTGCGACGTTACACACTTCCCAATTTGCCAGTTCAATCTAGAATTTCGTACGAATAGGTAGTCATGTCGCTGTTGTCGAGCAACAAAATATATGAATTACCTGAATCCAAATTTTCTTTTCATTTTCAAACATGTTGTAGTTCTACCTGCAACAAATCTGTATTCAATGAATTCTGAGGGTTAAATTGTGGCAATTATTGCCTACACACGGCACAATTTTTACGAAGTTTTGGAAGGGAGAACAATAAATTGTGAGATTGCCCAAGCCAATCTGCCGATTCAGTTTGATGGAAGCCCTCTACAAGAGACAATTTTTCTCCTGATTGCAAGTTGCAATAGGAAATTGGGAAAGTGGACCAGAGCACACTAGACTATTTTTACCCCGGGATACAACGTTATACAACGTTGCCACATGTACACTGTTGAGTGGCAGAAATGTGGGTTGCCACATGTCCATCTGCTGGTATGGTTAATGAACAAAATTTGCCCGTATCGAAATCTTTCAATGGAGGAAACAAGAGACTCCAGTTGAAGGTTTCCTTGGAGTTAAAAAAGCTTAAAAAAGGGTGTCCTGTTGTTTTATTGCGAAACCTAAATCCACCCAAAATGTGCAGTGGTACACGTCTCCAGATTAAACGTCTAAAAACCTCGTACTATAGAGTGCAAAATTCTGAACGGATGTGGAATTTGAGAAATCGTGCTTATTCTCCGGAGTCCATTGATACTAACGGATCTTCCATTCCAATTCAAGAGATTGCAGTTTCCAATAAAATTGTCATTTTCAATTTCTATTAACAAATCACAACTTCAGACATTCAACGTTGCGGGTCAAGACCTAAGCGTTGAGTGCTTTTCCCACAGACAGATAAATGAAGGATGCTAAGTCGCCTGATAGCAATATTACTATGATGCAAGGTGGCGCAAAATTGAACATCCTATTGAAAGATGTTATAGTTTTTGCAAATGGCGTCTTATGTCAATCATATTTGTCGCTTGTAAACTCGACAGCTGCAGTATACAAACAGACAAGCAATGAAGCGCTATACTCCACAAGAGCGTGGAATAATTAAGTCGATTTTTTCGATCAATAATCGGTCAGTGGTGGCAGCGTGGAGTTAATTACGACGTCGATTTCTTAATCGTGCGCGCCAACTGGGCAAACATTCCGGCGCTTTTAGCTACTCGACTCGAACAGACTGGAACCGCCACCAGACCGGTCGTTCGGACGAGAATATCGCGGCTGTGGCTGCCGATGTCGCTGAGAACGAAGAAACATTAACCAGACGACGGGGCACGAAATTGGGCATCACCTCCTGACCGTCAGTCGTGTACTGTGAAGCCATCTTCAATCTCAACAACAAAGAGGACGATTTTGTGTCGAAAATCATCATGACAAGGAGCATTTCCACTTAAGCCGTTGCGTCAATAAGCAAAATCTTCGTTTATGGGAAATTGAAAATCCGCTCGTGATGCACGACGAACTATTACATCCAATCAAAGCGACGGTGTGGTGCGGCGTTCACGCGGGAGGAGTGATTGGGCCGTATTTTTTTGAGGACACCATCGGCAATGCGGTCACTGCGGCCAACTCTACAGGGCCATGATGAACGACTTCTTACTGCCGGAATTGGATGAGCAAAGCATGGTGAACATGTGGTTTCAACAAGACGGTGCAACCGCACACACAGCACGAGCCATAATGGATATTGTGAAGAAAGCGTTTCCTGGTCGCGTAATCTCCGATTTTGGTGATTTTGCATGGCCAGCAAGATCGCCCCATTAAACCGTCCCAGACTTCTTCTTTGGGGCTACTTGAAGTCGAGGGCTAATGCCAACAAGCCTCAGACAATCGCAGCCCTTAAGGAGAACATTCGACAGAAATGCGAACAGTTATCGCAGGAGATCTTGCGAAAAGTCATGGAAAATGCAATAATACGGGCACAAATGTGTATCAACGCTGGCGGCAGCCACTTGGCGGATATCATCTTTTCCACTTAACAGAAAAAATTGTAAGGGTTCAAATACAGATTTCCATCGCTCAAAATCCGAATTGGATGACTAATTTTGCGCCACCTTGCAGATATGCAACAGCAAGATGTACATAGATCATTTTGGGAAACCTGAACAAAACCTCAACTGCCTGCTCGGCATTGCTCGGCCGACCCGCAGGCCATTTTTATTCCAAAAATCGCTGAAATAATCGGATGCCAATCAGTCTGACCTTCTTCATGTTGAGGAAAATGAAGAAAACGGTTCAGGTTCATACGCACACAGCTGCTGCGACAAGAAGAAATAAAACGAAAGTCAATATTGAAGGTTCATTCGACTCTGTTACTTGGCAAGACAACATAGCGTACACGAATAACTACAGAAATGGGAAAGAGATCTAAATGTGAATGCAATTACAGCCAATATATTTATGGAGCCTGTCAGGTCGATGATTGATAATTTTGAAATGAACCTCACGAAGCTGACTAATCTGACTCATCTAGTGTTTGGTGTCATCACCAATTGTTTCTCATCTAAGTACGAGTATTTGGATGTTATCCATTAAATACCTTTAATTCCCTATTGGCTTTCTGGTTTTGTAAAGGATAAGTCATATCACACCAAATGCTTCGATTGTATCGTTAAAAAGCCTTGCGCACAACTAAGTCACTGCTAAACTCTTAAGAACAGGCTATCTCGACTGCATTTGGTGCCTTCTCTAGCACGCCTAGTACTGCTCCAGATGCACCAATGAACCTTTTCATATTGAAATTAACCATTTTAAGTTTAAAAAGCGCCCACTGTATCTACTATAAGTCGTCCTTATGCCCTCTAATGCAACGATTTTGGGACTACTACCATTTTAAGAAAAAAAGTACGAAATCGACTTCCCTTTGCCCAGGAACGGTTTTGGTTAGAATCTGAGCCAGGGAAGGAATGTAGTCAGGGCATAAGGGATGACTTGAAAATCTATCTGGAATGTAAGGATGTTGTCTTCTGGAGGACCAAAATGTCGTCAGTTAGGGCTTACATTGATAGTTGGATTCCATGTGAGCAAAACTAAAATTGGCAAGACTCCAGTTTTTAATGGGCCTCCAGACAACAATGTTACAGCCTTATATCTCACAGTCGCCTGGTTTACCCTAGGCTTTATTTTACCGACTTCGTTATCATATGGACAGATGTATGATAGACAAAGTTCAAAGTGAATGATCAAATAGCTTAAAGCCGAAAGGCCAAGAACGTTGCCTGCAGGTTATATCAAATTATTTCCTTTCCCCCCTTGTCTTGATTGAAACCCTCAATACCTTTAATGTTTCCTTTTATAACTGATACCAATCTCGAGAAGATAGATTATTATCTTACAGACCAATCTGTGATTATTGTCACCATTTTAGACGACGCACTCATGCATTCATCCATCTTTGTGCATATGTGTCCCACACGATTGAATTGAATGAGTCCGACCAACTTTAACTCTTCCATCAAGACAAAGTGCCGCTCTGCCAACACTGTCGGCTGGTGATTGTTGACAGCCGACCGCCGCCATCGCGTCATATGTCATCAACAACAACAATAATAATAGCTACAAAAACAGCAACAACAACAACAACAACAACAACAGCAAAATGAAATGTGCAAAGTTGCAATTACCGCCCAGTGATTACGAGTCTTTCATACGACGACGATGATAAAATGGCAAATCGAATACCGGCCACAAAGATCCATCTGCATCTACGTGTATAAAGGTAGAAGCATTTTATTGTATCCTACTCGAACCTTCAACTACGAGTAGATGTATATAGTCGTAACTGTAGCTATGCAGCGATCTACGCTTCAGCAGTCACAAGCCCAAATGAAAATTGATGCGCATTGTGGGCTGGGGGTAATTTTCTATTCTACGACTGTACCTATAGCTCTCGTTGCAATCGTCGTCGACAGGAATGGTAAAAAATTGAAGTACACTTCCAGCTACCATTATATTTGTTCCATGATATGTCCCGAGAAGGCTCAAGAAGACTACTCTGACTCAGGCCAGATTGGTTGGGGATGGGTCGGTCGAATGCTTCTCATCGTCGTCATCTTCAATGTTGCCGAGTCTCCATCATCGCGTCGTCGTCATCATCATCTGAATCGTTGTGTTGTACGAGTACTCGTAACTCTAGTGTGGGTTGTAATTGGAGTATGACTGTGGTGTATCTACGTTACGTACAAACAAAATGTAATAACATAACATAACTAAACATACAGACAACAGAACAGATATAAGTTATTACTTTGAGAATTGTCGATGATTGCGCACAATGCAGAAAAAAACTGCTCGAAAGAGCGTTGCATAAAGTCAAAGTCGGAGTCAGAGTCGAAGATAATAATTGGGGTGTTGACAGAGTGTTTATAGCGAGTGATGGTCCGTACATATGAACGTATGTATGTACTTACGAGTATGTATGTATCAGAGGGATTTATACGAAGCCAGTTTGATGTCAGAAAGTTCATTGCAACGTACGAGTAATATACACGAACTGAGTTTTGTAATAAAAATAAGCGTCGTCTTGGTGGAAAGGGATCTATCCAAGTCTAAGGAGGCTGAAGTTTATTTAGCATGAGCGAGCCAATTGATAGTTGCCGAATACATTGAGTAACGGAGTTCCTAAGACGTTTATGATAATTTTTTGGGATTCTATCTTTCTTGTAGTTGGTGGCACTTTGTGTGAATATGAGTTCTGATGGAAAATCAGTTGAAGGTACTGTCTAAGTTATTAGTCAATTCAGTTGATCGTTTCGGTGTCATCTAACATTCAAGCAGCTGTCCTATGCCCGTTCAAAACAGAATCTGGGAGATACCATTCCATCTACTGCATCGCAAACTATCTGCTAAGGCAAACTATCTAACAGAGAGCATACTGGCCATCCGAAATAATTCTGTAGTTGCAACAATACACAGTAAAATGTTTTCACAAAATTTAAGTATCAAAATTTGGCAAAAGAATTTCCACCAGTCCATGGGATTTTTAAGTGCGCCTGGCTCTCTAGGCGTATTTGTCGGAATATTTAAAAATACGACAAATGAAGCTTTAACTAAGTCTAGCCAGAAAGCCAGAAAGCCAGGAAGCCACGAATTGTTTCTCCACATTTCTGCCATCTTGCCAGATTCCCTCAAATTCTTTAATACGCTTACTCCTTGTTTACTGTTTGGCCTGGCGGAAGAAATTCGGAGTGGACCACACCACGGCAATCAAAGAAAACGGTCAACAAAGCCTTGATTTTGGAGCGACTTTATGGTGGTTTTTAGGGTTTTGGCTCGTCTGACAAGCGCGATTTCGATGAATATTGATTAGTTTCCTTGTCATATTCATAGACCCATGTCTCGCTACTGGTAATGATGCCATAGATAACATTTTGGCCCAAAGAAAGCATATTTTTCAACTCGTCTCATGCTCAAAACATCGTGCATAACGTTCTCTGCCGATCGGAACACGACACCAAAATCGGCTGCTATCTCCTAAATGCTCATGCGATGATCTTCGAGGACAGTTTTCTTACCATTTTCGATATTTCCGTCAGTTATACCGGTGGATGGATGACCAGAATGAGGCAAATCATCAACCACAGTACTCGTACGTCTCGCTTTAAACTGTTTGTACCACTCGTAGTACTGTGTTTTCGACACTATCAAGTCCACGAGATATTTTGTTAGAAACACACAATTTCGGGCAAACCCTTTGCTCAGTTAAATTCAATTCAAACCAATATCTGAGTGTTAGATAACAAATGTACTGACATTGAAAAAAAAGTTTTGACAATATCTCAAGCGCGGTTTGTTTAAATGGAAAATTCTGGCCACTTTTTGATCAGAACCTAAATATGGAGATGTGGCTGAGCTCTAATATCAGGATACCATACTTGCGTTTTTGTTTGTAGTGATAAGAGATACCTAACGTTTGAATCAACCCAAAACTATACGTACTACACCGGAAATTCGTGATATTAAAAAGCAAGCGCACAACTATAATGAACCTGAACACAATGTTAGTCATTGTGTAGTTGAAATCTGTAGGCACACAAGAAAAGCGATTTTCGAATCTGTTGCATAGAGATGACGTAGCAAAATGACCCCACATCCAAGGTGGTGTGCATACCATATAATGTTATTGAGGCCATTAGGCGAGCCAGTGCGAAATCTATATTGTTTTCGGCCTTGATTTACCCTGGAGTTTACCGAAAGTAAGTTAGTTAGTATTAGATCATTGGTGAAAAGATGACGCTTAACCGATTTGTAATGTGAAAATAAAGTATCTGTAAACAATCACTGCAGTCTCGGTTTCTACGAGTTGGAATTGGGATGGACAACAGCTTGGTCACATGAGCGAATTCCACCTAATCAAAGATGAGTGAGGTTTATTCACTGGTATACATGTCCTTTAATTAAATTTGGATCTGTATTCAATTTAAAGATTGGTGGTGAGTTTCGGATCTAGATTTGAAGCCGTCGGGTTCCCTTTAAGCTTGACAAACTGACTACTGACTGCGGTTTCTGTTAAATAGAACACTCGCGAAGCTATTTGGAGGAATCGCGTGTGAATGTATTGACAATTTGAAACTATAACTCTATATTTCCTGAATTATTCGGACATTCCAATGGATTGTCATTCGGAATTAAAGAAATTATTTTCAGAAGGCCCTTGCGTAACTGTGTTGCAGGAAAAATAATTATGCTGAGCTTATTTTCAAATGCTGCTTTGAAATTTGTTGTGATTGATTTCAGAGCTCCAATGCAGACTGTCATTTGAGTTTTTGTTGGATTTAAAGATTGGTAGCGCTTCTCTAAGCCCTTGTAACTGCAAAAGTAAAACTTACTTACCTTTGGCTGAAACGGCAAGCACATGTCCGGCTAGTAGCAAACATCATACTGGTCTACTTCGTCAAACGCCACATATACCCTTTTATGAGGAGATTATTAATGTGACGAATCAATCAAGGTTCACTGTTAACGGCCCTTGCTAACGTTTGAAGCACAATGAATTTCGGATCTGCACATGTAATGTTCGGGCCCTTAACAGGCCACGTTCAGCTGAGCAATAAGGACAGACTCTTGACTGTTTTACCCAGAGATTACAGGCATCCAGGAATTCCATTGCAATGGGCAAGACATACTACCTTGATCAAAAAGTTCGGAATTTATTCAGAAAATTAAAAATACAAGTTTATTCATCTAAATCTGTATTGTCCCCTTTAAAGTAGTCCCCGTCGAATGCAACACACTTATGCCAGCGCTTGATCCAATCCTCGAAACATTTTTTAAATTCAGTTTGCGTTCCTGCGATTTTTCCATTACTTCCACTCGGCTGCTGAAACGCGTTCCCCGTAGTGGTTTTTTAGCTCGATTGAACTGAAAGAAGTCACTGGAAGCCAAATCAGGTGAATTCGGTGACTGTTGGATGGTATTTGTTGCATTTTTCGTCAAAAAATTACGAATAGTGATGGCACTGTGCGACGGTGCGTTATTATGGTGCAAAATCCACGAGTTTTCTCCCCACAATTCTGGATTCTTTCGGCGAATTGCTTCACGCAAACGTCTCATAACGCCCCAAAAACCGCGCGTGCCACTGGTAAACGACCGTTTTCTTTAGAGAATCGTTGCCGAAACACTTTTCGAACATTTTCAACGTTTAATACAAGTTCGTTGTTGCAAATTTAAATTCATTTCTTAAATTGTAAAAAATCGCCAACACCCACAGAGATAGATGTACTTTTGGCTACGTAACTTTTGTAAATGTCAAGCTATGACGCTAAGATTTAGAGGGAATATCAACAACAGATGTACCAACTTAACAAAAAAAATAGAACTCGAACACTGTGTAACTTATTCGGACGTGGATTTGTCATATAGCCCAGACTTAGGTAAGTAGTCTTGATCTTTCGGCATGTGTGAGGAAGTCTTATGACAATACCAGTGTTGAAATCTTACCAGGGCATCCAAATGCCAGGTTAGGATAGAAGTACATTTTTGGTAGGACATACCTGGCAAGGGATTTAGACTTGTTGACAATTTAGCGAGCAGAAGTTTTTCCTTCTTTCAATATAAACAAGGGGACAAGATTATCTCTGGGCTATGAAACGTTTAATCACCTGAAGGTAGACGTAGGGCACGCCTCTCCTCCATACGTTCAAGACAGGCAACATTGACTCAAACAACAACCTTGTTGCAGAAAAGGTGCGAATGTGGAGCGCTTAAGCAAAGAGGAACAACTGTGAAAAGGTATAATTTAGAAAATCTGCAATCTTAAGAGACCGCAACAGCTAACAAGCGGCTGAACCTGAAGTTTGCCGGTCGACGCATGCGAAGCTGCTGGAAGGACATACAAAGTAGGAGCCCCCTCAATTGTGAGGTTCAACTCTCCCCATCAAAGGGTAGATGATCTTATCTCAAATATTGTGTAAACGTCTGACACTTTTTATCATTGGCTCTATCACTATGGTTTTAAACCAGGGAAGTCCACAATTGGCTAACATACACTTTGCCTGATCCTGGAAAATACTCAAAAACTCCAAATTAATATTCACCCTCTTTCATCAATTTTAAGGCCGCATACTATATGGTAACATTAGTAGAGACGAACTATATAGCCTACGAATAATAATGGAAAAGCACCGAGATTCGTCTAAGGATTTACACATGGTATTTATCGACCTCGAGAAAGCATTCGATCGAGTGCCTAGGGATCTCATATGGGCCGCGCTGAGGTCTCAACACGTACCGGAAACGTATGTTAGAATAATACAAGATATGTACGGAAACGTGAAAACTGCGGTTAAAAGCTCTGCTGGACTAACGAGAGAATTTCCAGTTAGTGTCGGAGTGCATCAAGGAAGCGTACTTAGCCCTTTCCTCTTTAACGTAGTATTCGACTATCTTTTAAAAGACTGCATGCGCGAAGTAAATGTAACGCCAATTCTCTTCGCTGACGACGCAGTTATACTTAGCGATAACGTCGAAGATTTACAGAACGCCTTAGATTCATGGAGAAATGCGCTAAAGAGAAACGGGTTTAAAATAAGTCGTTCAAAGACGGAGCATTTGACGTGCCCATTTGTGCATCCGTTGCGACCTGTTCCACACATAATGTTAGACGGAATAGTTCTTCCGAAAAGCACTATCTTTAAGTACTTAGGATCAATCGTTAACATGGAAGCGAAATGTGACGACGACGTAAACCACAGAGTGAGTGTGGGATGGATGAAATGGCTGGAAAATTCGGGAATCTTTTGCGACCGAAAATTTCTACTTAAATTAAAGGGGAAACTCTACACCACGGTTGTTATACCAGCTCTTATATACGGTTCACAGTGCTGGACAATGTACGAAGCGTTTAAAAACAAAATGA
Source organism: Volucella inflata (assembly GCA_928272305.1). NCBI lineage: Eukaryota > Metazoa > Arthropoda > Insecta > Diptera > Syrphidae > Volucella > Volucella inflata. The sequence continues at coordinate 97,312,992 of OV743720.1, forward strand.
CGGCAGCGGAAATGAAAATGTTAAGGATGTCTAGTGGAGTCACTAAACGCGATTGCATTAGATCTACGCGTATAAGAGGAAGTCTACATACGAGTATAAAGAATTCGGTAACCGAACAGCTTGAGGCGAATAGAATAAGTTGGTATTGCCACGTTCAAAGAAGATCTGCGGAAAATCCGGTTAAAAAGGCACTATCAACTACGGTCACTCCAACTGTAAGTAAACGAGGTCGGAAAAAGAATTCCTGGATTTCTCAGATGGCAAATGCGCAACAACGTCTGGGGTTAACCACTGAAGCGATCCAGGACCGAGCATTATGTAGACGCGTTCTGCGGTCTGCGACATTAGCCAACCCCATAAGCGGAGCAGCAGCGATGCAGTAAAAATGGGAAACTCGTTACGCATAAGTTCGTATAACGAGGAAAGGGTTAATAAAAGGATAAGAAGAACTATATAGAACCATGTCTATATCGTTCGTCTTCGCAGAATGACTATTAAGAACGCTCGCTGCCAAGTTGGTAAGTAGTTAACCGAGACCTCTACAATCAAATAGGGTTGTAGATAAGGTGATAGGCCGTCATGGGACTTCAATAACATCAAACTTGAAAGAATGACAATATCCTCAGTCGATTTGAGAGCAAAATGCTTTGAAAAATATTCGCTTTCACCGATTTACGTGTCAGTCGCCTAAGTTGGCTAAAACCAATTCTAACCCGTACAATGCAGTAAAGGAAAACCTCACCTTAAGTACAGCGCACAATTGGAAGGGGACCTTTGCTCTAGCAAATGTGGTCGTCGTAGGCTTACTATTCCTTGCAACAAAACCAAATCGTGAAGATCTTCTTGTGATGTTCTGGCTTTCTTATAGCCGTAGAATCAATGATCAGAGATAATCACAATTATTGTCATCAGGTTGGTCTAAGTCTAAAGTTATGTCAACTGATCGATCTACCAAAACCAAAGAATCTATGAGGAACAGCCTGGGCATAGTTTTTTCACCGAGGATGCCTTTATGTTTCAGGTTCATGGATTGTCTTTACCACCTTAAAACTTCTTGACTCCTTGGCAGCTCGATAATCATTTAACAAAATACGTGGCTACCTTGCAATACGAATAACTAAGTCAAGTTTTGAAAGGAAAAAATCAAATGTTTACCTCAATGGTCTATCACATCAATATGAAATTCCATTTCAATCCAATAATCTGACACTACCCCTGCTGTCATTGATTACGTTCACTTACTCGTATCAAAGTCGACTTTTTTACGATATCCAGAAATGAGCAATAAATAAATTGTACCAGCCGATTAGAGCTAGCAAAAATAAATCCGCATCCATATGTTCGAATCCATATTGTCAGACCAAATACAATTCTCCTCCAACTACAAACCGAACATGTGTTGCAGAGCTTCAAATCGGCTTTGACACCACCAACAACATGAGTCTTATCTCGTTAGCCTACTTATTCACCAAATGATTCATTCAAATTGAATTGAACGTTCGGAAATTATTTCCAATTTCATTTGGCCTACTCGGGTAGATAAGATACGAGTACGTGTATCTATGTGTATCTAACTTGAAACCACCCTACATGCCACCCACACAATCGTCAAATCAATCAGCTTAGCACAAATCTCGAGTGGCAGGGCGCATTCAGTTGAACACAACAATTACACAAGTCCTGGACGCATTTACATTTTTATTGCCAGTGAATTGCTAATGTCGAAGTCGGTTGACGACCGATAACCGATAACCGTAATACTCGTACACCCTTGTTTGTTCGATGGAGTCGATTGAATAGGGCGATAACAGGTATCTACTCGTAGATACATTTGCATAGCCGTATTTAGAACAGGACTCAATTGAAGTCAAACTAATTTTGATTTCCAAGTGGTCGATCATTTATCATGGTTTAGTGAGTGAGTGTTTTGCTGTTTACTGTTATTACAATAAATGCAATTGACGATATTAAGTGGTTGATGGGTTGTTTTTGTTTTCGAATCAGTCCTATCAATTGTTATTGTTTTTTGTTTGTTTCGAAGAGAAAGGCCAGACGGGTTGGTTGTAAAAAGATTTACTCGTAGCCTTGTTGCGAGTAATACTTCAATTCAAATACTAGTAACAGGGAACTATCTATGATACATTGTGGTGTGGAATGTAAAGCATTTATAAATATTCAGGTCAATTGTATGAATGCGTAACTAGTTTCGATTTTCAATTAAACATTATTGACGGTTATGATTTACGATGATGATATTGTATAAGAGCAGATCTGGTAGTACAATCGATATCAAATCACTGACTTTTATACCGAACTTCTGGCGAATAGTGAGAGTAGATTTGTACCGGGATTCGGTTGAGTGACTACTCACTTGACAAGAGCTGCAAACTGATCAGTCTGACTTCTTTTTTAACGAACAGAGTGGACGGAATTACGAGTACATGGGTAGGAACGCTTTGCGAAAGTACTCGTATAGTCTGTCTAAGTTGGTTGATGATTGACTACTGTAGAAAAAGGGTAGTCAATGAGAGGTGTCAACCTGGGTGTTGCAACTGTTTCTGTATAGGTACATAAATTTTGCTTAATTCAACTTCACGCAGTAACTATTGGATAGTAGTTCATGTCCAGCTGGATTAGACTTGCTAAACTTATGAGCGCAAGTGTAGACCGGGAGAAGAAAATAGCAACACCATAAGGGGGATGTCGGATGATGTCCCTAGATGGAATCAATGGTGAAGTAAAATCCCAGAATAATCCAAATAATACCTTATTCAAACTTCTCCGATATACTTGGAGCTCAGGCCAGTAACGATTTCCGAGACTAAGTCAGAGTCTTGGAAAAGAGATGGTAGCGGAGGAGCCCTTATAGACCAACTGCAGCGCTCACATCCCCAAAAGAGTAACTGGCTCCGTTCAAATCAACATCTCATCTATCTGTCTATAATGGTACTGCTCCTCCAGAATGTACCACTAGGTAACTGCCGGCCATGGAAAAAAGACGAAAGTTCTAAAACACAAATAAGGATCGAATACGGATGGATCTACTGTTGACACCCCATGCAAACGAATTAAGTACAACGAACTTCGGATATGCACCTGACATACTATGTCCCTAAATAGGCCTTGTGGAGCTGAACAACTAGCGGAAGCCATGGACTGCTGCAAAGCCATTGAAGAAATGCGATGGGTTAGGCTGGGAAAAAACGAGCGCCTCGTTACAATCCATTTTTGGCTAACTTTGCCAACATTGGCCGTTTATGCGCGCCATCGCTCTCAGAGCTAAATTCGAGTGAAATTCTTTTCCGATCGAGTCTTTCTTAAAAGAGGTCTACTGCCGCCAGCATTAAGCATTGAAGACCATTGGAAACACTGCTAAAAAGCCATCAGAGATGCTGCTATTGTAATACTGCTTTTCACTCGACCACAACAACGAAACGCTTGCTTTGATAATAAATTCCGGCAAGCACATGCAAAGCTAAATGCATACAAAGCGGAAGTTTGGTAACCAAAAGTAAAAAAAAAATGATGCTACGGACATAAACTCAGAACCGAAGCCAGTATAGACGAACAAGGAAACATCATAGTAGAGTAGCATTCGATGCTATTTACAAAGTGAACCAAATATCGCTGTCAGGCAGAATGAACATTTCAACCTAGACAATTAGGAGCAAGCAATGAAGATAGCCTAAAGAGATCTGATCGCCAGAGCCGTCAGTTTTCTTAACATGGTCAACGAGATCTTATTTGTCGTATTGGGCATGAGCTCCAAATTCCTAAAAAGAGAACGACACCAGTCCTGAAATCAACCGGAGAATAACTTTTGCTAATCGCTCCTTCTTCTATATTAGAAGCAGATTGGCTAGCAAAGCCCAATCTCAAACAAAAAATGTGGCGCAATAAACCTTAATAATCCCAGTCCTGCTCAATGGTGCAGGGGCATGGATTTAATCAAAAATGGATGAGGCTGGCTGCTTGGCTGCTTTTGGAGTAAGATTGTTTGAGTGATTTTCGATCGATACGGACCGTATAGCGACATCGACTTAACTAGACAACGACGCTTCAGTCCGATAAGTCTTATAATACTGTCCAAAAGGAGATGAAGACCACGACTCAGGTGGCGCACGCAAGTGCAAAGGGACCGCAGCTAACTTAGCGTGCGGAACTGGAATCAGCTAGCGAAAAGTCGAGGTGGCTGGAGATGCTTGTTGGCTGAGCCCCAGGCCTACGCCGAACTGTAGCGCCGTCTTAAAGAAGTAAGTAGGTCTGTCTGAGATGGACAAAGAGTTTTGCAGGTGCTGGCTGGGTAGATTTTTTCGCTTTTATAGCTACTTTGAATGTTGTTTGATTTTATGCTTAACGCTGTTATCAGTTTCGAATGCAACGATATGATCCTCCAGCGAAGGTAAGCATCTAGATGGCATCCAGGACAGACAACTATTTAAGGTGAGCAAGTTGCACCAAAGACCTTCAGTTTGCAGTCACCTTTCTGGCAAGACTTGGTGTTCTCTAGATCTAAGTGCATATGATAGAGCCAAGTCCATCCTATGCTTAAGTTTTTTGGTATAAAAATTTCTCTAGAGGTAGAGCCTGCTCTAGACCTATGAATTATTCCGCCTTTATCTTTTATGGAATGGGCTCCATTCTCAAAGGGACCTTTCCTTCCGTACTGTGGTGTTTGGTGCAAATAGCACTGCGTTGTCGATGATTGTGTTTTTCGAATTGCTTTTATGGACTTGCCGTCTTACTTAATTTTAGCGGAACTTCGGTCACTATGGAAAGTCGAATTTCCCTATACTTAGGGTTGATCTCGTTAGGACTATCGGCCAGCAACGACTTGCTGTCAATGTGATCGCCGACACATATATAGGCCAAGGCTCAACGAACTTCTAAGCACATAAATCCAGTTAGGGCCTCCACAGTAAGTTGAGCTTTCTGACTGAATGAACCGTAGTTGGTATGAGACCCCAGGTTTCAGAGTGAACAAGGAATAATGTTTGACATCTTTTTAAGTCAGCGGCATTTGTACTGGCCCTTCATTGAAAAGAGTGCAGGCTGCCCAATAAGAACTTAGTGAATACGCTCTACACGATCACGATCTACCAAATCAAAACTAACTTCCCCGCATTGACTTGTCTCTTAGAAGCAATAAAGTGGGCCATCCGCCTTAAACACAAAAAGATCACAATTCGTGTACCATGGAATTGAAATAACACATAGCTCGAAAAAATTTATGCGACAAAAGGGAACCGTGCGGCATACCATCTTTAATTTTTAAAAAGTCGTATGGGCAAGTTCCAGTAACAGATTTCATAGAATAATACATGAATCTTTCGATGAAATATATCAACTATGTAGAGTCTTTAAAAAGTATCTGAAGGAACATAAATTTCGTTAGTCCCCATGGTGAGTGATGGGAAAATGACATACTCGTATAAAGCACGAATCAGTCTTTGACCATGAAGAATAGAAACCGAAATGAAGAATAGAAACAGACCTACGGTTGTCTGAACCTGCTCTCTGCTGGGTTTGTCAAGATTTTTCAAAAATACTTATTGCTTTGGCTCCAGTCCCATACAATTAATTTCGATTACAGACAGTGCTACATGTTTCTTTATTGGAATTTTGTTATACCCGCTGTAATAAAAGGTCCAAGAATCAATAACGCATCCATCATCTGATCATCTGATCATCTGATTCATCTGTTCATGTGATCATCTGATCATCGGAGTAATTAAAGAAAACAAATGAACAAATCACAATTCATCACAAACAAAGCGAAACAACCTCAGATCGATGTTCGAAAAACCATTAACGAGAAAACCTTGCTCCCAGATTACTATCTCCCAGCAAATCGGCAACAATTGATCTTTCGTTTGACTCTCCTCTATTCCACTTGGGAATCGATTGCCGAACAAATAATTCCATGTTCGCTTTGTTTCCAGCATTGCTCACTCCCATCATCATCCAGCATTGACATGTTAAAGAAAAATGATTCAATCGGATCTCCAAATCTCATATCTTCCAGTCGTCCGCCTTTCTTTGTGGTACAAGCAATCAGAAGATTTCAATTCCAACCCATCTACTCGAAGATGCCACAAAAGACTCTCAAGTGAAAACGCACGATGACTAGTCAAATATCGCAAACGTCATTCATTCTGAGTGCTGGCGGTGGTTATGGTTATAACTATGGCTAGTGGCAAGGCAAGCCAGCAATCCGCATACTACGAGAGCAAGAGAAAGACGAAGATCAAGACCAACAAGAGATCGGGCTCCAAGCGTCGCACTTAGACCTCTGGCGCCACACATCAAAAGCGCACGTTATTGATGATCGCCAGTTCGCCGCTGCTGCTGAATGGATGACTGGTATGACACGTAATTAGGCTGCTGGAATTTTTTGTTTTCTCAGGTGTAACAGATTCTAATCGGATTAGAAATGCCAACCATTCCAGAAGTCTTGAACAATTGTTCTGATTCAATCTCTTAGATATTATTGAAGCATCATACATACGTGTGATGCTCCGAAAGATGCGAATTTTGGCACTTATTTCTACGTATCTCAATCCAGACAGAAGATATGAGTACTCATACTGATACGAGTACCCGCACAACACGCAGTTGTGAGAAGTGTCAGAGAAGTTTGATTGATGATTTTTTGGTTTTTTTCAATAAACAATTTTCCATTATTCGCTGTGACGTACACACTCTGCACGTCGTCCTACCGATCCTTGCGGCGGATCAGCCTCTGATCAAAGGCCTAAAATGCCGCCTTGGGCAGCGTGTATGAGTCTGACTTTTGCTGCTGCTGCTGTTGTTGCTGCTGTTGGTCGGCGTGGCGGGAGAATGCTTTGCTCGGTGAGGTGAGGCAAGCTGATGTCGAATGTCTGAGCCAGACATTGTGTCGATTTAGTGATTCGGTTAATTTGTAATTGTTTTACAGACATTCCTCGTCTCTTCGTCGTTGGGGTATTGTTGGCTTTTATTGGTTCTGATTGTTGGTATTGCCCCAGGTGAGTTGGAATTTTCTGAATGGCATGTGGAATATGTGACGGCATGGTTCACTTTAATATACACATAGATACTTGGAAGAACTGAAGTGTAAAGTTTACCAAACCTGCAACGGTTGTAGTTGAAATAACAAGAGTTAATCAATAAAATTTATTAAAATTTGTCAATGATGAGTAATAGCAACACTGCTCCCACACGTCGACAAGTAGCAAGTATCGGCTGACAGAACGAATCCCGGACCCACCAAACAAGCAATAAGAAAATAAGTTAAATTAACTAGGTAGCGATAAAGTTAACTGGGTTTCGCCTGGGAACAACAGTTCTTACAGGAGTTCGGTGTTGTTCTTACAAATCTGTGAAAGCAGCGACCTGACATTTTTCTATTAAAAGATCTTGTAATGTGTTATCCATTTTATTGTTCCAAAAGTAAATGCAAATAAAATATATTTATGATTTAGATTTTGATTAAATTTTTATTTTGGTATATTGTTTGGATCTTGCCATTATAAATGGAATATTACATTATTCAAATATCTTCCACGGCAGTTTTTTGAAGACTTGATTCTGACAGGGTAACTTTTGGTGACTTTTCAACAAATATCGGCCAATAACTCGGCCATAACTTGACGAACATTCGTTTTCAAAACGTCACGAGCTTGTGAATTGTGTGCATAAGCACAACTTTTTGAATAGTTCCACAAAAATTTACCAAGCGGCGACAAGTTCTTATCACCAAGGCACGAAAAAACTCGTTTAGGATTTTCTTTTTAAATAAAGGCAAAACGGCTCGTGTTGCAGAAGAAGTGGCACCGTTTTGTTGAAACCACATATCTTCCATATCCATATTTTCGATTTGAGGCCAAACAAATTCAGTTCACATTTGAGTTCATTCACTAACGGCAGCCATCATTTCTATAGAGCGTGCATCTCGATGATGGATAGGCCTCGAGACATCTGTAATGGAGTCGGTCTCTTTGAATTTACAGTTTAACCAATAGTTTACTCAGACAGACCCATATTGTAAAATGGCAAACTATAAACTATAAAAAAATGCAGTCTTGAATGACAGGTTGGTTTGACGTGGATAATTGAAAAAGGGATGTCAAAATCGGGTCACGAATTGGATGACACTTACTAATGCTAGTAGTAGTGAACATGACGCAGTGCTAAAGTACGTATACTACTACTTCGGCAGAGGGTTGTGTGCGATTCTATAGCATTAGCATATCCAACATTTAAGGGTCAATATCCTTCCTGGAATACCATAGCCATGCTAAGCAAACCTAAGATTGAACCAATTTTGTGAATGCAACAACCCTCGGCAGGTACGTATCTCCAATTTCTTATTTACCGACCTACTTTCTGAGGTAGTGCTCCAGTTTGGGGTGAATCTGGGACTCTACTAATAAGATTCTCCAGTAACCTCCTTTAGCTTTTTGCGTTAAGCTACACGCACCAAACTACTCGTAGTTTAGGTCTGATTCCGCTTGCGCGCTACATAAAATGAGGTCTAAATCTGGTGCGTTGTCTCTTCAGGTTAGATCGAAAACTTTGCGAGCCAGATCATTGGTGTTCTACACGTCCTATCCATCTCAGGCGACTGATACTCAGTTTGCAGACTCGGTCAATATCGCTGTACAGCTCGTATAGTTCGTCGTTGAATCTTCTTCTCTGAGGCCCGCCATCGCAAAAGCGACCGGAAATATTTCGAAGAATTTATTTTCATCCGCTTTCGATAGAGTTCATACTTCAGAGCCATAAAGAAGAACTGAGATGATCTGATCTTATATAGGAATTTCTTAGTTTTCAGTGTATTGCCGGAGTAGTGAACTCCCCGCTGTATTCTAGCAATTATCTCGATATCATTGGCGTACGCTAGTAGTTGCACAGACTTTTGAAATGTTATGCGACCCTTAAAAAAGAAAACCTTTGGACTCTAGACTGTGGGGAAGCCCGCTGCTCTGTTAACTTTGGAAGCAATCTCACGGAAATCTTGAGTTAACCGGTCCATTTCGTGAAGTTAATTTTTCGTCAATTGGTTTTTTCAGTAAATTAATTGTATCGCGCGCTGTTTGGCATGTGAACAATGACCATGTGGCTAAAATTCCTGTCAGATTGAATCTTGTCCGCAAGTTAAACAAGATCTTTGCACAAAATATTCCATAAAGTGGATGGACTCCAGTTTAAATGTTGACCATGATGACAAATTGACATATTTGGATCATCATCACGACGACGCTGCATACCATCAATCCTTTGTTGTGTGCGCACTGTCCGACATCTTACGGGATGCGTATTATTTCATTTTATTTAGTATTTTATTCAATTAACAATAACAGCGGTTTGTACAAATAAGAGCCATGCTCTTTTACAAGTGCATGCATAAAGGAAAAATAGTTCAAGTAAGAAAAAGGGGAAAAGAAAAAAGTCGTCATTATAATAACAATAAAAAAATAAAAATAATTTCATTCCAATCAGGAGAGAAAAATAATAATAATAATTTTTAAACGATATCAATGAAATGTAAATATTGATGAAATGTAGAAAGAAAATAAACTTATTCTGTCAAAGAAAATTTACAAAATAAGTTTACACAGAAAGCGGTGCTATATATTTGTGTATATACTATATATACCAAATATCTATTGATGATTTCTAGTGCCATGTATGCCCCAAAGATCCCTAAAAAAACGAATAGATACAAACTGAAAACCGTGGCGCCATCTGGGAATCTCACTAGAGATTGCGAAGTGAAGGGGGCAAATGGCGAGTTTCCTGCGCCATTAACCAGGATTAGTGTCGGAAAAACAAAACAAGACCTTATCCGGGCTACTCCGACATATTTGGAGCTCAGGCCGGAAAGGATTTCCAGGACTTAGTCAGGGTCTTGGAAAGGAGATGGTGGCGGACGAGCCTTATAAGGGCCAACGGCAGCGCTCACATCCCGGAACGGGTTACTGGCTTCGGTGTAACCGACCCCTCGTCCTAGGGGCACTCAAAATGGAACTGGTCCTCCAGGTTGGGAGTTGTGCCGCCGGGGTAACTGCCCGGCCATTAAAAAAAAATTAAGTTACGAAGCATCAACAAGCCTCAGATATGGACGGATCTACTGTTGACAACCCACGCAAACGATTTAAGGACAATGAGCTTCGGATATGCACGTGGAATGTTAGATCCCTTAATAGACCACGTGCAGCCGAGCAACTAGCGGAGGCCCTAGACTGCTGCAAAGCAGACATAACTGCCATCCAAGAAATGCGATGGGATGGGCCGGACAAAAAGAAGATGAAAAAATGCGACATCTACTACGGCAATTGCTATCGACGGCAAAAGCAGCGCTCATTCGGATGCGGATTTGTTGTCGGAGGCAGACTAAGACAAGAAGTCCTCAGCTTCCGGCATGTGAGCGAGCGCCTCGTAGCAATCCGCATCAAGGCTTAATTCGCCAACATAAGCCTCATATGCGCGCATGCCCCCACAGAGGAGAAAGATGACGACACCAAGGATGCCTTCTACGAGCTCCTTAACAAGACCTAAGAGCAATGCCCTAGCTATGACATTAAAATTGTCCTCGGTGATTTTAATGCAAAGCTAGGAAGAGAGGGTATCTTTGGTGGAACAATCGGAAAATAAAGCCTGCACAACACCTCCTCCGATAACGGATTCAGGCTAATCGACTTTGCGGCGGGGCGAAACATTGTCATGGCTAGCACGCGATTCCCACGTCTCGACATACACAAGGGGACTTGGAGAACTCCTGATCAATCAACAGTCAACCAGATTGATCACATTGCGATCGAAGCAAGACACTCCTCCAGCATTATGGATGTCCGTACGTTCCGACGAGCCAACGTCGACTCGGACCATTACCTTGTTGTAGCCAAGGTACGGTTGCGGATATCCCAAACTACGCCAAGACAAACTAATGCTATGAGACGGCTACAATCGCAAGAGATCGCCAAGTCCTTTTCCGATCGAGTGTCTCTTCATCTCTTAATAGGTCCAGTGCCGCCAGCATCAAGCATCGAAGACCACTGGAAACACTGCCCAAACGCCATCAGAGATGCCGCTTCTGATGTGCTGGGTTTCACTCGTCCACCACAACGAAACCCCTGGTTCGATGATGAATGCCGGCAAGCACATGCAGCTAAGCAAGATGCATATAACGCGGTGCTGCTTAGAAAGACCAGAGCTGCTCACGAGCTCTATGAGCAGAAGAGGAGAGATGAACACCGGCTTCTCAGGAGGAAGAAGAAAGAGCATGAAAAGCGCGCGATCGAGGAAATTGAGAGATGCTACTCCAGGAATGAGGTTCGGAAGTTTTACCAAAAGTTTTAAAAAACATGCCACGGAAACAAAACCCGAACCGAAGCCTGTAGAGATGAACAAGGGAACATCGTAGCAGAATCGCAGTCGATGCTGAGAATTTGGAAAGATCATTTCTGCAGACTGTATAACGGCGATGACGGACCAAATACCGCTGTCAGGCAGAATCAACCTTTCAACCTGGACGATGATGACCAACAATTCCGTTCACCCGACCTGGATGAAGTGAAGATAGCCATATCGAAGCTTAAGTCCAACAAAGCTGCTGGAGCGGATGGCCTGACTGCCGAGCTCTTCAAAGCGGCAGGCGATGACTTGGTAAGGAGCATACACCAACTCATCTGTAAAATATGGTCGGACGAAAGTGTGCCCCATGAATGGAACCTCAGCACTGTTTGTCCGATTCTCAAGAAAGGAGACCCTCTGAACTGCGCCAACTACAGAGGCATCAAACTCCTCAACATCGCATACAAGATCATATCTGCCATATTGTGTGAATGCCTGAAGCCGTTCGTCAACAACATGATAGGTCCATATCAGTGTGGCTTCAGGCCAGAAAAGTCCACCATCGGCCAAATATTCACGGTACGGCAGATCTTGGAGAAGACCCATGAGCTTCAGATCGATACCCACCACCTATTCATCGATTTTAAGGCCGCGTATGACAGCATCTATAGAGACGAGCTATACAGAGCAATGTCTTGTTTTGGCATCCCTACCAAACTCGTCCGTCTGTGCAGTATGACGATGGAGAATGCACGCTGCTCCATCAAGGTCGGTAAAGATCTCACCGAGACCTTTAATGTCCAGAAAGGATTTAGACAAGGCGATGTGCTGTCATGCGATGTTTTAAACATCGTACTGGAAAGAATAATGCAAAACTCACGAGCAAACACAAGAGCCAATATCTTTTAAAAGTGCGTGCAATTGCTCGCATACGCCGATGATAAGACTGAAGCGGCGAAAATGGGTTTAGCGGTCAACGAGGGCAAGACTAAGTATATGCTGTCAAGCAAAAGAAGACTGAGATGGTTGGGTCATGTGGAGCGTATGGACAGCAATGCTCCGGTCCGAAAAGTCTTCGAATCCGCTCCCGAGTGCGAGTAAACGTATTCCGAAAACGATCTATAGTTCTTGGAATTAATTGCTCTCATGGAGGACTTCCGGCACCATATAATAAAGCCCGATGAGTTTCTCGAATTGAACCATGTTTTTAAGAAAAAAAAAATTTACCAATTTGCTTACGTTTCTCCGGCGTGAATCCATTCATGAACTGTCAAATCGGCTGTCAAAGTAAACAGTATTGCCAATTTAAAGTTCTTGGCTTCTTAAAAAAACCACTCTTTGTAATTTACTCTCCTGACTACACAATGACATTGACTTGGTCAGAAAAATGCACATTAGTCGGCTAAGTTGACTTCGACATGCATATCGAATAAAGAATCACTGATTCCCATCCGTAGGGGCGACCAGTGGAAGAAAAGCTTGCTTTTGGTGACGCGCATTAGCTAATGGCAAACTCAATCAATTTTGAGTTTGAAGGTAGTAAAACGAAAGCAGGGAAAGGGTTAACTGGAAGATTGCTAAGAAATAAAATAAGAAGTTGAACTCCAGTCTACCCAATCCTCACAATTGATTGAATTTAAAGAGTATTTATATGTGCGTTCATTTAAGCATTTCAGACTATGCTCTCCAGGCATTTCTGTTCTCATTTTACAAAGCCATCGCCAACAAGGGGTTGATAAAAAAAACCGACGGTTTCAGTTTGAGTAATTCCTTTAATCTCTCTAGACGGATTTTTTTTATCTGTATATGACAAAGTAACATGTGAACATAACACACTCGGATTTAAGATCTAAATTTAGCATCCCTCGATGAGCGTCTTCTCATCAGTGTGAATACACGTAAGTAAACGCCTGAAACAATTAAGACAACGCAAATATGATTTCATCTCAGTTCGCTATTCAAATTGAACCCCCCGACACAGTCGATCGATAACTCTGACACCTTTTTCATTAATTAGTCAAAGGAAATTCAGGCAGAGCATTCACTTTTATTTCAAAAAACATTTCATTAACTCATTCGAAAGGAAAGTACACACCTACACATCATACAGGAGAAGGTGGCAGGGACCAAAAAAAGGGAGCAAGAAGTTTATACGTTGCCCCAAAAAATAAATACGAGTCGATATCCTTTCGTTCTAGTTAGACGAAAATAGGCCCAAAATGTCCTTAAGCTTGATTAAATTTTCACACATTCACAGCAGTAGTCGATGATGCTCGGGTGGTGAGGGTGAGAACCATCTGACTGCGCTTAATCAGAAGCAAACCCCTAATGAAGGGTTGGTAATGAATTCGCCTTCGAATTTTCATTCAGATATGAATGCCTGTATAGAGTTGAATGACTGGGTGGTTGGCTGATGATGAATTTATTGGGTCAGTTGCGATGCCACCTGCCAAAAAATGCCTCGAATTCCTTTTGAAGTTTATGGGTAAGTGTGTACGGCACTCGTAGTTGGGGGGTTGAATGAGACATTGAGTGAGGAGAAGGATAATGATGATATTCTGTTAATGATAGGTTTTCCATAGAGTATGAGATGAGGTGTCGATGTTCAACTTACCACCCACCTTGGGGGCATAATCGACGAAGTGTGAACATTTCACACCTCGAGGTTTGACCAATTATTGGGAAAGACTGATGGTCTAGGTATTCCTGGAGGTGAGCCGCAACGTGAAAGGATTCCTGGGAATTTAGAGGTATTTGCAGTGAAGTGAATATTACTGGAACATGAAATTGAATTAAGGTTGAAAATTGTGGGAATTTCGTGTTGGTTGTCCTGAGCAGTATGAAACTCTTTTCCTTTATTACTCCTGGTTGTTGTAGTTGAGAGGATTAATGGATAAGGCTTGAAAGTGACTACATTAGTGTTGTGTAGAATGGAACAAGACTAGCCTTGACATCGTTGAGTGTCTGTTACTTAAGAAAATTCATTAATTACCGAAGTCATGGAAAACTAGACAGACATTGCCGATACAGAGTTTTTGCAATCTATTTCTCTACAACCTTTTGTTTCAAAGGTTTTAAAGACTGAAGCTGGCGCCACTGAAAAAAGGAAAAACTGATTTAAATAAGAAAATTGCAAAAGTTGAAAATGACAGAATTTGGAGAACTAAAAATGTAAATGAATTTTGTAATAAATGAAGTCAGCTGCAGCGAACTTTGTAAAACATTTTCATTGCTAGTTAAATGCCCTTGATTCAGGATGCATCTTGCAAGTCTTTTCAAAAAAATCGTCGTTGACTCTTCAAAAGAATCATAGCATTAGAACCAGAATGTCATCTTATTTTTGTGATTCTGGAAGTGGACTTCAAAGGGAACGTAAAACGCAGCTATCACGGAAGGGTGCACACTTAAGGAAACGAATTTATAGTGGAAAAGCGTCTGGACATGTGATTTTCTAAATGAAGATCAGGATACAATCAAAAAAGGATGACCTCTAGGACAGGCTTAATCAACCAGGTACTGATTTGTCAAATATCCTAGATTTACGAACTTTAAAGAGGTGAAAAGCGACTCTCAGCTTACGAAAAGGAGGTTTATCATTGAGTGCTTGAATATACGCGAAATACCCATAGATTACAGAGAATATCTGAGCTTAAGAACATCCAATAGGCATTATCTATTACAAACGCGAACTCAGTGCTTAAAATGCAACACTACTAGTAAATTGCCGAAGCAGCTCAAATCTACCAGCCCTGACAGGTCAAGCATATAACAAGATAAGCTCAAAATCAGAAGAAGTAAAACCTATTCCACAAAGAGGAAGGCAAAGATCTCTACAGCTTTTTGCATTGAAAATATCAAAGAGTTAAGAAGTTTCCATAAATTGCAACGAAATCCCGACCCACCAAAACAATGTAGGTACTCGTGTCGTCGATCTGTTGAGAATTGTGGATATTTCTATCTATATTAAGACTAGAAGAAACTGATAGGGTATGGGGAAAAGCAAAATCTCGTTTGTATTTGTATTTAGATTAAAATTACATTAATACTACAAGATAGGATATCTTTTAAAAGCACAGTTTTCCAGACGTTACAGATTATACGATATATTAACAACTATGATACATTTTGAGAATAATTAAGATAATATACAAAATAAAATAAAAGGGATAAATAAAGAGAGATGAAAGTAAATAAATAAATAAGTAAAAATTATGTTATAATTATTACATTAAATAAGAAGAAAAGTCATGTCTAAGTTAGGATGCGGTTATCGGAAAGATGAAGGAAAAGCTTTTTCTGAAAGACGGCATAAGAGTTGATTACCTGCAATTCATGTGGAAGATAATTCCAGGCGCGAATTGCAGATACAAAAAAGGATCGCTCTCCAATGCAATGTGTGAATGAAGGTATAATTAGTTTTTTACCTCTATTAGATTGTGCAAAATGAAGGATTTCAAAAAGATAACTAGGAGATTTAGTTTGTATAATTTTAAATAGTTTTAATATGTTGCGGAAGTTGAGGATGTAAAAGTGGATACACTACTGGACCTAGGAATATTATAAATAAAACGGATACAGCCATTAAACGCAACCTTTAGTCTATTCTTACAAACAGAGTCAAGACAAGGGAACACAGAACAATTAAACAAAACGTAAGGCATTATAAGCGTTTTAACTAATCTTGTTTTTACGAGGTGATGCAAGTAGTTCGTCGAGTATCGCAATCGGCGGAGTCCGCTATAAACTTTTTTCAGGGTGTCTTTTATAGCATCACAACATGTAAGTGAAGAGTTAATATGGAAACCAAGGTATTTAACAGAATTTACAACTTTAACGAGGCTGCCATCAAGGACAACAGGTGAAAAATCATTTGAACAAAAGTCATTATTTGAAAAAACAATGCAAACTGTCTTGTCGGGTTTCAACTTCAATTTGTTAGCTTTTGACCAGTTGGATATGTTATCAAGATCTTCATTCACTCTAGCAACACAGTCCTCTATAAGACCAATAGGACGCGAAAAATATATAATCACATCATCAGCGTACATGTGAATTTTGCAATTCTTAACAATACCTGGGATTTCATTGTTAAAAAGGGAGAACAGAAGTGGTCCCAGAACAGACCCTTGCGGAACGCCTTCGTGAATGATTTTAGAGTTTGAGTAGCCAAGCTCTGTGGCGACCGACTGTTCTCTTCCCCTTAGATAACAGCTTAGTAGCTTTGTGGAGGAGTCTGAAAAATTAAAACTATTTTTAACCTTTTTTAGTAATAAAGAGTGATCAATACAGTCGAAGGCTTTGGAAAAGTCTAGAAGAACTGCTATACAGATATCGTTACGATCTAAAGCAGATCGAATATCAGTAGTCACTTTTAGAACAGCAGATTCACAACTGTGTTTGCTTCGAAAACCGGATTGCCATTTCGAGAGCTTATTACTATCATCCAGGAATTTCTGTAATTGGAGAGATAAAACCTTTTCAAAAGCTTTTGACAAAAAACACAAAATACTTATTGGTCTATAGTCGGCAGGACATTTTGGACTAGTCTTTTTGGGTATAGGAATAATTTTAGCTATTTTCCAACTATCTGGGAACTGGGAGCTGTATATACCGTAATTAAATATATGATGTATGTAGCAAATAACATGAGGTAGTATAAGCTTAAGAAATCGAGGTGATATACCATCAGGTCCTGTGGCATTAGATTCAACAGAGTTAATTGCTTTGAATACATCGAATTCAGTAATACACTGAAAACCGAAATTAGGACACAAAGCAGGAGAACACAGATCTAGGTTAAGAGGAGTGGGATCAGGAGGATCCAGAGAAAAAAACGCACTCATTTCATTCGGGGATAATGAACACATGGATATTTTATTATCAGTCACTACATCCAGACCTTTCAGATTCTTCCACAGTTGCTTAGACCCTAATTTAGGATCAAGTTTCTTTAAAAAATAAGACCTTTTAGAGTTACGGATACGAGTTGTAACTTCGTTGCGTACAATACAGTATTGTTGTCTATTTTCCAGTGTAGGATTTCGTTTGAATTTCTTAAAAATACGCTCACGCTCAGTAATCTTACGTTGAATTTCGTTACTATACCACGGACAAG
Source organism: Volucella inflata (assembly GCA_928272305.1). Lineage (NCBI taxonomy): Eukaryota > Metazoa > Arthropoda > Insecta > Diptera > Syrphidae > Volucella > Volucella inflata. The sequence continues at coordinate 97,330,444 of OV743720.1, forward strand.
AACAAGACCTAACACGCTTAGTAACAACTGGAACAAAATTATTATATAAGGAGTTGACTAGATTATTAAAGATTTTAACCTTTTCACTTATATTGGCCGTTAGATATATGTTGTGCCAATTTAAACTATAAAGCGTGCGCGTGAGCCTTATAAAATTGATGTCCTTAAACGATCTAAAACTAAAGGTATTATCACAGTTGTATCTATCTATATTAAAGTCAAAAGAACAGAAAATCATATCATGAATGAATTCGCTTGTCAGTTTAATTTGGTCAAAACATAAAACACTCGAAGCACAATTAGTGAGAAACATATTATGTAACGAGGGATTATTCGTAGACTTAAAACAGGTGGGATAGCGAGAATTCACTACTGACAACCCTAATTTATCACAGAAATAATGAAATTGACTAGTTATATTATTGCACTTTAAAATGTTGACATTAAAATCACCACCTACCAAAATTTTACTGTATTTTGGATGTAGTTTTAGTAATGTGTCTTGCAGTTCCGCTAAATTTTCCTCAATGAAACAGTGAGGGGGCGAATACACTACACCAAGGAGCATTTTATCATGTGCAGAACTGACTTCTAAACAGTAAAATTGTATAATAGACTTGGAAGACTAATATACAAATTTTGGTTTAAAACAGTTTTTCGCATAAATACACACACCACCACCCACCCTTTTTTTACGGTCATTTCTAAACAAAACAAAATTAGGAATTTTCACCATTTCTGACAGTATATCACAGTTAAGCAAGCCAAGATTCAGAAACCATTAAAATGTCAATCTTAGAAGTACTAAATAATTGGTGCAAGACTGTATATTTAGATCTCACACTTTCAGCATTTATATGACAAATATTGATACCCTGATTCGATTCACAGATTACATTGAGAACGGTCCTTATATTATCAGGATGATTCAAACTCATAAAATGAGGATGTATATATATAGTACATACCGCCTTTAGATAGCAACAGGAACGAAAACAGCATCATAAATAGACATGAAGGAAAGCTTGCGTCAAAAGCATAACAATTAATTTTAAGAAGGTTTAGACGAATAGTTATTGATACACATTTACAGGATACTAAATTAACAAGAGAATCGTCGAATGAAGTAACGTCTGAAATAAGTAACAAAAATCGTATTACAAAAAGTGACAAAAAACGATTTACAAAAATGACAATGGCAACTCTGACAGCTGATTCATTTTCGCCAAAAGTTCACAGCAGCAAAAAAGTTTCAGCAGCACATCCAGCGGCATCTCCAAGAGCAGAACTACCTTCAGCATCAGCAACGGTTGAAATGTTGGTGTTAGAGAGCGGGAGAGTGGCCGCAGTACAGGTGATAGACATAAGAGCAGGAATGTCACAAACTCGTTGGTGAAGTGGTTCTTCTAAAAAGCCTAGTGGGATTCGGTAAACCTTTTAAGAGGCTGAAAAGCAACAAACTGGTGAGTTTAGTCGGAGATATATTAGGAATACCAGTTCTTTTTGCAACATTTTCAGCAAGTCGAACACTACTTTGTGCATTACCAAACAATATTTTGAGACAAACTCATCGTCACCACCAGTCTATTTTCCTCTCCGGCAAATCTTTCCACGGAAAATGAGCAACGAGTTCCACGTCGGATTTTATCATCCCTTTGTCGATTTCGAAACATTGGAACTATGATTTGTGAGAAAACTGATTTGACTGGGTAGTGTACCATGGAGAGATAGAATTAACAAACTATTGACATCCTCGAACACCAACTTAATGTCTCCTATCTCACCCTGATCTATCGCTATTGTTCCTACCAGTGTTTCACCGAAATAGCCAGTTGCATTCCGCCTCCTGAAATATTTAGCCCTCTTACTATGAATGCTCATCAGTCCACTTGCGGACGTACTCTGTAATATCGTGATTCATTCCTTAGACAACCAACTCGCTTATAGACTTTCCTGCCGAGCTCTGTGGTTTCTAGTCATCCAAAACCAACGTACATGGGCACCTCTCTTTCCTATGTGTACAATCATTGAAGCGGTAGAGCGCGCGCTTTTTATAAAAAAAATTGCAAACAAGCACCCGATTTTGGCAAGGAGACACCATGTCTTGGGAATTTCTTTAGTCCAGCGTTGGAGCAAAGAGGACTATATTTAACAATTCCTTTTAGTTCTTAGAGTACGGAGATGATATCGATAACACCGCTCATTCATATCGTGCTCCTTTCCTGAAGTTTAAGTAGGTGAACAACAAGCCAAACTTGACTGAAGATCTATCGATCTGATTACTTAAAAAAAAATAGGCCCGATGACGCCTTCAGTGTAAACAACACACCACACAGTAACTTGAAGCGGGTGAAATGGATCTTCATGGGTTATACGCGGACTTGCGGTGCCCCAAAAGCGATAATTTTGCTCATTCACGTATCCACAGAGATGGAAATGGGACTCGTCGCTCATGACAATTTTCGATGAAAAGTTGTCTCCCTGGTGGCCGAGATTCAGGATAACTTGAGCGCAGGTTACACGCACTTGGCTGCAAACAGCTAACAGCCGATGCAATGTCTGCACTTTGTAATGGAACATCTTACAGTCTTTCACCAAAATTCTTTATAAACACAGCGGATTGATGGCCAATTGCGTGGCACGTCCTCTGATCGAGACTCCGCGGTTCTCTGCGATATCCTCAACCACAGCATTGATATTCTCAGCAGAACGGCTGCTCCGGCTGGGCCAGAACTGGCAGCATCTTACGTTATCCCATACTTTTCTTGGTGAGCGGCTAAGCGACGTAGTGTTTGCCCAGTTGGTGTCGGACAACCATGAAATCTGCGCCGAAATTCACGCTGCGCCAACACCACCGACGAAGTATTTCGCGTTCTTTAGGAGTAAAGAGATTGATGTCTTGTTGACTTTTATTCGGATCTGTTTACTTCACAAATGTCAAAGTAGAATTGACATTTGCCGCCTTTTGCAAAAATTATAGCGTTTTTCGATGGGGTGATAACTTTTGCGCCACCTAGTATAAAAGTGTGGCTTTAGTCCGGAAAGCACAAATGAAATGATTGCACCGGAACGACCACATTGAGCGCATAGTAGGTAACAAAGAAATTTGAAGAGAGTGGAAGCGTTACTGATGTCGTAAAGCCTGCGCATCATCGTAATGCACGCTAAGTCGAAAATATTGCTGCTTTAAGTGCAACTGTTGCTGATGATCCGAATTTATCGATTTCCCGGCATTCGAAGCAATTGAACGTGTCGTACACCTGGCGTATTTTGCACTTGGATTTACATCTCCATCCTTATAAAGTTCAACTTACGCAACAATTGAAGCCTGCTGACCATTCACAACGTCGTAGATACGCTTCTTGGGTGCTGGAACAACAGATAATAAACACAAGTTTCCTGATCGCATAATCACGTTTTGGCGACGTCAATTGGCCACCAAGATCATGTAATTTGACACCGTTAGATTTTTTTTCTCTGGGGCTACCCAAAATATCGTGTTAACGCGAATAATCCCCTCTAAACGCCTTAAGAACCAACATTACTCAAGTTATTCGCGATAACGCTCGAAATGTGCAAAACAGTGGTTGAAAATTACCTCAAAAGAATTGCCTGTTGCGTATCTTCCCAAGGCGGCCATTTGAAGTCGAGACGAATGTGAGACTAGAAATTGCAGCGGGCGATTTCCTACTCGGCTCCTAAACCGTCTCAGCCAACAGTGCAACGCTCGGTTTATAATAGAAGCATGTTGCTTGAATGCAAATATATTTAAGAAGCGACATCTAAGACTGAAATCTGCGTCGCCTAAAATGTTAAGTCCTTAGGACCAAGGGTATGTCATCAGCTTCCTCCTTTTCAGGAAGAAAGAAGCTTATTTCGCACGCACCACATGACACCATATGACAGACAGCAAAGAGGCACTACAACTACTCTAAGCTTTAAGCAGAGAACCGAACAACGCGCACTAAAGCATTGGTGCCAAGGCCACCTATGGATAGTAGTCTTCGTTCACTAGCATTTCTTTGATCCATAAAAAAACGAGTGATTCGCCATGTTTTCTGTTCAAGTTACACTTGCACCCTCATTATTCAATACGACCAAAAGCTGAGGCAAAAAATACTACAATGTCTCAAAGGTATATTGTATATAACTTGATTCGTGCGGTTTTTTTTTCTCAAAATTTGAACGTTTATTTAAGAAAAACATGTACAATAATACGAGTACTATTCAAAGTATTGCCCATCTGAAGCTATGACTTTTTCCCATCTTTCTGGCAATTTGTGGATCCCATCCCAAAAGAGCTGCGCCGGCTTGGCAGCCAAGAATGAATCAAGCCAATTTTTGATATTCTGCTTTGATGTGAACCGTAATTCAGTGAGGACATTCTGCATCGACCGGAACAAATGGTAGTCAGAAGGGGCAAGGTCTGGGCTATAAGGAGGGTGGGGTAAGACTTCCCATCCACTGTTTTCCAAATAGTTCTTAACCGGAATAGCAACGTGGGGCCGAGCGTTGTCATGATGGAAAATTATTGCCTCGTGTCTGGTCGCATATTCCGGGCGTTTTTCGGCTACTGCTCTCTTCAAACGGATTAATTGTGTTCGGTAGCGTTGTCCATTGATGGTTTCACCCGGTTTTAGCAGCTCATAATACAGCACACCCATCTGATCCCACCAAATACAGAGCATTACCTTCGCGCCATGGATATTCGGCTTTGCCGTAGATTTGGCTGGTTGGCCGGGTTTCACATATAATTTTTTGCGCTTGGGGTTGTCGTAATGGATCCATTTTTCATCATCAGTAACAATCCAATGCAAAAATGACTTCTTTTTGTGGCGTTCCAGCAGCATTTCGGACATGCAAAACCGCCTTTCGACGTCTCTCCGCTTGAGTTCATGTGGAACCCAATTTCCTGGCTTTTGAATATATCCAGCTGCTTTTAAACGTTTTGAAATGGCTGCTTGAGTGACACCCAAAGATTTTGCGAGCTCTTCTTGTGTTTGGCAGCAATCTTCATAGAGTAATGCTTCTAGTTCTTCATCTTCAAACTGTTTTTGGCTGCCCAGGACGTTCATCGTCTTCCAAGCCAAAATCACTACTATTAAATCGTGCAAACCACTTTTGGCACGTTCGCTTATGTTCGCATGTTCACCATAAACTTCCACCAAAATACGATGACTTTCGGCAGCAGTTTTCTTCATATTAAAGTAATGAAGAAGAACTCCCCGCAAAAACACTTTTTCAGGCACAAAGTTCGACATGCGAGTATTTGAGTGAAAAAAATTATTGTTGTTTACGCTTCAAATGAATGACATATACTGAAGTGACAGTAGCTTTCCAACGCATGTTCCAATGGAATAATACAAGTTACGCCATCTCTTAGCAAACCGCACGAATTAAGTTATAGACCTAATAGTATAAACTATTATTCGTTCGTCAAAAACCTTAGAAATTTTGCCTCATACACCATCCCAACGCTCATTTAAAACCAACGTACATCGGTACCTCTCTTTTCTCCCTCTCAAAATTTCCTTCGGCCGTGATAAATGCAAACAATTTGTGCGCTCGCCAATTATATTCCTCTTATCTAGATTTTGGTGATATGTTTGCGGATCAGGGAAGTCATCTTTGCTGAATGTCGGTTACGCTTGGGATTGCTAGATGTTCCGTTTGAAAGCCAGTACCAAGCTAGCCGTAAGGGTTCTCTTCAAGGTGTTGTACTATATAACTTGGCTCACTTGGAGATCCTTAAATATTCGCTGCAGATCTGGATTTCTATATTAATTTCAGTGAATTGGCAGAACCTATTTATTTGTTATATTTGCTGGGGGATTCCTCTAGTTTTTCTTATGTTCCGAACGCTGGAAAGGTTTTACAGAATTGCCTAGCTCTTCAGTTGTTCGTTGTTGTTGTGTCTTAGCGCAAACTGTCATTTTTGCTGCCTATTTTGCTGATAATTTATTTAGAAAAGGGGTCTTCCAATTCACCTTTCATATTCAATTCATACCAATGATTACTGAAACTAAATGACAACGGCCAGTATTCAATGAGTTAACCCGCACAAAAAAGTCCTTCTGCAGCTACCACCGAAGGGCATGAGCTTACAGCGCCCAGCACCAGCACCAACACCAACACCAACACCATCACCATCATCAGTCCTGCACCAGCATTAGTACCGACGACTGTTCGGCACCTGCCAGCGTTCACACGTCATTTAATTTCGATTAGTCGAATGTTTTTCCAATAATAACTTTGGTCTGTCCGAGTTGATTGTGACCTGAAATTTGCCAAATGCTTGCAATCGCACTTGAAGACCAATCTGCCTCGGCACTTGCCCTCTAACTCCCGCATCGACACCCCTAACCACTGGCCCGTGTTCAAGTATCTACGCGTATTTTAGGTACAGAACGCATAATTGGCGGTCATTTTTGCATTGAGAGTGCCTTTGGTAATTACTGGTTTAGTTGGATCCAAAAAGGAGAGCAGGCTCAGGCACACCGTTTTGAATTACCTACACTTGCTTTCCGCCTGCAGAGTCCACTAAGAGATGGCCATCGAACCTTAGGCCGCTGCATGCTATTCGTATGTCAGGCTCTGGTACACTCGGCTTCAGCGAAAGTATTCCACCGCAGATACTTGTTCATATGGATACTCGAACTCGTACTCTTGAACACAATCCTGGGGCATGTCCACACTGTGACTATGTTTTACTTATGATTTACACCTTTTGATTCGCACATAAACCCAAATACGCGAATACTTGGACACATACATATGTGTGTGCATTGGGCACAGTTCGATGGAGTATCTCGTCTGTCTGTCTGACTGTCTGTAATTTTGTCCCACAGCTCAAGTGAAATTTATTTATGCCATTTGCGATTAATTGCGATTGCAAGGCGTCTGTTAGGAAAGTTGTATATTCCGCCGGTGGACGGGAGAAACGAGCGGATGGACGATGTTGCGGTCGTTCTTGTCGTTGTGGTGCTGGTGCTATTGGCAGTCGATTTGATGACGGAATGGAATTTGCATTCAGATGGGAGAGAGATTGATATCTCGGACGTCAGGCAAAACATCGTTTTTCTGATGATTACCCCCAGCAAGTGGTCGGTCGCTTAGTCGTCAGGAGGTATAGTGAGGTTTTAAAGTTTTCTCGGGTGTCATTGCGTTTAATGTTTTGGGGTTTTGCTCTTGTTTTCCTCAGACTGGAATTTAAGTTTCAATTTCTTTCCTTTTTGTTGTTGTTGTTGTTGTTGATGTCTTATGGGCCGCAAAACGGTGTGTAATTAGGAGTGGATTATGCAAATTACATGCCAGTTCTTGAATGCGAATTGCGGATGCAGATACTTTGGATTTGAAATTGAAATATGTTGTACATTTGTAGATATAAATACGCACTTGATTCGATAACCGATAGGAGGCAATTGAAAGTATTTTGCAAAGCAACTGGCACATTAAGAGATGATTAGATATGCGCACGCATTCGAGGAACGGTGTTTAGCATATGATTCATTATAGGCAGCGGCGTCATATAGCAAGGAAGCAATGTGTGAAATTGAGTGAGTTGGAGTAAGACCACTTCAATTCTTTTTGTTATCGATGGGTAATATATACAATTCTTCAATGGATCCAATCATGCGTTCCCTGCTTCTTTTTGCAAAGCTCTAGTGCTTTCATAGAGACTATATTCCTGAAGGATTTGTGTGGTCAACATATCAAGGAACGAACTTCCACTTTGGTGAATGGTCGAGGCCTATTTAACACCTCAGCCATTCTTTAGCTCTTGATATCCAGTCGCAGTGCAACTCGACACCAAGCAGATCGATTAGTTCCATAGCCTTCAAACGGTTGAATACCAGTAGTCAGTGGCTACAGAATGAGTTGTTCTAACCCTCCCCACGATTTTGGGTATAGCCTACAGCTGTCAGGCTAAAACAAAGTTTTAGCGGCCTCTGACCTCACGTGGTACCAGAATACAGCTTTCTTTCGATCTTCACAATCTTGCGGTCCCTTTCAGTGGAGGATGTTATAGCCCAGAACTGGCGGCCTGTAGTCCAACATTAAGACTAGCATCTGCTCACCATCAATGCCGTTTATGACGGAAAATTACATTGGTGAGGCTACGAATTCTTTCGAAATTCGATCTGTCAGCGAAAACACTGCTTAAATCACAGGCCAATTGATTAAAGGTGATGCTTATAGGATGCAAGTTTCTAGCATCTAAGAAGGCTGGCCACACGCATAGAACGTGCATCGAGTCCATATCTGCCACCTCGCTAAGGCTTTCCTTTGCAAAAATACATTGGAAAAGCCATGCTCGGCTGGCAGACTGATGCTTAAGATGAGCTCTTATGGTCCGTTCCTGGTCAACACGTTCTAAAGGAAATTGTAAGTAACACTGCCTTCAACACTCATGTCACATTCGGAAAGTACGAGCTTTGTTAAGGGAGTCCCTTTCTAATCATGTGTGTGATATCTCGGTGTAACTCCTCCAAGTGGGAACAGTTTGACAAATGAGAAAGAAGCTAACCAAGACCAACCTCTGTCAAGACTCAGACATTAACTTTTTGTACCAAGCCGATGCCCCAAATGTTGCACAGGCAACAAAACGACACCGTGAACAGTACGTGCCATTCGTATCTACTTTGTCGGATCAGTCTTAGTCTTATCAGGGGACTCATTTGTATAAAAACCCTCACCTCCTTATAATATGAAGAGAAATAGCTCAGCAAATAGCTCTGGAATATCATCATCTCTCTAATTATATCATCTTCTGTCAAACGAGAAGATTGAAAGGTACCTAAAACTAATGGACGAGACAATCAAACGAACAATTGACAAAACGATACCACGCAATGCAACTATTGACGCACTGCACCGACATAAAAGTAGACTTCTGTCAAGACTAAAAACTTTGAACAGACAGTTTACTGACAGACACAACCCGGGGATTATGATATTAAAGTCGTCGATAAAAAACCTCGAAAAATTAATCAAAGAAAATTACAGGGCTTCTGTAAGTTTGTATTGGAACAACAAAATTCAGGCTGTAAACACCAGCAACCCGAGTATGTTCCCGCAAATAAAATAAATTCGGACAAAATATTTCGGAGGAAAGATCAAAACGACCTTTCATGTCTAAAAATCGGCCGAACGACTGACAACGAACGCATACTCTCAACAGCAGGCATAGATCCAAATGAAGCTGTTGATGATGACAACTTCTTTGTGATCGAAGATCCGCAAGAGAAGGTAGAGGCTATAGGAGCGACTTTCCAGGAAGTGTACAAGACGAATGACATCATTGGTCCCAACCACGACCTGGAAAATCGAGTCCTTGTCCACAATTTCTACCTTCGAAATGAAATAGTGAACTGGCGAATCGAGAACTTGGGTTTCACCCAGTTCAGTGACGAGAATATGGTAAATAATGTCATCGCCAATGAAAGGGAACAACCCCCGTTCATCTCGAAGGAAGAACTCCAAACGATCTTCGACACAATTAGAAGTAAAAAATCAGTGGGAACCGATGGAATACCGGACATTGTGGACATTTATACCACCCTGCTTAACAATGCAATGAATAATGCACATTATCCAGCGCATTGGAAAACTGCGGTGGTACATCCCATCCCCAAAAGGGATAAAGACACCTCCAATCCGGCGAATCTCCGGTCGATCAGTCTTCTTCCAAACATCAGTAAGGTTTTCGAAAAAGTCATCAATAGAGTCCTGACTAAATGGGTTGAGGACAGAAATATAGTTCCGGATAATCAATTCGGTTTCAAGGCGGGGCATGATGTTATTCATGCCGCGTCTAAACTGGTTTCTAATATCCAATGGAACAAACCCAAGAAACACTGCACGGGTGCCTGCCTGATTGACTTGGAGAAGGCCTTCGATACCGTATGGTAAGAGGGACTCCTCTACAAGTTGAACAGACTGGGCATTAGTAAACTACTGCTGTATATTATTTTCAATATGCTCACAGATAGACAGTTCATCGTGAAGGATGGCGATGTGACTTCTACTGGTACATTCAACATTAAAAACGGTCTGCAACAAGGTGCGGTCAATTCGCCAATCCTTTTCAACATTTACACAAGTGATCTGATAGGTTCACTTCAACATGCCATAGCGTACGCAGACGACTTAATCGCGTACAGATCAGGTCCAAAGATTGAGGTTATAAACATTCTTTTGCAACGTGACTTCGATAAAATTAAGCAATATTGCGACGACTGGAAGTTGAAGATAAACTTTCAGAAGTCGGAAACCATGTCGATTGTTTGTCGAAATGTAGTCAGATACCTTGGGATCTGGCTAGATCAATATCTGTATTTCAACAAACATATAGATGTTGCTCTGGCCAGAGCCAAAGGTGCTTTTGCCCTTACAAAGAGACTGTTTTATAGAAGGCAACTCGTTTCGAGGGTAAATGTAATCTGCTACATGGCCCTTATCCGGCCTATGCTTGTATTTGGTTTTCCCGTGTGGTTCAACGTGAGAGAAAGTCTTTTGGAAAAGATTCGGGTGTTTGAGAGGGCTTGCCTTAGGGCTTGTCTTCGCTTATACAGAACACCAGAGTCTGAGTACATAAAATTCTATCCTAATGAGGTCTTGTACAATAGGGCTAACCTAATAAGAGTGGACAATTTTGTTATTAAGTTGAATCGAAGGCACATTGCAAGAGCAATGACCTCGTCGAATAACCTGATCTCTGGGGCTTACTACCCCAATTATATGTATCACGAGAAAGTTCGCTTTGACGGCTTTATTTCTCCAGAAGCATTCCTCTACCTCGATATGAAAGGTCTGAACCAGGACAGATTAGCGGTCGACCACGTCGGTCGAACAGCTGCGGATAGGCGACTCAACTACGACAGAGACGTCGCACACGGCAGTGCGGAGCGTCTCCGGTTGAGTAGGGCGATAGGAAGTCGCAACATGAGGGATGTTGCTCGGCAGCACCAACAATTTTGGTGGCTTGCAGAAGAAGTAGGAGCTCCTTCGTCGAATTCCTCTAGTGAAGGGTAGCTCCATTAGGGAGCAGAGTTGGTCAGCCTAATTTTTTTTAGCTGTGGTCGGCTTACATAGGCTTGGGTAGGGTTACGTTAGTTTAAAAAAAAAGATAAATAAAAAAAATAATTAAAAAAAAATAAAAAATTATAAAACAACAGAGATGGGTAACTTTTTCTTGAAAAAGTGGTCATCCAAACAAAAAAATTAGAAACAATACCTATGTACGAGGGCGAGTCAATAAGTCCGTGACTTTTGGATTAAAACACAGATTTTTTGATAAAAAAATAGTTTTATTTTTCAACGTAGTCTCCCTTGAGCTCTATCGCTTTGTCCAACGCTTCTCCAATTTTTTTATCCCTTCCAAAAAAAATGATTTGTCGAGGTCCTCAAAATAGGCCTTTGTTTGCGAGATGACTTCATCATTGGAGTCAAATCTTTTTCAACCAAGCCATTTCTTCAGGTTTGGGAACAAGAAGTAGTCGCTCGGAGCCAAATCTGGAGAATAGGGTGGATGAGGGAGCAATTCATAGCCCAATTCATGGATTTTTGCCATGGCAACTGCACATGTGTTTGTGGTCGACTGTGAGCAAACGCGGCACCCATCTTGCGGAAAGCTTTCTCATGCCCAAGTGATCATTCAAAATTGAAACCACTGAGCCATGCGAGATCCCTACGGCTTCCACAATCTCTCGCACTTTCAATCTTCGGTCGGCCAACACCATATCGTGTTGTTTCGGGTGTAGAGACCTCAACTGGGCGTCCAGGACGTTCGGCATCTTCAGTGCTTGTACGGCCACAACGAAATTCAGTAAACCACTTTTTTACCATTGAAATCGATGGTGCAGAGTCCCCATAGTATTTATCAAGCTTAGCCTTGGTCTCGGTAATGGTTTTTTTTCGCAAGAAATAATGCTTAATAAGCACACGAAATTCACTTTTTTCCATTTTCTCCTCAAATTAGTGAGTAGTCTGATAAAAATAGCTGTCAAACACAAACTAACTGACGCAGCAAGTTTAAATTTTGACAGGAGTCAACTGACAGATGCCTGTTGACAGAAGTAGTGTTGCTGTTTCAGTAAAGAGGTCAGAAATTCAAAAAGTCACGGACTTATTGACCCGCCCTCGTATACAATAAGTTAATTTAAGTAGGTTAAGTAGGCTAAGGATTTATTTTTAAGTAGTCGGTAAGTTTTAGTTTATAAGTTTTATAATATTAAAAATAAAATATATCCATTTACTAAATTTTTCATAGAAAAATGTATTTTCTTATTTTTAGTTTAAGTGAATTAAAAAAAATATATAAACACTGTAAGGAACGTCAATTATGTTTACCTAAAGTGTCCGAATGGGGCCAGTAAGTTATAATAAGACAGTTTTCTAAGTTATTTAAGCTAACTTTTAAGCGTTTTTGGTCTAGCTTTTAAGAATTAATGAATTACGAAATAAAAATGCATATAAAATGAAAAAAACAAGAATAATTATATCATCTGCTCCAGGAGATCTCCTAGCTTGAAGAGTGAGACATCATATACAACTTCTGTACCCCTTAACCCAGAAGGAATCGAAAGATCCTTGAAAGCCATATTCCTCTTTGGCAAAGAACTCGCCAAAAATGGTACTAAGTCAATCTCTCCAAGGTGTTATTCACATCGATTTGTGAATAACAGCATTCCTTTCAGTACTCCTGAAAATGTTATATAATTTTCCCCAGGGATCGTCTGTAGCTTCCATTGTAATGAGGAGATAGCGAAGTTTCCTCCGCAAATATACTGCCGGAATAGACCTTCCAATTGACGTTTCACACGCACCCCCTCATTTCGAAATTTCTGTGATTCATGAGTGATCTCAACTTGAATCCAGTTGTGATTACATCACCCCAAAGCTAGCCCCACTTTAAGCTAAACGCTCTAATAGCTGCCTAGTTGGCATAGGTAACTTCAACGTCATTTCTCTCAAAGTCGACCACATGAAAAATATATTTCTCTCCCGTCGTCTTATCTCCATGAAAGGCTTCCTTTTACAATGCTGTCTAGGAGGGGGCGCACCTGGCCAAGTTCAGGTGGCTCTTGTTCTAGTGGCCGAATATTTCTGTGAAACTGAACTGAGAAGTTTTTCTTAATTGAAGTCAACAGATGTACGCTCAGTCCTTTGACTAAATGCATCTTGAAGCTATGATTTCCTGCGTGGTCCGTAATATACTCGTATTTTTCCTACTGTTGCAACTTTTTGCTACTGCAGTTGTAAAAAAATATTTTCCAGAGCTATGCAGTGGTGGTCGATGCACCCGAAGCGCCTAAGTCATTTAAGGCAAGGTGATCACTTATCTTGTGGCGCCCGTATTATTTCGGAGCATTAAAATGTTAAACTGTTGCGATTCACTAGGCTTGGTGTGTCTAGCTTGCATCCTGTTGCTGATTTAAATTTGCAAAATATCCTTTATCCTTAATTTCCTGCCTAGTCATATCCAAATAAAAATAAACATCCGGAAGATGCCAACCAAGGTGCTCAAAACTAGTGTCAAGGTGACAAATATAAAGTGTTACCATTGCTTGTTCGTAACTCCGATAAGTAAAACGAACACACCGTGTCACCATTTATCACTTGACACAAAGTCTTCCTGTATAGACGGAATAACACGAAGGCTGTATCCGTAATTGGACCTACCTCAACAACATGTCCAATTCGACTGACTTAACCGATTAGCTATTGAGATTGCAATTTGTCTCATCTTCCCCATTTTGGTTTGCCAATAAATAACCCAAGTGATCTGTGAATTCAATTGAACTGCACATCTTCTTCGTGGCGAAAGAAATCCCGAAACGCTGTCCACTAGTTAAGATTCACAATAACCCATCGGCTCTGCCAGATCCACAAAGAAGACCAACCTGGACTAGAGAAGAACCCACAGATGGAACAACTAACTTGTTTCACTTATCACGTCAGCGTTAATTCACGACTATCAGTGGCTTTCTCGTGGGGGCAATGCTTAAGCAAAATGCATCTGCACTCGTACCATTGCTCCTGCTGCAGCCAATTTCCACGACTTCCAATCCAGCAGCAGCAGCTCTAAAGGTGGCTCCCCTCAATGCTCGTGAATATTTCTTTGGTTTTGGTTTCGGTTTCTGCGTATTTTTTTGTTTTTTTTTTTTTTGTTTTCGAAGCAATTGAGTGTCGAGCGCACTTTACTCAACGATGACGATCCGAGATCCGATTCCATTTAAATTGCATTCCCACTTCTGTTGTTTCAGGAGTTGAGATGCAGATGCAGATGCAGAGCAGAGCAGCAGCAGAGCTAACCATGGCTCCTATCTAGGCAAAGCCCACTTTGCACAGCCCACATAAGTGACCACTGAATGGATTGGTGATCCGCTTCTTCACCGCCACCACCTGTATCTGTTCCAACCGATGCTATGTGAATCGGTGAATCGGTTTCACAACCATTAATGCACCACATAACTCAATCTCGCGTAATCTCGGACCGAGGATTTAAATGCTCACATTCGGACATAAAAGGGTACTTGGTATCTTTTGTAAAACATTCGGTTCGGGAGTTCCGACAGTCGCTGCAGTCGTCGTCGACACCGACATCGACAACGACCACGACGACGTTGACTACGACGAATGTACTCGTATCTACATACTCTCTTTCTCGGCAAAGAAGGAATGGCTCGCATCGGATCGGATGTCTAGTGGATTTGGTGGATTTATCTGCCAAGCGAATTCGACGATTGTGCTGGACGAATTTATTGGCATTTGAGTTTCGAGTTTCGAGTTTCTGAAATAGAAGAGAGAGAAAGCGTGAGTAGGCCTTTTTTCGTTGTTGTTGATGTGACCGAGCTGAAGCATAGAGTCCACATCCTGAGTCTTGTATTGGTTCAGGTCCATGTTCAGGTCCAGGTCCAGCACCAGGTCGTGGTGATTCGGTTCGGTTTCGCTTTCAGCCCTTTAAGGTTGACCGGCAACTGAATGTTGGGGTGTCTCGTTGTTTTTTGTCAGCTTCAGTGGACTCTTTCGGAGGCACAACACTGTACACAAACTCTGGAAGACGAGAGAATGCCTTGGCCAATTGATTTTCGGTGTAAACGATGTGCAATTTTAATGGATTGGTTCGGAGATAAGCTCGGTTGTCTGTCCGCCTGCCTGTGATGTGTTGTCTGTTGTACGGTTGAGTGAAATTTGTTGGATTACATTTGTTTCGATTTGATGGGAAGGTGGTGGCGCGGGCTGGAAGCCAACCATCCAGATGAACCAGATAGAAATGGAGATGGAGATCTAATGGTTGATTTAGAAATCCAGTTTATTTGCATGGATTGTCGGGTATAGCAGCAGAATTTTGTAACTGAGCCACCTCAGATACAAAGCAACTAAACAAGTAATCAGATATTTGAATTCACAGTTGTGTTCGAATGTGAAGTCCTTAAATGCAGCTTGACCTGATATGACCTTTTGATGTTTTTAAGATTAGAAAGAGAGACCTTAGGTTGGTGAAGTAATGTTAAGTGCGAGATTAGCTTGTATCCATAGAACTGCGAATGAAGTGAGAAAAATGCTGCCAAAAATATAGATGAACTTAGAAGAGGTTGACTGTATAGGTTGGCACTGACTTCAATACAGATTAACGTGAGCACAGTCCTAATACCGACTAACTCAGGCCTATGAGTTTGACTATACTGATAAAACCATTGGGGAATGGTCGTGCTTTATGTGCGTAAAACTGTCACTCGTCGACCAAGATCAGACATATCCAGGTGATGAACCTACGTTTGTCTGACGGATCATGCCTAACGACTGGTTTGCTTTGAAGGATACTCGAAGGATATTCGAAATCAATTTCCTGTCGTCAAGAGGACAACTGCGAATTTCTTGAACTAAACATGTCACATCGAAAGCACCTAAGAAACGTTCGACTTACTATGAACATAAAGTTGGTAGCATCAATCTTTAATGGCACTTCACAAAAAAACAGTCCAAAAAAGTGCAAAAAAGTGGGCCAAATTGCAGGTTTGTGGCCTCCTCTTAAATGACTGATTACACGATTATCGAACTAAGTGTGCACTCAAACGATTGTCGGACGGTTTATGTTGCATGCAGCCCCATCTTGTTGGAACAATAGCTAGGCTAAGCTTAAATTGGTTATCATGCCTCGGTGCTTCGAAGAAAAATGGGCCAATAATACGGCCACTCCAAAAGTTACATTAAACAGTCACACTTCCAAGATGTATTGGCGCCTCTATGACTACGTGTCGAATGGTCACATTGCTTATACGATTTAACGCCGCTGGAAACCTACAATTCAAGAAAGAGTAAGGAAAGCCTCAGTAGCTTAATTCTCTTCCAAAAAGGCCATCGGGGATAAATGGGGAATAGCATGTCTGAGCATAAACGGAGTCCTAGGCAAAACTCTTTTCACTGCTCTGGATGTTCTGTTTCACTTGACGCCCCTCGACATTTTCAGCAGATAAATAGCTGCTAAAGCAACTTTGCAGTAGACAAATAAATTTATTGGCCACGCAAATATTCTTAACACACTAGGAATTCCACACCCAAACACTAGTTTGACAAAAATTTCCACGTTAATCCTGCCTCCAGATAGTTCTGGCAGGAAAATGCTTTCTTTAACGACAAATCAATCCACTTCTACACTGACGTCGGGTTGGTGGCGGTTTCTTCGCTGATAGGGTTAACCTAAGCCTCTCCTTTGGCTTTCCCAATCACTGAAGCGTGTTCCAAGCGGAAATCCTGGCAATTAGGGAGGCCCTGTTCTGGCTGAAAGAAAAGGAAATATCTGCATCTTTTCCGACAATCAGGTCTCTATCAAATCCCGACTCAATTTCTTTTTACCCAAAAACCGTTATAGACTACCAATCAACTCTCATGGAGATGGCAGAGCAATTCAACTTTGTTGGATGCCGAAACATAGAGATTTCCAGGGAATTGTAGGGCCAACGAACTTGCCAGAATTGGAATCTCTATACCCATGATACCTGAAGAGGGCAACATTGGTATACCTTTCGCTAAGGGCAAATTAGAATTAAAGCTGGATGCTAATAGAAGAACAAACCAACAAACCTTAGGTGGGCGTTTGGATCTGTAGGTTTTGCGACCAAACAAATCTGGCCAAAACTGGATCAGAATCACTCTAAGTGTTTGATCCTTTAAAACAGAAAGCACCTCTGCGGCATCATAGGTTTCAACCACTGTCTGCTAGCTAAACATGCAAGAAAGCTCCACATAGGAGCCTTGTTCTACAATGACTTAAGCAATACAGTAATCAAAAGACTCCTACGCTTTGTAAAAGCTCAAAATGTTTTCTTTCCTTGAGAAGGAGGGTCTCTTTAAGAGAGCTGGCAGTTGCAACGTTTGCCTCAAGGTAGGGCTTACCTAGAATACGTAGGCGTGTACTTTTTAACCAGTTGCAGTGGCAAAGGATATTCTCTGTTGTTCTTTCATGGTTGTAAGGTGTGTTTTTTGAGTCTGTGGTGACCCTTTAGATTGCAGTTACAGCGTGTATCTGATCCCTTGGGAGCTGTTAGAATTTTTTTGTTTTTTCTGGAGAAAGGGTTTGGCATAAAGTTTTTGACTTGCCTGCTATGGACTCTATTGGTACTGGGTAGTGTTTGGGAAAGTATAATACAGTCTGATGTTGTCTCAGAAGTTATGTTGGGCCGCTTTGCTGTGAGAGAGAACCTAAATCTTCTTGTTGGTGGCAAATCTATTTAAATTCTGACTAATACAGAGCTTTAGTTTAGCTAAAATTGCAGATATGGTATGGTTCATGTCTGTAACGAGTGAGGTATTGATAGTTCCTCCATTGTACACACTCCATCTCCTTCGTCTGTCTTGGATCTGTTAGTGTACCGCACCAGTGAATCCCTTTAAAACAGCGGTTAACTCTGTTCCCGATTCTGTCAGCCTAAACCCTGAAGTTCTGGTGAAATTGTACTTTTTAGACAGTTGACACAGTACTTCCAAAGTAAATAATTTGAACTATTTTGGAGTTACTCTTATCCACCGAGATAAGCATGCAGGCAAGTAGCTTCTTTCTGTATGTAAATATTAAGCGGTGGGAGGTTCAACATTGTTTCTATTTTATTCATAGTACACGAGTCCACACAGACAAGTTTTTGAAGTTCGTTTAGCCCAGCCCGGGTAGACTTTTGTTTAGTTTTACTCCATCATATAGGAGATGCATGAGTGGCTACATGTCCAGCAAGTGCTGTGTTCATCTTAAGTGTCAGCGCTGGGTTGGGCACTGGTTTTTAACCAGTAGACTTTTCTGGTCCATAGCGAGATCCTGGCTTATTTGACATGTGTGTTCCAAGTGAGGTTTTGATCTAGGTTAACCCGTAGGAATTTCAATTACCAAAAAGTGTTTTGAGTGTCTTCTGGAGGTGTTTCGAGATTGTTTCTTTATATTTGCCTCCCAGAAGGTTCACAAAGTCATTAGCGTAACCTTGGACATAGAAACCATCAACGCTGACTTCATCTTTGAATAAATATGTAAGCTGCTCAATAAAATCACCGCTGGGTTTGACAACTGGCTTCACTCTTCATAACAGAAATTATTCGACAAAATTTCTTTCCAAAACCGTTCTTTGCATTGGTGATTGTTGCTAATAAATAAACAAATGAATATACTTGCTTACTTTAAGTGGCGCTTTAAGCCGGGGTGGACCTGAGCCTCATTTAACAAGCGTCTCCAGACAGCTCGATCCCTAGCTAGCTGCCTCCAGTTTCGCACGCTAGGTTGGCTGAGGTCCCCTTCCACTTGCGGGCGCCACCTAAGTTTTAGCCTTCCTCTACTGCGCTGTTCCTTGGGAGCGGGTTGACCGCTAAACCCATTTTCGCCGCTTCCATCTCCATATCGTCGGCGTATGCGAGTAGTTGGACGGACTTTTGAAAGATAGTGCCTCTTGTGTTTGCTCGTGAGTTTCGCACTATTCTTTCAAGTACGATATTGAAAAAATCGCATGCAAGCGCATCGCCTTGTCTAAATCCTTTCTGGACATTAAAGGTCTCGGTGAGATCTTTACCGACCTTGATGGAGCAGCGTGCATTCTCTATAGAAGATGTCATACGCGGCCTTAAAATCGATAAATAGGTGGTGTGTATCGATCTGTAGCTCATGGGTATTCTCCAAGATCTGCCGTAGTGTGAATATTTGATCGATGGTGGACTTTCCTGGCCTGAAGTCAGACTGATATGGATTTATCAGGTTGTTGACGAACGGCTTCAGGCGTTCACATAATACGGCAGATATGATGTTGTATGCGATGTTAAGGAGTTTGATGCCTCTGTAGTTGGCGCAGTTCAGAGGGTCTAATTTCTTGAGAATCGGACAAACAGTGCTGAGGTTCCATTCAAGGGGCACACTTTCGTCCAACCATATTTTACAGATGAGTTGGCGTATGCTCCTTACCAAGTCATCGCCTGCCGCTCTTTCTTCTTCCTCCTGAGAAGCCGGTGTTCATCTCTCCTCATCCGCTCAAAGAGCTCATGAGTAGTTCTGGTCCTTCTAAGCAGCGCCGCTTTATATGCATCTTGATTAGCTGCATGTGCTTGCCGGCATTCATCATCGAACCAGGGGTTTCGTTGGGGTGGACGAGTGAAGTCCAGCACATCAGAAGCGACATCTCTGATGGCGTTTTGGCAGTGTTTCCAATGGTCTTCGATGCTTGTTGCTGCCGGTATTGGACCTCTTAAGAGATTAAGGGGCACTCGATCGAAAAAGTATTTGGCGATCTCTTGCGATTGTAGCCATCTGACGTCGAATTTGCTCACATCATTAGCTTGTCTTGGCGTAGTTTGGGATATCCGCAACCGTACCTTGGCTACAACAAGGTAAAGGTGTGAGTCGATGTTGGTTCCTCGGAACGTACGGGCATCCATAGTACTGGAGGAGTGTCTTGCG
Organism: Volucella inflata; assembly: GCA_928272305.1. Classification (NCBI taxonomy): domain Eukaryota; kingdom Metazoa; phylum Arthropoda; class Insecta; order Diptera; family Syrphidae; genus Volucella; species Volucella inflata. The sequence goes on from OV743720.1 coordinate 97,350,374, forward strand.
TCGATCGCAATGTGATCAATCTGGTTGACTGTTGATTGATCAGGAGTTCTTCAAATCCCCTTGTGTATGTCGAGATGTGGGAACCGAGTGCTAGCCACGACAATGTTTCGCCCCGCCGCAAAGTCGATTAGCCTGAATCCGTTATCGGAGGTGGTGTTGTGCAGGCTATATTTTCCGATTGTTCCACCAAAGATACCCTCTCTTCCTAGCTTTGCATTAAAATCACCGAGGACAATTTTAATGTCATAGCTAGGGCATTGCTCGCTAGTTGCTCGGCTGGACGTGGTCTATTAAGGGATCTAACATTCCTTTAATCGTTTGCGTGGGTTCTCAACAGTGAATCCGTCTATATCCGAGGCTTGTTGATGCTTCGTAACTTCCTTTTCTTTTTAAATGGCCGGGCAGATACCCCGGCGGCACAACCCCCAACCTGGAGGACTAGTTCCATTCTTAATACCCCTAGGACGGGCAGGAAACTCGCCATTTGTCCCCTTCACTTCGCAATCTCTAGTGAGATTCCCAGATGGCGCCACGAAGAGGCGTGAAGGACGGCTAATTAGCAGAACTGCAAGATGTTCGGCTGCAGAGGCTCTTTCTCGTTATTTAAAGAATCAGCAACTGTCGGAAGATGCTACTTCTACGAGGCCTAATACTAATCGTTGCCATCATCAAGTGAATATATGTGAATATATGGCATGAAAAATCCATAACCGTTTACAGAATGCATCAGAAGCAGTACTGCTATTAAAAGTGCTCTACGGCATTGTCAAACCTTGCCATCCCCATACGTTCCATTAAGATAACCTCTGTCCTTTTTCCCTTTCAAGGTCTGTCTGTTCATTAGGAAAATCTCAATAAAAGCAATAACAGTAAAACTCTATAAAAAGTATTAAAAACGAAGAAAAGCAAACGGGCGAATCCATAAAACATCAATTTACATAATTTCCATCTTTCTACCCCTATCCTGGCTATGGTATTAGTATGTTGGTATTGGTAGTGGCAGTGGTAGTCTAGTCATGTCGCTTATTTTTTCCTTCTACTATACTCACGATTTTTTGTTTTGTGTGTTGTGTTTGTTTTTTTGTTGCTACTGTTTCTTAACATTCTTTTCCTTGCGGCTAATTGCAATAATCCATTTAAAACGTCCCATTTCCTGTCGTAAAAGCCCTGCTATTACACACAAAAAATGAAGAAAAAAAAAACACAGAAACAGAGAGTAAAAAAATAGAAACCCCCATCCACCCTCCAGGAGCTACTAAGTTGACTTGTCTCGCGGATCATTTTGAATCTCATTACAACCCCTGTGCGCATTTTTTTTCCTTGTGTTGGCCTTACTTTTGTATGTAACTGCATCAAATTGTGGATTTCCTTGAAGATGTGGGTTTGCGAAAGAAAAGTCCTATCACCACTACTACGAATACTAACGCGCGACATGACTTCCATGTCCTGCCAGAGGTCCCCGCCTGCACACATTTTCAGACTTGGGCAATTTTTTCTCCATTACCATAAGGGGTGGTGGAGTGGACGGTGGGTTTGGTTCCGTAAAGGTGGCAAATAAAAGAAAACACGAAGCTAATGGAGAATCCTTGGAAAAACATGAAAATGGAATCAGAATTCTTGGATTTTTTTTTCCTTCCACGATTTACCCTAGCCGAAGGGTTTGGGGTTGTTATGCTGTTCAAATAGTAGTTCTCGCGGTAGCATGGCTTATGACTTTTTTATGCTAAAAAGGACACTCATCCTGGTCGCGTCCTTTGGCGGCACAAATAAAGAAATGAAGAAATAAGACTTTTAATTTTGTGAAACATTGTTTTTTTTTTTTTTTTTTTGTTGGCCTGTGTACAACTGTAACGTAATAAGATCTCATTATTTCCGGGGGTGTTTTGTATGGATGCTGCAGCAAGTTGAGTCCTTGGAAGGATTTACACTCCTTGCAGCAGTTCATTACCTTGAATTTTCAGCTTTTCGATTCGGTTTGGAATTGGGGGTAAGTATAATTTGTTTGGTTGCGTTGTCAGCTAATACGTCCAGCACACGCTCTGGGATCATCGGGCGTAGTTTTCGGCCCACAAGGATGAGGTCTTTGTGTCGTCTTATTAGCAAGAGAATTACCATCACAATGACTTTTTGCGGGCGACCAGATGCGTTTAATATTTAAAATTTAATTTTTATTAAAAAAAAAGGAAACGAACAAAAAAACCTGTCCGGGTTTTACAGTGTCCCAGTCGTTTTTATGACATGAAATGTGATAGCCATGGTGAATGGGCTTTTGGGTGATGATTTAGGATTGCTTGGATGTTTCATGTCGCATGTTGTATGCGGTGCGCAACATGATCCCGGTGGGAGGTTGTTTTTGTTTTTTGTTTCCAGAAACTTTTTCAATTTTCGATTTTGTTTTATTGAAAGTCAACGACAGACGAGTGACTCTTAATTAAGACATATCAGCTGGATGTGGTGGCTGGAGGTTGAAGGCAGAAGTTGGATGTAAGAACAACATATTGCGGCATGCAAATTTTTATCTCCAATATCTCACAGGGATGGCTCGATCTTGTGGTGACTTCTTAAGAAGTACGAGTACCTCTGCTCTTCGGTTTGGTTTTGAATTTTATGTTTTTGTTTTAGTGTGGAGTTTTGAATGCCCATACCTCGGTATCAGTGAATCGTGATCTTGGTAATCTTTGGAGCATGAAAGTTGCTGTGCGGCAGGACAAAATGAGGGGAGAATGCGAATAAAGAAAAATAAAACAAATCGAAGAGGAAAAAAGTTCATGCTATGCACTTGGCACAACAAGGTGGAGGACATAAAAAAGAGACAGGTACGGCGCGGCGATCGTTTGGGAATCTAATTTCGCGTATAATTAAGCCGTGTTCATGAGACGCCAGCAGTGCATGAGTTGGTCCGGAATTGTGTGACCCTTGCAGGGAATGTAGCCATGTTCTGGATGAGGAATGCTGTGGAGTTTCTTTTGTGATTCTCAGTTAGATTGGTTTGTTTTGGCTGCCAAACATTGTTATCACATTCCATTGGAAAATATGGTCGAGATATTGATCGTAAATGCGGCAGCAGATAAACCGGGTCTCAACTTCTATAAAAAATATAGATTTACGTTGTGAAGTATTGGAGACTTGGAATTACTTCAGAATAGAGCTCATTCTGTCCACCCCTATCCAATGGTACCTACATGGTACCAACCAAGGTACCTATGCTACTTTTTATCGCTGTTCCGCACTGAACTTGATCTTCAGAACCTACTGACTGAAATCCTTTTGTGCTATTATTTCTCACTCTCTCTGGTTAAGCTTTCAAGGAGAATTCAAAAAACAAAGCAGGATTGTTTCAGTCTCATCCAAGTCCAAACGACTTGAATGCGAAAGTAGGCAACGACAATGAAGGGCTCAGAAATGTGATTTTGAAGGACGGCCTTAGCGACCGCAATGACAATGGTGAAAGAGTTTTTGATTTCTGCAACATCAATCGCTTTAACATTGGACACACTACGCTTAAAGTTATCTTTTAGACGTCCGAAACAGACGAATAGTGGAGGTGTTTGTGTGAGATCATCCCTTTTTGGTAACTATTGCATATGTACTGGATATGTATTGGACTCCGCAATATCACCAGATTGCTTAGATTTAACATCGACCAGCTAAAGATCCCCAAAGTACGCCAACAACACAGGGATCATTCATCGCTTTGAGTTAAAGCAATCAGCAGCTCATGGCGAGACAAATGAAACTTTATCAACGCCCTGGCCACAGAAGCGGAGGAAGCCCCATAAACGTCCGGTACTGTACGAAATGGGACACATTTACACTGAGTTCCAAAAAAAGTGGCGCACCTAGAGATTTTGCGATAACTTTAAGTACATAAAAAAACCTGCTTCTTTGTATTATTGTCTTGTTTATTTATATAAAAGTAAGTAATTCATGTTAAAAAAAAAACAAAAAAGCCATAAACTCACAAAAATGGACAAAAGTTTCGAAAATATTTTTTTTCTTTTTTAACAAGTCTACGTTATACCTCGGATAAGGTTTCTGATAAATGTATCGTCCAAATTGTCCCATTCCTCGATCAAAGAGGTTCTCAGGCCCCTAAGTGTCTCTGGAAAGGCAGGTTGCACCCTTATCTTTTTCCTAGTAGGTCCCAAACATGTTCAATGGGGTTCATGTCCGGACTCATTGCAGGCCAATCCATTGTGTCGATTTCGACCTCTTGCAAATACTCCGTAACGCACCTGGCCATGTCCTGTCGATCAACGTCCTGCATCAGCAAGAAGTTTTATTCAATGAATGGTGCAAAGGGAACCACACATAGCTCCAAGATGTTGCTGATGTAGTAGCTGGAGTTTATCGATCGTTAGACAAAGCATAACTCGGTTTTTCCGGACATCGAAATTCCTGCCCATATCATGACGGAACCTCCCCAAAAATTTTCCCGCTGTGCTACTGTTGCTGAAGAGTATCTCTCACCTGGCTGGCTCCACACTGTGCTGCGTCCATCTGGTGAGCGTAGACAAAGCCTGGACTCATCGGTGAACAGAACTCTACCCCAGTCAGCCTCGGTCCAATGCTGGTGAAGGCGAGCAAACTCTATACGATGTTCCCTATGCTGTACCGTTTCGGTACAAGAGCAGGTCTTCTTGCTCTCATGCAATTTTCCACCAATCGTCGCCTTACCGTTTGTGCATTTACAGCTGTGCCTCTAACGGCTGGTAGCCTGTGGGACAGCTCAACCGCTGTTTGGTGATGATCCCGTAAGCTTTACAGTACTAAATATTGGTCATCCCAGGAAGAAGTTATTCTGAGCGGGCCGATCTTGGACGCCGGATGAAGGATTGCATTGCCCTGTACATTTTAAGGGCTCTTTTTAAGGTCGTTTCTGATTTGCCAATGATATTGGCGGTATACCGGACATCTCGCCCATCCTCAACAAAAGCCAGCCCCCTGGCGACTTCTTCTCACAACACCTAAAAAATATTCTTAGAATCTGACTTTAGGAACACCCAAGGAACTAGACATAACAAAAGCAGCAAATAGCAACAAACCTCGGAAACATCGTCGGTTCAAAATTAACAATAATGAAAACAGAAGATGATCTTTACTCTGTTCTCCACTATCCTGTAGGGATAACTAGCGTGAGCTTAGAACGTGATGTAAGATAGAAAAGGTCTTAAAAAGTGAAGGGTCGTCGTACTTAACTTGGTTTGTCAGGAAAATTTCCGACAGTTGAAGCAATCTGGTCAAACTCCATAAAAGAGACGAACTATATTCAAACTTGGGAAATCTGATTGCACCAATATTGAACTGGAAACCGATACCATCAGTCTCAGTCCCAGTCAGTTCAGTTTGGCTCTATCTAGAAATGAGCGAATCCGGTAAATATTGAGCCGATATCGGCAAACCAATCGTTGTAGCTATTTTCCGGCGACACTACTGTCTACTCATGGATGTGAAGCATAGCAGATTCAAAGGCAAAAGCAGCGCTTATTTGGATGCGGATTTGTTCTCGGAGGCAGACTAAGATAAGAAGTCCTCAGTTTCCGGCATGTGAGCGAGCGCCTCGTAGCAATCCGCATCAAGGCTAAATTCGCCAACATAAGCCTCATATGCGCGCATGCCCCCACAGAGGAGAAAGATGACGACACCAAGGATGCCTTCTACGAGCTCCTTAAAAAGACCTACGAGCAATGCCCTAGCTATGACATTAAAATTGTCCTCGGTGATTTTAATGCAAAGCTAGGAAGAGATGGTATCTTTGGTGGAGCAATCGGAAAATATACCCTGCACAACACCACCTCCGATAACGGATTCAGGCTAATCGACTTTGCGGCGAGGCGAAACATTGTCGTAGCTAGCACGCGGGTCCCTCATCTCGACATACACAAGGGGACTTGGAGAACTCCTGATCAATCAACAGTCAACCAGATTGATCACATTGCGATCGACGTAAGACACTCCTCCAGCATTATGGATGTCCGTACGTTCCGAGGAGCCAACATCGAATCGGATCATTACCTTGTTTTAGCCAAGGTACGGTTGCGGATATCCCAAACTACGCCAAGACAAACTAATGCTGTGAGAAAATTCGACGTCAGATGGCTACAATCGCAAGAGATTGCCAAGTCCTTTTCCGATCGAGTGCCCCTTAATCTCTTAAGAAGTCCAATGCCGCCAGCTTAAGCATCGAAGACCATTCGAAAAACTGCCAAAACGCAGGGTTTCACTCGTCCACCACAACGAAACCCCTGGTTCGATGATGAATGCCGGCAAGCACATGCAGCTAAGCAAGATGCATATAACGCGGCGCTGCTTAGAAAGACCAGAGCTGCTCATGAGCTCTATGAGCGGAAAAGGAGAGACGAGCACCGGCTTCTGAGGAGGAAGAAGAAAGAGCATGAGAAGCGCGCGATCGAGGAAATTGAGAGATGCTACTCCAGGAATGAGGTTCGGAAGTTTTACCAAAAGTTTTAAAAAACATGCCACGGAAACAAAACCCGAACCGAAGCCTGTAGAGATGAACAAGGGAACATCGTAGCAGAATCGCAGTCGATGCTGAGAATTTGGAAAGATCATTTCTGCAGACTGTATTACGGCGATGACGGACCAAATACCGCTGTCAGGCAGAATCAACCTTTCAACCTGGACGATGATGACCAACAATTCCCTCCACCCGACCTAGATGAAGTGAAGATAGCCATATTGAAGCTTAAGTTCAACAAAGCTGCTGGAGCGGATGGCCTGACTGCCGAGCTTTTCAAAGCGGCAGGCGATGACTTGGTAAGGATCATACACCAACTCATCTGTAAAATATGGTCGGACGAAAGTGTGCCCCATGAATGGAACCTCAGCACTGTTTGTCCAATTCTCAAGAAAGGAGACCCTCTGAACTGCGCCAACTACAGAGGCATCAAACTCCTCAACATCGCATACAAGATAATATCTGCCATATTGTGTGAACGCCTGAAGCCGTTCGCCAACAACATGATAGGTCCATATCAGTGTGGCTTCAGGCCAGGAAAGTCCACCATCGACCAGATATTCACACTACGGCAGATCTTGGAGAAGACCCATGAGCTTCAGATCGATACCCACCACCTATGCATCGATTTTAAGGCCGCGTATGACAGCATCTATAGAGACGAGCTATACAGAGCAATGTCTTGTTTTGGCATCCCTACCAAACTCGTCCGTCTGTGCAGTATGACGATGGAGAATGCACGCTGCTCCATCAAGGTCGGTAAAGATCTCACCGAGACCTTTAATGTCCAGAAAGGATTTAGAAAAGGCCATGCGCTGTCATGCGATTTTTTCAACATCGTACTTGAAAGAATAGAGCAAAACTCACGAGCAAACACAAGAGGCACTATCTTTCAAAAGTCCGTCCAACTACTCGCATACGCCGACGATATTGAGATAGAAGCGGCGAAAATGGGTTTAGCGGTCAACCCGCTCCCAAGGGACAGCGCAGTAGAGGAAGGCTAAAACTTAGGTGGCGCCCGCAAGTGGAAGGGGACCTCAGCCAACTTAGCGTGCGAAACTGGAGGCAGCTAGCTAGGGATCGAGCTGGCTGGAGACGCTTGTTGACTGAGGCCCAGGTCCACCCCGGACTGTAGCGCCACCTAAAGTAAGTAAGTAAGCAACGTGCGCCGGGTACAGCTAGTGTAGCTATAAAATAATCAACATTTCTTCGGCAAGTCCTAATTACTTGCATCGAAGGTTTCATTCATTTCTGAGTTCCACCTTGGAAATTATTTTTCGATGCATCAGTTTTACAGTAGTTATCTACGCTTAAGGGTTCAGCGCAGCACAGCAATAATACAGTGCCTGTGACAAAGAACTTCCAGCACTACACCCAGGAATCAAACACTTCAGATTCATATTGACAGCCAGAGGTTGTACGATGTATAAAGACCGCAAAAGATTGGTGGTAGCCGAGGCTATAAGCAATAGCTGTCAACGACTTATCAGCAGCTCAAACAGATGATGAATGTTCGGATTGAATAACCTTTTACGGTCTAATTCTGTCTCTTAGTCACTGCACAACTTGAGTCATCCTAGTAAAAAAGAAAATCAAAGCTTGTCGGTTGAAAACACATGTGAGCATCACCAAAAAGATCACAAAACATGACTTCGAGCATCTTTATTACGTCACATGTCCAAACTCACTTGATATTCTTCATCTTCTGCAGGTGATTTGATGAACTGTTTCGACAACTAAATCGCTCATTAGGAGTAGCGTTTAAGGTAACTTTTGACTGCAAGAGATAAGTCCTCCTCGACTTGTTTTAGGCCAATTTACGGACACTTTATGGCCAATGCGTACCACCTTGCAGCTAATTGCATGGTAGAGAAGTTTCACCATGACAATGGGTTGATAAAGCGATCGTTTTACTGAGACTCAGAACATCTTTCAAAGAGAACATAAAGCAACGGCGGTCGAAGTAATATTGAATAAGTAACCATTAGTGTACCTGACGAGTTTGTATGTCCAAGGTGTAGGGCCATCGATCATCAAGAATTCGTCAGCCAGCTTTGATGTCATTTTGAAAGTTTGCACTCAGTTCCAGCAGCATGTCACGGACCATGGTAAAAGACTTCTAGCCACTATCTCATGGGCTTATTTGAAAAGACTTAATGAGAGGGGACTAAAGCACCAGTATGAAGAATCATCTTCCGTTTTGAAACGACTAGAAAAGAACTTCACCATCAGAATCGGACGTAGTCAGCATATTTGTCGTTATCTAATGACTAAATGCAACCTCCAGAAGAATGTGTATCAACATCAATTCCTTAGGCAACATTCAGCCATACAAAACAGTAGGACTAGCATAGATACTCGAGAGCTTGGAAATAACAAGATCAAATAATGTCACACGAAGAGGAGTAAAATTGAGATCAACATAGTAACCGCGATTAAAAAACGAAGTATGCAACCTACATATACTGTAGCGTGTCCAGCTGAGACTGTAGTATCCGTACTGATTCTGAGTTTGGAATTTAATGGTGCTACCATACAATGGCATTGTTCAATTTAAAATTGTTCTTACTCAACCCTTTTCACTGCAAGGAGACCTATGGTCAAATGCGGAGAACATCAGATATACGATTCGGTATTGATTAACCTCACTTAATTCTTGCACTAGACGTTTGCTGTCAGAGGATAACTCGTCTTGTTGCGAACTTACTTGCATACCAGAAATTTTGTCTCATGTCTCTGAGTTTCACACTGAAAGAAGTTAGAAACATTGATAAAACTTTTAGTAACCGATATCTGTAGCTCGAGGGTTTCTCGTATCAGTCGCCTGTTTGAATAATGTTGCACCATGATTCCAAAAGGTTCTACAAATTCTATAGAAATTTCATGAAGGATGCGGTTATAATCTCTGTGTCAATTAGAATGTCTTGATTTAAACAAGAAAGGCCTTGCTTTGTACAGATTTAGGAATGAACAATGCTAGGGCACTATTATGTTAACCAGTTCAATAAACAGTAAGCCAGTGCATTTGGAATGAATGTGCAATCATTACCTATTTATCTACTTATGCAAATCTCTTCATTTGCATACCTTTCTGAGGTCCTTTATTGTGGAGAGATTCAAAAAGGCAAATCAATTCCTCGCTCCTAATCTCTTTAACAATACAACATGCAGCATTCGGTTACGAGTATAATACGTTTCATCTGATAACAATTGAACTGAAAATCTGTGAAGCTTCCTCCGATAACAGAACAATCCACATTTGTAGTCATCGTCGTCGTATCCCTTACATATGTAGACTCCAAAAAAAAAAAAAAAATGAAATCACAACACAACCCATGCGAGTACCCTGAGAGAACGGAAATAGACTTGAAAGCTACGTATCTATAGTATGTTTTCATACATGTCTAGAAAGTACGTATAGGACTCGTAATTGAATCTGTAAACCGACTGATCTGCAATCTATTCAACTCATTCGTCAGTAAAGTACCAAAGGACTGGAGCCAAGCCAACTCCTACTGGCACTCGAATGATGAAATAATTCAATTATAAGTCTCTCAGGCAGTAGCTCCAATCTGTCGAAGTACGAACGACTACGTACGAGTACGTACCCCAACCCCAGTTCTAATCCTTTCTCCATTTATGCATCGAACAAAGGGCTCACTCATTTTGCGTGCGAATAGGGTAGTCGGGGCCACTTACATACACAAATGATGATGAACATTCAATGAGTACGACGAGTATGTTAACGCACATATGAGTGCGTTGCGTATCAAATCAGAATAAACCCCCTCCCCCACATTGATACTTAAAAAATTCTGAAAGCAGTGAGAAAATTCAATTTTCTTCATTAAGCATGGAAAAGGTTTTTCTTGATGAATTTTCCAATGGAATTCCATTCAAAGGACATGCGACAAAGGACAAAAAGGTAGCAAACAATTGAGAAAAGTTGCATAGTAGAAGGTTATGTCATCTTGTTCTATTCTACTATCCAAAGTTGATTTAAATCTTTGAAAGTCTAAAGATATCTTCCATCTTCCCCCATCTGCTGATATCTTTTCATAAGTGGTTTCATTGCGGGGGTGGATGGTGGTTTCAGATTGGGCAAACGGACATCAACAATTAAACGCTTAACGCCTGCCAACAATGGTAGGCAGATTTGTATCCTAAACCTATAAATCGACATACTTACTCGTACATACTCGTATATACAACTCCAAGGTCCTGCTCCTTTGGCACTCTGTTACGAATGAGATAAGATTTTGATTTCCAAAGTGAAAGGCAATTATCCCTGGGGGTAAATAGACAGCCTTTATGAGCTATCATGCTGGTTTGGTTGGTTTCATTTGGTTTGGTTTGGTTTGGCTCTTCCTGGCTGGTTCGGTCTTGCCATTCGAGTTATTGGATATGCGTGTGCGGCTTTTGGCAGGAGGATAGAGAAAACAACAACACTTTCTTGGTAGACCACCACCATGTACAACATTTAATTAAGTTTGTCGCACATCGACACATAAATGCTTTAATTAAATATGTTTTATGTGCAATTAAATGTTCTTGATCTTTTGCTGCTACGATTGGGCAAAGAGTTTATGTTGAAAAAGTTTCCTGCAATCCTTGGGTAGGTATTCTTCCAAATGGAGTGGTGTTAAGAAGGAATGTGCGAAATGGAAGAAATGAAGTAAGGAAACATTTGAAGACGTAGTTGATGAAGTAATTTCAGAGACTATAAAATCGAATGAGAGATACTACAAGGAAAATGAAACGTCTTAGGGAAACGTGCATCCATATGAATTGTATCTTATGACATTTGTTGTCTGCAAACAAAGTTTTTCTGCATGGGATTAAGGAAGAATAGTTCAATATTCTTAGAACTCAGTGATAGTTCTGGTTCTTCGCCTCATTTATCTTGGCTTCGAAGCCAGAACGAATTAAAGTGACTGGGGAGAAACTCTTACTAACAGCACCCGAAATCGCTAAGACAGGTATTGCCTTGCGTTGGTCGACTAAACTTCTAAAGAAAAAGCCGCGCAAATTACCAAAGATCAGGCACAGAGCGATGAAGCTGACATACTTCCACAAGGCCAGCTACTCATATGTAAAACAGCAAACATGCAGTCACATTGGTCATTCCGTGCTTCGACAAGTCACTATTTTACATACTAAACGGTATCAGGACATTGGCGATGAGCTAAAGAGAGTTGCATAGCATCATTGATACTCGAGAATGACGTGACGTGGAATTCGATAAAGACCTTATCTTCCGGGTGCAAAGTTTTATGATGGCTAAGTCTATGCATTCTATGAAGTCCTGTTGTCTACCCTTTTAAGAATCAGTGAGAATGTTTCAAATCTCTCTGAAGAGCTGGATCTATTTGTGCTTAGAAGTTCTCATCAGTCTTTTAAGCATAATCATGAGAAATAGGGTCCTTATTAGTGGCATAGACTACCGGTAGTCCCTATCTAGACTTAAAACTCGTACTATAGATAGTCAGGATTGCCCCTCGGATTTCGGTCCAAGTCTGACTGCAAGGAGGCGGTTCACATTTCAGTTGCATAAGAAGACCCTTTCACTTGTGGTTGAGTTTCACAGAGTACTCGGTGCAGTGGCCCTAAGTTAGACACGAGGCCTTAGATCAGCCTCGACCCATACCAAAGACGGAGCTTGTGCCCCCAACATAGTTTCCAAATTCCGATGGACTTATGGGCATCCTGTGATAAGTCAAGTATAAGGCAAGTTCTGAGAAGTATCTTTTGCGACTAAGTACGCATGTTAGCCTTCTGCGATTTAAGACTCTTCTTAGGAAAACGCAAATAAGCGGGCAAAATTTGTATAGATAACCATACTAACAATAACCTTAAATATGTATATTTTTGTAGCAAAAAAAGGCGGCGGTTAGATAGAACCGGTAGGAGAAATTTGGGGCTTAATAGCTGCTACGGTGTACTGGCTTTATACGGTGGTGGTGAGGCCCATACTTACATATGGCGCACTATTATGGTCGAAAGCAATAAATAAGGAAACGATTTACGAAAACTTAGTGGCGGCTTAAAGAACGTTTTCCATAGACATTACAGGTGCGCCCCGTACCACTCCTACGGCAGCATTGGACACTTTTTTGCACCTAACACAGATCAAAAAACTTGCTGGCGATACGATTTACTAATTTGGGTCACTTCAAGAGCAGTAGGTTCGGACACGGCACGATCCTAGCGAAACAACTGCCAGGCAATCCAATTTTAACGGATGACATTCCTTTTTTAATCGACTTCGACATTCCGTATGATACGAGTATATCCGGAGAGGGAGGACTGACAAGAAAATGCAATAATCAGGCCAAATGAAATTGCAATTTTCGCAGATAGTTTGAAAACAGAGGAAGGAACAGGTTCTGGTATCTTCTCAAAAGACGCAGAGCTAAGAGTACCTATAAGCCTATCGGACGCAAGTCGTGTCGTCCAATCAGAAGATCTGCCTGCCCTCAGGGTGGCTGAGCTAATGCAGATGATCGATATTCTAAAGAGATATCGCTATCTTCATCGACATCCAAGCCATTCCTAAAGCAATGGAATCGACTAACGTCAAATCGGATACAGTTAAGGGCTATCGCACAACGGTCATTTATGCATTCAGAGCCCGGTGATATTGTGCTATGTGGCAAGACACTGCGGTATAGAGTGAAATGAATAAGCGGATGAGCTTGCAAGAAGAGGAGGATAACTCAATAATAGTGAGGTTTCAAAAATCAAACCACCCCTCTGCATAATAAGGGGTACTATTGAGGAAGAGACCATAAGTACATAGGGTATCCAACGCTCTATGGCTAGTTCTTGTTGGTAAAAGAGTTAAAAAAGTTGTAGGGAGTTAATAAAATCAAACAGGGATAAGCTTAGGCCAATAATAAGAATTCTGACAGAACGCTGTCTCCTGCTGAGATACGTAAACGGACATTTGTGGATTCTGCGGCGATCTGCAAGTCATTGAGGAAATAACACACATACTGTGTGAATGTGAGGCAATATCTCGTAGTTGAAGGAAATTCGTAGGAAAATACGTTCCAGTATTGTGGGTGGCCAACTTTTTGTTATTTGAGCTCATGAAAGCACAGAAACTCATTGGCACAGCAAACTACTAGGAATACAATGCAAACATGGGTAAGAAAAAGTCTCCTTCAAAATAGTGCTGGAACCAAAGAATCGATTTCTTCGAAGTTACCTAGAAGAGGGATCACACAACCATATTATGGCGATTTAAACCAATATTCAGATGTTACGCAAGGCCAGTCATCATTAGTCTTAACAAGAGCTATGCTCCTGTTAGAAATTATCGATTTTCGATCCTCGGTTCATGAGCGATAATGGAAGATAATCTCTTGTCCTTTCAACAGCCAAAAACTTCGAAGTAGATGAAACATACCTTGCTAGACTTCCACTTCACTGCCTTTAAAATCGCCCACCCGAGCGAGTGAATCGAATAAGCATAGAACATTCACAAACGTTGTTGAGATTCAATGGTTCGGTCAAGATTTCCTCTGATCATACCTACTGATGGGCTGGTGCATGACCCCAACTAGAGCATCTCCAGCTATTTGCAGTAACTCAGTAGGCATCCCGCCTAAGCCAATAGCTTTATTTGGATATTGCCATAGTCTAGGTCAGGACGACGGGGTACTCTGGGTCTTAATCCAGTGTGAACGGCTTATACAGTCATAAACGTCGGACAGTCTGCATAAACAGTCTTTCTTTATTTTCAGCATCGACTGCGACTCTATTACCAAAATTTGAATGAGCCAGAATGAAAAGAAAAAAACACCCAACCCCATCAACCCTGAGCCTTGTAACGTAAAGTATTGCCAATGAATTAGAAAAACCAACAACAATTTACAGAAAAATGTTGCTAAAGTTATGTTATCTACATATATAAAGCACACACACCCCTATATAGCTTCGGGTTAGGCAATGGCACCACCTCCATCAGTCACTTAATTGAATTTAATTAACAGATACGTGGCAATCGTGCAGTAGCTGAAACTCCAGAAAATGTGTCGCATTCGAATGCTTACCTGCAATGCATTTGCCATTGCCATGGAAAGCAAATATTGTGGTTGACCACAAAGGTACTCATGCATTCAGTGGTAAGCCTCCTGGCCATCCACAAATGCCAATTTTGACTCGATATGCAGGTGACGGTGATGTGGGACGATTCACGAGTCCCATGTAGAGGTTTGTATTGGTACTTAGAACCACCACCAAATGATTACGATGATGTCAACTGGGGCTCTAATTGAACCCTCAAACAAATATTGCTCCAGACTGCGAACACCGGAGTAGAGTACTGCCAAGTCAATTCGGAAATATGCTATTTCGTGGCGTCTTGTCGAGGTTTGTACTTGTCTTGAACGCACATGTTAATGGTGACTTGTTTACGGAACTATTCGGGGTGAGAAAATATCAACAGGAGCCTTGAAATATTGAAACCTTAACTATGTTTGTTGAGACTTTATGCCACCTGACAGGAGGTAAAGGGTTGGAGCAATGAAAAAGAGAAGAACCTGCTGGACGTCTATAGGTACATAGAAGTTTCTTGTTTTCTTTTATAGATAACTAAACTAATGGGTGCATTAATTGGTTAAGTGCAAAAAGTACAATATGTGTAATTGAAGTGGTCTCTAGACATGTGAGTTAGGTGAGGTTTCATTCTAAACGACGTTTGATATACTGCAAGGTAGGCGATACAACTGGTGCTCTTTAGATGATCGAATTGCTAACTAAATCGACCTTGTTGCAGCCAAATTCTTAGCTCGACTCTTCAACAGAAAACACAATACGCACGAAAACGAAAACGCATAGTTTGACTGGGTTGGACAGAGCTTAGGGAGACTCTTGACTATGAATTCAGAATGTGCTGAACCAATACCAGATACCATTGAAGGCTACTAGCTACCACCGACAAAGGGCCATTTGTTTGATGAGTGAGTGCGATTAAACTTGCGCATCTTCAGGTATGGGTGCATCGAGCCATAATATCGGACGGAAACTAGATCTTTCATAAAAGAAAAGGACATTTGCTGCCTCCTAGCCAGTGAATATTGAATATTCCCACCATGGGAACAACATCCGGATGTTTATTGGGATAGCTAAATAACCGGCAGCTGGCTTCAAGTCCAGGACACTGAGAAAAGCCTAGTCCACGAACTGCAAGCAATAGTAGATGTGCTTTAGCAGCACTTCCAGTAGCTACTTACCCATAGAGAAAGTATATCAGTAGAGAGAACCGGCTGTGTGTCAGTGAAAAGTCGCCCCCCAACCCAGTTGGCTCAGTTATAATAAAGTTGAGAAACAACAGGACCGCCAGTCCCAATGGTCTTTCCGTTCCAAACATGGATGGATGTCTTCGTATGGTGGTTGCGTTAAATCATAAACCACGTGGATGGATGGGAAATCAACTTTATATGTCCCATTTTTAAGATGTGCTGCGTACGCATATAAGATTCTATTTAACGCACTGGATTTCATTCTGCAGCAATAGACGCTAATAGGAGGTTCGATTATGACTTAAGCTAGGTAACGGCTGCTACTTCTGTTTGGAGATACAAATAGACTCAAAGCAGTTATTAAACACATTCGAGAGAAAAATTTCGAATATTTGGTCCACGAACTCTAAGAGCTGCATCAAGATATGTAAGTAGTTCAAGACGTTGAAACAAGCAAATAGGATCTTTTAATCAAAAATTCGTAGTTCGAGGCGAGCAACAAGATCGGAACTCTATTTGAAGAACTAAGCTATCAGGGTTGCTAGAGCTCTTGTGTTGGACTTCTATAAACTGGGCTGAGTTACATGTCAGAAAAGGTGACGTTACCAAGTAAGCAATGTTCAGATAGCTCTAGCTATGTTATAGTCATACTAGGTTGGCAGTAGTTTCTCATTAGCGAAACACAAACTTTTTCTCTATCTGTGCTAAGTATTTGGTCGTGATGCTGCAAAACTGACTTCTTTCGTCTTAAAGAGTTGCGTCAAAAGCCTATAAGAAGGCTGTGGGCCTTCTGGCAATATAGAGGGTATTTCGGCATAATAAGATCTGGTTAAATGAGCTTTCAAAAATATACATATGTCACTCCCGCTTTTTACAGACTCCATAAAGTGTTTTGTCTCAGCTAAATGGGGGCTTTTCCTACAATGCCTAGCCCTATTCTAGACAAATAAATCTCGCTCACTATAAGATTTAACATATGTATATAATTTTTCGTTTTATTTTTTTTACGTGGGAAAGTGAAAACAGTCCATGGAAACAGTCCGACGTCCATTGGTAGTGTCAGATTCTTACTGACTTACTGACTCTCGGGGAATCTTTTCGTTTATTTCCCCTCGGAACTACCGCTAAGTATTACTTCGCGAGAGACGGATTTGAGCTTTTTGCTTCGTCACGGGGTGCTTAGAGAAAGCGCCCTTTGCTGCTGTCCTTAATTCCTTAGATCGCACATTATTCATACTGCTGCATGGTTCCCGGAAACAACCGTGACTCTTCAAGGACTGTGTAAGATAGTAATTTAGTTCGCAGTGTTTTCGTTCTACCCAACTTTCAATCCTTGGGATTAATCGGTACGTCCATGTCCCTTTTTAGGACTCGTTCCATTGTTGTTCTTGTTCACGCTTCTATACTGCGGCTTCTTTCGAATTTCTTCGCTAGATTCATGGATGGCCCGATTTGCACGCGACTTTCATAAAGTCCCCTAGCTTCTAAAGCTAGGAAATCGATTGGTGCCAATATCGCGTCGTGGGATACCTTTCGAAATGCACTGCTAACTTCCAGTGCACATAATCTGAAAACAGATTTGATTCCCTTCATGTGTTGTGTCTTTTTATTTGCGTCGTCGGACCATATTTGTGCCCCGTACAGCTGTATGGAGGCTACAACTCTCGCAAGCATTAATCGCAAGTTTGTCTTTCTTCGGGCCACCGATATTTGATTTTTCGTCGTTTCGCCACGACTACAACAGCAATATCGTCCGCGAAACCTATAATGGCGGCTTTCCTGGGGACTGGGAGTCGTAGAATGTCGTCATACATCACGTTCCACAGTAAGGGACCTTACACTGATCCTTGGGGCATGCCCCCTGTAATTTTATACAATTTCGTCCCGTCGTCGGAGTCGCAAAGGAGCAACCTATCGGTAAAGTAGCTTCTGATCAATCTTAATATGTACTTCAGTACATTTAATCTTTCGAGGCATTGTAAAATACGTATTCAGTTCGCCGAGTTAAACCATTTTTCACGTCAAGTTTAACTTTGGCGCAGTACTTTTTACTGCCTCTTTCCATCGTCTACCATCTATGACAGATTGGGCTTTGTTTATTACGACTTTAATCGCGTCGATTGTCGATCGGCCCTTTCTAAAGCCGTCTTGATATTCCGCAAGTCCATCATTGGCTTCAATGATAGGATGTCTGTTGCATATAATTCGCTCTAATATTTTGCGCATAGTCTCGAGCATACAGATCGGCCGATAAGATGAGGGCTTCTTTCGGTAAAAATACCAACCGTTGGTATTTTCGTAGATTCGTAAATATTCCTTTGCTTAAGCATGCATTATACATGCTAACGAAAACGTCTAGGCGGGCCTTCATCGCTATTTTTAAAGCCCGTCTGACGCAAAGCAAACCAGTACTTGAGTTGCAGCGAAAATACGAAATCGACTCAGCCTTTGCCCAGCAAAGTTATCAGCAAGAACCTTACCCAACTGAGAGATTTAAAGGAAACTTAACATCTCCATAGTTTGAGAACTCATGACTTCCTTCTTGGGCTTCAGAGCTGTAGACTACTTACAGACATCCTAATGGCAAACTTCGCCTTTGCTAAGTACCGAAGTGTGTTAGGCATAAGTGACACATCTCTCACCGATATATGGTTTGAAAGGGATGACGACACTTCGGGGCAATACTTCTGTGATTGATGGTCATCGTGTCTGATGTGGCAGGTGCTGGTTCTTTATCTCTGAACGTATTACTGCTTTTTCTACGAAAGACTCTGATATATCAGTTAAAGGAACATTCTCGTACAAGGAATATGGAATGGGTTTTCCAATAAGGACTTGACAACTTTTTTTTAAAATAAAACCCAAACCATTTGAGAAATTTCAAAAACTTTATTATCGACTTGAAGTACAATGAAAACATTTATGAATGGAACTCGACTTCGTTCATATGGCCACCGCGGGCACGTTTGCAGCGGTCGATTAGTTGGACCCAATTTTCAACGACTCGGCAACACATTTCGGTCGAAACGGCCGCTATTTCGCGTTCAGTGTTGGCTCTGAGTGGTGATTCATGAAGCAAATGTGGATTTTCACTCGGACAATAACGCATATTTTGCTTATTGACGAACCCATTGAGCCAAAAATATACTTCGTCACTGAAGATGATTTTGCGATGAAATTCGCCATCTTGGCGCATCTTCTTCAGAACCCAATCGGAGAACGTACGTCGCTTCAAATGGTCCATCGGCTTCAATTCTTAAGTCAGCTTGATCTTGAATGGTGTAAACCAAGATGCTTACACAAAATACGCCATAATGTGGTCTGAGCGATGCCCAATTCTTGAGAACGCCGTGGAATTGACTGATTTGGATCATTTGCTACGGACGCCTGAACGGCAGCGATATTTTTCGACAACGAATATGTAGACTCAAATTTTTGCACTAAACTTGTTATTGCCTGTCTACTAGGGCGAGAATTACGTCAGTCAACGACTCCGAATTTCGGTAGAAAATTTTTATAATTTGCAGACGTTGCTCGTTCGTGTACTTTACGATGATGAAAATGTTGAGCCTACTGAATAAATTGACATTGACAGTTTGATAATTAGTGAAAGAGTGCGTTCACAAATAAAGTTATCAAGTTCCTATTGGAAAACCCGATATTAACAGGTATATAGTGGGTGCTACAACTACTAGAGGACACGAAAAGTCGGAACCGATGCCTTCACTCACTTGATTCATAAAATTCAGTTTAGTTTTCGACGTGAGTTGAACATGCGTGGTAAATTAAATAGTATTGGAGTGTCCGACATGTCAGATTGAAAATATTGTAATATTAAAAAAGCACCGAGGATCTTGTTATTTGAATCGATTATCAATGTCTTAAGTTAAGAAAATACGCTACTCTGCTCGTGGCTCATTCGTAATAGTTTTTTCGCGAAGATCTGGTGTCAATCCTAAGGTTTAAGACTCTCCTAAGCTATGAGTGCTTCACTTCAATGCAGAAAATCCATAAATTCCTTTCCTCCTCAAAAGGATGAACATATGCCTAATGCACAGAGAGCAGTTTTTGCTGCATCCCTAATCGGGACAAGACACATAAATTCAATTGTCAAGCATTCGAAATGAAAATCTTTCTTCCATCACATGAAACGATTGCCTTTGTAATGAAGAAAATTGCTCACCTTTGTTGAAATGTTGCTAAAGGATTCTCCAGTTCAAATTATCTCTTGTCGAGAGTGCATTTGCATTTCCTTTGGATAGACGTAGAACTCACCATGAAACTGATGTTGCTAATAATTCTATTCTATTTGATGGTTCAACATTTTTTAGCCTCCACCATTGTTTCTGCGTCGCAATAAATTTATTTCACGAGCCTCCTTCAGAGTTACTTTTACACTCGTCATCAATTCGCAGACAAAAAGGAGCTAGAAAATTATAATTGCATATGAGACGAATGGTGGTGCCGATTTAATGTATTCCTCGGCACATATCGTCCTTCACGTTGTATCAAATCTTTTGGTATCCTTTTCGGTGGTTCTACATGCTGACTGTCAACGTCAGTTCTTTTGCCAGCACTTTGAGGTTTTCTGCTGTCTCAATGGATTTTTTAGCTCAGCAAACAGTGCAAACCCTCGACAAACATCATTACATCGCCGCCAGTCGCAATTCAAACCGACTCGTCGTTGTACGAGTAGGCTTACTTGGATGCCAAAGTCTAACTCACCAGCGCCCCACCATTATTGCCAGTTGAATGGCATCACAAGCGCTATTCCTCTCCGAGGTTGTCGGCCTTCACAATGTCTCCTGGCACCGTATGCCTATCCGTATTTGTTCACATATCCATATCCGTATGCGTATTCATATTCCTTCAGTGCAACATTTCATTTGGGGACACTTAAGAGGACTTCCAGATCCTTTTCACAGTCCTTCACTGTGCAAATGTTACAAACAGATGCATAAAGTGATAAGAATGGGGTTACCTGCAGGCGGTCCATCATCAGGCAAATGATTTTCGTTTACTCAGGCTTTTCTGTTCCTTTTTTTTTCTAAACTTTCTATTTATCCTGGCAAATAGACAAGAAGAGGATGTTGGGACAGAACTGAAAAAAAAAAAAAAAAACGAACAAGAGACCAAGACGCAGGAGTCAATGGCTGGGACTTGCAAAAACGCAATGCATTTTAGATTCAGTGCAAACATTTTTATTCCACCTCAGGATGATCCTCTACTGGGTGTAGTATGGATGGGTGGGTTTGCAATGCTTCCAAAGGCCACAAATCGTAGGCGAGAAAAATCGCATGAATATTCATTCATTCAGAAGAACAGAGATGTACATGGATAAGCAAAAGCTGCTGTTGGATATACTCGTAGAGTTGCTGATTCAGTTCGCTTTAGGTAAATATGCATGACGGCATCAGATGCTTCTGGTATGGATTTAGCTGTTGTTGGGGTAGGTGACCTAAACTTGTGCAATTTTCACTGCTGTGCACTTGTTTTGTTGGTGTTGTTTGTATTCAGCAGATAGTCCTGTGGTGTTTTCTATTTAGACGAACGTTTCTTCATCTCAATCTAAACCACTAGAGGGAAAAGTCAGTCTCTCTACAAAAAACAAAAAGGAAGAATTTGTATTCGTAAAAGGGATGTTGCGCTTTGAAATATTCAAATTGGTTGAAGCTACAGCACATTGTGGATTGAGGTCAAACGCTTTGTGCTTATTGAAGTCCTGAATTTGTATTCAAATTCTAGAGTAAAGAATAAATGAGCATATAAATGGAAATGAGGATGCAATTTTTGTTTTTTTTTTTGATGAGAGAGAACTCATTTGGTTCGGGAAGTATCTATGAATGGAGTTTTCTTAACAGGATCTGTTTACTGGCGGGCAGAGAGTGTAGTCAACATAAGAGATGGATTGTAGTGGCTCATTCAGTTTTTCAACCATGCCCTTCCATGTTTTGAAGGACTAAAACCCATCTACTACCACATTTTCAGAGAACAAACGTCCCATGTTGAAATAGTCGAATTTAAATATTTTTTTAAAATATCTTCTTCTCTGTTTCAAATACAATTTCGTGAATATTTGGAACATTTTCCTTTCATACATCATAACGTACCCCACTTAAGACTTCAAAGCAATTTCATGGGGTGGTAGCTCCGTTTCCCGTTTCTCGTTTCCCTCTTACCCTTATGCTCATTTGGGACACTCACACAAAAACGTATGTGAGGATGAGTTTTACACACATATGTATGTATGTATGAATTGGGGGAAAAAAAAAATTAAAGAGGAAAATATGAAGAAAACTTTCCTCTTGGGATAGAGGAAATTTTAAGAATGCTATTCTGTGGTGATCCTTCCATCCTTTTTTGTTTTGAACTAAAACAGCACTTCCACCACTTCATCGAATCTAATAACGTTTTGGGACATTTCCGCAGCAAACATATCAAAGAACAATTTAAGGATTTTTGTGGTTCTACATAAGAATCCTAGTTGAGAATGTATCCGTATACTACGTATATATGTTGTATCTGGCGTTGTGTGGAAATCAATAGTAGACATCGTACGTAGTATTGAGTTCAATGGGGAAAATTAAAATATTTCATTAAAATGGAAATTAGCATATTCCAGTTTGTGTTGTTGTTTTTTGAACGCAAATGGGTAAATAATTTTCTTTGATTACTTTTTAATGGGAATTTTTCCCAAGAGTTGGGGAGAATAATTTTCTTTTCCAATATTTTTGCACAATATATACTCGTATGTATATGAAGAAACCAATGTATTGGTAGGTAAACATAATTTGATTGGAATAGGGGTAGAGAAGTGAATTTTTTTAAATATTAGGCTGAGGGTTTGGTTGGATTTTGATCAAATAAAAATAAATGGAATGAATGGTTGCAGAAAATTAAATTATCAAGACTTTACTTAACCCCTGTCTCTGCCTACGAAAAGGGAAACAACATTTGCAAACAGCTTTTCAATTGTTTTTATTTGATCTTAAAAGTTGTAGATACCTTGTTGCCCATTGTGGCCGATGCAACTCATCATCTGGTGTGTTTTTCTGACTTTCTCTAGTTGCGCATACTATGACAGCCTTTAAAAATATATCTCCGGAACGGGGCCTTGGTGATCGAATTATTCTTAAGAGGTCGCTATATAAACGTCTCCTCTTATTTACATGAATGCAAAGAGGAGTTTGGAAAGCCAACAATTTTGGTAGTATAATCTATCGAAGGAACAAGGCGCAAGATTTATCGCACTGGCTAAAGAAGCACTTCAAAATATTAACAGTATCGCAGACTCACTTAGGGACGAGGGATGCATTACACTTGCAACGTTCCTTTTGGGGACTATATCGGGGTACCATCACGCCGACAAAGAAACATGATGGTGGAATGACGAAACCTAACGAGCTGTGGGCGACAAGAAGAATGCATTCCAAGCATCGACAAAATGCGATCGGAACAACGATATCGAAAAAGCTCGACTGGCTCGACCTCGAGCGGCAAAAACGGAAAGTCTGTACCAGGAGTTGGAACAAATATCCTCACGATAGGCAGATAGAAGACAAGCTATACAAGAAGTTCAATCGTCGTACAATACTAAAGTGCCAAATATTTTTAAGCTCGCTGCCCAGAGGCGAACAAATAACCTCGCCGAAATACATACGGACAAACTATGCCGAATCAATGGAGAAGTAGCTCCTTGGTTCCATTATACGAGTACAATGGAAAAGGCGACACTCGAGAATGCAACAACTACCGTTCAATCAAACGGATGTCACACACAATGAAAATCGTCGAAAGAGTCTTAAACGAACGTCTTCGGCAAATAATAAAGCTCGATAATATTCAGTGTGGATTTGTTGAAGGAAGATCGACGGTGGACGCTATCCAAAGCCTACGAATAATAATGGAAAAGCACCGAGATTCGTCTAAGGATTTACACATTTACACATTTATTGACCTCGAGAAAGCATTCGATCGAGTGCCTAGGGATCTCATATGGGCCGCGCTGAAGTCTGAAAAGGTATCGGAAGGGCGTATAAGGATAATACAAGACATGAACGGAAACGTGAAAACTGCGGTTAAAAGCTCTGCTGGACTAACGAGAAAATTTCCAGTTAATGTCGGAGTGCATCAAGGAAGCGTACTTAGCCCTTTCCTCTTTAACGTAGTATTCGACTATCTTTTGAAAGACTGCATGCGCAAAGCAAATGTATCGCCAGTTCTCTTCGCTGACGACGCAGTTATACTTAGCGATAACGTCGAAGATTTACAGAACGCCTTAGATTCATGGAGAAATGCGCTAGAGAGAAACGGGTTTAAAATAAGTCGTTCAAAGACGGAGCATTTGACGTACCCATTTGCGGATCCGTTGCAACCGAAAAGCACTATCTTTAAGTACTTAGGATCAATCGTTAACATGGAAGCGAAATGTGATAACGACGTAAGCCACACAGTGAGTGTGGGGTGTATGAAATGGCGGGAAAATTTGGCAATCTTTTGCGACCGAAAATTTCCACTTAAATTAAAGGGGAAACTCTACACCACGGTTGTTAGACCAGCTCTTATATACGGTTCACAGTGCTGGACAATGTACGAAGCGTTTAAAAACAAAATGACGGCAGCGGAAATCAAAATGTTAAGGATGTCTAGTGGAGTCACTAAACGCGATTGCATTAGATCTACGCGTATAAGAGGAAGTCTACATATAACGAATTTGGTAACCGAACAGCTTGATGCGAATAGGAAAAGCTGGTATTGCCACGTTCAAAGAAGATCTGCGGAAAATCCGGTTAAAAAGGCACTATCAACTACGGTCACTCCAACAGTAAGAAAACGAGGTCGGAAAAAGAATTTCTGGATTTCTCAGATGGCAAATGCGCAACAACGCTTGGGGCTAACCACTGAAGCGATCCAGGACCAACCAGTATGTAGACGTAGCAGTTCTGCGGTGTGCGACACTAGCTAACCCCATAAGTGGAGCAGTAGCGATTTAGTAAAAATGGGAAACTCGTTATGCATAAGTTCGTATAACGAGGAAAGGGTTAATAAAAGGATAATAATCAAAGAGGACTAACGATTACCTGAAGAACTTTTCTCTCGACGTGCTTGAGGGCATTTTTATCTAGTTTTGTCAGTGTCCAAGCTTCTATCAAGCGAAAAGTAGTACTAGAATAATCAGAGTCCTGCATAAGGTCTTTCTCGTTGCTTGAAAGAGAGCTTTTCTCTGCAATTGGCTTCCAAGCCCGATGAAATGATAGTGGAGCCGAGGTGGACAAAGTCCTATGCTATCTCAGTGTTGAAGCTGCTACGCGTCGATGTTGTGTCTTCCTCTTGTTCCTCTCCGTTAAAAGCAAATGTGTAATGAATTTTTTACAAATTCTGGTTCAATGGTCGTAAACTCTCCATTCAAAGCTCCCTGTTTCCTTCCCATTATATTAACGACGTTTGCGCATACAGTTTACCGTAAAGGCTTTGTAAGATTTTGCCTCTTGTGTTGAAAAGCGATCTTCCAACCATTTTTTTAAGTGTAATGTATGAGATGTGTGAGTCAGATACCTTATCTAAACCGTTTACGACATTTCAGACTTTGTTCTGCGCCAGATTACATTTTTGCTCAATCATCGAATTCCTGAACTTGAAACCGCACTGAATGAGGTCAGCTAGGTGGTTAACAAACATCTTAAGGCGTTCGCCCAGGCAAAGAAAATCTAGTACGCAGTTTAAGGAGATTAATGCCTTTTCAGGCGCTGAAGCTCAGAGCCTCTGTAGTTTTGTGGATTGACCTTCTTCTTCTTTTATTAGATCTTGAAATTTTTTTGTTTTAGCAGAGGATATCTAATCGGAAACACTTATTCTTCTTCTTCTTTTATAAACCGTTGAAATTTCTTACGCATTAGAACTATTATGCAGGCCGCTCTACACTGAATCACCGTGTTATTGTGGCCAAGAACTTGCTGATCTTACTGCATTTACGTGATCCTGCAATTTTTTTTTTGTCTTAAAACTGGAACTGGAACTTGAGTCTCTAGTTCTACTTAGACCGGATTTTCCGATGACCTTCTCTGAACATGGGAAGATAAGCTCAGCTTGAAGTTTGTCTACTATCGATTTTTAGATAGTATCCGTGGAGATTTCCATGGATACGCGTTCTTCATATAAAATCCGCTTTTTTACATTCGTAAAATTTTTATTTCATTTGGTTCATACAGCTGGACGAACGACTGTCATACATAACAAATTCTTAAACTGAAGCCGAATTTTTCTGTCACAAAATACGGTGGAGCCTATGCTGGCTCTAAGTGTGACATCGTTATCGCATATTCTTGGTGATTAACGACAGTTAAATCGTTTGCACTTTGGCACGATATTTACTTCTATATAGATGTCGGGAGTTGGGTAAACTACTTCAGAAAAATAGCAGTTCAGATATTCGCTCTTTATACTATTTAACCCGTTATCTTCTATTCTTTTTTCATTAAGAGTTGCTTAAAGTAAAGTCGTGTCGTTGCCTATAATAGCACTATCGTCGGTGAAAAAAAGAGAACTTGCTTTGGACTCGTTGTGTTCCTTTCATGGAAAATCCTGCACAAGGTTAAAAACAAACAGACTTTGCACCTTTACACTACATTCGATACATTCAATCGCTTCTCATCTTTTTATTGAATAAATTCGCCAGTCATATAAACCACGGACCCCCACACTTCGGAGGATATGTAATAGGGTTCAACTGCAGACGTTGCTTCTAGGATCTGCAACAATGTAAGAATTTGAGATATGATGGACTTTCCTGGTCAAAAACCGCACTGATATGGGTCGTTTGGTCTGTTGACAAATGATCTTGTGTGTTGACATAATACGGCAGTCAGAATTTTACATATACTTCGGTTCTACTAAGATATTTCCTTCTCCATCTATCTATGCAGATTACTGTTAGGGCTTGGCATGTTCACTTTATTTGTTTCTAAAACTTTAAAACTTCACTCTTCTGAGGAGCTTATGTTCCCCTTTTCTGTTCGTAGATGTCAACAGCCCCATTTGTTCCTTTCTGTAGCGACACCAGATATTATTTCAGGATTGCCCGTTTAAATTCGTTATCAAAACATGGGTTTCTTTGTTGGGACGGGTTGAAACCCAGTTCTATGAGAATTATGCATTGTTGTCCGACGTTTGTCTTCTTGCCTGGAGCTCAAGACTTGTTTTCTTAGCCTTCCTCCTACTGTGAATCCGCATCCGAGTAAGTGCTGTGAATGTTGCCATAGTCTTACAGGTTGTCTATAACGTAGTAAATATCACGATTTTGTATCATCTTTATCCCAGAGTATTTCTCGGATGGCGGTTATGTCTTCTTTGTAGCAGGCGAGAGTCTCCGCTAGAACAGGTCGAATATTCCAGGTACAGATCTAAAATCGTAGCCCTTAACCTGTCATTCAAGTCTATTAGCTGCTTCGTCATATTATTGGTATCTCTTTCGTAAAGGGTTAGTGCTATTGGTCGAGCACCCACCTGCCATTTTGACATGCACGATCAAATTTTTAGTCATTACGTTACTGGGAATCACCTATGGGAGGCAAGGCCAATCCAGGCTTTAAGACAGTCAGCAGCTCTTCGATCAATCGTTGCACAGATCTTTAAGATCACTACAACGTTTTCCAAAAACCTTGCTGACATACGAGAACCAAGGCTGCTATTTAAGTTCTTCAGCGTGATTTAGTAGAAGGCCTTGCCCAATTGATTATGGTCAGATCTATTGCAAGAGCTCGATGGGTCATATTCTTTTACTTATTGTCTTTAGCATTATTCCGATTTTCATTCAAACTCAAACTAAAGCTTCTACAGAAAATTTTGATGTCTGATGTTAGTGTTATCTTTTGGAATAATAAGAACGTAGAGGATTTCTGCCCTAGCCCAATACATTTCTGATCGATGGTCGTTATGTTTCCTCGATAATGAGGTTGATGCAGCTGCTGGCACTTTTCTCCTCGGAATGAGATCACATATCTTTTATCGGATTAAGAGTATTAGACCAAAAGAAAAGGTCTGGTATGATTTGAGCTATAGAGAGGCTGTCAGGATTAGAGAAACGTTTTCTGGGAAAAAAATTAAATGAGACAGCAATGCCTTTCTTAAGCTTGTAAAATTACAATACTCCCAAAAATTCAGGGAGAAAATGCTAAATTGTCCAACAGATCAGTGTTGTTTCGGAGAAATTTTGGAGTTGAGCCATTCTCCGAGCTATTTTACGCAAGTTTAAGCCACATCAACTATACAGCTGAGTCTTACAAACAATGTAAGTCTTTAGCGATTTTGATATCTGGACAAATATTTGGAATAAGGTCTGGAAGGTGGTCCATCCAAAAAAATGTCCAAATTGTGCTCACTTATAAATGATTTCGTTTTTCTTTTTGCAAACATGCCTGCGGATATCAAATTTCCTCCTTGTAAATAGGGCAGTACCTAAGGTTTGTTTCCAGAAAGTCTAAGCCAAGGAAATAGTAGCAACCGCTCTATCCACTTTTGATTAATTTTACTTGTGTAGGAATATCCAAATCCAAGGACTCGTCTTCGTCAGATGGACATACACACTGCACAGTTTATTGGAAAATTCTTCTGATGTTTGTGTTTCGGAGCACGATGCAGAAAAACTTTATGACGCTGGGTCTTCATTTTCGGCATTGTTCGCTATATCTTTCTATAAAGTTGAAATCACTTTGCGGCCGGCTCAACACTAGTTTGTGGTACCATTTTCGGGTAGATACCCATCCCAAAATAAGGTGAATCATTTTCTCTTTTCTCCTACAGACCCATTGCACTTACGTCCCATCTTTCCAAGGTCATGGAAACGCTTATAAACTGTCAACTCATAAAATATCTCGAAAGCAGAAAACTTCTCAACGACCGCCAGTACGGTTTGCGTACCAATAGATCCACAATTTAAGTTGTCTTGGATGATTTCAAGTCTGATATCCACAAAATAACCACTGGTGTGTTGCAGGGCTCGGCTCTGACCCCGAAAATTTTTTTGTTCTTCATTAAAGGTCTCTTGCCTGCTCTTCCAAGTCCAATATATTTGGTAAGCTTATCATTATCCGATAGTTGAGGAACTTTCGACAGAGTGGAATTTAATGCTTTCACAGTACAATATTTTGCTATCGTTAAAGCAAAATGAGCACGCAGTTATTTTCCATGAATCGTGCTTGCATCGTCAAAACCGTGAAACTTCCCAATGTATCCGTATCCGTGACAACCTTCGTTGGAATGACTACGTATTCGATTTCGTCAAAAATGTTACGCAATGTCTAGGTTTTCTAAAAAGACATATTATCTTGCCTCAATATAGAAGGTGTTCATCTGCCTAAAATTAGATTTCAATTCAAATATCTGCTCTGGATCGAAACAATCGCTTATTAAATACCCAGCCGAGTGATACCCACCTACCAACCTAGTGATCGGAACCTGCAAACATTTACATTTCTTTCTTTCCTCTTTAACTTTCCATCGCAATTCTACACGATTTCGAAAATTAGGAAATATGTGAGGTACCACAGGGTTCAATGTTGAGACCGATGCAAAAGATAGTCAAAATTTGACCGATAATCATCCCATAATGCCAATTGTTAAATTGATCCTCTTCAAAAGACCACTTAATAGAAATCTCTTCTTAACTCTTTATTATGAAGTTCATTAAAAAGACAATTTTCGAACAATGCTCTCTCAGATGCTTCCCTTAAAACTAGTCATCTAGGCATCCATTTGAAGAATACAATTTACCTTTATTAGACAATTTTAAAGTAAACACAACCTTCCGATGAATAGAAATCTATTAAAACCCAATTCAATGAAACAAAACAACCACCCCGAGCCTTAAAACCACTCTTTCCAACCTGGCAACAGTATTTCAATTACGAATTTCTCAAATTACTTAAATAATTATCTCCGCAGAAAAGGAAAAAGTTTCCTTTTGAGTTCTGTAGAACCATGTTACGAGTAATACCCCCCGATGGGAAGTGCTCGCCAGTATGTCACCAGGACAACAACTTGTCAGGTTTCCCCCGATAAAGATAACAAAAATCAAGATACAAAGATACAAAAGCTACTACAACGAAACTAAATGAATAAAATTAAATTCTCGTAATTGAATCATTATCAAACATTTTATCTGTTCATTTACATCGAAATTAACTCGAAATGAAACTCACTCAGTTCAGTACACATCCTTAGTCCTAGTCAGAAGTCCTCCTCATTCTTATATCTCACTCTCATAATTACTCCCAATTTAATAAGAATAAAAGATTCCTGACATTCCATTCTTCTTTGGCAGCGGTAATGGTTGGTGGTTCCCTGTGATGAAGGACCACACCAAAACGAACTCCACAGTACATGAATACAACTCACTTTGCACAGGATAATGGAATCAGGGATCGAAACAGGAGGAAAAAAAAAATACGAGTACAGCCAAACTCACTCCTTCTCCTTCTGGATTTCGACCAAATAACATTTCGACCCTAATGTTTTAATTTCTCATTCGCACCCTTGTTCGGAGCTTGGGGTTTTTTACTTTCTACTTTCAAACCATCTTCTGACGTTTTTCTCTTAATTTTATGATGCTAAGGATCATTAGAGTCGTGCGATGGCCCACCAACCAGGACTAGAGCAGATCCCTGCCATTACAGAGGGAATCATTGGATTAATAAACATTAAAATCGCGCGCAATTATTCGTTTAGTTGGAGAATGAGTTGTGTGTCCTGGAACTGAATTGTGGATGGGAAGCTCGTGGATGTGAACTCCATGTCATGGGCCCCAAAACCCAACTCAACAGACATAGTACAGACCTCGAAATAAAAATAGATGAGGTGACGTCTTGGGTCATTTAGCTGGCGAATTGGAGGACATTTGAATATATAGTGGGGCATTACGTTCAAAGTAATGTCCTTCTAATAACAATAAAAATCGGAATTATATTCCCGGGAAGGAAATTCAATAGTGTTACGGATGAGTTGGTTCGGTATTTTCGTTTCTTTTTGAATTCATAGCTTAAGACATGTCAATGGAGGGGATGAAAGGGAAAATGAGAGTGAAAAGTGGGAGAAAAATTTGCCCATCATGAATCAATGAAGACTAGGAAACTCATTTCCGTCAGGCGGGGCACTAAATATTTTAATCGATAACATGCCACGTTCCATCGTCAAGGTCGAATTATTCTCATTGCTTACAAATAGGCTTCAACAAAAATTGATTGACAAATTGAATTTTTCATTAGCCTCAACGGAAATTCCTTTAATGTCGAATAAACTTCAAAGTGAGTTAGTAATGGCCATAGTAAGTTTTACTATTGATTAGCAATTATAGCCACAGAAAAATCGACATTCATATGTTTAAGTATTAAATAGGCGAATGGCGGCTCTTTTATACACAACGAAGCTACTAACCTTTAGAACACAGATGCAGCTAATAGCCTTGGATACGGACGGATATAAAAACGGCGACGTTTTAAGAACAATGAATTGTGGCCTTGCACAAGGACAACTGACAGTTCTTCATTTTCTTCATAAGCGGCGCTTTTGTCTGGCGTGAACCTGGGCCTCATCCAATGAGCCTTTCCAGCTCTCTCCGGAGCTCGGATTTGAAGATTATTCAGGCCAGAGCTGTGGTGTTTATTTGTTCTGGATGGCACAGCCATTTTGGGCGTTGAATCCATAGATGCCTGACCGAACCGATGTCGCACGTACAGTTCGTAGTTAAATCTCCTCCTCCATTCCTCGTACAATACAAATGGGACCAACATCACACGTGTTATTTTCCTGTCGAAATGGCCAAGGGTTTCTTCATCCTTTTTCAAGAGTGTCCCCGTCTCTGATTAAGGTTTTGTAAAAAAGAGGGCTCCGCTACTCTAATGCCATCTGAGCATGAAAAAACAGCCGTTGGCAAGAGTTATTCTACGTCTTATTTCCGTGCTGTTATCGTTGCTATTTGTAACTGTGGGGCCAAGGTATGCGAAGTCCTTAACTATCTCGAAGTTATAGCTGCCGATTGTGACACTCTGGGCAAGTTGTCGATGGTGGGAGTCCTTTTTTGATAACAGCATGCTCGTATTCTAGGTTTTTGCCTCATTTACTGTGAGACAAATTTTTGCCGCTTCCGCTTCGATAGCTGCCAATGCATCATTGACGTCTCGCTGTCTTCATCCAATAATGTCGATGGCATCTGCGTACGCAAGCAATTGAGAAGACTGGTAGAGAATCATTCCTCTTCTACAGCCCAGTGAATTTTGTACGATTCTCTCTAAGGCGATGTTGAAAAAGTCACATTACAGTCACAGTCACAGTCGTTACCGACCTTAATGAAGTAGCGATTGTTCTCCATTGTCATCCGGCACAGCCTGGCGAGTTTGGCAGGAATGCCGAAGCTAAACATGGCACTATACATCTCGTCCATGTGCACGCTATCATATGAGGCTTTAAAGTTCACAAACAGGGGGTAGATGTCGAACTGGAACTCCTGGGCCAGCAGCTTTGTTCGACTTCAGTCTCGACATCGCTATCTTATCTTCGTCCATGTCAGGTAGACAGAATTCTCTGCTATCATCGTCCAGTGTTGATGGTTCTTTCTGCCTGATAGCGGAGCTATGGTCGTCGTCGCCGTTAAAACGTCTGCAGAAGTGGTCTTTCCATATTTTCAGCACCGACTGCAATTCTACTACCAATTTCCGTTTTCGCCCTTGCAGGCTTCCCTTCTGGCTTTGTAGCCCTGGCATGTTCTTTTAATTTTTTGATTGAATTTTCGAACGTCAGTTCTGTCGTACCATCTCTCCATTTTCCCGATTACGTGCTTCTCCTGCTCTTTCTTTTTTCTTCTAAGAAGTCTATGGTTTCCTCATCTTTTCTGTTCATAGAGCTCACGAGCAGCTCTCATCCTGCGATGCAGAGCAGCTTTGTATGCCTCTTTTTTAGTTGAATGCACCTCCCTACACTCGTCATCGAACTAGAGGTTTCTTTGTGGTGCTGATTTGAAACTATTTATGTCAGATGCTGCTTCTCTGATGGCTCGTTGACAGCATTCCCATTTGTGTTCTATGAATTCTCGTATTTTGGGAGAGTTTGGAGGAAACGCTGTCGACAAGAATTCTAGCGACCTTATGCGATTGCAACTTTTCAACGTTGAAAATGGATGGTTTGACTCGACATTGGCATCTGTATTCTGCACAAGCTAGTGATCCGAGTCCTGACATCAAAAATGTTGGACAAGTGTCTGGCATCGATCGCAATGTATTCAGTCTGGTTGACGTTTGATTGGTTCGAAGACCGTCAAGTCCCTTTGTGGATATTGAGGTGTGGAAACAACGTTCTGGCTACCATGAGGTTGCGTCCCGTTACGAAGTCTAAAAACCTGAGTCCGTTTTCGGATGTGGTGTCGTTGAGGTTTTTTTTCCCAATGACACGCTCAACAGCGACTTCTTTGCACAGCTTAGCATTCAGGTCTCCTAGAACAGTTTTGGTGTCATAGCTGGGGCAATGAGCATATGTTCTGTCTACAAGGTCACAGAACTCGTCCTTGATCCTGTCATCTCCTGGATAATGTTCCTGGATTTCGGCTTAATGCCGGTCGTTACGAGGCGTGCGAGCGTATACCGGAAGTTTAAGATTCTACTCCGCATCTGAGAAACATATTTCAGCCATCAGGGCAGCAGAATCAGCCTCGTCTATCTCTCGCAGGATCGAGTGTCCAGTTACATATGTACACTCAGACTTAGTATGCTCGCTCATCGTTAGCTCACTATATAAATAGCCGTCCAGAGGGCACAACGAGGACGTGAAGATGGGATTTTGCCCACCTGATAGTTCAAATAAAACGCTAAATCCAAGAACAACGTACTGTTTGTACATACTCATTTACTAAAGTTGGAGTTGCAGTCCCGTGGTGAACCTGGGCCTCAATCAACAATCAGCAACATCTCCAGCCAGCTCGATCTTTTGCCACCTGCCTCCAGTTTTGACATCAAAAGTCTCGGCGAGGTCTGTACCGACCTTGATGGAGCACCGTGCATTCTCCACGCTCATACTGCACAGACGGACGAGGTTGGCAGGAATACCAAAACTAGACATTGCTCTGTACAGCTTATCTCTATAGATGCTGTCATTTGCGGCCTTAAAATCGATAGATCGGTGTTGTGTTTCGACCTAAAGCTCATGGCTTTTTTCTAAGATCTACCGTAGTGTGCATATTTGGTCGATGGTTTGGCTATTGAGTAGATTCACTGCCTTATCAGGGTCGGTGGAAAATTTACCGAGTCTTTAAAGGTCAAGAACGATCTCAGATAAGGCTAAGTATTTATTCACCCTTGATGTGTGCCTCCAATGAAGACTAAAAAGAGTCTATCGGTACACGAGGATATAACTAAGAACAATACATGCTGGCATTAGAAAAACACTTCTGTCTTTAGCACATCACTGATGGCTTGGCTAGAATGGCACCATTGGCATTTGTAGTTTAGACTTCGAGGTTATTAGGAACCTAACTGAGCGGAAAAAATAAACACAAACTTCAATTAATCAGGCAAAGATATTGTTAGCTACAATCGCAACAAACCTCCAGAATGTTTGCCAATTGCGTATCCCTCCAGACAAGTCTTTTGTTACAACTTCAAGTTTTAAAGACCTGTCACATCGATGATAAGAAGCCATCATAAAGCTGCAACTAAGTTACATATGTTCTTCACCACCACCAATCACCTCAAAAACTCTGGTGTGCTGATGAGTGCAAATGTACTAAAACAATTCGCATACCAAGTTGAACTATATAGAAGGACTCGTGGTGCTTCGGCTTCGCTGGAGGAGAAAGATACTACGGGAACTTTGGAATCGGAAGAGTGACAATATCCCACATGGGTTCGGAAATCAAATCAAAATAGAAAAAATCGTGACAAAGCAACATGACTTTGCTGAACTTTTGGATGAAAACAAATAACCTTGCTAAGATCGTACCGTTTGACCGCAGTAATCCAGTACGTCTGAATGTTGGGGAAAGTTTTGTGGTCTGCATAAATCTCCTGTTGTTCGTTTGAATGCGTTCCCTCCCTGCCGTTTTATTTAAATGGACAAGCAATTTTCTAAATTTCAAATCTTCAAAATCAAACCTTGAAATCATTTCTCTCTCCAGCCAAGGTTCATTCACATTTCGACAAATTCTGGGATTCTTTTGCCGAGGGAAGTATTCCGCAACTCCATCGGGCAACGGCATACAATCATTCAGGATAGAAATTAGCATAAATCACACTCTATAGAGCTGAAATCAAAAATGGCAGATGGACAGAGGCAGACAAAATTTGAAGAAAAAAAAAGAAAAGAAACTACAGCCATAACCAAAGCCATGATTCACATCATCCAGCAGATCTTCCTCATCCATATTGATCATCGAAACGCTTCCATTTTGAATTAAATCAGCATCGAAACAATAGAACACTTGCGGGTTCTTCTTCTCTCGACTATCGATGGTATTCCGTCGTCCAGTTCGACATCCATTGAAGCACCACGATCCATCCGTCGGTCAGGGTAATTCTGAAACCGCCTCTTTATGGTAGCACACAACTCTCGGGAGATCCATCAATTCGCTGACGAAGAGTCCATGAAAAGTATGTACTTATGGGTCTGGGCGCGCGCGATTAGTATTCAAATCAAGATCCTCCCGCCAGTTGTTAGAGTTGTTGCTGCTGGTTCTGGTTATTCGGATGCTTCTGCCAGGGCTCCAGCTTCATCATTCCCTAGATAGAGAGAGGTAATTTGCAGGTTTTCCATACACATGGAGTGGGTTTTGTGTTTTTTTTTTTTGTATGTGTCGACCGAAACATGCCCATCAGGCACAAAAACGTACAACATTCTACTCCACTCCTCTTCCATCCAATGGATTCAAGAATGAGTTGAAGTTGTTCGCGATTCTACTTTGCATCCTAAGAAGCCACCAACCATTTCTGTATTTATGACTGCCGATAGAGTAGTGTACAATACATACTCGTAGTTCTGCAGGAGCAGAAGCAATTGGATTGCAAACTTGCATCTTGCATCTTGGAGGTGCATATCGGAGATGAAATCTCTGAAATGGAGCTGCAGTACGGTGTGGTAGTTTATGGTAGCCAGATAGTGACCATGATAATCGGTGGCTTTTATGCCATATGTATCGGATTCTGGGCGATCTGGTTCAATGCGCTCCTACCTAAAGTGGCTGTGACTTCTCTTATCTAGGCGATAGAACTACCAACATCTCTAGCCAATCGGAAGCTGGACTGATTACCCGACTTGAAGGAGGTAAGTGGCGGGTGTACTCACGGTCGATCTGTTTTTTTTCTGGTCCCCAAGTGGTAATTTGAAAGTAGTCGGATAATGATGGGTATTTGTACTGCTGGTAAGTGTTTAGATAATATTTTTATTAGCTTTGAGGAAATGGCTAGATAGGAGTTAGATGGAACCTGCTGCTGCTGCTTCTTAGTTGGAAGGTGACGTAATTTACATTGAAGTTGTTAATAGTCATGCGGATTCAGTTCTCGCTCTCTTCTGTGTAGGTTATAAGAGAAAATTAACAGCAACAGGTGCTAAAGCATTAAGGATTCAGTAAACGATGTACTTGCCATTGTGTTTAGCAGAATATTGAATAATTGTATGTCTAATGCTGGAAAAGGTACTGTGATAATCACATGCAATCCAAAATTGTCGAACGTGGTTCAGCAAGGAACTTAAGATACTAGAACAAAGCGTAGAGTAAGTAATAGACCAAACCATCCCTAACGTCGGCACGAGTCGGTCAGAACTTTCGCCAAAAGTCTATCCAACAAATTTTCGAGAAGTTGAACGCCATCAGCCCCTGCTTATTGGGCAAAGGAGTGCAGAAATGCTGTGTGCTTCGGAATACTACATTCTTGGTATCCAAACGACATTGCAAGTTATGTTCCTTGGAGGAAGTAGGAGGGACATGCCAACAAAAAACCTAGTAGAATTTCGGCAGGGAATATTAACATTTTACTGCCGGACAAGCGACATCTGACTTCCGCTGCTGGCCCTGATCGGCACCTGATTTTTGAATTATTTTAAGCTGCAGGAGTATATAGAATACCGTCAATGTTAGGTTTGATAAAAATATTCCTGATGACTCTTGAAGTTGCGTGAGCCAGAAGAGTCATTTTGTTGTATCAAAGCCGTGTTTACATCTTTAGATATTATGGAAGAGGTTTTGGGTTCAAATCCTCCATTGTGTACCGACTTGAAAAATAAGAAATATATTGGCATGAGTATTATGGTTGCTGTTGTTAGTGAAGAATTCCAAACTACCAGGCGAACTCATTTTTGTGCAGTGATTTGTGTTGTTGTTGTTCAATTTACGGTAGTTGTTCCTGAGGAGACCTACCAAAGGAATGATCAAGAGCAATATTTCTTCGATGTGAGTTTGAGTATTGCTACTAATGGTTTGTAGTTAGTGGTAAAGGAGGCGATAAATCGTATTTGATCAGATCCTTTCATAGCTTGGAACTTAAATCAGAAGAAGATTGGGGGTTGTGAGAACTGCTTTTGTGGGTTGGAAGTATATAGCATTCAAGGCTTTGGATAAAGACTTATAAACTGTTGACAACTATCGTGCCTGCTTAATGTCTCATATAAGATCCTATCCAACGTACTATGTAAATGTTTAAAGCTGTTCTTCAACACACTATTCGGCACGTACCAGTATAGATTGCGGCCTGACAGACCGACAACAGACCATAGAAAAATCTGCAAATCTTAATTCGGGACTCATCACCTTTTCATCGACTTAAGAGCCGCATAGGACAGTATTCATAGTCAAAAGCTCTACGTGACGATGACCCGGATCCCGATGAAACCGACTCAATTGTGTCGTGTGACATTGGAAAATACGAAGAGCGATGTGCAATTTGAGAACAGCTCTTCCGCAAAGATGTACTGTCAAGTGATTTCTTCAGTCTTGTTTTGGAGCAAAAAGTGTGCAGTGCAGGTGTCAACACGGAAGGCACTATCTTCAACATGTCTGACCAACTACTGTGGTGCGCGGACGATATCGATATCATCGGCCGCTCCCGACCTGTAAAAGGGGCTTTCATGGCAATTGAAAAACAGGCGAAGTTGGTTGGCTTTGTAGTGAATGAGGACAAGACGGAATATTTACTACCAAAAATCGAAGAACCATTTGTCCGTCGATTAGGACAAAACCCCACTCTTGACAGCAACAACTTCGACGAACAACTTTTGATAAAGAATTACCCTGAGAAACCGTTGCTACTCCGATTCGGCTAAACAAATGGGCTCAAAACTCCGACGAGCTGTAACAAGATGTGTATATAGTCCAATAAATTCGTCGCTTAAATTGGTTCAGCCTCATCGAACGTATGGGCAATAACGCTCGATTATTTCCAGAATTTTCGATCCCTTCCATTCTAAAGTTTAAGTTACCGCGGATGCCAAAGCGCTTGGTCTGCTAAACTAGAAGCAGCTTGCCCGGGGTCGCAAAGTATGGAAGGCAGAGACTCTTTATTGTCGGGGAGCGGAAAGAAAAACAAAGCGTATCCAGCCAATGAGACCCAAACAGAAAAAAGTAGAGAAAAGCAAAGAAATTTAGTGCAACTTGTATAGTTAAAGTCCGTTATCACTTCTGCAAAGTGCTTAATGGCGAGTACGACCCAAACTGCGATATGTCAGTCAGAACCAACTATCGGGTTTTCCAATAGGGACTTGACAACTTTGAATTTAATTTGTGAACGCACTCTTTCACTAATCATCAAACTGTCAATGTCAATTTATTCAGTAAGCTCAACATTTTCATCATGGTCAAGTACACGAACGAGCAACGTCTGCAAATTAGAAAAATTTTCTATAGAAATTCGGAGTCGGTGACTGCAACTTTAAGAGTGTTAATT
Source organism: Volucella inflata (assembly GCA_928272305.1). Lineage (NCBI taxonomy): Eukaryota > Metazoa > Arthropoda > Insecta > Diptera > Syrphidae > Volucella > Volucella inflata. The sequence continues at coordinate 97,389,010 of OV743720.1, forward strand.
CGAATTTTCGGTCGTAGTTCTCGCCCTAGTAGACAGGCAATAACAAGTTTAGTGCAAAAATTTGAGTCTACATATTCGTTGTGTGATGTTGCCGTATCAGTGAGACAACGGGCGTTCTCAAGAATTGGGCATCGCTCAGATCAAATTATGTGTTTTGTGTGGTTTGCATGCCGGCGGCGTTAGTTGGCAATATTTTTTCGTCGACGATAACGATCGTCATGTTACTGTGAATGGTCAGCGTTATCGCGCCATGATCACCGATTATTTTTGGCCCGAATTGGAAGATATGGACTTGGACGACATGTGGTTTCAACAGGATGGTGTCGCAAGCCACACAGCACACGTTACAATCGATTTATTGAAGAGTAAGTATGGTGAGCATGTTATCTCAAGAAATGGGCCAGTCGATTGGCCGCCTCGTTCGTGCAATTTAACGCCGCTTGGCTATTTTCTGTGGGGCTACGTTAAGTCTTTGGTTTATGCCAACAAGCCGACGACATTGGAAGAGCTCAGAGCCAACACTGAACGCGAAATATGTGGCTGAGTCGTTGAAAATTGGGTCCAACGAATTACGATTACTGCAAACGTGCCCGCGGTGGCGAAGTGGTGGCGTGAACGAAGTCGAGTTTCATTCATAAATGTTTTGATTGTACTCCAAGCCGATAATAAAGTTTTTGAAATATCTCAAACGGTTTGCGTTTTATTTTTAAAAAAAGTTGTCAAGTCCTTGTTGAAAAACCCTTTATTTAACTTCCGTATTGAAAACCAAGATTTTCACCCACTCAACATAGACGATCTTAATAAGTTAATAGTCCAAAACAATCCTTATATGCAATAGAATCCCAGTATTCTTCTTCCGATGACCTGGTCTCGTTGACATCTCTTCTAAGATCCTAGAGATGTACCGAGCCCCGTCCACCTCTTTATCAGCTCATTATGTAGCCAAAGGCCAGTAAAGTCAAAACGTTCACACAACGAAAAATCTTGGGGAAAATCTTGTCCAGTAGAGCTATTAACAGAGTTTTGCCAATTGTGAGGGCGCGTATGAAACAAACTTATTGAGATTATGGAAGTTTTCATGAATTGCTATCCTGCTCTGGAGTCATACACAGTAACGAATACTTTGGCCGAGGTAAATTTGCAAAAATTATTAGATCATGCTGTCAAGTGATTACTGTTGTATTTGGACGAGATTCAATGAAATTTTAGGTGAAAACGAGTTTTATTTATGCGAAGACTTTTTGATGTTTGCTTTTGCCACCCTCAACTCCCACATCATTCCTGGGAAACTCAACTTGCATGTCGCACCTGCCAATAACAATTAATTTCAAGAAATTTAGTAGGCTCTGCTAGTTTTCTGTTCTTTGTAAATTAAGCTATAAGGCTTCTTTCAGTAATACTCCTCCTGAGCAACACTTGATGCTCTTGGAACAGAACTATTCTTAGGTGGTAATTCACTTTTGCAAGCATGTCACACACACACGTCAAACCCCACCATTGGATTAGTATTCATTACAGATAATCGACAATAATCAATACACACCATACTCGTATTCCATTGCACCCTCTATCCCCATAAGTGACACTAAACGTTTCATTAAGCAGAAAAAAAGGGCGTTATTTCCCAGTAAGGTCATTTCAATTCCCCACTCATCCATTCACTTCCTTTTAAGCCCGCACACATATCGAATCCTCATCCATTTGCTGAGCGCGCATTTTTACAATGCATTGCGTGATAAAAGGATATCAGTAGGCAGCACTTACAACTCACACACAACCCCGACGGCAATCAAAAAGTCTCGCTCTTTCGCGCATTTTCCCATTTACGTTCGCGAGCTATAAACCCCGCAAAGCGAATCAAATGAATTCACAAGTGAATTGAATTCGCATGATAAAATATCTTTTTCCAATAAATTGCACCCCCCCCCCCCCCCCCCACACACACACACACACCATCATCCACCCACCACCCCCAGCCAATTGTTTGGCTTTCGATTATTTATTAATAAAAAAAAAAAAGAAGAAAAACTTGCCTTAAAAACGGCACAGAAATCTAAAGAATTCTGAATGGAAGGAGGGTAGTGTTGGGGTGAATCAAAATATCCTTCAACTCCCCAGAGTCCCATAAAAATCATATCCAGTGATTTTTTCGTTCGTTTATCCGTTTATATGCGTGAAGATACTTTGTTGTTTATTTTTTTTTTTTGCAAAAAGCGAAAAACAGCAATGAAAAAAATACTCGCATACAAAACCCACCCCTCAGTTTGGTTTCAGTCATCTTTTAGTCAGCCCTCAGTCGGGCCAGGTCCTTAGCAAATCGGCCGAGATAAGCAAAAGAATTTTATGGAATTATTGTTTTTATGGGCGACGAAAGTCGTTCCAGGGATTCCTGTGCCTGTTGACTTGAAGAAATCACCCTCACAATCGGATTTACGGATGCTTCGTATCTTCAGTTCTATTCGTTTTCAAGCGAAAGATGAAGAGATTTTAGATGTCAGAAGTGATTTCGTCAGATGGATGTTTAAATCAACTTTTCGGATTTGTGTCTGACTATGAAGCTAAGACAGACGAAATCCATCATAATCGAGTTTCGGGAAAATATTTAGTCTAAGCTGGAGAGGATTTTTGTGAATTTCTCATGGCTATCGATGGAAATTAGTTTTTCGACGAGAATTGTGAAAATTACTGAGATTTCGAAGTACGAGTACGAATTTATCTGAAGTCCGAGTTTCGGTCAATTAATTTTCATTGTATATTTTTGAGGGGGGAACTTGTGAGAATTTTTGATGAACAGTGGAGCAGAGAATTGTTGAATTTGTTTTGCCCATTTGTCAGCAAGAGGATAAGAAACAAACAGTTTTGGAGTATTTATAAATCATTCCAGTAAGGTACGGTTGTGTTCGAAATTTTTATCTTTATAAATTGAAACTATCTTGAACTATATATGAATAATAAGCCATTACTATTTATAGATCAAAGATTGCTTGACTTTTGGCGAAGTTAAAATGTATTTTGTGGCTACTACATAGGACAATTGTCATTCAATTGCACGATTAGATAATATTAGGAATCTCAATGAAAGAAATCTATTGTTCGCAGCATCTTCAATCTGAGATATTAGTTATACTGTTTCCAAAATAGCTAACCACATGCACACATCATCTTTTTTTTTTATAAATCGAGCAGGGTACTCAGTGCAGGACAATTACTGGACATGATTTCATTCAATCACATTCGACCCTGGTCAGCTTTTTCTTCTTGCCATTAGCAAATCGCTAGGAAGGCCACCCTCACTCGTGGTTCCGTGGGCGATGGCGGCTCCCAATACCTTGTTTTAGTCGGACGACGGACCATCGCTGTGATCATCAACGACTGAATTATTGTGGTCAACTTATGTTGGAAGCGAGATTGTCTTTGCTTCTAATTTATGTACGTAGTGATGTAGCACGTGGTAGAAATTCCATCTCCGTTAACAAATTATCCACTACTGCTTTATTTACAGAAGCCCCAAACTGGACAGCGATTCGACTTAGATCGAGTTTGATGTCTTTATCGATCTGTCTGACTTCATACAAAGAATTGAATCCCTGTATCCTCATACTGAAATCGTAATTTTCCGACAGAAAGACTGCTACGTCTTTCTTAAGCGTGTGAAATTTCAATACCACTAAAAAGTGAGGCAAACAATACTACAATGCCTCAAAGGTAGTACAAATTGATGATCATTCGTCAAAAGTATTAGAAATTCTGCTTCTTCCTTCATTCCATTGTTCATTTACAATGACATTCCAGCTATCCACTCTTTGGACAAAGCCAATCCGCTTGTTGCACACTTTGCGGCTAACTCAACACCTCCAGATTGTGTTTTGTCTCCGCCTGCATTTGAGTGCATCGAATCTTCAATGGGACGAATCTACTTTCTCCTCGTGTAGTAGCAAGAGTTCTTAGAGATCTTAACATCCATAAGTCCGCTGCTCCGGAAGTAGAAGAGATGTTCTTCTACGCTGGCAAAACCACTGCGTAAGCTTTTGCATCAATCCTACTCTTGAGGAACCTTTCCGAGCAGATAGAAAACAGCATTTGTCCACCCCGTCACTAAAAAAGGCGAATCTTCCTCTCTCTCCTCTTACAGACCCATTGCACTCATGAAATATCTCGAAACCCGAGAACATAGTAACAGGTCCACTGGTGATTTGATGGCATGTCTCAACGAAATGTGCAACTATAGCATACATTAGTCGGTCGAAAGCAAGAAAGTTGCACTTCAGATTTCTAAGGTGGTGTCAAACTCTTTTGTCGAATAAATGTGCATTTGGGATCGAGAACTCTCTTCGTAAATAGATTAGAAATTACCTTTTGGAACGTTCAATTTTAGTTGTCTTGGATGGTTTCTAGTCTGATATTCACAAAATAAATGTTGGTGTGCCCCAGGGCTCTGTTCTGTGTCCGACACTCTTTTTAATTTTTATTAATAACCTCTTGTCTGCTACTTCTAATCCAATATATTCCTCCGCTGACGACAGTACTCTTTACTTCTCATGTTCGTTTCCGAACTCACGGCCCTACTCTTCGGCTGTAGAACGGGAACGGCAGCGTATGCCTAGCTCATTATTATCTGCTATTAACAGTATAACTACTTGAGGAACTATCAACAGAATGGAATTGAATGCTTTCAAAATGCAATGCTATCTGCTGTCGTTAAACTGAAATCCGGATTCCCAGCTATTATCTGTGAATGGCACTTGCATCGTTGAAACCGAAAACTTTCCATTCTCGATATGTGCGTCAATGACAATGGCGTTAGAATGACCGCATATTCGAAGTCGCCAAAAATGCCGCGAAATGTCTACGTTTCTTCAAGTGATGTAAGAAATACTTCAATCCCTCTGATCTGGCTTTTAACCGCCAAATTGGACTACATTGGTGACATCTGGTCAGGTGCCTCGAAGACTTATCTGCACTTGCTAGATAGGATTCAAAACCGAAAAAATCGCTCATGGAATGCCCTGCCGAGCTCTTTATGTCATAGTCATTACAACCTTCAAACATTAAAAACCAACGTACATCGGTTTCCTTCGCCCGCGCTGAGTGCAATTATTTTAAGGGTGCCAATAACCCCTAGGGTGCGTGCTGATTAGAAAAAAAAAAGTTTTAGAAGCTTTGAGTTCGCATGATAAGCATGCTTGAGACACCCCTCATTAGGAAGAATCTTAAGACATAAAAGACACTGCTTATCTGTTCGAGATATCGTCAGATAGTATTTCAGTCAGCAAGTAAGAACTCGTAATCAATGCCATTAGAAAGTTGTTTCTTCATGCATACAGAGGTCTTATTGGCTTAAATGGCGCTATAGCCTGGGCGAACGTTGGGCTTTACCAACAAGCTAGCTAATACGATCTCTTTCATTAAGCACTTAGCCCAACGAACTCAGAGTCGGCATTAGTGGACGCCTGACTAGATCGATGTCACTGTACAGTTCGTGGTTGAATCACCTCCACCAACAACCAATGTCTCTTCATCTGCTTTTGACAAGATGTAATCTTCTGTGACATAGAGCAGGATTGGAGTGATGATCGTACAAAAAAGGCTATATTACTTAATTGCCTCCTGAGTCCAAAGAAATAGCGATTCGCGAAAATAATTCGGCAATGATGTTGTTGCTGGTTGTAACTGCAGAGCAAGGGTAGGCGAAATCCTTTAGTACTTCGAAGTTGCAACTGACAATAGTGGCTATTTGGTTAAGTCGTCGGGGGGTGTGCGGCATTTTCTGATGACAGCATGAACTTTGGTTTGCCTTCTTTCATCATCAGACCGATTTTAGCTGCTTTGTCTAACCACATCAATGTCATCCATGTATGCAAGTAATTGTACTGACATAAAAAAGGAGGAATGCTTTGTTGGCCAGTACGTTCTTTACGTTCTTTACGTTCTTTCCTAGAGCGATCAAACGAAAATTGTTGCCTTAAAACGTTCTTGACGTTGAAGGTCTTTATTATTTCGTTACCAGCCTTGATGGTCGAGCAAGATTGCGCCATTTCCATCCCTCGTAAACTGACGAGTTTGGCAGAGATGTTAAAACTACACACGGCGTTGTATCGTAACTTACTATGCTCTATGTGGCTTTGAAGTCGAAAAATAGATGATGGAAGTCGATCTGAGATGCTCGGGTTTTATTGCCTTTTACACAGCATTGGCATAGGCCACCCAAATTGTTCGTGAATGGTATTATATGGAAGAAAAATTCGAATAGACGATGTTTAGGAGTCTTTTTCTTTTCCGCAGTCAAATGGGTTTCTTTTCTAGTGGATCGGAGAAATGATGCTGAGATTCCAGGATTCGTGCATGCTTTCACAGTTGAGTGAACAATCCTAGCTTTACCAGATATCCTCGTCCAGGGTTTATTTAGCCTGACAGGGGTAGTTTGATCATCATTGCCGCTGTACAGTCTGACGAAATAGTCTCTTCATACTCTCAACACCGACTACGAGTCTACCATCAATTCTCCACGTAAATTTTGGTGGGCTTCCATTCTGACTATAAAGCTTCGGCTTGTTTTATTTTCGAATAAATTTTTGGAACGTCATTCTTGCAATGCTACACCCTCCATTTCCTCGATCGCGATTTCATGGTCTTGCTTGACTCCTTCGTGCCTGTGATATACGCATTCGTACCTTAGTTGCAAGAAGCTTCTGATGGCTCCTCGAGGAGCACATTTTGGCATCGATCGCAATATTATCTAATAAAACCAACACCGTAAGTTCGCTAATTGGGCGCTGGAAATGTTGGCCGGAGATCCAGATTTTGGCAAAAAAATCATCTTCTCGGACCAGGCCCGTTTTCGGCTCAACGGCTATGTCAACAAGCAAAATTGCCGAGCATCAATGCATCCATAAAGATTAACTGTTTGGTGCGGTTTATGGCATCGCGGTATCATCGGACTTAATTTCTTTCGAAATGGAAAGGAAACACGGTTACTGTATATGGTCTCAGGTATGGAGTGATATTAACCGAGTTCCCTTGGTCAGAGCTCGACAACACCGATATATCCGAGCGGAGGTTCATTTATTTAGATTTTCTTTCCGATCGTTCTTATCTGGTCACGCTGTACTTAAAATTTCAATTGTTGCAGCAGTTGAAAGAAGTCCAGAATTGTTTAAGCATCGAAGAGTTCTTTGCGTAGATCACAGCATAGTAAATTTTGTGCAGTATTTAGTGAGGTAGTGACTGCCATTAAGGTTGGTATACACTGTGATAGTATGATCTGTTCTCCTAGTTTGGCGTTAACAAAATTCTAACGAATATCTGTGTCAAGGCTCGTCGATTTTGTCAAAGACAAAAAAAAATTCGTATACGCCGACGATATTGACATAATCGGAAGAAACCAAAATGCAATTATTGAGACGGAAGCTGCGAAAATGGGTTTAGCGGTCAATGTGGGCATGACTAAGCACATGATGTCAAGCAAAAGGACGGTGACAACTTTGTTCACCTAGGCTCCGCTATGAATTCAGACAACGACACCAGTGCTGAGATCAGACGAAGAATAACTCTTGTCAATAGCTGCTTCTTTGGGCTATATACAATACTTTAAGTATAGTTGGCCACTCGACAATATGAGGCTATTCGAAATCGTCTATATCAGTGCACTCTCTGTCAGTTCTCAAATCGTTGTAATCATTTCAGCCCAGCGCTTTTAAATTGATTTGTCGCTAGTCCTTCAGATACCAACCGATACCCCACAAATCCAGCAAATTGATTCATTTCAATTGAGCTAACACAATTAAGCAGTAAATGGTGAATTCCACTCGGCAATCTATTTCCCGTCTAACACCGACAACACCGGATTCCAAAACACAAGTTGTACATACATCCTTTCCGAATCCAATATTTCAATTTCACCAAAACCTCAAACCAGAACTTCCTCTCAGCCAATTCCCATCGTAAATTACATCTCTAGCCAACAAGACACAATGGCTCTGCAGTAAAATTGAAATCCTCACTCATTTAGCAATGCCATTTGGAATCCATTTGGAAAAACATTTATTCAGCCCCAACTTCCTGAATGATTGCCAGGGTATCACGAGTACCCCTGCTTCTCATCGGTTTACGGTGATCCTTGTACATCCTGACAATGCTGTACATACGCTTGGGCGACAAAATTAATTTGCGCCCTAATTGACTTCGCACATCTGACTGAGGATGTGTTCTCCGGTACTACTCCTGTGACTTTACTGACTCCAGTGACTGTATGCCTGTGGGATACCAATGATTGAGAGATTTATGTGATTCCAAATCGAAATGGAAAATGGGATTCGACGACGCTGGAAGAAATTGATGATTGCAATTTAATTGCACAGGATGTATAAGTGAGACGGTAGTGTCGTACTGTGTAGTACTTAACCGATCGCCTACGGGAAGTGTACGTTCCCATTCTTACCGGGTTCAACACCATTGCAAAAATTAATTTCAATAGAAGCGATTTAATTAAAGACTGAAATGCGTTGGAGTAAGAGCAAGAGTGTCCTTCAGTTTTCTTCGGAGATTAGTAGTTCCAACCGAAGTTGGGAAAAAACAATGTTTTCTAGTTTTCAGTTTCTAGTTTCAAAGCTCGGTTTGGTCTGAGATTTTTCTCCTCTATCCAGGTCGACGATGTCCGGCGATACAGATATTTCGTAACAAAAGGACACGACTATTCAAAAACTATTCGTAACACAATACGCTTGACAAATCCCTGGAAAATCCTTACAAAATACCATCAACTCAAAACAAACACGTAACACAATATGAGTAGATAGAGTGCGAGTATGTGAATGTATGGTTAGTATCCGTCGGATATAAGGATACTGAAACACCGTTTCGGTTTCGGCGAAAATAGTTCTTCCCTTTCGTGTTTGTTTAGTGTTAGAGTCTGGGGCTTTGGGGGAATGTGTGTAATTATTTTTATCTTTCCATTCCCCTCCACACGAGACCCAACAAACGGGTGAGAATATCCTTGAAACTATACTAGATAGTGTTGAGTTGGGGTAGTCACCCTTATGGGGCCGAAAAATGTAATTATTGAAAAATGTTTAATGGAAAATTTATCGTTGAAGAAAATATTGACAGAGACAAATTTGCCACGTCTGTGGATGGGCATGGGTGGGTAATACCCACCGAGGGTTTGTTTACACCATCAGCCAGCAGTTGTATCACATCACAATCCCCCGAAGGACTAAAAAACCCCCGGAGAAACACAGTCGAAGTGAGAGAAGAGAGCGAGAAAAACCTTATTAAAAGGAGATTAGTTTATCATTTAATTATGAACGAACGAAAATTCGAAAATTCGAAAATTCATTTGGGCATATGACGTGATAGTGTTAAACTAATCAGGTTTCCATTTAGTGTGGCCAAAGGATTTTCCTTGGGGGTGGGATTTGCATGGTGACACTTTTTCAGATACGGAAGCTGGATGCCATAGTCATAGATGGTATTGGGAGCCGATGACATATGGTACATAGCTGTTGGGTTGATTTATTTTCTTTTTTGTTTGGGACTTGTGTTTCGATTTTATTTTTGATTCGTTTAAAGGATAACGATGATGGGGTTTTATTACCTCAGCAGTGGAGAAGGACTAATTTTTGAAGTTTAATGGGGGTGGTTAGGGTACCTAATTCCATTTATATGGTGATATTTCCCCAGGGATTGAGTTACGTAAAAGATGTATTTTCAAAGCTTAAGCGGAACTGCAGGTAGTGCTTATGGAAGCCCAGACCGAATTAAAGACGATGCCGTAGACTCAGAAGCAAAAGCTGTCTGTTTGCATGGACTGTTTCCTTTTTTTTTTTTACTAAAGAACTGATTTTAAAAATATATATGCATTGCTTCTACTACATACCTATGTGGAATTAAACAACGCACTTCACCCTCATAATAGGTTCATTTTTAAAAAAGGATATAACAAACCACAAATATCTGTTTACTGCAGGTATTTGGTAGATCAGGAGGCACTTCATCGAGAAGAATGGCGATGTGATTTCTGCTTCGGTATTTGACATAAAAACGTCTGCAATAAGGTGGAGTTGATTCGCTGATCCTATCCAATATCTATGAATGTTGTGAACTAACTTCACCCTGGTGTAGTAGTGCACGCAGTCTAGTTGATCAGGTCCAAAGATTGAGGTCAATAACATACTCTTGCATCGAAACTTCGATATTGTTAAGGTTAACAGCTGTAGATCATGTTAATAGCGCTTTTGTCTAAGGCCTCAAGGACACTAAGAAGAATTAGTGATGGATTTTCGATCTTAGGATAACATGGCCAACTGGAGCTACTTACTTACTTTACTTTAGGTGGCCCGAAGAATTTTTCTCTCGAAGCAACCAAGAACACCCTCATCCATTTTTGATATCCATGCCTCTGCGCCATAGAGCAGGATCGGGATTATTAAAGTCTTAAAAAGGGTGACTTTTGTTGTCCGAGAGAGGGCTTTGCTACTCAATTGCCTTCTTAACCCAAAGAAACAGCGGTTGGCAAGAGTTATTCTTCGCTTAATCTCAGCGATGATGTCGTTGTCAGTATTTATAGCGGAGCCTAGGTAGACAAAGTCCTTAACTACCTCAAAGTTATATCTGTCGAGGTGACGTTCTGTCCGAGACGTCGGTGTTGGTTGTCCTTTTTGCTTGACAGCATATACTTGGTCTTGCCCTCATTGACCGCTAAACCCATTTTCGCCGCTTCCGTCTCAATACTCGCGAAAGCGCCACTGACATCACGCTGTTTTCTTCCGATTATGTCAATATCATCGGCGTATGCGAGTAGTTGGACGGACTTTTGAAAGAAAGTGCCTCTTGTGTTTGCTCGTGAGTTTTGCACTATTCTTTCAAGTACGATGTTGAAAAAATCGCATGACAGCGCATCGCCTTGTCTAAATCCTTTCTGGACATCAAAGGTCTCGGTGAGATCTTTACCGACCTTGATGGAGCAGCGTGCATTCTCCATCGTCATCCTGCACAGACGGACGAGTTTGGCAGGGATGCCAAAACTAGACATTGCTCTATATAGCTCGTCTCTATAGATGCTGTCATACGCGGCCTTAAAATCGATGAATAGGTGGTGGGTATCGATCTGAAGCTCATGGGTCTTCTCCAAGATCTGCCGTAGTGTGAATATCTGGTCGATGGTGGACTTTCCTGGCCTGAAGCCACACTGATATGGACCTATCAGGTTGTTGACGAACGGCTTGAGGCGTTCACACAATACGGCGGATAAGATCTTATATGCGATGTTAAGGAGACTGATGCCTCTGTAGTTGGCGCAGTTCAGAGGGTCTCCTTTCTTGAGAATTGGACAAACAATGCTGAGGTTCCATTCATCGGGCATACTTTCGTCCGACCATATTTTACAGATGAGTTGGTGTATGCTCCTTACCAAGTCATCGCCTGCCGCTTTGAAGAGCTCGGCAGTCAGGCCATCCGCTCCAGCAGCTTTGTTGGACTTAAGCTTCGATATGGCTATCTTCACTTCATCCAGGTCGGGTGGACGGAATTGTTGGTCATCACCGTCCAGGTTGAAAGGTTGATTCGGTTGATTCTGCCTGACAGCGGTATTTGGTCCGTCATCGCCGTTATACAGTCTGCAGAAATGATCTTTCCAAATGCTCAGCATCGACTGCGATTCTACTACGATGTTCCCTTGTTCATCTCTACAGGCTTCGGTTCGGGTTTTGTTTCCGTGGCATGTTTTTTAAAACTTTTGGTAAAACTTCCGAACCTCATTCCTGGAGTAGCATCTCTCAATTTCCTCGATCGCGCGCTTTTCATGCTCTTTCTTCTTCCTCCTGAGAAGCCGGTGTTCGTCTCTCCTCTTCCGCTCATAGAGCTCATGAGCAGCTCTGGTCTTTCTAAGCAGCGCCGCGTTATATGCATCTTGTTTGGCTGCATGTGCTTGCCGGCATTCATCATCGAACCAGGGGTTTAGTTGTGGTGGACGAGTGAAACCCAGCACATCAGAAGCGGCATCTCTGATGGCGTTTTGGCAGTGTTTCCAATAGTCTTCGATGCTTGATGCTGGCGGCATTGGACCTCTTAAGAGATTAAGAGACACTCGATCGGAAAAGGACTTGGCGATCTCTTGCGATTGTAGCCGTCTGACGTTGAATTTGCTCACATCATTAGTTTGTCTTGGCGTAGTTTGGGATATCCGCAACCGTACCTTGGCTACAACAAGGTAATGATCCGAGTCGATGTTGGCTTCTCGGAACGAACGGACATCCATAATGCTGGAGGAGTGTCTTGCGTCGATCGCAATGTGATCAATCTGGTTCCTGTTGATTGATCAGGAGTTCTCCAAGTCCCCTTGTGTATGTCGAGATGTGGGAACCGCGTGCTAGCCACGACAATGTTTCGCCCCACCGCAAAGTCGATTAGCCTGAATCCGTTATTGGAGGTGGTGTTGTGCAGGCTATATTTTCCGATTGTTCCACTAAAGATACCCTCTCTTCCTAGCTTTGCATTAAAATCACAGAGGACAATTTTAATGTCATAGCTAGGGCATTGCTCGTAGGTCTTGTTAAGAAGCTCAGAGCTTGGTGTCGCCATCTTTCTCCTCTGTGGGGGCATGCGCGCATATAAGGCTAATGTTGGCGAATTTAGCCTTGATGCGGATTGCTACGAGGCGCTCGCTCACATGCCGGAAGCTGAGGACTTCTCGTCTTAGTCTGCCTCCGACAACAAATCCGCATCCAAATAAGCGGTGCTTTTGCCGTCGATAGCAATTGCCGTAGTAGATGTCGCAGTTTTTCATCTTCTTTTTGTCCGACCCATCCCATCGCATTTCTTGGATGGCGGTTATGTCTGCTTTGCAGCAGTCTAGGGCCTCCGCTAGTTGCTCGGCTGCACGTGGTCTATTAAGGGATCTAACATTCCACGTGCATATCCGAAGCTCATTGTCCTTAAATCGTTTGCGTGGGTTGTCAACACTAGATCCGTCCATATCCGAGGCTTGTTGATGCTTCGTAACTTAATCTTTTTTTATATGGCCGGGCAGTTACCCCGGCGGCACAACCCCCAACCTGGAGGACCAGTTCCATTTTGAGTGCCCCTAGGACGAGGGGTCGGTTACACCGAAGCCAGTTACCCGTTCCGGGATGTGTGCGCTGCCGTTGGCCCTTATATGGCTCGTCCGCCACCATCTCTTTTCCAAGACCCTGACTAAGTCCTGGAAATCCTTTCCGGCCTGAGCTCCAAATATGTCGGAGTAGCCCGGATAAGGTCTTGTTTTGTTTTTCCGACACTAATCCTGGTTAATGGCGCAGGAAACTTGCCATTTGCCCCCTTCACTTCGCAACCTCTACTGAGATTCCCAGATGACGCCACGGGGAGGCGTGAAGTAGGACTTATTAGCAGAGCTACAAGATGTTCGGCTGCAGAGGCTCATACTCGTCATTTAAGGAACCAGCATCTGTCGGAAGATGCTACTTCTATGAGGCCTTATACTAATCGTTGCCATCCCATCCAAGTGGAGCTGCTACTTTCTAGTAATAACAGATATCAAAGGTGTTTTGCCTTAGAAAGAGATTATTTTTTAGCAGCCAACTCAGTGCGATGCTAAAGGAAATCTGCCAACATGAATATGAATATCCCGTGCTTAAGGTAAGGACAGGCTTATTTGAAATCAGATTGATCATATTGAAATCGATATGCTGTACAGCTTTAGTATTCTGGATGCGTGGAGCTTGGGCTACTATTTTATAGTATTCGAAATACAAATGTTGAAAGATGATGCTTAAACATAGAGAAAGTATTGGAAGGAAGTTCGAAAGTCGAAAGAAACATCATTAGATTAGTATGGAATTTTCTGGTGCATTTTCCCTAGACCTCCCGAAAATAAGCTGACGGTATTAAGCGCAGAAAAGCAGTCAAAGATACCACTTATTATTAATAAGGTTCAAAATTGACTGTGGTCAAGAACAGACGTGTTTCCTAAAGTGTCGTGGGGTGCGTACTTTAGTTCCTGTCTAATCTTCCAATATTCCTGTTTTTTCTTGTTAAATGAACTGCCCGGTTTGCCAAGGCAAAATAGATCGCAATGATACAGCGACAATACAGTGCGGGGATTGTAAAAGTTTGTTCCACGGCTCGTGTGCCAATATTCAACCGGCCGACATTGAATATCTCACAACCAACAATCTCACGCATCGATGCGACAAGTGCTTTGTTTTGCGCCGTAAATCGCTTCAACAACCACTACCTGTTTCATCCAACTCACGCCTAATAAATAAACAGCAAAAATCCGCAACATCTAAGTCTACAGCAACCATCAAGTCTACCTCACTTTCATCTCAACGGGAAATAGTACCTGCCAAGGTGGACCTTACTACTAAATCAACGGTTGCCCGAGCCATTCAGGCTTCACTTTCGTCGCAATGCGAAACAAAAACTACTTGTGGACCATCTGATGACAGTTTATCGACGGTTCTTTCGCCTTCGACTGAAAGTTCAATAACCCTGCAAATGCTATACGAAGAAATCATCAGCGATTTCCTCAGCACAGTCCAGCTGCTGAAAGAGGAGAACGATACGTTGCACATGAAGGTGGCCAATTTGGAAAGCCGAGTGAATTGGAGGGAGCAGAAGCAGCTGGAGAATGCTATTGAAGTTGTTGGTGTACCTGGTTTAAATAGCTCAAACGCCAGCGAGAGAGTAAGGGATATCTTAGACAAAGCTTTAAATATCTCCATATCGACTAAGGATATACAGAAATGTTATGTAAAGCGCATGGATAAACCAAAAAAGAAGAGCATAACCACCACCACCAATAATCGCGGTGACATTCTCTGTGTACATTTCTCTACAAAGAAGGTCAAAGAGGAAGTGATGAAGAGCAAGAAAATTGCAAAGAGGAAGCTGAACTCGTCGCTATTTATTGAAGGTAGCAATAGTAATATTTTTATTAATGACAGCTTAACGAACTATTTTAAAGCTTTAATTATGGCAGCTAAAAAATTTAAAACAGAGTTTAAATACAAATACTTGATGAGAAAATTTGATAATAGTGAGGCTGTTGTCATAAGATCATTTGATGATCTTAACGCTCTTCAAGCACACTAATATGAACGACAGCTGTGATCTTATATGCGACAGCCCCACTATTAGAACCATACGTAATAATTTAGAAAGCTATTTTACGAGTAAATGTAAATCAGATGGCAAATCATTTTTCGTTTTACATCAAAACATACGTAGTTTACGTCAAAACTTCGACTTACTGATGGTGAATCTAGAAGCTCTCGTTAACCTGCCAGTCCGCTAGATCTAATCGCTGATATAAACCATGATGTTTTCCTACTTAGATGCTGGTTTGCTAATCACAAACTTATTGTTAGTAGTAAAACTAAGTTGATGTTTATCAGTCTTACTGAGCAAGAGTACCCCGACTTAGATATAGTATTTCATTCTAATGTCTGCCCGTGTTACGACTTGCTATACAGCCAATGCAGAATCCAAGTTGGTAAAACCTTCAACAGGAATACTAACTGTAGTACTAATTGTTTCAAAATTGAAGGTGTAGATAATTTCAAGTACCTTTGTGTTACAATAGATCAAAACTTGAACTGGTCCAAGCACATTTCTGCCTTAAAAAAATATTTTCTTTCTGCTACTCGTTGCCTTTTCCGCCTTAGAAAGTATTGCTCTCTTAACACGTTGAAAGGGGTTTATTATGGTGTATTCCAATCCAGATTGCAATATGGGCTTTGTAGTTGGGGTGGCGTTTATATTAGTAAACTGCAGCAATTAACTGTCCCTCAAAAATCTGCAATTCGTAGTGTTTGTGGTTTTCACAGTTATGCGCACACAATGGACCTTTTCAGGGCCTTGAATATTCTCCCTTTGCGCCATTTATTCTATTTTAAAGTCCTTAAGATCTTTTTCATGGGAGGCGGGTACCTGGAGAGTCCAATTTCTGACTTTCGCAGCTTACGCAGCCATTCAAACTTTGTTGTAAATGCCCCTGCGTTTCGCACTATAAATTACAGAAACTTCTACTCCATTGTTTCATGCAAACTTTTTAACAGTTTGCCCTTAGAAATTCGATCCATAAGAAATTTGTCCACATTTTCTAAAGTAGTTAAATCATGGCTTCTTAGTTTTAATCATCATGAAATCGAAACTCTTCTAAGTTATTCTATTTAAAATATGCCTCATGGCCTCGGTCAAATATGTATGGCTCAATTTAGTTTAATACAAATTGAACCTAAACTGATACGAGTACAAATGACGGGAAAGTCATAGTCGGGAGAGGTGATTGTTAAGGGTGTTTCTGAAGTACTTATCGAAGTCGAACAGGTGATAAATTCACTTCGTTTAGGACACAGCGGCTCGTTTGAACCATATCTAGTTTGGTGATTACTGGATCGAAAAAGTGGGGAAAGAGCATCTGCATAAAGGGAGTATCAGTGGATTCGCGATATTTGCTAAGAAGAAGAAGGCCTATCAGTTTGAGTCAGTCAACATAGGAGCGCAAGATATAGGTAGTGATCAGCCGATTGAAGCCGGCGCCGGACGAATGGTAGGAATGTGAAATTTGGTTTTCCAGGAAAGTAGGGGATTAAAGGGGGACCGAAGGGGACCATACCTGGGACACTTACTTGAAATGCCTATTATTGCCACACTGAAGAAACTGCTGGAAAAGCAACCGGTGCTCTTATGATATGTAAGAGCCTAGCGGGGAAGTCGTGGGGCTGTACTCCTAATATTCTACGATGGATGTACATAGCGATTGTTAGACTAATGATCACATATGGTGCAGTAGCATGGACAAAACGAACCAGTTGGTCACAACGAGAGAATCTCTTAACAAGGTGCAAAGACTGGCGCCCGACTGCTGCAATGGAGGTGCTTTTGGAATTAACTCCCCTACACCTCATTGTCTCAAAGGCGGCGAATAAAACCATTCTAAGAACAGAAATAGAAGGAGCTGGAAAGGAGAAATGCATTAGTTTGAAAGAATATGATGCACTACTCGGAAAACTTTCAATTAAATCCAAACTTATATAGGAATGCCTACACAGTCTCAACAAATTGGACAAGAAAAATGAGTGCCAAGTAGGAATCATTGGTAACGAGGCGGTGGACTCTCTTGCGAGAAAAGGGGCAGCAAAACCCTTCATAGGACCTGAACCATTCTGCGGGGTAGGGGAACACACACTACGCGAAGAATTCAGGAAATCGGAAAAGGAGAAAAGGGCTAGAACCTTTCGGGATCTCCAAGGTCTGAGACAAGCCAAAAAACTGTTAAGGACTGAAACGAATAAAATCTGTAAATTTTAATACGGGCTATACTTCCAATGCGTAAAAATTGCAATCCCATTTCGTACCTAAATTAGCATGGATACTTTCTAGTTTCAGTTCGTTATTGATTTTGGTTCGGTGCGGTTTAAAACATTTATAAAATATGAGTCAAGAGGAACGCCGTAAAAAGATCATCGACAAATGGCTTGAAAATACTTTGCGTCCAAACCATTTCATCGCAAAAAAATTAAACATAACACGCAGTATAGTGGATTCTGTTATTAAACGATATTTGGAGACGTTGACAGTTAAGCGAAAACAGAAAAGTGGAGCTAAAAGTGGAGTACATGATACAAATTTGGACAGGAAAATAGTGGTTACCATCGTAAAAAACCGGACTATGTCATCCAGAGATGTTGCTCGGAAATGTAATACCAACCAAATAATGGTACAAAGATCTAAAAAACGTAACGGTCTACAAACACGAAAAACACAAAAAATACCAAAAGTTACTGAAAAGCAAAAAAAGTCATAAAAACACGAGCCTAAAAGCTGTACGAGTAGATCGGCAACAAGAAAGCGTGCTTGGTTTTGGATGACAAAACTTATGTCAAAGCCGACTTTACTACTCTTCCAGGTGCGCAGTTTTACAACTGGTTTGAAGCTGAGCTTCTTCCGCAATCAATATTGTGGCGTAGGTTCAAAGGATTCTTTAGATGATGGTTTAGCAGAAATTTGATCCTGTATTTCAAATATATAAAGATAAAATGTCAACCATTACTGAACACAAATACCACATCAATGAAACATACCGCATGCATGGTTTCCCATGAAATTTTCACAAAAGTACCTCTTAAAGAATCACCCTTCACTTTGCCACTGTCTCTACCGATCCTTCTCGGTTTTTTGATGCTAAAGTAAATTCAAACGCCATTTTATGGTTCTTAAAGCTTGTGCGAAACTAACAGGCCCTCGGAATACGAATACAAAAATAAAAAGCAGAGTATATGTATGTTGTCGCCTCACACAATATAGCTTACAGATTTTTAGACGGTCATCCAAACTTGTCATTTGGATGACATGCTGACGACAGTGAACTTTGTAATTCAGTTGTCATCTGCGAGTGTGTCATCTGTTCGGTCATCCGAGTGTCATTTTGTCCCAAAATGGATGACACGATTGTTTTGTCATCCAGTTGACATGCCTGGATAACATACTAGGTGTGGTGAAAAGTAACCTCCTTGACCGCTAGAATGCGCTGCTACTGCAAAAATGGTTATGGTGCCTTGAAGTCCGTTCATATTTAGTCAAACATGCCAAATTTCAGTGCGATACTGTCTTTAGTTTTGTTTTGACAGCTGATTGTTGTTGACGTGTTTGGCATCATGTATACTCAACATGACACAAACGATTTTCGTTCTCTCATAAAACATTATTTTTTGAGAGGCAAAACGGCGAAGGAAACAAAAGAAAAGTTGGATCAATATTATGGGGCTAATGCTACGTCAGATTAGACTGTCAAATATTAGTTTCGAGGTTCGTGGTGGCCGCAACTCCACTACCGATCAAGTCCGCAGCGGCAGGCCCTCCGATGCGGTTACAGAGGACAATGTCAAAAAAATACATGAAATGGTGTTGGCTGACCGGAAAGTGAAGGTGCGCGAGCTAGCAGATACCACAATGATTAGTACTGAGCGCACACGCCATATTTTGGGCAATATTCTACATATGAAAAAGTTATCCTTCCGCATGCTCACTCCTGACCAAAAACACGAAGGCGAGAGCACTTCGAAAGAGTGTTTGGACTTGCTGATGCGGAATCGGGCGGACTTTTGGCGTCGATTGGCAGCTTTTGATGAAACCTGGATCCACTTTTACACACCAGAGAACAGAATGAGTGCCCGGCAATAGACTGAAGCCGGCACGAGTGCTCCGAAGCGGCCGAGGGAGGTTCAATGGGTCGGAAAGGTTATGGCGTCGGTTTTCTGGGATTGTCATGGCGTACTATTCGTGAACTACCTCGAAAAAGGAATAACCATCAACAGCGAGTATTACTGTGCATTATTGGAGCAATTGAAGGCCGAAATCGCTGCAAAACGGCTTCACATGAAGCGAAAAAAAATTTTGTCTTTGCAAGACAATGCGGCGGCGCATAAGAGCATCGCAACCACGGCTAAAATCAATGACTTACGGCTCCAATTGCTGTCGCATCCCCCGTGTTCGCCCGATTTGGCTCCCTCGGACTATTATCTCTTCCCAAACCTCAAAAGATGGCTCATCAATATCATCATCATCAGCTCACGCGAGAAAATCATCGACGCCACGGAGGAGTATTTTGCAGACCTTCCGGAAAATTACTTTTCGGACGGGATCAAGAAGTTGGAAAATCGCTAGAAAAAGTATATCAAGCTAAAAGGGGACTATATTGAATAAAATAAGAAAAAAAAATTTGTTCATTCCCAAGGAGGTTACTATTCACCCCACCTGGTAGTCGGATGACAGGCGATCATATGTACGAGATGACACTAATGACACTGATGACAATTTGTTATAAGTTGTTTCCGAAAAACGAAAACATCAGTAAAATAATAATAAGACAACAGAAAAACGCGGAGGGAAAACAAAAGTTTCGAGGGATGGTTCAGCGTTTGACAACTGCGTCAACTCAATTAAAATTGAGTAATCATCGTACGCATCCTCCTGAAAAACAACAAACGAATGTAGTAATGTGTGAATGTATATACATACATGAAAGCATATCAATTGAAGGTACTCGTAGTATCTACCAATTCTAATGTGGACGTCGACGGACACGACTGTGTCACTTCGGAAGACTCCAAAAACATCATTTCACTTAAATGCGTCCACGATGCTTTCGCCTGTCCCTTGGTCTGATTTTCTGGGTCGAAATTTGCCCAAATTGGCCTTAAAAAGGCTACGAAGTAATTGCCATTTAAGACGCGCCTTGACAACGTCAACACCTTCAATATTTGAATTGACCGCCACCCGTTTTCAGCAATCAATTTTGGAGTTTGGAGTTTTGTAATCCTTCCACCCACTATCCCAAAGGACAGGATTACAATATTTTTCTGCCCCTTTTTTTTCCTGAAACCATGGGTGTTTTGTTTTTGGCCTCAATATCGGCTTCACTGTCGTTGTCATTCATTTTATAACACAGAAGCAAAACGAAAATTAACTTTTAACTTTTTCAACGATGCAAGCGTGTCATCCGATGTTCGATGACATTGTGAAAAATCAAGTAATGTCATTGAGATGACACGCTGTCAAAAAAATTTGCTCATCTAGTCCCAATAGCGATGATAAGCGATCACACGGTCAATCAAATCATTCATCTGGATGACATAGAGATCTTGTCATCTAGTATGTCATCCGTTTGACACGTTTAATGACATGTCGGATGACAGGTGATCACACGGGATGACCACGTCATAGTGACGTCAGGATGCCATCCGGATGACAAGTTTGGATGACCGTCTGATCGCACCTTAAGAATTTACAGGTTTCGATGACATGTTTGCCCAATGAATGCCAACAAAGCATAAAAAGTCATTTAATCCGGTTTGGTAAGGCCCCAGTAGAACTTAATATGCAAAATTGCGCCAACTAGAAAAGGCTGTTGGGTAAGGCAAAGTTTTACTCTGAACTCTAGTGCCTCCTTAAGCAAGTAAATTAAACTCAAAAAGTTACAATTTATTTTTACTGCATGGCTTTTTATTTTATATTTAAGTTTAACCTTTAAAAAATTAAATTATTTTTTAATTCATTTAATTCATTTAATTCACTTTTCACTTCTTCTTTTCTAGTAAGACAGAGAAAAAAAAAAAGTAAAACAAAACGCACGAAAAGATTAAGAAACCTCAGTTCTATTGCAGTCTCTAGGGATCCTTATTAAACCTCATTACACAAAGGGACATCCTTCCAAGAGTCCATCATTCGAATTTAAGATCTCAAATAACACTCCCCCCATTCCAAGTCACCCTTGCGAATATAGAAAA
The DNA here is from genome assembly GCA_928272305.1 of Volucella inflata. Classification (NCBI taxonomy): domain Eukaryota; kingdom Metazoa; phylum Arthropoda; class Insecta; order Diptera; family Syrphidae; genus Volucella; species Volucella inflata. The sequence continues at coordinate 97,410,294 of OV743720.1, forward strand.
AGTAAAAATTGTAATTGAATGATGAAACCAACACAAAAGTCCTTCTCAGAAGGACATCCTGCAAAACTTAATGAAAATCCTGCTAATACGAGTATACGGGGAGACCATGGCAAAGCCCACCTATATTTACTTTTTAATTTTCATTACGCGCGGTTTTCTTTAAGGATATTTCGTTCATTCTCATCTTTTTGTCTTTTGTACGAGTACATGTCTCCTGGTCTCCTGTTAAATATTTTTTCTAATTTAAATTTTTTTGTTGTTTATTTGAATTCGTTTTTTTTTTGTTTTTCAACTAGAAGAAAGGAAAATGAGAAATTGTATAGAGACCACGAGAATAATGAATGAACTGAAGGTGGGTATTTATTATATTTTCAAGGAAGAAACAGTTCGACTTTGGAAGGTGTCCTTTGACAAAGATAAGGATTTGTGATGCGGTTTGAATTACCCTTATTCTGTTTCATAGAGAAAGAGAAATATGAGATATATGGGAAGTTAATCATAATAAGAGAAGACAACAGTTAAAAAGGAGAAGCAAATTCAATTGAATACCATTAATCATTTTGGTGACAGTCGAAGTGCCATTTGGTGAATGGTTGCTTTTTTTTAAGTTTTTATTTTGAGACATCGTTAAGGGTGAATTTGTATATTTTTTTATTTAATTTGGATCTTCTGTGAAGCGACTCCAGCTATATTTCGTCCGAATTTATACACTGCAAGTCCTGTTCATGATATATATTATGGTTATAGTTATTGGAATTTTTTCCCGAAATTATTTCAAAAAAAAAAACTTCTTAAAGAGGAGGTAGATATAGAGTTTCTTATTAGATGCACCCTTATTGTTTGTCAAATCAATAAAATGTATCGAAACGTAGTAACCAGAGAAAACCTTAAAATGTTGCCTTTAAAAGAATTTTGTGGTCTGGTGCTCTATGAATACGGTAGGCACTTAGAGGAGTCAATTTGAAGAGGTTCAGCATTGCAACTGTTTCTACAGAACAATTGTGGTTATTTTACCTCTAAATGGTAAGCATCGGGACAGTGAATTCCCCAGATAGGAATGGATCAGCGGTGAAGCAAAATTCCGGGCGAATGCGGGTAAGGATTTGCGGGACTAAGTCTGGGTCTTGGAATTGAGAGAGCGACGGATGAGCCCTTAATGGACCAACAGGTGAGTTCTGTTCTTAACAGATCGCTCGTGCTAGAGGCTACTATGATGGAACTGGCCCTTCAAATTGGAAGATGTGCCACCGTGGTAATTCTTCGACCATGGAAAAAAAGCTAAATGCACAAGAGAGCAACAAACCTTGAATACAGACGGATCTACTGTTAACAACCCCTAGAAACGAAACAAGGATTACGAACTTCAGATCTGCACTGGTCATAGGTCCCTTAAACGGTTACGTGCAACTGGTAGAAGTTCTGGACCGCAGCGAAGCAGATGTTACCGCCATCCCAGAAAAACGATGGGAAATTTTGCGATATCAACTAAGGTGATTGTTATTGGCGGCAAAAGCCGCAACTATTTGGATGCGGATTCGATGTTGGAGGCAGACTTATGTAAGAAGTCTTGAATTCCGACATGTAAGCCAGCGCCTTGTAAAAACCCGTATCTAAATTTACTAACATATATGTGAACATGTCCTGACAAAGGAGACAAAGCCTGCACTACACAACCTCCGATAACGGATTCAGGCTAATCGACTTTGTCTCGAAAATTGTCATCGTTAGCACGTATCCTGCACTCCGATAGTCATAAGGTGAGTGGTGAAAGTGAAAAAGTTGCAATGGTAAACTGAGTGCTCTACACCAACAAAGACTTAACCAGAAGTGTGAAGGTCAAATAACTAAGGTAGCTGCTTCATGTGGAACGGATGGACACCAACACTCTTTTTCGTCGAATCCGACACCGAGGGATAGTGCAGTAGAGGAAGACCGCAACTCAGGTGACGAATTCAAGTGGAAGAGCACCTCAGCTTAGTGTGCGAAACTGGAGATAGATAGGTAAAGATCGAGCTGGCTGGAGACCCTTGTTGGTTTCAGTCAAGGCCACCATGGCATTTAGAATAGAGTACGTTGCGAGGGCAAATGGGAGGTAGAGTTTAAGACCAAGGAAATCACCGAGCCTCGACAAGGCTTATAGGCCGATTTCAACTCTCCAAATTTTTCCAAAATGTTTGGGATGAGACTGCTTGACCGTATACAGCGGGTTATTGATGGGAAAATTCAACTATTGATCCGGTGCATAGAATCATCGACAAAGTTGAAAAGCAATAGAAGAAAGAAAAATTTCCTTAATACTCAAGCGTATTTGTTATTTTCATACAAACCACAAGGCATGTGGCATGGCGGACATGGAAATAAGTTTTCGCAATGCTGTATATGCTGTAAAGGAAGGAAACGTTCTCGGTCTGCTTTCAAATTTTCTTATACCCAACGTATGAGATGGGGATGGGAAGACTATTTCAGCTAGGCTTGCTGTATTAACAGTAGATAAAACGATTGACCGTCACTTGATGTGGGTAAACCTGCAGATTACGTAGAAAATATTTCGAGATTAGCATCGAGAACAAGCTGGTGTAAGTCAAGCGACTATTACAGCCACCCTATGGTATGCAATTGTGGGGTCGTAACAAGAAACCGAATGTCAGTTTTTTTAATGGAGGAATGTGCAGGGACGATTTTTTCAAGAAAAAAACCTGAAAGTCACGTCGAATAGTCTTAAGCTTCTGGCTTAATGACCTAGACCAGAGGCCCTAGAGTAGTCGCATAGAGAAGAGTGTAAAGTTGTTAAATCACCAAAAGTGCGGTCTACTGCGGGGCCATTGCTGGTTGTATGACGATCGTCGCCTTCAGGTTGTGGCATGTGGCCTCTCCCTGTTGAAAGTACGCAAACCTTCGTAAAAAAAAGCAAACAAAGCGATATTAGTCCTCTTCTGGCCTGAAAACTAAATCAAATAGTCAGTTTCCAGTTTCATATATACATATGCTGCTGTTGAAACATCTCCGGCTGTTCACTTGACCAAATGCGGTAAGTTTCCTCATCAACAAGACCATTAAACTAAAATTGTGCCATGTTTTTCTATGGTCCTCATACTCAAGAAACCATTTTGAACTTTGAGCGTGAGAGACTTTTGATGTCTGAAGATATTGCTTAAATCGCTTAGGTCATTGTAGGTAGAAAAAGGCTCATTAGTTCAGTTTTCCTTCTTGGGAGAGAGCTGGACATGTACAAAAGAGATGTGGGATTATCTCCTACATCTTCTCGTCCATGCAGTTTCTGCAGAAATCGTTAATAAACGTGCCAAGCCTTGTTGAATTTTTACGTAGAAGGCAGTGTCCAGTGATGACACCTATGATGACGCTGAAAGATTTTCTGTTTTGAAGGACCAACCTCTTAGAGCACAGATCAGATCCAGTTTCGGCCAGATTTTTTTGATCGCTTTACAAGTCGATACAATCGTCCACCTAAGGTTTGTTCTTCTATTAGCATGCAGCCTTAGTTCTTGTTTTCATTTAGTGATAGGTATACCGATGTTACCATTTTCAGTGGTTCCAATTTTGGCAAGTTCATTAGGCCTAGAGTTTCTGAAATATCTCTATGTCTCGGCACCCAGCAAAGGTGAGTGTTGAGCTGCTGTGCTATCCCCATGAGAGATGATCTGTAGTATATAAGGGTCTTTGAGTAGAAAGAACATGAGTCCAGGGATTTGATAGCGGCCTGATTCTCGGAAAAGATGCGGATATCCGCTGCAGATATTACTTTTTTCTTCAGCTAGGAAAGGGCTTCCTTAATTGCCAGAATTTCAGCCTGGAACACGCTACATGTTTGCGAATGCAGAAGGAGAGGCATAGGTTAAGCTTATCAGTCCACCATCCGCAGTATCGGTTCTTAAACCGTCCGTATAGAAGTGGTTCTATTTGTCTTCCAGATCTGAAGGGAATGATCACTTGGAAGTTCTTGTCAAACTAGTATTAAGGTACCACCCCGAAGTGAGTATTGGTCTTATAACTGAGACGTATAGTCAATGAGCAATACGGAGTTGGAGGCCGATGGCTTTTTATCCAGAAAATAAGGCCACTGGCGCTTTCCTTACTCTTTCTTGAACATAAAGTTTCCAGCTTAGTTTCCTGTCGGAGAAGATCAAGCTGGTATCGTTGATTAAAGGTTAAGTTAAGCGAACTGATATCGGAGTTCCACAAGGGACCATCTTAAGCCTCTCATATTTCATGAATTGTAACGAGGTTTGGTTCTTCCTAGGAAATCAAAATGAAGACCTTTTGGACGCAAGAGCTATTCTGAAATTTAGCGAACAGTAATAGTTTGATGGTGCCAAATCAGGCGAATAAGGTGGATTGTTCAGTACTCCAAATCGGAATTAGTGGAGCTTAGCCATGGCAACAACTGACTTGTGCGCCGGTGCATTATCCTAGTGAAAAGGATTTTCTCTTTGACCAAACCCTTTTTGCGAATTTTTTCAGCTTATTTATCTAACAAATTAGCATAGTATTGAACTGTAACAGTTTGCCTTTTGGGAAGGTATTCAATAAAATATCTCCGTTGTAATCCCAGAACACTAACGCCATCACTTCTCCGGTAGATGCACATAATCTTAGCTTTCTTCGGCGGAGGAGAACCGCTATGTTTCCATTGTTTAGATTGTTCTTTTATTTCAGGAATATTGTGATGAATCCAGGTTGTATCAGTGGTTATAAATCTTCTTAAAAAATCACTAGCATTCCTTCGAAATAACGCCAGATTCTCTCTAAAAATGTCAACTCGATAGAATTATTGTTCGTCGGTTAACAAACACGGCACGCATTCTGCTGAAATTTTTTTTCAATCTAAGTTCGTCACCCATTCTGTTGAGATCCGTACAGTATCATTAATTTTCGGGACTTTTAATCTCCGGCCTTCTAAAACCATTTTATGGATTTTATCGTTGTTTTCTGAAGTGGATGGTGGATGTCGACGGTCTACCGCTTCTCGGATCATCTTCGACGATGTCTCGGCAATGTTAAAACAAAGCTGACCACTTTTTTACCATTGAATCGAAGGCAAATCAAAGTCTACCTTCATTTGACATTGCGTCATTCTCTTTTTGAGAAAATGTTAATACACAGCGCTGACATCAGTTTTAGATGGAAGCAGATTCGTTTAAATAAAAAATCGTAGAAAAATAATTATGCGACCAACTGTAACGAAACTTGACAGACAACTAGCTTGAATGTTAAGTAATTGAACGAATATAAATTTATTTACATATTATCGCCCAATCTGGCTTAGGATGAGAACTTTTCAAACAGCCCTCGTATTTGGTGAAACCCGCCTCAGTGTCTTTAATTCGAGCAGCTTGCATAGAAATATATACTATAATTGAAGCAATTGGATGTATCCTTATTTATCAGCAATAAACTGTATCTCATCCAGTGTAAATACGCAATTTGATTCCCTACAACACGCCCAATCAAACGAAAAACCAAAAAGACAAAGGAAACACGGAATTTAATTAAATAGTCAGGAATTACCTTTTCCATCTTCCTGCTGCAAGACCCGAATTACGATTGGCTGCATTCAAGACAACTCTACGGTCTTTCGTTTAACCTCCACTTTATCTACTTGTACCAAATAATTCATCAGAAATGATTCCATATTCACATTCATACTCGTATAGGACTGCAAGCTCCTTAACCTCCTCCTCCATCCGTTTGGTTGATTGGAGGAGAATGCAGAAATCAATCTCTTTGGACTCTTCATATTCTTGTCACGTAATTTATTGATTCAGCTCGGGCTTGGAACTATTACGCGCCAAACAACAACAAAACACCAACAACTGTAAGATGAATAAAAGTTGACTGCACCTATCCGTGCTTAAACCAAAGACACACAGTATAGAATCGACTTCATTGGCACCATACACAGATATATCAGATACAGATACAGATAGGAATATCTGCAATATTGCAGTTGTGTTTGAACTTTGAATCTATCCACCATCAAGATTTTAGTACACTGTACAGCGGAACCGAAACACTTTGCAACAGATACTCGTACATAAAATAAAAATACAAAGAAATTATGAGAAAAATTATATAATAAAGAAACCAACAACATCCGAAGTAGTGGAAAGAATAAAAATAACAACTTTATGCCCCGAAGATACAACTCCAATCGAAGGAAGACGAACAGACGTGAACGTCTGTATCTAATAGCTTGAAATTATGCAGAATGTGCAGACATTGGTGCGATGGATGTCGATCATCTTGATTATGATTATTATGATGGCGGATAGTGTATTTGCTGGAATTTGTGGCACCACCGTACATATAGATGGAGCTATTATACTAAAAACAAAAAAAAAAAAACTCAACATTAGTGGGAAATGGGCATACGAAATAATTTGAGAACTTTTCACTGAAATAAGAATGAAAATGAAGTTAATTTGAAAACTTAAGCTAGATACATATCATTTTATTTAATTTTTGTATAAAACTTAAAGCTATGCCTTATTCTACTTAACATACCTAAGCTACTACTACTTAGTCTAACTTAAATATAATCAGGGTGGTGAGCACTCGTAGACTCTCACTCCGGGTGGTCACCATCTCGATTGCGATTTCGGGCGCCTGGCAATCCTTAACATAGTGCACAAGCACCGCCCAGACTTAACTGATGCCATGAAGCATCAGTCACTTCTTAGAAGTGCCGCCGTATGTTAACGAGCTCGGCCTTTCCACGAGACCCCCCTAACTATCCTAAATCTAACTTAAAACTAGGAGAAGTGTGCTACCTAACGTACCGACCTAGGAAAGCATGACTACCCTTCCTACTATCTTAAACTACCAGAATTCGGCGAAATGTTTTTCGGCATTGACCCGATCCCTTTCCGCAATCGCGGTACTAAAAAGGAGGAGCTCCTGAGCATTAGCGACATACCCGTCGTAGATGAGCCGCTTGTCCTTTGCACCGCGGTGGCGGTGGTATATTACCGGGATACCATCCCTACTTTGCACTAAACCTTTAGCATCAATATGAAGAAAAGCCTCTGGCGGGATAAAGTCCAATAGAAGTGAGCTCTCGTGGTACATTTCGTTGGGGTAATAAGCCCCAAAGATCAGGCTGTTGTCGCTGGTCATTGCCTTTGCAACGTGCCTTCGAATCACCTTAATCAGGAAATTGTCAATCCTATTCAGATGAGCTCCATTGTAAAGGGCTTTGTTGGAATAGTATTTCTTGTACTCTGATTCTGGTGTTCTATACAAAACCCAGACAGGTCCTAAGACACTGTCTTTCAGACACCCGAATCTTTTCCTGAATTGATTTTCAATTTCCAATCGTTGCAATACGCCTTAATATGATCGAAATCACACTGCAGAAGAGCATTGATGACTTCGATTTTTGGACCTGATCTGTACGCCACTTAATCGTCTGCGTACGCTATAGAGTGATTGAGGGAACCTACTAGATCACTTGTGTAAATGATAAATAGTATTGGAGAAATCACCGCCCCCTGTTGAAAGCCGTTTTTAATATCAAAGACTTTACTCGAAGTGACGTTGCCACATTTGACAACAAATTTCTTTCCCATAAGCATGCTATAAATCATATAGAGCAGAGGTTTTGGCACACCCCTCCTAGTAAACTTGTAGAAAAGCCGCTCAATCCATACGGTGTCGTAAGCCTTCTCAAAGTCAACCAAGCAGGCAAACTTACACTGGTTCTTACATTTCTTCAATTGAATGTCGGAAATCAGCTTTAACGCAGCATGAATAGTGTCATGCCTCGCCCTAAAACCAAACTGATTTTCCGGAATTATATTATTTTCCTCAACCCACCTTAACAGCGCTCTATTAGGAGTTCAACTTTTCGCACGAACAAATTCGAGGAAGCTCGCTCATTGGCGACGATCACATTTGCAGCGTTTTCTTCATTGAATACCTTAAAACCGTGATTCTCGGATCGCCAATTTTGAAGTTCGTTGCGTAAATAATAGTGACTTGCGTAGTTATCAATGTCGTGATTACGGTGAACCGGATTGTTCACCGTATACACGGCTTCGAAAAAAGCGCCCAGCAAATTCACTTTCTCCTGTGGGTCCTCAACCACAAAAAAACCATCGCCTGAGTCGGCACTTTCTGGACTTATACCAACCCTAAGTAGTGTCTGTCTGTTCTCTGTCGTCTGTGAAATTCGAACACATTGAATGTTGTTGTGATCTTTCCGCCTGAACAATTTATTTATCTGCGGGAACATATTCGGACTACTGGATCTTATAGCCCGAATTTTATTGCCAAAGTACAGACTTCTTCGACTTCTCATTTAACCCTATTTGAAGCGTAAACAAACCTTGGATCCACAGAGGTGTACTCATTACTGTAACAACAAGTGTAGCAGAAAGTTGTGTCACTGGTCATAAGTAACCCTTAAGTGAGCTTAGCTAAAGCGTAGTGTCCAGTGACGATGCCAATAAGCAACCTGAATTTGTTTCTACCGAGAAACATCAGGAAAGACGTCGGGAAGTATCCGTTTTGTCTGCCACCAACCAGAAGAGTCATCCTATCCCTACTAGCTGAACTTATTTAAAACCCAACTATCAACTTAGTCCTTAACCAAGGGCGAAGGTAGTCCTTACATAGGCTTGGGTCTTGAAAAACTTCCTCCAATTCTTGAATAGCAAAATTCATCAGCAATTTCATTTCCAGCGATCCCATTGTGACCTAGAACTCAACCTTCCGACTGCAATCAGTGAAGACGCGAGAGGGCTCAGCTTGCCTTTAAACGTAGGAAACAAGACACAAGTTTTCTTAACGAGGAGTGAAATTAAACATTGTCATCCAGACACTTGTGTCACATCCTAAATTGACCATCCGTGAAAAACCGAGGCTCGAATTTTGGCCGACGCCATTGCAGGATACAAGAAAAGTTAATTTCGAACGGCGTGTTGAAAGATAGTTGAGGCCCATGCCACAAAAACTTCAAAGCATGTTGTAGCGAGGATCAAAAAAGCCGAAGTTCAAAACCAGTCTGTTTAAAGCTGTAGCGCCATTTTTCGTGAAAATGCACTACACCAACAGACTTTTCGAAAGCCTTTTTAAACTAACGGATGACCGACAGGACCTAAGAAGCGCTCGACGTATTTCTTTGGTTTTAAAAAAGTTCGTTCTTTAGGATAACTCTAAAATACTCACTATCTTTGGAGAATTGTATTGTGATGCCCTCAAGCACAGGATGAGCCAGACCAGTCAGTGTCCTAACTAATCTTGTAAAACCAATAACTACGGTTTCGAGGAGAATGGCTGAAAGCCTATTTTTGGTGCACCAATCGTCGACCATTTCGACCATAAGCAGGGAGTCGACCAACATGTACCATAGCATTGGCAACTGCAATCAGAGTTCTATTTACCAGAGTTGCCTTTATCCACAAAATTAGTGATTCATTCCCCCCTTATTTTGGCGGGTGATTTTTGAAGGTTTTGTTGTCGACAGCTCCCTCAATGTATTTTCTTCCAGCGTAAGCCCCGATCAGTCGAGTGCGTCTTAAATTCTGCCCACCAGATTTCGAAGAAGATTTTGATTGCCTCACTTGAAATTTCCTTAAAATGAGCTCATCGTGACCTGGCTCGGATTAAGTTGGCTGGGACGAAGAGTCTCTGCTTTCGACTCAGTCTAAGTGCTTTCATTCCAGTCTTACTGAATGAGGTAAGATAATGACAGTTGTTCCCTAGATGAATTCGTCAGTTAATGAGAGCACAGTTCAGATTCAGAAGAGCGCCCTCTAGCTTTATTGTGTTTTAATCTGAATGAGCGGGAGCAGAACTATACCAGTCTTAGAGTAAACGCTTTCTTGTTGATTCCACCAAAGGCAACTACGATTTAACAGTTGCCGGTCCTAAGTTCTGTTGGATAGTTAGGAGAGCCACAAAAATCCACCCTGGGACAATCACTTACATGGTACCGTGAGAGGTAGGGTCTCCTGGACTTCGTTCTAGGCCTTACTTGTTAGAGGTAGGCACCCTAGTAGCAACATCACGGTTTCTATGGTTTAAACCTATGCCTTGATCATAAGATCGGTAAGAGGTTTCAGATTGTCATCCACCTACTAAGGGTGGAACCTGTGCCGTCAATACGGGTTTCAAATACGTATCAAAGAAATGACGGCTGTCCAGGAGAACTCCTGGACCTCATGGATGTTTGGGTATATCACGAAATTAAGTCTTTCATAGACAGGTATTGGCGTAAAGTCATTGAAACATTGTTAACTTTTTAGTATGAAATCATTCAGAAAATCATTGCTTCTCACGTCACAAGCCCCGCAGCATTTAATAAGTTTTATCCTAAAATCATAGTATGATTCGGGTGCTGCCTTCGTTGATGGCCGTTGTACCGAATCAAGGGAGAATCAGTTGGAGCAACGACGAATTAGTACCAGTCTCCGTTCGTTTCATAGCTTATGTCTGCAGCAACTAAGTTTTGGTTGAAAATTGCAGGATGATGAGAGTGCGTTCGGCACAAAAAGACAAGTTTTTCGATTGCTCGTCATATACTAGGTGTGATGAAAAGTAACCTCCTTGACCGCCAGAATGCGCTGCTACTGCAAAAAAAGTTATGGTGGCTTGAAGTCCGTTCATATTTAGGCAGACATGCCAAATTTCAGTGCGATACTGTCTCTGGTTTTGTTTTGACAGCTGATTGTTGTTGACGTCCTTGGCATCATGTTGTGTATGGACAAAAACGATTTTCGTTCTCTCATAAAACATTATTTTTTGAGAGGCAAAACGGCGAAGGAAACAAAAGAAAAGTTGGATCAATATTATGGGGCTAATGCTACGTCAGATTAGACTGTCAAATATTAGTTTCGAGGTTCGTGGTGGCCGCAACTCCACTACCGATCAAGTCCGCAGCGGCAGGCCCTCCGATGCGGTTACAGAGGACAATGTCAAAAAAATACATGAAATGGTGTTGGCTGACCGGAAAGTGAAGGTGCGCGAGCTAGCAGATACCACAATGATTAGTACTGAGCGCACACGCCATATTTTGGGCAATATTCTACATATGAAAAAGTTATCCTTCCGCATGCTCACTCCTGACCAAAAACACGAAGGCGAGAGCACTTCGAAAGAGTGTTTGGACTTGCTGATGCGGAATCGGGCGGACTTTTGGCGTCGATTGGCAGCTTTTGATAAAACCTGGATCCACTTTTACACACCGGAGAACAGAATGAGTGCCCGGCAATAGACTGAAGCCGGCACGAGTGCTCCGAAGCGGCCGAGGGAGGTTCAATGGGTCGGAAAGGTTATGGCGTCGGTTTTCTGGGATTGTCATGGCGTACTATTCGTGAACTACCTCGAAAAAGGAATAACCATCAACAGCGAGTATTACTGTGCATTATTGGAGCAATTGAAGGCCGAAATCGCTGCAAAACGGCTTCACAAGAAGCGAAAAAAAAATTTTGTTTTTGCAAGACAATGCGCCGGCGCATAGGAGCATCGCAACCACGGCTAAAATCAATGACTTACGGCTCCAATTGCTGTCGCGTCCACCGTATTCGCCCGATTTGGCTCCCTCGGACTATTATCTCTTCCCAAACCTCAAAAGATGGCTCATCAATATCATCATCATCAGCTCATGCGAGAAAATCATCGACGCCACGGAGGAGTATTTTGCAGACCTTCCGGAAAATTACTTTTCGGACGGGATCAAGAAGTTGGAAAATCGCTAGAAAAAGTATATCAAGCTAAAAGGGGACTATATATTGAATATAATAAATAAAAAAAACATTTAACAAAAAATAGTTATGTGAAACTCCAAGTACGTTTATTCTACGGCAAAGGTTCCTGTTCTGATATTAAGTGAGGTTCTGTGTTCAACACGGAAGGCATCATACATAGGGATAGACTAGCAGACTTGGAGCGAGAAGACAAGGTTTGTTTTTAAGTCCAGCTTAATTCAATACACTGGTGACCGGAGTCATGACGCAGCTTTTCGCTTTTTAATAAGTAGCACCGTTGTATTCTAGGCATCTGTCTATGTGACACAACATCTGAATGTGAAGACGATACCGGTGAACGCTATCTTTGTGAGTACGGTGTACATTGGCCATAATCTGCAGGTACTTGGCGCTAGAGATCTTGCATATCTTTTTCTGAAAGACTGGAACAAGAACGTGGTACATTGGGCAAGTTCCTAGGTTAAATGTTCGTTGAACAACCTTTAACCTTTTTTTGGTCTTTTTTTTCCGAGTTTTCTACTTTGTATACTGAATCTAAAAATATTTATCTATAGTTCGAGGTTGCAGATCCGCTCTTACTTGGCGCCTTCTCATTAATTATAAATAAAACTCTTCCAATTCTCGAAACAACGCCTCTCCTGCTATTGATCTATCTACTACCTCGGCAGCTCTTCTTCTTGGAAAGCCTAACACAAAATCCACTTCCTCGACTAATCTTCTACTCTTGAAAGCCCGGTAGAATATCAACCAACATTCATTTCGTGAACATCAAGCTGAACCATCCAATCAACTTTGTTCAAATTCAAATAATCAAACACAACCGTCATGCTTGCATCTATCTATAGAAAGCGTCTTCACAAGATACTTAGCACCGGTTGGAAGTCCTCTGATATGTGATCAGATACCAGGAGTTGGCAAACTTGTAAGACCTAGCCATTCAACAGACAGACACTGGTTACCATCCTAACTTGCTTTCTACAAAGTCTGAATGTTTCAAATCCATGGAGCCCCAGAGATTGTGTGGTTATATATATGGTTTCGTTTATTTGTCCACTTAAAGTAGGCTTATTCTGTTACAAAGCCCTGAAACGTACGAATAGTTTCGGGGACTTGATGACTCCATCACGAGGTCTAGCTATATTAATGGCGATCTTGTCCATAAGTTTGAGTTAAAATCGATTAAAATGCCAGTTAAAGCGAATAATGCCATTTTGGGGGATGAGGAAAAGCATCTAAGAGCGTTTACTTTTAGTTCCATTTTGAAGAAAAATTGTTATTTATGAGAAATAAGGATTGACTGTTGGAGAAAAGCAGGCTCGTACTTCTCCTCCTCCAAACCGTTCCATCCACGAAACACTGACATAAATCCACAAAAATTGCCACTTATAACCAACTAATCCGAAAAAATTCACCACGTAACCGAGTGTCATAAGTCCTCGATAAGAAGAAATATTTGAAATCCTCCACCAGGACTCCATGTTTATCCTTGGAACTGAGCGAAAATACACGCTATTCCCAATCACACAGACACTTTGTCATTTTATTAACTGAAAATCTTATTTGCTATTGTTCATCTGTAAAATTCGATTACCTTCGCTAATTCCAAATGGCGGTGGTGGCATTAGGGGTAGGTATGTATATCACCCCTCACCGTAGAGCCGGTCGCGTCGCCAAGTCAACATTTCACGCTCATCCCAGTGTGACGCGAAATCGACATGACGACGTTGGCAATTTGCATACGAAATCATCAAATTTTTTGAATAAACACGGCCAAGGACTTTGGCAAGTAATTCGAAAAATTCAAAATTTTGTCCGCGTTAATGTATTCGCCTTAGCGGCAGCATAAGTAGACGGATACCCCTCACTATGGGCTTGGTGGTTTTGTTCAAGAATAGCGTGACAAGACATCAAATAGTCGCTTAGGTGGATGCTAGAGGAACAAAATGCATCTACAAATCGAATTTCATCCTTCCAACTCTGAGGATTCCCTGTACGCATATACAAAAGATACACAATTGTTGTCATTGGTATACAAACATACATAAATCTAATCGATGTGAGATTTTTGCACGCCAAGTGTTCGTACTTGTATCTGTTTGTGCTCAGGTCCGTGTCATATTGAATCGTATTTACATACAGTGGTGGGTTTAATTTTACGCCTATTGGTTTTGGCAATCGCCTGAACAAATACTAGACGCCCGATAAGGAAAAGGACTACAAAGACAACGTGGTGGTTGAAGGCAGGCATTACTATATATTGTATGTGGACGTATTTTTTGCATACAAGAAGGGAAACGCTACGCATTTCGCAAGTGAGTAAATCGGAAAATGATTAAGAACGGGTGAGTGGTTGAGGTCGGGGTTGAAAGGGATCTAGAGTTGGAAGTCCTTAATTTGCGTTATTGACGATTTCTTTTGACACAATTTGACAGATCTCAATTGGAAATAAAAGAAGGAGAAGTGGTGCAAAGATGCTCACGTGTGAATGCTCCATTGTCAATGGCAACAAATCTGATTGAAGTTTCTCTTTTTTTTTTTTTTTTGGGGTGGGGGAGGATTGAGAGGATGTCCTTATTGTTTTTAAATGGGAATTGGATGAACCGATAAGGTATTTTTCTATTAAAGTAGGTACATGTGGGTGACTTCTTTAAGCTGAGTAAAGCGTTGATATGATATGAATTAGGTTTGAATCTTTCAGAAGAAGCTTACGAGATTCTGCAATAAATTTCGGCAGAGCACTACGTTTGCTATAAGCTCTCTTTGGCATTTATTGTCAGTGTTGCCCTGGATTTTACGAGTTTAAGTACAGAGTTGATATTTATCTGTCGATTCTCTGTAAATTGCAATAGCAGAACTAGGTATAAACACGTCTGCAAAGGAACTTCAATCTTCTTATCCTTTTATTAACCCTTTCCTCGTTATACTAACTTATGCGTAACAAGTTTCCCATTTTTACTGCATCGCTGCTGCTCCGCTTATGGGGTTGGCTAATTTCGCAGACCGCAGAACGCGTCTACATAATGCTCGGTCCTGGATCGCTTCAGTGGTAAGCCCCAGGCGTTGTTGCGCATTTGCCATCTGAGAAATCCAGGAATTCTTTTTCCGACCTCGTTTTCTAACAGTTGGAGTGACCGTAGTTGATAGCGCCTTTTTAACCGGATTTTCCGCAAATCTGCTTTGAACGTGGCAATACCAGCTTATTCTATTCGCCTCAAGCTGTTCGGTTACCGAATTCTTTATATTCAGACTTCCTCTTATACGCGTAGATCTAATGCAATCGTGTTTAGTGACTCCACTAGACATCCTTAACATTTTCATTTCCGCTGCCGTCATTTTGTTTTTAAACGCTTCGTACATTGTCCAGCACTGTGAACCGTGAACCGTATATAAGAGCTGGTCTAAAAACCGTGGTGTAGAGTTTCCCCTTTAATTTAAGGGGAAATTTTCGGTCGCAAAAGATTCCCGAATTTTCGCGCCGTTTCATCCATCCCACACTCACTCTGTGGTTTACGTCGTCGTCACATTTCGCTTCCATGTTAACGATTGATCCTTAGTACTTAAAGATAGTGCTTTTCGGAAGAACTATTCCGTCTAACATTATATCCGGAACAGGTCGCAACGGATGCGCAAATGGGCACGTCAAATGCTCCGTCTTTGAACGACTTATTTTAAACCCGTTTCTCTCTAGCGCATTTCTCCATGAATCTAAGGCGTTCTGTAAATCTTCGACGTTATCGCTAAGTATAACTGCGTCGTCAGCGAAGAGAATTGGCGTTACATTTGCTTCGCGCATGCAGTCTTTTGAAAGACAGTCGAATACTACGTTAAAGAGGAAAGGGCTAAGTACGCTTCCTTGATGCACTCCGACATTAACTGGAAATTCTCTCGTTAGTCCAGCAGAGCTTTTAACCGCAGTTTTCACGTTTCCGTTCATGTCTTGTATTATCCTTATACGCCCTTCCGATACCTTTTCAGACCTCAGCGCGGCCCATATGAGATCCCTAGGCACTCGATCGAATGCTTTCTCGAGGTCGATAAATACCATGTGTAAATCCTTAGACGAATCTCGGTGCTTTTCCATTATTATTCGTAGGCTTTGGATAGCGTCCACCGTCGATCTTCCTTCAACAAATCCACATTACCGAGCTTTATTATTTGCCGAAGAGGTTCGTTTAAGACTCTTTCGACGATTTTCATTGTGTGTGACATAAGCTTGATTGACCGGTAGTTGTTGCATTCTCGAGTGTCGCCTTTTCCTTTGTATAATGGAACCAAGAAGCTACTTCTCCATTGATTCGGCATAGGTTGTCCACATTTTAATTTATTTAAAAGTTTCGATAGGCATTCGCTGCCGATTCCCTCCATCTTCGACCAAAACTCTGATGGAATGCTATCTGGTCCCGCCGCTTTTCCCTGCTTCATTTTTCCAATTGCTATTCTTATTATTTCGATTGAAAAGTCCGAAACATCCTCCTCGAATAGACCAGCTGTCGGCATGATATCACGTGGAAACTGTTTGTTAAGCAACTCCTTGCAGTATTCAAGTCACCGATCACAAATTTCCTTTTATTGTTAATAAGCGACCGTCTGCATTTTTTATATACTCGTATTTCGGAGAGGTTATTTCCGTCGAATTTTCTCGCCTCTGTGCAGCGAGCTTAAAAATATTTGTCATTTTTGTATTGTACGACGTTTGAACTTCTTGGATAGCTTGTCTTCTATCCGCCGATCGTGAGGATATTTGATCCAACTCCTGGTACAGGTTTTCCGCTTCTGCCGCTCGAGTTCGAGCCAGGACTTTCTTTGCGATCTTTTTAAGGCGCTCGTACTCAAGAGCCTGTCGAGCTTTTTCGATATCGTCGCTTCGATCGCATTTTGTCCACGCCTGGAATGCATTCTTCTTGTCTGTCACAGCTGGTTGGTTTCGTCGATTCACCACCATGTTTCTTTGTCGATGTGATGGTATCTTGATATAGTCCTCAGATGGGACCTTGCAAGTGTTATGCATTCCTCATGCATGCTGTTCTACATTTCTTGCGGGCTAACTGAGTCTGCGATACCGTTTATATTTCGAAGTGCTTCTTTAGCCAGTGCGATAAATCTTGCGCCACGTTCCTTCGATAGATTATACCACCGGATTTTTGGCTTTCCAAATGATGCCCGTGTTTTCGGTGGTTCCGCTGTGAAAAATTCTGTAATGAGCATACGGTGTTGGCTTACTAGCGATTCTTCCAATATTACTTTACAGTAATAAATAAATATTGTATTAAGATGGTTAAGCCGTAAGCCCTACATGCTACAAGGATGTCTTCGCCAGCTGAATTTTTGGTTCCAAAGCCTTTACCGCCGTGGCAGTCCTCATAATCAACATTTGTTTCTCCGACCATCCGTGGCCATTTAAATCTCCGCCTACGAAGAGCATCTCATCGATAGGTATATTTGTAGGCGAATTACCGAACTCTGACCAAAATTTATTTTTTTCTCGATTGGTCGTACGCCCGTACGCGCTAACAATGTTCCACGTTTCATTGTGTATGACGAGTTTGACACTCGTCAAGCGGTCGCTTATTTTCAAGATACCAACGATGTTGTTTAGAAGATCCGCTGCAACAACGATTCCAACACCGTTTCGTCCATTGACCGTTCCATGGTAGAACATCTTAAATGCCGTAGTTTTTAAATCTAGAAAACGCGCTTTATTTCCTGTATTACACCACTTCGTTTCCTGTACGCACAGGATTTGTAGAGTTCTGCGACGCATAATCGCTTCCAGAACTAAACTTTTTGAGGTCATCGATCCGACGTTCCAACTTGCAAACCGAAGTTTATGAAAATATTTTGGAAACTTCATTTTGCCCGCCCCCGGAATCCGTCGGGCTCTGACACAAGCACTTCTGCTTGCTCTGGGATCACCCGAGTGCGTTGCAATCGTGGTGCCCAGCGGGGTAGTGCTATTAATTGCGATCATTTCCATGAAGTGTATCTAAAGTTTGAGTGGTTTGACACTTGTATGCTTATTTCGAATTGATTGACTGTTCTTTTACCCCACCGGTAGTCTCCAGACGCGGGAATCCACTGATTGCATACAAACTTGTGGGAAAGTTTTAAGGTGTTAAAGTGTCACAGGCTCATTTTTGGTGTCATAGTTGACTGTATATGATTATGCAAAGGAACTTCAATATATTTCAGCAATGTAATAAGTTATTAGATCAGTTCAGGACATATGTACGATGGATCGGATCCAATGCGTACAAAGGGAAAAAATGCGGCAGAAGTCACTGCCAGATGTAGCTGCCAGAAGCCAGTGCTAATGTCGAGACGAGAAGGCTCTATTGAGGAGAAAGACACTTGGTTAGTTAAAAGTGCAGCTTGCATCTGATTACATAATTGAGTTTGCAGCAGCTACATTGCGATTGATGTTTGACACTATCTAAAACTGTCTGTCTGACTGTCGCCAGGTGGTCAACTCGCCAAACAAAGTAACCACGAGCTTTTAGATGCAAAAAAAACGTAGTCTGGCGCTCTGAATGCACACACTTTTGGAGTATCTAACGACGGCATTATCTCGCCATAATATATGAATTTTTCAAAGCTTTCTTTTCGTAGCCTAATCAATAAGTATCAGTGTGTCTTTCGGCCAACCTAACATCTTTTGCTGAGGTAAATTCCAGAAAAAAACAAAAAAAACTGGCGCTGGCAGCCCTGTATTGGCCATGGCCTAGCTTCTTGACACTCATTTGTGTTGCTCATATTGGTCATTTTTGTCACATCTGAGCGTATGCCCCTACGTTTTATAACCGAATACGAACGGCACTCCTTAGAAACTTTTTTCATAGGCAATTTTACTTTCGGGAGATTGCCATTGCCCGCCGAATGGCGTATTAAAGGGAATACGAGCAAATTCCAAGTCAAAACATTCGATAGCATTCATCGTCTTGTGCGCTTTAGGCCCGAATTGTAAATTCTATCTTAACTAATGCAACTTCGACTCATAACGCTGGATGCGATTTGTAGTTCGGATACTATTCCTTCGAGGAATTCATCATGAAACAGAAAGTGTACGGATAAGGCGATAGCACGAAAGGAACTATTTTCAACAAATCTGATCAGCAGACGGAATCAGATACACTACAGGTACAGGTTAAAGACATTCTCAGCGCAACTGAACTAGAGGCAAGGCAAATTGGTGATAGGAAATGAGAACAAAACCTAGTCAACAAAAAGAGGCATTTGTTGTCCACCAAGGACACAACGTCGCTGCTTAAAAACGAGAATTTTAAATGGTTAGGGAATTTACTTTTCTCTAAGTTAGCGCAATTCCTTGCGAAGAGGCAACTAAGGTAGGAAGACTAGTGCTAAGTTTAAGGCATTGTATACCAAACCTTGCCGAATTTCGACCCTAGGAAGGAAGACACGATAGCAGTTTTAAAAAGTACTTCTTCATTTGGAGCTGTATGTTACTGACTACGAATGGAAAAGAAAGTATAACCGCAAATGTGTGGGCTATTTCGATGTATGAATTAAACCCAAAAGGCCAAAGCACCTTAACTGTTCTGACATGGCCACTTCGAATAAATTTAAAATGATCTTCCATCTAATGGGGATTTCAGCTTTATTATGCAAGACTTAAGGGAGCTCCGAATCTTCTTTCTAAGATTCGTTGGATTGTAGAACGTAGGGCTTTTGTTCTAGAGAACTGAGGGAGGGTACCTGGCTTATTGCAGTTAATAGACTGACTTTTGAGCGCTTATTTCCTTACCTTCTTACTGAGGTAGCGTAACAGTCTGAGATTTAACTGATTCCTAACAATCAACTCTCTTCAGCCTTCTCCATTGAGGCGACCTGAAGTTCGCTCTGTGTTTCAGAGGTTGCATGATGTGGGATTTCAGGAAATTGAGCTTTGGAAAAACTACTTTTCTGGCAGAAGCGCATGTACCATGAATGTGTAGCGTGGATGTCCACAGTGGTCCATTCGTTTGGGCGAATACGCAAACCTACAAGTCTTGTGCATCTGCCACTCATTTTTGAGGAACGCTCCAGGAGAGCATTGCAAGAAATGGGAAAAACGGTTATCCAAATCGTCGCGGTCTGAAGAGCTCAAGAGCTTATCATTAGTAAGACGACTTCTCACAAGCTGTTTGAATGGTAAAACCTTTAGATATGTGATGCAAGTCAAGTATCTGGGTATAACCATGAGTGGGAGATTGAACTTCTCAAGACATTTGGAAAGAGTCAAGGATAGACTCACAAGCGTTGTGAATCAGGTGAAGAGCATTATGCTGTGCTTGTCATGTGTTTGTTTATGGTGGCCTTTTTGTTGCTTGAGCAACACTTGAGGCATCAGTATGAAGTGATATAGTTACGACTAACTGAGGTCACACAGAGATCTTATCTTGCTTCAGAGTGGTCTTATTCGGCTGTTTGCCATACTGTATCTATGGAGGCGCTCCAGACATTAATGGGAGTAAGACATCTTGATTTAAAGGCTATCCGTCGTGGATATGTCTTCAGAGTGAAGAGGAATATACCATTAAGGATGCGTTATTTAGTGTCGACAATGGAGTTAGCCAGATGTCCTTACGGAAGCGTAACCACATACTAGACGATTACGTCATATCTAGATGGAACAATAGCGATAACGTCAGAGTTTTTTTTACCGATTCCTAAATGATTTATGGGAGAGCGGCCTGAGCTGAAGTTTAATCTGAACTTGGCCTTTCTTCTTCCTTTAATACATTCCTGCAAAAAAAAGGCCCCTAAGCCAGATGGAAGTTTGTTCTGGTGGAGCTCCTTTTGAAGACTTGCTTCACGTTCTATGTAAATGTCCTTTGTACAGGGATCACGAAGCTATGGGTGCTGAAGGTGTTGGCAGTTTTCAAGCTGACAATGCGCAAATAGCAAGTACTCAGGATTATGCGAATATAGTCTTTACTAGACGTCGACTTAGGTAGCTATACCCTGAAGCAAAGTGAGCAGGGTTCAAAGACGGCCAGTCCTGGGCAATAAGAGGCCTCACTGGAAGTAATCGCAAGGTTGCGAAGCTCGACTGGAGGCTATATTCTGGTACTACGCGACATCAGGTGCCCCGGGAACTTAGTTTCGGTCTGATTTAGGCTGATTTAGGCAGATCGACTGGATATTGGACAAAAATGATTCTGTATAAGTAGAAGAATGCTACAGCTTATGTTCAACTAATTGGTGGCTATATCACTTATAAGTCTGCTTGTGTATAGTTTATGGATATGCCTCAACTCCATACCAAGGGAGAAGATCGTTCCTTACACACGATTTCTAGTAGGTACTAGAGGTGGTATTAATCCCATCCGAAGGGAGCTAATTGACGCATTGTATTATTCCTGATAAAAGCGTAAGCGCTTTGTGGGATAATGCCTACACGGCAGGTGTCCACGTGAAGTACAAGAAACGTTTAACATTGCTAACGTTGTATTTTTCGGAGATTTCAAAACGGCCAAGTAATTCTTCATTCGCTTCCGACAAGATCTAAGGATCTGCACCACAAACCAGGACTGATCAGGGCCCTATATTAAGCCAATTTGATCTTATGAGAAAGGCATTTGCTAATCAATTACCCACAGGGCCCACAAAGCTAACGATTGACAGAGTTATTCAGCGATTGCTTTCTGCCCTAATGTCGCTGATGCTTGGGACCGCGGATCCCAGGTAGTCCAGGTTGACCTTAACTACCACGAAGTCATAATTGTAAATTGCGACGTTTTGGTCCATTGGGGTCGTACTTATTTTTCTAATTATATTTTGGCCTTTGTTTCCTAGTCGTTTACCCTTAAACTCATTAAGCTGGCTTCCGTCTTAATACTCAAAAGTTCTAAGATGGCTTGCTGTTTGCATCAGTATATGCAAGAAATTGTGCCAACGTAAGAAAGGTCTAGCCTTTGTGTTTGCCAATCAGATAACAGCGATGCGGCTTTAAAGTCTACAAATAGATGGTAAGGGTCGATCTAAAATTCTCGTATATTCTCCAAGATTTGGTATAATGTGAATATTTCAGAGACGCTGGGCTTTCCTGATCTGAAACTGCACTCGCATAGATCAACCAAAATGCTCATAAGTAGTTTTAGATGCTTATATAACATGGAAGAAAAGACCTGATTGACGATACTTAGAAAGCTATGTCTCATGTAGTTGAAGCAGTTGAAAGTGCCTCGTCTTTTGTGGATTGTTCAAGCAGCGCTAAGATACTATGATTTGGGCATGCTGATGTATATTCCCAACCATCTTCAAGTGTCTTAAATTGTTCACCAGATAGCCGGTCTGTGCCAGCAGCTTCATTAGCCTTAAGCTTCGTCCCCGATTGTACCGGGAAGACTCTTCTAGGTTAAATAGTTCATCCTGTCTAACGGCTGTAATTTGACTATTACGCTTTTAAACAGTTTGCAAAAGTACATGTTCTCAAGAGCTTCTGTGACTCTAATACTAGTTGTCCACGTTCATCTCTGCGGATTCCTTTCCGGCCATGTGGTCCTGGGATATTCGTTATAAACTCTCATAAAACTTTCGAGCATTTCAACATTCTTTGAAGATTTGAGAAGACTGCAGTGGCAGTGATAAGTGTGTACTATCAGCACTAAATTTAAGTTGTCTTTTGGTAGCCCATCAGCCCGATAAAATTCCCCCTCCAGGACTTTGTAAAGTTGTCAGAACGGAGGTCATACCGTAGCATTCGCCAATGGGTATACCTCTCTAGTTCTTTAAGGAGATACGATTTCTTTCCTGAAGACGGAACACATGGAATAAATAAATCCTTACTCAGCAAGAGGAAGGATTTATTCACAATAAGCGACCTGATTTATGAGATAAAACTTCAAAGATACAAATCAAATGTGTTGTATCAATTCAGCGCTATCAAAACCCCAACTCATTTCAAAGTCAATGTAAGTCTCTACGTTTTAGGTCTCCACTTACAGAAAACTTCACAAGAAAGCGAACCAGGAAGTTTCATTCAATTCAAGATTTTAACGATTTTCGTTCAGAAAGCAATAAACTTCCAACAGACATTCAAAAAGTCTGCTATTCAAATTCTTTTCCAAAGAAGTCAATCAGAAGAATCCCATCGTTTACTCCACTACAAAGCAAAGTCTCAATAAAACAAAATAGGAAGAGAGCGGGAAAGACCCTTTTGAGTGCAAATTTAATTTGCCCACAACCGCATCCATTCTCCCATTCGATCATCAATCAAATCTGTCATTGTCCGAGATATAATCGTCACATTTGAGTACAATGTTACACCACCATGACACAACACCTCTCTAAACAGTAGCTAAAAAGTAACCAATTTTATGGGCTAGCCAAGACGAGGAGGACGTAGGTATGCAAAGTAAGATTCCAAGCTTCCATCGGCGTTGCTTTGAGACAGAACAACGACCTGGACGGATCGGTCTTCTTTCAAATACAAGTGGCAAAGTTGTTGCGGTCTCAACAGACTCTTTTCCGAATGCGGTTTTGTAGCTTTGCCGATAAGATTATGCATACCTACACTCCTTCGCCTGGTTGGTATGGGTGAATTGACGTCGCTGCATTAAATCAAATTAACGATCAAATAAAAATCTTCCATTCTTTCATTTACTGCATTGAACTGCTCGAGGGAATGACTCCTTTTTCTATCACCGGCCAACAGTGCGATATACCGACATGTCTGACGTGTACACTTTGGTCTGACATCAAAGATACTACACCGCGTGTCGGTTGTCGGAGTTCCTATACATATATTCGTATTCCCACAACGATGCTCTATGATGATGCTTCGATGACAGCACACGTCATCGCGATGATCGGTGTCAACTTTGGGTCCTTGTTTCAATAAATCTATGCCCGCATGAGATCGAACGAATTCCAATGGGCTAATCACGCACGCTGCCGATTTGGCTTACACTGCTCGTACACTCGTATGTAGCTCTTGTGAATTATTGGAAAATTAATTCGCCGATATTCATAAATTGGCGGCACAATTAATGGCCGGACAACACGATAAAATCGTGTAGCCATTCAATCTGCGCCTGCAAATTACAGAAAAATTCACAAAACAAAAAGGACACGAGAAAAATCAAAGCGAATTCCAAGTGCCCACGGCTGATTGGAGTTTTTGCACGTTCTTCCGATTTAGATTTGAAAGAAAGGGTCTTGTTGCACGCAACCGGCACTTCTCGGCACATCACTTTGGGAACAAATGTTGCCAGAATCAGGTGAGAGATGAGCCGCCGCGACTTGTTACATCGCAAAAGGGATCCTGTCGCGAAGTTGTACGAATGCAAAACCATGAGCGCTCTCTCTCAGAATGGATACTTGTAGATAGTGTTTACTGTGGCGATGACAAAATATTGAAATCCGAAGAAGGAATATGAATCTGTGATTTAACTGGCGGTAACACTCCACAGTCGTCGGGCGAATTAAATTAACATCAAGTGCACGCATGCGCTTTTGCTCGGTTAGTGAATGATTTATGTATGCACTCGTATGTGGACTGGGAGAGTGCTCGTAGAGGGGGTTCTGCAGCCGATTGCACGCAACATTGAAGTACTAAAACAGATGAGTCAAAAACAATGTTTGAATACTTAACAGCGATTTGTAAGAAGCCGGTGCACCTATTAGTGCATTGGGGAGTTTGTGCCCCTAGAAGCAAGAACACTGGAGCAAATGAGTCTTTATTTCATGTGCCAATGTGTACTTACACATAATGAGGGTTTCAGGCAGTTAAAAAAAAAGCACCATGTTCCGTTTGTCAAAATAGGAAGAGGAAGGTATGTATGTAATTCAAGGCCATTGTGTCTCAAAATCACAAATTTCGATTGCTTAAAGACGTACGTTCGTGATGTGATCTAGAGTAATCATTGCCAAGTAAATCAGGAGCCGAAGGGTCATAAACAAAGTTTTGAAGTCTATACAACACATATTCAAGGCACAGCAGTAGATTCAAGCGATTATACTGAAGAACGTCAAGGAAGAGGGTTCCACAGATTCAGATTATCTCATGAAAGGAACTATTAAGCCTCGGCATGAAGAAACCGTCAGAGTACCGGTGGATAAACATCAATTACACTTACAAAAGAATCGGCTCACGGTTTTTAGAAAGGAAAAAAGCAAATTTAGTTACTCGTACTATACTTTGTCGTATTCGTTGACGGATTGGTTACTACTTGCTTTCCAAATCGTGCAGTACTCAGTAAGTCCTCGCGTTTAAAGCCTTTTTAAGAAAGATGAGTGAGCACTTTTCTGATAAAGAGTTCCTCAACTCACAACAAGAACAATAACTCGGGGATTTCTGAGTGCTAGGCGCTGTCGTCTTCATTACGCAGGTACTTAAAAAAAGGGTAGACCCCCGGAACGATGCAAGCAAGTAGACTTTAGACCTGCCTTTTGAGGGACAGCAGGGAAGTCGCTGACCACTTAGAAGTGTTCGAAAACATTTCTTAAGTCTGCCGGCAACCTGGAAACTCATTACCTCTGCAGTTATGTTCTTATCAAACTGTCACCTGTCGATGGAGACTCTGACTGAGGACGCAGGCAGTCTTAACACATTTTCGGGTCCTGGGAAACTTTTATCTGAACTTGCAACATCGGCTTTGTCATTTCCCGTGATGCATCATCATCTGGGAGGCAGACAAGACTCAATCTATTCAGCCTCCCGACTGCTTACAGTGATGATCTCACTGGGAACCGTCTACCGATTCCTCACAATATTGTTTGTTGTCATCAAGTTGGTACTAACTCCACTTGGAGAAAAGACATTGGATTTCTAACGAGGAGTAAAATCGAACGTTGTCATACTCCGAATAGACACTGGCGCCGGCCGAATCGTAGATTTTGACCGAAACCATCCCTAGGTATAGTGGAGATCGATTTCTTATTTTCGAAGCACCATTGTGTTTAAAAACATATTCAGATTGCAGCTTATGATATGAATATCATGGGGTGAGATGAATGCCTATGAGCAGGGCCATATGGAAAGCTCCCTCGCTGCCAAAACATACAGTCCTTTGGAGTAGTACTGACGTATTTTCGTGAAAGTTTTATTCCCAGACAATTGATGCGTACGGCGTTATAGTTATGTACTAGGTGGGGTGAAAAGTAACCTCCTTGACCGCCAGAATGCGCTGCTACTGCAAAAAAAGTTATGGTGCCTTGAAGTCCGTTCATATTTAGGCAGATATGTCAAATTTCAGTGCGATACTGTCTTTAGTTTTGTTTTGACAGCTGATTGTTGTTGACGTGTTTGGCATCATATTGAGTATGGACAAAAACGATTTTCGTTCTCACATAAAACATTATTTTTTGAGAGGCAATACGATGAAGAAAACAAAAGAAAAATTGGATAAATATTATGGGGCTATTGCGGTTCGTGGTGGCCGCAACTCCACTACCGATCAAGTCCGCGGCGGCAGGCCCTCCGATGCGGTTACAGAGGACAATGTCAAAAAATACATGAAATGGTGTTGGCTGACCGGAAAGTGAAGGTGCGCGAGTTAGCAGATACCACAAAGATTAGTACCGAGCACACACGACATATTTTGGGCAATATTCCTGACCAAAAACACGAACGCGAGAGCACTTCGAAAGAGTGTTTGGACTTGCTGATGCAAGTAGATCCCCTTCAGTCTTACACTGCAGGACAGACTTTTAAGTCCTCGATGTGACATCTTTAGTGCAGGGAATTTGGTTATCCCCTTGACTGTCAAGAACGTACGTAGCTTCTTGGGAGAATGCAATGTAATGCCTTTAAGCATTAGATTAGTCAGGAGAGTCGGTCGTGCGCCATAGAGCAAGTCTGGCCTTAAGTAGGTTATAATACCCAACAAGTCGTTCAGCCGCCTAACTGTTGAATATCAGATCTCGCCTCTATTTTGAAAATTCGGTTTAGACGTGAAGAAGATGCAAGATGCCACTAAAAAGCAGCAACTCTTAGTCCGATGTTTGATGCGAACTTAAGATTCTCCCACACGTTCTTGATTTACCGCGCGAAAGTGTGAATGCAAGATTTCGAGCGCGACAGGGTGCACGTGTAATAGCATGAGTTGTGCAACGGAAAGCCCGTGTGCTCAGTACCAAGTGAATTGTGCGCGCTCCCCGTTTTGAGTAGCAAATTTATTCCCACGTGATTGAGTGCGTTAGTAAGAGTGAAATGATCATGGACCTCCGACATTAGTCCCGCGAGTTAATTACGGATTCTAGCAAAATTTATCAATCATATACGTGTCTGTGGAAAATTAAATCGGAAAGCTACAAAAATAGAAACTTACGTGATGATACGTATAACAAAATTATCACGTCAGGTGGATTTCCGGAAGCAAATCGAGACTTTGCTGGCTCAAAAAAAATCTACCGAACGTTTCAGCGAAAACTTTTGAACTGTTGTACACTCCTGCACGTTCA
This sequence comes from Volucella inflata, assembly GCA_928272305.1. Taxonomy (NCBI): domain Eukaryota; kingdom Metazoa; phylum Arthropoda; class Insecta; order Diptera; family Syrphidae; genus Volucella; species Volucella inflata. The sequence goes on from OV743720.1 coordinate 97,437,422, forward strand.
AGTTTCACGCGGTATTTCGCGCCCGATTGCCCTTTAGACACAAACCCCTGGAGTGTACGCTCCAAGAACGCGTAATTTCGCAAATGAAAGGCTTTGTTCCTAAATTTTGGTACCACGCTCTTGGCGCGCGGTATTTCACTCGTTCTTTACCATACTCCGTAAAAAATGCATGCACGTAAAGGTCGTTATTGATTAATTACTTAGAATGCCATTACTAGGCACAGCCTAGTAGAGTTGCGATTTGATGCAGTAAAACTTTTTTATTTGTAGCGTGACAACAATTTCAATTCAGAACTACATTGGCTAAGCTATTTGTGAAATAGAGGCCAAAACCCTAGAAAATTGAGTTGACAGGATGGCATACTGCCAAGCCAGCCGGGGCATTCATTTGAATAAAATAATATTCCATAGTTTCAAATGGTTTACTCGTTTCAATAAGACAACAATCGTTGAGAACTATTGAACACGCAAAGTGGACCTATAGTCATAGAAAAATCCAAAAAATCATGGATTTCCAGCTGTATGTGTATCATCTCACGATGCATTTGACCACACGTAGATAATGGGAGAACTCCTTCCCTCCTCAACAAAGAAGGCTGCCGTATCCCTACAGGTATCCTAATTAGCAGGATAGTTTGCAAATTAGGATGCCTTCTCAAGAGTATTGTTGAAGTTCTAGGAACGAAGCTGAAGTAGAAATTATCACACTCTTACTATGCCACTGATAATGACTCTTTGGAGAACTTGGGGACGTCAGGAAAGCAATATTGATAGATCCCCCCCCCCCCCCATTTTGACCCATCAAAATAATGAGATAAAATACACTAATAGTATCAACAGAGAATCACAATAGACTACTAGGGCTCCGTGTATGACTATTCCTAGAGGATATGCTAGTATTCCTACTACTTGTTACTACAAGCGAAAAGCATAGCCTGCTCAAGTCCTGGAAACGAGCTAAGGTTATGTGAATGTGCTTATGTGATACTCCGCTGATCACTATGGTGGTACTTTCCTAAACTTAACCAAAGTTATAGCGTTTCGATCGATCCGACATACCCAACAGGTATTATATGCTGATGTCCGAATATACCAAGCAGTCAATATATTGTACCATAGACCCAGACCAGGATGGCAATGATTAGTACAAGGCCTCGTAGAAGTAGCATTTCCCGACAGGTGCTGGTTCCTTAAATCACGAGAATGAGCTCTGAACTCTGCTAATAAGTCCTACTTACGCCTCCCCGTGGCGCCATCTGGGAATCTCACTAGAGATTGCGAAGTGAAGGGGGCAAATGGCGAGTTTCCTGCGCCATAAACCAGGATTAGTGTCGGAAAAACAAAACAAGACCTTATTCGGGCTACTCCGACATATTTGGAGCTCAGGACGGAAAGGATTCCCAGGACTTTGTCAGGGTCTTGAAAAAGAGATGGTGGCGGACGAGCCCTATAAGGGCCAACGGCAGCGCTCACATCCCGGAACGGGTTACTGGCTTCGGTGTAACCGACCCCTCGTCCTAGGGGCATTCAAAATGGAACTGGTCCTCCAGGTTGGGGGTTGTGCCGCCGGGGTAACTGCCCGGCCATTTAAAAAAGCATAAGTTACGAAGCATCAACAAGCCAGCTTGTTGACTGAGGCCCAGGTCCACCCCGGACTGTAGCGCCATCTAAAGTAAAGTAAGACTCAGACCTCAGATAGCAAGAATTAAGATATAATTTAAGAAAATTTAGAGGCTGACAACTAAAAAATTTGGAAGCCATTTCTGTGGATTGTTATATGGGGGGGCACTCATATTCTTCTGTCAAGCAGAACTAACCGCTCAACTTGGACGGTGAAACTTAAGTCATACGGGACACACGAATTTGTGTCACTGTATTACAACCGATCCTGGACGAAACTCAAGAAATCCAGAACAAAATTCACTATTTCTTTCAGCATTACCAGTTTTAAGTGAGGCCTTAACACCTTTCCACTTGTGTACAGCAACCTTTCAGGAGCCTTTCTCTGTCGTGTTGAACGGCAGCAAACAGCTTCTGATGAAATAGGTCCAGGATCGAATGAGCCGGTATTTAATGGCGTTACATCGTCTTGAATTTCCGCAGCGATCATCGCACTTTGGGCATCTTTTTTATCAAAAAATTCGAATTCTTGTGTGATCAGGTCTTGAGCACTTGGCAGGGTGGGGAAGTTTGTCGTAGTCGGTGTCAAGTCATGTAGGTCAATTCTGGTAGTATCTATGGGTTCCGCTTCACTATCCCAAATTGGTTTTTCATTCACAGGTTACATTCCGTTCGGCATATTTGGTCAATATGTCGGGTATGCCTTTCGTTGTCGTTCATCACCTCGTAATGAAAACTTCTCCTCTTCGCCCATACAACTTCAAATTTCCATTTGCAAGCCTTATTACCATAAACTTGTGCTTGTTACAAATCTTTGTAGGACTTTCAGCCTTGGTTGGTGATTCCCTTTTGACGAGATCTATCCTTGTTCTGATGTGTCTTTTGAATATCAATTCGGCGGGACTGATTCCCGTAGTACTATTTGGCAATTTCCTCTGCTGCTGTGTAGGTAACACAGCTTCGCCTGCAGATTTCCGGGTTCATTCTCCATTCTCCACAGCGCTTAGTCCTTGCTTTATTGTGTAGCCAAACCTTTCAGCCTGTCCGTTTGACGCCGAATGATAAGGGGCAGAAAAATATTGAGTTATTCCGTTTAATTTTAAAAATTCAGCAAATTTAAAGGATCGGAACTGTGGCCAATTAACAGTGTAAATTTTCAAAGGAAGCCCAAACGTTGAAAATATTTCTCTGCACCATTCCTGTAATAACGGACCAATTCAGAGTCCTTGATAGTTTCCTTAATTTCATCTCTAGTTACAGGTAAAACCAGATTATGATTCATCAGAATTTTTGAGTCCTTATCCAAGTCACTATGCTTTTTCATGATGATACGTTTGAAGTAATTAACCAGAAGTGGCTGGAATAGTTTCGATCATCTTTATTTGAGGAGTTCATGAGTAAGTTGTATAGCAGGGAACACTACGATCTTGAGAGCGACATCGAAGAATCTCCTAAGATAGGAGATATTCAAAAATACGAGTACCAACGCTGCAGTGGTTAGATTTTTCGATTCCTTACTGGAGAGACTTCAAATTTGCAACCCAAACATTTGCGTCAGATAAATTTTTCAAAAAATTTAAGCGTCACACTGGTTTTTACCTCGAAAGTAAATAATGACTATCTCGCCTAACGGGATATTTGTGTTTCATTTGTCCTATGTGACCTTACTTGCGTTTTCCTTCATCAACCACGCATTACAAATCACCATGTCCTTTGGGTAAACAAATGACTCTTCGATATCTACCACCAAAGTGACTCTCCAATTTCATGGTACTGCCATTAGTTTCGCGCGCTAAATTCCAGTCACATATTTTTAAGGCGAATAATTTAAATATTACCACGACCGCTAATACCACCGCCTGTCAACTGTCGAAATCAGGCCAAAACAACAATAAATCGCTGTCAATCACATACGTGACATGTCATCATCTTTACCCCCAAGGACCTTTGCGTATGATACACATCAAATTTGTTCGCAAAATATTGTAAGAAACCGAAAGGATATTCAAACAGAACAGCGAAAATTATTTTGAAGAAATTTTCTAATCACCCTCTGCCGCTTAAGGGTTGTAACTTACAGCCCAAGCAGAATAATTATTTAAACAAAAGAATTTTCAATTCTTTCGTCCCCAACGGGCTAATTAAATCGACGACAGGCCATCCAAATAACCCTTTAAAAAAAAATTACTTTTTTTTTCATCACAAATTGCATGAAAAATTTACAAAGATTCGGGGGTAACTTGTCTTTGGCCAACAGGAAACAGGAAAAAAATCAAATCGCACGGATTTCTCTTCCCAACACTACTCACTCAAATTTTCGAGACTGTCTCCGAGCTGCTGGTTCAACTTTTTTTTGGTCCCGCAAACGGTCAGAAGGACGAATATATAAAAAAAAATGTTTTTTCATAACTCTGAAATGAATACCGGGAATTTTAGAAACTTTTTTAATTAATTAACTAAGACGGGACCAGGAGCGGGACCAGAACTGAAACAGGGACAGAGTGTAGATTTTTTTCCAACAAAAAACCCTTGCCAGGTTAACACTTGGACAAATTCGAAATGAAGGTGAGTTCAGATGGAGTTTTTACCGGTCCTGGTTAGGTCGTTAACACTGTGTTTTGAGTGCTTGAATTGTTTCGAAGGCTTTTTAGAGGAAGACGATGATAGTCGACTCATGGTGAATTGGTGGTTGGAATATATTTTATTTCATTTCGAGATAAATGTTTAATGATGACGCGACCATGTGGTCACAGCTGTAGTAGACGTTACAATTGAGGCAAAAAGGATACCACTTTCAGGAGAGTTATGAAATGAATTTTTAATAAATTTTGTCATTTTGAGATGAGTTTGTGAAATAAATCGAGAGGAAGGGGAAACTGTTCAAAGAAATGAAGAATCATTTTCAAAAGAAGGATAGTACTGAGTTTGGTAATGTTTGCTTCAGTTTTCTGAAATGTTCTAATAGACATTGGAGGCAAAATTACTTTTAGAATGCCTCTATCCTAGCGAGGGCTATGCAGAGGGCATTTTCTTTCTAAATCTACTTTGGTTAATTATATCCGTCTTGATGGAAATTTATATCTTCTTCTGAAGTTTATCAACAATTTTCAACATTTAGAAATGCTCTGAGTGTCAGTTTAATGAGTCGCGTTCTGAGATAAAATGATGAGTTTTGACTAAACACCACTACCGAAGCCACCGATTGGTGTCAGCCTGGCTCACGGTCAGTCGTCTCTCATCTCGCATTGAGAAACGTCGGCGTTAGGTAGAGCATAGAAAAGCGAAAAGACTATTAAATAATAAAATAAAATAAAACAATAAAATAAGCAACAAATTTGCAATTAACAGTGTGGTTCAGTGGAACAGTGGTTGACTCGGGACTTGGAAGATCTGGGTTCGAGTCACAGTGGAAATTTGAGTGGTCTTTTTTTAGTTTTCCATATTAAAGCGAAATAACTAAAAATAGTGGTAGTATTGGTACCGATTATAAATGGATACCGGGCAGGCGGAGGTCCCGCAGGTAGAACCGGTATCTACTCGAATAATTACGAGAGCAGCCGAAATGCAGCAGCAGCAAGCAACAACATCTCACGCAGCAGCAGCAATGCAAAAGTCACATGATTACACGAAAGTGGAAAAGAGGCGGAGAAAAAAAAATACGGAATCGAAATTATGCACGAAAAAAAAAAATTAAAGAAGATGATGATGTTAAAGCGGACGGGAAGGAGTACTCTTATGAGTCTGAAGGGGGTGAGTGCCGCTACGTTGTGGAGGGGAACTCATTTAGAGAACTGTCAGGCACTGATTTCTCGGAAGATGAGGAAGAAGATGATGAGGCTAAGCTCGACAAGCTTATAAAAGAGCTTCTACAGAAGAGAGATAAGTTGCGGCAGCAAAAGCAACTACAAAAACAACAACAACAGCAGCAGGCACAAACTTTGAAAGAGTTGCCGCTACAGCAAAAACAACCTTTAAACCAAAAGCAACAACAACAACAAGAACATCGACCGCAACAGAAAAAGCAACTAGGTAAACGACAAAAACAACAACAACAGCAGCAAGTACTCGTACAGCAGAAATTTCAAATACAACAGCAACCATCACATCAGCAACAACAACAGCAGAAACAACAACATCAGCAACAAAAACAGCAGCTTGAAAATAGGGGGAGGGAAAGAGTGCCTCCAATCAATGTGAGTAATCTTGAAATCAATGATAGCATTAAGTTATGTAAGTTAGTCACTAAGAACTTTTATGTTAAGAGATTAAGCGTTAATAAGCACATTATTATGTGTAGCAATATGGAGGAATACAGAAAAGTGCGTACCGCTCTAGGAAAAGCTGATACTGAATACTATACATATACCCCTAAGGGTGAAAAACTCCAGTCGGTGCTGTTAAAAGGCATTGATCCAGCAATAAAAACGGAGGAGCTCGAAAAAGAGCTCAAAAGGTTAGAAAGCGACGACCTTAAGTTCGTGGGGGTCAAGCCGTTTACCACGGCCGCGGCAAGGGATGGTAACCGTAAATTACCATTCTTCTTAGTTCAACTAACACCCAACAGCAAAATTGATAGTCTGCGAAAAATCAAATTCCTGTACTATCATGCTGTAAGTTGGGAAAAATTAAAGAGGGCAGATCGTGTACTGCAATGTATGCGCTGCCAGAGGTTCGGACACGCCGCAGCTAATTGCAATATGCAATTCAGGTGCGTTAAGTGTGACAAGGACCACAAATATGGGGAATGTCCCTTGGGTAACGATAGAGTAGTAGATAGGGACCAGCTCTTTTGTGTACTCTGCAGGAACTCAGGGCATCCCGCCAATTTCAGAGGGTGTCCTAGGTTCCAGGAGCTGAAAAAGAAAGTCCAGGCTCGAAAACAGTTGATCGAAGAAGAGAAACGTCAGAAGAGTCGTGCTTTTTCTAATTTCGTGGCACCCAGTGTATCCTTTGCCCAAATGGTATCTGGATCAGGTAAGGCCACAATGACAGCAAAAAATACGCCAAAGGTAGTCGAAAAAGCGCCGGAAGCGGATCTGGATTTGAAAGCGATCCTTCTGTCTCTACACGGAAAGATTGATCACTTCCAGAAACAATTAAATGAACAAGCGGCTCGAATTGACGTCATCTATTCGACGCTGTTTGACAAGTCTGGCACGCCGATATAATGTGTGCTACGTTGAACGAGGTTAACTTAAAGATCCTTGCGTTAAATGTTAACTCATTAATCCGGATCGAAAGAAGGATCAACCTTCAAAATCTGTTGTCGAGTGAAAGCCCAGATGTGCTTTTGGTTAGCGAAACTAAGCTTAATCAGAACCACAAAATTGGCTACAGTGGTTATAATGTATACAGAAGGGACCGGCCTCACTCCTTACGTGGGGGTGGAGTTGGAATCTTATTACGAAAAGGCATACGCCATAAGGTCATATATAGCGGAGATTTACTGAGGTTCCGGGTGTTGGAAGCCTGCATCATATGCATTCCTCTTCATAGTCGAAGACGATTGTATGTGGTGTCACTTTACGCACCTGAAGCACTTAATCCCATTCAATTTATAACAGAGCTCGAAATACTTTTTCGTTGCCTGCAGCTTCAATCGGAAGAAAATTTTTACTTTCTGGCCGGAGATCTCAACGCGAGACATGCGGCATGGGGAAATAATCCGCCGAATACTAGGGGCAACCAGTTATACTACTGGTGGTGTCAAAATATGATTGAGTACAAACTTGAGTTGTACGCGACGAATATTCCGTCTTTCCCATCAGCTGGTTCCTTTCTGGACCTGGCTCTTATAGACAATAGACTAGAACTGACAGAAGTGGATCTAAACACACGGAACTGTTTGCGTGCGTTCGAGTACGATAGTGATCACTACGGACTCGCCGCCGCAATACGGATCCCGAATGAGCAAACGCTTCTAGAGCAGTACGATCAAGTGTACTTATACGACTATCGTAGGGTACGTTGGTCGCGCTTCTCCAGAATCCTAAAGCGGAATTTACGTTTGAATGGAATTGATCCTCCGACTATAAGAAACTTGACCAACGACGAAATCGATTGTGATTTACTGACGCTACAAGACGTTATCAAACAAACAATGGAGCAGACTATTCCTCGGGTAGAATGCTCCGACGGAGACCAAATCAAAAAGTACAGAACTCCAACAATAAACACACTGCACGCATACAAAAGTAGACTGCTCACGAGACTAAAGGAACTGTACAGACAGTTTACAGACAGACAAGACCCGGAAATAAGAACATTGAAGTCAGTGATCAAAAACCTTAAACAATTAATAAAACAAAATCACAGTAAAGCTGTAAGTCTGTATTGGGGCAATAAGATTCGGGCTATAAAATCCAGTAGTCCGAATATGTTCCCGCAGATAAATAAATTGTTCAGGCGGAAAGATCACAACAACATTCAATGTGTTCGAATTCCATAGACGACAGAGAACAGACAGACACTACTAACGGTTGGTATAAGTCCAGAAAGGGCCGACTCAGGCGATGGTTTTTTCGTGGTCGAAGACCCACAGGAGAAAGTGGATTTGCTGGGCGCTTTTTTCGAAGCCGTGTATACGGTGAACAATCCGGTTCACCGTAATCACGACATTGATAACAGGGCCTACGTAAGTCACTATTATTTACGCAACGAACTCCAAAATTGGCGATCTGAGAATCAAGGTTTTACCGTATTCAGTGAAGAAAACGCTGCAAATGTCATCGTCGCCAATGAGCGAGCTTCCTCGAATTTGTTCGTGCGAAAAGATGAGCTCCTGTGCATCTTCGAGTCTCTAAAAAACAAAAAGTCGTCGGGAGTAGACGGTATTCCAAACGTCGTATTAAGACACCTACCCTTGGAAGCAGTGGATATTTTTACTACGCTATTTAACAATGCGTTGAATAATGCATATTATCCGACGCATTGGAAAATGGCAGTGGTACATCCGGTCCCGAAAAGGGATAAAGTTAGAACCAACCCTGCTAATCTTCGGTCAATCAGTTTACTTCCGAATATAAGCAAGGTATTTGAGAAAGTGGTTAATAGAGCGCTGTTAAGGTGGGTTGAGGAAAATAATATAATTCCGGAAAATCAGTTTGGTTTTAGGGCGAAGCATGACACTATTCATGCTGCGTCAAAGCTGATCTCCGACATACAATGGAATAAGTGTAAGAACCAGTGTACGGGTGCCTGCTTGGTTGACTTTGAAAAGGCTTTCGACACCGTATGGCTAGAGGGGCTTTTCTATAAGTTAACTAGGAGGGGTATGCCGAAACCTCTGCTGTATATGATTTATAACATGCTTATGGGAAAGAAGTTCGTTGTCAAATGTGGCAACGTCACTTCGAGCAAAGTCTTTGATATTAAAAACGGCTTACAACAGGGGGCGGTGATTTCTCCGATCCTGTTTAACATTTACACAAGTGATCTAGTAGGTTCCCTCAATCACTCTATAGCGTACGCAGACGATTTAGTGGCGTACAGATCAGGTTCAAAAATCGAAGTCATCAATGCTCTTCTGCAGCGTGATTTCGATCATATTAAGGAGTATTGCGATGATTGGAAATTAAAAATCAATTTCCAAAAGTCAGAAACAATCTTGTTTAGGACTCCATTGCGATGGGCTTCTAGGGATACCAGACACTGGCGAAATTTGGCCATCATTGGACAACACGGGATGCCATTAGCGGTGAGAAGCGTAGTTAGATACCTTGGTATCTGGCTCGATAAATATCTGTATTTTGACAAACATATAGATGTTTGTCTCGCTGGAGCCAAGAAGGCCTTAGCCCTGACAAGAAGACTGTTTCACAGCAGTCAACTTGTTTCCAGGGTGAAGGTCATATGCTATGTGGCCCTAATCAGACCAGTCATTGCGTATGGTTGTCCTGTGTGGTTTAATGTAGCGCCGTCTCAGATGGAAAAGATTCGGGTGTTTGAAAGGCAGTGTCTTAGGACTTGTCTCGGTTTGTATAGAACACCAGAATCAGAGTACAAGAAATACTATCCCAACAAAGCCCTTTACGATGGGGCTCATCTGAATAGGATTGACAATTTCCTGATTAAGGTGATTCGAAGGCACGTTGCAAGGGCAATGACCAGCGACAACAGCCTGATCTTTGGGGCTTATTACCCCAATGAAATGTACCACGAGAGCTCAATTCTATCGGGCTTTATCCCACCAGAGGCTTTTCTCCATATTGATGCCAAAGGTTTAGTTCAAAGCAGGGATGGTATCCCGGTAATATACCACCGCCACCGCGGTGCGAGGGACAAGCGGCTCATCTACGACGGGTACGTTGCTAATGCTCCGGAGCTCCTCCGTTTTAGTCCCGCGATTGCGGACAGGGATCGGATTGATGCCGAAAAACAGTACGCTGAATTCTGGTGGCTTAAGGAAGGGGAGGGGGTTGATATGCTCTCCTAGATCGGTACGTTACCAAGGTAACATACTCCTCCTAGTTGTAAGTTAGATTTCGGATAGATAGGTGGGTTTTGCTGAAAGGCCGCATTCGCTGACATGGGGCGGGGCCACTGAGAAGTAACCTCTGCTTCATGGCATTGGTTAAGTCTCGGTGGTGTGTGTGCACAATGTTGGCGAATGATAGGCTTCCAAAATCGCAATTGGGATGGTGACCACCCGTTGCGAGAAGCCACGAGTGCTTACCATCTTGATTATAGTTAAGTTAGGTTAAGTAGCTTAGGTAGGTTAAGTAGAGTAGGGATGTAGTTTTAAGTTTTACATAAAACTAAAAAATACAATATGGGGTGTAAGTTTTTTCCAATAATATTTTCTTAGAAATGTTACATTTATTGATATATAAGATTAGTCGTAAGATAATTGTGAGGCCGAAAGGCAACGTTTAATGAAATTGTTAAGTTTAGAGCGCTCGGTAAGAGCCAGTAAGCTAGAATAAGTGATTGTCATTGTCAAACTAGATTTAAGCATTTTTGTCTAGAATGTAAGTAATAATGTAAGAAATAATAAAAATGAATTTAAAAGTAAAAAAAGCCTGGCTCACGGTATCACCCAACGACCTGGAAATCCCAAGTACTGAGCAAGGAAAACTATAAACTCTAAAACATTACTCTTGAAAACGTCAGAACCTCAGACGGGATGCTTTTTACCTTTTTGGCAAAACTTCCGAATGGCATTCATGCGGTAACATCTCTAAATTTCCTCGACCGAGCGCTTGTCATGCTCCTTCTTTGCTTTCCTGAGTAGCCTGTCTTTGTCTCGGCTCTTCTGCTCATAGAGCTTGTGAGCAGCTCTAGTCCTTCTACGCAGCGCAGGTTTGTATACATCTAGCTTAGCTGCATGTGCTTGCTGATACTCATCGTCGCTGTGGTGGTCGATTGAAACCCTGCACATCAGAGGCGACATTGCTTTTGACAGTATTGAGACTGGTCTTTGATACATGAAACTGAGGAGGACCTCTTCTGAGATTTGGGGAGACTCTATCGATTATAGCCGTCCGATTTCGAAACTACTCACAACATTAGCTTGACTTTGCGATGTCCGTGAAACTTGCAACCGTAACTTGGTCTGAAAAACGTTCCGACATCTATTGGGTATATAATTTAATTCGTTCGGTTTTTTTCAAAATTTGAACGTTTATTTAAGAAAAACCTGTACAATAGTATTATTCAAAGTATTGCCCATCTTTCTGGCAATTTGTGAATCTGATCCCAAAAAAACTGCGCCGGCTTGGGAGCCAAGAATGAATCAAGCCAATTTTTGATATTCTGCTCTGATGTGAACCGTATTTCAGTGAGGGCGTTCTGCATCAACCGGAACAAATGGTAGTCAGTAGGGGTCTGGGCTACAAGGCGGGTGGGGTAAGACTTCCCATCCACTGTTTTCCAAATAGTTCTTAACCGGAATAGCAACGTGGGACCGAGCGTTGTCATGACGAAAATTATTGCCTCGTCTCTGGTCGCATATTCCGGGCGTTTTTCGGCTACTGCTCTCTTCAAACGGATTAATTGTGTTCGGTAGCGTTGTCCATTGATGGTTTCACCCGGTTTTAGCAGCTCATAATACAGCACACCCATCTGATCCCACCAAATACAGAGCATTACCTTCGCGCCATGGATATCCGGCTTTGCCGTTAATTTGGCTGGTTGGCCGGGTTTCACATATGATTTTTTGCTCTTGGGGTTGTCGTAATGGATCCATTTTTCATCACCAGTAACAATCCGATGCAAAAATGACTTCCTCTTGTCGCGTTCCAGCAGCATTTCGGACATGCAAAACCGCCTTTCGACGTCTCTCGACTTCAGTTTATGTGGAACCCAATTTCCTTGCTTTTGAATATATCCAGCTGCTTTTAAACGTTTTGAAATGGCTGCTTGAGTGACACCCAAAGATTCTGCGAGCTCTTCTTGTGTTTGGCAACAATGTTCATAGAGTAATGCTTCCAGTTCTTCATCTTCAAACTGTTTTTGGCTGCCCAGAACGTTCATCGTCTTCCAAGCCAAAATCACCACCACCACCAAATCGTGCAAACCACTTTTGGCACGTTCGCTCAGCTAGCGTATGTTCACCATAAACTTTCACCAAAATACGGTGACTTTCGGCAGCAGTTTTCTTCATATTAAAGTAATGAAGAAGAACTCCCCGCAAAAACACTTTTTCAGGCACAAAGTTCGACATATTTGAGTGAAAAAAAATTATTGTTGTTGACGCTTCAAATGAATGATATATACTGAAATGACGTACAATGACAGTAGCTTTCCAACGCATGTTCCAATGGAATAATACAAGTTACGCCATCTCTTAGCAAACCACACGAAAGTTATAGACCCAATATAACACTGCAGGAGTATGTTGTGTCGATCGGAATGTGGTCTATCTGGTTTACGGTTGTTTGGTCAAGGGTTCTCCAAGTCCCCTTGTGATTATCGAGATGTGGGATGTCGTGCAAGGTATACCTTCCGAAACTACTACCATCGACGCCCTTTCTAGAGCATTGCTCTTAGGTCTTGCTCAAGAGCACGCAAAACTATCTTTGGTGTCATCATCTTTCTCCTTTGGTGGAACATCCCGGCATATAAGGCTAATGTTGGCAAATTTTGCCTTGGTACGAGGCACTCGTTCACTTGCCGGAAACTCAAGACTTCTTGCTTTAGTCCGCTACCAAAAACAATTCGAATAGGCGCTGATTTTGCCGTCCATAACAATCGCCGTAATAGATATCGCAGTTTTGAATCTTTTGTTTTGTCCGGCTCATCCCATTGCATTTATTGGACGGCGGTAATATCTTCTTTACAGCAGATCCTTGCTAATTGTTTGGTTGCATGTGGCCATTAAAGGAACCTAACGAGCACTTTCTTTGTCCTTACTTCGTTTGCATGGATTTTCAATAGTAGATTCGTCCATATCCGAGGCTCGTTGGTGCTTCGTAACTTTCATCTTTTTTCCATAGACGGGTGGCTACCCCTAGGACGAGGGGTCGGTCAGACCGAAGCCAGTTATCCGTTTGGGGATCTGAGCACTGCCGTTGGTTCATTAAGAACTCATTCGTTTTCTAAGACTCTGACTGATAAGGTCTCAAATATGTTATTTCGGAACTTCACAGTTGATTCTATTTGGGAAATTCATCCTATTACTCCGCTAAAAGCGCTGCTTCTTTTAGCTGCTTGTCAGCATGACTTTTGGCAAGTCATGTCTAGATGGACAATAATTACTAATTGGAGAAAAAATAAGCACTATAGGTGAGAATAAACAGCTGCAACACTGGGTAATGTGAGGTTAACATCTCTCATTTCTATACTACCCAACCATCATAGGGATAAACTCTAGATAGGTAAATTATAGTTCTCATGCCGTAAAACTGGGTCAACGCCTCCGCAAAATCATACATCTGACCTTTAACAAGAAGGTACACACTACTTCTAACTGATTTTCGTTTTCGATTTGGTGAGAACATACAGCAGTGGCCAAAGCACCGTCCATTATCTTAACAAAATTCTGAAGGGTTCGGCTAAGATGGTAAGAATGAATAGGCAAAGAATATCCACAACGCTGTTAAGTTCCTTTCTCCTCAACTTCACGATTCACTGTTGCCTTGGACGGACTTGGACACTTGTCTGCCTGATTGGGTAAGTGGATGCCATTACATATTCCTCGTTCTCCGCATACTCAGGTTTCCCATTTTACGGAGTTTGACAATCTATTTCGGGAATTTGTTTCAGTGAAACGATAATCCGAAACTGGGACCGGTTTGTTTTATTTACCACAGCAGCAAAGGGAGTGTTCCCTCTGGCTAGTTGTTCATCATCTAAGGTCTAAGTCATTTATAAGATGAGATTTGATATGATGACCACTGTAAGATCTTGTGTAGCATTTTTAACGGTCTTGCAGTCACGCTCACTGAACACTTACTATCTATAGGTACTTACGCTTATAATGTTTTCCCTTTACTTCTGTTGAGGCCACTATAATTCGAGCTCTGGGAGCTATACGGCCTTGGATCTGTATTCAAGAAAATTTTTGAACAGCCTTCCAATGCGCATCGGTGTTAACAGATATGGCGCTACTGATTGTTAGAAATGGTTCCGTATTTGTTGGCTCACATGAAGATCCCAAAGTCTGTCTTTTTTATACTTCTTCTTCTTCTTCTTATCCTTTTATTAACCCTTTCCTCGTTATACGAACTTATGCGTAACGAGTTTCCCATTTTTACTGCATCGCTGCTGCTCCGCTTATGGTGTTGGCTAATGTCGCAGACCGCAGAACGCGTCTACATAATGCTCGTTCCTGGATCGCTTCAGTGGTTAGCCCCAGGCGTTGTTGTGCATTTGCCATCTGAGAAATCCAGGAATTCCTTTTCCGACCTCGTTTTCTTACAGTTGGAGTGACCGTAGTTGATAGCGCCTTTTTAACCGGATTTTCCGCAAATCTGCTTTGAACGTGGCAATACCAGCTTATTCTATTCGCCTCAAGCTGTTCGGTTACCGAATTCTTTATATGTAGACTTCCTCTTATACGCGTAGATCTAATGCAATCGCGTTTAGTGACTCCAATAGACATCCTTAACATTTTCATTTCCGCTGCTGTCATTTTGTCCTTAAACGCTTTGTACATTGTACAGCACTGTGGTGTAGAGTTTCCCCTTTAATTTAAGGGGAAATTTTCGGTCGCAAAAGATTCCCGAATTTTCGCGCCATTTCATCCATCCCACACTCACTCTGTGGTTTACGTCGTCGTCACATTTCGCTTCCATGTTAACGATTGATCGTAAGTACTTAAAGATAGTGCTTTTCGGAAGAACTATTCCGTCTAACATTATATCCGGAACAGGTCGCAACGGATGCGCAAATGGGCACGTCAAATGCTCCGTCTTTGAACGACTTATTTTAAACCCGTTTTTCTCTAGCGCATTTCTCCATGAATCTAAGGCGTTCCGCAAATCTTCGACGTTATCGCTTAGTATAACTGCGTCGTCAGCGAAGAGAACTGGCGATACATTTGCTTTGCGCATGCAGTCTTTCAGAAGATAGTCGAATACTACGTTAAAGAGGAAATGGCTTAGTACGCTTCCTTGATGCACTCCGACATTAACTGGAAATTCTCTCGTTAGTCCAGCAGAGCTTTTAACCGCAGTTTTCACGTTTCCGTACATGTCTTGCATTATTCTAACATACGTTTCCGGTATGTTTTGAGACCTCAGCGCGGCCCATATGAGATCCCTAGGCACTCGATCGAATGATTTCTCGAGGTCGATAAATACCATGTGTAAATCCTTAGACGAATCTCGGTGCTTTTCCATTATTATTCGTAGGCTTTGGATAGCGTCCACCGTCGATCTTCCTTCAACAAATCCACATTACCGAGCTTTATTATTTGCCGAAGACGTTCGTTTAAGACTCTTTCGACGATTTTCATTGTGTGTGACATAAGCTTGATTGACCGGTAGTTGTTGCATTCTCGAGTGTCGCCTTTTCCTTTGTATAATGGAACCAAGAAGCTACTTCTCCATTGATTCGGCATAGGTTGTCCACATTTTAATTTATTTAAAAGTTTCGATAGGCATTCGCTGCCGATTCCCTCCATCTTCGACCAAAACTCTAATGGAATGCTATCTGGTCCCGCCGCTTTTCCCTGCTTCATTTTTCCAATTGCTATTCTTATTATTTCGATTGAAAAGTCCGAAACATCCTCCTCGAATAGACCAGCTGTCGGCATGATATCACGTTGAAACTGTTTGTTAAGCAACTCCTTGCAGTCTGCGTTTTTGACGTATTTCGGCGAGGTTATTTCCATTGAATTTTTTCTCCTCTGTGCAGCGACCTTAAAAATATTTGGCATTTTAGTACTGTACGACGTTTGAACTTCTTGGATAGCTTGTCTTCTATCCGCCGATCGTGAGGATATTTGATCCAACTCCTGGTACAGGTTTTCCGCTGCTGCCGCTCGAGTTCGAGCCAGGACTTTCTTTGCGATCTTTTTAAGGCGCTCGTACTCAAGAGCCTGTGGAGCTTTTTCGATATCGTCGCTCCGATCGCATTTTGTCCACGCCTGCAATGCATTCTTCTTGTCGGCCACAGCTGGTTGGTTTCGTCATTTTACCATCATTTTACCAGGACGTGTCGACGTGATGGCAGAAGGGACTTTGCGAGTGTTATGCATTCCTCGTGCATGCTGTTCTTCATTTCTTGCGGGCTAAGTGAGTCTGCGATACCGTTTATATTGTGAAGTACTTCTTTAGCCAGTGCGATAAATCTTACGCCACGTTCCTTCGATAGATTATTCCACCGGATTTTTGGCTTTCCAAACGATGCCCGTGTTTTCGGTGATTCCGCTGTGAATAATTCTGTAATGAGCATACGGTGTTGGCTTACTAGCGATTCTTCAAATATTACTTTACAGTCCTTAACACGGTCGTTGATGTTTAATAAATATTGTATTTAAGACGGTAAAGCCGTAAGCCCTACACGCTACAAGGATGTCTTCGCCAGCTGAATTTCTGGTTCCAAAGCCTTTACCGCCGTGGCAGTCCTCATAATCAACATTTGTTTCTCCGACGTGGCCATTTAAATCTCCGCCTACGAAGAGCATGTCTTTTTTATACTTATACTTGAGTATTCTGACCAAATTGGAGATATGGATGTTGACAGATTCATTAAGCTGTCTATAAGACGGAATCCAACTTATCTGTGGCAATAATTGTGCCAAACAATATGCCTCCAATGATCAGCTGGCCAAGTTGCAAACGTGTCGATGTTGTCATTTCAGATGTGTGATGCCATTACATGTTTAAGCACTATGCTGTCGTTTCCTACATTCGCTTTTAAATTGTTCATCACTGGCAGGATATACCCCTTGGATGTTGAAGTGGTGGCGCCGCTTGGCTGTAGAAACCATTCTAAACCTCGTGATCCGTATTGTTTAGTACGGAGTAGTAATGGATGATGGTGATGTTCCTCACTCTACACTTAACCTAGCTCAATATTAAATTTGTTCCCGCTTCAGAGCTTATTGTATCTTACGGCTGTAGCTCGCTGGGTCAGAGTTAAAACGATTCGCCATTCGCCTTCTTTTAATCTTTGAAGCTTGCGAGATTTCTCACGGGGAAGCATGCGGTCAATAGAGGCATAATCTGATTTTAAAATCGCGTTAGCCCAGAAAGTCCCATTGTGAATCATGGAGGAACAACACAGGAAATGTAATCTTTCCTATATGTTGTCGCTGGCGAGTGTAAAGCTCATTTGAGTTATACGAGGCGTTGGAGCTACAGGCTCACAAAAATGGATGCAACTGTTGAGGTCAAGGCCCAATCCGAATTGAAGTGCAAATACTCGTTAGTGAAACATATTTGGTCGACTGCTGCTTGTCGCTCTTAATTTTAGGCTTTTAAGGACTTTTTTTGGTTCGACTCATGGCACCAAGAGTACTATCTTCCAAATTAAGTGCCTTTACTTGTGTTACAATTAAAGTGCCCTCTCCCAGCGTTGGCGATCCTAATAAATCCATCGAATCCACAATTGTCCAGTCAATTACTACGACGATGTATGAGTATCTCCCCAATAGACATTCATCTAACTCAATGCCAATATCGACTTACAATTCACATCTCCATTTTCATTTCATAGCGCAATAAATCATTTCTTCATGCTGGTCAATTAATCCGACTCACACTCGCCGGAAACACCCTGTTAATTTGCAATTCCGATTTCAATTTCACTGCTTCGGCGACACGTAGCCGAAAACCCTTTGGCTGCTGCTTGAATCACCCTTTTTATCGATGAACTCCAAAGTGAGACCAAAGGTGGAGTGATTCAACATACTCTAACCGCCTCAATGACCACAATCGACACCAACACGACAGTCGTATCATTGGCAAATCCTCATCCCTAACCCTGTATCCACATCTGTAGTGATATCCTTGGCGAATGTCCATCTTTTCCGTCTGTTTGTCTGTTCACATGCAAATTCCAATCTGTTTTCCTGGATAATATTCCGTTCCGAATCACCCAGAAAAACAGACAGCAGGAATGGAAGGAAGATGGGAGAGGGAATTTTAAATCCGGATCCGGATATTCCCAATCTGACATTGGATTTGATCAATTAATATGGCAATGCCGGTCATTTATCACGTCTACCTCTGTACATACACTTTTCGCCCTTACAAAGTGGCAGGGCAGAGCAACACAACACAAAAAAAAAAACGAAAACGAAAAATTCTGCTAGAGTTCATGATAAAGCGCCGGAAAGGGTTGTGGGATTGAAGTTGGGGTTGGTTGTAGGTCTTTTGGAAATTGACTCTGTCGGTCGTCTGTTGTAATCCCGGTTCGCATAAATGTGGCATTAAATTGTTTAAGCGCCTTTTAAATGGTAGACGACTGCGAGAGTTCGTACATCCATTGTGCCCCCTTACTTTTGTAATCTATCTCTCTTGCTTTGCCGAGTGGGGGTGGGTGGGGTTGGAAAGAAAATAAAAAATAATTCCTCATTCTACCCACCATACCACCCAGCGACGGTAAGCAAACATCAGCAACAAATGGAACATCTTGACAGGACGATGTCAATGAATCTTCTGCTCGTGTTGTAACATCCTTGCAGCCATTTGTGTCATCATATCGCTCCCATTGTTCACCGCTACGCCAAAGGATAATGATAATAAATTGTATTCAAAAGTAATGACGGAATTTTTTTTTTATTTCTTTCAACTTCTCTGTTGCCTGTTCCGCCTGCGAGTTCAAATGGCCATACTCTGAAACCCATTCCATAACAGGGAAACTAAATAAGAAATTCTTTTCTTGTTGCGCGCCCTTATTCTAGGTGGTTGGAGGTGGTTGTAGTGGTGATGATGCTCCTTTTCCTGCTTTTCTTCAGCCATTTGGGGTGTGTTTCGGGCACATCTGTTGTTTGCATTTTAAAAGTAATTTTTTACCGCACTTTCGTAAGCAGTAAGCAGTAAGTAAGCAAGCCGAGCAAGCGGTTAATACTTTTTGATGTTTCATCTTTTTTATTTATCGTGTAATTTGTTTTGTTGTTGGGTTGTTCTTCTACGTCTTCCTCGTGTTTTTTTTTTCTTTTCCTGTTATCTGTTCTTATTCCATTCTTGGCTTGTTCATCATTTGTTTCTTCTTATTTTTTTTTTTTTTTTGTTTTTTATGCAGATTTTCACTTTGGGGTGAATGTTTACAATGAGAACCGGATGCTGAGGACGAAATGAATGAATTTTTCTGTTGAATAATGTTTATGGATATTTCCAAATGGAATGAAATGTATCCGCACCCTGCCTTTGGGGGAGTGGAGTTGGAAAGCGTGTATGGTATATTTTGTTCACCTTCTGATATTGAGTAATCAATTTAAGTTTGCGATTTGGCCATCTACCTCAGACATATGTGCGTACTCGTATGGTGTGATAGCCCAAAATATCAAGAAGACAACTGTTATTGACCAAACTCAAAGCTTACCCCGATTTAAGGTTTGAGGTAGTCCATCTTTGAATTGCTTCTGTTTCATGGATGTTGTCCAAACATATACTCGAATATTTATAGAACACCTACCTGCTCTGAAACATTTTTCGATTGCAGAAAATTTTTCATCAGACCATAGTCCGTACATCGATTGAGTTTCCCTCCTAACTTACGCGATGCCCGATGCCACCAACATCGAATGTAACAGCTCAGTGGTATCACAGTCAAAGAGCAATTATAGTGCAATCACAGTCGGTGTTGAGAAGACGGGAAGGTTATTTTTGCTGACTGTTTAACGATGATGATGAACAACATCCCACCATCATGCAGAAAGAACCAGTCAACCTACACGAAAACCCACAAAATGTACGCCCATCGGACAGAGGTGAAGTCAGGCCAGTAATTCTCAAGATTCGGTCTAAAAAGGTTGTTGGACTTTATGGTTGAAATGCCTATGGGTAACTGATGAAACATCAACTCATCTCTAGGGTGAGGTGGGTCGATGAGTTTATGCATCTGGGGCTTCACAATCCACCTTATTCATTACAGAGCTCGACACACTTTTTCGACTTCTGAGGCTGGAATCGGGGGAGAATTATTTTATAATCGGCGGGGACTTCAACGCTAGACACAGAGATTGGGGAAATAATTTGCCAAATACTAGAGGGAACGTACTACTCGATTGGTGGGGTCAGCACGATGCCATGTATAGGCTCGGTCTTAAAGCGACGGATAACCCGTCGTTTCCCAGAGGCGGGTCTTATTTGGATCTATTACTATATGACGAACGTATACGACTGACAGGTACGAATTTACAAACGCTTAACTGTCTGCGCACATTCGTGTATGACAGCGACCATTGCGGTTTTAGCACCGAAATCACAGTTCCCAACGAAATTGCGGAATTGGAGGAGTTTGTCCAAAGATACTCTTACAACTACAGTAAGACTCGATGGACACGCTTCTCCGCAACCTTGACAAGAGCACTCTCCTCGAACACGCTTCACCCACCGTCCAATAGGAATTTATCAAACGAGGAGATCGATAAGTACCTTAAACGAATGGACGAGACAATAAAACAAACTATGGACACTACAATACCGCGGTATAAACAAACGACTATCGAAGATCTGTTCCGCAATCCTACTATTGACGCACTGCACCGACAGAAAAGTAGACTTCTGACAAGACTTAAAAACTTATACAGACAGTTTACAGACAGACAAGACCCAGAAATAAGGACACTGAAGTCGTCGATTAAAAATATTCAAATGCTAATCAAAGAGAATTACAGAACTGCTGTAAGTTTGTATTGGAACAACAAGGTTCCGGCTGTAAACACCAGCAACCCGAATATGTTCCCGCAAATAAATAAACTATTTCGGAGAAAAAATCAAAACGACCTTCAGTGTCTTAAAATAGCCCGGACAACAGACAACGAACGATTACTAACAATAGCAGGCATTGATACAAATGAGGCCGCTGATGATGACGACTTCTTTGTGATCGAGGATCCACAGGAGAAGGTTGAGGCTATAGGGGCGACTTTCCAGGAAGTATACAAGGCCAATGATATCTTTGACCGTAATTATGACCTGGACAATCGCGTCTTGGTGCACAACTTCTATATTCGAAATGAAGTAGAGAACTGGCGATCCGAGGGCTCTGGTTTCACCCGGTTCAGCGACGAAAATATGGCAAATAATGTCATTGCCAGAGAAGGTGAGCTAACCCCGTTCATTTCGAAGGAAGAACTCCATGAGATCTTCGACACAATCAGAACTAAGAAATCAGTGGGGACCGATGGTATTCCGAACATCGTGCTTCGACATCTTCCTCTAGAAGCGGTGGACATTTATACCACCCTGTTTAATAATGCAATGAATAATGCACATTATCCAGCGCATTGGAAAACGGCGGTGGTTCAACCTATCCCCAAAAAGGGAAAGGATATATCCAATCCGGCGAATCTCCGGTCGATAAGTCTCCTTCCGAATATCAGTAAGGTGTTCGAAAAAGTAATCAATAGAGCTCTGACTAGGTGGGTTGAGGACAAACATATAGTTCCGGATAATCAATTCGGTTTTAAGGCAGGACATGCTACGAGTATCTCACATGCCGCGTCTAAACTGGTGTCCGATATCCAATGGAATAAAGGCAAAAAACAGTGTACTGGTGCCTGCCTAGTTGACTTGGAGAAGGCTTTCGACACTGTATGGTTAGAAGGTCTTTTCTACAAGCTGGCAAGTCTGGGGATCAGTAAACCACTCTTGTACATTCTTTATAATATGCTAACCAACAGACAGTTCATCGTGAAAAATGGTGATGTGACTTCTGTTGGAATATTTCAAATTAAAAATGGACTTCAGCAAGGCGCGGTCAATTCACCGATCCTATTCAACATTTATACAAACGACTTGATAGGTTCACTTCCCCATACTATTGCGTACGCAGATGACTTGACAGCGTACAGAACAGGTCCAAAAATCGAGGTCATTAATAGTCTCTTACAGCGTGACTTCGATAAGATAAGACGATTTTGCGATGACTGGAAGTTGAAAATCAACTTTCAGAAGTCGGAAACCATTCTCTTTAGGACGCCGTTGTCTGGAGCCTCTAGGGATACCAGAAAAAATTGGCGAAAGTTCTCGATCATTGGACAACACGGACAGCCTCTTGCTTGTCGAAATGTAGTCAGATACCTTGGGATTTGGTTAGATCAGTTTCTGTATTTTAACAAAAATGTAGATGCTGCTCTATCCAGATATCCAGGGCTTACTACCCCAATTACCTTTATCACGAGAGTGTGCGCTCTAACGGCTTCGTTCCACCGGAAGCATTCCTCTACTTTGATCAGATAGGGTTGATCCAGGATAGATCAGCGGTCCCGTCAATCTTCCATGTCGCTCGGACAGCTGGGGACAGGCGACTCAACTACAACAGAGACGTCGCACACGGCAGGGTGGATCGTCTCAGGTTCAGTAAGGCGGTGGGGAATCACGATAAGAGGGATGTCGTTCGGCAGCACCAGCATTTCTGGTGGTTAAATGATGGGGAAGATCTTTCGTCGTCGTTTCCGTCAATTACAGACCAGCCTCACTAATGAGGCAGAGCTGACCAATCTATTTGCTGTGTAACTGGCGATGGCCAGCTTACATAGGTTTAGGTTAGCATTTAAGTAATATATATATATATATATTAATATATACGAAGGTATATACTAATGTATGTATATAATTGTGTATAATGCCTTTATTTTAAGTTAGATATTGCGTTTTTATAAAAAGTAAAAAATAATGTCCATACGCTAAGTTTTTTATCAAAAAAAATTTTTTCTTAGCCTTAAGTTTAGAAAATAAGTAATCATAAATAAAATGTAAATAAAGTCGAAAGACATAGAAATATGAATTTAGAGTAGCCTAGAGTGCCTGTGTAGGGCCAGTAAGTTAGTATGAGATTGTTTAGTAATTTTAAGCTAGCATTTAAGCATTTTTTGTTAGTATGTAAGAATTCATGATTAAGAAAATAAAATGCATTTAAAACTAACTAAACTAAGCTGACGATAGGTAACTATGCAGAATGATGAAGGAGAAAGCTGACTGCTGCCACTAGGTCATTAATGACGAAGCTGAGACCTTCGATATCAAAAATTGAATAAACAAGGCGAGGGGTGTCATGTGGTTTTTTCGACATCGGTCGTAAAAGAATTTTGAAACTTACAAGTCAGTTTCAGCTGGTTGCATACACAGACGGAATTGACATAATGGAAGAAGCATAGGAAGATATCAGTGAAGCAGATAAGATTAGGACAAAATGTCACCTTAGGAAGCTACAGCTTTGATGAAGAAAGTAAAAACCTCAGCTTTAACAAAGGCGCTTGCATGGAAATCATGCGCAGGATCACTTTTGATAGTCATTACTTCTTTTGGCTTAAAAGGCAATTAAGTAGTAAAGACCTCTTTTAAGCAACCAACTTGGTCTATAAAGTCGTCCAAGTTTGGTCAATCTAGTCCAAGTTTATGACGCAGAAACCTGGACACTGATGAAAGAAGGTGAAACTACTACTTTCGGGCTCTTCGAAAGGAATGTGGAGAATAAAGGAGACGTTTCAGGCGGAGAAAAGTTGAACTAACCCGCCTTATGGTAGATAGCTAGGTTATCTTAATTCGTCACCTAGGAATGAAGCGGCAATTCAGGGAAACGAAGGATGTGCTTATGGGAAAACTGGAAATTCTACTACGAAAAGGGGATTAATCTAGAAAACAAGAGGCGCCCTTCTTTTTTTGTGGGCTTAAACAAAGCCTCTGTCAGGCCATTACATCTAGGTTTAACTCATGTTGATATCTGCATCTTAGAAAATAAGATGCAACCATCCCAATCCTTATCTATTTTATGTTGTTTACTCTGATGAACGTTCAATATTTGCAGTCTGCTACTGCATCTCTAGCTTACTGTGATGAGTACACAGTCTTCCGTAACATTTATACAGGAACCATGGGTGTGGAATAAATGCATCTGTGGTATCGGATGTTTAAGGGGTTTCGCAGCACTATAAGATGAGCGATCGGAAAGACCAAAAACTTGTCTTTATATGCAGGACATACTTTCGCCATTTAGCTTGGGCTATTTTGTAATCAATTTTAAGTTGATGGAGGCTACGAATAGCTCCGACAAGCTACAAAACAAATGGAGAATGGCACAAATTCGCCATTATTTTTCCTATGAATCGGTATTACCTCTGTCTAAAGCACGGGCCAAACTTTTTGAATACCGTGGTTTCGTACTCGCGATTTCTTTCCATGTACCAGCTCACAACCAGCTGCCAGTAAGCTGAGTAACACAACACGCAAAAGCTAGTGTATCCTGTGCTAAATTTGCTTTAGCATCAGTGGATAACTTTAAAAAAGCTGAAACCGATCGATTAAAGTCAGTTTTTCTAATTGAAGCCAGTATTTGATGGTAGGGGTAAATTCTGGTGCTCATACTACGTTCAGATGTAAAGAGATAATGGAGCAATATTGTCTGCTGGACACTTCGTATCTATCTACAGTGCAAGGTCAACAACCGACGGTTCAACCCTCTCAAAACTTGGGATTTTCTCTTCACGAGATTAAGGAAACTGAACTTTATTTTGCATCGAAAACATTCAGATCGCAGTTGCCCTCGAGGAGGGCGGATTGAAAAATTTCAATTTCTTTGATACACATACTCGTTTCATTGTTATTACTCTCGAGGCCATCACGTCTCACGCGTAGATACGTGCAGAAATATAAAGTCGACTTTACCTGAACTTAAAACCGTTTTTGCACAGAACATGAATGTAGCCGGATCTTCATCCGTTTCAAAACCGATTGAAGATGTGGAGACGGACAATATTAGACCTCACTGCTCGTTAGGCAAACTTGTGCATATCTTCCAAGCCATAAGCAATCCTTCTCGCAATGAACTATAATATTTTGTGATGGACTAAGAAACGAACTGAAACGATTTAGGTTTGACGGGACCTGTTCACCAAGTAATTCGCAAGTGCCAATGACGATTGAGTCCCTTGTTAGTACAATTGTACCTAGTCAAGTCATAAATATTGGTACACAGAAAAATCAGCGCCAAATGAAAACGAATTAATATTTAAACAATTTTGTTTTTTGTTTTTATTAGGTTATTCAATGGCTACAAATCTTAGAACAACTTATTCGAAATGACTTCCATTTACCTTCCAGCACGACTTAAGACGATGTGGCCACTTATCGATGGATGGGGAAATTGCCCACTGCACGGACAAGGGCTCGCTTCAACGACTCAATATTTGAGTATCGAGTAGAGCAAGCCATGCCCTCTAATACGGACAAAAACTTGTAATCCAACGGGTTGAGGTCTGGACTACCAGCTGGCCAATCATCCATTGATATGAAGTCCGGAACGTCGTTTTTGAGCCACAGTTGAGTCGTTTTTGCTTTGTGAGCTGGAGCAGAGTCTTGCTGGAAAGTCCATTGCTTGTTGTTGAATATTTATTGGTTGAGAGACTTCACAATGGGTTCCAAGACGGTAGATTGATATACTTTGGGCGGTGTTTTCACTCCTTTCTCGCAAAAATGGAGCTTGGCAACGCCATCGTAGCACACTCCCCACCATACCATTATAGATGCGGTATTGGGATGCTTCTCTGGATGACCGAGCATACACACGATCGTCCTGCATATTGAACGATTCTTCTACGGTGAAGATTTTCTTGTCAGTAAACAGAGTTTGGCTGTGAGCGTTCTTCGCGTACCGGCTGAGTAACGCTTTCGATCTTCGCTTGCGTTTTTCCTTCAATGCGGCCGTGAGCACGTGTCCAGTATGTCGATTGTACGCGCTGAGTCCTAAATCTTCTTTGATAATGCGAGACATGGATTTTTGCGAAATTTGCATTTCCCGCGACAAGATTTTCTGTTTTCGCAGCGGTTTTCGGTCGATTCGTTACTTCACGGCTTTGATCGCTTTCGGAGTTCTCACTGTGCGCGGACGGCCTGATCTTTGATGGTCTCGTATACCACCAGTATCCTCAAATAACTTCACAGCACGATACACAAAATTGCGAGTGATTCCAAGCGATCGCAACGTCCTAAAGATATTGCCTTTTTCCATGTTGCATTCAAGCGATAACACGATAATACGATTTTCGATGTAATGTCAAAACTTTTTACGTCACAATGAAGCATAAACATCAACTGTCAAATCGCAATCAATACGAAATGGATGCGCCCAGTGTTGCATTCGTAATGAGTGAGTTCAGTTGTGTACCAGTATTTATGACTTGACAAGGTAGATTGCATGATTCTAATATTCTTCCTGATATTTCTATCTAGGGCTGCTCTCCTGTTGTCACTCTGAAAAAAAAGACTGCAGATGGATATTTATTATCGTTAGGGAGTGTATCGCATTCTGTAAGAGTTGTGGTGGTAGTGTTGGGCAGCACGGTCTTACGGACACGGACTTACGGTCGCAGAAGCCTAATTGTAGTAAGCGGCTAAGCAATGGATGCTGGCATTGTTGGCACTGCATCATTAAACCTATGAGTTGTCTCTTGCGAATACCAAGAAATTCAAATTAACGGTTAAAGGAACTACAACCACGTCTGTTCCGAAAAAAAAAATAATAAGGCGATGTTCTTTGTTTTGGATTGAAAACTCATGCTTGTTGTTGGGAAATTTTAGAGATTAGTTGGTTGAATATCATTTCCTTCTTCGAAAATCCTAACACTCTTGGACTAGTAGCTCTGTTTGCTTAGAGTTTTCATATTGCTACCCTAAGTTCATTTTTATCAGATTGGCGGGAAATTGGATCTTTTCGCTTAGTAAATACAGAATACAGAAACTTAGGATTCTCCTAGAACTTTGGGAGCTTAGTCCCAACCATAGTCAAACAGTGATATTTTCTGGGCACATTCATACTTGGTGATTGACTCTGCAAGGACACTTAAAGTAATACCGGAAAAGTCAAGGAGACTGAGAGCTCATTGGCAGAAACGATAAATGACAAGGGGAGGAGAGGTCCAAGTCATAGGACCAACATGAGGATATGAAGTTTACTATCACCAATCTCCCCATTTCTCTATCTACAAGTCATTGACCTTTTCGCCACTGGTTCGGAAGACTCGAGTTCCAATTCATAGCTTGTCACATGTATGACCATAGTCTCCGATACAACCCAACCTTACACCAAAGTAAACTAAATATTTAATTTTATTAAATTCCACATCTTCGTCCGAATGTCAAAGTTGATTGATGTCTCTCACAACTTTTGATCCTTTTTTTCTTTAATCAAAAAAAAGTTGGTCACATGAACAAAAGTAGACAAAACAGAAATAGGGCAAATAAAAAAATAATAATAAAAAAAGGATACGAGACGGGAACTACTTCGTTCTTTTGTGTGTCCATATCCCCGATGCCTAAAGGAGCGGCTGTTTCATTTTATTTATTTAATTTCAGTTTGTTTTCCTCATACAGAGAGAGTCCCTTTCCGATGATAAATTATGATTGATCCTTGATTGATTCAATGGAAATGTAACGGCTACTAAAAGAAAAAACTGCTCCATCCCTTGGAAGGCTGGAATTGATGACTCGGGTCCAAAAGTTATCTCGAACCGCTCATTTCTCAAGAAGAGCAGGTGCGCCGATTTCTAAGGATACACGATACTACAGCCCTGTTCCTGCCGACATCCTCCCCAAGGGACAATAAACGGTGAATTTCATTAAACCGCTCACCAAAGAGCGGAATCATCAATGTGAATAAAAAATTATTATTATCAGTGTAATTGGAGAAATTTCATTCGGGACATAAATTCTCTCCAAAGTTGCGAATTGTCAGGATTACGAGTATGACAAGGTGTATGACGACAGCACTGACAATGTGTACGGGTACGGACTCCCTGGTATGAAGTTCCACTTTCTTGATGATTACTTACTCGGGTTATGAGGATATGTCATGCTTTTCAAAGGAGGGCTTTTGCTGGTGGTATTCCTCTAGCATTTAAGTGCGTCTAATAATAATCATAAAAAAGGACGAAGATGTCAACAACCAAGGATGACTACAGCGATGACGATGACGATGGTGATGACATAGACGACGTCGAAAATGACTCTACAACGAGTGTAACAACTGTGTGATATTCAGGCATTGTTAAGTGCCTCCCGGGAGTATGAGAACTACCGGCAAGAACTCACAAGGAGTCGTCTAAGGAAGGATTTTTCGACTTCAAGTCGCAAGTTGGAGGTTTTTGTCACACAATTTCACAGGCAGTTATACGAATACGCTTTGCTTTTTGAAAAGCAACACAAAAGCGTTTCAATATCTTTTTTTCTTTTTTCTTTTTTTGCTAAGCGAGTACTTGAGATAGATACGAGTACGAATACGTACGGATACGAACGGCACAAGTGGTATGCAGCAACGAGTACAAGGATATTATTTGTAATAAAAAGAGACCGAAACGAAGGCAGAGCTTGTCATAATAATCATCGAATAAATTATGCAAAAATCGGTATGAGCAACAAGGAAATGTGTTTTGATCCTTTTTCGTCCTTTTTACCAGTTGACTTGACGTAGTCGGCTGGATTTGTTGCTGGAGCTTTGCTTAGCCTGACTAGGTTTCACGTTTATTTGAAGTCTAATGCAAAATGAGTATCTCATTGTGATTATGCTTGTTGGAATGGGGGGTATGATACTCGTATTTCTACTCAAACAGAAGTGTTGTAGTGGTAGGTAGCTCGCTGTGTGTACCACATGAATTATCCTACTTTTGTATTATTTCACAGAACAAGGACAATTTCATCACTTGAATATTTAATGAAATCTTTCTCCATCGTTACTTTGGAATTATTAATTTCTGTCAGGTTGCCGCGGCAAGGATGTGTGTTACACCTGTGTTTTGTTCGTTGGGTTTGAACTGGGTTGAGGAGTGGGTTACATTGAGGAGGACACTTTATTTCAAATTCAAAGGAAGCAAACATTTTCGTGAATTTGTTTGAAATGAAATTTAGAGCGCGATACTTTGATAATCCTGAAGAAAAGCAACGGTCTACGTATGTATTTAAGACAAACACAAAACCAACGTTACTTCGAGAGTTATTTTGTGGAGGGTTAACATTGAGAAAATTAACAACAATCTTATAATGAAGGCTATAGATGCATCTCGTTGTCGAAAAGCGAACTGTTATCCACTAAGAATAAGTCCGGATGGCTGCTATAGAAATCGGTCGCCGGAGCCATTGCCGATGAGGTGTTTTGCAATCTAGATGTCGTGCGCTTTCAGCATCTTGTACCGAAATCCAGTGGAAAAGCCACCAACAAGAAATCTGCGAAAATTATGGTCTGACGAAGAATTAAGAAGTATAGAACTCTTTTTAATACGACAACTTTTGTGGCCGGATTTGGGGCCATTCTTAGAGTATTTTAGCCTCAATCTCACCAAAAACTTGCTGATTATTGACTGCTGGCGTCAAAGAAATCGCTTCGCAGCGAAACAACGCGCCAAAATAGTGACACTGTACATTGAATATAGTCGTTCAGTTGTGTGCATTTCGTCGAAAATATCGTGGCCAACAAGAACCGTCAGACAACACTATTCGTCATTTGTTGTCGAATTTTGTTGAGCACGGGAGAGTGGGGTATCATCGACATGCATTTCATCAACGCCCAAGACGTTCTAATGGACTGGTTGAAGCGGTAAGAGAGTGTTGCCGAGAACCTACATGTGTCGTATCGTCACCGTGCTCAGCATTTTGGCATCAATGGAACCACCTTGCGGCGCATTTTGAAGAATGATTTGCATTTGTTTTCGTATAAAATGCAATTGACTCATAGAATATTGTCGAAAATCCATTCACGTTGCTTGAAATAAGGCTAAATAGTCGCTCGAATGGTTGACACTGAACGTGATTTTGGGAAGTAAATTTTTATGACCGACTAAGGCCAATTCACACTCTCTGGCGCCGTAAACAAGCAAAATTGCCGCATTGGCGAATAGAGAATCCATTAAATATCTATGAAACACCATTGCATGACCAAAAAGTGGCTCCTTGGGCTGGCGTTTGGGCCATTTTCCTCTAGAGAACGCGAAGCATTCAATGGGATGGATAGTCGATATCGGTGAATGTTAGCTCATTATGTCTACCCACAAATGTGTGGAAAAGGTCTGGACGGTTACTGGTTTCAACAAGACGATGCGTTATGCCACACTGTAAATCAAACAAACACGGCGACATTGACTGGCCACCCAGATCTCCAGGTTCAATCACTCCGGACGTCGTTTTGTATGGCTATTTCAAAACAAAAGTGTACGCCAGCAAGCCTGAGACCATTGACGAACTCAAGGCAAACATTCGTGCTGAAATCATTGTTACACCGTCAGGAAGGTTGTGAAATTATTCATTTACAGCTCTACAACTTCTTCATTGAATGCGAAGCGCTTTCCAGAAACAAATGTCTTCAAGTTTGGGAACAGATGAAAGACTGGGGGAAGTAGAATAGGGTGATTTCCGAAAGAATATAACACTTAAACCATCGCCAACGGACCCTTGTGTACAGGTGCGTTGTCCTGGTGAAAGATCATTTTTTAATTCTTCAAGCCAGGCCTCTTCTCACGAATTTTGGTAACCAGCTGGTCAACAAGGTTTGAGTAATATTCGCCTGTAATTGTTCTGCTCTTTTCAAGGCAGTCGATTAACACGATCCCTTCCGCATACCAAAACACTCTAGCCATGACATTTCTGGCAGATGCGATCGACTTTGCTTTCTTTGGCGCTGAACCACCGGTTTCCACTCACTGCCTCGTATGCTGTTTCATGCCAGGGGTGAGCCAAAGGTGTGCGCCGTCATTAAGCATTCTGTAAAATAAAAGTGGACTTCAACCTGCTTAAGAGTTTAAGCTTCGAACTTTCATCACAAGCCATGGTCTACTGGTATTACTTCCTGCATGCTCTATAAATATATGCCGAGATCTCTTTGCAAAATGTTTCACACAGTGAACGGACAAAAGCCAAACTCTTTCGATCAGCGCTGAATTGATGATTATGAATCCTTCGCCACACTTTCACTTACACAACATTTATCTAGAATACGAAAAACAGCAAGCTCGATAGTATCTGCAGCAGCCTAACGTGAACACAAGAAAAATATTTGCAGTTCCAGTCACAGGATGTGAAGAAGTAAGGAGTCTGTATTATTCTTCCGTTGAAGGACTGTAGCAATAAGCGTTCATTTCATAATGGCGCCGAAGAGCATTCCTTCAGTCTGCTTGAATTATGACTAGGTTAGGTTAGGTAAGGTTTGAATGGCCGTTAAAAAACCAACCCACTTATGCCTTTTGGCCCATTGTGATGCCACGCTGATCTGCGATGCACCCGCTATGCTCAAACCCATCTATGGTTTGTTCTTCTGTTACCATCCAGATTTATTACTTGTTTGCACTTAGCGATGGATAAACCTAAGTTTTCCTTTTTTAGGTTTCCTTTCCAATTTTGGCAAGTTCGTCGGCCCTGCAATTCCCTGGAATGTCTCTATCTCCCGGCACCCAGCAAAGGTGAGTATTAAACTGCTCCGCCATCTCCATTAGAGATGATCGGCAGTCAATGACTGTTTTTGAATTTAGAGAGCATGAGTCCAAGGATTTGATAGCGGCCTGACTATCGGAAAAGATGCGGATATCCATTGCAGATATTACATTTTTGTTCAGCCAGGATAGGGCTTCCTTACTTGCCTGAATTTCCGCCTGGAGAGGCTAAGGTTAAGCTTATGGTGGAGGCGATGTTTTCTGGTAGGATTCCTAGTACTTTAAGAATGTTTGCATGGCCAAAAGGTTTATTTGCCGACTGTGAAGTCGCTTTAGGGCGAGTAGTTGCGGCTACTTGTCTGCTTTAAATGTCGAGGGGTGTAGGTGAGACAGAGTGTCCAGAGCTGCGGAGGGAGTTGAGCATAGGGCTCCGCTTATGCTCAGATATGCTGCTCTTTGCACTTTACTTAGCTTCCTGCAGTTCACTGCTTTGTCTAAAGCCGTCCACCACACAACCGATCCTAAGGTGAGTATCGGTCTTATGGCATATATATATACCCAATGGGTGATGCGAGGTTGGAGGCCCCATTTGTTACCGATGGCTTTTTCGCAAGAGAAAAAAAATCGATTGAGGCTTTCCTTACTCTTTCTTGAACGTTAGGTTTCCAGCTTAGTTTCCTGTCGAAAATTAGAGATATTTTGGTGTATCGGAGAAGATCAAGTCAGTACCATTGATTGAGGGAGGGTCTATGGTCGGAATTTTGTATCTAATTGTGACCCAACTATCAATAGGAATTTTTGCCGAGCATACATGCAGTCTAAATGGATGAGAATACTTCTCCTAATCCTAGTCCTGGTCTTGTCAACTACACAAAAACCGATTCCAGTGAATTCAGACTTCTGGCTTCATTCAGACGATTATTGGATTCCTTGTAGTGGATTCAAAGAAGATACTTTGAATCTTCCACTTTAATAGGTAGTAGATGGAAGGATGTACACATAACATGGAGTGAAATCTAAGGATGTTATCCTCTACATGAGACACCAGTGGCGTATTTTTAACTGCCATAGGACCTGTATTCAAAGATTCGAATACATTCAATCTGTCCATGGCTAGTCTGTTTAACTCTTCTCGGTACCCGAATTGCTGTCTGCTTAGTGCCATGAAAGAGCAATATCAGTTTAAAAAAAAAGGTCTTCTCATAGGCAGTTGGTAGTAATGCCAATATAAGTGGTCGTCAGCATCAAAGGAGTCAAAACAGAACCCTATCTGCGGTTAACCCATAATTTTCTGCCTTTAATAGGTGTACACTGCCAGTATCCATTTCCAAAGTGCATACGCATGGCTTCAGCTAGGAAAGCAAGGAGTTTGTCCACAACGTATTGTTATACCGAGCTGCATAACTGTCCAAAGTGAAGTAGAATTTATTTCTAGGAAAATGCCGAGCGTATTTTAAAAGCGCATTCTTGAAGGATGTTTTTCGTTGATAGGCATGAGGTACATGCAGGCAAAACTATCAAACTAAGTTAGATTGATACATCTTAGCTTCTTGAGAAGTATAATGTCAGCTTCGATTTAGTGTATACTCGTTTCTAGATGTAGTTCGCAATAAATTAGCAGGACTTCTTGTTCGGCATCTTAAGCATCTTTCTCGTTTATAATGTTTAACCAGTAGATGCACCCCTCATTGGCCTACGGCATTTGTTGACACACAAGGAAGATCTGCAAATCAACAGGCAGCTATTCCTCGATCCTTATGTCTCGGGACTATTGGAGACTTTTTAAGTTGAAAATTTAAAGAGTACGCATCGAGGAAGCATCCAAGTCCTATCCAATCGTATTTGTTTGCTTTCATCACTTACGGGTTACATAGAACTGGCTACATGCTACACGAGTAAAGGGTTTTTAGCTAGTTCAGCAGTCGACTAGGTAACTATGCCTCGCTAACAAGTCTATTATAAGCCGACCCTGACCTTTTTAAGTTTATTGAGTTTGCTTTAACAAAGAGTAGGCACATTCAAGCTATACTAACTAACGATGGAACCAAACCAATTTTACCTACAAGTTACACCTGAATTTCGCTGCAGTTCATTGCCTTCACAAAGAGGTAACTACAGCTACATTTCCCAGCAAAAGAATAGAGAAGATATGATATCCCTCCCCTCTGCCCATTCGCGGGTAGAGTATAAAATTGATGCAGTTGCGAAGTATTCTCTTGAAGCTCTGGGAGCCTTTATGAGCTCGTTAGACCTACATATGTTCTAGAACAGGATTCAGTAAGCTCGATTCCTTCATCAAATGTTTGATAAAACTTTGGAAGACTGTGCAAATGTGAAGTTCGAAAAACTTTAGTTATGAGACGCTTGCGTTTTTAAGTCTTAGTTCATATATAAATTGAATGAGACAAGGCCTTATAAATAGCACATTCTCTCCACAAGGACTCATAAAGTCCATGACCGTACTCGCATAGGAGTTTTACTCTACTTACCCAATTCGATCTCGGACATCATTTCAGTACTTTAGCGAGAAACATTGAAAGACTGTCAAACAGTGGTTTGCTCCATTATTGATGGACCTGCTTAGCCCTATGAATTTATATTCAACGCCTTACTAATGCATACATGAATCTTTTAATCTGATCTTCCACCTCATTCCCTGGTATCTTTCACACTCAAATGCTCTCCACAAACTCGGAGAAAAAATCACTCAATCTCAGTTCAGTACGAATACCTCCTGTCAACTGAGCAACTGGGAATTTTGAAAAGTTAAACAATAATCAGCCCCCATACTGCTTTGACAAGAAATGACAACCATCTGACATGGAAATTCTGCACATTCCAGGATACCGAACCGCAAAGTGTGCGACACGTACGTGTCGCCACATAATATCCAATCAATCAGTGGAATTTTGTGGGAAATGCGTTCCTGCATGCATCTCACCTGGTAACTGGGTCCCATGTCGACAAGTATCGTCGCGACCCCATCTTTTTGACTCTGTCGATGGCGTTCAAACAATTGACAGAAGAACAAAACGTTCGCCAGCATCCCGATAAAGTCAAAAGTGAGTTCGTATGTCCGCAATCACCACAATCACATTTCTATCGCCTGTAGGAAGGAAAGAACATTGATGGAGTCATTTCAGTCCATTCTACTCCTCACCAACGACCGAATCCCATGCCATGTGCAATTTTGAATTTCGATTTGCCAAAAAGTGCCTACGGGTCGTCGATCGTCCAGCAAGAGCAAGAGTCCTTGTTATCGTTCAGTCAGGGTACATCCCCGTGGTCATTGTGTTTCACAAAACTGTCAAGTGTCCTGTGTTTGGAATTCGATACATGTGATGTTCGCTTGATGCACACAATCATCATGGAGACGGAGACATCATCGCTGGTACCGTTGTGTTGTCGTCATCGTCATCATTCTGGTTGTTGGCGTCATCATATCTTTATTGACAGGTAATGCAAGAGCATTCCTGAACCCTGACAAATGGCGCACATATGAGTTTGACTACGAGTAGTACGAGTAGTTGGGCGATTGTAGGACATCGTTTGCGATTTACACATACACGAGTATATGTCCACTTCAGTTCGTGTTTCCTTTCAAAATGTTTGCTTAGCAGTATTGCTGTCCAACCAGAACACCATCATCATCATCATCATCGTGCCCAGGTTTCTGTGATTAATCATAATAATGAGTTGGCAATGTAAACGTCCAGATGGAGATTACTCCTCTACGAGCTCCACAATCGGGACTAGCTTCGCGAGGCCATGTCTGTTGATTTTTCCTCCACTGCACTTGGCCAATTCTCTCACTATTACAACTCTTTGCCCAACTCCTCTATCCCCATGTCCTGGAAATTGTTGAAATTTCATTTGAAGTCATCTCTTCAGGACTCAAATTGAATTCGAATTCAATTTGAACTTTTCAATTTTCACATGAAGAGACAGTAAAATGTCGGTACGCTTCGATAGAAGATGAGTGCTGTGCCTCGAGGGCTTGTTCTATCATCCTTGCTTTTCCCATCCTGGCATTGGCTCCTTTTTGACGCTCCTTTTGACGTAATGATAAATTTAAATTTTCAGTTATGACTTGGTGATGCTTAAGTTTCTTTTGTGAATTCCACTCATGGTATGTACATTCACCGGAAGTCATCCTTTTGAGGTGCGACGTGCAAAGTTGTCGTATGACAGATCTGCTGTAACTTTATTTTTTGGGGGATACATTGCCAGTGGCTAGAAGTTTTGGAGAAACAATTTCGAGTGTACGAACTTTGTTTTGTGTCGTTTGTGATCCTTTTTTGGTGGCATTTGCTATTTGCCTGCACTTAGCAATTGACACCACTGTTTGTTTGAATTGTTTTCGCAGAGGGTTGCTGCTTTCAGTCAGCGACTGAGTGAGG
This sequence comes from Volucella inflata, assembly GCA_928272305.1. Lineage (NCBI taxonomy): Eukaryota > Metazoa > Arthropoda > Insecta > Diptera > Syrphidae > Volucella > Volucella inflata. Next base: position 97,473,407 of record OV743720.1, read on the forward strand.
CGACTGAGTCTGGGTCTGATTCCAGGAGTGGATTCGTAAGTGTTGAATGACAATTGGATTAGATGAACAACCTGAGGACTGTTTCGTTTAGAATTTTGTAAATTTCATTTGCACCATGTTGGATTGGATTTGAAAATTTCAAGTGGCTACCAAGTGGTGTCGAGTGCTTGGCAACGATAGGGCGTAAAGCTGATTAAGTCGGGTGGGTTGTTAAGATTCTAACTATCACAACGGCTGTGCTCTGTGAGCATTTCAAACAGACTTTCATTCAGTCAGGAAATGAATACCTCTACCTATAGTAAATAGGTCACCACATGTCACCACAGGTCACCCTAGCCTCTAGACAAAAGGTTTCATTCAAAGGAATGATGGGTAATAATTCATACGCTAAGTCAGACAGCTGGGGCTGTGAATTAAAACCCATTTAAATGAATAAAGACCTTCAGTGACCTCAGTGTTCAAAAGGTCTATCGAGAGTTTCTCAATGCTTTATGAAGCCAAAAAGTCATCCTTGACAGCATAGTAAGAAGATACCAACTTTCCGCGGTCAATAGGGATTGATTCGGCAATCTGATTGAACACATTATGAACGATTCGATATACAGCCTCAAAATTATGAGTTTCCGAACGCTTCGAGCGGCTGAGAGACCCCCAAGGTTCTTAAACGAAAAGGCCACAAGGATGTCCGGATTAGACGTTAACCATGTAGTAGTCATTTTAACCATGGAAGGGTCACGAATTCTAAAGATCTCAGGCTGCTAAAAGGCACCCTTCTGGGTTTTAGGTAATGACTCAGAAGCTGCTTTATATTTTGACTTCGATGACATCTGCCGCTCATTCTACGACATGTTCAACAGATTTAGCTGGCACAATGGAGAGAATACAGAAGAAGGTCAGCCGGTTGCGCATTAAATCAATCAGAATAAATACTACCGATTGATCAGAAAGTTCCCGGAATAACCAACATGTGGCGCTACTATTATTCCGATTTGAGTTCTGTTTTTTTTTTAAGTTGGTAGATCTGTTTCTAATATACTCTCTAAATCTTAGCATCATAGCATGACATTTGTAAAAGTTACGTGGCCTAGAGTACATCTATCTCTGTGTGTGTTGGTGATTTTTTTACAATTTTAGAAATGAATTTAAATTTGCAACAACGAACTTTTATTAAATTTTGCGTAAAAAACGGATTTAGTGGTGCGCGAACGTTGAAAAAGTCTTTCGGGAACGATTCTCTTAAGAAAACGGTCATTTACCAGTGGCACGAGCGTTTCAAAAGTGGTCGGGAGTCAAAACGGTGTAGTTCAGCATGAATTTATGCCAGAAGGCCAGACAGTAAGCAAAGAGTATTATTTGGGCGTTATGAGACGTTTGCGTGGAGGAATTCGCCGAAAGAGACCAGAATTGTGGGCAGGAAACTCGTGGATTTTGCAACATGATAACGCACCGTCGGACAGTGCGTAGTTTTTTTTATCGAAAAATGCAACAAATACTATCCAACACCCACCGAATTCACCTGATTTGGCTCCCTGTGACTTCTTTCTGTTCAATCGAGTTAAAAAACCAGTACGGGGAACGTATTTCAGCAGCCGAGAGGAGGTAATGGAAAAATCGGCAACACACACAGAGATGGATGTACCTATACTCCTGACTACGTATTCCGGGAACTTTCTGATCAAGATAGTATGTTGGCCGTTAGCAAGTACTGACATTCGAAATCGAAATACCGCAGATACATATACAGAGTTCGGAATGGGTCTTAAAGTCTTAACCTAGAAGAAAACGAGATAACCAGCTGAGGACTATCGAAAAGTTCAAATTTACTCAGAACGAAACAGATGGACGATTTTAACTAGAGTGTTAAGTCTGGAGAAATTCATTCCGTTTCATGAGGGAGTGCAGATTTTTAGCGAATACGTAAGTCAACCTAAAGCCTTTTAAACAGATACTCGTTACTTACGACTTATTTGGAAAAAATTCTCCTTCAAAGACTTTTGGGAGAAGATAAAACATTGAGGCTGATTAAAATGCCCTAAAGGGGTCAACGGGATTCAGTCTGAATATTAGATGGCACCTGCACTAAGAGGTTTTGGGTTTCGAAGAGGTTTTCTGTCTAATTGTTGAGACTCACTTCTTAGATAGGATAAGAGCTCGCTTAGAGCAACCTAGTATCACAAATCTGAATGTGAAATGAGTAACTTAACCCATCCTTACTGGTATATGCTATCGATTAGAGTGGCGGAAGAAGCCAACTAATGGCATTGGCACTACCATTGACATACCGAACTCTTGGAGAACAGTTGGGGTTGACTTTATATCAAAAATCGAAAAGGATGGCCACACGGCAGCTAAGTTTGAGATCAATCAATCTCAAGGAGCATTAAGAACTACTGTTGATTCCAAATTCGACGGGCAGAGTTGAATGTGCACTCGAAAATAAGAAGCATCCATATAGCAGTTTCCTCGATAGAAAAGGTAACCTCGAAGCGAAACAGTTGTAGCTCATCCAGACAACACGGCTTAGACGAAGCATTATTTTTGTACTTTCTGCAGCCAATCTGTGATTGCAGGAGTAAGCAGGCGTTGCCCTCAAAATGGGCCCCACTGTTGTGGTGCATGCTAATCGGTTCATTACCTAACGCCCTCAGTGTTTCTGATGTGTATGCTCAATGATTTGTGGATGATGTAGTTGCAATATCCATCTACCAATTGTCTGCTCTATAGCGCACTCATCCCTTAGCACGATCGACGGTTGGTGCACTAGAAATGGGCTTGCATTCAATTCTCTCAAAACTGAAGTTGTTAACAATGCGAGAGAAAGGGCTCGGACTGCTCTAACTTAAGAAGATTTCGATCTCATCAGCTCACTGGCAGCGTAAATAACCTTTCAGTAAGATACGAAGCTTGTTGCGAAGAAGAGACTGATAAGACTAATTATATCGGTCGCCTGAAGACACGTGCCTAGCTTTGCTCTAGGGGCATTTATGCTACTCGCCCCGCTTTATCATTGACTGTTCTCCCAAAGTCACCTTATATTTAGGTTAAGTCGGCTTTCTTTTGATTCCGTTTCCATGGACGTCCCATTTGTACTCCTTTTGTTGGGAAATTTCACATTCTATGAATACTTCACCCATGAAATAGTTTTATCCAGAAATGCAACCAGTAAGGCAACGTAGTCTTGTTCTCACAGGTGGCTTCAAGATGGATCTACAATGTGTGCTTTGTTTTTTTTTTAAGATTTCACTCCTTGTTATTGAAGCGGAGATTGATGTTCATGATTTTGATGGCAAGAAACTATATGTATTGTATGGGACCAGAAGATCCCTATCTGCGTCTGTAGCAACAGCCAGTCAGCGCTTAAAGTTTTGCTCAGTCCTCTTACCATTTATAAGCTAGCTCGGAACTACAAGGCTGTTTTTTTAATGCAATCGGGTATCAGAATTTAAATTATGTTCGATCACAATGGTATCATAGGAACTTGCTGGGAAGAGTTTTTAGCACCCAAACTTGCGTAAGAACTGTTTGTGTTCATGATTCTTCCAACGACAATTGGGTTTCTATGTGGCATAACTCCCAGGATACCGTGAATTAGTAAGCAAGTACTAGCACCATAATGAGCACCTATCTTACGATGTTTGCACTTCGAACAATATTGGAACTTTCTTAGTGTCCTGCATACCTTTAGAATAATAAGTGATTTTGCTTTTAGTTTTTCGTTTGAATGCTTTGTTTAGATAGAAATTGAGATATGCGAGCGAAGCAGCGAAGTACGAGGGCGGGTCAATATGTCCGTGACTTTTGGATTAAAACACAGATTTTTTGATAAAAAAATAATTTTATTTTTCAATGAGCTCTATACACTTTGTCCAACGCTTCTCCAATTTTTTTATCCCTTCCAAAAAAAATGATTTGTCGAGGTCCTCAAAATAGGCCTTTGTTTGCGAGATGACTTCATCATTGGAGTCAAATCTTTTTCCACCAAGCCATTTCTTCAGGTTTGGGAACAAGAAGTAGTCGCTCGGAGCCAAATCTGGAGAATAGGGTGGATGAGGGAGCAATTCATAGCCCAATTCATGGATTTTTGCCATGCCAACTGCACATGTGTGCACCCTTGCATTGTCTTGGTGGAAAAGAACTTTTTTCTTGGCCAAATGAGGTCGTTTTTTTTTCAAATCGTCATTGAATCGGTTCAATAAGTTGGCATAATATTCCCCATTGATTGTTCTTCCCTTTTGAAGGTAGTTAATGTGGATTATCCCGCGTGCATCCCAAAAAACAGTCGCCATTACTTTATTGGCTGACAAGCCCACCTTGGCCTTCTTTGGCGCCGATTCACCCTTAGAAACCATGTTTCTGTTTTGACTGTTGTTTGTTCTCTGGTGTGTTGTGATGGATCCATGTTTCGTCCACGGTTGCAAAACGGCGCAAAAACTCCTCCATATTGCGATTAAACAACGGCAAACCTTCCTGTGAAGTTGTTACACGATTGCGTTTGTGGTCGTCTGTGAGCAAACGCGGCACCCATCTTGCGGAAAGCTTTCTCATGCCCAAGTGATCATTCAAAATTGAAACCACTGAGCCATGCGAGATCCCTACGGCTTACACAATCTCTCGCACTTTCAATCTTCGGTCGGCCAACACCATATCGTGAATTTTTTCGATTGTTTCGGGTGTAGAGACCTCAACTGGGCGTCCAGGACGTTCGGCATCTTCAGTGCTTGTACGGCCACAACGAAATTCAGCAAACCACTTTTTTACCATTGAAATCGATGATGCAGAGTCCCCATAGTATTTATCAAGCTTAGCCTTGGTCTCGGTAATGGTTTTTTTTCGCAAGAAATAATGCTTAATAAGCACACGAAATTCACTTTTTTCCATTTTCTCCTCAAATTAGTGAGTAGTCTGATAAAAATAGCTGTCAAACACAAACTAACTGACGCAGCAAGTTTAAATTTTGACAGGAGTCAACTGACAGATGCCTGTTGACAGGAGCAGTGTTGCTGTTTCAGTAAAGAGGTCAGAAATTCAAAAAGTCACGGACTTATTGACCCGCCCTCGTAGCATTGAAAATTATTTTGATAGCTTCCATCGTGGATTCAATACCGTATTTCCGCGGCAATTCTGCTTTGACGAACTGGATTTCAGCTTGCCCTAGATAGACCACAGTCAGCGAAATAAAAGGTCATGCCGCAGAAAAAGACGAGAGATGCTCACACGCTCGTACTAAAGTAGACAGGAGTGACGACTTTGAAAGAAAAGAATAATTTGGAGATGAGCTCAATGAAGAACTAAAATATAATTCTCGGAAGCCTTGGAAAGAATCTCCAAAAGTGAAGCGTGTTGGTACAGGGATGAAAATGTATTGAATTTCAAATTTAGAGTAAAGACAGTTAAACAGTGAAGTAATGAAGGTAAGTGCGATCAAGAAGAAGCAACCTAGCAACAAAGTTTGCCTCAAATAGAACCTGGGTCATCAAGATGCGACAAAATGAATACAACAGCAAGCATACCTACATATTGCGATGGCATAGATTGAATAGGTAAATATCCTGGCTGTGATCTGACCTCATATTTCTTAAACAATGATCAGCACAAATTTCTCAAAAAAAGAGAAAGACCCAAACTACCTCTCTGAAACCAGACGGGTTAGTTGCACTTCAAAAACTTAAAGCTCTTCATGGTGACAATACGGATTTCTCAAATAGACAATAGACAATTTTCAATTCCCCAGATGGTATTGATTTTTTGAGAAATTGATTGTTCCTCAACCCTGCTCCAATGATAATGCACTCCGACTCCATTGTGGTTATTTGTTTTGGGAAACAAAGAATAATAGCCCCCCAGCACAGCTCCATTCCATAATGCCTCTAAGGATTTTTCATCGACCCGACTAGCCTTTCATTCGAGAAATCCCTTCACGAATTCACTTAAATCTCATTAAGCACAGTCCCTGGGCTGATCTTTTTCAAAAGACCAAAGACCAGCCGCAATATCCCAAATTAAATAAAAATTTCATAGCCCATAGCCGAGGTGAAATGTGTCACACCACGCCGGCAGGTCCTTCAGCCACACAACCAACAAAAAAAGTACGAAATTCATATCTATCCCTCAAGTGTCCTTAAGAAAATGCCCCCCCAACCCACCCGTTGTAGCGCATCGCGCGATAAAAATGGAATTATAATCGCTAAGCAGTTAAAAAAAGAAACAAAAAAAAAAACAACGGTTCGTACTTGCTAACCCCCTTCCCAACATCCATTTCGGTCCTGTTGAAAAACAAAGCGAAACAATTATTCTTAAGATATCTCCCAGGAAACATTAAAAGCCAATCCAATCTGTTAAGACGCACGGTGTCAAGCATTCACCAACCAATGGCATCCCCAACCCCTGTAGCACTCTGACTTACACTGCTTATGTCCTTGGGCGGCGGACGACGACGCATCACAGAGCAATCAGCAAGTAAAACAAAAACACAAACACAAACACAAACCCGAAATGTCACCCCTCAGAGAGAGATTTTTCAGAAAAAACACGACTTGTCACTAAACGCTTCATCCCTTCAGGTTAGCGAGCTCTGGTAGTTGTGTAATCTACTGCTGGTGGGTGGTTGACAATACAACATTCCTGATGATCGGATGGGGGGCGGGGGTTGAGCATGATGATGTTTCCCGCTGTTGAAATGGAATCATTTCTCAGGGCCTTTTTCGAGACTTGGCTACAAAAAAAACAAGCAAGAAAAATACGAGCGCGGATTGAGAAGTACGAGTAGGAGAACAACCTTTTTACTTTTCATAATCAAATCTTCTTCTAATGGCTTTTGCTGTTCTTTCTCTTGCTCTTGCTCTTGTTCTTGTTGTGTGCGTTTTGTGTTGCTTTTGACTACACAGAATAAAGTGTAGTCAGCCGACTGGAGCCTAAGGGGGTAATTTTGTGAGTTTGCTTTGGTTTCGTTGATTTTATTGTCACCAAGGGTGCGTTTCCTGCCGAGGTTCCAACCGATTCTACAAAATGAGAAATGCAAATATGAATGAATGTCACCCTTGTTGTCACCGTTGCGTCGTCGGTCGTTACATCCACCAAAAACAGGTCACAAAAGTCAAGTATCTACATCTACATAATTTGTGTTGCCAATTTCATTTTGCACTATTGCCAGATGAATAAATTTCCATTACAACTGAGTTCGGGTCGGCGGAACCGTTTAATCCTTCTCACACAGGACATGATGAGAAAGGGTTCGGAAACTCCATTGCCCCCTTATGTTCTGTGGTATACGAGTTGGTACTTTTGGAGCGATTTATTGTCATTTTATTTGCTCCATTTCAATCTGATTGTGTGGTGTCGTTGAAGCCCCTTTTCAACAACCCTTGTAAAGAGTTTTTTTTTTCACTTATTTGCCTTTTCTTCCTCTGTGAATTGCGTTCGGTAACTTGTTGCTGAGCATTCGGAAATGTTTTGTGGGAATTCAAGCGATCTAATGGCTTACAATGGCACCCATTGTGTTAAGGAAACACTTGTGGATTACAAATGAAGTCGAAAGGAGCAATCCTTTTGGTGAAATGGGACTTTGGATTATAGTTGACAATTGACATTCATGGGCTAACGAAAATTGTGTGGCAAGAATAGAAATTAAAACTTAACTCTAGAGAAGTAGACGTTACATTTACTCACAGATCCAAAAGCTTAATAAATGATGAACCACTATATGCTTTGTAGCACGAGGCAATTCTACTAAGGGTATTCAGAAATGTTGCCGAATAAGAATACATGAAGACTGTACGCAGTTAGCACTATGATTCATATAGGTTCATGCCATTCATGATAAGAACTATGCAACTAAATGACTATTTGAAGGTAATCACCTTCTGGATTGCATGCTTTTGCCTGACGTGATTGTCAGACGCAATCAACAAGACAGCAATTAATCGAATTAACTCCTTTAAAAAGGTATGAGAAGGAGATTACCGGCTTAAATATACTATCGGAGTCTTCCATGTCAGACCATAAAAAAATTTAAATGATTGAAGAGGAGTAATCAACGGAATCCTGTTAATGGCCCTTTTTAAAATAAGAACAAAATAAAAGCCAGACGAAGCTGTTCGAAGCACAAATGGTCCTTATGTGCCTGAAACAGACAACACGGAACAATTTTGCAGGTCGCCTGTCCTATGGTGGACAATACATTTGCATACACTATTTCGGCAAAGCATGTGACTAGTTACTGACAGGAGGCCTTTGGACTTACACAGCATTGATATGTCAAGACTTATTGTATTTTATTCGTTGGTTGCCTCTAAGAAGAAGCTTTCGCACAAACTGCCACTGTTGCCCGGAGGCTTTACGCGCCATGTCTGGTTACTGTCTAGTCGCATTGATGTATCTTTCTCATATCGACATTTAGATCATGGGCTGCACTCTCATGGCTATCTTCGGTTTAAAGAGAAGTGGTCTTTGATTCAACAGGCCATGGAGTTTTGTTGATCAGTCTTTTGACTCTGGTGTCATTCAAAAAGAATTAACCTAACTTTCTCTGTGCTTGGCAATAGTTTTTTCCAGAAACTAAGCCAGCAATGTTGAGCCTTCAAGGGTGGATAAAAAACCGATACACGATGTCATTCTCAAGGATGATCACGGTAGATTTCATATACTCGTAAGTATACTATATACCACCCCGATGGCAACAAACTCTATACTAAAGCAACGATGAAGGAGGCAAAACATCAACAACTTTCATAAGTGGTCTTGCAGCGCTTTTAGCTTTCCTTAACTGTCTTTAGCTAGTTCAGGAATGCAGGACTTCATTCAACGCAGTCGGTAGGCTGAGTATTTGGGTCCTAGCTAACAATAAGACAACGGACAATTAAAATTGATTTGCTAGCCAAGGCTCAAAGGAGAGTTTCTTAGAATCTTTAACTTCGATCGGAATACCTACGTCCTCGGATTGTGTTTCTTTTTTCAGTTGGATTTCATATGAAGAAGCACAACAAAATTGAGCATCTTTTGTGCAGCTTGTCTCACTTTATTTTTAACATTTGATTGTTTGGCCTATCTTTATGTGAAAAGAAGAACAATTCGGAAGAGGAACATCCCAAGGGATGTCCTGCATTCTCGCTTATAGAATGTTGTCCTCAGAGGACTGTTTTGTGAAATTAAATGACGAAGTGTTTGGTGCGATAGCTTAACGCAAGCGCTGTTATCGTCTCCGACAAACACCCGAGAGCACTTAATAATATTCTCATCATCAATCATCTTAGACATGCTAACCTCTCTTGTGTATGCACTTAAGCCATGTAGATCATGTAGATACTGGTTTTGTACCACTTCTTGCTAGACATGCGACTTTCCACTAACTCTATCCTCAGACTAAGAAACATGCATCGCTTTCTTTTCAAGTAGCCTACCCTTAATTTTCTGAAATTGACTTTAAGGTAGATTTATTGAATTGAGTTTGGATAAGGGACGTTAGACTATTTCCACCATAAATGTTCTACGAGCTACGGTTATATAGTACTAGGGGATTCAAATGCCAGGACAGAAAGGGAGGACGGTAAGGGAGGAAAGGTAAGCTTAATCCACACGATACCATGGCTGGCAACGGATTTGGGGTTGTTGATTTTTCGGCAGGACGAGTTAACACTATAGTGGGCACACGGTTTTATCATCTCGGTATAAACAAGGTAACATGGCGATCCCGGATCATGAAATACTAAATAGAATTGATTACAATAGGATGGACGTAGGGCATGCCTCCTGTATTCTAGAAGTCCAAAAGTTCCGTGCAGTCAGATGCAGGTACGGATTTCCAAGGCACAGTGGAGAAGTACAACTGTGGGAAAGTATAACGTCGAAAAGTTGCAATTGCAAATAACGGCCAGATTATTCGCCGGTTGCGTATTTAAAAACAAAATCAGCAGCTGGTCTTGACGGCTTCCCGAGGGGAAGTGACTTGATGGAGGGCATTTACCAACCCAGATCTGTCTAGAAGAGTGCTTGTTTGAGGAATAAAATCTCAGCATCGTTTGCCCGATCTACAAAAGAGGATATGCCCTCAAATGAGCCAACTATAGAGGTATATGTCTCTGCTACATCATATACAAGATCGTACCTGCCATATTGTATAAACGTCAGAAACCCTTCGCCAACAGTCTGATTGGCCATATCAGTGTAGTTTCAGACAAAGAAACTTCAAAATCGACCAAATCCTAACACTCCGGCAGGTTCTGGAAAAATTTCAAAGTTCCAATGGACCCATCTACTAGGTGGGGTGAAAAGTAACCTCCTTGACCGCCAGAATATGATGCTACTGCAAAAAAGGTTATGGTGCCTTGAAGTCCGTTCATATTTAGACAGACATGACAAATTTCAGTGCGATTCTGTCTTTAGTTTTGTTTTGACAGCTAATTGTTGTTTAGGTGTTTGGCAACATGTTGAGTATGGACAAAAACGATTTTCGTTCTCTCATAAAACATTATTTTTTGAGAGGCAAAACGGCGAAGGAAACAAAAGAAAAATTGGAAGTTTCGTGGTGGCCGCAATTCCACTACCGATCAAGTCCGCAGCGGCAGGCCCTCCGATGCGGTTACAGAGGACAAATACATGAAATTGTGTTGGCTGACCGGAAAGTGAAGGTGCGCGAGCTAGCGGATACCACAACGATTAGTACTGAGCGCACACGCCATATTTTGGGCAATATTCTACATATGAAAAAGTTATCCTGCCGTATGCTCACTCCTGACCAAAAACACGAAGGCGAGTGCACTTCGAAAGAGTGTTTGGACTTGCTGATGCGGAATCGGGCGGACTTTTGGCGTCGATTGGTAACTGTTGATAAAACCTGGATCCGCTATTACACACCAGAGAACAGAATGAGTGCCCGGCAATGGACTGAAGGTGGCACGAGTGCTCCGAGGCGGCCGAGGGTCGGAAAGGTTATGGTGTCGGTTTTCTGGGATTGTCATGGCATACTTTTCGTAGACTACGTCGAAAAAGGAAAAATCATGAACAGCGAGTATTACTGCGCATTATTGGAGCGATTGAAGGCCGAAATCGCCAGAGCCATGTCTTGATTTGGCGTCTAGCTTACAACACTGGATGCACAATCTTTGAGAAGGCTATACTGGGAGAATATACTGGACTTTCACTGGTGCGTTAGCTAGTATCGACCCCGAAGCTGTTAAAATAGGTTTAGCAGTAAATGAGGAAAAACTGAGCATCAACAAGAAGGGCCATACAGTCGTCAGCTATAATTTTGAAGCAGTAATGGACTTTGTCTACCTTGATTATGCTATAAATTCTGTTTAACAACACCTCAGAAGAAATAAAACGAAAAATCACTTTTGCCAATCGCTGCTTCCTTGTGCTAACTAACTCCTATCCTATCTCCTCCTAACTAAGGAGACCTATGTAAGACCTTAACCATCCCAGTTCTACTTTATGGCCTGAACTCTGACGAAAGCGGATAGAGATATCCTCAGCCCTTTCGAAAGAAGAATCCTTCGAAAAATATTCGGTCCCGTTTGCGTTGACACGATTTAATCGATTGAATTCAACGACGAACCAACGTGCTGTATAGCGATATCGACCAAGTGATGTCGACCCCAGAGGGCGATACAGTATGTCTTTGAGAAAAACCTCAGCTTAGGTGGCCCGCACAAGTAGAGGGGACCTCAACCGATTTAAAGTGCCGAGCTGAAGGCAGTTATCTTAAGACTGGGCAAATTGGATAAGGCTGTTAGTTATGATCGAAGTTCACCTCTGATTGTAGCGCCATCTAAGTAAGTAAGTTATCAAAATTACTCTCATTTGACAGCTTAGTACTCGTACTTAAATTTGTTTACCTTTTCAAACCTCTTTTTCTCCAACACTTTGTCCATTATATATTCGTCATCACTACAAAATTAATATCAAAATCCATACATCGAATCAGGATATTTTATTTTGTTCTTCTTCTTTCGAATAACGAGTACTCGTACATTGTGTACATATTAAAATCATTTGATCCTGTAAGCTGCCATTGAAAGATAAAACGAAATCACCAACTGCGCTCATCGAAAACGAAAACTCGTATCTCAGGAAGGGGTATCCGTAATTCAAGAACGGGCACAAAGTAACAGTGAAAAACCGGAGTACCATTGAACAGTAATAATAATAATAATTTTCGCCTCTTAAGTCCTCTAATTACACAATCGAACTTATGTCCTGACGCAGACTTTCACTGAACCATTTACGGATACTAAGAAATTCATTCCAGCACCCCTTGGATTTGGTGTGCCTGACAGGGGTTGGACTGCTCGCTTATTGGACTCGTATTTACATTGAAGTTTAAGAGGAAAACATTGAAACAGAGATTTCTTGAATGCGTCCACCCTCTCTCTCTCTCTAGGGGTGGTTTTGGTGAACGGGATTGTTGCTTGTACAAGTTTTCCCTTAAACAATAGACTCATTCAGCCAAGAAACGAAATATAATTACATTCACAAAACTGACATAATTATGAATGTCTTAAGCGGACTGGGGGGGGGGGGGTGGCTTTGAAAATGGAGAAATACAATATTACTTAGCTCACTGGGGGTGGTAATATTTTATATAATCCTTTCCCGCGTCCACGTTCTGGAGAAAGTGTGCAATTATTGCTTTAATGGATTTTTCGGCGAAAGGTTCCAGCCAGTACAGTTGGAATCGATAAGATGTTCGTACTTTTGCAGTTGAAGTGGGCATTTGAATTTTAAAAGAGCGGAAAACGACAGCAGATACGAATACTTGTATTCGTAGTTTGTACATCAACTGCAGATGAAAATTTTCTGTGAATTTATGTTATTCCGTTGACCTCACTTGAATTTGATTTCTGAATTTCATCCCCTTGTTAAACTAGTACGAGTATCTGCGATAGAAATATTGGCGTAGGCATTATTTAAAAAAAAAAAAACAGGACACAGGATCTGGAAGTCCTCTTGAAACAAAAGTATGGAAGTTTTTTGGAATTTTAAATTCCACACGTCATCTGATTTCGACAAACGCCTATGCAAGGGAAGTTTTGAACAATTTTGCTGACCACTCACCCCTGAGATCTTATAGAACAGAGGACAGCCTGTTTAAGGAGCAACGTCTGTTGTTCTAACTTTAAAGTGCATGTGTATGACTACATTGAGTTCGAATTTGGAAACAGTTGGATAGTTCAGTTTTCATTGATGTCAATTGGTAATATGCGAAACAAAATGTTGAAATTTTTGAGCATTGTGGGATTTTCGTTGTATTTATTCCAAGGGCTCAGTTGTACAATCTGTAAGACACACTATGGACATTGCTGTCTCCTAAAATAATTTTGAGTGCAAAGCCTGTTTTGCAATCGAGTGGTAACCAATATACTTAGACCTTTGCAACACTGCCGATCGAACATCTTTCTCCTTGAGTGGCAAATGCTAGAGAGATATACAACAGACGACTTTTAGATTCCTCTGCTGATTATAATTGTTATGTTGATACTAATCTGGAACCAGCCTAGACATCAAAAATTAATCATAAAAGTTCCATCATCTGTAAGCCACTGACATCATTCTAGTTTATCGCAAAATTCAACACAAATGAGGGTAGCTCTTTCCTAATTACAGAGCAATGCGATGTCCCTTGCTTAGCCAACTTATCAATATATGGTAGCACTTGCTTGTATCTGTCTATTGTAGAGCCAGAAGAAGAACTATGAAGTTAAAAGACATTTTTGGAAATAAACATTGAAAATCTGATAGAGGGTTAGTGAGGCTGTTATTCTAATAACATGCAAAGAAAGCTCTTCTTAACCACAATCAGAAGGAACGCTGGAGAAAAATATATTGTGACTTGTGACTTTTCTTTCTATTGCCATTCAAGCTGCATTTATCCTCTCTAGTGCGGTACCCGAATATGGATTTCCGTCCTTCATTCCGGGTCACCTTGTTTTGTGGCTCAAAAGTCTACGACTTATTTGATGTTGATGTACAAGTGCCCTATGTTCAATTTTGAAGGCTTGTAAAAATTTTTCATCGTCGACTCTATGTGTACATACGTCAAATAAGTCAATTTGTGCCGAATTAAGTTCAATGGGAATCTCACCTGGAGGTTCAGTATCGAAAAGGCACGGTAATGGAGGGATTGCATGCAATTCTCGGCCCAAACAAGAAACTAACCCTGGGACAGAAGACGAGGTGAGCCCTGCTTAGACTACAACCAACTTAACGGCGATTATTGTCCAAGTATACCTGTTAAGAGCCAATCTCCCTGGGAAAATACGCCAGATAATTCTTTTCCTGATATGTACCTGGGGATGGCAACGATAAGTATAAGGCCTCGTAGAAGTAGCATCTTCCGACAGGTGCTGGTTCCTTAAATGACGAGAATGAGCCTCTGCAGCCGAACATCTTGCAGCTCTGCTAATAAGTCCTACTCCACGCCTCCCCGTGGAGCCATCTGGGAATCTCACTAGAGGTTGCGAAGTGAAGAGGGCAAATGGCGAGTTTCCTGCGCCATTAACCAGGATTAGTGTCGGTAAAACAAAACGGGCTACTCCGACATATTTGGAGCTCAGGACGGAAAGGATTTCCAGGACTTAGTAAGGGTTTTGGAAAAGAGATGGTGGCGGACGAGCCCTACAAGGGCCAACGGCAGCGCTCACATCCCGGAACGGGTTACTAGCTTCGGTGTAACCGACCCCTTGTGCTAGGGGCATTAAAAATGGAACTGGTCCTCCAGGTTGGGGTTTGTGCTGCCGGGGAAACTGGAAAAAATACAAAAGTGGAATGTAAGGTCTCTTAACAGACCACGTGCACCCGAACAACTAGCGGAGGCCCCAGACTGCTGCAAAGCAGAGATTACCGCCATCCAAGAAATGCGATGGGCTGGACAAAGAGAGGATGAAAAACTGCGACATCTACTACGGCGATTGTTATCGAACGCAAAAGCTGCGCCTATTTTTGTGCAGGCTTGTTGTTGGAAGCAAACTTAGGCAAGAAGTTTTGAGTTTCCGGCATATGAATGAGCGCCTCGTGGCAGTCTGTATCAACATTAGCCTTATATGCGCGCATGCCCCCACTGAGGAGAAAGATGACGACACCAAGGATGCCTTCTATAAGCTCCTTAACAAGACCTACGAGCAATGCATTAAAATTGTCCTCGGTGATTTAAATGAGAGGGTATCTTTGGTGGAACGATCGGATTCAGGCTAATCGACTCTGCGGCGGAGCGAAACATTGTCGTAGCTAGCACGCGGTTCCCACATCTCGATATACACAAGGGGACTTGGAGAACTCCTGATCAATCAACAGTCAACCAGATTGATCACATTGCGATCGACGCAAGACACTCCTCCAGCATTATGGATGTCCGTACGTTCCGAGGAGCCAACATCGACTCGGACCATTACCTTGTTGTAGCCAAGGTACGGTTGCGGATAACCCGAATAACGCCAAGACAAGCTAATATTGTGAGAGATTTCGACATCAGATGGCTACAATCGCAGGAGATCGCCAAATCCTTTCCGATCGAGTCTCCCTTAATCTCTTAAGAGGTCCCTTGCCAGCATCAAGCATCGAAGACCAGTGGCAACACTGCCACCAGAGACGCCACTTCTAATTTGCTGGGTTTCACTCCACTACCACAACGAATCTCCTGGTTCGATGATTAATGCCGGCAAGCACATGCGGCT
Organism: Volucella inflata; assembly: GCA_928272305.1. NCBI lineage: Eukaryota > Metazoa > Arthropoda > Insecta > Diptera > Syrphidae > Volucella > Volucella inflata. The sequence goes on from OV743720.1 coordinate 97,489,072, forward strand.
AAGCAAGGTGCATTACAAAGCGGCGCTGCATAGGAGGACTAGAGCTGGTCACGAACTCTATGAGCAGAAGAGGGAACACGAACAACTGCTTCTCTAGAGAAAAAGAAAGAGCATGAGAAGCGCGCGGTCGAGGAAACTGACAGATGCTACTCCAGGAATGACATTCCGATGTTTAACCAAAACGACACAAGCCCCGAACCTAAGCCGATGCTGAGAATCCGGAAAGATCATTCCTGTAGACTGTATAACGGCTACGACGAAACAAATACCGCTGTCAGGCAGAATCAACCTTTGAATATAGACGATGATAACCAACAATTCAGTCAACCCGGATGGCCTGACTGCCGAGCTCTTCAAAGCGGCAGGCGATGACTTGGTAAGGAGCATACATCAACTCATCTGTAAAATATAGTCGGACGAAAGTATGCCCGATGAATGGAACCTCAGCACTGTTTGTCCGATTCTCAAGAAAGGAGACCCTCTGAACTGCGCCAACTACAGAGGCATCAGTCTCCTTAACATCGCATACAGGATCTTCTCTGCTGTATTGTGTGAACGCCAGTAGCCGTTCGTCAACAACCTGATAGGTCCATATCAGTGTGGCTTTAGACCAGGAAAGTCCACCATCGACCAGATATTCACACTACGGCAAATCTTGGAGAAGACCCATGAGCTTCAGATCGATATACACCACCGATCTATCGACTTTAAGGCCGCGTATGACAGCATCAAGGGAGACAGAGCAATGTCTAGTTTTGGCATCCCTGCCAAACTCGTCCGTCTGTGCAGGATGTCGATGGAGAATGTACCATCAAGGTCCGTAAAGATCTCACCGAGACCTTTGATGTCCATAAAAGAATTAGATGCGATGCGATTTTTTCAACTTGAAAGAATAGTGCAAAACTCACGAGCAAACACAAGAGGCACTATCTTTCAAAAGTCCGTCCAACTACGCCGATGATATTGACATAATCGGGAGAAAGCAGCGTGATGTCAGTGGCGCTTCCGCGAGTATTGAGACGGAAGCAACGAAAATGGGTTTAGCGGTCAATGAGGGCAAGACCAAGTATATGCTGTCAAGCAAAAAGGACAACCAACACCGACGTCTCGGACAGAACGTCACCCTCGACAGATATAACTTTGAGGTAGTTAAGGACTTTGTTTACCTAGGCTACGCTATAAATACTCGTACAGACAACGACACCAGCGCTGAGATCAAGCGAAGAATAACTCTTGCCAACCGCTGTTTCTGTGGGTTAAGAAGGCAATTGAGTAGCAAAGCCCTCTCTCGGACAACAAAAGTCACCCTCTATAAGACTTTAATAATCCCGGTCCTGCTCTATGGCACAGAGGCATGGACATTATCAAAAATGGATGAGGGTGTTCTTGGTTGCTTCGAGAGAAAAATACTTCGGGCGATCTTTGGTCCCGTCTGCATTGACGGTGAGTGGAGGAGGAGATACAACGACGAACTGTATGGACTGTACAGCGACATGGACCTAGCCAGAAGAGTGAAGATCCAAAGACTGAGATGGCTGGGTCATGTAGAGCGCATGGACACCAATGCTCCGGTCCGAAAAGTCTTCGAATCCGCCCCCGGGGGACAGTGCAGTAGAGGAAGGCCAAGACTCAGGTGGCACACGCAAGTGGAAGAGGACCTCAGCCAACTTAGCGTGCGAAACTGGAGGCAGCTAGCCAGGGATCGAGCTGGCTGGAGAAGCTTGTTGACTGAGGCCCAGGTCCAGCCCGGACTGTAGCGCCACCTAAAGTAAACTATGTACCTGGATAAAGTCTTGGTAGCAATATCACAATCAATATATAAAAAAGCTAATGACCTGGCAATAGCTTATGTATCTGTAAGTTATGTTTAAAGAAAAGTAAGCTCAATGTATTTATTTTCAACCTCGTTTGTCCGATTTACTAAAAAGAGACCCACTGCGTCAGCTTCAGACGAAAAGCCCATTCAATTTGGTTGGTTCATACCTGCTCGTTTTAGCCCAGGATGCTACATTCACTATCAAGGTTTCTTTGTGGAGGCGCTTTGAAACAAGTCACATCAGAAGCAGCTCCTCTAGTCACCTGTACGGTGAAAAGAACTGTTTCTTGCGATTATGACTTGTCGACGTCAATATTTAGAGAACTCCGTTGTACCTGTGACTACTTATCCTGGCTGCAACAATATAGGATTCAAATCAATTTTGGCTCATCGGGAGTTCGGACATTCGGAATGTCGGGTGACATCGAAAGCAATATGATAAATCTGTCAGGCTAGGCATTCTTCAGGCTGTGCTTCCCGAAGACGTACTAAAACTAACATCCTACTGAGGCTTGCGTTATGATCTCTTTGGATAATAAAGCTATCATTGTTGGGCAAATGAGCAAATACTCGACATGCGTAGGTGGTTATAGAATCCTGCCTCTCATAATAATTCTTGAATTCCGATAATAACAGCATTGTAGTAGTCTACGGCTAACGCACAATTGTTCAGCACCAGGGTGTCGTAAGAGAAGTCAGTGCAGTATACATTCTACTAATTACCAAGGAGGAGCTGCTCCAGGCAAGCAGCTAGACAGGCTAGAACAAGGCGCCCGGACCAAAGCAGTAAAATTGGCTATGAAATAGAGACCAGACCTTTTTATGACGGCGATGTGGAAGTGTCTCGAAGAGCGAACGTTTCCCGAAAAGTGGAAAACACAACACTTGCTCCTGCTACCAAAAGGAAAGAAGGCGCCTTATCACATAAGCCTATTGGATATCAATTTAGCTTTAGAAAAATGTGATCTACTGTCGACGCCAAAAGAGCCATAGTTCATATCGTAAAAGACGCCATCAAAAGTGTACTGTGCAGTAGTAACGTTGGATGTTAAAAATCCTTTTAACTCGACGAACTGGTCGTTCATTAGAAGATCACTCGCCAGGATCGGCTTGCTGCGTGAAATGACGAGCTATTTCAATTTGCTAATACAGATGTAGATGAAAAAAAACCAAAACGTCACTGCCGACGGTCCACAGGCATCGGTCTTAAGACCCTTTTTGTGAAACATCATGTACAACGTAGTCCTACTACTGGCATTGCTTGGAGGGATGATGGTAATTGGATTCGCGTCGTGACAGTAGGTAATCAGATTCGTGTAGTTGAATCCGCTATAAACGAAGCAATTGACCGGATAAAAGATTGGATAGCAGCCGCCAGTCTATAATTAGCCAATTATAAACCAGAAGCTGTCCTTATAATTACTCGAAAATCTGTAGAGTTTGCCGACTTTCTGTTTGATAACCAAATAAATAGGTCTTGGACAACAGATCACGATTCAAAACACACTTGGACCATAAAACTACGGAAGCATCGTAAATGCAGGGAACTCTCTTGAGTATACATATATATGCAAAAATTATCCAACCCTTCAGAGTTGTCACATCAGACTAAAATGAGACTATCGTTAGCATATAGACTCTGCGCGGCACGGACAATCAATATTTATTTAATTATCTGGAATGAATACAGGCGACATTCTTGCATATGAAACGTTGAGGATATATCACAGGTGAGCCTTAAGCCAACACGATGCCATTGGAATCAAAATCATCAAAATTAAAGGAAAGCCATCGTCAGTAACTATGTGGCAAGGTCGCTGAGACAATACAAAGAAAGGCAGATGAATATACAAATTTATACAGACAATCCATTACTGGGAAGAACGTTAACATGGAGACAATAACTACAACGTTACGCAGTTTCTGTCTGGCCATGGCGATTAAAGCAAGTTTTGGCCTTGGTTCCAACAATTTTAGGGCATGACAGCTCACCATCTTGCCCAAATGAAGAAGAAGATACGGAGCGCGCAATATTTTGTGGGCATGGAGAACTGTCCCGGCCAGACCGTCGCTAATCTTCGATTGCAGTGAAAGAAAAATTGGACGAAAATATGAATTTAATTTTTAAAAGTTTTAAAAAATGGGCTAAAGAGAATAGAAAACCTTAGAAGTTGGTGACACAACACGAATAGTCTGATTTCCAAACCAGCCAGCCAACCCGGAAAAGTAATACCTAATGGCAGTACCGCTGGGAGATGTACTGAAGTGTGTTGGGTGCACGTTCAGTACGTAGACCTATCGACATCGATTATTCAGATTTGCGAATCGTGCATGCAGTAGCAGTCGTGCTACTAATACAGGGTCATTCATTTCGTAGTTTCAAAATGGTAACACTGGCATTTGACCCCTGCTAAGCTCAGCTATCATTTGAAGTGGCATAATATTAGTTGAATGTTTGCCATTTATAATAATGGATCGCTTACAAATCGAACAATGCGCTAAAATTATTAAAACTTATTACAATAGTGGTGATTCAAGCGTAGCCACTTTTAGCGCATTACGCGATGATTATGGTCGTCATAATCGACCGACTACGCAAGCAATCGGTGAAATTGTTAAGAAATTTAAAGAGAGTGAAAGTGTTACTGATGTCGTAAGGCCTGTGCATCATCGTAATGCACGCTCATTCGAAAGTATTGCTGCTTTAAGTGCAAGTGTTGCTGATGATCCGAATTTATCGATTTCCCGGCATTCGCAGCAATTTAACGTGTCGTACACCTCACTATGGCGTATTTTCCATTTGGATTTGCACCTCCATCCATATAAAGTTCAACTAACGCAACAATTGAAGCCTGCTGACCATTTACAACGCCGTAGATACGCCTCTTGAGTGTTGGAACAACAGACAATTGACACCGATTTTTCGAACAACATTTTCTTCAGTGATGAGGCACATTTCTCACTCGGTGGGTATGTGAACAAACAAAATTGCCACATATGGGGCTTAGAAAATCCACATGTTATCGAAGAGGTGCCGTTGCATCCAGGCAAAGTGACTGTTTGGTGTGCTCTATGGCCGTATTTCTTCGAAGATGGCAATGGGCGGACGGTTACAGTCAATTTGGAGCGATATGGTCGAATGAGAACCGATTCTTTTTGGACGAAAGCAGACTGAGCAGTAACTCAAATTCAGTAGAGCCGTGTATGCCGCTGATTCTTATGTATGATTCCTCCCTATGCATGATTCATTCTGGTGAGGTAGTATTGTACTAGTGGCCTAGCAGCCGCTAATTACGTCATTATCCGTAGCCAAATGGATGCCAGTACAACACCCTACAGTACACCGCAGATTCTAACTCATGATATGTTGGAAAAGTTCTTGTGAGTAACGTGTGGTTCTTGCTGAAGATGTCTCTAGGAGTATCGCTGTCTTCAACGAAATTGTTTCCCCTTAAACAATAGCACGGAAGATTATGACACAGATTCCGCAGAGAGGTGGTAATGAGATTCTATCTTTTGTGCATAGCCTCGAGAAAGAAATCTATTGCTATCTGCAACTAAGCACTTGCAGCATAACTTATGTGAATGTTAGATTTATCAGTAATTTGCCGCAGAACCTTTAAATAGACGAGCGACGGCTACAGCTTTCTCGAGAGGTATATTACAAATCGCACTTGCACTCTATATTTATTCACATACGAGTAAAACCAGTTCACCAAATGTTCATTAACTAGCATTCAGACAAAAAAGTAATTAAAGCTAAATTTCGTTTCAATATTTCATAAAAACAAGGGTGAGATTCCGAGTTAAATTTTCAAAAACCCATAAACCCCCTTCATCTGCCCACAAAACTAAAGTACACACATGCTCAATTTTTACGCATGATTGTACGAGTATGCCTTGCAGGCCATGGCACACCTTCATTTAGAATTCACACATATGACATGACTACATCCCTGTGTTGTACGATTTACTCATTCGAGAACGTTACACATTCAGATATTCAAACTAGGCATACGACTTTCACTTCTGAATAAATCATCATATCGTTCATCATTCAACATAATTACAGTCGTTATAGTTGGATTTAAAATCATACTTGTTACCAAAGTATGTTTTAGATACTGTGTTGATGGTAAAAATTGAATCCTTAAACCCTTGTTTGCCAGGGGAACTCTTCTGAAAGCCAAGAAGCCTGAGTTCTAAATAAGTTGGAGTACTCAAAGAGTGCTAGCTAGAGTATCAAAAATCTTGGAGAACCTTTTGGTCGACCACGACTTCTTGAAATGGAAGTGGTAGTATCAATAGTTGAATTTTCAATTCTTCCTTAATTTTTAAAGCACCGGCAACGGCTTTCAGATGAAATCCTTCGAGATAGAGAAAATCCCTTTTCCATTATTATTTGCTGTGGATAACATCTCAACTTGGAAATCCGAACTCAAATAATTCTTCCATCAGTTTAGAAAATTTTAAAGCAACGGATTATGGCTTCAATCTCGAATCCTGTATGTATCCTTCCCAGGCAAGCCTCTAAAATGCAATCTTTCCCTCCAGTTCCTCAGTTTTCATCTGTTTTCTCACTCCCTTCCTCAGTCATTGAAGGTAAAAGAAAAGTTTAGCAAATCCTCTTTCGATTAAATTGCATCCTTACTTAGCGTTATCCTTTGCATATACTATAAAAAAAAAAACGAGGCTAAAAGGAACATCAATCGGACCGATCACAGTAGGTAAATCGATTTTCATCATCCTCCCCAATATCCACTGTCTAGTGTTTAGTGTGTAACTGCGAAATTAATTTTCTTGTAAGTCCTTCTTCTACTTCGTCCATCGTCCTTTCTATGATTTTATTTTTTTTTTCCGACTTTTTGTATTTTCCATTCATCCATTCTCATGATTATGATTGTTGTTATGAATCACTGGAGTGTCTTTTGTTATGTGTAACGGATTACAGGGGGTTTTCCAGCTCTGAAACCGTTTAATCTATTTGCATTCTTCAAATTGTTTGGAAGGGATGTACGAATATTCATATCTGTATCTCTATAGAAGGACATGAATCACATGAATCACAGAAGTGAACGATGAATTTCGAATAAAATAAACGGTCGGCGCGGCTTTCAACAGAAAGAAATAGATTTTGTTTTACTTGGACTTGGGGGTTGGTGGGTCCAATCCTTCGTGATTGTGATGGAACAATTCTCCACCAAATCAAACAGAGTGTCCCCCTAAATGCAAATAACTAATCGAACGAACCGGCAAAGAGTTCATCCCATGTTTACCTTTCCATCAAGGGGTTGGTAGTATCGTGATATAGTAGACAGCTCCAGTGCAAGCAACATACGAAGTGAGTACGTGAATCCTTTGAACTTTTACAGAGCCGAAACCATCACAGAAATCAACGCAGTCCTGCACCTTGACTGAGAGTTTGGGGATTGCCATTCGTTGGCATCAAATGGTCATGTGTGCTTAAATGCTGGCCACGGCAAGGAAGACAAATATAAATAAACACCCAACGCGACGTATTATTAAACGATGTCCTGTTGTACGAATACGTATAGTACAATGAGGACTGTGCTAGTGCTAGTTTATACAAACACGGAAACATCAACTTTATCCATTTCTGTACATATTCGTAGTTGTCGGAGTTAGAGTCAGAGTCAAAAGGGTAAATACCAAATATTTAGTGGGCGAGTCAGATAGCCAGCTTTGAGGAGGCGGTGGCGTTCAACATTTTCAACTTTCAGACTAAATGACCAATTTTGCTGAGACAGTAGTGACTGGCTGTAGTGTTTGGGTTTGGGTTTGGGTTTGGGTTGGATCTATCCTGAATGTTTGTTCATTTCGTGCGATGGGTGATATGCAAATAGGGAACTGATACCCCAAGGGTCTGATGGTGGATATGGAAGTGGTCATGGGCTTGACCAACCTGAATGATGAGGAAGCATTTTACACAATTTACCTATACAATAAAGTTTGATGCTTCGTATTGAGTGTTTGAAAATTGTATTGAAAGTTAATTTAAGTGAAAATCACTTTACTGTTTTAAAAGTTAAATTAGAGGGTTATTTTGTGAAGGATTTCCACTGTGGAGTAGAGAGTTTCTTTCGATGAGGGTGATGGTGAATTGGCAACTGCACCTGGCCAATGAATTTATATCTGTAGAGGCATAAGGCTTTCGCTGCTTTTAGGCAGCACAGTTACGAACATAATTTGATTATTTTTTGAAAAAGTTACAGTTTTGGCTTTTGCCAGTTCCTTGTTTGAGATCTTTTTCATATGCCAGACAGCTCAGGATTGTTTCTATGACTCTGTCTGTCATTTTGGAATATGATCCAAAGACACGCTATTTTCCTTCATTACATCTTATTACGGCGTTATTACACCTTCTATCGTAAAGCCTTCTTAAATTACGACGGGCCTGCATCTGCATCTGTGATCTCTAAGTTGTGCCTCCAGGCTTGAAACGAAAACACTTCGACCTGGAGAGTTGATTTGTACTTGCTCTTCATCTTAAGCAGCTAATACTCATTTTTCTAAACAGGTCAATCCGGTTAAATCTCCTTCTCCATACACCATTAACGTAAGTATGACCTATTAAGGAATGTCCATGGTATTTCTTGACAAGGCCATCTTAGGCCGGACTAACAGCGATTTTCAAGAGTAACTTTTCTGATAAGATTTAATAGCGGGGCTTGAATCTTAGCCTATACCAAGTCTTTGACTATCTAAAGGCTCTCCATTGCGACCTTGTATCCAATTCGTCTATATTTGTTGGTCCGGAAGATCGGTTCATTAAGTATACTTTCTGTTGACCAAATTTTGGACATGATTTGGCGAATTCTGTATAACAAGTCATCTTCCTTAAATAGCTCGGTAGATGCGTAGTGAGGTCCAAAAGACTAGATATTGCAATCCTCTTTCTACGACGGATCTTCCGATTTCTATCGTTCGGGTTGAATGGTTCTTTCTACCTTAACACTGGAATCTGGTTTATCATTGGCTTTTATCAGTCTGTAGAAGTGGTGCTTCCATATCCTCAGTACCGTTTGTCTCCATATGCCTCTGTTTAGGCTGAAGGAGCACCCTCTATTGTTTGGATCACAAGCTTCTCATGATCTATTTTCACCTTCGCAAAGGGTCAATGATATTCCCATTTCTTTTGGTAGTAGAGCTAATTGGCCCTTCTTGATCTTCTTAACAATGCAGGTCGGTAAGAACCCAGCATTCACACTCACGGCGGTGGCTTCTTGGTGTTTAAGTGAAGGGATACAAGGAGGGCAAGGACTATAAGGATTTTTTGCGATAACAGTCGTTTATCGCTTAATCTTCTCACACAGTACTTAGTCGTTTTTGTTTTGGATGTTTTTGATATTTGAGATGTCCACACACGTACCCTGGTCTACTATATGTCGGGCATGTGTAATTCTGGAGCATGATCTTACGTCAATCGCACCATGTGTCATAATCAATTTGGCTGGCTTTTTCACGATTAGGTGCTCGAAATGTTTTCTTGCGGATCCGATTAATATCAGCGTAACCATGAGCTAACTATAGTGATCTAGTCAAAGTCTAGGCAGAGTCAACTAGTCTTAATTCGTTAATGGACATAGTGTCGTAAAGGCGTGCGATTGCGCTCCCAAAAAAGTCCTCCCACTCTGCTTCCGCGTTAAAATCACCTTAAATGATTTTGAAGACATACTCGTATTTGTGACAATTATCGTAAGTCGAAGAGTTCGAGGAAACATTATTTGGTAGCGTCTTATCGTCTTTTTTTTCTGTTTGTAATCACTATAACGTATGTCACAGTTTTTCATCCTTCTTTTTCTGGGTGCATTACACCCCATATCCTAAACAGCTGTGATATGTGCTTTATTGAAGTCGTGGAACTCTGCTAGATGTTTGGCTGCACGCGGCCTTCTCAAGATTTCAACATTTAATGTGCAGATGTGAACGCTGTTGAAATATTTTGTTTTGCAGATTTGGCAGCAGTAGATCCATTCCCATCAAAAGCTTTTGATTACCTTGCAGCAGTAACCTTGCAGGGTAGCTAACCCCAGGTAAAACCCCTGTCACTGGCTAGGTCACTTATGCCAACCGAGCACTATCGTTCATGGAATTATATAAGAAGCTAATAAGCATCCTCTATGTAATTATTCCAATTCCCTCTTTGGTGTAAGGTCCAGCCACTCTGAAAATCTAGGAGTTACGGGCAATTTAATACTCCTTGTCAAGACAACTGACAGACCAAAAGATAGTCCTTACTATGGAGACTAGGGCGCTTCAACAAGGGAGTCTATACCAACAGTCAGGCCTTAACAGGGTGCCCATATTTTGTGGTAGCAGAATGAAGCCTCTGGTAAAGCTGTTGTGAAGTTGCCCGCACTGCAATATGAACTTCTCACAGTCGCTCACTGACTACTTTTGTTTTCAAAACGTGTAGTTCCTAAGTACGTTAGTCTGTGTTATCTCTGAGCCCTGTTTTTGACAAGAACAATAAGAGATCTGCCTTCGACTAAGAAAAGACATGACCTGAAGCAAATCAAGCTGAAGATTTTGCTCTCCCTCATACCGCTCACCAATTTTCCGTAATTATTCGTAGCATACGGACTATGGATGCCAGACCAATGGGCAAAAAATATTTCATACATTGTTTCGGGAAACCCAGACATTTCGCAGCATTTTTACTACATCTAAATTTTTACTGTGGTTTCTACTAAAATTTCCTAGTTTTACGGAGAAACGCCTTAGTGATAAAATGCCTACAATACGAGTACCTATACTCACCAAATAAGCTCCGAGTATTTGGAACCTAATTGCGAGGGTAGATTAGGCGCTGCCAGGTGTAGTCGTGCTCGATCTCACAGCAAACGTAGGATGTTGAGTGACTTATACACAGCACACTTAAGTGCTTATCAAAAGCGTTACAAACTGTCGCAAAAAACCCCTCAGAGACGGAAGGAATGTATTATCTGATTTTTCTGCAATGTCAACAGTTGAACTCTGCAGTCTTACCGCAGGTTTGATTCCCAAAAAAACTTTCCTCTGAGCCTTGTCTAGCAAGTTCATCGGTGATTTTATTTCCCATGATCCCATTATGACCTGGGACCTTTAGAAGACTCTGTAAACTCAGCCTTCCGATTGTGTTTATTAAAGTCTTGGATTCTCGAATTAGCTTGGAGCTCCCGAGAGAGTTTAATCTAGCTATTGACGTTTAATTCATAATACTCGTATCCTAGATGATGGACACTTCAACAATAATAACGATCAAAGAAATAGGTCAAAATATTTCAAGCTATACCCTGATAGGACCGCCACAAATGGCAGGACATCTTACTGCCAGAAAGAAAGCGTTCGCAGCTACGAAGAAGTTTTACATTGCGTCTGAAGCCATTCAAATAGCAATCTGTAGCAACTTAACAGAAATTTTAGTTCAGCAGGGTATACAGCTGCAGAATTCTACATTTAGAAGGCATGCATGCATTCCATCATATACTAATACTAGAGCTTTAATCTATGACCTCTACAATTAGCCTTTAACAGTTCAGGAAGGATGAAATCATTATTTTCCAACATGTATTAGGTGCGCAACTAAGTTCTCGCTGTTTGTCAATAGATGGCTCCGGCAGTAAGTGCTGGTCGATTTTGACATATTCAAAACGTCATGAACATGAACATAGACATATGGTAAACAAACCGTTTTGACACATTAGTAATTTTGTTTTGGCGTCATATACTTTTGGTTGTGTGAAAATATTTGATTTTGTGCTAAATAATCGTCATTTGCCGGCAGTGTTGATTTTGTTATTTCATTTGGAAAAAACGGCACCTGAAACGCATCGAGAGCTCCAAAAAATTTACCTAGATACTGCTCTAAGTGAAATATCGTGGCGTGATTGGTTCCGTTACTTCAATTGCATGCTTTGGGGTTGGTTAAAAACCAAAGAGTTTGGGTTCCTTATGATTTGAACCCAAGGAACGTTGAGCATCGTTTTTTCGACTGCGTGGAACGGTTTTCTTCATCGCATCGTGACGGGTTATGAAGAATGGATTTATTACAGCAACTCAAAGAGAATAGAGTCATGAGGACTACCCAGTCATGCTTAATGAATACTTTTACCGTAACAGTATTCGAGCTCTACCAGAAAGATAGGAATAAGTTATAGCTAGCGATGGGCAATACTTTGAATGATTCATTTGTAACCATTGTTGTCCACCTAATACATATACATACCTGGCATAAAGCAACCACCCACCCCCTAGGTAACTAGTGAGTGATTTCATCGCGTGTATGACTGTCCGTGGTTAGGGGAGAATGGACCATTTGGATCTCATTCAAGATCTCCAGACTTGAGATTCTCTTATGAACTAATCATATACAACAAAATTGAATGACTTGAGCCAAATGCATCTTGTATGCCTTCAAATCAAGATCTTCGTGTGAAATTTTCCATAAAGTGGGCAGATAAAACCAAGCTGTTATGAGCGATGACGTTAACCCGACACCCTCCTTCCCCAACACCTTCCTGAACGGATATGATATTATCATCAGTACGCACTCTTTCTATGAATCTTAATGTCACTGCATCTTCTGAAAAAATGTTGTTCGAAAATGCTCAACAATACGATGAAAAGCGGTCTCAGATGGTCGATTACGTTTTGTAACCAAATTTCTAAAATTTTGTAACGTTGTTGAAGAGTGTATGTCATCACAATCAAATTGCAAAGACTGGGTTAAAAAAGAACACCCCTTACTTGAACTAAATTATTTTCAGTAATCAGTAGCGCAAGACATTGCTAAAACTTCTGTATCTCAACGGAGATGCATCGACCCCCAACCATACATATTTTTTCTAAAAACATATTAGCGACTCTCATCTTAAAGTCCTCAACACGTTATTCGGAGAATTTTTTAATATATTGAGTGAGAAGGGATAAAAACACCAAAATAAAAAAGAGTGTTAGCGACTGAATGGACCCCTGTGGCTTGCCAGCATTTATTTTCTTTACATCAGAGCTCTTCTGGATTGAATCTTCTGAAAGATAATATCTAATCAGTGTAACATGCCATCAGATCAGCAGTCCACTTGTTGCTGCGAAACCCGTACTACCGGTCACTGAGAACTGAGAAGTATTCATGACTCGAGATATATCATAACGACTCCATGGCCTTTACTAGGGGTCTGAAGAGGTTCTACAGAGTTAGGTGTAGGTGGAAACATGGCGCAATTTTTGATACAGAGCACAATCTGGAAGTGTTGAGCTGACTACAAAGTGTATAGCAAGCACGTTTACCTTGTCCAAGGGGCTAACAGCTGGTATGTCCATATAAATGCACAATGTCATGGAAGATGAAGCAGAGTCTTACTGTTTTCATGTGTGACTAAAGATTGGTTCCATTGTTGAGACTTGGTGGTCTTTTAAAACCAAAAAACACTCCGCCTTTGTCTTTGGTTTAATAATCTCTATCCCATGACGATTTAAGGATCTAAATCCAAGAGAGTATCGCGTTTGTGATCATATCAGCAGGGAGATCTTCTTCCTTAGAAACATTTAAAATTCTTACAGAAGCTGGTAGGCTCTGTCATGTAAGTTCTATATGGAGTCAGAGATCAAACTCTTCTTTGTGGCTGCATTATTACGCATGTAATTGGCACTAGTTTGTATCCAAGGGCTCTCAGATTTAAGTGGTCGGAGAAATGTTTTCTGCGATCTTGGTTAAATGCCAAGACTTCTGCTCTGTATTTACACACGTCACTGTGGACAAAGAAGTGATCACTTCTTAGTTCGAGTACTTTTGCTATGTCCACTCTGTATTCCCGGGTCACAAACGATTCTAAGCCAAGTTGTCAAAAGAGATGAAACCAGCCACACAGGCTGCTTCAGGAACAGATATCTTGGAATGGATTTTTGACAGGATTTATCATTCCAATTCTTTGATAGTCATTGATTCAATTGACAGGAACTATAGAGTGCAAAGATTCCAAGTAAATGAACGATCACTATGTTGTTGATACCTCGTCCAGTAAGTAAACCCGAATGCATTGCTAGAAAATCACTGTGAAATTTCACAAAGGCGACTACCAAGCGACTTTGTATTCCCATTCTTCTCGTGGATCTTGGGATGTTGTTCCCTAATGTTCTCTTCCAATTAACACAATATGTTACATATTTATCCCAAACCCCTCATTGCTAATGTTCTTAACTACCCAATCGCTTAGAGGTAGCTTATTCTTTCACGCCATATCGCTTCAATTAGTATAACTTCCTTGCAAATTGGATCATTAACCGCGCTGCACAGCTACTCGTATATCGAGTACCCTCCATTAAAATTGCTCAATTAATTTTCACTTCTTTTTCAGTCAACGACAATTGCCCACAAATCCGCAAATCTAAAGCTGACCATTTGGCAATTTACTCCCGGCCTAATACTCAACTAATGTCGTTGCAATTGCAACTGCACCCTAGCAGAGATTCAACTCAAAAGGGGCATAGCACGAGTGTTTGTTCATGAAGAGCATGACATGCAGTAGCTGGAGATGCCTCTGCAGTATCACAACGACCAAAGGGACCACGAATAGAACCAGGAGCAGCAAAACAAAGTCATAACCCGAAAAATAATAACAAAGTCGTTATACACTCTTGTGCTAGATCTACAAATAGCATCCCATGTCTGTACATCCCTATCAGTGGAATTCATCGTCCAGTAGAGAGGAGTGCCGACATGCATGGGACACCCTGCAAAAAGCTTTTAATTAATTGTTCAATAAAATTAATATATGTACACACAACTGCAATTCATGCAATCAAACACTGGGCGTCCATGGGTTTGTGTGTACCGCGTACAGTGAAAATAAAAGAAGTCCTTGCATATCCTTGTTCGAATGCAATTTCCCAAGCTATCATCATCAACATAATAATCATTGTCTGATGGCTGCAATGGTCTGGGGCAGACTCCCAAAACAAGGGCAACGACTACCTGATGTGCCAGGACACCACTCAGGCAAGCGATACAAATTGCATCAATTTGCGTAGGGATGTGGGAATGAGGGAGTTACTTGAATGCGTACTACCAAAAGCAACAGCAACAGTAACAGCAGTGCCAGGACAACATACTCGTACGGATACATCGGTCTTGGTTGTTGGATAAACAAAATGCAATTGCAATATTTTCATTATTTCAGCATAAAAGGTGCATACGATGGGGTTCATCCTTGTGAAACCACCCCCACCACCATCAACTCGGTTGCATCTCAGAGATGCATCTGCACTGGTTCTCGAATGTTTAACAATATTACGGGCATTATTATTGATAATACGAGCAATTTCAGTATTTCCAGTATTTTCGCACAGCTTGTAAGGATCTAGTTAAGCGGACTGGGAACGCTTGCAACTGTGTTACTTTTTGAAAAATGTCCTTTGCAAGGTTGGGGTTTTTGGCCTGGGCTGTACATCATGAAACCAAGCAATGCCAACTACATTGTGTGTGTCCCCAAAAAAGAAAAGAGCTGCGTTTACAGATACTTGTTCGTACTTTATGAATTGCAACGGTTTTCGGCTTTTGGAGTTTGGAATGCCAGCAAGAGGGGTTCTTAGGGTTGCAATGCATTTTTGGTGCAGCAGTTGGCTTGTGGATATTGGGTGTTGAAAATTGAAACCAAAACAGAATTGTGTTTGCGTTGGCATTGGTTTGACTTACGATACGGGCATATGCACCCGATTCAATGTTTAAAATTGAAATTGTGATAGTGCAACGGGGAGTGAGGCCTCATTTTCGAATTTAATTTTGTTAGCGGTTTAAGATGCGCACCACTATATTTGGTAAGGAATCTTTTTTAATAATCTTCCTAAGCGTTATCCAACAGACTTGGTGGGTTGGCCATGGGGAGGGGTATTAGCATCGATCTTTCCTGCTGGTAATAAGGCAATAAGCTGAATCAGGATCAAAAAGGGAGGGACACGCCTTGTTATCATACCCTTACTGTCCTTGGTATCATTTAACATTGTAAGGAGTTATCTTTTGTGAACTTCAAGCTGGAAAGCCTACTTTTACAGGAAAAACAGGAATCGAAACACAGCAACATTCATTTAAACAGATTTGCTACCTGCCGAAGCTGTGTCTTGGTCCAGAGCAAAACGGAAGGTGGGGAAAGCTTCTCAGAACCCTAATCTTTTGATTTAAATTTAAGTCTTCAACTAGGAAAATTCCAACAGATCACACGTTCTATAGTCGAACAGAAAAGTTAGCTTTGATACTAAAGTTTGCTTTAGATGAAACTTTAATCTCTGTCGAATATGCAATATGCGTCCCAACACATCAACCTTTAGAGTAGCGCGGTCTCTACCGTTTCCTGGAAATTCGACAGTCCTCTGTGATAGAGCCTGCACTTGATGTAAAGGTTTGCTATGATCTCGAGAGTCTACAATAGGAATGATGACAGGTGAGTGCCGATTTTTTGGAAGTATATGGATCGTTGTACCTAGTTTGAGTATAAACACTTGGTACAACTCAGCACTTTTTATATTATATAAAAAACAGACGTGATAGAACGTCTTAACAATTCAGCGAAGAATTCAGTAGTGTTCCAGCAAAGTTGCAGGCCGGACCTGGTACCTTATTCGGTAAAAAGATTCGAACTTCCAGGTTGACCAGTAGCTGGGTAAATACCCTCTTAGTAGGCTTAAAATAGGTAGTGCAGATAGGGAAATGATTGTACATAAGCTTATCGATGGATTCCGCAACAAAGTGAGACTAGGTACCATTTTCCAGAACTAACGTCTGAACTTACCCATCCTTTATGCTCTTCGGAGATCAGAATCATTTCCTCCTAATTGCGGGCGGCCTTATTAAACAGCTTCTTTGATGCTGTAGTGTGTTGCTTTAACCCGGAAAAGAATTCTTCGGTAATGCTGTTCCGGTGGCTTAAGCAGTCTTTGAATAGTGAGCGGCTGTCCATGAGAAGGCAATGGAAAGACTCATGACCACATTCCCTCTGCCGAACGTCTTGCCGTAGTTAGCTTCGCATAGGTTTGTAAGAAAATCGTCAACCCAAAGATTTTTATGATCTTCTTAGGATCGGATGCCTCTAGGTGGCTTTAAACTGAGGTCAAAACCATCAGCTCTTGGCCCGAATTTATCACCACTGTCTGATCTTTACTTGTCGTTGGTTTCAAGAACCTTTTATTCCTGCCAGAGTCCTTCAAGATTAGAGGTGATAAAAGGCATGTTGTGGAGCATTGGTAGAAACCTTTGTGAGTGCTCAATTAATAGAACTTGAACTTGCCGTCAAAATCGGTCGTATCGGGAACCGTAACTACAAGACCCCCTTTTACCTTCTTCTTTCAATTTTGGAAAATATTTTGAAGAACTTTTACCCTTATCGACCTTTTTAAGTAGCTGAAAAAAGTTTCAATGGAACTGTGCATTTCTGTTGCCCAAGCAAAAGGAAAGCATCTTTGTCGAAGATCAGTCTTTTTCCGTCTTCAAACCAAGTCCGAGATATAAAATTAGCAGAGGGGTCATCACAATCGTAACGCAGTGCTACTTAAGTGATTCGCTTCAGAGTCATCATCTTATGAGTCGAGAAGACACAGGAATACTATTGCTGTAGTTATGCAGACGCTGTTCAACCTTACAGGTCCTTTAAATGTCCATACTGTCAGTGAGGCTCAGCCTCTAAGAACCTTATGTTTCGCAGTAATTGATTGGTCTGTAACGCAAGCAATTGAATTATTTGGAGACTTGGCACCCAGATATGCTAATCTCTGACATGGTGGAGATGAAACCTTGATCAAAAATATCGATAATAAAATACAACCTTGTGGTAGCCCATTTTATGTAAGAGTTACTTCATTGTGGCACTGCACTTTTACTTGAAGACTCATTTTCAGCTGTTGCTGTTGCGACTACTTTAGCAGTGGTCAGAGATGTGCTAATGTTCAGTCCACAAAGTATTTCTAGGTGACATCCCTTTGTCAAATCAAAATAGAGGGCAAATTAGTTTGTTTGGCTTAACTTACTGGAAAAATCTGATTTCAAAATCTGTTCGCTAAGTAAGACTAAGTGGAATGCGATAATAGGAAACTATCCATATAGATTTAGGGCAGCAGTAAAACCTCTTACAGACAAAGTTGAATTTGTCGTCTTATCAAATCAATCAGTGAATGGCCTCGACGAGGTAAAATTCTGACTAAGGCATTGACAAGACTGACAGGCAAATAATACCAAAACTACATTTCCTTGCTGAGCTCCCATCTCGGAAGATACCTTATCTATTCTACTGGGCAACTGGGCTTGCGCGGACCAGCACAGTAGATAGTGTAACTATCTACTCTTTCCAGCAACATCTGAAGTTTGAAACTAGCTGTACAACTTTTATATTAGCTTATTAAAGCGATGACCCATTTTGACTCGTTAATAAGCAGAGGAGGTACTCGTACTTAAGGAAGCAGAGGACAGTCTACGTCGAAATTCTGGATCCGTTCAGAGTGACATTGAAGGCCATGCTCACACTTACCCTACTGAAGACCTTTGGCACTCACAGCCGCTATATCGTTGATTCTCACATGATTCGAAGATGGATATGCAGCTGGAAAGGATCACCTTTCAAATGCACTCTTACTTTAAAGTCTAAAAAAAAGTTGGTCTATTGACTATTCAAGAAATTACTTTTACCAGAATTCCCACATCTTAAGTCCGTCGTTCGTGGCTTATCGATTCGAATTCCCCCCTAAAACCTGCATATCCGTACCTATGTATTTCTCAACCCCGAGTTTATCAGTATCCACAAAATGCACTTCGTATTCCCTTTCACTCGCCATTACAAATCCCGTAATATTGTTAACACACTCCAAATCGTCACCATAAAATTATTAGCATTCCCACTACCTCTACCCGTTCAAAAAAGGCCAGAGAAGGGTGCTTTTTATGCATATTGACTTGGCGCGACGACTACAATATAGCCTGCACCAGTCTCCACTAGCCAGTATCCCGTGGCGATTTTAACAATCAAATTGCAACGAAAAATGCAATTCAACGCGATAACGTCTGCCACAATGGTCGCCAGCAACAGCACACGTGTACGCTGCATTGTTTGCCACCTATCAGCAGTGACAGCAGTTACAGCCTTTGGGGGGGGGTTGATACGACTAGCCTTTACCTGATCCAGCAGAAACAATAACAACAAAAACAATTTAGTTTACACGGTGATTTCCGTTCTGATTCTATTTCGGTTCCATTCAGCTGTCAACTATAATGTGCTGGCTAGTCACACATTAAAAGCTTTTTCCTACCAACCCCTTGTCCGTTTCACCGTGGGGTTGGATTCAATAGGGGGTTGCATTTTGTTGGCAAATAAACATAAAATAATATCAAATTACTCGTACTTTTTTCGTAAAAATAAGGAAAAGCTTTGCATGTTTCGAGCTGTCTGGATGGTTGAAAGTCTCCTAGGGGTATGGTGTGTGACAACAAAGGCTAACATGCATGCAAGCATATGTACATATATCCGTAGATACGAGTACATAGATACATATGTGTATATTCTTTCTGCGAACTGGGGTTGGGGGTTGTGTTTGCGAATCAACAAATCGTTGGGTGCGATTTTGTCTAACTTCGGCTATGCTAGGGTGGGAGGTAAGGGTGGCTTGGAGCATTGTCATCTTTTGTTGTGCGATTTTGAAATAATAAATGTACTCGTTATGCGCAAATACTGTATCTCTGTGTAGTGTTATTGTTTCTACTCGAATGCTCAATAGATCCCCGGTCTTGTTAATGGGTAAACAAAAGATTTGATATGATATATTGTATTGTACTGTGTGTATCTGAAGAATTTTATTGTGAAACTTTATATCGGGCAGCTCTGGACTAATGGCATTCTCCGATTTCATTAGTGGCTCACAATTATTGCTGATTTTTGTTTGCTTTGCAATATGATGGATTGTGTGGGTTTATTTGTATCACATGTGAAGTGTATTTGATTAGATACGAGTATCTCCTTGGGATATATGTATGTGTGTATTTTGTGCAGTATTTTGACATCTATTTGATACTACTCAGTATGAGTCGTTGTATGTTAGTTCACTATTGCTTTAAGAAACGAGTTAAGGCAGTCAGTTGCCTAAGCATTTAAGATGCATTTTTCGTCCATACTCTCATTATTCTTTGGATATTGGTTGACCTTAAATCATAGTAGAGTTTGGTAAGAAAGTGCAATACGCAATAAAACTAGGTTGGGTGATACCCTTATAGAGTTTTGTGAATGACATCTCATCCTCTCTGCCGACCAACTACTCGTAGTCTACTGTGCCTATAAAATTGGTATGTTGGTTACAACAATATGTACTATTCGATCACAAAGTAAGTTTCTGTTGCAGATTTACCAAGCTCATACTACTGTCATGAGACATGAGTCGATGGCTATTCTGTGATACGAAACGAATTGAAGAGAAATATGAGAATTTGTAGACTGTAGTGTAGCATGTAGTGTTAGCAACTTGAGAGATTATTCTTAACCAAGCCAGCAATGTTCGTAGCCAATCATAGAGTAGCTAGCGCAGGCTATTTCACCCACGCTATGTGCAAACATTTTAAGGGTACATGAAATCCATTGAGCTTGCAACAATTAGGTATTAAAAATAGCTCAGTCACCAACTGAAATAAACTGGTGTCGCATTTGTAAACGCAGACGTTAGTCTTTCGTGTTATTTAACTAAAAGAACACTGATAACCCAAGAAGTGATGACAGGATTAGCAAATTACGTACATACCTCAGTGACCTCCATTTGCGTGCGATACCTTAGATGCGTAGTTCCCGGAGGCGCTGTCCATTGATTGAGGAGCGAGAATTCTCAATATTCATCCTGCGACAAGTTCTGGAGGGATGACAAAACTTAACAAGGTTTTGTATAACTCGTCCCTTCGCAAGCTGTCATATACTTGTGTCCTGTATTTCCTTGTGGGTTCTTTTTCCTCCACTTAGAACACGTGTACGGTTCCTGGCAATAAGTTTCAGTTTTCTCCAACTCTCCCCAATTGCAGTGACTTCTCCTTAACTGTTTTGGCCTTTGTATTTCTCGGTCAACCCGTTCTTCTAACATCATTGTATCGCGTAATTTGCAATGGAACCAATCCACTTCCACTTCCTCCGTTGTAGTTTCCTTAAAATAGTAATGATCGCCTGCCAAGTGCCCCTATAGGTTTAACAGTCGCAGTCGATATGGAACAGTCGAGGCTTGGTGTTTAAGCTGAATACATTGCCTCGACATATGACACCTTTCAATTGCAGGCTTTGCTTTGCCCATTCAGTTATTTGCTTACACCTTTGGCAGGGACGTTCCCAATATATTGTAAATTCTCTACTCTCTCTACCGGTAACCGGTAACACCGACGTTGATGATTTTGGTTTTGGCAGTGTCAATCTTCAGACTTAAGAATTTTTTTGCCTCTCTACACTTACTGTCATTTAGTACAGATCCATAATCCTGTAAGACAGTAAACAATCGTCGTCAGCGTAGTCCAGGTGTTTAAGTTGAGATGTAAATGTCCAACGAATTCATTCCTTTCCAGTAGACAAGGCAGTACGAAGTACATCGTTAATTACCAAAAAAGAAGTATCGGCGATAAAATGGAACTTTGTGGCACCCCACTTTGAATATCGAATTTTTCTGACAATATCTTTTGTTGCTTTGAATTCAACATCAAGATGATGAATGTCGAACTGGGACTCCCGAATATTTTCCAAGATCTGCCGTACTGTGGATATTTGATCGATGGTGGACTTTCATGCACTGAGACAACGGATAACCAGCTTTTTCATGTTTCAGACGTCCATCTGTGTGAAATCTCATGATTTTGGCATGTTTTGCTCTGATCGTATCTAACAAATGAGGTGGTGCATATTTCAAGCCAGGTCATCTGAACGTAGTCTTAATAGCTCAGCAGGAATCAGTCTTCGTCGAAGGCGAATGGTTCAATCTTTCCGACAGCGATAGTTTGACGACTCCGCCCGTACTCCTAGTTGTCCCAGTTAGTTTTTGCGGGCTTCCATCCTTGTTTCGTAGCCCTGGCATTTCATTTTATTCTCCTTAAAGACCGTCAAATGTCATTCCTGCAGTAACAAATCTCTATTTTATTAATCGCCTCAAGTCATGTTGTTTGTAATGAACATTGATTCATAACCCCGTCAAATTAATAAACATACGCCCGTTTGGACAGGCCCCTGACGGAAATCTCAACCATTTGTTCACATTTGAATTGAGGAAAGACACACTTCTACCACTTCTGGATGTGTAAAAATCCGCATATCGGCCACTGAAAATCACGCGAAACTTTGTGTATCATAGCGTGAAGTTATTTTAAGATGAGGGAATAGTCAAACGTGTGAAATCCGACTATTCCAGCACTGTGCGAACGTCACAAGTCATAAAAGTCGTGGAGATTTGAATTTGTCGAAATCTGCCAAGCTATGCGACAGAGCGGTTACTTATTCACAGAGGCATTGAAACAGAAACGTAAGGCAAAATCGAAAGCCTTGCTCCATAAGTACGCGAGTAACTGTCGAAGACGAATTCTTTTTACAAAAAAGTTCAATAAGTCGTTCAGTAAACAGAACGATGTAGTGTATGTTCCGTAAACTCGTTTCCAGAGTTCAACGTGGAAACCACCCAGCTTCAGATGGGGACTCGCCTACAATGGTCACAGAGCTCTATTTTTGCGAGAAATGTGTCAAAACCTCGACGAAAGTGTGTTAAACGGACGTTTAAAGAAATTTGTGGAGCCTCTCTACAAAACATTATTCGCAAATAAACCGTGGACCTTTCAACAAGCCTCCGCTCCAGCTCATAGAGCAAAAAGAGCTAAAGCATGGCTCAAAAATAACGTTCAGAACTTAATTTCCAAGCATAATTGGCCATCTAGTAGTCTTGACCTCGATCCATTAGACCTCAAACTTTTAACCATTCTAGGCACCATGGCTCGCACTTTTCGAAATCCAAGTATTAGGTCTTTCCAACATGCTCTTGACAGAGCAGTGAAAAATTTTCTAGTGCATGAGGTGCGTATTACAATCGATGATTGCAAAAAATATCACAGAGCTGATAGAGGTTAAGGTAAAGAGTTTCCATTAAAAAGGTGTCTTAGGTCAACCCAGAACACTATATGACGATCATTCCGAAAAAAATCGGGCTTCGGAGATTGACAGGAAACTGACAATTAAAGCATTGCCGACTTAAATCTAGCATCTATCACTGAAAATTTAAAAGACCAAAGTAACGCCTAAGAGGCTACCGAATAGAGATGACTATTCGCTTGCCAATGGATTCAGGCCTATCAGTCTGACTTCCTCCGAGCGGCAGGCACCTTGACGAGCATCGTCTTTTATGACGTCGGTGAAGAGGCTTAAGTCGCAATGGCTCAACCGACCACGGTCAGCGGGGCGAACCAAGAACTGCCAAACCTGATTCGAGTGTCGGTGTGAGTATATAGCAAACCATGCCGAAGGATGCAAAGTTGGGGGTCAAACCAACAGTGAACGAGCTCTCTCAGGCGACTTGGCGCAGGCATGTTATACAAAACCTTACCTAGGTACGGGGGCACTGCCTGGACTAACATTTCATTTCTGGCCTTGCCTCTGGGAACCTTCTCACTGAAGAGCATGAAGAGAAACAGAATGCACAATGAATATAAAATACTAGATGTACTTAAATGGCATATTCAACGACACTAATGTGGCCGGCCAGACGACGTGGGTCTTGCATATTTCTTCGTTAGTAAGTAAGTAAGTATTATGGATACTCGTAGGCTATGGCTGGTACACCAAAAATAAGTTTTATGTCTATTGTACTTCAAGCTGGGTTTGTCCTTTTCATGAGGAAATTAATTGATCCGACTCATCGTTGAATTAAATACGTTATTTCAAAAGACTTTAAGATGCTATCAGCTGTTTGGCATTGTGAGGAAGTTTTTAGCAAGACGTAAGATTTGTCAACAAGGAGTTTCCCTTGACCCAAACCGCACGAATATTGCAAGACTAATTCTATCGTATAGCTTAGTTATTTGAAGCTGGGATCTACCACGCCTGGACTCGATTTACGCGCCTTCTATTAAAAGACAAAATTGATTTTGGCATAACTCACAATGAAGTTTCATTCACCTTATTCACCTACAATCATTTGACTTCGATGACATAGAGATGTCGAATATAGTGAGAGTGAAATTGACCCCAATATCAGCGGAAATAGGATGACGACTATGCTCGTGTGAGGACTGGCTAATATATCATTTAACCTCTGTCAATATCTGAGCCCGAAAAGGAATGTCGTCGGATATAAGATGTTGCCCTGCTGTCTTTGTTCAGGTCGACAACGTTTAATTTAACTTCACGTTAAGTTAAACTTGGGTACGTCTTCCAAATGATGATGTACACAATCTGAATAGAAATAAAATGCATTGGGAGGAACAAGTTGAGGTCTACTGCCTCATTGAATCAGCTCACCACCTCTAAATTAGTTCGAGAATGCTAGGTTTTCTTAGACACAGTTGGAGAGTGAAATTCACTGCATCTTCCCAGGATACCATAAGATTGCTAATAAACTTGTTAGGATGACTGAAGCCGACGTTAGAGCCTCCATTGATTTTCGGATATCTTATGAGGATACCATAAGATGGATGACTTTTAAGGCTGCACGAAGATCAAACGTATGTCTTCGAACTATCTTAATAATCATCGGCCTTTCATCTGCCTCTCCGCAGCTAGACTTCAAAGCAGCGTTCCAACGAGGATTCTTGCTCCTATGCTGATGTACTATAAATACTGCGGTATGAATTTACGTCGGGATTCGCCGGCTATTTCTGTTATTCTAGGCATATTCTGAGCAATTTCGGTACAAAAAAATCATAAGAGCGCGATTAAAGAGCTCTGTTCGGACAATCAAAGCGCTTCAAAAGCACTTCTTTTACTTTCTCCCTACGACACCGCTATGCTAGTGCTTTAACATGTTCACTAATAAAAAAATAGGATAGCTACTTATACATAGAATATTTGCAGATTTTAGTGGGTCCATTACATACTCGTACTTACTGAAATGGAAGACACTTCTTCGGATATGGGGAACTTTGCTTGTTCTTGTTCCACAATGGCATCAGGGTCCCTTTATCGATAATTTTCCCAGCTTCCCCTGATTTGTAGACAGTTCCATGTGCATTTTTGGACTTGTCATTTGCATACATAAACTTGATCCTGTCCTACAGCAGTTCGTAGTGACATGCCAACTCATTAGATATTTTTTTATCGAGTTAACCATCTGTGGTTCAACCCACACGGTCATGTTCGTGCCTTATGTAATAATCAAAATATTATATCGATGCTATAACTTCAGTAACCGATAACCAAACTGTTAAAGTTAATTAAAATGCCGCCGAAAAATTAATTACTTTCCACTTTTGCACTTTTGCACAAGAATAAATAAACACTGTGCATCCGTTGTAACCGATTAAAATTTATCGAATCGCAGTAGTGCAGCAATACACTGTATCGTGATTACAAAAAAATAAAAAAATAACAAACTGCATCCCAGTTCCAGAGCAGTGCTGTGCAGTCATCTGGACTACAACTTCTTTTTTTTATTAAAAAGTGGAGCAAAAAAAAATTATTAATTGTAACATGTAAAAGTTAATTGCCAGTTTATCATGGAGAGCAATAATTTGTAACAATAATTTTTCACTTCATCACTTTATGTAATTTTGTTCTTATAAACTGGTGACTATGTATGTATCTGCTTTGTTGGATATCAAGGGTTGAAGGATAGTGGACGAAACTTCTCCGAAGTACTCAGAACTAAAAAAAATCTCTCAAATTACAAAATACTGGCTTATTCTGCCAAATCCTTTATTTCGGAATCAGTTGACATCTTGGTTTTTGTCAGTATCTAACACTTCCTCCATAATTGGATCGATTTCCGGTTCATCGAACTTAAATTCAGGAAACTGCTCTAAATCAGCACCATTTTCGGAGCCGTATTTTCTAGCTACACGTAGGAGCTCGCTTTTCATTACTTCTAAAATTTCTGGACTTGGCTCCACCATCTTATCACCTCTGTTTGGATATTTCATTCAAAACATATTTTTTATCCTAAAAGAGAGAGATATAGATACTAACGTACTCCTAGCACGGTACTCTTGAAGTTTTTCATTATAAAGCTGCTCAATTGGATCCATTCGCCTCTGCAGGACAGAAGGGGATATCGATAGTGTCCTTTTGAAATCAAAACACGATTTGCAAAAGTTATGCAGATGTTTTGGCCTGAACATCGAAGACAGAAAATTAAGACAAAATATATATTTCAAAGGGAAAAAAAAATAAATTAAACAAATTTGACAGATTTTTCGAATATATCAGGAAAACTTAGAACATCTAGTTTCGAAGCGGCTAAAGTAAGTTTGAGCTAATTGATGATGCACAACTCTGTTAAGAGCAACTTCATTGTAATTGGACCCTAGGTCTTTTAAAAACTCTATGATTATGTCAGAAGCCTGGATTTGACATGGAACTGTAAGAAATCTGAATTAGGCTACCCTGAACTTCTAAGACTCCATGTAACACCAAGAGCTTGACATAAAAGTCGAGGCTCCACCCTGGCTCTCAATCAGGCAATAGCTTATTCTTTACATCTTATTCGTATTCAGTTTTGTTTCAATAAAATGACGCACTGGTGGATATCAACACTGGAACTGGAATCTCTCAAAACAAATATAACAAGAAGTGAGGAAAGCAATGTGACAATTCTGGAAGTCATTCTGTGAAAGGATAACAGAAACCCCTGAGGCATCGCGGCTAAGAAAAAATGTACAAATCCATCGATGCCTAGTTGGACTCACAGGTCTTGGGGGACCTCAAGTGATAAATCACCTAACCAGATACTGGATACCCACTCTCTGGGTAGCTCCCTATTCACCACAAGGAACAATCTTAACAGGACTACTGCAGCTGCGACTAAGATTATTGGCCTGATTACAAGAGACAATTTGGTCTGAGCGCTGCATATCTTCAAACCATACAAGTACGGACACCAAAGTTCCTGCCGGGCTACAAAGGCTCTCTGATATCATCCTACCAACACTAGGGTATATCATGTGGAGCTGAGTAGAAATGAACCACATTCCTCTGTCGGGGAAAGAAGTTAATGTAATCTTTATCCCCAAGTCGGATAATTTTCTCTTGTGGACGACTTAGAATTGATCTAGAATTGAGCCACAACTTGTGTCTATAGCTCAACATGCCTACTGCAAAGAAAAGTCGGTGTAAAGATTGACTGACTAGCCACAGTGAACGATGCCTACGTAATAGAGAGTATGTGCATAATGGTCGCGTTCCATTAGCAATCTCAACACATCTGCAATCACAATGTTAAGAAATGTTTTTCCTATGTTGATACAACTGCCATATTTTCTAATGTTGAGTTTTGGCGCCATCTGTCAAATAGTTTTTTGTTAGTAGTCAAAGACATTTGTTAACCTCAAATCCTATCGTCGATTTTTACTATGGATAAAAATATTGAGTAAACAGTTCGTTTGAATTTGTGGGACGCATTGAAAATGTTAGGGGAAACCGACAGGGATTCTGTAGTATCAAAAACAAGAGCATTTCAGTCGTACAGAGCATTCAACGAGAGACCTAAAGTTGTTGAAAACTTGTCTCATCCAACTGGTTTTTTTTTATATTCGTGATGTTTTCCACTCAGAATTTTTTCCGGTGGGTCAAACAGTAATTAAACAATTGTGATAAAACAAGTCCTGGCTTTTGTACCATGATAACGCACCATATTACAAATCCGTCCTAGGAAGCTACCTTTGACCAAAAACGCTGCCAATATGATCGAGCAAGCACCATGGGACCCGTTTTGAGAATTGTTCGGCGGTAAAATGTGCCGTTTCACATGGACCTTGTTTTAAACGAGACAAAAATGAATTTTGATCATTTATTGACGATTGCTTTATTTTGTCGCTGTGAACAAGTTCGTTTGCTAAACAGTTCAGTTCTTTGCTGAACAGCACAGGTCCAAATTTCGAGCCTTGTGGAACACCGTTTTTAGTGTTTAATTCTTCACTTATTGTGTTCAAGACTTTCGCGATCGCTGGTCTTCTGCAGAAAAAGTAGGCGTATCAAAAGCCGCACTAAAATCCACGAGCAAAATGAGTACGTGATGATTTGCTTTTAAGCTCATAGCCAACCATTGGGGTTCTGGTGCCTTTTTACCCATACTAATATTTTTACAGTATTTTATGTTTGCTTTTGGATCTATCGGCAGAATAACGAGAGGCCTATAGTTCTCACAATTACTTGTAGCATCATTTTTACAAATACTTCCTTGCTCAAGACTTTGTGTGGCTGGTTAATAAAGCGTTTAGTTTTAAGACAGTGGGTCCCACGCTTACAGCTCTTAGACTGTTGTCCGCACATTAGACTCCTATTTATATTGAATTTTTCAATTACCGTGGTTCGCTTTTCGCAGTTGGTGTTCTGTCACAATCTTGGCTTGGTTGGAAAACTTTTAAAGAAATTTTTTCTGTTTAGCTTTTTTGACTTTACATTCATGAGCCTGATTGGTCTGCATCAGCGAGATTTCAGTTCACGAAAGTCCTTCATAAATCAAATATTCACAATACTGCAGATTTTGCAAAATCACAGCAGTTTCAGGTTGTCGACTTCAAAAGGGTATCTGGCAACGTATGTATGTAGATACGAACTATACCTATACAACACTATACCAAGCGTTCATAAGGATAAAATCGTTAGGTTTTGGGGGATGACTATGGAGAATTTCTGATACTCCAAAGCTGCAAAGCGCAGTAAAATTTTGGACATTTTACAGAGGTGATGAAAAAACCTTGAGTCGACCCCAACTGGTGGATGTTAAGAAGGAAAACGCCCATACCTTCGTTGAAAGGCTAAGTAATTCAACACCTGTTGAGATCATGACCTTACCAAATATCAATAGATATTTCGAAGCTTTAAATTCTCAAATAGCGATGGCATGTAGAAACTACAACCGTTGACCTTAGTTGAAACTCCTGAACCACATCGGCGACAATTGCCTGGTTTTGTCTTCTTTCGTAGTTCCAATCTCCTCAAAGACTATGTTCAAATTGTTTCCGAAATTAGAGTAGAAGCAATTGTTGGTATCATAGAAGGGTTTCCCAACATACAAGAGGTTGATCACCTTTAAAGCTGTCTAAAATTTATAGTGAAGCAGATATAGCAGCAAAGGAAACGGGGATAAGCAGTAGATGGATTAGTAGGTGTGCCCTTTGAAAAAAAAGAGCACGAATGTGGTCCAGAAAGTAGGGAGATGGTACGGCTGGAATAACGTTCGAAAATCCCATCAAAGAATAAAAAGAACACGCCACAGCGACAAAATCAAAACGGAAGCCTGCAAGGACGAAATCGGAAACCTAGTAAAAGAGTCGCATTCGGTGCTAAAAATATAGAAAGACCATTTCTGTAGACTGTATAACGGCGACAGAGACCATGATTCCGCTGTCAGTTAGAATAAACCATCAGCACTGAATGAGGACAACGGGGACCTAGTTGAGATAGCGACTAAAGTCGAAGTAGCTGAGCTACGAGTATTTAAAGAAGCTGGGGATGACCTAGCTAGGAACATGCAATATACGGTCAGAAGAAAGCATGCCCGATGAATAGAACCTCAGCATCGTTTACCAAATCCACAAAAAAGGAGATCCCTTCGACTGCGCCAACTATAGGGGAATAAATCTCCTAAACTAAAACAACATCTTCTCTGCCATATTGTGTGTAATCGCTTGATACTGATCATGAGCAGTTTACTAGGTCCATATCAGAGTGTTTTCAGGCCAGAGCAAATCTTGGATTTACGGATCGACCCCCACCACCTGTTTGTCGATTAAAGCCGCATATGACAGCGTGCACATGGATAAGCTTCATAATGCCAAACTCGTCAGGTTGTGGAGGATGACTCTCTGCTCCATAAGGTCGGTAAGGAATTAACCGAGACCTTCAATGTCAAAAAGGGTTTAAGACAAGGCGACGCGCTGTCATGTGACTTGTTCAAAATCGCTTAAGAACGAATCGTACTAATCACTGGCCAATTAAAGGCGAACGACTTCCTTCAAGTCTTCCCAATTGCTTGCATAAGTAGATGACATCGACGTTATTAAACGAAGATAGCGAGACGTCAATGAGGCATTCGCAGCTATCTAAGTGGAAGCGGCTAGAAATTGACTCACGGTAAATGAGGCAAAAACCAAGTATACGAGTATGCTGTCATCAAAAACGGACTCCCAACATCGACAACTTGGCCAGAGTGTCACAATTAGCAGCTATAACTTCGAGGTAGTTAAGGAACTCGTCTACCTTGGCTCCACAGTAAGAATTAGAAATGGAAATAAGTCGTAGAATAACTCTTGCCAACGGCTGTTTTTTCGGCTCAGAAGGCATTTGAGTAGCGGAGTCCCCTCTTGCAAGACCAAACTGGCTTTATACAAGACCTTAATCATCCCCGTCTTTCTCTATGGCGCAGAAACATGCACTTTATTGAAAAAGGATGAAGAAGCCCTAGGGCGTTTCGATAGGGTAATAAAAAAAAAACCCTGTGGCGCTGGCAGCCCGATACGGAACATGGCCTAGCTTCTTGACACTCAT
The DNA here is from genome assembly GCA_928272305.1 of Volucella inflata. Taxonomy (NCBI): domain Eukaryota; kingdom Metazoa; phylum Arthropoda; class Insecta; order Diptera; family Syrphidae; genus Volucella; species Volucella inflata. The sequence goes on from OV743720.1 coordinate 97,519,558, forward strand.
TTGTGTTGCTCATGTTGTCATTTTTTGTCACATCTGAGCGGGACCTACGATTTATCGCCGAGTCCGAACGGCACTCTTAAGAAGCTTTTCGTAGGCAATTTTACTGTGAAATGAAAATGAAATGAAAAATGAGTTTGCCATTGCCCGCCGAAAGGGTGATGGCGATTTGAAAAATTATTAAAGACCCAGCCAGGAATCGAACCCGGACTCTCTGCGTGATAGTCCAATGAGCTAACTATCGCGGCATCGCCATTGCGATGAGGGAAATACCTCGTGTTATTTTTAGTCCCGTCTGTGTTGAAGGGGAATGGAGGAGCAGATTCAACCACAAACTGTACGGGCTGTACAGCGACATCAGCATAGTCAGGCGTCTTCAGATTCAACGCCTAAAATCGCTGAGCCATGTTGAGCGAATGGACACCATAGCTCCTGCCGTAGTAAAGGACGGCCGAATCTACGATCGTGCGAACAAGTGAAAGGGGACCTCAACCAACTTGGAGTGCAGCACGTATAGAAGCAGCTGACGAGAGATCGTGTCAGCAAGAGAGGCTTTTAAGTTGAGGCCCAAGTTTACCCCGGACTGTAGAGCCACTTAAAAAGAAGAAGAAGAGCGCAGATACTTAGGTTATAAACAAAAATGTGCCCAGCAAAAGTTACACCAGAACTCAGTAATACAATATCAGCAAATGCCTCGAAAGATAGAAGACAAATCCAAGTGACGACACAATCGACTCTGCAACAAATTTAAAGTACACCAAGTGTAAGAAGGCTATAGAGAGTAATCCTGGATGTTACGAAATGGTCAAAAGATCTTCAAGCTAGTGGTAATGGTTCTACCCACGTCTAGCTGCATGAAAATGGAATAATTGCATAGATTAAGGAAGGTAACTACTCCTACATGGTCGGAGACAACGCAACATGATACTGTCCTCCAGTCTATGTTATAGCCTTGCTGGCGGTCATCAATAGGCTTCTTGTCGTTTACTCCTTCTTCACTTTGACAAAATCATTTTGCTCAACAATACTCATCCGAAGAACGCGACTGTTGTATATAATTTTTGCTCCCTTAACTGAATGACCATTCTACCCAGAATGCACTTCCGAACTCGAATCACTCTTTCAATTCACAAAAAAATAATAATAAATACAGAAAATTACAAAATATTTCGATTTAATATTTTCCCTTATATTTATCCATCAATTTACCCTCTTAGACCAAACCCCTGTGGCGATGCCAGAGCTAAATAAAATCCACCTCCATTCTGCTGTACTCGTTTATCGTCCATTTAAAAAAATAACTTTGAAAAAAATTTGGAAAACGAAAACGCCTGTGTGTATATGATTTGGAAAAAGGAATTTCCATCCCATTGATTCCCCATATTCAAAGTCTCATTCTCCCATTCAATGTTATAGCCGGGGGTTAAGTTGTGGAAAATCTAGGACGAATCGCTGCAGAAAAAAAAATAAATAAATGAAACAAGTGAGCATTAGTCGATATAACATACACAAAGTCGATATACCAGACACTGGGTGCCATGGATAAGCCTACGACAAAAAAGGATGACGGAATGTAATGTGCTACTGTCGAGGGTATGGCCATAGATTTCGTCGATTTCGTCGATTTCGTCGAATTCGTCTATTCCGACTATATAGGCGAGTGAGCTTCATCTTTTGAACTCTTCGAGCTGAGATTATGGCAGAACTTCAAGGGGGGGTGGTGAGTATTTGTTGGCAATGAAATCGGATGAATGTTTATTGAAAAAGCATAAAACCGTTCTACCAGAATAAAAATATGCTTTGATACAGTTCTGCTTTTTTTTTAAATTTGTTTTGAATGGCATTAGGGGATGCTGGTGTGGCAATGGTGTGGGTTGATGTTGGTGCAAGTGGAAGCCAATGCTGTTTGCTTATAATAATTCCTGCGATGGAGTGGAAAAATAAATGGAATAACTTCGTTATTAGCATATCGATATCCGGGAGCGATAATACGGGCACAACAAACAGAACAAATAAACGATTGCCGTTGTGTATTGTGTGTGTTTTTCTACCCCGAGCTAGATAAGGTGGTGCTTAAGATTTTTTTTTTTTTCTTGTTTTTATTTGTTCGATTGTGTTTCGATTAATCAGGAGGAGGCGATTACCATTCAACCTCTAATAAGAAATATTTCCAGCTCGAAAAATTGAGTGAATTTTGTGAATGTGAGGAGTTGTTCTTCGATCCTAACCTCTTGCCTTAATTTTTTATAAATTTTATCGCGATAGGGGGCAACTTAGAACTTTAGTTGAGTACATGTTCAATCAAAAATTTCGAGATAATTATGAGCATATACTAAGGGGGGGCTTCTCTGGATCTACATGGCAATGATGACGACAATTTTATCGTAACTTTCACAAAAATACGTCAATGCTCTGAAGATCCATATGTGGAGGCATTCCCTAGAACGCATGCCTCTGCTATAGACTAATTGATGATTGATGGGATGTGATGAGATTCATATCATGGAGCGTATTTTCGAAGTCATATACTGTTTTAAAAGAATGTGTCTCTGGTACAAAATGCACTGTTGTTTTTACTACCGTCACACGTAATTGCACCAGAAGAGGAGCCCTCTTGATGCAAAAAATCGAAATAGACTTTTCTTGTCCCCAGAAATGATACATATTAGCTGGAATCTAAGCCAGGACAGGAATGTAGTCTCATGATTCCGAAACCATGATTTTGAAACCCATCTTGAGGACAATATTAGATTTTAATAAATCTGCCTTCCAAATGGAGATATACATACATTCGCAATCTCTTTGGTGAGGAACTACATCGCTTGCAAAGAAGAAGTATTTGCATGTGTTCCGCCAATCAAGCTAAACTAAAAGATTTGCTGGGTACTCTCACAACTTCACAGTCGATGCGGGGATACAAGTCTTCTCTGACCACAGTCGCAAGGCTTAACTCACTGAGTCTTGTTTAGGTGTCAAGTCACAGTTGGATCACGTAAAACGACTATGAACTTGCCTGTTAAGGTTCAGAGGAGGCTATTTTGGGGCACGAAAGACATTAGACTCATCGATTTGTCTGCTATACGTCAGTAGGAAAGTCTATATCCGGAACACTACTCATTTGCATAGTGTGTTCGGCATAGGTGACAAAATATCCTGAAAGGAAAGTGGTAACGATACCGCGGTGTTTGTGATTCGCATACGCTGCATCAGATAACAGTAGCTTGGCGCTGATGTAATAAGTGTTGGTACTGTGAGTGGCCACTGTAAAAGGAACATTCGAGGAGTGGAATAGATTTATTACTCGTCTCACTGTTCTGGCAGAAATAACAAAAGACAAATTCTAGGAACGACAGTCCGAGAACAAAAATCTTGCTTAGCCCAGCAACTTGACTGAAAACTACCGTACAGTTCGAAATGTTTGTCATTAAATCTCCTTCCGAAAGCTCATTCAATGCAAACGAAGCTAAATATCACTCGACCAATGGCCACAATTGATATCTTCACCCATTTTGATTAATATCGATGTATTTTGTACAGAGACTACTTTGTATTTCTTCAAAATGCCTCTTGTAAAGAGCCAACAGCTCTTATTGTCTTTCATTGTCTTTCATTGTCATCTTGGAAGAAACATGGGCCAATAATGCCGTCATTCTAAACCACACCATCATGTCACATGTTCAGGATGCATTGGCTCCTTTATGACTTCGTGTTGATTTTTCGAGCTCCAAATACGATAGTTTTGTTTGTTTACGTAGCCACCTCAGTTGAAAAATGAATTTTAGAGCAAAATTGTCGGCAATTTTTAGCTGCTCTAAAGAGAACCGATAACGAACCGACAATTCCTTGGCTAATTGGACCTTAAAAACGAATATTCCGAGATCTCATGAAAATTCTCCTCTGGCTAGTGCAACTAATCTTCACTCGCTGAGAGTTGATATTCTCGGATTTGGTCTCACACTTTTGGGAACAACTTTTCAACTTTTTTTCCAAGATCTGCCAGAGTGTGGAGATTTAGTCGACTGTGGACTTTCCTGGTCTAAAACCAGGGAGTTTTTGGGAAGGTGGACAGAAGGCCAGGGTTAATGGTCTACTCTGCCAGTGTGCAGGATGCTAGGGGCTTCTTTGTCGTTATAAAGTATGCAAAAGAAGTTTTTCTTTATTCTCAGCACTGACTGTGACTGCTACAAGGTTTCCTTCTTGATCTCTACATGCTTCTTATGGGGTCTGTTTGTCTTGACACGGTTGTTTATCAGTTGGTCTCTTCTACCTGTAGAGCTCACAGCGGCTTCCACCTTTTGCTGCAGCGCCGCTTTACATGCTTCTTGCTTAGCTTTGTGTGCTTGCCGGAATTTTGCATGTCATCATCAGCTGCTACGTCTGCGGTGGTACGTTAGCGACGATGCCACTAATTTTCGGTACTTGATGCTGGCTGCCTGAGAGTTGCTTTCGGGATACGTTTTCGATGAAGATTCTGGCAGTATCTTCCCAATGCAGGTTTTCTATTGGGTATATAACTTAATTCGTGCGGTTTTTTTTTTTCAAAATTTTCACGTTTATTTAAGAAAAACATGTACAATAGTATTATTCAAAGTATTGCCCGTCTGAAGCTATGACTTTTCCCCATCTTTCTGGCAATTTGTGGATCCCATCCCAAAAGAGCTGCGCCGGCTTGGCAGCCAAGAATGAATCAAGCCAATTTTTGATATTCTGCTCTGATGTGAACCGTATTTCAGTGAGGGGCGTTCTGCATCGACCGAAACAAATAGTAGTCAGAATGGGCAAGGGTTGGGCTACAAGGCGGGTGCGGTAAGACTTCCCATCCACTGTTATCCAAATAGTTTTTAACCGGAATAGCAACGTGGGGCCGAACGTTGTCATGATGGAAAATTATTGCCTCGTGTCTGGTCGCACATTCCGGGCGTTTTTCGGCTACTGCTCTCTTCAAACGGATTAATTGTGTTCGGTAGCGTTGTCCATTGATGGTTTCACCCGGTTTTAGCAGCTCATAATACAGCACACCCATTTGATCCCACCAAATACAGAGCACTACCTTCGCGCCATGGATATTCGGCTTTGCCGTAGATTTGGCTGGTTGGCCGGGTTTCACATATGATTTTTTTGCGCTTGGGGTTGTCGTAATGGATCCATTTTTCATCACCAGTAACAATCCGATGCAAAAATGACTTCCTCTTGTGGCGTTCCAGCAGCATTTCGGACATGCAAAACTGCCTTTCGACGTCTCTCGGCTTCAGTTTATGTGGAACCCAATTTCCTTGCTTTTGAATATATCCAGCTGCTTTTAAACGTTTTAAAATGGCTGCTTGAGTGACACCCAAAGATTCTGCGAGCTCTTCTTGTGTTTGGCAACAATCTTGATAGAGTAATGCTTCCAGTTCTTCATCTTCAAACTTTTTTGGCTGTCCAGGACGTTCATCGTCCTCCAAGCCAAAATCACCACTTTTAAATCGTGCAAACCACTATTGGCACGTTCGCTCAGCTAGCGCATGTTCACCATAAACTTCCACCAAAATACGATGACTTTCGGCAGCAGTTTTCTTCATATTAAAGCAATTTCAGGCACAAAGTTCGACATATTTGAGTGAAAAAAAATTATTGTTGTTTACGCTTCAAATGAATGACATAGACTGAAATGACGTACAATGACAGTAGCTTTCCAACTCATATTCCAATGGAATAATACAAGTTACGCCATCTCTTAGCAAACCGCACGAATTAAGTTATATACCCAATACATTATATCTTCTCAAAGTAATTTTCCTAATAATATCTTCCTAACAAATCCGCATTCGGCTGCAACAAGTGGCTGATTCGAGTCAATATTACTTTCTCAAAACCTTTCGAACACCCAGAAAACTATAAACATTTCTTGCGTCTATCGCAAAGCTATCAGTTTATTTTATCGTTTCATGATTTGGGGATCTCCATTTCGCCTTGTTTATGCTGAGAAGCGGAAGCCTTGGGCTCGCTGTAATGATATTTCGTCTCGCCGCAAAGTCAACAAACCTAAATACGTTGCACGGGCATGTTGTCGTGTAGGCTGTGCTTACCAACTGTCCTACTACAGATGTTCTGTTTTCATATGCTGCCATTGGAATCGCGTAGTACGATTTGAATGTCATACTTCGGACATTGCCCATATGTCTTGTCGAAGAGCTCATAGAAACCTTCTTTGTGGCATCCCCTTGTGTTCTGTAGAAGCATGGGTGGATATTAGGCTTATGGTAGCAAATTGTGCTCTGATGTAAATTATTCTAAGGCGTTCTCTCACGTAACGGAGGCTGAAGACTTTTAGCCTAAGTCTGTCTATAGGAATCACTATCGATCATCCGCCTTATATCTGGCCAATCCAGGAAGTGGATGGCCGTTATTTTAGTATGATATCAGTCAAGAACCTCTGCTTAATGCTCAGACACACGTGTCATCACTTGTTCTCTTCTATATAGTGTTGTGAGCCCCATGGCACCCTACCTTTTGGTAACAAAGTCAAACAAACCAAGTTCATCTCCAGACGAGGTATCTTGTTGGGTATGATCGCCGAGTGCTTACCTTTGTGATACCATTTTTTGTCAACTACAACATGTCAAGATGTCTTTATTAGCCGTATGTCAATGATATGAATGACATCATCACCACGTAGATATGTCTCACAAAGAAGACAAGCACACATCAATGTAACTCACCCAGTCTTTCTCGTTCAACCGCATTAATTTGTCAATTGGCAAGTGCTTATTTATCAATTCCCTTCTTGCAAGATAATTGCTACTCAATCATCTCAATCTACTCAGTCATTTGTAGTTAAAGCCTCCTACTACTCCTTCCCCCCAAAAACACAGATGGCAAAGGTAACATTTCATTTATTCAAATCGGCACGAGACTCTGGTAGAGATACTCGTACTCCTCGTATATCATTTTCTCGCAACAGAATTTGCAAATTGTTATAAAAAAGTCATATTGCCACACCTACTTTGAGAGCTTAAAACAAAGAAAAAATCCAACTCTACGTAATTACTTCATTCAGGAAGTAAACGAGTTAACCAACATGACTAGCAGTCGTGAATCGTCCTTAACTTGAAAAGGGATATTCGTAGAAATTTTTTCAAGTCATCATTGTGGTTTCGACCCTAATTACCGACTAACCTACCCAAGCACTAACAGGACAATTACATGGAAGGAGCTGGATAAATATTTAGAAGCACCGGTGACATTGTTCAAGGGTGTGTCTCCCGAAGGCACACGCAGGACAACAAAGACAGGACTCAGCAAACTGCGTTGAAAAGTTTTCCCAATTCATTGTTTTTCTTTGTTTCTTAGTTCGACTATCCGTCAACAGTAATCGGTTGTATTGACAGAGAATTACATTCGCCTTTTCCGGTTGTCCGGGTAGAATAATTGAAATGTTTAACCGATAAATGGACATTCCCACTTAAAGGAGCTGAGTTGGGAGCAGGAGCAGAAGCAGTAGAGTAGCCTGGGAGCATGAAAAATTGAAATAACAATTCCCTGCCGGCCATGGTTACATTAACCGCATATGTACGGATACGAACAGATAACCCGGTAGCCAGGATGTATTTTTGGTTTAGGGTTGGTTATTTTGTTTGGACTTGGGAAAACACCAATGGAATTGGAAATATAGAATCGAGAATTACAAAATTGATACGAATATTGAATTGGAATTGAATTTTCCAGAAATGATTAAGGATTAAGGCTTTTGTAACTTGATTTGGAAAGGATAACTCAAGAAAGGGTTGAGGTTTGTTTAAGGGTTTTTGAAGAGTTCTTATGATTCGACCTACAGAAGAGCTATTGCAGGTTTCAAGACTGATTTGAAATAATTCGAACTTTAGGATTGTACTACAATCAGTAGATGCCTTCTCTTGTCCCACATTTGTAAGGCAATGTTTTATTAAGTCGTCTTTCGGCAATGACAAGAACAAAGTGCCTCTCATGTAGTTCACAAACTTTTCTAACAAACACGACAACTAGTTTGCTTTTCGGATATTTGGAGGCTTTAGCGACTTGACTGTGATGTTCCAGATTACAGGATACAATCTACATTCTCCATTCTCAAAAATTAAAATAAATGAAAACACATCTTTTCGTTTCTATTTGACATCCTAGTCCCCCCATATGAGTAAGCTTGCAACATCACCTAGGACAGGTGAAGTATCCCCAATATCCCCGGACAGTCATTGCCATTATGGATGTTGTATCCTTTGCTTTTAATTCTCATAACATAAACTGTACTAAATACTGCTTCAAGAACTGTTTCACGAATCACCAAAGGACATTGCCATCCAATTTTTAAGAGGTAAACCACTATCAAAAACAAAGCAGGGGCTAGGGTATGCAAGTTTGCAGCCGCGGTTGAACTCTATGGTTGTTTGAGTTAGAGATGAACTGCAGGTGGAGGAAATCAGTAAGAGATGTGGCTGGCTATCCCCTGATTACTCCACCGTAAACTAGATTTAATGATCTGAATGTTCAAACCTTCCCAAGAGACAAATTGACAAGGATTATTACCTTGTTGCAGCCGGAATACTAGTGCAAGTATTGCAAGTACAATGAATCAGGACCATCTATGGTCTAAGTCGAGACCACTAGAATCTTTGCCTATCGATATTTTTACAGGCTCCCTCAACACCTCTGTCCGCATTGACGAAGTCAAGGTAGCAACATCGAGGCTTAGATATTTAATGCATTTGAAGATGATCCGATTGGGAACGTGCACCAGCTTATCGTGAAGACATGGCAAGAGGAGAGCATGCCCGAGATATGGGATCTCATCATCGTCTATTCGATCCACTAGAAAGGCGATCTATTGCGCCGACTTTAGAGGAGTAAGTTGAGGAATTAACATTGCGTCCAATGTTTTCTGCTGGTTAGTCCACATCAGCGCGTTCTCGTTCCACCAAATTCCACAGAAGATCAAATATTCACATTATAGTACTGCACATCTTGGCAACGACATGAGAGTTTCAGTTCGACGCTCACTATCTTTTTGTCAACTTTAAAGAAGTATATGACAAGGTGCACCGGTACGAGCTATAGAACAACATGCCTGGTTTTAACGGCAACAAACACGTTGGGTTGGAAAATTCTCGCTGTTCTATCAATGTTGCTTTAGAATTGACGGAAGTCAAGACAGGTTTGAGGGCGTTCTGTGTTATGTGACTTTTTTGACAGCCCCAAAACGAATTGCGCAGATTTATAAGTTCGCACAATTACTTGCATACATGGGAGACTTTGATGTGATTTGACGAGTGCATCCGGCATTCAATAAAGCTTTCAGGACTATCGAGTCGGAACTAGCCAAAAGGCCGCACACACTAGTGGCACTATTGGCAGTTGTGATATCGGGGTAGCTTAAGACTGCGTCTAATTACGAGCAACAATGACATCAAGACTCAGACCTGAGGGTATCTTTAGGACTACTGGGCTCGCGCCGTGGTTACACTTGACGTGAAAAATGCTTTTAACTCGGCGAACTGGTCGCATATGTACCGAAGTACATATTAAGATTGATCAGGAGCTACTTTACGATAGGTTGCTCCTTTCCGACGGGACGAAATTATATAAAATTACAGGGGGCTTGCCCCAAGGATCAATGTTAGGTCCCTTACTGTGGAACGTGATGTATGACGACATTCCACGACTCCCAGACCGCAGGGAAGCCTCCATAGGTTTTACGGACGATATTGCTTTTATTGCCGTGGCGAAACGAGTTTAGATCTCGCAGAACATGGAACTCATTACGAGTAGAAGGGTGCTAAAGACGATAACGATAAAAGTCGGAGAGCACACAAATATTTCCAGTCTATTTATGAAATACCTGGGAGTGATGATTGATGCTTGGCTTAATTTCAAGCATCACCACGCATACGCTTGCAAGAAAGCGATAGGCGCTCTTTCGAGACTCATGTCGAATATCGGCGGCTCGAAGCAAGGCAAACGATTACTGCTTGCAAGATTTGTAGCCTCCATACAGCTGTATGGGGCACAAATATGGTCTGACGTAGCGAATAAAAGGACACACATGAAGGGAACCAAATCTGTGCACACTGCGAAACCGTGATTCGAGTCCGTCCTGTCCTCACTGCGTAAACGCGGTGGAGAACGTGGATCACGTTTTTTTCGAATGTGCTCGGTATGCAAACAAAAGCAAGCAAAGTGTCTTTCAAACAGAGGTTCTGGCTGTCCTCAGCGTGGCTGAGGTAATGCGGATGAGATCGGTATCTGGAAGAGATATCGCTATCCACATCGACATTCAGGTCACTCCTTAGGAAATCAATTTTGATATAGTCAAGGGCTGTCGCACAATGCTCAAAGCATTATGCAGTCAGAACCAGGTGAGACTGTGCTGGGTTCTAGAACACTGTATAAAGGGAAATGAAAAAGCAGATAAGCTTGCAAGAAGAGGAGGTCTATTTGATAATAGTGATGTTACTGACATCATACCATCCCTTTGTATAGTAAGGGGCCCTATCGAGGAAAAAACCATAAAGACTGTCAAACTCAGGTGGTCAGGTCTTGAAGGATATAGGATATCCAAGGCTCTGGCTACTTCTTGACGATAAAAAAACTAGGGAATTGATAAAATAAAACAGGGCCAATAATAGGAATCCTGAGATGACTCTGTCTCCTGCAGAAACACTCAAAAAGACTCAAATTATCAGAAATGGATATTTGCAGATTCTGCGGTGATCTGCAAGCTGTTGTGGTCATAGCACACACATTGGGGAATGGGAAATATTTTTTCGAAAATCTAGAAGAAATAGACGGCACAAATTTTAAGGGCCTTCTTGGCTTTTGCAAGGAAATTGGGTTCCCTTACTAAGATTGTTAAGGTTTTCGCCCGTTGAATACAAATTCAATTGGTTACACAAGGAGCGCGACAGGTCCGTTTCGGTGCCTAGTGTTAGTGTGATGGCATATTCATCACAGCCCACTTTTTACCCTACTATAACCTAGCCTAGTATGCCCTTAAGGTTTCTGGAATTTTTCCAAGACCTGCCGTGCTGCTTCTTTACAAATCGGCAGAGAGTCTGTTTGATCCGAGAGGCCCCATTGCTATAACGTTTATATACCGATATCCAGACCTCATTTTCGTATGGAATCGGCGAAGTTATTTTGAATCATCAACCAAGGTTCAAAACACCAAAATGATGCTCGGACTTCTCATCGATATTTCTTCACACTATCATTCTAGACTCTAGCGTCTCGAATATTCGCTGCATTCGCACCTCTGCTACAACATGGGAATTGTATAAATATGTATCTGTTGGCCACTCGAAACGTGCGTACGTACAACCACAATACTTGTTTTTCTTTATTTTATAACACGAAACCGATTAGCCTGAATCTATTTTCAGAACTGGTATCGTGCAGACTACTTTTTCCCCCAAAGATGATGGTTGTCTCCTTATTTGTGTAAAGTCAGCTCAATGCGCTTAGGAGATTATTCATTCGACTACCAAAGAAGTAGAAGGAGCCTCTGGCGAAGTTATGATTTCCCTCTGTTGTGGATACTATTATTTAGCTTCCGTATTTACCTATCCCTCAAAATGCATCCATGTTGTCACAAGAAGGCAAGGGCATACTCGAAAGAGATGCCCACCATACGAGGATCTAGATTTTCCGTAAGACCGCATGTTTCCAGTAATGGTAGTGGTAATGGTTTCTCACGTCTTTTAAGAGTTATCTACTCGTACATTTGATTTATAAGCACATCCGCATGGTCTATTTGAACAAACTCTTTCAACTTATAAACAAGGGTCCCATACGTTACTCTTGTGGTACTCCATGTATAAACGGCATTTGTTTATTGACTGTTGTATTATTGGAAGTTGTGTATTACTTAAAAGACTACTCAAACCCTGAGACATCCAACCAAAAGAATTTTGCATCCCTCACCTCAAAAATGCTCCAAATTATCGGAATTTCGTCGAAAGGAACTTAAGGTATCTTACGAGAGGACTTCACACTATTAGGCTTTCAGAAAATTCCAATCGCGCAGAAATTTTAACTTCGATACTTTAAGCACTTGAAAAACTCATCTGCCCTTCCGATACTCAAAGTCACATTGAATGAAAAATAACCAACCAATCTGTCTACTCATCGTTTTTGGTAAGTTTACTGCAACTGAGTCTCATAAATTAAATCGAAGACACTACTTTGATAAGTCATCTGCTGCCTTCTCCAATTAACTTCCAAAATTCGAAATTAACTCCGCCGACAACAACAATTATTCATCTCTTCCTCACCCCCTCATCTAAAGGTATATGAATGTACACTCCCCAGCAATTGTTTTAGAAAAATAATAAATCAATTTCGATTCTTCTTCCAAAAAAGGGGTGACAACTTTCAGCCCAGCCACAATATGGTATATCCCCATCTGACGAATGAAAAATTTCAAGTATTTCTACCACCACTACATACGAGTATAACCACCATCGCTACCCCAACTGACTTTGACAAGTTATTTTGTAATTAAATCACCGAAATTGTATTTTCGTCGTCTTCAATTAATAAGAAATGATGTGCACTTCAATCACTTCCAAAACAACTACGACGAATACGACGAATACCAGCCACCAACCCTAAATGTTCAAACCATGAAGTTCGACATTACGGAAAGTAGCCTCCATCCGATTCATTTCACTCCACTCTGTCGGGCCAAGTTAGAGTTCACGAAAGTTCGCCCTTACCCTCTCGGAGCCCAATCCACAGCAGCAAGTAAAAGTCAAATTCACAACCCATTATCGTCATCATCGACCGCAAACAGCCACCACCACCCTCGCCACCGTCGAAATCAAGTCTTCGGTTCGAACTTCTCGTTCTCTAACTCAAGCCCCATATTATCCTTAGACTTATAAGAAAGTACACGGAAGCCACATACCCTTTATTCCAAAGCCAAAATCCTGGCAAACAAGGAAGCAAATTTCCTTCAACATCCAATCCAAGAGTTAAGAAATCCGAAAATTTTACAGATTTCCGGTAGACCAAGAAACCTTCCTTACGGCAGCCGTAATTCGTTGCTGCTAAGGATATCCCCCAGCTCCATTGGCAGAAGTTTCCTTGTGAGATGCGTGTAACCCGTTCATTTATCCTCTGGGCCTACAGTATGGGGAATTCGACTTACTCGTACAACACAATGATGAACGATCTCTAATCACAGAGCATTGGGAGTAGGTATTCGTAATCCATACTTATAGTTACGAAGAAAGTTTTTAACACAATCCGTACAACTAAAGCATTGAGTCCTTTCTCTGGACATGAACAAGACAACAAAGTCGGAACGGACTTCTTCTTGTTCTTCTTTCAAAATTGAAATGTTACTTAAGGAGCTCTGTGCCGCCTCCGAATTATACCTCCACCTATAAATACTTTCGATGATTTATTTGACCGAGCTGCAGGCCGGCGGCGGAAGAATAACCGAATAACACGCCCTTTGAGTTGCTTGGCTTTGGGTCAGTCAGTATCCTTCTTCCACCAACTCTTCCAACTCATCCAATAAATTATTTCTGATGATTTAGCTGGAAGAGAAGTCTCGTAGATGTGTAATCATGAAAATAGGACGATTGCAATTCATATTTATTGCAGAAAGGACGAGCGAGACTTTTATTTTCTTGTTTTATTGCCACCATTCCAGGATATGGTATCGGGTTGAGTCGAATGTTGCACTTGGATTTTATGTTATGTGCTCAATCGTAAACATGACACTAGATACAAATGTCGTGTCTCCCAATCATAATAATCATAACTCGGTGTCGGGATCTGTCGTGTGTGTTTTCGTGTGTCTGAAATGTCCTTCCTGCTTAAATGGACTAATATCCTCGTAAAGCTAGTGTGTGAGAATGACTTCTAGACTTTCATCTTCGGTTAATGAAAGGACATTACATTTGATTGTATGTCCCATTACGTCGATGAACTCATTTTTCTTATTTTTCTTGTAAGCGTGCCTGGCTTTGGTTATGGTGGTGGAGACGATTCCAGGGTGGTACTCGTAGGATGTTTGTTGTTGCCTGGAGTTGGTAATAAAAGGACTCGAAGCATAGTCAGATAATTAGTCTGAAGACTAAGGACGGGGTGGTTTGTTGTGAGTGAGCCTAATGAAGATGTTCACCGCAATTGACCAAGTTAAATTGACCCTCTCCTGGTCGAGGAGTAGATGAAATCAGTTGATGATTGCCTACCAAATGGTGTTGCAAATGGGTGTTGTGTTAAACGAATGATAATGCGAAATAGAGGAGTTGGAGGAGGAAAAATATAAGTAACAGAAAATTGAAGAATTTTTTGGACTGATGACTTACGACATCGATCTCTGGAGTTCAACAAGCAAGACAAGAGCGGAGTTCTAGAAGCCGATTAATTTCTGCCTTCCCAACCGGAAACTAAAAGAGGTTATTGCCATTAAGGGGCCCAGTACATTTAGATTAAACGTATGTTAACGTTCAGCGGTAGATGGCAACGATTAGTATTAGGCCTCGTAGAAGTAGCATCTTCTGACAGGTGCTGGTTCTTTAAATAACGAGAATGAGCCTCTGCAGCCGAACACCTTGCAGCTCTGCATATAAGCCCTACTTCACGCCTCCCCGTGGCACCATCTGGGAGTCTCACTGGAGATTGCGAAGGGGACAAATGGCGAGTTTCCTGCGCCATAAATCAGGATTAGTGTCGGCAAAACCAAACAAGACCTTATCCGGGCTACTCCGACATATTTGGAGCTCAGGGCGGTAAGGATTTCCAAGACTTAGTCAGGGTCTTGGAAAAGAGATGGTGGTGGACGAGCCGTATATGGGAAAACGGCAGTGCTTACATCCCGGAATGGGTTACTGGCTTCGGTGTAATCGACCCCTCGTGCTAGGGGCATTAAAAATGGAACTGGTCCTCCTGGTTGGGGTTTGTGTCGCCGGGGTAACTGGAAAAAATACAAAAGTCGAATGTAAGGTCTCTTAACAGACCACGTGCACCCGAACAACTAGCGGAGGCCCCAGACTGCTGCAAAGCAGAGATTACCGCCATCCAAGAAATGCAATCGGCTGGACAAAGAGAGGATGAAAAACTGCGACATCTACTACGGCGATTGTTATCGACCGCAAAAGCTGCGCCTATTTTTGTGCAGGCTTGTTGTTGGAAGCAAACTTAGGCAAGAAGTTTTGAGTTTCCGGCATATGAATGAGCGCCTCGTGGCAGTATGTATCAACATTAGCCTTATATGTGCGCGCCCCCCGACAGAAAGAGAAAGATGACGACACCAAGGATGCCTTCTATAAGCTCCTTAACAAGACCTACGAGCAATGCATTCATTCAAATTGTCCTCGGTGACGGAGGAGAGGGTATCTTTGGTGGAACGATCGGATTCAGGCTAATCAACTTTGCGGCGGAGCGAAACATTGTCGTAGCTAGCACGCGGTTCCCACATCTCGATATTCACAAGGGGACTTGGAGAACTCCTGATTTATCAACAGTCAACCAGATTGACCACATTGCGATCGACGCAAGTTACTCCTCCAGTATTATGGATGTCCATATGTTCCAAGGAGCCGGCATCGATTTGGACCACTACCATGTTGTAGCCAAGGTAGGGTTGCGGATAACCCGGACAACGCCAAGACAAGTTAATATTGTGAGAGATTTCGACATCAGATGGCTACAATCGCAGGAGATCGCCAAATCCTTTCCGATCGAGTCTCCCTTAATCTCTTAAGAGGTCCCTTGCCATACACCAACTCATCTGTAAAATATGGTCGGACGAAAGTATGCCCGATGAATGGAACCTCAGCATTGTTTGTCCGATTCTCAAGAGAGGAGACCATCTGAACTGCGCCAACTACAGAGGCATCAGTCTCCTTTACATCGCATACAAGATCTTATCTGCCGTATTGTGTGAACTCCTTCGTCAACAACCTGATAGGTCCATATCAGTGTGGCTTCAGGCCAGGAAAGTCCACCATCGACCAGATATTCACACTACGGCAAATCTTGGAGAAGGCCCATGAGCTTCAGATCGATACACACCACCGATCTATCAATTTTAAGGCCGCGAAAGACAGAATCTAGGGAGACAGAGCAATGTCTAGTTTTGGCATCCGTGCCAAACTCGTCCGATGAAGAATGTACCATCAAGGTCCGTAAAGATCTCACCGAGACCTTTGATGTCCATAAAGGAATTAGATAAGGCGATGCGATTTTTTCAACTTGAAAGAATAGTGCAAAACTCACGAGCAAACACAAGAGGCACTATCTTTCAAAAGTCCGTCCAACTACTCGTATACGCCGACGAAATTGACATAATCGGGCGAAAGCAGCGTGATGTCAGTGGCGCTTTCGCGAGTATTGAAACGGAAGCGGCGAAAATGGGTTTAGCGGTCAATGAGGGCAAGACCAAGTATATGCTTACAAGCAAAACGGACAACCATCACCGACGTCTCGGGCAGTACGTCACCCTCGACAGATGGGGTAGTTAAGGTCTTTGTCTACCTAGGCTCTGCTATAAATACAGACAACGACACCAGTGCTGAAATCAAACGAAGAATAACTCTTGCCAACCCCCTGGAAGGGGACCTCAACCTACTTAGCTGGCTGGAGACGCTTGTTGACTGAGGCCAAGGTCCACCCCGGACTGTAGCGCTACTGAAAGAAGAAGAAATCAAGGAAATTGACTAAGGACAGGAGAGTTTGATCGCTGGCATGAAAGTAACTTTAGTTTGTTGGAAACATGCACTTGGTTTCACTTGAACTAGACAAGAATGCAGATAATGAGTGGAGGAGCATCGTCAGGTTCTTGACTAATAAGCGAAATATTGAGGTTTCCATTAGGAGGAGGAGTATCTTAAGCTCGATTATTGGAGTGAAGTGCATTTTGTACTTGACGCAGATGTGAAAACAAATGTCCTAACGAATTTTATTTTGTGTCATTTATAGGTAAATCGCAGGCGAATTGAGAACGTATCAAGCTAAGAAGGTGAAGTCATTCAGTAGAAATCACTCACTACTTGCCTACATGGACAAGATAATAAAAAAAGTTTCTTCAATAACGAAAGATTCCTTACCACTGAGGACCACTTGGAGAGTCGTAAATAGTTCGATGCAAACATACAGTGTGGCAAATTCATTCAGCGATTCAATAATGATTCAAATGCCTGCTCTAGCTCATTTTGCGGGATTGCCACCAGTGCCCCTGTCGAAGCTGATTGAATGGTCAGACTGTCATCAGAAAAGTATCCTT
The DNA here is from genome assembly GCA_928272305.1 of Volucella inflata. NCBI lineage: Eukaryota > Metazoa > Arthropoda > Insecta > Diptera > Syrphidae > Volucella > Volucella inflata. Next base: position 97,536,803 of record OV743720.1, read on the forward strand.
TCAACTTTAGTTTTAATTTCGGGAACAAAGAGAAGTCACACGGTATCAAATTGGGTAGATATGGCGGATGATTTAACACACACACACTTGATTTCGAGCCAAAAATTGACGAACAATAAGTGCTGTGTGACTAGGTGCGTTATTATGAAACAGAGACCAACTTTTGGATCGCGGTATTCGGGTTAAATATGATAGATTCTGGCCATCAAACGCATCAGAACGTCAAGATAATATGCGGCAGTAACTGTTTAACTAGTTGCAAGGAATTCTTTGTGGAAAATTCCCTCCTGTCGAAGAATGAGCATTGTCTTCATTTTTGAAGGAACTTTTCGTGTTTTTTAGCACTTTAACGCTTGGTTTCTGGATTGTATTGGAAACACAATTTTTTATCAGCTACAACAAGAAAGTATAGTTTGGATAATTTCTTGAGCGGCAATGACGTCTCTTAAATGCCAGACTCTCATCAATTTCTGATCCCCATTCAATGTGTGTGGAACAAATTTTGCACAGACTTTGTTTTGCCCAAATCCACGTGAGGAATGGTTCAAATAATTGAATTGCCCTCTTCTGCAACAGTTCGACTCACTTTTTGGATTATTTCAGGCGTCTGAACTAAAATTGGTGTTCCTGTTTGCTTATCATCCTCACGAGTCTCTTTTCCGCTCAAGAAACTTTATGCCACTCAAAAACAATTGTTCTACTCAAACAATCATCACGGTACCCTTGATGCATCAATCGGGATGTTTCTGATGCATTTTCACCAAGTTTTGCGTGGAATTGAATGAGAGCGGTCAAATGAAAAGATGTTCCGAAAAAGCAATTTTTATAATTGTTAAATGTCACCCAAATGTCGTGCAATTTTGGCAGACAGTAGAAAAGGATTCAAGCTTTAAAATGCGTGTTCGGGCAAATAGATGGCGCTCTTAGTTTTTTCGATATGGTTTGTGTCAGGGATCATATTGGCCATACTGTGTACGTTCTTAGTACCAATCCTTATTTTAATCTTTATGCAGTGAGCCTACATATGCTTTAACATTGACTTAAGACGTAGCATCGTAATCAATTGGGGAACCGTTTATGGTAAGCACACGGATGATCGAGAACCCGTAGAGTGTGGCATCTTCAGATGGAACCACAGTTTCAAGCAACACGAACTTTTGTTCAATCCAAGTGGATTCAGTTATTTTAAATACGCTCATAACTGACTCCTTCCAACGTAATGCACCGCTTCTAAACGCATATAAAATGTTGGTTTTACTTTCTTACTTAGATTGTGCTACAGCCTGGGTATAACTCGCCCCTTTAGCAGGTGCGGTCTTTTACCAGCAGCCTCCAGACCTTGGGCGAGATTTTTTGTTACATGCGGGCATCACCTAAGATGTGGTTTTCCTCTACAGTGCTGTCATTCTGGGTAGAGGTTGATAACTACTGCAAGTGTCCAAGCAAACTGACAAAATGACCTTGCAATCTAAGCCTGATCATCCGAGCTCTGACAAATTCAGAATCGCTGGCCAGTGCAAAAGTGTGCCCGAACGCTAAAGAGTATTTTTATGCAATTCGAAACTCTGCTCTATCAAGCATAACTGAAGAGTTCAGGATCCTGTATAAGTCCTTTTGGTTGCCCGATAGAAGGTTTTAATACTCAATTGTCTTCTAAGTTTCCTTCTTTGTAGACGCCACAGACTTTGTTTTCCGTTTATATGCCACTAAGTCCATCTGTGGCTTATGCCTCAATTCGAAAACAAGGCAAAACCATTACAGTCAATGGAGAGGGCTACCGAGGTATGATCAACAATTTCTGAACCCTAAGCATGTGGATAAGGACAACCTCTGCTTTCAACAGGACGATGATACACTCTATACAAATAGCGAAACGATGGAGTTATTTCGCACGAAGGTTCCAGGGCACGCTATTTAGCTTATCAGACACACTTATTGGCCTCCGCACCAACTGAAATTGTTTTTGTGTTCTTAAAGACACACGTCAGCAGCCCTCATCGCGTGTCAAGAAAATGATATCCTAGGGATCTTGCCGGATGGCAACGATTAGTATAAGGCCTCGTAGAAGTAGCATCTTCCGACAGGTGCTGGTTCCTTAAATGACGAGAATGAGCCTCTGCAGCCGAACATCTTGCAGCTCTGCTAATAAGTCCTACTTCACGCCTCCCCGTGGTGCCATCTGGGAATCTCACTAGAGGTTGCGAAGTGAAGGAGGCAAATGGCGAGTTTCCTGCGCCATTATCCAGGATCTGCATCAAGGCTAAATTCGCCAACATTAGCCTCATATGCGCGCATGCCCCCACAGAGGAGAAAGATGACGACACCAAGGATGCCTTCTACGAGCTCCTCAACAAGACCTACGAGCAATGCCCTAGCTATGACATTAAAATTGTCCTCGGTGATTTTAATGCAAAGCTAGGAAGAGAGGGTATCTTTGGTGGAACAATCGGAAAATATAGCCTGCACAACACCACCTCCGATAACGGATTCAGGCTAATCGACTTTGCCGCGGGGCGAAACATTGTCGTGGCTAGCACGCGGTTCCCACATCTCGACATACACAAGGGGACTTGGAGAACTCCTGATCAATCAACAGTCAACCAGATTGATCACATTGCGATCGACGCAAGACACTCCTCCAGCATTATGGATGTCCGTACGTTCCGAGGACCCAATATCGACTCGGACCATTACCTTGTTGTAGCCAAGGTACGGTTGCGGATATCCCAAACTACGCCAAGACAAACTAATGCTGTGAGAAAATTCGACGTCAGACGGCTACAATCGCAAGAGATCGCCAAGTCCTTCTCCGATCGAGTGTCTCTTAATCTCTTAAGAGGTCCAATGCCGCCAGCATCAAGCATCGAAGACCATTGGAAACACTGCCAAAACGCCATCAGAGATGCCGCTTCTGATGTGCTGGGTTTCACTCGTCCACCACAACGAAACCCCTGGTTCGATGATGAATGCCGGCAAGCACATACAGCTAAGCAAGATGCATATAACGCGGCGCTGCTTAGAAAGACCAGAGCTGCTCATGAGCTCTATGAGCGGAAGAGGAGAGACGAACACCGGCTTCTCAGGAGGAAGAAGAAAGAGCATGAGAAGCGCGCGATCGAGGAAATTGAGAGATGCTACTCCAGGAATGAGGTTCGGAAGTTTTACCAAAAGTTTTAAAAAACATGCCGCGGAAACAAACCCCGAACCGAAGCCTGTAGAGATGAACAAGGGAACATCGTAGTAGAATCGCAGTCGATGCTGAGGATTTGGAAAGATCATTTCTGCAGACTGTATAACGGCGATGACGGACCAAATACCGCTGTCAGGCAGAATCAACCGAATCAACCTTTCAACCTGGACGGTGATGACCAACAATTCCGTCCACCCGACCTGGATGAAGTGAAGATAGCCATATCGAAGCTTAAGTCCAACAAAGCTGCTGGAGCGGATGGCCTGACCGCCGAGCTCTTCAAAGCGGCAGGCGATGACTTGGTAAGGAGCATACACCAACTCATCTGTAAAATATGGTCGGACGGAAGTATGCCCGATGAATGGAACCTCAGCATTGTTTGTCCAATTCTCAAGAAAGGAGACCCTCTGAACTGCGCCAACTACAGAGGCATCAGTCTCCTTAACATCGCATATAAGATCTTATCCGCCGTATTGTGTGAACGCCTGAGGCCGTTTGTCAACAACCTGATAGGTCCATATCAGTGTGGCTTCAGGCCAGGAAAGTCCACCATCGACCAGATATTCACACTACGGCAGATCTTGGAGAAGACCCATGAGCTTCAGATCGATACCCACCACCTATGCATCGATTTTAAGGCCGCGTATGACAGCATCTATAGAGACGGGCTATATAGAGCAATGTCTAGTTTTGGCATCCCTGCCAAACTCGTCCGTCTGTGCAGGATGACGATGGAGAATGCACGCTGTTCCATCAAGGTCGGTAAAGACCTCACCGAGACCTTTGATGTCCAGAAAGGATTAAGACAAGGCGATGCGCTGTCATGCGATTTTTGAAACATCGTACTTGAAAGAATAGTGCAAAACTCACGAGCAAACACAAGAGGCACTATCTTTCAAAAGTCCGTCCAACTACTCGCATACGCCGACGATATTGACATAATCGGGAGAAAGCAGCGTGATGTCAGTGGCGCTTTCGCGAGTATTGAGACGGAAGCGGCGAAAATGGGTTTAGCGGTCAATGGGGGCAAGACCAAGTATATGCTGTCAAGCAAAAAGGACAACCAACACCGACGTCTCGGACAGAACGTCACCCTCGACAGATATAACTTTGAGGTAGTTAAGGACTTTGTCTACCTAGGCTCCGCTATAAATACAGACAACGACACCAGCGCTGAGATCAAGCGAAGAATAACTCTTGCCAACCGCTGTTTCTTTGAGTTAAGAAGGCAATTGAGTAGCAAAGCCCTCTCTCGGACAACAAAAGTCACCCTTTATAAGACTTTAATAATCCCGGTCCTGCTCTATGTCGCAGAGGCATGGACATTTTGAAAAATGGATGAGGGTGTTCTTGGTTGCTTCGAGAGAAAAATTCTTCGGGCGATCTTCGGTCCCGTCTGCATTGACGGTGAGTGGAGGAGGAGATACAACGACGAACTGTATGGACTGTACAGCGACATGGACCTAGCCAGAAGAGTGAAGATCCAAAGACTGAGATGGCTGGGTCATGTAGAGCGCATGGACACCAATGCTCCGGTCCGAAAAGTCTTCGAATCCGCCCCCGAGAGACAGCGCAGTGGAGGAAGGCCAAGACTCAGGTGGCGCACGCAAGTGGAAGAGGACCTCAGCCAACTTAGCGTGCGAAACTGGAGACAGCTAGCCAGGGATCGAGCTAGCTGGAGGAGCTTGTTGACTGAGGCCCAGGTCCATCCCGGACTGTAGCGCCACCTAAAACAAAAACAAGGGATCTTGCCATGATAACCCAAGAAAACTACTCGGCTGTTGCCCGAGAAAAAAACCGAATATTGCGCTCTTTATAGGCATAATCAGGGCCAAACTATCATCAGTAAAGCAGAGTGCTACATACAAAAAGGCAAACATCTCTCATGTGGTCAATCTTTCCTACTAAGCATGAGCTGGTTTTGGATCATATGCTTTAGAAGCTTTAACTCGCAGAGGACAATAAATCACCACCTTTCTTGACGACTAATGCTGATAGTTTCCTTGGATAGGGCTCACTTAACAATCGTTTTATCAATTCAATTGACATAGAAGAGGGTTAAAGGGCAATGCCTACATATCTCTTGGAACTAAACAGACTATAGATACAGTGAAGTAAAGCTTGGTAAGCTATATTAGTCTCTGATTAGAACTTAAGTTCAAAAACCCTCTTCAACTTAATGCTTGTGGCAGAACTTTGAAGATGAAATGGACCACACTCTGATAGTTTCTCTCACTTGCAGTTGAGCCCTGTTAATTAGAGACACTTCCAAAAACCTGACATGTGATTCCTGAGTTACAATTTCGTTTGTAGTAGTGATGAATTTGAAAACTGAAAACCCAATTAAAATGTAAAAATATAAAAATTGTTGGCTTACTACGGAAGTATAAAATTCATCCAAGACTACTCGTACACTTAAGGTTACCAAGAAATATCTGCACAATATTTCGTCAAAGGATTCCTTCTACGTATAACATACACCCCCAGCAACCACACGACTATGTCGTTTGTGCATGTCTCAGAAAAATGTATATGGTACACATCCTTTCCAACTTGAAGAAGAAATAATTTAAGAATTTATTTCTTGCCGTTCCTGTCTTAGATTTCATAATTTTACTCATATCCTGCTGCACATGAAGCCTAACACAGTGAATACGAGCATTCTTCAGAGGCGAAACATTCATTTCTTACCACCAAAAGCCATCACACTGACTTACTCGTTGTACACCATGGCAATGGCTGAACTGAAAATTAAACTTCTTCTTCCTGGAATCGCTATACCTACTTGGAGAAACCAATGAATAAACAAAAAAGAATCCTTCCGCCAGGCATATAGGAAGATTAAATGTGTGGAGGAATATTTGAGGGTTCCTTGAAGAAGCTAACAAGCGACTTAGGAATATGAGATGCTTGGATCTTATGAAATATTCGGTATTTCATTACATGCATCTGGCGCCAGTATTTTCGTGGGCACTCTGTTGAAAGTACCATTAAAAAAGTACTTTAGTTCCTAGTCTTATGAAATAGGATCACATGATCAAATTTATATGGAATTCGCACTCTTGCTGTTCCCTATCCAAGACTGACAGATGATAGATGAAAGAAAGAATTTGTTTCACGCAAATGACGTAAGATTACAGGCCTGAAAAGGTTCATTATATTTGACCCTATACAATCGTGTGTTAGAGGTCTGTTTTAACCACTTTGTTGGCTGGTCTTTTGTACCCAATCAATTACGACTCCTTTTGAGACATCCTGGAATTTGAACTATTGATTCACAGTCTCTTTCCTTGGTGAGGACTTGCTTTTAATTGAGTTCCTTAAGATCACAATTATATGTGACATATATGTATCTACATATCTTTAGAATATAGATTCACTAAAATATTCCTAGAAAATTTTAATTGAAGCTCTAGCAGGTAGAGCGACGAGAAGAAGCGTAAAATAGCTTCATCACAATGACTCAAAGTTTAGTGAAAAAAATAGAACCAAGTATACTGCTTTGTTGAACACCACAAGTGGTGAAAATAGAGCTAAAAGAGTGCATCTTAAACAAACAATTTAACAAGGATTTTTCTAAAAATATGTCCATTTAAATAATATGGGTTCAAATCAATTGCAATAACACATATTTTGTGACCAGTTCTACAGGTGAAAATGGTTAATTCGGCTGCTCTAATCGTCAGATGTCTAACTTCAATGCTCAGAAGGGGTACCAAAAAACAATGGAAAAACCAAAACGATTAGGACAGCACTACCTTATCGACTGGTTAGCCTCCAAGTCAAGTCAAAATTCCTACGAATGCAAAAGATTCTCATTACTTCACCTCTATTACTCTGCGGAAAATCTCAAAAAAGATGGACAGCAAAGGCGCAGGGATGTCAGGTCTATGTGGGGCCGTTCACAGGTTGGCCGTCTGTCGCCTTAACTGTCTTAGAGACAGCTCTTTTTTTGCGTGTTAAGCTATATTTTGCTGATACATTAAAGTTGGCCAGATCTGTGATTAGTTGAGAACTTACTCTTTTCCGTGTTAGAAGAAAGTCGTTTATGGTTTAAGGTCTACTTCGAAGCGGGTACAATGTCATTACAGACGTTTTCAGCCAATTCGCTGATGCTTCTTCTCCTCACGCCACAATTTTGTGGTTGCACCCTAGAAGCCAAGGCAATTGGTTAAAGATAGTCTCTGTTCTTTAACTCATTCTCTGTTATATTTTCTTAAATTTAAACATGTCACGGGCTTGATATTGCGCGGCTTTTATAATACTATGGAACCCTCTTCAGCTAGGCGAAACGCAAAAATGATATCATTTCGCAAACCTTTCGCTGAAGGTAGCAAACCCGGTAGCCCGGTTTGTCAAGAAGAAAAAGTCGGCCAAACAAAATCCAAACAGAAGTACAGAGTAACTTTTTGAATGCTTAGTGAAAGAAATGGCACAAATTTCGCTCTTACACAGCACGCAAGTTAGGTGAAGATATCAATATCTACATTTAAACAAAATAAAGTCCAGCGAACCCAACGGCTTACCTGCCGAGCTATTCAAATCAGCAAATGATGCACCAGATGGAAAACAGCATTTGTCCATCCAGTCCCTAAACAAGGCGAATATTCTTCTCTCTCCTCTTACAGACCCATTGCACTTACGTCCCTTCTTTCTAAGGTCATGGAAACGCTGATAAATCGTCAGCTCATGAAATATTTTTAAAAACTTCTTAATGACCAGCTGTACGGTTTTCGTAGCAACAGATCCATTGGCGATTTGATGGCATATTTCACCGAAATGTGCAACCATAACATACATTAATCGGTCGAAAGCAAGGTAGTTGCACTTGAGATTTCTAAGGCATTTACAAGAGTTTTGTATCAGGCTCTTTGTTCGAAAATGCGTGCTTTTGGGATCGACGATTTCTTCTTCAATAGATTCGAAAATACCTTTCGGGACGTTCAATTCAAGTTGTCTTGGATGGTTTCAAGTCTAATATTCACAAAATAAATGCTGGTGTGCACCAGGGCTCCGTTCTGTCTTCGACACTTTTTTTAAAATTTTTATCAAGATCTCTTGTCTTCTACATCTTATGCAATATATTCGTTTGCTGACGACAGTACTCTCTTCTGTTCATATTCATTACCAGACTTACGGCTTTGCTCTTCGGCTGTAGAACGGGAACGGCAGCATATGTTAAGCCCATCAAATTCAGATATTAACTGCATGACCAATTGGGGAACTATCAACAGAGTGGAATTTGATGCTTCCAAACCACAATGCTGTCTACTGTCGCTAAAGCAAAATTCAAATACCCAGCCATTATCCATGAATGGTACTTGCATCGTTAAAACCGAAATAATTGAAACACTCAATGACAACTTACGAGTACGTTGGAATGAACACATATTCTGCGAAATGTCTAGGTTTCCTTAAGCAATTTAAGAAATATGTATTTCATTCCCTCTGATCTGGCTTCAATATATACGGCTTTCATTTGTCCAAAATTGGAGTACAACGCTCAAATCTAGTCAAGTGCCTCTTAAACTTCTCTGCACTTGCCAGATAGGATTCAAAAGCATGGCATAAAACTTATAGGTGATATCATTTCAATATTACACAGTCAATTGACACCCTCGACGTAATGACTCCTACCTCACCTGGTTCAATCGCGATTTTCAGCACCAGTGCTCCATTAAAATTGTCACTAGTCATTGTCACTTGTCACATCCATCTCGCTATGAATGCCCTCATCAGTACACCCTCAAGCCCACTTTCGGATGTACCCTGAAATATCGTGATTCTTTCTTAAGCTGGACAACTCGCTCAAATAATGGCCCGCGAGCTCTTTATTTCCTAGTCATTATAACCTCCAAACATTCAAAATCAACGTACATCGATACTTCTCTTTCTATCTTCCCTAATTTTCCATCGCCCTTGAGCGCGCGCTAGTTATAAAAAGAAAAAATGTTGAGAGGTTTTGGAGTTTGGTCAGAAACATACTTATCAGCCACCAGAGAGGTCTATGACATCAGCCCAGAAGGGCGATGCACTCCTAACTGCCTTCCGCATCGGATCTACCTAGGCATCGGAACCCTTCTCAACCTTTTGGTTAGCAAAATTCCAAGGCATTGAAATCAGAGATTCCCATCCATATGCTTAAGAAAGCGTAAGATCTGGTTCGAATAAACGTCTCCGTTTTGGAGATTTGGATTTCGCTTACTTCGTAGTCCATAAATTCTACGCAAATTGGAATTTGGTAAAATCGGAATAGCACTCGACAAATTTTGAACCCAATGGAGTAGTATGCTTGGAAGTATATTGCATTTTCTCAAAAACAAAAAAAAAATAAGAAAGTGACCTCTGCATATAATCATCGATAGTTCTGTTTGTAATTCAAATTTTAAGACCTTCTTGCATCACCTAAAAATCTCTCTAAACTGCAAAGTATGAGGAGTTAATAGAGAGACCTCCTTGATCACCAAGTAAAATACAATTGTGTCAAGTAGTCCAAAGCCTAAGTTGAGAAACTTGAAGCTATGCATAGTTTACGGACTGACAATATGCCTTTGATCCTTTGTTCTGAATGGCAAATACTCATTTCCACAAAGGAGAAAAACATCGGATCCCGGAGGTAAGTGAAATAAAGTGATTGATTCCCAGTGGATTGCGCACAGTCTAGTCGCTCTGTTTTTCCTCTCATAGGCCACTTAGGACTAATTGACTCTTTTCGAGATTACACTGGTTACCAATAGTTGTGTAACTAGATATATTACCCACAGCCTACGGTTTTTTGTTGAATACAGGTCCCCGTACCATTGCTTGTGACTTAATTACCAACTTAAATGGTGCTGCTGTCTGGGAAGACCTCAGCTAATATGCCTTTTCAGCTTGCGCGGTCTGGTGTTCCAATTGCCCACATAAAGTGTGTCAAGATTCCCTTCCAATTGTACGCGCCACCTAAGATAATATCGTACTCTACGCTGGTATTCATGTGCGTATTCTGACCTGATTATATAAGCCGACAAACCCGAGCTTTTTTAACGAAGTCGGGATCGGTCTAGATTCATTCTTCTTTTAGCATCCATCTAGGACCACGATCGAGTGTTTCTCGGTTTTTATAGAGAAGCTAAGTTGTTACCTTCTTTTCTGGTCGAAGGGCTCTCAAACTCCTCTCTTTTTCTCTACATTTTCTCTGTATGTACGAGGGCGGGTCAATAAGTCCGTGACTTTTTGAATTTCTGACCTCTTTACTGAAACAGCAACACTGCTCCTGTCAACAGGCATCTGTCAGTTGACTCCTGTCAAAATTTAAACTTGCTGCGTCAGTTAGTTTGTGTTTGACAGCTATTTTTATCAGACTACTCACTAATTTGAGGAGAAAATGGAAAAAAGTGAATTTCGTGTGCCTATTAAGCATTATTTCTTGCGAAAAAAAACCATTACCGAGACCAAGGCTAAGCTTGATAAATACTATGGGGACTCTGCACCATCGATTTCAATGGTAAAAAAGTGGTTTACTGAATACAAGCACTGAAGATGCCGAACGTCCTGGACGCCCAGTTGAGGTCTCTACACCCGAAACAATCGAAAAAACTCACGATATGGTGTTGGCCGACCGAAGATTGAAAGTGCGAGAGATTGTGGAAGCCGTAGGGATCTCGCATGGCTCAGTGGTTTCAATTTTGAATGATCACTTGGGCATGAGAAAGCTTTCCGCAAGATGGGTGCCGCGTTTGCTCACAGTCGACCACAAACGCAATCGTGTAACAACTTCACAGGAAGGTTTGGCGTTGTTTAATCGCAATATGAAGGAGTTTTTGCGCCGTTTTGTAACCGTGGACGAAACATCGATCCATCACAACACACCAGAGAACAAACAACAGTCAAAACAGAAACAGGGTTTCTAAGGGTGAATCGGCGCCAAAGAAGGCCAAGGTGGGTTTGTCAGCCAATAAAGTTATGGCGACTGTTTTTTGGGATGCACGCGGGATAATCCACATTAACTACCTTCAAAATGGAAGAACAATCAATGGGGGATATTATGCCAACTTATTGGACCGATTCAATGACGATTTGAAAAAAAAACGACCTCATTTGGCCAAGAAAAAAGTTCTTTTCCACCAAGACAATGCAAGGGTGCACACATGTGCAGTTGCCATGGCAAAAATCCATGAATTGGGCTATGAATTGCTCCCTCATCCACCCTATTCTCCAGATTTGGCTCCGAGTGACTACTTCTTGTTCCCAAACCTGTGGAAAAAGATTTGACTCCAATGATGAAGTCATCTCGCAAACAAAAGCCTATTTTGAGGACCTCGACAAATCATTTTTTTTGGAAGGGATAAAAAAATTGGAGAAGCGTTGGACAAAGTGTATAGAGCTCAAGGGAGACTACGTTGAAAAATAAAATTATTTTTTTATCAAAAAATCTGTGTTTTAATCCAAAAGTCACGGACTTTCGTACATACATTTGCTTTTTCAAAATTTTCCTGTCTACATTCGACAACACCCTAGAGGTTTTTCTGTTGCGCTGAATTGAAACTCAAACCATCAGAGATGGTATATCTGATTGCTGTTTGGCAATGATGCCACTGGTCCTCTACGTTCGATGCTATTGGCATCGGAATTCTTTAGGGAAACTCGACCCGAGCGGGTCTTGAGGTTTTAACCGTTCGAAGTTGAATTTCATCACAATGGTCTCCTGAATTTGTTCAGTTATGGATATCGCATTCGTATCTAGACCGTAACAATTATAAGTTCCGACATAGGACATCGAAAATACTAAAGAAGTGCCTTGTGTTGATTATGTCCAAAAGACAGAAATCACCCAGGCCCCCCTATGGATATTAAGATGTGGAAACCGTGTGCTGGCTATAGCTCCATTACTGCTGGTAGCAAACTCAATAAGCCTGTATCATCTGGTTCCGGAGATAATAGCATGCTGGCTCTACTTCCCCACTGTATTACCAAGGATTACCTCTCTGCCTAGCTTGACCATCAAGTTGGCAAGGACGGTTTTCACGTCATATACGTCATACGAGTATTGAGAGCACAGCTCGTTGGTTTCGTCAAGGGTCCCTTAGAAGCAGTGAAGCTCAAAACTTGTTCATTTAATCTCACTTTGATGATGGCCTTACCAGGGTCATTAACAGGGAATATTCCACTGTCTGAAGCTGGTTTGTCACATTATTATTGCCCCGTGACGGGTTTAAGCCCGGTATAATGCTGCTGGTCAAGCATGTGCATGCAATTTTAGCTTGCGTTTATAAGGATTAACTCATGCTATTACCGGGCATCATCACCTAGAGATAAACCAAGGACTTAACGAAGAACTAAACTACAGCCAGCAGTTTCCCAACATATGCTTGACTTTTACCCAGACTAAAAACCAATAGCTTGAATTTCAAGTTCATTTTACCAGACGTTCCAAAATTGTTTTCTTAAAACCATCGAAATTATTGCCGGCAAAGAACTACATATCTGAAGTGGGCCTTGTCAGAGCTATAGACTTTCAACACTGCTTTTCTAACTGCTCATCAACGAGTTGCCTTGCACTGCATTGACCGAGAAAAGCCGACTTGTGTTCAATGAAGATGCACCTAAATACGAGTTGCAGGTGAGTGAAACTGAATATCCTGTTGCACCTAATAGGTTGTAGGTAGTACTCGTACAATCAGCAAAGCAAACAATGCGTTTATATTGTTACGAAGTTCTAAGCTAACTACGCTTACTCCTACACTTCTAAAGTGCAATTGTACTCCTCAAACTAGAATCAGTGTTACCCTGTTCGCTGTGCAGCACTTGGACATTGGCCAGCAGGATCACTCGCAGGGTGCTTCATTCATAAATACCTCCTTACCAACCTACGAACGAATCGAATGTCCGAAGAAGATTTTTATGTGTTCAGTAGGTTCCATGAATCCCTGTTATAGAAAGATCAGTCACAGGTGAAGATGTCTTCATATGGATTTCACATCCAATCTTTCCTTATTGACAAATCTATCTAGTACTTGGTGCCTTAAAAAGGAAGATCAATACAGTGAGTCCATATTCAAAAAAAATACTACCAAAGTACGAAGGACGTAACTCCGATTCATTCAATACGAGTATTCGTACGAGTGTGTGGAAATGCTCCGGCATTCTCTCATATATAAATTTACCCGTTGCTAAGAGTTGCACGCATCCCTATTTCTGAGATGCATTTCTATCGAAAATCCCACTGCGACCAGGCAACCCATCACCAGGACGAGAATTGGTTACCTATGTACGAGTAAGATGAGACGAAATCCTTCTTTGTTTCATATTTCAAAATACTCCTGCATACAGTTAAAATTGGAAAATAATTACTCGTCGTATATCCTTGTTTCTCAAGGATGTGGCCCTGAATAAGAAGAACAAGAAAAAGAAGAAGAACTTACTCGTACTTCTGCTGTTAACTGCAATGGCAGCGATATGAAATTTTCTAGGGGATGAAGGTTTATACCCCACAGCGATGATTCTTAATTTTCAAATATACAACAGCGAAGCCCGTACAAAGTTAAAGTGAGCGGATAGAGGGTATAGTGCAGGTTTCCGTTTTTCCATTTCCAGGATGTGGATGTGGCTAAATGGATATGGATTACGATTATCAAGTACCAAGTACCAAGTACCAAGGATATACTCGTATTCACTTGGAAATTTTCTTTTCGCTTTGTTGACTTCTTCTAACCAAAGGGCATTTATTGTTGCTTCGTCTTAACATTTTCAACAATTTACTGTTTCTCTTACGAGTACGAGTATTCTCATTCGTTGCGGAAATCGAAAAGGAATCTGGTTTCGCTTGATTTTTTCTAAATTTAATTAAATTACTCAAGCGCGAAATATCCTTTTTGCCTCCAGTCCAGGTTGGATTTTGTTTTTTTGTTTTTTTTTTTTTTTTCTGAGACAGGGACTTCGTGGGGAAGGAATTTGTTGAGAATTCTCTATATGTTCGGTTGGGCTCGATGAAATTAATTTCCAACTGCAGGGTGTACGCGTATTTTGCCCAATTTTCGCGGCCGACGCACGCAGATGGATGTGGGAAGGAGGATATCCGGAAAAGGAAGGGTTGAACAATGAAAATGAAATTATTATTCTTTGACACGTGCTTTCTCCATGAGAGTATCCCGAGGAATTCTATTTACTCAGGAAGAGTATCTCTGTTTGACTGGGAGTTGGAGGTACGCGCTTAAAAGTTGCAAAGGTGCCTTTGGGCATCCAAGTACAATATTTTGGAACATGGATCGGTTACATACAACTACGAGTAACTTGGCAGTTGGCACCCTTAAGCCATTCAGACATTTAGTCCGCTCCGGTGCGTCAAATATTATTTTTAATTTCACGATACCCACACGGACATATCTATAGATGCTTACATATGTACTCGTACATCAGGACAATCCAATTTGAAATGGTAATTCAATTCGAAGGGGTGTAAGGTGCGTAGAAGTGGACGGAGATACGTCAGTTTTGCTCGTCGAAATGATGGAAATGTTTCATTTCATTTCGTCGTTTTATGTTTGTGTAAATAATAATGAAAATGTAAACAGTTAGAGGTTAGGGATGAGAGGAGGAGAATTTATTGAAATGGCACGTCGTCGTCGCGATGAGAGTATTGAGTTACCATTCAAATTGAATTAATTTTGTTTTGTTTGACAAAGGTTATGGCAACCCCCCGAGAAGGGTGGATGGAGGTTATTGCGACGCTGATGACGTTATGGTGATGTTTCTACGAAAAAAGGGTGCAAGCGTATGCCACCGATCGATGGGTGCGATGGGAGGTTAGTATGAGTAAGTGAGAGGTTTTGAAATGGCAAATTTCAAAATAAATATTTACTAAATGAACCGATGAAATTGTTAATTCAAATGAAATGCGAGCTTTTGTTTGCTTTTTACAGTAACAGTCACAGTCACAGTCACAGTCACAGTCACATTCACATAGATGAGACTTAACGAGAAAACCGCAAGAGTCTGCAAAAATGCAATGTAAGCAAAGGGAAGGCGCATTTTCAATAGAATTCGTTTCAGCTTGAAGTGGTTGGAGATGTAAATTTTAAAGCCGCTTTACACATAAGATACTCCGTCATATACTAAGTCTCCGAGGCCATTGGACACTACAAACATATGGCTTTAACGTAGGTATTCCAGGAAATTGTCAAGTGACCATATCCTTGTTATCTGATTTCGACCGAATGTGGACATTCATAGATACAAAGATTGAGACATTTGTACAGAGGCTCAAGTCCCCGAGTGCAGTTTTTGCTCAAATTTCCAAATCCAGCGTACAATCAATATTGGGTTATCAGTCAAATCTTTGGCCAATCCAAGTTTCTGCGTACGAGTGGTAGTGAGGTGGTTCTTAGCTGATACATGACGACTTGTTGAAGTGAACTAACAATGAAAGCTATTACCAAGGAAAAAGTCATTTTCTGAACGTTGACAAGCAAATGATGTCATTTTTTTCGAACCAATTTTGACCAAGATTCAGTGAATGCAGCGTTTAGATGACCCATGCATTGTGAAACTACTTCGAGTTCCAGGTAGTGGAAGTCGGCTGCTCCGATTAATTATGATTCTGGATTTATTGGGTTGGATTCTGGATTTTCAGCATCTGGAGCTACAATGGTTCAAAAGCTTACTTTCCATACAAAGGCGTTTGAAGTACTTGCTTGTAGTCGGGCTACTCGAACATATTTACAGCTCAGGACTGTAAGGATTTCCGCGAGTTAGTCGGAGTCTTGGAAAGGAGATAGTGGTTGAAGAGCCCTTAATGGACCAACGGCAGCACTCACATCCAAGAACGTGTTACTTTCTTTCGGTCTAACCAACCCCTCGCCCTTAGGCTATCAAAAATTGCACTAGCCCTCCGGGTTAAGGATTGTGCCGCCGGGGTAACTGCACGGCCATGGAACAAATACAAAAGCTACGAAGCAACAACACGCCTCGGATACGGACGAATCTACTATTGACAACCCACGCAAACGAATGAAGGACAACGAACTTTCCATATGCATCTGGAATGTTAGGTCCCTTAACAGGCCACGAGCAACCAAACAACTAGTGGAGGCCCTAGACTGCTGTAAAGCAGACACAATCGCCATCCTAGAAATGCGATGAAATGGGCCGGACGGAAAGAGGAGGAAAAATGATTGGTATCGACGGTAAAAGCAGCGCCTATTTGGATGCGGATTTGTTGTTGGAGGCAGACTTAGACAAGAAGTCTTGAGTTTCCGGCCTATGAGTGAGCGCCTCGCAGCAGTCTGTATCAACATTAGACTTATATGCGTGCATGCCCCCATAGAGGAGAAAGATGACGACACCAAGGATGCCTTCTACGAGCTCCTCATTAAGACCTACGAGCAATGCCCTAGTTATGACATTAAAACTGTCCTCGGTGATTTTAATGCAAAGGGTATCTTTGGTAAAACTATCAGTAAATATAGGCTGCACGACACCACCTCCGATAACGGATCCAGGCTAATCGACTTTGCAGCGGGGCGAAACATTGTCGTAGCTAGCACGCGGTTCCCACATCTCGATATACACAAGAGGACTTGGAGAACTCCTGATCAATCAACAGTCAACCAGATTGATCATATTGCTATCAACGCAAGACACTTCTCCAGTATTATAGATGTCCCAACGTTCCGAGGAGCCAACATCGACTCGGACCATTACCTTGTTGTAGCCAAGGTACGGTTGCGGATATCCCAAACTACGCCAAGACAAGCTAATGCTGTGAGGAAATTCGACGTCAGATGGCTACAATCGCAAGAGATCGCCAAGTCCTTTCCCGATCGAGTGTCTTTTCATCTCTTAATAGGTCCAGTGCCGCCAGCATCAAGCATCGAAGACCATTGGAAACACTGCCAAAATGCTATCTGAGATGCCGCTTCTGATGTGCTGGGTTTCACTCGTCCACCACAACGAAACCCCTGGTTCGATGATGAATGCCGGCAAGCACATGCAGCTAAGCAAGATGCATATAACGCGGCGCTGCTTAGAAAGACCAGAGCTGCTCATGAGCTCTATGAGCGGAAGAGGAGAGACGAACACCGGCTTCTCAGGAGGAAGAAGAAAGAGTATGAGAAGCGCGCGATCGAGGAAATTCAGAGATTCTACTCCAGGAATGATTTTCGTATGTTCTACCAAAAGGATACAAGCACCGAACCTAAGCCGATGCTGAGAATCCGGAAAGATCATTCCTGTAGACGGTATAACGGGTATGACGAAATAAATACCGCCGTCAGGCAGAATGAACCTGTCCAATTACTCGCATACAGCGACGATATTGACACAATCAGAAGAAAGCAGCATGATGTCCGTGGCGCTTTCGCAAGTATTGGGATTAAGATGGAAGGCTTTCAACGAAGGCCAGACCAAGTATATGCTGCCAAGCAAAAAGGGCACTAACCACCGAAATCTCAGACAGAACGTCATCTTCGAAAAGTATAACCTTGTGGTAGTTATACCACAAGCATTCCCTGGTCAGCTTTTGAGTGATTTGAATTTTATTAAATTGTCGGTGCAAATTCAAATGCAAAATATGCCACAATGATCTGTAAGGAAAGCTCAAATACGTAAAATAGATTGATTTAGATCTTCTTCAACACTTTCACCAACGGCAGCAATATAGAACGTATATTTCGATGATGGATGGACCATATAGCCAGTCCTTTCGAATTTTGCCAATAGTACGCTCACATGAACGATTAGGTCCACTTGGAAATTTTTGTTTGGCGATAATCCAATTCTTATGCTGAAATCACCAGCAAGGAGAAGGTCTTTCGTTCATAAGTTCTGCATTATATCGGAAAGTTTTTCGCGTTTTCGCATGCAGTAGCTGCAGATCAAATCAATAGGTCCTGTACAAAGTGTTCCGCCACTCAAGTTTCTATTGAGAACATAGGTTCCTATCACCATCTCAAAAATTATATTTACGATAAGCCACGAATTTCCATTTCACTTCTTCTTCCAGATAATTTTGTTTTGACTGCTGGAATACATTTCGTTTCGTAATCCAAGTCAATCTGGCTTCTATCAAACGCAATGATGTAGGTTTAGAGTCGGATATAGAAGATTTATTGCTCCAGCTGCTTGTATCGCAACATGCACCAACATCAACTGGTGCCATTATCCCTAAGCCAATCGTAATCGCAGTCGAGTTTTTGACTTGAAAAGGCAATTAATCTTTGTTCTACTCGATTTTATGAAATCTGCGATGGCACATTGTTAATGCCACACTTATGCGGAACTTACTTTCGAACAAATTCAGAGCAATTAACATTCCTACGACATACAAGTACTATACTTACGTGGCGCTCTTAGTTTAGCTAAGAACTCCTATGAACATTTCCTTGTTATCATTATTCCACTAAAACATTAAAATTTCATTTCCCCACACATGTTACCTGGTCGTGAAATTCACAAACCGGAATCATTTATACCAGCCATCCGTGGTTAATTCAACTCCTCTCCAACTTCCTTTCCACCGTACCTACAACAACCAAACCCAAGTGCAGACAGCTCAAGATACAACTACGACTATACCATATGGTACGACCAGTGTAACCTCCACTTCAACGCCAAATGAACAACAAAAAGAGTAACAAAGCGCTGAGCAACCATCAAAATAATCATCGATTGAATTATTAATAAATTTTTGGAAAAGTTTTGTAGTTTACTCTTACTCCGTACCGTAGTGGTGGCAATCCCCCCAGAACTCACCCTCTGCCACATTTGGCAGGCAAATGAGGCTCACTTTTGCGGGAGAAAATAGAACATGGAACGAGTTTTGTGATTACTACAATATTTGAGGTAGCAAGCTACCACTCCCCATTTTGGTGGGCGGTTGTCGAGTAATGTCTGTACAAAGTACTCGTACTTGAAACAAATGTTTAACTGAGTAATTTCACGGTGTGAATATTTAATGGAATTTCTTTCAACCCCCTAACCCACGTCCTGTTACAGAAATCAAATTGAAATGAGAAAAAATGATTCAAGTTTGTTGTAACAAAATTACAACTTGTCCAACAACTACTCATAGTTTCGATTTGCTATTCTCATTTCACATGATTGACTAGTAACTGCTGGGGGATGCAGATGCGAATGTCCCAAAGGACATCATCTTTTCATGTTACCCAGTGGTGTTGTGCCGGTTATGAATTTTCTCTGGGTAATCAAATCACAGAACCCTTTTTTGTTGTGCAGCAATATTCGAATAAACATATCAGCCAACCGACCGACCGACGACAGAATGAAGAGAACACACAGAAGTCCCAGAAGGCGAGGTATTCGTATCTGGATATGGTTATTAGACGAAATGTACCTACTCTGGTAGAAAAAGCCAAGGACATCATTTCATCATACGAATTTGAATCGACCGAAGGAAGCGAAACGTCCCATTGACGAGAGGTACAATATATAATTGCGTTTGTGTCGAAACATATCAAAAAGAACAATAAATTAATTACAACATTCCATTTGTTCGTCACACATTCTGGTCTTGAGATGAGAACGGGTTGGGGGCTGCTTCCTGAGATGGGTTCGCTCGGTATTTGAAGGACGATGATGGATGTTTGAGTGAGTATAAAGCACACGCGATTCATGTGAATATGACTAATGAATGGAATTCATGCCGCACAACCCTTTTTGGATTATTTTTTTCCTTCTTTCCGTCTGGGTTCGTAGCTGATTCTGTGCCGAGATGAGTTCCCTCCTTAAGTATCCCACGCTTTGTAATTTCCGACCAACTTTGATGAAAGCTGAAAGGAAAAAAATGTCATTTCAATCAGCCACATGTGGTAGCTGAACTTAAGTAAAAGCAGAAACCAAAAATTCGTCAAAGAGTTTAAAGGAGAACTTTTGCCACTCCAGGAAACCATACATGAGCCCAGAGTTATATTTGTGTGTTTGTTGATAAATGAGTACTTACCTTAACGATTTTGATGAAAAGATAAAAATAATATTGTGGAATTCGTACGGTTACAAGCTTATGTGTATCTTTAGGAGCTCTCAACTTGGCTTCAACTTTTGTTCATTGTTTGATGTGCCTAGATTGATCGTCTAAGCCGAAATTTCTTCTAATTTTCGAACCAACACAAAGCTGTAGCCTGCATTGTTACTTGGAACAAAATTTTGTTATCTACTTTATTTTTCTATCGAAACAGAGGACTAGAGCGTTCCAAGGTCCTTTTAATGAAATCTTTCAGCTTCATTCATAAAGTTGCCACAACGTAAACCCCGAGTACCTACAGCCTGATGCGATCCTGGGATGGATATTCACAGAGTTAGTGCTCCACAGAGTCGTCATTACATTCACAGTAAGCATCACATGAAGTTGTTTCACTTACGTCTAGCGCATTTAGGTGATTGGCAAAAGTATGTTGCTCCGTCACAACGCCAATAAGCAAGCTGCAGTTTTCCTACTGATGGACCCAAGGACCCCTCAGAGATATCCTTTGGTCTATCGGCAACTAAGAAAGCCATTCCATTTGCAGTTGTGCTCATATAAGCCCCAACTGTCAATGGAGAAGCTTTAACCTAGGACATTGGCAGACCTTACGTATGTTCGAGTGCTACAAAATTCACCTCTGAGTCTTGTCTGTCATCGGCGATTGCATTTTCCGTGATCCCATTGTCGCCTGGGATGCAAACAGGATTCAGTGAATTCAGCCTTCTGACTGCGTTCAGTGATGTCTCGCATTCTTGAACTAGCTTGGAAGTTGTTGGGAGTTTATGATTTAAAACCCAGCTTGGCTGTCGCTTCAGATGCAAACGCCTCTCATCCTACATCGGTTTTCCACAATAGAGCTCGTTGCCATGAGGATTGCGTATATCTCAGCTTGGAAGACAGACGCAAGTTTTCCTAACGAGAAATAAAATTTAACCAAGTAGCCCCCCAGAAAAACACCAACACTGCATCCTATATCTATTTTGGAGTCGCTCGTGAAGACCCGGCTCTATTACTTTCCTTCCTTCGATTCTGTCCGAAACCAGTCTTGCGAACAGGGGAAATCGATTTCGTATTTCTTTTCTGCAGTAGGAGTTCTGTTGTCATTTCGTTAGATGGCATGTTCACAACGCCAGAGTCAAAAGACAGCCGGGGCGAAATATCATCAAAGCTCCAATGCATGTTGTACCAAAGGCCACTTCATTTTATGTGGAAAATGGCTCTGAGAATTCTGCCAACGGTATAAATATTAAGGATAGGGAGATCCGTCAATGCGTCTAGAGCAGAGGCAAGCACGTAAGGCACGACTCCCATGCTACCGAGACAGATTGTTCTTTGGAGTCTGGTAAAAGAAGCAATGATGTGTGAGGTTATTTCACCAGGAAACCGACGACGCACAGGACATAATTGGCTTTGTCATAGCCGTAGACACAGGGAACCCTTCTCGGTGACAATTCCCATGTATTGCCGATATCTCCTTTTCACTACTAAAAGGCCGACGGCGCCTTAGAGGCAATCGACGTAATTCAATTTGCTATCCAGGGTGACTTCCAAATATTTAGTTTCTTTGAAGAATTGAATTGTGATAACTTTAAGCACTAGATGAGTCAGTCAGACAGCTTTAACCTTCCAGTAAATGGAACGCCTCAGTTTTGAGTGGATTGACCGAAAGCCCATTTCTAGTGTCGATCATGTCGTCGATCACATCTAAGACCGCCTACGCATAACAGCATGCAGTCGTAAGACACAATTCACCAGGAAGGACAGCTACTTCATCGGCGTATGCTTAGGCATAGACGTCAGAATTCAGCACGTTGAATCGTGAGTTAAACAGCATTCACCAAAGCAATGGGGACAGAACGACGCCTTGCGGGCAACGCCTGCTCACTCATGCCATCACATATTGGCCACAGTCAGTATCCGTAATTAATGTCCTTTAACCAGCAATGCTTTTACTACGGACTCATCTACATTGTGTTGTCTGATCGAGTTACACATGTGGTCAAAAGTTAAGTAGG
Source organism: Volucella inflata (assembly GCA_928272305.1). Classification (NCBI taxonomy): domain Eukaryota; kingdom Metazoa; phylum Arthropoda; class Insecta; order Diptera; family Syrphidae; genus Volucella; species Volucella inflata. Next base: position 97,558,965 of record OV743720.1, read on the forward strand.
CGACAGCGAAAGTCCAGAGGGTATTTCTTCTTGCCGACGGCTCCCTAAATTCTGCCAACCAGAGTTGGTTGACGTGTTGCGTCGCAGATAAAGAATGCATTCACAAAGCAAAAAGAGTTATATAGAGATATACCAGCTACGGCATGTTGTATTATTCAGTCCACTAGCAGCTTCGTTAATAGAAGCTGAGCTGGCTGTTAGGTTACCTGAGCAGTGAGCCTCAGGCATGAGACGGAGAGTCTCTACTTTTGACCCCACGCAGGTACCATCAGATTTTCAAAATTGTTTCAGTCTGGCTGATCTTCCCTTATATAAGGGTATGGCCAGCATACCGATCTGCAGGAATGCTTTCTTGGTGGGCATGCCATTTCAAAACACTTAGTGTTCAAATTTATAACAGCTTCCTCTAGCTTTTGTTCTATTCTGAACCTTGAAGGAGCCCTGTTGGACTTGCCGAACTCCCTCTAAATCATGTAATCTGCAAATTCCTCCTTTTCAATAAGGCGGGACAACGCATCCGATTCAAAATTCGATGGCTCTTGTCAGCCAATAATCTCCTTCGAATCCAACTGGTAACGTTAAGTCTTACTCTTAAAGGTTCGTCTTGTCAACCAGGTCAGACTGTCTTATGAAATCGACTACTGCCCCAAAAAAATATTCTGAGCATTAGCCTCGCAGTATAAGAAAATTGTAATATCAACGCGGGAATTGGTTTCAGATTTCAGACTGAACTAAGTAGTGATCTGATGAAAAGGTGGAAGCTTATCTTGGAAGGTAGTACATCTGTGAAAACGGAAAGGCGATTTGTCACAATAGTGCCATATATTCCGGATTGTAAAGGTTGTTTCAGTATTTCTAGTCTGTTTATGATCCCCCTATAGCGAATTGCTTTGCTGAAACTTAACTCAGCTGAGATTTACCTCCCTGCAGGTAATACTGCGCTCTAATTTTGCTCTTCTTAATTCGATGGACGCCTAAGTACAAATGGAGCAGCCAGAGACTACAGTGAACGCCTGAGCGAGAGACTCTCCGCTGTGCATTCACCACCCACAAATGCCAATAATCTGTGGAACCAGTATGGTGACATCATCAAAAGGGTAGCCGTGACCACCCCCGAAAAGCACCCGTGGTATGATGATGAATGCGTACGCAGGAAAATGATGACAGAAAATGCACATAAACAAACGCTCCAGCGTAAAACGTGAGCAGCAAGGGAAGAGTATCGAGTCAGGAGAAGGGAGGAAAAGAAGATCCTGCGTAGAAAGAAGAGGGCTTACGCAGCTTTCCAGCTCAAGGAGTTCGAAGAGTCGTGCGATCGTAATAGCATCCCGAGGGAATAGTAGATGTATTTAAGCAGCACTTCCAGCAGCTGCTAAATGGGCATCATGTAGAGGGAGTGCTAGGGGAAGAAGAACACCCACATCCAGTTGATGAAGATGCAGTCCTCCCTCCAAGTATAGAAGAGGTTGGCGCAGCTATCAAAAAGCTGAAGAATAACAAGGCCGCCGGTTCTGATGGATTACCAGCAGAGCTTTTCAAATACGGTGGTGATGTTTTGGTAGGGTGCATGCACCAAATCATCAACAAAGTATGGGAGGATGAAAGCATGCCCGATTACTGGACAATCAGCTCCATATGCTCCATCTACAAAACCGATCCTATGTCCTCTTCGAACTACAAGGGCATATCCCTGCTAAATCTCGTGTATACGATCCTATCCAACGTAATGTGTGAACGTCTCAAAAATACAAGTGTGGCTTCCGGCCCGGCAGATCGACGATAAACCAAATTTTCACACTGAGACAAATCCTGGAAAAGACCAACGAATTTCAAGTCGGGACCCACCATCTTTTCATCGGCTTCAAAGACGCATATGTAGCATTCATCGTATAGAGTTCTACAATGCTTTGGCCGAATTCGGGATCCAATTGTGTCGCCTTACTCTGGAAAACACGCGATGCAATGAGCAGCTTGGAAACAGTACATCTGAACTATTTCAAACGTGCACCGGATTTCGGCAAGTAGATGCCCTTTCATGTGACTTTTTCAATTTAGTACTGGAGCAGATAGTGCGTAGGGCTGGTGAAAACACGGAAGGCACTATCTTCCACAAATCCGTCCAGTTGCTGGGGTATGCAGACGATATCGACATCATCGGTCGTTCCCAGCGTGCCGCTATAGAAACGTTTACGGCAACTGAAGAACAGGCGAAACGAGTTGGCCTTGAAGTAAACTATGACAAAACCAAGTACATGTTGTTAACAAACAATACAGCATCTGTTCACAGTCTAGGACACTGTTGACAACAACAACATCGAGGTGGTTAAGGAGTTTACCTACCTCGGAGTAAATATCAACTCCACGAATGACACCTTAGTGGAGATTCGACGAATATGTACAATACTAACCCGCTAAAACCGCTGCTACTTCGGTTTGGTGAAACAACTGGGTTCAAAACTCGTAACTCGAGAGAAAAATTCTTCGTCGATTATTTGGAACCATATCAAGATGTGGATGTAATCTGAAAAACAAAAACACGTCGACTAGACTGGTTCGGCTACATCGAGCGAATGGACAATAGTGCTCCAACTTATAGGGATCCCCCACGGGTTGGGAGCCCGTTAAGTAAGTAAGTTATTCAGGGTCTGCTTACTGTTCTTCGCAACCCTTTGTATTTGAAGCACCCTTTGTTGTTTCCAGAGTGTACCACTCACTCAGTATTGTTCCAATGCTCTGCAGTATCCATAATATTTTTTTGTTGTAGTTATGCAATTTCCGGATAGATAGCCGCCGTCGATAGTCGTGTATTTTGCTACATACCTCAAGCCCAATAAAGTAAATTCACTGGGCAGGCTTCTGGCAGCGTCTTTTTTCTGTCCTATAGTCCTACCAAGTAAAACTTTCACGTAAATGGTTTTCCTCTATTTCCTATTCCAAGCTCAATGCCAGGACATATTTTTTAGCTCGTAGAGAATCCCACAAATGTTTTATCGTACTGCATGCTATCCAGCTCAACCCCATTCACTCCCGTATGACAACCACATCTCGTTTATCTGCTGTGCGTCAGCATCTCATACTCCATCTTTCACTCGCACTTAACCTAAAAGGATGCACATAATTAATAAGGAGACAAATGAGAGGATAATTTCATTGGGTCCACCCACTTGCCTTACGCTAAAGTAATTACATTCCATATCACCTTCCATCATGTCTCGCGACGCGTTCCACTAAGTACTCGTACACCCGGCCATAACAAGTATTCCAATTTGTGTTTTGCCATTCTTAGCATCAGACTCTGGTCTCCATACATTCATCTGTCGAACTGATGTGTGTGTGTGTGTGTTTGACTTCAAGGACTCGGCTTCCAGAGAAGGAAACAAAGATACCTCGTTAATAAATTTAACATTTCATTTATACTCGTAATCGTATCCTTGCTGTCGACCTAATTACTATGTGCTACGAGTAGATGTGTGTGCTGGATTTTATAGGCCAATGCCACCACAGCAACATTTGTCAAAAAGTCAAGTACTATCATTTGTGGTGGCATCAAATTAACAGTTACATTAGAATCCTTTACAAAAAAAACCGCAAAATTACTTTCAACAGGAGGAGGGTAGCCACATGTGCTTGCAGACCGCAAACGCTGTATTTTAAGAACAACAATTACGATTACGACGACGTACTATATAAGAGTATCTACAACCTGCCATTAATACATATATTCGTATGAAGTCAGTGGTTTCAATATTTATATTTCATTGTCCTTGTTTACTGTTGAGGATGCGCCTTTCATCCTAGTTTATCGAATGAATTTTTAAAAATTAAAATCCAACTCAACCATCCCCTGGAAATGTCATAATTATTTCACAAAATTCCGGCTAATTAAGGGGTAGAAACAAATAAAATCCTTTCACAAGGACTCTGTTACCTGATACACTCGATGCTATTTCATTTCATCTTCTCTAAGGATACTATGAATACTACGCGTAATGGAGTGTCCGAAATGTTTAATTTAATTTTATTACGCTCATTTCGGTCTCATTCCATTCGCATCCTGAGATGGGATTCCTGGCACGAATTACGATTGCATTTAAAGGGAAAAAGGTTTACGCTTTCAAAGCGCTCAGAAAAACAGAAAATCCTTTTTCTGTTCCTGTTTCTACTCCGATTACTTGCCGCTTTGCCAAGTGGCTCATAGAATTTCGGAGGAGATGTTGTGTAATAGGATAAGAAGTAGCATCCTCTAAACCCTCACTCGAACTCGAAAACGAGGTGATGTCTAGACAGAAGGCCGGTGTCGTGTACTTTGGAATACTTAAGCAGTCCTTAAAAGGATATCCCTTAGATCCTTCAGAAGGGAAGACATGTGTTGCCCAAAAATTCGTGCCATACTCCATCTGTTTACTTAAACTCCATGCCCTGAAGGACATATTTTAATAAATCGATTTAAATTTCTGATCGCATGTCCTGTGAAATTTTATCGCTGCAATAAAACAACATCCAGCCTGAGGACCACCACCACCAACACCACCACCATGACCAAAGACCAATTTTATCCTTTAAACTATTTTTCTAAGACAACTACTCGTACAACAACGACGATGACGTTAAAGTAGTTCCACAGTTTGGAGATCTTCTTTGGCAGTTAAATGAACTTATTGCCTTTTGTGTTGTCTTAGTTGGGTCTTGTCCTGATGGGTTTGACTCTGCTCCTGCACAGGAATGTCATAATTAATGCAAAGCTTCGAACGAATGCAACACCTGTGGTTAGTTTTAAAACGACCTCAAAACATAATAACTAACTTTGTTGCCTTAATTACCAGAGGGGGTTGTTAAATTTGGTTGGTTGGATGACTGGGTGTTGGGGCAATTGAAGGGCGAAGGTTGCGTTGGAGCAGCTTAATAGCCACTTTGAGTTTTCTCTCTGACTTTCCATTCATTTTGAGTTGGAAGAAGTACCTTTCTGATGGTATTTCCGGGTAACTCAACAAATAGTTCTGGAGTAATGGAGTCAAGAAGAAGTTTTGCCAATTCCATGCATGTGGCGCTATTAGGTTTTAAATTGAATCAGAAAGGGTTGCAGTGCCAAATGGCTTATCCAGGTAAGGGAATATTATATTTGTAGGTAAACAAACGAGTTTAGTTTGTTTTAAAGTCAAAATTGACTTGCGTAAAAGATTCGCAGACCTGTGAAAACTGTCGCGATACAGACTGCCCGGTACTGGGTAACTTGAGTGTGGTCTATGCGCTGTTTAATCCAAGTCTAAGACATGATACCAGCCATGAAAATAATCTTCTTTAAATAGCTTCGTAAAGACTTCAAGATTGATATTTTCAAGGTCCTTGTTTGGACAGATGATGTCGTTTATTTTTCAAAGGATTTTTCTCGCAGCCAAGGCCATTGTGTGGTACAACAAGAACTTAATTGTGAAGAGGAAGACGACCGCCTTCGGATATAAATGCAAATTGTTCACATATTTTATGGAGCAGATTCCACAGAAGCCACCGACTCTATTTTGGATGAAATAGGCAGGTAAGCTTGGGAAAGGCTTCTTAAGAGCGGAAGCACTAATTTGACAGTAAGAACAGCAAAGATTCACTTTCAAGCTACATTCGTCAGAACTGCGAGTATGCTGCAATTCAATACCTTCCCATTCCTCTATGATTTGAACAACATTTTAAGAGGCAACTTCATCATCGGCAGTATAAAAGGAACACAAAGCCAACAAGATACCACCTTCGATACGTGTAAAATACTTGAAATGTTTTAGCGGAATAAAATACGAGCTTCTTAGATGACCTGGTGCGTTGCCAGTTGGTGGATAGGGAAAGGCCAAGAAGTGTGGTAGAAGTTCTCACGCTCTTATTGACCAAGACAGACTTCAATTACCCAAGTCAAGGTATTTTGGATTACGTATCGGTGCAAGGAACTAGAAAATGTGCATCGTAAACGAAATGTCGTTTACGCCTCACACCTTCATGGAAGCCTTGCATGTGCAGACAGAAGAAGAATCTGTACTCTGTTCACCAATTTCAGGATGGACGATGAGAGACGATTTTCATCTCATTTCGAAGAAATAAGTTGCCTATCTCAAATTTCGGACAGGGCAGATGCTCATGAGCAAACCTGAACAAGCATCGAGATGGTAGCCAACACCGACGAAAGGAAACCTCTGCAGTAATACAAACGCTTCAATACGTTGTCAAATCACTGCCTCATTAGGGATGTAACTAAACCTAAAGAGGTGAAAAGACTGGTCAAAGTCAAATATGCGTTCGTTCTCAAAGAGAGGGACCCGGAAGCAAAAAACGTGGCAGATTCATAGACGCCTCTTCTGTGGCAGAAGAAATGAAAATAACATAGACCACACGCAGAGTCACTTAAAAGCCCACGTGCAAGTACGCTCACAAATACCACTCATAAAAGGAGTGGAGGCAAAATAAACGTTAGCATTCTTAAAGGATCTGGCGGGATGGAGACTGGACAGGAGCAATCTAACACATCAGAGCTATTCTAGAGGGATACTATGCAAGGTCACTACCATGCATTTCATACACTCCTTGCATCCAAAGCAGATCCTTTCGGCTGAGGAAATTAAGCTAGTTAAGAAGAACTGCTAGAAGTGTTGAACAAATACAACAAAAACTGCCCCATCGCAAGATTTGTAGCAATTGCAGCCCGATACGGATAGTTGTCGATCACCTGCCAGTAAATCTGATTCATGTCTGAGTTGCGTACAACTCAGGGACACGAGACTTCGAAGTTATTCACCTACGTTATATTCGTTCCAAAAGAAGATGGCCTTACTGCGAACGCTTTCCTAGCCCGGAACGCTAGACAAACCCCGGCGGTGCCCAGAAAATGCTGTCAAGTCTTCAGAATCGCCAAAGGGAGGCGAAACCGTCACCTCAGTGGATAAGGTTTCCAAGGATTACAGGCTAAGGCAAGGATGAGCGCTTTTACTCACTCTCGGAGATTTCGGATCACCGAGACCGGTCAAGAACAAGGAATCTGAGGACAGAGTTCTAGCTCATGCAAAGCGTAGATCTCAGCAAAGATTGCTCGATGTTTGAAAGGGAAAAATACTTGGAGATAATAAAGCCCAAGAGAACCACCAAACAGATGAATTCATCACATTTGGAACTATAATACATAGAACCAGGGAAAGACCCCATGTAGCCAAGACAGACCTTTCTTTGGAAACAGGCAAAAGAAGCAGTGAAGTATTTTCGTGCAAGCTTGTTCCAAAAAACAATCGACGCACAGAACATACAATAGTTGACCTTATTATAGCCTCACAGATCTAAAGAAACCGCCTTGATGAGAAGCCTCATATCTTTTCGAAGGCCCCTTTGCATTGTCACACGGCTAACAGCGCCTTGTAGTCTTTCCAAGTAACATGTTAAGTCCAACGAAGTTTACTATTTAATCAGTTCCAACCTCAGTTTCGAGGGGATCGACTGAAAGCCGATTACTTGTGCCTTACACGTCAAATACGTTCAAGACTCCTTTCGTTTTAAAGTAAGCATTCGCTGGGCATACTTTAAGAGATTCCTGAGCATGGACATTAATACAATTCGGGGCGTTAAACAGAGGTTCGACCAACATTAGAGACAAAACGACACTATTTTCCCCTGCCATCATATATTGACCCCAGTTAGCATTCGCAATCAATATCCTAGCATTCTCAATGTAAACGAAACATTTGTACTATAACGCGTGCTTCTTTCTATGGAATGCGCCTTTAACTCTGGCCACCAGATTTTGAAACACACTCTCGTCGTATCCTGTAGGTAGGCATGTTGCATCTCAGACAGAGAATGCATTCGCAAAGTACTTTTTCTCACGTGGTGTTCAACATGAAGAAAGCCAGATAGCCTTGAGGCTATTTGTGAGCGAATATTCATTTGGGATAGGGTTTGGTCAAATTCATCAAGAGAATGTCCTCATATCTTCGACAAGAAATTACAGAGACTGGATGGTACTGCAAATAAAGAATTAAGGGTCACTATTCAGCCCCTATCATCTTATTTGTTTGCCGGACACGATCTTGCCAACGACTGAAACAGCATGAGGTGCTCATGGGTCACGGGCCGCAGCTGACTCAATTATAGTATGAGGGTAATAACTGGAGCTCGAGATGCAATGCTCGGTAAGGGAGGCACCAAAATAATGCGTCATTATTAGGACCTATTTCCCAGGTCAAATCCTTCTCTATAACTCTGACAATTGAGTTACAGCGTACGAAGTGAAGATGTACCACAAGGCTCAGTGTTAGGCCCTCTACTGTAGAAAATTATGTATGATCAAATTTACGCCTACAGATTGCATACAAACCTTAGATTATAGAATTTATTGATGACATTGTCATGGTGGTTGCAGCACAAACGAAGAAAGAAGTTTATCTCAACACCGACGAGAATTAAATCCATTCACTGCCTTAGCACACTGAGAGCCGCTAGGGAGTTCCAAATTTTCGGAACGACAGCACAACCAGTCGACATACTTGCTGAACAGATGCTAAGACTCATAAGACAGCCGACATCTGACTTAGGGGGTGAAACTCAAGATTAAATCTAGACTATCCATATTCTGTGACTGTCTTAAGAAAACGCGGATCATTGCTTATGGTACGAAACCGAGAGGAGGATAGCCCTACCAAAGCAATTTAAGCAGTCGCTAACTCCCGATTATATCGTTCTGTTTATACTTCAAGACTGGAGAAATAGGGCTCTTGGTAGAACAAGCTAAGTCCTTTAGCCGATGCCCAAGAAGCGATGCTTTAAGCCTGTACCGGAAGGAGTGTTTATAAGTTTGTTCAGGTAGAGTTGGCTTAATCCGGTAAGAATTCGCCACATACCAATGGGCTCTTTCCGCAAAAGAAAAAAACTACGTCTTACCTTTCTCAGCTTCCTAACAGCTTTGAGAGAGGAGCCCTTCTTTTTCCCAGTCTCTTTCACCAATTTTTGGTGTTGAGACCAGGGTTCTGGGTAGGAGTTCCTCAGTTTCGGCGGCCTGAAGTCCCAAAGTCCCGTGGAAAAAATTCGGAACAGACTTGCTCAGCCGTCCAAAAGGACGTAATCCTAAGAACTGCGCTCCTCTTTCCATATCGTTTGAATCCAAACATACGAGTACGTACAACTTTCCTCAAAAACTAATATCAGCCCTATAACGACCCTGATTCAAAAACCTGCGATGTTTAGTAGAAAGAGACACCGCTAGGATACAAGATTTCATTGTCTAAATGAAATTTCCCACATGCGAAATCATTTTAAACAGAATGACAAATGTGCTGATATGAAAGTGAAACGAATGGAAAATTCATCATGCCGCACAGGACGATGAAATCCTTCCCAAAAACATCGCTTTACGAATACGAGTAGATACCGAAAATCCATTTGTTCTGTAAAACAAGATAAACTACATGTTTACAACACCCAACCATCATCATGTCCCATTTGAGAAGATTTGGTGTCTGTTCTCCAGATTTCCATGTGTGTCGCTTCTGCCGATGATGTACGATAGTCCTTATGTTCAGAAAGCTTCTGCTTCCCAGAAATCTAGCAGGGTTGGATGTACATACATACGAGTATGTACTGGCCCACTGATTGTTATTATTATTGACACATCCACCCTTGTAATAACTTTCTGCTTCTTAACTTTTTTTTTCTTTTTTAGCGAGAGGTTAATGGTAAGAAAACATTTTTCTTCTTGACACAGATGACTTGAGGACGCACGAGGCAAAAGTCATTTCTTCGTCTTTCTCCTCTTTTTCTATCTGCCACCGTTTAGAAGGCAATTTTCCGATGGAAAATTGTTTTAAAATGCCTTTTGCGTAGATCTCCCAAGGGAAATGTCATTGATTCTCAATCACAGAATCATGTGTTGAAAGCTGAACACACCCACGCTTGACACATGCGAGGAAAATACTTATAACAAACTACCGAAGAAAACCGTTTTTTTTTTGTTGTTGTTTTGAACGCCATAACCGGTGTCAGATGAAATTGTTTTGACATTTAGTTAATGTTCTCGCAACGGGATGGTTGACACTCAACGCACAGTCAAGTGTCAGTACATCGATGACAAATGACATTTGGAACTTCATATGAGTGCTCGTACTTGTATACCACAGCCGACAATGTGTTGCGAATTCCTCTCAGAGATATCAGTCGAATGGTGGAGATATAGAAATCAATGAGAAATGGATTCGTCTAGAAGTGGAAAAGTTAATTATCAAAGTTTTTTCCCAGAATGACAGTCATTTTGATGACAGCTCGGGATTGTAATAGATTGAGTGAAGTATCCACCTCGGAGTGAGATAAGGATGACTTTCGGTTCTTTTTTCCTTGTCACAATTTTATTTTTATTTTTTTTTTTTTTGTGTGCGCATATGAACCACGGAAATGGTATTCCATTTTTTCGTCTGCATTACGTGGCAATGTCATAAATTCAACCAATCGGTCATTAATCATAAGTCGAAGAAGGAAGCGATGTAGCCTTGGGTTATCCTTATTTTTTATTTCGTAGGTAGACTTGGAATGTTGGTCTGCGAAAGATGTTGCCGAAATGGAAAAAACTTTATCGATTTCACATTCACACTTCTGTGGAGTGACATTTGGGTTCAGGGTATATTTTTTTGGATTTGGATTCTTCCATCAATGTAAGGGTATTATTAATGGCGGTTTTGAAGTATCGAGGCATCCAATTCAGGATAAGAACTCAAAATATCATTTGGCTTCGTGTGACACCGGAAGGTGAGACTTTCTCTTTTATTAAATTGATACTTATCTTATGATGACTCAAGGTTACATTGACATAGAAATTATATCATGGTAAAGTGATACTGAGTGATTCTTCGATATAAACTGGATCAAAGTTTCCTTACAATATCTTGATGTAAGAATGACAGTAACTACGAAATCTGTTTCCTTACCTTACTCGCTCAGAATCTGGCCCAAACCAATCTACAGAGATGAACACCACTCTCAGCATTCCCATAAGGTCGAAATGAAAGACGGCCTCCAGAATCTAGTCCATGATATAAATATCTGAGAGAGAGAGATTGAAATATTCATCGAAATAAGAGCCTGCCGTGATAGGAAATCTTCCCCAGCAGAGAGACAAATCATCATTCTTTGCAGTCAGGCGATATCAGATGAATCGCATAAAGTTGTGCGATCCAGAGGAACCTCTTCGATGACAAGCACCACGCCTCATGGAAATTTCGCTTACACTGAGAGAACAATAGCACCTTGGAGGTTCTTGACGCGACATTTCTAGGCTCAAAGATTTTGTTATCCAGAAAAGCACCCGGAAATTTGCTCTGGAAACATATTCCAACAGAATGGACCAAGCTTGTCACATCCTTCGTCCATACAAACAAGAGAACTTTAATTGAAACAGAATTGCACCACATCTGGCACACCAATCGTGAACGCCATTTAGAGCTTGTTTGTGTAACTAGCCGCTAGACATCCGGGAGGTAATACGGCTACGGCTACATCATCGTATTCCTATGAGAAAACCTTTAAACTGTAAGGGGGATTGGCATCCACATATTGCATCAATATTATCGGAAATACCCAACGAGTTTTCGATATCAAGAGTGTCTCCAAGTTTTTAACAGGGAAAAAGTCCGAGTAATTTATTCTGAATTCATCGATTAGCAGTTTGAAAGCGCCTCTCACTATACGTCAGCTCTAGGCTGATTCACTTCAAAGATGACAACAACTGATCTTTGCTGCTTTGGACGGCGTTTAATGGACTCATTTGTCACCGCAACAAAAGCGTATTGTGTTTCCTCGCTCTTTTGCAGGAGAAGTTGGTTCGTAGCCATATTCTGGTTACGTTAGAAGCGACTATCAAGAACGAAAGCCTTTATATATCGTAACAAGAAAACGCCGTCTATTTTATCAATACTTTCGTTCTAATTGGACATGGTTCAGGTTCTGAACTGCGGCTTGCACCCTCTGTCTTGTTCTGGTCCTAAGGGGATTTTGAACTGATTTGGCATGTTCTCCATCAAGCCATGTCCAGTCGATTTCTTTGGGATAACTCTTGTTCAGCAAGATCGAGACTTAACATCCGATGCATCTAAAAATTGTACTTTCCTGCTGGTTATCTTTTAAGCGGAACTCGTACATAGGTTTCAATTACTTACAGGGCTCCGTTCCTGATAGCAAAATTATAATATGAGAACCAGGTTAAATCGCTTCCCAGATCGCCATAAGAAGTGTTTAACGTAGAAACGTGTGCTAAGATTTCGCTTCCTGGTATCACCAAAGGGTAACTTACTTACTTTCTTTAAGTGGCGCTCCAGCCGGGGTGGATCTTGGCCTCAGTCAACAAGCGTCTCCAGCCAGCTCGATCCCTGGCTAGTTGTCTCCAGTTTCGCACGCTTAATTGACTGAGGTCCCCTTCCACAGGGTTGGCAAGAGTTATGTTTCGCTTGATCTCAGCGCTGGTGTCGTTGTCTGTATTAATAGCAGAGCCTAGGTAGACCAAGTCCTCAACTACCTCTGTCGAAGGTGACATACTGCCCGAGACGTCGGTGTTGGTTGTCCTTGTTGCTTGACAGCATATACTTGATCTTGCCCTCATTGACCGCTAAATCCATTTTCGCCACTTCCGTCTCAATATTCGCGAAAGCGCCACTGACATCAGGCTGCTTTCTTCCGGTTATGTCAATATCATCGGCGTAGTTGGACGGACTTTTGAAAGATAGTGCCTCTTGTGTTTGCTCTTGAGTTTTGCACTATTCTTTCAAGTTAAAAAATCTCATCGCCTTATCTAATTCCTTTATGGACATCAAAGGTCTCGGTGAGATCTTTACGGACCTTGATGGTACATTCTCCATCGACATCCTGCACAGACGGACGAGTTTGGCACGGATGTCAAAACTAGACATTGCTCTGTCTCTCTAGATGCTGTCATACGCGGCCTTAAAATCGATAGATCGGTGGTGTATATCGATCTGAAGCTCATGGGTCTTCTCCAAGATCTGCCGTAGTGTGAACATCTGGTCGATGGTGAACTTTCCTGGCCTGAAGCCACACTGATATGGACCTATCAGGTTGTTGACGAACGGCTTCAGGCGTTCACACAATACGGCAGATAAGATCTTGTATGCGATGTAAAGGAGACTGATGCCTCTGATTCTGCCTGACAGCGGTATTTGTTTCGTCGTCGCCGTTATACAGTCTACAGGAATGATCTTTCCGGATTCTCAGCATCGGCTTAAGTTCGGGGCTTGTGTCGGTTTGGTAAAACATCCGAATGTCATTCCTGGAATAGCATCTGTCAGTTTCCTCGACCGCGCACTTCTCATGCTCTTTCTTTTTCCTCCTGAGAAGCCTATGTTCGTCTCCCCTTTTCTGCTCATAGAGCTCGTGAGCAGCTCTAGTTGCTCTACTATGCAGTGCCGCTTTTCATGTATCTTTCTTAGCTGCATATGCTCGCCAGCAGACGTACTTAAACCAGAGTTTTCGTTGTGGTGGTCGTTTGAAACCCAGTTCATTAGGAGCGGAGTCTCTAATCATGACGAGGAGAATTTTAATGTCATAGCACGAGCATTGCTCGTAGGTTTTGTTCAAGAGCTCATAGAATCTATCTTTTTGTCGCCATCTTTCTCTTTCTGTCGGGGGGCGCGCACATATAAGACCTCTTGCCTAAGTTTGCTTTCAACATCAAGCCGCATCCAAATAGGCGCATCTTTTGCGGTCGATAACAATTGCCATAGTAGATGGCTACTTTGTAGCAGTCTTGGGCCTCCGCTAATTATTCAGCTGCACGTGGGCTATTAAGGGACCTAGCATTTCACTTGCATATACAAAGTTCATTGTCCAGTAGATCCATCCGTATTCGAGGCCTGTTTGTGTTTCGGAACTTTTGTCTTTTTTCCATGGCCAGGCAGTTACCCTCGCGGCACAACCTGAAGAGCCAGTTTAATTGTTGATACCCCCAGGTCGAGGGGTGGGTTAGACCGAAACCAGTAACCCATTCGGGGATGTGAGCACTGTCGTTGGTGTATAATGGGCTCGTCCACTCCCATCTCTCTTCCAAGATCATGACTTAGTCTCGGAAATCTTTACTAGGCAGAGCTCCATATATGTCAGGGTAGCCCGGATAAGTTCTCAGGGGTTGGTAATGAGTGCATTTAAGAAAAAGCATACTTGGATATCGCGGTGGTGGCGATGGCGCGATGGTTAGCTCATTAGACTATCACGCAGAGGGTCCGTGGTTCGGTCCCCGGCATTGCCAACAATTTTTTGAATAGTCATCACCATTTCGTCGGGCAATGGCAAACCTATGAAAAAGCTTCTTAGGACTGCCGTTCGGTTTCGGCGATAAACCGTAGGCCCCGCTCAAATGTGACAAAATGAGCAACACAAATGAGTGTCAAGAAGCTAGGCCATGGCCCATACCGGGCTGCCAGCGCCACAGTGTTTTTTTTGCAGCGAAATGAGCCTTTCCTACAATCTTCTGCCAAATTTGCTGCACGACAGGTAGTGAAAAAGAACATTCTTTTCAATACAGGGCTGGTCAGTGTCACTTAAATGGCCCTAAGTTGGATTTGTGAAGGCAATATTTGAGTTGAAACTGCTAGTAAGCATCTGCAATGAGATTCAACTTTCCCACTAGTCTTATAAGCTGCTCCTTTGTCGTCACAAGGAAACGTAATTGGAGATTTCTTAGAGGAGCAAGAATCAATTGATTTAACGCTCACTAATTTTGATGCAGGCAATTTCAACGTCTATTTCAAGAGTACATCTCAGTCCCTTAGGGCTTCTTCAACAAGTGTATCCAAGATTTTTCTATGAGAATGGTAGTTCTTGTGGTTAAGCCTGGTTCACAAACTTCGCTTTAGAAAAACTAATAGCTCCAAACTCGAATTCATTACTATCAAATCCGATAAGGAATGCGCGCTATTAAAATTAATTAACTCGGAGGCTATCAATTTAATTCTAGCTCATACGACGCGCGACCGCCTCTTCCATCTAATTGTAAACAAATTTAAAACATTTCTCCCCAACTCCTCGTCCACTATGCACAGCAATGCTCCTGCTCCTTGTAGCCAGAATCATTTTTCATTTTGCAACTCTGCCAAAGAATTCGACTACTTCTCCATTAAGCTCAAAATTAAATCGTCCTGAAAATGGCAACTGCACACAAAGCACACAAAGCACACAGAGAAAACAAACGTGAAACTGAAACTTTATTCTCTGGCAGATCCTAAAGAATGTTTGCTTAGCCAATTACACTTATCCTCATCTATGGGGAGGGTAAGTTCAACTTCATGCTTTCCCCTCCTCCTGTTATCTTTGGAAATCAACGATAAAACAAGCAAATTAGCAAATAAATCAAATTTCCATTCCTTTCCTGGAGAGCAGGGCCCAACCGACCGACACCACGACGACGACTGAATGAATCATGAAGTTTTCAGTTTGATCTTTAGAATCCTCATCACTCCTCCTGTCGCACATCTCGAATCATTTATCTAAATTAATTCCTGTCGTTTACATTGGAAAACAAATCAAAGATTAAGACAAACACATTTTGGGCACTGTGAAAAGGGGGTTGGTGGTGGAACATGGGCATAGGAACAAGGAACAAGTACAAGTACAAAACAATCGCGGCACTCACGAAGAGACTTCAAGTCTGAAGATTCGCGGGTGGAGAGAATCAATTTAGCCATTCAAGCAAAGGATCATCCCCTGTTCTTTGGATTGAAAAGGGGTGTCCGGGTCTCCGAGGACATGGAGACGGAACTCATCGGTTCATAATGAAAAACGATTAAAAATCAAGAGAACTTGTAGTCTTCATGGAAGGTACTCGCAGTATGTGCCGGTTGAGAAGATAACAAAATGAGCAGCAGGAAGCGTGTTTACGTCAATACTCCAGGTGCGTCTGCATGTGGAAATGTGCCCGCTGACTGTTGTGAGCACTAATTAGTTGTGTCAAAATCAGCAATAATTCATCAAAATTTCATCATACTATACCGTTGTAACGTTGTTGATGATGAGAACGCACGGCGACAAATGACAGAGAGCTCAACAAGGACAAGAACGCTAATGGAGCTGCCGTAGTTTCAATCTCAGACGTTGTCACCCTTTTTTGGCCTCAACATTCATTCACTTGGCGGTAAAGGGAATGGTGTTTGTCGATTCAATATTTTCGAAATTGAAATCAAGTGACGATTAAGTTTTTAATCGAAAACGTTGTTCTTGACAGAAATTCAATTATTCGCGTACTGGAGAAATGTCATTATCCTGCGAAAAAGAACAGAAGTCGTAGTGGTGGAGAGAAATTCTATCTTCGTATCATTCCACGGCCGAAAGATTGAAGTGGAGTTTTTTCGAGGCACTCTATTACGACAGCTAGGAATTCAAGTTCCTTGTCGTTTAAGTCAACATTGATGATTGATGGTAGGCATGCCCTGTATTCTAGATGTCTAAAACTTTAAAGCAGCTGACACAGACTTAGAGTACAAAGTCACCGTTAAGTAGTTTCCAAGAGTCTTTACGTACCTGCGAGCACCAACGACTACTAACAGTAGCAGTAAGGTGGTATGAAATGGCCAACTTGATGTCATGACTCTTAACGACTGCAATGTCATTTTCAGGTTGATATACGAGGGCGGGTCAATAAGTCCGTGACTTTTTGAATTTCTGACCTCTTTACTGAAACAGCAACACTGCTCCTGTCAACAGGCATCTGTCAGTTGACTCCTGTCAAAATTTAAACTTGCTGCGTCAGTTAGTTTGTGTTTGACAGCTATTTTCATCAGACTACTCACTAATTTGAGGAGAAAATGGAAAAAAAGTGAATTTCGTGTGCTTTTTAAGCATTATTTCTTGCGAAAAAAAACCATTACCGAGACCAAGGCTAAGCTTGATAAATACTATGGGGACTCTGCACCATCGATTTCAATGGTAAATAAGTGGTTAACTGAATTTCGTTGTGGTTGTACAAGCACTGAAGATGCCGAACGTCCTGGACGCCCAGTTGAGGTCTCTACACCCGAAACAATCGAAAAAACTCACCATATGGTGTTGGCCGACCGAAGATTGAAAGTGCGAGAGATTGTGGAAGCCGTAGGGATCTCGCATGGCTCAGTGGTTTCAATTTTGAATGATCACTTGGGCATGAGAAAGCTTTCCGCAAGATGGGTGCCGCGTTTGCGACCACAAACGCAATCGTGTAACAACTTCACAGGAAGGTTTGGCGTTGTTTAATCGCAATATGGAGGAGTTTTTGCACCGTTTTGTAACATGGATCCATCACAACACACCAGAGAACAAACAACAGTCAAAACAGTGGGTTTCTAAGGGTGAATCGGCGCCAAAGAAGGCCAAGGTGGGTTTGTCAGCCAATAAAGTTATGGCGACTGTTTTTTGGGATGCACGCGGGATAATCCACATTGACTACCTTCAAAAGGGAAGAACAATCAATGGGGAATATTATGCCAACTTATTGGACCGATTCAATGACGATTTGAAAAAAAAACGACCTCATTTGGCCAAGAAAAAAGTTCTTTTCCACCAAGACAATGCAAGGGTGCACACATGTGCAGTTGCCATGGCAAAAATCCATGAATTGGGCTATGAATTGCTCCCTCATCCACCCTATTCTCCAGATTTGGCTCCGAGCGACTACTTCTTGTTCCCAAACCTGAAGAAATGGCTTGGTGGAAAAAGATTTGACTCCAATGATGAAGTCATCTCGCAAACAAAGGCCTATTTTGAGGACCTCGACAAATCATTTTTTTTGGAAGGGATAAAAAAATTGGAGAAGCGTTGGACAAAGTGTATAGAGCTCAAGGGAGACTACGTTGAAAAATAAAATTATTTTTTTATCAAAAAATCTGTGTTTTAATCCAAAAGTCACGGACTTATTGACCCGCCCTCGTACCATAGTATGTCAACCATTTAAGGTGTCGCTGCAAAATACTCTACAAATTGCTCGAAAATATCAGAAGCGCATAGGGCTGCTTAGAAAATATTTTAAGGCAGTCCTTTCGAGGAAGCGATTATATGATTAAGGACATACAGAACACTCCCCATATCGGCATCATGAAACTTACTGTTGATATAGCCGAAAGCTTGACAGTCGAGGAGGAGAAACTGCACCATAGCGTAGCCGTTTTAGCAAAAATCTTCAGTAGAAAGGGACCTCACAGTATGTGGTGCCACACTTGAACAATTCAATGCTTGCCACACCATAAGGACGTCATAAAGAATTGTACAGTAGTTTTTTGCCGATTAGACCTGAATTTCAAGAGACGTTGGAAAGCATTTATTCAGTCATCTAGAACTTGAATAATTAAAGGTGGAACATCTGTTTGCTTCTTTTTGAATTAAATCTTATTTTGACACTGGTAGATCTCATATGCCCAAACAATTT
This sequence comes from Volucella inflata, assembly GCA_928272305.1. Taxonomy (NCBI): domain Eukaryota; kingdom Metazoa; phylum Arthropoda; class Insecta; order Diptera; family Syrphidae; genus Volucella; species Volucella inflata. The sequence continues at coordinate 97,577,368 of OV743720.1, forward strand.
ACAGAACTTTATTTTCGCGGTACGAACTGGATCACTTAACGCTTGAACAACGTTAGGAAATACTGCAAAGTTATTTCCGAAACGGATGCTGTGTTGAAACAATGCGAATTTTAAAAGAAATTTTAAACGAAACAATGGATCAACTTCTGCTGGTGTACCCAAGTTAATGAATAAAATTATTCGTCCTGTGCGCTCAATGGAGGATATTGCAGCTGTTGCCGAAAGTGTGCACATAAGCCCGAGAACTGCCACGCGCCAAAGATCTCATCAACTGATCATCAGTCGCACTTGCATGAGTAGAATTTTGAGTAAATATAATGGTCCAATAGACTTAGGTGTTGAAGCAATATGACGACCCGCTTCTCTGTTTGGGCGCTAGAGCAACTCAAAATTGACAACAGTTTTGCTAAAAACCATCATCTTTCAATCTCGGTGGTTACGTATTACTTACTTAACGGGCTCCCTACCCGTGTGGAGTTTCTGCCTGAGACACTGCAGCCTTCCATCCTCTACGATCCCGGTCACGCTGCTTCCAGTTGTGCAGACCAAGCGCACCGGCATCCGCGATGGCTTGGTCTTTGCCACGGAGGTTCGGTCTTCCTTGTCTTCTCGAACCTGGGGGCTGGGATACGAAGATCCTCTGAGCTGGAGCATTATTGTGCATTTGCTCGATGTGGCCGAGCCAATGTAGTCGACGTGTTTTGCCTTTTTGGACTACACCCACATCTTGGTACAGCTCATAGAGATTGCGGTTGTACAATATCTTCTCCTCCATTCGCCCTCCTCGCACACAGGACCAAAAATCCGCGTTTAAGTATTTTTCTTTCGAAGGAACCCAGTATCAGCTCTCCCATCTTGCTTATCGTCCAGCACTCTGCGCCATAAAGCAGAACTTTCAGGATAAGGGTTTTGTAGAGCACAGGACTCTGTTCCATCACCAGAGCGACGAGAAAATGCCTGGAACAAAGCCGGACACTAAACGTTTACCTTGATACTGGATTAAGGAATGAGCAATAAAAGTGCTTACAACAAACTCTGAATTTAAACATAAGCGACCTAGGGTGATGGCCAATTTTTAGGATCGCTTAAATACATGGTGACGCGGGTCTTGAAGAAGAGCAAAATAAAATGATTTGAATGTTTTTGTGACGAGCTTAAATGTCTCAGTAAGACCCCAGAGTACGACCATCTGGGGCCTATCGGATAAAACGTGATTAAAACCAACATTTATTAGATTGGGCAATGCAGCCAGAATTGGCTTAAGATCTATGTCAGAGTGATGACAAAACGGGGACCGTCTTAATGACCAGTCGGTAAAATATGACTTCGACCTTGCTTTTCTTTAATTAGTTGCCAACCAAAAGTACTAGCTGTTGGCTTCTTGCATTCCTTTCTGCAACTTTTGTAGTGTAATTTAAGATACAATTTGCAGTGTTATGATTGATTCCCGGCAACTGTCACAGTTGCTCCGAATCAAAAAATAACCTGGAATCAAATTATTCCGACCCGGGTTCAATTCACCTCCAGGTAGCGCTTTAATGGCAGCTAAACCTGGGACACAACGAGTTGAGCGCCACGTGATCTTTAAGGAATCACGAAACCTTGAATTGAAAGAAACCAAAAAAAAACCGAATCTCAAAAGACAGAAAATCCTCCCTGAAAAAGGGAACAACGACGGAAAGAAAAAAAAAAAACAATATTTTGAAACGTTGGAGCACGACGATTTATTTGTTATGTTAGCCGTACACTCGTCGCTAGAGTGACCCGCTATTTCCACCGTCCCGAACGCACCATTGTTAACACAATAATTAACGGGTCGCGTGTCTCGTCTTTTCTCGAGATATTGCGCACGCGCGGCCCACCGGAGTCTCACTTTCAATTTCACCAAAACGATTTTCTGCACTATTCTACACTACACAATACTTATCTTTAGTCCCTGGCGGTTCTATGTCCCTTCTGACATAGTCTTCCTTATCCCTTCTTCCTGCCACGTCTGTTCCCTTGTCTCTTCCTTTCTCCTTTATTCCTTTTTCCCTGTCGGACCGCCAGAACCACAAAAAACTCGCGATTTTATTTTAAAATCTACTCTACTTTGTTAAGTATTACTATACTTTCCAAAAAAAGAAAAATTGCTTTTCGAAACCGCCAAAAACGTGCAATAAAAAAAAACCCACACTCACTCACTCATACATTTGACTCTAGTGGACCCAACAACGAGGTTTCCGGCTACACGACTAGCAAACTTTGCTTTTTCTCTCATTGCTGATCCCCTACATCGCCTACAACATCTTATCTACCTGAAGCCGTTCGATAAAAATCTGATTCGTCCATATCAGCATGGCTTCAGGCTAGGTGCGGGTTATGCGTCGGTGGCGTCGTCAGTCTTTATTTTTACAAAAATGACCCCGGAGCACAAGTTACTGTCAATAGATACAAAGCGGGATCAATGATTTGTTGAAATTTGTTTCAGACAATATGGTACTCCACCCCATACTACCAACGACAACATCGCTTTGTGGAAATCCCAATTTGGCAATAGGCAACTGGCCACCAGCAGTGTACTTTTTGACGCCATCTGATTATTTTCTGTGGGGCCACGTTAAGTCACTAATGTTTGTCGATAAACTAGTCACTGTCTTAGCTCTTGGAGCAGAACATTGCTCGAGAAATACGTGTTATACTTCCCTAATTGCTCGAAAACTGATTCAAAATTGTACCTAGGGTGAGCTAACAGCTAGTGTGGAAGTCTTTATTAAATTAAAAACGCATTTATTGTAAAATTTGTGTAGATTTTATTTGATTAATAAAGTTCGGTCTATGGCAATTATGATTGAAATACAAGATTGTTTATGTAATTACCACGGTTTCTGTTGCAAGCTATTAACCGAAGGTCAAAATAATCAATGAATTTTGGAAGAATAAGTGGATCCATGGCCGCAATTTCAAATTTGATCCTGAATAGTCTCTGGGTCATTGACATAGACCGTGATCTTCAAATAAAATCAAATAAATTGCATGATCTTGGAGGCCAATAAACCTCTCCTCTAACTGCAACAATGCGATGTTCAAATTTCGTACGCAATCCAAGGGCTTCAATTGTTGTGTAATTTGGATTTTATAGGCCGAATTGTTTACTTCGGCGAAGAGTTGAGGTACCTGGATGATTTCGAAAACTTTTGCTCATAGTAGTAATGTTTTGACATGTACGTGCTGGACGATCATGCTGATATGGAGTTTGACCCGATACCGAACCAGTTTCTTCAAAACGCTTGACTGTTGTACGAATTCCGGACTCACTAGGGCGATTATGTTGACCGAAAAATTCAACCAACATACATACCATATATAAATGAACTCAGAACTCAGTGGTAGCCAACATCCACACCATCTGTTGGCTCATCCTTTAGAATGCAATTTGTTTGGCTCAGCCTTGGTGGACATATGTACGTGTTTGTCCGAAACTTTATTTAGAAATTAAAAGGCATGAAACAATCCTCCGAATGAATATACTAGGTGGGATGAAAAGTAACCTCCTTGACCGCCAGAATGCGCTGCTACTGCAAAAAAAGTTATGATGCCTTGAAGTCGGTTCATATTTAGGCAGAGATGCCAAATTTCAGTGCGATACTGTCTTTAGTTTTGTTTTGACAGCTGATTGTTGTTGACGTGTTTGGCATCATACTGAGTATGGACAAAACCATTATTTTTTGAGAGGTAAAACGGCGAAGAATACAAAAGAAAAGTTGGATAAATATTATGGGGCTAATGCTACGTCAGATTAGACTGTCAAATATTGGCTGTCCGATGCGGTTACAGAGGACAATGTCAAAAAAATACATGAAATGGTGTTGGCTGACCGGAAAGTGAAGGTGCGCGAGCTAGCAGATACCACAAAGATTAGTACTGAGCGCACACGCCATATTTTGGGCAATATTCTACACATGAAAAAGTTATCCTGCCGCATGCTCACACCTGACCAAAAACACGAAGGCGAGAGCACTTCGAAAGAGTGTTTGGGCTTGCTGATGCGGAATCGGGCTGACTTCACTTTTACACTCCAGAGAACAGAATGAGTGCCCGGCAATGGACTGAAGCTGGCACGAGTTCTCCGAGGCGGCCGAGGGTCGGAAAGGTTATGGCGTCGGTTTTCTGCGATTGTCATGGCATACTCATCGTGGACTACCTCGAAAAGGAAAAACCATCAACAGCGAGTATTACTTTGCATTATTGAAGCGATTGAAGGCCGAAATTGCTGCAAAACGGCCTCACATGAAGCGAAAAAAAAATTTTGTTTTTGCAAGACAATGCGCCGGCGCATAAGAGCATCGCAACCACGGCTTAACGTCTCCAATTGCGGTCGCATCCACCGTATTCACCCGATTTGGCTCCCTCGGAGTACGAGGGCGGGTCAATAAGTCCGTGACTTTTTGAATTTCTGACCTCTTTACTGAAACAGCAACACTGCTCCTGTCAACAGGCATCTGTCAGTTGACTCTTGTCAAAATTTAAACTTGCTGCGTCAGTTAGTTTGTGTTTGACAGCTATTTTTATCAAACTACTCACTAATTTGAGGAGAAAATGGAAAAAAAGTGAATTTCGTGTGCTTATTAAGCATTATTTCTTGCGAAAAAAAACCATTACCGAGACCAAGGCTAAGCTTGATAAATACTATGGAGACTCTGCACCATCGATTTCAATGGTAAAAAAGTGGTTTACTAAATTTCGTTGTGGCCGTACAAGCACTGAAGATGCCGAACGTTCACGATATGGTGTTGGCCGACCGAAGATTGAAAGTGCGAGAGATTGTGGAAGCCGTAGGGATCTCGCATGGCTCAGTGGTTTCAATTTTGAATGATCCACGTTGGATAATCCACATTAACTACCTTCAAAAGGGAAGAACAATCAATGGGGAATATTATGCCAACTTATTGGACCGATTCAATGACGATTTGAAAAAAAAACGACCTCATTTGGCCAAGAAAAAAGTTGTTTTCCACCAAGACAATGCAAGGGTGCACACATGTGCAGTTGCCATGGCAAAAATCCATGAATTGGGCTATGAATTGCTCCCTCATCCACCCTATTCTCCAGATTTGGCTCCGAGCGACTACTTCTTGTTCCCAAACCTGAAGAAATGGCTTGGTGGAAAAAGATTTGACTCCAATGATGAAGTCATCTCGCAAACAAAGGCCTATTTTGAGGACCTCGACAAATGATAAAAAAATTGGAGAAGCGTTGGACAAAGTGTATAGAGCTCAAGGGAGACTACGTTGAAAAATAAAATTATTTTTTTATCAAAAAATCGGTGTTTTAATCCAAAAGTCACGGACTTATTCACCCGCCCTCGTATTATCTCTTCCCAAACCTCAAAAGACGACTCATCAATAAAAAAAATTCAGCTCACGCGAGGAAATCATCGACGCCACGGAGGAGTATTTTGCAGACCTTCCGGAAAATAACTTTCCGAACGGATCAAGAAGTTGGAAAATCGCTGAAATAAGTGTATCAAGCTAAAAGGGGACTATATTGAATAAAATAAAAAAAACATTTAACAAAATTTTTTTCTTTCATTCCCAAGGAGGTTACTTTGCACCCCACCTAATAATAAATCCAAGTGAGGTTAATTTCTCGGGGTTTAATTTTGAGAAAAAAGTTTGTCCAAGTTATTCATAAGGCTTTACTAACCGTTCTTATCTCACAAAACTTCTTTAACTGCAGTTGCAAAGCCTAATTCACTGATTTTTGACTGGATACCAGGTGTCATCGCAGAAGGATCTGAACCACAGATCAAGCGTCCTGAGTTAGGGCTCTCACTAATAGTTTGAGTTCTTTTAAGTAACCGTAAGTGAAGGATTCCAAACGTCTGTAAAAAGTCCAGTCCTTCTACGTTGCTTTGGCAGAAGAACTTCCCACCCGGAGCTAAGTGTGTTGGGATATGTGATAACACTTGCCATGGTGCTTGGTGTGAGAATGACGATAACACCGCGTTGAACTACATATACGAGTGTTAAAGTGTCAAGCTACTCCCTTTTGCATTGGCAATTAAGTTGATATTGACATCGAATCTGTTGTTGTTGAAGTGCATTATGTTTTAAGGTGCAGGTTGGAGAATATTTAGAAGAGCGATACTCCACCAAAACGCCATCTGACCGTATTTATTCCCAGAAGTTAAAAATGTCTGCTCTCCCAAAAGTACGCTACAATTTGCATACAGAAAATGTGCATACAGAAACTCCTATAAATATGCAAAAAAAAAAAAAAATTCGAAAAATTACGAGATTTACGTTCTTGCAATATCAACTAGGTGCCTGTTTCCCTGAGATGAGGAACGAGAATTCCCAAGTACTATTCTCGCTAATTTCAACAATTCATAGCACCTGCTGCACTATGCAGTCTCTTCCTCTTCAAGGTTCTCACTTCCTTTGCCAACTAAACGACTGTTTCATGCTAATCCCAGACTGACTGGAACCTGCCAACACCACGTGCACTTACTGATCCACAGAATTTATATTACTACTCGTATTTCCAATTACCGTTATGCAGAATTAAATTTGTGCTCCCTAAACGGATCAAAGACTCTGCTTCTGACAACTCCTCTCCAACCACCCACGTACGTAGGTAATCTATTAACAAAAAGAAATAGGAAAGACTGTATCCGCCGCATCAATTTCGGAAATCGGAAAATAAATAAATATTAAGGATGCCACCCACTGGCCTGGCATTATCTTCATCCTTCCAGCAGCACCAGAACAAGTGGACATAAATTTTTGGATGAAAATCGTTTCTGGTTTCCTCTGGCCATCGATGCGAAACGTGTTAACAACGCTTCTTAAGGTCCTGCCCAAGGAGTCAATTGTCGGACCGTGATACTAGAGTCTTTTCTTGTCCAGGAATCGTATTCGTATATCTACCGCAAAATAAAAATTATTGCGTGCGAACTGGGGCTTTGGTGGACGCAGTAAATAACACAAACCAACCGACCGACGGGTGGGGTTGAAAAAGGATTTTTTTTCCCCTTCTCGACAGTGTCTTACGGAAGAACTATAAACATACTCCAGGAGGTAGAACTGCCTGATGTGGGCGTGAGGCAGTGGCCACATATAAATTATGTGCCCAATTAAGCTTATTGCGGTCTTTGGCTGTTTGGCGTTCGGTATTTGGTCCTCGGTCCTTGGTCCTTGGTATTTGGTGTGTGTTTTCGAGGCTTCGAGGATTCTTTTCGTGGTATGTGCAGGCTCAGCGCCGAGATTTATGATTCGATTTCGTTTGGTCCTTGCAGGGATATTTTCAATTATTATTTGAATTGGATTTATTCACATGTGTTTTAGGATGGGGGAACATTGAATGTCCTCGTGTTTATGTTTAGTGGGAAAAGGGGTTTAATTTCGATCTAATGTAATTGGAGCTGATAAGATGAATGGAATTGGGTATGTGACTTGGCTGTTGCTAGTTGTGGGGGTAAATGAGATTTATGTGCAGCAATATTAGTTACTTGAATTGTTGAGTGAATTAAGTGTAAGTGTCAATAGCAGGAAGTAGGAAGAAGGATATAGTATCCCTCTTTGTGGGATGATCCTTTGAATGATATACTGGCAATCCAGGAAAAATACTACTTTTTAAAGAAGAATGCCTTAGATATTGGTTAACCAATAGAAATTGAAGGCATTCCTTTCCACAATGTTGACCCTTTAGATTGAGCTTGCTTTAGATCCTGCTGCTGAGCATATGTTTAAATCTCTATGCAGTAAGCTTAACTAACATGCCTATGCAGTTTAGTACCATACCTCTTGACAAGCTAACGTGGACCGTTCCTTATTAGTGAAACAATTACTGTGGACTGGTCGATTGTTGACAACTTTTTACTATCGCTCTCGGACTAAGATTATTTTTTAGAATGTGAAAACCCTTCTAGACTATGGACAAGGAGGTTTCTATACAATGCCAAATGCCCACAATAAGAAAATGAGCTTATGCTGCACAAGTTAGTTGTTGTAGAATAAACAGGAAACAGTGTTTCGATGCGAGCGGGTTTCAGTCTACAACTCATAACAAGAAAAGTAGCCTTATAGTTGCGATTATATTAGAATCGGACTTCTTCTGTATACATACGAATATACTGAAGGGATATTCACGGGCACATTCAGGACAAGAGTACCATAAAATCATTACGTAATGTTATGACCTTAAGTACCTTAGAAAAGCTATGAGAAAATCTACCGTCAAGATGCCCATTATGCAAAGCGGATATACTCATTTTGACGTCAATATTCCAAGAAACAACACTAAACTAGATTTATAGACTATGACACAGTGGCTTGGGAAATGAAATTCAGAAGACTTAAGTAGCCTAGCAGCATAAAATTGACCATATTGTTGAAGGAACAAAATCAGTTAGCAGAGCGATATTCTCACAATCGGAAACCAGCACAAGAATCCTGTGAAATATATTCTTTTTACCAGGAGGAGGAGGAGCCCGTACCGTTAAATTTCTTTAACACCTAACTCCTGTTATAAAGGTCCTGTCGACGGGAACAGGGTGGACATCAAGGATCTGATTCTAATCTAATTCTAATCTCAATCAAATCGCTAACGCACGCAAGCTGATGTTTTAAAACTCGCAACCGAAACTTCTCAACGAAAAAGGAAGCAATTATGCTTTGAAGGGCTTCCGGACGATAAGAAGACACCCGTGGTCTGGTCTGAGCAATGACAGAAGAATTAGGGACGTAGCAAGGTGACAGCCGCTGAGTGGAAAAAAAAAACCAAAAACATACTACCCTGGCGGAGGTTGCTGGCAGCTTAAGAAGGAGAGGGCTCAATGGCAAACAAAAAAACACAGATTTGGTCAACATAAGCTTCAGGGTTGCAGAACTCGATTTCCAAACGGAAGCTTTCAAACGAGCAACGGCGGCTAATGCTATTCTGAAAGGAGCCGAAAATATCTCTCTTCTTGCACAGCTATCACCCTAAAAGGATTTCGGTTTATTTAGTACGAAGTTCTACATCTAAATCTCAGTAGACCTTCGGGGCATTCTGGATCTTTACATATCTACGACAGAATTGAGCATTACCTTGAATACCCCAACGTCGAACTAAAGAGCAACGCTTTAACCTAATTTAAAATTAGACCTTTGCAGTCGGATTGTGTAGGTAGCGGAAGGATTCTGCGAGCTGCCTTCATCTTAGTTCAGCGGCATGTGCGAATATTGTTTGCGTTAAGAGTAAAAATGGAATTAAGATCTCCCTCATGGACAGCCCACCTTGGATAGCCAGAAGCAAAATTAGAGAGCTAAATTCAGACAGATTGGTGATCTATAGGGCCGACTCCTGTATTAAAAGTAGAACTAGCTAAAATACATAACCATCCGTTTTGTGGTTCCAAAAGTAAATTGAAATTAACCACATTTATGATTTTGCTTTTGATCGAATTTTTATCTCAGTATATTGTTTGGATCTGACTATTATTACTATTACAGGACTTGGTGCTGAAAAGGTAATTTTCGATGACTTTTCGACAAGAATTAGGCAATTAACCGGCCATAACTTGACGAATATTCGTTCTTAACCCTTCAAGAGTTAATAAATTGCAATCCAGAAAATTGTTCCCGAAATAAGGCCAAAACAGGTCGAATTGTGTGAGATATGGCACCATCTTGTTGAAACCACATGTATTCCACATCCATATCTTCGATCTGAGTGCAAAAAAATCTGTTAACATTTGGCTACAGCGATGTGCCAAATTGATGTTAGGATTGATCCCCGGCAACAATCCCAGTTGCCCCGAATCAAAAATAACTTTGGAACCAACTGTTCCAATACTCGTCACTAGAGTGACCCGCTATTTTAAAAGTCCCGAATGAAGAAAAAAACTAGTTAACGGGTCGCGTGTCTCGTCTTTTCTCGAGAGTACTTCGCACGCGCGGCCTACCGGAGTCCTTACTGTTCAATTAAAAAAAAACGATTGCTCTACTGCACTGCACTTCACTGCACTATACTTAGCTGGTTTTGTGTTCCTTGCGGTTCCTGCGACCTATCCTGACCTATCGTCCTGCTGCTCCTTTTCCTATCTCAATCCACTTCCTTTCTCCTTATCCTCCCTTTTTCTCCTCGCTTTTTCCTCTTCCCACCAGGATAAACTATCTCACACTCGCGGTTCTATTTTCTGAAAACCTACGTTACTCTACTTTTTTTTTTTAAAGAAAGATTGCTTTTCGCAATTTAACAAAAAAAAAATATTCGCACAAAAACTCTGGCTGACCCTCGGAATTTGCTGGTCGTCACAAAAGTGACTTCCAGTTCTTTTTTTTCTTCCACAAACTCTCGCCAGATTCACGCACTCATTCTCACCCACACTCACTCACACATTCATTTAGCTCTAGTGGACCCAACAACGGGGTTTCCAGCTACACGACTAGCAACTTTGCTAGTATGTGCTCCCGTGTCCAACTAGGCCTCTCACACATTCCAATTGTTTCTTATGATCGACATTTGCTTCTGCAGCTTCCTGCTTACTGATGGTATTTTCATCATCTGTGCTGGGCTCATCATTAGCCTGGAATTCTTTATCGTCTTCGTCGACCTCATCATCTTTGGAATCGCGCGTTTCTTCTTCACCAAGAACAATTTTATCGCGATTTTCCAAATAATCTTAAGGCAGACCTTTTAGGAAATCGTCCAAATCCATTTGGGATTCTTTTTCTAATGCCGCAACTTCTTCGTTAACATCAGCTGCTTCCTCTTCAGCCTTGGCAATAGTTTCTTCATCATCTTTAGAACCCTCCTCACTTGGCCGGAATTCATCATCTGAAAGAGCCTCTCTTTTCGGTGACGATATCCGACTGGAATTCATACTTAGCGCCGCACTGGTATCCATTATATTTTTATTCATACCTTCGGCCAATTGTTGTGAAAACTTCTCAGTTTGATCGACAATAAAACTCAAGTGCTGATCTAATGTTTTCTTTCGTTTCTCTTCGAGCTTTGCATGATGCTTATACTCGACAAGCTTTTCCACATTCGACCAAAACATTTTCACTTCTTTTGAAATGAAAGCGGCTACCCTCTTCAGATGCAACTCTTGAGCTTTTTCGGCTTTTTGCGCTGCATTTGCCTTGTCTTGGAAGTACTTTTGCACCATTTTGGCGCATTTTTTCGCCGCATTCTTCTTCCATTTGCGCTCTTGAGCAAAATCAGCGGCTAGCCATACCATCTCCTCCAACAAATAATCCCAGTGAGCTTTTGGCCTATTGGGCTCTTGAAGTTTTGGCAAGCGTTTTTCAGTTCATAATCCCTCTCTCTGTAATTCGGATATTCGCTGCATCACATAAACTTCTTGTTTTGCTTTAAAGGAGAATTCTTGACCACCACCATTGCCAACGGATGTTGCATTCGGCGTTGTGGGCGTCGGCGAATTTTGTGCATGTGATGCTCCTACTCCTGCTAGCTACACCTTCTTCATTTTGGAAGATTTATGGACCAATGATACCACAAAACCAAATTCCACCGCTTACAGTGACTTTTTGTGGATGCAATGGTCTTTTGATAGTTACATATGGACTTTAACTTCGCCATATCTGACAAAATTGTTTGTTAACGTATCCACCGAGTGAAAAATGAGCCTCACCCAATCGACGTATATTCTACACATTCCGAAGCTTCAATTCTTGAATGATTTGAGCTCTGTAAGGGTATCGGTGCAAACCTAAATGCAAAATACACCATAATTTGCCATTAGATAAGCCAAAATACTGTGCCCGCCGTGAAATAGATTGATTTGGATCCACTTTAACACTTTCACTAACGGCTGCCATATTGTGCATTAGGGTGGATTTTCATCACGGATAGGCCTTAAGACCTCTTTAATAGAGCCAGCCCCTTCGGATATCCTTACAGTTTTGAATACAGACTACACTTAGATGGATGACTATGTCGAACATAATCTACTCATAATGCGCCAAACGTGCCTACTACAGAATCACTATTTTTGTCGTAAGATTTCACAATTTTAATATATTCGTCGAATGTTAGAGAATCCAATTATAAAATAGCAAATCTTAAACTGAACATATACAGTCTTCGATAATAGTTCGGTTTGACGTATATGATTGAAACAGATATGTCAAATTGCGACCACATATTGGATGACCCCATATATCTTAAGAGCAGGGAATAAAAAGCATTAAGCACGCAGATCATTTGGTTCCTTTCGAATGGGTAAGCTCTCCGACTTACCAGCAGTGCTTTATACTTAGATATTGACCTGGAAGATCGGTATAAAAGCAATGACCGGTTTCTACCTGTAGTCGTATATCACTATCAGAGATGGAGATAGAAACCGGCGTAAAGACCTTCTTCAAACAATTGAACTTAAGATGCTCACGTCGCCTACCTAAAGCGGCCAGACATGCAGCAGTAAAGGCAATATTCAACGTGAATATTACCATATTCACTGACACTCAGGTTGCCATCGGGGCTTCTGAAACACTATCGTGAATATTTTAAGTGTCCTTACGTTTAGTATAAGTTACACACTGGCCACAAAGGAGTAGTGTCAGACTACCAATATGAAGATAAATTACCTTGGAATGGATCCTTCCTTGATAGGAAACTGTCAGATCAAAGTATCAAATCTCTACTCCCTAAGAATGGAAGTGGATAAACTAGACGATACAAATCAAAGCCAATGAAAGGTGGAAATATCTTTGAACCTGTACAATTTTATGAAACTCCTGTTAATCAAGATTCTCTTAAAAGTCAGAGCTGAACTATCTACGCTTGTTTTTTTTTTGTAATAGGCGCGCGCCCAAGGGGTTTTGAGTACCCTTAGAATGTTTGCAAATAGCGCGGACGAAGGAAATTTAGAGAGGGAGAAAAGAGTGGTACCGATGTGCATTGGTCTTAAATGTTTGGAGGTTATAATGACTAGGAAATAAACAGCTCGGCAGGGCATTCCATAAGCGAGTTGTTCGGCTTAGGAAAGAATCACGATATTTCTGGGAACGTCCGAAAGTAGGCTTGAGGGTGTAGTGATGAGCATTCATAGCGAGATGGGTGTTACAGTGAGAAGCTTGAAGGGAGGGAATGCTGTTGGCAATTTCAGCGGAGCACTGGTGGTGAAAATGGCGATAAAACAGTGTGAGACAGGAGACATTACGTCGCTGGTCGAGAGTGTCAATCGACTGGGTAATATTAGCATCACCTATCAGCTTTATCGCACGGTTTTGAATCCTATTTAGTAGGCGCAAAGATGTCTTGGGGGCACCTGATCACACGTGAGCATTGTACTCCAATTGTGGGCGAATGAAGGCCTTATATATTGAAGCCATATCAGAGGGGGTGAAATATTTCTTACATCGCTTGAGGAAACCTCGACATTTGGCGGCATTTTTAGCGACTTCGAATATGTGGTCATTCCAACGTAAGTTCTCATTGACACACATACCGAGAATAGAAAGTTTTTCAGCTTCGACAATGCATGTGCCATTCATGGATAATGGCTGGGTATTTGAATTTCGCTTAAGCGACAGCAGACAGCAGACAGCAGACAGCAATGCGTTTTGGAAGCATTAAATTCCACTCTGTTGGTAGCTCCACAATTGGTTATGCTGTTTATATCGGAATTTAATGAGCTTATTGGATTAATCAGAGGCTATAATCGTCTGAAGAGGCATGTACTAAACCTGTATCTTCGCGACGACGACTTCTGTAGAAACGATTTAGACGCAGACTCGCGGAAGATACACTTCACTTTTTTTGGCACTGAGCAGCAACAAACATATTTCCATCCCTCTTCAATTCCCCCCAATTCACATTGCGTCTTTACCGACCTTAATGCCATCGGTTCCATCAACTTAGCGCGCTTGTTTCTGGTGATAACTAACACTTTTTGGAACCACAATGAGAGAAAATATCTCACATTCAAGAATGAAATTATTTCCTACTTTGCTCAGAAAGTGCTCCAGTGATCTTAGACCCCCACCAATCATCCCTTGACGTTCGCGTTATACCATCAAAAATTTCCCGGAATAACCACCGTGTGGCGCTCCCATTATTCCAATTTGAGTTCTGTTTTTTTCTTTAAGTTGGTACATCTGTTGTTGATATTCCCTCTAAATCTTAGCGTCATAGCTTAACAACTATCTTCATCTATCTCTGTGTGTGTTGGCGATTTTTTACAATTTTAGAAATGAATTTAAATTTGCAACAGCGAACTTGTATTAAATTTTGCGTAAAAAACGGATTTAATGGTGCGCGAACGTTGAAAAAGTGCTTCGGCAATGATTCTCTTAAGAAAACGGTCGTTTACCAGTGGCACGAGCGGTTCAAATGTAGTCGTGAGTCAATCGAAGGTGATGAACGCAGTGGCAGAACTTCGACATCGAAAACCGACGAAAACATTGATAAAGTAAAAGAAATGTTGGTCACGCAAATTAACCATCAGAGAAATAGCGGAGAACTTGAACATTGCCTACAAATCTGTCCAAGACATTTTGGTTAATGATTTGAGTTTCCGTCATGTAGCAGCAAAGTTGGTGCTAAAAGACCTCAATTTCAGAGACCGTGAGAGAAATGGGAGATCGTGTTGACGTCGCAAAAGAGATGATTTGCGAGTCTGAATCCGATCCCACATTAATCAAAAGGATCATTACTTGAGACGAGACGTGGGCTTATGAGTACAACACGCAATCCAAACATCAGGAAAATAAATGGCCTTCACCAAATAAGCCGAGATCAGAAAAACCACTTCGTTTTCAGTCAAAAAAGAAGGCAAAGCTCACGGTTTTCATGGATTACAACAGTGTAGTGCATCATGAATTTTTGCCAGAAGGCCAGACAGTAAACAAAGAGTCTTATATGGGCGTTATGAGACGTTTGCGTGAAGCAATTCGCCGAAAGAGACCAGAATTGTGGGCAGAAAACTCGTGGATTTTGCACCATGATAACGCACCGTCCCACAGTGCCATCAATATTCGTAATTTTTTGACGAAAAATGCAACAAATACGAGGGCGGGTCAATAAGTCCGTGACTTTTGGATTAAAACACAGATTTTTTGATAAAAAAATAATTTTATTTTTCAACGCAGTCTCCCTTGAGCTCTATACACTTTGTTCAACGCTTCTCCAATTTTTTTATCCCTTCCAAAAAAAATGATTTGTCGAGGTCCTCAAAATAGGCCTTTGTTTGCGAGATGACTTCATCATTGGAGTCAAATCTTTTTCCACCAAGCCATTTCTTCAGGTTTGGGAACAAGAAGTAGTCGCTCGGAGCCAAATCTGGAGAATAGGGTGGATGAGGGAGCAATTCATAGCCCAATTCATGGATTTTTGCCATGGCAACTGCACATGCGTTTGTGGTCGACTGTGAGCAAACGCGGCACCCATCTTGCGGAAAGCTTTCTCATGCCCAAGTGATCATTCAAAATTAAAACCACTGAGCCATGCGAGATCCCTACGGCTTCCACAATCTCTCGCACTTTCAATCTTCGGTCGGCCAACACCATATCGTGAATTTTTTCGATTGTTTCGGGTGTAGAGACCTCAACTGGGCGTCCAGGACGTTCGGCATCTTCAGTGCTTGTACGGCCACAACGAAATTCAGTAAACCACTTTTTTACCATTGAAATCGATGGTGCAGAGTCCCCATAGTATTTATCAAGCTTAGCCTTGGTCTCGGTAATGGTTTTTTTTCGCAAGAAATAATGCTTAATAAGCACACGAAATTCACTTTTTTCCATTTTCTCCTCAAATTAGTGAATAGTCTGATAAAAATAGCTGTCAAACACAAACTAACTGACGCAGCAAGTTTAAATTTTGACAGGAGTCAACTGACAGATGCCTGTTGACAGGAGCAGTGTTGCTGTTTCAGTAAAGAGGTCAGAAATTCAAAAAGTCACGGACTTATTGACCCGCCCTCGTACCATCCAACAGCCACCGAATTCACCTGATTTGGCTCCCTGTGACTTCTTTCTGTTCAATCGAGAGGAAGTAATGGAAAAATCGCAGGAAGCACTGATGGACATACCGAAAACCGAATATAAAAAATGTTTCGAGGATTGGATCAAGCGCTGGCATAAGTGTGTTACAGTCAGTGAGGATTACTTTGAATGGGACAATATAGGTTTAGAACAAATTTCGGGAACTTTTCGATCAAAGGAAGGACAACCTCTGCTGTCCTTTCGTGCCGAAATATTGATACTCATTGGCTCTGTGTGTCCTTAACATCTCAGTCGACTGACGCGCACTTATCTATTTTTCCGTAGAATCGAATCACTCTAGAACTTATAGTATTAGACACGAAACACTTTTAAAGCTGACCATGTCCATGCTTCTGTAGCATAGAAAAGGACTTGGATGTTAGGGTCTTGTATTGAGTCTCTCGTAACAAGGTCTTGTAACTCAGTTTAATGTCTTGATCTTGGGATTCTAAAATTAAGATATTGCTCAGATACTCCTTGGAATTCCCATGAAATGTTCGCAACGGCTACACCTGCTACATCGTCTTGAAGCAATTTTAACTCCGTAAAATGTACAATAATACGAATATAAGACAGAATCTTGTGTAAATTTATTCCAGTGAAACGAAACTACAACTCTTCGCTAGCTAATCCGCTCGGAAAAAATATTGAACACGCAAAAACTAGGTGCTATGCGCCCTGAGTTGGAATCCTATAAGTACTGCCTACCAACGGACTGGATGTATTTGAAGAGTCTTTCCGAAAATCTATATTATAATTCTCTTATAACAAATACTAATTCTCGTAAAATTAATTCATATCCGTTTCATCCAATTCGAGAATAAATCCCATCTTTCCCTAAAGACTTCCACCAGCCATCTTCTTGAAAATATTATCAAATTGAATATTCAATAACAAAATTCACCAGGGAACATATCTAATGTGTTGGATACACATCCTTTTCATCCCTTCCGTTCATTTCCTTAATCCACACATGATAGACTAAGACAATCGTCGTAAATCCTTTCACATATCTACCAGTACCCACCACCTATACCAAGCGTGTCCTCCATCCACTTCAAGACAGTTAACGATGTACAAGGAGAAAATAACCTTTTGGCAAATCCAAAGGATTCTTTCCTTCTGCCATCTTCGATACAAAACTTTAATTGAAAGGAAAATTATTTTTTGCTTAACGTCAGCAGTAGAACCCATTCTGTCAACCTTGGCCCAGGATCTGGGGGAAGATACAAAGCTTCCGTGTGTTGTAAAATCTTACAAAAACAATATACTATAGACGAAAGTAGATAGATACAGAGATACAAGAACAAATCCTCGTACACTTCCTGTGGATGTGGGAACAGCGATTTCATCCCTGAAAGATACTCTCCGATACTTTGATACTCGTACTCGTTTTCAAGAAAAGACTCATTGCCTTGTTGGTAGTTGCTGGTCTTCTTTCGAGACACAGCAGAGTATTCATATTCATACTGCTAGTCCGTATCTGATTCTCAGTCATTATCAATAAAGTTTCCTCAAGAAATACATATTCTACAATACTCGTACATGGCAACGAGCAGGGGGGTGTGAGTCAGAAAAGTTTGTGGGGTTGAAAGATGTTTACAAAACAGAAATATTCGGATCTATTGTTTATTAGATTCTTGAAGGGGAGCCCCCTTTCCGTATCACTTGTCCATTGGCCATTTTGCTACATTCGAAATTTGATTATGTATGATCACGTACGTTCTAGACTTTGTCGGCTTTTCCATGACGAAGAAGATACTCGTACTCTTTGGATCGTCTTGAGGTTTGTCCAGATACGGGATAGGTTTCTATGTCTCCCTGTTGTTCTGTTCTGTATGCAAGTGTATGTATGTAATTATAAACAGTTCCCATTAAATAGCCATTAGTCAAAAGTTTCGCTTAAGAAGTAAAAGTGGGAAATAGAACTATGAGTCTCCTGTGAGATGGAATAGTTTGTGGATAGTTTTTTGTTTGTGTTATCTTTCATGGAACAGATACGAGAACATGATTTGCATTTTATTATTTTAGACAGAAAATTGTTTATTGTACTCTGGATGAATGTACAAACATACGTTTTGTGAATAATTATGCAAAGCAATCAGTTTTTTCTACAAATATATGAAAGATGTCGACAGAAGCTAGTAGGTTGTATCTATTTACATAGCCATGGAAGAGTATAACAACAAAATTTGATAAACCTAACCTAGATGTCTTTGAGGGAAAAATTGAAAAAATACTCTCAATCTACTGTCATCTGGGCAAAGGTTGTTGTGATTTTGGATGAAATTCAAAGGACATGAACTAGACATCTGACTTATGCTTTTAAATCTACTTGTTCTTTCACATGATATACCGTTTGTTACATTGAAAATTCCTTCTAATAAAATTCGTCTACCAGAAGGTCGGCCCAAAAATCTCTATCAAAGCGCTAGCTGGTAAAACTCACCAAAATCATTGCCAATGTGGTGGTTAACTAAGGCCAGAATAGGAGGCTAAGTGGCTCCTTAATCTCTCTTTCTTTAATATCATACGTTTTTTTCCTCCTGGACTCTAGATATTGGATCTTATTTAAAAGTTGGTGTAATTACGCGTAGCTATGACCGGGAATACAAACCTGGTTAAACCAATCACACACGATGTCCTTCTGTCCACACACAGGTATCAGAATGGCTTCACCCAATGTGACAACTGCCGCAGATTGGATCTTATTTCCACCTTACTCGCAGGAACAAAATCTAATATAAAATGAACAAATAATTTAGAGAAAAATTACAATAGTTCTTCTAAGCAACAAGGAAGTACTAGCCAGAGTTCTTCGATGCAGTCTTAAAAGCATATATCATCGACAGTTGCTTAAAGTATCAGGAAAGTGTCCTCAACCAACTATCTGAGAAAAAAGTAAGATAAACCGCCAGGCAGTGGAATCATTTTCATTAATCTGCTAAGTTCATACCTGATTCACCACCAACACCCACTCTGAAACGGAATCTATAGCAAGAAGGAGCATTCTATTCATACAAACGCACTAGTGTGAAGGGCATTTCTTGTAGGAAATAGCAATCTACTAAGCAGAACCTATAAACCGACTTAGCAAGGTGACTTCTAAGTGGCAACACACACTGTAAGTGTGGGGGAGATAGAAGCCAGACTACCTCAAATGCTCCTGGATCTACTGTCCTGAAATAAAGGTGTATCTTTGCTCTGTTTCAACTCAGCCAATAGTTATGTGAAACGTCGTTTTTTTTTGCTCAAAAAAAATACATTTACCTTAACAACATAATGAATGAATTCCATATTCAAAGTATTGGCCATCTTTATTGCAATAAATGTATTCCGCCCCAATCCACAGCTCGTCATTTGAGGGCATCCATTCGGGTCAGTTTTCCACTTCTTCGTAAGAAAGAATGTGCTATTCCGAAAGTCCGTGCTGATTCGATGGAATCAAGTACTTGGTCAATGAGAAAGTGCCAAGTTTGGTCAATACAGCCGGGTAGGGCAGTACTTCCCAATCAATGTTTGCCAAATAGGTTTTTGCTTATTATCGTTCGCAACATTTTATTAACCCTTTCCTCATTATACGAACTTATGCGTAACGAGTTTCCCATTTTTACTGGATCGCTCCTGCTCCGCTTATGGGGTTGGCTAATGACGCAGACCGCAAAACGCATCTACAAGGTGCTCGGACTTGGATCACTTCAGTGGTTAGCCCCAGGTGTTGTTGCGCATTTACCATCTGAAAAATACAGGAATTCCAGCACTGTGAACCGTACACATGAGCTGGTCTAACAATCGTGGTGTAGAGTTTCCCCTTCAATTTAAGTGAAATTTTCGGTTGCAAAAGATTCCCGAATGGTTTACGCCGTCGTCACATTTCGCATGTTAAGTATTGATCCTAAGTACTTAAAGATAGTGCTTTTCGGAAGAACTATTCCGTCTTACATTATGTCCGGAACAGGTCGCAACGGATGCGCAAATGGGCACATCAAATGCTCTGTCTTTGAACGCCTTATTTTAAACCCGTTTCTCTCTAGCGCATTTCTCCATGAATCTAAAGCTTTCTGTAAATCTTCGACGTTATCGCTAAGTATAACTGCGTCGTCAGCGAAGAGAATTGGCGTTACATTTGCTTCGCGCATGCAGTCTTTTAAAAGATAGTCGAATACTACGTTAAAGAGCAAAGGGCTAAGTATGCTTCCTTGATGCACTCCGACACTAACTGGAAATTCTCTCGTTAGTTCGGCATAGTTTGTCCACATTTTAATTTATCTAAAATTTTCAATAGCCATTCGCTGCCGATTCCCTCCATCTTCGACGAAAACTCTGATGGAACTCTGTCTGATCCCGCCGCTTTCCCCCGCTTCATTTTTCCGATTGCTATTCTTATTTCTTCGATTGAAAAGTCCGAAACTTTCTCCTCGAATAGACCAGCTGTCGGCACGATATCACGTGGAAACTGTTTGTTAAGCAACTCCTTGCAGTATTTTCATTTGTGAGTAAGCGACCGTCTGCATTTTTTATGTATTTCGGCGAGATTATTTCCATCGAATTTTTTCGCCTCTTTGCAGCGAGCTTAAAAATATTCAAATATTCGTATTCATATTCGTATTCAAGAGCCTGTCGAGCGAACTCCGATCGCATTTTGTCCACGCTTGAAATGCATACTTCTTGTCGGCCACAGCTCGTTTGGTTTGGTCATTCCACAACCATGTTTCTTTGTCGAAGTGATGGTATCCCGATATAGTCCCCAGATGAAACTTTTCGAGTGTTATGCATTCCTCGTGCATGCTGTTCCACATTTCTTGCGGACTAAGTGAGTCTGCGATACCGTTTATATTTCGATGTGCTTCTTTAGTCAGTGCGATAAATCTTACGCCTCGTTCCTTCGATAGATTATACCACCACTGATTCGTGACTTTGGGCATATTCTGGTCATTTATGCTTCGACGCTCGATTCAATTTTACGAGTTTTTGATGGTAGCGATTCCCAGCAATCATTTCCCTAGGCTTTAGTACACAATTCTCGTCTGATCTCACCAAATACATCGCATAAACTTCGCTCCTTGGATAGTGAGTAATGGTTGCAAGGTTATTGGTTGGCCTAGGTCTACCCATGAGTTTTTGCGCTTGGTATTGTCCAAATAGATCCGCTTTTCATCCCCAGTTACAATTTAGTGCAAAATATTTTCTACGTCTGTTCCTTTTAATTGATATGGAACCCAATTTTCTTCTTTTTAGTTCTTTTTCAGGACTTTTAAACTGTTCTTGTGTTTGCAACTCTGCATCCTCAAATTTTTTTTTTTTTCTGGTCTTTACGATCCTTGCTGTAGATGCCAAAATCAGCACTTTTGAAAGGACCAAACCAACTTTTAGAAGTCGCTTGGGTTGGAGCATGTACAATAAATAAAGTGGAAAAAGACTTTCAGCAAATGGTCTTTCTGTCACAATACTATATTCGACCTTTACAAGCGACCAAAGAGAAAGTTGTTTGTACAATCACAACCTAGACATTCTGGATTCTATTGACAGATATTTAACCTCAAAAATAAATATCATATTTGTTATTGTTGACACAAACCATATGTAATAGCTAAGCCATCTGTTAGTCAAATCCATATTTTATGCACATACCTATTATATAACCTAACAGTTCCAGTTGATGACAATCATCAAAGCAGAGAGTCTGTAAAAACACAACATGACCTTTCTGCTCTTCATAAATGAGGATTCTTTCTAGAGAAGACCCACTGTCAATGACGATTTTCTCATATATAGACTGCACAAATGATGCAGACGACACCAACAAGCTGAGACCGCGGATGGAAAATACTAATAGTGGAATTTAATCAGTAATACTTCGGTAAACTTACATGTACTTTTCAACAACGAAAACATCGACGTCAAAATCATTCAAGAGACCACGGTAAAAGGGAAGCATATCAAGGGACTCCATCACAACCAATATTACCAACTCTAAACTCAATCGTCTCAACCCCATTTCTGGTTTCCCACAAGGCAGCCATCTAGGTCCCCGCCTTTTTATCTTAACAATAAACGATCCTGATAGAATTATTTAACAATGTTCCCTATCCATTTATGCCGACGATACCAGGTTCTACAAAACAATTTCCTCTCCATGACTCTATACTCCTACAAAGGATTTCTACTTGGTGTCAAAAAAATTTTCCTAGAACTTAATATGTTCAAATGTCAATATATGACTGTCACGAAGGTTCAACCAATCGGCTCCTCAACCTTATCGTCTGCACGGCCAACCCATACCCCAGGTTCAATCCCTCCGCGATAAAGATTTAAACTTCCACCCGTATATTGATGAGATAATCCTTAAAGCCGGCACTTCACTTGGTTTTACAAAACGTGGTCCAAAGAATTTTCCAACCCATGTGTGATCAGGTCCTATCAAGACCGCCTTAAACTTCATAACCTCTACACCTTCGAAAAATGCAGAGACGTAGCTGACCAACGAAATAATTTCTCGTATGCTACGAAACGTAAACTCACCTTTGCCTTTGCACCACTCGTCTACTATTATTTCAACGATGACAAGCTAAGAAATTTCATCTTAACAAAGAAGCATTTCAAAAGCATTTGATTATATGATCTTAGTTTTCCAGTAAAGATGGAAAAAAATTGCTGAAGTCTATACAAGCTTACGGTAGCATAGATCACCAGAAGTGATACAAGCACTGATCATCTTTATCGTTTGGAAAAGTCAACCTTTTGTTAGGCTACAACCCCAACGCAATCAATTTGCCATCAGTAGCGAAGACTGATAAATGAGTTTTCCTGCCAATAAAAGTCCTGCAGAATGTCTGGTCGTTAGTAGAACAGAGATCTGCAGCGACTAAGTAAGGAAACTAAAAAATAATAATGATATGCGTTCTAAAATTTACTACATAAACAACTGAGACCTTCACAGATCGGTACCAAAAGTCTTCTTTATGACTTTCGCGAAGATCGAAACATAAGCAGACTGAAGAACTTAGCCAGACTGGAAACATTCAGTAGATCTGATGGTACCTACACTGAGCCAAGAGTAAAGTCTTTCAGTGTACAAACCCATTTTCAACGTGATCAGGTCATAAACAGCTAAAAATCAACTTCTATCACTCGAATAACAAGTGAGCTAAGTAGCACAAGCCGCAGTAGCAGCAGTAGCTGGCACCTGGTATCTGTTGTGCTAATAGATTGCCATCAAATACGTTACTGCGTACACAGCTTCAAGTCGACTGCCACTTATTGAACTCGTATACGAGAATGTATATTTTTCCGGATATTCAAGGAAAGGTTTCAATCAGCTACTACCGACTCTGGTTAGAATATTTATTACAAGCCTGGTACCAGCACCCTCACTGTTGCTCCTCCTCCTCCTTTATGTCGAAAATTGTCAAATAAACTATTCGCGCTCTAAGACTTTCAGACCTACTCGTATCAGACTTTGTTCGTATTAAAGAGGACTCTGAGAACGCCTGAACTTTACGTGCGCTAATGCAACCTCTGTCCTAGTTGTAACGTGTGCACTAAAGGAGAAGATCTTATGCTTCTGCGTCTCAAGATCTGTTTGGCAGATTTTAAAGTGCGCCTAACAAGGACGGGTGCTCATCGCCATTGAAAGTATGCGTGTCTTGAATGAATGACTTAGACTTACGACCTATCGAATCAAACTGAGCGACTTTTTGCTCCAAAGCGCAGGCAGCCCTTTACGTAATTGACGAATGATGCACTACAAATAGGTCCACGATCAATCCTCTCAAAACTGCGGTTACTATCTTTAAAAGAAAATGGAAGATGACTATCTTGACTTATCTGATACCTTCTGATCAAAAAGTACTTGAAATCTGCCATTCAAACAAACTTCTGACTGCTGTCAAAAGGTTTTTTTTTTAGGTTGGTACACCTGTTATCCATTTGTCGCGAGTTTTTGCGTAATAGATTTGTAAAAAAAGTCAGTGTTTGCTGTGTTCATTCGAATTTCGCATTGTCAAGCTCAGTTAAATAAATAGTTTGTCTGAAATCTTGTGTTTCTAACAAAATATGGTATTATGTCCGGAAGCGTTGTAATTGTCAACAGTAGCATACGTAAACTCGACATATCGAAAAGACAAGCGAACGAATGGTAAAAAGTGTTAAAAGCGAGACATACGAGTACTGTGGTTGATGATTTGCCGCTTTCTGGCCGTCCATCCACCAGTATGGCTGACATAAACATCGAAAACGTTAAAAAAAAAAATTGTCCTCGCAGATTGTTGTGTAAGCATCAGGAAGATAGCAGTCAATCTTGGTGCCTCGATCAAATCGGTACATAGCGTTATGACGGATGTTTTGGGCATGAGATGAGCTGAAGCGGGGCTTGTGCAGAAGTGCTGAAATTGTTGAAGAAACAGCATCGCATGATGTCTCTAAAGAAATACTTTCCTTGGACCAAATTGTTATTGATTTCATCATTAGCGAAGACCAGATATGGGTCTACGAACATAAAATTTAAAATAAACAACAATCATCGAAATGGCGCTTCTCAGACGAGTCAAATCAAAGCTTTGTTGACCGTTTTCTTCTAATGCCGTGGTGTGGTCGCCTCCGGATTTCTCCCGCCAGGCCAGACAGTAAGTAAGGGGTACTACGTGAAGCTGTTAAAGCGTTTAAGGGAAAATGTTCGTTGCAAGAGGCCAGAATGGTGGGGAAACAACTGCTGGTTTCCTCACCACGACAACGCACCAAGTCAAACATCTCATATTGTACGCGACTATTTCATAGAAAACAGAGCTCATACCGTTCCACAAGCTTCTTATTCTTCTTCTTCTTCTTGTGACCTTTTCCTATTTCCATAACTCACGGAACCCTATCACGGAAAGCGTTTTGAGACTATTGAGGCAACAAAGAAGAATTCGCATAAGAAGCCTAAGGCGATTCCAAAATCGGCCTATGAAAATTGTTTTAAAGATTGGAGGAAGCTTTGGAATATGAGTATTGCTTGCAATGGAGAGAAGAATACTTTGAAGGAAATAATTGAACCATGTCCATTATATTGAAGAAATATGGGTACTTTTTAATCAGAAGGTATGTGTCAGTTGTTTGCTTTGCTTCTTTTGGAACATAAGAAGAAACACATTATGTCAATACTGGTTCCTCCGATGAAATACACTGAGAGATGGTACGTAAAGTGCTCCCGGTAGCTCTTGTAGAAATGCACCTTGAAGTAGCCGTGTCAAATGAAAATTTGTATCTCCTTGCTCTGGGTGAATGCTTGTTTGAAAAGCCTTTGGATTGACACATAGATGGCGACTTCAATAACATAAGTCAACAAGACATTGAAGTTTAAGTGACGCATCCAGTAGACTGCGTTCATCATATTTTGCTCGAGGATTTGCATTTGCTCCCAGTTGACCAAAAACAAAAACATTTTGACGACTCGGACGCGAGAAGAAAACACAAGCTTGCAAAACAGATAATTTGGCGTTTTTGTCATTAATTGTAAGAATATACAATTTCTTGAATACATGTATTGTACTAAAGTGCAACCCAAAAACCTTTAACATAGACCGATATCGGATCGTATTTGCGTAGTCCATGAATGTATCTTATTGCATCATTGAAGGCTACCTGTAACTTATTACGTGACAACGAATCCATGCTCCTAAAAACAACATCGGCGTATGTTATTATGGGAAGTATACGGGCTTGGACGAGCTTCCGTCAGGTTTCAAAGGGTGTGAAGTTTGCAGCCAACCACAGTCTACGCAAACAACTATAAATGCGACCAATGACGTAGTTTATATGGTTGTTGCCGGACAGAGCCGACTCCACTATCGCCAATTTCGATTCCGATTTGCATATATTTGGCACCAGACTCAGTTCGAAATTGCTTTTTGATATGGGTAGAACCTGACACTTAGAAGGATTTAGCAGCAGCCCGTGTTTGTCTACCCAGTCATTAATCGCTGACAAATCCCTGTTTAAACAAAAAAACTAATTCGTCAAGCCGATTCATAGGCATAGACATGTACAATTGAACGCCATTTGCGTACACATGCACACGAGTATGCACACATACCAATGGCAAATCGTTGACAAACATGGAAAATAAAATCGGTCCAAGGATGGAACCTTGAGGAACACCTTGTAATAAGGGCAAAACAGAGGAAATCCTTCCACCAACAACGACCCTTTGAAATCGGTTCGACAAGTAGCTTTGCAAAAATTTAACAGCTCTTTCGCCAAACCCGAGAAAGTGTTAAAGCTTCCATAAAAGAATTTCGTGAGTCACTTGTCAGAACTTTTCGAAAAATCGAGAAAGCAAAGTAATGTCACGAGCCCTTTGTCATAGTCTCTAAAATCTTCACCACTGCCGACTGACAACTATGCCCTTCTCGAAAGCCTGACTGAGAAGAAGTCAATAGAGAATTGAAGGATAAGTGGCATTTGATCTGGCGGAATAAGACTCTCTCAAATACTTTTGATATGCATGGGAGAATGCTTATTGGCCTAAAATCTTTAACAGAACTTGCGTTCGATTTTTTGGCAATCAGAAATAACCCGTGCATGTTTCCAAGCCTGGAGGAAGGTAGATGTCATAATACACGAATTAATTATGTGGGTTATATGGCTTACAATACTGGGTAAAATTATTTTTAGAAATCTGACTGGTACACCATGATTGAAATTACATCAGTCTCAGGTCATCATAGTGCATAGATTCTTCTTCGCCGTATGCGTACCATTGCCTTTTCAAAGCACTAAACTGCTGCGATGGCACACATAACACTCCAAAATCTGTTGGAAACCCCATCATAGCATCTGTTAGTTACGAGGGCGGGTCAATAAGTCCGTGACTTTTTGAAATTCTGACCTCTTTACTGAAACAGCAACACTGCTCCTGTCAACAGGCATCTGTCAGTTGACTCCTGTCAAAATTTAAACTTGCTGCGTCAGTTAGTTTGTGTTTGACAGCTATTTTTATCAAACTACTCACTAATTTGAGGAGAAAATGGAAAAAAGTGAATTTCGTGTGCTTATTAAGCATTATTTCTTGCGAAACAAAACCATTACCGAGACCAAGGCTAAGCTTGATAAATACTATGGGGACTCTGCACCATCGATTTCAATGGTAAAAAAGTGGTTTACTGAATTTCGTTGTGGCCGTACAAGCACTGAAGATACCGAACGTCCCGGACGCCCAGTTGAGGTCTCTACACCCAAAACAATCGAAAAAATTCAAGATATGGTGTTGGCCGACCGAAGATTGAAAGTGCGAGAGATTGTGGAAGCCGTAGGGATCTCGCATGGCTCAGTGGTTTTAATTTTGAATGATCACTTGGGCATGAGAAAGCTTTCCGCAAGATGGGTGCCGCGTTTGCTCACAGTCGACCACAAACGCATGTGCAGTTGCCATGGCAAAAATCCATGAATTGGGCTATGAATTGCTCCCTCATCCACCCTATTCTCCAGATTTGGCTCCGAGCGACTACTTCTTGCTCCCAAACCTGAAGAAATGGCTTGGTGGAAAAAGATTTGACTCCAATGATGAAGTCATCTCGCAAACAAAGGCCTATTTTGAGGACCTCGACAAATCATTTTTTTTTGGAAGGGATAAAAAAATTGGAGAAGCGTTGGACAAAGTGTATAGAGCTCAAGGGAGACTACGTTGAAAAATAAAATTATTTTTTTATCAAAAAATCTGTGTTTTAATCCAAAAGTCACGGACTTATTGACCCGCCCTCGTATAATGAATTCTGAAAACGCGGTCACTGCTTCTATGGTTTTGCAGCCCTTTGGTAACAGCCGCACTCGTCCAGGGCTCCGGAAAACTATTTTGCGAGGAAATATTGATCCGTTGGTAGCTTCTTGCTATGACGTCAATGTGGTATTATAGCCTAATCCTACGCAGCACTATATTTAACCATTGTTTAGTTTCGTGGAAATGTACAAACCGGAGTCTTTCATTCGCAATTGATCGCTCTGACAACAATAGCAAAGTAGTAGATTCACCTTTTAGTTAAAATGTGACTCTACTACGAGTCGACTGCAGTCAATGCTCCGAAAAATAACCTCACATTAAGGTATCGACTTCCACATTGTACTTGTATTGTTCGGAATCAGAAAGGATAAAAAAAATCATCTCATATCCTTTCATATCCTTTCGACTCAATAGATATTATCTCACACATCAACCCATCACCATCCAACACCCCCTTTTAGATATACTCAACCTTGCACAGTGAAAACTGACAAAAAGAAACACACATCCTTTAACAGTTCAATCGAACGGAATACAAAACCAATATCGAACGGGGAAAGATGGTAGTAGAAGTAGAAGTAGCAGAAGGAAAAAAAAGTGTAACAGGGTAAAGGATAAAAGGACAAATAACTGTCATCATTCGACGTTTACGTTGCTGCTGCTGCTGCTTTTGCTATTGCTATTGCCATTGCTGTTGTCGTCGGCAGTTTATTCCCGCGCGTCATATACCTACCATAAGTTCGTTTCGCGACGGGTACTCTGGTATACTCTCTCTCGTACCACACAATGGTGCAAGTGATATTTCTGATTGGCAGTGGAAAGTTATTTTCCTTTACCCTGTTACAAATATCCTTAGGGGAAAGGAGTGCTATTTTTTTTTAGTGCACATCCCATACATACTCGTATATGGATATGACTACTCAATGCTCGCCGTTAAGGGCGCTTCAAGAGGTGAAAGTAAAAACTGACGAAATGACTTCGACGATAACACGATTTGGATTTTAGGGTTTGACTGTGAAAGTACAGAAATTCACTACACAAATATTATGAGAGTATTACTTTTTATTAAGTCACTTTACATGCTCTGTGCATTACGTTCATGGGGATTTGGGATGCCATGAAGGTGAGAAGTCAACTGGGACAGACTGTGGTGTCCTGGAACAGGGAACCGCACCGAGCTTTTATTGATGTTTAGCGAAATCGAAATCAATAATATCATCTTTAGGTGGATTTATGTATGTCTATTGAAATATTTTAATATACACAACCCGAAGATACTTTAGGCATGTAACTGCTATTGCAGATACATAGGCAGATCTAAAGGACAGTAGCGAACATCATAAAATCTCCAGAAGAGGGAATGTCTAAATTGATGATTTGGAGCTGACTGGAGCGTCAGTAAGACGTCCTTAAGCAAATTTAGATCGACTATCTATTGTGTTGTACCACTTGAAATGTACCAACCACATCTGTGCCAGAATGTTAAATTTTCTTTTTTTTATAAAATATAGTAGTACGTGTGCTTGACATGTGAGCATTCTAGAGTTCGTTACAACTAACGTTTTTTTGCAAATTCGAAACCTCTTCCTTTACGAATTTAAAGTAGGGCATAATGCGTCATTGGTAATGAAAAACTTTAATGAGTAATTTAAGGATGTAGCGATAAGCGAATGCACTATACGACGTTGGTTTGGAAAATTCCGTTCGGGAGATTTCAGCCTCGAAAATGAACCACGTGGGAAGCCGGAAACGTCAGTTGACGACAATGTTTTAAGAGCAACGGTGGATGCGGACCCAACGAAATCGGTGCAGAAGATTTTACAAAGCATGGTTTATCCCCGACACCTTTCTCTCATAGGAAATTTCAAGAAATTCGATAAGTGGGTACCCCATGAACTGAACGAATCCCAAAACCTACGGCACCTGGAAATCTGCGCATCGCTTACATTGAGAAACCAAACTGAACCATTTTTGCACCGGAAAATCACCTGTGATGAAAAGTGGACACTTTTTGATAATCGTAAAAGATCTGGGCAGTGGTTGGATGCAGATAAAAAAAACCAAAAGACACCCCCAAGCCCGATCTTCACCCAAAAAAGGTTATGGTGACAATTTGGTTGACATCGAAAGGACCAATCCACTTTTCATTTCTTCATTTTGCCGGCAGAAGTTCTTCCGGTACCGAACAGAGGTCATAAAAGCCTTTGAAAATTGCATCGCCTCAAAAAGTCAGCACTTCTACGAAAAAGGGAATATTTGACCTTGTATCAGGTTAGAAGAATGTCATAGATGCCAACGGATCCTATATAGAAACAAATCTACATAAAGAGCACTAGATACTCGTTAAAGTATACACAGCGCAGTCTTGAATATTGCAGGTGGCATTTTGCAAATATTCTGGGTGAAAGCAGTATAATGCGAGCATAGGCCGGATACTCACAGAAGTAGTTCTCTCACAGCAAATCTTTCCTACTAAAAGCTAGGAAAGTCACTGACAGTAGGAAAACAGAGGAAGAAGTTACGCAACTCTACAACGATACTACTAAACACGTGGGAACTATACATACAGGTTTGGGAACACAAAATCGAGTCAATGGGCCGTTTTAAGCTCATAGTGGTGCGCTTAGTTTTAGAGACCGTTCTATATGGACAGGCAAGAAGGTTGACAGGCCAAAATATACAACTACGCAAACGCAGGGAAGATGTATCTATAAATAAGCACGACAAATTCTGTCGTCACTATGAAAGCAAGGTTTGAATAAGTTTTTGGGCTGGTAAACAGAATCGCCTCTTACTCACTACATTTAGATATTTGCAGACTGAATGAGATAACCTTCATGAGAGTCCATGCACAAATTAGTGGTCTGAGTCGATTCTGTCTTCTCGTTCGGGCATCTAAAATACTTAAGCTTTGTCTTGAATCGATTCATATCCATATGCTTGACGGTTTTTGGGTCAAGTCAATGCTAGGGGTTTTTGTACATTTAGCCTTAGGAGACTTAGGAGACATGGGTATGGTAATATTGTTTATCACCGCAAATTTGATAAGCTTGGGTATATTTCCAGAGCTGGATCTCTATGTTTTCCAATTGTGCAGCCAACGACACTTTCCTTTCGGACGATTTTAACGCTCATATACTCATATATTTTTGATAGAAGACCAGTGGCAACACTTCCAAAAGCCATAAGAAATGCCGCCTCTGATGTTTTGGATTTCACTCGGTCAACAACAAAACCTCTGGCTTAACGACGAGTGCCGGCGAGCACATGCAGCTAAGAAAAACACATACAAAGCGGCGTTGCATAGTAGTATTAGAGCTGCTCAGAAGCTCCACGAACAGCAGTGGTGATCGTGATCAATATCTAAGCTTAAGCAGTGAAAGATAAACAACGGCTTCTAGGGGTAAGTATGAAGATCGAGAAAATTGAGTGATACTACTTCATGAATAAGACTCGGAAGTGGATACAGGACACAAACCCCGAACCGAAGTCTGTAGAGACGAACTAGGCAACATAGGAGTAGAGTCGCAGTCGATGCTGACGATTTGGAAAGAGCATTTCTGTGGACTGTATAACGGCGATGATGAACCAAATATCGCTGTCAGGCAGAATGAACCGAATCAACTTGGACGATGTAGACCCACAACTCTATCCACCCGACCTGCATGAAGTGAAGAAGTGAGGTCCAACAAAGTTGCTAGAGCGGATGGCCTGACTGTCGAGCTCTTCAAAGCGGCAGGCGATGACTTGGTAAGGAGCATACACCAACTCATCTGTAAAATACGGTCGGATGAAAAGTATGTATGCCCGATAAATGGAACCTCGGTGTTGCTTGGCCGATCCTCAAGAAAGGAGACCCTCTGAACAGCACCAACTACAGAGGGAGCAGCCTTCTTAACATCGCATACAAGGTCTTATCTGCCGTACTACGTGAATGCCTAAAGCCGTTCGTTAACAACCTGATAGTTCCTTATCAGTGTGGCTTCAGGCCAGGAAAGTCTATAGAGACGAGCTATACAGACCAATTTCTAATTTTGGTATCCCTGCCAAACTCTTCTGTCTGTGCAGGATCACGATGGACGGGACAATGCATCATTTAAAATGAAATGAATGAAAAAATGCACGCTGCTCCATCAAGGTCGGTTAACATCTCATCTAGACCTTAGATGTCCAAAAAGGATTTAGACAAGGCGATGCGCTGTCATGCGATTTTTTCAACATTGTACTTTAAAGAATAGTGCAAGACTCACGCGCAAACGTAAGAAGCACAATCTTTTTAATGTCCTTCCAATATCTCACATACTCGTATGCCGTGATGTCAATGGTTCTTTCGCGAGTATTGGGACGGACGCGGCGTAAATGGGTTTAGCGGCAAGACCAAGTATAAGCTATCAAGCAAAAAGAAAATAGACGTAACAGACAGAAAGCCACGCTCCACAGATATAACTGAGAGGTAGTTAAGGATTTTGTCTACCTAGGCTGTGGTATAAGCTCAGACATCGACACCAGCTCTAAAATCTAGCAAAGAATAAGTCTTGCCAATCCCGCCTTCTTTGGGCTAATAAAGAAGTTGACTAGCCAAGCTCCCTTCCGAACACAGAAGTTACCCAATATAAAACCTTCATAATCTAAGTCCTGCTCTATGGAGCAGAGGCCTGGGCATTATCAAGAATGGAAGGCGCTCTTGGCTGCTTTGAAAGAAAAAAAAATTCTTCCCGTCTGTATTGACGCTGAGTGGTGCAGGAAGTATGACCGCAAACCTTACGGACTGTTCAACGAGATCTACTTAGCTAGAATAATGCAGACCCAACGACTAAGAAGGCTGGCTCATGTAAAGCGGATGGACACCATCGCTCCGGTTCGAAAAATCTTCTTGCCCAAGCAAGTGAAACAAAACCTCAGCCAACTTAATGTGCGAAACTGGAGGCAACTAGCAAAAGATCGAGATTGCTGGAGACGCCTGTTGACTGAGGCCCAGGTCATCCCAGACTGTAACGCCATCTAAAGTTAAATAAAGTAAGTTACGGCGCTATGATTTAACGACAGCTATTGCCATTTAGGCCGCCACTATTTCATTTATTTAAATCAGAATTGAACATCACTATTTCAACAACTTGACTAGACATCCAAAAAACCTTCTAAGCATGGAGTATCGGTTATCGCTTTGAAGTCCGTATTATGTTATGACTTGCAAATTCATATAAAAATTGCCAACGCCACACAATCTGAAAACCCGCAAGACATATCCCGACACTCCATATCCAAAGATTTATGATGAATAGCCGCATCAAAGAGCATCTCAAAGGATAATTACCCAGGACCACGAAATTTTGTCCATTTTCATTCTGCAAAGTCAGCATAAACCAAATCGCTTCTCAATAAACTTTCTTCACTAACTGCTAGGTCTGCATATACATATAATACTTGCACCACGTATGAAAGGTTCTATCCTTTCGTCCTATAAATTCAAAAGTCTCCATCCACAATGGAAACTTAGATGGCTACCGTATCAAAAACTCCTCAACTTCAAAAACGTGCATCCACACAAATGAATGAGAAAACTTTTCCAGCAAACTCATTTTGCTTTGCGCAAGAAAAGTCCTTTCAACCGAAACGCATCGACTTTTGGAAAATTTATGAGACGACATCCGCATTTGGAACCAACCATACGATGCACTGGAGCATGCAACTTTTTGATATTATTTATGAAAATTAAGTCAAAAAAAAAAAAAGACTCCTTATACCCATACAAACATATGTATGGATGTATAAGTAATTAAAGTGAAAT
Organism: Volucella inflata; assembly: GCA_928272305.1. Classification (NCBI taxonomy): domain Eukaryota; kingdom Metazoa; phylum Arthropoda; class Insecta; order Diptera; family Syrphidae; genus Volucella; species Volucella inflata. The sequence goes on from OV743720.1 coordinate 97,610,885, forward strand.
TAATCGAAATTACTGTTCGGAGTGTTACTCCGAAAAACCGAGGGAAAAGCAATTTATATGCAAATGCAGGATGAGATCAAGCTACGACTACTCGGATACTCGTACATGTTGTAATTACTCTCTCTGGTTACATTCTGTGAAATGTTTTCTATCATTTTTTAGTAATATACTGATACTGAGACCAATACATGCATACTGAATGAGTCAGACTCAGAATCAAAGTACTTTAGCAAAATTGTAACAAAATTTTAATGTCAAAGGGTTTTGTGGTCCTGGCACTCGTTATGGTACAGATCCAAGAGTTTATTGGGTAAAGTTTTACTCGTATTCCTTTTGCTTGGGTATGTGGGGAGAATAGGGGAAAAAAAACGTCGTCCTAATCATCATACAAAGTACTTTGTACGCATCCTTTTGATCCTCTCGAAATAGGAATGATAATAACTTCTATCGAAAGAAATTTACATTTCAAATGATTTTTCTCTTTTATTATCATAAATTCGAATATTTTGTACATTTTTCCCCTTAAGATACATAAATCGCGGGTTGTTCGGATGGATTTCTGACTGGAATTTATTTTGAAATTAAATATTGCTCCCATGGATGGCTTGGGGGTCAGGTTAAAGTCAAACTACGATTCAAATTAGTTGCTGGCAAGATACCAATATGAATATTCGAAGGAAACCAGATATAGTCATTGGACAATCAAGAATCCAAGCATTTCTTAAGAAGTACAATGTCACCAGCATCGATTATAGAAGATTGCGCCTGGTAAGAAATGGTGTTATTGATCGACAGGATCTACAGGGATATGAGTGCAGTCGTGCTCCTACAACGGAACTAGAAGCAATTAAAGGAGGACTACCCACTAATGATGAAAGGGATTAGATTGAGGAAGCGTCATTTCCAAACGGAACCACTTCTTCACCGACTACCTAGTCAAAACGAACGACTTGAAGATGGTATCGAAATATGAGGAATGTTTGTTGTTTTTTGTAACCTCATCCAATATCTATAACCAACATCTTCATGAGAAAAGAGCACGGGCACCTGAGCCTTTTCAGCAATAAAGATGACACCGCAGCAAAGCAACAGCTCAACAAACAAGCCTCTCCAATTAGCCTAATCTATAGCTAACTACCTTCAGTTGGTTTAGATCCCCTTCTACTTGTTCGCGCCACTAAAGTTGAGGTCTTCCCCTACTGCCTTGTCCCTCCGATATAGACTCGAAGACTCTGCGGTTCAACGAATTGGTGTCCTGTCGCTCTACATGTCCAAGCCATTGCAGGCGACTTATGCGCAGTCTCCTTAGTTTTTCTTGATAAAGCCTTACTACAGAATTGCTTACTAAGCCCAAAGAAACAGTAATTGGCCAGAGTAAATATTCGCTTTATTTCTGCTGAGGTGATGTTGGCGGAATTTATAGCAGAACCAAGAACCAATACGTCAACATTGTATGTCCCTTCTTGTTAACTACGTATATCGGGTTTTCCAATAGGGACTTGACTACTTTGAATTTAATTTGTGAACGCACTCTTTCACTAATCATCAAACTGTCACTGTCAATTTATTGAGTAAACATTTCAATTCCACGGCGTTCTCAATAATTGGGCATCGCTCAGAGCACATTATGGCGTATTTTGCGTAAGGATCTTGGTTTACACTCATACAAGATCAAGCTGACTCAAGAATTGAAGCCGATGGACCATTTGAAGTGACGTACGTTCTCCGATTGGGTTCTGGAGAAGATGCGCCAAGATGGTGAATTGCATCGTAAAATCATCTTCAGTGACGAAGCTCATTTTTGGCTCAATGGGTTCGTCAATAAGCAAAATATGCGTTATTGGCCGGGTGAGAATCCATATGTGCTTCATGAACCACCACTTGATCCACAAAAAATAACTGTTTGGTGCGTGCGGTTTGCATGCCGGCGGCGTTATTGGGCCATATTTTTTCGTCGACGATAACGATCGTCACGTTACTGTGAATGGTCAGCTTTATTGCGCCATGATCACCGATTATTTTTGGCCCGAATTGAAAGATATGGACTTGGACGACATGTGGTTTCAACAGGATGGTGCCATAAGTCACACAGCATACTTAACAATCGATTTATTAAAGAGTAAGTATGGTGAGCGTGTTATCTCAGGAAATGGGCCAGTCGATTGGCCGCCTCGTTCGTGCGATTTAACGCCGCTTGACTATTTTCTGTGGGACTACGTTAAGTCATTGGTTTATGCCAACAAGCCGACGACGTTGGAAGAGCTCAGAGCCAACATTGAACGCAAAATAGCGGCCGTTTCGGCCGAAATGTGTGGCCGAGTCGTTGAAAATTGGGTCCAACGCATCGACCGATGCAAACGTGCCCGCGGTGGCCATATGAACGAAGTCGAGTTCTATTCATAAATGTTTTGATTGTACTTCAAGCCGATAATAAAGTTTTTGAAATATCTCAAATGGTTTGCGTTTTATTTTAAAAAAAAATTGTCAAATCCTTATTGGAGAACCCGATACTTAATTTTGCACTCATTTACCGCTAAAAGCTTAACACATCCTGCTACGTCCTTCCAATTTTATATGTCGAAAGCATCATTGTTTGCTTGTGAGTCTCGCACAAATAAACCCTTTTTCACATCAACTCGGAGCAGCGAGCGTTCTCAATCGGTATTCTGTACGGACGAACCCACTTGAGACATATGCCAAGCCTCCATATGCCCTGTCTCTATAAATTATGACTCGTGCGGCCTTTAAATCGAAGAAAAGAAAAGATAGTGTGTATCGAATAGGACTGCTTGCGATTTTTTTCAGGATCTACCGGAGTGTGAAGGTCTATTGAGGACTTTCCTGGCCTGAAGCGACACTGATAGAGGCCAAGTAGGTTGCTGACGAGGAGTTTCAGACATGGCAGATAAGATCTTCTACGCGATGTTCAGAAGACTATACCTCCATAGTTGACGCAGTTGGGGGCTTCTCCTTTTGTGAACCGTGCAAACAATGCTGAGATTCCATTTTCAAGGTACACACTCTAATGACCAGTTTTGAGAAATGAGTTGGTGAATATTCTCGACAAAGTCATTTCCAGCAGCTTTGATTACCTCTGCCGGTGAGACGTCAGCCTCCTTACTCCATTGTCGTCAGGCTGCTTATTGCTGCGGTTTATGTAATGTGTTAAAAGTCCGAACCTACCAAGTGCATATCCAAAGGCCGTTGTCCGTTAAACGTTAACCAGGGTCGTCAACAGTGTAATGATTTATATTCGATGGCATTAGTTGGGCCGTCACATATTTTTAAGCTCCTCCGTGCAGGGTTGTGAGCCCTATATCCAGTAGATTGCCATTGGTCGAGAACGCCTTTTGTATTTTAGCCTGCATTAGTAAGGATTTGCGCATGCAGTTCCCAGAGACCACCACGGGGGGTTTTAAGGCAAACACTTCGTTAAAAACTTGATAGTTACGTTGCTGACTCAAGATCCCCAGCAGGTAGAGCAGTCCTAAGAGTTGCTTTGTAGTTGCTATGTTATAATAATCTTGTTCATCCCGAAAGTCCTGTGTATGTTGCTGATAACTTGTTTAAATTGTTACAGCCCAAAACCCAAAAGAGAACAGATTCACTATTGATATCCTTCTGAAGCGATAGACGGACAAGGTTTGCATCGCAAAGGGAATAGTGGGGAGAACAACTAGTGAAGGATCTTTACTGACACCATCCTATTGATAGCGAGCTCTGCTGCGAGAAACAGCCAACAGTACCCAATTATACCAATGTCTAAAATGGCACACCGAATGTATTTTTTTAAAAGTTGATTCCGAGTAATTTTATCTCGACCTATGTGTTGCTTTTGATGATCCCGGAGTAGTTTTGTTGAGCAATAATGTCTCAACCTTTGCACCTACGACCACATCAGTTTCGTGCTTGCCCACCAATTAGTTGTCGAATGTTGATTTGAGCCCAAAAAGCATTAAAAGCCTGAACCAGTGAGTGCCCTTTCTCGAAATATTGTTCCAAAAAGAACCCACGTTTCTCTTCCGATCAGTGACGCAAGACGAAAGATTCCCCTAGTCCCAATTATGGCGCCGGAATCACATGCAGCATAAACAGGATGAGAGCAAGTTGTATTTTCTACAGTCAACGAGGAAGAAGGAACCAGTTCTGTTGACTGCGATATGGCGAGGATGAATTGAACAATCCACACGGCCGGAATGAAGTAGCAATAGCAACATCTAAACTCAAGTGTAACAAGATTTCGAGCTACTTGCCGAGATTGTAGTTCTGCAGGAGATGGCTCGGCAGATAGTATGCAGCAACTCATTTCCACAATTGGTTTGGAGAAAAGCATGTCTGGTAAGCCCCTGCATTGATTGTCTTAGTAATTAAACTCCTTAAATGTTTGCTCCAGATTTTGGTTGCCTCAATATAAGAACACCTCAAACCATTCGCGTACGATCTGATTCGTCATAGTTATTTTCAGCTTTATACTCTGCGAGCCAATAATTGGAAACAAAATTCAGACTACGGCGGATCCTGAAAAAAAGTCAAGAAATCCAGATGGATGCTGACCACGAAAGGTCACAACGGCGGCATCTGCAGGAGCGATAGCCTTGTCTAATTAGGGTTTAGTGACCAAAATCATCAGATTATCCAGAAGCCCGATGTCAAAAGCATACTCAACAAGTTGCAGAACCCCGTAAGGTGTCACTGGTACGTTTGCAAGTATTGGAAGCGGCAGAATGAGAACACTGAATGAATAACACTTATTGGGAGCAAGACTAAGTTGAACATACTCGTAAAGGACCTCCACTACCCCAGCCCTGCTCAGTGGAGTAGAATCTTCAGTGTTAGCGAAGTCAAATGAAGATATCATCGGTCATTTTCTACACAAGATATCTCAAATGGATTTTGATTTTATTTGCAGAAAACTTTACGAATACTACAGAGACTTCAACCTCATCAATGTGCATCAGTAGCCTCAGATTGCTGGGACATTTAGAGCGAATGCATATCATTGCACGGGCCAGATGAATCTTTGCACTCTACCCGAAGGCGCAAACCAAATGGAATGACATCGCCTTAGTTGTTGCAACTCAACTATATTGGAGAGGGCAATTGGAGACAGTTGACCAAAACCCGACCTTACTGGGAGATCAACTCGGCTCTGCTTGATAATTATGTTTCGAAAGCGCGTCCCTCTCTACAACGGAAAGAGAGGGGAGAAATTCCCAGGATAGCATACGATTCACCTCGTTATTATTGCTGCCAGTAATGCTAGTTGTAGCTTTAGACAAAATTATTAAAATTTCTTTGATTTAAGGCGTGCTTTACGTAGCTTATGGGTTGCAGGTGTCTAATTCCGAGCATAGGTACTGTCCTTACTTGTTGTCGCCTTCTTTAGTTGAAAGTTCTATCCGTAAGTGTTCAGAAAAAAAGGGAAGCAGCGCCGAACCATACCAAGATTTCTATAAACCCACATATACTCGTACAGCGAAAAGGCATTGGCTTCTGTACAATAAGCAGGGAAGATCTAGCAACTTTACACAAGTTATCCGCAAGTGACTTACTTTACTTACTTTAGGTGGCGCTACAGTCCGGGGTGGACCTGGGCCTCAGTCAACAAAACAGCGGTTGGCAAGAGTTATTCTTCGCTTGATCTCAGTGCTGGTGTCGTTGTCTGTATTTATAGCGGAGCCTAGGTAGACAAAGTCTTTAATTACCTCAAAGTTATATCTGTCGAGGGTGACGTTCTGTCCGAGACGTCGGTGTTGGTTGTCCTTTTTGCTTGACAGCATATACTTGGTCTTGCCCTCATTGACCGCTAAACCCATTTTCGCCGCTCCCGTTTCAATACTCGCGAAAGCGCCACTGACATCACGCTGCTTTCTCCCGATTATGTCAATATCATCGGCGTATGCGACTAGTCGGACGGACTTTTGAAAGATAGTGCCTCTTGTGTTTGCTCGTGAGTTTTGCACTATTCTTTCAAGTACGATGTTGAAAAAATCGCATGACAGCGCATCCCCTTGTCTATCTCCTTTCTGGACATCAAAGGTCTCGGTGAGATCTTTACCGACCTTGATGGAGCAGCGTGCATTCTCCATCGTCATCCTGCACAGACGGACGAGTTTGGCAGGGATGCCAAAACTAGACATTGCTCTATATAGCTCGTCTCTATAGATGCTGTCATACGCGGCCTTAAAATCGATGAACAGGTGGTGGGTATCGATCTGAAGCTCATGGGTCTTCTCCAAGATCTGCCGTAGTGTGAATATCTGGTCGATGGTGGACTTTCCTGGCCTGAAGCCACACTGATATGGACCTATCAGGTTGTTGACGAACGGCTTCAGGCGTTCACACAATACGGCGGATAAGATCTTATATGCGATGTTAAGGAGACTGATGCCTCTGTAGTTGGCGCAGTTCAGAGGGTCTCCTTTCTTGAGAATTGGACAAACAATGCTGAGGTTCCATTCATCGGGCATACTTTCGTCCGACCATATTTTACAGATGAGTTGGTGTATGCTCCTTACCAAGTCATCGCCTGCCGCTTTGAAGAGCTCGGCAGTCAGGCCATCTGCTCCAGCAGCTTTGTTGGACTTAAGCTTCGATATGGCTATCTTCACTTCATCCAGGTCGGGTGGACGGAATTGTTGGTCATCACCGTCCAGGTTGAAAGGTTGATTCGGTTGATTCTGCCTGACAGCGGTATTTGGTCCGTCATCGCCGTTATACAGTCTGCAGAAATGATCTTTCCAAATCCTCAGCATCGACTGCGATTCTACTACGATGTTCCCTTGTTCATCTCTACAGGCTTCGGTTCGGGGTTTGTTTCCGCGGCATGTTTTTTAAAACTTTTGGTAAAACTTCCGAACCTCATTCCTGGAGTAGCATCTCTCAATTTCCTCGATCGCGCGCTTCTCATGCTCTTTCTTCTTCCTCCTGAGAAGCCGGTGCTCGTCTCTCCTCTTCTGCTCATAGAGCTCATGAGCAGCTCTGGTCTTTTTAAGCAGCGCCGCGTTATATGCATCTTGCTTAGCTACATGTGCTTGCCGGCATTCATCATCGAACCAGAAGCGGCTTCTCTGATGGCGTTTTGGCAGTGTTTCCAATGGTCTTCGATGCTTGATGCTGGCGGCATTGGACCTCTTAAGAGATTAAGACACACTCGATCGGAGAAGGACTTGGCGATCTCTTGCGATTGTAGCCGTCTGACAACGAATTTTCTCACAGCATTAGTTTGTCTTGGCGTAGGTTGGGATATCCGCAACCGTACCTTGGCTACAACAAGGTAATGGTCCGAGTCGATGTATGGAACGTACGGAACGTACGGACATCCATAATGCTGGAGGAGTGTCTTGCGTCGATCGCAATGTGATCAATCTGGTTGACTGTTGATTGATCAGGAGTTCTCCAAGTCCCTTTGTGTATGTCGAGATGTGGGAACCGCGTGCTAGCCACGACAATGTTTCGCCCCGCCGCAAAGTCGATTAGCCTGAATCCGTTATCGGAGGTGGTGTTGTGCAGGCTATTTTTTCCGATTGTTCCACCAAAGATACCTTCTCTTCCTAGCTTTGCATTAAAATCACCGAGGACAATTTTAATGTCATAGCTAGGGCATTGCTCGTAGGTCCTGTTGAGGAGCTCGTAGAAGGCATCCTTGGCGTCGTCATCTTTCTCCTCTGTGGGGGCATGCGCGCATATGAGGCTTATGTTGGCGAATTTAGCCTTGATGCAGATTGCTACGAGGCGCTCGCTCACATGCCGGAAGCTGAGGACTTCTCGTCTTAGTCTGCCTCCGACAACAAATCCGCATCCAAATAAGCGCTGCTTTTGCCGTCGATAGCAATTGCCGTAGTAGATGTCGCAGTTTTTCATCTTCTTTTTGTCCGGCCCATCCCATCGCATTTCTTGGATGGCGGTTATGTCTGCTTTGGAGCAGTCTAGGGCCTCCGCTAGTTGCTCGGCTGCACGTGGTCTGTTAAGAGACCTTAAATTCCACTTTTGTATTTTTTCCAGTTTCCCCGGCGGCACAAACCCCAACCTGGAGGACCAGTTCCATTTTTAATGCCCCTAGCACGAGGGGTCGGTTACACCGAAGCCAGTAACCCATTTCGGGATGTGAGCACTGCCGCTTTCCCATATATGGCTCGTCCACCACCATCTCTTTTCCAAGACCCTGACTAAGTCTTGGAAATCCTTACCGCCCTGAGCTCCAAATATGTCGGAGTAGCCCGGATAAGGTCTTGTTTGGTTTTGCCGACACTAATCCTGATTTATGGTGCAGGAAACTCGCCATTTGTCCCCTTCACTTCGCAATCTCCAGTGAGACTCCCAGATGGCGCCACGGGGAGGCGTGAAGTAGGGCTTATATGCAGAGCTGCAAGGTGTTTGGCTGCAGAGGCTCATTCTCGTTATTTAAAGAACCAGCACCTGTCGGAAGATGCTATTTCTACGAGGCCTAATACTAATCTATGCCATCCGCAAGTGACACAACTTGATATTTTCGACACACAGATGTTTGCTAGTTAGGATATCTTGCAGATACTTGCTTATCTAACGACCATCCTTTTGATCGTAAAAAAACTGGTTTTAAACCGGAAGCGGAACCAGCTCTCTAGTGACTAACTACTCATTTATGACACATTTTCCAACTATCCTAAGCACTCTTTATGCCTCATTTCATTGATAAAAATCAAAATTAAACATTCGCATTTATGTACCTACTGGGAATAAAGTCGCCTCATACCCCGACCGCCCTCATTATCCGAACACACAAAAATAAGAGCCTTCTCATTCAAGAATACTCGTAGAGTAGAAAACATTTCACACCCATGATTATGGTATATCTTGGAAAACAATCTCCGAAATCATTACAACGCACATCCTTAAAATTAAATAAACAATTCAAAAAGCCCAAGGAAACGTCCCAGGAAACTAGAACAAACAGAACCCAAACGCCAACGGTTGGTTTTTGCGTTGCCATCGTCACTCCCAATCCTGTCAGATTAACGAGCGTGAACCATTTAATGCTCCAATTCATATTCAGATTTCATTCGCATAAACAAAAGCGACGAATTGTCCTTTTGCTATATCCTGAAAGGTACCGCAACGTTATGTATTGTGTAGACGTACGTATATACATCCGTTTATTCGTGTATCCGTGTGCCCTCCATAACGTAATTCCATTAACATTTCATTGGGTTTGTTTTGATGGAATATAGCGAAGTCGTTGTTGTTTTTTGTTCTCCCGTTGTGCTATTGTTGTTGTTGCTGTTGTTGATAAGGTCGAGACCCAGAAATGTGGAACAAGAAAACAAAAGATGGTGTATCCTTTCTGGATTTTGATTTGATTACACGCACGCTACACACACGAAAGGATTTCATTCGCCATTCTATTTCTGCTAATCCCAACTCCAACCTCAACCCCAACTCTATACCTATGCCTACTCCTCATTCTTTCAAAAGGAATTAAAATTTAAATAAAGTTTAACAGCACACAACAACCCTCTATTTCTTTCTTTGTATGAATTCCTTTTCCTGTTGCTTTGCTACTGGTTTTTGTTAGATGAGTGTGAGCCCTTAGTGTTGCCATTGAGAAATTGTTTTCGTTTAAAACTTCCCGAGGTTTTGGTATTTTGTTTAAGTAATACACAAAAATATTAACTTGATGAATGAGGATTTATAAAATCGATATATGTTTCCACCACGGCTGCCTCGAACAGAGCGCATTCTAAAGATCTAATTTTCTACCACTTTTTCGAGCACTTAGGCAACCTTAGTCGTTGCTGGTTTATTCGCATATACGAGGGCGGGTCAATAAGTCCGTGACTTTTTGAATTTCTGACCTCTTTACTGAAACAGCAACACTGCTCCTGTCAACAGGCATATGTCAGTTGACTCCTGTCAAAATTTAAACTTGCTGCGTCAGTTAGTTTGTGTTTGACAGCTATTTTTATCAGTCTACTCACTAATTTGAGGAGAAATTGGAAAAAAGTGAATTTCGTGTGCTTATTAAGCATTATTTCTTGCGAAAAAAAACCATTACCGAGACCAAGGCTAAGCTTGATAAATACTATGGGGACTCTGCACCATCGATTTCAATGGTAAAAAAGTGGTTTACTGAATTTCGTTGTGGCCGTACAAGCACTGAAGATGCCGAACGTCCTGGACGCCCAGTTGAGGTCTCTACACCCGAAACAATCGAAAAAATTCACGATATGGTGTTGGCCGACCGAAGATTGAAAGTGCGAGAGATTGTGGAAGCCGTAGGGATCTCGCATGGCTCAGTGGTTTCAATTTTGAATGATCACTTGGGCATGAGAAAGCTTTCCGCAAGATGGGTGCCGCGTTTGCTCACAGTCGACCACAAACGCAATCGTGTAACAACTTCACAGGAAGGTTTGGCGTTGTTTAATCGCAATATGGAGGAGTTTTTGCGCCGTTTTGCCGTGGACGAAACATGGATCCATCACAACACACCAGAGAACAAACAACAGTCAAAACAGTGGGTTTCTAAGGGTGAATCGGCGCCAAAGAAGGCCAAGGTGGGTTTGTCAGCCAATAAAGTTATGGCGACTGTTTTTTGGGATGCACGCGGGATAATCCACATTGACTACCTTCAAAAGGGAAGAACAATCAATGGGGAATATTATGCCAACTTATTGGACCGATTCAATGACGATTTGAAAAAAAAACGACCTCATTTGGCCAAGAAAAAAGTTCTTTTCCACCAAGACAATGCAAGGGTGCACACATGTGCAGTTGCCATGGCAAAAATCCATGAATTGGGCTATGAATTGCTCCCTCATCCACCCTATTCTCCAGATTTGGCTCCGAGCGACTACTTCTTGTTCCCAAACCTGAAGAAATGGCTTGGTGGAAAAAGATTTGACTCCAATGATGAAGTCATCTCGCAAACAAAGGCCTATTTTGAGGACCTCGACAAATCATTTTTTTTGGAAGGGATAAAAAAATTGGAGAAGCGTTGGACAAAGTGTATAGAGCTCAAGGGAGACTACGTTGAAAAATAAAATTATTTTTTTATCAAAAAATCTGTGTTTTAATCCAAAAGTCACGGACTTATTGACCCGCCCTCGTACTAGTGAATAGTTAAAGTAGCACCGCATCACGTATTCAAATGGCGTCAAATCGTATGATCTTTGTTTCGAATTGCCTATTGCCAAACCGTATTTGTTTAATTTTTTTTTATTTTATTCAATATAGTCCCCTCTTAGCTTGATACACATATTCCAGCGATTTTCCAACTTCTTGATCCCGTCCGAAAAGTTATTTTCCGGAAGGTCTGCAAAATACTCCTCCGTGGCGTCGATGACTTCCTAGCGTGAGCTGAATTTTTTGTTGATCTTTTGAGGTTTAGGAAGAGATAATAGTCCGAGGGAGCCAAATCGGGCGAATACGGTGGATGCAACAGCAATTGGAGCCGTAAGTCATTGATTTTAGCCGTGGTTGCGATGCTCTGATGCGCCGGCGCATTGTCTTGCAAAAACGAAATTTTTTTCGCTTCATGTGAGGCCGTTTTGCAGTGATTTCGGCCTTCAATCGTTCCAATAATGTACAGTAATACTCGCTGTTGATGGTTTTTCCTTTTTCGAGGTAGTCCACGAAGAGTATGCCATGATAATCTCAGAAAACCGACGGCATAACCTTTCCGACCCATTGAGCCTCCCTCGGCCGCTTCGGAGCACTAGTGCCGGCTTCAGTCCATTGCCGGGCACTCATTCTGTTCTCTGATGTGTAATAGTGAATCCAGGTTTCATCAACAGTTACCAATCGGCCCCAAAAGTCCGCCCGATTCCGCATTAGCAAGTCTAAACACTCTTTCGAAGTGCTCTCGCGTTCGTGTTTTTGGTCAGGAGTGAGCATGCGCGACACCCAGCTGCAGGATAACTTTTTCATATGCAGAATATTGCCCAAAATATGGCGTGTGCGCGTGTACTAATCTTTGTGGTATCTGCTAGTTCACGCACCTTCACTTTCCGGTCAGCCAACACCATTTCATGTACTCGTATTTTTTGACATTGCCCTCTGTAACCACATCGGAGGGCCTGCCGCTGCGGACTTGATCGGTAGTGGAGTTGCGGCCACCACAAAACTCTCGAAACCAATATTTGACGGTGTCATCTGACGGAGCATTAGCCCCATAATATTTATCCAACTTTTCTTTTGTTTTCTTCGCCGTTTTACCTCTCAAAAAATAATGTTTTTGTCCATACTCAGTATGATGCCAAACACGTCAACAACAATCAGCTGTCAAAACAAAACTAAAGACAGGATCGCACTGAAATTTGGCATGTCTGCCTAAATATGAACGGACTTCAAGGCACCATAACTTTTTTTTGCAGTAGCGGTCAAGGAGGTTACTTTTCACCCCACCTAGTAAGTACATTTACCTGGATGCAATGGCGTTTGGTGAACTTCTTGAGAACCGACCTCGCTCCAAATACTGCGGTTGTTGTTGGTGGTGTCGATGTCGCTTAACAGACCGTACAGTTCGTCCTTCACTCATCGTCCATGCAGATGTGACTGAAATGAAGACGATCAATTTTCCCCCCAAAACAGTCAAGAGCAGGACTTGGAATATTAAGGTCTTATATTGAGCGCTTTTGTTGTTCGAGAGAGGACTTGCTGGCTACTTAGCCCAAAGAAGCAGTAATTGGCCAGAGTTTTTCTCCGTTTGATCTCAGCATTGATGTCGGGTTCCGAATTGATAGTGGAACCTAGGTAGACAAACTCCTTAACTACCTCAAAGTTAAATCTGTCGAGGGTAACATTCTGTCCGAAACGTCGATGTTGGATGTCGCTTCCACTTCCGCTGCTAATTCTTTTTCCTCCTAAGACGCTTATGCTCCTTTGCTCACTGCTGGCTTAAGAGCTCGTGAGCACCTTAGCTCTTTGTGTACAGCGCCGGTTTGTATTCACCCTGCTTAACTGCATGGGCTTTCCGGCACTCATTTTTAAACTGTGATGACATTCTGGTGACCAAGTGAAACCCAGCACATCAGAGGTGGTATCTGTAATGAATTTTGGAAGTATTGCCGACGTCCGACGTCGAACTTTTCCACAATACTAACTCCCCTTGCGATGCTCGGGATATCCTCAACTGTACCTTGGCTACAACAGTCTAATGGTCCTAGTCAATATTGGCATCTCGGAACGATCGGACATCTATAATACTGGAGGGGTGTCTTGCGTGGATCGCAATGTCGTCAATCTGGTTGACGGTTTCTAGATTGGGAGTTCTCCAAGTCCAAGTCAAAATCCGGGAGCACGACAGTGTTTCTCTCCACCGCAAAGTCGAATAGATTGAATACGTTATCGCAGGTGGTGTCGTCGAGGTTATAAATTTCGAAGGTACCATCAACGATTCTCTCCCTTTTAAGCTTTACATTAAAATTTCTGCCCATAATTCAAATGTCATAGCTAAGACACTGCTCGTAGGTCTTGTGCAAGAGTTCGTAGAGGTTATCTTTTGAGCCGTTAACTTTCCTCTGTGGTCGCGTGCGCGCGACTAATGTTGGCAGATTTAGCCTTGATACGAATTGTTACGAAGCGCTCATTCAGATGTTGGAAACTTAAGTCTTCTTGCCTAAGTCTGCCTCTAACTACCATTTCCAAGTATGCGGTGCTTTTGGCGTCAAGAACAATCGCCGCAGTAGATGTCGCAGTTTTTCGTCCTCTTTTTGTCCGACTCATAAAATCGTATATCTTGGATGGCAGTAACATCTGCTTTATTGTTTTTACATGACTGTGTCGTGACCGCGGCGGCACAATTCCCATCCTAGATGGCTGGTAACATTATAGATACTCCTAGAGAATGGGTCGGTTAGAACGAAGACCGTAGCCTGTTGGGAGATGTGAGTACTGCCGTTGGTCTACTAGCCTATCTTCTATAGTATTCTCCAAAACGCTGACTTTATCACGGATATTCTTACTACCTAACCTCAAATAAATCGGTGTCGCACGGATAAAGTTTTATTCGCTTTGTTGTGGAATTGTTCTTCACATATGTATGGTGCAACTATAAACAGTCACCACCATTTAACCCACAAAAACCACAACCCACGTGACGGGAGGATGGCAATATCAGAATTAAAATCCAAAAATCCAACAGTAGTCGCCGAGCTTTTTAAACGTGGAGATATCAATCTGGTGAATAGCATCCGATTGGAGGAACGCATGTACGATGAATGAACAAAGACACCTATGTAAGAGACAATACCAATGGACGATCACGAAACCTGACGGAAGCCTGCATCCTCCTAGCCTCGTCTCTATTACTGATCCAATAAAAATGTAAGTAATCGGGTGAGCTTTTGAAAGAGTCAACTTTCAGGACACTTTTACAATTTCTTCCCAACGGCAACTCCTCATCATACACACATTCAAAATACTAACTTAATGGATGTGAGAAAAAATAATAAAAAAAATTAATTCTATCGAAGGATGCGTTATACAGAAACAATAAGAAGATTGTATCCTTAATTGGAAAATCGCTTGGTAATTTTCATTTCCGCAAAACTTTTCGCCAAAGACGAGCACCAAATACAAAGAAAGAGGTTGGGAGCAGTCAAATACAAAAAAAGTTTCTATTTCGCATTTGGTGAAGAGAGAGTATCCTTGGGAATTGTAACAAAAACAACGATGCAACCAAAGTGACGAGAGGATATTTACTGAGCGTTAATTCAACGGCAACGGGTCGTAAAGGCTGATTTCGAGTTGGACGGAAGGAAGACGATACCATTTGGTGGGGTTTGGTGGACGCATTAAGCTATTTAACAATTCCGCATTTTGGCCAAAGGAACAAGAATCTAACAAAAGGACGAATCAACATGGAATGAGATTCAAAAGGGATAAGAAGAGTTGGTCCTTTTGCGCCTTCTGATTCTTCATTAAATTTAAATTAAAATCAAATGAGATCTGAGTTGTGGAAAAAGGACTTTGTTTGCTTTATGTTAGCTACTTACTGTTACCTCTTAACAGGGGTATGCCAACAGTACACTAAGAACAACTCTAAGAACCCTCTCATAAATGAAAACGAAGAAGTAAACGACAACGAACAAGACGACGATGAAGTTGATGAAGATGAAGAAGATGTTGATGGAGGAAACCCTTTTGCTTGTCAATTTTGAGATGAGACTCCGAGTCACAGTGCATTCATAGAGGGGGCAGAGAGCTTTTATTATGTGTATGTGTTGGATTAATAATCCGTTAATAATATTATCTGATGGAATAAATGAAAGTGAAAGACAACGACCCGGAGAAGAAGGGTTTCTGGGGAAGCCATTAAATGAGACAGAAATTCTGAAAAGGGTTGTTTATTTGGGAAACGTTTTACCATCGTTGTTCTTGAAGTGAATGTTTTTTTCTACAAACGTTTTAGGAAGAAAAAAAACAAAACTTTGCTTTCAAATACAAGAGATCAGCAGGTCTATCATATGTTTCCAGGCCTCCTAAATGGATGAATGTGAAAATTCGTTGTTTGGATACCAAGTTCTCATCAATAGTGTCAACTTGAACTATTGGATCCCTGCTTCGAGTACAAAATTGTTACGAATTTACCAAGATTCACCAAGAATTCGGTGGTCGGATGGTACATGTGTCACACGAAGATGGGGATAAAGCTGAACTGTCGGTCTTCCCACCTCGGGATGTTAGAACATCTTTTACAGATGAAGACCTTAAGGTGTACTCAAAGGACTCCTTCTTTTAAGGTAAGAGGTTGAACAACTTTTGGCTTGTCTATTACTCTCAGTTGTCGTCCACTAAGAATGAGCCTTTATTTCTTGCCAAACCATGGTCGTGGCGAGATCGAACCCTTTCAGTCAATTCGTTTATCTACTCTTTTATTGCCATCATAACCACTGTGACCTGGCACCCAGATTAAATGGGCAAAAGCGATGATACCAAGAAGAAAGGCTTTGCTATCAGGGAGAATATAATGCAGAGCTCTATTGCGAGTTCATACTGTTCATACTTGCGAGCAGTGAGGTATTGTTAGTTTCTCTGTATATGCCTGCTTCCACTTCTTCATCTTTTTTTTTATTTTTTTTATAGAGAGGTACCGATGTACGTTGGTCTTGAATGTTTGGAGGTTATAATGACTAGGCAATAAAGAGCTCGGCAGGGCATTCCATAAGCGAGTTGTTCGGCTTAGGAAAGAATCACGATATTTCAGGGTATGTCCGAAAGTTGGCTTAAGGGTGTACTGATGAGCATTCATAGCGAGACGGGTGTTACGCTAAGAGGTTTGAAGGAGCGGAATGCTATTGGCAATTTCAGCGGAGCACTGGTTGTGAAAATAGCGATAGAAGAAGGTGGGGCAGGAGACACTACGTCGGTGGTGGAGGGTGTCAATCGACTGGGTAATATTAGCATCACCTATAAGCTTTATCGCACGGTTTTGAATCGGCGCAAAGATATCTTAGGGGCACCTGACCAGATGTGAGCATTGTACTCCAATTTTGGGCGGATGAGAGCCATATAAAAGGCTAAGGATCTGAAGCCAGACCAGAGGCGGTGAAATATTTCTTACATCGCTTGAGGAAACCTAGACATTTCGCAGCATTTTTGGCGACTTTGAATATGTGGTCATTCCAACGTAAGTTTTCATTGGCACACATACCGAGAATGGAAAGTTTTTCGGTTTCGACGATGTAAGTACCATTCATGATTAATTCCTGGGTATTTGAATTTCGATTGAGCGACAGCATTATGTTTTGGAAGCATTATATTCCACTCTTTTGATAGTTCCCAGATATAAGAATTTAATGAGCTTAACATACGCTGCCGTTCCCGTTCTACAGCCGAAGAGCAGAGACGTGAGTCCGGGAACGAATATGAAAAGCAGAGGGTACTGTCGTTAGCAAAGGAGTAAATTGTAGCAGACAAGAGATCATTAATGAAAATTACAAAGAGTTTCGGAGACAGGATGGAGCCCTAAGGGACGGCTGCATTTATTTTGTGAATATCAGACTTGAAGCCATCCAAAACAACTTGAATTGAACGTTCCGAAAGGTAATTTCTAATCCATTGGAGAAGAGAGTCATCGATCCCGAATGCACGCATTTTCTACAAAAGAGCCTGATGCCAAACTCTGTCAAATCCCTTAGAAATATCAAGTGCAACTATCTTGCTTTCATCACAATGATGTAGGCTTTGATTCCACTTTTCGGCGAGACATGCCATCAAATCACCAGTGGACCTGTTGCTACGAAAACCTTAATGCCGGTCACTAAGAATTTTTCGTGATTCGAGATATTTCATGAGCGGTTTTGGATCCCTCGGCGTACCACACCAGTAAATCTGCACTCATACTCGTAGTTTGTACGAGTGCGAGTAACTCACAAAGTTTTCAAATGATACTGGCTCTCAAACCAGTTAAGGTCGTTGTTTTGGTGGACAGACTTTAGTTGATGCAAAAAGCTTCCTGGTGGTGGTATTCCCTGTACGCAAGGTCCACCTTAAACCAGTGTTCCAACTATTTAACAAAGACTGGTCTTCTGCTGATTACCTAAAAGACTTCCGGTATCTCCTCTCGTTCACTTGGAAGGGTAAACAATGTGTTGATCAACTGTAAAATCTAGCCAAAGCAGAGAGTCTTTGCATTCAAGCTGAGAGCTGTCATATGAAAACATAAAAACGGCAAGGATTTGCCGAATATCCCCCTCTGGGAACTACAACTTTTGAAGTGTTAAAGACATGCGCCCTCTTCTAATTCTTGGAGTAACTCAAGGCAACGAGTATATTTTGAGGCGTTTTTGTCATGCTCAGAAGACTGAATTCTACGCTGAGAACTGGAAAAAAATTTCCTGCAACAAGGACAAGATAAGAAGAACGATCATTCTCTAGTGAGCTCAGACAAAGCTAGATATGACTCACGACTGCATCTTCAACTTTGAAGAATTCTTTTCCACTTTCTTTCCAAATAAGTGCACACAAGATTACTATAACGGCCAGTGCCGTTCCGATATTAAGGTCGTTTTCCGTCAGGGTAAGAAATCATTATCAAACATATCAATAAGAGCAATGTTGCTAGTAATATGACAGGGAGAGCGAGAAGTATTTTGAAAATAAGCGACGTGGAACATTGTTAGCGCGTACGCTCCACAAAATGGATGCGATTAATCGGAAAAAGATAAATTTTGGTCAGACGTCGGTAATTTGCTTAGAAATATACCTATCGATGAGATGCTCTTCGTAGGCGGGGATTTAAATGGCCACGTAGGGGAAATAAATGTTGATTATGAGGACTGCCACGGCGATAAAGGCTTTGGAACCAGAAATTCAGCTGGCGAAGACATCCTTAATCCCTTACGGTTTAACCGTCTTAAATACAATGTTTATTAAGCATCAACGACCATGTTAAGGACTGTAAAGTTATACTTGGAGAATCGCTAGTAAGCCAACAGCGTCTGCTCATTACAGAATTTTTCACAGCGGAACCACCGAAAACACGGGCATCGATTAGAAAGCCAAAAATCCAGTGGTATAATCTATCGAAGGAACGTGGAGCAAGATTTATCGCACTGGCTAAAGAAGTACTTCGAAATATAAACGGTATCGCAGACTCACTTAGACCGCAAGATATGTGGAACAGCATACACGAGGAATACATAACACTTGCAAGGTCCCTTCTGGGGACTATATCGGGATACCATCACGTCGACAAAGAAACATGGTGGTGAATCGACGAAACCAACCAGCTGTGACAGACAAGAAGAATGCATTGCAGGCGTGGACAAAATGCGATCGGAGCGACGATATCGAAAAAGCTTCACAGGCTCTTGAGTACGAGCGCCTTAAAAAAATCGCAAAGAAAGTCCTGGCTCGAACTCGAGCGCCAGCAGCGGAAAACATGTACCAGGAGTTGGAACAAATATCCTCACGATCGGCAGATAGAAGACAAGCCATACAAGAAGTTCAAACGTCGTACAATACCTAAGTACCAAATATTTTTAAGCTCGCTGCACAGAGGCGAACAAATTCAATGGAAATAATCACGCCGAAATGAAAAGGAAATTTGTGACCGGTGACTTGAATACTGCAAGGAGTTGCATAACAAACAGTTTCCACGTGATATCGTGCCGACAGCTGGTCTGTTCGATGAAAATGAAGCGGGGGAAAGCGGCGAGGCCAAACAGCATTCCATCAGAGTTTTGGTCGAAGATGGAGGGATTCGGCAGCGAATGGCTATCGAAAATTTTAAATAAATTAAAATGTGGACAAACCATGCCAAACCAAAGGGAGAATTTCCAGTTAATGTCGGAGTGCACCAAGGAAGCGTCTTTAGCCCTGTCCTCTTTAACGTAGTATTCGACTATCTTTTAAAAGACTGCATGCGCGGAGCAAATGTAACGCCAATTCTCTTCGCTGACGACGCAGTTATACTAAGCGATAACGTCGAAGACTTGCAGAACGCCTTAGATTTATGGAAAAAGGCGCTAGAGAGAAACGAGTTTAAAATAAGTCGTTCCTAGACGGAGCAGTTGACATGCCCATTTGCCCATCCGTTGCGACCTGTTCCGGATATAATGTTGGACGGAACAGTTCTTCCAAAAAGCACTATCTTTAAGTACTTACGATCAATCGTTAACATGGAAGCGAAATGTGACGACGACGTAAACCACAGAGTGAGTGTGGGATGGATGAAATGGCGGGAAAATTCGGGAATCTTTTGCGACCGAAAGTTTCCACACCATTCGGTAACCGAAAAGCTTGGAGCGAATAGAATAAGCTGGTATTGCCACGTTCAAAGAAGATCTGCGGAAAATCTGGTTAAAAAGGCACTAGCAGCTACGGTCACTCCAACTGTAAGAAAACGAGGTCGGAAAAAGAATTCCTTCCAGATGGCAAATGCGCAACAACGCCTGGGGCTAACCACTGAAGTGATCCAAGTCCGAGCACTTTCTAGACGCATTCGGCGGTCTGCGACACTAGCCAACCCCATAAGCGGAGCAGCAGCGATGCAGTAAAAATGTAAAACTCGTTACGCATAAGTTCGTATAACGAGGAAAGGGTTAATTAAAGGATAAGAAGAAGATGACAGCGAGTGTAATCAGGTATTCTGGCTCTACTGCTATTGCTCATGTTGTTTAACTTAGTGACTATTAAGTCATGCACAACGACTAATGCTTAAAGGCCTTGGTGCGGGAGAGAAAATGTCTTCATTTGTAGGAAAAGCCCAGCTGCGGTCAAAGCCTTGTTAAACCCTCTCAACATCTTCGAGCTCATTCCAAAATTTCAGACTCTGAATGCATGCAGAAGGGATCTGCTTCCTGTAAAACCGATCCCTACAACTCTGAGCACTTCCTGTGTTAGTGTCTGAGTTACGCTCGTGTCAGGCAGTGGGTACCTAAGATTTATATGGTGGCTATTGATACTGTAGATAGCAATTGTATTAAGTCGAACTTGCATGGCAAACAATAGACGATTTTCTCGTCTGATAACGACTATGGCTTATTTTATTGCTTTCTGTGAGTCATATTGTTTCATTCCTAAACCCTCTAGAGAACTACAGCTCAATCGGCTATCCAAATGGCAAGCTTTGCAGAATAAAAAAATATTCGGAGCTATGATGTACAATATGGTGTAGATTGCAAGTGGAAGCAAGGTGCAGGTTGACTGAAATCGAAAAGAAATATGGAGACCAGTAGGATGATTGTAATCATAGAAACAATTTACGTCCCAGTTAGTAGGAATTTGCGCACTAACTAGACACTATCTACACTAACTAGGCGAACACGGACATGTCATGGTAGTAAGGACTCACAATTTCCAATTTATGGTTGATATTTAATGAAGCGTTCTATCTTCAACATATGAGCAGGAGCCCTTCTAAACTTCATGTATAGCAAAGCAATCCTAAAAACGTTACAAGAACTACTTTCTGAGGAGGATCGTCATAAGTGATCACCACAAATTTGGTACTTGAAACCAATTAGACGCAATCTAACTACAATTAATGGTCTTGTAACCAATGAGTGCTTTCTCACACTTGGATAGATTTCTATGCACTCGCTTATACGAGTACTTTCCCAACTTGACAACCAAACCAAGTGCTGACCAGACTTGTTTCTATTCCCACTTCCAATTTGTTTGTAATCTCAAACAAGGATTACCTTATCCCGAAGTATCTTATACAATTAATTTTCAACATAAAAATGGTACAGCATTCAAAACTTCCTACAAAGGAATCCTAAATAATATCCTTTTGCCATTTGTTGAGTTGAGGGTTTCAGATTTAATACTACGAGTTCAGCCAGTCCAATACAAAAAGAGTCCAATGCAGGATACGAGTACAAAAAGTCTTTCTTATCCTTTAAATACCTACCGTCCGTCCTTCTCGCATTTGCTTATTTTCATTTCTGATTTATGCCGCTCATATTGCTGGCAATGTAAATAAATTTCCCAGGGATTACAATTGCGCACAGTTCGGGAAACAAAAGGCTCCAGAGTTATGGATAATTACTATAATATTCTACATCCATTGCAAGGGACTGTGTTCCTACTCCCTGGATCGTGTTCCACAGAATAACAAAATTTATTGGAATGCTTTTTAATTAAAATCGTATTATTAATTTCTTTTTCCAGAATAGCACCTGGGATGATGGAGGGAGGATGGAGGGAGAATCACGCATCCCAGCTCTATTCAAGTTTTTTCTACAAGATATTCCTGGAGAGATGGGAACCATCACGTTTAATAGCTGCCCATTCTATTTCTGGTGATATGGCTCCAAACTCTCAATCCATTATGTTGCCCAAATGATCAATTGTGCATTTGGTGTATAGGTGTAGGTATCTACTTGTGTGGGCGGTGATGCTCGTGGAAGATAAAAAGCGCTTGAGCTTCGACACACCGGAGTACATTGACCTACCCGTGCTCGAAATAAAGTTGACGTTCGCTGCATTGGGTGATGGACGGATGAAATGAATGCAGTGACTGGGCACACAAGTATCTACAACATAAGGTAGGTCAACGAACTTGATATTTGGAGTATGGAATACCTTTTGTGGCAGCACAAACTTTCAGATGCGCATTTGAATGAGATTTCCATTTGACTGAAAAGAGCAATGGAATTCGGTACTCTGTCAATGTTTAACTTTGGGTCAAAAGTTTAAGTGCGCAATTGGTGAGTTGCGAAATTAAAAATACAAAAACAAAGTCGGGGATGTATCTTGGGGGTTGCGAACAAAGTGTTTTTGCTAAAATTGTCAACAAAATTAGAAAAATTAACATTTTGTGTAGAGAACTTGTTATCTTTTCTTGGAATGGCAAAGAGCTCTCTTAAAATAGAAATCCCGTTGAAAATATTGCGCATGTACGCGTATGTTCCGCCAGCAGTTGTTGTGCTGTCTGTTAATTCTGACATCATTAGCCGTTTTCCACATGATACTTTCAGATGACTACAGCACCTCTAACCGTTCGCTTCAATCTAAGTTGAAAATCGGCTGTTCGGACTATGTCTACATCTTTGAACAGTCACAATTTCCTCCCTCACCAGGCTCCAGGGCTGAGGTCGGGTATAGAGGAAAAGCAACTATTAACAAAACCGAATCGTAATTTTGGTATAAAAAACTTCAAGCTAATCCTCACATTGAGCATTTACCAATCCCCCTTCGCCGTTTTCCCCTTTTTCTCTTGCAAAAGTAGAGTACTCAGTCCTACTGTTCCATTGACCTACTAAAATTTGTCCCTCGCAAAAAGATAGGTAATCGCTTCACTCAAAAGTTATCCACAGTACCACAGGCTAGCATAAAGGAAGTAGCCCGCACTGTAGTCATCACTCTCACAGCAGCAATTGCACGAGGTGGTGTAACCTAAATGCCTAAAATGTGTGATAAAAGCGTAAGGCGGCAATAGGAAATCTTGAGCATTTCTTGTCGAGAAATAAGTGGCGCTGGCTTTTTGAGTGCCTAAGCATTCGTTTGTTTTGCCTGCAACCTGGAGAGTCATGTCGTAAGCAATTGTGCTCATAAAAGAGGTTCAGCAAATCTTATGCAAATGTGTAGTTCATGTTCCTTGCAATACAGTTCACTGCCATTACAATTGCATACGTCTCCGTTGGGGACAAGACTTACAAGTTTGCCTAGTGACTAGTCCTAACAGATGCAATCGTCACATTATTCATCGTTTCTAGAACATCAGGCAAGATTCGAATAAGTACAGTGCAAGTCTACTAGCCGCAGTTAACGGAGTTTCGGTATATAACATTACGTTCGTTGTGTTGTATAGAGTTAATTGGTAATAGGGGCAGAGGTTTCCAATATTCTAAAGCAAAGATTCAGAGACAGGCGTTCTATAAAAACTCCATACAACCCTTCCTTGAAGTATGTGAAAAACAATAGTGACATATCTTCGTGAAAGCTTATTTCATTAGGCAACCATACGATATAATGAGTCTAATCATAGCCATGTAGATCCAGGAACCCTGCACGGTAATGGGCCGTGTGTCTGGTCGCTAGCAGCTTTCTACTATCAAATGTCATCTTAGACAAAGGACGGTTTCATAAAGCAGTTTTTCTAAAATTAAGATCAACCACTCTTTCATTGCTGTAGAAAGTTGAAAGCCCTTAATGAACGAAGGGCGGAGCGGATTTTCAGCTCCGGGAATCCGGTATATACTGTCATTGACAGGCCAGCAGTAAAAATATTTTCAGAGCAGCTAGCAGTTTTGTAGCATAGTCACCACAACCGATAACAGATACTAGCTACGACTGGTTATGTTTCTCAGCTCACTTGAAGCTTCAAGAATAGGAGTCGATTGCAGTGGGTTTTGTATCTCGTTACCTAGGAAGTTTGTTCTTGAGAATTAGGCAGAAATTCTCTGTTTTGATCTGAGTGCAAATGCAGATCTTCTTTTTTTATATATAATTAGCGCGCGCACAAGGGATTATGTACCCTTAAAATGTTTGGACATAGCGCGGGCGAAGGAAATTTAGGAAGGGAGAAAAGAGAGGTACCGATGAACGTTGGTTTTAAATGTTTGAAGGTTGTAATGGGTGGGAAATAAAGAGCTCGGCAGAGCATTCCATGAGCGAGTTGTTCGGCTTAGGAAAGAATCACGATATTTCAGGGTATGTCCGAAAGTGGGCTTGACGGTGTACTGATGAGCATTCATAGCGAGACGGGTGTTATTGTTGGAGGTTTGAAGGAGCGGGATGCTACTGGCAATTTCAGCGGAGCACTGGTGGTGAAAATAGCGATAGAACAGGGTGAGACAGGAGACATAACGTCGATGGTCGAGAGTGACAATCGACTGGGTAATATTAGCATCACCTATGAGTTTTATCGCCCGGTTTTGAATCCTATCTAATAGGCGCAAAAAAGTCTTGGGAGCACCTGACCAGATGTGAGCATTGTACTCCAGTTTTGGGCGGATGAAAACCTTATATATTCAAGCGAGATCAGAGGGGGTGAAATATTTCTTACATCGCTTAAGGAAACCAAGACATTTCGCAGCATTTTTGGCGACTTCGAATATGTGGTCATTCCAACGTAAGTTGTTATTGACACACATACCGAGAATGGAAAGTTTTTCAGTTTCGACGATGCATGTGCCATTCATG
Organism: Volucella inflata; assembly: GCA_928272305.1. Classification (NCBI taxonomy): domain Eukaryota; kingdom Metazoa; phylum Arthropoda; class Insecta; order Diptera; family Syrphidae; genus Volucella; species Volucella inflata. The sequence continues at coordinate 97,635,458 of OV743720.1, forward strand.
GATAATGGCTGGGTATTTGAATTTCGCTTAAGCGACAGTCTTCTTAGTCTTTCTAGACTATTTAATTATTTTCAGAACTTTAACCCGCCTGCCGATTTTATCGAATTCTACGATCTTTCCACAAAATTCTTTTGAGCAAGCATTTACCGAGCTCAGAATTAGACTCGAATCGATTTGTAAGGATCCAGTATTCTCCTTAACTAGTGTTGAGTGTCCTATTTAGAAGGTTTCTGATTGCCTTATGTAGTCACTGCAGATCTGCATCTACAATATAATGATGATAAGCCACCTGCTTCAAAACATGTGATGATGGCATTATTGAGGCTTTGAACAGCATCCTCTACCTCTTGACTTATTCTGAGCATCAGAGAGGTGATTCTTTAAGTACTTCCTATATCGTGTAAAGTTGCTTTTTCTTCGGATTCCTTCTCTTCAGCAGATGCAAGATCTTCGAAGTTCAATGTAAATATGCAAACCTCAACTAGTTTTGCCATCCTATTCCTGAATGTACCATGGTGCCTTCATAATATTTCCCAGCATTTTATTTAAAATCCATTGTACAGTTTTGTTTCTAACTTTTCTTAGGATCCTTGAGCATCAATTTTGTTAGTCCAAGACGGTTTGATCAGCTGTTTGCTTTCATATAGCATACAATAATTTGGACCCAAGATGCTACGCCATGGCACTCCGGCATACGAGTATATTTCCATAGCATTGAGGTAGGCGCCTTTTTATGTAGTTTGGAAAAGCATTTGGTATCTTAGTATCATACAGTATTGAACTGGTCAGAGATTTTGTAAACTCGATGATTTGTTGTGTGGCCATCTCCAAAGCCAAATTGATAGTTTCGAATTCGATGTTTCCAAACAAAATTAGCACTTATCAACATTTTTAGCCCCAGAAGACTATTCAACTCTCAACTTCCATACTGAAAAGATGAATGTGTGCCTAAACTTTTCTTAAGGGCTCATTAAAAAGTTAGTTATTAAATGAGAGTAGAAAATGGAACCTTGGTCGCTGCTTGGAAAGAGGAAGACCAGACACAGTTATATGTCAACAAAGGGTAATTCTCTCCTATCTTATGGAACCTTGCCATTGAAAAATGGGCCTACTGCATGCATAAGCATAAACAGTGCGTTAAGTACCTCAATCAACCGACCTTCACCTTATAGAAATTTATCTCTCGAATTCAATCACCCAATTTCAAGAGGAAAGAACTGGAGGAATGAACAGAAGTGAGACAGAAAGGTAGAATCACTTGAAACTATTAAAATTGATTTACTCTTTTAGGAAAATCGAGGAACCTGCTGACTTCTTTCTTTCCAGGGTGGACACGGGCCTCAGTCAACAACCGTCTCCAGCCAGCTCGAAGTTTTGTAACTGCATCCAGTTTCGCACGCTAAGTTGACCGAGGTATCCTACCACTTGTGTGGGCCACCTGAGTGTCGGTTTTCCTCTACTGCACTGTCCGTCGGGAGCGGATTTGAAGAGTTTTCGGACCGGAGCGGTGGAGTCCATCCGCTCTACATGACCCAGCAATCTCAGTCGTTGGATCTTCACGCATCTCGATGTCGCTGTACAGTCCATACAGTTCGACAATGCATCTCTTCCTTCACTCACCGATAATGCAGACGGGACTGAAACTGACTCATAGAATTTTACTCTCAAAACAGCCAAGAGCACCTTCATCTATTTTTTGATATTTTCAACGCCTCTGCTGTATAGCTCGTCTCTATAAATGCTGACATACGCGGCCTTAAAATCGATTAAAAAGTGGTGTGTATCGATCTGAAGCTCATGGGTCTTCTCCAAGATCTGCCGTTGTGTGAATATTTGGTCGATGGTGGACTTTCATGACCTGAAGCCACACTGAAATGGACCTATCAGGTTGTTGACGAACGGCTTCAAGCGTTCACACAAAACGGAGACTGATGCCTCTGTAGTTGGCTCAGTTAAAGCGGTATGCAACTGTGTCTGCACATCGATTCTGCTTATTTTATCCAAGTAGATATGTGTCCTGACCAGCAGATCAAAATAGCAGCACTCTAAGCGGGGCAGCGGATGAATTCCCCAGATGGAATCAAGCGTGAAGTATAATACCATAAGAGCACAAATGAGACCTTATCCGCGCTACTCCGACATATTTGAAGCTGAGGCTGGTAAGAATTTCTAAGATTTACTCCGATGAACCCTCAATGGTCCAACAGATTACTGTCTTCAGTCTTAACGATCCCTCGTCCCAGAGGTTTCTTTTATGAAACCTAGCCTCCAGGTTGGGAACTGTGCCGCGGAGTAACTGCCCGGCCATGGTAAAAAGACGAAAATTACGAGGAATCTTCAGCCAGATTATTATAAACGAAATCGACCAGACAAGTTCTTATTGTGTTTGAGAAGGCGGCAGAAGGCAGTTGCCCAGCTTGGCTTCCTCCCGTAAAAAATTTCAAAAAGGGCCCTGTAACTAGTGAGTACCATACTAAGATACTAAGATCTGACAGATAAGACTCTCTTTTCATCGCTGGCTCTACTCAAGCACTTCATATATTGAGTCTAATCTATCCGTGTGCTTACTCGTAGCGAGTAGCGTTCCTTTATCTTTAGAGATTAAATGGATGTTAAGGCCATATCACTTTAAAAAAAATATAAAAAAAAACACTGTGGCGCTGGTAGCCCGGTATGGGCCATGGCCTAGCTTCTTGACACTCGTTTGTGTTGCTCATGTTTTCATTTTTGTCACATCTGAGTGGAGCCTACGGTTTATCGCCGAATGGGAACGGCACTCCTTAGAAGCTTTTTCATAGGCAACTTTACTTTCGGAAGTTTGCGATTGAAAAAATTGTAGGCGATGCCGGGAATGGGACCACGGACCCTCTATGTGATAGTCCAATGAGCTAACCATGGCGCCATCGCCACCACCTTATGTATATCTTATCACTTACTCTAGCCAATTTTACCAAAGGCTGAACAATTTTCCCCAAGATCTCAAGATCAATGTCCAGGTACCTGTAGAGGAATATGCAAATACTCAGAATCCAAAAGTGAATTTCAATTTAGCTAATAGAGAGAGTTTGTTATTGCCAACATTTCCACGGTCATTCCGATGGAATGGAGAAGAATAGTTCTTGCTTGGGATCATAGCCCTGATGTGCAAAATATTGATATAGTCAATATTTTGGCCGGTTTTTCTGATTACAGGTGTGGATTCATGGAGACTAGTCAGCTGAGAAGTACTCATTAGCCATGAGTCCCCATCTAATATCCATAGATGTTCACCGATCAACTAGCGGAGGCCCTAGACTGCTGCAAAGCAGACATAACCGCCATCCAAGAAATGCGATGGGATGGGCCGGACTAAAAGAAGATGAAAAACTGCGACATCTACTACGGCAATTGCTATCGACGGCAAAAGCAGCGCTTATTTGGATGCGGATTTGTTGTCGGAGGCAGACTAAGACGAGAAGTCCTCAGCTTCCGGCATGTGAGCGAGCGCCTCGTAGCAATCCGCATCAAGGCTAAATTCGCCAACATAAGCCTCATATGCGCGCATGTCCCCACAGAGGAGAAAGATGACGACGCCAAGGATGCCTTCTACGAGCTCCTCAACAAGACCTACGAGCAATGCCCTAGCTATGACATTAAAATTGTCCTCGGTGATTTTAATGCAAAGCTAGGAAGAGAAGGTATCTTTGGTGGAACAATCGGAAAAAATAGCCTGCACAACACCACCTCCGATACCGGATTCAGGCTAATCGACTTTGCGGCGGTGCGAATCATTGTCGTGGCTAGCACGCGGTTCCCACATCTCGACATACGCAAAGGGACTTGGAGAACTCCTGATCAATCAACAGTCAACCAGATTGATCACATTGCGATCGACGCACTCCTCCAGTATTATGGATGTCCGTACGTTTCGAAGACCCAACATCGATTCCAACCATTACGTTGTTGTATATCCCAACTACGCCAAGACAAATTAATGCTGTGAGGAAATTCAACGTCAGACGGCTACAACGTCGCAAGAGATCGCCAAGTCCTTTTCCGATCGAGTGTCTCTTAATCTCTTAAGAGGTCCAATACCGCCAGCTTCAAGCATAGAAGACTATTGGAAACACTGCCAAAACGCCATCAGAGATGCCGCTTCTGATGTGCTGGGTTTCACTCGTAGACCACAACGAAACCTCTGGTTCGATGATGAATGCCGGCAAGCACATGCAGCTAAGCAAGATGCATATAACGCGGCGCTGCTTAGAAAGACCAGAGCTGCTCATGAGCTCTATGAGCGGAAGAGGAGAGACGAACACCAGCTTCTCAGGAGGAAGAAGAAAGAGCATGAGAAGCGCGCGATCGAGGAAATTGAGAGATGCTACTCCAGGAATGAGGTTCGGAAGTTTTACCAAAAGATAAAAATAACATGCCGCGGAAACAAACCCCGAACCGAAGCCTGTAGAGATGAACAAGGGAACATCGAAGTAGAATCGCAGTCGATGCTGAGGATTTGGAAAGATCATTTCTGCAGACTATATAACGACGATGACGAAACAAATACCGCTGTCATGCAGAATCAACCTTTCAACCTGGACGATGATGACCAACAATTCCGTCCACCCGACCTGGATGAAGTGAAGATAGCCATATCGTAGCTTAAGTCCAACAAAGCTGCTGGAGCAGGTGGCCTGACTGCCGAGCTCTTCAAAGCGGCAGGCGATGACTTGGTAAGGAGCATACACCAACTCATCTGTAAAATATGGTCGGACGAAAGTATGCCCGATGAATGGAACCTCAGCATTGTTTGTCCAATTCTCAAGAAAGGAGACCCTCTGAACTGCGCCAACTACAGAGGCATCAGTCTCCTTAACATCGCATATAAGATCTTATCCGCCGTATTGTGTGAGCGCCTGAAGCCGTTCGTCAACAACCTGATAGGTCCATATCAGTGTGGCTTCAGGTCATGAAAGTCCACCATCGACCAAATATTCACACTACGGCAGATCTTGGAGAAGACCCATGAGCTTCAGATCGATACCCACCACCTATTCATCGATTTTAAGGCCGCGTATGGCAGCATCTATAGAGACGAGCTATATAGAGCAATGTCTAGTTTTGGCATCCCTGCCAAACTCGTCCGTCTGTGCAGGATGACGATGGAGAATGCACGCTGCTCCATCAAGGTCGGTAAAGATCTCACCGAGACCTTTGATGTCCAGAAAGGATTTAGACAAGGGGATGCGCTGTCATGCGATTTTTTCAACATCGTACTTGAAAGAATAGTGCAAAACTCACGAGCAAACACAAGAGGCACTTTCTTTCAAAAGTCCGTCCAACTACTCGCATACGCCGACGATATTGACATAATCGGGAGAAAGCAGCGTGATGTCAGTGGCGCTTTCGCGAGTATTGAGACGGAAGCGGCGAAAATGGGTTTAGCGGTCAATGAGGGCAAGACCAAGTATATGCTGTCAAGCAAAAAGGACAACCAACACCGACGTCTCGGACAGAACGTCACCCTCGACAGATATAACTTTGAGGTAGTTAAGGACTTTGTCTACCTAGGCTCCGCTATAAATACTCGTACAGACAACGACACCAGCGCTGAGATCGAGCGAAGAATAACTCTTGCCAACCGCTGTTTCTTTGGGTTAAGAAGGCAATTGAGTAGCAAAGCCCTCTCTCGGACAACAAAAGTCACCCTTTATAAGACTTTAATAATCCCGGTCCTGCTCTATGGCGCAGAGGCATGGACATTATCAAAAATGGATGAGGGTGTTCTTGGTTGCTTCGAGAGAAAAATTCTTCGGGCGATCTTCGGTCCCGTCTGCATTGACGGTGAGTGGAGGAGGAGATACAACGACGAACTGTATGGACTGTACAGCGACATGGACCTAGCCAGAAGAGTGAAGATCCAAAGACTGAGATGGCCTGGTCATGTAGAGCGCATGGACACCAATGCTCTGGTCCGAAAAGTCTTCGAATCCGCCCCCGAGGGACAGCGCAGTAGAGGAAGGCCAAGACTTAGGTGGCGCACGCAAGTGGAAGAGGACCTCAGCCAACTTAGCGTACGAAATTGGCAGCTAGCCAGGGATCGAGCTGGCTGGAGAAGCTTGTTGACTGAGGCCCAGGTCCACCCCGGACTGTAGCGCCACCTAAAGTAAAGTAAGTAAGTTCACCGATCAATATGGATCTCAGGGCGCCGGTGATACATAGGCAAACTGATCTCTGAACCTATCGTTGTGTTGAACAGTTCTGATGATGCACTAGACTATAAATAACGAATCCAGTCTGTGTCATTCTGAAAACTACATCAACTTTCTGAATAAGCTAAGTTGAACTGTTTATACTCTGATAATCACTAGACATCTAGCTTTAAGCTTCTATTCAACATTGTGCCTTGAATGGCGTGCAAATTGCCGCAAAATATCAGTCATTCATATTTAAATATTGTGAAATGCAATATTCTTCACCGAGTATACTGAGTTATCAACCGATAACTCAATGAAAATGTATCCAACTCCCGTGAAGACATAGATTATTAACCGATCTTCAAATTGTTTTCATTTCATTTCTTGTTTAACATAAAGTTCCCTTGTTTAGAAGTATCTATGGTTTTACAACGTACGAGTATTCCTCGTAAATTTAATTCCACGTACTTGCCACAACTAATTCGTAAATATTTACGTAGACGTACGAGTATAACACAAACTTAACGACACACGTGCATTTGGATGTGATTTCCATTTGAATATACTTTCAAGTTCATGAGAGGCTGTAAATTGTCAAATTTCTATCTACAAGGTCAAAAGTTGAACCACGCGAATATCCGTATCTCTATCATGCAAGCAAAATTTGCATCTACATCCTCCTCTCCTCAAGCATTATACGTCAAACCATGCATATTTGAAGTTTTCTAAACAAGAAAAGCTTCATATGCCAGCAGAAGTTAGTTCAATATATTTCTGACGGGACTATCTATAGATCAATCCAAGTTCTTTGTTCCCCTAATCCAACTTTTTTTTTTCTCTTTTCAATGAAATGGAAATCACATTCAAATGCCTTTTCAACAGAAAGTTTATATTACAACGACCAACGAACCGTTAGAAGGGAAAGTTCATCGACCTACCTTATGTTGAAGATACTTGTGTGCTTACATTAACGACAAATATACGAGTATTGTATCTCACGCCCATCCACCACCCATTATGATGCGCATCAGCTTTACGAGCTTGTTGTTTCCAAAAAAAAAGATCTATTTCGGCGACTAATGAGATTGAGAATGGGTCAATGTACTACGATGTATGGAAGCTCCAGAGTGCTGCTGCTTGGATGCAACACAAGTGGAATTCGAGGGGGATTAAGATGCATTATCGATCATTTGGATGACATTTGGGAATTCCATGGGACACTTAATGAGTATCAACTCGAAATTATGTAGAAGGGGACCGAGACTGTTGGATTATGTGATGTTTGTTGCATTTTTGAACTTGATAAGGGTTACGTGACAGTAGAACTTGATTTCATCTCGCTTCATTTGAGTCATTCGGGTGTTTGGTGGACCATGTATTTTCCATGAATTCAATCGGTGGAAACCAGAATATTCATTATGTTCAAGAGGTCATATTTGACCCCAAACATCGTCAAGCGTAGTTGTTGCTGTAACCAAGACCAAATGAATGCAGCATTTTCTTTTAATGTGACTATTACCCTTGTTCCCAGCAATGACATTTTAGAAAAGGTGGCTTTGACCTCAATTCCGAGGAGTGATGGTTATAGCTAAACTACGAGTACTTGCGATGATTGTGGAACCCTTAAACTGTCTTACCATCACCCACTACATTAGTGTAAACGATGCCTCTTACAAAAATGCGTAGTAGAAGGTGGTGTCACTCATACCCAGTACACTTAAGTACCTAACAAATACATAGCCCAGCACTAAGGCACCAGTGAGAAGTCGTGCAAAATGAGGAGAGCTCAAAAGCATTTGTCTGGTCTGCTTTCAATCTGGAGGATCCTGCTTGCTTATGGTTTGGCTTACAATCGACCCAACTTTCCTTAAAACCCTTACAGAGGACGCAGCCAAACTTAGCATATTTTAGTGCGGTCAAATCTAGCCATGAGGCCTCACTTGGTAAGCTCATCTCTACTTTATCTCTACTCGAAAACCACACACAAACTCGCCTATCGAGTAGTGAAGTCTAACGCTGTCATTCTCGTTTCTGAGTTTGTTTCTCGCTAACTTAAAGTGCTGGCAGTCGACTTCTTAATGACTGGAGCCATATTCAAAAATTGTTGAAGCTACTAGGCGAGTAATTCCAAAGACCACTGTACTTGACGTGAAAAATGCTTTTAACTCGGCGAACTGGTTGCGTATTTTACATTGGCTCGAAAGATTTAATGTACCGAAGTACACATAGTATTAAGATTGATCAGAAAATAAAAAAAAATACTTTACCGAATGGATGCGCCTTTACCACTCCGACTACGGGGCGAAATTGTATAAAATTGCAGGGGGCGTGCCCCAACGATCGAACGTGATCGAACGTGATATATGACGACATTCCACGACTCTTAGTCCCCAGGGAAGCCTCCGTTATAGGTTTTACGGACGACATTGCTGTTATAGTCGTGGAGAAATCGAAGCAATGGAACTAATAAAAAACTGGCTACGCGATATGAATTTAGACCTCGCGGAACATAAAACGGAATCTGTTCTCATTATATGTAGAAGGGTGCTAGAGATGATAACGATAAAGATCGGAGAGCACACAATTATTTCCGCCCGTTTATAAAATATCTGCTCGGCTGAATTTCAAGTATCACCTCGCATACGCTTGCAAGAAATCGTCGAAAGCGATAGGCGCTCTTCCCAGATTCATGTCGAATATCGGCGGCCCGAAGCAAGGCAAACGATTAATGCTTGCGGGAGAAGCAGCCTCCATACAACTGTATGGGGGACAAATATGGTCGACGTCGCAAATAAAAAGACACATATGAAGGGAATTAAATCTGTTTACAGATTATGTACACTGGAAGTTAGCAGTGCATTTCGAAAGGTATCCCACGACGCGATATTGGTACTATCCTCTATGGTACCAATCGATATCGTAGCTTATAGAACCTGGGCGACTTTATAAAAATCGCGTACAAATCGGGTCATCCATAAATCAAGCGGAGAAATTCGAAAAAAGCCACAGTATTGAAGCGTGGCAACAACAATGGGACGTGGACGTACCGACTAATCCCAAGGATTGGAAGTTGGGTAAAACAAAAACACGGCGAACTGAATTACTATCTTACACAGTTCTTGACGGGTCACGGTTGTTTCCGGGAATATCTATTCAAGCGAAACCGTGATTCGAGTCCGTCCTTTCCTAGCTGCTTAAGCGCGATAGAGAACGTGGAACACGTTTTCTTCGAATGTGCTCGGCATGTATACGAAAAAGCTATATTGTGTGAAGAATTTGGTAAACGGCCAACACCAGAAAACATAGTTCAATATATGTTGAAATCCGAAGATTTTTGGGCTGCTATGAACCATGTAGCAGTACGAATAATGTGCGGTCTCAGGAATTTAGAACAGCAGAGGAACGCGAATTCTCTCAGCACCACGTGCCGAAGCAAAAAGCTCAAATCCGTCCCTCGCGAAGTAAAAATTAGCGGTAGTTCCGCGGGGGAATAGACGGAAAAATCACCTTGGAGGTGGTTTTAGTCAGTAAAAATCTGACACTACCAATGGACGTCGGACCATTGGTGCCTATGCCAGGTTTCCACCTTTCCACGCAAAAAAAAAATTGTATGACCGTCAAATAAAAAAAGCCAGTAAACTGTCGAAAAGAGCAGTTCTTGTAAATAGAAGTAGATAGATTAGTTTTATCATACCCGCGAACATCCAAACGAGTGTCTTCGGTAAGTTTCAGGTCTTTTTGAAAGCCGCGAGAAAGCCTACAGCTTTTCAGTCTAAAAAATTTTCAGGATGTGTACATAATGTACAAGATGAAAAATGTACAGGGGAAAAGCAACACGGGAAACTTTAACATTTACGCATCGGTGAAGCCAATATCACATATCACATATCGAATACAAATCAGTCTCAAGCGCACCATACACACTGGAAGTCGCCAACGAGGTTTTGTGTGCGTCAGATCGGTAGTGACGAAATTTAAAACTTCGAACCAGAAATTCTTCATGTATCGAAGAAGAAGTCCAACAGAATTCCGAGGAATTTATTTCTAACGGCGTGAAGATATCTAAATTTATCAGCGAGAGAATGTCCCACATCATATACTTATACAATGATATGTCAAAACAAAAGCAAGTGAAGAGTCCAGTCCCACTAAAGTTGAAGTACAATAAGGTAGTGTTCTAGGTCCATTACTTTTTAATGTCATGGAAGAATTGCTTTTCGATGAATCTGAAACAACTTCCTGTTGTGACTGTGTATAGTAGTTTTGATGGCAGCTTGATGCAACCTTAAACTAAGAGATAAGAGGAGTTACTGTGGGGGAACTTTTGGCCGAAAATATAGGGCGGTCCAAACACAAGCTTCTTCTTAAAAATGAAATAAGATAAACAAAAATCTACTATTTTCGATACATTTTTACTGTGACTAAAGAGAATATTCCTATAAGCTACAAAATACAATTCCATTCATGTGGCGGTCTCGGCTGACTTCTAAGTAGCTCATTCTGTCAACCCAATTTTCCAAGGCCTTGTTGACTTTCTGGCTATATCTCACGAACAGATTGGATATTCGCTTTAAGGCTTGAATCGCGTCTGGATTGTCTTCTATATAGCTTCGATCTTAAAATGCATTCCACAAAAAATACTCTAATGAAGTCAAATCAGCTCAAAGGCCACCGATTGACATCGCCAAGGCGGCTGATAACAAAATTGCCTATCTAAGCGCGCAGAAGATCGGTTGTTTGATGGGCTATATGGCAACGTCGTGAAATGCAGATCCTACATTTCATTATCAACCCAAGAAAATCAGCCCTCTGCAGCCGGTGACCGAAATGGCTTTTCCAGTAGAATTTTCAAAATAAAATGAGCCAATTATGCCACACTCCAAAATCTGCACCAAAATATTTATTACTTTCTGCAGATGATAGAATATTTATGTTGATTTTCCTATCCCTAGATGCGGCAATTTTTTTTGTTAACGTATTCGCTGACATGAAAACGCGCCTCGTCCGAAAAAAATATGTTTCGCCCAAATAGGATGATCAATTTTATGCTAGTGCAAGGCCCAAACTGAGAAGCGATAAAGAAGCGGATGGACATTTGGCCAAAATTGCCGAATCAATTGGACTTTGTAAGGGAATAATTCGAGATCTTTGTGCAAAATTCTCATCTCGCTGATGCGTGATGCCGAACAGATATTTCTGGATTGAGTCCAACACTCTCGGCCACAGCAGCCCCATTTTTGTCGGTACGTAGGTAAGGACGACGGGAACCGTTAGTGTTGTCGGCAAGCAAGCCCGTCTTTTGAACTTGCACAAACTTTGGTACAGTAGGAGCGGTGGGTGCTTCATTTAAGCCTTAAAATAAGATTGTAATATTTCCCAACGTTGTTTGTTGCAATATAACATGACAGTCATTTCGAGCGGAAAAAAAATAAATTTTTAGTATCAAAATAACCTATAATTGAAAAAAACTGTATTTGGGCCACCTTTAATATTTTACTAGAAAATCGCCTGATATTTTAAGACAGTAAGAGGGGCCGGTTTCTTTTATATGTAGTTAAACCCCTAGCGGGGCACAAACGATGTTCAAAGCGAGCTGATCTTCGCTTGAGGTAACCCTCAATTCGCTTAGTACCACCACAAATCTTCAGCTCATGAACAATAGTTTCACATTGGGTCGCAATGTTTTCTAGACATTCACAAAAGAGTGCAACCTTTTGTATTTTCTTCTTCTGGCTTTACTACTATTCTTTGGGTAGACGTTAAGAGAGACTTGCTTACACCAATTAGAGACAAAAATAAATTACCGTAGTAGTTAAGTAAATGTCAATAATTTTGTATATGGTTTGGGTGGAAAAGGACATAAGCCCGATGGGCCGAAACAACCTTGTGTCGTAACCATGTTATACATCTTACCTCTGTTTTATTTTAATTCTGTGATTATGACTGGAATTGGTTGCCCTAATACGTTCGAGATCGACCTTACAGGATTGCTCAAAATACACTGTCTGTGCTAGTAACATTGAAGATTTTGGAAAGTCTTGAAGAGCTAAATGATTTTATTGGATCTTCCCTTCAACCATATTATCGTCGTTAACGTGGTCTCGTATAATATTCTTGAGGAGGCATATCCCTTTATATAAAAGCAACTTAGTAATGTGTCTGATATGATTAGCATCTCCAGTAGTTTCCTTTCTGTAAACATCTCACATATCTTAATGTTTTGGTCTTCATTAGGAATGAGAGCCTATATAGTATCGAATCTTTCATCGCTTTTCATTGCATATTTTGGCTGATGGGATACACATTTGGCTCTCCTTTTGTCTGTGAAAAGTCCTAAACATTATTGCTAGAAAAGAATCTTTGAACTTATAACATTTTTCCGTTTCAATGTGCCTTCTTCTTCTTGCATTACAAAAGCCCTTGTGCGGTCCTTCTGCTGACCTTATATTCTTCACAACATTGTTACGTATATACCTAAAATCCTCGGTTCTCAGTTAATTACCGAAAGCAAACAGCGTTGGGAATGGTTAATAAGTGGATGGTAGACTGCGCTCGAGTTGTCTGATATTCTCATCAGGAGCTTGTGAAGTTTGAGCTAAAAAAAACCTTCTGAGATTCATATTTTATCTAATAGTCAAAAAGCGGCTTTTCTACAAGTTGTACAGTTAAATCGAAATGAAAAAATAATAGAGCCAATTGGTGGTCTAAGTGAAGCAGAAACTGGTAAGTCACAGGGCATACTTACGCTTAGCCTTACCTTTTAGCTACGCTCACGGTTAAACCATAAGTCTCATTAGGGTCATGGGAAACAGACTACAGTCCTAGTAGCTTGTTGCAAGCCCTACTGTTTCACAACATTTAGTGTCGGTGTTAATGGATCAAATTTGTTATTGTCTTTTGTGATATCTTGGATGAAACAAGAGTAAATATCTTGGGTCCAGATCTACATTGACCACTCAGATGGTATGAATGTAGTGGACATTGGAACCCTGCATGCCAACAATCGAAATGTTGTCTATTAAGCTGATGATATGACTAACTTAAAAGAGCCAGACTTTTTTTTGTAAATTTAAGAGTCCCACATTGTGTTGCTTGGTGTGTCTAGTTATTGGAGGTTCTTGAATATTGCATTAGTAGTTTCTGGACGATAGGAAGTTCCAAGAAGACCAACCACACTTTCTCTAGTTTTTCGCAAAAACAAAGCGTATTTGAGGCCAGGCTTAAATCAACAGTCATCTCTAGTCCGATATACTTGTATAGGCACTATCAACTATGGTCACTCCAACTGTAAGAAAACGAGGTCGGAAAAAGAATTCCTGGATTACTCAGATGGCAAATGCGCAACAACGCCTGGGGCTAACCACTGAAGCGATCCAGGACCGAGCGTTATGTAGACGCGTACTGCGGTCTGCGACATTAGCCAACCCCATAAGCGGAGCAGCAGCGATGCAGTAAAAATGGGAAAAAATAATAAAAGGATAAGAAGAAGGCACTGAAAAGACCTGTTAGAATAAAATGAATCTGCTTGATCGCAGCTTTACCGACATGGTTAGTATTTGCATGACCTTCTCTGATAAGCTCATGATAACAAACACGACCACTCTCATCAATGAACGAATTGAAGGCAAGTCATGCAGATTAAATCATGCGTATGCAACGAGAATTGTCCAAAAGAATTGGACTTAGGCAGAGAGGGGCCACTCTTTAGGTATCTCGAAACTAGGGATGGCCAAACTAGTCTAAACCCAGACTGCATTTGCCGTCAAACCTGCTTTTAAGACAGATGTGACCCTAGCAGAATGGATACAAGTACGTTAGCCGCTGATCCTTTGACGAGTAGTCCGAACCCTCAACAAAGGTGGGGCGAGATTCTCCTTGTAATATGGTGAAAGACAATTGTGAACAAGTATTTGCGGTGTCCAAGAAGTCCGATCTTGAAGGCAAACTTACGTACGACAAATCGCGGTATAAAATGATTTTATGAACACGCCACCCTCAAGGATGCTGACTAGTTCCTTTTGTGATTCTACCGGCCTGTACAGCTCAGAACTCCAACTCATCAAGACTGCCATACCATAGGGAATCTGAGCAAGTAGAAACATGCGAAAAAAAATAATTCCTCATACATCAAAGGTAAAGTTAAACAAGCCCTCCGAACTTGTGACGACTCCGACAACCTGGACAACTGATCCAACCCTTTGCTTGAGCGAGCAATTTTATCATTAACTGTAGGGTAAAGTGATAAGGATGGTTTAGAAAGAGGAGGATTCCGTAGAATTTGCCAAATTAGTACCCACTTCCCGAAAAAGCACTCCAGCGGCGAACCCAGGGTGCAATCTTTAGAAGGCTGTCCGTTGAAAAATTCAAATGCTCTCAGTTCTTAACAAATTCGCTAAGAAATTGACATTGCCGTCTTATGCTCTGCCAGTGATATGACAATAGGCCTTTAACTTACCTAAGTGCACTTCAAACTGGACCACTCTATCTTGCCTAACAAATTAAACAAGGAACCAATAGGTAACAGCGTACAAGCCTTAGCAAAGTTTTGGTTGTCAATCTTTACCTCTAACTGCTGAAGGTTCAGCATCATTTCTTGACTTGTTATGGATACCTACCTTTAATCAGTGTACTCGTATCTTGGACAAGCAAAAAAACTTGCACAAACTCATTTTTAAAAACGATTGACTTCCTTCAAAAATAAGGTTAGCAATGCCAACGCAATAACTGTCATATTTACTAAGTTACATGACAGCTACGGCTTTCAATAAAATGACAGCCATTATTGAGCAAAGTGTCACCAATCGATGGGTTTCTTTAGCTTTGTTCAGTGAGGTTGTTCCAAACTGTTTCTGTTCAGTGCGAAAAATTTCTGTCCGAATCTGTTCTACTTTTTGTTCAGTGAGTTTGTTCCAATCTGTTCGAAACAGAAAATCTTTTACCTACTCTCGAAGTAGAACACAATTGTGAAAAGTGTCAAAATCAGCTTTGATTTTAAATTGTATTATTTGTTGGCGGTTATTTGCTAAATTAAATGAAATTTTAAATTACAAATAGATTAACTTTTGACAACTCTCCTATGGGCTGTACTCTTCTGTTCTCATTTGATTTGACGTTTTTCACAAATTTATGCGGTTCTGTTCTACTTTTTTCTCATTGAACAAAACTTTTATCACTTGCAGTTTGCACCGTTATTCAGAAATTTAAATCTCTTCTGTCAAACTATGTAGTTCTAAGCAAAAAAAATGCATTCATAAGCCGTTCAAAATTGCCCGAATGCATAATGGAAAATGTAGTGCCACCTGTGTAACAGGTGATAACTTCCGCATTTTGCAACACATAAGCATTGTTTCTGATGTTGTTTGCCAGTCAAACTGAGATCTCATCTGACCCGTGTCGCATTGTTATTCCACACGCTAGACACTTTATCTTTTGTCCAAATGATAAAAGGTGACATTTCACCTCTGCATGATCGTAGACATCTCTTTCTTTTCTTTTTCCCTCTTTCCTCTCCCCACGTTTCACTTATAGATATTTTTATTGCCAATAGAACAGAGAACATAAGAAGGCGGAACCAAAAAACATGCAGCTTTACGTTGTCAGTGTTTAGTTAGTTCTCCAAACGTCAAATCGAGGGACGACGTTTGTCGTGTTCCAAATTTGGAACTCCAATGGGAGTGCGAGTTTTCTTTGAATTTTTGTTCATTCCTGGTAATGGGAGATGGGGTGATCTCTGATGTTATGTTGAATTGGGTGGTGTTACTTATCTGCACGACTGTCGATCGTCTACGCGGTATAAAAGCCCAGAACTTTTCGGTTACTCATATCAGAAGTTCATTGGTTTTCAAACGGTATTTTTGTTTTTTTTTTTTCTGTCACTCGTGCAACATGAATCAAGCGAAACTTTATGAACGGGCTAACAGTGTACAGCGACACGATGCTCAGGAAATTATAAAAGAGTTCGCGAGTGTGTTTCAGTGGCGTTTGGATGGAAAAGACTCGCTGCTTGACGTTGGATGTGGTAGTGGAGATGTTTTAATGGATTTTGTGTATCCTCTCTTGCCAAAAGATTTTGGCAGAATTGTCGGAACTGATATTTCCCAAAAGATGATTCGACATGGAAAGAATACCTACTCTCAGATGGATCGCGTGGACTTCAAAGTGCTCAATATTGCAACAGATACCTTGCCGAATGAGTTTGTTTGTGAATTCGATCATGTCACATCGTTCTATTGCCTGCACTGGGTTCAAAATCAACGGTGAGTCTGAGTAGAAAAAGAACAGAATTCAATACAAGAAGTAGTACCTATTGACTTGATTTTCCCCCCAGGCATGCTGTGGAAAATATCTACAAAATGCTTCACAACGACGGAGATTGTCTGCTGGTGTTTTTGGCCACAAACCCCATCTTCGACGTGTACAGGATCCTCTCAAAAAACACCAAATGGAATCCATACATGAAGGATGTCAAGAAATACGTTTCACCATTGCATTATAGCAAAGATCCAGAATCGGAATTCGGACAGATTTTAGATGAAGTAGGATTTATCGACTACAGTGTTGAGATGAGGGATAAAATCTTCGCCTACGAAGGACTAGAAATCTTTAAGAGTAAGTATATATTCCTTGAAGGACGATTTTAAAGCAAGACTCCCTTTATTCAGAAAACGTGAGAGCAGTGAATCCGTTTTTGGAGCGAATGCCCAGCTGGATGCATGAGGATTTCTTAGACGAATTTGTAACTACCTCGGTTAGACTAAATTTAACAGAGAAAAAGCCAAACAGAGATGACTACAGATTTATAATTCCCTACAAATTAGCAGTGATCTATGCAAGAAAGTAATAAGGTCCTGTGTAGTGCTTGTTTGTTTTTTTTAGGGAAATTAAGGTGATAGCTAATACTCGTTTTATGTAGTTAATAAATACTTTTTTATTTTTACTGTCTAACAGTGTTTGAGTTTTGCAAGATGTAAACACTTCTAAGCTTGTGATGAAAGGGGTTTGCTGCTTCTAAGTAAATTTGGTTTTTGGCCGTCATACTTTCGTTATTTTCCTTTGCGGGTCTACTTCAGTCCGACTTTTTTTCTAGCAAGCTTCTTCCATACCAGTTTCAAGGATGTCTTTGGCTGGAGCACTTGCGGTCTATATCACTTGCAGCCCTCTAACCAGACGCATGGTACTGCACAGCCTGCTTCAGACTTGGTCTTCGCAGGCAGTAGAAAAGTTTACTCTTTCGTTGAAATGGCCAAGAGAGCTTCATCCAATCTAGGGAATTCCTAAACCTGTTGACGACGATAGGAAAAAGGATCATGCAGGCTCTTATTACTTACTTACTAACTTTAGGTGGCGCCACAGTCCGGGGTGGACCTGGGCCTCAGTCAACAAGCTTCTCCAGCCAGCTCGATCCCTGACTAGCTGTCTCCAGTTTCGCACGCTAAGTTGGCTGAGGTCCTCTTCCACTTGCGTGCGCCACCTGAGTCTTGGCCTTCCTCTGCTGCGCTGTCCCTCGGGGGCGGATTCGAAGACTTTTCGGACCAGAGCATTGGTGTCCATGCGCTCTACATGACCCAGCCATCTCAGTCTTTGGATCTTCACTCTTCTGGCTAGGTCCATGTCGCTTTACAGTCCATACAGTTCGTCGTTGTATCTCCTCCTCCACTCACCGTCAATGCAGACGGGACCGAAGATCGCCCGAAGAATTTTTCTCTCGAAGCAACCAAGAACACCCTCATCCGTTTTTGATAATGTCCATGCCTCTGCGCCATAGAGCAGGACCGGGATTATTAAAGTCTTATAAAGGGTGACTTTTGTTGTCCGAGAGAGGGCTTTGCTACTCAATTGCCTTCTCAACCCAAAGAAACAGCGGTTGGCAAGAGTTATTCTTCGCTTGATCTCAGCGCTGGTGTCGTTGTCTGTATTTATAGCGGAG
The DNA here is from genome assembly GCA_928272305.1 of Volucella inflata. Lineage (NCBI taxonomy): Eukaryota > Metazoa > Arthropoda > Insecta > Diptera > Syrphidae > Volucella > Volucella inflata. The sequence goes on from OV743720.1 coordinate 97,653,557, forward strand.
CCTAGGTAGACAAAGTCCTTAACTACCTCAAAGTTATATCTGTCGAGGGTGACGTTCTGTCCGAGACGTCGGTGTTGGTTGTCCTTTTTGCTTGACAGCATATACTTGGTCTTGCCCTCATTGACCGCTAAACCCATTTTCGCCGCTTCCGTCTCAATACTCGCGAAAGCGCCACTGACATCACGCTGTTTTCTCCCGATTATGTCAATATCGTCGGCGTATGCGAGTAGTTGGACGGACTTTTGAAAGATAGTGCCTCTTGTGTTTGCTCGTGAGTTTTGCACTATTCTTTCAAGTACGATGTTGAAAAAATCGCATGACAGCGCATCGCCTTGTCTAAATCCTTTCTGGACATCAAAGGTCTCGGTGAGATCTTTACCGACCTTGATGGAGCAGCGTGCATTCTCCATCGTCATCCTGCACAGACGGACGAGTTTGGCAGGGATGCCAAAACTAGACATTGCTCTATATAGCCCGTCTCTATAGATGCTGTCATACGCGGACTTAAAATCGATGAATAGGTGGTGGGTATCGATCTGAAGCTCATGGGTCTTCTCCAAGATCTGCCGTAGTGTGAATATCTGGTCGATGGTGGACTTTCCTGGCCTGAAGCCACACTGATATGGACCCATCAGCTTGTTGACGAACGGCTTCAGGTGTTCACATACGGCGGATAAGATCTTATATGCGATGTTAAGGAGACTGATGCCTCTGCGACTGCGATTCTACTACGATGTTCCCTTGTTCATCTCTACAGGCTTCGGTTCGGGGTTTGTTTCCGCGGTATGTTATTTTTAATGTCATAGCTAGGGCATTGCTCGTAAGTCTTGTTAAGGAGCTCGTAGAAGGCATCCTTGGTGTCGTCATCTTTCTCCTCTGTGGGGGCATGCGCGCATATGAGGCTTATGTTGGCGAATTTAGCCTTGATGCGGATTGCTACGAGGCGCTCGCTCACATGCCGGAAGCTGAGGACTTCTCGTCTTAGTCTGCCTCCGACAACAAATCCGCATCCAAATAAGCACTGCTTTTGCCGTCGATAGCAATTGCCGTAGTAGATGCCGCAGTTTTTCATCTTCTTTTTGTCCGGCCCATCCCATCGCATTTCTTGGATGGCAGTTATGTCTGCTTTGCAGCAGTCTAGGGCCTCCGCTAGTTGCTCGGCTGCACGTGGTCTATTAAGGGATCTAGCATTCCACGTGCATATCCGAAGCTCATTGTCCTTAAATCGTTTGCGTGGGTTGTCAACAGTAGATCCGTCCATATCCGAGGCTTGTTGATGCTTCGTAACTTCTTGTTACGTTGGGCTCTTATTAGCCCATATAAATAACGGTTTTCAAAAGCAGCTGAAGCTGACTACAGAGTCCTTTAATGTATGTTACCTAAGGTATGGGTGTTAATTGTCTTTTTTTTTTTAAATCTACTGAGATCTACTGCAAGATCTGCCGTTGAGTAAATAGCATCGCATTGTGACGGATTTACTGATGACCCATCTGATGACCCTTGCCGCTAGCAAATGATCTTCGGATTCCAAAGTGACATATTCAGACGCTTGGCTGCTATGAAGCAGATGTAACTCAATCCAAGATATGCAATGGAATGGATGTCTACTCTAGAGACTACTTCAAAATAGCAGCAGTCACAGCATTTATTCAGGATAATTTGGTGATTTAAGTCTCAAAAACGCCCACGATCCGACGGAGAAAAGAACAACCTTACCAAGTACTGATTCTACGAACTCCTTAACAAAGCTGGAAATTTATAACTTTTTAATAATATACTAGGTGGGGTGAAAAGTAATCTCCTTGGGGATGAATAAAAAAAATTTTTTTTTTATTTTAGCTTGATATACTTATTCCAGCGTTTTTCAACTTCTTGATCCCATCCGAAAAGTTATTTTCCGGAATGTCTGCAAAATACTCGTCCGTGGCGTCGATGATTTCCTCGCGAGAGCTGAATTTTTTATTGATGAGCCATCTTTTGAGGTTTGGGAAGAGATAATAGTCCGAGCAAGCCAAATCGGGCGAATACGGTGGATGCGACGGCAATTGGAGCCGTAAGTCATTGATTTTAGCCGTGGTTGCGATGCTCTTATCCGCTGGTGCATTGTCTTGCAAAAACAAATTTTTTTTAGCTTCATATGAGGCCGTTTTGCAGCGATTTCGGCCTTCAGTCGCTCCAATAATGCACAGTAATACTCGCTGTTGATGGTTTTTCCTTTTTCGAGGTAGTCCACGAGAGTGTGCCATGGCAATCCCAGAAAACCGACGCCATAATCATTCCGACCCATTGAGCCTCCCTCGGCCGCTTCGGAGCACTCGTGCCGGCTTCAGTCCATTACCGGGCACTCATTCTGTGCTCTGGTGTGTAATAGTGGATCCAGGTTTCATCAACAGTTACCAATCGACGCCAAAAGTCTGGCCGATATCGCACCAGCAAGTCCAGACACTCTTTCGAAGTGCTCTCGCGTTCGTTTTTATGTTCAGGAGTGAGCATGCGCGGCACCCAGCGGCAGGATAACTTTTTCATATGCAGAATATTGCCCAAAATATGGCGTGTGCGCTCAGTAATAATCTTTGTGGTATCTGCTAGCTCGCGCACCTTCACTTTCCGGTCAGTCAACACCATTTCATGTATTTTTTTGACATTGTCCTCTGTAACCGCATCGGACGGCCAATATTTGACGGCGTAATCTGACGGAGCATTAGCCCCATAATACTTATCCAACTTTTCTTTTGTTTCCTTCGCCGTTTTACCTCTCAAAAAATAATGTTTTTGTCCATACTCAACATGATGCCAAATACGTCAACTACAATCAGCGGTCAAAACAAAACTAAAGACAGTATCGCACTGAAATTTGGCATGTCTGCCTAAATATGAACGGACTTCAAGCCACCATAACCTTTTTTGCAGTAGCAGCGCATTCTGGCGGTCAAGGAGGTTACTTTTCACCCCACCTATTAAGGGAAATCCTTGGAGTTTTTAAAAGTCGAGCTGGGGAACGAGGATATTTTTGGTAATCCAGTGGAGATATCAAGCTTCCAAGCCATCAGTCCTGGAAACAGCAACATTGATTTTGGGGTAGAACGTAATGTAACTTCAAGTATCCACACATTGATATCCATAAAGGACCTAGCTTACTCTTCAACCAAATTGTATTCGAGGTAAGGCAATCCCCTAGTGTTCTGATTGTTCGAAGCACCTAACATCAGATCAGTTTCGTCCCTGCCAAGGATCAGTCAGTCTCTGACTAAAAAAAACTCTTGGTCTAATGAAGAATTCAGACAAACAAATTTAGTAAAACATAGTATATACAGAGTGGCGGCTTTAGCTCTACGAACAGAAATGAATTGAAGGACAAAAGTTGCTTAAAAGAAAAACAAACACACAGCAGACATCAACCCATCTCTTAAATTTGGGTGGACGAAAGTATGTCCTTTCCTAAGGAAGGGAAATGTCTCCTCAACATTGTATGCAATATCCAGTCTGCCGTATGATATGAACGTAATCAACTAGAAAATCATACGAAGTATCACTCCTGCTTATCGCTGTTTCTTTTGGCTTAGAAGGCTACACAGTAGCCTCTCCCGAACTCAAACATTATACAGGACATCCCAGATCATCCCAGTCCTGATTTACTGTCGAGAAACTTAGACACTGATGAAAGCTAATGAAAAAGCTTTCGGGGGCGTCGAGAGAAAAGATCTTCTGATAATTTTCGGTCTCCTTTGCATCAATGGAGAATAGTGGAGGACAATCTCGGAAACCGTACGGGCTGTACAGGAATGCCGACCAATTTAGATAACTAGATCACCAAGAATGCATGGAAACTGTCTAGAAAGTTTTCGAAATTAACTCAGAGGGACTACATGTGGTGCAGCTACAAAAAGACTACGTAAACAGGAGACGCGTACTAGCTACTGCCCTGATCTACCCTACTTTCTAGCGCCATCTATGTTCTTAACTAAGTAAGGTGACCCTATAGTCGGGGTTGAACCTGGACCTCATTCAACAAGCGTCGCTTGTCAGCTCGATCTTTTGCTAGCTGACGATGTGCCCTTGTTTGTCTCTACAGGATTCGATTACGGGTTTATATCCGTCGCATGTCTGTTCTACCTTTTGGTAGAACCTCTGAATCTCATTCCTGAAGTAGCTCTACCGCACGCTTATGCATGTGCTCTTTCGTATCCTTCTGAGGAGCTGGTGTTCATCTGTGCTCTTCTGCTAGTAGACTTCGTGAGCAGCTCTACTCCTTCTATGCAACGCGGCTTTGAATGCATCTTGCTTAGCTTTATGTGCTTGGTCTAGTGAAACCCACCATATCAGTAGCGACATCTCTGATGACTTTCTGGCAGTGTTGCCACTGGTCTTCGGTGCTTAATGCTGGCTTCATTGGACCTCTTAAGAGATTAAGGGAGACTCGATCGAAAGAGAATTTCACGATCTTTTGCGATTGTGGCTGTCTGACGTCCAAATTCCTGACAGTATTAGCTTGTCTTGGCTCTGCTGGGGATATCCGAAACCATACCTTGGTTACGACATGGTAATGGTCCGAGTCAATATTGGTTCTCTTAGGAGTTTTCCAAGTCGCCTTTTGTATATCGAGATGTGGGAACCGCGTGCTAGCTACGACAAAGTTTCGCCCCGCCTCAAAGTCGATTAACCTGAATCCGTTATCGGAAATGGTGTCTCTTCCTAACTTTGCATTACAATGCCCGGGGACAATTTCAATGTCATTGCTAGGTCATTGCTAGCTAAGGCAAATTTACTCTTGATAAGGACTGCGACGAGGCGTTCGTTCACATGCAGGAAACTCAAGACTTCTTGCCTAAGTCTGCCCCCAATAACAAATCCTCATCAAAATAGGCCGTCGTCATCCTCTCATCCTCTTTTTGTCCGGCCCATCCCATCACAGCTGCTTTGCAGCAATCTTGGGCCTCCGCAAGTTTTTCCACTACACGTGGCCCGTGAAGGGGCCTAACATTCCACCTCATATCCAAAGTTGTTTTTCTTAATTTGCTTAAATGGGTTGTCAATAGTAGATCCATCCATATCGGAGGCTTTTTTTGTGTTTCGGAACTTTCGCACTTTTTCCATGGTCGGCCAGTAATCCTAGCGGCACAACCCCCAACCTGGAAGGCCAATTCCGTTTTTGATACCCTTAAGACGAGGGTTCGATTAGACGGAAACTAGTAACCCATCCGGCGATGTGGGCGTTGCCATTTGGAGGCAAAATAAGCACAATTGATGTGTAGAAGCAGATACAGCACTGGATAGACACTTTTGGGTGCGTACTCTATTTCTACAACACTCAACCGTTAGCACCATCTAGATAAGTAAATGGGATTTACTTCGAGAACTAAAACCGAACTTTTAAAAACCTTTAGCTAACTACATTTCTAAAAAATGTAAAGATAGATAAAAATACTTTTTAGTGTCTGTTCCTATAGAGAGACATCTAGGCATCCTCCCGTTCACATTTCTTTCGTTTTTGTTATTCCAACGAAAGAAAATTTCCCAGAATATCTGAAGAGAGAAGCTTTGCAAAAGCCCGTATATCCAAAGAAAGTTAGAATTCTCAGTATCCCCCATACCCTTCGTCTGGATGTGGTGGGCAAAATTAATTAAAATTAAATGAGTAGGTAATGAGCCTTAAGCAGTATTCATTCAGCAAAAGAATGGAGCCATACACAACCGGCACATACAAAAGGAGCGAGCATTTTTTTTTCCGTCCTTCGAAATTGAGAGAGGATGCACGAAAAATGAAAATTACATTCAGAAAGAAAAGAAAACCGAATTAAAGCGAAGTAATTAATAATTTTCGCCATTTTTCACCCCCTCCTTGCAGTTGTAGCAAAGAAAAACACCAAAAGGATCCTCTGAAAGAGAAATGTTTTCCTTTATGTGGGTGGTTGGATGGATTTTCTTTTCCTTTTCAGACTCCGCCTTTTTGCAAATTCGGTTTTTTCTCTTTCTTCCGACGCTAAACTGGTGAGGATAGGGAAAGCAACAACAAATATGTCGATAATGCTGGAAGGTTTTCTTTATAAATTCAACCCCTATTCCAAATCGGCAACTTATTTCAATTTTTTTATTTTTTTCTTTAATTTGTCGACAGAAAGGACCCTCAATTAAAAGTTTCCTTCGTCGTGTTGATTGACCAACAAAACGAATTAAAATTTTAAGAAAAGGAAAAGGAAGGAGTGCGAAATTTCACGGACCACAAAGCACCATCTAAGGAAATTAAACTGAATCCAGTATCTTTTGAAAGAACAGACCTTGACGGTACATACAAACAAGGTTCTTATGTCGCTCCTATGGACAGGTTCATCTACTGACGTACTTGCATATTTGCCACGGTAACACATGAACACACATCAGGAATTGATCCAACATCCTTTGAATTGCTGAAAGATACTATTCATCTTGATCCAACGGTGACTATAGTTCAGGTGAATGAAAATAACTTTGTCGAACAACTAAAACGAGAGGGCGTCTCGGCCATGGCAGTACTGTTGGAGAATCCAGTCTATCATGGCTGTTCTAATTTCCGACCGAATTTGAAAACTAAAACTGAAATTGAATCCGTACGGAATGGAAAAGCGTACTCTGATTTACGATCGAATTCACTTTACAGTAATACCAACTAAATATCAACAAAGCGATTTCGAAATCAGCTGTTTCTATATGCTGGAACTGTCAAAGCAAAATTGTAAAATTTTATGTGATTGAGTGCAATAATTAACTTCCTAGTTTTGTGAATAGAAGTGTGAAGAAAAAATACAAAGGACCAAGAGACATTTTTTTGACAAAACTGGTTTGCTTGTAAAAATTGTGCAACCTGTGAAAAACAATTTATTTTACTGTCGGAAACAACATTTTAGTCTCAACGTGATGATTGCAAGTATTGTATTTGTGTGGTATGCTTTCCCCTGAATTACAGAATTACGGTTAATAATTAATTTTTGTTTATTGTTAAATAATAATTAGGTACTTACATTATCGCTCGAATAAATAAATGAAATGAAATATGCAAACTCAATTGAATTCCGCCAAGATAAAAACAGCCGAATTGAGAACGTAAAACTTTTGACGGATTTAAGATCCGTTCATTTTGCAAAACACCCTTCAATCCGTAACACGTCATGTGAATACGGAATTCAGAACACCGAAAATTCGAAAACGAGAGGATTTGGTATCCATGATTCACGGCTGTTCTCATTTTCGTTCGAATTTAAAAACTGAAACGAAAATTTGATCCGTACGGATTGAAAATGCCTGTTCTGATTTCCATTTGGATTTACTTTTAAGTTCTGCCAACTTAAGAATAACAAAATATTTTCGAAATCAGCTGTCCCATATTTATATACAAATATTTATATTATCTATTCCTTAAGATTGAATAAGGAATCATTTAGATACATACTAGATGAGATGCGAAATCTCTGGCAGACTAGTTCAACCCTTACTCAGATGGTCAAATTATCTGCTTGTCTCAGACTCGTTGCTGAAGGCAGGTATCAACGAAGAGTTGGAAATGACATCCACGTAGCCATGGGAAGATCAAGTTTTAGCAAAGTCTTGCAGAAGTTTGTCAACCTCACTCAAGAGCATTTACATATGTTCTAAGTGTATTCAAATTGAAAAGGCCGAAGAAGGCTTCCAAAGTACCAAGAGGATTTTTTTTTTTTTGACAGAACCAGTTTTCCAGGCGTCATTGGGTCGTAAGCAATATTTTAGAAATTGGTGTCTTAAAAAACCGATTCCGATGTCTTTTGCAGGACAGAACACTGCATTATGATCCCCGAAAGGCTTCCCAAATCGTAAATGTTTATTGTGCGTTACACAAAATTTTCATACACTTTAAAGTTTTCGAGAGTGAAGGTTTCACACCTCCCAATGAACACGAAGGTGAGAATGACCCGAAGATTCGGTTGAAATCACAGCTGGTGCAAGGTTTAACCAAGCCGTTAAAATAAGAAATCAGCTAAGGGATAGTTTTCGGGCAGTAAAACACACTTTTCGAAAAAATAAAAATATCCTGATTAAAATTAAATAAAATTTAATTAAAATAAATGCAAAGTTTGTAATTTTTATCTTTGTTCTTGCAACAAGAACATCTTGGGTTTAATTTAATTTTTCCTAAAAACAAGCTCCTGCATGATGAGCCTCTTTCTTTGAATGATTGGCTGCTTCTTTTTTAAAGTATTTTTTTCAGAACATCAATGTTGATTTTTTGGATATCATAAAGTTTTTCAGATGCACGATAATTTCTTTTTAAAGCAGCGGCTACATCTTTTTGTACAGCAATGAGTTCCTCGAGTTTATTCATCTTCACTTCATGAAACTGGTTCTTCATCTGCATTTGAATTTCTAGCAAGATTTGTGTTTTTGATGCAGCACTCGTTTGGTATTTTCCCGCGAAGATATTTTCTCTCTGACTTGCACGCAGAGGAGGGTTAAGAGCAGTTTCATTGGCTGCCGTTGCTGCATTTATTGTAGAAGATGATTCCGTACTATCCATGCAGATACTCTCTCTTTTCTCGCATACTTGGAGATCTCTGATTTGTGTTAATTTCCTTTTTATTTTGTGTTAGCTTCTTTGTAATCCGACCGACGATTCCTTACATTGTTTTCCGCCAACAAAAGGGTGCCCGAATTAAAAACGTCAAAAATATGGCGGAATCCGCTCGTTTTGTCGAACACCTATGAATTCGCAAAACATGTTCTAATACAGAATTCAGAACAGCAAAAATTCGAAAACGAGATGTTACAGAATTCGAACAGAAATCAGACCAGCCGTGTATATGCCGTCCCGGATAAGGAATTAATAATAATAATAGATCTTCAGCAGGCACACAAATAATTTTAATTTTCACGATTTTATTGGAGGAAAGTAAGCCCGATGAATGAAATCTCAGCGTTGTTTGCTTTGTTTATCCTCAAGAATGGAGACCGTTTAATCTACGCCAGCTATAGACAGCCATAAGGGAGTGTATGTGCAGTATTGTAGAATTTGTGTCAAAAACCTGATTGGTGCCTGTCACTGTCTGTTAAATCCAAGTCCATCAAAGCCAAAGGCTCACACTACGGCAGATCTTGAAAAAAACTCTTTTCCGATCGATACACGCCACATTTAGATGGATTTGAAAATGAATTGAGGCATGCGGAGTAATTCCTAACAAAATCCTTCAACTGTAAAGGATAACGATGGACAACGGTCGCTATCAAGGCCTCTGATATCAATAAAAAGCTTGAAAAGGACGACGGGCTACCATGTTTCATCGATGATACGATCGTTAAAAATAAATGATTCCATCCGACAACCCAACACCAAAGCTACAAAAATTTCAAAAATTCGCTTGACAATTCACTTACGATTGACGTCTAGTGAAGTTTCTTTGTTATTTCATTTTATAATAGTTACAGAGTTGCCATATGCATATAACACATTCACTTTGAAGTATATTTAAGATTGTTTCAGGCAATGAAAGACTGCTATTTAAAGTTAAAAAAGATTTTATTCTCCTACATAATCTCCCTTGACTTCAAAACATTCGGTCCAGCGTTTCTCTAACATCAGTACTCGTTCCCTGAGAAGATAGGTTTTGGAAGGCTGTGAAAATATTTATCTACGGCCCTCTCAACTTCCTCATTGGATGCGAAGCCGTTTGCAGAAACAATTTTCCTCAAGTTTTGGAACAGATGGCAGTATGATGGAAGTACACGGTGGTGCAAAATTAATCATCCTAGCGGAAGATGTTATAATTTTTGCAAATAGCATCGTACGTCAATCAAATTTGACATTTGTGAACTAGACAGCTGCGGTACACAAACGGACAAGCACTGTGTCGATTTTTTTGACCAATAACCAGTCGGTGGTGCTAGCGCAGCGTGGTTTTCGACGTCGATTTCCTAATCGTGTCGCGCAAACATTCCGGCGCTTAGCAACTCGACTCGAAAAGATTGGAACCACAGGAAACCAAGCAGGGCGTGGCCGCCACCGGACTGGTCGTTCGGCCGAGAATATCGCCCCTGTGGCTGCCGATCTCGCTGCATCAGTTAATGCCTCTTGACCGTTAGTCGCGTGTGAATTACTGTCAAGTCATCCTCAATCTCAACAACGAATAGAACGATTTTGTGTCAAAAATCATCATGAGCGACGAGGCGCATTTCCACTTAAGCGGTTACGTCAATAAGCAAAATCTTCGTTTCTGGGGCACTGTAAATCCGCGTGTGATGCACGAAGAGCCATTACATCTACTCAAAGCCACTGTATGGTGCGGCGTTCACGCGGGAGGAGTTATTGGAACATTTTTTTTTTTTAAGATGCCATCGGCAATACGGTTACTGTTACTGGCGAACGCTACAGGGCCATGATAAACGACTTCTTACTGCCGAAATTGGATGAGCGGGACTTGGTGAACAAGATGGTGCAACCGCACACATAGCACGAGCCACAATGGATATTGTGAAAGAAGCATTTCCTGGTCGCGTAATTTCCCGTTTTGACGATATGACATGGCCAGCAAGATCGCCCGATTTAACCATCCCAGACTTCTTTCTTTAGGGCTACTTGAAGACTCAGACAATCGCAGCCCTTAAGGAGAATATTCGAAACGAATGCGAACAGTTATCACCGGAAATCTTGCGGAAAGTCATGGAAAATGCGATAAAACGGGCACAAATGTGTATCAACACTGGCGGCAGGCACTTGGTGGATATCATCTTTTCCACTCAACAGAAAAAATTTGAAAGGTCCTAGTAAAGGTTTCCATCAACCAGAATCAAAATTGGATGATTAATTTTGCGCCACCTTGTATATACATATTAGGGGATGGCCGAGCAAATCGTACCGCACATCCGCAGTTTTCACATCACCAACGCACTCTTGTGTACTGGTGCATTGTCCTGGTGAAAGATGATTTCTTTTCTACTTCAAGCCAGGTTTCTTCTCGCGAATTTTGGCATCCAGCTGGTCAAGAAGGTTGCAGCAATATTCGCCTGTAATTGTTCTGCTTTTTTCAAGGTTATCAATTAATAGGATCCCTTCGCATCCCAAAACACGCTGGTAATGAAATTTCCGGCAGATGCGATCGACTTCGCTTTCTTTGGCGCTGAACCACCGGCTTCCACCCACTGCTTCGTCTGCTATTTCGTTTCTGGCGTGTAGTGGAGAGCCCATGTCTCATCCATGGTGACAAATCGCCGCACAAAATCGGTCCAAAGATTGTTGAGAAAATCTTTTGGCACCCACCATGCGCAAAGCTTTCGCATCCCTAAGTTATTGTGCAACATGTTTCGCATCCTTTGTGTGTGGTTGAAGATTTTGACCGTCCTTTACGTGGGTCATCTTCGAGGGACGTGCGACTACATTTAAATTCAGCTGCCCACATCTTAACGGTTGGCATGGAAGGAGCAGAATCTTGTCAACTTCGTCGCACAGTGGGGCAGAATGCCCTAAAAGTTGGCATTAAATCAATAAGCAAAGTTAGAAACTTCAAATTTCTTGCGATTCGTCACTTAACTGTCCAATGGGTAGTAAAGCCGATGGAATTATCTCATTCCCATGGATCAAATATTTGTGGACGGTTGGTGACATATAGTACCACGGATACTTCTCTACGAAATATTTAGCAGTTTAATGGGCAAATGCTTTAAATGTCGGAACATCAATTTCATGACCGCATGAAACAACAATCATAATCATGTGCATTTTTTTAATCAAACCCAAGTCAAGTTTGGTCATTTCTGCATTTTCAAAGAACATCCTTGCCGTGTTTCCGTCATTGGAATTTCGAAGCCCGGCTTGGGTTTGTCAACAATCAAGCCCAAACGGTTTCGAAACTTTTTTTTACACTCTTGAATGACTTTGTATGACGGAAATATTTTTGGAGCCTTTGATCTTATTATTTTATATTGAAATCGAGAGAGATTTGCCTCAATAATCAATGCCAATGCTTCTTTTCCAGTCATTGAAGTTGGGTCAGTAGACTCATTTAAGGTATTCATACACTTTTCAGCATGACTTGGAACGGTGGTGATTTTCCGAATTAATTTTGCAGTACCCGATTGTTCAGATGCTTTCAAACTCATTTCAGAAGCATGTACCAACTCAGAAAGAAATGTCGATCTCCTCAACTGTTCCATTTTTTGTCGGTTCATTCTTTCTGATCCTTCTTCAAAAGAAATATTTGGGCGACCTCGTTTTGAATTTTTAGACCATTTGTACGTGAACAAAACAGGTGTTTTTAGCCAAGCGTAATTTTTTTTTAAGAATCGTGTTTCTATGCGACATGCTCTCTCCTTACTTACTTACTTTAGGTGGCGCTACAGTCCGGGATGGACCTGGGCCTCAGTCAACAAGCTTCACCAGCCAGCTCGATCCCTGGCTAGCTGCCTCCAGTTTCGCACGCTAAGTTGGCTGAAGTCCTCTTCCACTTGCGTGCGCCACCTGAGTCTTGGCCTTCCTCTACTGCGCTGTCCCTCGAAGGCGGATTCGAAGACTTTTCGGACCAGAGCATTGGTGTCCAAGCGCTCTACATGACCCAGCCATCTCAGTCTTTCGATCTTCACTCTTCTGGCTAGGTCCATGTCGCTGTACAGTCCATACAGTTCGTCGTTGTATCTCCTCCTCCACTCACCGTCAATGCAGACGGGACCGAAGATCGCCCGAAGAATTTTTCTCTCGAAGCAACCAAGAACACCCTCATCCGTTTTTGATAATGTCCACGCCTCTGCGCCATAGAGCAGGACCGGGATTATTAAAGTCTTATAAAGGGTGACTTTTGTTGTCCGAGAGAGGGCTTTGCTACTCAATTGCCTTTTTAACCCAAAGAAACAGCGGTTGGCAAGAGTTATTCTTCGCTCGATCTCAGCGCTGGTGTCGTTGTCTGTATTTATAGCGGAGCCTAGGTAGACAAAGTCCTTAACTACCTCAAAGTTATATCTGTCGAGGGTGACGTTCTGTCCGAGACGTCGGTGTTGGTTGTCCTTTTTGCTTGACAGCATATACTTGGTCTTGCCCTCATTGACCGCTAAACCCATTTTCGCCGCTTCCGTCTCAATACTCGCGAAAGCGCCACTGACATCACGCTGTTTTCTCCCGATTATGTCAATATCGTCGGCGTATGCGAGTAGTTGGACGGACTTTTGAAAGATAGTGCCTCTTGTGTTTGCTCGTGAGTTTTGCACTATTCTTTCAAGTACGATGTTGAAAAAATCGCATGACAGCGCATCCCCTTGTCTAAATCCTTTCTGGACATCAAAGGTCTCGGTGAGATCTTTACCGACCTTGATGGAGCAGCGTGCATTCTCCATCGTCATCCTGCACAGACGGACGAGTTTGGCAGGGATGCCAAAACTAGACATTGCTATATATAGTTAGTCTCTATAGATGCTGTCATACGCGGCCTTAAAGTCGATGAATATCGATGGGTATCGATCTGAAGCTCATGGGTCTTCTCCAAGATCTGCCGTAGTGTGAATATCTGGTCGATGGTGGACTTTCCTGGCCTGAAGCCACACTGATATGGACCTATCAGCTTGTTGACGAACGGCTTCAGGTGTTCACATAATACGGCAGCTAAGATCTTGTATGCTGTGTTTAGAAGTATGCAGTTCACATAGTTCAGAGGGTCTCCTTTCTCAAGGATCGGACAAATAATGCTGAGGTTCCATTCATCGGGCATACTTTCGTCCGACTATATTCCACAGATGAGTTGGTGTATGCTCCTTACCAAGTCATCGCCTGTCGCTTTGAAGAGCTCGGCAGTCAGGCCACCTGCTCCAGCAGCTTTGTTGGACTTAAGCTTCGATATGGCTATCTTCACTTCATCCAGGTCGGGTGGACGGAATTGTTGGTCATCATCGTCCAGGTTGAAAGGTTGATTCTGCCTGACAGCGGTATTTGGTCCGTCATCGCCGTTATACAGTCTGCAGAAATGATCTTTCCAAATCCTCAGCATCGACTGCGATTCTACTACGATGTTCTCTTGTTCATCTCTACAGGCTTCGGTTCTGGGTTTATTTCCGTGACATGTTATTTTTACCTTTTGGTAAAACTTCCGAACCTCATTCCTGGAGTAGCATCTCTCAATTTCCTCGATCGCGCGCTTCTCATGCTCTTTCTTCTTCCTCCTGAGAAGCCGGTGTTCGTCTCTCCTCTTCCGCTCATAGAGCTCATGAGCAGCTCTGGTCTTTCTAAGCAGCGCCGCGTTATATGCATCTTGCTTAGCTGCATGTGCTTGCCGGCATTCATCATCGAACCAGGGGTTTCGTTGTGGTGGACGAGTGAAACCCAGCACATCAGAAGCGGCATTTCTGATGGCGTTTTGGCAGTGTTTCCAATGGTCTTCGATGCTTGATGCTGGCGGCATTGGACCTCTTAAGAGATTAAGAGACACTCGATCGGAGAAGGACTTGGCGATCTCTTGCGATTGTAGCCGTCTGACGTCGAATTTTCTCACAGCATTAGTTTGCTTTGGCGTAGTTTGGGATATCCGCAACCGTACCTTGGCTACAATAAGGTAATGTGATCAATCTGGTTGACTGTTGATTGATCAGGAGTTCTCCAAGTCCCCTTGTGTATGTCGAGATGTGGGAACCGCGTGCTAGCCACGACAATGTTTCGCCCCGCCGCAAAGTCGATTAGCCTGAATCCGTTATCGGAGGTGGTGTTGTGCAGGCTATATTTTCCGATTGTTCCACTAAAGATACCCTCTCTTCCTAGCTTTGCATTAAAATCACCGAGGACAATTTTAATGTCATAGCTCGGGCATTGCTCGTAGGTCTTGTTGAGGAGCTCGTAGAAGGCATCCTTGGTGTCGTCATCTTTCTCCTCTGTGGGGGCATGCGCGCATATGAGGCTTATGTTGGCGAATTTAGCCTTGATGCGGATTGCTACGAGTCGCTCGCTCACATGCCGGAAGCTGAGGACTTCTCGTCTTAGTCTGCCTCCGACAACAAATCCGCATCCGAATGAGCGCTGCTTTTGCCGTCGATAGCAATTGCCGTAGTAGATGTCGCATTTTTTCATCTTCTTTTTGTCCGGCCCATCCCATCGCATTTCTTGGATGGCAATTATGTCTGCTTTGCAGCAGTCTAGGGCCTCCGCTAGTTGTTCGGCTGCACGTGGTCTAATAAAGGATCTAACATTCCACGTGCATATCCGAAGCTCATTGTCCTTAAATCGTTTGCGTGGGTTGTCAACAGTAGATCCGTCCATATCCGAGGCTTGTTGATGCTTCGTAACTTCTTTTTTTTTTTAAATGGCAGGGCAGTTACCCCGGCGGTACAACCCCCAACCTGGAGGACCAGTTCCATGCTCTTTCCTAACGCGATTTGAATTTCGCTTTAAAATCTGCAATTTTTTTTTATTGAAATCATGTTCAAAAGGCGCACTGCAATTAGCCCGGTTTGTAACTGCTTGCCTCTAAAACTCGATTTGTCTATTCAGTCCTACGCAATACGAATTCCTCATTACATCATAGAGTTCTTGTCTTGTAATAGTCAAGGTGTTGGGAGCAGATTGGAGCAAGAAAATTGAACATGTTCTGAAAATAACAAAACGACATTTAAAACTTTACGGCATCTCAGGGCTAAACCAAACAAATAGCTTACGGAATTAAGTTTTATGCAAAAATATCACTTTTTTACACTTCTTCTATTTTCAACTTACAACTAAGATGACAAAAAAAATTTTATATTGGGTCTATAACTTAATTCGTGCGGTTTGCTAAGAGATGGCGTAACTTGTATTATTCCATTGGAATATGCGTTGGAAAGCTACTGTCATTGTACGTCATTTCAGTCTATGTCATTCATTTGAAGCGTAAACAACAATAATTTTTTTTCACTCAAATATGTCGAACTTTGTGCCTGAAAAAGTGTTTTTGCGGGGAGTTCTTCTTCATTACTTTAATATGAAGAAAACTGCTGCCGAAAGTCATCGTATTTTGGTGGTTTATGGTTTAGGGTGAACATGCGCTAGCTGAGCGAACGTGCCAAAAGTGGTTTGCACGATTAAAAAGTTTTGATTTTGGCTTAGAGGACGATGAACGTCCTGGACAGCCAAAAAAGTTTGAAGATGAAGAACTGAAAGCATTACTCTATCAAGATTGTTGCCAAACACAAGAAGAGCTCGCAGAATCTTTGGGTGTCACTCAAGCAGCTATTTCAAAACGTTTAAAAGCAGCTGGATATATTCAAAAGCAAGGAAATTGGGTTCCACATAAACTGAAGCCGAGAGACGTCGAAAGGCGGTTTTGCATGTCCGAAATGCTGCTGGAACGCCACAAAAGGAAGATGTCACATGTGTTTAACGTAGGTACCTGCCGTGAAGGCTTAAGCCTACGGTGCTTCTTCGCACAAGATATCAAATCAAAGCGTTGATCAGCACCCTTCGGGTGATAAAGATACCACCACCAGTACCAGATTCGAAGTCGTGTGTAAGTCACGAACTTCCCCTTTGGTGAAGGGTCGAGGCCTATCTAACACCTCAGCCATTCTGTGGATCATGGCATCCGGTTGCAGTGTAACTCCACATCGAATAGACCAATGATTCCTTAGCAATCAAACGGATGAGCACATGTCGTAGCAGGCTACGATGCAAAACCCGTATGTGAAACCCGGCCAACCAACCAAATCAACGGCATAGCCGAATATCCATGGCGCGAAGGTAATGCTCTGTATTTGGTGGGATCAGATGGGTGTGCTGTATTATGAGCTGCTAAAACCGGGTGAAACCATCAATGGACAACGCTACCGAACACAATTAATCCGTTTGAAGAGAGCAGTAGCCGAAAAACGCCCGGAATGTGCGACCAGACACGAGGCAATAATTTTCCATCATGACAACGTTCGGCCCCACGTTGCTATGCCGGTTAAAAACTATTTGGATAACAGTGGATGGGAAGTCTTACCGCACCCGCCTTGTAGCCCAGACCTTGCCCATTCTGACTACTATTTGTTCCGGTCGATGCAGAACACCCCTCACTGAAATACGGTTCACATCAGAGCAGTCTATCAAAAATTGGCTTGATTCATTCTTGGCTGCCAAGTCGGCGCAGTTCTTTTGGGATGGGATCCACAAATTGCCAGAAAGATGGGAAAATGTCATAACTTCAGATGGGCAATACTTTGAATAATAAATTGTACATGTTTTCCTTAAATAGACGATCAAAGTTATATACCCAATATATGAGTATATAAATAAACATTAAACAACCAACCTGAGCTTACTGATTCCATGACAAAAAAAAAATTATTGCGATTGAAGTAACAGATGAAAACTAACAGACAATTTAGTAACGCTAGTCAAGACACAAAAAACACGTCTACACTCGAAGCAAAAAATAAACAAAGGCTCCAAGTGTGACAATTTACTGGAGATCATGTGATCTTATCTCTTTTTTATTTCTTATTCTCTATTATATTTCGAAAAGAAATTAAACGTAAAGAAAAAGATTAACTTTATAATTTGAATTTTTGCTAGCTAAAAGGGTCTTCTGCCCCAATGTGCGTCTTCTTGAAAGAAAACTGGGTCACTCCAAAACTCACACCAAACAGTTACACGTTTAGTACACATTGGCATTGGCTTCTCTATGACAACGTGTCGGTTTTATGGAAGCATGGAATGGAAATGCTTGTTCTGGTCCCAAAACTACCTCTAGCTCTGCGTGTACTCCAACTTAAGACTTTCGTGACGTCGAAGTGGCTACAAACGTATGTTTTTTTTTGACTTTCTTTGTTGCCACTCGTATATTGTGATTAATGTATCCTATCAATTTAACGTAAATATACTGTATACCATAAATGGTTTAATGAACAAGAAACAACTGATCTTGTCAAGTCAGGTTGAGCATTTTATTTTTTAAAACATCACTTTCTGGCATAAGCAACCAGCATATTGTACGGCGTCTTATATCTATAATCGTCTGTGCCAGCAATTTGTTCACATAAATTCATGTTCATCCAACAGTCACTCATGTCCTTTATGAACTCGTCTTCTTCGTCAGATTCCATTCTTTCAGCGAATTTCACAAATGATGATAAATAATCTAAAATTTGTAAAAAAAAAACAGAAAAACATTTCAAAAACTTTCTCAAACAAAAAAAAAATTTTCTCACCCTTGAAGATCTTGTATCCTTCAAAGGAATATGTTTCCGCCTTGATCTCTAATTGCTGAGACTTAAAGCCAACTTCTTTGAAAAGTTTTTCATAAGCTGCCAAAGGTTCCAGAATTTTCTGTGAAGGACATATGACCATATCGACGTCGTACATGTATTTATTCCATTTTGGATTCGATGAAAGGGTTCTCATAACCTCAAAAACGGGATGAGACACCACAAAGCTCAAAAAGCAATCGCCATTCCCTTGAAGCATTTTGTAAATATTTGTCAGGGCTTGTCTGAAAGTCAAATCATCATTAAGTCATATGTAACAGTAGACACAGTATTTTACGTACTTTTGATTTTGGACCCAGTGTAGACAATAGAATGAGGTAACATGGTCAAACTTCTCTTCGTAGCACAGCGGCAACACATTTGAGCTAATGTCAAATATTTCAAAATCGATTTTCGAACACAGGGCATACGATTTCCTGCAAAATCGTATCATACTTTCCGAGATATCTATTCCGATGACTTGTGTATATGTTTTCGGAAGAATATCACAAACATAATCCTTCAGAATGTCCCCCGTTCCACAACCAACATCCAACAAGGAATCTTTCTGGTCTGACCGAATTTTAATTTTTTTCTTAAATTCCTGCAGCAAACTACAGACTATTTGCCGCTGCATATGATTTGATTTACTGTACAAAATTGGGCGATTCATATCTTCGAAAATTAAGGAGAAAGCAAACGTTCCGATGAACTCTAGCCTAGAACAGACAGTTGGAAATTGTGACGAACCTTATATCGAAATTCAAAAACCCACTAAAACTCATTAAAAGCAATCCACGTGACGTTATCTAGAAATACAAAATTGATAAACAAAGATTAAGATTTTAAAATTACACAAATTACTAAATATAAACAAGTAAATTTATAATTACTCGTCTGTCTGTACGAGTACGTGGATGGACTACCTGCCTAGGCTAGGCACAAGCAATCTCGTGACACTAAGTAGTAAAAAATAACTATGTTAGCATCAATTAAAAACAGTAAATTTTATTTAACAATATGACAAATTCAAGTTGACATTGCTCGAAGCAGCTCCCCATATATAGTTTTAAATGCATTTTATTTTCTTAATCATTAATTCTTACATACTAACAAAAAATGCTTAAATGCTAGCTTAAAATTACTAAACAATCTTATACTAACTTACTGGACCTACACAGGCACTCTAAGCTACTCTAAATTCATATTTCTATGTCTTTCGACTTAATTTACATTGAATTTAGGATTTCTTATTTTCTATACTTAAGGCTAAGAAAAAAATTGCCATCAAAAAACTTAGCATATGGACATTATTTTTTACTTTTTATAAAAACTTAATATCTAACTTAAAATAAACCTTAATCTACCTAACCTACATACAATACGTTCATACACACAAATAGACATTATATACAATTATATACATACATGAGGGCGGGTCAATAAGTCCGTGACTTTTTGAATTTCTGACCTCTTTACTGAAACAGCAACACTGCTCCTGTCAACAGGCATCTGTCAGTTGACTCCTGTCAAAATTTAAACTTGCTGCGTCAGTTAGTTTGTGTTTGACAGCTATTTTTATCAGACTACTCACTAATTTGAGGAGAAAATGGAAAAAAGTGAATTTCATGTGCTTATTAAGCATTATTTCTTGCGAAAAAAAACCATTACCGAGACCAAGGCTAAGCTTGATAAATACTATGGGGACTCTGCACCATCGATTTCAATGGTAAAAAAGTGGTTTACTGAATTTCGTTGTGGCCGTACAAGCACTGAAGATGCCGAACGTCCTGGACGCCCAGTTGAGGTCTCTACACCCGAAACAATCGAAAAAATTCACGATATGGTGTTGGCCGACCGAAGATTGAAAGTGCGAGAGATTGTGTAAGCCGTAGGGATCTCGCATGGCTCAGTGGTTTCAATTTTGAATGATCACTTGGGCATGAGAAAGCTTTCCGCAAGATGGGTGCCGCGTTTGCTCACAGACGGCCACAAACGCAATCGTGTAACAACTTCACAGGAAGGTTTGCCGTTGTTTAATCGCAATATGGAGGAGTTTTTGCGCCGTTTTGTAACCGTGGACGAAACATGGATCCATCACAACACACCAGGGAACAAACAACAGTCAAAACAGAAACAGGGTTTCTAAGGGTGAATCGGCGCCAAAGAAGGCCAAGGTGGGTTTGTCAGCCAATAAAGTAATGGCGACTGTTTTTTGGGATGCACGCGGGATAATCCACATTAACTACCTTCAAAAGGGAAGAACAATCAATGGGGAATATTATGCCAACTTATTGAACCGATTCAATGACGATTTGAAAAAAAAACGACCTCATTTGGCCAAGAAAAAAGTTCTTTTCCACCAAGACAATGCAAGGGTGCACACATGTGCAGTTGCCATGGCAAAAATCCATGAATTGGGCTATGAATTGCTCCCTCATCCACCCTAATCTCCAGATTTGGCTCCGAGCGACTACTTCTTGTTCCCAAACCTGAAGAAATGGCTTGGTGGAAAAAGATTTGACTCCAATGATGAAGTCATCTCGCAAACAAAGGCCTATTTTGAGGACCTCGACAAATCATTTTTTTTGGAAGGGATAAAAAAATTGGAGAAGCGTTGGACAAAGTGTATAGAGCTCAAGGGAGACTACGTTGAAAAATAAAATTATTTTTTTATTAAAAAATCTGTGTTTTAATCCAAAAGTCACGGACTTATTGACCCGCCCTCGTATATATATTACTTAAATGCTAGCCTAAACCTATGTAAGCTGGCCATCGCTTACCAAAGCAAATAGATTGGTCAGCTCTGCCTTATTAGTGAGGCTGGTCCGTAATTGACGGAAACGACGACGAAACATCTTCCCCATCATTCGATCACGACATCCCTCTTATCGCGATTCCCCACCGCCCTACTAAACCTGAGACGATCCACCCTGCCGTGTGCGACGTCTCTGTTGTAGTTGAGTCGCCTGTCCCCAGCTATCCGAGCGACATGGAAGATAAACGGGACCGCTGATCTATCCTGGATCAACCCTATCTGATCAAGGTAGAGGAATGCTTCCGGTGGAACGAAGCCGTTAGAGCGCACACTCTCATGATAAAGGTAATTGGGGTAGTAAGCCCCAGATATCAGGTTATTCGTCGAGGCCATTGCTCTTGCAATGTGCCTTCGAGTCAGCTTAATTACGAAGTTGTCCACTCGTATTAGGTTCGCCCTGTTCTAAAGGACCTTATTAGGATAAAAAAAATTTGTACTCCGACTCTGGTGCTCTCTGCAGATTATCTTTACCCTCGCATCGAGTTGTCTGCTATAAAACAGTCTCTTTGTGAGGGCAAAAGCGCCTTTAGCTCTGGCCAGAGCAGCATCTACATTTTTGTTAAAATACAGAAACTGATCTAGCCAGATCCCAAGGTATCTGACTACATTTCGACAGGCAAGAGGCTGTCCGTGTTGTTCAATGATCGAGAACTTTCGCCAATTTTTTCTGCTATCCCTAGAGGCTCCAGACAACGGCGTCCTAAAGAGAATGGTTTCCGACTTCTGAAAGTTGATTTTCAACTTCCAGTCATCGCAAAATCGTCTTATCTTATCGAAGTCGCGCTGTAAGAGAGTATTAATGACCTCGATTTTTGGACCTGTTCTGTACGCTATCAAGTCATCTGCGTACGCAAGTGTATGGGGAAGTGAACCTATCAAGTCACTTGTATAAATGTTTAATACGATCGGCGAATTGACCGCACCTTGCTGAAGACCATTTTTAATTTGAAATATTCCAACAGAAGTCACATCACCATTTTTCACGATGAACTGTCTGTTGGTTAACATATTATAAAGAATGTACAAGAGTGGTTTACTGATCCCCAGACTTGCCAGCTTGTAGAAAAGACCTTCTAACCATACAGTGTCAAAAGCCTTCTTCAAGTCAACTAGGCAGGCACCAGTACACTGTTTTTTGCCTTTATTCCATTGGATATCGGACACCAGTTTAGACGCGGCATGTGAGATACTCGTAGCATGTCCTGCCTTAAAACCGAATTGATTATCCGGAACTATATGTTTGTCCTCAACCCACCTAGTCAGAGCTCTATTGATTACTTTTTCGAACACCTTGCTGATATTCGGAAGGAGACTTATCGACCGGAGATTCGCCGGATTGGATATATCCTTTCCCTTTTTGGGGATAGGTTGAACCACCGCCGTTTTCCAATGCGCTGGATAATGTGCATTATTCATTGCATTATTAAACAGGGTGGTATAAATGTCCACCGTTTCTAGAGGAAGATGTCGAAGCACGATGTTCGGAATACCATCGGTCCCCACTGATTTCTTAGTTCTAATTGTGTCGAAGATCTCATGGAGTTCTTCCTTCGAAATGAACGGGGGTAGCTCACCTTCTCTGGCAATGACATTATTTGCCATATTTTCGTCGCTGAACCGGGTGAAACCAGAGCCCTCGGATCGCCAGTTCTTTACTTCATTTCGAATATAGAAGTTGTGCACCAAGACGCGATTGTCCAGGTCATAATTAGGGCCAATGATATCATTGGCCTTGTATACTTCCTGGTAAGTCGCCCCTATGGCCTCAACCTTCTCCTGTGGATCCTCGATCACAAAGAAGTCGTCATCATCAGCGGCCTCATTTGTATCAATGCCTGCTATTGTTAGTAATCGTTCGTTGTCTGTTGTCCGGGCTATTTTAAGACACTGAAGGTCGTTTTGATTTTTTCTCCGAAATAGTTTATTTATTTGCGGGAACATATTCGGGTTGCTGGTGTTTACAGCCCGAACCTTGTTGTTCCAATACAAACTTACAGCAATTCTGTAATTCTCTTTGATTAGCATTTGAATTTTTTTAATCGACGACTTCAGTGTCCTAATTTCTGGGTCTTGTCTGTCTGTAAACTGTCTGTATAAGTTTTTAAGTCTTGTCAGAAGTCTACTTTTCTGTCGGTGCAGTGCGTCAATAGTAGGATTGCGGAACAGATCTTCGTTAGTCGTTTGTTTATACCGCGGTATTGTAGTGTCCATAGTTTGTTTTATTGTCTGGTCCATTCGTTTAAGGTACTTATCGATCTCCTCGTTTGATAAATTCCTATTGGACGGTGGGTGGAGCGTGTTCGAGGAGAGTGCTCTTGTCAAGGTTGCCGAGAAGAGTGTCCATCGAGTCGGCCGGTTTCTTCTTTTAGCAATATAATTATTGTACTCCAGTTCGTGCTCATCGGTTAGCTTGGTTTCGCTAGCGAGAAGCACATCAGGAGTTTGGGTTTGTAGCAATTTAAACATCGCGGCTCTTCGTTCGATCCTAATCAGTGAATTAACATTCACCGCAAGGACCTTCAAAGTTTGCTCCACCATGTGCGTACCCATTACGGCATGTGTTGCGTTAGGCCCGGCAGCAGAGCGTAGATCTGGTCCACCCGCTTGGCCTGTTCTTGCACCTGCTGTTGCAGCTGTGCCATCTGCCCTTGGATTGCGAGCAAGATGTCCAGCATGTTAGGTGCAGCTTCTGTTGTTCTCGGCATTGGCGCCGGAGAAGAAACAGCCGCTTGCTGTGCCGTAGCCCCCCTACCTGACACCATTTGGGCGTAGGGGATTTGGGACGTGACGGCTGGTGTTTGAAACCTAACAGGTGAACGTTTGACCTCCACCTTCTGTTGCCGAGCCAGTTTTGTTTTTTTATGTCAGCGAACTTAGGACAACCCCGATAGTTTACGGTGTGTCCCACGTTTCCACATAACACGCACGAGAGCTGCGTCCTATCGGATGCTCCGTCCCTATCCAGAGCACACTCCTCGGAACTGTGGTTCTTTGCGCACTTCACGCATCGAGGCTGCATTTGGCAGTTCGATGCGGCGTGCCCGAACCTCTGGCAGCGAACGCATTGTATAACGCCTTCGCTCCTTTTTAATTTCTCCGAGTGAACCACCTGGTAGTCTAGGACATTGATGCTCCTTAGACTATCCAGATGGCTTTCGGGACTGAGCTGCACCAGGTAGAACGGCAGACCCCGTTTCTCCCGTCTGGCTCTAGCTGTGGTAAATGGCTTTACCCCCACAAATTTGACTCCTTCTCTTTGAGCAGTGCCAGGATCTCCTCAGGATCAGATAACGGTTCCAACCCCTTCAGCAGCATCGATTGCCGCTTTTCACACTTCGGTGCGAATGAGTAGTGCTCCGTCGTCGTTTCTTTTAGGAGCTCTTTCACTTTCGCATAGCCCTCCCCTGTATTACAGTGGCTGACATGGCGATCGTTCCCCAATCTCTTAATACTAAAATTATTACCAATGGCCAACTTACAAAGGTCTTTGGTAGCATTTACTTCTAATTTGTATGTGTGTCTGCTCTTGCTGCTTTTGTTGATGGGAGCTTTCTGCTTCGTATTGCTACCTTTGTCTGCGTGCAGTTTGCTTTTGCTTAATAGCAAGCACTTTTTCTTTCAGCTTTTGAATGCTGCTATTAATCTCTTGTATTGCCTCATCCTCATCTTCCGACTCGGATGCAGCTAGAGAGGCAAAGTTGTTGTTGCCCCCCTCGTAATTAACGTCTTCAGAGATGTGCGTTAACGCATCATCTGTTTGTTTTTTTTGTTGTGTTGCTTTTGCCGTTTCAGCTGTTAGAGCAGCACTTATTTTAATTTAATAGAACTGCACTTATTAGCTTTACGAGAAAACTGTAACACTATTTTTTCTAAACTGTACGAAAAACCGAAACACGTCTATCCTCAGCTTAGATCTGGGAACGACTGAGCTCCCCATATATGTTCTCATATAAGTGGCCTCGATGACATATTTCCGGAAAGCAAAGTCCGCCGGTTAATTAGGACTCAGTGAAAAGTAAATGCTTCGAAAGTATATGAACTCCGAGCTAAACTTGATGAAATGCAGCGACTCTTTTACGACCTTAAACATGAAGTAGATTCTCTTAGAAAAAAATACGAGGTTCTTTCTATTTCTAGATTTCAAGTCACCGCCGAACTGTTCAGTGGAATACCTTACGGACGAAAAAGAATTTGCTCACGAAACCAATGCGGTACTCGTGAAAAAGCCAAGCAAAACAAGTAAGGCATGCTCATCTCCCGAAGTTTTACGAAACTCTGTTCGAAGTCGAAGCGAAATGCATCAAATCTGAATTGGGTTAACTTCTCAACTTTGTACGAAAAGATATTTTTTGTTTTGCATTACTTCATTTCCGTCTAGTTGGAAGCTGGCTACAATCATTCCTGTCCCGAAAAAAACTCAATCGTCTTTGGTTGCAGACTGTCGACCCATCAGTATACTATATTACCATGCCTTTCAAAAGTTTTGGAAAAAGTCCTTGCCAAGCAAATTTCAAGTCATCTAGATCATCATAAGCTTCTTGCTTCGATCCAGTCTGCTTTTCGGGCCCACCATAGCTGTTCTACAAGTTAAAATTCTCGATGACATAAGAATCAGCTTTGACTCGGACTTCCTCACTATACTTTGCCTCGTTGACTTTTTAAAAGCTTTTGACGCAGTCAACCACTCAATCCTTTCTGAGAAACTAAGAAAGTATTTTGGTTTTAGTGAAAGTTCGTTGCGTCTCATAACTAATTACTTAAGTAATCGCTGTCAAAAGGTTGTGGTTGGTGACAAATCCTCTCGTATTAGAAATATACAAACAAGAGTACCACATGGCTCAATACTCGGTCCAATATTGTTTTGCATATTTATAAATGGCCTCCCTAAAGTTTGCTCAAACGCTAGTCATCAAATATACTTATCTAGACCGATTGGGCTAGTTGAGAATCCTATTTGCAGGTTGAATGAGGATCTATCCGCAATCTACGAATGGTCACTACGTAATTGTATGACCCTCAACCCAGCAAAGTCGCAGCTGATTTTAATATCTAAAAAAAACTTCACGATACTGAACTGCTGCCGCCCATTTACCTCAACGACACGCAAATGCAGTTCGTGGAGACTGTACCCAACCTCGGTCTTAAGATAAACCGCTCCATCTGCTGTGTAAGCCACATCGATTGCACTGTGGGATGAATTTACGGAGGTCTACCCAAACTTTGGCTGCTCTCTAGTTTGACTCCTGTTAATACGAGGATAAGACTTGTTAAAACCTTACTAGTTTCGAATATTGATTATTCATCAGCAGTGTACATACTGCATACTCGTCTCTCTATCTCAGCATAAACTTACTGTGACGACCACATATCCAATTATCATCCAAATATCCTTAGTTGTACGCTGCAGCAGTTCTTGCATGTTAGGTGCTATATCTTCATGCACAAAATAATTCAGAACAGTTCGCTCGTTCGCCTAGAACAAACAGCCTTATAACTCCCTCCTCGAACTATTTGAACTCGCGGCTTTTCTTCGTCTTTTCCACCGTTTCTGCCGTTTTCGTTCAATCTTTCCATATTCTAAGCACAGACAGCTATCCATGCCCATACTACTAGCTGTCCATGTTCATCTTTGTAGGCTTCCATCCTGCCATTTCAACCGTGTAGCATTTTTATTTTATTCTCTGATATACATTTTGCCAGTAACGTTCTTCTATTCCAACATGTAGAATGCTGTACGTTGAATGATAAATTGATAGCGAAGTCCTTTGATGTTGAAATGTTGAGATTTTAAAACTGCATGCTCCCTACTCAGAGGTAATGCCCCGTTTCAAATTCCAAGAACTGTAATCCACTCTTGAATATGGATGCAGGCTATATTTACTGATTTGCCACACAAATACGGTTTTCGTACCTTTCTACATTAAAATCAACAGCTTTTTCCCTAAGTCCCCTTCGAAACAGACTTATATCCAAGTAAGATTTGTGTTCCGAAATTGACAGAACTTACAAAGGGTTACGAATATTTGTCTCCACACTTGTATAAATTGGGTGTATCAGCAGTTTTAGTCTGGTATTGGATTTTTACCTCTGACCCCAATAGGTCACGTACGAATAACCTCTCGCGTTTTCCTGTTTTGAGTTTTACAATGCCTAAGTTCTTTCCAGACTTAATTCCACCGGATGACCAAACATCCATGGGAGCAAGGACAAGCCTTGTCATCGCTCTCTGTCGATTCCTTTGATACCAATTCGGAAACCGTGTTGAATGCACAGGTTCCACCCTGGATATGAGTTGAGGCCCATGTAGAACCCCATACAGATCATTGGGTCTCAGCACCCAGTACTTGTTGCAAATCTATATCGGGTGAGATCAGCAGGTGCGCTCTCCCTACGTTTTACGTTTAAACCACAGCCACCATGACGCACCCACAAGTCAAACTTAGACCGAAATCCGAAGGGCAACTGACTCCCACGGTACCGTGTTTTAAGTCCTAGTATGGCACCTTGTACCTGAACAAATCATGACAACCTTTAGTGGCTTTAAAGTCTGAAGATATAATTGACAAGTCCACTTTTTCTCTGCCTTGGTAATTGGGCTGGAGTCTAACTTCGGATATGCACGTACAATTTTGGGACCCTTAATAGGCCTTAATCGGCTGCACGAACAATTAGCAGATATGAGATGAGCTAGACAAAAAGAGGATGAAAAACTGTGACGTCTAGTACTACGGCGATCGTTATCGACAATTTAGATGCGGATTCGTTGTTGGCCTTGGACTTAGATTTAGGCAAAAAGTCTTGAGTTTCTGGCACGTAAACGAGTGCCTTGAAGCAATCCGTATCAAGGCTAAATTTACCAACATTAGAATTATATGCGCACACGCCCCAAAGAGGAAAAAGATGACGACACCAAAGATAGTCTCCACGAGCTTTTGAACAAGACATACGACCATTGCCCTAGCGGTGATATTAAAACTGTCCTCCGCTATAAGTTTGACGATCAACATGGACAAGACACACTGTATATTCTCAACCAGAAAGGACAACCAATACTGAGCCTCAGACAGAAAGTCACCCTCGACTGATATAATTGATATAATATTGAAGTAGTTAAGGACTTTCTCCACCTAGCTGTCCAACCGCAATAAATGTGGTCGGGATTGCAGACTACGGAAAGTTACGGGACCTTCTCCAAAGAACACTAAAAGGAAAGTTCAATATAATTTCATTCCGTAATAACGTGTGGGAAATTAATGTCGATGACTCCGATTCTTACCGCGCATTGTCGCTAAAACTTAACACCGAGTTTCTAGGAGACTCCACCAGTCGTGCAAAAAACAAGACGTAATAGAAGATGTGCAAGCACAAGGTTTTAAGATTACTGACGCCGTGAACATAATCAAGGAGGTAAAGCAACAAAGGGATATCGACAAAGATATCGAAGTCAAGCGCGGACTTCTTATTTTCATGCTAACTTTTGATCGAAACGAGAAAGCCGATGATATTTATAGAATTAAATCTATCTTAAATATCAGAGTCAAAACGAAACCCATGCTTAAGGGCAAACAAACTAGAGGGTTTTCCAATAAGGACTTGACAACTTATTTTTAAATAAAACGCAAACCATTTGAGATATTTCAAAAACTTTATTATCGGCTTGAAGTACAATAAAAACATTTATGAATAGAACTCGACTTCGTTCATATGGCCACCGCGGGCACGTTTGCAGCGATCGATTCGTTGGACCCAATTTTCAACGACTCGGCCACACATTTCGGTCGAAACAGCCGCTATTTCGCGTTCGATGTTGGCCAATAAACCAATGACTTAACGTAGCGCCACAGAAAATATTCAGGCGGCGTTAAATGGCACGAACGAGGCGGCCAATCGACTGGCCCATTTCTTGGCGCATCTTCTCCATAACCCAATCGAAGAGAGTACGTCGCTTCAAATAATCCATCGGCTTCAATTCAATTGAGTCAGCTTGATCTTGTATGGGTGTTAACCAAGATGCTTCTGCAAAATACGCCATAATGTGATGTGATAAAACAGAACAGAAATTACGATACGCAGTGGTGCGGAAAAAAGGTACAGATAACATGTTAGTGAGGTTTCCCCGTAAATTATAATTTGAAATAAGACGAAAGTTACGGTTACCAGACTTCATGAAAAACGTTTTTAACACTTTAAAACAATACAAGTGGCGAACTGGAAGAATTTTTTGGTCACAGAACAAAGGAAAGCTTGGATATCTACTAGGCTTACGACAGATTTTCCTTAAAATGAGTTTCTGTAAAATCAGCAACGGCTGTATTTTATTTAGGTAGATACCTCCCCAACAAGTAATTCCGTATTGCAGCTTAGAATGGAAAATTCCATAGTAAGTTATCTTTAACAGCTTATTTGAGCATAAATTACGCAAAAAGTAAAAATGTCTAAGAGTGCATCGAAAGTACTTTCTCAATGAGTCTGCGTGATTAAAAAAACTCATTCTAGAATCAAGGGTGAGCCCCAGGTACTTAAAGTCGTCGACTATCTCAATTAAAAAACATTTATCACTACAGTTTAGACTACTACCAAAAAGTGGGAGAGGGAGACGAATAATTACAGTTAGACAGTTTGTATTTTTCACACTGAGGTGCATGAAAATACACATTAGCCTTCAATTTGTGCGCAGAAGATAAGTTAAAAAACATTATTTTAGTTTTGGGGCTTATAACTAAATTATGTTTTGCAAACCAGTGTCTCAAAAGGTTTAGATTCCAATTTATATCAGAAACCAGGTCCAAAGGACTGTTCAGACCATAAGAGAAGCCTATGTCATCCGCAAATGCAGTAGGTGAACCTTTAAAATTAAGATCAAATAGCGAATTTATATAAATTATAAATAGGATTGAACCCAAAACAGAGCCTTGAGGTACACCCAGTTTCAAGAACTTAATTTCGCTCCTAATTTCAACTATCTTAACTCTCTGCGACCTATTTTCCAGATATGACCTGAACCAAGAGTGCGTCCTCTGTCGACTTACCTTTTTGAAATCCAAATTGGACGGGATTGAAGAAATTTGTTTTAGTTATCCTATTTTTCATTAGTTTTTCAAAAACTTTGCTAAAAGTAGGAAGGAGTGAAATGGGTCTATAGTAGCCGATCTCAGTAGCAGAACCTTTTTTAAACAATGGAATGACATCTGCGCATTTAAGGCCAGCAGGAAAGACTCCCGCAAACACGCAACGATTAAAAATATATGCCAAGACATCCATTATGAAACATCCAATTTGTTTAAGTGCAGAGTTACTAATACCATCAGCACCACAAGAATTAGATTTTTTTAAGGTACCAATAACTTTTAATATTTCAAGAGGAGTTATGGGCTGAAAAACAAAACTAGTACATTGCAATGTTTCAGCACAAAATGACGGAAAAAGAGAACAATACGATTGGACTGAGCAAGGTTGTAAGTTGCAGCCTATATTGGAAAAATAGCAATTAAATGCATCAGCAACAGCACGCTTATCAGACATATCATATTCATCGACACGTAAAACAATAGGTTTTTTTGAAAATGTTGATTTATTTAGTATGCTGTTTACTATCTTCCATTCATCTTTCAGGTTTCCCTTTGCTGAGCTGAATTGAGTACGGCAGTAGGTATCTCGACAAATCGGAATCTCCTTTTTAAGTTCCACGCACAATTTCTTATACCTCCTACTTAAACCCAGGTTATCAGGATAGTTATTGCATTTTAATCTGAGTTTATTTTTTCGTATAACTTTCTTTAACAAGAGCCTCGATATCCAAGGTTTAAGTCTCTTTACCAGCTTTTTCGAGGGCAGAAATGAGGAACAACCTAAAAAGTGCTATCTTAGAGAATCAATAAACGCTTTATAAGCAGCAGAAGCATCACTACAAGTGTAAACATTCTCCCAATACTCATAAGCCAGCTGGTTTTTAAGCTTCCAGAAGTTAATTTTCATTTTTCTTTTAGGGGATTCTGAAATTTTATAATTATTTTTATTTGATATATTTACTAAGAGTCCAGTCAAAGAGTGGTCAGTAATCCCTAAATCGTAAATGCATTTTTCGCACTCACTGACTGCAATATTTCTAAAACGTCTGTAAATATGGTCTAGACAAGTACCCGAAACAGTCCGAGTGGGCTCAATGATAAAGCATGCCAGTCCATGCGAAGCTAGTAATGCCAAGTAACTAGTTACCATTTCACTATTATCCATAATGTTAATATTGAAATCTCCTACAATAATAAGGTTTTTGGAACTTTCCTTTTCTAACAAATCTGAAAACTCTTTTACAAACATTGAACATATGCAATCTATAGACACATGCATGTGGTCTAAGCGATGCCCAATTCTTGAGAACGCCATGGCATTGACTGATTTGGATCGTTTGCTACGGACGCCTGAACGGCAGCGATATTTTCGACACTTCCACCAACCCGTTGTCTCACTGACACGGCAACATCACACAACGAATATGTAGACTCAAATTTTTGCACTAAATTTGTTATTGCCTGTCTACTAAGGCGGGAATTCCGACGAAAATTGGAATTGATGGTCTTAAAGTTGCAGTCACCGACTCCGAATTTCGGTAGAAAATTTGTATAATTTGCAGACGTTGCTCGTTCGTGTACTTTACCATGATGAAAATGACAATGAAAAATTGACAGTGACAGTTTGATGATTAGTGAAAGAGTGCGATCACAAATTAAATTCAAAGTTGTCAAGTCCCTACTGAAAAAGCCGATATAATCCAATGCAAACGTTGTCAAGATTTTAACCACATGCAAGCGTATTGTCAAAAAGATCCACGAATGCGCAGGCAAACACTTCTCGGTGTAAAACAAATAAGCAAATCCCAGCAGGAAATCACCAAGCTAATTACCGAGGTTGCGAAATCGCCAAAGAAATACAAAAGATGAGCCCTAGACAGCTAAAAGAGTCTTAATGAAGCAACCGGTAAAGCAAAAGCATAAATCTTTTCAAAAAACGTTGCCGAATCAAGTGCAATGACAAAACTTGCACCGGTCTGCGCAAGTTCATACGCTGAGGTCGCGTCACAAGCCAGCAAAATAGATTCGGCCACTACAGATCCGCTGCCTCAGATTCTCGCAGTCATCTTAGAAAAACAAAATAAGCTCTTGTTTAAAAAACTAAGCAAGCTCGAGTTCGCTCCGCGGAAGAAATCTAACAAAAATGACTTAGTCACAGTTGACTAAGTTTTTCACATGGAACGCAAATGGCCGTGTGAAAAAAATCGACGAATTGGAAATTTTTCTATGCAAAGACCATATTGATGTACTCGTATGCCTGATTTCGGAAACCCGCCCAAGGTAAGAGTTTACTCTGGTTATCAGGCGCATCATCCCTGAGAAAACGCGAGAGGTGGATCCTAACTTTATATTAAAGAGAAAGCATCCCGAGAACGTGACGATAGAACTTGAATCTGAAACATAAATCATATAGACTATAATATAGCATCTTGTTATTTCCCTCCGAGATATAAGATGGCAGACAACGACCTCGATCGCCTTTTTTACCAACTTGGGTCAAACTTTATTCTCGGTGGTGATTTCAATGCAAAGCATACATTTTCGGGTTCAAGATGTATATCGATGAAGGGCAGGCCACTGTGCCAAGCAAGTTTGAAACGTGGCTTGGACTTCTCTTCGTCGGGCAAGCCAACCTACTGGCCCACCTACACAAATGAAATACAATATCTTAAGACTTTAGAAGAATCCTTTGATCTCTGCTCAGATCACTCGCCAGTAATCTTTAAAATCGGCAGGAGCATAGCAAGGACGGAGAGACCGCCCAGATTGACGAATAAGGAAACAAATTGGGATAGTCTCAGAAGAAATTGCAAGGAAAATATTGCCTTACGAGCTCCACTTACGGCGCCGTTGCAAATAGAAGACGAAGTTGACAAGTTCGTGGAATAATACAGGGAAGGCAAATATACGCGCCCGATATAGAAGGCCTCCTACGAGAAAAAAGGAAAGCACGGAGGAGATGGCAACTATCACGTGCGCCCCCGCATAAATCCTATTTAAACCGCCTATCAAATAAGCTAAAACAAATGCTGCAAGAATATAGTATAAGAACCGTGAGACTTCTAATTACCTCGAAGGCTTGACTGCGGACAAGAGTTCCAATTATTCGCTCTGGAAAGCCGTGAAGTCGACTAAGAAACCTGTTGCGCAATTGCCACCGATAAAAACAGCCAACGGCGAGGCAAAAGGAGACAAAGAGAAAGCGAATTTGTTTGCCGACCACTTGGAAGAAACATTCAAACCGTTCGAAGGACGTCAATTGGCCCAAGAACTTAATAGGATCTACCTCGAAAAGCGTTTGTCAAGCTCCTCCACGTTATAATTGCTTCCATGAGACTTTTATACGTTCCAAGCGAGGAAAAGTCGCAAAAGACATAATAGTTCTAAAACCGGCGAAAAGTCCAAACGACAAAAAATCATACAGACCCATTTCGCTCCTGCCGATAATTTCAAAAGTCTTCGAAATTCTACTGCTTAAACATTTAAAACCGATAACTGAAGAAAGACCATTGATCCCGGATCACCAGTTTGGCTTTAGGGTCAAACATCCCACAATCGATCAGGTCTATCAGATTACAAATGTAATTAAAAACGCGCTAGAGGGAAAAAATATATGTTCAAGCGTTTTTTTTCTCTATGTATCGCAATCCTTCGACAAGGTATGGCACGAGGGCTTGAAGTATAAGCTACAACATATTTTACAGGGAGAAATGAATAGAATACTCGAATCGTATCTTGAAAATAGACTTTTTCTGGTTAGATATGGGATTGAATACTCTGAATTCAAAAAAATTCAAGCTGGCGTTCCACAAGGAAGCGTTCTGGGGCCAAAATATTTGAGTTGACGAAGAGCTGGCGAAATGAATTGGCTTATAGGAAGATACTTTAAACTAAGCGCATATACGAGTAACAAGCTGCTTATATATAAGCAAGTGCTAAAACCTTCGTGGACTTATGGTATACAACTATGGGGTTGTACCAAACCAAAAAATATGTCTGTCCTACAGACATTGCAGGACAAAGCGCTTAGAACAATAGTAAATGCTCCATGGTATATAAGGAATAGCGATAATTACCGTGATCTGGGAATTGCAACTGTGAAAGATGAAGTAACAAGCTTTGCTCGTAACTTTCGCACTCGTCTTGTGCATCATTGCAACCAGAACAAAGAAGAAGACCGTTCGACTTTGCGCCTTAAGGAGAAACAGTATGAAATAACGGCAAAAGTAGGTGCCATCGCTGGAAAGCTACCTACCATACGCTATAAACTACAGAAGCTTAAGCTACTTGATAAGGAAACTTAGCCGTAGTCTTATAGAAAATGGGAGGATTTTTAGTTAGTAAGAATCTCACACTACCATGAGCGCGTGCTTATGGTGGGAGCTGCTATGCCACTGTGGTAGGCAGTATGTGCTCGTGCTTATGGTGCCTGCTGTGGTGGTGTGGTGGCAACATCAGAGCTATGGACGACGAAAAAAGAATCAAAATTTATACATATTGCGGTTATGGTACAAAAAAGTATAGACCAACTGGTGGTTCTAAAGAATGTCATGACTTCCAAGCTAGCCCAGAAATTCCAGACTTTGTGAATGCATTATGAAGCTTGAAGTCACTGACTCTTGG
Source organism: Volucella inflata (assembly GCA_928272305.1). NCBI lineage: Eukaryota > Metazoa > Arthropoda > Insecta > Diptera > Syrphidae > Volucella > Volucella inflata. The sequence continues at coordinate 97,688,228 of OV743720.1, forward strand.
TTGAGCTCCAGCGAAAAAAAAACAAACGAAAACCTTTAGAATTTAAGAGGTGGGTTTCATGAGTGTACCTCATATGCTATGTCTTTTCATTTTACCGCTTCGCGAGATCAGTGGTTTTCCTATTCACTATCAGAAAGAAATGCTGCTTACTGCTAAAGTACAGGGCATAAATGATACGAAATCCCGAAACCCATGTTGCGAGTGTAATGACGCCACCACAAAACACTATTCGTCAGTTTAAGACCTAAGTTCACGTCTAGTCTTTGTGTGTGCTGGTAAGGTTCAAACTATTCAGGCCTTGCAAGCCAATATTTAACGCCTTATTGGTTAGACAAATCTTGCCCACACGCTCATTCAACTAAGACAATGGTAGCCAAAACATCCATGCACCTGACCTGGAATCAAAAAAAGCAGCCAGAACTGACCGGCTGTTACCAAATGAGGTATATAAAACTTTTAAACTGATCTTTGGCAACGGCCTAAGCGAGCTCTATCTGTGTTGCGGTGATGCTCTCTCAAGTGACTTCTTTAACTTAATACTTGAAAGAATTGTGTGCAATTCACAAGCGACAACTGGAGGCACAATATTTCAACAATCTGTGCAACTACTAGCGTACGCCGAAAACTAGGGTGAAATCAAGTATATCCTGTCAACAAGAGAGGACACACAACATCGGCGTCACAGTCAGCAGTCATAGACCTACTTTTTGGGGTTGGAAATATGGACTTCAACGAAAGCGTAAAAAATATAATCGGGCGTTTTGAAAATAAAATTCCTCATACAACGGGCTTTGAAGACGAAGATTAAAACACGAGCAAGACGGCGACTCGATTAAGCCAGAAAACTGTTAAAATTGACTGTGAAAAATAGAGCGAATACACACAAATACTCGCTTTCGTGGCGCGCACAATTAAATTAAGAGTGTGCCATATGTTGGTTTATCTATAAAATGGCTAAAAACAAACAAAAAACATTGTTCAATATGTAAACTTTCCGAATAATTATGAAATATTGACTCCGTCTTGGCGTCTTGAGTGATTTGGTCCCAATCTCTGGATTGTTCGCATAGCATCGATCTTTAATGGCTCTCCACACAAGAGGTCCAGCATCACCAAAATGACTGATTTCACGAACATTGGATTTAGTGTGCAATAAATCGACTGTGGGACTGTATGGCATGTCATCGTCAATTTCTGGCCATAGAATATCGGTTACCATGCGCTTTTTATTGACTGTAATCAAAATCCACAGCAAACAGTAGCCGACCAGATAGAAATGCGTATTATCCGGAAAAATGATTTATTGAGCGAAATTGTCGTCAAAGCCCAAACAGAGGAGCGATTATTGAGCGAGTTGTCCTGAGTTAATCCGACATTGTAAGCGAATAATCAATTTAAGCCAGATACGCGTTCATCTCCTACAATGCAATAATTTGAAAGCCCCAGCATGAACCAATCTAAGGTTTGACAATGAATGTAGAAATGTAGAACCTAGCCGACAAGAACCATAAAAATCCACGCTACACTGAAGAACGTGAGCTACTCGTCAGCTCTATGGCCAAAAAAGAAGAGTAGCGCACAGGTTGCTCGGAAAGAAAATAAAAAAGCAATGGAAATGTGCAATCGAGGCAATGAAGAATAATGAGGTTCGAGAGTCTAATCAAAGAAAAAAAAACTTTGACAACTAAAGAACAATTCTTCTCCTAAACTTTGAGGATAAAATCTTTTTTGTTGTATAGGTATTATGTGAGTGTCTAGGACCATGTCACAACGAAAAGTGGAATCAAAGCTTACATCAATTTGGCGAAAGCAAGATAGTTGCATTTGATATTTCTAAGGCATTTGACAGAGTTTGGCATCGAGCATTTTGGATCGACGAATCTCTTCTTCAATGGATTAGAAACTGCCTTTCGGAACGTTCAATTCAAGTTGTCTTATATGGTTTCAAGTCTGATATTCACAAAATAAATGCTGGTGTGCCCCAGGGCTCCGTTCTGTCTCCGACACTTTTTTTTATTTTTATCAATAATCTCTTCTCTGCTACTTCTAATCCAATATTTTCCTTCGCCGACGACAGTACTCTCTGCTTTTCATATTCTTCCCCGAACTCATGGCCATTAGAAAGCTTCTGTCTGCTGTCGCTAAAGCGCAATTCAGATACCCGGCCATTATCCATGAAATTCGCTTGCATCGTTAAAAACGAAAAACTTTCCATTCTCGGTATGTGTGTCAATGACAATATACGTTGAAATGACCACATATTCGAAGTAGCCGAAAATGCTGCGTAATGTCTAGGTTTCATCCGCCCAAAATTGGAGTACAATGCTCACATCTGGTCAGGTGCTCCTAAAACTTCTTTGCACTTACTAGATGAGATTCAACAACTTTCGGACGTACCCTGAACTGAACAACTCGCTTATAAAATAAAATATTGACAATATGACAGATCTTAGAAACACTCGAGAATTTTGTATTGACACTTTCATCTAAGTTTGAAGTTTAAAATCCCATATGACAGCGTGCGAGATCGATAGTGATAAGATAAGACGACGTGTTTTTCGAAAATTGCCAAAAAAGAATCATGCAAACCTCACAGGCCAATAAAAGAAGGTCAGTACAATTACTTCCGCAACAGGCTTTCGTGATTTAGACAAAGAAGGACCAAACTATAACTTTGTGGAAATTAAAGACCTCGTCGCCCATTGCTCAACAATTACATGCTTCAGTAATATCAGCGCAGAATCAACAGTAGAATTACTCTTGGCAATCGGTGTTCCTTTAGTTTAGGAAGCAGTTAAGTAACAGAGACCTCACTTGAAGACCAAGTACAATTTATACAATACGGTTCTGCTCCATGAAGATGAAAAATTACTTATCCGTTTCCAAAGAAAATATTGGCGTTATTTTCCATTATTTTCGTTTGTATTGATGACATCAGATATACCGATATATAGCAATAAGCTTTATTTTATGCAACAAACGACGAAGTATTAAGCTGGCTTAAGGCCTTACTCAACACCGAATCAAGAGTTCGATTGAAAAGCTGAATTCACTGAATCTGCTATAACCTTCTGGATCTCTTATGATGACAACCGTATGTAATATAACTCCACATATTACATGGGAAACGATTGCTTACGGATGTCTTTAAAAAGTCAGGGGCCCTTCTGCTGTTCACTTATTTTATGGGTGCTGGTTCTGTAGAAACCTTATGACTGGAGGGATTACTAATATTTAAAAAACAAGACTGACAAATACTATTCAAGGAAGCATCATAGGCGGACAACGGATAAGTTCTTTATCCGAGTACTCTGTTCCGACAGGAAAAAAAAAAAAAAAGAACGACAGTTCAAAGACCGATAGTAGGGTTGGTGCCGGTATCTTCGCTGATAAGATTAACCTTAATTCTCCTTCCGCCTTCCCAATCACTGTAGCGTGTTCCAGGCGAAAATTCTGGCAATCAAGTAAGCCCTGTCCTGGCTGGCCACTATCAAATCACTGGAATCATATTCTTTTAACTCAAAGATAGTTATAGACTGCCGATCATCTATCATGGAGATGGCAGAGTAGTTCAACCTTCACCTTTGCTGGGTGCCGGGACATAGAGATGTTCGAGGGAACTGTAGCACCGACGAACTTGCCGAAATTGGAACCACTATACCCATTACCCCTGAAAATGGTAGCATTGATATACCTATCGCTAAGTGCAAACTAGAATTTAAGCTGGATGCTAATAGAAGAACAAACTCTAGGTGGACGGTTTGATCGACATGTATAGCAACCAAACAAATCTGGCCAAAACTAGATCTGAATCGTTTTAAGAGTTTGATTCCTCAGAAAACAGAAAATATCTCAGTGCCATCATAGGTGTCATCACTGGACACAGCCTTCTAGATAAGGATGCAAGAAGGCTTGGCATGTTGACTAACGGCTTCTGCATGGTCGAAGACAATCCTACACCTCTTTCCTACATGTCCAGCTCTCTTCCAAAAAAGAAAACTCCACCTAGGAGCCTTCTCCATAATGACTTAAGCGATTTAAGCAATACAGACATCAAAAGTCTCCTACGCTTCGTCAAAAGCTCAAAATGGTTACTTAAGTAGGACAGTCGCAGATCCACGTCAAAACGGGCTAACAGGCCTAAGTGGATTGGTTTTTCAACAGCCACTCTAACCTAACTAAGCATACACTAATACGTAGTTTCAACCTGGAACTTTGCGGCTTGTTCTTCTTTACTGTATCAATTTGTTTTTAACCAACAAAAGGGATAACTTGGGCATATAGAGCGAATGAATAATTAACGCTGTTGCTCGAAGAGTCTCGATACCTAGGTACAAAGACTACGGAGTAGAGAAAGACTCCAACTTGTGTAGGGACCGCATCTACTCGTACTTTGGAGTGCATAACTGGAGACAATAATCCAAGTCTGCTGTAATCGAAGAGGATAAGAGGTTTACTGGTTAAGGTTTAGCTCCATCTCAGCTTAAAGTGATATGCAAGTAAGTAAATGATGAAAGTAATCTTTGGAAAAGTCCAAAAGATTTCATGACTCAGCATTGATTAATCTGGCTTAGGGTCCCACCATACACAAAATACGCCGGATAAAGGCCGGACTTCGACATAAAACTCTACTATCTTCTCCGTCTTCAAAAGAACTTGCAAATATTTTTATGGATATAGGAATAATGTTGTTAATGTCAACGAATAAGCATTACAAGTGGTCAACGGCAAGGCGAACTAATTGCTAAGAAATGTTGATACAGTGATAACGTTGCCAAAAGTACTCTGTACTCCGATGTAGTGTACTCATAAAAACTACAAATCTATCAGCTTAACTTTATTAGAAAACATTGCTGCTTCGGGCTAAAAAATAAATAAGCTCAGAACACCCTTAATTTTAAACAACATTTAGATTTCTTATTTCCTTGCATAAGCTACCACAAGTTTGTACTCTTCAAAATATCTACAGTCACCTTCATTTCCAATTTCTTCATATAAATTCATATCTTTCCAGTATTCGCATATGTCATCAATAAATTCGTCTCGTTTATAAAGTGGCAGTCTATCCAAAAATCCACAAACAGACCGCACGTGATCTACAGAATTACAATATTTAATAGGCTTTCAATGATTTAGTATTGATCTTCTGGGTACCTGTAAAACTTTTATGTCCCTCAAAGACAAATATTTCCTCTCGAATTGCCACTCTACGGTCGAAAAAGCCTACCTCTTCGAAAAGTTTGGAACATGCCGGTAACGAATCTCGCATACCTTGTGAGGCTGGTATGAATCGTTCTATGTCCCACTTATAATCACTCCATTTTGGATCCATAGATAGTGTTTGAAAAGCTTGATATAGCGTACTTGAAGCAATGAAGGTCAAAAGACAATCTCCATCGTTCATCAGCATGTTGTAGATATTTTTCAATGCTTGTCTTGAAATAAATTAAAATTGTCACTTTAAAAAATAAAATAACATCCCTGATGAAGTTCTGTGCAGAAAACTTGTTACAATCCAGGGACGTTATTCAAATTCTTCCTTTAAGTATTTGTATACATATTTTGTGTTTTTAAAATGATAAATTGAATATTTACCTCTGGTTTTGAATCCAATGCAGACAGAAAAACGACGTGACATGGTCAAATGTATTTTGGTATTCTAGAGGTAACATCTCTGTGCCAATATCTAAGACATCAAATCGAATTCTGTTGTACGCTGCATAGGTTTTTCTTGAGTGCTCGATCATTTCTGGTGAAATGTCTATTCCGATGATTTTTGTATAAGTAACTGGTAGCACTGGGCAGATAAAATCGATCAGAACATCTCCCGATCCACAACCAACGTCCATAAGAGAATCTTTGCCATCCGATCCATGTTGAAGAACATCAGTGAATTCTCTTATTATCTTTCTTGCTGCACATCGTTGCATTCCATTTGCGTGACTATACAAAACTGGTTGATTCATTTTTTTTTATGAGAAATATGTTAACTCGTGTTTCTGCGACTAGTTACAAGGAATAGATTGTACGAGTATCTACGGAACGGCAACAAGCTTTATACAAATGCTACTCGATTTTCAAGTTCAATGAATGATGCAATTGCATAAATATTTTTTTGTGAACATGCACAAGAATATGTACAACGTATGTATAGTACTCGCAGTTTAAGCATAGTGTATTTGTGAATATTTGTAAAAAAAAAATGTCGCATCTAGATAACCTTTATGTAAATTGTACGATTCGAGTAATAAGTGCAGTTTGCCATTGAAAGGTCGAATAAATCTGCCAAGAGGGAGTAGTTTCTCACTCATTGCTACTTGTTGCAGATAGATGTGTAGCAGATCTCCTGCTCCCTTTGGAATAGATTTACGGATTTTAACAAGCTGAAAATTGGAACAGGTCATAAAATTCTTACAAGGAATACAAACGTCCGTTCACATCTCAAGAACTTCAATAGCAAGACTGTGCATCATTATTATAATCGTCGTGAACTGGATCAAGGTGCTCGTGAGACAAACAGAGGCTGTCAAGGAAATGGCGACCAAGATGCAAGGTTAGGAGTGGATGCTGACGTCTTGCTCGGACTACGAGTATTGTACCGGTTTTTTTCATCAAAAGCCACACCTTCAATGAAGTGACGGCAAAAAAATGTCCATCTGGCCACAATGGAGTATACGAAGGAAATCCTATGCGAAAATGAGTTCTTCACGACTTAAGCCAGGAAACCGAACAAATTTGTGTTTGCGTGAAAGGACAGTTGAAAAATGTAGCATTTGCCGCGTTCAATCCTATAGCTGAAAAGAACAACACGATGGTGTAACAAGACAACAATGTCATCACCAGTAAATTGGTCAAAAGACTTCTGGGGAAACTTGAAAGGTTCCTTGAGGTCTTAATTCCTTAAGAGTTCTGGGCTCATCTTAATTGTGAGTAAGTGCAGAGGATCGCAATTGCAGAGTCTCGCGACCAATAATGACTTCCACCAAAACCTGAACCGGCGATATCAGAAGGTGTTGATTGATGATTGCCATCGCATAATTCTATTTAAAAATACTCAACGGCATCATAAGTCGTGTTTTTTTGCGAATCCGCTATCCGCTTAAAAAGTAATTTGCATGTTAAATACAACAATAATATAGCGATCAACGCTAAATCAATTTATCTCCGCTATCTATTAAGCAGATATAAAACAGTGCTCCCAAATCATATTGTCTTCGTTTCGGATGAATTTTTCCGATAAATTAGTAAAAATGTCAACCATTCGCCAACAAATTTTTTTTTCAAAACAATTTAAGTTCGTTCACCAACCGACAGATGAGCCACCACTTAACGCCATAGGGATGTCTGTGCTACCATTTTTTTATGATGAACTCTTAAGCGGGGATGGATCGTTTTTTGCGAACTTACCTAACATGCGTGCAAAAAAACGCAGCTATACTCATATGTTCCTTTTTTTTTTAAATATTTACTTCAAGTTTTATGGAAATACTGGTGTATACTACAACTCCTTCATTGATAGTTGTAGTTGACCTATTGTTAGATAAAGGGTGACCAGATAGCAATGGTGGCTTTTCCAACTGTCATATTTTCCAATGAAATCTAGCTGTCAAAGTGTTCAGTAAGGTTGGCCACTTCATCGTGCATCGTTTTACGTTTGCCAAACATGTGGAATTCATTTAAAAAAATATCGAAATTCCGGCTCAGTTGTATGGTAAATACCCAACGTGAATTTCGCCATGGGGTCGGTCCTCATCATGGCTTCAATGTGAAGGCAATCCGTCACACCGTGGAAAAGCTTAAGCTTGAGTAAAACCTCTTGGAACTAAGGCCGGCAACCAGGCCAGAGATTGGTGTGAAATGAGGAAAACATAGCCGTCGTAGCGGCCAACTGAATTGGGCATCGCCAGACAAGCCGTGAATTCGTTAATTAGGTGCTCGAAATGTGGGCCGGATATCCGTCCAAAAAATCATCTGACGAGCCGCATTTTTGGCTCAGCGGCTATGCCAATAAGCAAAATTGCCGTTGTTGGAGCGAACATAATCCACAAGTGTTTGACAAGCAACAATGCATCCACAGAGATTGACTGTTTTGTGCCGTTTATGGAATGGCGGCATAATCGAACCTTATTTTTTTCAAAATGAGGAATATAACACCGTTACCGTCAATTATCTCAGGTATAGAGCGATGTTAACGATGTGGTCAGAACTCGACAATAGCAATATATCCAAATTGTGCTTCCAACAAGAACAATCTCACGTCAGAGTCATCTCATGGCGAGCACTCATCAACTGGCCGCAGCGATCATTCGATTTGGCACCACTCGATTATTTTCTCTGGGGTTACGTCAAGTGCTTAGTCTACGCTAAGACCTCGAAGCCAACATTCGGAACAATATTGCCTAAATAATGCCGCACACATTCAACGGAGTCATCGAAAATTGGATCGACCGTTTAAAGCACTGCCAGCGGAGCCGAGACGGCCATTTGTTGAAAGTTGTGCATAAGACAAAAACAGATTCCTGTGACGGATTTGGGAAAAGTTGTTAGTCTGCCAATACTCGTTTTTTGAAATCGGTATATTTTATTTAATTTTGACTTAAACAATAGTTAAATATCAGTTAAATGTCCATAGAAATGCCCCCAGATCTACAACCTTAGTGCCTAACCACACAAGCTTGAGATTGAAAGGCATGCCATTGAACGAAGTGATTACACACGAAAAAAAGGCGAGACATTGGAATGAAAGAATTTTTGACGGATAGAGGAACAGTGAAATCTGAAACGAACCATTTGAGCAATTGCTTTACGAAGAGTAGGTCGATTCGGAAGTTTCCGGTTTGCAGTAATTATTTGTGAAATAAAACTTTTATGGACCAGCATTTCAGCCATAGAAAAACATAAATTATGCCTATACTTCCGCAATTTCAACTTCAGCAATGAATGATTTTGTCTAACGTCTCTAGCTTGGCATAGACCAATGACTTGACGAAGAAAACAGTCCGGTGTGTTGTACGAGCGATGCGACCAATTAACTCGACCATTTTTTCAAATAATATGCTCACCAAACTTTGACTTTATTAGCTTGATTGTTTGTCTCGTTTCATGGCAAGTGGCGCCGTCCTGTTAAAACCACATCTTACTAATGTTGAGTGCATCCAATTGCGGCCAAAAAAGCAATATCCATCTAGTAACGTGGCGGTCATCATCGCCAACGAAAAATAAGAACCAATACCGCCGCGCGCCAGCATGAAAACGACACCAACCAGTCATTCTTTGTGGATGTAGTGGCCTTTATAAATGAGCTTCATTGCTAAAGAGGATTGTGCGATAAAATTCCGAACCATTTCCAAAGACCAATTTTAGAAAGTTCGACGCCGCAAATTGTCGTCTGACCTTAGTCATTTGAATCAACTTGCGAAATTCGCCGCAGTGTTGTTTCAGCGATGTCCAATACCTGCGAGAGGCGTCCAATGAATTGATTTGGTTCGCTGTCAACAGATGCACTTTCAGCACTTTCCTTTTATTTCTTTCTTTTAGTGCCACCAGAATATTAAGCAGCGAAAATGTAGACTCAAATTGTTTCACTAGGTAGAGCAATTACAACGATTAAAAAAGTCAAGGCCACTGGCGCCAAATTTAAAAAAATAATTACAAATTTGTAAACGGTCCTCGTTCGAAAACTTAAATGGGGCTAAATGGTAGACATTGACAAGCAAAATGGTAATGACAGTTCACAAAAACACATTAAGAGTGCGTTCACATTAACAAAAAGTTAACGGAAAACCTTGTATAAATATTGGAAAGGGGTAAAAGAAACTAAGAGAATATAATACATGAATTGAAAATTTGTAAATGAACAATTTGAGATTAACAACAAAAGCATGTTGGAAAACATTATGCAGATAAGATTTGAAAGTTTTCAAATAACTACATTTGAAAGTTGACTTGCCAGCAAGTGACGACATCTAATTTGCTTCAACTACATTCTGGTGCCGGTGCTCATAATCGCCAAGCAGAGACAACTTCACTTTTTCGATTCTGTCAATGTTCACTTTGTTTGAAGTATCACTGACATAAGTAATAGTAATTCTTCCGGTGGAATACACAGAGAAATTTAGTTTTATGCGTTTTTATTTGATGATTACTTAATTGTTTTACTTTTTGGAATTACGCATCTCGTGACGCAAATTATCGAAAGTCATTTTCCTGGAAAATGATATTACTTTAAACGTCAACATCTTATTAGTGGAGCGCTTGACGATTTACGAAGGTTGTCTGAAAAGTTTTCGACCGCAACGTAAAGATAGCAGCACTCGTCAATAATGAATGCTAGTTGTGCATCTTTTGACAGTTACTCACCGAAGTTTCAGTCATTTTGAACGCGCAGTTTTTAGTTGACAGTCGTTTGAGTGAGTCGATGTGAGTGTTTTTTGTGAAAATGGAAAAAATTGAGTATCGAGCTGTTATTAAATTCATGTTTTTGAAAAGCAATACGCCTACGCAATTCAGAAATGAGTTGGACTCTGAGATTGGGGACTCTGCACCATCATTTACCACAGTGAAATTTTGGGCAGTTGAATTTAAACGTAGCCGTAAGCGTAGAATTAAATTGGGAGAGATAGTAGAGGTTATGAAAATGTCCAAAGAACGTGTTTGTTACATATTAAATCAAGATTTAGGCATGAGAGAGCTGTTTGCTTACGTTAGACCAAAAACGTGTTCGAATGAACATTTCCAACGCTCTGTTGGTGCAATTTAGGTGCAATAAATCCGAGTTCTGACGCCGTGTCTAGATTTATTGTTGCAATAGTGACAGTTGGGCTATCATATATCGGCCATGTTTTTGTTATTTAATGAACTCAATATTAATTTTCAATTGGCTGACGTTGTTTTGAGACGCAGAAACGTGATGCTCGTACAATTTTTACGTGGATGGGGTTTTTTCGAATGAAGAGAGAATAATCTTTTCTCCATGTCTTTTAAGGAGGATTCAAATGACTTTAGTTAGTCAGCCTGTTCTGAGATCTTGTTGAATAAGCTCGAAAGAAACATCAAACGACACGATGGTGAAGGACATGGACATGTTGTTTTTCCTTTAGTGTATTGGATCTGGTATTTCGATTACAGCTGGTAGTTCACATGATTTGAGCACGTTTGAGTGTTTTGAATGTGATAACGAATATTCCTCCGACAACTGAAAAACCGTTAACGCAAAAGAAACCGAGTGATTTTTACACCTCAAAATATATTTTGAAGGTAAACGCAGAAACATGTGTTAAATGTCACACAACTATGAAAAGGATTCAATTCGGGTTTATAGGTAACATTTTCAAATCGTAAAAATAGAATTTATCTAAAGCGAGATTCAGCACGAGACATTAAGCACTATACAGAAGAGTTAATATTTTTATCAAGGTCCGTAGAATGGCCGAAACAATTTCATCCCGAATAAGCACCAAAACCAGCGGACGGCGAACGTAGTCAGAATAGAATGCTTTATTCTCCGAGAAAGGCTTCATGCCACATTGTGGCAGGCGGTCTGAAATACCGACAGCTTTTCCTAATATGTTCAGCCCCAAAATTTTGACATTTCTGCTACCAAATACGACGGCTTCAGTCATGAGCTACGAAACAAATGAAAAATGGCGTAAGTTCTTCATTACAAGAGTAGCCTATCTTATTGAATGTTGAGTGAGCGGTGCGAACTCGAATGTCTCATTCTTTTAGTTAAGCAGGGTCTCCGAAATTGTCTTATCTCGATATAATGTGACAGATCCGTATAGATTGGGTGCGCTTATAGCACGATCTGTGTAACAGCGGTTTTGGTGGTTGCACGAACTGTGTCCATCACATTGTTGCTTACTCAAGAGCGCAGAAATAAATGAATGTGCCCGGAAGCCGAGAAAGATAGAGGCATGAGGAACGATGTTGAATAACGAAAACGCATCAACGGTCATGGGTAGTAAATGAGATGGTAGTAAAAGAAGAAAAAAGAGAAGAAAAGTTAGGGGCAGTTCGTAGTATGGCATGTGGAATCCGTCACTCCTCACGACTAGGTGTAGATTGATACAAAGCCGTGTTGCTTCGGATTGCCAACAGTCTGAATAGAAGCACACCGGCAAGAATGGTGACTCCAAGGTGGATTAAAGCCATAATTAAGACTAGCGCCGGTACATATGCCGAACCCTCGCCGAACAAAAATCCGAAAAAATTGCCACGCCTCTCAGACTCATCAGTCGAAATTCCGTCATGTTTTCCAAGATGCAGCAGGCTCATCCACGCTTAAGATTCGGCGAGAACACTTTGTATTTTGGCTGAATTAAAACATGGGTAGGGCATTTTCCAACACTGATCGTGCCTTGAACATCATAACTTTTGACAGCACGTGCAACTCACCCAGAAAATGTAAGCAATACTAGTGAACATATCGCTGCATTGATAGAAAAGTGTCACAATTCAAAATCATCAACCTATATACGGTTATAAGGAACAAACGACAATTCTGCTCCCGTTGATCTGACAACTATTAGAGCCATTTGTAATCCCATAACTCAAAAAAGCCGAATTTTGAGTTGTGACACTGTTCTATCACTGCAGCGATATGTGTATATGAAATACAATTTTCTCGTAAACTCATCGTAGTTGCATTCATCAGACCCAAGATGACACTTTGGTTTGGCTCTTCCGTTTGATAATATTTATTTAATGTTTTGCATTCAATGCAAAATTGGCCTTTTTTCATTAGGACTAGCGAAGGGCAGCATCTGAAACAGAAGAGGAATGAAGTCGGATCTCAACCGATCGCTACAAACTGAACTAGGAACTGGCTTTGGCGCTAACTTACAATGTTTGAACTCACAAGGCAAACTTTGAAGAAAAAATATCTCATGGTCCGAATCTGGGCTCGGAAAGAGCTTCTATTGATAGTTAAAACCAGGCTGATCGTGTTGTTCCCGACGTATCTGCAGAGTCAGTAGCATTCCTTCAATAAGAAAGACTATTAAGCGACGCTTGCTGTGATACTTTGCACTGATGTTGTAAGTACTTTGAGCACTTTATTACTGAATCTTGCTACTTCTCCAGTTTATATCAGCGTCCAAAATGTTCCACCACTTTATGACAGAAAGCCAGAGAAGTATCTTATTTCAAACGTAGTTTTAAATTATCTTGCTTAAGGCTTGACAATTAAATATTTGTCATACGCAAATATGTAATATCTCCAAGTCGAAACGCAGTCTTCGTATTCCTAGAAAAGCTATAAGTATTATGGGAATGATGTACAAGCACGACCAGTCAATAAATCTTTCACATTCACATTCTCAATAGCTTTACTCGCAGTGTTCCAATTAATTACTTTGGGAGGGGAAACCTTTTTTTTAAAGCAACGACCTTTTCCTTACGTTGCCACTTATTAAATCATGTAACTCTAATTAAAAGATACTACAAAAATGTGGATTATTATGTCGCTGAATCCCCACAGCACAAATGACCTTGATATGTTAGTAAATTGTTGTAGTGACCGTTTTCATTTTCAAAAAAATAATCGAGTGATGATTAAGCTCATTATTTGAACTTTCAAATTTTGCGAAATTATCTTATTCGCGTCCAAGATATTTTCACATAAAATGAAGTTGTGCTACGTAACACTAAGTTTGTGACCTCAACCCACTGACCTAGAGACAGCTTTCGTTCGCAACCTTTGCTGTTTGAGCATCAGACATCAAGCACGCTTTAGAGCTTTGCTAAAGTGTATAAATCCAACATGATCTTGTAGAAAAGATAGGATAAAGTTGAAGAATGCTTAGATCATTAGTCTTTCGGATTAGACCAATTTGTAGGTCGTAAAAGTAAGCCGACGTTTGTTTTCAATTATCGTGTGCATTTCAATTATCAAAACAAAGATTTCAAATTAAAGATAGATTTTATTAAAACCTTTAAATTCTTTACTATAAACATCATATTTACATATTTCTAGATGATGAATACAACAATGTAATAAAATTTCAAGATCATCGGAGCATGTAAAACTACTTCCTTCTTCCTTTTTATTTCTTTGCATAAGCAACGACTAAATAATACGGCGAATAGTATATCTCAGTGCTTTCAGTCTTTTCGCATAAATTCATTTCTCTCCAATATTCACAAACCTGCTCTACAAATTCCTCTCGTTTTTCAGACGGTATTCGGTTAATAAATACACTCACTGACAATACATGTTCTGAAATTTAAAAAAAAACAAAAATTATTCGATTCTTGTAGTCCCAAGACGGCAATCTCACCTCTAAAACTTTGGTAGCTTTCATAGGTAAAAATTTCATGTCTAATCTCAACTCTCCGATCAGCGAAGCCAATTTCCTTAAAAAGTCTCGAATATACCGGCCAAGGATCACCGATATCCTGAGACAGTGGTATGATACTTTGCACGTCATAAAGATATTCACTCCATTTTGAATCGGAAGCAAGGGATCTAAAGGCATCGACAATTGGATGGGAAGCCAGAAATACTAAGAAACAGTCACCACTGTCATTTAAGATCTTATAGATATTTTTTAGCGCTTGTCTAGAGAATGAGAAATGCAAATCGTGAAATTTTCTTACAACATCCCTATATCTATCTAAACCATAGCCATACTCAATACAAACCAAGGAGGTTAAACAAATACTATTTTACCTTTGATCTTGAACCCAGTGCAAACAGAAGAAAGATGTAACATGATCAAACTGTCCTTGGTACTCCAAAGGTAATGTCCTCGTTTGAATGTCCAGCACATCAAATTGGACTCTATTGTAGTCTGCATACGTACTTCGTGAAAACTCTATCATCTTTGGAGAAATATCTATTCCGATAATTTTCTCATGAGTCTTCGGTAGAAGAGGACGAACAAAATCTATAAGGACATCCCCTGTTCCACAACCAATGTCCATCAAGGAATCTCTACCATCCGATCGTAGTTGGAAATTTGGGGCGAAATCATTAAGAATAGTTTCTGCGGCTTGACGTTGCATTCCATTTGCTCGGCTATACAAATGTGGCTTATTCATTATGTCAGATAATTTTCACTACTACCAAAGATCCGTATCCTTCGCAGCCTCTGGATTGTTATCAACTAAAACCAAACACAACAATCTAAGCACGCAAATTTAAGTCACCCGTTCAACTTTGGATTCACTTATTATTCGTGGAGCGGCACGCTTCTTTTTCCAAGAACGTAAATATCTCAATTGATCTCTTCTTCTTGAGGGTTCCGGAATTTATAGCAAACCGTCGATGAATCAGAGAAAATCAACCAATCGCTTAGCAAATGTTAGGATCTACTCGTAGGCCGGTACTAAATCGATTTCGAAACGAGGCCACAGCCTATTAGCTTTAAAGACGTTGATGGTTCTTTGTAGCAATTGAATTACTTAGACGAATGGATGCCACTGTCGACTTATTGTAACAGTTTTCTGGTGCATCTGACTAACGACACTAGGCTGCGGTGATTTTTATATTGTGCAAACGGTAATTAGTTACACTCTATTCGTAAACCAGTTAAAAGGCTTACGTAAATGAATAGATTTATAAGTTACTCGTAGTTTTGTGTTTAACATCTTTTTATCAACATCAACATGCTTAATCAAAGTAATTAAAGTGCAATATAATTTTCCACTTTTATCAATTTTGTACTATAAGAAAATGTATCTAAAACACTTCAAAAAATTCACATTGCAATAAAAACAGCAATAGTATTCTGGAATTTGAGGAATTTTCCCAGAGCCAAAGACCAATGAAAAGCCAAATGGTCCTAACTTACGAGAAAGATAGAGAATGATAGGCAATCTAAGTTTTAGTGAAACGATAAATTAACTTATTTAAGCCGAACTTCGGCACAAAGTTGCCTCATGTCTGGGAAGCCTTTTTTACGACCAAATATTGACTGCCACTTTTCAGAGTATGGTAAAAAAAATCACCACCTTCGGGTTATTATTGTGACTTCGTTGACTTCCAAAAAGTGTCCACGACTATAGCACTGAAGATGGTCATCGACAGCACATAATTATGAATGGAAACAGGGAGGTTCTTAGGTAGTTTTGCAATGCAAATTGACAAGTCATTGGAGGCCAAGGAACATCTTGACTGTGGGCATACCACGCTACCATGGAAGACAGAGAAACGACGACCCTAAAGTCAGCCTCTATTGGCACTTTGCTGAAAAGAAGGAGTAGTGCTCTAGATGTACGTTACATTTGTGACATATAGGGCGACGTTATTGTTGGAACTCCAATAATTGAATGAGGCTAAAAGACTTTCATCTCGTGAAACATTATTCTGACTATTATACGGTTCCTGTCAACAGGATTGGCCATATTATGATCAACGCAAGCATCTCCTCTAGAATGAAGTGTATCCATTGACTCGGAGCATTAGGGTTGCAGATATTCCAAACATTCCAAAAAAGTGTTGTGATGTCAGATACCCCCAAACGTAAGAGATTGTATGTCCCTCAAAGCCAATCAGGAATGACACCTCTGATAAACTGGAGCCAGCAGAAAAAACCCCCGCAAACATACACATTTACCTACCAAACATCATAAATGAATTGTACCAATCACGAGTATGTAATAAATAATACGCTGGTCAGATTCTAATTTGACGATCTTTGTAATTGTTGAATAACGTATAATGTAAAAAACTGTAGTAAATTTCTGTATGAATGCACATAATAAGCTTTTTTGCATTCATGACTCTTAGGGGACTCTGCTCGTTTTTAATTCATTTTCTATTCGCAACAGTTTGCCTTTTTTCGTTGTCAGTTCCATGGAGTACATTTTATCATTTAACTTATATTTTTTTCGTATTTTTTTCGCAACCATTGACAGTCGGTCAACACATCATCCAACATCTTCCTATCCTGATAACAAGCAGTTAACAGAGATCCTCCGATTGACGGTCTAATCTAATGACCGTCGATTTTGACGCTTATCATGAATAAAGTGGCAATCCATGTACCACCAACGATTAGAAGTTGCCTTTCGTATGCAATACCTGTGTAAAAGACCGAGTGCACTATAGTGACTCTGTAAATTAAAAATTGCAGAACAGTTATCGATAAATCGTGTCGCGCTCTCTGTTTCGTGTAGGCAAGTGCAAATTGTGCACGAGGGAAACCAACCCCAAGAAAATCGGAGAACACCGTAAAGATACGCAAAAATTCACAAGAAAATACCCAAAAGGAGTACTTACCACGCCGCAGATCGAGGAGAAAATAAAGTGGGAATTAAGTTTAACATCTCTCACCCATATGCGTCCGAGTTTAAGTCTCGCCAACCAGGAGAAACTGCAAATTATATTTGAAACGCACATTCGGCATAACATAGACCTGAACGCTGCGTGAAATTTATGTAAACACAGAATTCGCATTCGACGTCATATTTAATATTCCCAAATCTAACAGCTGAACAACAGCTGTAAAATTTATACATGTACTCGTAGTTGTCGTTTATCATAGTCATTCGGTGAATTCATATGATTTGTGCTGTCAGTGGTAATAATTCTCTAAAATCCACAAATGAGAGCAATTAAGATACATTCTTCTACGGTTTAGCTAAGTTAAATTTATTTATCAATTTTACCACTGTACTCGTACATTAGAAAATAAGATTAAGACGATGATCTGTATAGCTCGTCTCTATAGAAGCTGTCATACGCGGCCGTAAAATCGATAAATAGATGGTGCATATCGATCTGTAGCTCTTGGATCTACCGCAGTGTGGATATTTGGTCGATGGTGGACTTTCCCGTCCCGACGCCACCGTGATATGGACATATCAGGTTCATGGCAAATGACTTTAGGCTTTCAATAATACGGTAAATACGATCTTGTATGCTGTGTTAAGAAGTCTGTAGTTGACATAGTTCGGACGGCAACGATTAGTATAAGGCCTCGTAGAAGTAGCATCTTCCGACAGGTGCTGGTTCCTCAAATGACGAGAATGAGCCTCTGCAGCCGAACATCTTGCAGCTCTGCTAATAAGTCCTACTTCACGCCTCCCCGTGGCGCCATCTGGGAATCTCACTAGAGGTTGCGAAGTGAAGGGGGCAAATGGCGAGTTTCCTGCGCCATTAACCAGGATTAGTGTCGGAATAACAAAACAAGACCTTATCCGGGCTACTCCGACATATTTGGAGCTCAGGCCGGAAAGGATTTCCCGGACTTAGTCAGGGTCTTGGAAAAGAGATGGTGGCGGACGAGCCCTATAAGGGCCAACGGCAGCGCTCACATCCCGGAACGGGTTACTGGCTTCGGTGTAACCGACCCCTCGTCTTAGGGGCACTCAAAGTGGAATTGGTCGGGTTGTGCCGCCGGGGTAACTGCCCGGCCATTTAAAAAAAAAAACAAAAGTTACGAAGCATCAACAAGCCTCGGATATGGACGGATCTACTGTTGAAAACCCACGCAAACGATTTAAGGACAATGAGCTTCGGATATGCACGTGGAATGTTAGATCCCTTAATAGACCACGTGCAGCCGAGCAACTAGCGGAGGCCCTAGACTGCTGCAAAGCAGACATAACCGCCATCCAAGAAATGCGATGGGATGGGACGGACAAAAAGAAGATGAAAAACTGCGACATCTACTACAGCAATTGCTATCGACGGCAAAAGCAGCGCTTATTTGGATGCGGATTTGTTGTCGGAGGCAGACTAAGACAAGAAGTCCTCAGCTTCCGGCATGTGAGCGAGCGCCTCGTAGCAATCTGCATCAAGGCTAAATTCGCCAACATTAGCCTCATATGCGCGCATGCCCCCACAGAGGAGAAAGATGACGACACCAAGGATGCCTTCTACGAGCTCCTTAATAAGACCTACGAGCAATGCCCTA
This sequence comes from Volucella inflata, assembly GCA_928272305.1. Classification (NCBI taxonomy): domain Eukaryota; kingdom Metazoa; phylum Arthropoda; class Insecta; order Diptera; family Syrphidae; genus Volucella; species Volucella inflata. The sequence goes on from OV743720.1 coordinate 97,707,091, forward strand.
GCTATGATATAAAAATTGTGCTCGGTGACTTTAATGCAAGGGGTATCTTTGGTGGAACGTTCGGAAAATATATCCTGCACAACACCACCTCCGATAACGGATTCAGGCTAATCGACTTTGCGGCGGGGAGAAACATTGTCATAGCTAGCATGCGGTTCCCACATCTCGATATACACAAGGGGACTTGGAGAACTCCTGATCAAACAACAGTCAACCAGATTGATCACATTGCGATCGACGCAAGACAATCCTCCAGTACTATCGTAATTTGGATGTTCCGAGGAGCCAACATCGACTCGGACCATTACCTTGTTGTAACCAAGGTACGGTTGCGGATATCCCAAACTATGCCAAGACAAACTAATGCTGTGAGAAAATTCGACGTCAGACGGCTACAATCGCAAGAGATCGCCAAGTCCTTTTCCGATCGAGTGTCTCTTAGCCTCTTAAGAGGTCCAATGCCGCCAGCATCAAGCATCGAAGACCACTGGAAACACTGCCAAAACGCCATCAGAGATGCCCCTTCTGATGAACTGAGTTTCACTCGTCCACCACAACGAAACCCCTGGTTCGATTATGAATGCCGGCAAGCACATGCAGCTAATCAAGATGCATAAAAAGCGGCGCTGCTTAGAAGGACCAGAACTACTCATGAGCTCTTTGAGCGGAAGAGGAGAGACGAGCACCGGCTTCTCAGGAGGAAGAAGAAAGAGCATGAGAAGCGCGCGATCGAGGAAATTGAGAGTTGCTACTCCAGGAATGAGGTTCGGAAGTTTTACCAAAATGTAGAAGAAACATGTCACGGAAACAAACCCAGAACCGAAGCCTGTAGAGATGAACAAGAGAACATCGTAGTAGAATCGCAGTCGATGCTGAAGATTTGGAAAGATCATTGCTGCAGACTGTATAACGGCAATGACGGACCAAATACCGCTGTCAGGCAGATTCAATCCACCTTTCAACTTGGACGATGATGACCAACAATTCCGTCCACCCGACCTTGATGAAGTGAAGATAGCTATATCGAAGCTTAAGTCCAACAAAGATGCTGGAGCGGATGGCCTGAATACCAAGCTCTTCAAATCGGCAGGCGATGACTTCGTAAGGAGGATACGCCATCTCATCTGTAAAATATAGTCGGACGAAAGTATGATCTATGAATGGAACCTCAGCATTATTTGTCCGATCCTTGAGAAAGGAGACCCTCTGAACTATGTCAACTTACTTACTTTACTTTAGGTGGCGCTACAGTCCGGGGTGGACCTGGGCCTCAGTCAACAAGCTTCTCCAGCCAGCTCGATCCCTGGCTAGCTGCCTCCAGTTTCGCACGCTAAGTTGGCTGAGGTCCTCTTCCACTTGCGTGCGCCACCTGAGTCTTGGCCTTCCTCTACTGCGCTGTCCCTCGGGGGCGGATTCGAAGACTTTTCGGACCAGAGCATTGGTGTCCATGCGCTCTACATGACCAGGCCATCTCAGTCTTTGGATCTTCACTCTTCTGGCTAGGTCCATGTCGCTGTACAGTCCATACAGTTCGTCGTTGTATCTCCTCCTCCACTCACCGTCAATGCAGACGGGACCGAAGATCGCCCGAAGAATTTTTCTCTCGAAGCAACCAAGAACACACTCATCCGTTTTTGATAATGTCCATGCCTCTGCGCCATAGAGCAGGACCGGGATTATTAAAGTCTTATAAAGGGTGACTTTTGTTGTCCGAGAGAGGGCTTTGCTACTCAATTGCCTTCTCAACCCAAAGAAACAGCGGTTGGCAAGAGTTATTCTTCGCTTGATCTCAGCGCTGGTGTCGTTGTCTGTATTTATAGCGGAGCCTAGGTAGACAAAGTCCTTAACTACCTCAAAGTTATATCTGTCGAGGGTGACGTTCTGTCCGAGACGTCGGTGTTGGTTGTCCTTTTTGCTTGACAGCATATACTTGGTCTTGCCCTCATTGACCGCTAAACCCATTTTCGCCGCTTCCGTCTCAATACTCGCGAAAGCGCCACTGACATCACGCTGTTTTCTCCCGATTATGTCAATATCGTCGGCGTATGCGAGTAGTTGGACGGACTTTTGAAAGATAGTGCCTCTTGTGTTTGCTCGTGAGTTTTGCACTATTCTTTCAAGTACGATGTTGAAAAAATCGCATGACAGCGCATCGCCTTGTCTAAATCCTTTCTGGACATCAAAGGTCTCGGTGAGATCTTTACCGACTTTGATGGAGCAGCGTGCATTCTCCATCGTCATCCTGCACAGACGAACGAGTTTGGCAGGGATGCCAAAACTAGACATTGCTCTATATAGTTAGTCTCTATAGATGCTGTCATACGCGGCCTTAAAGTCGATGAATAGGTAGTGGGTATCGATCTGAAGCTCATGGGTTTTCTCCAAGATCTGCCGTAGTGTGAATATCTGGTCGATGGTGGACTTTCCTGGCCTGAAGCCACACTGATATGGACCTATCAGGTTGTTGACGGACGGCTTCAGGCGTTCACACAATACGGCAGCTAAGATCTTGTATGCTGTGTTTAGAAGTATGCAGTTGACATAGTTCAGAGGGTCTCCTTTCTCAAGTCGGACAAATGATGCTGAGGTTCCATTAATCGGGCATACTTTCGTCCGACTATATTCCACAGATGAGTTGGTGTATGCTCCTTACCAAGTCATCGCCTGTCGCTTTGAAGAGCTCGGCAGTCAGGCCATCCGCTCCAGCAGCTTTGTTGGACTTAAGCTTCGATATGGCTATCTTCACTTCATCCAGGTCGGGTGGACGGAATTGTTGGTCATCATCGTCCAGGTTGAAAGGTTGATTCGGTTGATTCTGCCTGACAGCGGTATTTGGTCCGTCATCGCCGTTATACAGTCTGCAGAAATGATCTTTCCAAATGCTCAGCATCGACTGCGATTCTACTACGATGTTCCCTTGTTCATCTCTACAGGCTTCTGTTCAGGGTTTGTTTCCGCGGCATGTTATTTTTACCTTTTGGTTAAACTTCCGAATCGCATTCCTGGAGTAGCATCTCTCATTTCCTCGATCGCGCGCTTCTCATGCTCTTTCTTCTTCCTCCTGAGAAGCCGGTGTTCGTCTCTCCTATTCCGCTCATAGAGCTCATGAGCAGCTCTGGTCTTTCTAAACAGCGCCGCGTTATATGCATCTTGCTTAGCTGCATGTGCTTGTTTGATCAGGAGTTCTCCAAGTCCCCTTGTGTATATCGAGATGTGGGAACCGCATGCTAGCTATGACAATGTTTCTCCCCGCCGCAAAGTCGATTAGCCTGAATCCGTTATCGGAGGAGGTGTTGTGCAGGATATATTTTCCGAACGTTCCACCAAAGATACCCTTTGCATTAAAGTCACCGAGCACAATTTTACTGTCATAGCTAGGGCATTGCTCGTAGGTCTTGTTAAGGAGCTCGTAGAAGGCATCCTTGGTGTCGTCATCTTTCTCCTCTGTGGGGGCATGCGCGCATATGAGGCTAATGTTGGCGAATTTAGCCTTGATGCGGATTGCTACGAGGCGCTCGCTCACATGCCGGAAGCTGAGGACTTCTTGTCTTAGTCTGCCTCAGACAACAAATCCGTATCCAAATAAGCGCTGCTTTTGCCGTCGATAGCAATTGCCGTAGTAGATGTCGCAATTTTTCATCTTTTTTTGTCCGACCCATCCCATCGCATTTCTTGGATGGCGGTTATGTCTGCTTTGCAGCAGTCTAGGGCCTCAGCTAGTTGTTCAGCTGCACGTGGTCTAATAAAGGATCTAACATTCCACGTGCATATCCGAAGCTCATTCTCCTTAAATCGTTTGCGTGGGTTGTCAACAGTAGATCCGTCCATATCCGAGGCTTGTTGATGCTACGTAACTTCTGTTTTTTTAATGGCCAGGCAGTTACCCCGGCGGCACAACCCTCAACCTGGAGAACCAGTTCCATTTTTAATACCCCTAAGACGAGAGGTCGATTACACCGAAGCCAGTAACCCGTTCCGGGAAGTGAGCGCTGTCGTTGGCCCATATAGGGCTTGTCCGCCACCATCCTTACCGGCCTAAGCTCCCAATATGTCGGAGTAGCCCGGATAAGGTCTTGTTTTGTTTTTCCGACACAAACCCTGATTTATGCAACAGGAAACTCGCCAATTGTCCCCTTCATTTCGCACACTCCAATGAGATTCCCAGATGGCGCCACGGGGATGCGGGAAGTAGGGTTATTAGCAGAGCTGCAAGATGTTCGGCTGCAGAGGCTCATTTTCGTTATTTAAAGAACCAGCACCTGTCGGAAGATGGTACTTCTACGAGGCCTTATACTAGTCGTTGCCATTCTTTCAGAGACATACTTCAGAGGGTCTCCTTTCTTAAGGATAAGGCCGCAATTTCAGTTTGGATGTTACGTTTGTGATCCTGATCCTTGATCCAGCAAGAAGTCCAAAGATGTCAAATCCCGTGACTTTGGAAGCCAATTAACTTCTCCGCAATAATGGGATTTTCAAATTTCGTACGCAATAAATTCCTGTTGAAATCAGATCCAATTGAATGAATTTTGAAAAAAAATAGCCGGCCAACATGTTGCGGTAACGTTCTCCATTCACTGTAACTGTCTCTCCTGTCTCATCTTCCAAACAGTACGGACCAATGAAGCCGCCAACTCATCATCCACACCATACAGTGATTTTTTTGAGATGCATTGGTTTTTGCTGGATCTCGTATGGGCTTTCGGGTCCCCAAAATTTTTACGTACCCATCCATCCAAAAATGACAAATTATCCTGGCGGTCCAAACTCCAATTGACACATCGGCGAAGTCGTAGATGGTCCAAGGGCTTCATTTGTTGTATAATTTATATTTTATAGGCGTGCAAATGAAGATCAACTTTTAAAATTCGCCCTAAAGTCCATGAGTGAGGCCCAATTGTTAGCTTCGGTGACAAATTGAGGTGCCTGGCTGGTTTTGAATAGCACCCAGTATTCGGCCGAATACCGAATATTGAAATAAGTGGCCGAATATACGTGGCATCTCTAGTTAAAATTCCCCAAAATGTTGTTGGAGCGATGCCCAATTCCTACGAACAGCTTTGAATGGATTGACTTGGTTCGCAATTCACAGATGCACTTCAGCGTTCCCTGCGTTTCTTTTTCTTACTGGCCCCAGAACATTAAGTAGCCAAAATGTAGACTCAGATTGCTGCCCCAAATTACGACAAACTGCGAGTCGAGTGGGGCGATCGTAACAATTCAAATTTGGCGTTTGCGTTCTTAAAATCGAGCCCACCGCCTCCAAGTTTTAATAATTAATTTTATTCATTTGAAAATAGCGCTCGTTTGAGCATTGAACTACGACTAAATGGTAGTCATTGGCAATCAAAATAGCAATGACAGTTCACAAATAAAAACATTAGGAGTGCGTTCAAGAATTACCTTCAATTCCTAGTAGAAAACCCAGTAGAAAATTTGAGATTAACAACAAAGCATGTTCAGCAACAATATGAAGAAAAGGTTTGAAGTAAAACTATTTCTATCTTTTTTTTATTTCTTTGCATAAGCAACGACTAAATAATATGGCGAAAAGTATCTATAACCGCTCTCACTGCTCTCAGTCCTTTCACATAAATTCATTTCTCTCCAATATTCACAAACCTGCTCCACGAATTGTTCTCGTTTTTCAAACGGCATTCGGTTAGTAAATATACTAACTGATAATACATGTTCTGAAATTTTAAATAAAACAAAAATTATTCAATTCTTGTAGTCCCAAGACGGCAATCTCACCTCTAAAACTTTGGTAGCTTTCATAGGTAAAAATTTCATGTCTAATCTCAACTCCCTGATCAGCGAAGCCAATTTCCTTAAAAAGTTTCGAATACACCGGCCAAGGGTCACTGATATCATGAGACAGTGGTATGATAGTTTCCACATCATAAAGATATTCACTCCATTTTGAATCGGAAGCAAGAGATCTAAAGGCATCGTAGAGTGGACTGGATGTCAGAAACACTAACAAACAGTCACCACTGTCATTTAAGATCTCGTAGATGTTTTGCAGAGCTTGCCTAGGTATTGAAAAGTCTAATCTAGATCAATTGATGAAATATGGTACAATTTTACCTTTGATTTTGAGCCCAATGCAGACAGAAGAAGGATGTGACATGATCAAACTGTCCTTGGTACTCCAAAGGTACTGTCCTCGTTTGAATGTCCAGCACATCAAATTGGACTCTATTGTAGTCTGCGTACTTTCTTCGTGAAAACTCTATCATCTTCGGAGAAATATCTATTCCGATAATTTTCTCATAAGTCTTCGGTAGAAGAGGACGAACAAAATCTATAAGGACATCTCCTGTTCCACAACCAATGTCAATCAAGGAATCTCTACCATCCGATCGTAGTTGGAAATTTGGAGCGAAATCATTAATAATAGTTTCTGCGGCTTGACGTTGCATTCCATTTGCTCGGCTATACAAATGTGGCTTAATCATTATGTCAGATAATTTTCACTAATACTAATTCTCTATATCTAAGCACAATATTCTAATCACGCAATTTGAAATCACAGGTTAAACTTTGGATTCACACAACTTTTCGTGGAGCCGCACACTTCTTTTTCCAAGAACGTAAGTATTTCGATTGATCTATCCTCCTTGAGGGTTCCGAAATTTATAGCAAAACGTAGATGAATCAGAGAAAATCAACCAACCGCTTGAAATTGTTGGGATCTGTTCACAGGCCAGTACTTCTTCTAAAGCATGTAGTTCCCCCCAAATTGATTTTAAAACGCAGTCGATTGGCTTCAAAAACGTTGACACAGTTTCTGGTGCATTTAACTAACGATACCAGGCTGCGGTGATTTTTGTATTGTTCAAGCGATAATTGGTTACACTATATTCGTAAACCAGTTAAAATGCTTACGTAAATGAATCAATTTATGAGTTAGCTTTATGTTTAACATCTTTTTAACAACATCAACATGGTTAATCAAAGTAATTAAAGCGCAATATGATTGCAAAAATTATATTTTAAACTCTCTTCCCTTCGTTCACCAATTTTTTATCATCGTTGAATGTACGAGTATCTAAAACACCTCAAATAAAGTTTGGATCACAATGAAAAGAACAGAAGTACATACTTCGGAATGTTAGAAACGTCAGATTAAGGCCAATAAAAAGCCAAATGGATCTGATTTAAGATAAGGAATTATATGCAATGGTTTTTAGAGACCAAACATTGATGGCTATATTTCAGAGTAAGGTAAAAAATTTCACCCGAACGACGCCACCTACTCGTATGCGCAGAGTGCGTGTAGAAGAAAATATTGCTGTTGTATCCGCCAGTGGTAATGAAGACCGTGATTTGTCAATTCGTCGTCGTTCGTAGCAATTGGGATCATGTGACTCGATTACGTGGAGGATTCTGCGTATGAATCTGGGTCTAAAACCCTATAAAATAGAGCTCGCTCAAGAACTGAAGCCGGACGACCTGCCACAGCGGCGAACTTTCCGTGAATGAGCCTTAGAAAAGCTTGAAGTAGATCGGCTTCTTTATCGAAATAGTGTCCTCACCGACGAAGCTCATTTTTGGTTTAATGGCTATGTCAATAAATAAACTGCCCTATTTTGTATAATGAGCAACCTCACGCAGTACAAGAGCTGCCAATGTACACAGTAACTGCATGCGGTTTATGGTCCAGCGGAATCATTGATGAGCATGAGAACAACATTATTGTCAATGGCTCCCGCTATCGTTCAATGATTTCTAACTTTGTTTGCCCAAAATGCACGACTTGAACCTGGTGGCGCAGGGACATGGGTCCAATTTTTTTCTTTTTTGACTAAAGTGGGACATAAGTCCCAAATTTTTGTAGAGTTAATATCTATTTAAAAAAAAACTTTGTGCATTTATGGGGAAAATTGTACGAGTAAGAATTTGCTCAGAGAAGCGCCTGCCTAACAGTTGTTGACCTACCCATAGCGGGGCGATGAAGACACGTGAGCGTCTTGGCCCTTAGGAGAAAAGGTTGAAATCCTGTTAAGGAGCGAGGCATGCCACCCACCCCAGAAATTTGTTTCAATTCAAGTTTGAGCCAGGTGGAAAAAAAATGTGTTTGGTGGGAGTAGGATGGAGTAGGACATAAGTGCCGACAAAAATGTTTGGCTATTATGTGCCTGTTACAAACCTGATTGATATATGGTCCCACCCAGATGGCGCTGCATTCCATACAGCACGCAAATCGATGAACCACCGGTGAGCACTTAATCTCTCGTTTTGGACCAGTGAATTATAGTAATTGGCTGGCTAGATTTGACGCCTTTAGACTATTTTGAATGCGAATACGTCAAATCACTCGTCTATGCCGATGAGCCAGCGTTATTGCAGCTTTGAAAGACAACATCACAAGTATTATAAGTGAGATACCAGCCGATATGCTCGAAAAAGTGACTCGAAATTGGACTCTCCTTATGGACCACTTAAAACGTAGGCATGATCAACACTTACATTAAATAATCTTCAAAAAAAATAAATGGCATGAATTGATTTATCAACCCAATTAATTTTTTTTTACATTTTTGCAATTTTCCTGCGCTTTTTTGACAACTAAAGGTACGATCAGATGGTCATCCAAACTTGTCATCCGGATGACATGCTGACGTCAGAGAACTTTTGTAATTCGGTTGTCATCTGCATGTCATCTACGAGCGTGTCATCCGCTAGATGACACCCGATCACACATTGTCATCCGTTCGGTCATCCGAGTGTCATTTTGCCCCAAAATGAATGACACGCTTGCTTTGTCATCCGGCTGACATGCCTAGATGACATAGCCGGATGACAGGTGATCACACGAGATGACACTAATGACACTGATGACAATTTGTAGTTAGTTGTTTGCGAAAAGCGAAAACGTCTGTAAAATAAAAATAAAACAACAGAAAAAGTGTCACAAATTCGTTTTTAATCTTTGCAATTTTGCAACTTTTTCGGGTGAAAGTAGTGTATGTTGAACCTGATATTCAACTTCTAGAAAAAGATTCTCATCAAAAATATAAATACACCAGTATGTAGAACAAGGAAATTTCAACTTGAGAGTGAACGATTTTCCTTAATCGTATAAGTGGTTCAGAAGTTAGATATAGTTTTAGTTCAAGTCTGAAGAATTTTCGGAATTTCCGTCACAGTACGTATATTGAACCAAATGGGTTTTAAAATGGCTCCGAAGTGAATGCCATTTAAGACGCACCTCAACGTCGTCAACACCCTCAATATTCAAGTTGATCGTCACCTGTTTCCAGGAATCAGTTGTGGAGCTCGGATTTATATAATCCTTCCGCCCACTATCCCAAAGGACAGGATTTATTTGCAGAGGTGCAATTAAAGCAGACTGTTTCACGATCCCAGGAAAATAATATTTTTCTGCACCTTTTTTTTCCTGAAACCGTGGGTGTTTTATTTCAAGCCTCAATATCGGTTTCACCGTGGGTGTCACTCATTTTTTATAACACAGAAACCAAATTTACTTAATTTTTTCAATTACGCAAACGTGTCATCCGATGTTAGATGACAATGAGGAAAATCAAGTAATGTCATCCATGGGACCTTGTCATTCAGATGACACGCTGTCAAAAAATTTTAGTCATCCAGTCCCAATAGCGATGACAAACGATCACACGGTCAACCAAATCAGTCATCTGTATGACATAGAAATCGTATCATCTGGTGTGTCATCCGGTTGACACGTTCAATGACATGCCGGATAACAGGCGATCACACGGGATGACCACTTTAGGACAAATTCTATGTCAAAGTGACGTCAGAATGTCATCCGGATGACGAGTTTGGATGACCGTCTGATCGCACCTTAAAAACCAGACGCTTGAGAAATCACACATTACATTTCCTGTCAACAAGATTAACGGTATTACGATAGTCGCAAGAATCCCCTCTAGAATTACTTATGTACATTGACTCGGAGTATTATGGTTGCGGATATTCCGAACATTCTGGAGACAAAAACGTTTGATGTTTTTGTTGCAAACGTAAGAGATCATAAAATCCTCTCAAGAGATTGTAAATACCATATGTCGCTATGGTAGGAAGCCCGCCTTTGAGGAACTGGGGTATTTTCGGCCACCAGAAGGAGCTCCTGCTTCGTCGACCACAAAACATTACAAATAAATTATACCGAACATGGTATTAACTAAAACGCCTACAGGTTTACCTAGTCTAGCCATAAATTCTGTTACAAGATTTCAAGTATCCGTTGCTCATAATTTTCAATAGGAATAATCCCGTTAACTAACTCCCAACCTGAAAAAAATAAGTCTCGAAAGAAGCAAAAATTATTACATGGTTAAGGGACATGAAAATATTTTATTTACTAATGAAAAAATGTTTACCATAGAAAAAGTTTATAACAAACAGAATGACAAAGTTTATGCAACATCATCTAAAGAAGCAAAAAAAGTTGTTCCGAGGGTTCAGCGCGGACACCATCCCGCTTCTGTAATGGTTTGGTGGGGGGTATCGCATCAAGTTGTCACATCACTGCAATTTTGCGGAAAAGGTGTAAAAACAGGGGCAAAAGTTTATCAGGAGAATGTTCTCGAAGGTGTTGTCAAGGGCTTAACAAATACCCTTTTCAATGGGGAACAAGACTCTGCTCCGGCACACAAATCCAAAACGACACAAGAGTAGCTAAAATGCAATATTCCGGATTTTATCGCTACAGCAGATTGGCCATCAGGAAATCCATATTTAAATCCGCTGGAGTACAGTTTGTGGGCATGGCCTGTAAGACTCCCAATCGAAATTTGGACAACCTTGAGGCAGCTTTAATAACAGCAGCGTCGTCGATTCCCATCGAAACAGTGCGTGCCGCTATAGACAATGGCCACAACGCTTAAAAGCCTGCGTCAAAGCAAGTAAAGATTTACTAGACTTTTTTTGATTGCACTTTTAAAATGTAATAGTACTTATGACTGGACTAGATAAATCTGGCACCCTTTTTTTTGAAAAATTTTAACTATCGACAAAAGGCTATCGCTAAAGGAAACCAAACCCCAGAAAATTTGAGAATACGTTAAAGATACGCAAAAATGCACAAGAAAATACCCAAGATAAGTACTTACCACGCTGCTGATCAAGAAGAAAATAAAGTGGGAATTAAGTTTAACATCTCTCACCAATATGCGTCCGAGTTTCAGTCTCGCCAACCAAGAAAAACGGCAAATTATATTTAAAACGCACCTCCACGCTGCGTGAAATTTATGTAAATCGACAATTATTCGCATTCGACGTCAGATTCAATATTCGCCAATTCAACAAACTTATTTAAATCATGAACAGCAGCTGTAAAATTTATACAAGTAGTTGTCGTTTATCATAAGTCATTCTTTGGATTCATAATTTGTGCTATCACAAAAATCCAAAATGAGAGCAATTAAGATACATTCTTCTGCAGTTGCTTTATTAATTTTACGCGTACATTAGAAAATAAGATCATCTTTGGAGTACAGGTTGTGGAGTATTGGAACAAAATACATGAATACGATTAAGAACTTACGAGTATATTTTTTTGCCATCGGTATTAGCTTTTTCGCATTTCCAAACAAGTCACCGCTATCATGAAAAAATATATCTGGCAGCATTGTCGCTATAGGTTAAGTTGTTAATGCAATTAACACGTAGAGTGGAAATAAACGCCGATACCGATGCCAAAAAAACACACCTAATTTACCTACTCTTATAATTTTTCGTAAAGCTTTCGCAAGAATTACGATCATTTCCGCCATTACATACACAATGCTATTGCAGTTTTTGTAGTCCCTTTGCATCTCATTTGCTCCTTCAGTCATTTGCTCACCGCCGCCGGTAACGGTCCATTCACAGCCAACGAATTTGCGACCGTGCGAACTGCGACCAAATCAATTTAACCACATTTAATAAATCCGAAATCTAAATTACAACACGGGAAACGAAGTAGGGCGTATAAATCTACGTTTCAAAAACCAAACACAAATGATTTCACCGAATTTTATTGAGAAAATCACATTCTTAAAATTTACCCGCGACTAGTTGAATTTCGGCGCGAACTGTCAAGATTTATTCACGTTCAACATGCCAAGAATTGAATCCACAGTTCGCACGACCAAACAGGTCGCGCGTATTTAACCTCAAATCGTTTATTTATTTTTCAATCAGCTGCAATCGACAGTCGCACACTTCTACGACCAAAAAAATGCGGCTGTGAAAGAAACGTCAAAATTTGCGAAAACTGGATCGATTCAAAGGTCGCAGTTCGCTCGTTGTGAATGGACCTTAAGTTTGCAAACTGTACGACCCACAATCCACAACTAACAATCACGCACTTCATTTCAGTGCACCGATCTACATTTTGCCCTTATTCGTATGTCAACGCTTATCTGAGTTTTAGTAGTCGTCGTCTCAAGATTGCTGCATGATTATTGCACTGGAAGAAAGCTTTTTGAATTAGATTTCTTCAGCTGTGTTCATCACTGGATAAGAATTTCCTACTTAAAAATAGAATGTGCAACAAACGTACCGGAAAATGTTAAATGCTGCTGTCAAATGGTGCAACGACAACGGATTGGTGGCAATGCAATCCTTGTTCTAAAACGACACATATTCCAATACAACGATGACTTAAATAGTAACACGAATGACGTCTTTTAGAGGCCAGCGACTTTCCTGGTGTCGCTTAGTATAACTAAGAAACAGAAGTAGAAACCAACTGTTTTTGCCGACTTCGACAGTCGAGATAGATTGAGAGGAAGTTTTAACTTATTCGAAAATTTGACATTCTCTGCCGAAACGGATTTGACGTCAAATTTTTTTCAAATCTATTAAATTTGGTTTTTGTTACATTTCTGTTTGATACATATGTAGATGCCATCTTCAAGGCGTTCTCCAGCTTCCGTATTCGCTTCCACATAAACATACTAGCGACCCGCCCCGGCTTCGCACGGGTGTAACTTAGAAAACAAAAGACGTGAAGAATGTGAAGTACTGCCTTTGATTAACAATGTTTGCGGCTGACTTTTGGTTACTCAATACGAACAAATTTTGTTGGGAAGTGGCGCGCGAAAGAGCTACGTATAGCTGTCCATGGGAAACGTACTTAACGCTTAGGTCTTAGCCCTCAACGTTTAATGGCTGACCTTTTGATTTGTTAATACATAGTAATTGAACATGACAATTTTATTGGAAAATGCATTCTTTTGAATTGGAATGGAAGATCCGTTGGTACGAGTATGAATAGAATCCGGGGAATAAACACAGACCGTTGTACCGTTGCACAATTTCGGTGGATACCTTGGCAATAAAATAACAGGACACCCTTCCGTTAAGACCAATTTATGTAGCGGCAATGCAGAAGGCTGCAAGCAATTGAGAAATTCTTTTCGGAAATGTATAGCCTCTCCATGGTCCAACACGGTGTCTACAAAGTAGTTTGTCTGCGTCTGTGTATTAATTTGAGAGATAATCAAGTCGTTCACTTTAGCTACTTAATCGTTTGTAGGTGAGAAGATAGCTCTCTCCTTGAACCAAGTTATAGTCTTAGAACCTATATTATTAATTGTGGATAAACGTTGTTGACTTTTAATTCTCTTTTTGTGACATCTGTCTATTTCCTATTTTGAGCAACAACTCTGAAAAATGCCTTTTTTCGTGTGCTGACAACGTCACTATCATATTTGCTTTAAGTTGTAATCTATTCATACACGGTCGGAGAAAAGATCTTTTCAATGAAGCATTGATTTCATCACCACGTGTACCTTTTGTTACCACTGGTAAGACTTGCCAAAATCACCAGAGCACAATATCGTGCATCCACCCATGGATGAATGTGTGCTGCGCGAATTGAAAACTTGTTCGTCCCAAACTATTTATGAGCGGTCACGTATTAATTCAGCAGTATTACTTTGTTTTGAAATGCTACAAACAGTGCTAGTGTCCTCAGTAGCAATTGTTAGCGGAAATTTGAATGTTGCATGAGCGGTTCGGCCTACTTCCAAATGTGTAATTGCAACTCCGGCTGATCCTACAGCTAATGCAATTTTGCCAGTAGATCTTACTTTTGCAAGGAGCAAGTTGGTAAAAAATGTTTTTCCTGTACCTCCATGAGCATCAAGAAAATGTAACTTTTCTTCGTTTCTGTCAATTAATGTTAATAACGCATCGTATACTTTTTTTTTATCTATATATGTTCAAGTGATGTTCATCTTGAGCTACAATTTGTTTAAACAGTTTAAATTGATCGTAGGAAATCTTGCGTATAATTGTAGGCATCAGCAGTCCAAAATACGAAATGTATTTACCCCAAAGTTCTTCTACTACCTTATACAATTCTAACAACGCTTCGTCAAAAATCTGTTGATCATATTGGACATAATCTGACATTAACTCTCGCCGTCGTCGTGAATCGACGACACTGAATGTGTATCTTCGGCCATATTTTGCTCATACTTGTTACAGAGAGATACAATATCGGTCAATTGGCAAAACGCTATAATAATGGCAAACAAATACCTTAATGACCTCGATGAACTGCAAATAGTAGCTTCCGTAAATATGTTGTCCCATTAAGAGTCGTCTTCCAAGAGACTCATTCTCAAGTGAAAGCATTCACTGTTGTTGGGATGAACTACAAAGACCCTCCCAAGAGCATCAGTTCTTTTTTAACTCCAGGGAAACCTTCAACTGGAGTTCCTTGTTTGATCCGGCCTAATTTTGTTCACTAACCATATCGGCAGATGGAAATGTGACAACCTACGTTACTTTCACTCAACAGTGTACATGTGGCAACTTTGTACAACGTTTTAGTGTCTAGTGTGCGCTGGTCCATTTACCCCAACTGAACTTACTGTAAAGCGCCTACACACGGGCCAATTTCAGATACAATTTTTGTAAATTATGCACTAAAAACTGGGTTGTCATGTCACGATAACGAACACATTTCGAAGAAGAATGGTCCGCACCAAACAGTCACGCGTTGTGGATGCATTTGTTTCTCAACAATTGTTCGCGGGTTTTCTGAACCCCAAATGCAACAATTTTGACGATTAACGAAGCCATCAAGATGAAAATGAGCTTCATCACTGATGATTTTGTGCGACTGTAGCTGACAAACCTTCATTATTTTTAAAATATTGGTCAACAATGAAAATGCGTTGTTCTTTCGTATAGCGCTCCATATTTACTAACCCCGAAATGTCAGCTGTCACATTGTTATCTTTTTGTCCGTTGTCAGCACTGTACTATTAAATGGCGCAAAATTCAAATTTTGCGTAAGATATAGGACACACTTTATTAGACAAATAATAACACAAGAAACCTACAATAGTCCAAAGAAAGAAGAGAGAAGAGAAAAGTTAGTTTGATAAACATGAATATGCTCGCACTCCACTTGCAATGAACTACGCATATCGATGATTTATTTAAATCTGAAATAATTACATTTTTGCTTATTACTTCCGTTATAAGAATCACAGAATAATAATTGATACATCAATCTCTTCACCAGGAAATATACTAATCGAAGAATAAAATCATATTCAAATCTGTTCAGCCATTTTGTAGTAATATATGTGTAAAGGATAAAAAATGCGTTTTCAGTTAAAAAATCATATAAACGGCCCAATAACGGACTTAGAATACTAAAAACTATCCTATGTAATACCGCTACTCACGACAAATCGATTGATATATATATTGTTTAGGTATCGTTACGTACCTACTCCCTACTCGCGGACAAACAGAAAAATGTGTTTTCTTTTATTGATGTAGAGAAGAGAAGAGATTAACAAATTCATAAGACGTCAAACCTTTACTATAAGCTACATAGGTTGCACACACTTCACCCAGTAGACAAAATTCCACGCACAAAACTAACGGGGAATCCAACTTTACGATGAATATAAAACCTGTTAGAGGGGTCTCCAAATATCAAAAAGAAATTTTCCATTTTCTTTTGCTAGCGTTCCGATGGAATGAGTAATGTTAGAGGAAAACTTGTGTGAAAATTGTCGAAAAATGAAAAGCCGATTTCCCTACAATTGTACATTAGATTAGATTAGATTACGCAAGAGGTGGGAAAGAAGCCCTTCTCACTGCGGCCTCAATTGGGCCTATTGTGATAACCTTGTAATTAAAGTTCAACCATGATGCCGGATTTGACAATAAATGCCGACAGATCTTTGCGGGAACTGACAGAAATGTCTTCTGCTTCGAGATAAAATTTACCCAAGTAACGTTGACGTGTTCTGATTAGACAGCTACAGTGGCATAGTAGATGTTCTGCTGACTCACCGTCTTCGTTGCACAATCTGCAAATATTGTCTTGCGCTATTCCCATGACCATTAAATGTTTCTTGACTCGACAGTGTCCGGTCAGAAGGCCCGTACCCATTCGAATCTGACTTATATCTAGGTTTAAGAGTTGTTTCGTTTTGTTGTGGGAAGCTTTTGACGAGAATAATTTGGCTTTAATGTGCCTTTTCTGCGAGGCATTTTTTGATACTGTTTTTTGCAGTGCTAGTGGGCAGGCCACACAATGGTCTGGACGTCGCGAATTGTGACGCTGATCATTTTCTGGATAATTTATCAGATTCTTCGTTTCCGTCGTAGCCGCTGTGTCCTGGTACCTGAATGAGGTGGACTCTGTTTGCGTTAGCTAGCGATACCAGTAACTGAACGCAGTCCCATACTAGCTTAGATATGATTTCACGTGCTTTGATTGCAAGCAGTGCCGCCTTGCTGTCCGAGAGTATGTAGATGTTCTCATTTATCGTTCGTCTGCCTAAATTCTCTAGGATGGATAGCTCTATTGCACGAATCTCGGCTTGAAAAACGGAGTTGCTTATTTCTAAGCTTGCGTATGGAGAAGTTCCTGCACTATCGGTGGATAGCTAACCGCAGCAATACAATGTAGGCGAGTAAGAACGTCGCCAAGAAGTTAAACGAGCAGCAAGTTAATGCAGTGATATCGTGGTTTTGAAAAGAATATGCTCTTAAGCATATGGTAAGTCGGAACACATTCTTCACAACTATGGTATTTCGCTAGCCATAGCAACAATTGCAAACCATTTCATGACAAAATACATCATTCGAAAAAAGTTCGCGAAATCCCTATCTACATGAACTTTCGAGTAAACACGTAAAAACGGGCGGACTAAGTAGGAATTCTTAATCTAAAATCAAATCTTCGCATGCCTACTCTCCATGCTCCCGGATTTTGCCAAAAACGCTTCACGAAATCCCGTCTTGAAGGGGGACATCATAGCTGACGCGAGACTGACAACAACTACAGGAAATTATACAACACACCATTACATTTCCTGCAGATACGATAGCCTCAAACGATATGCCCGCAGAGCACTTTATTAAGTTTGCATACGTACTAGTCTGTTGAAACTCCAGGCACTTGGTAAAACAGAGAAATTCTCGTATTTTAGTTTCAGGTAATTGAAGGTCAAGACCCAACTCCAAAACACATCTTTTTACAATAGTTCGCCAAATCGTGGCTATCTGACCTACTAATGGATTTTCCGCAACTTCAATTGCCTTGATACAGTGAAGGTAGGGCTACGGCTCTAAACTTATAATAGATACTTATTATTTTAGAGGCGTCAACATTCAAAAACGAATGAACAAGAAACACACAGTTTTCCAGCGAGATTGCTTTATACGAGGGCGGGTCAATAAGTCCGTGACTTTTTGAATTTCTGACCTCTTTACTGAAACAGCAACACTGCTCCTGTCAACAGGCAACTTGCTGCGTCAGTAAGTTTGTGTTTGACAGCTATTTTTATCAGACTACTCACTAATTTGAGGAGAAAATGGAAAAAAGTGAATTTCGTGTGCTTCTAAGCATTATTTCTTGCGAAAAAAAACCATTAACGAGACCAAGGCTAAGCTTGATAAATACTATGGGGACTCTGCACCATCGATTTCAATGGTAAAAAAGTGGTTTACTGAATTTCTTTGTGGCCGTACAAGCACTGAAGATGCCGAACAATCGAAAAAATTCACGATATGGTGTTGGCCGACCGAAGATTGAAAGTGCGAGAGATTGTGGAAGCCGTAGGGATCTCGCATGGCTCAGTGGTTTCAATTTTGAATGATCACTTGGGCATGAGAAAGCTTTCCGCAAGATGGGTGCCGCGTTTGCTCACAGTCGACCACAAACGCAATCGTGTAACAACTTCACATGAAGGTTTGGCGTTGTTTAATCGCAATATGGAGGAGTTTTTGCGCCGTTTTGTAACCGTGGACGAAACATGAATCCATCACAACACACCAGAGAACAAATAACAGTCAAAACAGTGGGTTTCTAAGGGTGAATCGGCGCCAAAGAAGGCCAAGGTGGGTTTGTCAGCCAATAAAGTTATGGCGACTGTTTTTTGGGATGCACGCGGGATAATCCACAGTGACTACCTTCAAAAGGGAAGAACAATCAATGGGGAATATTATGCCAACTTATTGGACCGATTCAATGACGATTTAAAAAAAAACGACCTCATTTGGCCAAGAAAAAAGTTCTTTTCCACCAAGACAATGCAAGGGTGCACACATGTGCAGTTGCCATGGCAAAAATCCATGAATTGGGCTATGAAATGCTCCCTCATCCACCCTATTCTCCAGATTTGGCTCCGAGCGACTACTTCTTGTTCCCAAACCTGAAGAAATGGCCTGGTGGAAAAAGATTTGACTCCAATGATGAAGTCATCTCGCAAACAAAGGCCTATTTTGAGGACCTCGACAAATCATTTTTTTTGGAAGGGATAAAAAAATTGGAAAAGCGTTGGACAAAGTGTATAGAGCTCAAGGGAGACTACGTTGAAAAATAAAATTATTTTTTTATCAAAAAATCTGTGTTTTAATCCAAAAGTCACGGACTTATTGACCCGCCCTCGTAGTTCGAATTTTAAATACACATATATAATTTTTTTTTTTTGTTCCTCTACTTTTTTGCATAAACAACGACTAAGAAATATGGAACTTTGTATCTATAACCATCCCCACTTTCATTCTTTTCACATAAATTCCTTTCTTTCCAGTACTCACAAATCTCCTCCACATACTCTTCCCGTTTTTCAGGCGGTATTCGCCCAATAAATACACTAATTGACAGAACATACTCTGAAATTTGAAACAGAAGAAAAAAATTATATGATTCTTGTAACCTCATGTCGCTAATCTTACCTCTAAATAGCTTATAGCTTTCAAAGATGAACATTTCTTGTCTTATCTCTACTCTCTCTTCAGTGAAGTCAGTTTGTTTAAAAAGTTTCGAATAAAACGGCCAAGGGTCAGTGATATCCTGAGACGGTGGTATGATAGTTTCCACGTCATAAAGATATTCACTCCATTTTGAATCGGAAGCAAGAGATCTGAAGGCATCGTAGAGTGGATGAGAAGCCAGAAACACTAAGAAGCAGTCACCACTGTCATTAAGGATCTCGTAGATATTTTGGAAAGCTTGCCTACGTATTTAAAAGTCTAACATAGATCAATTGATGAAATAGTATTTTACCTTTGATTTTGAGCCCAATGCAGACAGAAGAAAGATGTAACATGATCAAACTGTCCTTGGTACTTGAAAGGCAACGTCCTCGTTTCAATGTCCAGCACATCAAATTGGACTCTATTGTAGTCTGCGTACTTTCTTCGTGAAAACTCTATCATCTTTGGAGAAATATCTATTCCGATAATTTTCTCATGAGTCTTCGGTAGAAGAGGACGAATAAAATCTATGAGGACATCCCCTGTTCCACAACCAACGTCCATTAAAGAATCTCTACCATCCGATCGTAGTTGAAAATTTGGAGCAAAATCATTAATAATAGTTTCTGCGGCTTGACGTTGCATTCCATTTGCTCGGCTATACAAATGTGGCTTAATCATTATGTCAGATAATTTTCACTACTACCAAAGATCTGTATCCTTCGCAGCCTCTGGGTTGTTATCAACTATAACCAAACACAATAATCGAATCACGCAATTTGAAATCACAGGTTAAACTTTGGATTCACACAACTTTTCGTGGAGCCGCACACTTCTTTTTCCAAGAGCGTAAATATCACAATTGATCTATCCTCCTTGAGGGTTCCGGAATTTATAGCAAAACGTAGATGAATCAGACCCGCTTAGCAAATGTTAGGATCTACTTGTAGTCCGGGACTCCTTGAGCTTTTAGTTCCTCCAAACTGGCTTCAAAAACGTAAAAAGTATATTTGTCTGCCTGCCGAATGTTGTGTCAGATATTACACTTTCTAGAAGTTACTACACAATCATCCAAACAATTGAATTACTAAGCCAAATGGACGCCACTCTCGACTTATCGTCATGGTATTCTGTTGGATATGATTAACGACAGCAGGTTGGGGTAGTCTTATTTTATTAAAATAATCATTAAGTACACTTTATTCGCAAACCAGTTACAATGCTTACGTAAACGAATTACGACTATTTCATGAGTTTTTTACGGTTCAACACCTTTTTATCAACATCAACAGGCAATTGAAGCGCAATATGCTTGCATTGTTTAGACTTTGAGTTCTCTTCTATTCTTTCATCAATTTTCTATTGCAATGTATCTAAAACACCTCACATATACTTCAGATGGCAATGGTCTTCCAGGATGTGGAGACCGAATTAACTTAGGACAATTTCTATGAGTTCTTTGCTAAAACGTAGTTAACTACCGAACGATGTAATTTTTGCAAAGTATAGCCTGGATAAATTGAGTCAGACTAAAAGACTCCCATTTTCTGTCATCAAGAATTATCATATTACGTTCGGTCCAAGAATCTCCTCTAGAATGATCCGGAGCACTACGATTGCAGATATCCTGGACAATAGTTTGACGTCAGATACCTATAACCTTAAGAGATCGCCAGTCCCTCTCAAGAGATCGGATTCTGCTAATAAAATGCCATCAGGAAGACCGTCTTTGATGTGAAAAGTTTTTTTCATCCACCAGAAGAAACCCCCAGTTCGATGTAATTACATAAGCCAGGCCGAGACGAATCACTAGTAACGTGGATAAGAGCAATGATGGTTAAAAATACCCTAACTGCAAATGCAAACTGCGTCCAATAAGTTATGTCTGCTCAACGCTCTCAATAGTTTTAACGTCTACGCTCTGGTATATGCAGATAATGTGGCTGTAGTGTCTGCTGGTTCATGCCCAGCGACTGACTTCTCTAAATTGAAGGCAACCATAGATGCTATCGAAGATTCGTGCTCAAGAAATATGATTTCAGTCAATCCTCTCAAAACTTCCTTATGAACTGCAAACTTTTTTAGCTTTCAAGAGGATTTAGGCCTTCTGGCAGGGTTAAGGCAATTTCCATAAGACATGGAAGGTCATTTGGAACCTTTGTCGGTATCTGTACTGAAAATTTAATCGGGTTCTTACAGATGTCTTCAAAACCAGTCTAGGAAGAAAGCAAAGTTAGGTTTCATTCCGCAATCCTGATGATTTGTAAAGGGGCAAAGAGTCTGCGTCTAAAGCCGCAACCAAGCTGCGATTGAGGCCTTAATACTACCTATCACCTAGGTATTGTAGTTGATTTAAATTTCACTGAACGCAATCGGGAAACTAACTTAGCGGAACTTGCGTAAGAATTGTGAAATGTATTATAGATCACAGAGTGTTTAGCCGAATCGTGATATTCGTGTGGAGGCATCTTAAATTGAACTAGAAATTAGCCGTGGACGTGCTTATCACCTGTTCAAGGAAAAGAACTTTAGTAATTACTACCTATTACTTACTTTAGGTGGCGCTACAGTCCGGGATGGACCTGGGCCTCAGGCAACAAGCTTCTCCAGCCAGCTCGATCCCTGGCTAGCTGCCTCCAGTTTCGCACGCTAAGTTGGCTGAAGTCCTCTTCCACTTGCGTGCGCCACCTGAGTCTTAGCCTTCCTCTACTGCGCTGTCCCTCGGGGGCGGATTCGAAGACTTTTCGGACCAGAGCATTGGTGTCCATGCGCTCTACATGACCCAGCCATCTCAGTCTTTGGATCTTCACTCTTCTGGCTAGGTCCATGTCGCTGTACAGTCCATACAGTTCGTCGTTGTATCTCCTCCTCCACTCACCGTCAATGCAGACGGGACCGAAGATCGCCCGAAGAATTTTTCTCTCGAAGCAACCAAGAACACACTCATCCGTTTTTGATAATGTCCATGCCTCTGCGCCATAGAGCAGGAACGGGATTATTAAAGTCTTATAAAGGGTGACTTTTGTTGCTACTCAATTGCCTTCTCAACCCAAAGAAACAGCGGTTGGCAAGAGTTATTCTTCGCTTGATCTCAGCGCTGGTGTCGTTGTCTGTATTTATAGCGGAGCCTAGGTAGACAAAGTCTTTAACTACCTCAAAGTTATATCTGTCGAGGGTGACGTTCTGTCCGAGACGTCGGTGTTGGTTGTCCTTTTTGCTTGACAGCATATACTTGGTCTTGCCCTCATTGACCGCTAAACCCATTTTCGCCGCTTCCGTCTCAATACTCGCGAAAGCGCCACTGACATCACGCTGTTTTCTCCCGATTATGTCAATATCGTCGGCGTATGCGAGTAGTTGGACGGACTTTTGAAAGAAAGTGCCTCTTGTGTTTGCTCGTGAGTTTTGCACTATTCTTTCAAGTACGATGTTGAAAAAATCGCATGACAGCGCATCGCCTTGTCTAAATCCTTTCTGGACGTCAAAGGTCTCGGTGAGATCTTTACCGACTTTGATGGAGCAGCGTGCATTCTCCATCGTCATCCTGCACAGACGGACGAGTTTGGCAGGGATGCCAAAACTAGACATTGCTCTATATAGCTAGTCTCTATAGATGCTGTCATACGCGGCCTTAAAGTCGATGAATAGGTAGTGGGTATCGATCTGAAGCTCATGGGTTTTCTCCAAGATCTGCCGTAGTGTGAATATCTGGTCGATGGTGGACTTTCCTGGCCTGAAGCCACACTGATATGGACCTATCAGGTTGTTGACGAACGGCTTCAAGCGTTCACACAATACGGCGGATAAGATCTTATATGCGATGTTAAGGAGACTGATGCCTCTGTAGTTGGCGCAGCTCAGAGGGTCTCCTTTCTTGAAAATTGGACAAACAATGCTGAGGTTCCATTCATCGGGCATACTTTCGTCCGACCATATTTTACAGATGAGTTGGTGTATGCTCCTTACCAATTCATCGCCTGCCGCTTTGAAGAGCTTAAGCTTCGATATGGCTATCTTCACTTCATCCAGGTCGGGTGGACGGAATTGTTGGTCATCATCGTCCAGGTTGAAAGGTTGATTCGGTTGATTCTGCCTGACAGCGGTATTTGGTCCGTCATCGCCGTTATACAGTCTGCAGAAATGATCTTTCCAAATCCTCAGCATCGACTGCGATTCTACTACGATGTTCCATTGTTCGTCTCTACAGGCTTCAGTTCGGGGCTTGTGTCCGTGCCATGTTTCTTCTACATTTTGGTAAAACTTCCGAATCTCATTCCTGGAGTAGCATCTCTCAATTCTTCTTCTTCCTGAGAAGCCGATGCTCGTCTCTCCTCTTCCGCTCATAGAGCTCATGAGCAGCTCTGGTCTTTCTAAACAGCGCCGCGTTATATGCATCTTGCTTAGCTGCATGTGCTTGCCGGCATTCATCATCAAACCAGGGGTTTCGTTATGGTGGACGAGTGAAACCCAGCACATCAGAAGCGGCATCTCTGATGGCGTGTTGGCAGTGTTTCCAATGGTCTTCGATGCTTGATGCTGGCGGCATTGGACCTCTTAAGAGATTAAGAGACACTCGATCGGAAAAGGACTTGGCGATCTCTTGCGATTGTAGCCGTCTGACGTCGAATTTTCTCACAGCATTAGTTTGTCTTGGCGTAGTTTGGGATATCCGCAACCGTACCTTGGCTACAATAAGGTAATGTTCCGAGTCGATGTTGGCTCCTCGGAACGTTCGGACATCCATACTGCTGGAGGAGTGTCTTGCATCGATCGCAATGTGATCAATCTGGTTGACTGTTGATTGATCAGGAGTTCTCCAAGTCCCTTTGTGTATGTCGAGATGTGGGAACCGCGTGCTAGCTATGACAATTTTTCGCCCCGCCGCAAAGTCGATTAGCCTGAATCCGTTATCGGAGGTGGTGTTGTGCAGGATATATTTTCCGAACGTTCCACCAAAGATACCCTTTGCATTAAAGTCACCGAGCACAATTTTAATGTCATAGCTAGGGCATTGCTCGTAGGTCTTGTTAAGAAGCTCGTAGAATGCATCCTTGGTGTCGTCATCTTTCTCCTCTGTGGGGGCATGCGCGCATATGAGGCTTATGTTGGCGAATTTAGCCTTGATGCGGATTGCTACGAGGCGCTCGCTCACATGCCGGAAGCTGAGGACTTCTTGTCTTAGTCTGCCTCCGACAACAAATCCGCATCCAAATAAGCGCTGCTTTTGCCGTCGATAACAATTGCCGTGGTAGATGTCGCAGTTTTTCATCTATATTTACTACCTATATTCTTACATAAACGGGACTTTTGTTGACGAGTTTTAATAATAAATATTGCCGTACCGCCCACCGCAACTACACCACTTTTTTTAAGACCTTTTCTGAACATAACAAACTAAACTAGTGTGCAACGCTTGAACTTTCCACGCATTCAACGATTTGTTACATCAGTTGAGATCCTATATATAAATCTGCGGCGTAAACTTAAGTATTTTGAGTATACGAGTACCATCATCAGTCAACAAATGGGAATGTTTGGCCCCAAGGCGTTTGCTGTGCTGGATGAGAATGTTTCTTCTAAAAGTTGAAGCAACGAAAAGGATGCCGTAGAATACCTCATTGAAGGTTATTGCATCTCCATGGTGCATGTAGGAAAATACATTGCCTAAATATGCCGATTTTCGAGAAGCCCTTCGAACAGTGAAACGAACTTGAGTGAACTACTTATTAGATAGTCCGTTGGGTTGTTACGCTACAAGGTCGGGGTTGCCGTAAATCAGAAGTGCCTGGAGAGATGCGGAACAAGTGGCCATTAGTCGTAACGCGGGCACGTCCTGAGGGGCGGTTATGTAGCTAAGACCTGGAAAGCATCTATTTCGAGAAAAATATCATGCCACCGTAAATGGCTTCCAGAGCATCCATTGACCTAGGTAGTGGTCATGTGTCGTACCATTGAGGATAACGCGTGAAGTAAGTACGTAGGAGGCCGAGAGAATTAACTGGTTTCCGAGGTGGATCTTTCAGACCGCCCTTGCTGGATATGTCAGTTCAAATCTCGTATTTTTTATTTCTGGTCTTTGGATTTCGAGATAAAACTGCTAACTCAAAATGAATCGAAAACAGAACAAGTTCGTACAGTATGGAACCCATATATTTTCCCAATTTCAAATCGGTATGAATATTTTCTTTTTATTTTTTAAAGATCAGACGAAGGATTAAATCCTTGGTTGCTTATTCCCTTCATAATCAGTTTCGAAGAACAAAAATTCCTTCGATCAATGTCACTGGTGGGGATGTCATCAAACTTAATTATCTTTTAAATATCAAAAACATTCTTGGGTTTGCACTTCTCGTTGTCTGTTGAAGCTCCAGGCACTTTGTAAAACCAAAAAATAACTTTCAAAACAGCAGAGTTAAGAAGAAACATACAGTTTCTAAGAAATTTTTTGTATAGCGCGAATGCGTTGTTATTCTTTAAATAATGTACTTTCAATTACAACATAAACTTTGAATATATAAATAACTTCCTTTTTCTTCTTCTATTTTTTAGCATAAACAACGACTAAGAAATATGGAACTTTGTATCTATAATCAGTTCCACTCTCATTCTTTTCACATAACTTCCTTTTTTTCCAGTACTCACAAATCTCCTCCACATACTCTTCCCGTTTCTCAGGCGGTATTCGGCTAATAAATACACTTACTGAAAGTACATGTTCTGAAATTTAAAACATTGTAGAAAAAATATTAACCAGATTCTTTTAGTATTCTATGTCGGTAAACCCACCTTTAAAACTCTTAAAATCTTCGTAGACGAACTCTTCTTTTTTAATCTCTACTTTCTGGTCAGTGAAGCCGGTTTCTTTAAAAAGTTTTGAATATACCAGCGAAGGATCACTATTGTCCTGAGATGGTGGTGTAGTGGTTTCCAAATCATAAAGACATTCACTCCATTTTGAATCAGTAGCGAGAGACCTGAAGGCTTCATAGATAGGATGAGAAGCAAGAAACCCTAAAAGACAGTCACCACTGTCATTTAAAATCTCGAAGATGTTTCGAAAGGCTTTCCTAAAGATTAAAAAGATTTTCTAAAAAGAATTCCATATTCAATAAATTCAAACATATATCATCCCTGATACAGGAAACTTATTTCATGTCAGGGATGTGAAACAAAAATCGTGTTATTTTTTTTTTTTTTTTTTCTTAAAAATTTGTTTACCTTTGATCTTGAGCCCAGTGGAGACAGAAAAACGATGTGACATGATCAAACTTTCCTTGATATTCCGAAGGCAATGTATCTGTTCCAATATCCATCACATCAAATTTTATTTTATCGTACTCGGCATAATGTTCTCGTGAAAACTCAATCATCTTCAAAGAGATATCTACACCGACGATTTTCTCATAAGTCTTTGGTAGAAGAGGAAGAATGAGTTCTACTAGAAGGTCTCCTGTTCCACAACCAACATCCATGAGAGAATCTTTGCCATCTGGTCGTAGCTTGAATTTTGGAGCGAAATCTTTAAGAATATGTTCTACAGCTTGTCGTTGCAAATCGTTTGCTTTGTTATACAAATTTGGTAGATTCATCGTATCACGAAATTCTAAACTATCAAAAGTTTGTGTCTCCTTCAACAATGACTCCTAAATGCAATTCTTTTTAGCACCGAAATTCAAAAATATTAAGAAAACACTTTTTAACTTTACCTCACTTTTTAGTCCTGCGCAGGTTTTTCGTTAGGCCGGTCGATTCCTAAATAGGCTATCTACTTTGGAAGCTCCAATCTCTGTAGTAAAATAAAGGTTATTGTAAAAGTTATTGTACTCGTACTGTAATGGAAAACGTATCACAGGACGTTAAATCGATAAAATATCCGCCCAAGATACCAAGAGGCGAAATGAAAAGAACAGTGCCCGCGTCTTGAACCGGGACGAACCAAAAAAAGTATGGACTTGCTATCGATATCTATGCTGCGAAGCGGTGAATCCAATAGCAAACACGCACCGACTCTGCTAATAAAATTGTTCGTGAAGAAACAAGGAAAAAAGCACGTTTGCTTACATCAGTCAAGAAAATAGCCTTCTTCCATAAGGAAATAGTTTAGCTCTCATCTATTTTGACGTTGACTTTGGGCGCCATCTGTCAGTAGCCAAAGACATTGATTAACCTCAAAAAAGAGTAAAGAAAACCTTTATACGCAGACTCTATGACGGCGGCGAAGAAGCGAAGAAGACCGTTCGTCCTAGACAATGATAGCCAAAACTTTCGACCTCCTATCTAAAATAAAGTAAGGTTAGTAATATCTTAACTGAAATCTAACAAAGAAGCTAAACCTGACGCTTTCAAAACTGCAGAAAATCAATCTTTCGAGAATAAATACCAATTCATTCCTCAAAAATGGGTTCGGTTGGACAATAGAAGGATATCGACGGCAAAAGCAGCGCCTATTTTGATGAGGATTTGTTATTGGGGGCAGACTTAGGAAAAAAGTCTTGAGTTTCCAGAATGTGAACGGGCACCTCGTAGCAATCTGCATCAAGGCTTAATTTGCCAACATTAGCATGATATACGCTCAATATGGCGCCGCAAAGAAAGGCTAGAGCTGCTCAAGAGCTTTAGGAGCAGAAGAAGAGGGATGAACACCGGCTTTTCAAGAGGAAAAAGAAAGAGCATGAGAAGCGCAGGGTAGAGAAAATTGAGACATGCTACTTCGACAATGAGATTCGGAAGTTTTACCAATAGGTAAAACAACATGCCACGGACACAGGCCCCGAACCGAAGCAGATAGAGACAAACAACGGAACATCGTAATAGCATCGGAGTTTTTGCTGAGGATTTTTAGGGATAGAACGGCGATGACTTAACAAATATCACTGTCAGGCAGAATGAACCATTCAACCACGCACCTACACTTATTTTTCAACAAAGTGGCTTTACGCAACTCAGCAAGTATGGTAAAAAACAAGGAGCTAGATATTTGCTACCACCCGTACCTAAAAATCTTGCTCCCTGAAATACCAGAACTTGACATGATCTGCGCGGTGGCAGACCGCCTATAGAAAACATTATGCTTCGACAAAGTATTCTCCACTGTGATTCCCAGCATAGAAGCATGGGTCAGCGATAACCCACCAAACAGCCAAAATGGCATAAAGTGGTATGCAGAGAGTTCTAAAATGGAAACGGGTGTGGGAGCTGGTATACACAAAGCGAACACAAATATTTCAATGGCTTTGTGAAAGAAGCCTAGTGTATTCCAAGCTGAAATACACGCAATTCAAGAATGCGCCAACCTTATCTGCAACTCTATTTTTAAAGGCGCAAACATCCATATATTCACGGATAGTCAAGCAACTATAAATGCCCTAACCTCGCACATCTTTGACTTAAAATTAGCCATACAAGAAACAAGACCAAACTATGGTGGGTTCCTACACATCATTACCATTAATGAAAACGTCTACGAACTGGTCAGAAAGGTCTCAGACACTCCCCTTAATGGACCTGAACCCTTTTGCTGCATCCCCAAAAGTGCAGCCATAAATATAATAGCTGGGAGCACTCGAAATGCTTCGCCCATTTTACAGTCGCCATAATCGTCCTACTGAGAGGACTATTCGCAGTGTGGTGGATAAATTTGAGTCCATTGGTTCAGTAAACGATAAACCAACATCCGTAGGTGGACGAAACTCAAGATCTTCCGAAAACATCGCCGCTGCCCATGAGAGTGTGCGGGAGAATCCGAGGCAGTCGATTTCGCTCACAAGAACTTGGCCTTTCCCAAACCACAACTTGAGGAATTTTGCGTCGTAACTTTTTCGCTGAATGGACTCTGGAGCAGTTGGAAACTGACCCTAATTTTCATCGAAAAACCATCTTCAGCGATAAGGCCCATTTCCTCATAAATGGGTGCGTCAACAAACAAAATTGTCGAATTTGGTACGATACCAATCCACATGAAATCCAAGAGCGTCCAATGCATCTCGAAAAAGTCAAGTGTTGGTGTGGATTTTGATACATATTTCTTTGGCCAGTGAGAGGCCAGTCAACAACGAGCGATGATCGATGGTTGATGATTACCAACTTCTTGGCCTAAATTAGATGATATGGACACCAACGAAGTGTGCTTTTAACAGGACGGCGATACGTGCCACAAAGCATACGCCACATTGAAAATTCTGCACTAGCGATTCGAGGGCATGGTCATCTCACGTGGAGGTGATGCGATCTAGCCACCTATATCGTTCGATTTGACCCCATTAGATTTTTTTTGTAAAATTTTCTGAAGTCCCAAGCCACAAACCACAGTGGCGGTCAAAACCAACGTAACCCATACCATCGGTCAAAATCAGCCTGATTTATGCGCCAGTGTCATGGAAAATTGGACATTTCGGATGTGCGCCACCCAAAGAAGCCTCGGCAGACATTTGAACGATGTTATAATCCATAAATAATGGCATCGATAGGCCTTTCAAACGGATAAAAAATTTAAAGACAGCAAGCGCTTAATAAAAGACCCTTTAATTGGAATTTCGTCCTTAAAAGCTCATCGGATAGGGACATACGTGTAACATATTGACAATAATCATGCCTCTAGGTAGCCCTTGAATAAAAATAATTAAAAGCACTACACAGGGCGTTGTGACCACCTGAAAATTCCATCAAATCTTCCTAAAGCTAGCCCTAAACGACGAACATGCTCGCCGAACTTGCTCTTTTGCGTTATCCCCTACACGACGAGCACATTTGGCGAACATTCGTTTCGTGTTGATTCTTCTCAGTGTAAACATGTGTGATAAAGAAGCGCAAGTGGTTGCGCTTATAATTATTTATGAGGTTTGCTCGCGAACCAGCCCCTACACGAGAAAAACATAGCGAGCACGAGCAGGTTCGGCGAGCATGTTCGTCGTTTGGGGCTTGCTTAAAAGAGAATTTATCAGCATGGTATCCGACCTCGTGTTATACACGAAAACAAAATTTGTAATAAGATCTTAAATCTGTAGGCCGGCAGACTTGGAATCCCTGTTAAACACTTAATCTGGTGTGCCATACAAAAACAAGGCGAACGAAACAATCAGAAAGGCATTGAAAAAAGGGCCAAATGCCTCTACCTGGCGGGCTCTCCTACGGTGTCACTTACTCTAAGATCAGCGGCACCAAAACAGGTGGAAAAAGCACAACACACTGGAGTAATTTAAGGCAAAAATCTTTGAATACATCGTCAATTCAACAGGAATGATTTAAGGAGTTTTTCTTATTTCATGTCTGAATATGGCAGTCCAAGAATCGTTTATGTAAAATTAATTTGTCCTGAAACAGGGTACCGATTCTCCTTGGGGATGACCGAACTCCAGAACACATATCCTTCAGTTCTATGACACTTAAGAAGGCGTACCTTTCTCTGGAGTATTGTGACCCATACAAAACTTCCTAAGACTTCGACAAGGGACCTTCTCAAGTTTCTACAGTTTCCTGCACAGAAGAACGTAGAGGTCGCCGCACCTACTGCTGTTGAGCTAATCAGTCGGATTAAATCTAAAATTTCTAAAAAGAAGCATTCCTAAGCAATGAAGCTGCTTAGTCGTTAGAACTTTTTGTGGCATTATGACTAAGCAGATAGTGATTAAACTTAACAGCGTGAATTTAGAAAAATGCACTTTTATAACAGAAACTTGTTGAAAAGATGACAATAAATGATAACTTACCTGCTTTCCGCGATCACTACGGGGGGATATACTCGCTGACTATTAACGAGTATTGCCAACGTCTTCTGTTGTGTCTTTGGGCCTCCCTTGTTCTCTTTGTCTCGATTGGATTCAGCGTAGTTGTTCTTTTGCTGGTGCACTTCCTAATATGAAATTCGTAATTTTGATTTTTTTATTTTTTTAATGTTCGTTGATTCTTTTTTGCTCTATCGTTTGTCTTTCAGTTTAATCTGCGAAGTTTTTTGGTTTAACTGTTTTTTTTTGTGTTCGTTTCACTCCACTTTAAAAAAAACTCACACCTTCTTATCAGCTAGATATGTATAGAATCAGACCAGCAATTTGACTACATGTTGATTCCACACATACGAGTAGCTCACGCACATATGCATTCATTCAAAGCTGCTCTAATTCAGCTATGCCAGTGCAAAGGTACTCAGGTCCAAATCTTTGGCATCTTCTCCCTCCAAAGCCACCCAATCATATTAGACGATGTTTTATCGTTGTCTTTTAAGAAACTTAAGTATTGAATTTGTTGCATATTACGTTTTTTTCATTTCAAGGTTTAACTCAACCGACTAAAGTAGGCAGGTCTATTAGAATAAATACTACTTGAAGGGCGCTTACAACATCTATTCCTTCTAACTCTCGTCTGACTTTCGTAGCTGCATATTTATGATTCAAGTCATACAATGTTGTTGGTACTGATCAGTAGAGTATCTTCTTCATCTGTTTGTATGAATAAAATTTAATTTGGGTTATGTAAGTCAAAAAATCTAAAAGGCCACCTTCTGTCCAATCACAAATATTTATAGTCGTGATACGAGTATAATCACTTGTCATTTGCATGGTCTTAGCTTACAAAAACATCGTACAGAGATGTACGAATTCTGGTAACTCGTTCCTCAAAAACTCTAGGTATACTATAGACAGATACTCGTATGAACTTAGTACGAAAAGAATTCGATATTCTTCGATTAGCTTGCTTGTGGAATTGGCTATCCACACTTAATGTATCAGATATAGGGATAACTTTCGATTTCAGTTTTTAAATTATGGCAAATACGAGTAGTTAGGGCCTCATTCGACCACAATAATCGACCCCTCGTGCAAGGGGTATCTTTAATTGAACTGGCCATACAGGTTGAGGCTTGTGGCGCCGGGGTAACTGCCGGGCCATAGAAAAAAGAATCAAAGACAAAGAACTTTGGATATGCACGTGGAATGTTAGGTCTCTTAATAGGTGATCATGTGCAGTCAAACAACCAAGGAATGCGATGGGATGGCCGGCCAAAAAAAGGATGAAAAACTGCGACAGCTACTTGGGCGATTGTTATCGACTGCGAAAAGAACGCCTATTTGGAACCGGATTTGTTGTTGAAGGCAGACTTAACCGAAGAACACAATGTGAATCTGCGTCTGCGTCTGCTGCCAAAGCGGAGAACTGTCACGCACGACAGAAAGATAGCTTCAACGAGCGCTTTAAAAAGACGTAGCAATGCTCTAACTATGACATTAAAATTGTCTTCAGCAATTTGAATCCAAAGACTAGAACAGACTTTGATGGTACTGTTTTTACGACACCATTTTCGATAACGTCGCCTTGATTTGGAAGTATTGCGATCGACGCCAGACATTCCTTCAGTATTATGGATGTCCGAACGTTCCGAGTAGATAACATCGACTCGGATCATTACCTTATTGTAACCAAGGAACGGTTGCGGATATCGCGAACATCGCAAAGGCAACTAAATCTGTGGGGAATTTAGAATCAACCAAATCGCTTTCTAATCGAGTCTCTCCTAATCTCTTAAGTGTTCCATTGTCGCCAGCATTAATTATCGAACACCAATAGCAACAATCCCAAAAAGCCATCAGAGATAATTCCTGCCAAAAGTCTTGCCCTCTTTATTTTTGCTGGCCTAGATGGGAACAATTTATCTTCTAATGAAGTAACCGGGATCTTTTCATTTACATATATTTATAGTCCTTTTCTCTGTAAGTCTAATAAGATACTAATTCCACCTATTAAGCTGATCTGAAGTAGTAATTTTTCTATGGAAAGGCTATTCCCTGCAAAAATTGACAGCTTTTTCTTCGGCTTAGCAGTATGTTTTGCAGGCGGCAAGTATCATACAAGACACTCGCAAAACAAATGACGTCTCGTTTCCAATTAAAAGAAGAGTAAACAGCTGATAATTGCTACGTTTGTACAGATATAGATACTCATAGATTAAAAATTATAGAGGGAACAATTTAAGCCCGAATTTGAAATTTAAAATTGACAATGATAAGAACTGAACTGAACTCTTATATACCATATTATACCATATTATATCAATTATATAAAGTTCCATTAATATGTTCGGAACAGTCAACCGCTGATTTCAGTTCGTGAACCCTCTTTGGTCCCTCTTGAATTTGAGTGTTATCAGAGTGATATAAAGCGTGCTCCAACGGATTTACTTTTAATCTGTTCCACCAACCAAAAACAAGGTGTGGTTTGGTTAAATTCATTTAATTAATTTAATTTTTATTTTAATTATGAACCAACCAGTTTTATATACTCTGGCGAATGCTATGCAACGCCAATCGACCGAAAGGGTTATTCACAAATTTGTTGATATTTTTAAACTCCATCCAGATGGAAAAGATTCGTTAGTGGATGTCGGCTGTGGAACGGGTGATGTTCTTATGGAATTAGTTCGACCTCTATTACCAGATACTTATAAGGAGATCGTCGGAATAGACATTTCCCCTAAGATGATCAATTATTCAAGGAAGACTTATGCAAACTGCAAAAAAATTCGATTTGATGTATTGGACATTGCAGCAGAGACGTTGCCATCGGAATACCAAGAAAAGTTCGATCATGTAACTTCTTTCTTCTGCCTGCATTGGGTTAAAAATCAGAAGTGAGTATTGAAAAACAGAAAATATTCAAATTTTTTTTTTTTTTTTTTTTTTATTATTTTTGTACATCCCTGGCTTTATATTTTCCTCAATGTCTGTGGCGGATTCTATAAGACTGTCATTTCCATCAATGTCAACCTATCCGGTATCGGACTCAATGTATTCTATGAGGCGATGAGGCGAAAGCTTAAATTAGGTGCCAAAAACTAACGTAAGACGTGTTTAAAATATTGTACTCATTGGGGGAGCGCTGACTTTATTTCTATCTGTTCCGTGTTTAGCCTTAACAAAAAATTGAAATCATAAATCGATGGAATCAAATTCAGATTCAACTGCAGCTATTTTGGACACTTTTCACAAAATTTGTCTACTTCAAGGCCCAAGTCCATTGAATCCGTTGAGTACGTTCCGACATGTCAAAAAATCGACAACTCATAAGCCCTAATGAGAGGAATAGAGACAACAAATGCGGCCCACAAGTGGAATGCATCACTTCGGATGAAATTTGTCAACTTCTAACTTTTTGTGCGTCTGACAGATGTTTCCATGGAAATTCACTCGGGTGCACTTTTGTGTTTCATATGGATGGATGTTTCCGATGGATTTCGGATGCAACGTTTGTATTCATTGGGCACCTCTTTGCAATCCATCAAACACGATTTTTGTAGATTGTAAATGCAACGCACGCGACGGATTCTATGGGTTTTGGGCCTTCAGTCACAGGTGGAGAAATTTCTCTTCCAATCTTTTCGGAACAAACTCATTGAACACAAAACAGATCGGTCGCGAACAGAGACGTGAAATTTTGTTGTTCTGAACTACTTGGAGCAACCTCACTGAACAAAGCTATTGTGCTTTTCATAGTTTTAAGTTACAAGTTTTAAGTTTTAAGATAGAAAAGTTTTAAGATACTCGTAAAAATCACCAGGGATCTCAAATGAGTACAATTTTTTTTTTTTTTTTAAGGCAAGCAATTAGGAATGTCTACAATATGTTGGCAGGGAATGGTAACTGTCTACTAACTTTCGTATCTTCAATTGCTATTTGTCAAGGATTTAAATTTTTATCAACAAATCCGAAATTTAGTGAATACATGTACGATGTTGATAAATATCAATGTCCATCAGAAAATATTATAAATCCCTTGACATTTTATTCGAAGCTCTTCAAACAAGCGGGTTTTTCATGTGAGAGAATAGAAATCAAAGAGGAAATGTTTGCCTTTGAAGGATATCAAAAATACGAAGGTAGGACGGTTGACTTATAATGTGCTGAAGACTTTTAAAAATATTGTCTTTTTAATTTAGAATATGTGTTCTCAATAAGTGGATTTCTTGACAGAATGCCTTTTTATAAAAGAAAAGAATTTGTTGCCAACCTGTCTGAATATTTGAAAACAATTAATTTATGTGAAGAAATTCCAAACAAAGATGACTGTAGATACTTTGAACAATATAATTTAATTATTGCTTATGCGAACAAATAAAGATAATGATTACGATGAATTGGGAGAGCAGTTTCAATTAGTTATCTTTTTGCAAGTTACTATAGTTTATTGTAGTGGCAGCACTACTTTAAGCGGCAGCCAATTTGACAGCTCTATTAGGTATATGTCCAGTTTTGTTTCAAATTTACCATAATTAGACTTACCCCAGAACAACACTTGAAAATTGTTGAAATTCATTTCGAAAATCGTGAGATTGCGCAAACGTGTGCTACGTCCATTTCATCGTGGTATATTCTAATTGGTAATACTCAACGGCAGAGACGACGGCACTGTACGTCAGAAAAATCTGCTGCTGCTAAAAGTCGGTATAACATAGTGTACAGCAACTGGAGATAGATTTTATGGAGGAGATCATGGAAATATTTTGGCTTATGAACTTGCGACATGCAACCTGTGCCGCTTGGATATCATGTACGTCATCCGTTCGGTGAATGAGCCGAAATCGAGATCTGATTCTCTTTTTCAACACAAAAATTGATTCTGCGATGAAACTCATTTTGGTTGAATTGTTTCTTCAACATGCGAATTTGTGAAATGAAATAAAATCCACAAGTCATTATTCAGACGGCATTTTGTGCTTCAACAAGACCACCGCATAGAGTGCGCACATCGATATATTGAAGGAAACATTCGATTGGGCCTGTGGATTGGCTAACATGATACTGTTTTTACCACCTTTGGAGTATTTTCTCCGGAAGTATGCGAAATCAGGAGTTTACATCAATAGAAAGAGACGATGGACGACTTGGAAGCCACCATTGGCTCATTATTACCGATTTACGGCATTTAAGCTCATTTGGACTCTCAGATTGCGTTTTATTCGCGTTATCCAGCCTACAGCCAACGGCAGCCCTTTCCTGATTCTGTACATAAATGTGCCTTCAAATCTTTTTTCAGCTACTGGGTCACGAATTCACTTCTATAATACTTTTTGCACGATCAGCTGCAATTTGACTTTTGAGTTACCCCCAACACAACTTTCACGACAGTAGGAAACAACTTTTTGCTTGATGGCAATAATATCATTTGCAGAATCCCAGGGTTGAACGAAGGTCACTTTTGATTTTTCAAATGATAATTCCTGATTTTCATTGCTCAGTCGTATTCCTCAATGGGGCACACGACTTTGTCTCAAAGGTCTTATTCATTCAGTGCTAGATACCACTGCACTGGCACGCCTAAATCATTAATCGGTTTCCAACGTTGTTAGGGTATTAGAAGTTCGATATTTGTTTTGAGGAACTGATTTTTATTAGTAACGTTTTCCAGATTAATAATGCGGTCTATTTCAATTCAAGAGAAAATTGAAATGATATTGATTTATGGAGGAAGGAACATCGATGGTGCTGTTGCTCTTTACGCCCAACGTTTCCCAGACAAGATACGATCACGCGCTTCCTTTTATCGGGCCATCCAACAATGTGTTGAATGAACTGAATGTGTTACTAGAGTGTTTAATACAAACTATATAATAGTATGGGTGAAAAGGATATACCGTTCCTCTTAAGAGACTTTACTTACCTATTAACTCGGCGCACGGTCGGGGGTGGAACAGGGCCTCAGTTAACATGTCGCTCTTAATGGGGTCAACAGATTTGGCTGAGATCCCCTTCCACTTGTATGCGCCGCCTAAGATGTTTACGTCATCTGCTGCGTTGTCCCTCTGATTGGAGTCGAAATTTTCCAGTCCGAGACACTGCAATCCAAGGCGATCTATACAACTTAACCGAGCCTTTCTGACAAGATCAGCATCGCTGTATAGTCCGTACAATTCGCTGCCGGAATGTCTTCTCCATTTTCCATTGACGCAAACGGGACCAAAAATTACCCAACGAACTCTTCTCTCGAAGCGTCCGAGAGCCTTTTCTCCCGCCTTAATACCCAAGTCTTTGGGTTGTAAAGCAAGACTCGGATGAACGGTGCTTCGTATAATGTTTTCTGAATTTTCAAGAGAGGGTTTTGCTACTCAACTGCCGCCCACTAAGCCCCTCCTTGTTGTAAGCATACACCTTGTTTTTCCTTTATTGCTTTAACAGTCGCAAAGACTTCATTGAACGCTCCCAGGGTTTTATTTCAGTGTCGCCAGTGTAAGCAATTAACTGAGCAGACTTTTGACAGAAGGTGTCAGAAGTTGATTTGTGAGAAGAATAGTAGGTGTATCGATTTGGAGCTCTTGGTATTTTTCCAAGATCTGTCATTACACCAAAACTTGAACATCACCTGCTGTTTTAAACAACTCTGCAGTTAGTTCATTCTGCCTAGCTGTGGAATGTTGTTCATCATCACCATTTAACAGTCTGTTTAAATAATCTTTCCAGATTCTCAGCTCCGCCTGTAGTTCTAAATACTATGAGGCTTCTTCTTTATCCTTGAAGATTTCTGATCGGTCATTACAGTTTTGGCAGGCTTATTTAATTCCAAACTACTTTCGTATGCACGCATAAGGTATCTTGCTTTCTCTGAAGAGCATATTTTATCCCCTGCTTTTCTGCTCTTAGCGCTCCCTAGCCCTTGTTATTTTTAGCAGGGGAACTCTGTACATTCGCTCTTTAGGGCAGTTAAATTGCCAACGTGCATTCATAACATACCAGGATTTTTATTATTATTATCTTTTGTTTTTTGCTTTTGCTAGGATGGACTGAAACTCAGCATGTCAGAGACGGCCCTCTGATTGCTCTATTGTAGTGAAGCCACGTCTTCAGCGTATTGGAAATAAACTTCTTCACAAGAGTTCGGTGACTTTGAGCTATCACAGGTATAATCCGCTTCGATGTAAGCTGCTAGGGACGTTCACAATTCCAAACGACGGAACGAATCACTTGCATCGATCGCAATATGAAGGGTTGTGTTAACGTTTTGTTGTTAAAGCGTCAGTCATGTCATTTTATGACGGCGTGGATGCTATGCTCTTTCACTCTATTATCACAGATGCTGTCTTTCCTTAGCTTGATATTGAAATCGATATCAGTAAGTCTTTTTCTTTTGTGGATCCACACACTTCAGTTTTTTTAATAAATAATGCTAAATTGAATTGGACCCACTCCAAAATGTTCTTGCATAAAACACAGAAGAACTGTGATCCAAAAAATATCAAACGAGATGTACCGAATTACAAGTTAGATATAATTCAAAAAATAACGACGACTTGTTTTACCTAACCACCCACAGATGTCACATAAATCTCTACAAAGGCCACGTACACCAATCAGAATGCTCCACGGAAATCTCCCTATCCACAGCGTTCTCGCATCTCACTAGTTGAACTTCTATTTATTGCAAATTGACATCTTCACACCGCACAATCCCATAGAATTCTTCAATTTATTCAGATAAACTGAGTGAAAATAATCCCAGAAATTGTAGATAAGCAATCTTTATCAAGTCTTCCATTCAGCATTTACCAACTCAGTGCAAAGGCACACCTCTTCCTCCGAAACATCTCCTACTAATAGTGCGGTGAAACTGTCAACGTAGCAAAATAACCGGCTGCTGGTGATATTCTAGAACACCTCCGCCTACATCACTAAAATGCGATTATTCATCCGTAAGTGCAAATATACAGAATTTAAGTAAACAACTAACAAATTTGGTTTTGCAGTGACAATTTTGGCGCTTAGCGCCCAGGTATCATGGGCTTTTTACTCATCATCTGACGGAGTAGTCGAATTGACTCCCTCGAACTTTGATAAACTGGTGATTAACGATGACTCCGTGTGGATTGTAGAGTTCTTCGCTCCATGGTGTGGTCATTGTCAGAGTTTGGTTCCGGAATACAAGAAACTCGCCAAGGCTGTTAAGGGAGTCATCAAAGTTGGCTCGGTCAATGCCGATGAGCACGGATCGCTTGGTGGACAATATGGTGTCAAGGGATTCCCCACTATCAAGATCTTTGGTGCTAACAAACGTTCGCCCGTTGATTTCAATGGACAAAGAACCGCAAAAGGAATGGCCGAAGCGGCATTGGCTGAGGCTAAGAAGAAGATTCAATCAGCATTTGGTGGAGGCAGCAGCAGCAGTAGTGATAGTAGCAGCTCATCTGATGACGTCATCGAGCTAACTGATGACAACTTTGATAAATTGGTGCTGCAGAGTGATGATGTTTGGTTGGTTGAATTCTTTGCTCCATGGTGTGGTCATTGCAAGAATTTGGCACCACATTGGGCCAAGGCTGCCAAGGAACTCAAGGGCAAAGTAAAATTGGGAGCTCTCGACTCTACAGTTCATCAATCAAAGGCACAGGTAAGGGGTTTTCACTCATTCAAAGCATTTGTGCAGTTGCTTATGACTTTGACTTGCAGGAATATGGTGTACGTGGCTATCCGACAATTAAATTCTTCCCAGGTGGAAAGAAGACCTCAAGTTCAGTTGAAGAATACGATGGTGGTCGCACTGCTTCAGACATCGTAAGCTGGGCTTTGGAGAAACACAGCGACAGTGTACCCGCACCCGAATTGATTGAAGTCACAAACGAATCCTCGTTCGACAAAGCCTGTGAAGGCAAACCTCTATGCATTGTCTCTGTGCTACCACACATCCTTGACTGTGATGCTAAGTGCCGCAACACATTCCTCAACACTCTGAAAGAAATGGGTGAGAAATATAAGAAGAAGCTCTGGGGATGGGCCTGGGCTGAGGGTGGTGCACAACTCGCTTTGGAAGAGTCATTAGAAATTGGCGGATTTGGTTATCCAGCCATGGCTGTAGTCAACTTCAAGAAAATGAAATTCTCCGTTTTGAAGGGTTCGTTCTCGAAGGACGGCATCGATGAATTCCTTCGTGATATCTCCTATGGCCGAGGACAAACTGCACCAGTTCGTGGTGCTAAGAAACCAAAAATTAACAGTATAGATCCATGGGACGGCAAAGATGGCCAATTGCCAACGGAAGAGGACATTGATCTGTCTGATATTGATTTGGACGATGACAAAGAGCCTAAGGATGAATTGTAAATTCAATGAGAACAAATTCAGTTCGAATGTAAGACTGCCACCACCGCCTCTACTTAGAAGAAACCAAACAAACACCACCAACGAATACGGACGTTAATTCTAATTCTGTAGCTCTGAACTCCTCCTCCTAATTAGTCTATTTCCTACTTAAACTTTTGTTTGTAATAATTTCTATTATCTAATTACTAAGGCTTGCATTTACCGGAGAAACTAGAAACTAAAACATTCTTTGTATTAGTGTGGAACAAAAAAGTGTGTGGAGAATGGAACAAAATATAAACGTGTATCACTAATTTTAAGTTAACAACAGATAGTCGGAGTCTTATTTATTTCACGAAATATAAAACGTCTGCAAGTACGTGTTCATTTGCAGCGTGCGTGCGTGGTCAAATTTTTAGATAAAAATGAGGGCGGACTGAGGTTTAAGGGAGTAATAATGTATCGTGTCTCTTATCAATTGAAATTATTGTTATCGCCACGTACTGTATATAGTTGAGATTTCCCCAAGCTACGCCAACGAAAATGAACAAAAATCGTTCTTCCCCAATTGAGTTCTTTATTTTGAAATTGTATACCCAATTGTTACTCAACAATCTTACAGTTGTGTGCCACTAATCAATTTTTGTTCTCAATTTCTGGTTGGTTTGTTTGATTTCGCCTCTTCAATGTAAGAATAGCTATGTACAGATTCTCTTTAGTCACTTCTTCGGTGCAAATAAAGCTTGGTACATGTGTATGTACATTCATTCGTACGGTGTTGCGTCTTGACTTATGGCAAAAGTACGATAAAGTGTTAGACACAATAACACTGTCTTACGTTTTGCCTTTGGATAGGATTTTTTGAATAGAGAACAAACAGATCTTATTTAGAGCGGTATTTTCTGAGTCTTAACAAACCAAATGTAGCAAATACTCGGATCTGCACACCACAGCTGGTTAGATTCAGTGTATACGAATAATTCAGTCAAATTACAATACGGACGATTGGACAGAGGAACTCCAAGATAGATTCAGCGATAATCTCGTTTAAACTACTTTGACACCCTCGAACTTCAGGTTATATAAAGATTTTTTTAGCATATAGCCAGTCTTCCAAAATAGATATAGAGCGAACTAACGGTAACGCTCATGTCTTATCCTACTACAATAGCGCCTATCCTCTGAAAAGTTTGGTTTCCAGACAATACGTGTTTTGAAGCGACAACTCACCTAACTCAGCAAACAAAAACGGACAATGACTGTCGGCTTTGCACGTAGAATGCTGTTAACAGTCTTCATGCAGGCGAACAATCAATGGAGGCCCCAGACCACTACAAAGTGGATATCTCTGCCATGAAGTTCGTTGAGGCAGAAGAAGGAAAGAAAACTGTCGCATATAATATGTTGAATCTAATAGAGAATATAATCAGCGCCTATTTGAATGTGGATTTGTCTTCAGAGAAAGACAAAGGCTTCAGCCAACTGAAAAAGCTTGCTACAATCCGCATCAATGATAACTTTTCTTACCTAATGCTGATATGCGTTGAAGAACTCTTTGCCAAACATTGTTTTTATGAGCTTCGAAAAGAACTCCGAGCAATGATTGAAGTTAAAATCATTAGGACCCTAATGGTCAGGTTTACCGACTTTGCGACGGAAATGTCATCATGGCTCGAGTTCGTTTTCCAAAACTTAGC
Organism: Volucella inflata; assembly: GCA_928272305.1. Taxonomy (NCBI): domain Eukaryota; kingdom Metazoa; phylum Arthropoda; class Insecta; order Diptera; family Syrphidae; genus Volucella; species Volucella inflata. The sequence continues at coordinate 97,749,056 of OV743720.1, forward strand.
ATGCTCTAAGAGACCTAGCTGTAACCTGATCAAAAACCTGTCAGCCAAGTCAATCACTGCTTATGGCTTTTCTGACCGAATCCCTTAAAAATCTAAAAGAAGTCTTGTGGTGGCAGTGTAAAGCTTAAAAATTCAGTGACGAAGTTGTGAGCAAATTTTTTTTTAGAGTTGCAGCATCTGATGTGCTACACCACCACAAAATTCTTACTTTAATGAACAGTAGCGACTAGCTCATTTAGTAAAACTAGCAGCGTACAAGACAGTGGTGAAAAGGAAGGGAACTGACTACGAATTCTATAAACGAGAAGCAAGAAAAGAGCATTAAATTCGAAAAGAGTTGAGAAGTTCAATGAAGAGATGATTTGATGGGTTTCTTCCTCGAGTGCTTAGTACTCGTGCTGATGTCCATTTTAGAACCATCGTGATTTGTAATCTATTTCTTCACTTCACAATATTTACCAAGAGGTTTGGAGTCTTCCAAAAAGAGGGTATCGAGTCCAATAGTTGAAAAGCCGCTTTGGACTCCGATCTTCTGCTGCATATATCCAGCAGAATAAAACTAAACTCGATCTAGGCATTGTAGACCCTATTGTAAGTATTCTATTGAAACAACTAGAATTTCCGATGCATGTTCCAGGTATATAGGTGAAGTTCAAAAAATAGTGTTGGCCTATGTGCTAACACTCAGATCCTGCAAACTTCAAGGGCTCTGCCATTTTTGTTTTAAAAACTGCGAACGCATCAGCGACACCTCGCTGAGTTCTGCCATCAGCATATGGAGGTACATAGTTGTACACTTTTGAAAAATGTTGCCTCCGACTTACTAGTTTCGCACAATTTTCTCAAGTTTAATGTTGTTTTTTAAAACATAAAATCTCTCAGAATGTTTGTTTCCCACATTTTCGAAGCAACGAGCAGTCTCCTTTGATTGTACCAAGCCAGAACGCTGATATATGACTTCAGATGTTCGTACAAGACTGCAGATAAAACTCTAGCTCTTTTCTTTGTTCATCTATACAGGTCGTGGGTAAGCACCTCCCCATACACTCTATCGTACGCTTTTCAGCTGTTTCCTTTTTCTCCGTAGAAGCCGATTTTCTTCTCGTTTCTTTGCTAATAAAGCCCTCGTTCTATTATGCTTTTATGATATGCCGCTTCATAGGTGAGATATTTCGCTACGTGTGCGTGTCTACATTTTTCATCAAACTAAACTGGGTAAAACCAACTACGTCAGTTGCGACGTTTCCGTTGGGATGAATGCCAACGTTGGTTGCACAGCACATGCCAAAAGGTTCGGCAAAGATTCTGGCGGTCTGTTGCGCTTCCAGCTTTTTATGTAGTATCATTTCAAAGAAGTTTTTTTTGTTGTGCTGATAGTTAGTTGCTCAAAAAATTCGGACGTCCGGTATTCTGGAGGATGCCTTATGTCGTTCGCAAAATGATCAGTTTTCAGACATGGAAACTATGCAGGCTATGGATGTTGTCAAAAACTTCATACTTACTAGAAACTAACTTACTCAAACTGTTCATAAGCGTCAATATATCTCAATACCTTGCCGATTAGTTAGGCATGTCCCAGTCGATGCTTAGGATTTGGAAAAATCATTTCTGTAGACTGTAAAACGGCGATGACGGCAAATATCGCACTCAGGCAGAATGAGCCTTTTAACCTATATGATGTAGACCAACAATTAAGTCCGTACGCTGCTCCATCAAGGTGGGTAAAGATCTCACCGAGACCTTTAATGTCAAATAAGGATTTCGACAATGCGATGCGATACAAAAAAGACCCAACACCGACGTCTCGGACAGAACGTCACCTTCGAAACTTTGAGGTAGTTAAAGCCTAAGTAGACGCCTCCGATATATGTTCAAAAAACGGCACCATCGCTGAAATCAGACGAAGAATAACTCTTGCCAATCGCTGCTTCTATAGGCTAAGCAGGCAATTGACTAGCAAAGCCCGCTCTCGAACAACAAAATGTTGCCTACATAACACTTTTATAATCCCAGCCCTGCTCTACGGCGCAGAGGCAGGGACATTGTCCAAAATGGATGAGGGTGCTCCTGGCTGCTTCGAGTCATTTTCGGTCCTATCTGTATTGACGGTCAGTAAAGGAGGAGGTACAACGATGAACTGTGCGGACTGTACAGCGACATCGACCTAACCAGAAGGGTGAAGATTCAACGACTGAGATGGATGGGACATGTAGACTGTAGAGAGGATGGACACCAAGGCCCCGGTCCGAAAATCGTCGAAACCACCCCGAGGGACAGTTCAGTAGAAAAACAACGAGACTCAGAAAGCGCACGCAAGTGGAAAGATACCTCAGGCAACTTAGCGTGCGAATCTGGATGCAGCTTGCAAAACTTCGAGCTTGCGGGAGACGGTTGTTGACTGAGGCCCATGTCCACCCCGGACTTTCAATATTGGATGCAGGAAAAAAAGACATCCACATTTTAGTGTAGATTGGGTTGTTAACTTTTGGAGTAAAGGAAATATTAAAATAATATTTGGCACAAGCAAATCTAAGATTTAGCGGATTTATATATTTTTTATTTTTTTCCCACTCACATGACGTTTATGAATGGGATTGTACTAAGTTAGAAATCCTGACATTTATGGTGGATTATTATCATTCTCGACTAGGGTAACAAAAAAGTTCTTTCTCCCTATAAGACGATTTTAGCTTTTTACTTCAGACCTTGCTGGTAAATTTTGTCTTTGGTAGCGTCGTCTTTTCACTCATGAGAGCATATTAAGCTGAAGTTGGCGAACGGTATCTGCCTTATAGCAGCCCAGGGCTTTCAATAGATTTTCTTGCAGACAGTTTGGGCAAGATTTGCACATTCTATGTGCATAATCGAACGTATGTTTTCGTTTGATAGAGTCTACTAGGTGGGGTGAAAATAACCTCCTTGACCGCCAGAATGCGCTGATACTGCAAAAAAGTTTATGGTGCCTTGAAGTCCGTTCATATTTAGGCAGACATGTCAAATTTCAGTGCGATAATGTCTTTAGTATTATTTTGACAGCTGATTATTGCTGACGTGTTTGGCATCATGCTGAGTATGGACAAAAACGATTTTCGTTCTCTCAAAAAACATTATTTTTTAAGAGGCAAAACGGCGAAGGAAACAAAAGAAAAGTTGGATAAATATTATGGGGCTAGTGCTCCGTCAGAGTACACCGTCAAATATTGGTTTCGAGAGTTTCGTGGTGGCCGTAACTCCATTACCGATCAAGTCCGCAGCGGAAGGCCCTCCGATGCGGTTACAGAGGACAATGTCAAAAAAATACATGAAATGGTGTTGGCTAACCGGAAAGTGAAGGTGCGCGAGCTAGCAGATACCACAAAGATTAGTACTGAGCGCACACGCCATATTTTGGGCAATATTCTGCATATGCAAAACGCCCTCACATTAAGCGAAAAAAAAAATTTGTTTTTGCAAGATAGTGCGCCGGCGCAAAAGAGCATCGCAACCACGGCCAAAATCAATGACTTACGGCTCCAATTGCTGTCGCATCTGCCGTATTCGCCCGGTTTGGCTTGATCGGACGGGATCAAGAAGTTGGAAAATCACTGGAATAAGTGTATCAAGCTAAAAGGGGACTATATTGAATAAAATAAAACAAAACATTTAAAAAAATTTTTTTTTTCATTCCCAGGGAGGTTACTTTTCACCCCACCTAGTACAGCAATAAATTCGTCCTTACCCGAAGCTTTTGGTACCCACTGAAGACCCTCTTATAATGGCCCCTTTACCGAGAAGAAAAGAGGTAGATATTCAGTCCTCATTAACCTATAGACCATTAACGGACCAGTACCCGGTGGATGATAAAAACAAAAAACAATAGATGAAGTCAAAGTTAGAAGGAGATTGACATCGAAGAATACCACTACACCAAAAATACAAATCCTTTCCTTAAGTAAAAAAAACCAATTGTATCTTTATTTTTCAAATATTCAATCAATTTATAATAAAAATGTAAAAAAAATGTTTCACTTTTGTTTATGGTTTTTTTTTTTTTTTGCACAGAAATCCTTAAAAGTTAGTACAATTTTATAAAAATTACATATGCCTCGTAATAGTATAGAAAAAATATATATATCTATCTTGTTTGTCTTTATTAGTTTTTAAATGCGCTTTACTTAAAAAAGAGTCACTTTTACAGCTTAACTCTAATTTATCGTCTTTTTATTTGTATTTTCTTTTTTTTTCTTTTTTTTTAAATAAATCACATGAATGTTTATAAGAAACTTTCTTAAATGCTAAATATCTTCTTAAAAAGAACTAATTTGAAAAAATACATTATATATGTATTTCTTATGTCAAAAACTTATTCAAACTTTGTAAATATTGTGTACAAATATACGTACGTATGGTTTTTTTTTTCATTTTCTTTTTTATCTACTCGTATATGTATAAATTTCAGTTTGATCTTGGAACTTAACTAAACTTAATCTATAACTGCGAAAGCGTTTGTATAAATTATGATATCTTACTATTGGTATGGTTTGTTGAGCGTTTGAGTATGTACGTTTAAGTCGACCAAAGTCGATGGCATAATTGAAATTAAGTTAAATGCTTGTACGTTGCAATTAGAAAGTGTGTGTTAGAGGTTAGATAAGAGTTTTGCGATATGAGAATGCTTTTGAAACTGCTTCGAAACAATTTCCAAGTAAAATTGTACACATTTCAATTATAGAAAGATGTTGGTTCGATGTAAAAAAAAGAATCTGATAAAGTACGAATGCTGCTTTAAAATTGGGGCTGCAATAATTGGTGAACACAAATTGTGTTATCTTGAGGAAATATTTCCTGCTATTGTTCGCCCCGAAACACAGATAAAAAACACAGGAAAAAAAGTCATACGACACAATGTTGTGAACTTAGAAAAATGACAGATAAGACTTAATGAGAAGAAGGCCAAATTATTGCGAGAATACCGTTCTATTGATTCGAGGAAAATTCAGTTCTAGCAGAAAAACAAAAATTGGTGGTTGTCTACCTGACGTAAGAAATTGAAATTTACAGTTGGTATTGAGCCATATTAAAGTGCGTAAATAATTCAACTCATATTAAAAGAGAGCCTGTGTCACTTCGAAGGGCCTAATCAATAATTACCTAGACTGAGACTTAAGACAATCGACAAGGAATTGGGTTCCGGTGATGCCTGCCAACTTTTCTTTTTAGACGAAACCCAAATCAGTTATTAACCCACATCACCTCAAATAAGGCGTGATTGAGCACAGAATAAAAATACACCCCGTTTTGAGGCCATCGTAGAAAACGTTCGAATTAAAACTCCTCCTTCTCATACAAACTTTGACATTTCTCAAACGCAGATAATTCATTGCGTATCTTGGTGTTTCTTGTGAAGTCGTGAGTTTGATTTCCTTAAAAATGTTGTAAGTACATTAATATATAATTCTTGAAAATACATTATGCATATATTCTATTGTAGCAAGAAAGCAACTAACCGGGATCAGGTCAGGGAACTGATTAATTCAATGAAATTAAATCCCGATATTGCAAAAAATGATTGCAAACGACCACCAGAGGAAATGAGACAGTTCTGGGATGACCTTAGGCACAACCTAAACAGCGTAGCACCGCCAACAAAGGATTAATTAATACTTAATAGAACGAATAAAATTTTGAATTTCAGAAAACTCATGCCAAATCTGAAAGTTCTATAATATTTTCTGCAGTTAAAAATGTGCGCCTTTTTCTGTTATAAGCAACTTCGTCCTCATTATCAAATGCATTCAAGTATAAGCCTATACTATCCAGTTTTCTTATATCACTTATGTATTTGACTTGCTTTATTTAAATTTGAAATTTTTCCCAGCATTAATTGCCGTCACTTATCACAAAACAACTATTTTGGGAATTCAAAATAGTCATCGGTAAGGTAGGCCGCCCGCCGTATTCTACGATCCGTATGGCAAGTGAAAGTGAATCGAGTAAGTGAAGTCAATCTCAGATACGGCGTATTCTACGATCCATATGGCAAGTAAAAGTGAATCCGAATAAGTGAAGTGAATCTCATATACGGCGTATTCTACTATAGAGGTGATAGTTCCTTAAATTAACCAATTTCGTCAATTAAGGGAGCGTACATACAAATTTGGAACGTAAGTCTGAGAAGTGAAAACATGTTCAATAATACTCGTGACTAAAAATCAAACAAAACCTTATGGAACCAACGGAACTTGCGGAAACGCAACTGATCGCGTTTGGAATGGGAGACTTGAGTGTAATGGGTAGAAACTATGTAGAAACGATCTCGATGAAAGTGCAATCGGAGTTGTGAAAGATTCGGACAGTTAGGAACTACAAACGCCGTATTATAAGAATTACTATGCTTCAGTTCTACGCTTACTACAACCTCAAATTTATGCCAATATTTCTTTTGCACAACTAAAATATTTGAGAAAAAAACACGGTTGTGAACACGATGTTATGGGACCACTGAGGCTTTATTAATCTGCAATACTATGTATTTGTTGGAAGACTAGTGGCTTAGGAAATTCAGATATATTTCTGGCTATCCCATTAACAAAGACTTTGAATAAACATTCCGTTTCCTTCTGATTTCTTTTGAGTAAATCAGAACTTCATTGTACGTTGATAAAATCGACCCCCTTCATTATTATCAAGAGGAGTTAAACAGAATCAATTGAGAATTTATTTGATTTGCCTTACGCAGGTAAGATTTACCAGAAAGCCATTTAAAATGGAATGTGACGTAATACAAAGATAAGTCTCTGTTAAATTGGAAGAATTGAAAGGCAACAGACATGAAGGGAAAAAGCAAACACTGCCGGCGCTCAAAAAATCCTTTTAGGACTGTTTCCAATACCTTAACGGATAAGTTCAACTGAAATTGCCAACACCAAAAGCAAGGCGAAATATACTGCAATTTGTTTGGCATAATTGCATTTTTCGGCGGCTTTCTAGAGATCAGATTTGCATCCCACATACTTCACAATTTGGAGACGGAAATGCGTGGAAACATGTTGCAATATAACAATCGAAAAGGAGTCATGGAAGTCTGTCGAGAATTGAAGTGATTGCCCGAAACATCACAGGGCACGTAACATAAGTGTGACTGAGATTAGAGTGCGAAATTTGAATAAAAATTCGCTTATTCCTCCATTTGCAGAATAAAATTAGGATGGCTGGAAACAAGGCCCGAGCAAAGGTAAATCATTTTGCTACATTAAATGAACCAATCAAATGAAGATGAAGATTGTCGGAATCGAAAATGGTATAAAAATCAAATGCGAAGAACGGATTTTTCTACAACTGTGTGCTTTACAAAAGAAAAACAAAATGCCACACGCGGCACGCTTTAACTTAGGTCCTTCAGTAACATTACAAATCAACTAAGCATGGAAAGTGTTGGAGTGTTAGAGTGTAGGATCTCGAAATGAAGAAGAAAGCGCACTTTATGGTCTAGACTAAAAGTCCAGTAGTAGTGAAATGAGTATTTACAAAAGCCCCTGAATGTCTTCAACAATGTTTTTCTAGGCCTGGCAGTGATGACAAACAAAAAATTGCTAAAAATTGACTTTAAGTTAATGTTGTTCTATCGAATGGCACTTAACAGATGAAGGGGAATATAGGGAGTTCGCCGATAAGGTTAACATAAACCATTCATTTTCGGCAATCGTATAGTACAAACGTGGCCAAAGAAGAAGGAAAAAAAACTTTTAATAAACAAGGCGACATTTTGGCTAAATATAATCTACAATCGAAGCTCACTACTTATTTTTTCAGGAAATTTTACTTTAGGCAAAAACTTTGTGGAAAATTATGCATACGGATTCGCATTGTTCGATTAAACTCACTTGATTCAAGTGCAGTTCCTACTAGACCATTTATTACTCTATGAACGTGACAATAATATGTTACAGGTTGTTTGTGATAAACCAAGCTTTCATGCAAAAATCATAAAAGATGTTAAAGTTTGTTTTTATATCTTTTGGATACGTTAAGAACACGACTATCAAGGTTGAGTGCATTAGAAAAATCCTTAAACTGTTCGTCAGCCACCCTTTGGTCCATTAAAAGTGACTGTCTGATAAGGATTGTATTCTAGGTGAAGATGGCATTACGGTAGCTTTTATTGGAAAACGTTAATTGGATTGATAACTTGTTCATGCCAGAAATGGATGATAAACATGTGGTTCGAACAAGACTTCCCATACAGCCAATGTTAGAACAGATTTACTGAGAGATCTGTTTCCACAATAAATACGGTCGACGACAACTTAAATGAACTATTCATAATGATAACAATGACATACCAATCAGAACGTTTAACAGCCTCCATTTGTTAATCAATTCAACATTTTGCTTTCATTTTCCATAAAGTTATACAAATATGTATGTAGTAGTAGTAAACGCCTGTTCTTGGCTCTGATATCTGAATGCAACAGACTTAATAAGTGAGAATAGTTGTAAACTCGATTAAGTATATAGAAAGCATAATTTCTACTAAAGATGTGCTGGTCAGAATCGTCAAGGCAAAGAGAATTCTCACAGCTAAAACATTGATATATATCTATTAGACATGACTAGTAACTGAATCACAGACGAACAACTAGTGTTGTGTTCATTAACAAATTCAAAAGAACCGATTGAAAAGCTAGAGCTGTAACAATTTCAAAGAGACTGATGAAAATAGAAGACAGCATGTCTGAAAACAACGGGGATTCATGAAAATTACCAATCACAGAAGGCGGCATTCCATGACAGTTCAACAGGGTCAAATGCCTCCCAACAATCCGCGGATAAAAAACGTAAATTTCAACATTTATGCGTCGGCATAACAAATGTGTAAAACCAAATTTATGTTTTCTGAGGAATAAAGCAAAAACGAGAGCTGACCACATAGTGAGTGGGTGACTAATACGAAAGCAAGATTAGATTCTTGACTCGTTCTTTTCCGGTCGAAATTTAACAACTCATTACTTGCCCAAAATATGATGATTAACTTTGGAATCTAAATCAGAAGCCCACTGTTACATGAGTTTAAAAAGCAATTGATTCGTCAATACTATAGAACATTTCGTTGAATAAAAATGAATTCCTCATGACTTTTTCGCCACATGTGGCATTCATATGCTCATATACTCGCAACACGTAACACTCGCAAAAATACTTGAATAACCTTTCCATATAAGTAAGAACAAGCAAGCAAAACTTTAAAACATGACCTTCACTGAGCTGTTCATATACTAGAATCGTAATAGCCACTTACATACGAATATACAAGTATTCATGTACTCCCAAGTAGTGACCCACTGGATACAAAACTAAAAACTGAAAATTGAAAAACTTAAGAAACAAGTTACATATGTTAATCTAAATAAACTTAATCCAAACGATTATCTTACTTGAAAGCATCGTGTGCATGTGAAATACATACATAATTACATAAAATTATACAAACAATTTCGTAGTCAAGTTGGGATTAGTTAGAGTCTCTTTCTGTATCTTCCATTCTAGAACGACTATCTTTTCTAAAATATCTAGATGCCAAACTGCATAACGAATGTGTATCTTAAAGTTATTCATAAAGAAAAAATTAAAAAACTACAATTGCAATAGATGATAGTTCTACGTTGTGTGTCGTTCTCCTCTTTTGGGGTGCTGGGAGTACAAGACAACAATTTGAAAGCGAAGGGAGGAGATCAGTTGAGACAAAATCAGATCCCACTGTGTGCAAGACGTACATAGTTATCTGCCCTCGTACACAGATTGTATGTGATGCGATACATTATTCAATAACCGAGCAAAATTAACCTATATTCGATAATTGAGTCATGGAATTGGATTGAATTGAATTGAGTATGTCATGGTTGTTTGGTGGTAACTATCATTAAAGTTGGTGGTTGGCACAAAAACGAAAACGAAAACAATTAACAGCCGGTGCAGGATAGATTGATATTCAATTTCTTAAATTAGTTAAATTATTCGTTACATTTTGTCTAGAAACTATGGCTAAGCGTTGAGCAAATCTTTACACGCGAATGGCAAAGGTTTCAGTCTTTTTCATCATTTCACCAATTGGGGTTTCTTTATTGAAGTAACTGGGCTGAATTAAGACGAGGCAAACCTTCAAGTGGATGACTAACAATAAGTTGAGAAAATTTCATGGAAATACTCGTACCGTCGTCCGTTGTCTTCATCGTTATTGAGGTGCCTACAAATTGAGCAAACACAAAAACAAGAGAATACCTTTTCTGTGAATGAAATGAATAAACTGCTTTTGTGTTGTTGTATTGTTAGTGTGGATTGTCGGTTGGCATCTGGACATGCATGCTGATAATAGGTGATAGAAATCTCTGCTGCTAGAGGAAACCTGTTCTGATTGTCATTATTGTCTTATTTTCTCCTTCATCTGATCCAATTCCTTTTTTTTCTTTTTGTTATTTTGTTAATTTTGAATTTAATGTTTTTGATCGACGGGGAAATTTTCAATGGACTGCATCGACCTCGAGGTAGCCGCCGTAATTGTCGAGGATACATCCATAAAGTGATACTTTTTCTCAGACGCACATAAGAATGGATAACACATGACGGTGTAGTAGAAGATGAGGGCAATAACGATCACAACGAATATGAGTGAGATTATTCCAAAAGTTGAGAATCCTGATTTAGAGTCTAGGTACTCCTTGGGCGTTGGAGGTAGTGTTGGCTGTGGTGGAGCTTGTGGAGCGCTGCCTAGGTAATTGTTTCGTCTGCCTACATAAGTAGACCGACTGCCATCACGACCATATACACCACATTCCGATGTGTGGAAGGCTGGTAAAACAGGTTCTGCATAAGTAACGAGGATATGACAAAGCAAACGTTAAACACTCACCGATGAAAAGAGTAATCAGTAGCACAGTCACTTTCAACATTTTCAATTCTTCTTATTAATAAAAATAAAAATAAAATAATAATAAAAGTGGTGAAACGAAACACAAACAAGATGAAAATATCTCCGCAGTCCGGCTGTACTGGACGCTCTTGAAAGCAAACAATAAAGTGATTGTTGAATGTTGGATGGGAGAACGAAAACAGATGAAAGAAATGAACAAAAATGAAAGAAAGAAAGAAAGCGAAGTGAAACGTGAGGTACGTATCTCGAGTTGTGTATTCTGGTGTGTTAAGAAAGAGTGAGCAAGAATGCTGGTAAGATTTTTTTTATAAGTTGAATAGAGACAAGCAGAGTTTGTTGTTGATTTTAGTATTTCGCTTTTGCTTATTTTCTTGTTGTCTTCGCACATTTTGTTCACAATTCGTAGGAAATGGTTAAAGGTGAGTTTGAAGAATAATGCGCAGTTAAGTGAGTGAAGTTAGCAGCATTTGTCAGTTTGCTAAAGATAACGGTATAAGGCTAGCTAGCAATAAGTTTTTTCATGGTGACTTAAAGGTTAGCCACACAGCAAATAACTTTTTCCTGATAGATCGGATGGAATATGTCGATGTCCTTTCTACGCAACCAAGACTTTGCCAACGAAGAACAACCCTCTTAAGTAATTGGCCCGCAGTTTCGTTATGTTTGATAATCAAACTAATCTTCGGTGTCAGGACTAACTATAACGAAACCGATGACTAGTTTTTAATAGTCTAATAATTCTAGTTTAAAAAGATCTCAAAACTTTTTTTTATCAAATTTCACGAAACCAAACACATTGTCTGACAGACATAGTGGGTACTAAATTATACGACTTTTCTTTGAATAATCATGCGATACCCTCGAAAATATTCAGATAAGGATGCTTGTGTCATGAAAGATGGCGAAGAGAAAATAATGGAGCTCGAGAAGCCACCAGAGCGAAAGAAATGCCTTTGATATATAGATATACTTTGCTTTTGGTGGCACTACAGTCCAAAGTGGACGTTTATTTTAAGTAGCAGCTTTCTGGTAGCTTTCTATTTAAGATGATCGCCTCGAATTACGCAAATCAAGTTGGCTGAGGTTCCTTTCGACTCAAAGCGAGGTATACGCTTGCCGCGTTGTTCCTTATGTATATATTCGCAAACAACCCGGACCCTATTGTGATGTTTATTCCGACATGTCCAACTCGTCGACGGTAATTAATTCAAGCCATTCTGACGAGGGCAATATCGCTGCAAAGTCAATACAGTTTGTTATTAAATCTTTATCAAATTCTGTTTATGCAGACGTGGCTCGAGAAACTTTCTTTCGAACCAAAAATGGGCGTTTTTTACACTAAAGAACACATCCAGAACGTCTGGAATAATAAGGGTCCAATGAAGTACTGTCTTCCTTGCTCTTGAAAAAGATTTATTTTTCAGCTCCATCCTGAGTTTAAAAAAATTACAATCAGTCGAGTGACTTTTTGTTGCATCATCCCCATGGTTCGTTAGTCATCATTTTCTAGATGATTGCATATATGTACAATGTTTTACTTAGGAAGTGCTTCGAGAAAATAACAACGTTTGGTCCAGCTTAAATGCAAAAATATCGACGAAATGATGCCTAAGGAGGTGACGCCTTAAGGTGAATTTTAAAATCAAAACCGCGATGTAAAGAACGGCAAAAAGTCTATTGGAATGCGCAAATTAGAGCGGAGGGGTTTTGTTTCAGTTTCCCATAAAGTTCATTTCGATTCTTAAAATCAAAAAAGGCATTAAAAGTACTTCAGCTTCTCTTAAGGATCAGCACTTGGGTTAACAATACCAAGGATCTGAATGAGTTGCACTTAATACAGCAAAAAGGACAAACAAAAAAAATGAGAGAAATCAATATTGATCTCCTTAATCATGATCCAGAGAAAAAATTTTAAAAAGTATTACGGAAAATGACACCGAACTATAATAAGATCAAGTCAGACAACCGCTTGGGGTTGCAGTCATTAACGATCTTTGATTTAAAAGGAACGAGAATCATTTGAAGCCACCACTCATAAAAAAATGCTGAAATTGCGCAGAAAACTCAGACACAAGCCAGTTTCTAATGCAAGTGGGAAACAAAAGAAAAGGCAAGAAGTTCGAAAAATGAGTTGGAAATGGAGGATGGAAGCATAGAGGTAAGCATACAGAAAAACATCGTCGACTAAGTTATAGAAAACAGTGTAATTCGAAATTCGGTTGGATAACCTTATGTCAAAAACGAACGAAAAGCCCACCAAATTTTTGTTAAGCGTTCAAGTTTCCCATAATCTCCTTTCAAACCGAAAAAATAAAATGGAAAGTAAATTAGAAAAGTTAAAAATGGCAAAATTAATGAATTTTGCAATGTTGGGGATAAGTATACTCACAAAAATAACATAATCGTCCTATATATTTGATTGAGTCTCTATTACAATTGACTCGGCAATCAAAATGGCAGAAAGTCTGTCATAACACCAATAAGGCGAGAGTAATTAACGCAACAATAACACCCAATAAGATATAGGGTTGATATAGGGTTTTAACTTCAGTACAAGATGTGCGCGATGTGAAGAAGACTGTTTTCTCTATGTATGGCGAAGTAGAAATTGAGAAAACGATGCTTTATAAAGTTCCACCGGTGTCCGTCAACAGCCTTTTTATTTATTGCGCAAAATTAAATCACTGAAAAACTTGCTAAGGTGTCAAGGATCAAATCAAAGTACTTGTACTAAATTCTAAGCTTACAGACACTGATGTTAAATCATATTAAGGCTGATTTGCATTGTGCCAAGCCGGGACATTTCCAGCCAAAGAAAATGTTATTAAACCGAGTGGCCGAACTGTATGTATACTAAATTGTGCTACCGATTGCGTCCCTTCGCATTGTATTATGGTACTTCACCAAATGAACACAGGCCGAAAAGACCAATAAGCTGGGCCTAAAGATCAAATCCGCCAGAACAAAGAAGTTCAGCCTAAACCACCGAACATAGCAGGTAGTCATTGCTTCTCCACTGATTTATAGACAAGAAAACTTTCAATATTAAGACAGTATTGTTTCAAATAAAGGCGACACTGAAGTAAATGTTCTTACGCGTCAGAAAATTTGAAATCATTGCATGCAAGTATAGCTAAACAGATTTTTGAAAATGTTGGCTATACTGTGGGCATGCGTGTTACGCGCAATCATTTAGTTTAGAGAGCTTTTGTGCTTATAGATCGGACAAACTACACTGAGGTTCAATGCGGTAGGCACTTTCCTCCTAAAAACGAGGTAGTTTATGGTCTATACAACTGGCTGATAACCACCTAATGTACTGTCTTTAAGCTTTTTTTTTTTTGCAACTGCATCGACTATGGGAATTGAAAGAATCAGTACATGGTCGGCTACTTACTTGAATATAAAAGTGAGGATATTATTAGCAAACTATTGCTATACTTTATTTCGCTAAAAAGTCAATGAGTTTAAGTCAAGTCAGGTGCAATATCATGTGGGCTGCGCTTTCTGATCATATCAACAATAATGTTCATTTTTCCTATTTTATCATTAAATTCAGACATCTTTTTTCTGTGTAAGCGTATATGATGCTGATGTTGGGTGAATACAGTCTTGATGTTAATTATCTAAAGTGTTTATTCACTTATCAAAATATTAAGTTTTTCCACCATAGTCTGCTAGATATAATAAGATCAATACAAAGTAATCCTTGTCAAAATAATGAAATAACATTTCATCCGTAATCAATCACATTTATTAGGTACATTAAATATAGGAGATAAAAATAAATGCCAAAGAAAATATTATATGATAATGCCTATGCAATTTGGATCGCCTTACAAACAAACCTACCATTGTAATACCAACACAGCCCTCACCAGCCCCAGCCGAACACACTCGCCATAACGTTTTCGTATTCATTTTCTATTCTTCCTATAATTCCGCCATTTGCATTGCCCTTCTTTTAACCACCACACTCCATTCTACATGTTTTCCCTCATTCACATTCTCATTTTTCCAATAAATCAAAGCTGTCACCGTACCACCACACAAAACACAACTGTCAAAACGCTAAATCGAACCAAAAGAGAACAGAACAAAACCCCCTGGTTCAGAGCGTAAAGCCGTGATCAATTCAATCTTACCCCAAAAGAAAAATGGTGTTTAAATTTCTCTCCACGCTGCACAAAATTAAATAAATTAATCAAATTAAAAACATTAAACATTTTATGTACGTATTTACCAACTCAACGGATATAAAATCGACAAAAATCAGCGGCCATAGACGCCCAGAAAATGTCTCATCTGCCATTGGACGCCCGAGCAATTTTGGAATATCTAAATGAATTGGGTTATCGGAATATCACCGCTGCACAACTAAAGGAATTTATGAAAGGTATTAAATCTTTTCTCAATTAACTTTTTAATATTTTATTGATTTATTCATTTTATCTTTGTTTTCATTGCGAAATTTCTCTAAAGAAAAATGCCCAATCGAACGAAATGTAACGAATTCAGTTGAGTTGAGTAGATTTTATTTAAAAAAAAATTTTTTTTTATTTTTTATTTTTTTTGTACCCTGCCGAATAAAGTCGTATGTCGGTCGTGTCGTATCGTATCGTTCGTATCCACCGCCAACTGCGCTTCGCCGTCCCATTATCTAATGGGAGGTTTGTTGGTTCGTCGGTCGGTTGGTTGGTTATTTGGTGGTGCTGGTGCTGATGCCTGCTGCTGCTTGTTTGTTGCCTGCCTGCTTCTGCCTAGCTGGCGTTGGGAAAAAATTCAATTTTCCACTTGGATCGCCATTTCGTGGAAAGTTTTTTTTTCATTTTATTTCAGTTTTTATAATTCTCATTCGTCGATGTTTAATGTTATTTTTTGTGTTCGCCTCTGTAGTTCTGAATTTCTGTATTTATGTGTTGTGCCAACCTAACCGCATGCAGTGGGATGGTTAATTCATTTGGTGTACGCGATTTTTTGCCCTCTTATTAAAAAAGTAAGCAACCGAACGGCTACAGCAAATCATCAGCCAATGTTCTCTCTATCGATGATTTCAATGTTCGTTCCTATCCAACGTTATGATGTTGGTGGTGCGCTACTGTTGCTATGTTTATGCATATTTTTGTATCTATTTTGAATCGTAAATTGCCCCCTTTCGGGCGGAGATGGATTGGATATAACAGATAGAATATGTACGGTCATGTGTATGAATAAAGTGCTAAAATGCAGTTGAAACAATAGGCCTACGAGAACGCCAACAACACCACAACCAAGTACATACACCACGAACACTGAAAATACTCAAAATGTTCAAACTTCGAGTGTGCAGAGTCAATTCTTCTTCGATTGCCAGTCATTTTTTGGTGGATTTTGTGATTTTATTTATTTATACTTGACTCTGGTCGGGTTTATTGAATTATTTCGTTTATCTCGATGCTGTGTGTACAGTTGGCAGTAAAAAATGTGTGAAAACGAACGAGAAATCGTTTCCAATTCGAAAAAAATGAGAATTTGTTGTGTGCCCCCCTTGAAAACAAAAGAAAAAAAAAATGAAAAGAGTCGGTAGAGTTGCAACAGACGTACGATGTATTATGTACGACGAGTGGTGAACGGTGAACGGCGGAGTTTGCCGAATCGAGTTTTGTTATTATTATTTGTGTGTACTGTGCTGTGTTCTGCGCGCGCTCTTTTTCTTTCATTTGTCTGTGCTCTGTTGCTGCTATTTCGTTTTCAACTTTTCTCGTTTCTCTCTATACATCTTCTTGTTGTTGGATTTCTCGTCGTTTCTTTTCTTTTTTGTTGGTGTGTGCCTTCTTTACCTTTCATTCGATTTCATTATGTGTTCTTTTCCATTCTTCTCTCTTGGATTTTTCGTTTTCGTTTCGTTTTGATGATGGTGTTGTTGGTGTAAACAAAAAACAACCATGGCCGCGTTTTGGATGTTGGTTTTAGACTAAAGAGGGTGAACAAAACGCAGAGGGTAGCAGCAGCATTGCATGGCATGGCAATGACGACGGAGAACGATGGCGTTGTCAGCAAAGACCTATGCCAGACCAATGGGAATATATTTTGTGTTACTGTTGTGCATATGGCCGTCGAATTGGTTGTAAACAATTGAAAATTTCACAGTGAAGGGAAGCATTGTTCCATGCTTCTGTGCCCTTGATGTTTCTTTTTCTTTTCAAGAATCTTCAGCTTCACCTTATTCATTGCCGTTTAAGATGAGAAATTCAAAATTGATGCGCAGAGGCTTATTATGAAGACGAAACTGATTACAGATTTTGGCGCCAAAATTTTGGTTTTTTATTTTTTTGGTTAGAAATGTGAGTGTACCAAATGCCCAAAATAGTTTCATTGCTATTCAATTTTCAACAGCAAACAATGGCCAATTTATGAAGAAAAAAAAATTGGAAAATAGAAAATGTGTGTATTCCTGTAGAACAGAGGACGAGTGCTGGGCAAAAGTATTACACAAGTTGCGAGTACATGCCATGGCAATGGAAAGCAGAATAAATTACATGCTGACCTGTTTTGTCGATGGGTTTGTGTTATGTAGTTATTTATTCAGATTGGGTTCATTAACCCTTTTATGTATTCACTAACTTCCTGGACTTCCTGTGTTTGAATAAGCAAATCTCCAATTAGATGTGGACTTGCTATGTACTCATTATACCAGAGCACTTACTAAATGACAAGACAGACTTGTTGCTGAATGAAATTAGCAGCACTAAAATCTGTTAATTTTGTACGGAGGTAGTCACAAAAGTTTCTAAGTATTGTTTAATCGATTTCATTGTGTACCTTGTATGAGAGACACAAAGCAGTATCCCGTTCTTCTAAAGCTGACAGATGTATTTTGGAGAATGTTTGTCATTTCCAATATCCTTGTCGAGGGTTGTTTTCCTTTTTTCCATTGTAACTGTCATGGTTCACAGCATCTTCCAGAACCGAGGGCTTTTTAAAATTCAGTTTTAGCTCTGGAATGCCATTTGGAAAGTTCAGAAAGCATCACCTTGACAACTGTCTAAGAGGGAAAATTACCAAGGTTTCCTTTTTGATGGAAAACATTATTCAAAATTTAAACTTGAAACCTCCTAAATTTTTTAAGGTCAAATCGCGATCAGTAAGTTTCTGTGCGGTGGCTTCACTTAAATTCTGTTCACAGTAGAAGCAGCTCATGCGGTATTTAAATATCGAGTTTCATCCCGGAGCCAAGAAATGTAAAATGGCCATGAATGCATTAAAATCGGCAGGAAGCTCCGGAACCGTTGAATGCTTATTTAGTTGCACAAATGCTTCGATTTTGTTGTCATCAATTACGGAAGGCTTATAGCAGCTATGAGCGCTTTTAACACCATCGCTGAATCGGGCGAACCAGTTCCGGCACTTGCGTTTTTCGATGATATTTTCGCCCTGTACTTAATGGAACTTTTCCTTGCTTTATTTGCTTTCTTCCCTTTTTTGAGGCAATAAAGTAAAATATGGAGAATATGCTCTTGAAAATTCTCCATGTTCGAACGACATGTGCAAGCACAAAACTCAAACAAATCGAACCAAATAGAGGAGTGATTTAGTTCATTCCATTGCAGCATTTTCTTTCCACGTAAGTTTGCTTTTAAAGTAAATACCTGGCACTGTATGAGGACCTCAACTTGAGTGTGATGCAGGGTTTTTATATTGAAGCACACTTGCTCCGTTTTAGCGACCAAAGATTTAAGAGATGAAGCAAGTCAAAAACAGAGTCGACTAAGTATAGTTTTTAAAGAGAATTGATTGAGATTGTGTCAACGTTGTTGCTCAATGAGTCGCAAAGGAGAATATAATGCAGGCATATGATAATTCGACAGTCTAAAAGGGTGTATCTGCAATTTTTTAATTGTGCATGGGAACAACTATAGGGTTCTGATGACTTGTTAGGTTCAATGCTGCAAATTACACTTTTATTGGATTCACACAAATCATGTCTAAGTTGAATAATGATCTCCCAAATGTCGATGCGGCTGTGCAATCAGGTAAGCGAATGTCAATTCAGGAGCTAAACCGAGTGCTTAACCACCCTCTAAATTTGTGTTGTTTTGGACGGATTTTTCCGTAGTCCCGATGATTCAGTTGTCTGGGTACTACTACACAACAACTTTAACTTCTTCTCTACCTATGGGGATGTCTTAGGTTGTGCAGTTCTTGGAGATCCATGTCCGTCCATGCATAGACTAACCCTCTGAGAGAGAAAAGAAGTAAATTTGCTGTCTATTATTACAAACTACAAAATTATTCATTTAAAAGATTAATCTGATTTGAATGTGGAATAAGTATTAGTGTCTGTAATGCTTCATAAACTGTGTATCGCTGCCCATTCGATTATTTTCTGATTGCGAGCGAACTTCTTGTAGTGTGTGAATACAATAAAATCCATGGGTAACGTAGGGGAGCTACCCAAATATTATTTTAAGGAAAAAAGCTAGATTAAGTTTTAATCTGAATACATGGTCTGCGTGTAGCTTCTTTTCTTGTCAGGTATTATGGAGCGCTTATTTCGGCCTTAAGCTCCCAAGAGGAGCCGCCGTTTCTCCCATGGCAGCCCAGATAAGAACAATGGGGTCATCTCAGTTTGCGGCGGTTCTGTGTAAAGCATCTAGTCCTGACCTGGAGCTCAGAATTTTGTTGATATCCCAAGATTTGAAGATTCAAAAGGTTCAGGTGATGTCTACACTAAGCCTAGGTTTGTGAGATTACTTTGTAATAAATCTGCAGCTTAGCTCCTAGATAAACAGCCCCAAGACGGCTTTTGACCTTCTCAATGAAGTTTGCCAATTCTTCAATAAATCGCGAGAGTCCAGACATTTCGAGAAACTATAAGACTGTCTTTTACAGGAGGTCTTTAGTTTTCTAACCGCGATTTCTTACTCGTGGTATCTCAATTTGGGCGTTTGCAGTTTTTCGGTGGCCAAATAAAAAAATTCCTCTCTACCGAAGTCCATACCTATTGTCTAACTTTCCACCCCAAACAATTACCGGATAACCCTGGGTTGCTTCGCCAACTTAATCTCGGCTGTATTCTCGTTCACGTGATCGTCGAACAGACACTGAAAGCCTCGCTAAGGCTGAAGTTAAGCAGATGTCCTTCAGGCTAATGGGACTCATCAGTGTTTAAGCTCTTGGTGACAGTAGTTTGATTGAGTTTGGCCACGAGTTGCTTAAGAAAGGTGTAGCCCAAAACCCCGGTTAGCCTAGAAATACGTCCAACAACTGGACCCACCAAAACGCATCTAGATACCCAAATGACCAATTTAACTTATTGACGTCCTTTGACACATTGAAGCCCTGACAGATGCGACTACGGATCGTTGTCCCCTACATTTAAATAGTTCTTTGAGCATCAAGATTCCCGCTAAAGGAAACCAACTTCGGTGACCTTAGTGGTCACGACAAAATTGACAATTGTTGTTAAGGACAAAATCAGGTTACTTTTCTATTAGAACATAAAGTTGTAGCTGGTTCTTAACATTAACCTCTTAACCATAAGCTTCGCTGTACATGCTTCGAATTCGTTATCACTCTTTTTGCAAATTTTATTGTGGAAAGTACTTTTCCTATTCACTCCTCTACTACCCTTACTAATTCGTTGGCAGTCTCGTTGTCTTGCTTGACCGAATAACCTTCTGGTTGACCGCTTGTAGGTTTTGTTTAAATAACTTTTCATTTGTATACTAAACTTAATATATTTATTTTTAGCGTTATAATTAAACAACATTTTATTTTACATCCTCTATTTGTTGCATTACACCACAAAATACATTCCCCTTACATTGTCAACCTACTTATGTTTTTTTTTTATTTTATATATATCTTCTTTTTTTAAGAATAAAATTCACAATCGCATTCATATTCGTAACAATGAACAAAAAGCAAAACAAAACAAAAACAAAAAAAATAAAAATAATATCTTACTCTCCGTTTTCTCTTGTTTTATGCTCTCTTTTATTCTTTTTTTATTGCGTACAGCTAATTTGCTATTAAAGGTATGCAACCACACTCGGAAGCTCCATCGACAACAACAAAAGCATCAGGCTCAGCTACAGCAAGAAATTCTGTTACTTCAAATCCAAAGACAACAGCCAACAATAGTAAGAACAATATAAACGCAAAGTCACCGAAACTTTGCAAATTAGTCAAAGGCAAAAGGCCACTTGTCAATTTTAATTTCTATCTTGACATCAAAGATCATCAGATCTCGAAGAAAGTCGAAGAACGTATCACCGAACTCGGTGGAACACAAGAGTTCTTTTTAACAAAGAGTGTAACACACTTTATAACAGATCGGTCGCTTCCAGGACCAACGACTGCTGATCGTCACAATCAAAATAACAATCAAAACGGATACTGTGTAAAGAGTCCAGCAGTTGCAGGTGGAGTAGGTGTAGGTTCAGGAGTAAGCGGTGGCGGAGTGGGAGGCGGTGGCAGTGGAGTTGGCGTTGGCATTGGTTATCCTATAACACCATCACCATATATACAATCCCCACAAACCCCGGCCACACCACAAACTCCATACACCAATCACACATATTCGGGTGATTCAGCAACAGATGGCATTGCTAGTAATCACTCAAAATTAGGGGGCAACCCAGGTGTTGCAACAACCCCAAATCATAAGAAAAAAACTTCTCGGGCTGATGCAATGCTCCATAGAGCGCTACAAAGCCAACCACATACACAAACGACAAATTCAACATTTACAAAAGCAATACCATCCGAGTTAGAGAAGCGACCACAATTAGAGCCAAGTGCCTATGCCATTTGGAATCTAGACTATGCAATTAGATTTTTAAAAAAGGTTACATCCGATCTAAAGCAATACGCAAAGAAATCTCAACAAACCAGTAAAGGTACATGTGAGCCAATTCTACTTAAAGGCCACTTTATAAAAATCGAAACAATAAAACGACACTCTCGACCTTATTATTCGGTGTTCCGAAAAATCGAGTGGCCCAAGGTGCACTTTAAAGAAGACGGAGCATTTCGCCTTACACCAAAGGAAGACGAATTAAAATCTGCCAAAGATAAGCCATCAAAATCGAATGCCATGACGCGTAAAAGCCGTTCATCGTCAAAGCACAATCACAATCACATGCGGCTGAAAGCTAAACAGGCACCAAAGCAAACGGATAAGCCTGTTGCTGCAGACAACACCTCTGAGAAGCAATGTGGTGTTTGTGAGATTTGTAAGATTGAATATGATACATTAACTATCCATCTTAAGACTAAAGATCACGAGTTCTTTGCTCGCAATCAAAACAATTACCTAGCGTTGGATTCACTTATCAAGTCCAGTGCCAATGTAGATCAATTTCTTCACGAGAACACGAAATCAGAGCCGATTAAACATGATGTGAAAGCTGAACCGATGGAAGTGGTAGATCATGAAGAAGTGACAAGACAAACGAGACAGTCATCGAGAATACAAACACCTCCACCCCCACTAAAGATTAAGACAAAATTAAAAGAAGTGGAAAGTCATACAGCAAAGAAACCAGTTCACAATAATGTTAAAAAATCCACAAAGACAACGTTGGCACTAGATTCTCCGCCCATTCGACATCCCTTACCGTCTTCTACAATTTACAAAGTTGTAGAAAATTGCAAGTCGCGAACAGAACCGACAACACCACAAACTTCATCGATAATTGTTAAGTTTCGTAAAATTCGCCAAACTGAGCTGTCAATCCTGAATGGGGAAGCTGAGAATTTTATGTTTCCCAAGCGACCAGCATCGAGCGAGTATGCTACTGACTCTGATCGTCAAACGAGTACGGATAGCAATCGCATCTCCAGTAGTAGTATATCAAGTGAATCGCACTCAATAGACGATCATAATCATGGAACGGCAGAGCGACCAGATTCAGCAGCAAAACGGCGGCGCATAGTCACAGCCAGTAGTAGAAAAACAATGAACAGTGGCTTATTAACAGCTACTGCTTCGAAATCGGTAACTACTAAAACAGTTACATCCGTTTGTTACCAGAGCTTTCCAAACACCCCCATCCAGCCGGAACGGACATCGAGAATCACAAGAGAACTTCGTGAAACCAACAGCAACAGCAGAAATAGCGTTACTCCGAAACCTTCGACACAGCGCCGACGACGGTGTGTAAGAGGTGGACGAAAACGTAATGGAAGCAGTCGTAGTCGAAGGCAACAGCAACGAGAACTACGACAACGATGTTTATCGGAGGATCGGATGGGGGATCAAGGAACGGAAGAAGATGAAGATGACGAAGACTATAAAGCAGAAGAAGAAGACGACAAGGATGATGACAATTCTGAAGAAGAAAAGATAGATAAAAAAAATAAAACCAAGCAAAGCAAAAAAGACTCAATTAAACTAAAATTGGGCCCGCCTGCCGTTGACATAAATAAAGGCCGTTTAAAGGAGCAAAAGTACGCCTTTGAACGATTACCCATGAATGAGTTGTGGTTCGGAGTATTCAATCGACAAGACACCTGTCAAGAGCGAATGTTTGAATACTGGGGAAGTACATCATACCGAAAACTTCCTTATGAAATAGGCCCGATGCCGATTCGAACATTACCATACTGCAAGGTATGCACTCCAAGTCTGATACAGGTTAAAAAAGAACAAAACGAGGGAGTCCCTGCAGCGCCACAAAAACAAAAAGGCAGATCGAAGAAAAGTAAAAAGGAAAAAGGAACTGCGGACAGTAATAATAAAAGTTACACCCCAGATCCTGATAAATCGACTAAGAATAAACCTCGGATTCGTAATAAGCTCCTAAACAAAGCAACATTCCTAAGCTACGATTTAATGCCTAGAAAATCGCCGCGCGAGCATGCTTCTACACTGGCTATTCTTAGCTGCTTAATAAAGCAAAGGCAAGACTCTGAGCCTGATGAACCGGCGCCGCCAATAAAAGAAGAAAAGACTCCAGAGAAGGTGATCACACCAAAAAGAAAAACACCTTCGCCAGCTCTACCATTACCAGCACCACCACCACCGCCGCCGCCGCCGCCTGCACGTATTGACACTCCAGAGCCACTACAATTTGTCTCCGAAATAAGTGAGAATGTCAAACGACTAAGACGTGGTCAAAGAAAATTCGACGACTTTGTACCATCAAAGTCTTCTACGTGTCCCGTTAAAGTTAAGAAACCGCGAAAACCAAAGGCCAAATTAGAATTCGAATTAGACGAGAAACGTCTTAAAAGTATCGAGGCAAAGCAAAAGAGTTCCGTTCAGCTTGAGCATGAAATCGATACCTACATAGATCGAATGATAATGAAAACTTTGCGGCTAACACCTACACCACCACCATCTGAGTCGTCAGGTTTTGTCGATGATTTTTCGAGCGATATAAATCTGATAGACCTCATCGATTACTATGATGGCGGCGGAACAGCAGGTACGGGTGGGTGCGCCAATGATGAAGAAAATTCCGTTGATCAACCTGTACATAGACCTGCCAGCACCATCAGTATATTTAATCTATTTTCAGCGCATAATCGGCGAAGAAAAAATAATAAAATCAATAAAACCGGTTGGCCGAAGAAGCGAAGAGCTGCCGCCACCTCAACACGCCAAAATCACCTGCTTCAAAAGCGTGAACGATTTCGTTTCTTCTGTGATTACCAGACGCGACAGAAAAACCGTCTTATCGATACAAATAGCATAGTGGCAACATCAATGACACCACCAGACACAGATTTAGATGAGAAAGACGACTGTACAAGAAGCCCAGTCCCAGGGGCGGTAGCGCCAATTACTCCAGTGCCAGGTGCGGATGGTGCCATACTCTGTAAAGAAGAAATCCTCAACAATGGCTACATGAGTCCGAGTGAGAAAGCTGATAATTCAGACATATTCACTGTGTCCTCAGATGGTTTGGATACAGATTTAGATTTAAGCAGTAGTCAAATAAAAGCCGAGGATATCGATGATGAATGTACTACATCATCAACGATAGCTGCACCACCCGCCACCCCAGAGCCAATAACAAAGTCGACTGCTAGTCCGCGGACAACTATGTCAACGAGAAAGAAAATATCCTCAACCATAACAAACATCATTCAGAAGGAGGTGAAGGTTTCCTGTAAACGATTAAGGACTCCATTTAGGCGATTCCGTCAGCGGAGATAGTCGACGACAGATGACCCTTAGAGAGAGTATACCATTTAAATATTATCTAACAAGTGTAACTGTAATGTAATCTGCCTACTACGAGTAAAGCCTAAGTTTAATTTAAATTACAAATAAATAAATAAATAAATAAAAACAAAAACTAAAACTAAAACGTTTATCTTGTGAGAAGAATTGAAAAATTTTGAAAAAAAAAAGGGGAAGAAGAGAGTAGGGTATTGACTGCGGTGAATGCAACAAAGAGAGGATGTAAATAAGAGACACAAACAAAGAAGACAGAATGAAAGAGAGCGAATACTTAACGAATCTTTGCAGATCTACGTAAGTTGATCAAGTACGAGGAATCAATTGGCGCCAATATACATCATAAGGACTATTTTGATAATCTTTATCGTAAAACAACGGCTAGTTTTCGTGCTAAGTCAGATGTGTCGGCAGAGGATAACCGGGAAGGACCTACAGGCGGAGGCGGAGGCGGAGGCGGAGTAACATCGAGAAAAGATCCAGTTAAGCCATCATCTTCAACTGATAATCGGACGAAGTTAGATAGGGCGAATTTAGAAAATGTTTCGAGGAGAATGGAAAAAGTAAAAGAAAAGGCAAAAGATGACGCTAAAGCAAGACGTTCAGGAAGATGTGATGCAGTTTTGAGTGAGAATAACGCACAATCGAAGCCGAAAACTGGGATCTCAAAGGTGACAACTACAACGAAAACTCAACCGGTTAATGATCAGAAGGCAGAAACAAATACGGTGCGTCCAAATCGCGCCACCGACAAATCATCAAATGGAATGTGTGAGTATGTTTTTCTTTATTTTTATTAAAATTGTTTCTTACATTCGAGTATACATACATATATGAAAGTTGCATGGTAGGTAAGTCAAACAACCATTTCATACTATCTTTGCTTAAGAGACATCTTTTCGTACCTGATAGCATGGCGATTATAACATGAATTCATATTCGTTCAAGTGTTATTGGATTTTTCCGCAATGAAGCTGCTCATCGGTACACTTTTACGATCCCCAGCCTATCTCGGATAATCATTTCAATGGTACAATAAGGAAAATCTCATTTCGTTAGCTTGCATTCGTAACCTCATTGGATTGTTGTCCTGTTCAAAGCTGAAGCAAATACTGAGTTGGACAACTTATTTCTGATATCAAGTTCAACCTGACCGATAACAAATCAATCAACGTCGATTCGTATTAAACTAAGTGTTCCACCAGTATTCTTTTGCCTCTAGTCACCCGGCCGTTTAGTTTTTCCAAATTGACAAAACTAGAGACAGATTTCTTTTACTCCCAAATTGTATCTATGTACCAAATAGGCTAAATAGGCTATGTTTTTTGCCAGAACGACAGTCGTAGGGGTCATGCTTAAACCAAGACTAGATCATAGCTCCGAAGCGAGTTTCCATCACTCTTCTGGAAGGACTTAACACCGATTGTACCTATCTCTTATCTTATCCTCTCTGTTGAATCGTTGAACTATTGTCACTTTGTTTCGTAGCCATTTAGTAAGTTGTAGTCTCCCAAATAACAGTCGCTGTTATTTTCGTGCTGAGTTGCAAACGTTGAGAACTTTAGATAATTTTTACAGGCAACACAGACTCTCGATCATAGTTGATGACGATCAGTGTTTTCTCCAGGTCTATTGGAGCAGGTATAATTTTTCACTGGAATTGAAACCTCTCAAATATTTAGCGCTCGAAGGACTTCAGTATTTCACTGCTCCTTGGTTTACAGCGGACACCGGGAACAAACTGATCATAAGAAGGCGACAATGTTTTTATTTACTTTTGCAGCCATTTAACACAAAAAGCAGTTCTTAATAAGCAGCTGCGAAATTGGATGAAACAATGATGCGGGAGCAATGCCATTACTCCAAAGAATTGCGTGCTATGTTGTTTATGAATGTTGTGTAAGCGAGGCTTGTTTTTGGTGATTTCGACAACTGACGGTACTGTGATTATCGCCTGATCAAAAATTATACCAGCCCTAGGGCAGGATCAGATGAGAGTTTTTACTTACTAAATTCAACGGCGCAATAGACGAGGGCCTTTCCATTGGCAACACCTTCGCTGAGGTTTTCCTCTGCTCAGACTCAATAGTTCATGATTACATTTCTTTTCAATTAACATATAAAATACCACCTTGATCTGAATTTATTCAGAAAATTAAAAATACTAGTTTATTCATCTAAATCTATATTGTCCCCTTGAAAGTAATCCCCATCGACTGCAGCACACTTATGCCAGCGCTTGATCCAATCCTCGAAATATTTTCTATACTGGGTTTTCGGTATGTCCATCAGTTCTTCCTGCGATTTTTCCATTCCTTCCTCTCGGCTGCTCAACGCGTTCCCCGTAGTGGTTTTTTAACTCGATTGAACAGAAAGAAGTCACAGGGAGTCAAATCAGGTGAATTCGGTGGCTGTTGGATGGTATTTGTTGCAATTTTCGCCAAAAAATTCCGAATAATGATGGCACTGTGCGACGGTGCGTTATCATGGTGCAAAATCCACGAGTTTTCTCCCCACAATTCTGGTGTTTACTGTCTGGCCTGTCTGCATGAAATTGAGGTCTTTTGGCACCAACTTTGCTGCTACACGACGGAAACCCAAATCATTAACCAAAATGTCTTGGACGGATCCATAGGCAATGTTAAAGTGTTATTTTGGTTGCTTCAAAGAGAACCTTTTTGTTGGTATACAACTTTTCTTCCACCGCTTTTTCTTTTCAAAATTCAAAGCTCTTATTGTACATTTGTGGTTCAAATTTTTTTCCATTGTTGGCTACCAAACTTGCTCCCCTCTTTTATGGCCGCCTTCTAATCCCGCGTTAAAAAAAACTTTTCATCTTTTGGAGCGACCTACTAATTAATCCAGTTATTGACTTCTTCTTAAGACCGAAAGTGTTGGTTCGTCAGGCAAGAACGTGTGCCGTCGATCGAAAAAGGAGATAGTCAGAGGGAGTAATGTCTGGAGAATACGTCAGGTGGGGTATGACTTCTCATTTCAACGTTCCCAATTTTGTTTTGACCACTTTTGCAACGTATGGTAGAGCATTTTCATGCTGCGAAATCAGATTATCGTGTCATTCGCTATATTCCGGCGGCTTGTATTTTAATGCTCGGCTCAAACGCATTAATTATGTTCGATAAAGATCCCCTTTGATTGTTTCAGATGGTCTTAACAGCTCCTAAAATACTACACCGAGCTGATTCCACTAAATACAGATCACGACCTTTACTTCGTGAATGTTCGTTTTGGGCGTCGAAGTTGAAAGGTTGCCCCCGGGATATCTCTATGATTGTTGACGCTTCGTCCCCAATCACAATGCGATGCATAAATCCCTTCCGTTTTTGCCTCTTAAGCAACAGTTCACAAGTAAACAAACGCCGTTTAATATCTCATGGTTTCAACTCGCATGTCACCCGATATCCTTGCCTTTGGGTCATTCTTAGTTCTTAGAGGCGTTTTGAAATTGCTTTTTAAGTCACTCCCAATGAACTTGCCAACTCTTCTTGACTTTGGCAGGAGTCTTTTTTAAGAAATGCCGCTATGCCGATCTTCGACGTGAAAATCGTCGCTTTTGAACCGTTGCAACCAACGACGACTCGTTTTTTCACTCAAGCGGCCTCTGCAGAAGTAACAGAGCATTCACGAATGTTGTTGCTATTTTTTTATGTTAACAAGATGCCCCAAGGAATTGCATGCTGTATATAATATATTTATTTCAACGACTACTTACCGCTAACGCCGTCTATAGAAAAATTGGCGGGAGCAAATATTTAAATATTCTTCGCAGCCTAAAGAGGCAGTGCCTGCTAGGTGTTCTTTGTCGTGTAACCTTTGCTATACTTTCTGAACTAAAACGGTACGATTGTTCGCTTTGCGAAATGTTGTACATTTCCCTTCCATATTCCAAAAGGTGTTTCTCAAATTCTCAATTCTCGATCAGAATATTCGAATATTTTTTCTTATTTATTTTCGCAATAGCCTTTCTCGACTTCTTAAAACTCACACGATTCCTCCTGAGGATCTTCATTTTCGAACAACTATGTATTCTACTGCGGCGTGAGTCGCTTCAAAATCGATGACAGCGGCAGCAGACGCAGACGCAGATTCACATTGTGTTCTTCGCTTAATAGTTGTTACTAAGTGACGAGCATCTTGCTCTTAAAACCAAAGATCGCAACCAAAGATGTGTTGCTTAGTATTAATTGATCAAGTCCCACCCAAGTATAGATCGAGTCGATGACACCATGAACGCGAAGGAACGTGAAATTGCCTATAAAAACAAGACTGGGTTGTTAGTGTGAATGTACTCTCACTAACATTTTTCAACACAATTTTCTCAATAACTTTTGTTAAGGGCTCCATTCTACTTTGTTTTAAAACGTCAAATGCGAAGAAAATCATACAGATGACAGATCAACGATACCAAATAACGTTTGCAGTTTGAAGTTCGCAACTCTCCAATGCTGCAAAAACGATCAACTGACGTTTTCGAAAACAATCAACTCGAGTGTTTCTCAATGGTTACTACTTTCATAGGTTCAGTAGACATAAGCTCTGTGACTCTCAAAAAAGGAGATGTATTGGCAAACTTATTTCTTATTTAAATTGGCGTTCGTTGTGAGTTCTGTTCTATGTCTTACATACATCGATACTTGACCATCGTACTGCTTTGTGTTAGAGCCGTTTTTCTTTTTCATCTATCAGATTCATTTTCACTTACAAGAACTAGTAAAACAACCGCTATCGTAGAACTTATTTAGGTTAAGTCATATTAGATCTATCCTTGTTTACTTCTCGTAATAATATTTACTTTTTTCTTTCTTATCTCCACAGGGATTCGTCCACGTTCTAAGACTCCGAATGCCAGCACCAGCAGCAGCCGCCATAGGAAAAAGGATCCAGTACAACTCTATCAGTACTATCGAAGCGAATGGGAGAGATTCAAAACAAATCTTCCCGGCGAAAACAGTCGCTCTGAACTTCGTTGGCAAATCCGCCATAAGCTTCTCGGAGATTAAACTCAAGAAATTTTCATTTCAAAATTAACCTACTGCGTTTGCTGATACACACTGATTTAAAAAAAAACAAAAAAAACAAAAAGACGACAATTCGCAGAGTACTCTCCCTTCCATCTCCTCTCTTTTTTTTATATTATGCTAGTAGTAATAGTTAAAATAAATATGTTTAAATGTAACAACAGAACACAGAAAAACAAAACAACTGATAATTATGTTTCAATTTGAATAAATGTGTATACATGTTTCTTTATTGATCGAGTTTAAATTTCAATCCCAGCTGACGAGCATCGGGTCGATTCAGCTGGTATAGGATACGATCTACTATTCTTTTCACTGCGTCAACGGTTAGTACGAGCGTGTCGTGCTTTAACATGGAGTAGGTGTTTAAACCGTACACGGGCATGAGGTTTACATATCCAAGATCATTGGTGGCATAGCAGATGTTCTCGGGAAAGATGTCGTTACTAGGAAAAGGAAAGAGAAGTCAATTTTTTGTCAAGACGGTTTGTATTCTGTACTCACTTATCGACAATCAAAACAGATGGTCCCCAATTGCGCTCCTTTATCAGGTCCTTGATAAAGCCCGGATCGCGAGAGGGAATATCTAAATCATTAACTATGTGTAAATCATCTTGAGCCAATTTTACGGACAAAGTCGAAGTTAAACCCATTACTCGTTTATAGAATGGCAACATGTAGAAATGTGTTGTAGGTGATCGTGGTCCATGGGCAATGCCACCGCCCTTAAACAGAGGTGATCGAATAGAACCATGTCTAGCTCGTCCACCACCTTTTTGTGGCCATGGCTTGCGACCACCGCCTCGTGCCTCTGCTCTTGATTTCGTATGGGCAAAACTTA
The DNA here is from genome assembly GCA_928272305.1 of Volucella inflata. NCBI lineage: Eukaryota > Metazoa > Arthropoda > Insecta > Diptera > Syrphidae > Volucella > Volucella inflata. Next base: position 97,780,012 of record OV743720.1, read on the forward strand.
CATAACGATATTTTCGTTGCCATTCAATGTTTTCTTGGATGACATCCACTCGTGGGTTTGTCGCAAAGACATCGGCGTGCAATTCAATCAGACCAAGTTTCTGTTCCTCCACACTGTTCGTGTTCTCGATCCATGCCTGACGGTTTGCACGGATGTTTGTGATGATTTCGGACTTTTCAGTGATTGGCAATATTAGTGCCGGAGGTTGTACAACTTCATTTGTAGTTAAATGTCGCACCGAGTTAATGAGGCACTTTGTTTTATTCAATAATTTGAACATCGTGCCATTGAATGAAAATAAAATTTGTTACGAAAAGAAATAGAAGTGAGGCAATTTTGACAAATGACAGAAGAATGGTGGATTTTCTGGAGTGGTGAAAAAAAGAAAAGTTAATGTCAGATGGTACTGCCAGGTTGATTGTTTGAAACCATAAGATATTCATTCTACGAATTAAAAGGTAAAATTATAAGAATAAGAGCTTTTGTTATTTGAACCGGTAATCAACAATTTTTATGGGAGGAAGGGAGTAAGTAGTCGACTTATCCCTGTAATAGGGCTGTTTTAAGAAGGAAATCGACAAGTTTGACAATGCAGCACCTAAAATGAGAAAGAAATTAATACGCTTTGGGAATTTACTTTAATTAACTTTATACCGCATGGGCAACTTAGCCAGACAACACCGCTTAGTCCGGTATTACACGAAGACTTTTGAGTCACGACTCACACAAGTGCAAAAGGGAAAGAAGATGAGATAAAAAATCACCAACCTTGTGAGTCGTCGGGCAAAATTTCAATGACTCTTTTTGAGTTTTCTTCTCTCCTTGTTCGTTATTTTTCTAAATTGCTTTATTTCTACGTCCGGTATTACACGTTGACTTTTAAGTCATGACTCTTTTAATTTTCTATTCTGTGAGGCGCGTGCTATTAGAAGAGTACTCAAAAGTCACCGTGTAATACTGGACTAATAGCACACGCCTCAAAGAATAGAAACTCAAAAGAGAACTGCCAAAAAGAGTCATGACTCAAAAGTCACCGTGTAATACCGGACTTAGATGAATCATAATTTTGTTTATTAGAGAGATGCTATTAAACGTTTGTTTCGGACGCTGATTGTGGTTAATATGTGACGGCAGTGGCTAGACGGGTTGAATGCATCCTCACTGCTATGGTTTATTTATCTTAGTTGCAAACTTTTTTGGACTAAACATGTCAAGCCGAAAACCCCCAAAACTTTGTCCGCTTTTTAGCAGTGTAAGAGACCATATGGTAAAACATGGGACTAGTCGCGGAAAAAGGTCCTCTAGGTTTATATGGCTATGATAAGACCAATTCTATTGTCCCCTTGGTGTTTTCAACCCATTGCGGTGGACACCGACTCAATAGAGGACGATGGCCTTAGACTTCATAATCGTTAGACAAACTTGTATCAGCCTAAAGGAAGTAGTATTTGCATTTGAAGAAACAAACAAGCTTCGCTCAAGGCCTTACCAAATCCATTCATCACCGTCAAATGAGGTCAAGAATGGAAAGTTTCTTTGTACACAGTACACAAATAGTTGAATTATTTCAGCTTTATTTGAGGTCACACTGGCATCGCGGGAATAAAAATCGCTGATGAACCTGCTAACAAGACTCAGAGGAGAATAGCAAAACTTGAACCCATGTTGTTGTTTGGGCTTCATTTGACATTTTAGTGTATTAGGAGCACAACAGTACATGAGACAGTAAGAGGCAGAACAAACGCATGCTTTCGGATTCAGGAAGTTAGTTTATTCAATGCGATCTTGGACTCAAGCCTTTCAGTGTTACTTTTACCAAGTTAGCTGAACGTGCCCCTTTAGATTAAAGGTTCCTTCATCGCGACGGATTGCAGAAATCAAATGTTTCCCTCTTATTGATGCCAATTCCTTGAAGCAACATGCGTTTTCGCTTGACATTCTGCTAAGGAGGACGGGTTTAAGACTCAGGTGTGAATATCTCTTCTCTAGAATCAATCTGTACGTAGGCATTGATTAAGGAATTTCAGGTGAATTGGCGAGAATATCGAAAGAATATCGTGCTAGTAACAGTTCGTGCAATTGATGAATCAACAGTCGTAGATGCAATGTTTAAACAAACACATGAAGATGATGACAACGTGATCAGTCAAAATTCGTGAATATGAATCATATTGTTACCGCCTCAGAATCATAAAGAAACAGGAATCAATCGAAAAATATGTATTTTTTGCCTATTACGACCTTTTCTCGGCTAAAGTTTAAGCAGGCACATTTGAGAATCTAAATTCTAATGCCCAAAACACATGTGCAGAAAATGTACTTGCAGTACTGCTGACGACTCTGCCTGTGAAACAGATGTGCAGATATTTTTTTAAGTCAATCGCATCGGTTGCTGTCATTTTACAGCTACTGTCACTTATGTGTAACACTGTCGATTGCAGCGAATTTAGAAAAAGAGATGTGTTGCAAAACTAAAACATGTGTATTCTAATTTCACTGCATACAAAATTTTGCTCATGTGTTTTGGTCATTACGGGCAGGAAGGCTGCTCTTAAGCAAATCATTACGGAACCAGAAAGTTGTTAAGTAAAGATATACAAAATTACGGCAAATACATGATTTATCCATACCAAATACCTGACTGATTGAGCACCTTATTAATTATTTCGAGATAATCAGCGACTTTGTACACATCGGGCTTGTTATTAAATTTGATAATGAAATCAATCCAGCGAAAGTTACTCTTTTTGATCGGTTTCTCTTCGGCCTAATACGGCAATAAGGTCTTCTCAGGAATCGTTAAGGAAGCTCTATTTAAGACCGTTATCTTCCTAGTTCATGGTGCAGAAGCATGAGCGTTAGTGAATGTGAATGAAGATATGAATGAAGTTTGCACTGACGGATGTTAGAGTAGGAGATTAAACTGCTAACTGTACGAGTGGTATAGTGATAATCAGAGGTCAGGTCAGAAGAGTGCAAACAAGTCGCTAAGGTGGCTAGGTCATGTAGATCGATGGGACACCAAAACTCCAAACATCAGTGTCTTCGAATTCCAACCCGGAGTGACAACGCAGTAGAGGAAGACCTTGCCTTAGGTGGCGCGCACAATTGGAAGGAGTCGTCAACCAACTTAAGTAAGTAAATCGAGATAGATTACTATTAATACTTGACTTATGCGAAGAGGTGCAATGAGGGACAATGAAGTAGAAGAGTTTACCTCACCTTAGGTGGTGCAACTAGAGTTAGTAAGTAAGTAAGTTAAGTACATTCGCGACAGAAATCGAAAGACCCGAAAACTTTTAGTTTCTAATGGTTATACATTTTCTAAGTAGAAGTGTCTATGAGACATTCTTTTATTCTCAAAATCTGAAATATGGTATTTATCACAACATCAATTGACCTTTCGTTACAAAGATGATTTCATGTTTCTCAATCTAAATGAATTCAAAAGTGCAAATCAAGTTGTGCTATGGTTTAGATTATTGTTATCAATCTGCTTAGGATTTCCCCGAAATTTTCTCCCGTTAAAAATAAAATACTTAATCAAAGATCATGTATGTATGTGCTGTGAACCTGATTAAATCATCTTCCTAGGTGACAAATATGATTAGAACATATAGAAGGTATACAGCGCATTAAGATGAATAATATAATACCCTATTACCCTATTAGCCATACCCCGTTGTATGTTATGATATATAACTGAGATCGAACTTTAAGGGTCTTAAGAAAGTTTTCCTAGTTACAATGGTAAGGATTTATATTTTACGATTTAAATTCTGGACCCAGGCTACAACACCCAATGAGAAAGTACCATACCAGACTTCTCAGTGCATACATAGAGATTAGAGATACACATTGTTGATAATGCCATTTCATTGCAGTGATACATGTACATATCATCGAAGATGATTCTGTTTAATTTGTGCCAAATTAATTTGTAATTTTATCACGTATTTATTGTCGTCATCGACTGATGGTAATCCCGATTACGCCTTCTGTCTCCAAACCACAATAATTAGCAATATTTTCCAGTGCATATTGATTGCTCACAAGACACTTGAGGATTTTCACATCACCAAATCCGGCAGATTGCTTATTCATTTGTCACTCAAAACGAAAATGATATCTACTTTTCTCGAAGAGAAAATGAAAACATATGTGTACAGCTGTCTGCGTAAGCCGCTTAATGATTAATTCTTAACATTTTTAGACATGTTTAGGAGTTCTATGTAAACATACTCATTTAATGGGATTTGCTTAAATGCAAACTTTGCCTGAGTCTAATGCTGTTACTCACTGGGAAGCTTATCATATTGACTCATATTTAAATGGCGTTTGAACCATGATGGTTATGTTCACAAATAAATCTAATTAAACAACCCACTATCATCCGAACATAAAAGTACAACACAGACGGAGTTCCCATAACGTTTTTCTCGCTGTATAAATTACGTACTTACCTGAGACCTACTACGGAGTGATCCTAGATCATGAAGAATAAACCTCTGCAATCAGTGCATTCTTTGACTCACCACATTCAATTATCCATGGCTGAGATCTTATTTCACTTATGCGCGCCACCGTAGGCAGGGCCTTCTAATCCATACCATGTAAAGAGGAGTGTATCCATCAAATACTCGTATCCCGCTTTTGTACGATCTGGCGCAGTGTAAATATTTCGTCGATTGTGTGCAACTCGGGTCTAAAGCTGTATTTATAGGGTCGAAGGATGGGATTTGGGTTGCCCTCGCCCCTTTAGAGTGAGCAAAAATTGTTTTTCGATGTTCTTAGCACCGGCTGTGGTCTTTTATCTAAATTTCTTTGCTCATCTTCTACAGTTTCTCCCTATTGTTTTATGTTCTTCCCTCCGCTCTCTATTATGATGATGATGATGTTTAATGTGCCTCAAAATAGGGTATATGCGCAGATGGTCACATCCAGAAAATCATTGATTTTTAACTGTAAGGAAGCAATTGACAAAAGAGGTTCTGGCGATTTGGGATTCCACATGAAATCATAGTTATTCGTGTTTATGCTGGTCCCGGTCGACAATGATATCCTTTTTTTCTTTTTTGGATTTAAAATTACCTAAAGCAATTTAAACGTCAAACTTTCATTCTTTGGTGACAAAGATAATACATTTTCATTCCATAAAGGCTGAAGCGGATATCAAGCTTATGTTAGTTATTTAAGCTCTGTGTTCGAGATCGCTTCGAAGGCTTAATACTGCTTGCTTAGTCTGCCTCTGTCAACTTAACCGCGCTCGTATAGATATTTTTTTTTTTTGTCCTGTATAGAATTCACGGTAGTACTCGTATATTCCACAGAACTTTCCGTTTTTTCTTATACCTGATGGCGGTAGTAAAAATATCTGCATTATAGTAATCTACTCGTAGTACTGTCTATAGTTGGTGAGCTGCAAATGGTATGTTTAACGTCCGTTTGTTCAATGTGCAGATTCAATCGTCGTTTTTCTTTCTTTGCAGAGTTTTCAACCATAAATCTGTTTTAATTCGAGCACAACGGCATTGTTGGCTGGAGACAGAGTAAGTAGCCGCAATGGTCCGTTTGTTTCCATTTCTTTTCTAAAAACGTTAACATAGCAGAAGCGTATAGCGACGAAGATGTAGATGGAGAGTAAATCGATTAATAATCATAGTAGCAGCAAGCAGCTTAAATGGCCATAAGAGTGGTTTTATAAATATTTGGTAAGAGAAGAAAACTGTTGTCCACTAAAAATATCCATATCTTCACGGAAGATGAAGTAGATTCAAATCTAAAGTAGTTGCAGACTGCTTACCATCTCGTGGGTAATTGCGGGACAGTTAGACATTTACTTTTGCTTTGAACAGGGTAATAGGGACATTGCAGAGAGTTGAATTTTGCTAAACTAAGAAAACATGGTATTTAACTACGTACCTATCTTACCTTAAATATGCTGGACGCCGGTTATATTTTCGAAAGTGCTCGTTATGGGGTTCTAGGGAGTGCCGGACAAGAAAGACTAGCTGGAAACAAATAAGGTAGATCAAGGTTACTCTTGCACCTGCGTAGCCATCTATCATCCAGTGTCCCCTGACATTAACTGCTCCTCTGGGAACTTTAAGCCATGGATTTTTTTTTTCATTCTTGTCTTATTATACTCGTAATCCCATTGAAGACATTGTAGAGTTTGTCAGCCAATTTCATCTTTAATTTGCTATTCTGAACAAAAGTTTAAGGAGACTTTTGCATTCACACCTTTAGTATAAATCTGCACCTCATGTGCAAGGAGGTTAACTCCGGTTATAATACGAGGTTCAGACGGATTGGTCACGTGTTTCTGAATAAGTTTTTGGATTATGTATAGCCCTGTAGGACTACACAGCGAGCGATCACTAGTTTTTCACCATCGTTTTGTAACAAGAGCGTAATGTGGGATCACGGAAAGTACATCATGCACGCGTTAACGGATGAAACATATCGCGACTCAACTGACGAGACCCTGAAGTAATGATAATGAAGTGGATCACGCGGCAAGAGTAGAGTTTTAATAAGTATCGGGCCAGTTTCCGTCCGAATAAGTGGTTTACGGAAGTTAGTTAGTGCTTTGTGATATCACCCTTACTCTTTTGTTGGTATTGAACAATATTTGCAAACTTACATCGAATCAACAGCATAAACATAAAAAAATAAGAAGGTTTACATATTTCCAGGTTTAACATGATTATCTGCCAAGTAATGTATGTTGGCAAGGACTAGAGCTTCTCACAAGCTCAATGAGCAGCAGAGGAGAGACGAACACCGGCTTCTCAGAAGGAAAAAGAAAGTGCATGAGCGGAAACAGCGGTCGAGGAAATTAAGAAATAAGATTCGGAAGTTTTACCAAAACATGCTACGGGCACATACCCCGCACCGAAGCCTGTAGAGGTGAATAAGGGAACATCGTAGTAGAGTCGCACTCGATGCTGAGGATTAGGAATGAGTATTTCTTTGGCGATGACGAACCAAATCCCTTTGTCAGGCAGAATAAACTTTTCAACAAGGACGATGAAGACGGTCCATCGGACCTAGATGAAGTGAAGATAGCAATATCTCAGCTGAAGTCCAACAAAGCTGCTGAAGCGGACGGCCTGATCGTCGAGCTCTTCAAAGCGGCAGGCAATGATTTGGTAAGGAGCATTCACCAACTCATCTCTAAAATATGTTCGGACGAAAGTATGCCGGATGATTAGAAATCCATCATTGTTTGTCTAATCCCCAAGAAAGGAGACCTTCCGCCAACTACGGAGGCATCAGACATCTTAACAACGTATAAAGGACCTTATTTGCCGTATTGTGTGAACGTCTGAAGCTGTTCGTCAGAAATCTGACAAGTCCATATCAGTGTGGGCTTAGTGCAGGAAAATTCACCATCGACCAAATATTCACACTACGGCAGATCCTGGAGAAATTCCATGCGCTTCAGATCGATGCACACCATCTATTTGTCGATTTAATGGCCGCGAATGACAGCATCTATAGAAACGAGCTATAGAGAGCAATGTTTAGTTTTGGCATTCCCGCCAAACTCTGTCTGTCTGTGCAAGATGAAGAAAGAGAATGTATGCTGCCCCATCAAGGTCTGTAAGGATCTCACCGAGACCTTTGACGGATTTAGACAAGGCAATCCGCTGTCATGGTGCAAAATGGTGGACAACTCACGCGCTTTCATAAGCTAAGAAGCCAATTGGCTAGCAAAGCCCTCTCTCTGACGAACAAAAGTGACACTATATAAGATCTCAATGATCCCAGTTCTTCTCTATAGGGTAGAGGCATGGACGTTATCAAAAATGGATGAGAGTGCTTTTAGCTGCTCTGAGAGGAAAATTCTTCGAGTGATTATCGGTCCCATCTGCATTGACGGTGAGTACAAAAGATTGAAGATCTAACGACTAAGATGGCTGCGTCATGCACAGCGGGTGGAGACTCAAGTGGCACAACCAAGTAAAAGGGGAACTCAACCAACTTAGCCTGCGATACTGGAGGCAGCTAGCAAAAGGTCGAGCTGTATGGAGACGCTTGTTGACTAAGGCTCAGATCCATCCCGGACTGTAGCGCATCCTAAAGTTAATAATTAAAGTTAAAAAAAATGGTTGATGATGAAAGCAAAGATGTATCCAGGATTTAGTCGCACTTTTTACTGCTAGTTTTCTATAATCGGCCACCAATTACGAGGAAAATACGTTAATGAATAGATAGAATGATTGGGTTCATGATTCATTAATTCACTACTTCCAACTACACAGTTTCGGTTTTTTCTGATTTCAAAATGCTTTAAAATGACGTCATAAAATCCTTAAGTACCTAATAAGCCCATATATATGGTATACATCCTGCCCACATTCCAGTTCTTCTCTGTATAAAGTCAATTAGAATTACCCACTTCAAGTCATTTGGAATTCCTTATTTCCTTTCTTTGCATCATTTTATGGATGTGTGTGTCGAGTTATATACATGCAGTCGATTTTAAATGCATCATATATGGAAATGTATGTGTGTTTGTCGAGTGTACACATATTATCATCATGTGAAAAATGAATATACGAGTATCACAATACAAACACAATGTTTGAAACTACATAAGTCCGAAAACCAAGTAACATTACACTATTATCTCATCTCGTCCTTTTATCAATGAGTTTTTGGAAATTCCCAGAATTTCAAAGTCAATTTCGAAAACAGGACCACGTGGTATTTGCGTTGGTAGGGATTGTCTTCGATTCGAAATCTTCAGTTTCAAACAAATCGTGAAAGTGTGAAGTTGACTAAGTGTATCGTAAAATTGGTCAGATCACCAGCCGTTTTCAGATCACAAAATTACGAGTAAAAGTGATTTTTTTTTTTGATATTTTTTGTGAATCCCTTCAGTTTTTAAATTCGACTGATACGAGTATATCAATTATTTGTTTAAGGTATTGTAAATATTTTTTGTTTCATAAATTTTATTGTAAAAATAAAAACAAAAACACTCTGACAGTGTTTTAGATGTGGAGGATTGTATTCGAACGCATTTGATTGAATAATAGTTTCACGTTATATCACAGAGCATTGTGTTTTTATTTGCTAATAAGGTGTCAGAATTCGTGCAATTACAAAGTCATCCCCGGAGGGCATAGCATCTAATTCTGTACCTATCTAGCTTCTAATTGCCAATTTCAGAAAATTGAAACTATCGCTTATCCCTTTACCATAATTAAGGGGTATTTCCCAATTTTACAATAGTTCAATACTATAATTAGCACCAATCATTCTACATCACTTATAATTGTATCCAACATTAATCGAAACAAATTGTAAAATGGAGTACTAAAGGGATTTGGGGGAAAAAAAATTGGCACAATATGTGGCAGAAAACCCCAGGAAGTCGGCAAAAAATACGCGGATTAACCTTTTACACATAATTTAGAAAATCACTTCAAAATACCCAGTGAGTTAGTAAAAACCAGTCATTAAAGGCGCCGCCGCCATCCAGGAATCATAGCCGACATTCCGCATAAAATGTGCAACGCTAAATTAAACACACATGATGGCGTCTGTAGACCATTTTCAAAGAAAGACCATTCCTAATTTGTTTGTTTGTTTGAGGAGAGTGTTGTATTTAGTGGCGCTTTGATTAAGGAACTTTCTTCCATATGTCTAATTTGTGGAGGCGATTTAAATAGAGTGCCATGTTCACAGTCAGTTCAAAAAATTGCAAATATAGTAACTTTGCTCACTGGATAATGTGATGTTTCGAAGATTTGTTAATAGTGTTAAGCCAGGACTTAAGTTGAATGGTACGTTTAAGTTAACTTTTTTATCCCGCGAAGAAATAAAGTACTCAGAATCATAACTACAATAGTCCCCCCTTGGTTCCTAGCACAATTCGTTTCTTTGATTTTCTCTTTAAGTGTCAGCCTTAAAAGCTAGTATGTCAAGGACATCGATTCCACCCGCTTTTGTTACCTATATCATTCTTGTTTCGAAGTATTATTCGCGTACTTGATACGAGACACATTTTAACTCACATAATGATAGCTCGCATCAAAAGACTTAGACTTTTTAAATGTTAGAACCTTAACTATTTCTGACCAAAACCTTTTTTGGGCTTTTTAATATGTTACCACTTTTTCGAGCAAGGCTTTATATCACGCACAAAATCAACAATTTTCATTGCTAAAGCGACAACAAAAGCCGGTAGTTTTCTGTAGTTAAAGGAAAAGGAAGCGGAGTCGGTCTATTTCTGGAAATCAATTTACGAGTATTACCAAGTAACCAAGTAACTCGTAGTGCCATCTTGCTTCATTCAGATCAATACCACTCACATTTTCAAGGAAATATTCATGCAGCATAATCCAGTAATGATTTTCTTTGATTGTAGTGCTATCTCCGCCACTATTTAGAAAAAATAAGGTGTGATGATGCTTTCTTAACAAGTTCAAGAGCCCATCTCTCTATTTGATACAATTTTGGCGCTAAACAAACTCTTTAGCTACAAGTTGGCCTCATAGTTGACGAGAATTTTGTGATAAGAGATTGAGTTAACTAGGAACTGCATTTCTTATAGACCTTACATCCTCAATTCTTACATCAGCTAGATTCCTACAAAGACGGAAAAGTAAACGGAATGTTGACATTATCTTTGGTATTGAAATTCTCTTATTAGATATGTCCATTGGGGTTGTCGCATCACTTGGAAAGTATGTTGCACCAAATACATCGTTTTGGGCAATTGAAGTGTATCCGTCTTTCATATAAATCTTTTAAATCTATCTTTCCATTATTCGCGATGTGTGCAAATATTTTAAAATCCTTTCAGCGTTAGATACATTTATCAAGATCATGCTCATTGTAAGTAGTAGTCCTTACTCTATGCTATTTGGTGGAAAATGTGCATCTATGCACTTCTATGATACGGACATGGAACTATTTGCGGCCACGTAAGGATTGGCCCTTTTGTCGAAATCTTGCAACACTCCTATTACGAGTTTCTTGTAAAATTCATCCAGTTCAAATGCCTTGAAGTCGCGTACCAATACTCTTTACCCCACGCCGAGCGTTACAGTCAAAAAAAGCAGGCTGGTCGACAAGCCTATTTTGTATATTTCGGGCGTATTGAACGTGACACCGCTTTTTATTGAACAAAATGCATTTGTATATGAAATTTTGCGCATTAAAACACATATATAGGCGATAAATGCAACCAATACTGCTAAGCGTGACGACGATTTGAAGTTTCTTGATGTTGGTCAACATAGGGTTTTATACTACTCGTATTAATGACCTCATTACTTCAATGTGGATAGGGTTTAATCTTTGGATTTGATGTTGCCACACTGCCACTCTCATTTGATTCGGTTAGTAAGCGTTTCATTGTTTTTTCAGTTGGCCTTGTTACTGACAGCATCAGCTTTTCAGCGATTCCGACCTCATCGGGAAAGCTCAGGTAAAAACTTGCCTAAGATGGCAAGGGTTACCTTGAGCACATCCTCAGAAGAGAACGACCTCGTCTTAGGTGGCGCAAACAAATAAAAGCGGACTTTCCACAACTTCGTGTGCGACCAATAGTCCGATGTACCTTGATTTTGAATGTTTGAAGATTATAATGACTAGGGAATATAGAGAACAGCAAGGTTTTCCATAAGAGAGTTATACGTCTTTGAAAAGATTCACGATATTTTAAAGTCCACCCAAAGTCGTCTTGAGAGTAAACTGATATGTTTGAAGAAGCTAAATGCTACTGGCAATTTCGGTGAAGGCATGGTTGTGAAAATAGTGATAGCGCAAGGTGAGGCAAGGGACTTAACATTGGTATTCAAGCGATTCAATTGATTTTGCACTATTGGTGGCACATATGGGTTTTATCGCATGGCTGAACCCGGCCTACACCCAATAAGGCCGCCTTCTACTCGCTTCGACTAGGGTAGTCTTCTTTATTGCGTTGCTCCTCCAAAGACACTTTAGGGTGGAGGCCTTGTGTGTTTATTTGCTTCATAGCTATTACCGTTGAATAATGTGCACTTCCATAACCAATGTAGAAGTTGCTCCACAGCTAATAGATAGATACTTTTGATGCTCTGGTACTGGATTGTGCAAGACAGCGCATAACTTTGTGTAATCCCAAAGACTTCGGTGATATTGCTTCCCACTTTCATAGAGCATCGGGTAGTCTACATCGTCATTTTCACATCTGATGACAGATGAAAGCAAATGCCACATTTAAATCGATAAACATGTTCTGGATCCTGGATCTGGATCTGGTTGAGTTAATAGAGTAAGATTACAACTAAGTCTACTATATGAACTTTATGTATGAAAGGAGAGATCTTGTACGAAACGTTAGGACACTGGTGCCTCTAAAGTTGAAGCTACTTTAAAGTTGTCCTCTCTTTAGGGTCGAGCATATGAAGCTGAGGGTCCGTTCATTAGAAATACATATATTCGTCTGATTAAATCTTGGAGATGATTTTATAAATGCTCTCAAAGAAGTTATAGATTTCATCGTTTTTAGTTGAGTGGTTCAATAAGAATTTGCATACTCATATCATCGGTTCCTGTTACTTTCTGTCTGTAATATACATTAAACCAGGGTTTGTAAAGGTGATTGAATGAAACCAAGGACATCAATCTCGACTGTGATGTGATGGCATTTATTCACCGGTACCACTTGACTTAAGCACTTGATGCGGGGGACTTAGTGCTCGTCGAGTGGCTAAAGGACGCGCGTTTCATCAAAGTTTCAACAAGCTAAACCACCTCATCTTGTTTCGTACCGATCCGAGAACGTGTATGTCTAAAGTACTCGAAAAGGGTCCTCGCAACATGCCCAATTTTGATGACGGTTTGATTTTGACGATAACCCACTGGTCTTTCTAAAAATTTTTTCTAACAAAAATCGACGTTTCCCGAGCTTAAAACTTGTTTAAGTCAAAGTCTGATTGAAAAACAAGTGTAGTTGAGTTTTCACTTACGTAGTGTGTCGCTACCGTTGAAATACTAAGCAAAATTAATGAGTAGTGACTTAATCTATGAGTATCAAAACCTTTAAGAAAATTACCTCAAAAACACATGTTCTTAGAAATAAAAAGTTCGAATGCCTTGCTATCACACTAGCTATTCGATAAAATATAACATTAGTGCTTCCCATGAAAATATATCGAAAATATTTTATTATTTCATATAATAAGGTTAAAAATTTTTGGAAAAATATTTTACCCCTCACCACGATCGATTTGACATTCTTTCGTACAAAAAAATGTGGGTAAATTCAATTGATTAAAAATGTAAATAACAATTTTTGATTCAACAAATTTAGGTATCTCTTATGTTAAAACAAATACTCGACATGACGTTTTACGTTCATTTTGCGGTTTAGGTATTCGTACTTGTTGAACTACGTTCTTTTCATATTCATTAAAATTCGCAAAGGGGGGAATTTTAGTATTTAAAAAAAAAACAAAAAAAAAAAGACGTGACTTTGATCATGTATGAGAATAGGTTATTGTCAAAAAGTCGATGTGCAACTTGTATGTACGTCTTAAATAAGAGACGATTTATGTCTTCCGAACGGCAATTGGGAATTATAATTTGTGAGTTTCAAAATCGGATAAGAGTTTTCGGCTTGCCTTACAATAAAACCACAGAGATTCTCTCATATACCATATACTGAGAAATTAAGAATTAAAATGGTTTTACCGGTAAATATATACATATATCGAAAGGGTATGTAATCTAAGCACTGGAAGATATCCTCATAAAATGTGAATATACACAGCGTATTTTTGATATTGATGTTTGGATTTAACGATCATGAATTGCGGTGGATAACCATTTTTTTTATAGAATATCTAACTCCTCAAAAATGTGGTGAACGTTATCATGACACGTTTTCAGAATGAAGGGGCCGATGAACTGCTTCATCTCTTGAAAGTGTTTAAGAATGAATTTTCTGAACAGTTACTCGTAGATATGGGTTCTAAAACATAAAAACCATCATAGAAGGACCTGGAAGTGGAAAATAAACCCATCACAAGATCATATCTGAAAACTGTTTGACTTTGAGCTTCAATGGTACGAGTAATCTTCTTTTAAGGTGGCGCTACTGCTCAGAGCAAACCTTGATTCCATCAACATAAAACCCTCTAGATGCTTCTGCTCAACATCCCGCAGCTCTTTAGGTTAATGAATTCGGACTCTTAACAGTTTATGTTTTAAGTTCCACCTATATTCTTCTAATTTAGAAGTTGAGCAACGAAAAGACTTATGGTAATTTATTTTTTCGCAGGGCAATAGACAATATACAAGTCCTCACCACAATATGACATGGGACTTGATCATCAAATTGGTGAGCTACAAAATAACGATTTAAAAGCCCACTTGCGAGTAGTGTTATAAGACAGCCACCTATGCAGCCATACTTTACTTGGATTTAGAGACCAGCAAAAGCTGATTAAAATAAAAGGCTATTCAACCAAACAGCTGATAAAAAGGAATGGATGGTGTTTTCAGTAAAAGTCAAGTCAATTCAGTCAAGTTGATGGTCGCACCGCAATGTATTGCAGAGTATTGTTGTATGTCATAAAACTTACAGTAAAACTTACTTACTTACTTGTCATTTTCAACGGAATCTTTTCTACCTTAAGAACTACTGCTAGTTGAGTATTGACTCATCGCGATATCGAATTGCCCTATAAAAGAATACGATAAGGTACTCGTCTTTTACAATGGATCTTACCCCCATTGTAGGCTGGGAAAGCACTACAATTCTTGGTAAAAATAAGTTTCTATTGCTTGCGAAGAGGTTCAGGTGTTGGTGTTAGTAGGTGCTGAAGGGCTATGTCGATGTATCACATCAATGTCAAGCAACGTCAATCCATCAAAGGATTATCTTGGTTGATAGTCTCTTCTTTAGTCAGTACCAATAAAGAAGAGATGGAAATTTAGTAATTATGTTCTCCCATTGCTAAAAATCGATTTACGCTGCGTACTTTTGTATTCTTTGTACAAGTTCCCGGAAAATGAGATAATTGTAGACTTAATGTTTCTGCTTCATTGTAGATACAATTTGATTTGGGGGACTCACGTCGGTTTATTTCATTAACCAAAAACTACAATAATATTTTGTTGATTCTATTTCAGCGATACAAATTCCAGAAATGTTCTTTTTACCTGGCTTAAAGTAAAGGCTTCTTGCTGACTTTCAAAGATATTACAAGTTAAGATAGAAGAGATTGTGATCTTGTAGAAGTTCATGTTAAGAGCACACGCTAGTTTTTAAATGTTTGGCGAAAACTTTGCTCAGATGCTCAACACAAGACAGGATCTTGACAGACATATCCATATCTTTCCTCAATTGTATTCTGTTTGCTTTTGTGAAAAATTTCGTCAACTGGAAACTGGGGTCTACCCATAGTTTTGAAAATATAAATTCGTATTGCCATATTTCAAGAACTCCTAAGGGAAGATTTTAAAATAGATGACAGTTGCGTCAACTATGCAAAAACTGCGATCTCTAGGAAACGTATTGGAACCATAGTCTACCATAGTCTATCTTTGGGAAACAGGTTAGTTGCACTTGATATTTTAAACGAATTTGATAACGTTCATCTCTGTCGTTTCTGGGATCGACAAATCTTTTCTCCAATGCATTATATCATAAATTATCTTTCGAAACGTTCAATTGATTTATTATGGATGGTTTTAAATCTAGCATAACATACACAAAATAAATGGTTGTCTGTTTCAGAGGCCCATTTCAACTACTTTGCTATTGACAGTGCTCAAGTTCTTCCGCGGTTGTAGAACGGCGCGTATGTTAAGCTCAATAAAACCATCAAGAGAGTAAAGATCAATGCTTCTGAAAAACAATGCTGTCGATGAAGTAATATTTTAAAACATTACTATGACTTGCATCGACGAAAACGAGAAATGAAGACAGCTTACAGTGCGCACACCTGGTCAGGCGCTCCTATCAAACTCATAGGTGATACTTATATTACACAGTCCATTGACTTCAATTGACAGTCAATTTCGCTTCATGTTCACCACAAGTGCTCCAATGAAATTGCACCAAGCAATCAACCCCTTCAAATCTTGAACCGTAGCACACGTCCCGCTGTAACAGCTCATCGGCTTACTTTCAAGCTTCGAATATCCCCGAACTCTGAAATACCTCTGGTGGAAAGCCCTGCCAAGCCCTTTATTTCCTAGACATTATAATCTGCAAATATTCAGACTTAAGTTGTAAATCACTTTCTTTTCTTCATCCACAAACATCCAAACATTTATACTTCTCAAAGTTTATGTGTGTATAATATGCGTATATGAAAGAATTATACAACTGTCGCTTGAGTTTCTGAAACACTAATACGTGTTCTTTTGAATCCCTAGCAATATTTTTAAGTTGTTGGCTAACCTTCTTTAGAACGTAATGGGAAGATTGTTATAAATATTTTTGAGGATTATTAAACTCTTCACTCCTTCGGTCCATTGAAGTGACGCAAACAGTTTACTTCTGAACAAGATACGCTTCATTTCTCAGGACCTCAAATGAGCACCAAAAGTTCCTGAAAAACTTTGTTCAAGATTTCGAAAATGCCTCTTTCTGACTATATTAGGTTGTTCGGAATTGAATAGCCTTTCGTCTACCAAACCTTTGTTTCTTTCTGCGACCTATTGCGGTGTTTCACCAGGAGTACACCACGATCTCTTACGCCGAATGTTTTTGTAAATCACCCATTTTCGTCTCCCGTAACAACTCTTTTCAGGAAAGCCTCAAGCGAGTTCCATCTCAACAAAGGCCCACAGATCATTATAAGATCCATAATGTTTTATTCACTGAGTTTGTGAGGAACGCAAACATCCACCTTTTTCGACATTTCAAGCATTTTCAGTCTGTATGAAATGGTTGCATGGGCGATGTTAAACCACTGAGCGATCCCCAGTGTCACCAAATTTATGTCAACTGCAGCTAATATTTGATCACCGTCAGTGGTGGGTGAACGTCTAGAGCGAACAGCATCAGAAAGGTCTGTATTTCCTGAACGAATGGGTGAAAACCAACGCTGAGAAGTGTTAGCGCTTATAGCTGAATCTCAAAACACGCTTCAAATCTCCCGTTGCGCCTCTGTAGCTTTTTTTTTTTTTTAAAAAAGCAATATATGCTGAAAATGCACTTTCTTATCCTCCATTTAAAAAAAAAATATTGAGCACTTAAAACACGTCCGTTCAAAACTAATTCTCGTAACAATATAAAGGATAATGCTATCTATTGGAGTAAACAACAAAAATTCCATAACGGTATATACAGAGCTTTTCTGAAGCGATAAACACGACTTCAACTTATTGAACAACCTAATATATGGCGATACCGTTGTTGATACATTAGGCATGATTTACACACTTCTAACCTCTTCTTATTAATTATTCGAAACTGATTACAACGTTCCACACTGTAAGTGATTTGACTGTGAATTAGAATACCAACGTTCAATGTACCTGGCGATAGTCAGAAATCCGGGTTTAAAATCTTCTCGAGTCGTTGATAGGATGCACAAAATCTAGTACCGCCATCTTTCTACTTAAGGTAAATAACTGTAAACGGCATTGTATTTTTGGATTCCTCAATCAGCGCCTCGCTCTTGAACTTTTACACTATTTTGAATAATTGGAGACGCCTAACTACTTCCGGTTGGAATGTGATGTTGTACGACTATGGTTTCACCCAACTTTCCGCTTTTCGTGCATCTGTTCATATGTACATATTATTGGAAAGTTTATATTTTTGACCTACTTGAATTTGGGAATTTCGAAATCAGTGATATCATTTCAATGAGGAAACAAGTTAATCGGCACGTATTATACGATGTGCTCGTATGAGTTGGATAGGAATCATGAACGATCAGCGACATTTCTTAAAACTTATGCTGATATAAAACTATATATTTAAAATCTCTTTTCGACAGATATGGTTCGGATCGATTATCTGCAAAAGTACACAACAAACATTATCAATTCCAAGAATTTCTTTGGAATTCTTGGGGTTTTCAATGAAATTACTGATATCTATGCGTAAAAGTTCTTAGTAGTGAACTTTTCATTGTTAAACTGACCACGAATTAGAATCTTTCAGTAAGTTGTTAACCTCAATAAGAAAAAACCGTTGCATCTGTTATTGAAACAAATTCCCTCCGGGAATTTTGAGTGAACGGTAATTTAACAGAAAATAAAATGGCAGATAATAAAGAGGGAAATTTCGTGAATTCCTCTCAGATTTTGCTTATGTTATTTCCCTGGAAAATGTTTTTTTTTTGCGTTTGTAAACCCAAGAACCTTGGTTTCGTTAGATGCGAACGTAAGAACAATTCGGCATATTCATTGAAAACAAACTTGATATTTTTTGAACGTACTGAAGCAATCATTAGATGTACATACATATGTACGAGTATACTGGCAAAGTCTAAAGGTAAATTGTTATTTTTTAATTAGGTAAATTATGATGAGTTGTCATTTATTGGACTCGTTTGTAGATCATATGGTTTTTTCCTTCAAACTCATCGCCGATTGAGTTGAAAAGTCAGCCAGTCATCGCATTTGATTTTTCTCTTCTTCGATAGTGGTGGTAGTTGGATCCTTAACTTTGTTACTTGGTTAGGCAATCTTTGGATTACGATTTTCATTTTAAACTGGCAGTTTTTTTTTTTTTAATTAAATTTGTAATATTAGGTTTTCCAATTGCCAGCAATGGCGCAATATTATACTGCACCGTCAATAAGTGTAAAATCTTAATAACTCTTGTCAGAAAAGACCATTCAGACAGAAAACTAGTCCATTGTACTTCTTAATTATCTCTATCTACAGTAGTATCAGCTGCCGTACCTGCACCATGATGTGGCGGTTGTACTCACAGAAAGCTCAACGGCCAATCTAGGTCTTTATCGATGAGACAGGTAGTTCTAGCGCAGATTATCTAATTTTTCGCGATCCCTATTATGACTTAGGACTCATTGAACTTGGCATAGTATTTTCGAGGTGACTTGGAAGTGGTGTGAGACTTCAGCAAGGCCTTGGTTGCATCTACTAATGCTTTTAGTGTATTTTTTCAGCTTGTTGTCCATAATACTGTCCATTGT
Source organism: Volucella inflata (assembly GCA_928272305.1). Classification (NCBI taxonomy): domain Eukaryota; kingdom Metazoa; phylum Arthropoda; class Insecta; order Diptera; family Syrphidae; genus Volucella; species Volucella inflata. The sequence continues at coordinate 97,799,145 of OV743720.1, forward strand.
CAGCGAAATAGCGTATTTTTGCACTTGGAAGACCGACGCAAATTTAATAAATGGGGAGAAAAGGTTTTGGTTGTCGTCCAGCGGCGCATCCTAGATTAGTTCTAGAGCCACCCAAAAAGATCAAAATACATTTTTTTCCTGGCACGAATTCTGATCGAAGCCGACTTGACTTCGTAACTTTGCAACAATCAGGAATAATCGTTGTTTAGAGTCTGCTGAAAGTAGCAGTGATGTCAACAACGTTGTCTTGCCTGCTGGTCTCAATTTCTGAGTTAGTTCACTGTCTGTATCCGTTGGAAAGGTTCAATTATTTGGAAACGATGTCAAACAGCCTCTGATAGCTTCTATAATACGTAAATTGCTCAAAAATTAGAGATCAATGGAACTTGTTTCCGTCATCACTATTCTAAGCCATTATTTGTGGATAATGAAATCTTTCCGATCAAAGCTGTTGCATCGAAAGGCTCTTAGGCGCCGTTAGGCTTTTGGTAGTCTATAGGAGCGGGGCTTGTAATCAAGGAATGTCTCTTGAATTAACATGTCTTTCATGAGGCCAATTATATCGTATGCGTTGGTTTTCTTAACTTATATGAAAATACGTCTCTGACGTTTTTACTAGACTTCAAAGAATAGTCTGTCTCGCCTGAGGTGGAAGCTTTCACAAACATTTATGCCTCTACTCTGGACGCACCGTTGAATTTCCCTTCCCTCATATCACAGGGTGTACCCTTGAAGCCATCTTCCTTGTTAAGGGAAATCGTATTTGAAATAATACGCGCTGGAGCTTCGAAGACCTTGCACGCTTGATTCTCGTCAAGCTGAGATTACAGGCTGATCAAACGAATTTTCAACGTCTTTAAGAGGTCAGCCGCTTTTTTATTGTCACACAATAGAGAAGACTTCAGGTTGCTTAGTGGCGTACCACTATTCTTCGTTTTAGTCACTCACATATATTGTATATCCTCTAGATGTCTTTCAAATCCAAGTTTTATGCTTTGAAATTATCGCAGAGTCAATATCTTTACCCTCAAACTAAACTGAAAAATACCCAAAGGTGACTATGCACGTAAAGAAAAAAATTTGTTTTGGTTTTTTACAAATTTTCAAAAAACAAAAAATTTACACAAAAAACCAAATTCATGGGGAATTATTATTATTATTATTATTTCTCCTTTATTTACTTAAAAGACAACTTTCCAAATGACTTGTATCGTTTAGAATGACTCAGCTATGTACTCGTATAAGTATTTAGTTTCAAGTCACTTAGTTAACGTACTAAACTATGTATTTTAACCGGTTGAATGCAAATTAGTTAAATCAAAGCAATTAAAACAAGAATTTTATTAAATAATATTCTTGAAGAGTATAAGAATTTTCTTATACGAGTATGTAAAACCTAAACCATAAATCAGAAAGAATTTATCATTTTTGAAAACGTTAATTGAACATATGTAGTCATATATTGGGTAAGTTTAAACTGGTTTGTGCTTTAGTTTGTTGTCACCAATTGAAGGCGCGAAATATGAGTTAGGTGATTTCTTCCTAACACATGTGACCACAGTCTGTAATTTCTGTGGATTTTCTTTTAAGTTGAAAGGAGACGTTCACATACTCGTATTGCACCTCAACAAAACCTGATTGGATCCATTGAACGTGAAACAAGTTTCTTAAATCACGTTATCTTAAATACCGCACCGGAGATATAGCTTAGTCGTTTGTAAGGAAGTTCGTTATTCCTCTTGAACCTAGAAGCCGGGTTTCGAAAATATTTTTGTCTACGAGTAGAACACTATTTTCTATTAGTTTGATTTGGTAGAATTAATGCAATCAACGGATTTTTGGATTATACTCGTATATCCACAGCAAGATGAGGCTTATGAAATTCATCATCCAGCCCTTAAAGTTGTATGGCAGAACTAACAAGATTGATGTCTTTTGGGTTTCCCCGAGCTTCGCACATATTTGTCCGGCCTAACTGAAGTTTGAAATTTTCTATTACGACAGTTTTCTATTGATAACAGCCAATGATGCCCATATTGTGGATGGATTCGTTGAATCAAGTGTCAAAAATCTGTTTTTTAAATCGGGTGCGATATATATGTAGTTGAACCAGGTTTTTGTAACACTCTTAACATGACATTCTTAATTGAAGTGCGGTAGATAGGTCTTTACATGTGGTTTTGTTTTATTTTGCTCAATTTCAAGGATGAGCCCAAAACTTGATATTTTTTAAATTTGAATGATCCAATTAATGGAACTTGAGCACCTATTGCTTTAAGAATCTGATTTTTCGACGACCCTCTTTAAATATGGGAATTGCTGTTGATCCACTCGATCCGAAGTATTAGGGGATTAGTTTCTAAATGTAGAGATTCCGTCACTGTCATTTTCCGTTTGTACAATTATTCTAGGACGATAGAGGGTAAAGATCTGACCAGAATGTGAATCTGAAGCTTGAATCTGTATCTGATATCGAACTGTCAAAGGTTGAATACATGTATAATCTGTATCTTGAATCTATTCAACTTCGAGATACAGATTCAAGATTCAAGCTTCACATTCACATTCTGGTCAGCCCTTAAGCATCTAAAATGATCCAACTTTAACACGGCAAATCCTTTCAAATTGATTTTAGTTGTTGAGTTAATTTAGTGAGTAATGGGAAAGCTATGGCAATGCCGATATTTGGTTTTAGTACGGTTGGTTACTAATCCATTTTCTTTTACTACAATGATCCAATTATTGTAGAGAGAGTTCATAGAAGAGCTGTCACGTAAACGACGAAAAGATGAAAAGGCTTTCCGGTCTCGTCACTATGCTAATTCAACAGAAATTTCTGTACGACATAAAAAAGCCACGAACTTTGAACACTGTCTTGGTATACTACATTTCGAACTTGAATTTGTTGTTATTCCCGCTGTGTATTTTACTTTATGCTTACTATACGAGTACATGTGGAATACATTCTTATAGGTATATACGCCTCTAATAAACCAATGCATTAGCCTATTGTACGCCGGTTATTCGAAATGGATGACTCTTTTCAAATCGAAGAAAACGATATGCAGAACTTTCACAGCGTCTCCATGTTTCATCAACATTAAGCTTTTAATCACGTTATATGGGGAAAAAAAGTCACATTAACTGCTAAAAAGTTTAATTGTATTGCGTTGTTGAACTTCTCCGTAAATTTTCGTGATATGCAACATCGAGCTGGCTGGAGACGCTTGTTGGCTAAGGCCCAGATCCAGACTGTAGCGCCACCTTAGATAAGTAAACAAGCAGTACATGCTTAGTCCTATCGATCAGTAATTGTTGACATTTCTCGTGTCGCCTTTGCGTTCAAAATGTTAGAATCAAAAAGCTCTCTCATTTTATGAAATAAGATGCTGACTCATGAAAATCCAAAATATATTTGCACTTATTTTATTATAATACTTGTCGCTTACTTTCCACATAGTTTGTGAGGGTATCTCGTTACATTAGATGGAGCCGGCCTTTTTGAGATATTTTTACATTTTTCATCGAAGTTCCAACTACCTTGCGCGCTTAATTCTTCTTCGTGGTTTATGGTAGTCCGGGGCTTTTTTTCGAAAGTTTACCGCTCAGACCTTCTGGTCTCTTTTCCCGTTTATGTTTAATTTTTATGCGAAATTAGTCGTTAGTTTTTCCCGGTTTTTTTTTCACAAAAATTTCTGTTAGCAAAAATCAGTTCTGATTTGTTTGGGGTTCACCAAAGATTACTTTCAAATCTTTTACTAGCAGTTTCGCGTTATTCCTGCATAGATGGTAATTGGGCTTGGTGTCTCATCTATATAGCTATATGTAGATGTCATCCTTTTGCATAGTGGATGTGAAATCACTTCACAGTCAAAGTTCAATAATTTGTCACGAACTTCCAAAGATGTGTGAAGTCTTGCAACACAATTATCATACGATTTGCCGATTCAGAACATTTTTTCATTCTTCCTCTAGTTATTGACGGTTAACATCATTGAAAACTTTACAAAATACAGGACGTCTTTATAATCTTACTAAATTAACAACATGAAATAAATAGAGCTCAGTTTTCGATGTGGTTTTTGCTGGTTCATCACTCTAAGACCATGATCGTTTCAACTGCTGGTGTAGTACATTCAAATTCTCTAAAATCTATTGCACAGTCATTTGGCGATCTGATTCTTTTATCTTTTTGATGTGGTCATCATCACCTGCATTTGACCTACCAAACCGTTAGTTATCTTTGAATAAAAAATCTCCATTTCAAAAATCAATCCTGTCACGTGCGTTCTGTCAAGAAATCTGCACCATACACTTCACATATCTGTTTGTTAGCCTTGGCAATTTTTCTACCTTTGCGAAAATAAAAAAACAAAATTTTCGAAAATGTTCGTTTTGCACTCTATTTTAAAATTGACACTGTACTAACTACTTGATTCTAGATTGAGCCTTAAGTGACAGCTATCAAATGTGAAAAATTCGAACACAATTCAGTCTTCAATCCTGTAAAAACCGATATTACTTTCGGTCCATAGTTAAATTTTCAATTACATGTCGGCAAGAGATAGGCCGTGTTATCCCATTTTCGAAAAGGTTCGCCAATTCTTTCTAGGATCTATAGGGGCTGTAAACAAAGACATCCAGAAAGGAGAATGGTATAGTTAAGTGGTTGTACAAGATCGCTTGTGTGAACATTGAATAGAAAATCTTGTATAACTCGCTGCAATTTTAAATGTTCCAGCAGAAACGATGTCGCTCTTCCTTGCAATGAACTGTTTAGTATGTGTAGAGTGCTTATGTTTCATTTGATATCAGTTACGAGCTTAGGCACGGTTTGTGGCCTAAATGTTAATCCAGAAATATGTTTTTATTCTCAATCCACTTAGGAAGAAGATTAATCGGCCAAATGTTTCACAGATTTCATGAATCATTATCTGTTTTGGGAATATGGTGCCCCACAGCAGCTGGATATTTGAGATTATTCAGTGCAATACTTAACAGAGAGGTTCAGTTAGATAGGGAATTAGTTGACCACAAGCAATCAAGCGATAAACACATTAAGAACGCGGAGTTATTTTTACTGCTTATTTGACCAATTTCTCGTCTGTTATTTTAATGCAGCGTGAATTTCGTCGTCGTTTTCCTTGTCGTCCTGAACCATGTGCGCGAACAATAAACGCTTAGCTGAGCGTCTCGTGCAAACGTTCGTGAAAAACGTGAAGATGTTGCCTTTGAAATTGCCAACGTTCACCAATTGCTGCCTGCTGACCATGAAGTAAGGTTAACTTACTCCCATGATCTGTTGAACCTGCTGCAAGAAGACGATGACTTTGTATCCAAAATTATAATGAGCGACGATGCCTATGCCCACTTATGTGGTTAGCTGAATGAGCAAAATTTGTGTAATTGGAGCATTCACTGAGAATCTATATAAAACGCGCGAAGAGCCATTGCACCCCCTCCAATGAATGCTTGGAGTGGCGTTTGTATTGAAAAAGTGATTGGGTGTCGAAAATGGCTGGTTCCAGCACGACGGAACAGCTGAGTCACAAAATCACCAGATGTGATCACCTGTTTTGGCGATTTGAAATGAGCGGACAGACCACCAGAAACGAAGTTGCCAGACTTTTTCCTTTGGCGATTTTTGGAATATCGCGTTTACCACAACAAACCATGCAAATCTTGGAAGTCAGATGTTTTGCGGGTAACAATTAAAAATGCCTTAAAAAGAGCACAAATGTGTATCAATCAACTCAGGAGTTGGTCAATTAACCGATATCACTTTCTCAATTTAATATCATCAATTTTACACCTTCAAATAAACCCGTGTTTCTAACAAAATAGCCACAATCCCAAATATTCCTGTTGTTCCACCTTATACATTGAGATTAATAAATCTGAGAGTCTGAATTTACATAGAATGCTGATAGTTTAGGATAAAAATGAACTGTAAGTGAAGATGAAAATTCATCAGGAATTCTTGGAAAGTCTTTTTTTCTTACTTCGAATAAGATGATGCGCAAAAAATTTGTTGTAACTTATCTCCAAACTTGTATTTTCCCCATTGGAAAGTGATTGCCTTTAAATGGGGACTCCCCATTTTTGTGCGCCGCTGATTCCCATTTATATTGGGAAGACATTGTATTTAACCAATAAACTAGCCTGTTGAACGTGCTGCGACAGAGTTTCTTTCTTCAATTGAAACAGAGTTTTCAGTTGCATATACGAGTATAATAGTATTTTTGATTTACGGTTAAAATCAAACTAACTTGGAGAATAAATTAAAATTAAGAGCTGATTGATTGATCAGTTCACTGGTACATGCTCTGATACATACGCATTTTCTTAGAACATAAAAATACATCACCTTTTGCAAGGTAAATTAAAAGAAATCCGAAGAAAAACCAAGATAAAATCATCAATATCCCAAACAAAACCTTTCAGATCTCACCACTATTGTGCAATTTCCACTTAACTCACCAGATTAATCTGATTTACCACTTTTCAACTTAAATCGAACAAAGCTTATACAGCTCTAATTTACCTCTGTCCTCTGACGACATCAATATACATTTTTGTACACACCACTAATTTCCACCAATCACATTCTGTCATACACGCATTTTCTCTCTCTCACACACATACACACACACACTTTAAAAAACATGCATCTATAACTTTTTCTGTCACTTCGACTCGACCCGTAGTCGATTGCTTCTTCAAAACCATTTTTCACCTCGCCAAAGCAAATCAGTTTTTTCGAGACAGCGAACGATTTGAGACGTGTTGGTTAGGACGCTAATAGCCAGTTAAGAAAATAAGATTAAAAAAAATCAATCCAAGAAAAAACTTCACAATTACATAATTTCCACTCAATAAAAACGGGAAAAAAATTATCAAAAACCCAAACAAAGAGCATATCACGGGGCAAACATCAAATTAAGAAAAATAAGCAAAAAGTTTGATAACTCAGAACTCCCCACAGGATCACTCAAAATTAATCGGTGTCAAACAAAAAAGTGCTATTTTTCCAAACGACAAATTAATTAAAGGAAAAAAAGTAGAAAAACGAAAAGTAGCCATATTGAAAGTTGGCGCATTTTAATTAATTCGAAGATAAAGTCCACATTCTTGTGCTCTCCGCGTTGATTGCAAAATTTTAATAAAAGAAAAAAAAAATCCCCAGTTTCGTGTTTGTGAGTGGTGAAACGTCGCGAACGTGTGTGGTGAATAAGTGTTTCCGTCGTCGCTTCGCACAATTTTTTCTTCTCATTTCTGTTGTTTTGTCTGGCTCTGTGGACGACTGCCGTGTGGTGTTTAATTGAAAAATAATCGAAATCACATTTTATTATCGTTGAGCAAATGCGACTGATATTAATTTACGCTAATTTCAGTGCAATCGATTATAATCGACTCCCATCGGTGTAGAGAGTGTAGACCAAACCCTAACCCTCCCCGCCCCCCATAAAAAAAAATAAAAATAAAACAAATAGAAGAAGGAGACCCCCAGTCCTTGTTGAAAAACAAACAAATTTCATTTTAAAATAAATTCTATATAATGTGGAATCCAAATAGTGATAACAAAACGGAGGATGTTTCCATTGCAGAAACTACAAATCAAAGTCAGCAGCAGCAGCAGCAGCAAGCATTGAATATTGTTGATAACAAGAGTCAGCATCAGCAGAATCCAAGTCAGAGTCAGCGTCAGACTCCGAGCAACATTGCTGGCAACGGGAAAATTACAAAAGCTAAAAATCTTGAAGGTGAAAGTAGCAGTAGCACTTACGGTGGTGGTGGTGGTGGTGGTGGCTCATATTGTGCTTCCGACAACAACAACAGCAGCAGTATCAACTGTGGCAGTGGAGGAGTTGATTCTGGATTTCTATCCGGGCCACAACTCACCGAAGATTACGACTTTGATTTGAAGGAGTCAAATCATACGGCCACTGCTGGTACTGGTATTGGTGGTATCAGTAGTAGTGGTAAAACAATACCAACGGTACAACTAAACATTACTCATCCATCAACTGAGGATTATCAAGATTCTGGCATCATTGACGAGGATTTAGTTGAGGTTGAAGAGGAACACCATCAATTACATCAACAGCAACAGCAACAGCAACAACAGAAACCATCGATAACAACAACAGCTGCAACACCGCAAACACAACAGCGTAACATTGTAGCTACTCCAACTACAGCTGAACAAGATCAAATGATTCTAGATAGTGGGGTAGATGCTGGCGTTGCAGAATGGTTCTGCAAGCTAACCCTAAAGGATTCCAATCAACGTTTAAACAATTTAGGAGCGGCCAATCAAAATCGGTTTCATGTCAGCAACAGTCACAACAAGAATGCAGCTGATTCAGATCCATGGGAGATTTATTATCAACAAAACAATGAGGGCGATACGTAAGTTTAAGTCTTTTTTTTTATAATCATTCTAATGTTTCTTTAAATTATGTTTTGTTTTCTTTATGTAGTAACTCTTTCAATGTTGTTGTAAATCGTAAATCCTAAAGCACTCATTAGTGAATGGATAACTTTCCATTGATCAGGTTTACTCGTACTTTCGCTCCTACTTTCCTTTTCATTGCTAAAAACTTCCCACTCCACTTTCGTTGCAGAGTTTGTTATTTTGTTTATACCGATTACGATGAGTGCTATCTGGATCAACAGATCCCAGATCAAGTGCAAGTGGAAATCAATGTAGCTCAATTGAGATTCGTTAAATATCACAGAAGCCTTTTTTGTCCAACAACAAAAATTCGTAGATCACAGACGAATACAATAAACATATGCACGCAACACTGCACTCTATGCTGTCATCATAATTTACAATGAAGAAATCAATTCGTCAGCCTATGATTGGGGTTATCCGCAGTAATTTCTTCAAAGTTTCAGGAATTTTTTAATTGCTGCGGTTTCTTTAAATCCCCACAGAGTTGCAAAAAAAAAAAAAAAACCAAACCACGTGAATGTATGGGCGGAAACCAGCTGATATCTAATTATGACTTTAAATTGTCCTCTGTCGAGGGTTTTTAGATTTTTATCTGTGATTGCACTCTGTGTGGTTTTTGAATTTAACAATATTCTTCTGAATAAACAAAAACTGTTCGCAGTAACCTTGAAATGGGTGCAAGTATACTCAGACGGATGAATATTTGCAGAAGATACACAACTTTCTGTTCTACGCTCTCATAGTGACTCTTTGTCCACATTTAACCGGAATTGAGGAGATTTGGATTAGGCTAATGTCACCTACTTTACTCGTTTCCACAATTAGAGCTGAATGTTTTGCAAAGAGTTTTATTTATTGATGCGGATCAAACTGCAGATATATATTAGTTTTTTAAGATGACCTACACCTGTTGAATGTATTTTTTCAGTGAAAGGTTTTTTGCCTTCTTAGCTTAATAAAATAGCAACGAAATCCCATTGTTAGATATTAAACAGTTGCACCAACTTCTGCGGTTGTCTAAATTTGAGCTTTCGATTTTAGTGGCAAAGATTAAGAAAACTTTGACGCTTTAAAATTACAAGCTGCTTAAACAAACTTCAATTTGTTTTATTTCCTTGCAGTTGGCCAAGGTACTTATTCAGTTAAGCACTTACCTTCTGGGTTCCTTCTACACAATCTTTGGCTAAGTTTATTCAGGCAAGCATTCCCACATCTTGGTGTTACCGATCCATTGATCGATATGGTATCGATATAACCTCAGCTATTCTTGGCTTTTCTATTTCAATCCATTTCAGAGACACCAATAAGCTGAAATAACAATTTCCTACCAAGAAAATGGCACCGGGCTTAAAAATCTTAAAATCCTTGCACTTCTTTACTTTCTTCAACTTTCGATGTTTATTAGCTCATGGCCACTAGAAACCACAGTGGCTAGAGAATGAATAAAAGTTTTTTCTATCGCCTGCCGCACTTAACGGTAATTGCTTTGATTTACCGAAGAAACACCGAAATCTTTGTGCGTATTTAAGAATAATTTGGAAAGGTCTGAGTTCGCATCATTTAGAGGGTGTTACCACTTAACCAACTTAGCATTCTTAACCCCATCAAATGTATGATGGACTTTCTTATTAGATAGAACCTGTTATTTATCATTTTTACCGGATGTTTTTGGAACCCTGACCACTAGTAGGACTCTCAATATTTCTATACCGGCTTACAAGCAAACAAGCTCATTTGTAGACTGTAAGTTAAGATATACTTCAAGGCTTGGGCGCGCCAGTTTAAGTTACACTTTGTTCTAATGCGCTGTTGTCTAGTTTAAACTTATACCTTCTTTCGACTCAGTTAAGTGCGCTATTGTGTTCATTGGATGTATATTTTACATAGGCCGTTCATCTTTACTTACAAACAACGCTGAAGAAACCAAGAATAAATAGGCACATCGAGAATGTATGTATATCCTCTTCCAATCGATGTCTTCAAATAATTTCGGTGGTCTCTGTATTTCCACAAGTCCCATGAATAAAACCTGTAATTTCAAAGCTCTCCTAGACTAGACGTTTAATTGAGTTTGTCATATCAATCAGCAAATTGGAATAGATATCCACAATACTCGATCTATTTTCATAGCAAAATTGTCGTCCTTTGGCAAACTTGTGACGATATTTCTATACACCAAGAGAGTTGATTATTCTCCACACCTCCAATCGATGCAGCTTTTCATACTTACGTCAGAGATCGAAGACGTGGGCGAGATTTCTAATGAAAATTCGATGTGATATATCATCTTTTTGTTGTTTCCCACTCTTGACCTTCTTTACGAGTATTTTAAATAGATAGCTCTTTTAAGTGATTCTTTGAAGAAGAAAAAAATTGACTGTAGTTCTCTCTCTGGCGTACGTGAGACCCTGAATTTACATTCGTTTCCTTTTGATGTTGTCGTCTCTGTCAAGTTGTCGCTTAAGATCTTCACATTAATTAACATACACCAGTAGACTCAAATCTTTAAATCCTCGTGCAAAGCCACTGAATTTGTGAATTTCCTTTCGAAGAAAAGAGGCAATAATCGAGGACGATTTTCTTTTTTGTCGTACTGATTATAGAACCGCAATAAACTGGTGACAATATAATTAAGTACTCGTAAAGTAATTTAAGTAATTCATTTTTAGTTAAGCTACTTCTAATCGTTCTGAAGGGGGACTACGGACGGTGCTTGTACTTTCTTTGAACTGTAATTTCATTCATTTGCAGTAAAGTTTTATGAGACTTGATAGCAGTTATCAATTTTTTCAGTTGTGTATAAATTATAGCTCTCTTTTGTATGGATGTTGAGGGTGCTGTTTGAGTATATGTTATGTTTATGGAGAGCATAAGATATATCTTTTTATATCTGAAATCATTTTGTGTCTGCATTAGTCTGGAATTTTCTGATGTCACATTGTATGTGTCTACGAACTGCGGCTTTCCTTCTAAGGAGCCTTCGTCGTCTAAGAGCAAACGTAGTTCAACTTCCCATGCAGTACGGTTGTTGACTAACAGAGCATGCAATGAAATATTGGGGTGAATAGACTTACTTAACATGTATTGGAGTAACAATTTGTTATAAGAAGATAACAAAATCTTTGGAGCCTTGAAAACCACTAGCAACTGTAGCACAAGCTCCTACGAATACATAAGAGACAATCGGGTTCAGAAATCAAAGCTTGACATTCTTGTCATTGAAATGTATGTGATACGAGGAATCAAAATAACATGCCATCTATAAAAGAAGAAGACTAATCGTAAAATGTACCTTTATGGGTCTAACGACATATACATGGAAACGATTCTGACGCCAGTCTGGCTCTATTTAATGAAATTCGAAGAGCAGCTGCATTCTATATGATGTCTAATCTGGTCATATATCCCTGCTAGGAGTTTGGCGACTTTATACATAAAACTCATCTCTTTCGATTCCATTGTCTGAAGCAGCTTCAGTTTACCTTCTATTGGTTGCGAAATGTAATTGTGTTCTTTTAACATTTGCCTCAAATACAATCCATCACATAAAACCTCCTAAAATCCTCTTAATTTATTTATATATTTTTCCCTGCTCTCCTTTGTTTTGCGAACTATGTATTGTTCAGTAGAAATATTGTAGTTTCTAATACATACATAGTTAAGCTAGCACAAAAAGCAAGTAGATTGTAAACGGCCAGGTGTAAAAGGTGTAACCTTTTAAAAAAAAATGCCCGCATTTTCATTGTTATTTATTCGTATCTACCTGTTGATACGTATATAAGTACAAGTGCATGTTACAAGTACTCACTGTGGTTTAGTAAATGATATGTATCAGCTTGTACGTATCAACGATTGTCACTAAAATGCACCTGTTGCACCTGTAGTCGTCTTTATTGTGTTTTTGTTTATTTGCAATTTGTGAGTGCCCAGTCTGTGCCCTTTCTTAGAAAAGAAAAAAAAAAAATGAGAAAAGGAAAAAGAAAATCCCTTTTCAAAAGGTCTGTCCTTCGTTTTATTTTTATCTCTGTGGATGTGTGTAAAGGAAATGAAAATATTATTTAAACTGTTGTACTTGTATTGATTTTTGATTTTCTTCTTTGCAGACAATTGCACCTGGCCTGTACAGGTTATGTAGATGTAGTAGCTGCCCTAATTCGCATGGCACCACATCCATGCCTTTTTAATATACAAAATGATGATGCACAAACTGGACTTCATTTGGCTGTTATTTATAGACAGCCAAAAATTCTACGAATGCTGTTGATTGCAGGCGCTGAGGTAAGTTTTAGATCTAAGTTTATTGCGATTAATAAAAATAAAGAACAGGAGACCTTTCCATTATAGTTTTATGATTCTATAATGGTTCGTAGAATCATAATCAAACAGAGGAGAACTTATCGGCTGTTCGCATGCCCCAATAACAATTTCCGAAGTTCGATATGAGTAGCGATGTTATGAGCAAGTTTCAAAAGAATGTTTCATATGGAGCTCATCATGAGCTAACTTGAGTAACTTTATCGTGAGGAAAGATTCTTATCATTGTATTTTGAGAAATTATTTTCCCATATCCTATATCCTCGGTAAGACGAAGAAAGATAGTTTCGATTTCTCACTGTGTCATCACCTATTCCATTCATACAGAACAGTGATGTAAACAATAAAGTTTCCAGTTAAATTTGGATTCTAAGAAACTTTCTGTCGACCTCGTAGATTTCATACAAAACAAAGTCTGATGGGTTGAATATTTCCAATCTCTTACTATTTAGAATCAGTAATTTCATTCACAATTCACTTTCATGATAAGCTACTTGTTATTATTAAAATCAAGGAAACAAGCAGATATCAGAAAGTGCACTCAATTTTACCCAGTACCAATTTAGAAACACAAGTTACTTTTAATACTTGTGTTTACTTTTCCTCAATTTAAACAGTTTCGACCTTAGATAAGTAATGGCCTTCTAAGAACGCATAATTTATGTATGTGTACTTCACGATAGTTACTAGTCTGAAGCAGAAAGTGTTTATAAATTGGAGTACGTTTGAAGAGCAAATCAGTTGACTCAACACTTACTTGCTTTTGTGGATTTCATAACATAACAAATTAGTTACTCAGTTTCTTTCAGACAGAAACTTATAAATACCCTGGTGTCTACCTTTACTAATTTTATTTTATTTTTTAATTTCATGACAATGTCTGGTATTAGCTTCAATTCGAAGTCATGAAAAGCATTCTCCAATCGGAAGACTAGAAGACTCGCTATAACTTATGTTTAAACCATAATCAACCTCTTCAAGCCAAGCTATAGCAAAATGTAGCTGATTACATGAATCGAGAATGAGCGCTTACGAATCCGAAACTCTTTTAAGATAAAGCCAACTGATTACCTGGCCCTCGATTGTTGTCAAATTACGCCATTAAAAAGCCGTATCTTGTTTAGCAGGGGCGCTTGGTGAGAACACATTCACGGTCTTTTCTTGAACGGCTTGATTTTAATAAGGAAACACTCAAACATCTGGTTTCTCGTACATCTTCTTTGGTAGATTTCCATGTAAATATAGTTGAAATAAGGTTCTCCACTTCCCAGTTTGATCGAATTTTATTGTATTTCAAAATGAAACCATTTTTCCATAACGACCGATCGAAATTAGTGCAGAGAGTATTCTTATCGACCATCCAAGATACGCTAATTCAAGTTTGAGATTTTCAGATTATTTGATTTAAATTCACGGAAATTACCCGTATTTATATTTCAGAGAAACTTCTCTTGTTTTCAAGGGAAAAATGTAATTTATTTGTTTAAGTCAACTGCTGACCTCGTTATCGACCAAATGAAATACACAATTTTACGAAAATTGTAGCTAAAGTCTTGCCAGTAGAAATAATGCTATAAGAATTGATTCAGACAATAACTTGATGGATTTCCATTTGAAATAACGAAAATTTTATTGAATTGCTTGGCTTATCTGTTACAAATCACCTGGTTTTCGGCAAGATATTTATTCTCATAGCATTTCTGCTCTCCCTCAGTAGAAGAGTCTGCAGTATTTAGATAAACCGTCGAGGTCATTTTTGATTTTGGCCAACAGTCAGTAGATTCAAATTCATAAACACCTTTTAAACAAATAATAACACACGAATTCGAATTGAAATAAATTTAATTTCTTTTGTTTATGTTTTTCAGCCCACAGTGCGAGATGCTAATGGTAACACTCCCCTTCACCTGGCCTGCTATTCAGGTGATATCCAGTGTGCGAATGCCCTTATAACACCGATAAGTGCATCAGAAATTTATGAAGCTCATCGTTCTTACGGTCATCTGAGTAGTGACAAAACAACATCCTGCCTTGACTGTGCGCATTTACCGGCTGATTTGGAAATTCGCAATTATGATGGTAAGTCTACGAGTATTTTCTTAAAACATTTTTAATTAAATTCCCCCATTCCCGAATCTATTTCAATTCATTTGGTGGATATTTTTACTCGAAAAACTGTGCAAATTCCTTGAGAGGACTATTTTTATTTGCCAGACGAAAGAAATTCCTTGAGTTGTCGAAAGAAAAATCTATTTATTGCATGACTTACGAAAATATACGAGTACTCGTATCCCTTCCTGTCGACTCATTAATTTTTTTTTGTTTTCTCTTTGATTTGAATAACTAACTATACACTCGTATAGCTCGAGAATCAGGCATCAACACCAGAATGAATTTGAATTCTAGTGGCTGGCCAGAGACTATTTTGAGCATTGCCAAGTTAGGTACATGCGCATAGGAAAAAATTCTTTTCAAGAACTGTTTTCTAAAAATATCACCGGGTCACATGAAGTTGGTTACAATATTCGTATGTGCTCTGTCTCTGTTTGCCGTGTTTGTAATTCCTTTTCAAATTAAAGCAGACATTGGGTGGTGTGGTAATTAAGTACTGCCGGGTGTGTATACGAGTATACCAAGGATAAGTTTTCCTGGGTTTTTCCAGCCAAACCAGAGGCGAACCAGGCGCCGTAGTGCGATTCCATTGAACCATATGGCAAACAAAACACAAAAAAAAAAACAAAAAAAACAATTTGTGCACGCACGTTCGTTGGGTTTTGTTTATTTCTTTGCACTTAAAAATAGAACGGATTAATGGGGTTGTTCGAATTGGGCGGTACTGGTGGTGGTGGTGGTGGTACTTGTGGGTGCTGACGTTGGCAAATGGAAATTCCTTCAAAAGAAAGAAACAAAACAAAATTACATAGAACATTTAACAGGGATTGAATATAGTATGGAGTATGGAATAGGTATAAATATAATATCATATAATAGAGTAAAGGTCGCGACGGAAAATAATACTGTTTTCGAAAGTGGGGTTTGTTGCTTGCACGAACAATTTGTAGTCCATCAAGGACATGTACGAGTATAGAGTTTATTAAATTATTACTTATCACGAAGCTAAATAGATTATCTATTATGAATTTGGGTTCATTGTCAAACTGTTTTTTAAAACATTGATAGTTACTAACGTGATTGCTATCTTAAATCTATGCCGAACGGCAGCTATTGGAATGTTGTAATCCAACGATTTTCTAGTTGATTTGAAGAGGTATTAGAGAGGTACTGACGCAAGTTGTCAATTAACTAATTAATTGAGATATGAGAATGTATAATTATTTTTTTTGATATGATATAGCTTTGGTATCTAGAAGTATGGATTTTCTTCAAGGTTGCGGTGTTGGAATTTAAGGTGTAGACATTTTGTTGGCAACACATTTACGTAAGACTTATGTCATACCTTACAGCTGTGAGTTCTCATATCAAATTGAGAGCAAAGGTTTTCACATTTTCGCACTATGGATTGAGAGTAGAAAATGTTTTTTTTTTATCTTCCTTTTTGCCTTGCTTTGCTTTCGAACACTTTACTACAATGAGACCCTTTGGTTGGTTTAAAGACGTTAAAACTCTAGGAACTCTTTTCTTGCCATTGATCTGTTTTAACTTTAATACAAAAAAAAAAACATAAATGTTGCGAATCTTCTTTCTAACAACATGTATTGATTGAAGTAATAGCGGTTTAATATGGCTCCACCCACTGTGGATCACCATAGTGATCACTTAATATATGCGTTACCCAGATAGATCCGTGATTTTGATAATTTTTCATCTTCTGATTTGGGATTTTCTTTCGCTGAGGAGCAGATGATTCGAGGGTAACCTTCAAATGTTAGTTAAATTTTCAACAAAACGACATTTTTTAAGGGCTGCAGCATCTTTATTTTTTCGAACAATAACGACACGAATTGAGTTGGAAATAAAAATTGTAATTCATTACGAAGAATGGCTTCTGACATACGGTATTCTCGGTCGGTTTTGGTAAATCGCACTTTATGGATTCAATGTTGAGCCATTCATTTTACCATTTAGCTCTGTAGTTTACAAATAACGTATTGAATATACGAAGGTCTAAAGATTTTGCGTTTTATTAGCAGTTCTTGCATATCCCCACTAGAAGTAATCGATTGACGTAAATTGCACGATGTTGGTAGTCAGTTCTCTAGTTTATTTTGAATGGCAATGTAAAATATTATTCGGCTAAAACCATATATCATACGAATCAATGTCGAAGAATTTATCACTGATCGTTGTCCAATAAGTTTGGCCAGTAAAACGCAAGTTTCTGTCACCTGAGATGGGACAGATGATATTATCTGCGTAAAAATTACATCATCAAAAAACAGCGCTGGTGATCAGTGAACCTACAGATCTAGTAGATTCACCAACTAAGTAAACCATAATAATCTTAAGTGATCTGTGTTTTATCGAATTTGAAGAACAATAATACAAGAGACGTAGGAGTTCAAGACTGGTATGAGAAGTGTGGAATGTATATTGGCGATCGCAATCTAACAAGACTCACACTTTAAAAGCCATGATAAATAAGCATCTTTTTTAAAGCATCACCATAAATGGATAACAAGAGTCTTCCGTCTTCGAATCACAAGTCACTAATTCTGATCATATTAGAGTACAGACTTTCCGGATTTTCCCCCATAAAGTCTCTTAGGCAATCACTACTCGTATGTGTCATAGCTAGAAAACTTTTCACATTTCAAAATGTGTATTTTATTTGTGCCTAAAATGTAAAAGACTCTTAGACAGACGAATTAAAATAAATAAAATATTCAGTTGAATATTCGTCCGTCGAATTGTCTAAAAATACGTCTCGCCAGTTAAAATTTTTCCTCAGACAAAAATACGAAAAATCGAAAATAGTCTTTTGCCAAGGAAATTGCACCCCGCGCAAATCCCAATCTGGCGTTTTGTATATTAAAATTTTTATAATAAACAAAATATTCTCCTTCGCCTTTTCATTTATTTTTTCCTCTCGTAAAAATAAACCTAATTCTCTGTCGGAGATATATATTTTTTTTTTCTGTTTAGTAGTATGACTTGCTAATGCTTTTTGGCGTAAATTCAAAATTTCACCGTTCTGAAAATATAGAAATGTTTATCTCTACTCGTATTCTAGAGGTTAATATTAACGTCAGAGTTCGCGTGCAAATTTATTCTCACACGAAGTCGACATAAAAACGAAGAAGAAAATTATGGAAAAGCAATTTTATTTTTCTGTTTACAACAAAAAATAAAGAAAAGAAAAATTAGATAAAGAAAATACACAGTAGAACATATTCGTACCGTACCACTAGCAAGTCCAAATTGTGGATTGTATTTTGTATCCATGTGGAATTTTTGTTTGATTGTGGATACACATATGTACGTGTATCTGTTGCTATATAGCACATTTGCTTGCTTGCGTATTTTCTTCAGTTTTTACTGTTGCTCTCTTTTGTTGGTTTTGCAACTTTTGAAATTGTGGAAAAACCCACCGAAAATATGTGTATTTAAATGTTGTATCTCCTCGTGCGCGTCTGATGTAGTCTGATGTAGTAGCCGTCATCATTATCATCTTCATGAGAGATTTCATAAAATTAAAAGAATATTCAACAGTGGAGATGTGACGAGACGAAAGAAGACGAATGGTACAAGAATATTGGTACGAAAAAGTTGTTTTACGAATAAATTTAGCTTAAATATTGGACATCATTGGTGGAGCCAAGCCACGAAGACTAGATTACATGTGTCTAGCCTTAGGACTTGAATTCTTACGTGAACTATAGAAGATTCATTGATTAGTATTATGGTTGAAAAGATTTTTTGTTTTTGGCACTCAGACGATACTCGTACATGGAGACTGTTTAACAAGAATTGATGGTATTCAACATGGGAGCAGGTATATACGAGTACAATTCTTTGCTAACAAGGGCCGTTTTATTATGTTCGTGTGTGAACATAGGTACACGGAGATGACGAGCTTCTATAAGATCTGTCTCCTATAAGATAAACCTCTGATTGTTGAACATATTTTTTCTCAACATTTCCACGTTTCTTTAGACCATATATGCTTCACAATGCAAAAGAAAATGTTGCACTTTTTGTGTAAATATCGAAAACATCAGTAGTTTTTGGTTTCAGAACTTTATTTCATTCATTGCGCGATACGACTTTCATTCAACGCATGGCCTATGTTTGCTTCTAGAAGTCATTTTCCTTATTTTTTCTGATAGAAACAAAAAGCAATAATATATAGGTATATGTTAATTCTTATTCTTGTATAACAATAGATGAGACTGGCATTTAACGCTTCAAAAATATTATATAACTTTTGGGATATTTGGGTGACTAGGTTTGAATTCTTCTTTTTTTAAATTGTCATAATAGCTTACGTTACAGTGTATTGCATCACTGGTATCTATCCATGCCAAGAAAACCGCTTGAGGGGTGTCTTTGAAGAAACAAAACAAATATCGGCATGATCCATTATTCTGTAGTAAAACGAGATTCACACGAACATAACAGAAGTGGCAGCGTAGAGTTTCGACATTGCATCCTCAGGCAGAATAGCCTACTTTACATAAACGATGATGTACGAACTGTTGTACAATTGTACAAGATATGCTTACTGATCTATTCAAAGCAGCAGGCAAGTACCTGTCTATTAACTCATCTCCATATGATCAGATCAGATGAAAGCATGTCCTCTTAATATTGGTCAATATTCACAAAATATGAAACATCCTAAAAAAAAACACCGGCAACTGAGATGTCTGGGATATAACTTGGGTGGTAGTAGCTTCAGTTCAGAGACTCTTTGATTCCAACTTATTGGAATATTTTGGAATATTTTACCTGAACAAGGTGGCTTTTATTGTGTTGTTGGAAGGTGCCACCGTAGCTGTAAGCATGTTACAATATGAGGCGGTTTTGTTTTCCCTGCATTGAGTGTCCGTGTTGTGACTGTATCTTGTAATGTCCCGTCAAGTTTCTTCTGCATTGACGGCGTTGCTTCAGCAGGCCATTTGCATAGACGAAATGCCAGTTCAAATATTCTGATACAGCATGTTTAATGTTGACTCTCACCATGAATCAGAGTTTCTTTGATTTTTACGTGATATGTATGCATCATTTGATGCATTCACTGCGGATTCTTGCATGTTATTCGTACTTGCCTGAGAGATAAAAGAAATATTAAATTATTGATGGGTTTGGTGAGGTTTTCATTAAGTTTTCAAAAACTTTTATACTTCACAACTCAGCTTATCCTTTACTTTTTTAAGTTTTGAAAAGTCGTAGACTTTGCTGTGATATCACATTTGTGTTCTTTGGCAAATGTGTCTGCCTCTTCTTTTATATCATCGAAATAGTCTGTGATTGACCGTTCTTAGATCATTTTTAGTCAAATTCATAGAGATTGTATCAATTGACCGATGTTTTCCAGCTGTGCTATCATCCTTCTCGACATACGTCTGATGTTGTTGGAATTATGACTGTGCTCGTTGTTGCATATATTATGAGTGCGTGAAAGAAAAATTGAGGAAGCAGACACATTTTTATAGATCTTAGCCTGTAATTTTGGCATTTATATTCAAGTCGACGACCGATCTTCTTGCAGAAGCTATTTCGCTGACGTATCCTATAGAGAATAAGTTTTATTGATTGTCGAGTTGATAGTATGCAGTGATTGGACTCGCTATGAAGAAAAGAGAAGGCAAAGAGTCATACCGATTCTACTTAGGCCAACTGAATGAATTGTTAATAAAACAAATGTCGATGTCATCTGGCATTCGTTTATCGTTTTGACTGCCATAGCTGATAAAAACTCACAAGCATGTCATTATCATGTTCAAGACTTAATTCAAATCTAGGTAAGCATTTTCAAGAGATTTAATCATCGCACACGCATTGATGAGATACTTCATAGTTTGGCAGACATTTAATGCATGCCTAATTGATTTGAATCTAAAATTCCAAACGTTTTTATTTGAAATTGTCATATTTCTTGATCTTCGCCACGTTTAAACAAATTCTACTTGTCCAATTAATTTTCGAACAAGCATGTGTTGGACGGAATACTTAATGCGAATGGAATTCGGTCTTGTGGTAAGTTGTTCTTGTAGTCATACTTGATTTAGAAATTAAGAAAACCAAAAGGACGTTGCCATCGAGGAGCAAGTTTGGAATTTGTTAAGTCTTGCACTTGGTATGTTAATATGTTCTTGTGGATTTTTTTGTATTTTTTTTTGTTTAGTAATGTCAAGGTTGTTTTTTGTGTGTTTTATTTTTTTATTCTATGGAATACATATTTAATTCTAAGCAACTTGAATAGAGAACTTGATAAATGATTGCGATGACATGTTATTGACATATCAAGGTACAGCCTTGAAGAAGAAAAAAAAAAAAAAAAGACAAATTACCTCACAACCAAAAGATTGATTAAACAAGTTCCACACTCACTCACAGACTTTAGTTAGGGAAACAAAAAAAAAGAAAAAAAAAAATAAGGTTAGAGGTCTCAATTTTGACTCAAATAATTCAATGCAATTTGATGGGCCAAACACTCTCACTTTTTCTATTGAGTGGTATTTTTTTTACTTTTTGTTTTCTGCTCACCTCTTTATAACGTTTCATTTCGATTTTCTGTTGTGTCGTTGTTGTTTGTTGTTTTGTTGTTTAAAAGTAGATAAGTTTAACAACCTTACGTGTGCAAAAATCATTGACTTTTACTTTTTTTTCGTTTTTTTTTTTTATTGCTCTCCCCAAAATTCATCGATGTGTAGTCGTATCATACCCCTTTTGGGGTTGCCATTGAGATGAGTTATTGTTCACCTTTATATAATGTTCTCTCTTCAGTTGTAAATTGTAGTGAAGGTTGTAAATTGATTTCAACTACTTCAATAAAAGTGGATTACATATGAAATTGAGTTTGTTGAACCTTAAGACACTAACTGGGGTTTTCTGGAGGTTGCTGTCTTACTGAATTTTTTTTTTTTTAATTACTTTTCGTATGCATTCTATGTGGAGTTATATAAGAGTTTTATTTCTCTCCTTTGAGTACTTTAAGTACTTAAGTTTTTTGTTTTATTATAATTATTCACTTAGAATCCACATAATAGCGTGCTCTAGATTCTGTTCGGGTCGAGAATAAAGACATACTCGTATGTATAACTAGCATTGTGTGAGGAATTTCTGATTATTTCCAGCTCTCTTTTTATGGGCATTTAATTTAATGTCATTTCCTTCTACATACATATAATCGTCTTTCTTTGTATACGAGTATGTTCATTCGTTATGACAGACAACTATTACAGAGTAGTCGTGTGCGAAGTGCGAGAAGTTTAAGAATGTTAAATAAATTAATGTTAGGTAACAGCTGGTTAGGAAAGCCCAGATTTTCATCGATGAGCTATGTGGTTTTCTTGTTTTCGTTTTTATTTTTGCAAATTCATATATGTAATGAAAGTAGTCTACTACGTTCTAAATTGTGTGACAAGTAATACAAGTGGGGAAGTATTATCACATGCTCGCGTGATGCATTTTTTATGCGTAGTTTTATTTATTTACTTGTTTTTATTCAACTAGTGGACATTAGAGATATGTATATTTCGATTGGGTTACAGCCTTCCGCCTTATGGCTTGATTTTTATTCTTCTTCTCAAACCAAGAAGCTGTGAAGCAAACATTGGCTGCAGTAATAATTTCCACATTCGATCAACGTAGCTCAGTTAAAAGTTTTCGATTGGGTACTTTCATGTATCTTGTTTTGATGGGATTCGAATTACGGTCGGACTGTGTGGTGGGCAAATAGGAAAGAACATCTTTGGCCCATATCATGTTAAGACATCCAAATGCATGTCATTATTATCTTATTTTGCAGTCTGTAAAATGTGAGCTTTAATCTTACAACTTTCAGTAATCGTTGCCAAAGTTGAGTCCCTCTAGAGTAGTGTTGAGCATGTGGAGCCTATAGAACCTATGAGGTATCAAATGACTGGAAAAAAATTAAACAAAAGTACAAATTGTCAACGAAACTGTCCCTTATACAATCAATTGTTCTTGAGTTTTACTTGCAACTAATTATCAACTCATAATTCTTCGAATCAGCTTCCATCATTCACTAATTCCAAAATGAGTCTTGAATGCCCGTGCAATTACTACCACCTCGTACCATTCACAAAACATCCATAAAAGCAATCTCATGAGTTTGCAAAACGTATCGTTTCCCTGACTAAGTCTCAGCTTCAACGAATTTCAACAAATCATTGCCTTGGTTTGGGGAACCCCTTTTTCCTGATATTTGATTGAGAAATAGTGAAAACAAACTCTCCCAGTACTTAACTAAACTATCCAAAGCA
Organism: Volucella inflata; assembly: GCA_928272305.1. NCBI lineage: Eukaryota > Metazoa > Arthropoda > Insecta > Diptera > Syrphidae > Volucella > Volucella inflata. The sequence continues at coordinate 97,822,332 of OV743720.1, forward strand.
ATAAATGCATTGTCGTCACATTTTTTCGTCAATTGAAAAATTGCCGTCGATTAAAGATTTGTTTTTCCTATACCTATAGTAATCGCGATTACGATTTCATCATTTTTCAATCGTTTTGCGGTTTATTTGTCCAAATTACCCACTTAAATAATGTTATATGAGTAGTGTGACTATTATCCTCTTGTCTTGTGGAAAATATTGAAAATTTCCATCCATTACTGATTCATTTGTTTATTGTACCTTTGATCCTTCCTTTGATAGGGGTATTGAATCGTCGTCAGTCAAAGACTATGCCTAATCACAATAATCGTCCAAACAGACGATGTTTTTTTTTTGATTTTCAAATCAAATGTTATTTTCTAATGGCTGGTGATGACGTGACTTGTTGTGAGGAGAAACGTCAACAAACTGTTTTTGGTGATTCGCTAAGCTCGCTTTTGGAATCCCATTAGAATTAGAATGTTTGACGGGTTTTCACAAAAATCTTTTCAACGTAAAGAGCAATGATATTCTTGAACTCTCCTCATCCGGTGGCGATAGTGAATTGGAGATTCAAATTCCCAATGTCGACATTGGAAGTACGTTTATGCGCACTCAATTCCGGCAGATTTGTGTCACATCATCTTCGTGGAAAACATTTATGTCGTTAATGCCAGATAATAAAATGTCGCATACTATTCATATACGTTTGTATTTGTTCTCGGACTCGTACTCGTATTCGTTTGCATTTCCTTTATCAGCAGGTGATGTGTGATGGTTACAGCGGTTAGGATTTCCATTTTAACAGACATACGAGTACACATAGTGTTTGCGCTATCAAATAGCGTAAAAGTCTGGGTTTTTTTTGTTTTGTTCAATAGCAAACGATTTACTACAACGGACGATGACTAAGTCTAGTCCAGCGATTGACTTCTCCGTAGGCTTATCGTAGATAGCTCATTCTGATAGTGTATCCAAGCGATTGGCCATCGTAACAAACTTAAATAGCAAATAATTTGATAGATTTATCATAGGAAGGGGAATTCCGTTTAGGATTAACTCTTTTATACAACTACATATATTCTGTATATTCATTTGATAAACACTGATAGATATGTGTATAAACAAATTAAAACACAAGGTGAACATGGGAATATTTAATAATATTTTGTGATTTTCCAATAGATAAATCTGAGATAAGATTACTATGACACTGGGAAAATGAGAGTATCGTTGAAACAGATTGGCAGACAGGTTGTGCGTCTACTATACATGTACGTTAGATAAAGTGAATTGGAATCAATTTAAAAACGCTTCGGATAGTTGTTTCCAAAGGAGATATGATAAAGAAAACAAATTGGAAAGAAGGAGATTTTTTCTGTGAGGTCATCGTTATTTTTCAGCAGGGCTCGATTGTTTTTAGATCGTAGGTTTCTGATTTAATAATAAAAAATAAAATAAAAAACAGCGTTAAAACCCATGATTTAACGAACAATTGACGTCGTTTATTATCGGCTCTGAGTTTGGAGTGCGACATGAATAAACCTCAACCAGTGCGTCATGACCGTATGTTATGTAGCGCTTATTGGTTAAATCATACTCATAATCATAAATATGATCAAAATGCCTTGCTGTTGACTTTTAGTATAGCCTCTTAGTGAATTTCATCGTTTTCTGATAGTTGCCTCCTCTCCAACCATGCATGTTGGTTTAAATGATCTAAAAAAGGCCACGTTTTTGTTCACATTTATTACAGGTCCTACTTTTGTGTAGAGTGTAGATATCGACAACGTGATTCGGGTGCTTATTTCCGGCAAGATCATTGTGGTTGTGTTAAATACGACATATTTTCTCAGGAACATCACTCTTCCGGTTCATAGTGTTGAAAACCTTCTTAAAATCACTAAAATATTCAAATCTCCTCTTTTGTAATCCGCAAAGTCTTAATATGGCCGTAATCCAGAGTTTAAATCTGCTCACTCGACATCAATCAAATGATCTGTGGTCCGGTTCAAGGCTATTTTCTAAGCTGATCCCAACAAGAAACAGTTTAAAATCGTTACAAGGTTCTCTTGATCGTTCTAAAGATCATGTGATATCGTCTTGAAAATTGCTATTGCTATGCAAGAGGATACTCTTTTACCCATGCGCATTCCCAGCTAGCCCAGTTTGAAGAATTTAATATGTTTTACTGTGCTAGTGTTCCTGTAAAGATCATACAGCTCGTTGTTCCATTGAATTCGTTATTGTTCGTCTAGGATCATTCGTAGGTCATTTCTTTTGAAAGCCGATACGAAATTCCCTCAAACAATTTTGTCCCACACATTAAACCTTGCATAAACAGGGCCATTGTGAAGGGAGTGTACTTTCGCACTCTTGTTTTGACCTTTTGATCATACTTTCTTCCAACCGCGATCACTCATGATCAGTGATCTCTAAGAATTTGAATATGAATCGATTGATTGTGCTATTTCATAATGATTTTGTTCTATGCCAAACTGTAGGTAATCCTAACCTTTAAAGGTATACATTAGAAACTAATGGACGTCTGTGGTGGACGTGGGCTTTACTCAACAAACGTCTCGAGCCAGCTGGATCTTTCGCTGGCTGCCTCGAGAAACTTCAGTTCATCAAATATGATATCGGTCAAGAATATAGAGGGAAATTGATATGATTTTGTCTTGAATGATAAAGTGTACATCCTGACAAGACATTTCTTGAGAAGTATTGTTCAATCAGAAGAAGATCGTGACACAAAATCCATGCCGGAAGTTCAGAATAAACTCACAATTATCCACATCTACAACGCGTTTTGAGACTCTTACCTAATACCAGCATGCTTTTGGCACTAAAATCAATAGTATCTCAGTCTAATGAACATCGATTAATTTACTAAATTTACTTAATTTTCAAAACCAGATTGAATTGTGGAAGTTTTCTCCTTCATAAATCATCTCAACTAAGGGGAAAAATGGTTGTTTTTCAACAAAAAATCCATTTGGCCCCCATAAACAATTCGCAAACTATTTTCTTCCTTTCTAAAAATACTACTAAACAATTTGTTGGCATTCACTGACGGCACGTAGTACGAATAAATAGTATGTTTTGTAAAAAAAAAAAATCGGCAGACTAAGAAAAGTTTGGGTCCGCCATAAATTCATCGTCTAAATGCTGTCTGAAGGAATTTTCTCTCATTTCGCTCCTATAAATGGACACGGCAGACAAGACAGAACAACTACAAATGGCGCGACATAATATGTATTTTATTGTTTTATTTTTTGTTATTTTCAAAAAAAAAATCATTTCTTTCATCTTAGTCAGTCGTAAAATTTACTCATCGGGGGCTGTATTGTTGGTGTCGAGTAAAAGAGAAATTTGTCGTGTACCGATCATGGGGGAGACCCAGTTAGTTGCGTGGTGATACTCGTGATGTTTGATGATGATTGGATTTATTTTTGGGTAAAACTTTTGATTCAATAGAGCGGAAAATAACAAAACAAAGGAAAAGAAGATTAATAATAAAATTCAAGGAAATCTGCATTTTTGCATTTTAGTGGTGTCGGCAGAAAAAATCAAATTGTTTGATCTTGTTATTTTTAGATAAAATCAAGAACAAATGAGTTGATTAGCACTGGCATTGTCATGGTTTTTGACTTGTTTCCATAATCAATTATCAAACAGAACAGATATTATGAGCTTGACGACAGTGGAAGAAATATCTTTAAAAGGCATCGAACCAAAATCGTTAAAATTGTAGAACTCGTATTATAGTAGTATATCTAATTGGTTGCATATGTTGGTTTCTTTTTAATATCTACAAGTGAGTTGACCCTGGTTCGTCTCCTATTAGATTTGTAATCCCATTCTCCTATTAGTTTTTTTTTTTTTTTTTTTTTTTTTTTTTTGGAAAACCTGACTTCCTCTTTAGTCTGGATACTGTTGAAAAAAATTAATCGATTCCATCGAAAGCAGAGGTGGATACGTTTCTATGAATCACACTATTGCTCTCTTGATCAGGACTTTTGGGGGAAAATCACAGATACTTGTATTTACCAGGCTGTTAACGATGATTGATAATCCACATACTTACTATCTGTGAAGCCAACTCTATTGATTTTAGTTTCAAAGTTCAGTTAAACACATAGAAACTTAGTTTCTAAGCTTCGTTATTAATTCATACGTTACTCATTCTTAGAGTCTTAGAATTTTGCATCATTTTCGTGCTTATTGTGATAATTTTATAGAAATCGTAATGATTATACCAGTCTCCTGACTCAAATCTGCAATCAGTGACTCACTCGTTGCGAATTCTTAAGTTAAACTTCATTAAAAAAAAAAATTAAACAAGTTTTTTGTTTTTGTTGACATGTGTTGTGATGTTTAAACTGAATGTACTCACCCACAATATTTAGTAAATAGAATTCAGAGGTTTTTCGGAAGTACGATAATGATTTTACGAATAAGTAGTTTGCATCATAGGCCTACATATAGTGTTTGAATTGCATGTGTCATTAATGACAAGAGGGGAAACATTTAGTGATGTCAGTTCAATAATCCGGAGAAGAAATTCATTCTAAGAAATCGATGTTACTCCTGCCGCCTTTGTTCATAGAGTTCAGGAGCAACTTACTTAATTGCAACGCCAACTTATAATTGGCTGCATTTGCTTGCCGACACTCTTTGTCAAACCAGAGGACTAGTTTTGAAGGTCAGTTGCCATAATCCAGATGATTTTATTTCAATATATAGATTTTCTCGAAAAGGTTTCAGAAATTTGACCAGAAAAGTCGCTAGCAATCCTTCGGGAGCGTTGGTCGACGTTCTTCTTCCGTATTTCGGGATATTCACATCCGCATTTTGGCTTTAAAAAAAGTGTAGTGGTCCGAGTCAATGCTGGTTTCTCCTAAATACTAGAGTTGTGTCTTGCATCGCACTATGATCAATCCGGTCGACGGTTTTAAGATTCGGATGTGGATGTTTAGGTATAGGAAAGGTGCGCAAGCTATGATGATATTTCGCCTCTACTATTACAAATTGTAGCCTACATCGCCAAAGATGCTTTCCTGGCCTTATTTGTGGTTCAAATCACAAAAATTGATTTCAATGTCGAACTTATGACGTCGGGCAGCTCGTAAAAGTAATCTTTGAGAAAGTTGTTCCTTTCTTTGTGGAGCTTACCTGCTTTGTGTAGTCCTACTTCTGAAGTCTTTTTATAATCCATATCAATCACACTGGACTTCACAGTTTTTCGCACTGATGAGCTAATTGCCCATTTGCATAAGAACATTCGACATATCCTTAGGAATTCAATACAACAAGACATGGGCTGAATCATTTGTATGAGAAAGAAGTTTGCCGATCATTGGTTGAGCTTTTATCGCAATAATAAAAACTCTTATCAGGGAAACTCAAGTACGTTTCAGTCATGCAGCTTGAATAACAAGCTAAAGACTCAATATATAAAGATCTCACAGCAGGAACTTATTTTTCTATTTAGAAAATGTATCTGTTTGCTCTTTTAAAGTGGAAAAATAATATGAAACTAACAAACTGTGGAAAATTAGGGTCATTACAACTTCGTCTACCTCAATTAACAGCACAGAATTTGGCTTCATAAATTATGATAGTAATGTGCCGCTTATTTTATTTTTAATGAGTCAATTGGAAAACCATAAATGCATTTGAAGATTTTAAACTTCAAGATGTGGGTCATTGACAGAAAACGAAATCTGCATCATCATTCTCTCAATACCTCTATAGTACTTGCAATGCGCTCTTGACTCACACAATTGATAAAAAAAAAAGTTTCCCACAATTTTCTGTTTGTGTTACGGTTGCTCCCAATTCAATCACTTTGTTCTCACCCGCCTTTAACCTTCAACAAAATTCGTATGTGATCATACAATCGTCCTCCATTCATTGGATGAGTGATTGCACCTAAAAAAAAATTGGGTATTTCAGACTCCACAAAAAAACACAATAACCGCGAACATTTTAATTGATTTCTTTGGCTTTTGTACATTCATTGCTTCTGTTGGTTGGCAGTTGGTTGCTTTTTAAGCTGTTCGCCCATGTAAAGTAACACTGGGGAATTCCGCGTTTGAAATGTGTAACCACCTTTTACAAGGCAACAAACTACTTCGTACGTGTCTCATCATTTTGCCGCTTTATTTATTTATTTTTTAATTTTTTCCTTATTTGCTTTTGGATGCATTTTTGTTTTGAACAAACTTATATTTTTCTGGGCCGATCAGTAGAATTGTGTCCAAAGCAGAATCCCCGACCTAAAAAGTATGAAATAATTCCCAAGCCTCTAAAGATCAATAGAACGATTCGCTTCATGACCTCAGAGATATACTCATTGTTTCAGTGATTAAGTCTCTCGGATAAAAGAAACCAAATATCTCCAGCTATATAGAAATTAGCAAAGAAAAAAAGTTGCTCTACTAGAAACTGATCAGTTAATCAGATAAATTAAATGATCCCATCGTCGACGACTATAACAGCGACAACGACAACGACAACGACGACGACGACAAAAAAACGAGTTTGGCCCGCATAATGACATAACCCTGGTAGGTAGTCCCTCAAGGTTTTTTTTTTTTATAATTATTATCAGCTTTGAATCGTCGCGATCACTGGGCGAAAAAACCCAGTGACAACACTGGCAAAGGCACAACTTGCAGTAGCCGTCTGATGATATTATGCATTGCGATGCGTGTAAATTTGTGATGTATTACGTTAGGGCTTTGGAAAATTGACATTTAAGTGATCTTCACGATCGGTACGATCGGCGACGATCACCACCACCGTTGACCGCTTCGCTAATTGGGAATTTGCAAATGGGTTTTGGTTCAATGATTGTGACAAGCCTCTGTGCGCGTTGCAAAAACTTACGTTCCCCACCTTACATACTCTTTCTATCTCTGTGGATGCGTATGCGGCATTTATTTTTTATTTTTTTTGTAATGTTCCGCTTTCTTTGTTGGGTTTCTATGGATATATTTATGGAAAAACCAAATAATTTTAGAAATGTTAACATAAGCGGTACCACATACAACAAATAGAAAAGAAATGAAAAAAAAAAACTACAAAACTTGTTAGAGCTGGCTAGAGACTTGTGTGCCTTTGTCTTTTGTGTCTCTTGATTATCACATTTGTATCTCACAAAAAAAAATAATAATCAAGCCGAATGTTATCCAAAATTTACATATGGCGCGCATGAATAATAAAATAACCGCTTTTATTTATTTATCTTTTTTTTTGTTTCTTTACCAGTCCGATCGGAAGATCGGCAAAAAGAATTTGCCCTCAATTTTGAGCATTGGGAATTTTTATTAGCACTATTGTCAAGTATCTCATAAGCCAATCCTGATTTAGAAAAAAAAAAATGCGCACAAAACGATCATGAAATCACTATCTCGCAGTCATAGTTCATTGCAATCGTATTTGAACTGCAATCGGCTATTCCTTCTACAATCTGTTTTGTCTCTCTTGTTCTTTTTTTTTTGTTTTTTTAATAAAAAGAAGCAAAAAAGGAGAAAAGAATAAGAAGAAGGAACAGAAAAAAAAATCAATAAATAATACATCATTGGAAATCCCAGATGACGGATGAATTCTTGATCCACACACATAATCAAGTCGACTTGAGTCGTGTGTGGAGTATTAGTTCTCAATTCATTGTGAGTTAGGTTTCTGCAATCACAGACTAGAAATGTATATTATTTATTTTATACTTCTTTTTTTTTTCTATCGCCGCAGATACCGGAGATTGTTGGGAACTGGTACTGACTGGAGTTTGACGATTGACTATCTAATAGGAAATGCTGATGTTAGGGAAAACTTCTAGAATTTTATATGTACCTTTATACGGGTGTGTAATGGTTAATAGAATGATTTTTGGAACCAAATCCTTTTCCTTTTTAATATTATCCAGATCCATTATTTGCAACAAACTGATCATAATTGGCAAACTTTGACAAGGGATCTGACACTGTGATTTTCCCTATCTGCAAACTAAAAACATCTTTCTTTTTCTTATCATAGAATGAATAATGCAGAAGGTGTGCTTTCAAGCCCTCTCTTCTTGTTGTTCAGTTCGACCTAGGAAAGTGATTTAGTCTCGCTATAAATTTAGAAAATTATCACAAAGAAGAAATCAAATCTAAATCCTCATGCTGACGAAAGAAACCCACTTAGTAGAGCGTTCAACAAATTCAAGGACCAAATTTTATGGCAAAAAACTCGTTTCTGCTTGAGGTTAAAAACTTCTAAGAGGTCACATTAGCATAGCCTTCATAGTCGTCGTCCATTAATTACTCATTCAGAATACTAAAACATGTTGTTCTAGAATTTACGAGTATTTAGCTAACATACGAATTATTCAAAAGGCTTTAGGTATCTTTTCTAAATTTTTTTAAATTAGAATAAAATTAGTCACCTATTAAAAATCAATTATTAAAATCAAACAAGAAATAATCAATTCATAAATGACGTTCCACAGGCTAGCCAACTAGGACCTGTACTTTCAAATTTTTATACGAGCACACAAACATGTTTCTTCTTAACTCCCATTCATGTTTCATGTGATACGGCTTGATCAAATAAAAGTTAAGATGTTTCTTTATTTTAATATTGATTTTCGTTTCGATATTGATTTCCCTAAATAGCATCGATTCTGTTTAACGATTTTATAGGTGAAAACTTGTTTTAAGCATCAAACTATGGAAACAGCTGTTAAAAATTGTTTAAAAATAAATTCTGATTTAATAACCCAGCCAGTAGAACAAGAACAAGTTTTTTCTATTATTTTTTTTTTTTGTTCGCTCCTATTACACACCAAGAAAGTGAGGGAAAAATAAAGAAAAGACACTAGTTTAGGGCACCCCCCGCATTGGTGATGAATACAAAATTTGTTCACAAAAAAAAAGACAAGACCAAAAAACAAACACACACATTTGGAGAGTAGTTCCGCAATTTGAATTTTATTAGCTTTTGTGATTTTATTACTAGCTTTTAGAGCATTCCTATCGATTTAAGAATCATGACGAAAGATATATTTGTATTTCCAATCCGAAAACATCTATTAGAGTGTGTAGATTTTGCGTGTGGAACATATGTGGAATTTATTATTAAATAAAAAATAATAATGAAAAGAGGAAGCTAATAAGTAACTCATACGCCACCATTCCTCCCCTTCGAATCAATATTTTAATCAATTCATTATTCTTAGACACTACGGCTGCTATCAGCTATTTATAAATACCACGAGTTTTGTTCGAAATATGTGGAATCGAATCGATCAACTTCATTAAAATGCCAACCGCAATCGGTTGAAATTTTCGAGAGATTTTAGCTACGAGTACTAAAACAAAAACAAAAGAAAGAAAAAGCTGATGCCACATAGAATTAAAGTTTTAACCAGATTTTTTGGCAGATACATATGTATATGTCTGAATATATCCATTATCCATAGTAGTAACTCCATTATCGAATCGTTGTAGATCAATTTTATTGTAACATGTATTCGTAATTGCGTATGTTGCTATTAATTTTGTGGAGAAAAAAGGTAACGTAATTGCAGGCCTTGTTTTGTTGGAATTCTCATTTCCACACACAAGTGATAAACAAGTTAAATACCAATTGAGACAACATATCAACATCAAGTATTTCCGCATCCATTCAATACTTTATTTGTTTAAATAACACACTTGTGTGTGAGGCATCAGCACAACATATTCTGGGGAATTCTGTAATTCTGGTAGGAATCATTCGAATGCGTTGGAAAGCGACTTCGGAAATTGCAAAACAAAGGCGCCATTCGATCAGGAAACTCCCAATTGCAAAAGCTGTTCAAATAGGCTACACGAGGCCGGTCGCCCACAAAACAAATTAATAAAATAAATAATAAGAGTATGTACTTGTATGTGGTTAATGTATGTCTGCAGTTAATGCCCTTTGTACTCAGATGAAAGTTCGAAAGGAGTTTGATTTGAATGTGCTCGATCTATTGCGTTCTTTTGATGTGGTTTCAAATTATCCCCTTCCCCAAGCGCATTCTGGTACGTGCCAGTTGATAATGAGTCAAAAACAGCAAAACACCGACAATAGGGAATACTCCATTTGTTGTCTGGTGACTTGTGGTTTGAGATGGATTTTCCACAGCTGTTGTGGTTTTTGGATTTTTATTTTGGCGGTATGATTCCAGGAAATTGACCTACTTTGTTTTTAAGACTTGTAAAGAATGCACGTGTAGATGATGAGTTAGGGGGAATTTTATGAGTCTAGGACCAGCCATCTTCATACATTTAAAATCTAAGTATATTGGGTTTTTACTTTTAATAATTCACCGACAATTTTTGGGGTTGTCTGTGTTTTGGGAGATGTATTGTTCTTGTACAAATAAAGTCGATAAACTTTGCTCATTAAAAAATAAAAAAAAAAAATAAAATATGACTTGCTTTAGGTTACTTTGAACCCGGACTTGATAGGTTAGATTCCGATCATTGGGATTTCTTTTCACGCTCTTCAAATCAACTGCAAATTGTTTATAATAATTGTAATATGTGGTTTTACCCGCTTTGCTACTTTTAATGAAAGAGTAAACAGTTAATCGTATAATGAGCATAGAAGGTATTCTAACATGTTGTCAATAATTCACAGAGAGGTTTAAGAAATTTTTAATTGCAACCTGATGTTTGTTTTTTGCTTTGTTGTGCAGAAAACATGATGTGAGGACGTATTTATAGAAGATTTAGTTAGTTAAATTGTTTTATGTCAATTATGGTTTAATTGAAATTGAATCTCCTTTGTTTTATAGTCACAGTCACAGTCGGTAGGGACATGCATTGATGTGACCATGGCATCAACTCAAAGAAATTTTTTTTGAATTTGAATTTCAAAACTTGGTTCATAAACTCATGTTACAGCACGTATCTAGAGCAAAAATCTTTCGGCTTCATATCATTATTACGTTCGATGGAAAACAAATTTGGTAGACGCCTTTCCTCGACTTCGTGTCCTATAAAATTTAATGCAGGAACATCCAGCTCCAGCTCAAACTAGAATACGTATTATGGCAAAGTAAAATCGTTATATTATAGTATACGAAGTGGCAAAATGTCAGAGAATGACTGGCTACTTGAATTTGCAAACGGAACAGAAAAAAAAAACGAAGTTTTGCATATAATTAAAGAAATGTTACAGAAAAGAAGTCAAGATAGCTGGGTAGATCAATTGTATTAAGAACTGGAAGAGGGCCCTTCACAACCTCCAAACATACGACAAGAAATCGAATAAATGCAACGTTAACATCCAACAGTTTCTTTTGCAGAATTTCATTTAGAACAAATGCGAACAAAACTAAGAGAGATTATTTGTTCCACTGTACGAGTATAAAGACAAAAGCGACACGAAAATTGTAACAACTATTGATCGGGGAAACCTATGCTCCGAAATACTGGAGAAAGCTCTAGGCAATCGGGAACGCAATATTGTTGGCAGTCAATTCGGCTTTGTAAGGGCAGATCGGCGTATGACACGATATCTTATGAATAAAGATGAAGAAACAACGTGACTGTTCAAAAGCTCGGTTTATCGTCTACCCTATACCCAAACGCTATGATACCCAAAAGATACGAATTAAGTACGTTCAAATAAAAGTTAATGCAGCGGGTATAATCGGAGAATTAGAGACTTAGATCAGATCCAGTCCAAAAAGCATTAGAGGGTGAGGTTCCAGCCAGGTTTAAAGAAGAAATTCAAAAATATCAGTGAACTCTTTATGCCAATAAAGGGGTGATCCGAAGTATCATAGAAAGGCTTGTAATGAACAGAAATATATCTACGCGGACTTGGATCGGATCCTCTGCGTCTTTTAATCAGGAATTTACTTTATTCACTCAAACGCTTCCTATCCAAATGCGGAAATTAAAGTATACAAGTACAGTGTAAGAACAGCATTTATATAGGTTTTCAATGTATCTCTGTAGAAGAAGAAAAGAGAAACATTAACATTGATTACAACACAATATTGCTTCAACATATCATCTATCAATAGTAACCCTTGCAACCCTTTACTTGTAAAATGATGCCAGCAATCATTCAAGCCACATCAATGCCTTCATTGAAAATAATTTTACGATAACGACAAGATGAAGGAAATGGAAAAGGAAAAGGAAAAGGCAAAAGAAACATCTCAATCGATTACGGGTACAACCTCTCAATTTAATGTAGTTGTACTTGATTTACGTACATGATTAAAGATTCCATTACACGTGCCATAGTGTCTTGCATCTATACCGAAGCGGAAGTACAAACAAGCATTAACCAGCATTTCAAGTTGGTAATTACAATGCGATATACGTTGTACGGAGCAAATGACAAACAATCAATAGATTACGAGCTCTAGAACAATATCATTAAACTTTCAAATCAATTCTATGAGTAAACGAGTATGTGTCATTAACAAAAAAAAAACAACAAATAAATAAAATCTAATAAACAACATTCTAAATACATACGAGTAGATACATTAGACAATAGAGATGGTAAAGGTGATGTACCCTAATGTTATGCTCTCACCAGATTAGCGCATCTTTAACAATAAAATCTTACATCAAACCGATTGTGATAAATGAGTGATGAGCGGTTGACCAATACTATCATTAAATGTCAAAGGGTTGAACGAGGAGTAAATTCCACCAGGGGTCAAGCATTTTCTAGAATGCAGCGCATTAAGAATTATTGCGATTTTTTGTTGTGTTTTTTTTTGCAATAATTGATATTCGTAGTTAAAGTAGGAGTCATGAAATTTGTTTTTTTTTTTTTTTTTATTATCGTTTATCATTGTACGAGTATGTCTCCTTGATCGTGTTCTTCTCTCTCTGTTTGGCGCGAATATTTTAATATCGAAATTTACAGTTTGCTAAAAAAAAAAAAAAAAAAATAAGCATACAACAGCAACAGGCATTAATAACAACGGCAGCGAGAGTCGTTGTTTGTATTAAAAGATATAGATTTATATACCAGTTAGTCCCACGTTTTTTATTGTGGGAATTTCTTGGGTTTTTCTGAGTTTAACAACATTCACACTCCGCTCTCTGTTGGCTTTTGTCGTCGTCGGTTTCACACAGAAGCTCTAGCCGTTGTTTAACCAGTGTGAGAGACCTTTCGCTGGGATGGCAGAAATGACGCTAAAGCTTTATTCAGTTCACAATCGTATATGGGATGTGAATTTTGTTTTCTGTTTCTGTTTATTACGAGTATTCAACCATCTCTACTATTCGTACTCGTATTCTGCTCCAAAAACTGCTAGTAAGAGTTTCACTTGCTTAAATTCATATTCAACTTCAAACCTGTTGGGGAGCTTTTCTGAATGAAATTCGAAAAGAACGTACATATATCTGTATATAATGGGTAGAGTGAGTAAACGTGTAGGTTTACTATATTAATGTATTAATGGCAGCAATGTCATGGTACGAGTATGATCTTTAAATTCCACCTCCCTATCGGATGCAAGATTTCTTTGAAATTATCATGTTTTTAGCTGAATTTTAGCAAATTTTTTACACGCAATATCGAATGCAATATGTACTACGTACAAGTATGTGGATGATAACTGTTAAAAATACCTTTGGGAATTCCCAAGTACTTGATATTCACCTTATCACTCCAAGGGGGGAAACTTATCAGTTTTTTTTTTTATTTTTTTTTTTATTTATTTATTTTTTTTTTCTTTGAAATATCTGCAAACATGTCTTGATACCAATTGCGATATAAAATAATCATCGTCACACGTTATCTTTTCCGAAAGTAAAGTACTTGTTATCAGCATTTGATAGACAGGCGACGGGCACGGGTAATATGTCTTATTGGTTGTCTCCAATCTAGAATATGTTGTCGGCCAAAAACCATAATTTAAAACTGACAGGGATCTAACTAACTTTTTTATCTATGGGGAAACCTCTTAAATTAATCATTATAAATGAACACAACATTGATTCTAATCGATTGTTTTCTATTTTGTTTTTTTTGCTTGCAGGTGAAAGATGCGTACATTTAGCGGCACAAGGTGGTCATATAGAAATCCTAAAAGGCCTCGTGTGGTTTGGAGCCGATATCAATGCTAGAGTAAGTTCAAACACTTATTTCCTCTTCATCAAAGATATGTTTTACTAAATTTAGTGTCTTCTTATTTTTTTTTTTTTTGTAGGAGGGAAAATCTGGACGTACACCATTACATATCGCTATTGAAACTTGTAATGAGGTTTTAGCCAATTTCCTTTTGGAAGAGTGTTTAAAATTAAATTTAGAAACAGAAACATATGCCGGTCTGACAGCATATCAAGTGGCATGTGCCCTTAACAATTCCACAATGCAAAACAATTTAGAGAGACGCGGTGCTGAACCGCTAACACCTCCGGATAGTGATTATGATAGTAGCGACATTGAAACAGATCTAGACGATTCGCAGGTGAGCCTACCAGTTAATTAGAATCCCAAAACTATCCAATTCTATACCACAACCACCCACACACAGAGAAAATAGTTAAATATTAGAAAATATATTATAAAAAAATAAGAGAGAGAGAGAGAGAGAGCAAACAGATAAACAAAATTAATAAATAGATAGAAAGAAATATAAAAATAAATTAAATCCTATTATATCAATAATATACCAATCGAACAAAACAAACAAACAAACAAATTAGATGTTAGTGTTAGTGTTTGTCTTACCTTACCCTTTTAAAGTAAAAAACAAAAAAAAACAAAAAAAAAAAAGGAAAATGCTCAAAATGTGTTAATTCTATGTTTTAGTAGAATTTGCTGTTTTTGTTTTCTTTTTCTGCTGTTTGTTTTAAGATATAATCACTTTATTAATTATAAACAAGAAAAAAAGAAGAATTATAACAAAAAAAATGAGAAAAAATAGAAAAACAAAGGTTTCTGTCGCTGTTTAATGTCACATCATGTCAAGCCAACCAGATTGTCGTCTGAATATACTGTTCAATGTCGTCTACTGCTTCTACTACTTCCTTTTAGTAAAATATTATAATAAACAAAAAAAAACAAAAAAAAAAAAAACAAGTATCCTTGTAGATTGTATTCTATGTTAACTGTATAAACAAAATTTATTTCATCATTGTAGTGTTAGTTAAGTTAAAAAATAAAAGTAAATTTAATTCTACAAATATTGTACATGTATTGTAGTTTTGTTTATTTAAAAAAAAAAAAAAAAAAAAAATTAAAGAAAAGAAGAAAAAAAAATCGTAAACCATATGTTATAATTATAATAATTGTTATTTAATCTGACTGACAAATTTACAAATTTAAAAACAAAATAAAAATTAAAAAACATTTAAAAACAAAAAACAATCCTATCAATGTTTATATTTCTTCATATACGAGTATTCGTTCGTTGGTCTACGTTTGTCCTGATCTGTCGCTGTATTTTTGTTTTGTTTTGTTACTGTGGCACCTCAACGATGCAGTGTTAAAAAAAAAATATTTTCAGCCGACAGATTTGGTTGGATTGGCTGATGTTGGAACAACAGTGTGGGTATGTTTTTTTTCTTCTAATTATATTTTGACAAAAGATATCGTTAAATATGATTAGCGGAATTTATTTTACAACTAGAAATAGATTAGAGTAGACATTTATAGAACAAATAAAATGGTTACAAAGAAACCTTGACCTCATATGCATTCTTGCAATCAATTTAAATTCCTTGTCGATTTTAGCGTTATCTTTAGCTTTATTACACTCTATAGTAAAATTGATAATTCGTATGCGAAGTTAGCTTTTAGTCTTAGTAAAAAGTCTTTTAAGGCTTTTCCACTATTTTAGCAATAGTTGAGATAGAAGTGTAAGAATTATTTCAATTGAAAACCAGATTGCTGATGACATGTGAATTTAATTGCTACAATTCGAGACGAAGCTGGTTCCCAAGTTACAAATCTCTGTAGTTTTCTTGGTCTTCAGGTTAACCATTCCAGTTTTGCACTTTGGCGTTCTCTGAGTCATCCCTTCGGGTAAGAATCGAAAACTCTTCGGCCTTAATATTCATTTGACTATTGCGCTCTTTGCTCGTAGTATATAACTTTTTATCTTTTTCTCCAAAGCCGGTTACATTAAAAAGCACTACAAATATACAGCTCTATCATGTAATTCGATCGGAAACTCGTAGATCTATCACGTTATTCGTTTCGGAATAAACTTTTTCAATGCATATCAAAGCACATAATTGACAGATTAAACATCTGTTTACGTTTCTGAGTTGTGTACGAAATATTTGTTCACTACTGAAATTCTTTATTATATATTAAAATCGAACAGCAGCAACATCCGTCCAAAAAGAAGATACTTCTTCACTTGGTCTTTTTGCTGCTTTTGCTGAAATTGCAGGCAATGTCTCTATTGTCCTCTATTTATGTTTTTTTTTTTTCCTAAATAAAAGAATAACACAATTAAAATTGCAAATTGCAATCCTTTTTTAATAAAACTAACATCTTTAAAAACTTTTTCTTTATTTTACTTTCACAATTCCGCAACAAATTTTTGTCGGAGAATATCGGAAAAAAATTGAAGGCAACTTTCAAAAAATTTTAATTCATCGCACACTTCTGCAAAGCGTTCAAACGAGTTACTCTATAGTCCATTCCCATCGAAATACATGCTAGAGGTGATAATCTCAAATGTTTCGCGTTTTAAACGACCGTGGACATCTTGCTCATTATATGTTTTTTACCCGTACCATAGTCTCCTTGTGTTTCTTGACAATGTGATAACAAATTACTTGCAAAGACCAGAGAAACGCTGTTTACCGAGTATAGTTTTTAGCTTTGTTTTGATGAAATGTCACAATCAAAGCAAATGCCACAGTTTTCGGGGGCACTGCGACCTATAAGATCTTTTGTGCCACAGAGATGCTCAACTCTTATGATGAAATTGAGAATCTCTTGATGGCGATTTTAAGAATCTTCCTAGGGATTAGGATTTTTCTGAAGAAGTAACGCCTCTTTAATGCGCTTAGAGCCATGCATTCACATGAGATTTGTTCCGCAGTTTCGACATTCAGTTTCCTGAATAAGGCCTTTTAAGTTGTAGGAACTCCTTTGATTTATTGTGAAAGGGTTTCATGGCACTTTTGGTCTGGCGAAGCCCTGGGATGTTTTTGTTCTTTCAACTCTTTATTACTGAATTCGGGATGTTACAGCTGATCAGCTGAACCGTTTCTAGCCAGTTCGTCGGCTATTTCATTTCGGACAATACCTTTATGACAAGGTACCCGACAAAGTTTAACCATGAATTGATGGGAAAAAAACGTAGTACAAGACTGGTTTGGAGTCAATGAAGTTTGGCCCAGCGCTTTACTTGCTGCTTGACTGCCCGTAAGTGTATGGATGTGGACACATTTTATTCCCTTTACGCCCACCTTCCGCTTAAAATACACTTGGAATTTTTCCCATGGGTTGCGAAATTCCGGTGTTTGTGCTATATATGGCAGCGCCCACCCCAAAAGTTAATAATGATTTCGCAGTCTATGCTCGAAGAAATAAATAATTTTTGGTAATTGTCTGGTAATGTTGGCCATTGACTGTGACGCGGTCTCCGGCCTCATTTTTGAAAATACCAGCAATCATGAAGTCACCAGCGTGAATACTCGACCAAACATTGCACTCTTGTGGGGGTAGTTAAGTCTCGTGCGTCAAAAAGAGCCTCGACATTTTTATTTTCTCGATAAAAATTCTCATGGAAAGCCATGGTCTCAATAGTTAAGTTCTAGCATCAATTTGATCTTATACTCGTACGTTCAATGCCGTAATATTTTCGCAAAATCTGTCAACGTAGCGGACACAGAATGGCCAAATTGAAAACTCCCGATCTTTCGCCATACTTTGAATCACAGCGGCTACAGTTTCTTCTGTGCGCACGTAACGTTGACATGTTGTTGGCTTAACTATATGTTATATTCAATGTATGTTGCACGAAGTTTATCTACAGCTCAGATAACTTTAACGGCGTCTGCTTCAGTACTTGGAAACGAATTCGATACGGGTCGATGTGGCCTGATAATTATATGAATGTCATTGGCATATGCAAGCAGTTTCAATGACTCTTAAAACGTCTTTGTTCTGGGTTTAGCTTCCGAGTATTGAAAACTTTATCAGAGATGATGATAATGAAGTTACACCACAGCGAATTATGTTATCTTAATTTTTTTTCATATCAATGTTGACGATGAGGTTGCTGGATCTTCCGTAGTGTAAACTACGAGTATTGGCTAATTATTGATTTTTCTGACCTGAAACGGCACTGGGGACGAATCAGATTGTTGATAAATGGATTTAGGCATTCACAATATGTCAGACAGGATCTCCTACGCCATCTTCAGGAGACTGATGCCTCCATAGTTGATTCCATTTGAAAGTTCTTCGTGCTTGAAAGTCAGAAGCTCTGCGTAGCATGTACGCAAATAACGCTCACCGACGAATTCTATTCCCTAATGAGAGACTATCATGTCTAGGGCAGTAAATGCACGGATGCACAATATTGCGAATTGTTTACAAATTTGTTTCTCGAATCGTTACTTATAGAAATGAATGGACAAATTTTCACCGTTATGAGGGCAATCAACAACATAATGATTTATACAGCTAGTGTCAGCTAGATTAAAACTAGTATTCTTCGTTGCCTGCCAAGAACAGATTTTTATAAGCCGATTCGACGCTTTGAATCTTTTTACCAGGTGGCAATAGTAGTGGCAACCACTATGATGGAAACTCTTCCACAAACAATTTTTAATTTCCCTTTTAATTGTTTCTAGATTTGAACTCATGTCGTTACTATGTTTTACATAATATCATTTCCTCTTTGAATAATGTAGTATCAACGGGAAAGCATGAATTCAAAAAGTAGAACAGAATGTAGTAACCAACGCGCACAATTTCTGTCATATCGGATTAACGAAACCATTTAAAATCTCTTGGGGTTTAACCCCTATTTTCTTATATGGTGACTTGCATAATCTTATCTTGACTCTGTAGGAATTTAATCCGCTTGTTTGACCCTTAACCTTGTTAAAAGCGCGTTTAACTCAAAACTTGAGTGTTTGTTTGAGTTGTTAATACTCGTATTCCACGCATCAGATGCAGAGATACGCTTGAAATTTGTTGCACTTAACGATTTTCACATTAGAAATCGAATGATATGCCCTAAAATGAATTTGTTTACAATGTAGACACATAAGTTATAAGGAGATGAGTAATGGGTTTCTCCATTGTTTCTCGAGCTTTCGACACAAACTGTAGGCAGCGAAGCCTCAAAAAGTTTCGCATACGAACGGTAAAATTTCATTTGAAAATAAATATCGTTTCTTTTAGGGGCCCCGGGTTACCAAGTCTTGATATATATATATTTTTTAATATCATCTAACGGCGTGAACGGTCCTGGATCTACACAGCTATGATAAGGCGAACTATATCCTATGCTTCGGTCATTTGGTGGAACAAGATCTATCGCTTTTACTAGACTTCAAAGAACGCTCTGTCTCGTTAGATTGATGAATCTTGCGTGTTGAGGCGATAAAGGAAAGGATTATAAAGTGGTAACTAGCGCTCTTAGCTCTTTCCCTTCTTTTGTGGCATTTTCGAGTCAGTATCGCGAATTTATCAACCATAGCTTTCTTTATTTCTTTATTTCTTCACGACAAATCGTATCAGTAAACGTCGTTGGTGACGTTACTTTAAAATGACACTGAAATGATAAGATTTTTTTCTACGTTCATTGCCATCATCATGCCAGCTTTGCTTATCATACATTTGCTCTAATTTCTCAACTTATAGATGTACGAGTATATTAAAATAATTAACAATTATGTTGTTTAAATCGATTGGCGCTCAGATTTTACGGCTTTCATCATATCTAAATTCATCGAACCAAGTGTTGAGTGTGTTTTGATGTTTCAGAATGGAAAAAATAGCAGAAAACGATCGAACAGCTTTAAAAGCTGATTTACTTGGAATTTTCTACCTATTATAAAAATAATCAACACTAGCTTCTTCTTTATCTTAGTTCGGGGGTGGACCTGGGCCTCGGATAATATTCCTCTTCAGTTAGCCCGCCCTTTAGCTAACTGCCTCCAGTTTCGCACGCCAAGTTTTTTGACGTCATCTTCCACTTGTGTGCGCCACCTAAGGCGAGGTCTTCCTTAACTGCGTTGTCCCACCGGATTGGATTCAAAGACTCTGCGGGCCGGAGCGTCGGTGTCCATTCGCTCTACACGCCCTAGCCATCTTAGACGTCGAATGCAAAGCCTCCTGACTAGGTTTATGCCGCTGTGCAGTTCGTATAATTCGTCGTTGAATCGTCTCCTCTAAAGTCCGTCAACGCAAACGGGACCGAAAATCTCGCGAAGGACTTTTCTCTCGAATCGACCAGGCACGTCTTCGTCTGCTTTTGACAAGTTCCATACTTCCGCTTCGTATAACATAAGTGTATATAGAGTATTATAGAGTGTCTCCTTAGACGCTCGGCAAGACTTTACTACTCAATTGCCTTCCAAGCCCAAAGAAACAGCGATTGGCGTTGTTATCAGAGTTATTAGCAGAGCCGAGGTAGGTAAAGTCCCTTACCACCTCAAAGTTATAGCTGTCTATTGCGACGTTCTGCCCAATTCGTCGGTGTATTGTGTCCTTTTTTGTTGACAGCAAATACTTGGTTTTGCCTTCGTTTATCGCCAGACCCATTTTGGCTGCTTCCGTTTCTATCCCTGCAAAAGAACCCGTGACAGCTCGCTGTGTTCTTCCAATTATGTCTACGTCGTCTTCATACGCGAGTAGTTGAACGCACTTCTGAAAGATCGTACCCCTATCATTTATTAAATATTTGGTATTTATAATAAAATTAATATCTTTTTTAAAACTTAGATACAAATTGAGTAGAAAGTAGAACTGGTTTAACATATGTATATTAATTAAAAACTTAAACTACGATACAAGAATAGATTGCTTAAATTACTTAAGAGATAGAGATTATAGGGAACATGGAAGGGATTAAGGATGGGTAGTTAAAGAAGAGAAATGCGAGAGGGTTGCACTTTTGAAGATTGTACGGTTGGAAATGAGTTTGATTCGTGGTGGTAATGAATGCTATAGTTTGACATCATGAATGAAAAATATTGGTGACGTTAAGGAACGATATTTAAATTTCTTACAGAACGATTTTGTTAAATAAGTAAGACAGACATTTATTTTAAATGATTTTATGTACGAGTAGGAATATACAATTTCTTTAATTGATGTATTGCTACAGTGTGCAGCCTAATAGCTTCTTTGAGTGTTCGGAAATATGGTCATATCTACGAAGGCCGTATACGTAGCTAACCGCATCGTTGAATGCTACTTGTAATTTATGCTGGGACATTGAGTCAAGGGCGCTGTAGATAACATCCGTGTACATAATGATTGGGACTATAAATGCTAGTACCAACTTGTTTCTAGTTTCTAGTTTCCACAGGAGTAAAATAAGCCGATAGCCATAATTTACGTAAACATCCTTAAATCCGACCAATGACTATTTGAGTATGACTGTAGCCTGATAGGGTACGATCAATAACAATGCCAAGACTAGTGGAATGCTCAACAGCAGTAATTTTATTATAACTTAAACATATATCTGGTAGGATATTCAAGTTAAATTTCCCTTTAGATATTGGTATTACTTGAGATTTTAGTGGGTTCAGGAGCAGCCAAGCATATATTCAGGAAAGATCTTCATTAAGAAGAAGAGCCAGCTCAAAGAGCTGGTTAAAGGGTTTCCCTAAATGAAGTTGAACGTCGTCAGCATAAAGATGCACAGATGTTTGCGTGCAGACTGATGGGAGATCGTTGATGAACATGCAGAATAATAATGGCCCAAGAATTGACCCTTGAGAAGAAGACCTAGATAGCCCTTGTCATAATCCTGCCTTATTTCGTCAAGTAGGTTTATCTTAGCTGTAGAGCAACTGTGATTTACTCTAAACCCTGATTGTTTCGGGTAGAACAAGTTGTTTGGTTCAGGAATTGCTTCTCTAAGACTTTTTCAAGAATTTTTGATAAACAAGGTAGTAAGAATTTTGGGAGACCTATATATGTTTGAAAAGGGTTTTATTTAAGATACCTATTTTAAATTTGAAAAAAAAACGCAATTTCATTAATAGAACAAACCAGTCCATGTACTCCTTATGAGTGGGATTTAATATTTTGGCGAATATTTCATTGGAAGCTATCGTTCTACATATAAAAGGTGCAAACTTAATTGACACCATAAAAAAATTAATAAGCAAATAAAGCAGAAAAAACGTGAATGTCAGAAGCTTTTTTATTTATTTGAATAAACAACAATTTTTGGAGATTCCCAAAATGCCGAAATTCATCAACCCCATTCTATCCAAATATTTGCACAATCCATTATTACCTTTTGTGTAGATACAGAGTAAATTAAAATTCTTACATGTTCTCTGTTAAATGTCTACCTGTTTACCTTTACTTATCCGCATTATTTTTTGTTTTGTTTCTTTTTCAGACATACGATCGATTCGGAGATCCTCGATTTTTTGCCAACTACAATGGGGGAAATCCAATAAATGTCGCTTAAATTTCGTATCATCTAACCAAACGAAATCTCTTTTTTTTTTCTCAACAATTAAAAACAAAAACACGCTCAAAAATAGAAATGAATACAAAAAAAAAAAGAAAATATTAACATCTTCAAATCGAAATGTTTCTTTTTTTTAACGAATTTTTCAACAAACAAAGAAAAACAATTTAAAAAACAACAAAAACTCCTTCCCTCGAGACAGAGTTAACGAAATCAATTCAAAATCATAAGAATCAAACCGAATAAAACACATCAGTATTTTTTTTTTAAATAAAAACCAGACAATTTCCAAAACGAAGATGACACCACAAAGCCACTCTACAACTACGAGTATATTTTACCACCAGAAATAAATATTTTTTTTAAAAGTGCCTTTTTAAAAAAAAAAATTAAAAATATGTTTTATGTTAGAAATTATCAAAATTAATGGAGTAACAGTGATGTGTTCAATTATTAAACAAAACAAAAAACAAAAAATTACACTAATAAAAGAAAAATACAAAAAATAAATAATTATTATATATACGCATATAATAGGTATTTTATATATTTGTAACCTTAAATATCAATTGCCAATCGATGTAAACTTAACAGTTTTTAAGCATAAGACCAATACAATAAAACTTTTTAAAATAAAGTCTAAAAAAAGGGAACACAAATCGATTAGTGTTTATTTTTAATTTAAACAAAAGGAAAGAACAAAGTGATTTTTTTTATTGATCTCTTGAGAGACTACAACAATCGACGATCGCTTGTATAAATATTTATAATTAAAAACGGCACGAGTTTTGAAATTGAAAATGTTTATTTTTTAATAGGTGGAAACCCAATTCTCTTTAGAATTGAATATTATTTATAACATGGAATAAACAAACACCCCAGTGGTATAAATCTTGATCCGAAGTTCATTTCCCATTTTTCGAGCTGATTTTTCATTTGTTTTCCCTACTTGACTTTGACAAGTCGTTTCTAATGGTTGCTATTAATGGTGATTTTTTAAATTTGCTTTTTCTTTTTCTGGCGATGGCGATGGTGGATAGTTAGCTCATTGGAATATCACGCAGAGAGTCTGGGTTCAATTCCTGGCTGGGTCCCCAACAATTTTTCAAATTGCCATCACCCTTTCGGCGGGCAATGGCAAACTCCCGAAAGTAAAATTGCCTACGAAAAAGCTTATAAGGAATACCGTTCGGACTCGGCGATAAACCGTAGGCCCCGCTCAGATGTTACAAAAATGACAACATGAGCAACACAAATGAGTGTCAAGAAGATAGACCATGGCCCATACCGGGCTGCCAGCGCCACAGTGTTTTTGTTTTTTTTTCTTTTTCTCTCTTTGTTACAGTTTTTAACAGGTACAGGTACAGGTGCATTTTAATTTATCAAATCTTTGTTTTTTTACGAATCCAATCGAATGCTGGATCAACAAATTCAATTTGTAATGATTTTCTTATCAGGTCTACTCTATTTGCCTGTATATTCTTGTGGTTTTAAGGGTTTTGCTAGGCCTAAGTCGGCTCTTTATCATATGTCTTTTCTCCCAATGAGGTTCAATTGTGCATAAAAATCAACATCCGCATCGCATCCGCAAAAAATCAATGCAACTTAGCGCATCTCAAAGTTTTCCAAGAGTGCGTAACCAGCTGAAACAGTACTGTTTATATGTTTCAAAAGTAAAAGACGCATGAAGTCTCTACATGAATGACAGCGAAATAGACCCAGTTATGCCAGAAGACTGGAAAATAATCGAATGCTGTGTCCAGTTGCTGAAACCTGTTGAAGAAGCGACACGAGAAATAAGCTCATATCATCTGTAATTCCAATATCTCAAATGCTTATGAAAAAACTGGATGACCATTCAACTAGATCACAGGACTCTGATCCGACTAGGCTTTAAAAACGGAAATTTTTTCTAAATTCTCGGCCTTGAACGAAAATCATTTATTTTCTATGTCCACTTATTTAGACCCACGCTACAAGCACAAATTTTTCAAACCGTTGACAGAAGAAAAGATGAAAGAACAAATACTGAGAGCTCACAAAAATCATCTTCATGATCATGACAGCACATGTTCTCCAAACTACAACCAATCTAAAAGAATGAGAATAGAAGATTCAACCTAGCACGTCCGGTACCGCTAGGAAACCCTGTTTAAAAAGTGATCTGGAAGCGATGCTAGATTCGTCAAGTGAAAGTGAAGACGAACTTGTCCAAAGATCAGACAGTCCCGAAACAGACCTTAAAAAGGAGTTAGTATCATAGCGCAGCAAAAAAAACACAAATTTATCGGAAAGTAATCTTATCTGGTGGAAAGATAATAAAGAGTTTAAGATTTTATCTGCCAAAGCACGAAGAAACTTGTCACCTCCTCCAGCCAGTGTTCTTAGTGAACAATTCTTAAGTGGTGCGGGACTAATTGACGACCCTTTGCGAAATCGCCTAGACACAGAAAAGTTGCTGTCCATTAAATATAACGCACCTATGTTTATGTTTAAGTATTAAAAGTTTCTTTTCGTTTATATAAAAATGAGTAAAATAGTAATAATTAATGTTTTTATGTGCCAAATCTAACATACGCATCCGCATCAGCATCCGCGGATGTGAGCCTTTTAATATAAGCATCCACAAAATCCCTAGTCCCGATTGGCCTGCTCTTTTTTCGTTCAATGTAAGTTGGTTTCATTACATGAAAGCTAATGGAGCTTTTGTTGCCTATTTAAAGCTTTTATCTAAAATATTACTACAGTCGTCTTCCAATTATAAAGCTTATTGTGTTCCGAAGTACACTTGGGCTGGGGTAGACTTGAATTGCAACCGAGAATCTTCTTAAGCTTCTACCAAAAGGGGACCCTAAACGCTTCAGCTAATGCGCTGCGATTCACTGGACCACGAAATCCATCGGTTGATGAAGAATACAGAAAAGCACACGTAGGTAAATAACTCGTATACAAAGCGTCACTGCATAGCAAAAAATATAACGAGAGCAGCCCGTAATCTCTAAAAAAAAAGGAAAGAGAATGAGAAGCGTGTAAAAGAGTAGATACGAGTAAAACGAGGAGACTTCAGTCACAGTGTTCGGTAGTGTTTACAAAAAGCAAGAGAAACATGTCAACGTGGACCAATGGAATTAAGTTTTATTTCTAATTCCTTCCAAAGCCTTAGTGCTGTAATTTTTCCTTGCTGACTATTCGGTATTATGTTCTTCGTTAAGTCCGGACGAGTCATGCGTTAACGGAAGAGACGATTTGCCAATAGTTTCCGAATAGGGACCTGTAGGAATGAACAGAGAAACTTAGGTAAAGAGTCGCAGTTTGTACTGAGCATATGGAAAAACCGCTACTGCAGACGGTTAAAGGACGAAGACAACCAAAATTCCACTGTCAGACATAATGAATTATTCAACATACGAGTAGATGATCAAAGTCAAGCGATCCGTTCAATCGACACAAAATTAAATCAGCACAGCGGGCTTTAGAACTGCAAGGTTGCTGGACCACACGGTCTGCCGATGTAATTAACTGGGTCGGCAATAAATATGCCTGGAGAATGAAATACTCGTACTAGTACCGCATAAAAAGGAAACTCTCCTAAATGCTCTAATCATGAAGACATCAGTCTCCTTTACATCGCATATACGGAGATGATCTCATCTGTCATCTTGTGTGAACGTCTACCATTGGGGCTTTAGTTCACAATCTACCAATTATTCCCGGCAGCTCCTATAAAGTCGTAATCGATACAAACCACCTTTTTATCGATTATAATTCTGCATATGATAGTTCCTCTAGAGACTTATTATACAGAGTCATGTCTACCCTGGTGTTCCTGCCAAACTTATATTTTGCAGAATGAAAATGAAGAAGGGTGGCTGGTCCTTCGATGTCATAAAAAGTTACTTCTTAAGAAAATTGTGCAAAATTCGTTGATCAACAATAGAGACACGAAGAGTGTTTTTAAAAACGTCACACTAACAAAGAACTGCATTAGTTGCGTTCAGTAATGCAGATTGTCTGCATAACTAACTTAGTCAAAATGTATTTTCATTGTGTTACAAAACGTCCACATGTCATACTTGTACAGATTTCAATTTTGACTGCAGAACAAAGAAAGATGTAAGAACTTTTGGAATAGCTATTACTTACCTAGGTGGCGCCACAGTTTTGGGTGGGTTAGCCTACTGTCTCCATTTGCTTACTCCAAGTCGGTTTAGGGCCCCTTCTTGTACGCGCCACTTAAAGTACGATTTTCCTCTGCTGCTTTGTCTCTACGAAATAAATTCGAAGACTCTCTGGACCGGGTCATAGATGTTCATTCTCTCTTAATGTTCTACCTATCTCAGGCAATTGACGTGCAGTTTTCTGACTAGGTCGATGTCATTGTACGGCTCGTACGGCTCCCCCAAAGTTCGTCAACGCATTCATTCATCCATTCATTCAGAGCCATAAAACAGAAGTGGGATGATTAAGGTCTTTCAAGGAACTCTCCTTAGTTTCTCGCGATAAGGCCTTACAACTTCATTGTATTTTTAGACCAAAGAAACAGAGATTGGCAAAAGTGTTATTTCTGTTGAGGTATTGTTGGCAGAATTTATAGCAGAATCAAGGCAGACCTTGACTACTATGGAATTATAGCTGTCAACCGTGACCTTCTCTCCAATTCCACGATGTCGTATGTACCTTCTGGTTGACAGTATATACTTAGTTTTTCCCTCATTTATGGCTTAAGCTTGTAGTAGGACAGACATTTGATGTAGGTGTTCACTCGTGAGTTCGGCACAATTGTTTCACCTTGCATTAAACCTTTTGTGATATCAAAGGTCCTGGTTTAGTCGTTACCGACTTTACCAGAGCAGCGAGCGTTCTCAATCGTCATTCATGCAGGGATACCCAAACTAGACATGGCCTTATAAGGCTCTTCTCTTCCTATATAAATGCAATATGCGTCCTTAAAACCGACATAGAGATGGTGGGTATCGATTTTGACTTCTTGAGTTTTTCCGGGATCTCCTGGATTTGATCTATTGTGCATATTTCTTGTCTAAACCGCACAGAAAGGGACCAATCAGATTGGTTTGGATCAAGGGTCTCAGACAATATGGGAGATAAGATCTGTATGTGATGCTGAACAACACTGATAAACACTGGAGACAAATTACCGCACACGATTTCGAGTGAGACGATTTCATACGTGATCGAATGAATTAGGAATGATGGCACACGATAGCTATCGTATCGAGTGTAAACTTAAAATTGTAATAGTAAAATTCTACTACAACCATTTTCTGACAGTTGTTTCAAAAACAAATCATTTCCTCCATTGTGACGATTTCCGCCAGAAAATTAAAATTTTTTAAAAACAAAACGTTAAAGAAAAAAGAATGCGTCGAATAATTTAATAATAATTCCGCCAATATATCCTTTTGTAAGTTATTTATTTTATTTGAACTTGACCTAAAAACGCACAAGTATCAATAAGAATGCATAAGATTTATAAAAAGACGTACTAACATTTCCGTTTTATTCATCGTACGATAGTACTCGTATACTTCAATTGCACTCGATCTCGGATGACAGAATACCGAATTTCGATACTCGAAGCGCGATATCGTGTGCTGTAATGCCAAACGTGTATTTCTCAGTGTCGAGTACCTCGATATAGTGTGCGGTAATTTGCCCTCAGGCCTCTGTAGGGGTATTCTGGTCTTGACACGTTCTTTCTTTCTTTCTAACTGTTGGTAACTGTTAGACCTGGAATCTCCTGTATAAGGCGATGTCTTTCAGTCACTTCTGGCCGTAGGGCTCAAGTGCGCCTCTCGTCCTTCGATGCATCGCCGCTTTATATGCTTCTTGTTTAGCTGCATGTGCTTGCCGACATTCCTCATCAAATAAGGGTTTTCTTGCTGGTCGTGGACTTTCATGCCCTACGTCTATTGCAATGTTATCAATTTGATTTCAATCCAGAGAAATTAGTGCGCGCTCAACGGGTTTTTAGTTTGAATACGGCTGAGGCGAAGGAAAGCTACGCGAAAGAAATGTCTGATATGTTTGGGCCAGATCCGACGGGAAAAATATTTCTTACATCGCTTGAAGAAGCCTAGACATTGCGTCAGATTGGTGTAGACTTTCGTTCCACTTTCGGTGGGACATACTATCAAATTACTAGTGAACCTGTTGCTTCAAAAAACTTTGGTCGCCTTTCTTTCTTCCATGGGGCTGGTCTTGTAAGACCGAAAAACCGGTTCTTTAACCTTGGCAGCCTCTATACAATGCCCGATGAGGGATTGCGGATCTCATTCCTATTTGAATAGTGTTTGTGATTATATCAGCGGCGGCATCCACTTCGTTAGAGGACACATAACAACCAGTTAAAATTCATTAAAAACTGTTAAGTGCACTTTGCCACTTGTCCATTTTGAATTCGATTAGCCTTTGGTTTCCAAATGTGAAATATGTTTCATCCTTCAGCGTGCTCATACATAACATACATTTTTTCGAGTCGATGAGCTCCTTAAAACTTTATTTGCCGAAGTCGATCTTTTTCCTCGTAGAGGCATGATCTTATGTTGGAGAAGAAAGCCTTGATGTTGGTTAAAATCTGGTTTTCGCTAAGATGTTCCACGCTCAAGACTCAAGACAAAAACGGCGCTGTTGGCTTGCTCAAAACTCTCCCAGTGTTATCTTTATCCCCACCTGACCGAAGTTTTGAGTATATCGTAGATCTCCCTCTGACGCCACTGATACTCTATGTGCTACTTTTCATCTGCTAAACATCCACATTGTGCTTTGTCTGGATCATCCGAAGGTATGACTCCGTATTGAATAAGACTCAACATACTGCAAATTGTTGTTGATTATCTCTAGCAGCGTGCCTCCTCTTTTCTTGACCAAGAACTGGAAGGGATCATGTTGGACTTTTACAAAATTAAAAACTCACTCCCACCGTTCAGAAAAAAACATCCTTGTTTCTTTTGTTTTTTATTTGTTGTCACTTTATTTCCAATCTTCACGTTTCGCTTCAATAACAACTAGATTTTTAGTAAATAGGTTGTGAAAGATAACATTTTCGTTCATTAATTGAAAATTTGTTTTTACTATTTTGTAAGATTTTTAACAACAATTAGATTTTATTTTTAACTCTGTTTTTGTAATGAACAAAATAAAAATTGAATAAAAGTAAAAAAAAAAGAAGAATGAATATTTTTGGTGGCCAATTGTGCGTTAAATAAAAATGAAAAATAAATCTAAGGCGTGTGCTTAATAAATTTTCATATTGTTGTTTATGTGTGCTAAGTAGAGCTTTAAAAAGATACATTTTTCAACTTTAATTTTTAGTTTTTGTTTTAATTTATCTTTTTATTTAACTTTAACATTTAAGCATCAATTTTTATTAAATTTTAGTCTCGCTTTAACATCTAATCTAGAAATTGTTTTTCTTTTTTTTTAAAATGTTTCTTTTTTTCTTATGTAAATATGTATGTATATATGAATTAATTATTTGTTTTTGCTTTTGTTTTTTTTATTTTATAAAAATAGGGACTATTTTGTTGCCTGAGGTCATGTTCTGTTGAGAGAGGTGGTCGAGAAAACATCCGTTGTCGTTGAATTCTTGTGAAAAAATCTTACTTTTTTCCTTACGATGGACGTCGAACTTATGCGTGAAACCTGCTGAATTGTTGGCAGTGGAGCAACAGGTGTTCCCCTCTTTCCTGCAATTTTGTTTTTGTTTTTGTTTTTTTTTCTATTATTTATTTCATAAATATTGTTAGTATTAATGAGTTGGGATTTTGTTTTTTCTTTGCTTTTATGAAATTTAATTGGCTGGGGTCTCTGCTGGAGCTGGCAATTTCTCCCATGATGGTTCGACACCCCAGATTTCGCGGGCATATTCAGCAATGGTACGATCAGATGAGAATTTACCACTTGAAGCGATGTTATTGATTGCCATCTCTAGCCATTTGCTTTGATCCTAGAAAAGTAAATAAAATTTATTAATTTATGTTCCACATTGGATCCACGCTGTTTGATTTACCTGATAGGTCTTTGATACCAAGTCTTGTGACTTAATGTAAGCGGCATAATCGGCCAATAAATAGTAGTGATCGTATTTCAATAAAACATCAGAGATGTTCTTGAATTCGTTGGGGTTGCCAGGGCTGAAGAAACCTCCTTGGATTTGATCAATGCATTGTTTAATTTCTGGGTTACTGTTGTAGTAATCGTAGGCATTGTATCCTTTCCTCTTGAGTGCTTCTACCTCTTCGACAGTCATACCGAAGATGAAGATGTTGTCATTGCCCATTTCTTCGGCCATTTCAACGTTAGCACCATCCAAGGTACCAATGGTTAATGAACCGTTCAACATGAATTTCATGTTACCAGTTCCGGAAGCTTCAGTACCGGCGGTAGAGATCTGTTCAGACAAATCGGCTGCAGGCATGATGCGCTCAGCTAAAGTGACACGGTAGTTCTCCAAGAAGATAACCTTCAATTTATCTCCAACAATTGGATCATTATTGACAACTTGACCAACAGCACAAATCAGTTTGATAATTTGCTTGGCCATGTAGTAACCTGGAGCAGCCTTGCCACCGATCATAATGGTACGTGGAGTGAATTTGGCTGTAGGATCCTTCTTAATGCGATTATACAAAGTGATGATATGCAAGCAGTTAAGAAGTTGACGTTTATATTCATGGATACGCTTAACTTGAATATCGAACATGGATGCAGGGTTCACTTTAATACCGTAATCGTTTTCTAGAATTTGAGCCAAACGTAATTTATTCTCTTGCTTAACACGGGCAACATTCCTTTGGAAGTTGGGATCCTTGGCCCACTTTTTCAAAGCAACAAGTTGATCCAAATGAACTGGCCATTCGTCACCGATCTTCTCACAGATCAGATCTGACAAACCTGGATTGCAGAGTAACAACCAACGACGTGGGGTAATACCGTTGGTTTTGTTTTGGAATTTCTTTGGATTCATGACGTAGAAATCATGGAAAAGTTCATCTTTTAGAATTTGAGAGTGAATGGCGGCTACACCGTTAACAGCATGGGAACCAACAATTGACAAATGAGCCATATTGATGCGTTTCTCACCATCTTCTTCAACCAAAGACATACGACGCATAATTTCCATATCATCTTTGAAATGTTTCTTAACATTTTCCATGTGTAAGAAATTGATGTGATAAATAATTTCCAAGTGACGTGGTAGAATTGATTCCAAGAGGGAAACAGGCCAGCGTTCTAAAGCCTCAGGTAATACGGTGTGATTTGTGTAGGCACAAGTTTTGACTGTAATATCCCATGCCTTTTCCCAAGAAAGATGCTCCTCATCGACGAGGATACGCATCAATTCAGGAATGGCCAATGATGGATGAGTATCGTTTAATTGGATAGCGACCTTTTCAGGGAAATGATCAAAGTTAGTACGGACAGCTTCCCGGCTACCGAATTTCGATGATTTGTAGCGACGAATAATATCTTGAAGGGTAGCAGCACACATGAAGTATTCCTGCTTCAGACGGAGTTCCTTGCCTTCAAAGAAGTTATCATTGGGGTAGAGCACACGAGAGATGTTCTCAGCCAAGTTACGATCCAGCACAGCTTGGATGTAGTCACCATCGTTAACTAAAAGACAATTATAATTCTTTAGTTACATTGCAAATTTGATATCAAGTCTTTTTGTACTTACAGAATTTCAAGTTGAAATCGATTGGACTCTTAGCAGACCACAAACGCAGGGTATTCACAACATTATTTGCATATCCAGGAATTGGATTATCGTAGGGCATAGCATAGACAATTTGAGTATCAACCCATTTTCTACCTTCATTTGTATCGATTACACGACCATAGAAGTTAATTGGCAACATGAATTCTGGACGTGCCTTTTCCCATGGGTTACCATAACGTAACCAATCATCGGGCTCCTCAACCTGCTCGCCATTGCGAATCTTTTGGGCAAAAATACCATATTCATAACGAATACCATAACCATAGGCAGCCAAACCAAGAGTGGCCATTGAATCGAGGAAACAAGCAGCCAAACGACCAAGACCTCCATTACCCAGACCAGCATCCTCTTCCATCTCTTCGAGGGCTTCGATATCAAGACCGATTTGGTACATAGCCTCCTCGCATTCACTTTGGATTCCCAAGTTAATCATGGTGTTCTGTAGAGAACGTCCCATGTAGTACTCCAAAGAGAGATAGTAGACACGCTGAAAATAAAGAAAACAAAAAGAAAAACCATTAGTAAGAAGATTATAGAAATTGATCTCGTTTTTTTCATAGGTTAAAATCTTTTCAAAAATAAAACAGAAAGTTCTTATTGATATCCGGTGAGTGGGGAGTTAGGTATGTACATACGAGTACTGGTATGCGAGGACCGGAAATTGTGTTTTCTCATAACGTTTTCAAATTAAGGAAAATCCAACTGACCTTGTTAGGGTAATATACTTTGCGGTTTGTTTGCTTTTGTATCCTTGAAACACTTGAAAGATTTCTTCTTTTCTGTCCTCAGTCCCATTCTCCAGTTTGTGATAAGCCATTGAACTAAAATATACTCCCCCGAGGGTTAAGAGCTTTCGTTATCCAACCTGAATAAATCAATTTGTGCTTTTCAGTTTGGGATTACATTTCGCAAAGTAATTATTATCCAAGGAAACACTTTGTTTTTGCTTCGTTTGATGAATTTTCTTTGAAGGGGGAGAGGAAAACAATATTTACATAAAGCATGGGTTTCGGCATACGGATTTCGTAGCAGTAGTCTTCCTGGTGGAAGAACAAGTTTAAAAAACACAATGTTCGCAGAGGGAAGAAACAAACGGCGAAAGCACATTATCCTGTAAAGAAGAAAGAAGAGCAGAGTAGTGACACACGTGGTTTGGGAAAGCATACAACCACACTCTCTGCGCAGGCGGGAGGTAGTAGAAACGCCCACATCGTCACAAAAGATTCCAAAGTTGACCAATTCATCAAATTTTCTGGGAAAGTTCTGCTCCCTATCTCTAGACCCAGAGGCACAATACATCGACCTCGCAAATGATCTCAGATCTCTAAGAAAAAGAAGACGGTAGAAACTGCTGTAGAGAGCAACGAATGCTTCACGATGTTAAAAGAATAACAAAAATGGATCGTCTGCTGAAATATACAAATTTAGAACAATGTTCGTTATTTTATTGTAGTTTAAGCGGCGAAGAGAGAGAATAAGAAATCACTTAGACTCGTCACACGACATTTGAATGGTTAAATTTTTTAAAGCCTTTCCAGTTCGCACATTGCAGGAAGTTCAGTACGAAAGGTTAACGAAAAATTGATTGCGAACTTCAACAGAATGCGCATTCAAATGACGACAAATGCGGCATCAATGGTAAGTAAACATCTAGGTAACTCTACCGTACGATGGTCTGGAATCCATACTTCTTATAAGATAATAAACTAGGTATACCAATCCTGGCAAAACAGTGATGTGGCTATTAATTTCAAACAGAAGCCTGCAGGGACGTTTTAGGAATTGAATCAGAGCCGGTGCACAGCATTTTCTTTTCTTTTGCAGATCGGCTGGCTATTGACATTTTGATTAGAACAAGTGTGTTAACGTCGTGTTTGTAATGGTTTTGTTAGAAATAGGATGTGTTTTCTAGTTAAAATTAGGTGGATTAGCATTCTATATAACCTAGATCTATTGTGTACCAAACTGTTAAAGAACCGTGAATAATAATTGATTCTTCGATGGCAACTTTGGCTTTTGAAAACAGACAAACATTGATTTCTGGAACTGTTAGGCCATAGAAGTCGCCCTATTAGCAATGTTTTTTATGGCAATTACATAGACGTGAATTTATCTCGTAAAAATTTGAAGTTTTAGAAGAAGGGTGCCAACCAGATGCTGTTTGACAACTTTACTACTCGAATGTCCTTGCTGTCGAAGAAAACCTACGAGACTGCATTCCCTTCTCATATTACAGCACAGTTTGCTTTCTGAAGACCCATGACACTGATTAAAGAGTGACAGGCTTAAATTGTAGCAAAAACTATGATTAAAGTGGAAAATTACCACAACAATGTTTTGAAAAATGAAGCAGAAAATAGGTCGGAGAACAGAACCATCTATATAATATACAAAGTTGTAGATGACGGTTATTTTCTTGTGAGAACATACCAAGGAGATGAAAAGAGCATTTTCTATTTCCGTTACAGAACACATAGCAGCAAACTCTACGAGAAATATAGAAAAAACGTTAATTTGGTCAGAAAAATACACATCAGCCGTCTCATATGAAGATCGGATGAGTAACAATACTTCGACCCATAGAGACTTAGACTCCGTATGTCGAAAAAGGAGGCGGCAAATATTGCGCTTACTTAAGAGGCTTAGAAGTTGATTTTTAGGTCCACAATCTAAGTAAGCAAAATACTCGTATGGCAGGGAATATCGATTTGACCGCTAAACTATTAAAAGCAGATGAAAGCGGTTTGCTCAGGAGACTACTTGGATTCATTTAGTAAGAAGGTAAGAAGAAAATATGCGCAATGAATAGAACCTCAGCATTCTTTGTCGAATTCTGAAGAAATCACTTTATCGGTATGATGTCAACTCATTTGAAATCCCTGGGAAATCTATAGTACGAGTAAATGGATACCAATATTCCGATTCAAAGAATTTTAGGCTTCGCAACAGAGTGATGAAACAAACATTGCCCGACTGCCTAGTAATTGAACAAGAATTAAAATTCATCTTCTTTGAAATTCTTGAACCCGTGGTAATAGGACTTCTGGCCCTTTTTTTAGCATAAATCCGGTACAAGTGCAATTAGGTGGCACCATCATTGGTGAAAGTATACCATTCAAAGAGTTTTCCAAACTTTGAAAATCTGATGGTCCAAGCTGGTGACTGAATGGTAGATGTGAAGTGCTGTTCAGCCTTGTAATGATGGAACACGATTCTCTTACAATATGGAAATTCTGAGCGTTCATCTTTAAATGCTACCTCCAGTTTTATATCTGCGTTACGTCGTTTGGATATTTTGAATCAGTCGAAAATATGCAATACCTTTGTAATGCAACTAAAATGACAACGTAAGCTTCTTTTAGTATAGTTCGGCTTTTGATGTGGTTTGTGTGCGCTAATCACGCTTACATCATGTTTGTTTCTGATTTAATTTGTTGCAGACGATCATCTTGCTGTCACTAGTGATTATGAGTTTAAAAAAAAAATACCAGTTGCATTGCGTTCATGATGTATACCGCAGATATTGATTCTTAACTAAACAGCAATTAAGTGAATCTTTTTCAATTTAAACGAAATCCAAATATTAAGTTTTTTTTTACGAGTCTAAGACCTAAAAGTCATCAAACGCGATCAGGCGATCTGATTCCATTATGACGTTGATTTGATCATCATTAACCGCACTTGGTCTACCAGAAAGTCAGTCATCTTTGAGTGAAAAATCTCCAAAGAAGAGTTTCTTAAACCAATTTTGACGCGTGCGTTTTGACAAGCAGCTGGAATCATAACTTTACATATGTCTATGTGAGCCTGAGCTTTCTTATTATTATGGAAATACGACAAAAGAAAAAAATATCGTACATTTACGGTAAGCATTGACTTTCCAAAATTAGAGATCCAAGCCTTTGATCTTTCGATCTTGCTGTTATCAAATCATGTACAAAACCACGTTCTCTACTCCTGTTCAAGATGGTTAAAAGGAAAAAATTTGACAATTTAATGCATTGGCAGATTTCCTCAAAATAAAGCGTACGGGTTCTGCGCGGAAACACTTCTTATCTTATATTTTAAATGGGTCACATTGCCGACTTCCTTGTTCGTTTGAATCAATAATAATGTTACCTTACTTAAACCTTTCCAGGCCTAACGGTGATCATTGAAACAATTTTGAGTCTTCTTCAAATAAAAGTTTTCACCTCTTCTCCCACCCTGTATAGATTGCAAACTTTTGTATTTTCACTTAAAATATATTGTATATTTTCAGGCGTAAAAATACCATTGAGTGGAGTGGGATATTTCAACTCAAGTTTTTTACCCACGATCATGCACAACACACACATATAAAGAATACGGTTAGAGTTTTTTTTTTTTTTCTATTAATTTTGTATTTTTTGTGAGTTGACGTTGAAGCTCGTAAATCATTTTTTAATTTGTGGTACTGTGTGCTGCCTTTTCGGCTCTACTTTCTGCAAACAAAGAACATTTACTTCAAATTATTCAAAATTTTCCATATATGATCCGCTCAAGAGCATCACCAAAGAAAAAGTATTGTAGCATTATATTGTACAATTACAAGTGTTTCAACCAAATAGAAAATAACTAGACTAAGGCCAACTACAACGAGTGCTTCAATCCTACAAGTCGGTCCCCTTTTCGTCAATCATATGATCATATGATCTCGTGACTGATCTTGGCAATGTACGAGTATGTACAAGCAACTGCTGAGACTTTGACTGGCTTATATAGATATTACCACAAAAGCATGTAAACTTTTACTATCACCCAAACAATGGTTTTTTTTTTTATATTTATATAAGCAATACATATTGGATCCGCCAAGTTTTATTTATTTGTGGCGCAGAGCCAGTGCAATGGTGTTCAGTAAAACTGTGCCAAGTGGATACTTTACTTTTGCCTGATCATGAGGACTAAAATTAGATTTGGTATTGAAGTGCAACCAGCTAAAGTTGTTGGAAATTTCGCACCAGATACAACCAATATCGACGTCAGTATATGCCTGTACTTTTATGTACAAACGTAAGTGCACGACAGCTGTTCTCTGCATAACCGCCAGATTTGTACGCATTAGTGCGAATGATTAAATCATTGGGTTGCAATAACCTGTAGAGATAACGGTAACACGTTTGTAATTATGTCAATGATTAAATTTAAATCTTGTTTCCACAAATCAGCTACAGAGATACGAGTAGAGTAGAATATTTGCTGTTCAAGGCAATGCGATCCTGGGTTATTGTCTGCAGTGAATGTGATGGTCACCCAAATCTTTGAATATGACCCAAATTAGATTATTTACTTGAAGTGAAATAGATTAAATGGAAAACAAAAACAATCGCTATTGTAGGACGACTTAATCACTACTGTCCAGGGGCGGATTTGTTCGAATAAAAAGTATTCCAAAAAGAAGGCATCTAATCGCAATTGATTCAAAGGCACTGTCGCGAACTATGTGGTGACTGTGACAAACTGAAACGTAGATAATTTGAAATAATTTGAAAATAAACATAGAAGAATATGAACAATAACAAATAATATGTAACACATTTTTAGAAAGCAATTACCAGCATTTGGAAGTTTTCCACATACAAGTCAAAGCTGTCATAGTTAGTAGAAATCGCCTATTCAAATACCCATTTGACATCCCCTGAACACTAAACACTTCTTGTTTTTCTGGCAAAAAGACAGAAATTTAGAAAATAAACAAAAGAAATCCCCTGGTATAGGTACAATTATATATATACTCCTACTAAGGAAAACTATGAAATCACAAAATCAGTTTTCAGAAATTCTAATGAACTTTGTCGATGCTCTTCGACACGACATTAGTTAGTAGATTAAGGCTAATTACTTAAGCGACAACTCACTATAGTGAGCAAATAGACTATAACCTAATACACACTTGGGAATCTCTAAAGTACCATATCGGTCGGCAGATAAATCTCGAAGGATATGAAGCACATTCTCGTCATGGGACATCGTGGTGTGATAAAAAACGCAGATTAATCGATTCCACATTAATCTAAGAGAATATCACAACATATACTGTACCGAATTTTGATGTTTATTTCCAAAAGATGCTAGTACACAAGTAACGAAACCAACGCTCTTTCGAGAGAAATGTTTCCTGGTCATTACTCGTCGAAATCATGCGTTTTAACATCGTGCAGCTTATTTGTTTAAAGAAAACTTACACTTACTAAGACTCATTCTATTATCGATGAAATACAGTCATAAATGTAAGGATATGGATGAGCAACAACGGTTGTGGAGGTCATTTGGCTAAAAATATTATTATTGACAACCCCTCTGATGTCAATTCAAATTGCACTCATTTGAAGCTACAAGAAATAAGCTTTTGCAAAAGCGGCAAAAGCCTTCCTTGATCCTAATTTCTTTAGACAAATGATCGGAACCCCATAAAGTCTATAAATTTGTTGGAACAACATCTTCAATCGTTTTCAAGTAAATGGACTGTTTGCCTACCTTCCTTATAAGTCAACCCCGTTACTACTGTGTCATTAAGGAAACACTCTCTCCAAAACCACAGGTATAGGTTCCTATGGGTAAGATCCAAAACCACAAATCTTACGAAATTTGACTCTAGCACACTAAGATTTCTGGAATTTGGAGAGGAAATAGATGATATGACCATTCAACTTGCTTACCACTTTTGTTTATCTCATCTTTTCGTCTGCGGTAGTACATTCGTTCTTTAAAAAAGTCTGGTAAGAACCCAATCAACACAATCCCTGGTTTTTCAGAAGGTAGTCGTATAACCCCTCCATTTTTTTTCTTCTAAATATTAACAATTTCAATTTTCTTCTAAGGAAATCAGAACTTATTATATACACGACTGGATGTGGAGCATAAGGATATCAATACTTATCTTGTGTATAGTAGAAGAGTACTCGTACATATTATATTTTTTGTTACATACTCCATTCATTCCGTAATCAGTGCTAATTTAATACTTGAATTCCTTAAACAATTATCAAAAAGATTTTCCAAAACCTCTGTCACCAAATCCCTTCCCACGTCTAATGTTACACAACTATTTCAATATGTTTGCAAGACTTAGTCACCCTATCAACAAATTTACATTTGAGATGGCTCGAGGCCAAGGGCTTAAACTCAAATCAGAAGGCCAAATAGTCTTTTCGAGTACTTTTGTTAAAGTCGAATGGCAACGTCTTACATATCGGTGATGGTGAACGATTTGAAATATGGCCTCGTCCCGGGGCCTTTATTTTCTAAACATAAACAGATCAAGGTAAAAGAATAGAGAAAATTGGGTAATCGAAAACCATAAGTTTTGTTTTTGTTTTTCTTAAGAGGTCCAGTCCTTAAGTACCAATAACATATAAACAAAAAATTCTTCAAAAATGGAATACATCAAACACCTAGAAAAGATGTCATCTTGAGACGAAATTTCTCCTGTAAGCTTATTTCTCACATCTGGTCTGTTTGTATTGTTAATAAATGCTGGTGTGACTCAGGGTTCTGTTCTGTTTACGATGCTCTTTTTAATTTTCAAAAATGTTTTCGTGTGTTAAGGCATCGTTTATCAAGCTCAATGATTCACACCATAACTCCTCAGAAAACTTTTCAAAATAACATATCGCCTTCTATCGTGAAAAAGAACCATAAAAACCTAGAAAATATGTTTGAATTTTGCATCAATAAAAACATTATATTCTCGGCATGTGTTTCACAGACAATCTTATTTAAAACAACCGCATATTCGATGTCTCGCTAAAAATATTAATAAATGTTATGCTTCCTTAAGCGATGTAGGAAGTACTTTATCCTGTCTGATCGGGTCTTAAAACATAAGGCTTTTATCGGCTTAAGTATTTTATAAACATACGAGGGTATACGACAGCCGGTCTATGTGCATATCTGCTAAATTTGTACGCATTTGTGCGATTCATTTAATCAGCCACTAGGCTTCAATAACTTGTGGAGATAACAGCAAAACACCTTTGTAATTATATCAATGATTAGATTCAAATCTTGTTTTCACCAAATGCGACAGGCAATTACAGTAGCAAAGATTGAGTAGAATATTTTCTATTTAAGGCAATCCGATCCAAAAATTGGTCGAGTGACCTTTAGACCTATCCGTAATTACTACAGTAGATATAAATCAAAATAGTGCGATATTTCGCACATTTCGTTTTTATTTACAATAGAATGCCCTGTCGATTTCTATACATCGTTATCATTATAACCTCAAAACATTCAAAACCAACACAAACCTCTAATTTTTTTCTAAATTTCCTTCAACTCACGCGCTGCGTGAAAACATTGTTCGGATGTTCACATCTCTTTTAGTGTGCTAACTTTAAAAATTATAACAGAAATTGAAGCAATTGAGATACCCCGGTATGCACAAAGTTGCTCTGAAACAAAACCTCGGAAGAGCACCTATTCGTTAGAAAATTTGGGGTGGAAAAAAAACTGAAACCGATCGTTATTAGTATGGTATACCAGGTGAAAATGGGAGCTGTTCACAAGGTACGAGTAGTCTTCTATCTAGACCTGGGCCAATGCCACCAATCTCAGTTCCATTCTGCGGGTGTCGCTTGTTGGAATAACCTATCGCGCATTAAAAGTCCGATAAATAATTCCCTTAAAAATGAAACAAAGTCCTTACTATTTCAATTCCCAAATAAATATCAGGAGTTCCTGAAAATGGTGAACTCAAAAGGGTCTGGCATTTTAAAGATGTGAAGATGTTTCTAAGAAGTAGTGGGCCACATCGCATAGTGTACAGCAACAAATCCCATTAAATAGTAAATCACCTTAAAATCTTTCTTATCTACTGATTTTAAGATTCTTTCTACAGAAAGCTGCCCTAATAAACATATGATTGAAATAATTTTATGGGATGAAGCGCCCCAAGCACGTAATCCTTAATTAAACAATGTATCCGTCCCCGATCAGCAACAGGGTGATAGAAATAGTGAAATAGAATAGTGAAACCCTTTTGAACTTCATTATCGGAGTTTTGTTTTGATTGGCGCTATTTTCAGTTTATTAATCAATTATAGAACATGCAAGCAAAACATAATAACCGCATGAAATAATTAAACTTCAATAGTTGTGAAATAGAATCGAAAATCCGATAGCACCGCTAAATGTTCGAGTATCAAGGAAATGTCATGGCAGCTGATTCTCTGATTAGAAACAGAAAATTGTGCAACGTTCGAGGTTCATTAAATTCAATGTAATCGTAATATTGCTACAAAATAATTGTTATTTCCAATTTAATTTTAAATTTGCCGAATTATTAAGATTTCTCCTCTTGTGATTGGTCATTTGGATTTTTGGATCAATAACCTCTAGTGAAGGCCAAGTGTGTAATGAAGCTTTTTATTTTAGATTGCTCTAGAAACAAGTGCGAATACTCTTATCAAACTGGCACATAAAATCACTTTGATACGAATAATGACTAAGGCGAGTGCTTTTTTGATTGAAAGAATGTTTCCAAAAAACAAAAACAATTTAGAAACAAAAAAATTGTTTAGATAAGGTCACGTTTAAGCAGCTGTC
This sequence comes from Volucella inflata, assembly GCA_928272305.1. Taxonomy (NCBI): domain Eukaryota; kingdom Metazoa; phylum Arthropoda; class Insecta; order Diptera; family Syrphidae; genus Volucella; species Volucella inflata. The sequence goes on from OV743720.1 coordinate 97,864,265, forward strand.
GGAAAGTTGTCTGTCATGCCATGGAATAATGCACAATTCCTGATCAGGTGGACTGGGAGTGCTTCCTCTGTACCATGGAACCATACGTTTTGTGTTAATTTGGTTTGTTTGATGTGCGATTTGTATAAATGAGAATTTACCCAATAACACAAAATAAATACTCGTATTTGTGAATGAAGAAGAAGATGGAAAATTAAATTAATGTACGTCATTAACCAGCAGGTTAACTGGTGGTGGGGTCTTCCTGGAGTTAATAACAAATTTAAAAATAAGACAATCATGTCATGTTAGTCATAGATAGGCGTTCTGGAAAATCTCTTTGAATCACTTAAAACCTTTTTCGTCGGAATTTCAGCCACATTAGTGTACACAAAAGACACAAGACAATATCATGTGCGAGTATATAGAGACAATTTTCTGACAAACCAGGTAGGTAGGAAGGTACTATTGCCACAACTTGAAGGCGGATATTTTCCTGTTGGGTCTGAACTTTTCGAGGATAGTCATTATAAGTCTTCGATTTAAGGTGTTCCCGTAAAAAAAAAAACTATTGCCTGGCGTGAGGTTTATCAAACTCGCTAATTGCTTTACTTTTTCTATTGAGAGCCTAGCGCTGAGCGGAGTGTACCGTCTTGCTAAAGATATAGCAGTAATGCTATAATGTAATGTTGTGCCCGAGAAAAGGCTATATTTGCGGCAATATTAAACTTGTCGAGCATTTGGCAATACATTTCAGCAGTCACTGTTTCTCCTAATTATCCTTTTGGTGTTCTCAAGGGTTTTCGATATCATATAGTGTTTATTCCCATAGTCATCGATAGGTAAACGTGGCTTAATCACTGAAAAGTATACTTCCAAGCGTTCGTGCTGTTCGAAATCGTTTGAGCATTGTCCTTTTCATTCTGTATTGAAGTTTTTTTTTGTAAAAAAAGTAATCACCAATGATTAACGCGGGTACCGCGTAATTCTGTCTCGAAATTGAGCAACATCCTCTAGCATCGGTGCTGATTGAGATGGTTCCTGTGTAGTTTTCTCCACAATTGTTCCTTATTGCCTTCATTTTTGTACCCAATACCAGAAAACTCGGTCACTTCAAAGCCAAATATTATAGTAGTAACTGGTGACGAGCCCAAAGTGCTCGAACCGGTGACTCATAGTGACAGTTGAATCTGCAAAAAAAAACATATCCAATCGACATTATATTCAGAATTCTAGAAAATTTCAATGGAAACAATCACATGAGGTTGCAAAACTCGTGGCAAAAGCTGGCTTGCATCTAATGAAGGTACTGTTTATGTTTGGTGGGATTCCAGGGGTAGATTTTCCTAAGTTTCTTTCAAATGGCGAAGCAATAACGCCGAATAAATACTGAAAGCAATTCTCTAAGCTTAATGAGAAAGTTCAAGAAAATCGGTTGGTTTTGGCTCATCGAAGAGCTGTCATTTTCCATTATGAAAACGCCCGATAAACGCTTCAAAAGCTAAGGGAGTTGAAATGGGAAATCCTTTGGCACGCACCCTTTCCCCAGACCTTGGTCCTTCAGATTTTCATCTGTTTCGATCCCTGTAGAACGGTTTGAATAGAAGAATTGTATAACGAACTTTTGTAATGACTCAATACACTATGAAGGCGGCCACTTTTTTGCAGAGGGCGAATAGGAATATTCATGGGAAAATTAGACAATTTTGACGAGCAATATGATGGTTTCTGAAACCGTAACCCAAGGTAGCCGTGCACAATGAACTACAAAATTTATCACGGTAACGTAAAATTGATATAATACTCGTATGCTTTCGTGAAACTGAGTGGCGAAATATCGAGAAGAGGCCTCCTAATTGCATCGTTGGCATCACATCTTGCCAGCATAAAATGTTATCGAAGATAAACCACCGACTAATGGCCATACAATTTGTAATCGAACATGAAATTTGAAATACTGCTAGCAGCTATGTAATTCACGTAAACCAGCGGTGAGCAGGTAATATTTTGGCGCCATTTATATGATCTATGGTCTACAAAGTACCGACGCTGTGATGAAATAGAGATCACATTGATCAAGCTGAGATGTTGACTCAACAGGACGATGTTGGGTTCCTCCATTTGGCAGAATGCACTCGAGTATTGGCGATATCTCGACTATTTCTTTTGTATGGATATTGGTACACATGTACGTATGTGTAGAGCTTTAAATAAATTGTATAATTGTTTCAAAAGCTGAACAGTGATCGTTAGATGATCGACAGATGATTTAATCGTGGTGAACGATAGTGTGAAGAACACGAATAATAGTCGCATATTTTACAAGTAAGAAAACCATGTATTTTGGAAGATTTCGCTAACGGTATTAACAAAGAGGCGTTAGGCAATGTCCATTCGAAAAATGTCAAAAACTACTAGATCGCACAGAAATAGGACAAACGCCCTAACTGCAGCAGTCACGTCTTCTAACCTATGCATAGCCAATGTCTTCGTCAATTAATCATGAATTAATCAACACACAGTACGCATTTTCGAATTTGGAAGTGGAAATGCCACAAAAGGTTAACATTGTGTATTCCATATTCCTTACAAATCGTCCAATCCTTCCAACTACATATTGGCCGGTAGAGGGCATAGTAGCGTAGTTTATCTATCAACGTTTGCAACGATTTTATCAAGTTTGAATGACCAGAGATCCTTTCGTTCGAAGTACGACTTATTAAGACAATTTCAATCTCAGTTTACTGTTTCAAATATAGACGAAAACCTCTTTTCTTCACCTGCCTGAATCCTTATAGGTATGATAAGTGCTGACCTCCAGAAATTTGAAGAGTTTTGAGCTACAAAATGTTAAAGCCTTTCTGTTAAATTACATTCGCTCGGCACGCATTTCATGAAAAGGCAGACATATGTACGAGTATAGGTAATCTTCGATGAAAGGACTAAATGATTGTGGCCAGTAAGAAATTCAGTTCACTCAATTGGAAAAAGACCCTGACTAAGTCTGCATCATATAAGCAGCATCTCTTGTGTAAAGGCAGGCGGTTCAGATACCGCAGATGTTTAAATTTACTTAGGACTTAATGATGTTTCAACGAATCCTTAAATAACTTCAATTCAATATGAGAAGATACGATCATATACCCTAAACATGATCTAAAATTATCTTCATTCTTCAATCTCAAACATCAGACTATCACAGTTTATTGCTCTCCTTGCGGCATTTTTTGAATTGTGCAATCAATCCTAATTAATATGAGTATGCCGTCACCTGGTTAATCATAAATCTTATATCGCAACTGATATCCTTATCACCATCCGCCCAGAAAACAAACATGCTCAAAACATTCGCTTTCTGCAGTTCTTGTGATTTTCGATTGCAAACGATGTGATTGGTATAGGCGCACCCGACAGTTTAAAGTACGCATTGGGCAGGCAATATGAAAAAACTCACACTTTCAAATTTGAGCACGTTTATCGCGTTAATTTAAAATAAGCTTCTTTAATTATGGTGCGTGGGGCATTCGCTGTTAAATGGACTGTTTCTTAAGAACGGAATCAATGTGATATTTACGGGGTAACTATACTCGGATCACGAATTTTTTCGCTATATTATCATGATAAATGTTTGGAAAGTCATCAGAATTATGTACGGTTTTTTTTTTTTAAATCCAATAGCGAACTGTGTATACATGTAGATAGACAGGCCCTCAAATTCTCATAAAAAAAAATCCTAAGTTAACTCCAGGAAAAAGTTACTGGTTCCCAAAAGGTGTATTTTTTTCTTAACACCCACCCTTATTGAAAATTGTCTAGATTATTAGAAAAATCTGCAAAATTATATCCTAACAAAAGACAGTCCGCATTCTATTCGTATCATCGCAATCATTGCATGAATATCTTGAGTGGATTATACGCGTATTCTTGAATCTTTGATCACATTGTCAGCGCGCATTTCGCCAATGTATCTAATAGAATATCTCAGCGAACATGTGTGGACAGAGAATTGTTCGTTTATTAGTGTTAACGAACACTTAAGAAAAATATTTCGACCTTTGTTAATTTGCCTCCCGATGCTCGAGGCTAGCTACGAGCGACCGCAGCCACTGCTGCTTCTTATGATTGTTGCGTAATGTGAGCGAAAAAAATATTTCGTAATTGGTAGTTGGCAGGTCTGACAAAAAACAAAAACAAAAGCGACGGAATAAATCAGAAAATATTTTTTTTTTTCATTTTATTCGCATGTGAGACCATCATAAAAAACGATCACGAGATGGTTAAATTATTCGTTCGTTCAACCGTTCTATTCGACGGACGTGCGTATGAACGTGGTGAACCTTAAGAAAGGCCAGCGGCTTGACAGTTGTGTAACGTGCAACATGTAACAATGCAACCTCAAGACATCATTGATGATTACCCATATGCCAATCACATACCGGAACGAAAACAAAAACAATCCGCCGAATCCCCGACGACGACGCATGGAAACTTGACAACAGTCATCATCATCATCATCATCATCATCATCATCGTTTGTTTGTCATGACCCAATGGTGCCCTTGAAAAGTGCAATCGGTTATCGATAAATGCTAATCGCGTACTTAAATTGCACATCAAGCAGGTTTAAATTTCAATGTTACGTGAGAGGGTGATATTTTAAGTGTTGATGATGTTGTTACTACCTCAAAGCCGGTTTGAATCTGTTTCTGGGACCCCTTAAGTTAAGTGTTTTTATTAGTCCCCAGTCGTGCTATTATGAGCTCATTATGATTATGTTGACCTAGTTACTGCAAATCAATGGAAAACGTCTATTTTTGGTGACAGTTTTCATCGCGAAAACAAGATTAGACGGACGATTGTGCACATAAATACGAACGAACAAATAATGAGTTAATTGGGTTGATTTAGATTGAACTTGAACTTGTGATTTAAATTTTGAAAAACATCCACATAGTTTAGATAGAAGGCGCCTTTTTAGATGTATTTATGTCACCAGCTGGAAAGGTGGCGACATTGTCTGATATGCAGCGATTGACAATAATTCGAATTTCATCCAGAAACAATTGTACCGAAAAGTAGGCATAATACTGCGGAAGTATAGACTCATCATAGGGCCCTTACCTCATGAAATTGCGGCAATGATGATGCAAACATCGATTTGCAGTTTAACTAACTTGTTTTGGGGTTAAAGGCAATGTCATTTGTAAGAGTGCGCGTAATATTGCGGAAGTTTGGACTCATCATAGAGTGCAACAAAAATATGACGTTTCAAAATGTTAATGAAGTTCAATGTCAAGTCAGTTGTCAGTGCACGAAGAAATGATGAAACCACGAATTTGCACGTTTCCTTACCTTTGCTGGTTTTTCTCAAACCTCATGAAATTATGGGATTACTTGATAAGCGTCAAAGGCAATGTCATTTGTAAAAGTCTGCGTAATATTGCGGAAGCCTGGACTCATCATATGGCCCTAACCTCATGAAATAACGGCAACGATAATGCAAACGTCAAATTTGCAATACAGCTAGCATTGTTCGTTTGGCCTCGAAGGCAATGTCACATAATCTAACGGAAGTCTGAACTCATCTTAGGGTTTTAACCTTTTAAAGTTACGACACACTCTAACGTTTTCAGAAATTTCAGAAAAGTTCGTTGTCGAGACAGTTATCAGTGCGGGAGTAAATGATGCAAACGTGCATGATTTAGTTTTGTCCAAGGCACCGTCATTTGTAAAGATTGCGTAACATCTTGGAAGACTAGACACACCAACGATTCCAACCTTTTAAAATTGTGACAAAAATATGACTTTTCTAAAATGTCAATGAAGTTCAATGTCAAGTTAGTTGTCAGTGCAAGATTAAATGGTGGAAACGCCAAATCTGCAAGTTTCTTTAGCTTTGTGTGGTTTGTTGTTATTTGTCATATAAAAAGGTATGTTCGTTCCCTATTCGGAATATTCCTTCCATGAAGAACAAAAACAACTACATGTATGCATATCGGTTTTAAGCTGTTTTTCGTAGATTCCCACAGTATTCGAACAGACTAGAGATATATTTTTTTTGATTGAAAATTGGTAGCTACTAATTTCGGAAGTTTTTAATGTTTTCAGGACGGCTTTATGAAATTTCACCGTAAATACCAATAGCAAATAAAATCACTGTCCTTCAAAAGGCCACTTAAAATGAAAGAAAACCCAAATTATGTAGAAAAAAAAAGAACGTTACGTCAACATGTCGTACATACGAAAACCCCCGTCTCTCATCAGCAAACAAAAAGTGGTATTTTATTATTCAATAAAAATAAAATTTCACCTCAGAGGATGTGATCCAAATGGCCCACGCAAAAGGTAAGGCAAGTTTCGTCTCAGACCCGGGATACACACATAAAGACATCCATCGATAAGAGGATTCAATAAAAAGAAAAAAATAACTCAATTCCAAGAATACGGTTTACTTGTAGGTGGAAAGAAAATGGAGTCGCTTTCGCTTTCGCTCTGGAGAATCACAACAATCATGATGTTCCTCTTTGCAGTGGTAAAGGAGATGCCAGGTGCGAATAAAAATAGAATTTTTATAGATATCCGTTTCCAAATGAATAGATATATACGTGACACCGCCTTGGGAATTTACGCCTCATAAAAAAAAACGGAATTTGTTCTATGTACTCTGCAGTACATGCGTCCCCCACTGAAGAATTTAGAACACTTTAATAATCTGACATTTGGCTGACAGCCAATTGGCACATACACAGCACAGACTGTGCAGCTTACTGACTTTATATGCAGTTTTGACGTTATCGGGGAAAGTGTTTGTTGCATATTCTTGACTCATTTAGGAACCAAATTTAAAATTCCGTCGTATGACAGCAGTTGAGTTGGAAACATTCCCTAATAATGAAAAACCTATTACATTCCAATTCTACTCTGCTACAGTTCACTTCATTGCACAGCACAATATCGATTACTGAAGCAATGAGTTTATTGGCAAATAAAAGTGACTTTCCTTGATCCCAAATACATTATGGAAATGTTGAGATGTCAAACTTTCCATTACCTGTCAAATTATTTGGATTGATATTCTGCAAAGGTTAGGGTTCGTTTTCATATGAAATTATCCAAAATTAGTATACTTTTGGGTTATGTTGATTATTAATTACTATATACGGTGTCGGACAATAGTTTTGCAGTTATTAACTCCATGCCAAAATTGTCATTTGCCATGAATTGCCATAAGAGCAATGATATTTCAGAGATTTTCAACTACAATCTGGTGCTTGGGCATAGTAGATTTGACATCAGTAGATTTGTCATAATTATGCACTTTCTAAACTCTTACAAAGTACTGACAACTAACATATGTATGTTCATTGACAGTCCGAAAAGTTATATGACAGTTGAGAACTGAAGTCAACGAACACTGTCAACAAATCGAGGAGTACTCTCGTTTGCTCTAACACTAAACACAAAAGTAGCGAACATTTTTGATTTTCGAACAATTGCTTACTAAACGGATGACAGCATTAGAAGTTATTTTCTCTGTATTCTAGTATTCAATCTGGAGTCAATCTCAGCCTTTTTTGGTGGTAGCCAGCAACTAACCAATGATGCTGTTTAAACATTCTGAACTGCCTTTAGTTATGCTCTAGGTTTGAAGGCGAAAAAGGCCGTGTGAAATTGGCAATTACCAGCGAGGGAAGATCAAAATACTTCGTAAGTAAAACAAACCATTTAGCTTGGTTACAACTTAGGTTTCCAGACCGTCGCACAACCTCCCGAGCTATTTCTATTTAAGGCAACAGGAAAGGAGTTAGTTAAAAAAAAAACACCAAGTCATTTCCACGATTTGGTTAGAGGAAAGCTTGTCAGACAGAACCTAAACATCGTTTGTACGACCTGTAAAACAGATATAAACTTCGCTTACTGTAGAGGCGTCAGTCTCCTTAACATTGAGAAAAAGTTCATGTCTTCCGAATTGTGTGAACCACTGAAACTATTTGTCAACAATATGATTGGCCTCTACCAGTGCGGTTTAGATCCCCCCCACTTTCTCTCTATCGATTTAAGGCCATATATCAGAGAACTGGTCAAATAACAAAAAAATTAAGTGCTTTCGAAAAAAAGTCACTAAGAACTCTGATAATCGCTGATTGTTTAGCCTTGGATGGCAATAAGGTCTTATTAGGTGCTAACCTTATAAGAGACATGGATGTTATCGATATTGGTAGTAATGGCAGTGATAATTAATTCTGTATATTCGGAAATCTCTGACAAATTAAATGAATATGCTTCACATCTGAGAATTTGAACTGTGCTTATCTCAGTTGGCTCTACTGACACGCGCTAACGTTAGGAACCACGTCTTGTCACAATACCCTACTTCAAAAATAGGAGGTATACGAATGTGTTCAAACCGAATGACATGTGGTAGCCCAGAAATAAATATCAGATTTTTTAAGAGATTGAAAATTTCAATTGCCACTTGGTGTTCCTTCTTTTTAATCACCCTGTTGAGTTTAAGCCCGCTCATGATCTGCTGGTATTTGGATCGAAATCGTTCAGAATAAGTCACTTGCGTGGGATTGACAGCAGAAAATTATGATCTTTATAGAATAACAGCTGTTATTCTATAGAACTTTTCAGCGAATAAAATATTTAAACATTTAAATCACTAAACACAGCAAATTCATTCATTAATCACTTATTTTACAAATAAAAACGACACGTGTCATATATAAAAAAAAGTAATGAAGCACATTTTTGCCTTCCGATTTACTCGGATTCTACGAACGTGTCCCAAAAATATAAAAAAAAAGCCGAATTTCGAAAATCCTTTGCAATGGGGAATTAGTGTTCTTTGTTTTGTGGCGTTTTTGTCGTTGTCTTTTTTTTATTTACATTTCCTTTCTCCCTTATTCTATTTTCTATATTTATTTCCACATTATACCTTCATATGAACGTCGTACCTTATTACATATTTATCTATCACAAGCATGTATCTTATTTGTTATTGTTTCTGTTGGTTTTCGTTTCTTCGACAGATAATCGCAGCAACGTTTGTTTCGTGACAGAAAAAGCTAAATGAAAAGGAAAAGAGAACAAACATACTGGTTGTCGTATAATAAATAAGAAATGAAATTTTGAAAGCTTTTTCCTGGTGCTATTTTGACCATGTCGGCGCGCCCTCTTTCTTCGGCAAAAGACAAGAACGCCAACGACCTCTAATGACCTTGAAAACAACACAAAACAAAAGACAAAAACCGAATCAAACGTATGAGTATACAACAAAACTTAAGTCACCTAATAATTCATTTGAAATAAATTTTGTATAATTTCGAATTATTATATTCTTCGCTAAATGTGCATCTAACGGAAAATTTTCTTTTGTATCTTATGGTGATTCTTTAGAATTTCGAAAAAAAAATTTATTTTTGGATACAAAGAAAAGATCTATAGCATGTACACATTTTTTTTAAACTTAAATTGACATTCAAGAAGGACAAATGTATTAGATGAAAGTTAGATAAATTTTTTTTTAGGCAAATTTGAATCAGAATTTACGATTCATTTTGGAAAATTTACGACATTTTCGTATAGCAATTGTTTACAGATTCGATGTTTTCGAACACTGGCGTCAGCTGATTGATTTTCGTGCCAAATTAATTACCTTCTAATTACCGTTGTTTGTACGAGTATGTGCGTTTTCTTTATAAAAAAAATAAAACGAACAATTCAAACTCATTGCTCACAAAGAGCTACAAGTGTCTCGAAATAAACATTTCGAGTTTGCAATGCTACATATTTGAGGTTAGGGTCGTCATTTACCGAATACCAAAGTCTTCCTTTTCGACACTATAGACGAATTAAAAATGAATTCGATAATTAGAGTAAACTTGTTGATTCGATTTTGTTTAATTTTATTTTATTTTGATCGTTAATTGAATGTACCTCAACGATTGTTAGATGGTGTGTCGTTGGCAATGATCCCAAATGTATTTTCAGTTCGATGTAGTCGTAATAGAGATAGAGAGTAAGAGTATCTAAAAATTATTACATGGTAAGGGGGTTATAATACAGTATAGTATATACAGACATTAAATGACAATGGAAAAAATTAAATAGAGCAATAAATTGACAATGAAATTTTATTAAGTAAAAAAGACCAACAGAAGCGATGCGAAAATATCGAAAAAATAGAAACAAACAAAATCTGCCTGTACTGGCAGATAGCTTTCGGCAATATAACCAAACGATCTACTCGTATCATGAAATTGATGACGTAGACCCATAATTTATTCCAGAAGGTCCATGGGATATCAATTGATTTAAAGTAATTGCTGGTCCTGAACTTCAAAGCAAGATGAATCAACATGATCACAATCACCACTGGCAGTTTCGCCCCAATACAGTAATGTGCGTGTGACAATGAAATGAGCTTTCTTTAATTGAGAAAACAGAGGTTAAAAGGTGGACATCCGAAATTGACAGTGGAATTCTACAGACCATACCTTTTCCGTTGAAACCTATTCTCCGGCTCTTCTGGCTGTGTTTTTAAAATAAGCACTTCTTATTTCGCCTTTTTGTGACATTTGCCTTCAAAAATATTGTAATGTCAGAAAATGTATTTTTCGTTTTTCACTGTCAATGGCTGGGATCGAACCCGGATCTCTGAAGTGATTTTCCATTATAGGTAATTAGAGAAAAGAATAGACGTTTTGGTCTTATATTGAAATAAGCGCTGGGAGAGTTGAATATTGCTAAGGCCGGATTGATTTGATATACAAAAAGTGATTATTACTTATGAATCGGAATTATGTACCAGATACCGCCAGGCAAACTTGAGTTTTGTACTTCGTCGTATTTTTAGTTGACTTTTAGCAAGGAACACATTGGTTGGTTTCCTCCATCCTAAGTGCAGAATATAAAGGTAATAAATTAACTATAAACTAAATAATACTACAAAACTAAATAGTAGTCAAAAGATAAATAGCAGTGTTTGTGTGATGAGAAAGGCTGTGATCGTTTCATAGAAAATACAATTTCTAGCCGAAACAGTTTTAATTTGATTTGATTTAAGGAGGCAGGTTAGTTTTTTAAGGGCTCCTGATTTCATTTTTATCTTTAAATAGGACTGAGTGTATTGACCTGTTAAAAAACATTGCATTCAAGATGGCGTGAAGAAGTAGTTTAAATAGTTCGTCATCTATGACACAAGAGGCTCTAAGTTTTCTAAAAATATATGTTTTTTGAGTCATTACCCTTTTGCGTGCAATGGGGGAAGGGTCCTTCGAAGGAAGTGAAATCTTTTGTCTATAAAATGTTAGCGACTCTCCCGCCATCACGAATGGGTAAAAAATCATAGATCCTTCCTCACAAGATAAAAATACGAACAGTACGTTCAGTGAATGAAAGCCTTGACCAACTGCTTTGTATCTCAGAAGATGTTGGCATAATCAAGCCCTACAATTGGGGTGTAAGAACGACGATTTGTTGAGACGACACTTTATTCTTTTCAGAAGGCAAAAATTAATGTTAAAATTTTGAGGAAAAGATTGTGTAGATTTGATTTTGAGATGTAGTGTTCGTTTATTTAAGTATTGAATGGCGTAGAGCTAAATTTTTTCAAAAAGTTTGGACAAACTGACATCAAAATCTAAAACATGTTGCTAGGTGCAGTATTTTTATATTGATAGACTCTCCAGGAACTTTTTAAGAGAGAATTATGCAGTCAGTTTCCCCTAAGGAATTGATTCGGAACTTGCATCCAAATTTTCGTTAGCGATGTCTCATAATAGTTTCTACTAACAAAGCAATAAAGAAGAAAACAATTTCCGACAGTTTTAGTGTTTCAGTTCTGCTAAATAAATAGAACCAAATCTTTGATTTATCCAACAAATTTCTACTAATAGCGAATGTTTTAGGTTCATAGTTATACAGCGAGACACAAGGTCTTCTCTAAAGCTGCATAACGATTTTTTTTTTACTGAATTTAATCAATAAATCAATAAAGTGTATAACTCAATAAACAAGGTTCTGCTATGTGAAATGAGTTCAATATATAATACGCCAGATTCAAGAAAACATCGAAAAAAAATTTTGATGATCGCATTCTGACATTGGTTTGGCAAAAGTGTCTTGGTAGACAATATGGAACAGTCTTTAGTTAGCTAGCTTCTGCTTGCAATGCCAAACCGCCAAAATTCAAATATTCGATAGGTTGCGGAGTCCAAAGATAGACGCCTCTAATTTGTGCCAGCAATTAAAAAAAAAAAAACTGTGTGGCTGTGTCTGCTTAGGACAATACGAAAAATAATTTTGTTTTTAAAGCTCCTTAACAACGGTTCGACCAGACATAAGACAAACACAACATCTATCTTTTGAAATAATATTATTGCACGTGTGTACAGCGTGTCATTACGAACTGTCGGTTGCCCTCTTAATATCAATGATGACTTTAGGAGTAAGGAGTTAAACTAATCGTCACTCAGTATTGCCCCAACCTATCAAAATTTGTTTCAAAATCCGTCGTCGATTCGTACAATTTCTAAAAGCCTCCACGATTTTCTATTATTTCTATAATTAAACCCCACTTAGAGTATGTTTTTCGTTGAAGATTTGAAGTATCGAAAAAATGTGTCCCACGAAGAAAACATTGCCAACCGAAACTTACAAGACTCAAATTTATAAATTTGTCGTATGTCGTAGCATTTGGCTTTCTGTTCGAATTAAGGGCATCTTAAATGCAGGCCTTTCCCAAAGCATGTTTCTGTTGCAAAATAATGTTTAGGAATAAGACACTTTTGTTAGTTAGTCGCAAATATCACTAGGGTAATTCAGAAGATCGATGATAACGATTGTTATTTAAACCTGTTCAATGAATATTTCTTCGCGAATGTAGACTGAATTGATCCAGTTTTAAACAATCAATTGATACGAGCAACACGTCTACTCCAAACAAACCTCTTCCAATGGACGTCGATAATAATCTCTTTAACAATGTGTTAATAATCTTTAACACATCCCAGTTACTTTCTCTGTGGCTACATAAATCTGAAGATCTTCAACGAAAATAGCGGTTATGACCATATGTACTCGTAATTTTCAGTTGCTCTTGTCTTTCAAACTAGAAAGAAGGTTCTTGATCTACAGGTAATGCTGTGCGAACTGAGTAGGAAAATTGTTGCTAAGAACCGTCCAGTGGTGGTAACCACCGGCATCTACCAAAGTTGTTTATAAGAATTTTTCCTACCGAATTGAAAACTATAGGACACATCCTCAAATCCAATTGTGTATCTACAATACGTACAACAAGGACCCGCATAAGAGTATTCCCAATCGTTGTCAAGTGATACAAACACAAAAAAAACCTCACACTACGAAAAGAGAAGAAAGAAAAAAATTGGCAAATATAGTGTCACCAAATGTAAAGGAAGTGGACTGCAGGAAACTCTCTTCTAAAATTACATGGCCTAATCAAACGTTACACTACCTTTTTATTATTTGGTTGCTGTCTGTAATCCCCTTAATCAATTCTTCATAATCTATAATTTCACAAGAAAAATTCCACTGTACTGACAAGGCTAATATTTATCTAAAAAATCAAACAAATTGGCGACCGTCCAACACCTTAGTCCCAGACAGAGGGACAAGAAGGGCAAAATTCAAAAATTGAAACTTAAAAAGGTACACTTGTCTCTTCTTATATCCTCACATTGTAAGGAATGTATACAGGAAATTTCAATGACCTTCACGCTCCTACATTTCCTTTCTTCAACAAAAAAAATTCAACTCTGCTTACACCATACTCGTAAATGGTACCACTTTCGAATCGAGTATCTTTAGTTTTATCGATGACAAACGTTCAACGACCGTGTGCGTTCTGTGAATCGTATCGTGTCGTATCTGAAAAAATTATTTCCGCGCTAAAGCCTTTTCTATTGTATGTTGTCAATTCGCTAGATAACGATAACATGTCGTGCACATGGCACATTCAAAAACATGAACCTTGGCTGATAAAAAAAAAAATCAAGAAAAAAAACTTTACAGTCAAAGGAATATGGATTATGTACTGCAAAACCAAGCCGATAGATACAAGTCCAAGAAAAAAAAAATTAATAATTTCATAAGCAAACAAACTTGACCATCGATTTGAGCCATAATACGAAAGAAAACTACCCAATACCACATCAGGGGAGACATTAAAGGATACACACCCCATTGTTTGAGGAATCAAAGATACACATCCTCCGAGTGAGTTACGAGTACTATGCCATCGTGTGTATGATGGAACGTTTGGACCATGACATTGAAAAATCGTGTATTCGTTTGTATCTATAACCCCTTCACATTCGAGTGCCAGAATACCACTACCTATCCCAAACGTAATGTTCAAGTTTCTCGAATCTCAAATCTCAAATCTCAAATCTCGAATCTCGATTCTCACTCTTGGTGACGTGAATGAAGAAAAAGTTTTTTTTTTTTTTTTTTTTAATTAAATTTGCACTTCAACTCACCTTGGGATCCTTCTCATAGTAGTGTTGCTGTGTACGGATCCATCTTGAGACCATGTTATCCTTAACGGTGTTGGCCAAGGCAAAGTAGTAATCCCTCAAGGTGGCCACATTACGATCCTTGACCAAGGTGTAATGCAAGTGACGATTGAAGCTCTTCTTGACTTCGGTCACATTGCCTACTTCGACAATACCGCGGACACTGATCTGCTTCCGACGATCGGCATCGGTTTGGGGTTTCGACATTTTGCTATTCTTCTTCTTGTTTTTTACTTTTTCAAAATTTACCACAAAAGGTTTTGTTTAATTTTTTGAAGTTCAAGTTAATTCACTGTTTAAGGACACAGGTGATTCTAGCTATTGTCGCACAAATGCGTGGGAGGCACACTGTCAGTCGATAGTGTCTAGTCTATTAAGAGCAACTTTCCTGGACAGTTTCGTACTACACTGGCTGCTGGGTGGGTGTGCTGTCTTCTCGAACTCTGGAGCACTTCTCAGCACGGATCGCGACTAACGTTGCTTGATATGCGCGAGATATTAATAAAAAAAAAATTAAAAAAATTCAATTTTTTTTATATAAAAAAAAATGCTCAGTTGAAGAGCGCTGCTGGTAGAGAAGAGAGTCAAGTGCAAGTCTTCAATCTTGTAAGGTGAATTGTGGAGGGAGATTGTGCGCCTAAAGAGAGTCAATGGAGTGGGAATTTTTTGTTTTTCCTACTTTTCTTAATCGCACCGATTTGATTCACTTTTTAATTATAATTTGTACTTCGCTTTAATTAATCACACACGAACAGAGATGGAGAGCGAATGATTGACAAAGATTTTGTAAAGCTGATAGGAGATTCCCTTTGTGAATTATGAGTAACTTGACGAAGAATTTCTCTTGCAAAAGCACTACACCACTAAAGTTTAGAGTGGAAGGTGTGTAGTGTAGTTGTTGCTTGTGTGTTATGTAGAAGCGAGAGGTGGTAAATTGTCAAAAGCGCGCGCTACGGTAAGCGACACGAATTGCACGCTCTGTATAAACCGTGGAAAGAGAAAGAGAGTGAGAAAATATATATTTTAGTGTTTGGGAATATGTGTTATATCGGTCACCTTGTGGGAAGGTCAAACATGCGTAGATAAATGCATAACAAAATTGTAAAAATTTTCACTACTGACATCTTGTGGAGAGTGGGCAGATATGTCACATGGTTTGGAACTTAAATTTAAAGCTTTCTACTACAGGGTGTACAGTAAAATAAGCTTTATTGGGATTAATTTTTCAACATAAAGTGGTGAGCAAAATAATAAGCAATTCTACCTCATAAGGGTGATTTTTTTTGTTTTAAATACAACGGTGTTCTAAAGGCAGTAAAAAAGTTTTAAGTCATTAGGTAAAACATTGGTAAATCTTCCACACTATTCATCCTAACGTTCTTTTATACTGACATTTCAGCTCTTCTGAGGGGGTTATTTGATTACTGTGAACTCAACGTTTTCAGACCGTGCCATGTTTGCACAAATCAGGAAGATTTATACGTATCGTAGCTAGGAAACTGCATGCAAGTGACTTAAAAAGTAGAAGGCAAGGAAACTGCAGAAGGCAGAAGATTTTGAAAAAGCTATGACATTAAAATGTCAAGGTCTTGCGTACTGTTAAGATGTATGAACACAGCGCGGGCGAAGCAAAGTAGGAGAGGATAGAAAGAGAGGAACTGATGCTCGTTAAATTTGAATGTTTGCAAGTTATAATGACTAGGAAATCAAGACTTCGGCAAGGCATTTAACAAGTGAGTTGTACGGCTTTGGAAAAAATTACGGTATTCGGAGTACGTCCGATAGTGAATTTGAGCGTTAACTGATAAGCATTCAAAGCGAGACATGTTTTTCGGTTGAAGTGTTTAAGGGACAAAATGCTATTGGCAAATCTCGGGAGGTCTAGTGGTGCAAATAGCGATGGAACATTATGTTAGTGTTTGAAGTTCTCCATTTACTGTGTGATATTGAAATACCACCTAGCAAATGAAAAGAGGTTTTAGGGGCACCTGACCAGATGTGAGCATAATACTCCATGTTTGGGCGGATGAATGTTCAGAGTGGGTAAAATATTTCTCACATCGTTTTTGGCAATCTAGATGTTTCGCAACATTTTAAACGTCGAATGGAAAGATTTACGGTTTCAGCCATGTAAGTGCCATTTATAAATGAATATATAAGTCACAAAATGGCAGAAAAACCTAAGCCCGAGTGATGAATCATCGAATTCTAAAAAAAATCCACCGGTCTCTACTCTCAAAAGCACAAAATTCTAGTCAAAAAAATCGACCATCAGGATATCGGGCGCGCTGATGGGACACCTCAAAATGGAAGGAATGAATTCTTGAGAATTTGAGAAACCTTATTTTTTTTAAAAAAAATATACTTATTTTGAAAAGATAGGTTAAGACCGAAAATAATTTCCCGAAATGCAAGACGCAGATTATACGTGTATATTTAAGAATCCTTTAAACGTTCCAAAGATTTTTAAATCCAAGCAGCCGTACCACAAAAAAGGGTTTTCTATCATCTTCTATTGTACATCTGCTTTGTATCCATAATATACCGCAAGATCTGGGGACCATTTAACAAATAGTTACAGATGTATTGGTTACATTGAAAATATTCCAAACTTAGCATCGAGAGCAAAGTGCTATTATGCAATAAAGTGCTAGTATAGAACTCTGGGGCTATACCAAGAAAACAAATGACAAGATTTTATAAATTTGTTAAAACAAAAGAATTGTCGATGCACTGCATCATAAGAAATCACAATTTGCTTAAAGACGCAAAAAAGACACAAATTTTGGATGAAAGAAATCTGACGCTCTGTCTTTGAAGGATCAGTTCGACATAGAATGATAAATTTCATACACGCTTGAGTGCGGAACAGGCAAGAACTTCACATGTTTATTTCATTATAGAAAAAATTACTTAACATCAGTCCTATCCTTGAGGACTCTTTTCGAGTAGATAAGAAAGAGCATTTGTCCAGCCGGTTCCTAGAAAACAGTGAATCTTCTTTTTTAGCATCTATAAACCAATTGTACCTTGTTTCTAAGGTAACAGACTTGCCGACAAGCTGTCAGCATTTCAAATATATCGAAACATGAAAACTTTTTAATGACCGGTACGTCTGGTATTATACGGTGATTTTTGAGTCACGAGTCACACAAGTGCAAAAGAGAAAGAAGGTGAGATAGAAAATCGCCAACCTTGTGAGTCGTCGGGCAAAATTTCAATGACTCTTTTTGACTTTTCTTCTCTCCTTGTTTGTTATTTTTCTATATCGCTTTATTTCTATTCGTTCTACTTGAAAGATGGTTCGTAAAAAAAACGGAAAAAATTTTTTGGTCCAAGGAATAAGGAAAAATTTAAAACTTTTTTTAAGAGAGCGGATAATTTGTGTTTAAAGCGAAAGAAGAAATAAAAGAGAGTTGTCATTTCACTGTGTAATAGCACGCGCCTCTTTTTCTTCTTCTTCTTCTTCTTATCCTTTTATTAAACCTTTCCTCGATATACGAACTTATGCGTAACGAGTTTCCCATTTTTACTGCATCGCTGCTGCTCCGCTTATGGGGTTGGCTAATGTCACAGACCGCAGAACGCGTCTACATGATGCTCGGTCGTGGATCGCTTCAGAGGTTAGCCCCAGGCGTTGTTGCGCATTTGTCATCTGAGAAATCCAGGAATTCTTTTTCCGACCTCGTTTTCTTACAGTTGGAGTGACCGTAGTTGATAGTGCCTTTTTAACCGGATTTTCCGCAGATCTTCTTTGAACGTGGCAATACCAGCTTATTCTATTCGCCTCACGCTGTTCGGTTACCGAATTCTTTATATGTAGACTTCCTCTTATACGCGTAGATCTAATGCAATCGCCTTCAGTGACTACACTAGACATCCTTAACATTTTCATTTCCGCTGCCGTTATTTTGTTTTTAAACGCTTCGTACATTGTCCAGCACTGTGAACCGTATATAAGAGCTGGTCTAACAACCGTGGTGTAGAGTTTCCCCTTTAATTTACGTGGAAATTTTCGGTCGCAAAAGATTCCCGAATTTTCCCGCCATTTCATCCATCCCACACTCACTCTGTGGTTTACGTCGTCGTCACATTTCGCTTCCATGTTAACGATTGATCCTAAGTACTTAAAGATAGTGCTTAGGAAGAACTATTCCGTCTAGCATTATATCCGGAACAGGTCGCAACGGATGCGCAAATGGGCACGTCAAATGCTCCGTCTTTGAATGACTTATTTTAAGCCCGTTTCTCTTCAGCGCGTTTCTCCATGAATCTAAGGCGCTCTATAAATAGTTGCTA
The DNA here is from genome assembly GCA_928272305.1 of Volucella inflata. Classification (NCBI taxonomy): domain Eukaryota; kingdom Metazoa; phylum Arthropoda; class Insecta; order Diptera; family Syrphidae; genus Volucella; species Volucella inflata. The sequence continues at coordinate 97,883,086 of OV743720.1, forward strand.
CCAAAGCCGAAGACCTCCTTATTTAATGTCTTGTGAGTGCAACTTTTAGCTAGAGGGGAAAAACTCTTTGATTAGGTCGTTTTTCGTATATTTCGCCGTGGTGAAAGTGTGCTCCTTCAAAACGCGGGGATCAGCTTTCTCAAGCCTAAATCTTGATGTGTGACAAACATATACTTTAGACCTGCTCTTAACCTCTACTATCTTACGTCATGGATTGCAGTTTAAGGCCATAAGTTAACTTAACTATTACTTCTGCAAGCCTTGGCACTGCTCTTTTGCTATGGATATGTAACATCGATCTTGAAATGTGAGCCATTGTTACGAATTCACACATCCTTACAGCCATTTTTCTATTCCCGCGATGTGGGCAAGTATTTTAAGGATACACGTCGGGTTTCCAAACGCTTGTAAATAATAATCAAATCTTAAAAAGAAAGACAGGGAATTCCTACGTTTCTTCACAAAAATAATAAGCAATGTCACCGAATACCAAGAAAAATATGAAGCACGCGGCCAACAAAAATTATTGCAAATCATAAGCGATAAAATTTGCAAGAGCTTCATCCGTTATGGGTTATGACATGCAGGATATTTAAGGCTTCCACTCTATATGAAATGTAATCCTAAATTGTATTTAAAAACCAAAAGAAATGGCGGTACAATGTGTTACCGCAGTATAAAATCCATTGTATTATAAAGGGTGACCAGATAGAACTGATAGTTTTTGCAATTGTTATGTTTTAGCAGTTGTCAACGTTACCAATGACATCCAGCTGTCAAAATATTCAGTTTGCATCGTTTTACGCATACCGACTGTGCGAAAATTTTTAAGAAAATACTATCAAAATGTCGGCTCAGTTGTAAACACGTAACGTGAATATCGTCGTGAGGTCGGTCGTCATTATGGCTTCAGTGTGCAGTCTATTTTTCGCACTGTCGAAAAGTTAGTACATTCTGTTGGATATTTAGCCACCAACCAGATAGAGATTCGCGCGAAAATAAGAAAACATAGCCGCTGTAGCGGCCAGTATCGAAGAAGACTGTCTTATTTTGCGGACGAATTGAACCCGGACGACCATAGACAACGCCGGGAGTTCGCTAATTGGGAGCTGAAAATGTTGGTTGGAGATCCGGATTTTAACCAAAAGATTATCTTCTCAGACGAGGCCCATTTTTTGCTCAGTGGCTATATCAACAAGCAAAATTGCCCTTATTGGAGCGAACACATTCCAAAAGTGTTCGGCCAACCATGAATGCATCCACAAAATTGAACTGTTTCAGACGGTTTATGGCATCACTGGACCTTATTTCTTTCGAAATTAGGAAGGAGACACCCTTACCATCAATTGTTTCAGGTATAGAGCGATGTTAACTAAATTTCCGTAGTCAGAGCTCGACAACATCGATATATCCGAGCTGTGGTTCCAACAAGACGGGCGCTTCATGCCATACAAGCGATGCAACCCTCGAATTTATAAACGAGAAATTTGTCGAGAGGGTCATATAACGGCGAGCGTTAAAATGGAATTGTCAAAATCCTGACAGCAGAACTTCTAGATAAAATCGTAGGCTTATTGAACATTATCAACTATCTGATAGAAATCAAACTAATATTTGAGAACGAAACTTCCATATCCAGGAAAGAAACGCTTTTCGTCGAAGAAACTACATTTTAAGGAATGTAAAAGCGGTGAAATTTTTAAGATTCACACATCAGTTTCGCTTCATCTTACGAGTGTTTTCGATGGTCTGTTCCGCCGGTCACTGGATAAAAGGTATTCAGAGCTGACGAATGAATTAAATTTCAACGGGCCATCGATTAATTATCGAATGTTGAAACATGAACAAATTTGTCAGGGCCCATTCACATAGATTAGGCTAGGTTAGAATGGCTATTGAAAAACCAACCCACTTAGGCATGTAGGCCTATCTGCGATCCTCCTACTCAAGAAACCATTTTGAGCTTTTGACGAAGCGTAGGAGACTTTTGATGTCTGTATTGCTTAAGGCTCCTAGATGAAGTTTTCTCCTTTGGGAGAAAGCTGGACATGTACAAAGGAGTTGTAGTTTCTCGTCCTGCAGCTTCTGCAGAAGCATATATTAGCATCCAGCTTTAATTGTAGTTTGCACGTAGCGATAGGTATACCAATGTTACCATTTTTAGGAGTAATTGGTATAGTGGTTCCAATTTTGCCAAGTTCGTCGGCTCTACAGTTTCCTAGAGTATCTCTATGTCCCGGCATTCAACAAAGGTGAATGTTGAACTGCTCTACCATCTCCATGGGAGATGATCGGCAGTCTATAACTGTCTTTTAATCAAAAGATTATGAATCCAGGGATTTGATGGCGGCCTGACTGTCGGAAAAGATGCGGATATACACTGCAGATATCACGTTTGGCTTCAGTCAGAACAGGGCCTCCTGCATTGTCTTAATTTCCTCTTGGAACATGCTACAGTAATTGGGAAGGCGGAAGGAGAGGCTTAGGTTATGCTTGTCAGCGAAGACACTACCACCACTGTCGGTCCTTGAACCGTCGCCGTCGGTCGCTGTAGAAGTGGATTGATTTATCGTTGTTCGGCTTAAGAAAGAATCACGATATTTCAGGATATGTCCGAAAGTGGGCTTGAGGGTGTATTGATGAGCATTCATAGCGAGCGTGTTACGATTGGAGGTTTGAAGGGGCGGAATGCCACTGGCAATTTCTGAGGAGCAGTGGTGGTGAACATAGCGAAAAACAGGGTGAGGCAGGAGACATTATGTCGGTGGTCCAGGGTGTCAGTCGACTGTGTAATATTGGCATCACCTATAAGTTTTAATGCAAGGTTTTGAATCCAGATGTGGGCATTGTACTCCCATTTTGAGGCCAGATCAGAGGAGGTGAAATATTTCTTACATTGCTTGGGGAAACCTAGAAAATTTCGCAGCATTTTTGGGGATTTCAAATATGTGGTCGTTCCAATGTAAGTTGTCATTAACACACATACTGAGAATGAAAAGTTTTTCGGTTTCAACGATTTAAGTGCTATTCATGGAGAATGGTAGGGAATTTGAATTTCGCTTAAGCGGCAGCAGACAGCATTGTGTTTTGGAAGCATTCAATTCCACTCTGCTGTTAATATCGGAATTTAATAAGCTCAACATACAGCCGTGTCCGTTCTACAGCCGAAGAGCAGAGTCGTGAGTACGGGAACGAATATGAAAAGAAGACACTACTATAGCAGACAAGAGATCATTGACGAAAATTAAAAAGAGTATTGTGGTCAGGACGGTGCCCTGGGGCACACCAGCATTTATTTTGTTTTTATCAGACTTGAAACCATCTAAGACAAGACAACGTTCCGAAAGGTAATTTTTTATCCATTGAAGAAGAGAGTCGTCGATCCCAAATGCACACATGTTCGACAAAAAAAGTCTGATGCCAAACCAAGTCTGTATGGTATACGAAACGATTCACCTATTTAGGCACCATCAGAAGTCGCGATGAAAATGTAACACATAGTGTCCATATGTGGGCTGTGCTGGGGGTGATGAAATGGTGTGAAATATCGGCAATAATTTGATTCACAAGTATTATACTTAAAGGTTTGTAACATGCTAAAGTCATTTGCCAGCGTATTTAGCAACACGTAGTCTATCCGTCGAAATTGATAGTAAAAGAACTTTAGGCTGAGCAAGTTAGCTAGTTTTGTCGCATTCCAAGAAGGTCCGATTCAAAAATCTATAGAGCCTCAAGTTCCAGCCGACATTCGAAGAAGAAAACGAAATACAAATTGTTGAAACATGGAATTTAGGTTCGCAAATTTAATCAATCCCACCAGCGGGGCGGCATAGATACAGATACGTCTGAGAAATCTGAGGCATAAGATGTAATTGATTATATATTTCAACGAGTTGAACGCTTATAAATTTCCCCTAAAAAATGCAAATTTTTCTGCAAAATATAAATTACAATATAAAACGGAACTAAACCAATTGGAAACAAATTTAGATATGTCTTAAAATTAATTTAAATTCTTTTATTTATTTTTCATTTTCATTGATCATTATAATTTGTGTAATTTTGAGATGATTAAAAATATCCAAAACCAATATCGAGAAAAAAAAAAAACAACGTCCATAACAAAAAGATTCTTCTGATTCTAACAACTTCCAAGTATTATAGAATGATTTTTGCTTATTGGTATTTCTTAGCGCTTTTGCTTTCATTTTCGTTTGTTCATTTCTTAGTAATTAATAAAACGAACCTTATTGATGATATTGTTTGATGCATATATATGTTTATATATATTTTGTTTTGTTTTCTAAATTTAAATAAATTGTTTCATTTAAGACTTTTGTTTTTGAGTACTAGAAAAATGTTCTGGTTTGTTTTTGTTTTGTTTTTATCCTTTTTTTTTAGAAAAAATTGTTTTATTATAATTTTATTACTCACTAAGGTATTATATTCTTTTTATTTTATTTTTAATCTTTGTTGTTTTTTTTTAAAACAATTAAAAATTGGAAAAAAAACATTCAAGCAACAACAATTCACTCGTTTAAAAGTTATTTTAAATTAAAACGAAAAAAAGGTAAAATTGCAATTAACTCAACCTTCTCCCGGTAAGGGAAGGTGATAAACAAGGGAAATGGAAGAAGAAACAATGATAAAGCTGAGCTATTTCAATTAACTCTCCTACACATATGTAAATATATTTTTTTTTTTTTGGTTTTTTTGTTTGTTTTTTAGCTTTAATGTAAATATGCTATGCGCGTTTGTTCCAATATTTTTCTATAATTAATTTTTTTGTTGCTTTTTTTTAGAAAATAAGGACTTTTAATAACATTAATAAAATATTATTAAAAAAGGCATTTTGCAAGAACATCAAGTGTTTGTTTGTTTGTTTTTTTTTTTTTTTTCTTAATAATTCATTTATATATGCTAAGCTTATAGTATTTAATTGATATATTTCAATTATAGTATATAAAGTTTTTTTTTTATGCAAATATCAAACACAACAAATCGCAAAGAAGCAGGGGGTTTTATCTATTTTTTTTTTTGTCACATATACATTTATTAATTCTTGTTTTGTATTTAATATATAACGATAAATAAAAAAATGTGCGATATATAATTAATAAGATACAAAGTTCTGTGTTGTTTGTATTATTTTACTCTTGTTTTATTTTTTATCAGGACGAAAGTTAACTTCTTCTCTTTATGTATGTAGATGCCACCATTTTTGTTTCTTGGTTTGCCTCTACAATTTATGTGTTCTCCATAGTTGTATTTCTATCCATTTTTAACAATGATTTAATATGAATTCAGTTATAGAGCCCTTTTCCATTGACTAGCACTTGAAAATCACGTTCCGACAATTCGAAAATATAATTAATTTTTGAGGCAAAACCATAATCAGCAAACATTAAGAAAACGAGGAAAATGTAAGACAATTAAGGCAATATTAAATAAAAAAGATAAATAAAAGTTTTCACTCAGTCGATGATAATTGAGTACGGACTAACACGCACAGAAAAACCTTGCGATTTGAAAGCATTTACAGTATATTATAGGATTCTATTGTAGATGCTGCATTAATACATTCCTCTGCGTTTTAAAAAGCGAATGTGCATGGCTTGAGACTACGCACCGGACAATACTCAGTCAGTTTTATTTATCTCAAAACATAAACAAAATTTCCTATTTTAAGGGCTGCAATCTAAGTAGAAATATTTTTTAATCGGCAGAAAAACACAGTAAGTGAGTGAGTAAATAATACGCTGACACCAAACTCTAAAGGGGAAATACAACTCAACTGATGGGATTACATATTGAAAATACCAACTCGATATAGTAGTGACGGATAGTCCTTCGTTTTCCAGCTCTCTAAGTATTACTATTGTACAAGAGAATCAAAAGGCTTGTGTAAGTTTGGCTTGGAGCCAATAAATCATGCTGCTAACAAAGTAACCCAAAAAAATAAAATATTTCATAGAAAGGTCTAAATGATTTTCCACGAATTAGGATCTCCCGGATGACAAACAGACTACAATTCCTGTTAACGCCAAGTTTATAAACAGAGAACATGTTGTTAGTGACAACTTCTTTGTAACTGCTTAACAATTTGAATAGTTGCAGTTCATTAGAAGGTTCTGAATGAGATAATCAAAACCCGACATTGCCCATTTAACAATTATTAGAAAATGACCTTTTTTGGCTGGCAATTCTTAGAAACAACCACTGTTTGGCAACATACAATGATAAAAGGACAATCCAAACAACCAATAAACGTTAGTAACCGACAATGATCGAAAGACAGGGTTGACGACTACTGGTAGTAGAAACTGTAGCTTGTTTAGCATCGACAAAGGACAATTTCGACTTGACGATTATAAAAAAAGTAAAAATGCTGAAACGTTTGTTATTTGATCATTAACTTGTGGACCAGTATTAACAATTTAGAGTTTCCATTCGACAGAACAATGATTATTTTTGCGGACGATGACCAAAGAAGCAATTGGAGGTTGAAAACCATCCGAAAGTACTGAAGGCTTGAACAAAGGTTCATTGTAATTACTTTGAAAAAGTGTTTTCACATCGTTGAGATTTTCTGGAAGATTGATCGCAGGTTTTTTTTATTGAAATACACTCCCTCATCATATGATTTCCAGAAAATAAAAAAACGCAAGTAAATGGCTAAAAGAATTCCGAAATTCTGTCGATAAAAGTATTAGTTTTGTTTATGGTTTTCACCAGTATTTGATAATGGTTGAGCACTTCAAGCTTAAACGAAAGAGGACAAATGGTAGAGTGGATAGAAATTACCTTCACTACAGGCAAACATACATTCAACAGTATACGTACAATATGGAACAAAGCTGATTTCCGTTCTTTTCAGCGTACGTCGTTATTTAAAAGCAGGCATCTGACTTGCTTATGCTGACAATATAGCGATAGTGGTGCATGGCAATGGTTTGCCAATCAGCAGCTCAAAAAGAACATTACACATTAGAAGTTTAACATTAAATCAACTTCCGCAGTGATGTCTGTCCTTATATAACTAAAATATGATTGACATCGTGAAAGTATGTTGGATCCTCTTTGGGAGAATCACATCAATGAGTTATGCACGTACCATTTTACCTCCTGCTAGTGGCCTCAAAACTAAGATATACCTACATATCAACAATTTAAATTGAAAAATCTTAGCAATTTCAATGTTTAGCACTGTGGAAAAAAAATGGCAAATATGCCCATCCACCACACTGATTATTATAAAAGACAAGTCAAATACAGCATTTCTACAATATTAAACAAGAATTCACATAATTTTCCCAACCAAGCATGATTAATTAAATTTATTTGTAAATGTTTGAGGCGCAAGTTTATGCAGGGACGCCATTAAGGCATTCATATATAGTAGAATAAAATCTTTAGCAAATTAAATGAGAATTGGAGATCCGACCGACAAAACAAAACAAAAGAGGAACTAAGTGCTTAAGGAATAATCACTGTTAATGGGAAAACGAATCGTCAATCCGCCTCTCCTTTTCAACCAAAAAGAAAATAAAATAATAAGAAATAGTAAAAAAAAAAAACATTTGTATCAACAAAAGCAAATCAAAAAAAAAAAAGGCGATAAACAACAAAAACTGCATGATTTCTTTCTTATTCGTTTTTATTTTTAATTTTTTTTTTGTTTGTTTTTCTTCGTTTTATTTTCACAAAATATCAACATTTGTCTAATAAAAATTGTCCCAAAATAAAGTTCAATCATGCAATGTGAAATACTTAATTTCTTTTTCTATTTTTCCTTGTTCTTATACTTTTTTTTCTTTTTCATTTCACTTGTGGATGGTAGGTTTCATTTTTCTTTTTTTTTTCACATATAATGTTAATAATAAAACAAAATTAATTACAAATTAAAAAAAAATATAGGATAAGAAAAAAAATATATATAAATATAATGTTCTTGCTCTTTTTGTTTATCTTACTATAAATTGTTTTTTTCTTTTTAATAATAACTTCTAATTGGACAGAGAAGAGACAAGTAATCTCTATTTGCAAAGTAATTTTCTTAAATCAAGGCGAAGAACAAATTCATGAAAGTAAGAGTAAAATTGTTTTTTTTTTCCTATTTTTGTTTGTTTGTTTAAATTAAAGATAGTAACAATGATAGTTAATAGGTTTATTTTGTTTCTACTGATGTTATGAATAGATTCTCTTTTTTGTTTGATTTTTAAATAAAATTCTTTTTCAACGGAAACTAGTTATTCAAATGTTCTGATTGTGGTTTTTTTGATTTTTAAAATTGTTATTTTGATGTTATTGGAAATTTGTTTATAGTTTTTTTTTATGTAAGAAGAATCGTCAAAGAAAGTTAAGAAAAACACATATCTATGAGTATGGATGTAATCATCTTAAATTACAGAGTAGTTTCTGCTTATTTTGCTGTTGCTGTTATTGCTGCTGCAGCTGCTGCTGTTGCTTTTGTTGGATGTTCTTAAAAGTTGTTGATTTTTTTTTGTTCTCCTATAATTAAATGTGTTTTATTTATTTTTGTGTTTAATTTATTTTTTATTTTTATTTTTGTGTTACATCTTTGCAGAAAAAATGATTTATTTGTCCTTGTCGGACTCAACTGGCGCTTTCTTGCCAATTGGGATTGCTACTTTGACCCTGAAAGAGAGAATAAATTCGATTAAATATGAATATGTAAATTTAATATTATAAATTTTCTACATCCGACATTCGTTTGTTTACATTTTTGTCTTTGGATTGCAAATTAATTTGTTTTCGACGACTAATTTAAAGATAACACAAATTCTGTTTTTGCTTTCATTTGGACACTTATTCCCTACGTTTTATTTGCCTTAAGAAGCGCATCGTGTTGCCTAAGCCCAACGCTTTTGGTAAGTTTGCATGTTGACTATAAATGGTTTGCGTTTGGCGAACTTGCTAGAATCATGAGCAATAGCATTGTGATATGCATTAAATAGATTTAGTCCACATTTAAAGTTAGAATTTATACAGGTGGGTTCGAGCACACTGTGTGAGTGTGAGTGAAATGTGAAAGGGATCTGAAATCAGAAGTATGGAAAGAAAGAGAAATGGTAACTTTTGTGTGATTGATGCATATTATCCACAGAAGTGGACTGCCTTTGTGGTTCAAACCTATGCATTGCTGCCGGATCCAAGGTACCTACATATATAATATATTGCAATGGATACGAACAGAGAAACTGTTTACTTCGACTACACAACAATGCACAAAGCAGAAAGAAATCGACACAACCCCATACTGAAAGGCAGTTTCGCGATCTTCATAAGAAAAACCCTGCGACATCGTCACTTTCGCTCTCTCTATGGTGGAAAGCGGCTATTACCCGATGACCTTACCGGATCCATCGTATTTATCTTACAACTTGAGACAATTTTTTTTATTTCCAATCCTCCAATCGGTGAAGATTTTTATGCCAAACACAGTTATTGGGGAAACACACCACACATTAAAAGGAATCTTCTAGCCAATTGATGGAGTAGCAATAACTAACATACGTTTACGTTTAGAATCAATTTCGGAATTGAATTTTTTTGTTCAATAATTTTCTTATATAGTATATACTCGTATGTATGTATAGTAGGGTGCGATAGACATGCTTTTCCTTGACTTGGTCTACCAATGGTATAACAGAAATCTGTCAAACAAGACCATCAAACGAAGACCTCAGTAACAACATACTGAAAACGAAGACACATTTCTCAATGCAATTATTTACGCACTGCATCAACACGCAGGAAAGACTCAAAATCATGTATAGGCGGTTTACTGACAGACATAACTCGGAGTTCCTGACACTGAGATCGTCAATCAAATGATAGTTAAAGAACATTATAGAGCTTCAAAACTTTAAGCTGTAAAAACCGGTAACTCATATGTGTTGTCGCAAATAAATAAAATATTTCGAAAGAAAGATCAATATCTAAAGATCAGCCGAACTACGAAAAGCAAAGAGTAATTCGTAAGGCTACGAAGAAGCTGTTGATAATGACACAACTCATCAGTTGTCAATGGGAGGTAAAATATTTCGTATGCCCCGTCTAAACTGGTATTTGATATACATTCCATTGGATATGCCTGATTGACTTGACAAAGTTTAGATAGGGAAAAGCTTGTTTTTTATCTTTCTGAACAGGTTGAGTATAAGTAAACCACTTCTCGACATTTTTTTGAATATGCACACCAGTAGACATTTCATTGCGAAGAAAGCCGTTGTGATATGTGCTGGAATACTTGAACATAGAAACAAGGTCCTATTAAAATTTCGAGTCTGTTTAACATCTACTAGCGGTCGCTTCACCATGGCATATACTCGTACATATATGCAGACGATTTGATCGTGTTCAGTTCAGATACATATATCGAGGTAACATTGATAAGATTAAGCGACATTGAGATGATTTGAAGTTGAAGACAAACGTTTAGAACCATTCAGAGAACAGTTTTAATGAATGTATTGGAAAGGACAGTACCAATTTAAGCTACCAACTACTTGCCTTGGTATTTCTCTTAATTTTCGTCAAGTCAAATTGCCGTCTTTAGACAAACATATGTTCGCTGAAATTTGCCTTTTTGTGTGCGGGCCAACGATGCGGATAAGCGATTCTGTCTATTGGGATCGCTGTGTTTCGTAGGATTGTATCATGCAAGTCAAACATTAGCGATTAGTGGGGGATGCAGCAGGCTGTATCAAGTTGCAGTTTTTTTTTTCGAATAATATGACGCGCAAACATTGAATTTATTCGATAAGACGCATATTTTTGCTTTGTTTTTGCTAATGAGAAAGGCAATTCGGTGCATTTGTAAGATCTTTGTGCAATGGACGATCTGTTCGGAAGAAAACTGCTTTAAAAACAAACGATGTAAATTTGTTCGCCGTCTGAATGAAATTGCTTAACATTAAACATGGATCTGTATGTGATGCCGAATACATGGCTTAATACTGTATGCAAGCCACCATTGACGACGCATGTTGGATTAATTTCCTGCTTTTCGAATGCCTACACTGACGAAAACACTGGTCCCGACAACCAGTGGAGGGATGAATGTAAAATTATGTATAAATAAGAACTTGAGAATCGCCTTTTCAAGGCAACAAATAAGTCATAGAAACAAATCTAGATAAAAGCATAAAGTTAGAAGGGCGGTAATGTACTTATAATTTGTGCCGCAATCGGTGGTTAAATTCAGAACCATTGCTTGCACAGACTGTTCCACATTGAAAAGGATTTTGTTTGATTATTATAACCATACCACCAACAGTTTTTTTGCGAAAAGCATTCGAAGTATTTAGGAGAAACATGAACTACAAAAAAAAATCTGCTTCTACAGTTTTTTGTATGATATCAATAAACTGTTTCGTAAGGAGGCAGACTACACAGCGACAGTCAATATCGGAATAAGCCGGCTTGTATAGGTATGGCAAAACATGTTGACCGAATTGTCCAGATGAAAGGGCTACCAACTCACCTCTGAGGTATAACATAAAGAGGAGAAGAATTCCGCCTTTACCAACTTAGCGTGCGCAATTCTTGGTTGAGGTTCAGGTACATCTCTGACAGGATCGTCATCCAAAGTAAAATGAAATGTGGATGAATGCATTCTCTTTTTCGTTTGCCCAGTCCATAAAAAAGTGACTCTCTAAACTGTGAATTGTGGCAAAGCGCATCATCTAAAGTCAAATTGATACATTTCATTTCAGTACACGACAGTCCTATCATCGATCAAATTTTGACACACTGCGGACACCGAAGTAGTGTTGTTGTCAGAGTCTATAGCTTCAAACCAGAACGGATACCAATAGTTTGGGTAGCAAAATTTTCGAATCAAACATAAAAGTGCATGAAAGTGGAAAATAGTTGTTGTCATAAGAGTTGCTCTATAATTGATTCTGAACAACTGAAATGGTTTTGCTTAGCTAAAAAGGGTATGGAGTATTCCATAAGCTAATATTTCATGTGACTTTCAGGCAATGTATTAGAGAGCTTGTCCAATCGTGTGTGTCGATGTTTTACTAAAGGCAGATCGATAATTAGCTAGTTTTTATATGTATACATGCTTCAATAAAAGAACTAGTGAATAAAGGCGGTCTGTTGGTTTACGACTCTTAGACTCAAGTCAAAATTGAAAAGTTTACTTCACACATAACATTTTCAAGTTTTATTTCATAACACAGACGTGCTTCATCTGGCAAAATCTCTTTTGTTTCACAAAATTCTCTCTGTTTGAGGCTGATAATTTGCCTGTTTTTGATCATGAAATTCCAAAATTTCGTAAACAAATGTCAGATACGTTTATTTAAAAACAAAATCAAAACAGTTTATAAATAGAATACTTACTTATCGGTAATTTCTGTCAATTTAGTTCGTACCAAATCCAAATAAGAATCAATTGATTGTTTGTTATTTTCGTAGATCTTTGGCAAAGTAAACAGTGACACAAAGGCTACAAAGAAAACTCAATCAGTACAATGTATGGGAAATAAAAATTCCAAAACTAATATTTACCCAAGATAACGAGTGTCATTCCATTGAACCAAGCTCCAATGTATGTCATGAACCACAGAATCACACCGAATTTCAATGAATCAACCAAATCATCGACCAAAAATAATCGTCTCAGTTCAGCAGTGAATCCATTAACATGAGCAACAGCTACACTAGTCACCTGTTGTACTCGTTCTTGTGAGATGGTCAAATCGAATTCAAGATATTCCCTTTAAAAAATAAGATAAAAATAGTTAAATAAAGTGAATTGTTCGAAAAAAAAAAAGATAGACAATTAAACTTACTTGAAGGGATGTCCCTCTGATGTCTTCTGGATGGCTGCCGTCACTGTCTTGTAGATACGGAACGCAATTGTACCGGCTAATCCAAGTAATGATAAATATGCAAACACACTGATCACTGAGAAGCATGATATAGCCAAGAGTGTTATCAGGCCAGCACCGAAAACGATACCTGACTTCTTCACATCTCGCCAGTAGATTAAGGATTCCACTATAAAGAAAAAAGATACGAGAGTTTTATTATTAGGACGAAAATGTTTAAATTTAGTAGAAAATAGACGAGTTTGTCCACCCTGTCCACACAAAATGAAAAGGAAACGAGTCCGTAGGGAACAATCCCTTGAAGTCAATTGTGATTGGAACATTTCAAAAGAACAGAAAGGTGAGGCACTATTGTCCCCCATAGTCTATAGTTCGTGGGCGCCATTACTATTTGCAATGTCTTGACGTTAATACACGCGTGCCTATCATATAAATTTGTTGTTTGCGTGTTTTTCAAATTGAGTTTTTTATTTAACCTGTAACCGAGTCACGATATAGCATTTTTCATTTTGATGGAATCATCATCAGAGATTCAGTTGCCTGTAAACAGTTCGTGGTGTTGGGCTCTTCAATGCAAGTAACTCATTGCTTTTTTTTTGTTTAATTCTGAGAGGAGCCTGTTGAGTTGGATTTTCAATAGTTGCTATTTCATTTCTAGGGTAGGAAATTGTTGGTTGTACGAGAACAACTTTGCTGGAAGATCCTGTTAACGATAGGCATCTTATAGGGTACGTTTAATCAATTAAATAAGCTACACTGCCGCAATAAACATAGATTAACAGCCACATTTGATACATTCCAAAAATCGTTCGCTATAAGACTTTCAAGTTCAACACATACATACAAATTTATCGAAGATTTTAACTACACCACATCGTCGAAATGGGCAATGTTGATATAATTTTCGAAACGTGGGACGCATACGAACAAAGAAAACAACTAAATTTTGAATTCTCTTAGAGAAGAAATATCAAAATAATGTTTGCATTCATTTTTAATGAATAATAAATGGAAGTGCAGCTAAAACAGGTTTAACAAAGACGATCCTCCTTTGTCTTTTGCAATTAAATTCCTCGTTACAAGTAAACAAATTGTTCTACCTACAGATCTTGTATCGATGCATGATTTTTAATGATGTGTCAAATATTTATCATCTGAGTAATGATAAAATTATGAATTTCATTGTGTCAGCCGTAGTAATGAAACTGAAGCGTATTTTATTTGTCCGGCTCTTAGTCTGTTTATTTTATTATTATTTTCGAAGCAGGACTTTCGTAAAATTGTTTTCAAGTGACTTGCGTTCGAACAGAAGACTGTATAACACGCACAGCACGGTGAAAACTAATCGGATTTGGAAAAAGAATGAAAATAAGCTCAGAAGGTTTTCGGGGAAAATTAATGTACCCATCGTATCTTATCAACGTCACCTAATATACGAGTATCTGACATCTGACCAACCAAAATCTTTCATGTCTTTAAAGAATGTGTTTTGATACAGAACCACTATAGCCCGTTTTTGTTTCCAGTGATTGATGGCGAACTTAGAAGCTATCTTTCGTAATGATGATGTTCTCTGTTATATGGAATAGATCATAGACGTACTCCTTAAATGGGTATTATGTACTCTGTCTCCACACAGCAATAGTAGAACTACCATATGAGGTATAGTGGCAGTAATCAACGTACATGATAAGTGAGTTTGAGAGATCATTTACGATGAGTTTGCACATCATTTGTTGGCATTGATCAGTTCATAGACTACTGATCTTCGAAAGACAATGAAACTTTTATATTTTTCTTTTTTATTATATATAAGAGGCATCGTCAAGTGCTATAGTTGTCTTCAAAGTTCGCACATGGACTTTTAAAGTTATCGCTGACTCACTATGTGAGCAACGATCTTCAAAGATTTTAAAACCGATCACCAATGGATGTTCGTATAAAGTTTTGATATGCTGTATTGTTGTTGTGAACGGTTGCAAGTTATTCTCGGGAAAGCTGCAAGTTTTTTGTTTTATGTCATTGATTTAAGAAGCAAACAATCTTCGGTAGTTTCGTCAGTATTAGTTATGTATAAACTGAGTTACTAAGTTACTTTTGTGACTTTTACTCGAAAGGCAAGCAAAGCGAACAAAAACACCTGTTTTCCAAGAGAAAAGAGAAAGAGAATGAAAAGTGCGCGATTAAGGTAATGTATAGGTAATACTACTGGATAAACAAAGCTCGGAAGTCCTAAACGAAAAGTAAAAACGCGTTGCCTAGCCAGGAAGACCCGAACAGAAAATCGTAGAGATGAGCTAAGGTTATGTAACTTTTGCAGGCCTTTAACGCTCGCTATCAGGCAAAACAAACAATTCAATCAAAGGTGAGGTTACCGGCTACGCAACAAAACAAGCCTACCAGGCCATACGAACTACCAGCACCTCATTTCCATAATTTTGTCGGAGAAAAGTATGCCATTTAACTGGGGCAACTATACAGGTTCTCGTATCAGTCTCCTTACAGGATCTATACTGCCGTATCGTGTGAACATCTGAGACTGTTTGACAAGATTTTATTGATTCTGTCAGGCCCGGATAGTCGAAATTTAACTAAATATTCGGTATATCACAAAGGAAATCCAATAAATTTAGATCGCCACTTACCACCACTTTAAGCCGACGAAGTTGACGATGAAGATTACTCGCTGTGAAGGCCGGAAATTATTTCGTAAAAAAGGAGATGCGCTGTCATGTCTTATTACAAAAAGAGATGAATCAGAGCGAACGTCACTATAAACAGCTATAATTTTGAGACTGTAAGAGATTTTATCTATTCCGCATTTATCTTTGAAAATGACACGTCACCAGAAAACTTTCCGTGGCCTAAAAAGCCAATTGAGTTAAAGAAATACGATATTCTTGGTCGTTTTAAACGAAAGAGAGTCCGAGTTACTTTTGATTTCATCTGGGTTGACGGGCTTTAGAATCAGTGGAACCGTTGAAATCTACAGCTTGTTCAAAAAAATCAAATGATAAGCAGTCAACTCAGATTGCTACAAAATGCAAAGCGAATGAATACTAAGCCTCCAACGCAAAGAAATGAATAACAAGTAAGGCAGTTGGCCAAATGCAGCCCCACGGAGAGATTCATTGAATGAGGCGCAGGTCCATTCCGAGTTGAAGCGACACCTAAGACTTAAATATATAACGTTCCATAATGAAGGGAACCTCTTTGGGGCAGTCAGTTCGAAGAAGCGGTATAACTCTTTTCAGAACATTTCTGGATCATCATTACTGGTAAAATGTGTCGAGCTGAAAAATTGGGGCAGCAGTCTGAAATGCAGAGTTTGCTTGGAAAATGTTGCACAATATTATGTCATTAACAAACTGTTTGAGGTAACCTGTGGAAAATATACGAGTACATGCAAGGTGTCTTCAGCAGTCCCTACAACAGCATGCTTTGGATGCTAAGAACAGAAGTGCAGAGATATGTAATTGAACGGAAGCGAACGTCTAAAACTGGTCTGTTACTTGAGTTGTATACGAAAATGAGCAACGATATCCGGACTTGTTAGAACATAAAGTTTCCCCGTCAAGTGCTTAAAAACACAGTGGAACTGCAAGGTACGTAAGGTGTTTGTACGAATATATGTGTAATTGTGTTTTCTGAGAGAAGACATCAAACAAAGAAAGCCTTGAGTGACATAGGGTCTTCGTGTATGAATTTTGCATCCGTTGCATCCGTCCTTGTAGCCTCAATAGTCCAAAATTAAGTGCGTATGACTCACACGCATTGAATATCTTTAAAAGAATAGCAAAGTTATTCCAATGTGGAACATACCCATTGTTGTGGCATCTTTGAAGGTAGATAGTGAAGACCTTTTGGCTTTTAATGCGGATAAAGTTTGTCACAAATTTTTTTTTTTTAATAATCATTTTTCAAGATTAACATTCAACGAGTAAAAGATTCATTTCCGTTCATATTTTATAACAAGTGAATCATAAAAATCAGAAAGAGCGTTGGATTCAAAATAGACCCCTGCGGAATACCACTAGTTTTTCCATATTCTATCAGATAAGCTTCACTTACGCGATGGTATTGAATACATTTCTTACTAAATAAGTAGAAAAGAAAGATTGGTTTTGATGAAAAATTTAAGAACTCGGCAACAAAGTGTGATAAACCTAGGCGACATGACACAATTGTAAGGACATTTCGATTTACGTCGCAGGCAGAAGATAATGCAATTTATGGGAAGGAAACCATAACTGAAAATATTTGCATATAGTCGTACGAATAATCTCAGCTCAGTGAAAAAATGTTTAATGTATTCCAGATAACACATTAAATATTTAACTTTTAATCGGATTTCTTGAAATTATAACACAGAAGTACAAACATAATTTACGAGTATACCATACCACAAGAAATGAATAAAACTCTCCACCAACATAAATATTTGTATTTTTCATTTCGTTTCCATTTTTATGTGGCAGTTTCGCAACCCGATAAAAATAGATTCTTTTGCAAATCCAGAAAAAGATTTCAGTTTGAAAATATGGTGAACGTGATTAAGAGGTAACACTGGCGGTTTACAATACACAAAATCCACAAAACCAACAAATTTTCTCAATTTCAAACTAAAATTCTATACATATGTACGTATATAGCTTTAAAATATAAAAATTGCCTTATACGAGGGATATGGATTGTCCAATTATGCAATAGAAACACTTTAGCCACCCACTACCATAGAAGAAACCACTTGTGCCGGGTGCTCCTACAATCACACAGAGAAATAAGTTTAGGACTCTCACTATTTTACATATACTCGTAAGTGTGGTAATTTTAAGTTTAAAAATAAAAACTAAAAAATAAAAATTTAAATATAATTACGTATTGACATTTTGAAGGCGGAAAGAAATAAGAAATTGGAAATAAAAAAAAAATCGAGCGAATTAGATTTTTAAGAAAATGCACACGTTTCGACGTTCAATCGACCGGAAATATGTTTGTACTCTCAATTAAATGCTAGTACTATATACTATACGCGAGACCACAGATAAAACTCTGTGTATCGGTTCGATATTCACGAAATTAACTACAAGTTTCCACTGTCTGTCACACTGCGGGTGACATAGTCTTGGCTTGATGAATGAGAACTCTCCGATGCAACTTAGGCGAGTGGGCTATTTTCTCGCCAACAAAAAATTGTTCTTGTTTTTTTGTTGTTTTTGTGTGTTGGTGTCGGTATTGTGCCGAAAAGACGGGCACCAAAAAGCCAGCGAGAGAGGATTTTTCGGTTTTAAAATTTTTGCTTTTTTCTCTTTTTGACAATTAACTGTGGGCTTCGTAGCAGGCGGATATTTTACTGAATTTTGGTTTTTCTTCTTTTTTTATTTGGGGATAGAAAGAAATAAAAATAAATAATCTGGCCGGTGAATAAGTGTGTTGGGGGCATAGAGAGATAAGATTCGTTGGAGGTGTACTTCTTGTTTTTTTTTAGCGTAAAACGTGGGCGATCAATGTTAGGCAAAATACAGTACTTGTAAGGAATCCATTTGACATTAATTCAAGTAGGAGTTTTACTTTACTATTCTATTGCATTGTCCTTTATGGCATTCTTCTAGACTTGGAATGAGTTCCGCTCCAACATGGGACAACAAAGAATACACAGTAAAACAGCACTTTGGCCTACAACGCTCAATCTCACGGAGTGCCACTAGGATGGGTGGTAGGACCTGTTCTATTATATTTGAACAACGATGCCATATCGCCATCAATATGTAATCCTGCGAATTTCTGAAAAAAAAAAAAAACATAAAAAAGAGTATACTTGTACGACTATGTACAGACGCGTTGTTTTTAGATGACCATCACAGACGACTTTTTATTCCGTTCCTGATCAAGTTGAGATTGAAAAATATACGTATATGACGTAGATTTAGGCTATTTTACATATGGAAACAGATTTAGCTATATTAAAATCCTTTGCAAAGACAAAAGATGAATGGAAAATTCTTAGAATTAACTCTGGGGATGGTATTATGGCAAGGAGATTCAGTATTAACGACGAAAAGACAATGATTTATCTGGGTTTAACTATCATTACTCGGGTAAGAGCCTTCTTTAAGGTTTCACTATCCCGGGAACTCGCCTTATAGTTTGGAGCCTGCAATAAGAAACTTTCTCGGTTGGAGCTCATTGTGGCCTAGTAACCGTATTCGACTAGTTGATTCCCTCCAAACTATAACCATATCCACAGATTTACGGATTAGTTGAGTATTTGGTTGCTTTTTCTCATTCGTCACATTATGGCTTCTTCACAGATGTGGCCTTATACCAATCCTTGCTTGTTTTTCCGATTTCGACGAGGTGCAATTAAGCCCAACTGGACTAGTAAGATATTGTTCGAGTATAAAGCCAGTTTGATCTTACTGGAGACGGCTCTGTTACTCAACTTCTTCATGAGCCGAAAGAAAAGTGATTGACAAGAGTAACTCTGCGTCTGAGTTCAGCGAAGATATCGTTGTTGCTTGTAACCCCAGAGCTAACGTAGACAAAGCCCCTAACTATATTTGTCGGATAATTAATTTTTGGTAGTGTGAGTCCTTTACGAAGGTCAGAATATACTTTGTTTGGCCCTCGACGGTAAGTCAGACTCATTTTGGACGCTTCCGCTTTATTACCCACAAAACCTTCATTGATCGCTTGCTGTGTTCATCCAATCACATCAATTCAACAAATTGTGCGGACTTAAAAAAGATTATGCAAGTGAATTTTACACGGTTTTTTCTATGATGATGTTGAAAAGTCAAAAATCTTTCTCGATAGTACATTACAATTCTTGATGGAGCAGCAAAAATTATTATACACAGTCATCGTGCACAACCTAAGGAGTTTGCAAGGGATTTAAACTAGACATGTTATTGCATAGTTCGTCAACATGCGCGATTTGAAGTCAACAAATAGTGGATGAGGATCTGAAAGGTCTTTTCAAGATCTACAGTACTGTGAATGATGAGATGATTGTTGAGAGAAACCTTAGTAAAGCGCGTCCTGAACTGTCAGACAAGAAAGTCTAAGAATCCGTATCGTAATCAGTCTCAGCTGAACTGGATACACTATATACTATAGACTAAGGCATTGAGCTCTTGTCTGGCTCATATACAAATCTCAATAAGCAATCGATCCGTCATCTAACTCGTTGAGGAGTCGTCCTGAACGAAAGACACAAAAATTGGGAAGCAGATTAGGTTTCAACAACTTTAAGAGCCTTGCTTCAGATATGATTAAGGTTATCCAAAAGCCCTCCGAAAAAAGAAAAACCCGGCAGTCGGTCTTCTTGCTAGACAGCATATATTGTATCAATACCATGTCCTACAAAAAATAAAATAAAATAAAACACCTAAAGTTGAGACAGCACGTACTGAAAGAAAAATTGCTATTTTCACTTTTCTCTCATCGCTTCTACATGACAACGAAGACGCAGTGACTTCGAATATACTCGTACACGTATATCGAGTTTTTGGAAAGAAAATATTTAAAAATCCACCAAGAGGAAATTTTTTACAAAAAAAACTAAATTTTCACCAATTTAAAAGAAGAGAGCAATCCAAGAGCAAACAGAACACATTAACGAAACGAAATGATACATGGAATGTAGCTCAGATACAAAACCAAATGCAGGAAGGCATTACAACTATGGTATCTGGCTAGAGCGAAAGACGACTCACTCATTTACTACATTGTTCTTGATGTGACGCAGAATGCGGAGGAAATTTTTCTACATCAAAGATACGAGTACAAGTTGTCAGTTCACTACGAAAATAGAAATAATCTTTAACCAACCCGCATTTCTCGGGACGCCAGAGGAACAGAAATAAAAGCGAAAATCGAATCAATTTAACAATTAATCGATCGAAAGTACAAGATACTCGTCGTATCTGCTAAACTAAAGAGTCCCAGTTAACTCAATGAATTCTGACGCGCACCACATGTCGAGCTAAAATTGGGTGTTGAGGTTTGGCAGTGTAGGCAATAAATTCTACAATGCGACAACACAAATTGACAATTGATGAGTTACTTAAGTTGGGCAAGATAAATCGTCAAAAAGGATAGGGATTTTAAGTAGGAAACAAAATTTACAAAAAATCCCCACACTTTTCTTGTAAAGGAGGCTTAAAAATTCTGTCGTTTCCGACATTCTCCTTTTAGCAAACGAAATATTTAAATGTGTAGAATTGGCATTGAAAAAGAAACAACATTTTGGATTCCATTGTGGCTTGTATTTTTCGAAAATAGATTTTTCATTTAACCAATTGGTTTGAAATATTTTCGAATTGCCGTTTTTTTATTTCGTTTTTATGTTTCGAAAAGAACTAGCGATTGATTGAGAATTGTCGTGGGTTGGGGTATTAATCAAATTCAAAACCAAAAAAAAAATAATTTAATTTGAATCTATTTGTAGTTGTTGTGATTGTTAGAATAAACAGAGATAGGGCAAAGTTTATGATAGAAATGCACTCTCAATGAACTTTTCGAAACTAAAATAAATGTGTGTACACACGCAGATACTTGTAGTTCAATAAACTCGTGCCGTTAATTAACAGCGAGTTGTTTATACGATTTGTTTTTAGGTGGAACGTAAATTTTTTTTTCCGAGACGAGGAACACAGTAGAAGGTTTCCCCTTTGATGGTGTTTTTTTGTGTTTATTGTACAAGGAGATGCATTTTGGAACTTTGTTGATAGTATAATCTCACAAATTGTACGAGTAGTTTATTCGAATCAAGACGCATCTTTCTTTCAAGCTCCGTTAACCTTAAAAATACACAGAAGTACGTTAGAAACTTCTTCAGATACAATAGTTCTATTTAAAGACTACGAGTATGTCAAATATTTCTGGGTCACAAAATGGGACTTCCGATGACAGATGTAGGATTCTATACAGCTGGTAAATTAAGTAGATTTGAAATGGCAAGCAACATCACACAGCGATGAGTAATAAAATATCTCAAAGGTTTAAGCAAATTTTTTTTTTTTTTTTGTAGGAAAAATCTGAAAGTATTCGGCTACAAGGCAATGAAATCATCTTCTTGGCATGATGAGTGAATCACATAAACACTGCTGATCAAACTACTCGTACATACAATAAGAGGTAGATTAAGCGGAATGGACATATGCAAATTAATATTCAGATTTATTTCTTTAATGCTTAATGCAATGCAATGTTATTTTTCTGTTTGAAATTATTCTTCTTTTTCGGCCACTATCGGTTTCTTAATATGGAATCTTCCGCGACTGCGCGTACTCCGTATTAGATCACAATATGTGAGGCCCGCTCACATTTATAACGTGTTCATTTCAGTCCTTCACATTTTCCTTTGTACTTCTTTCAACTTTCTAATGCGTATGTTGGCGCCTGACGCATGACGGCCGTCTTAAGGAAACATTTGAGTTTGAGCGGTAACTTCTTGTCACAAATAAGTGCAGGGTTTTCGCGCCATTAAAACCACCTTCTACGGATATCGTTAATTGGTATATTGTCATCCCAGTTTCCTGTTGGTTTGAAACAGAACTATTATTATTATTTCACTTTGCGACGATCATACCGTTACCAAATGCAAATATCGTAAAATTTACATATTCATAACATTTTTATTTTAATTTCGCCAGAAAGTTAATTATTTGTCACCTTTTACCTTGATGATAGCATTAAGTCGGTCCACAAACGAGTTACAGACTGACACAAGGTGAGCTTGTGACATTTAAAGATACTCTTGGCGAAGAGCTGCTTTCAGCGCGTCAACAAATTCAGCATTTTTGGTGCTATTCTGGCCTCCAAAATACTCAAAATCCATTGGATTTCTTCGACTGGAATGAAGTGCGTACCTCATTTTTCAGACATTCTCAGTTCACCTTGGCTTTGTGGCACCTTACAAATTCTTTCAGGAATGTGAATGGTTTCGGCACATATTTTTGTTTTTGTATGTGCCCCAATGCTCCTCCCAGTACTTGTTTACGAAACTCTATTTGCGATCTGGTCCCCATTAAAGCGCTCAAATTCTAGTATAATCCCTCAGTTAACTAGAATAGTTGAGTTTGTGCAACTTTTGCATCTTATATGGCTTGACTATAGCTTACTACATTGAACAAAAAGTTCGCCAACACACACAGAGATAGATGTGCTCC
The DNA here is from genome assembly GCA_928272305.1 of Volucella inflata. Classification (NCBI taxonomy): domain Eukaryota; kingdom Metazoa; phylum Arthropoda; class Insecta; order Diptera; family Syrphidae; genus Volucella; species Volucella inflata. Next base: position 97,906,130 of record OV743720.1, read on the forward strand.
TGGCTTATAACTTTTGCAAATGTCAAGTTATAACGCTAAGATTTAGAGGGAATATCAACAACAGATGTACCAACGTGACAAAAAAAAAACAGAAATCAAATTGGAACAATGGGAGCGCCACACGGTGGTTGTTCCGGGAACTTTTTGATCAAAGTGGTATGCTTGAATAAGTGTCAGATACGTGCATCTCTATGCCACCTTTCTTGCGCTCTGTCGCGCATTTCGTTTAATTCTTCGTTTAAACGTGCTACAGACGAAACAGAAACATTTTGCTTCCAAATGCTGCAACTCACGAGCGACAGTTGCTTGCGATTTCTCGGATTATTGAAGGAACAATCACACTCTGTCGTTTGAAATCCATTGTCCATCAAAGAAAAGCTAAACAAGCCAGAAAAAAAAAAAATGCTTCTAAAGCTTGTTAAAAAGGAAATAAGGTAGTTATGTGTCCTAAATTGTATTTTAACAGTAACAGATACTTGAAGTTGGCAACAGTTCAATCGCTACATTCATAGAGTGATCAAGATACTTTATTTCTAATTATTTAGTGTTATATTGTCACGTGTTGGTTACGCTAACACTATCATCGGCGAAAAAATAAGAGTTCCTTTCGGACTTTTCAATGTACTGTTTTAATAGAAAATCATGGATATATGTACGACACAAGTACATTGGGAGATTTAAGAGCCGTTCACAATTAACTTCTACCGAATGCTTCTCCTAAATCGATGAAGACGATTTACAGATCTTTCAAAGACTCGTGATATTTTTCTATCACAATCCAAGCTCTGAACTACGTCACCTGACAACCAGATAACCACAAAGGCGCATTAGTTGTCATAGTTTATTATACAGTAGAATGTGCCATTAGATTCACCGACCAGTAGTTGTTGCAGTTTTTCGTGTCGCCTATGCCTTTGCACAATGGGAGGAGAAAGCTCTTCCTCCGTGTGAAAGGCGTCTATTTTATTAAACAAAGCCCATATTTGGAAAACAGGTAATAAGTCGTTTGCACGATCCGCTTATTCCTATTACTTCTTCGCTAACTTCGGCTTTCGTAAAATTTGCGGGTTTTCAATTCGTGATCTGATGCCGAGTATATGGTATTTTTTTATTTAGTACCGCGTTTAAATACTCCTTCTGTCTATCATAATTTTTTTTGGCGGCTCTTATCCAGTAGATTTTGGAAAATGAATCTTTTTCGAGTTTTTTCTTCTTTGTGCTGAAATCTCAAAAATATGAGGATGTTAATCTGTGCTTCGATGTTTCACTTAATACCAACAATTGCTTGTTGACTATGTATACGTTGTGAGAATACTTCTTCTAACATCATGTCTGTATTGCTGTCGGACCGGTACCACATCCTTTGTCTTTTTTTTTTTGAACGTTTTCAGTGTATTTCAAAATACCGATAAAGTTTTGCTACACCCTAATGAAGTGCCAACAAAACTCCGGTGTGAATTGTTCCATAGATCACTTCTCCTTACACAGAAGCTGGCTTTGGGAGCCCATGATATAAATAACAAAAGGAGGGAGCTTCATCAGCGCATCTAGAGCAGAGCCAGCTGTGCCAAGGATAACCCCTATGCACTCAGAGGTCATACCGCTCTATTAAGTTTGGTAAAAGAAGGAATGATATACGATGTACCGACGCATCATAGTTTTGTGGATAAAAAAAACCCTTCCCGATGCAAGGCCATATGTCTGCTGAAAGTTCTCTGACAGAAAGGCGACAGCGCCTTGGAGGTTTTCGACTTGACAGAGGATCGAACAACAGGTGGTATAGCAATTGAGATAAGACTCCTATTTACTCCCTCCAGTCAGGGTTTGCTGACAGGCAAATTGATTTGTCTCCGCTGTTTTGCCCCGCCGAATTGCTCATACCGCCAAAAATTGCATAGGCACTCTCGATATCGACGAAAATGATCTTACTATGGAGTGTGCCTTCAATTTGGTCATCAGATATAATCATACAGACCCGTACTTTCTTCGTTGAGGACGACAAATAATCTGCAGTAGCTTTAATAGTCCTCTGTGCTGTGCCTCGTTTACAGTGATGACATAAAATCTCTAGTGTCGGTGCCTTATTGCACAGATATACAACTGCCCGTAACTCTTTTGCCATGAGCTGAACATGTGTGCAGTTCCGCCATTCTTAAAATCAGTTGCCAAATGTCTTAAATTCACAAAGGTGGTAATTCTTTAGCAAAAAATCACAGGATTACAGCGTGAGATCAGCTTAGTTTTCTCAATCCAGAGAAGAAAATGTTTTTGGCACAAGTAATCAAGCAACTTGAGATGATACAGATTCCTCAGCTTACTCCGAAATTACTGCTGCCAATCGCTGCTACTTTAGTTTATAGCAAAAGAACAGAAGTTTAGCTGTGTAATATGGAACAGCATACGAATTGTAGTGCTATGATGGGAAACTATGGGGCAAGGTAGTGATTAAACTATGTGGTGCTTGAGTTGGTGGTAGCAGCAGGACTATCACAAAAACTGACACTATCCCAGCTAACAAAAAACCAAGTTCAGAAACTGTCGAACTACAAACCCACCATTCGATTTGTATATTTTAATTGAAGAGTGTGATGTGGAACATATAAAACATTTAAAAAGCAACATTCCTAAAGTATGACTCAGGGTCCGTATGAAACGAACCATACAAAATTACAAATTGCAGACAATCGTAATGTATGCTTATGAGAGCCCAAGCACAAAAGAGAACTACAAGATCAAAGCTCCCATTAAAATTTGCTTCTAAGTCAACAACTTTGAGGTTAAAAACCAACAAATTACTGTGCATTAGCTCGTCTATATTTGTTTAAAACTTACGTCAAAGGCGCCAACGTTCAGTCAGATACTTTTTAGTATCTATAGCATTTCGCTTTGACTTCACTAAGCCGTACAAACAGAAAAAAAAAACTGTAAACGTCTACTGCAGTATCTAATCAATGATCGAATACATGTTACGGTACCTAAAAAAAAAAAAAGATTTATTCCCCAATAATAAACCTCTAATTGGCGAACTCCTCATTCAACACTTTGAGCTTTTTTTTTTTTTGCTGATAATCATTAAAGCAAAGAAGTGATTTAGTTATGCGATATCAAAATACGTGGCACTAAGTGTGTTTATACCCTCTACGTACGTCGGCACCTGTTGTCAACGACACAATCCGCAAAAAACAGAAGTCAAATCTACTTAAATTCGAAAGGTAATCGTAATTCTTCAAGTATCCGCATTAATTTTGCTATAGAGACACTTTTGTCGTGCCTACCTATGTTAGATTGCAGTGTCATCGATTTGAACAATCGAAAATTAGAAAGCCTTCTACGAAAGTACCCAAAAAATATTCCACCAAAAAGAAAAACCAGTTGCTCCGATTTTTACCTCTTCTTTCTCTTCTCTTCTCCGTTTCTTAGTACTATCTCTTACCATCATTTTAATAAGGCCAAGATACAAGAAATCAGATACAAAACGTGTAAGTTATATAACCACATTCACTAGATAGCCCAGTTGGTAGTCATAGCAACAAGTTCTGCAGCAAATTCTAAAATCGAAAGTAGATATATCTTATGATCGTAACACCATGTGGTAGATAACTTCTCAATATAAACTGCAAACTGATCAAATTTTATTTAAAAAAAAAAAAAAAAAAAAAAAAAAAAAATCCAAATGAGTATCCAGAGTATCCACACTAGACAGACTGCAGCTCATGCAATACAACGAGTCTTATCAGCAGAGAAGTTTGCAATGCCATGTGCGCAATCATCGGACTCGTAGGCATACGTATCTGTATATAAAATCCAGTGTACGCGTGGCGTTATTTGGCCCCCTATAATCTGCGGCCCTAAAGAAAACGATGACTTGGACGTATTTGATTTCTAAAATAATCAACTCACACAAGGTATGAGTAGTATCTGCTCTCTTGGATGACACGTTGGCCCACGAATGACCAAATCATCATCATCGTCACCGTCATCGTCGTCTTGTCTTAGTCGTCGTGGTATAATTAATTCGAAAATATCTTTTGCTTACGCATGCAAACTCAAACACCGAACAAAGGTGAGGTTTGGAGTTTATATAAAAGAAAATCAAAATCGTTTACCTGGTCCACGCTCAGGTAATTGAATAGCGTTTCCATTTGAATTGTTGCGGGCGTATTTTCTTCCTCCGGCCATTCTAAAAGAAATAACGTAACTAGATACTAGGAGAACAGGAACAACTGAACAACTGAATACAGGACAATGACACTTTGGCGTTTCTTGTATGCTGCAATTCTATGGCTTCTATTGACTTTGTTGGTAAACTTTTATTTTTCCTTTTCAAAATTCAACGTAAAGTACGACAAATTTATAAAAAAAAAATAAAAATATCAAATGTATCTCATAGAGTAATTCCTTTAGAAGAATAATGGCACACACATGGAACGATTAGATAGGAAACAGAAAAAAAAAAAACTACCGAAACTACGCTGCGATACTGCTGACCGCCAACGATATTCGTTACGAACGCGAAAAGACTAAAACCAAGACCAGTCAAAAACGACTCCAACAGGAGAGCAACTCGACTCGGGCCACATATGGTACGGATACGTCCCACCATTCACCAATACCGTCATCATCATCCACCTCATACAATCCATATCATATCCAAGTGAACGTACATTTCAGTTTCTATGATTCCAAATGTGTCGCGGGGTGTGGTGTTACCAGTTTTACTGACATCGTCATCACCATCACTATGGGAGACTTACTATTCCACTTCACTCTACTCAACTTCAGTCTGCAACAACAACTTGTCGTTGTCGTCGTCAACGTGGTTTCACTGTTGTTGTTGTAATAACTCTCCAAAGGGCTAGAGGCAAACTTGATTCATTCTGTGGAAAGAACAGGTCTTAAGTTGGAGTTTCCTAACCAATACCAATAGAAACAAAAAAAATCATTTCAGAGGCACCCCGTTGCCCCACTCAACAACGACAAAAGCGAACCAACTTTAGTGCGAATGACGTCGATGGATGATGACAATGAATGTTGACTGGCGTTTGTGTTTAGTCAGTCAAGTCAGCTCGACTCTAGGTTTCCATTCCACCAAGTGATTCTGCTGGTTGTGCTGTCGCAATCTACTCCAATGACAATCCACCATGACAGTGTTAGCTATTGAAGGGGGAGTATACGCGTTTACTAACGCTCTAGACGGAGCTTCTTCTTTCTGTTATCTTTTGAATAGTGGAAATTTTTTTATTAGGTTTATTGCAAAGTCACAGTGGCGGAGGTGAATAGAAATCGCTTAGGGGTTACCGGGAAACAATTAATCAGATCGTTTAGTCTTATGAACAGCTAATAGTGGGTCATTTGAAATTTTATGGATTAGCATAATACGTTTGAGAGATAAGCCTATTAAGTCCGAAGGCATGATCATTTGATGGTAAAAGTTGAATGACTGTAACGGGTCAATGTGCTGATAGTTGATAATTGTGGAGCTTTAGCTGACAACTAGGCTAATCGAAAATAAAAATTTACTGCATCGTATGTCGAAGTAGTTGTTTTCGTCCTCTTTTTACATAAATAAAAGCATCACAGGGAACCGGACGGTCTTACTGTTGAGTTATGCCATAAAAGTTGTTTCCCTACAAATTCAATTGTATTGCTTTTTTTTTGTTATTGAGAAAAATCGCTGTGGATCAAGAGTGGGACGTTAAAAATTCAATCAAAAACTGAACAACAGCTTTCTAGATTGGTTAACATAATTTTGCGAATAATTTTCTACACATTCTTGGAGAAAATAGCAAGTGGATCGTATGTGGAACGTATTTTAGTTTAAAGACAACTCAAGGTTTTTCTTTTAGTTTTGGTCATTGTCATCTTAATTAGACGGCAGAACAATTTAATAGAGTTTTAGAAATCTATTTCATATCTAAAATAAGTATCTACAACTAGGAGATCTAGTGAAGAATAAAAGCCGCTTCCCTAGCTCAATATACTCCAAAAGACACAGAACGAGCAATTTAGTTATATTGTCACGATAAGACAAAAAAAAAAAAACACTGTGGCGCTGATAGCCCGGTCATATCTGAGCGGGGCCTAGGGTTTATCGCCGAGTCCGAACGCCACTCCTTAGAAGATTTTCGTAGGCAATTTTACTTTCGGGAGTTTGCCATTGCCCGTCACGATAAGACATATTGCTGAAATTGACAATTTTGCTCAAAGAAATGTCTTTTCAGATGGGGTAGCTACGCCCCAACAGGTAAAAATTGCCATATTTGGGGCCCGATAATTCCACAAGTAGTCATAAAGAAGCCATACCTTGTGACTGTTTGGTGTGATTTTTGGAGTGGCGCGTGATTGGCCCATTTGTCTTCCAAGATCACAATCGACGGAATGTTACATTCAATGGAAAGCGCTACCGAGGCATAATAATCGATTTTATACAGCCAGAAATTGAGGATTTGGACTTGAGCGAGCTATGGTTAGAGCAAGACAGCTTGTACTGACGTGCCATAGAAGCCATGCAATAATCAACTTATTGCGCACTTAGATCAATTCAGTTCAGAGACGATTCAGGCATTCAAGGGCAATATTGGTCAAGCTATTTGTGAATTAGGGTCCGAATCTATAGAAAATGTAAATGTACGAAAATGTACGAGGCAGTTATTCGAATGAAATGATATTTCATAATTAGTCGGAAGGTTTACTCTTTTTAATACAGCAACAATCGTTGAAAAATATTTAAAAGCGTTGGTTTTCTTTAGTCTTTTAAAGAGATACCGACAGATGACCGTCCCCTACATACTTTGTGATGGTGTCGCAAGAAAATGTATCCTTTACACCACGCCTTTGTCATTAATGCTTAGTTAATGGGAAGTGAAGCATTTTGATTTGGTCCTGTGCGAATACCTATCACAAAGTGTGGTGCAGCTTTAGGTGTCAAACAAACTCCTGCGTCGAGTTGTAGTATAAACACTGCATTGACAAATTTCATTAACAAAATTTACAATTATAACTAGGAATTGCAGGACATTCGAGTGAAATATGGTAATACTTCAAGTATCATCTAGACCAAGGTTGCTTTTGGTATGTTGTCGAAGGCACCGATAAGCAGGACCACAAGCTTAAAGACTAGAATACGGTATTATATATTTTCTAGCCTTTCGACAAAATACAGGGTTTTCCAATAAGGACTTGACAACTTTTTTTTTTTTAAATAAAACGCAAACAATTTGAGATATTTCAAAAACTTTATTATCGGCTTGAAGTACAATAAAAACATTTATAAATGGAACTCGACTTTGTTCATATGGCCACCGCGGGCACGTTTGCAGCGGTCCACACATTTCGGCCGAAACGGCCGCTATTTCGCGTTCAATGTTCGCTCTGAGCTCTTCCAACGTCGTCGGCTTGTTGGCTTAAACCAATGACTTAACGTAGCCCCACAGAAAATAGTCAAACGGGGTTAAATCGCACGAATGAGGTGGCCAATCGACTGGCCAATTTCTTGAGATAACACGCTCACCATACTTACTCTTCAATAAATCGATTGCAACGTGTGCTGTGTGACTTGTGGCACCTTCCTGTTGAAACCACATGGCGTCTAAGTCCATATCTTCCAATTCGGGCAAAAATACGCCATAATGTGGTCTGAGCGATGCCCAATTCTTGAGAACGCCGTGGAATTGACTGATTTGGATCGTTTGCTACGGACGCCTGAACGGCAGCGATATTTTCGACACTTCGAGCAACCCGTTGTCTCACTGACACGGCAACATCACACAACGAATATGTAGCCTCAAATTTTTGCACTAAACTTGTTATTGCCTGTCTACAAGGGCGAGAATTACGACCGAAAATTGGAATTAACGCTCTTAAAGTTGCAGTCACCGACTCCGAATTTCGGTAGAAAATTTTTATAATTTGCAGACGTTGCTCGTTCGTGTACTTTAACATGATGAAAATGTTAAGTTTACTGAATAAATTGACAGTGACAGTTTGATGATTAGTGAAAGAGTGCGTTCACAAATTAAATTCAAAGTTGTCAAGTCCCTATTGGAAAACCCGATAGTTTAAAGATAGTGATGGCAGTATAATGAAAATAAGTTGTGGTACATCCATTGCTTATCATTCAATGTAATCAAATCCTTTTACTTGTACAGAAAGATAGGAAGAGAGCCGAAATGTACATGGTTCAAAAGGCTCTTTAGATACCTGTGGTAGGGATTCAGATACATTTCGAGAAACTGCATACAAAGACCAACTGCCTTAGGACCAACAAAGCTGAATAGGACGTGAGCAAAGTGAACAATAGGGATCTGCTCAATAGCGAGTCTTAATAAGTTCAAAAAAGAGAGGATATGAGGTTATTGTGAAGACAAATAATACCACTAGAAGCAGGCTGGATACCTTATGGTGCAACGCATCTACAAAGCTCTTCTAAATGAAAGAGCACAGTATTCGAAAAATAAATGTTTCAATTTGGTGCATCTGTTAAACAATTAATCGCTCCTTGCTTAGAAGCTTTCCTTTTATTGGATGAAGTCAGTCAGTCAGAGAAGGTTGCCAAAAAAATTATTAATAAATCTAGTAATCAATTAAAAAAAAAAAAAAACATAACAACATCAATGCCACAATGCTGGTAACTACGAGTATAAGGACGCAACGAAAGCAGACCAAAACAGGGCCGTAGATTGCTAAAAATCAGATACCAATGCCGTCCTCGAAATGTGATGGGATGGGCCAAGTAAAAGAGCGAAGAAAAAGTATGACTGTGACAAACAGCAATTGCGACAGACAACAGAAGCCGCTTCTATTTGGATGTGCACTTGTTGTAGGCGACAGACTAAGGTAGATTGTCAGGAGAACGAGAACAGCTCGTATGCGTTACTAAAGAAAGACGGAAGAATATCATGAGCATGACAAACAGGTGATTGAGCAACGTTGAAAAGTTGTAACTCTAGGCGGAAAGCAATAAGGCCAAAAGAGAAACCTGAAGCAATGATTAAGGAAACTTATTAGTAAATTCACTGTCGGTGCTAAGGATATGCTGAAACCATCTCTTCAGACTGTTTAATGCACAATTCTGCTGTCGCATTGAACAAGTAAAAATAACTTAAGCATAGAATGTTGCCGAAGATGCAAACCCGGACAAGCTTTTCAAGCAGCAGGTGATGAAAAAGAGAATATGTACCAATTTCTCTTTACTATTTGGTCAGAGGCAAGTATGTATCATTCTTCAACGATCTGATTAGCCCCGAGCGGCTTGAGGCTGGATTAGTCTACCCTTTGGCAAATCAGCAAACGCACAATTTTTAAAAAAGTTTTGCGACTACTTGCATAAGCTGATGACACTGATATCATTGGCAGAAAGCAGAGAGTTGTCACTGGCACGTTTGCATAAATTAAAACAGAAGCGGCAAACGAGAGCCTGACAATGCTTCAAGAGTCTTTAATTCTAACTCGGAGGGACAATAATCGGACAGTTTGCAACAGTAAGCAATTGGCACACCACCCTAGACTGTTGAGTCATCTGAGAAGGTAAGACAGCTTGGTTAAAATACATCCACTAAGCTTTTCGAAACCCGTAAGAATCTAACTGGTGTATTGGACAAACTTAGCATGGGTTCTTAGCGGCTTTCAAAATGAACGCAATATAAGTCATCTTGAGTTGCAACTGAACGAATCCTTTAAGTTGTGCAGTTGTCCCTGATACTCGTAGCTCAGACAAAATATCATATGTTGAAATCAAATCGAGTAGTGATGGTAAGATTCTAGAACAGTATCACAAGGAATTTTTAATATTGATATGCACCATGGATAAAGGTTGTTGTCTAGTTAGAAACGACAGCTTCCGAAGTCAGATAAGCCATGCATTCTATCAGCAAAATATGGCCCATCACCTTCGAGTTGTGGGTTTCTGTTTTGCCAACATCTTATTCCGATGCCCGAATACCAACTCCTGTGTAAGTCTTCAACCCATAAGCACTCAATGTTCACCAGATTCCCTATCGAGTGACTGACATAAGGCATCCTTGACATCGGATTGGTGCGGCCCCTTTTCGTAGTACTTGTTCTCTTTCTTTACTTCGTCCTGCATTCGTACGGTTAAGTCGTGTTAACCGCAAACACTTATGTCATTTTGGCCTTTGCCGAGACCGAATGAAACGCTTTGCAGTACGTGTTTTCTAAGGAACCAGTTCATGAAGCTCTTCGTGAGATATTAACTTAAACTAAATTTCCGGGATTTTATAGTGGATTGTATGTGGATGCTACTGCAAACTGGCTTTTAAACAAATTTATTCAAAGTTCTACACATATACAGCTTCAACAAATGCACTACATCTCGAGAAATCAACTGTGGATCGTATGTGGAACTTAACATTAAAATATAAAATCCTGTAATTGTTGCAATTTGTATGACTGATTGTTGATGGAAGTAAATATTGCAGTGGTGTTTTGGGGAGGACAGATTTGGCTTACCAGAACCAGAGTTACCGATTAAGAAGTAACATTTCGAGATGAAAGCATAAGTTTGCATTCCAGAAATAGCTCAATATGCAATTCTACTCCCATAAACGTTTTCAACCAAAAGTCAGCAGCTATTTCATTCCTTCATTCTTTCAAGAAGGGAAACGGAAAACCACATCTGAAACCTTAGACAAGTTCCAAGTTGAGACCTCAATTCACCGACATGCTTTCAAACTTTCAACCGAGAACAAGAATCATTGAGTTAGTCGACCAAAGGGGAAACAAAGAAACAAAAACGCACGTCATACTCGTACTTTTAAAGTATCTGGCCTATTGAATTACATTATTTTAGTGAAACAATAAGGCAAGCCCTAGAATGTTTCGTAACAGTGGCTAGCTGTTAGTTGTGTCTGTCTCGTCTGACACAAATATCGAGCGAAATTTTTGCAGACATTAAATACTTATTCAACGTTCCATGTTCATTTGGGGTGCATTAAGATACTTTGACGTCATGCGTTAGGCGTTAAACATAGTACGCCCTCATGAGATTTGTGTTCTAAATACGGATACGAATCACTTTCAGTAACTGCAATCCCATGTACGAGCACAATGTGCATTAGCTGTGACTGACTGTCTGAGAGTGCATATGCAAGAGTGGGAAATGTATCCATTTAAACGATTACTTTGTATGAAGTACGGCCAGAGGGTATAACTGATTCATTGTCGACATTATTCTGGAGAGAAGGAAACTTCACTGAAATCATACTGAGATACTGAGAGACTCTGGATAGGAAATGTGTTTACACCACAGTCTAGCGGTCATGGACGTGGACTTATGATTGATAAATCAAAATGCATTGCAACTTGCAGTACGCATGGATGGTGAAATGTAAACTCTTATCTGTTCTGTTCGTACTATGGACGCATACTCAAACACAACTGTTTGATTAGTGATTATTCCGATTGGACGTACTTTTCCATTCCAGAACAATGAGACTACAAGTAAAAGATTCAAATTGAAAAGCTACGTATTGATTGCATCATTTTAGCGACAAATAGAGACGAAGAATTCGATGAATTAGCACTGCGAAGGCAAATGGCAAACGGTGCGCACGATGACATCATGATTGAATATTTTGAATAATTTAGACGCAGAAAAATGATATCATTCGTAAGAATACTGACAACTAAATTTCAACACCGCAAATGGACTGTTTATGGGTGTGGGAAGTAGCTGGCGGTTTGTGAATTCTATGTAATAGTTCTAAGTAAGGTATGTTATCAAAAAGAAGTTGCATTTGAAAGGGATTAAGGACTATCAGACAGAAGAATGTTTCTACATTCTGACACCCTTTGTTTTGATAAGACCTTTGGAGGGAGCTTGTTTTTCGTTTTGTATTAGATAATGAGTAAATATGAAATAAATTTCTTTTGAATGTGACACGTCTTTTTATAGATCCAAGGTCTTGTATCCCAATCAGAGCTGGAGAGGGGCGTGCATTTGATTAGGTCATTCAACATATTTTGCTATGAAAGATGAAAGATGACGCATTTTCAAATCAAGAAGCGCCATAAATTATATATCGTGTGGAATTTGAAATTTGCCAAAAGATACTGGCCGTACTAGTAGCGAATATTGAAGTTGTTTATAAAGGTGGAAATGACACATTTTGTTGTAAATATGATGACCTGTACTAGAACAACTTTTACCGAGAATACAACCAACACAAATTTTGGTAAGAATTCTTGCGGTATCAGAGCGTACGTCTTATGTTTACAGTTCATGATTAAACAGGACATATGGGCAACAACCCTTCTGAACAGCTTTGACACAGAATTCTCCTGGACACACGGAAAATGAAATCAACACAACATACAGCTTTGACAACGGATTCAGACTAACGGATGGTGGTCATGCACTATTTCCTAAGGACTTGGTTGAATATACTCGGATGATCGACTACTTAGTCCACCTACTCAAGTGGATGGTTGAACATTTGGCGGAGTAAACATCGATTACTATCTTGGTGAGTCTTATGTGAAAAAGATTGGCGATTCGGATGTCCTATACATCCCTATTCCACCTGTGCCTTGTTTCACAGCAAAAAGTGATGAAACAAAATGTGCTTTCGCAAGATCCCTAGAACAAAGCTCTTGCTTTAAAGATGAATATGTGGGAGCACGTGCTGTCAAACAAGTAGCTCATCCGGTGGTGCTCTAGAGAAAAACATAAACTTGTTGGACCGCCGTAGGATCTAAGGCGAAACACTATCGCTTTTTGATCAAAAAAAAGTTGGAAAGACATTTGATCGGGAAGATATGTAGTAATTCTATGGATTCTGAATGGAATTTCAGAATTGTCCAGAAGTTTGTGAAGAAAAATATGTATTTCATCAGAAAAATGAATCAGAGTTGCGACTAAGAGCCCTGTGTTCTTTGTACACGAGTAGAGCGAAAAGACAGCAACGTTCCGCACGTACAATATTCATGTCTGTCCCAGACCGTGTGAACATATGCGACTCATGGTATGATTTGAGCTTGGCGTAGCAGTTGTCAAAATCATCTTCCTTCAATAGGGCCGTCTACTTATCAATATTAACAAACAAAGTGTCCAATAAACGAAAAAGGACTTTCAACTTAAAATATTCCCGTGCAAACATTAACTCTACTGTTACGGATCAGAAAGGAAGACCAGAAAAATGAATGAACAATGATGTGGAGTTAATTATTTACGAAATGTTCCAAATTGTGGACACAAATAAATATTGGTTGCAAACGGTGTCCGCAAATCATTTATATTAAACTATGGAAGGCGTTGAGATTCCTAACCAATAGGAAGATGCGTCGCTTTTTTATCGTATAAAGGCAACACGAGAAAGTGAAACAATAATAGATCAGTGAAGGTTTGGAAATATATGAGCAAGTTTTATACATTCGACAAAGCACGACTGGGTTAACTGAATGGCACTCAGTGGCTTCGTGAGAGGTATCCCATCCAGAGTATTGCGAGGTCGCAAGAAATTTGCACATCATCTTCACTGATTTAAGGAAGGTGTTACACAAGGGCTTTATGAGTAGGGGGGTTTACATATGGGTGCATAAAAGAGACGTAGGAAATGTACAGACGTTGGGCTGTGTATTTAAACATGAATTCAGTAGCGGTATAATCGTAAAAAACTTGTAACAGCTACGACAATACTGGCTCTGCTCAATGAATCCACCTGAAAGGTAACAATTACCGTCAACTTCGTGATGTTTAAAACTATGTACAAGGTGATTGCCACCAAACACGGGTTTCCTTTAATATGACACGACTTGCTTTACTTAAAAGACAAGTAATGGGCTCTGCTTGGGGTTAACTTCTCGGCCGAATACGTACGAAATAAACAGCCTCGAATAGAAACTTACATTCGACGTTCCAGTAAAAAAAATACAGCAACGTCCGGATCTGCAGATGGAACATTCGCACTTTTAACAGGACAGGTACTTAATAGAAAGGAGCCCAAAGCAGGTACCACCGCCATCAAGGAAATGCAGTAGGATCTCTTAGACAAAAAGGATAAAAAAAATGTGACTGCTGCGGAGCAGTGTATATTTGGGTAAAAATTCGCTAAAAACGACAGACTAAGGAAAGAAGCCTTGAGCAAGTGAGGGAGTATTGTAATAATCCGCATCTGGAATCTGCCTAATATGGGCTAACGCACACATTAAACAAATAAACAATGACCGCCGACTAAACTAATGAGCAGTGGCTTAAGAAGGACGCTGAAATCTGTAAAGGGATTATTAACGTTGCTGCTGGACGGAATATCACTGTAGCCAAAGACACACGTTATCTACACTTCAATATTCGCAAAGTAACATGACGGTGATCGGATCATTAAGCTATAATTACGGAAAGAGACTGCGAGAGGATTTAAAGTTGATTGGATGCAGTCGGAATGAATACCCGTATTCAATAAGCTGTTGTCAATGCCTTTACAACCTGTATTAAGTGCTGAAAAAGATTAGAAGTTTGACATTGATGTACTTGGTAGCAAATGAGGACAGATAAACATTCTCTGCTACAGAGAAAAAATCAAGCGCGTGAGAATGGAACAATCGAAGAAATCAAGAAGATCTTATCCAATAACAGCGTTTCAAAGTTTAGCGAAAGGTTAAAGGAGCTCGCAACGAAAAAAGCCTCTAGGGATGAGCGTTAAACTTAACAAATAGAATCACAGTCTGTGCTAAGAATATGCGAAAACCACTTATGTACACTGCAAAGTAGCTCCATGACCGCTGGCAGGCAGAACAAACCATTCAACTTGAGATATTTTCATACACCTGACCAAAATGAAGTAAAGACAGCAAAATCTAAACTTAAATATAACAAGGTTGCTGGACCGGACGGTCTTCTCGTCGAGCAATTTAAGACAGCAGGAGATGACTTGTACTCATTTCCACGGTTAAGGTGTGGTTGAAGTAAAGTGCGACGGCTGAATGGAACCTCACCACCGCTTGCTCGATCCACACGAAAAGAGACCTTCCGCGAACTAAGGAGGCATCAGTATAATTTACTAGGTGGGGTGAAAAGTAACCTCCTTGACCGCCAGAATGCGCTGCTACTGCAAAAAAGGTTATGGTGCCTTGAAGTCCGTTCATATTTAAGCAGACATGCCAAATTTCAGTGCGATACTGTCTTTAGTTTTGT
This sequence comes from Volucella inflata, assembly GCA_928272305.1. Taxonomy (NCBI): domain Eukaryota; kingdom Metazoa; phylum Arthropoda; class Insecta; order Diptera; family Syrphidae; genus Volucella; species Volucella inflata. Next base: position 97,921,278 of record OV743720.1, read on the forward strand.
TTTGACAGCTGATTTTTGTTGACGTGTTTGGCATCATGTTGAGTATGGACAAAAACGATTTTCGTTCTGTCATAAAACATTATTTTTTGAGAGACAAAACGGCAAAGGAAACAAAAGAAAAATTTGATAAATATTATGGGGCTAATGCTCCGTCAGATTAAACCGTCAAATATTGGTTTCGAGAGTTTCGTGGTGGCCGCAACTCCACTACCGGCAGCGGCAGGCCGATTGCGGTTAGAGAGGACATGAAAAAAATACATGAAATGGTGTTGGCTGACCCGAAAGTGAAGGTGCGCGAGCTAGCAGATACCACAAAGATTAGTACTGAGCGCACACGCCATATTTTGGGCAATATTCTGCATATGAAAAAGTTATCCTGCCGCTGGGTGCAGCGCATGCTCACTCCTGACCAAAAACACGAAAGCGGGTGTTTGGAATCGGGCGGACTTTTGGCGTCGATTGGTAACTGTTGATGAAACCTGCAAAACGGCCTCAAATGAAGCGAAAAAAATTTTGTTTATGCAAGACAATGCGCCGGCTAAAATTAATGACTTACGGCTCCAATTGCTGTCGCATCCACCGTATTCGCCCGATTTGGCTCCCTCGGACTATTATCTCTTCCCAATTCTCAAAAGATGGCTCATCAATAAAAAATTCAGTTCACGCGATGAATTCATCGAAGCCACGGAGGAGTATTTTGCAGACCTTCCGAAAAATTACTTTTCGGACGGGATCAAGAAGTTGGAAAATCGCTGGAATAAGTGTATCAATCTAAAAGGGGACTATGTTGAATAAAATAAAAGAACATTTAAAAAAAAAACAAATGTTTCATTCCCAAGGAGGTTACTTTTCACCCCACCTAGTACATCGCGATCGCGGACATCTCTTCGATACCTTTGATATCAAACAAGTATTTAATGGCAGTGACAAGGTTTTCAACATATTACTTGAGTAAATAGAAGCACAAATTTCTTAAAAATCTGGACAAGTTGTATGAGCTGATTACATTGACATCATTGGCAGGATTTAACGAGCCGTCACCACAAGTATTGGAAAAGAAACGCCATAGCTAAGTTTTGCAATGAATGAGGCCAAAATCACGAATATGCTGTCACTAATAGACAGCAATAATTTTGAGGAAGTTTAGGATCTAAACGCAAGATTTTTCGAATGAGACTAACACCCTGTCGGATTCAAAAATCAATTTTCTTTTTTTTCATTTTTGTTATTTAAAGGGTCTCAGAAATAAGGTTGTGAAAGGGTTTGTTAGATTTCTCTCTCGTTCGAGTCTGTAGCCTGTCAAACATGATACCCGCTGGGTCGCCCCAGAGCTATTCAAACGCATTTTTCAAACGGGTATGCACGATTAATAAATTTTTTTTAAATCCACATGAGACACTTGGTAAGGCCCCGATCTTTCATTTTTTGTTTGAAGATTTTTGACAGCTTCAAATAGGACTACAAACTCTACGTAAATCTGGTTGTCTCATAGGTATATAGTATCTCCATAATCGAATGACATTTCTTTCCTAATTAGAGTGTCAATGCAGTACAAAAACAACAACACGCATGCAGATATTCCGAAACATCTATGCAATTTAAGTGAAACCTCGAATTAATAAGTAATTCTTTAAAATACAACGAAAAATCCGATAACATGTTTACGAAAACAAATTGATAAAACCGCCTCTGTTGGAAGAGCTTTATTATCTATCAGCTCTTTACTGGTAATCCAAGTGCACATTATCTGTAATTCTCAAGATTTATCAGTGCGAGCGAAAAACAACAAGTCATTGTCCAATTTCAATGTTTATTTACTTAAACCCACATTTTTATCAATAACTCGACTTGTTGTTTCCTTTTCCTATTTTTTTTTTTTTTCAAAAAAGCAATTTAACAAAAAGAAAAAAAAACACGTAGATAGCTCATGCACAAAATTATATCGCCCCGAGAAGAACAATTAAAAAAAAAACAAAAAATTTCTGAAATATAATTTAAACAAACACCTCTAACCAAGAGCGAATCGGTTCATAAAGTTTTCTTTTTTTAAAAAAAAAAAAAAAAAAAAAAAAAAGTACTAATTTTAATGACAATTAAAAGCTCTCTCCCGGAGATAGAAGGAGAAAAAATAAAAAAATACCGTCATTCACTGCATTTGTGAGCTTTTGCATTCTATAATGATGTACACAAAGGTGGACTTGGATCTATAAAAACAAATTACAACCGCTGCATCTGTGATTTATTGCAACCATTCCAACAGCTGCTATGTAATACAAACTTACAAATAAATATTCGTGATCCGTAGCAATGAAATTCAAAAATAATACATGGCCCCAAGAGAGATTTGGTTTTTTTGGTTTTTAAATTAATTGCAAATGCATTCGGCCTACGTGGGCATGTGCCAAAAATTATTTTTCCTTTTTTTGTTTGTTTTTGAGTTGCACGTTTATAAAGAAATTCGAAAAATAACTAGGCCCTGAGAGAGAGAGAGAGCGAGAGAGAGAACGGACTGCATCCCTAAAAATTGCATTATTACACAACGAATCTAATTTTTTGTTTTAAATTTACTTGACCGATATTTGCAAGAAATGTTGCAAATTTTTTTTTATACATAAATGCACGTACATATATACTGTACTTATGAAAAAAAAAAATATGAAAAAAAAAACGTGACTTGTCTAAAAATAGAGCTCGCGATGTGGACATTTTGGGATAAGGAGGGCTACCCTGCCCTGCCCAGTGCCTGACTTACACTCTTGTCTATTCCATGGGGTGTTCTTCAGCTCCACGAGGGCTGTTTTGATATCCTCTAATGTTAAACTAGCCGCCATGTTTTTTTTGCTTTGTTTTTTAATTCACTTTTGATAAAATTTTATTCGTCAAACACTAACTAGTTTTGTTAAATCACTACGATTGCAGGTCGTTTTGATTGGACGCGAACACGCTTTTGAACAAATGTGTGTAACCGTGTGCGGTGTATCGTCAAACGATCGTACCGCAACTTGAACTGACTAACTGACAGAACGATCTTAGCTACGTAGACTGACTAACAATTCTATTTTTTTTTTTTTATCAGCAAACTGTTTGTAATCAAGCTGGACGTTTACTTTCGCATTCGCTTTCGCTTTCGTATTTGCGTTCAGTAGTAAGTAACTTCGTTCTGCTGTCAATTGTCAACTGAGGATCGTTTCGAATGAAGTTTATCTGATCGATTTGGCAGGGATAGCGAGCGTTATCCAATCCGTGTACACTGGAAAGCAAATGGAAAACCCTGATAAGAGCCCTTTATAGGCCTACACAGAGAACCGAATTCATAAGAAAAAAAAGAAGAAGAGAGGAAATAAAAAAAACATACACACACACGCGACCGATCGTTTCCACAGCCAACCGACTGCGAGCGCACGACAAGAAGGAAAACTATTTTTCAAACGAAAGAAGAGGTTTCCTACCTTCTGCCACCGATAGCCGAATCTATAAATACAAGAGTATAGTACTCGTATGTACAAGTACAAGTACTCGCTGTAAGATACGAAAAGTTGCTATGTAACGAACGGTATGCCACTTATAGTTTTCGTTTTTGGCGAGGTTACAAGATTTCCTTGTCGGAGCAATAGACTCTTCGCAACACTAGTTCGAATAGCGCAGCTATGCAGACAGACAAACAGACAGGGCAAGGCGAATACCAAACGGTCCAAATGCCAGTTTATACACAAAAAATTCGCAGCAAAATAACTTCAATTGTGAACTAACCAACCAAGTGTCGGTGTTGAGGGGCAAGTGCACGCCGCTCGTTTCTATTGTTGTTGTCATTTTAGTGATGGTGATGTTATTATTGTTGATCTGATAGCAGCTGCTTTATGGTACCTATAGAGAGAAGCCAAACGGCTTTAAACAAATCATATGTACATATTTATATACCACTATACATGTGCAAGTTTCTAATGGTGCTCCTATGGCATTAGATACAGGCGAGCGCTAGGCTAATTGACAAGTGCATTGGGTGCGTTATGTGCTCTCTCACATTTATGGACAAACATCTACACATCAACCCATACAAACATACGAGTAGGTATGTGAACACGTTCACGAAAACTCCTTGATTTAAATTACGATCCACAACAATGATTTGTGTTTAGTTTGTGTGGATTGTTGAAAGAGGGCATTATCTCACCGCTTTGACATCTGATGGCTGGTGATTGTACTATTATTATCAATTAGAAGCTCTTTTGAGTCTAGAAACGACTATTGAGAGATAACGTAGACATTCATAGCATGAGTCACTATAGTGATAGGAGCTGGGCCTCTAAAAGTCCCCTGCAATTGAATGGACACCTCACACTTAATGATAGAATAATTCATGCCACTAGAAGGTGAACTAGGAGAGTATGGTATACCTGGATCGTCTGGTTTTATGATTGCCCACTCACGCTCAATACCTTGACCCTGTATTGAAAAGAAAGCCGTCGTTTAGTTATACCTGCCTTTTAACATATGCTAAGAACTCAATATCGTGGGAGTCTGTAATACAATACATCCAAATGTACGTGTCTTAAGCCATACTTGTGACTGAAAGTGAATACACTGAAAGGAAAAATTAGTGATAAGAAAATAGCGATTCATTGTCAAGAATAGTGGCGGGACGACTGTAGAATTAGAATTAGTCATAAGTTTGTGGGAGCAACTGCATATGGATTTTTATTATTTTTAATTAGATTATGAAATTTAGTCTACCGACTGACGCAGATAGTAATGAAATCATAAACAATTACGTGTACTTTAATCACTTTTAAACGACCAAGTGATGAAATACTCGTAACTAGAGACACAAACCTTGGTTTGTCAAGTAATTTACATCATTTTGCAGGAGCTCGTAAACGGTTATATGTAGCTAGTATTTGATTACTTAGATTTCAGACCGACAAAGCAACTTGGCGATTTTCAGGTGATTTTGCCGTCAACCACATCGATAATGTGATGATCGATCCTAGACATGTGTCGGACATCGTGAGTGCGTAAAGATTCAGAGAGGCAAAAGTCATGTTCAACTAATCAATGAACAGAGAAATTCGACGGTGAATTGGCAAAGGGATTCAACAGAGTCGGAAGACCGGACCTAGAGAAGGCACTTCACTTTGGTGTGCATTTATCACCAACAAATGTGCAACCAGCGAACTTATCAAAGTCTACCGTCTTCTATGTTGTGAAGTTATCAATTTAAGTCTGTTAGACGAGTTGAAGGCGCTTAGTTTTCTGGATAGCCAGACAGCTTATATCCATACTCGTTTTTTAGATGCTAATTCAAAGAATCAATGCTTGCAATCTACTCTACAATGCTTGAGTCACTTTTTCGGGCATATGGGCTGGTATCTCGCTAATGAAACTTGCAATTTTGTCCTCCAAGGCCGCAATTGACGCTGGATTATCGGCATAGAAGACTGATTTGACGTATCCCCAAAAAATAAAGTTTTAAAGCGTCAAATTGCACTGGTCTAAAACGAGAAAAAAATTAAATTGCTCACTGAACTCATTTCTCTATTGGTCTATCGATTTGCGTGCTGTGTGACATGTAGCGCCATCTTGTGGGAACCAAATGTCAACCAGGTTCAGCTTGTGGATTTTGGGCAAAAAAAAAGTTTGAAATCATTAAACAATAGCAGAAGCCATTGACGGTCATCCTTGGAAAAATACGAGCCAATGATTCCGTCGGACTATAAACCGCACCGCAACTTAGCGTTGCCAACTGATGGCAGCTGACAAAAGATCGAGCTGACTGAAGACGCTTGTGGTCTGGAGACAGGTCCACCCCTGTACTGTAGTGCCACCGAAGGTATATACATCGAATACGGGTATAAAACGATGCGGCAATCTTTACTTCAAATGCAGGATGACGATGGAGAATGCACAATGCTCCATCAAGGTCGGTAAATATCTCACCGAGACCTTTAATGTCCAAAAAGGATTTGGACAAGACTTGAAAGAATAGTGCGCAACTCACGAGCAAACACAAGAGGCACAATCTTTCAGAAGTCAGTTCCAATTCCGCCGACGATATTGACATAATCAGACGAAAGCAGCGTGATGTCAACGGTTTCTTCGTGAGTATTGAGATGGAAGTGGCGAAAATGGGTTTAGCGATCAATGAGGGCAAGATCAAGTATATGCGGTCAAACAAAACGGACAACCAATACCGACGTCTCGAACAGAACGTCACCCTCGACATATATAACTTTAAGGTTAAAACAGCGCTGAGATCACGCCACTTTAAGTTAGTAAGTTCCCATTTTTTCATTGCGTATGCCCATTGAAAATGATTTCAGCATCAGAAAATCTCAAGTAAGACTTATCTTCCCGCACATAAGACTAAACTTTCAAAGCACTTGATAATATTTCAGTTGCGTTGGAGTAAAAAAAAAAACATTTAAGTAAGGTGATGCGATGTCATGTCAATTCTTTAACACAAAATTTGTAAAAAATTGGGCGAAACTCGCAAGCTCTCTAACGACACCTCATCAGAAATCCAGAAGAAGTCGGGAAACACCAAGAAGAGACCATCCCAGCCCTGCTTTAGGGAAAGATATCATTGGTCTTTAACCAAATCCTCTAACTGAAAAGGTTTATCAGTTGAGACTCAGATCAACTCGTGACTGTAACGCCATCTTAATAAGTAAGCAAGAATGTTATACTTCTTATGGCCACCGAAAAGTTCTTTCCCACGATCAGTGAAATTCTCAACTCTACTCTTAGAACTCACGAAGACTGAACAGTTCTGTGGGTAATGGTAAAAGGGTATTGCCACAATTTGACCTTCCTTCCATAGATGGGAAAAACCTGTGACTACCAAACAATGCTAAATACCTTGGTATCGCACTGGATAGTAACTGAGTTGGAAGCTCAAAGCCCATTTATTAAGGAAAAAATAAGGACCTAACCCCAAGATAGTCCTATCGATCTACACGTCTATCTTAGCCTTTGGCAGCTGAGTATGTAGGTAATCCACAAATAAAACCAACGACCGTAGGTTAACGACAAAAAGATGGAGGATTGCATGTTAAGGCACGGCTCATGCCATGAGAACCACAAAACCAGCGAGACTGGAGAAAACACTTGGGCTCCTGCCCCTAGATCTTCCATGCACAAGAATCTACAGCGAAAAGCGCTTTAAGATTAAGTCATCTTAAGGGATGGAAGTCAAATTCGAAAGACATATGAATGTCTTCTCCGATCAGTTTACTTGAGATGCTTATGACGCCTACCTCACTACAATAGTGTCTAGGCCGAGATGGCTGTAGCAGAAGCCGCTAAATTTGCGGCAACAAACTCCATGAAGACCTATATTTATTGACAGCCAGACTGCCACCAAGGCTACCGCGCCATTCGATATCTATCGAGGTTTGTCAAACGCTGTTATGTTCAGCATAAGGTTTCCTCTATGCTGGGCCCTTGGCCCAGAAGTAGTAGGCAATAAGTATGCAGACGAGGTAGTTCAATAAGGAGTTTCCCAAGAAAGGGAACTGGAAAATCAAAGTATTAAACCTTCACTCTACACTCTGAGAATACAAGTGAAGCGAAATATACAAATAAAAGCAAAGTTTTACACCTGCGAGATCTCTAGACTATGACCGGAACTCACCAGATGCAGAACAATAAGATTCTCTTGAAAAGCAGGGCTGAAATATTTACACTTGTCGAATAGCTCATCGGTCATAATCTTCTGTGTACGCATGCAAAAAAACTGCGCCCTACAGAGGACGACCTCTGCAGAAGCTGTGGGAACATAGGCTCACGTGAGCCCTCCACGCTGTGTGCCACTGTTCCGGCCTCAGTAAGTAAGGGGACCTCAACCAACTTGAAGTGCATCACCGATAGAAGGAGCTGGCGAAAGACTCTGTTAGCTGGAGAGGCTTGTTGTTTGAGGCCCAGGATCACGCCGGACTATAGCGCCACTTAATAAGAAGAACTTCTACGACCTCCCAGAACTATCGGCTGCTTCACTTACTTTTCTTTTCAGATTCGCGGATGCAACAAGATGACTTACATACATCAGCTCAGACTCAAAACGACAACCAATATGAGATCAAAAGCGGGAACCATAACCAGGAATCGCAATCAAATCGCCTTCCGATTTCCCCACGTGAGCATCACAGTGTGTGTACACAGACCTAAGTGTGATGATTCAATTGGAATGTAGTTATCTACCATGCTATTGACTAGACTAGAACCTCAAAGTAGCGGCAGATGCAAGAACTGATACCAATTACAAGACACAAATGTAGTGTAGTGTTGTGCCCAAAAAAATCCTTCCATAACCTCCTTCTTTTATACGGTCTTGTTTAAACAAAAAGAAAACAAAATATTTATCCTACAAATGAACTTCAAAGACAACAATGAATCAAGCCTGTTTTAGATATACAAAGGTACCTCCCTCTCCTTTCTAAGCACCGGCTCTCTCAATTAAATGCGCAGTTTATTGTCATTCAGTTAACACAAAATTAATCAACAAACAACAAGAACAAATAATAAAAAAATAACATTCCAAAGCAGTAGCGATGATGTAAACTGTGAGAACCATTTTTGGATACAACAAAAAATTGATTATTCAGCAGCGCTACTTTAAAATTCCACCTCGTAACTCCCAACCCCTGTCGATGTCGTTTTGTCCACTTCAATACCATCTATCTCCTAGTGAGTAGTAGTGACTAATTTATCGACTCAGTGCGAAAATCTAGAGGCAGGTCATGCTCATTATTCTCCAAAACTCGGGGACGAGTTGTCGTTTTGATTCACCGAACATTCGCGTACAATGACTGAATGTCGCACTCATTCACTAACTCAGTGCGTGATGTTCAAAATGGTTAAATTGGTTTTTGTTTCTATTTAGATTCTTAGTACATATATCTAGATACAAACACGTATAGACGTATTCATGCTCGTTAATATGATACATATATATGGCAAATTTCATGTACCGGGGATTAATGAAATCATAATGTCGTTGTGTTGTCCACATCAACTAGCGGCGGCGGCAGCGGTAGCCGCTGTTAGTTTCTATTTATAGGTGGAGAGGGAAAAATTCAAAACTAACGCCAAGTACCTACCCTACCCACTCTGGGTACGAGGAACAAGTAGAAAGAAGATTAAACTGATGTAAACCGCTGCCGGTCACAGAGCTGAAAATTCTAAAATTCTGAATCTGGCCGCACGACACGACTGGGATTCGATGAGTGATTCTAGATTCAAATAAAACAACAACCACATGCCTGGATAGAAAGCAAATGCCGAATAAAGATGAGACGAGGAGTAAAGAAAAAAAAAAAAAAAAAAAAAGCTTTCATTAGCTGCGCATATTTCAAGGTTAAGTGGTTTGAGAGCTTTTTTTCCCACCACCCTCGAGCGCCGGGCTTATGTTGGATCGAGATGTTTGAACCGATTGCATGATGGCCGGGTAATTTGTTGGTGAGAGTGGTCTTCCTATTTGTTCGATTTAATTAGAGATTTAAATTGAAAAATAAAAAGTATTTCTTTTCTGAAATCAAATCAAATCAAATTGCTTGTGAGGAAACCATTGTGTAGTTCAAGTTAATGCTGAAGGCGGTGAAAAGGTCAATTTAATTGAAAATGAATTGATGTTCAGTAAAGATTTTTGTTTATATAGACTGCGACGTGCCTTATAGAGGTTGTTCAGGTCAAAGTTGTGGCAGCTGCAGAATTTGCTTAGAGCTGAATGCCGATGGAAAGTAGATTGCTTTGTAGATATCACCTAACCGAGCCTCTTTGCAATCTTTCAAACTTAGAACCTCAAGGCGCTTTGAGCTACCAACATGTTATTTATTGATTATGTCATACAAACTCCAGCCTTGCGAGTTTTTTTTCTACAATACAGGGGTACCGGTTAACGAGCCACAGAGCGGCCCAATGCAAAAGAAAAGATTTATGGTCTTCTCTACCTTCTTAAAACTTTGCAACTTTCCAATCAGTGTATCCTTCGAGCTACAAACATCTATTATTGTTGTAACTTAGTGAACTGAAACCGGTGACGTTCAAACTAGACCAACCATAAGGTTTAAAGTCCAGACAGCCCTAGATGGGATCGAGGATTTCGGGCACTAGAACGGCATAAAGTAGTACTGGAATACGGAAGTGAGAGCTGGAATAAACGGATCAAATACTAGCATATCAATTTCTATGTGTAAGAGTCCTAGTGTACTCAACCTGAACTACACGCCATTCAAGAATTCGCCAACCTGATCTACAACTCTGGTATCAAAGGCACGGATAGTCAAGAAGCTATAAATGCCCTTAGCTCGCACTTCATTGACATCAAATCAGGCATGTACTGCTTCAAAACCCTCCAACTACAAAAATGGAGGAAAAAGGCCAAACTATGGTGGGTTCTTGGGCATGAGGGTATAAACGGCAATGAAAAGGCAGACGAACTGGCCAGAAAAGGTTCTAAAACAGAAGTAAATCTAGGCATAAAATGGGAGGAGACTCCAGGTCTAAGTCATGCCAAACGAGTCATCTTGCCCTTCAATAAAAAAGCCAACTGATGTATGAATCAAAGAGGGCACAATATCAGAGACCTAGTGGGGTACCTTATATGACATCACGGCTTAAGATATCACCTCAACAGAATAGGACTAGTCAACTCTTCGGAGTGCCGACTTTTTCTTGAAGACAAGACGAAACACATTATATGTGACAGCCCAGCTCTTAACGGAATCAGACGGAATACCTTCTCAAGGGAACAACTCGACACCACTGGACTACGGGATTCCCCTGCGGATAGTAAGTAACTTCATTCGGAAGGTAGAAAACCTACTCGCTTAGCCACAGTTTTGAAAAACTGATCCAAAAGATCATCTAAGTCAAAGTGCCTTATCTTCGCATGGCGTTTCAAAAAAAAAAAAAAAAAAAAAAAAAAAAAAGGTACCCTACAAGCTGAGGTTGTCCCCTTACAAGAAGAATGAATCTGACTGGTGGAACTAATTGAGCGCTTCAAGGCACCACCATCCATTTGAACAACGAAGCTAAATATGTGAGTGTCATCCTAGAAGGCAACATTTTTTAAATTAAGCATCTCACATCGCGCCTTCTGGCAATGTAAAAAAAATTGTTGCTCAAAACATGAGGCTTGTCTTCTAAGAGGGTCCTGTGAGTCTACATAGAAGACTGATAAACAGCTGCTTATGACTTACATTTCGCTCTCAGGTAGAAAGAACTATTCAACCTGGCGATGAAGGCCATGATTTTTGTTCACTCGGCCAAAATGAAGTAAAGATAGGAACGTACACAGTGTGGTAAAAAATATTCCGGACTGGTTCTAGAAAGCATAATTTAAACACGATTTCTGCTTATTTTTAGATGTTTTTAATAGTGTCAATAGTCAATAGTGATTCAAATGCCTACTGTAGTTTATTTTGCGGAATTGCCTCTAGTGCTCGTGGAGGTCGGAATCTAATCAAAAAAGCATCCTTTCAATTTTAATTTTAGTTTCGGGAACAAAGAAAAGTCGCACGTTACCAAATCCAGTGAATACGGCCGAAGATTTAACACACATACTTGATTTCGAGCCAAAAAATTACGGTGCAACGGAGACCAACTTTTTGGATCGCGATAATCGGGTGGGATACGATTTATTCTGGCCATCAAACGCTTCAAAACTTCAATAGTCGCCAGTAACTGTTTCACTAACTGGAATGAGATCTGTAAGAAAATCAATTTACTTTTTGGATCATTTCAGGCGTTCAAAGTGAAATTGATCTTTCTGTGTGTTTATCATCCTCTAGAGTCTCTTCTACTGCCCAAAACACGCCACTCAAAAAGAACTGTTATACTCAAACAATCATCATGGTACACTCACGGTACAGTCAGAATGTTCCTGATGCATTTTCATCAAGTTTTGCGTGAAAGTTAATGACTGATCTTTGTTCCGTGTCAAAATTTCAACATCAAATGAAAAGGTGTTCTGGAATAATGAAATTTTGACAGATAATAGCGAAAGAAGTAAAACGCATGCTTGGACAAATAGATGGCGCTCTTGTTTGCTGAATTATGGCTTGTGTGTCCGGAATATTATTTACCACGCTGTGTATGTATTAACTTCAGTACAAAAAGGCCGCTACAGTGGACGGTTTTTCTACTGAGTAGATGACTTAGTTGAGAATATACACAAACTCATTTCCATGAATTGGTCGGAGGTAAGTAAGTATGCCTGGCAAATGTCACCTTGCATCTTATGCGCGATCCAAAAGAAAGAAGAGCCACTACTCTGCGGCAACTATAAACAGATTGATCTCCCTAACACCACGTACAAGATCCCCTGTGCCGTTTTGTTCCAACGCCTAAAACCCTTTGCGGCCAAAGACCGAGAAAAATCCGTAGTAGATCAAGGAAAGCCAGCTTTGACTTTCTCATTCCAAGATAAGATTTGACACGAAGATCTTTTCATGTTGCTTCTTTTATTTCATACTTTATAAGACTAGACATGGCACACAAGTACCATAGGCGCCATATCATATTCCAAAAGTCATGTATACGCTGTTGACATTGAAATCATTGGCAGAATGGAGGAAGTTATCACTGGTGCGTCAAAACAGGGTTTGAATGTGCATGAGGACCAAATCAAGTTCACGCTGCTAATACTTTGGTCCGAATAATCCTGAGTACCTAAGCCGGACAGCGCCGAAGAGAAACTAAAATACCCTCGGAGGTTGACACAGAAGTGTGTACAGTGAAGTACTTGGTACACGATAATCACTGTGAAATTCTTTGCTAAAAAAAATTCTTCGGTAAAATGTTTTCGATTTTTGCGAACCTGGATCTAAACAATCAGCTCGATCAGACAAAAGGGCAGTTACCACCATTCGTCACCAAACGAAGTGGGAAGCCCAAACTTACGGGCCCATGTGTGAGGAGAAACCAGTTGATTTCCTTTTTTTTAGCGACCAGACGTTGCTAACGGCCTAAGCCTTTTCGGAAGTGCTGGAGTCAGGCCAATGCTGTGGTTGGACAAAAATGGATACCTTTGCTAAATCGAATGTATCTTTGCTGCGCCAGCTTTTTTTTAAATGTAACAAACTCGAGTTAGTCCTACAACAAATAATTTTTCTTCCGGAAATGCTTCTACTGGGAACTTTTTCTTGTTTTTCCACTCTTCCACAATCATGAATCTTAATTAGAAGACTATGAATGGGTTGATTTACTCCACCAACTCATTACTCATCAGGTTATAGTAAGTCCATCGATTAACTAATGTCGCCGCAGAAATAACCCTTGAAGTCATCACAGTGAAACAAAGGACAATAAAGTCATGATAATAATATATTTCTCCACCTTGTTGATCCTACAGCTGAGCCACAAAAAAAAAAAAAAAAAACTTTTTATAGAGCAGGGATGAGTAACTCGTTTATTTATTTTGTGTGAGATACTTCTTCTAGAACATGAACGACATACGTGATGCAGTCAGTGCGCACTGTTTAAATTCCACTTTTATACGTTGTTGTTAAGATAATTAGCAAAAGATACCCCCAGATACCCTCAGATACTCCTAGAAACTTCCAGATACTCTCATGTATATGCAAATTAGCACAGTCTTAAGCGAATGATAAACAAGTAAACGGTTGCGTTCTTTCAAACAAACTCTAGACTTTAGAGAGTAAACAATTAGGAGGAACTTGTATTCGTTTTTTGTTTTTTTTTGGTTTTTTTTCAAAAATTAATATTGAAGATCCGTGGTTGAGGAATTTCAAAATAGATACTATAATTTGCTTCATTTCATTTCCCATTAATCATTTTCATCAGAGCCTTTGTTTAAAACTTTTTGGAATAAGAATACGTACAGTCTCACGCCCCATCATTGGGTCCAATGGGGTTATTGGTCATAAATGTGGTTTATATTTCTGTTGCCACAAATGAAACAAAAAAAATAAAAAAAACTCCTATTCATACAACAAATATAAACGGAAATGAGATAAAAAGATACATTAAGTACAAGAGCTCAGCAATGTAAGAGTATGGTATTCGTATCTACTCGTACAATACAATAGTACAGTCTGCGTCAACATTGAGGAAATAAAAACACACAAATTCAAGCAGCGCAAAATCTGTTATGGCGCACTGGAAAGTGGGAAGTGCTCTATTTGGCAGAGATCCAATTTTTATAAATTCTATTATGCACGGTAGTTTGTTCAATTGTTTTAAGTGATTTACGATGGAGGAGATACATATTTGTTGGCATATTTATTGTCATTTATCTTGCCACTGACATATGACTGACCAACAAGAAATAAATTTTTCAAAAACTACACATCGTTTCGATCTGGTTATTATTTAGGAATATGGATTTTATGTTGAATGATGACTTTTGGGATATTTACAGGATGCGTGACGTTAAGCAAGGGAATAAGACTAGAATAAGTCCTTACCAAGCATCTACCGTCTATTGAATCTAAAAGATTTCGATCCAGTATTTGGTATGGTAAGGTACAGTATTATGGATGAGTTTTGCTGCGCATATGAAGCTGCAGAGAAAGAACCTCCTTGTATGTTCCTTTTACGAGAATTGCTGAGTCTATCGTCAAGATTGGTAAGCACTTTATTGATAAAGTGCCTACATGGCCAGTGCTGACTACATCAGCGCCTCATACTTGCGTATCCCGACATTCACAGCGTGGCCATTATTCTTACACACAGGCGACTTAGTGAACTCTGTGTTGTGAATGTTTGCCTGTTGGAATTGCGGGTTAAAATCGTGCTGGCCATTCCTAACAGGTTCCTGGGTACGGTCATACTATGTATCTCCCCTGGATCTGACATTCGTCATAGTCGGGCGAAGAGACTAAATTCCCTAAAATTCACAATCCAAGGTGGAACAGCGTAAGCTGACGGAAACGTGGGTAATTGTTATATTCGGGCTTGGAATGAACTGTCGCAGTCAGATTTCAATAAATGCGGAGTTCGAACTGAAATACCATGTCACTCGTGGAAGCAAAATGGATAAAAAGCAGCAGCAGCAGCAAAAAAATAAAGGCCGACAAAAACTAAAAAAAATTGACGTTCGGTAGTAAGAAACGGCTGAAATTCTAGGCAGCGAAGAAACAGAAAAGAAACGCGAAATCTCAGCCGTCCATGGTAACAAATTCCGGCAAGGTGGCGAAGGTAGCCGCTAAACTAGGAAGATCCGCGAATCAAGCTCCATCTGAGACGTCGAGCAGGCACCGGCAGAAGGACGATCAGTCCTCTTCATCTAAGGGCGCTGCAGATGAAATAAACAAAGGGCGGTAGCTCTTTTATCAAGCGGTTATCCTGACGGGAGCCTACAGTATACTGCTCAAGTTGATTCTGTACAAAAACTTCTCCCTGGACACACTTATGACCGGAAAAGCCTGGCAATAAAACAAAGCTTCTTGGGTTCTGTCTGCAAAGGACGACATCGTGTTTTTTTTATTATATAAAGCACAACAGCGGGCTGGATTACGACGAGAATTTATACTGATGTTTCGAGAAAACGCGATGACGATGGCGCGATTCTTAGCTCATTGGACTATCACGTAGAGAGTCTGGGTTCGATTCCTGGCTGGGTCACCAACAATTTTTCAAATCGCCATCACCCTTTCGGCGGGCAATGACAAACTCCCGAAAGTAAAATTGCTTACGAAAAAGCTTCTAAGGAGTGCCGTTTGGACTCGGCGATAAACCGTAGGCCCCGCTCAGATGTGAGAAAAATGACAACATAAGCAGCACAAATGAGTGTCAAGAAGCTAGGCCATGGCCCATACCGGGCTGCCAGCGCCACAGTGTTTTTTTTTTTGTTTCGAAAAAACTTAAGGTGTAGAAGAGGAAGGACCTCGAACTAAGTGCCTTAACTGCCTGATGGGACCATGGCTGCCCTGCAGCTCCGCCAGAGCTTGGTCTTGCCGCCCCAATGAAAATCAGGACCTCGCCACTCTTCACAAAATCTCACTGGTACGAGTCCTAGGACATGAACGTCACGATGGCAAAGGAAAGGCGCAGAAAGTCTATTTCTGAAATAATACTCGTAATCCACCAAGTCACTGTAAAAGGCTGTCTAGATTTGGTGTGTACTCGTATCTGGTTCTCGACGCGGTTCAATGCGAATTTCATACCTAAAATAGCCCAAAGCTAAGGGATCCGGCACTCCCCAAGCTGATATCCTCTCGTCTCTTATATAAAATGTGCTATTCAATAGACAACCTAAACTTTTGAAAGAGGAAATTCGCTTGTGCGGATAGCTTTGGGTTCAGTATTACTACAAGTATTATACGTAGCAAACACCTTCAAACTTCAAATTACTCATTGGAAAAGACAAGACTGGGCTTCTAGTGCATAGGCGGTGTTCTGAGATCTACCATCACTGCTGCACTAAACATACTTTTTCATCTCCATCCTCCGAGCATCTATGGGAGGCCCCACCAAGGCACACGTCCCCCCTAAAATGAAAAAATAATATCGGCCAAAATACTGATCCTTATCTAAGCAGAAAAAAAGGACAGAATCCGTTCGCATATTGTACGTATCCACTGATAGCTTAACCAAGAAGTGTGAGGATATGTATTCTTCGGACAACACCCACTGAGTATCACTTTGCGCGCCTTTCTTGGGGATTTGGCCTTAACTAGATCAAAGTATCACAATTTCGCCTCCATTGTTGCCTTCTTTAAAAGCGTTTTTGCAGGAGCAGAATGGATTAAGAGGAAGATGAAAACATGCTTCATCGGTGGCCTCGCTGTATCCATCCAAATAATAAACAAGGGCAAGGTAAAAAGTTTTCGGCCTGACACAGAGATGGAGTTCCAATCAGTAAAAGTGTAAGTTTCCTTCCTGGGTGCACGTGTCATAAGGTCGTATGACAAGTTTAACTTGTTCTCTTAAGTTGTTAGTTTACACCGATTTTTTGCAAATGAAGTCGATCGCATCTGCCGACAGAACATTTGCTGAAATGCTGGACCCAGTGGGTTAGAAAAAAGGAAGATTATGTAGAAGGATAAAATCATATTTTAATTGAAAATCTAAGTTTCTCATTGTCAGTCAGAGAACTTTTCAACTTACCCTCGTATCTCATGTGGATAATTTTTTTCTTCAGACTTTCTGGTCTTCATTGGATAAAAGTGAGGCTATTGAGATGATGTGGCATTGTAAAGGGTTTTGACGGACCTAGGTGAGCCTCCTTGAGCTAACCTACAGAGGAGTCCTGACTCCCCATTTTTTATCGACTTTAAAGGGAAAGTGGGAATACCTCATCGACACGTTTTTAAATGTATAGGCAAGGTTATATGTTGTAATGGCTGATGTAGATGTGATTTTCTATCACAAATTTATGCAACTGACGCAAACGACATCGACCATACTCACTTGCCTTCATAGAGGCTCTAATGGAAGAACATGCGAAACGAGTGGGTTTTGAAGAGAATTACGACAAAATCAGGCAATGTCGTGAGCAAAGGAAGAAAAAATTCGCCCACCCCTTGGGAGTAATGCGCCTGCTTACGACAGCAGCTGCTATGTGTGTATTTAGAGACTTCACCTTCTTGGGTAATAACATCAAGACCAGCCATCAAGGCTAGATATTAGGAAACAAGAGATAGAAACCCAGAAGAAAAGAGGACTAGTTTGCTCTCTAATAAATTCGCTGGAATTCAACGCATGAAATCATTGTTTTTTTTTTTAGCTTCCACAAGGTTGTGCTTTATTCTTTGAATACTGAATACTGCACAGCAACGATAGAGATATGAAGATCTTAAGTTTCAATTCATCTGAACTACAACTAAACTTCTTCCGACTAATTCATTGATTATCCATGCAAAAGACCTGTCTATAGGGTGTACTTTGCAATTCAATTTAACTACAAATAACTTGATGGGTAGTTAAAAATGCGCAGACATACAGAAACCTTGGTAACTGATTTAAATACAGAACTACTTCTCCTCCCATAGCATTGAAACCTGTCACAATTACAAATATGGGCGTAAGTGAGTACCACCCACATGAGTATGATGTCAAAAGCAACCATTTGCTTTGCCAGGTAAATATGTCTAAAACCTTTCGCTACATGAGGAACTTGGAACTTTGTGCAGTCACTTGTGTCAGTCACAAAAAGGAGAAAATAAATCTGCATCATTAAAATCCGCAACCCTCCGAAAATTATCATTCCTCCTTGTTGACATTGTTTCTTTTTTTATTGTTGATTTTGTTTTGTGTGTTTTCTTTTAACAATTGTTCTTTGCACTGGTTGGGTTGGTTAGACCCATTGTTCGGATACATTTTCTTGGATTAAGCGAGCGAGCTTATCACTGTGGTGGCACATCTATGACTTACGTCGTACCACCCATATTTGCCAGCTGAGTGCAAGGTAGTTTTATGGGTCAATGGGTGGTTTAGTGGGTGTTGCAGCAATAAAAAAAAAAAATTAAAAAAAAACAATTGTGCAGTGAAGCAAAGTCTCATTACAAGCAGAACGCTTCTGCAAAGCAGGTGTTGGTGACATTTTGAAGAAAAGCTAAAGCGAAGCCTGAAAAAATATACAAAAAGGTTATTTGGAAGCAAGGAGCATCAGAGGTGTTTAACTCGTTGAGCATCAGAGGTGTTTAACTCGTTGAGCACCGATTCAGTAAACTATTCTTTTTCGCCTTAATAAGGAGCACAAAAGTGAGATTCACTTAGGCAGTGGGTGTTCTTTACTTTCATAAATCAAACAGCCATTAAGGCACTAAGCCGTCAAAGCCCAAATCTTGGTAACAATTGGTTTCCAAAACAATTCCTAATAAAACTGTGATGAAGTAGCAGGAAAGAAATCCGACAGATCCATTTAGTTTTTGGGACAACTATAGGGGAACCAAAACCAAAAGATGTCCTTCATTTACTTGAATGAATGGCGCTATAACCAATATAACCGGTCACCCCAGTTGATTGGTAACTGCTTCCAATTTTACACTCCAACATAGTTAAGGTCTCTCTCCATTTGTGCGCGCAACCTGATGTAGGGTCTGCGCCTAATAAGTTTCCCTTTGTGAGCTGAAGCGCTGGAGTTCATTCATTTCTTATATTCCAGCAATCTGCATTGTGTAAAAATATAACCGGGACTGAGTCAATACAAACGACACAAATCGACTAATCTTCAAAAATTTATTTTGCCTCCTTCAAATTTTGAAACGGTAGATTTTTTTTAACCAACAATCTAGATATCCATGCATTTTTATAGGCATATTTCGGGATCGTCTTCAGTTCCCTTAGCAAATTGTCTTTTATGTCTTCGATTGACTCAAGACGAGTCCCACCATGTAGTATTGTAGTTTGAGTTTCGGAAATAGGAAAAAGTCACAGAGTGCCATGTCTGAAAAATACTCTGCTTGGGTATAATCGAGAAACGGTAGCGTTTTGCTCAAAGTCGCTCACAAGGATGGATTTGCAGGGAAGAGCATAAACGTGGTGTAAAATCCAAGAGTTATTCTGTCACAATTCCGGTCTTTTTCGACGGACATATTGCATGGCCTGCGTGTCGTAATAGAGAGAAATCTCTTTCAGGAATTCGACCAATTGAGACATGTCAGTCATATAAACGATCGAAATCGTACCCGACGTGCAAGAATAAACAGAAATATTGCTTCTGTAGTGCAGGTTTATCGATTCCACAGCGATCTCAGGAATTGGGCATATCCCAAATAATAATCCACCAAGTTTCAGATAAAAACTTGAGGCATAAAGCTTATACGGGTTTAATCCGACTACATATAAAGGCAAAGGCGACACGGAAAATTGAAACAATCAATTAATTTGTTGTCACATACCATAAAAACACAAGAAAAAGTTTTAGACACAAGACATTGTGGGAGACATACCCAATTTAACTTCACTTTACTTAACGGGCTTCCGACCCGTGAAGAGTCTTTGCCTGAGACAGTGCAGCCTTTCATTCAGACCAACTTTTTTTTGTAAAAAAAGAGGTTTGAGCTTTCTTGTCATCTCGAAACCGGAGGCTGGGAACCAAAGATTCTCTTGGCCTCGCATCAATGTGGCCCAGCCAATGTAGTACAACTAGTAAAGTTCGCGGTTTTATCTTTCCCTCCATTCGCCCTCTCCCATACGGGGCCAATGTCCTAGGAAAAATGTTTTCTCTTGGAAGCAGAACTGGCAGGATCAATGTTTTTTAGAGCTTGCACTTGTCCTACGAGATATGAGTTTTAAACCCATTTCCCAGGGTAATTCTTCGTCGGATCTCCACTAATGTGTCCTTCATGAAGTTGATGTTGATTCCGGGGTAGATGAACCCCTTACTACGTCGAAGTTGTTGCTACCAACAGTGGTGTTTTATCCTATACGATGGGCAGATGTTTCTGTGTTTGTTGCTAGCATGTGTTTCGTTTTGTTCTCATTTTGTTCACTTTAAGCCTACCAATTTCGCCTGATCTTCAATCGCCGTGAAAGCCTCTATTACGGGACGCTGAGAGCGGCCGATAATATTAATATCGTCTGCGTACCACAGTAGTTAGACAGATCTGTTGAAGACAGTGCCTTCTTTAACTTTTTATAAGCTAGGCTATTCAAAGTCTATATATACTGGGTGGTGTTGTACCGGCTCTTCATTGGTTGGACGTGGGTTCTTTTCTTGAACTATTGCTCGCTCTTCATAAGCCCATTTAGCATAGCAGCTGCTGGAAATGCTGCTTAAATACATCTGCTATTCCTTGCGTGTCGGTGACTAGGTTTTCAAAGCTATTTCGAGGAGCTTGCGTTGCGGGTTGGAAGTCACACGTCAGTTTTTTGATTTTCTCGTAAAACATCCGGTCGTGAGAGTCTCCCATTTCCTTGAGCTGGGAGACTGCGTATGTCCGCTTCTACTACATTTTCTTCTGGTTCGATACTCTTCCCTCGCTGTCCCAGTTTTGTGTTGCAATGTTTGCAAATGTGCCTGTACCCCGGGCTCTTTTTCTGAGGTGGCTAGTAGCCTATTCGCTTAGCACACGGTCGCTTTCGTTAGCGGTTCGAACATCTGGAAAACGCCAGATTGTTTTGTAGATCCTTAGTCTTGAAAACTTAATGCTGCTTATCACCGTGTTACGGGATGCCGCAAGATCGATAAGTCGGAAGCCGTTGTCTGTTGTCGTGTCTTGGAGGCTGTCTTTTCTGTGTTTTCCTTTCCGGATCCAATACGCGGAAGAAATATGTACCGTTAGATACATCTAAAAAGAAAATCTGGATTTTTACTTTTTTTCTTAGGTAAACTGACTGCTTATGGATAGCCCAAATGGGCAGCTGCACCTTTCAAAATACTTAAACAAGTTCGACTGTAGCGGCCCAAGAGACTGTTCATCGCGTGGACAGGAGTAAGATACAAATGAAAATTCTCTTCGACTCATCGAGATCAATATAGTCGAGATAGAGTTGCGTGAATCATTGATTTGACTGCTGTCTGGAAGTAGTGAAGGCGCGTCATTTGGGATTTTGGTATTTTGCAGCTTTGGCAAAGCTAATACTTTACTTTAGAAACAGATTTCAACACCAAAAAATAGATATTAGTCTTGCACCTTTCAATGGTAAAATTCTGTCAAATACCATATGTACTCGTATCTTTGAATCATAAATTTTCGATCTTTGGAATTGACTACTGAAGAGTGAGTTGGTTTCTTAATCTTATTAAATTTATTTCTATTGAACTAATCTCCATCTCAATTGTTCATCCAAAAGTAATAGCTTTCAAATTGAACTCAAACACACCATCGCCACAATATCCCTGTCCACAAGTAACGATTCGCATTACTTGTCTAATTCATTAATTGGTTCTAGTTCGACGGGGTTCATATAGTTTACTAGTAGTTCGACATTGGCCACATACTGTTCTTTGGTTCCGCTGAATAGACTCCATTATCCATTTATCACATTCACACTGTATACCAGTAATCCCTCTAGCGTCGTTAGTCTTCCACTTGGCCAGAGGAGTCGCCATCGTTGTTGTCGTTGTTGATGTTGGGCTCTCTACCTTTACGCCACATCTTAATTGGATTACATAAACAAAGCTTTTTTCCTCACTGGTTCCAGTATTCAACTCAATTGAATTATTTCCTCAGTGTGCTTAGCCTCAGCTACCATTTAGCCCAGACATGTTAGAAAATGGTAAATGCTCCACATACTCGTATCTACTCGTATTCAGCAACGTTCCAAAAAAAAAAAAAACAATCTCATCTCCAAAGTAGTCATATTAGTCGACGTCCCGCTCGGATCTGTGATTGAAAAGCAAAACAAAAAGCGGAACTCTCATTTGCGTCAAAGCACTGCGCAGTTGAGAATATTTAAATGTAATTAAAGAGCAGAAGAGGAGGGGATTTTTATGGATACAAATGCAAAGATTGAAATACCGAAAATAAAATCCACAGACGAAAACAAGTGGATTGTTTCAATCTCATTCGAACGAATTTTATTAAGAATCTGCTTCCAATGGGTGCTTCTGAGGTTATTATCAGCAGTGGTGTTTGTGGCGGTTTTAATCTCTCCCTATCCACCCACTTCATCATCCCGCTCCGAATAGAGTAATCATCAATTATCGTATGCAGTTTGAAGTGCACCATTAAGAATCACACTTTCATGTCTTTGGGAAAAAGAAATCACTTGAAGCAAGCAACCGATTGAGGCCGATGAACTCACGCGAACGCTACGGTGGAATTGTTATCACGCTGTAACACTTATACAGCTAAATGAGGAGAGGAGTATTTTGCTGAAAGCAATTGAACTCTAATGATGTCATATTGCTGGTTAATTCCTCTTTTGGACGAACGAGTCTATTTTTGACCACAATGCAGAGGTGTCGGTTATTGATTGTGTGGCGGCTATTTGTTGTACTCGTACAAGTTTTACCAAAGACGAGGAAATGTACTGAGTCATTCGGGGAATGAAATAAATTGTGGCTGCAAGAGTTGAACGGTTTCCTGTTGTTTCGTGTTCTGGGTTTTCATTTGGAACATGCCGATTTTGGGCAGCAGACACGGAGGTGGTTGTGACGAAGTGGGATTTGAAGTATGTATTACCTATCATTCGTTAACATGATAACAAGGGCGGAAAATTGAATTCAGAGAAAACCTATTAAAACAGAAAATGATTTAGACATTGTAGATATGAGTAAGCAGATACTTCCATCTATTGATTGATGGCAACACTTCCGTAGCACCGTAAACATCTCAAAAATCTTCATCTGGACTTGATGACAAGATTTTGACACGATTTGGTTTTTTTTTTTTAAGAAAAATAAACCGCAGAAGAACGACTATCTTTGGGCCGATTGTTCTGTTGGCCAATTATTCTGTCTTCCAATAGACTGAAGTCAACCTCACTCAACTTACGTCTCCATAGTTCAATACAAATACAATTGAGTTTTTTTTTTAAATGAAATCGGCCGACTTAACAAATATGTTGAAGGTGCGCGCTGTAATTTGTGTTGCTTTACCTTCTTAACGATCGGTTTTGAATCTATCTCCACAGGTAAAATTAAGTTTTGAGAGTGGCAGATTCACATCTATGACTCTGTTCTCCAGTTTTAATCGGTACATAGTGGCTTAATCGGACCTTTTAGGTCACATTACTAGAAAGAACATTTTATAGCATTTTTTACTACATCAGATATATAGTATGTAAGAAAGAATGTAGGGCATAATATGGAACCCTGTGGCAGATACCAACATTTATTTCCTGAATGACAGACTTGCAACGAGCTTGAAGAGGTTTATCGGTCCCAAAGTTCGTGCTTGTTCGAACTTTAAATCACTCGTAAACTAGTCACTGCGAGTCTTTGTTAATTTTTTGTGTTTTGAGATAGAAAACGGCAAGCAATACTTTTTGATCTATGTACACCATTTTAAGATGTTTAAGCACTCTAAGTACCTTACTTTACGGAGTGGGAAAATGGTTCTACACGCTCAAGAACAGACTGAGATTAAAATTTAACTACATCGGTAGAAAGAAATGGTCCAATATTTGTATCGAATTCCACTGTTAATCGGTTTCTAATTAGATATTGAATCTGAGCAAAATGTTTCCATCATCATCATCGGTCTCACACAACACGAATACGGTTGGCTATGATGGCTTCTATGTCTAATAAAGATGAAGCTTCATTAGCTTTAGCGATTACAAGCACGTTGAGTTTGAAAATTGACTCATCCAAACCATAGTTTGAGGTAGATTTAACAATTATATAATATGTATACAAATGGCCGGGCGATTTTAACCCAAAGTTATAAAAAAAAGGGCATCACTTCTTATACTGTTGTAAAAGTACAGTCTGCACGGCACTATCCATAATAATAATAGGTCCATACACCTGCGCCAACTTTAGAGAGATACATCTTCTCAGCATCGCTTACGAGATCGTAACTAAAACACTTTTGTCCAAATGGCGATTGGTCAGATTCACGAAAATACTAAATTTTCACACTTGGGAAGATATGGGAAGAACCCAATCAATTTCAGATCGATACACACAAGCGCTGGCATCAAACGAAATTGATATTTCCTTCGGATTCATCAGCTAAATGTAGGTGCAGTACAGCGACATCGAAATCAGTGCTACGAACCAAAGAGATATATTCTCACCACATAGAACTAAGCAGAACTGTAGGCAGCTAACTTGCCATTGACGTAGATGGAGTTGTATGAGGGCTGGGGTTGGTTTCACTCTATCTTATAAAAAAAGAAAAGAAGTAAAGAATATGTCATGGGGCGGACTAGATTCCGCTCATGACAGCGCTACTTAAACATGTCAAAGGTCTATATTGCACTCACAAGAGACATAGGAATATTAAGAGAACATCGGTTACAGTCAGAAGATAAACATAAAAAAAGTCCAACACGGGTCTGTCTTAAGAGACACATACGAGTATCTCAGGATCATAAGTCAGAGATTGGCTCTAATTATGCCAAACAAAGACAGTAAACATGATTCTTCATTCGCTGCAAGTTAACCAATATTACTCGTAGTTAGTAACTTGTGCCAACTATAAATGCACGCGCTATGATAACGCATGATGATATGATGATTTATTTCTTTTAAAGTCTTTAACTTCTCCTCAACCCAACAATAAACCTCTCTTTATATAAAGAAATCTCATTCACTGTTTGTCTTTTAGATCCCGGGCCGTACAATCACCACCTCACCATAGCAAGCGACCTTCATCTTTCCATTCACTTAAAGCAAAGGTAACATAATAATACAATCTGTACACTCGTGAACTCTTGAGGACGATTTTATAAACATAAACGACTTGTTACGGCTGTCACAGTTCCTTTTGTGCTCACAAAAAAACACTTCATAAACCATACCCTGGTACAAAACTTTTCCTTGTTAAATCTCATTTCAACTTTGATATCCCTGCCCAACACTGAACTCATACCGGCTTTGCGAAACATTTTAACAGGATTTTGTAAATGAGTTTAATGTCAACATAATTCCCTTTCACAAGAAATATCACAAAAACGAAATATCCAACCGCTATTCCATCTTTAGATTCTTTTGCATATCTAAGTCTTCTTTGCATAGGAACCTTGTCTCCTTCCCTAAACCCACTATTTTCTAATGGGAAATGTCTATGGTACCCTCTCTGGTTTGGAAGACATAGAAGGTACCCCCAATCGACGTAAATGCCCTGAAGGCTCCAAAAACATTTCAACTAAAATCATCCTCCTCAAACCAGATTTGTCTTACGATTCAAATCTTTTTTAAGAAAAGGACAATATGTTAATTCTTCCTGAACTTCGCCATCCAATCCCATCTCATCTGGAGTTCCTCAAAGAAACCAGCTAGGTCCGCTCTTTTTTTTTTAAACAATCAACGCTAGTAATGCGTTTATCTTTGCAGCTGATTTCTTAACAAAAAATGTTCTAGTTTCGCGAGGCATCGATTACAGAACTCTGCAACAGGGTTTACAGGGTCTGCAACATTAGACATATTGAGGCTAAGATGAGCTAGTTGAAAGGCGGCAATACTTGTGCCAAAAACATTAATTTGTATTATGTCTTCGAAGGCTTGAGCGAAAAGACCAGTTCCACCGTTTAGCGATTTAAATGTTGAAGTAGACACCGACAATGGAAGCCAAAATCACAATTTTTCAATAAACTTCGCCTAGTCAGTGCATTGATGACACTTATGTTAGCACAAGGTCAGGCA
Source organism: Volucella inflata (assembly GCA_928272305.1). Taxonomy (NCBI): domain Eukaryota; kingdom Metazoa; phylum Arthropoda; class Insecta; order Diptera; family Syrphidae; genus Volucella; species Volucella inflata. The sequence continues at coordinate 97,947,442 of OV743720.1, forward strand.
AGTCTCGTTTACAGACCAATATAAACGCTTTAAAAACTGCGGTTCAAGTGTCCGAAACGATTAGCTGATATCAAAATAGTGTACGGACCGAAATCATTCTGTTTTCCTTAAAACTTAGGAACCTAAGGCGCCAACAATTTAGGGACAGCTCCGCCGCAGAGACAGATGATAATCATTACACTACTCTGTGGTAGTGTAGTGCCAGACGTGCTAAAAGAAGATACAACAGAGCACTTGCCCTAAACGCAGATGAAGCATTGAGAAAGTTGTTGTTGTAAAGGTGTTAAACTAAATCTAAGGATGTCTCGTCAAAAATTTTCAAAAACTGTATACAAGTGCTCCAAAAATGATAAACGAGGTGAGATAAGCTGAAGAGGTCCGGAGCGGACCGCGTGTTTCAGATTGTGCAATATTTAAAAAGACGATTAAGTAATGGGCCGAAGATGCAATTTATATAGTCGTTGGTGCAAAGATTCAGAGATGCAGGGAGAATAATCCACAGATCGTCTCTGAGGTTGCCAACGTCAGCAGCGACGGTTGAACATATGGTCTGAATTCGACGCAATTTAAGACGGAAAAAGCACATTTTCATTCGTGTGAATTGACAGAAAATATCAAGAACACTATCAAAAATCACACTTAGCGTAGCGTGCCATTTCTGCCCAGAGATGATTGGGGAGAATATTGCTCAACCCGACAGAAACAGTGACTGCTAAACGGTATTGATCGATTTATGTTCGCTCGACTGCTTCCTGAGTACATTAAAGGAACACTGTTTCTGCACGACACGGTGACACTTTTGTATAACGTCGTGTCCTCGCTTCGTCGGTAATGAAAAAACCGAGACCTTCAGTGTCAAAAATTGATTAAAACAAGGCAATGCGTTATCATGTAATTTTTTCAATATATTTCTTGAAAAATTTTGTGAACCTAGCAAGTCAACTTCGAAGAAACCATCTTTCAAAAGTCAGTAAAAGAACACATCGACCATTTGACATACTCTGGCCAATCATTGCTTCTTTAGGATAAGGCCTAGGTACTCAAAAACCATATTTTGAACAACTAAAAACAATGCATTGATAATCTCAGTCTTAAGTACAAAGTTATTTGAAAAAAACTCCCGAAGAGGAGTAATCTGATAAAAAGTAGAAATATGTTTTCTCTGTCGGAACGGGCACCTAGATTTATCATTTGATGCAACACAATCTGTTCTAATTTGATATTGAAAGTTCATAACCATTTAAACGAATTTTCTGCGTTGTAACTTCTGTCGACCACCTCCTGCAAACAGGTGACAAGTGCTGAAAACGGACAACCGCATTGACTTTGTTCAACCGCAATCCGGATGAACTTTGCGCCAATTTATCACCCGGGACGAAATATGGGTTCAACAGATGTACCAGCGACCAAGCAGTAGGCAAGGTGCATCGGTGTCGACGAAGGCCAAGTTGGATCATTCGGTCAATAAGGATTTGGCAACAGTTTTTTAGCGATGCAGCCAGCATAATACACATCGATTACCTTCAAACGACAAAATGTTGTTGCATCGATTCAACGACGGAGAAGAAAATGACAGCATTTGGCCAAGAAAAACGTGCTCTTTCATCATTGCAACTGTTTCCTGTTAAGAATCCTCAAGAAATGGCTCGGCAGTAGGGATTTTGCTTAAACGGTGAAATTGTCACAGCAAAAACTTTTTATAGTGCCTCATAAAAACGAAGTGTATTGAGCACAAGGGAGATCTGTTGAAAAATAAAATATTTTTTTGCCACAAAAAATTATATTTCATTTAAAAGGTCACGGACTTATTGATCCAAGCTCGTATGTGAACCCTGGCGCATGCATGACGAAGGCTACAGCTATCGTGTTCTTTCTTAGCGCAACTGTTACTTCTTTAATTAGTTTTGAAAACGCTCACTCCGACAGAAGTCAGTTCGCAGGACATGCAAAACACGGCATTGTTGGGACATTATGTCATATGTCAGTCTGTTTTCTTCTGACATTCTAAAATTTTTTCATCAAAGGTGAATGCGCCACATTTTCGGAAAAAAAGGTTAAAAACCACCTGCAACTGAGTGGACTCTAAATGTCATGCCATAAGCACATATCGTAAAAAACTAAGCGAAAATTAGATTTTTGTCCTCTCCACTTCCACTTCTGTCATCGTAGAAATATTTAATTGTGGCTTGTCGCGTAATGTGTTCTGCGAAGAAATAAAAAAATGAAATAAATTCACAAGGTCATAACTTTCTATCCATCCTCCACCCTGTGAATTCCCAAGAAAGGAAAAGGAAAGAAATGAAAAAATAAAGGTAACTGTTGGCAGATTTTAAAGTCAAAAGTCATAGGTGTATAAAAAAAAAAAAACCAAAACTTAAATAGCAAACGAATTTCAATATCATTATTATAAAAAAGTTAGAACCCAGGTGAACTCTACAAAAGTTGTCATCTAAATAAAGGCGTACATAACAAATCTGATGGCAGATTCGTCGACAGCCACGATTTGAATAAGAAATTAAAGTGCATAGTGCATGTAAAGTTCTTGCCTTAGATTAACATTTTCCTAATTTGTATGTATCGTGACACGCAACTAATTAACTGTTGAAGGTCACTGTCATAAAACGCGTTAGCCCCCAGAGTAATGTCTACAATTACTTGTGGATTGAGTCATGAAATAGTCGCCCTACAGGTTATGTCGTCGTCAGCTTTACTGGCGAAAATGCGACTTGGTTTAAGAACAATTCTTTACTCATATATTACATTTGTCGTTTTCCTTTATTATTTACAGAACATTTTGCACTGCGAGTACCGTCAAATGCCAATAGGAAATCTATTAGCCTTTCTTGTAGAGTCACAACAAAAGTGTCGCCGACTTCTTAGGACATCTAAAAGCATGCATTTGTTGCAAATTAGAGATTCAAGTCACGTGTGTTCTTACAAGAACTACTGATGTTGATGAAAACCCTAACTGAGTACACAGGAAGCCCGAATTCAAGTCATAAGAAGTCCTTAAAAGTTCTTCTTTCCGCAGAACAAGAATCCATAAGGCATTGCATAAGTCTGAGAAGGCTTTAAGCGTATCTTAGTTGTCGATACAGAAGCAACTGTCATTATAATTAGAAAAGAAAGTGAAGTGACGTCTTATGCTAGCGTTCTTTACAAACACGGTAGCGCCAAAACCACTGACACAGGATAAAATCGGCAGTTACACAGCTTTATAGATCCAAAGAACCCTTATCGATTCCAAAAAGAGATACAGAGAAAGAGCGCCTTGGAGGTTTTCGACGCTACATAGTCCCCCCTTCTAGGAATAATTTAGTTTTGGAAGGATTGACTGAAAGCGTATTCCTGATAATTTTGTCTCGGACTGCATAAATCGATAGATCGTACAGATGCATCCTTTGAACATGACTGAGCGTAGACATTAGAACTGTTGAAAGTCGACTTATGCTGGCACAAAAATTCTTTTAACTCCGAATGCACGGAGTAGATCGGTCAGATAAGATCAATCCAACCAGATCGAGTCATATTGTGGCATAGTTTTTCTTTGCGAGGAAAAGGTTTGGATAGAAGGCCCATATAACTACCAGCTTTGAAAAAACATCCAAGACACAGCTCTTCTACTTTCAATGAAATGTTAAGTAATATCATTTTGTAGATCGCTTTGCGGCACTTATGATTTCTTGCCTCCACAAATGGTGGATTTAGATTTGATAGGTCTCTAGACCTTTGATATTTGTCGTTGCCTGTTAAAGCAGCCGAAAGCTAAAGCCGTGCGAAATAAATAAATAAAATAATTGTTTACAAAACAGGATTCATAGTCAACGGGTAAAGGATTAAAAATCAGCAAGTAATAACCGTAGAAAATTTAGACGTTGCCACTATTCTATTTATTAGCCCGGCACATGAAGAATTACCTTCGCAGAACCAATAGTAAAGTGCATAGTTCTAGTTAGAGTATTGAACTTGGTAAAAGCACGATACCCTCCGAAAAGTCCCAGTCACAGAAAGATTCAGTATTAATGGGCTTGCAAAACGAAACAACAACAACGTTAAGACTGAATTAGGATTTAGTCAAACAATTAAATTTGCAACAGCAACATTTGCTAGATTATTATGAAAATTTTCGAGCGACGGTGTCGTATAAATCAAGCCCTTATCTCTTGATGCTCGTCTTGTCATTTTATGAAGGGAGATAAGGATCATTTGAGAGCTGGCAAAAAGACTCATTTCCATTGCCTATCTGCCGAAGCTGTGGTGACGTCATACGAGTATAATGACTTTTTCTGTTTCTCGTCGTGCACTTGTAATTCGAACCCACACTCATTCTAATAGAGGTTGGAGTACTTAACCACGACGTAATGGTCATATTGACAGAGATAGAAAACTACGGCTATTTGAATATCTATTTTCTGATGACAGTGATATACAGTGGTATTGTATCTTCAATGCTAAGACGAACGTCTTATCGAAATCCGCATCAAGCCTAAGGTATTTGTAAAGAAAAGAATTACGTCATCTGAGAAAGTTTCTACTTGCTTCTTCACAAAACTAATGGACGATAGCCAAGATGTTGAAATTATTTTGAAATTTAGTGAAAGCATTTGTAAACTAATTGATTTTGTGGCGACACGATACATAATCATAGGAAACCCACATATTCTTCACCCCAATATTCGCAAAAGGGACATGGCGGTCGCTGAAGCCAGGACTACGTCTTGAAGCTTGTTTTAGCTGCAGTAGATGCCGAGAATATGCGCAGAACTTCTGTATAATGGCGACAGAACCAATGTTCGATTTTCGGGTACCAAGGACCATTTAAAAACCACAGGTAAAACTTACGACCACCTGTCCAAGACGAACTGGCGAAAGCAGTAACAAAGTTTCAGTGATTCAGTGCATCACATGAACTGTTTTCTTAAATTCAGTCGGATTAATGGAATCGCATAATCGTTTGTCCAATCCACATGAATCTTTTAGAGATATCAGCTCTGTCGGCGTCGCATACTTAACATACGAGGTGTGATCAAAAAGTAAGGTGACTTTTTAAATTTCGCGCGCTCAGTACACTCTAACTCAAAATTTTTTTGTTGTTGTGTTGGTTCACCTGTCACGATCATATGTTTATAGTTTTAACCAAATAGCAGTTGTTGTTTTTATGTGAGAGGCATAAAAGTTGGACGTGTTTTGTTTACTAGGCGATTTTTTGTGGTTAAAAGTAATGGAGCAGAGAGTTTGTATTAATTTTTGCGTAAAAAATGGTAATAAGTGCTCAGAAACTCTTGAAATGTTGACAGTAGCGTACGGACAGTCAACTTTAAGCAAAAAAAATGTTTATAAGTGGTATAAATTATTCCAAGATGGCCGAGAAAATGTTAATGATGAACCTCGCTCCGGACGACCTAGCACGTCAAACACAGACGAAAATGTTAAAAAAGTTAAAGAAATTGTGTTGAAAAATCGTCGAATCACGATAAGGGAAATAGCGGATGATCTTGGCTTATCGTTTGGCTCAAGCCAATCAATTTTAACGGATGTTTTGGGTATGAAACGTGTCTCATCGAAATTCGTTTTAAAATTGCTTAATTTTGATCAAAAGTAGCATCGCAAGAACATTGCCCAAGACATGTTAAAAATAGTACTTCTATCATGCCTCAGCCACCGTATTCACCAGACTTGGCCCCCTGCGACTTTTTTCTCTTTCCAAAGTTGAAAATGCCCATGAAAGGACGAAGATTTGCAACGATTGAGGAGATCAAGGCTGCATCGCTGGAGGAGCTCAAGGCAATACCAAAAAGTGCGTTTCAGAAGTGCTTTGACGACTGGAAAAAGCGCTGACACAAGTGCATTGTATCAGAGGGGGATTATTTTGAAGGGGATAAAATAAATTTGGATGATTAAATAAATATATTTTTTTTAAAATTAAAAGTCACGTTATTTTTTGATCGCACCTCGTATAAGTACATGCAAGACCCTTTCTTTCGAAGATCTCTGTATTGGATGGCACTGAGCAATGTGCGCTTCTGCATGCAGATTTCTGTCAAACTTACCGATGTCTCTGATATCCCAAAAGAATTAAAAGGGCGAGATGATGCAATGTCATGTATTGTACTTATTTAAGACTTGTGCCAAACTTGTGAATGGCAATTTTGGGGTTGTTACACCCTACTCATAAGAGTATACCTCACTCTGCTTTTATTTTTTTAAAAGATCTCTCAGTAGAGATCACTTTTAGACTTCAAATTAGATTTTAATCATGCCGGCCGTGCTCCATTAAACCGACACATAGATTAATTTGCAGGCGAATGAGTACTTTTTTTTCTTGTTTCTTGCTTCAAGAATAGAATTACTCTGAAGACAAAGGTAAACCTAATCAGTACCCATGCCTCCGACGCACGTCTTGAATTTACAGCGAACAAACATCAGCCGGCTGGAAGTTTTCGACAATCATCCATTAAAACAAAGCCATCCAACTCCAAATGTGGTTAGCTAAGCACCCGACCTTGATAGTGGTGGTCAACTTTTTTTCCAAGAGCCCTTAAAAAAATTAAAACACTTTTTTAATTCCCTTCAAGATCGGTACGGATGTGCTCTTAACTACTGCCATTAAAATAATCATTTAGAGCATGCCATCCTTTCTATTAACCCTCGATTACTTGCTAACACTCAATAAGTACTCGTACATTTTCAAATATACGAGTATGTGTACATAAAGCTGTCCTGCAAGGACTTCGTAACGAAGCACTTAGCAACGCAATACTAACTACTCGTATTTATGACTACTGCGTGTTTCCACCATTCGAAAACATTCTCTCAAAAAGACATGGAAATGGTGGTGCTGAAAAAAAAAATGACAACATATGCGCACTTACGCACTTAATTATACGGCTCATACATTCGTCGGTACGTTGCAACGCACCCCTTCGTCATTACTTCACAATTGAACTGGCAATTACGAAAATGCTGAATATACTCGTGTGTTTGCAAGATATTGTAATTTATTGCGATTGCTCTTTAATTTTCCATGTTCGAACGCAATATTGTAATTTAATAATTCACAAGCGTGACTTGCCGGAGAAGACGTTGGATCCTTGTTAGAAAGGGATGGAAGGTAACAAAAAATGACCTATCCAATAAAGAGCCTATAAAGACTTGTTGAAGCTCCATTTTATTGTGACAAATGATTGGCAATATTTTTAAAATTAATTTTAAAATATTTGTTATGCCCTTATACCAATGCATTCTTTGACCTTTAGTCCTGACACATACTCGTACAATGAGGTTTGCTCCGTAATAAATGATTTATTCCAAACAAATAAGAAATCAGCACGAATTGGATCTAAGAGGGAGCAGTGGAAATAATGATATTCCGAAAGGTTCCATGCTTGGTCCATCGCTTTTAAACATTGTGTTCATTATATACGCAGTTCACTATAACTTAGGAGTCGAATTCCCCGGTATTACGATTATAGTAACAGTTCATAAGTTCACCTCACTAATGTTGGTAAGAACTATAATTAGACGAAGACAACGATTTAGGTACACGAAATGAACAATTATTCTTAAGAACCAATGAACGCATCTGCTCCAACTTGACGGCTATTTGACAAGTGACATTCATGTATAGTTCCTGCGTAAGGATTTTGAAACGGCAGTTGTTCGCAATCATGGAATAGGGTTCGTTTGAAAATCGTGTTATCGTAATTGGCCTGCAAAAATCACACGAAACTATCTGTATCGTACCGTGGAGTTATTTGACGACACTGGTGAAATAGTCGATCGTGTTAAATGCCGCGGAGAATCGAATTCGTGGAAATTCATGTCCCGAGAGATGGATATCAGCAAGGACAGAATCTCGCGCATTTCAAAATGTGATTTGCGACATACAGAAACAGAAACGTAAGTCAAGATGTAAAGCCTTGCTTGCCCAATACGCAAAGACGAATTCTTTTTACTGACGAGAAAATATTCACCGTTAAAGAATCGTTCAATGAACAAAAAGATAAGTGTATGATTTTGTTTTCACGACATGTGTCTAAATCCGTTCCGAGAGTTCAACTTGGGCATCACACACCTTCAGTATTGATTCGATGAGTTCACCGAGCTTCATTTTTGCGATTAAGGTGTCAAAACCTCGGGCAGGTATATCAAACGGACGGTTTCGAAAATGTTTTGGAGCCCATTAACGTAACACTATTCGCAACTAAACCGTGGACCTTTCAACAAAACTCCGCTTCAGCTTATAGGCCAAAAACAACTCAAACAAGGCTAAAAAATCACGTTCCGAACTTTCCACGAATGTATATCCAATCCATCAGGACAAAAACTTTGCTCCGTTCTGGACACTATGGCTTGGGCTTGTTCGAGAAGTGGAAAATTTTCCAATGTGTAAAGTGCGTATTGCAATCGATATGTGGCCAGATCGACTTCGACACGGTTGGAAGGCAAATAGAGGCCTAGAAAGATAAGCAAAAGCTACAACTTACGGAAAATTTATTACAATGTGCATTAAAGTCATCAGGATTAACCAGACCTAAAAACGAATTGACCCGTCTGTGGCCCATTTCTTTTAAAGTGAGTACGAGAATACTAGTACGTAATGTGAAGACTTTTCGGCTCTTTCGGTAACATTTTACCCTCTGTCCGTTCACTGTATTAAAAATTTTGCAAAAAGATCTGAGCTTTTAGCCGTACGACATTCATTTGCTACAGGAACTTAGTGCACGAGACGATGATCGGAAACGGCAGTTTGTAAATTGGGCTCTTGAGCACCTCGAAATCGGCTCGTAGATGAGGCTCATTTTTGGCTCAATAGGTTCGTGAGCAAGCAAAATTTGCGGTTTCTGAAGCGAGTCAAGTTCAGAAGAGACTTATTAGTATAAGTTATTCAAAAGTGAACTTTTTGGTGTGGTTTATACGCCGATGGCATCATTGGAAGCTCGAGATTTATTCGATGATCAACATAACCTGGCAATCATCAGATGGTAATGTGGATATGGATCCACTAAAACGACGCTGCGGCCCATACTATCTATGGGATCTATTTACTTATTGAAGAATGGAAGCAATAACATTTTATCACGAAATGGACCACTTAATTGGCCACCAGTATTATAAAATTTCCCACCATTCAATTACTGCTTGCGAGCATTTGAAAAGTCCCTGAAAAGCGCTTCATGTTTAAGACATATTGCAATACCATCATCAAACTAACTCAATTCGTATCTATAGCCCCTGAAAAGCACCTTTGTGCGAAAGGATATATCTACTCTTTTACCTCAAGACTCATAAATTTACGAGTACCTTGCATTCAGCCTATAGAAGGCCGTGATTCAACGTGGAATGTTACTTCTGCTCTTTTTTGCAAAAAGATATCACATCTTGTCTTGTCTAGCCAAGGTTCCTACTCTTTTGTTGACAAACTTGGTCTCCTGACCATCCCATTTGGTCAGAGCAATATTCAATGTCACCGACTCTCCTTATTCAGCTATTTTGCTGATTTCACAAGTCAGACTATAATCTAGGTAACCGTATTGAAGGCAAAAGAAACCTACCATTGCAGCACTGTAGCAACGATTTTTTCATTTTTATTTTTTTCTTCAGAAAATTTCACACCAATTAGCTGTGCTTATTACGTCGCCCATCTTTCACTTATGCGCATACGTTGCACTTGAGTAATGTTACATGATGATGAAAATTGAGGTAAATTATTGCTCGTTATCTTCTGTTGCTTCCTTCTGAATTAGCAACTAAACCCAAAACTTCTCATGTAACCATTGTCGGGGTTTCTGTTCGGCGGACCAATTTCACATGGTAACAAATGACTGCACTCGTTTCTACTACCCAGCAGTGGGGTGAAGAAGGTATGCAAAATGCCGCATAGACCTACCGATAACTAGGCTAACCGAAAGGCTCATGACCTAAACTGTACACCGAACACAACAGGGCACAACAGTGCCTACATAGAGAGGCACCTTATAATATCGTAACATCATAAATCAGCCACTGTCTAACACTGAGTGAATTCCCGACAAATCCCTCTCAAAGGACTCACTTTTCTTCACTCAAAAAAAAAAAAAAAAAAAAAAAGTAAATAAATGACATGTCGTCTTTAATAGATTTTCCATGTTCTATGTCGCATGTTGCAACACCTACCTACAGATGAGAGTGTGTAACATGAAGTAAGGGGATTCCCCAAGGTTAAAGCGACTTTAGCAACTCGTTCTCGGTCTCCCAGAGTGTTCCTCATTACATTTTTTCTTTTTACGATTTTTACACGCGAATTGCCGCATGACCTCATTGAGTCATTTTCCCAACCACCCCACAATTTGTAGAAATTTGTATTCGTAGCAATAGCAACCCCTGACTTAAAGTGCGAATACTCACCTCTTGGATGTAAGCGTTCCGGTTTAAACCAAATATCTGAAAGAACAAATTACGTTTTCATTGATTTTTCTTTTGTTGTTGTTTTCCTCTTTTTTTTTTTTAAATTAAGACAGAAAATAGTTTTTCTTTGTTTAAATATTGTTAGTTGCATGAATGTTTGATGAGTTAGAACAGAAAGAGGAAAGAAAAGAAGAGAGTAGACAGGGATACAACAAAAAAAAAATAGGGAGTTACCTCGCATGCATTACCCAGAAATAAAGTTTTAAGATTAAAAGGAAAAAAAAGAAAAATTTAGTAAAAAGCTTTTCTTATAACAAATAACAGAAAAGAAAAAAAATAGAAAATCTAAAAAGAAAACCAAAACAACAAAAAAGAAAAAAAAAATACAACTTACTAGGATCTAACAGGCAGCATAGTAAGGGCCGGGTCTTGACAACGCCATTCTGGTTAAGTTCCCCATTATCGGATACCATTTTAGAGACGAATTTCTTTCACAATTACCCTTCTTGTTAAATTTATTAAAAATTAAACGGACGACAAATTTAATTAAATGATAGATACTCCTCCAATCCACTAATTACACAGAAATTGAACAGTGAACACACACGCGATACTTAGGAAACACCTATGTCCCGCTGTCCCGTTTTTTTTTTTTTTTCTTCTTCTTTTATTTAGTCCGTTTAAGTGTTATTCTTTTAAACGTAATAGCAGTTGAATAATTTTTTGTTCGTTCTACAAAATAAAATATAAATTCAGACTCCTTTCAGTTGCCTGTACAATTTTCTTTTCTTTTTTTTTACAAAGTTTCTGACACGTTCTTCGATTCCTCGTACCTACTTATTTATTTTTTAAATTTTTTTTTATTTTTGAAAATGCTTTCTCAGGAAAATGGAATGATTTACCCGGAGTGTAGGGAAATAAGTTCGGCACTACATATACAAATGTCAATTTGGTGTTAGTCGTGTCCTGTCTACCCCCAACAAAGTTTTCGAACGTTATGACTTGGTCTGCGCTCTGTGTATTGAAATTCTCTTTTCTCTCTTTCGTTCTGTATCTCTCTCTGTTTCTCTCAGCGAAACAAAATCTATGTCTCTCTGGTTACCCGTTTGTAACTACGCAGCCGGGCTAACATAACAAAGGAAAGATGTGACGTGGATTTTTTTTTTTTTTATTGTTTTTTTAAGCTTTCACCCTGTGCTTTGGAGGAACTTTTCCTGTCCAAGTATCGATTGTTTCATCATACTTGAGGAGGGTGCATTTTTACGATCTGGCCCACAAGTTGGCGAATGTTCTTGTATCTCATACGTGGGAATCAAGAATTTTGACTCAGACACTAAAGAATTTCTGTCGGTTTTTTGAACAGACCCTTGTAGGTCAATCAACTGCGTCCACTTTGGGCTAATATTGGAATCAGATGAAAAGAAATCCAAATCAAAGCCTGGAGATTTTTCCCAACAGTTTTTTTGTGGATAAGGGTGCAGCATAGATAGTTATGAACATCATTTAAATGTCCACTTGGATGAGTGAATGTGCTGGAACCAATTTTCCACGGCCTTTTTTGTCTTGTTGCACACCCAACCAACAACTTTTAATAAGTCGGTTGTGGGTCGCGCTGTGTGGCAAGTAGCACCGTCCTGTTAAAATCACATTTCGTCCAAGCCTACAAATTACAATTTATTGCATCATTAATTCGTTAGCATGGAACAAAAGTGGACGGCATTGGCTGCAACCAACTTCCAAGCATCATCTTGAAGAAGTACAGAACAATGAAACCTCCGGCATGAAGAAGTAATTTTTTGGTGTGGTATACTTTGTTGGAACACCTTCGATTGTTTGCTTGACCAATTGCGACTATTTAAAGAAAAATGTGAAAATATGGATATTCTCCCACCTTCAGTTGACCCCAATCAGCGAAAGTTCGATTTACAAATTGGTCATTGCACTTAAGATTTTATACGGACATATTCATAGGCAAGTGTTTTTGGAAAAGACGCTCTTGAGAACGGCGTGAAATCGCCTACTTTCGGTCTCGATGTGCCTTAAATATGCCGCATAGTCTTGACATTGACCAGTTTGGATAATTTGCAGACATTGTTGAAGCGTTTACATTTCAATTTATTCGCTCACAAGGGGTTTGCCTATGTAAAATGTGTGCACACAGCGCGGAAGAAGGAAAGTTAGGAGGGAAAGAAAGAGATATAGCGATGTACGTTGGTTTTGAATGTTTGCAGGATATAATGACTGGGAAATAAAGAGCTCGGGTGGGCTCGTCCATGATAAAATTATAGACAATCTGGAACATAAGTATGACATCTGTCAAAAGAGGTTTCTACTATAAAGTGTATAAGTATTCTATTGGACAAATAAGGCACATCTAATGAACGGCCTTTTATGATTCTTGGGGTCTTAGAAGAAATTCGTTTTTTTCACAGACCTATCTTAAGGACAGATGAATTGAGAAAGTTTTGCAGGGACCGAAACAAGAAATAGTCATCGGGTGCTATGTTGGGACTGTACGGTAGGCGAACCAAAACTTCCCAAACAAGTTTTTGCAATTTCTGACGAATAATCAATGAAGTGTATGGTCGGGCGTTGCCGTGGTGGAAGACAACACTCTTTCTATGGCTTAATTGTGGGTTTTTTCCTTCAATTGCCAGGAGTAATCTTTAGAGTTGATCACAGTGGAATTGAATAATAACGTTTGGACCATGGGGAAGTACATCATTCTGGACGATTCCCTTTCAGTCCGACCGAACACACAGCGCCCTTGTTAATCTAAGCTTTGAAAATGCTAGTGATGGCTCATCATTCTTTGCAGGCAACGATCTTTGACGCTTTAGATTGTGGGACCCAATTTTCATTAACCATTATTACTTGTGCATTTGGTTTCATTGTGTTTCAAAAAAATATTTTAAATACTCTGTCTATCATGAAGAACCCATAAGTGGTTCAAGACAGTTTTATGGGCAACAACTTGGAGTTAGTTACCAATATCCAATACGATATGCCTGTCTGTCGATAGAGCGTGGCTTACCGCCAAACAATTTGCGCTGCGGGTTCTGTTAAATTTCCTGCCCCGTAAACAGCAAACCAGTTCAAAAACACGAGAGTATACACACAAATTCAGTTTTCAAGAGTTCAAAGTTGTAAATGCAATCAGCTGTTCTTGACTCATCTAGATCTATCCTATAGTAACTCTTTCCCAGCTCCAATATGATAAGGAAATAGTAGAAGAGGTGAAGAAGCAACAGCAAGGCCAGGCTTTAGTATTAACTGAACCATCTCACTGTCTCTAAGCTAGTTAAAAAATGCAGTTAAAAGATTAAATCCCCGGTTATAGTTAAGTAACTTGAAATGATATCGCTAATGAACTTGCCATATAAAGATCAGAAATAAAGTTTTTAATACATGAATCCGCATTGAAACTGACTGTGGCATTGGAAAGCGCTCCCATTGCCAGTTGTTTCTCTATTAGCACCACAAGTGACATCCGTCTTTAAGATGCGACCTGTCCACAACGAATATGTATTTGGGAACATCTCTAAGTCAGCGGCTTTCTTCCGTCTCTTAACAGGGAAGGTTAAAGCTGACCGAGGCCAATAGCTCGAGGGTACTAAGTCACTTTATCACTTAAGGGATTTCTTATGTTTTTCTCCAGATTATGAGATTTCTAGTTTTTTTCTCTGCTTCAGAAATACGGGGAAATGTAATCAAAAGTATGAAATAAATGCTGAAATATAGGAGAATGAACCATAGCTTGGACATTAAGTTCAACTTTTCTGATCAAATTGACAAAATGCTCGAATTAAGTGTTTTAGGCTCGCTCAGTTGGGTCTGAAACACCCCCAAAACACCTCAACGAAGACTTTTCTGAAGATTGGGACAGTCAGACTATAGGTTCCACTGCATTTCAATACCTAAGTGTAGACTATTATAATGGCCAAGCGTATTGTCACGAGATCAGGTCGGAAATTGACTCGCACTGTTTTTTGTTGCCTCTGCTTGTCATTTCAAGTTGATTAACATTTGGTTCTAACGCCGCTCCTTGAATGAGTTGTACGCATCGTGCTGCATAAGTGAATCTAAGAAGATGAAGCAAAAGAGAACTCCACGAGGTTATGGAAGTACTACCTTCCTGAAGTTTTTTTTTGTCAGGATACTAAGAATTAAAGAGTGTAGCGTACACAATATCATATCCTCTGCAGAGGCGAAGTTGGACCACAAATTCAAGCCTGAAGTTTTCCACGCCAACGTCTTTTAAAGTCCGATTTTATTTCGACGGCAAAGGTAGCCCTTTGTACAATAGAAAGTTGGCTACCAACAAATGTGCTAAAGCCCTTATGATATACTGCCCTTAATTTTGCTTGTCTCAACCACCTCTACCTCAGCAAATATCTCGATCTAGAAGTCATTTTTGTGTTCTGGAGGGTGAATTTAACACAAACTTGAACGAAGAAGATTTCTGGATCAGTCCCTGTATAAAATTATAAAATTGACCACCACTGGGTTCCTATCCTAATGCCTCTTTGCTTAGGAAAACACGGAAGAATGGAGTAAAGTTATTATACTCGTAGTATAGGGTAGTTCGTGTCTATATTGGAGTATATTCCCAGTTCATATGATTCGATACACCCCTGGCTGCAGATACGTGTACATTCAGTTCTAAGGGCATTAGAGTAAGGGTAATCTTCACGAAAACGACCTGTGACATCCTTTAACATTAAGTTAAGATAATTTGCACTGCTGGAAAGTTGGTGGCTCCGAAGAATGATTTCACTCTGAGTACTTATTTATAAAAGTTATTAAATGAATGACTATGTATGTCCATGGTTGGATGCATCCAGCTATTAAAAAATGAGATATTAAGCAATTGTCGATCTAACAAGGATACAGCTGGAAATGGGGTCGGCCCTTCACACGTACAGAATTCAAACAAACGAAAACTAATTAAATACAAGCTTTTCATTAGCCTCTTATTTTTAGCTTGTTCTGCCAGGGTGTGGTTAATTGCACAAAAATAAAAAAAACAAGTTCTACGTCATTTAATCAACGGAACCTAAACTTTATCTACAATATTAACACTTAAGGCATTAACGATAAGAAATTCTACAAAAAAAAATCACGTAAACAATATTTTACCCGTCTAGTTGGAAATGAGATCACTGTTTGCGAAAACCATGACTCAAGACAGCTGATAAGGATTTGAGCACGCAGATTATACCTCTCCATATTTAATAGGACACATATTGGTCTCTTGATCATCAACATTGTGATCGATGCATGACATGTTTGCACTACTCTGGATGTCTGAAGATTCCAGGTCCAACTTTAGTATTCGTTGCAGTCAAGGCGTGGATGCGGTCCCCAAAACCACTCACAACAAAAGCAAAGAAGATCACTGAAACGGATGTCAAAATGACAACTGCAAGACCGCAACTGTCAAGATTCCACTTCAACAAAATGCGTGTGGAACGGTGCATCGAAAAACAAACAAAAGAAACAGATATAGATGGGCAATGAAAATTACTAAGGACCTTTCTTAAGGAACACTACATGAATTCTTGTTGTAGTCACATTGTATACTGAAGACTTTTAAATGTAGCCGAAAACCTTTATCGTGTTACCAACCAAAGTACAGTCCATCTAATGGAACCAAAGTGCGATTTGGTGGTAGGTTCTGATAGTTTACAAAGAAGGTACTTGCTGATACACCTACTTATACCTATGAGTAAGCTCCTGCAAAATCATTTGCTCGATCCACAAGAATGGACTTAACTACAACTCCATCAAATACAAGTACTCGCACACCATCTGCCTTAACATCGATTCCTAGGTCGTATCTACACAGAAACACCTGACCTAAGCCCTTCAGAGCGGTTTTAAGCCAGGAAAGCCTTTCAACATCTCCGTTGAAGCTAAGGTTCGGCTTTCAACAGAATTTTATTCCGCCGTAAGAAGTGTCCTATTCTATGCCACTTTCTGTGTCTTATTGTTAAAGCAATAGGTTCTCAGCCCGTTCTCATGTAAACTTTTAGTTTAAGATACTATCGGGCCAGAATATCCAAAACACCGTACAGGGATATCTATGAACTTCTCGGAGATAAATCTCCTGGGGACTACGATTCAGATACAGTTGCGAATAATGCTGTAGAATGCTTACCTGAAGGCAGTAGAATAGGCGAATGCATTTTCCACACTTGAGTGCATTTTATGTGTCTTAGACATACTCTACTCCTAGTCACGTAGCTGTGAGCTTAATGTTAATCTAGCCCAAAACAGAATTGACTCTATTCACAAGAAAAATCAACATACCTTTCATCATCCTACCCAAGTTGAATGGCACTTCTCGAGAAATACCAGGTATCTGAACCTAATCCTGGATAAAAAAAAGAAAAAAGAGGGCTGTAGGTTCAAGGGGGGTCTACAACCCGAAGTCTACGCCACGGTCGTAAGATTGCACATTGCATAACGATTTGTAGCCTGCACCAGAAAGACGAACTTACATCAAGCCGATAAAGAAAATGTTCCGAGATACCTGTAAAAACATCCCTGGCGCTTTAAGAACCAGTCAAAAGACGGCTCTTCCAACTTGTAGCCCACTTGATACCTATGGACGGTCAGAATAGAAAGAGCCACAATATATGTAAGATAAATATCCCAGTCTACCCACGCTGCATCGCGGCGTTCTCCAATCAACCGAACTTTCATAAACTGAAGCTGAGTTTGAGAGAATGGAGAAAAGCTAAATGCGTTGGCGCAATGGACTTCTCCAAAGGCTTTCCATACACAAAGTGGTCAGTCTTCCATGACAAAGTCCCAGCTGTTGTTGATCAGCCCGTTGTTAATGCTCACGTTGTATAGTGCAATATACTGAACAGTTAAAGGGCCATTATACGCCACTCATTGGTGGATTTATCGCGGCAACTGTGAGACATTTGGACAAAAATGGTCCATACATCATCCCAAGTGATCAAAAAAGTTGATCAACCTCAGAGTAAGAGATACGAGTGTCGGCAAATTCATATGCATAAACACAGTACCATTGAAAGGGACTTTTTTTTTTTAAATATTTGTGACTCGCCAATTGCGATAATAAAGCTCTTCGACCTAAAAGATCTTTTGTATCGGATTGTCAGAACTGTGTTTAGGTTAGCAGGTTTTCTACTCCGAATGAAATTAGTAACTCTATCAGTGGAATTGAAAGGCACGCGCAGCGATTGAGTGTTCTACACTATTATTTCTACAGGAGTTGCGGGAACGAACGGGACTTCTTTTCAAAGTCCTACTAAGCTACTCATTAGATTGCAATCCCTAAGCACTTTCCATTTCAGAGAACTAAAGAATCTGTGCTGTATGAAGATGTTCGAATTTGACATGAAATCATCTTGGGTCCAGTATAAGATAAGACGTCGCCTCTTCCGTGGCCAGTGGTATCACAATGGATTTACAACTGGTCTAAGTGCTAATTTTTTCTTAAAAAAAAAAAAAAAAAACCTTATACCTACACATTGCCTCTTAACTTTAATAAGAAAAATTCCATATTTCCGTGTCGGTTCTTTCGAGACACATTGTAATTCAAGTGCACAGGTCCTCGAGAATAGATGAATAAACCAGTTTCGAGTATTGAAATTACTTTTTTTTTATTTTCTGTGTATAACTATCTTAAAAATCAGAACATGCGCAGGATTCCTACCCCAAAAAATATTTCTTCATCGTTCTTCATCATGCCAAATATTGTATGGCGTTCATTTCTCGATTTCTAGGACACTGAGAGAACATATAGCAGAACCAGGCCGAGAGAGAGGGTGCAAAAATAGAAAATCTGGCGCATTGTCTCCCTCTCTCTGTCTCTCTCGGGAGAGAAAGATGAAGTAATTGTCCTTAAATCACATAAATTACTTGTAGATATTTATTTCATTCGAAGCACTTGACTAAGTAATTTAGAGAATTTTTTTTGGAAGCTTATCAAATTCAGGACTTCTAGACAAAGAATCCTTAAAATGTTTTATGGGCGGCTGTCATCTTTCATCCGGTTGGCATGCCAAACAGGCCAGTTGGAACGGAAAAGAAAATTGTTGCTCTTTCCTCCGAATGAGAGGGTTAAGATGAGTCACGTTCCTTTTTTTTCCTCGTTTTTCATTTCTCCAACTGTGAAGGCTTAAGGACGTCGCTTAAAGAGTTAAAAAATTTTAAAGTCGAACAAATATTTGCCAACAAATAATCCCACAACGGGGTGGCGGTGGCAGGAATATGAATTCATATGAATATACGAGCACATATTATCTGCATAGTATGAGGATATACCGTACAATACATATGTATGTATCTTTTTCTAGTGTTGAAAGAGAAGAACGAATATAAGACTGCAGCTTAAAACATAAAAAAAAGAAAAAAACTAGGTGGGACGAAAGTGAATTATGGATGATAAATTACAAAACGTAGAAGCACTGGCTACAATTAGGTTGAATGTGCAATTGGGTTCTGCAATGACAATAAAACGGCAGCGGATCTCACTGAGTACTTCCATAAATTAATTTTGTCATAAATTAACTTTTAGTGAGCGAGAATACTTTGCTATTGCCGCAGCAAAAGACTGCCCTACCTTCCTAAGATGCAGTCTTAAGTGACCGACTTTAATGGAGGTTGCCATTCCCGAAGTTAGATGGAGGTTTAGGTGCCCAATATTCAGAACGAGGGTAACCAGTCGGCCCTGATTGAATTAAATTTCAAGTATAGACTTTGGGCCACTCCTCAATTTGACCAAAATTGGAATAGCGATTGGTTCATACAATTCCTAAAATCAAAAACCAAAACTTTTGCCACAGATATGCTGAGTACAGAAACAAAAGTCCAATAGCTCACTTTCTTAAATCAAACTTCCGTGCTTGCTTTCAGTGTCCAATGGATGAGCTTGGTAGGATAAGTTGCAGATCATCTCCTCGCCGTGTCTGCTCGACAGCCGCTATAAATATCTTACAACAACCAACGAGGCTCAGTCACCTCGTTCCCCACTATATTTTCGGGACTGAATGACCCATCCCTATAATCTATCCGGCTGAGAACCCAATCAAATAGGTCAATCGCGAACGGAATTTTCAAATGCCGGGCACAAATGGATCTCTGTTCAGGTGGAGCACCTTACCCGGCATTAGATGGACTACATTTGATCTAAGAAGTAGGAAAAATAATTCAAAAAGTGTAAGATCTTTTACAAACCATATAGTGAGCATCGCATGGAGGCATTTTTTCTCCACAGCTCCTCAAAAGCTGGTTGTAATCCACCAAGCTGCAAAAAAAACCAAGTGAACCGGGGCAAAAGACCTTATTCATTGATCATTGTGGACGAGACGACTCTTATTAAAGCATTAAACTCGAAGAAAATCTTCGAAGCCCAAATATACACTAGAGACTACTCTAAGGCATACATACAACACGTTAGTGGACAAATCTTATATCAGCAAAGATTACGACTCACTTACTAAGAATTTCAAATTTATCTGGCTGAGTTCCATCTCTCTAAAGGGCTAGCTTTTAATATTTCAATTTCATGTGTGCAAAACTTTGCAACCCCTGTCGCTGCTCTCGGCAGCGCAATTCTGAAGGGCTAGACGACTACACGGCCAGATAACACAATATAAAACAGTCGCTAGTACCATGGATTAAAACAATTCTATTGAACAAAACTGTGATTTCGGAAGCTTACCGCGGTTAAAGCAACCCTAGACGTGATCGACAATTGTTGCATTAGGAGAGGGCTTTCAGTCAATCCTCTTAATGCTAACTATGTTCTTTGGAGGGTAAAAGCTGACTCATCTTAAGTTCTTAAGGCTCAAACTAAGTATTTGGGTATCATTCTGGATAACAAACTCCTTTTGACGAAACATATCATGTCTAAATCGTTTAAGGAGCTGATGGACAAGGTAAAGGAACTTTCGCCAACACATGGGGCTTCTCACATACGAGGGATATCTGGACCATTGATATCTTAAGAGTGATATTGCCTGGTGGAACACATGTCAGGAAACTGCGTCACTACTGCTTTTACCAGAATCCGAAATACGGTCTGACTCCGCTGCTTGGTTTCTTTCCCTAGCACGCCAGTATCTGCTCTGGCTGCACTGGTTAATCGTAGTCCCCTTGTAATTCATTTTATGGGCTACACTTACAGAGCCAACCTCGTTCAAATAAAACTAGTATTGGATGACCTTGCGCACCGACTGTCTTATAGACATGCGCCAGAACACCTAACTTTTTCGTGTGTCCAAGAATGGTTTCGGCCAGCCAGAATCTGAACCAGCAAAGGAATGTAGTCGAGTCTTCACGGACGGCTCGAAAACCGATTTAGAATACAGTGTGGATGTCTTTTTGAGGGACAACAACTCTAGATTCCATTCCTTGTTAGTTGTTCCTAGTACGTTGAACCATATTGTAAGAAGTCGTATTGACAGTCAATCTAAAAGTCTTGCTCCTTGTAGGATTCTTTGAACAAAGTCGGAAAGCTGAATTCACTAAGTACTCGTATTGTTTGGGTCCCAAGGATCAAGGAAAACTTCTTGAGTAACCCTCAGAGGAGAGTTTTCCAGGGCCATTGGTTGTCCTCGCGGTCTTAGGCTGAGGTTTGTAATGAGAATTCGGTGTTATAATAGCGTTACTGTAGATGAGATAACTATCCGGGATGCACCATCAAACCATTGCCTTCCGACATGTCTGAGGAGTCGGCGACTTCCCTGCTGTTATTCAGTGTGATTGAGTTTACACTAACCTTAAACCTCTCCTGTACAAATACGGTAGGAACTGAGAGGTGTAAACTTGACTTATTACACATCAGTTGTGCTTATTTTATCCCCAAGTGTTAACCATCCGGTACTGGTCGATATTCATCCAGACTCGACTGGAATCGTAAGTGCTGGAGCTGCAGCGAATGAATTTCCCAGATAGGATCGACAATGAACTAAAATCCCGGACAAAACGAACAGGACCTTAGATATGGGCTACTCAGACATATTTGGAGCTCAGGCCGAAACGAAATAAGGGACAACGGACTTCCGATTTGTACGTGGAACGTTAGGACCTTTAATAAGACGATTAGGGCTACCGCCATCTAGGAAATGCAATGAGATGGCTTGGACAAAAAGAGAATATAAACCTGAGACATGTTCTTGTCTTATACTATATTGTCCTCGGTTATTTTAATATAAAGCTAGAAAGAGAGGGGATCTTATGTAGTATATCGGAAGGTATAGCCTGCACGACACCACCTTCAACCGTCATCCAGATTGACTACACTGCCATTGACGCAAGATACTCCTTCGCTATTATGGATGTCTGCACGATCCAAGGGATCAACATCGTCTGGGACCATTTCCGTGCTGTAGACAAGGTACATATATGGAATATCGCTAAGACATGCTAGTACTGTGAGAAATATCGACGTCGGGCGGCTACAATCGCAAGAGATCGCCAAATACTTTTCCGATCGAGTCTCCATTAATCATTCAAGAAGCCCTATGCGAAGTCCAGCATCAAATATAAAGGACCAGTGGCAACATTGCCAAAGAGCCATCAAAGATGACGTCTCTGATTTGCTGGGAGACATCTCGAACACCCAACGAAACCCCTAGTTTGACGACGAATGCCGGTAAGGACATGCAGATGAGCAAGATGCGGACAAAACGGCGCTGCATAGAAGGACTAAACCCTCTCAAGAGCTCTACAAAAAGAGCTTTTAGAGGAAAATTCTTTAAGTGATTTCCTGTCCTGTCTACGTAGACACTAAATGAAGAAGGATAAACGGGGATCTTAGCAGTATACAAGTACTTATCCCAAGATTTGATTTCAGGGCAAGTATACGAAAAGATGCCGATAACTTTAGCAGACAAAACATTTTCTTTTAGCCAAGATAAGACATCTAGCATCTTTTTGAAACACCCTACACTGATCAGGAAGACGAAAGTATTCGTAGAGTCTTTGTTCTATCGATGCTACAGTGAAAGGATTCAACGCATCTAACTTCCAGGATAACGGTTTTTGTTGAACTCAATATGCTTGACTATATTGCAAATTTTTTTTTTAGCATCCAGGATCTCTTCTTTGCTAAGGGTAGTTGTTGAGATTATCAAGTTCTGTTACCCAGAAACATGGCCTCGTCGAATCGTTGAGTAGGAGTGGAAAGCAGCTGAACATTTTGAGGTAGAACTTGAATGTTTGGTGTATGAGTTATTTGTATATTTAATTCAAATTTATTTCTATTGTTTTCCTCTCGAATATCGACGAGCAGCATCACACGCACCAACAAATATAAAAACAACAATGTACCAACTACCAATCCACAAAAGCAAAAGTGCTGTAGTTTGATTATGCAAAGTTGAATCCATCCTCGACCTAAAGAAGATCAAGCACATCTATTGTAATAAATAAATTCCCCCGTATCTCCCCACAAACATTAAGACGTGTCTTCTGTTTTGAACGAAAAATTTAACACATTCAATTTGCAACCGACAGTAGGTATTCGTGCAAATCTGTCAGGATACAAGCTCGCAATTTAGAAAGTTATTTTCGAACGAAAGAATGAGTACAACCACCAGGACGTCGATTTGGCTAAAACTTATTCCAACAGTGTGTTCCTCACACTCTCTGCCAACTTTTTTTGGCTTTTAAATTATACTTCTCTGTTTCAGTTATGGTTAAGTCAATTTGTGGGGTTTCTGTTTATGTTTCATGTTTTTCTCTAGAACACTCTTGCGTCATCAGTTTTGAAAAATAATTTTCCCTGTTTCTTTCGGGACGTTCTGTAAATAAGGTACTTTGGAAGTTTGAAAACAATATTTCGGATCAAATTAAAAAAGGTCAAAGTCATTAGAGCCGCATTATTATATTTTATTTAGAGAGCCATGAGTATACGTGTACAAGACTAAAGAATGACAATTGTAGTTCGTTCTTGGTTGGCGGTTTTGGTATAAAACAATCTCGTATTCACCAGATGTCCCTCATTAAGTGAATAACATGCGTTGATGAATTCCTTTAAAATCATTCCCATCTACTTGCTAAAAGCCTTCTATTTCCCATTCAAACTTAAAAAAAAAAAAAAAAAAAACAAGTAACTGAGGATGTGCCGCACGGGTTAGATCTAGGCCCCAACTATTGAATTGTTTTGAACACGCAGTCATACTTATGTCCCAGAAATTTAGGCTTATATCTTTATGAAGATTTTAAATGTAGTTACCTCAGCAGAGCATTGTCCAATGAATGTTGGCTTGGTAAATGGCCGGAATGAAGCCTTTGCAGGCAAAGAATTCAGCATTACTTGTTAGTCAGACTTTCAGCCCCGGACTTCGCCTGCGAGTTTCATCTCCAACTGGGCCAGTAAACACGAACAGCTCCTAAACCTTAGATATGGAAGGATAATTTCTTGACGACCGTTGAGTATCGACCTATTGGTAGGACAGCAATTAGTTTCACTCCTTTGGCTGTTCATGCGATATAAATTGAACATTCGTCGAGCTAGCGAGGGTTTACCAACACTGGAAACAGCTGTAGCGTCCTCAGCCCCTATTGGCCTCTGGAATATCCAAAAGCTACAAATAGCATCTAAGTCAAGAAATCTCATCGCTGTAGACATTTATCTTTTCGTCGTATAAAGTACTCGCCAACAATCACTCAAAGAAAAATCTGCAATTGTTGCTGAGAAGAAAAATTGCTCCAGAAAAATCTTTATCAGGTAATAGCCAAAGTAAATCTGACCCACCACCTGTGAAGATATTAGTTTTAGAACCATTTCTATCTAAACAACCGCGTGATTTGAAGTCAAGTCTACTGAACAAATTTAAATTTTTAGTTGCGGAGTTTGAGTTCAATTTTAACAACAAACTGTGTGAAGCCATTGCTTCTCTTAACAATAAAATGTAATAATTTGAGAGCGATATACTGGAACTACGAGATGACAACCGCAAGCTTAAAGAAGACCTGGCTAGCCTCAGCGAAAAGAACACCTCCGTGATGTGATTGTTCGTGGCGTTCCACAAAGGCGAGGCGAAAATCCCATTGACTTGGTAAAAAAAAAAAAACATTGCTGGAAAGCTTCACTACAACTTCACATCTCATTTCGATGCCTTTCATCTGAAAAAGAAGTCCAATGATGATCGGAGTCCGTTGCTGCTTAGGTTGTCCTCACAGAAAGAACAAAATGCATTGCTTGCAGCTTTTCCCGAAAATAATGGAGTGTGAAGCTTATTTCCTGTGATAACAAGACAAACTCGGCTCTCGTGTCTGCTTCCAGTCGTATTTACATGAACGAGAGTTTAACCAAGCAGTGCTACGCCATCAGCTGCGTCGTTAGGGTCTACTGTCTACTTCGTCAGAACTCGAAATTTCTTCAACAACGAAACTCTCTGAAGAGCTACCTGTTTTTGTTCCTGATCGTACCATATCCATGACTGTAGCACTTATTACTATTATGATCATCCTAGTATTTATTGTTTTTTTCAAATATAATTATTATTATCATTAGCTTTCTTTTTTTATGCTGGAGTACCCCAGGGTTCAATTCTTGGTCATATACTGTTTTGTTTATATATAAAATATGATCTACCGCAAGTCTTCTGCAATGCATCAATACATACGAGTATATACGCTAATGATGTGCAAATGTATCTTCCTTGACTGTCAGAAGATCTCGTGGCTAGGTTCCACTGTCTTCACTGCTGAAATGGTCTCAAGATAATGGCTTGATATTAAATCCGACCAAGAGTCAATTCAATTTTATCTCAAAGAAACTTTACGACACTGATGAGATACCGACTTAGGTTTTCTAACAAAATTTCTAATTTTGGATACAAATTGAATCGTTCCTTTTCCGCCGTTGACCATGCAAATTATACAACAGCTCGTGTTTATCTTCGGTCCCCGTATTGTAAGACAATCACATCGCACCAAAAGAAGAAATTAAAAACGACCATACGCAGTCTCTTAGCCCAAAAAAGTTGAAAAGCCAGGCGATAGAAAAAATATTCGGCAGTTCTAAAGGAAGGCCACACCGTCGACAGATGGCTTTCATGCCAAAAAGCACACTCTACACAAAATGAAGGAAGAACGAGTTAACGAAACATAAACCCCCATTCCAATATTCAAAAGATTGGCTCTGATGGTTTATCAACATAGCTTAACAAATATGGCAACGATGTTTTGTCACCATATGAACGGCCTCATCTACAACAAAATGCGATCTTTGTCTTGTAGAAACTGCAAAGCCATAAGTCCTCCCAAAAGTATTAAATTAACATAATCTTCTTTGCAACATCCCTATTGGGAAGTGGCCGCTTGGCTACTGTCCTGTTGATATTCCAAACTATTCCAAAACAATTTTCGGCAACAATATACCCTTGTATGTGACTTCTTCAACCTAGTTCTAAGACGGCTAGCGCCCAAGGCAGGTGTTACCATAAAACGCACTCTGTCCAGGTAGAATAGGCAGACGGCCTTGCACTTTTGACCGACAGAATCCGCTGCTACTGCAAAAAAGTTTATTGTGCCTTGAAGTCCGTTCATATTTAGGCAGACATGCCAAATTTCAGTGCGATACTGTCTTTAGTTTTGTTTTGACAGCTTATTGTTGTTGACGTGTTTGGCATCATGTTGAGTATGGACAAAAACGATTTTCGTTCTGTCATAAAACATTATTTTTTGAGAGACAAAACGGCAAAGGAAACAAAAGAAAAATTTGATAAATATTATGGGGCTAATGCTCCGTCAGATTAAACCGTCAAATATTGGTTTCGAGAGTTTCGTGGTGCCCGCAACTCCACTAACGGCAGCGGCAGGCCGATTGCGGTTAGAGAGGACATAAAAAAAATACATGAAATGGTGTTGGCTGACCCGAAAGTGAAGGTGCGCGAGCTAGCAGATACCACAAAGATTAGTACTGAGCGCACACGCCATATTTTGGGCAATATTCTGCATATGAAAAAGTTATCCTGCCGCTTGGTGCTGCGCATGCTCACTCCTGACCAAAAACCAAATGCGGAACCGGGAACCGGGTGGACTTTTGGAGTCGATTGGTAACGGCACGAGTGCTCCGAAGCGGCCGAGGGAGGCTCAATGGGTCGGAGAGGTTATGGCGTCGGTTTTCTCGTATTGTCATGGCATACTCTTCGTGGACTACCTCGAAAAAAGTAAAAACCATCAACAGCGAGTATTACTGTGCATTATTGGAGCGATTGAAGGCTGAAATCACTGCAAAACGGTCTCACATGAAGCGAAAAAAATTTTGGTTTGCAAGACAATGCGCCGGCGCATAAGAGTATCGCAACCACGGCTAAAATCAATGACTTACGGCTCCAATTGCTGTCGCATTCACCGTATTCGCCCGATTTGGCTCCCTCGGACTATTATCTCTTCCCAAACCTCAAAAGATGGCTCATTAATAAAAAATTCAGCTCACGCGAGGAAGTCATCGACGCCAAGAAGGAGAAAGTTGGAAAATCGCTGAATTAAGTGTATCAAGCTGAAAGGGGACTATATTGAATAGAATAAAAAAACATTTAAAAAAAAAAATTTCTTTCATTCCCAAGGAGGTTACTTTTCATCCCACCTAGTATATTAAAGGAACTGTGAACAATGACTAAGTTTAAATGAGAACCGAAACTCCACTTTTGAGTTTAAAAGCAGGGGATGTGGATTAATTGAAGAAAGGCCAAAACTCAGATGGTCATCGACGAACTCCTCTCGGAATTAAAGATTCACCACCAAGAAGAACAAACTACACAACCCACACGTAAATTTCTTTGCAAATTATTCGAAAAACCTTTCTCCAATGTGAAACCGCTTTACTCTATGAACTCGATTTTATTCGGATCTCAAACCTGAAAATGCCGCAATTTAAATAAGAATAATCTGCTTAAATTAAATCAAATTAATTCCAACAGTGTCTTGAAGTGTATAAACAAAATATTCATCTCTCTATAAACCAACAACCTCTCACACTTCAATAATTAACAATTCAAAGATGTTTCCCGTTAGCTTAGTGAATAACTTTACACTTAATTAAGACACAACTTTATCATTGATAACAAATAGAAACAGACAAAACGAAGGAAATACGTAATCAAGAGAGAAGAACAAAAGTCAGCTCACCCTATGCATCAGCTTGCGATTCATAAGGCAACACAAAAAGCTTCAAGTTTCAACCCTCTTGAGGTTGTTTTTAGTGTTCTCTGCTTGCCGCCAGACAACATTTTTTTTTTCGAAATAATTGCTCAACGTTTCCTTGAATATGCCTGAAGGGAATAGTACAGTGCCAACACAGAGACCAGCCGTATCTAAGTCTTTCTTTCTGCTCCTACCAAACAGACTCCATCTCCGGCGTTTTATTGTCTTAATTAAATATTAAATGACATAGGAAGAACCACCAATTAAGTAGGACATTGGGTGTGCCCACTGGTTACTACACCATGATTCTTGTAGTACACAGGCAATCTGATATCTAATATTATTAGTTTTTGTCTACAATATAGTAAGAGTCGACATGCTTGGGAGGACGACACAAAAGCACGCAAGGTGCTCCCAAAAGGTATGGCAATCGGTTGCACTTTGTTGTAAAAATTTAGTAGACATAGATAGCTTATGTACAATTTGTTGTATCAATTATGACTCCGTAATAAATCTGATTTATTGAACCACTTTCTCTTATCGCCGGCTCGTATGAGTCATGGATAGATTACCATTAAAGAGCGTAGGTCCCCACCTTATCGCAATAACAAAAACTTTTCTATATCTGACGGTTTTGCTTTCAAACAAATTTTCCCTTTAAAAAAATGTGATCTCTTCTGCAATGTTTGAAAATTCAAGACCGGATACCCAAAACTACTATTCTATGTCTATTCTGTAGGCAAAAAAATAAATGGGGATGCCACAAGTTGCATAACACTGACCTAAATTGTTAACCAATTTTTGGAAACTTACGGATGTGACGTCGTTAAAGAATTTTTCCTCGAGGGTTGGGTGGCATTGGGCTTCTTGACATCGGACATCAAAAAATCACAGAGAAAGAGTTCAAATCGAACGATCTTCATGGCAAATTATAGTCCCCCAAACGAGAAATAACACCACCAGGAAATATTTCAGGCAATGATGCATGATGTAGAGTTGTAGCCTCTGTAAAAAGATTACCACCAGACAGGGAAATCGTCGAACTTAACCATGGGTTGTACCGGGGTTAACTTCAATTAGGAGTTGTTGTTCCTGGTTTCACTACAGGAACCCACCTCAAGCCTACTCACCTACAGATAAATCTAGGTTTGATCTGTAATAAAACTTGAATGGGCAATTTGCAGGCTTATAAGACATTAAGATCCGATGCAAAGCTTCTTGCACAACTATAGAATTTTCGGCTTGCCGTTTCCAATTGACTCTTCTCCACCACAAACAAGGTGAAGCTAAATGAAGAATATGCAAAGCTACTCACGTTGCATCACGGCCTTCGCCAATAAACCAACCTTTAAGTATCTGAAGCCGGCTTTTACGATAACTTGACTATCATCTTCATAGACAGGTGGAACACAGCTCAGAGGTCAGGTTCAGATATTTTCTCTAAAAACCTCTGCATACAGAAATCCTGCAGTCTACACGCGTACCACACAATTTTCCCCGCCGATGGCTCAACTATTCATCAGGCCACAGATTAGCTCAGCATGAAACCAATAACCCCTTCAGAAATGCAATATAGACGGTAGTAACTACTTATCTTTCGATCAGACGCACTCGGACATCCCAAAGAACGGCGTCGCTGATCTTACATTCATCAATGTCATAGGTGGACTCATCGCAATATATGTAAGCCATCTATACTAATGTGGCCCATACTGGATCCGATACGACATCTGTTTCACAGAGTATACCCACCAGAATCATATCGAACGATAGATTTTTGTTGTGGTCGCCTTGTGAATGGCACTCTTTCAGCATTGCTACCGGCCCTCCGCACTTGATGCTGGTAATGCGGGATTATGAGCGAGATTGAGGATGATCAAGTCGATAAAGATTCTGGCAATCTCTTGACATTGTAGCGCTCTGAGATCAAATCTCTTCACAGTATTTTCTTGGCGCTGTATGACCCTCGATATCAGTATTCAAACATTTACTACTACTATATAGTTTATGGCAATATCATTAATCCGGCTAATCGCATTTCAATCTGGAGACCGAAGTGGGTCATTGTCGGTCCTAAAAGGAGGAAATGCACAATAATGTTCCGTCCACTTGCAATGGCTCTCACACTGAGTCCGAATCCGAATAAGAGTGCGAGCATATACGACACGGATTGACAACAGCCGCTGGCTTGCATTTCTCATCAAGATTCAAAGCCCATTTTTAAGAGGAACTTCGGAACAAGCTGCGAAGATTTCTGAAGTGGAGATGATGGTGGATGAACTCAATTCGGTCAACAGTAACCGGCTCCTCATGTCCAAGAGTTGCCAGAATGGGTATGCCCAGGTTGGAGTTTATCGCCATTGTAAACAAAATATACCTTTATATATGTATATGATAAATATATATGGTTCTGTCATTTGAAAGATTTGAAAGTAACAGGACTCATGCTACTCGAAAAAGGCAAGTATTTCTCGCACCTTCACAGACCAATTGCAGAGGCAAAATTGGCAGAAACCCAAGAAGTGCGATAGGTTAAGGAAGGATGAAAAACTGCCACTGCGACTCTCATAATGGTTTTCGAGAAAACATGAAGACAATTTGTCTTCAATAATGTCTTCTCTCCCAGACATTTGGACGCGCGCCTCCTAACAATCCGCAATAAGACTTATGCCTTAATATGCGTGGACGCCCCTGATGACGAGCGATTAACCGCTTCTTTACTTTTAACTAGCAGTTCATTTTATTATGACAACACCTCAGAGCTCATTCGAAGAGTAACTCTTATGCTGGTAATGCATTTTTTTTTTTTTGTGAATCAGAATGCACTCTTACGCAACCAAACTAGTGCTCTACAAAACATAGTCTTCTTCTATGGCACGATGGCATAGAGTTTGTCAAAATCAGAGTGGGAGGCGCGTGGTTGTTTCAATAGGAAAAATCCTTCGATTTCTGCAACTACAGACAATAAAATAAAAGATATAACCTAGAACTGTGCAGTGACATGCGCTTAGCTAAAAAAAAATTCAGAATTCATCGGCTTGTGGAGTAAATGCACAACATTGCTTTAGCTCCGATGATATGATCTTGTAGTCCACCCCATTAAAGGAAGACTTCCCCTCGCGTGGCGCATGTAACTGGAAAAAGACCTCAACTAACTTTATGTTCAAAATTGGAAGTAGCTTGTAAGTAACAGGAGTGGCTGAACAGGCATGTTTTTCAAGGCCTACCTCGCGCGTTGGTAAACAACAAAATTAGACTGAAGTTTTAGATAATGATCTACAGATGGTTTATTGTAAGAAAGAAGACGAATTAGAGAAGTTTTGCGATACAATAGCCCACTTGAGTCTTCGCTTAAGGCTTTGATGAACTCATAATGCTGTAAGTAACACTATTTCCAGCGGATTTCTCATCATAATGAAAGCAAGTTTGTCTTTATATCATAGCATACAGTCTTAAGGACTTAACAAAACAAAAAACTCTACTATCCAATATTATTTAAAACTATCCAAATGTGACAACTTGTCTCAAATTTTTCTAGTAAAACTGGCTAGTAACCACTTGTAAGTAGTAAAACATTTTCATTTTCTACAAACAAAAAGTATGTTTAACTATCAATCGAAAAGTTTTGCTCTCAGATACAAGTAACAACAAATCATTAAAGCGCGTTCAGTATAATTATACTAGTACTTGAAGGCAGACTAACAAACAACAAAAGGGTTTTGACTCCTTACCCTCTTATATTAAATAGTAAAACACGAACGCGTTGTTCAATTCAATTTCCGTTTTCAACTCTAGCCTTTTGCATTCTATTATAGATTAGGTTGACTCCAGTACTACATGTGATCTTATCGCGAAAGCATTTCTATCTACCTACAAGGGTGTGTGTCCGTTTTTTATAATTCAAATTTGTCTACAGTATCTAGTGTGCCTAAAAGTGCGCGTCACAAACTGAAGTGAAATTTAAAAAAAGAAGAAGAAGAAAAACTAGTGAATTTGAGTTAAATCGTTTGGCATTCGGCATTCAATACTCGATAATCGACATTCGACAAAACAAAATACCCCATCCAGGTGGATTTATTCAAAATTAATGTATCCCTTGATGATACACAAATTTCGTTTATTTATTTTTCGTTTAATGATCATTAGCACACACGTACATCTATTAATTATCATTCCACAAGCATGACATATCGAAAAATAGTTATAATTTGCACTTTTCGTACATTTATTTCCATTTGATGAGTAGTGGGCGGCTGATAAGAACTGATAACAAGAGCAGATAACATTCCCCAAACAATCAAGTGCATATGCTTCTGGTGAATCGAACAAATTTCATAATTACCTAAGGAATTTGAATTTTTTTTTTTCAAATCGCAAAAATAAAAATAAACAAAAATTGAGCCATATACTCAAAGGATTGCCTCATCCGTTGGGAAGAAATTTCCAATTTCACATGAATAATTCGATTTTTTTTTGGAATTCGTTTTTCTTGGCAGCACAAGCCACAAAAATGTTCCTTCTACCCCGATAATTGTCACATGTACACAGATACAAACCGGCACAAACGAATACAAATCTTCGATAGATAGGCGAATCAATAAAATAATGTAAATATCGAAGACAATATCCAATACCAGCCGATAATATCATGTGTACACGTATCTACGGCTACAACACCCTTGTGATTCAATCCGAAGTACAAGTACAAGTCCACTACGAGTATACGAGTAGGTAACCACAACAATTTATTTCGTAATTTTCCGTGTTAACCGTGCGTAATTTGATTGCCATTCTAGTCTCAGTTGTGCAATAAATTGTGGGTGCATGTTGCGATGCAATTAATTTTAGATTTTCTGAAATTTAAAAAAAAAAAAAGTTTTAAATCGGAAAAACATAAATAATAAACCTTCACCCCCTCGGATGTGTTGACACCCATTAACTTGTTTGTGTATTCCATACTGGATAAACGACTTTTAGGTTGATTCGGAAGACTCCTGCATTCGCATAAACAAACAATATCGTATGCCAGATTGAACTTTTCTTCAAATTTCTCTGGATTTATTGGAACTTCGGCGATCGACCGAACGGAGTGCTTCATTTCTGTTCATAGACAGTTCTTTTCCTTTATTTACACAATGTGGATGCTGAATCAATGTAAACAACAACTTTTTCAACTCTTTACGACAAGCTGTCTTGATGAGTCAAAACAAACAAAACATAAGTATGGATCAAACCAGAAACTATGGAGAATTGAAGAATTTTGATGTTAGGTAGTTCATATGGCTAATAGTTTTTTGCCTTCAAATTCAAATCCTCAATTCTTAGTTTGCCGATAGAATCAGTCTTGTGAGTAAGAAGTAAGGACCGATGCCAACGAGAAGTTCCGGTAGCACAAAACTTCGCATTCTTAGAAGTGAAAAGCCCTACAAAGGCATTCTTTGCAGGTTTTCATAAGAAGCGGTCAAAGTGCTTGAAGATTTGGAAGTCGGTTGAAAAACGATGTTTCGTAGCGGTTTTAGAATTTGAAACAATTTGGGGGTAAGCATAGTCGTTTCAGGTGCATTATCAACATCTCTCGACAGTACAGTTTTGTTGCAATGATTTCACCGAATACAGAAAACTTAGACGGAATGTCTGATTTTCGTGGTACTTTCTGGGTCCGTAAATCTCAAGCTGTACGTGTTGCCTGACGAACAAAGTCCCCTTTTCGCCGCAATTCAAAATTCGATCGAGAAGTGGTTCATTGTTGTTACGATGACGGTTCCCAGATGGCTTCTTGTATTGACAATTTTTCTCGAAATCAAACAACTTATATGGCACAAATTTGAGAGCCTTTTTTGTATTTCAAAGTCGTTAAACATGGTCATACAGTCGTGATTTGCTTACAAAAAGAATTTCCACAAAACCTTAAAGCGCTTGTCTTTTGAACTGCTTCCAACTGCTATGTGGCCAAAGGCGTTCATTTTCACAAATTTCAAATTGAATGAATATGAAGATCAATATACTTTTGCATGCGTTTGAACCAATTTTCGAAGCACTTTTCCACTTTGATTGTGGTTCCTCCAAAACATGTGATTTGAACTCATCAACCGCTTCTGCGTGCCTCGAAAAACGTTGACCCCGCATTTTTTTTTTTTTTTGATCTGCGATAAGTAGAAATCATTGGGTGCCAAATCAGGACTGTACCGCGAACGATCCATCAATTCGATGTTTTGAATGTTAAAAAATTTGTGAGAGCTTATGATTCGACTTCTGTGATTGGTGTTCCTTAATTTTGCGAACACTTCATGCAAACAAATTGTGTTGTACCATTCAGAACTGACCATCGCGCGAAGAACTTTGATTGGATTTGGCTCGTCTTAAAAGACCCATAGAGTAGATTGTTGTCTAGTTTCGGATTCATATGCATGGATCCATGATTCGTTGGCTGTCACAATTTTATAGACATCTTTTGAACCGCCGCGATTAAGTTTTTTCAACGTTTCTTGGCGCCAATCGCTACGAGCCTTTTTTTTGAGCGATTGTCCAATTATGCGGTATCTAATGCGAAAAAAGTTTTGGATGACCAAGTGTTCATGCAATATTAAATGTATGCGAGTGGAACTTATGCCCAAGCCTGCCTCAATCTCACGGTTTGTCATATAACGATCTTGCAACATCAGTTAACGTATAGCATCAATTTTTTTTCTGGCACAACAACCAATTTTGGACGACCTTTACGATATTCGACCTGTAGCGAAGTGCGACCACGATTCAATTCGGAAAACCAGCGAAACACGGTACCACGAGATGGTGCTTCATTACCAAAAGTCAAAGCGAGTTGATCGGCACACTGTTGTTCGTTTAATGCACGTCGAAAGTCATAAAAAAATCATCGCACGAAAAAATTTACAATTTAATTCCATTGCTTGACCAAGATGGATGTTTCAAGTATCTGTACACAATAAAAAGAAGTCGTATGACAAAGAATTCTGAGTACAATTACTATTAAAAATGTCAAACTTTACGATGACAATGTCAGATTTGACATAATCACATCGGTGTTACCATATCTCAATACTTAAAACCCAACGCTCGTAATAGCCCAAGAAACAGCAATGTGTATTCATGCCGTACCAACTTTTTCCGGTTCTATAACACTTCTCCCATCTGATCTTTGCAGACAAAGGAAACCAACTAAGAATGCTGATCTCGACAGCGATACTTCCCGTTTTAGAGTGGCAGAATGTAGACTGTTATCAATAGAAGACTGATGTATTACCTCTCGAGTAACGTGGCGAATAACCATCGTAGCTATTGTAGAATCAGAGAGCTTCCTAGCAAAACCAGGCTGCACCATTTTGCACCGTACAGTGAAATGCTGGTAACGACTAGTTACAAACTATTCACTGAATTTATGCCACAAAATGTTGGACAAGTGACTATAATCGAACAATTTACCAACAAGAAAAGGAAAATTCAATTTGGGTTCTAAAAGGACAATACTCCCCTCACGATACCTTGAAGTTGTTCCGCCTGCTCTAATAAAGCGATCACATCATCGTTGAACTGGAGGATAGGAGATTCCTATTCAGACTCAAAGTATTCCTTATGTTCGTTCGAACTTTGTACTCGTATTTAAAGGCTCTTTAAGTTCATATTGCTCAGGTTATTAGGTCACAAAAACTCGTACAAATTGGTACAGCTTGTAGCTTGTTCGGCATTCTCCATTCGTCCTTCTAGTACAACAGACGCAGTAAGTATGCAATACTCGTACAATACAATACTGGTAATCAGTGTCGTAAAGCAAAACATTTTAGTCATTCACCATCATTCCTGTTGATTGTTCGGCCATTGTGTGTCAGTTGCAAAAATAGTACTCGATATCTTACGCATATAGCCCAAAAGGGGCTAAAATTCACTCAAAGGATGTTGTTTCATCCACATTCGCCAACGTTAATCTTTGTGCGCCAAAAAGCAGGAAAAATGTCTTACTATAATAGTCTCTTAAGTGCTCTTGACAAGGACTTTTCTGCTCAGTTTCCTTCTTAGACCAAAGGAAGAGTTAAAGCGGAGCCGAGGTATGCAAAATTCCTAAACTTAAAGTTATTACTGCATATAATATTGTGACATTCTATGCCGATTCACCAATATCCCTTCTAGATGATATTGCCCTCAATCACGGCTTAAAACATTTTCTCCACTTCTACTTATATGCAACAGCTCTATCAGTGACATCATGTAGATTTACAGACATATAAAATTGTGCATTTGGTGTTGGCTTGCGAGTTTCGCCAATTCTTTCAAGTATGATGTGAAAAAGTCACACCGCATGACAGAGCATGACTTTCTCTCGATAAAAACGCAACATGGGGAGTAGCACGTGCAAGTCTCTCTTATCACTCTATGCATTCAATCTTATTGAAACCAGTAGTTTCATAAGTGTGATCAGATGAAACGAAATCATTTCTTGCGACATTTCAGACGACTTCTTGGCATCGATGCCACGATTCAAGAATATGCAATCAGCAAAGTTCATCGCGGTTCATTGGGAATGTAGTGCTCAAAGATTCGTAAGCCTAACTTGGTTCTAACTAATAGTAGTCCGAGTCTACATCTATTAATAATACTGTGTCGATTGCAATACAATACGTTTTGTTTGACTTTTTTATGATTAATAATCTAAGTCCGTTTTAGACAAGGTGTCGTCTAGAATATGCTTTTCGATTTAGCTCAAAAAATGGCCTCCCTTCGTATCTTGCTACTCAAATCTTAAATTTAAAAGTCAAACTTAGAGCATTACTGGCTGAGGGGCTCAAAAAAGTAGTCTTTGGTAGCATCGTCTGAAATAGATGGGCATGCTGAGGGGTCAGGTCATCACCACATGTCAGGTCTTTGTTGTCTGACAGTGCTCCGATAGTTGTTCGACATTACATGACTGTTTAAAAAATGTTTAAGATACTTTGCGATCATATCAGTGTCGAAATCGTCTTAAAATTGGCTCTTCTAATTCAACTGACATCTAGCCACAATCAAATCAACAATAAACAGTGAAACTACTAACTCCAGATCTAGTTTCCAATGCGACTGGCAAACAATTGTTCAAAATGTATACAGGAGCCGCTAAAAATTTGATAGGCAGGTAGCGACCAGAGAACGATATCTTATAACAAGCACTCGACTAGAAACAAATAGTAAGGGCAGTCATAAAAGTGCGAAGTGAATTTGGAAGCACATGTCCAAAAAAGACAACACCAACTCCGGACAATGTTTTGGCAAAGTCGAAATCAACAAAGTGCGATGATTGTAAGAATCGAATTGGCGAAGCACTTCAAACTCGAAATCAAAACTTTTGCTTTAAACTCTACCCCATGTCAACAATGAAAGCAAATCACGAAAATGGCAACATTATAAATAAGTTATCGATTCAGTAGAATAACCCAAGCAAAAAGTGTCAATATTATTCAACACCGTGAACTTCACCCCACTACCTAACTCTAAAAGTTGTAAAATCAAAAGCGTAACTATGATAAGATACAAATATGAGTGTCCTCATACCCAACCGCAGTCACCACATCTTCTGGCTCTCGTGGCCTTTTGTAACTTCAAGTTTATGCAGCCGACACAAGATCCAATTACGATAATTAATTCATTTAAATGATTGGCATTGGTAAAGAGCCACACACAATCACTTTTAATGATATTCTGACCAAGTATCCGTTCTCTTCTTCATACAAAAGACAGTTAGACCTCCAGAATAAGTTCTTTGTCATTTTCACTGTCCAATTCACGTGATTGGAATTAAGTATCTTGAAGAAGATACAGCGCCAAAGAAAATATTGCAAGTGTGTTAGAATTTCTAACTGATCGTACCTTGATTGATTGTGAGATTTTATTTATCCAAAACCACACAATGTTCACATGATTACTTTAGCAAATTTGGTAAATAAAAATGACTGTAACTGTGTACCTTGATGATCTAATTCAGATCGGCACTATAGATAATTTAGGCATCTAAATCGACCCCCAATTCAGAACCCTAAGTGGCATTGAAAGGCTTACGGGAGGGGACCTAATTATTTTCGTCAATTCAATGTACCTAAGCATAAGCAAATTTTTTTTTTGGAACAAATTAAAATTGAAATTGAGAGAAAGATTTCTGTGGTTGGTTCTTGGTGGTTACTCCTTTTCATTAGTAACATCCAACACTTGACGAGGAAACTAAACTATCAGCTCATCACATATGCTTTAAGTATGGCAATATTACACGCTTTGGACATAATTCGAACGCTGCACAATATGCTTGGACATAATTCGAACGCTGCACAATATGCTTTGAAGGCCAACACATGACCACTTAACATTGTCGACAAACCTCTTTCAGGATGAGTTTACAAGATTTAAAAACAGCTATGAAAAAAAGGTTATCATTCTGTTAACGTGCTTCTTAATATGCATGTCACCACATGATGGCCATACTCTCCTATTCATATATTTGATTTAATCCAGATAACTTATGGTTTCTCGATTCCTGGGTTCTTGTATCAATCGCACATCCATTTGTCGACAGTCTAATACGAACTGAATGTCGGCTCTTGAGCATATAGGAGTTCAGACCAACTGAACTGAAGCTCCTACCAGGTGAGTAGCCATCAACACCACGTTATTTGAAGCCGCAAAAGAAAACAACATAAACAAAACTTTGGTGAAAATTCTAACTACGTGGATTTTAATTACTGAAACCTTGAGTCACGTCATGTTCCATAGCGCCAGTTGGAGCAATTATCCTCTAAATACACAACATACCAACAACATAGCTACCTCATGGTGTTGGTGAATCCGAAGGATATTTTCCCGGGTGACACATTAACCACTCAATTGAAAAAAGCTCTCTTATTTAAAAATAAATGCTACATAGATTTTGTGTGAGTACGACGAGCCGTTTTAATCACAGCGACTGCGAACCATTTTTTTTTTTTTTTGAAGCAATGCCACTATTGGACACGAAACCATGTATCATTCTTAAAGTAATTAAACACACTTTTAAAAATCTCTACTGCAGCATTTTGTGAATATTGTATTGTATCATAGTTTCATTTGCGACTCAGCATGTTACAGCTCTAGATTATACCGACACAACAAAGAACTCATCGCCATAAACTTGTCAAATTCTAATCATTTAAGCAAATGTAAAGCCAAATCAACAAACAGAAAGTACTATTTGAGGTTTCCATGTCAGACTATGTAGTACTGAATTCCAGACCGGAGAGGAAAACGGACTGGACATGTTAAAAAGAAGAAGCAAATCCATCAAAACTCAACCTTAACTCAAAACGGGAAAGAAAGTTCAGAATCTAAACGGTGCACTTACAAAATGTTTCGAGCTGACGTACCCAGCCAGGAAAAACCCTTCAGACTTTTTAACATAACCAGAAGACGACTCATAGCCTGCTCATATCACCGAAACTACAAATGAGTCCTATGAGTCCTATGCTCTGAAGAACTAGCCTACATACGGAATCCCTCGAAGGTTGTTAGTTATATTCCGAAAATCGATAAATATGACTACTCACAACCTATCAATCTGACTTACTTCGTGCGTGTTACACTACATGTATTCAAAATTGCTCTGTAAATCCGTTGAAAAACTTGTGAGATTGCGCTATAAAATCGAACGAACACAGTTGATGTTTATCCGCGCTGTATACAAACATTTTAAGGCTTTTCATACTATTTTGAACGCGCACTTATTATAAAAGCAAAAAATGTCCATTCGACAAGGAGTACGCGTTAGCATCTTCATCGGCATGAATTAAGCTTGGCTTCTCAAGCAAAATATGGAATGGCGGAGATGAAGAGAGATTGCCCGCGTGGCTTCCTTTCCGTTTGCACTGCTATGGTGCGTCGATAATGTGCGTAACGTTCTCAAAGGTTTAAATGAGTTATATGCAGACGATGTAGTGTCATGACTTGTAATACCTACTCACTCCTAGACGTGATGCACTAGAAAAGGATTCCAAGTCAATGCTCTCCAAATTGACGTCTTCGTCTCCAACAAAGAAGAGGCTTATTTAGTACTTAGGGCTGTTATTGTCCGAAGACGCTAAATATATTGCGTCGAAAACCTTCTGTTCTGCTCTATGTGTACTGATAGATCGCCCACACGATGATGGCCTACATTCTCATTTCTATTTGAAAAAGGAATATCTCACACTTGAATCTCGATGAACTCGTGTACTGCCATTATTTTGACTCAAGTCCTAGGTACATGCAATTTCACTCATCGAGGTTGGAGCTGCAATTGCTGCACGACGTCGTTTTCACTTCCGCTAAGAACTAGCAACAAGACCAGTCGGATCTTCATCTTGCATTAGACTTGCATTAGCAGAAGTTAATGTTAATGTTGTAGGAGCTGGCACTGTATCTCTAAAGCAGTTACTCTTATTTTTTTTTTAGAAGACTGAGAAATCTCGTCTAAACGAACATTTAAAGATAACAATGGCCTAGTTCTTGCCGTTGTATGGAATAGAAAACTTATTTGGGCTCATTCACAATTTCTGTGTGGTCCGGGACAAATATACAGAACTCTCCTATTCTATTCAATATTGAAAATTGCACCTATTTAGAGAAGGATAATCTACTTGTTGCACCGTTCAAATATCTCACGGCACATTTCATCTTTTTGAATATAGAATGGGATAAATCTACAACGTACAACTCTCAAGGCGCTCAGCATTAAAAATTCACTGCTTAGACAATTAGACTAAATAGCAGTTCTGGCACGCTCAAGCCATTACAACGTTACCATTTTCATCGGTGTTACTTTTTAAAAGTCACGCGAATAGCCATTATAAATATCAAGTGAGTTTGGACAAGTTGTTACCTTTAAGTGCACACCCCTTGCTGGATTTGTCCTATTTTTGAAGAGCTTCCTTGTAATAGAGCAATTATAAAGCTTACTGACTTAATACTTACTCCACGCAAAGGTCTTTAGAGACAATTTATCGTAATATTGACTGCACAGTTGTTTATTTTGAGTTTCGACAAGAGCTTCAATGTCACAATTCCGAGCTAGAAAAATTGGACCGAAAGAACTGATACGTGAGCGGTAACAGTGGCAACGTCAACTTCAACGTCAGTTGAAATTTTGACTGACATTTACGCTTATAGGGTTACGCATACACTAGACCCATAGCCTAATTCAACATTAGACAACCAAATCACGGATTACTTAGTGAAACTCGTCAATGACGATGACATTTACTACTAGCAAATTCATACTCAAGATGCGTAGGACCTTTGTCCATCAGAAGGTTGTCAAATAGTACAAATTGAAATCTATCCAGGCAGACCGGTTTCACGCAGGATCTAAGACGTAGAACCCATCAAGGAGAAGAACAACCCTTGCACCTGTTTTGTATTTGAAATTGTTTGAGAAATGAACATCGTGCTGTTGTAGTTGGCCTTTACAGATACAACGAGATATACCGAATCCTGCAGCAGTTCGCAATTTTATGTATCGTGTTTTAAAGTTGTTCGGGGCTACAGGAGAGTCAGAGAGCACCAAAGGTCTGACCGACGGCGACACATTGTCGAACCAGACGAAAACCACCGTGAAAATAGAAAATCTTGTATCAGACACACAGGACCCTAACTCACCACCGTTAATAAGCAAATGTAAGCAAATATCGAAAGCATTGCGCAGAATCTTTCAATAAAATGACTATCGAGTGTCTGTCTGCTCGGCAAACAAGACACGCGTCAGAACTTATTCCACAACCACACAAGATTAGATATAGTAAGAAGTGAGCTTCGATGGTGTTACCACAAAAAATTTCCCACGCAACGACGTGGAATACGATGTGAAGCCTGTCGATCAAACAATGCTCACCAACAAGATTCTGATTCCGTGCACAAAGCGTTTTCTAGTGGCTCAATGAAAGATTAATAGTTCAGGCCTTAGCTCATTTAATTAGAAGCTAAGCCCCGTTTCAAAAATCACGGTCTTTAAATTGAGCTCTTCTCCGAGCAATTGACAATTTTTCCATGTGTGTGCTGCGTGCTGCGACCGATAATTAACCAACAAATGGTGGTCCTTCCAAGTTTTTTTTAAAGAATCTCAGTGTGTGTGTGTGCGAACAGCCACTTTAATTATTGAAAATTAGGACCATCAAAATATTTGCCAAAATTAGGTCTCCATCAACAGAGAAAAGTATCAATTCAATCGAAAAAACGAAAAAACAATGGACACACCAGAGTGAATAGAAAAATGGTAAATCCTTAGCCGATTGCCAGATCAACCACAATAACCATTCACCGTTTCAATTCTTCACTATTAACGATTCATCCCGGAGAGCAACCACAAACCGATTGCACACATTCCATCACGTGCACTTGCCGCAGCTTCCACATGACCCAGTGACGATCCCAATTGGAAAATATATTTCCTCCACTACACACTGTCCTGTGTAGACCGGACAAGTGATTATCAATTCCAATTAGAACACCCCACCCTTCCTGAACAAATGTGAGATTGCTGATGATGATGATGAAATGCACGTCGAAAACAAATTCTTAACACATGACCCGTCTCTCTGATTATGTTTCCAACACGAACCAACTCAAAAGAGAAATACAAAATGAATTCAACTTCAAAAACCTCCTCACCAACGAAAAATCACATAACAAAAACTCATAAAACCGTGCATGACTAATAAATTTGAAAGTTTAATTCGCAAACTGAAACAAAATAAACCAAAAACGAAACTCAGTGTGAGAGCATTTTTATAAAATTAAAACGCAAATCCACCAACACCCAGAGCCGCAACAACGATTCATAGATTTCTATTCACACAGACGGCAGTCATCATAGCCAGAGAGGTTTTCAAGTAATCTCTTGACTGTACTCCCAATTGCCAATTGCAAACTCAAAAGTGAATCACAAAACAAACTCAAAAATAAAATAGAAAATCAAAAAACAAAAAAAACCTCTCTTCAATAAGAAAATTTTGAAAAAATACCCACGACCAGGACAAGAAAACATTGAAAAACTCAGGAGAACATTAAATTATGAATGAAACGCATGAACGATGAGCACACACGAATAGGAGAATAGGAAAATGGTATATGAATAGGCCAGGAGTCAGAGAATATTCCAAGTCACAAGTGACCACAGACCGCGAATACCAAAGGCTGACGAGGATATTGAGCTGATGACTCATTAGCCAATGACTGCGACGACCATGATGACAGACGTCAGACGGACAGACATCACACACTACACGTTACATAGATACGAGTAGATGAGAATTCTGTGCTAACCAGGTAACGATGACGAGCGCTAGTGCTGGTGACGGGTAACGGTTAACGGGTGTGTAACTTGCCTATCTATGAGCAGTCCGTGTCTGACCTTGGAGTACTCTCTGGCTCTGACTTTGAGGTGACGTAATTTTCTTTCTTTTTTTCTATTCGCACTTAGAATAATAAAAAAAAAAAAAAAAAACCAAAAACAACACTCACCCAGGTCATATTTGTAGAAGAACTCCTCCACTGAGACGATTTTTGGCCCACCAGATGGTTCTGCTGGCTTTACTGCCACCGGTGATGGGGCTTTCCTTGCTGGTACAGCCGGTGCTGGTGCAGATATTGTTACTGGTGCCGGTGTCGGTGCTGGTGTGGGAGTTGCAATTGGAGCTGGCTTTGGTGGTGCCGGCTTAGGTTCCTCAACTACCGGTGCTGGTGGAGCTGGTTTCACCACAGGAGCCGGTACTGGTGCTGGAGTTGGACTTGCAACTGATACAGGTTCAGGTTTTTTGATTTCCTCGACGGGTTTCTTAAAATCGCCCAACAATAAATCGGCAGCCTCTTCGACGAATGCGGAAGAAGGTGGATTTTTTGTAACTACAGCGGCTGGTTGGACAAATTCGGGAGTTGCAGTTCGTTCTTCTTTGAAATCACCCAATAGATCCTCTGACGAAATGAACTTTTCATTCTCTTGCTCCTTAAGTGCTGCGGCAACTGGATTCTTCTTGATTGGCGATGGATTGTATGATATCGATGGAGAGTCATCATCGGCAAAGTCATCATAGAATCTGGAATTCTTTGGCTCCTGATCCCGATTGGGTTTCACATTAAAATCTTCATCGTCTGAGTCGTCGTCACGTACCGGTGCTGATGGTACAATGGGTTTTGGTGGTTCCGGTGCTTTAATGGGCTCCGGCTCAACTGCTGGTTTAATTGGTTCCACAAATGCGGGATTCGAAGGAAAATGAGCATGAGTTGGTTGCGGTGCCACTTCATCCTTCTTCACTGGTGCTGGGGCTGTGGCTGGAGCCGGTTGGAAGAACCCACGTTCGGCATTCATAAAATCTCTAGTCAAGTCGGTGATGAATTCACTACCCTTCTTTTCGACCTTGTCAAACTTGTCACCAATGAAGTTACCAAATTCAGTTAGATCCTGCTTGGCAGTGTCCTTTGCCGTGGTGAGAAATTCGCCAAAGTCATCAGCAGCCTGTTCGGTGATCTTCGAATCGTCAACATGTACTAGCCAATCGTCATCCAGGGAGCTTCCGGTTGATTTCTTACTATCAGAATCCTTCGGGGAGTGGTCATTGGTTGATGGATTGTGTGGAACCCCTGGTGCAGCACTTGCATCAGATTTCACCTCAGCCCTCAGATTCAAGTCGAGGGGATTACTCATGGCGGAATGGGTATCCTGCTTCAATTCACCAAAATTGAAGTCCATGTCTGTTGCAGGAGGGGGAGATTCTTAATTGATTTCTCTTGCTTCCAGGTGTTTTCTTTGGGTTTTCTCTTCACTTTTTGCTTTGCTTTTTCAGTTTATTTCTTTTGCGCTCTACGGTTTTATTCTTTATCTTTCTTTTGATTTAGATTTGCACTTTTTTATGAATTGTTTTTTTTTTTTGGCTTTTTTGTGTTTCTTATTGGCGAACGAACCGAAACTCTATTACAGTCGACGAACAAGAACGGAATAAATCGTCAGA
Organism: Volucella inflata; assembly: GCA_928272305.1. Classification (NCBI taxonomy): domain Eukaryota; kingdom Metazoa; phylum Arthropoda; class Insecta; order Diptera; family Syrphidae; genus Volucella; species Volucella inflata. The sequence goes on from OV743720.1 coordinate 97,991,952, forward strand.
TGAACTCAAGTCATCGGCTGTGTACTCTGTGATGTATTCTGTATTCTGGCTGCTTGGCGCACAGATGGTGGAGAAAAAAAAGTTTTCGTATTGAATGGAGTTCATTTTGGGATTTAGTTTCCGACAGTGGGTGAGAATGTGTGAGTGTTGAAAAAAGTTTATTCGCATAATGCGCCGGTGTTTTCTGGAGAAAGAGATGGAAAGTGGTATTTTAGGTTTTTTGCACGTAGGCAGAGTGGTAGGTGTGAGGGAGAACGAGTTAGCGGTAATGAAGTAAATGAAGATAGAGAGAAGTAGTTTGTGGTGAGCTAGACGGAAGAAAGTGCATTGGAATTGGATGGTGGATGAATTTTATATCAGCTGTGGATTGTTGTCGGTCGATTTGAATTCATTGGGATTCATTTCAAATTTTTTCGAAAAGTCGACAAGGGTGTAGGTGAAAATTTTCCTTGTGGGGTCAAAGCTTACAATGGGAGAGCTTTGTCGTTTTAAAAGCATTGAAATGTTTTACTTGATGTCAAGCTGTTACAGTTTATTCGATACATTTCGGAACTGATGATATTCTTCGAGAAATAAAAATACAATAGTGAATTCTACGCAACCCTCTTGCCACAGTTGGTTCGAAACCCTCCTCGTCGTCGAAACGTTTTCTTTTGGTGGTCTTCACCTGGGGGAATAAAAACGGCTCGGTCGGGGCCAGATCCATAGAATATGACTAATCTCTTTTTTGTTTAAACAAAAACTGTGTTAGCAATAGTGTTCAATGTGTTCAAGTAAAATGTAAGTGAATGGGCAACCTTCTCTGGGGACGTCTTTCAACTCCTAGTCAACGTTTTTAAGTCGTGAGCGCTTCAAAACGAGAACTTTAAATTCATCCAAACCAAAGAAAATTACATTTTAATAGGAACGTCTGTGCTTACGATTGCGATGTTAAGATGAGTTCAGGGTCAAAAGTAGTCGAATCAAGAATACAGATCTTTTCTGATTTATGGAATACCGTAGATGTTTCCATTACGCCTTTTAGGTTTTGATAATAAAGGGAACAGAGCCTTCAGACAAAGAACCAGTCAGTTGTGTATATTTTGAGTTTCTTTTTATGGATTGCGGATGGCAACGATTAGTATAAGGCCTCGTAGAAGTAGCATCTTCCGACAGCTGCTGGTTCCTTAAATGACGAGAATGAGCCTCTGCAGCCGAACATCTTGCAGCTCTGCTAATAAGTCCTACTTCACGCCTCCCCGTGGCGCCATCTGGGAATCTCACTAGAGGTTGTGAAGTGAAGGGGGAAAATGGCGAGTTTCCTGCGCCATTAACCAGGATTAGTGTCGGAAAAACAAAACAAGACCTTATCCGGGCTACTCCGACATATTTGGAGCTCAGGCCGGAAAGGATTTCCAGGACTTAGCCAGGGTCTTGGAAAAGAGATGGTGGCGGACGAGCCCTATAAGGGCCAACGGCAGCGCTCACATCCCGGAACGGGTTACTGGCTTCGGTGTAACCGACCCCTCGTCCTAGGGGCACTCAAAATGGAACTGGTCCTCCAGGTTGGGGGTTGTGCCGCCGGGGTAACTGCCCGGCCATTTAAAAAAAAATTAAGTTACGAAGCATCAACAAGCCTCGGATATGGACTGATCTACTGTTGACAACCCACGCAAACGATTTAAGGACAATGAACTTCGGATATGCACGTGGAATGTTAGATCCCTTAATAGACCAAGTGCAGCCGAGCAACTAGCGGAGACACTAGACTGCTGCAAAGCAGACATAACAGCCATCCAAGAAATGCGATGGGATGGGCCGGACAAAAAGAAGATGAAAAACGGCGACATCTACTACGGCAATTGCTATCGACGGCAAAAGCAGCGCTTATTTGGATGCGGGTTTGTTGACGAGAAGTCCTCAACTTCCGGCATGTGAGCGAGCGCCTCGTAGCAATCCGCATCAAGGCTAAATTCGCCAACATAAGCCTTATATGCGCGCATGCCCCCACAGAGGAGAAAGATGGCGACACCAAGGATGCCTTCTACGAGCTCCTCAACAAGACCTACGAGCAATGCCCTAGCTATGACATTAAAATTGTCCTCGGTGATTTTAATGCAAAGCTAGGAAATGAGGGTATCTTTGGTGGAACAATCGGAAAAATAGCCTGCACAACACCACCTCCGATAACGGATTCAGGCTAATCGACTTTGCGGCGGGGCGAAACATTGTCGTGGCTAGCACGCGGTTCCCACATCTCGACATACACAAGGGGACTTGGAGAACTCCTGATCAATCAACAGTCAACCAGATTGATCACATTGCGATCGACGCAAGACACTCCTCCAGCATTATGGATGTCCGTACGTTCCGAGGAGCCAACATCGACTCGGACCATTACCTTGTTGTAGCCAAGGTACGGGTGCGGATATCCCAAACTACGCGAAGACAAACTAATGCTGTGAGAAAATTCGACGTCAGACGGCTACAATCGCAAGAGATCGCCAAGTCCTTTTCCGATCGAGTGTCTCTTAATCTCTTAAGAGGTCCAATGCCGCCAGCACCAAGCATCGAAGACCATTGGAAAACAGTCCTTCGAATAAAGATGAACAGCTGATTCAGCAATAAAGTGATAAGATGTCACTACATCAGTTCCAAGAGTAATACAAATGTAAGCCCAACAGAGGAAGCACTCTACAGAATCTTCGCCACGCTTAGATCAGTTGTCGTAGAAAAAGGTTTTGTTAAAATTTTTCATATTGAAACAGATAACAGAAAGTTCTTTCTAGAGAAGTTCGGGAGCATTCATTTGATCTGTTGCGTTCTGCAACCTGCGCTTAAGAAAAGTTCTGCGTTCTCGACACATGAACTTTGAAATGGTGCAGAACCTTGAAAGGTATGCAGAAGTTCTCCTAATGAGGAGTGAAATTTCACCTTGACTTAATCCAAGGAAGCATCAGCGTCGTATTTAAGGCCTTTCGTAAAGCCCCGACTACATTCCTTTCCCAGATTATATTCTAGCTAATATCATTGCTGGGCACAGGGAAAGTAGATTTCAAACTTTCGCAGCAACAAGTGCTCTGGTGTCACTGCCTCAGATGACATGTTCAAGGGCTGTGGTGCATTTTGTACCAAAGACCATTTCATTTTAAACAGGAGACGAGAAACTGTGAATGCAGACAATGATATGAATATTAAGGGGAGGAAGATTTATCAGGGCATCTACAGTACAATCTATAATCAATTTCTGGCTATGAAAAATCGGTTATTTTTCCTCGGTTGTGCTCTCTATTGACTTTAGCGCTACCTCTACTGTTTTCTTGCAAGACAAATGATCTAATAATACGGTCACTTCAAAAAACAACACATCAAACAGTTACGCGTTCAGGATGCATTGGCTTCACTCGGATTACGTGTGGATTTTCTGAGCCTAAGTCATTTTGACCTTGTAAGCAAATTATTCGAGATCTTTATACAAAATTCTCATCAGGATAGTTCTCGGGCTTAGGCACACACTTTCGGCATCAGCGAAAATATTATCCGTTAAGTACACAGGACGAACTCGGGATTATGTTCGGTTATCAATCACTAAACCAGTCTCACCAACTTTTTTCCAAACTTGCGTACACTTGCTGCAGTTGGTGCATTAATTCCACCTAAACTTCTTTTCAGAATTTGCACTATTTCGGCAAACATCATCCACTTTGGAAGTAACTTCGCAATATTTCCTAACGTAGCTTTAAAGTTTCCACCATTGATTTTCTATAAACAAGCAAGTCAGCTAATGCCTGAAAGAAAAAATACTCATTTCATTTCATTTAGGTGGCGCTACAGTCCGGAGTGGACCTGCGTCTCAGTCAACATGCGTCTCTAGATAGCTTGATCCTTTGTTAGCTGCCTCCGATTTCAGACGCCAAGCTGACTGAGGTCCCCTTCAACTTTTCAGACCGTAGCGTTGGTGTCTTTGTGCTCTACATGCCGCAGTCATCTCAGTCGTTGGTCTGGGTCGATGTCGCTGTACAGTCCACAAAGTTCGTTGTTGTTGTTGTATCTCCTTCTCCACTCACCGTCAATGCAGATGACACCGAAGATCATTTGAAGAATTTTCTCTCAAAGCAGCCAAAAGCACCCTCATCCATTTCGAATAATGTCCAGAGGCATGGCGCCATAGAGCAGAACTGAGATTGATAAGGTCTTATATAGGGTAACTTTAGTTGTTCGAGAGAGGGCTTTACTAGTTAATTGCCTTCTTAGCCCAAAGAAGCAGCGATTGGCAAGAGTTATTCACACTGGTGTCGTTGTCAGAATTTATATGTGTGCTTAGGTTAACAAAGTCCTTCACTTCCTCAAAGTTATGTGTGTCGAAGGTGACGTTCTGTTCGAGACCTCTGTCTTGAGTGTTCTTTTTGTTTGACAGCATGTACTCGTCACGTGCAGCCGAACTACTAGCGGAAACCCCTAACTGCTACTGAAAAGCAGACATTCCTGCCATCCAAAAACTGCGATGGAATGGGCTGGAACAGAAGAGGATAAAAACTGGAATATCTACTATGAGCAGCGAGCGAGCGCCTCGTAGCAATTCGTACCAAGGCTCAATTTGTCAACACTTGCAGAGTAGAAAGATGATGACGCCAAAGTTAGCTTTTATGAGCTCTTCAACAAGTCCTAGCAATGACATCAAAACTCCCACATCTCGATATTCATAAGGGGATTTGGAGAACTACTGATCAATCAACCGTCAAGCAGATTAATCACATTGCGATCGACGCAAGGCACAGTATTATGGATGCCCGAACTCCAAGCCGAAGCCTGTAGATACAAACAAGGGAACATCGCAGTAAAGTCGCAGTCGATGCTGAGGATTTGTAAAGAGCATTTCTGTATAATGGCCATGAAGAACCAAATATCGCTGTTAGGCAGGATGAAATTTTCAACTTGGACGACGTAGACCTACAATTCCGTCCACCCGACCGGGATGAAGTGAAGCGCAATATCTAAGCTTCAGTTCAACAGAGCTCCTGGGCGGATGGCTTGACTGCGGCACTGACTTGGTAAGGCCTATGCGCGATGAATGGAACCTCAACATTTTTTGTCCGATCCTCAAGAAAGGAGAAACTCTGAACTGCGCCAACTACAGAGGCATCAGTCCTTCAATATTTTATCTGCCGTATTGTGTGAACGCCGTTCGTCAACAAACTGATAGGTCCATATCAGTGCGGTTTCGACCAAATATTCACACAATGGCAGATCTTGGAACAACCCCATGAGCTTCAGATCGATACACCGATACAGATCATGCAATTTCTTCAATATCATACTAGAAAAAATTGTGCAAGACTCAAACGGTTTGTAAATTGTTTAAGAAAACATAAAACTAAGAATTCCGACATATAATTAGAGTAATATTAATTTAGTTTAATAAAAACAAGCAGGGCACTATTGAACACAACCTCCATACTGCTGCCATCTATTACCCACTGCCAGAATCACATCCATAGAATAGTACGAAACAATTCATTCTCACCCCACCCCACATTCATTCAAAACAAACAACCACTTCCCGTGCTATTCAATTCACCGCTCACCAATAATTCACTAAAACGTCCCTTCATTCTTCATTCTCGCAGTGTTAATCGTTTGACAGAATGGGCAAGTTGGACAGCGTTGACGGCGAAACCGAATTAAGTTTTTCCACAGAAAATCTCATCGGCGCATCGCCTGACATCAAGCAACTAGAACTTCGTCATCGCCTGAATGGATTGAAGTCGCCGAATGGCACAATAGCCAGCGAGGTAAGTCCGAAACCCGCCCTACAAAACGAAGCACTCCTTGAAAAGGAAAATTTTCTCCTTCCCATCCATCAACAATTCACGGTCATCGGAAGAGGGTGTCAGCGGCCCACCATAAAAAAAAAAAACAAGTGAATTTTGTGTGTTTTTTTTTTCTGTCGGTTTTTTGCCCGTGGACTAACTGGAATGCAAATGAACTGGGTCACACTTCTGCGCGTTCTTTAATCATCGTGAATTTGTTCGAAAGAAAAATTCTCAATCGCCGCCTTGTTTTTTTTTTTTATTATTTTTGATCACATTCGTGCTCTCTTTTTCACTGCTGTCGATGGTGCGGTATATTTTGTGTTTTATCTTGTTTGTCATTGAATTGAGCGGCATTTTCCAGTTTTCGAAAATCTGACAGTGACAGTTCTTCCGCATGAGGCGAAAATTAAACAAAAAAAAAAAAAAGGCGTTAATCGCGCAAAATCTTTATTGAGTGTGGTATTGTCGCGTTGTATCCAAAATGTTTGGGAATTATGCAAGTGATAGTGTAAATGAAGATAAGACGACGGATTCGGGTTGGAGGAGCCGAATCAGCCGACTCACCCGATGGGAGTGGGAACTGTGGTTTATTCGCTAGAAATTAGTCATCAATGGTGGGGTTGGGGGGCTTTTAGAGGAGCGTGTTGTGTTATCAGTGCTGTTGGGTACATTGTGGCACCGTCATTGAGTTCTATTTCAGACACCAAAATGAATAGAGATAGTTTGTGAAGAATGTCACCACCTCGCGCTGATGAGGTGTAATTGAGCAGAGTCAATGAATAGGTCGACTCTGGACATTGCGCCGCAGTAGACGGTGCTGTATTGGAATACACGCCAGTGCGAGTGTACTTTGCCTGAACTTATAGACACGCGAAATAGTTGATGGCATAGGCTAGTTAAAAGTTTTCTATTCTCAGAGTTATTCTCATTCTCATTCCAATTTGTTGCTTTAATTGGTGGCACCATGTTTAGGGAAGCGTCGCCCGTGTTGCTGTACTTCTATCAAAGGCAAATCAGCACGTAATTCGGTACTGTGCATGTACTCCATGTGCGGCAGTTAATTTGATTACGTCCATTTCCATGCGGGTTGACGTAGTTACAGTGACGATTAAAAGTCTGTCAGTGGATTGGTTTGTTGTAAGACATATGCGGGATTTTCCAAGCCGTTCGTAGGTAAGATAAATTTACTCAAAGTGCAAGCAGTCGTTGTTGTCTTAGTTTACCTAATAACTTTTGCCAAGAACTGTTTCTTTGGACTAAGAGGGCAACTAATAAGCAAGTTCTTCGCACGACAAACGGAGCACCTAGTGTGAAGACCGTTGTAGTCAGAGTCGTGTTTTTTGTTGCATATTGATAATTGATTCCATTCACTGGCTATACTTTCGTCTGAACATGTTTTATAGATCGATTTTCCGCCATTGCCGGCTATTTGATCTTGAGTTCAGATAATGCTATCCAAACCTCTTATGCGTCTTTGTGTCTTTGTAAATATATGGGTTCCCTTCTGATGGTAGGGTAAATCTTAATATAGAACATCGAAGGTGTCTCTACAAATCATTGGTTGTCTTGATCCTGGCGGAACAAGTTTCCTTAAAAGGTTTTGACATACTCGATTCGAAAAGACTTTAGCGGTCTGTTGGGAGTGTTCTCATTCGACGTCAAATTTTGTTTTGTAGTACGTCTTGGGAGTTTTGTCGTCAGGGATTTGGTATTCGCACCTCGGGTACAACAGTTAGTGATCTGTGTGGATGTGGGCTTCTCGTTTCGTTTTGTCATCTGAAATACTAAATCTGTGTCTGATGTCAATCGCAATGTGTCGACATTTCGCTGCGTCGCCTTTATTAGGTTGAGATTATTTTCTGAGCCCTTTTAAGCACTGTACTCCTAAATTCAACACGGTCGGGGGTAGGATATTACTCATAAATCTGGTCAAAGAGGTTCGAAGAGCAATCTTTGGTAAAATCGTAATTTTTTTTTGTAAGGGCGAGAGTGATATGGATTGCTGTCAGGCGTTCATTCGGATTCTTGAGGCTCAAGACACCTTGCAAAAGTCTCTCTGACGACAAATTTATTCATTCTGGGGTCAAGTTGGATCGCACACTTTTCCACCCTTTTGCGTGGCTCAAGCCATCGTTTTTCGATGACAGTAACGTCGTAGTGGTTTAGGCATGTGAGTTGTTAGGAGTCTGAAATTCGTTGACTGTTTTCCTGTTGCTGGATTCGTCAACACCAATTCAAGGCTCTACAATTGTTTTAAGTTGTCGGCTATTTAAGTAGATGGCACAACAACTAATCTCGGGGGTTAGATCTTCAGTCGCCGTATCCCACAATGGAGTTTGAGGGTTGTCATTGGTTCGCTTGAAATTCCTTGGCCATCTCTCTTTCGACAATCTGGCTATATGCCAAAAAAAAAAAAAATACTCACATGATCTAACCTCCAAGTATTTCGAAGTTCAGATGAAGCTATGGATCTGCGTCTAACATCACGCTGCACCATCAGATCACCCTGATGTGCTTGTGCCAGTATAATTGATCAGAACCGAGTGTAGTCAACTTTAAGCGCCAGTTTATTGGTTCACAAACAATCTCTTCACAGACATTGCAGCCATTTGATGGGACATTTTAACTTAACACGGTTAGGTAATGCTTTGTGAATTCTTTACTTAGGTAACATTGCTTTTTAGGGTTTTGTGGAAGTGTTTTGCGTCATTTTCGCATTATCCAGACAAATCCATTTCAACGTTGAAAATGATTTACATCCCCTTGTATATGTTTCTCGACACAGTGTTAGGGTGCCTGCTGATCTATTTAGGTCGCATTGTAGGTAGGTAGGAAGATGTGAACTTGGCTAACTAAGACAAAATTTGGTTCCGATGTGCCTATTTTGGTCTATGTTCTTCAGCTACCAAGAGTTTTTACTCTTTTGTCAACAATGGCAGGTGATTAACAACTTCTATTCTTTCTTTGAAGGTTTTACAGTAGCCGTTATGCAGGATTCCGAATCGTTTCGTATGGTAACAAGAATTTCGAGAAAATACCACTTTTTGATTATGTTGTATTAGTGAGACCGATTTGTTCTTGTCGTAGATCGGCTATAAGATGGTTACATCCACATTTAACCAACGTATGATGGTTTCATTGATTCATTTATTAAAAAATTAGTAATTTGCATACGATGGCGATGGCGCAATAGTTGGCTCATTGGACTATCACGCAGACAGTCTGGGTTCGATTCCTGGCTGGGTCACCAACAATTTTCCAAATCGCCATCACCCTTTCGGCGGGCAATGGCAAACTCCCGAAAGTAAAATTGCCTACGAAAAAGCTTCTAAGGAGTGCCGTTCGGACTCGGCGATAAACCGTAGGCCCCGCTCCGATGTGACAAAAATGACAACATGAGCAGCAACACAAATGAGTGTCAAGAAGCTAGGCCATGGCCCATACCGGGCTGCCAGCGCCACAGTGTGTTTTTTCTGTTTTTTTAATTTGCATACTGTCTAATGGTGGCGATGTCGCAATGGTTAGCTCATTGGATTATCACGCAGAGGGTCCGTGATTCGATCCCTGTCATCGCCAACAATTTTTCGAATCGTCATCACCCTTTCGGCGGCCAATGGCAAACTCCCGAAAGTAAACTTGCCTATGAAAAAGCTTCTAAGGAGTGCCGTTCGGATTCGGCGATAAACCGACAAAAATGACAACATGAGCAACACAAATGCGTGTCAAGAAGCTAGGCCATGGCCCATACCGGGCTGCCAGCGACACAGTCTTTTTTTTTTTTTTTTTTCTAAAGAAATCAAATAATTTTTCTGTCTATGATTCTGTGGAAGTTACGTGAGAAGGCATCACCTTGTCCGAACCATATTTGGAATCAAAAGTCTCGGTAATATTGCTTCCGAGCCTTACGAAAAAGCTAGCTTTCTTCAACGTCATTTTGTGTAATCTTACGAGTCATGCCACAAGATCTTGTGCAGAATGTAGAGAAAACGAATGGCTCTAAAGAGGGCAGTATTGAGGCCCTTCTTTTTTCTAGATTGGACAAGAGAGGCTTCATTCATTCATAAGTTTAATTTTCTCCGAATAAAATTTTGGAAATGAGTTTGTATATGCTCTCTACCAGGTTGTCTTCTGTTGCTTTAAATAGCTCAGCAGGTAGGCTGCCTAGTCCAGTCCAGTGTATTCGTTATGATATTTTACGAACCTACACCGATTAATCTATTTGCCTTAGCATAAATTTAATTTTATGGGGTGAACCGCGAACAACATGTACCAGGTTTGTCGTATGAGATTGAGGTGCGGATGTTAATTAACATTTGAGCCAATCCCAAAAAAGGATTTAAGGTTTGCCATTTTAATGATGGAAGCCTTAACTATTCGAAATCTGATTATATTAGGCATCTGTTGATATGTTGATTGTGTTAGTAAATCGTGGTTTAAGACATTCGATTATGAAAATGGCTATAATTCGTATTCAGTGGTTCCACATAGCGGGATGTACTGACACAACTGGTGCTGGGATTGGAATTTATCTTAGGGTTGGTTTGAACTTCAGTATCTTGAGGAAGTAAATTGGTCTTGATACCGAATGCCTGCTTGTTGAAATTGCAAATCGTTATGTCCTTAGACTTATCTTAAGAGCATCTTCTACTTTGTGGAGACGTAATGCGGATAAATTTAAAAATGATAGTAGATCAAGTCAACTTCTTGATGGTTTTACTTCCTGTGGTCTGGTAGTGGTTAGTTTACATATTACTCGTTGACCTAAGCACCGAAGTGGAAGTGATTTACTTATTCACGCACTTGAATCAATGCTGTTGGTGAAGACGGACTGAATCTATGTTTTGTAAAAATAATACTTCTTGATATTATATGTTTCCTTACACATATGTATGCATATTTAATTTCTGTCTTACATCCTCAACTTTTATCGATGTTTGGAAAAGAGCGAAAGTTATACCTGTCGCAAGAAAAAAAAATAATTCCACCTCGGCTTCAGACTTTGGAGAATTTTGTTGCAAAACAAATTTCCGGCAACCTCAATCATTTTGATTTAATGTCGACGGTGCAGTCCGGCTGTTCTACAGTTCTGGTGAAGATGCTTGATGATAGGATATAATAAACATTATCTCACTCTCCTCTGCTACTACTTGACTTCGCAAGATCCTTCGTTGCAGTTAAGCATGAGAATTTATTCATTAAATTGAAATTGTACTTTAGTTTCTCTGCTAAGAAGTATACCCTGGGGGGCTCCTCAAGGTTCAATTCTTGCCCCGCTCTCTTATTTATTGGGTCTATAACTTAATTCGTGCGGTTTGCTGAACTTTGTGCCTGAAAAAGTGTTTTTGCGGGGAGTTCTTCTTCATTACTTTAATATGAAGAAAACTGCTGCCGAAAGTCATCGTATTTTGGTAGTTTATGGTTTATGGTGAACATGCGCTAGCTGAGCCAACGTGCCAAAAGTGGTTTGCACGATTTAAAAGTGGTGATTTTGGCTTGGAAGACGATGAACGTCCTGGGCAGCCAAAAAAGTTTGAAGATGAAGAACTGGAAGCATTACTCTATCAAACACAAGAAGAGCTCGCAGAATCTTTGGGTGTCACTCAAGCATCCATTTCAAAACGTTTTAAAGCAGCTGGATATATTCAAAAGCAAGGAAATTGGGTTCCACATGAACTCAAGCCGAGAGACGTCGAAAAGCGGTTTTGCATGTCCGAAATGCTGCTGGAATGTCACAAAAGGAAGTCATTTTTGCATCGGATTGTTTAAATAGCCCCAAGCGCAAAAAATCATATGTGAAACCCCGCCAACCAGCCAAGCCGAATATCCATGGCGCGATGGTAATGCTCTGTATTTGGTGGGATCAGATGGGTGTGCTGTATTGTGAGCTGCTAAAATCCGGTGAAACCATCAATGGACAACGCTACCGAACACAATTAATCCGTTTGAAGAGAGCAGTAGCCGAAAAACGCCCGGAATTAGCGAACAGACACGAGGCAATAATTTTCCACCATGATAACGCTCGGCCCCACGTTGCTATTCCGGTTAAGAACTATTTGGAAAACAGTGGATGGGAAGTCTTACCTCACCCGCCTTATAGCCCAGACCTTGCCCCTTCTTCTTCTTATCCTTTTATTAACTCTTTCCTCGTTATACGAACTTATGCGTAACGAGTTTCCCATTTTTACTGCATCGCTGCTGCGCCGCTTATGGGGTTGGCTAATGTCGCAGACCGCAGAACGCGTCTTCAGACTATGCGGTTCTGGATCGCTTCAGTGGTTAGCCCCAGGCGTTGCTGCGCATTTGCCATCTGAGAAATCCAGGAATTCTTTTTCCGACCTCGTTTTCTTACAGTTGGAGTGACCGTAGTTGATAGTGCCTTTTTAACCGGATTTTCCGCAGATCTTCTTTGAACGTGGCCATACCAGCTTATTCTATTCGCCTCAAGCTGTTCGGTTACCGAATTCTTTATATGTAGACTTCCTCTTATACGCGTGGATCTAATACAATCGCGTTTAGTGACTCCACTAGACATCCTTAACATTTTCATTTCCGCTGCCGTCATTTTGTTTTTAAACGCTTCATACATTGTCCAGCACTGTGAACCGTATATAAGAGCTGGTCTAACAACCGTGGTGTAGAGTTTCCCCTTTAATTTAAGTGGAAACTTTCGGAAAAGATTCCCGAATTTTCCCGCCATTTCATCCATCCCACACTCACTCTGTGGTTTACGTCGTCGTCACATTTCGCTTTCATGTTAACGATTGATCCTAAGTACTTAGAGATAGTGCTTTTCGGAAGAACTATTCCGTCTAACATTTTATCCGGAACAGGTCGCAACGGATGCGCAAATGGGCACGTCAAATGCTCCGTCTTTGAACGACTTATTTTAAACCCGTTTCTCTCTAGCGCATTTCTCCATGAATCTAAGGCGTTCTGTAAATCTTCGACGTTATCGCTAAGTATAACTGCGTCGTCAGCGAAGAGAATTGGCGTTACATTTGCTTCGCGCATGCAGTCTTTTAAAAGATAGTCGAATGCTACGTTAAAGAGGAAAGGGCAAAGTACGCTTCCTTGATGCACTCCGACATTAACTGGAAATTCTCTCGTTAGTCCAACAGAGCTTTTAACCGCAGTTTTTACGTTTCCGTACATGTCTTGTATTATTCTAACATACGTTTCCGGTACGTTTTGAGACCTCAGCGTGGCCCATATGAGATCCCTAGGAACTCGATCGAATGCTTTCTCGAGGTCGATAAATACCATGTGTAAATCCTTAGACGCCCATTGCCCCTTCTGACTACCATTTGTTCCGGTCGATGCAGAACGCCCTCACTGAAATACGGTTCACATCAGAGCAGAATATAAAAAATTGGCTTAATTCATTCTTGGCTGCCAAGCCGGCGCAGTTCTTTTGGGATGGGATCCACAAATTGCCAGAAAGATGGGAAAAAGTCATAGCTTCCGATGGGCAATACTTTGAATAATACTATTGTACATGTTTTTCTTAAATAAACGTTCAAATTTTGAAAAAAAAACCGCATGAATTAAGTTATATACCCAACAGTTTATTTATAAATGATCTGCCTCACGTTTGACGCAATGCATTTATCCATTAATATGCTTATGATTCACAAATATGTTCTCTTATATTGTATTTCGTACTCTTCGTATTGAGCTATTTAAAGCAATCGTACTTTTAGAAGACCTTGTAACTAGATTGAACTCAGACTGGTCTTCTATTGTTAAATGGTACGAAGATAATGCATCGATTTTAAATCCTATTGAATGTCAGCCTGTACTTAATTTAAAAAGCATACTCGATGCTGATGATATTCTGTCCATTTATTTAAATTCGACGAGGCTGGTTTTACATGAAAAACGACAATTCATTCGATCGCCGCGAGCCTATAATCTTATGACCCCGTTTTGCAAACATCTGAATTCATTCCACCTCTTCTTTGTTCACGTTACTATCTTCTGGATCTCAAAGGCAGAAACAGGCAGTTTTCTGCACCTTGGAAGGGTAATATGGTTTGCATTTACTGAATTACTTCTGGTTTAAAACCACACGTGTTACTTAAAACTTTTACGCATGTTTATATGCGATCAACAACTCAACCTCTTTGTTATAGAGGTGTAAAGTCTCCAGCAAGGTCTGCCTAAATTATATTTACAAATAGTAGTCCATAATTAGGTGTTTCACTTAGTGCTAGTAAAACTATCTCAAACGGCGGCGCATTGAAGTTTGTATTCTCTTTCCGGTAAAATTATCATTTTCTACAAATAATCAATGGTTGATGAGACGACACCGCCTGGAAATTAAATTCTGTTTACTGGGGGCCTGAGTGTCAATAAAAACATTGCTATATGCAAGGCTTTCGAGATGAGAGAGTCTAATTGATATGTGTTAAACTGCCAGTCAACACTGATGGATATCGATTTACTTTTCGTGTTCATTGCAGCAACAAAATTCTATATACAAGACATGGTATGGAGACATGTAATCACTTAACCCGTTCTCCTAAGAAGCTTGCGATCCAGCTGTTTGTATGACTGTTTCACTGAACCCTAGGTAGCCGATTTCTTAATGTGAGTATAGACACAGGTGTAGTAGCTTGAGAATCCCATTCAAATCAGTTCCTATCCATATCCTGTTGACATAATTTCTCGCGAATATTCGCGAATTTATTATTATTATTGACTTATCACGCCTGCGAACACATTCTTTTGTTTATCTCTGTCGTTTTTCGTTCAGATTTCTAGAATTCGAATCAATGCTGTGCATATGTTAAAGCCAGGCGCACGAGTATTACGTTAGAAAAACTTTTATGTTTAACTAACATTTTCGGTTAAAAAAGATTGCGCGGATTTCGCGCCTTTCTAACCACGCCACTTGCTCACTGTTTGATAGCGCTATCGTAGTTTGATTAGTCGTTTATCGCTGCACTCAAGTACGTGCGAATAGAAGTCGATACGGATTTTTTTGGTATTTCTAAACAGATTTTCGCCTTCTTTGCTTAAATTAGAACTCTATTTTCCCACCAGATCTCTGTGAAGCGTTTTGAATACCCACATTCGTGGGTATGAAACAAAACAGTTGATGGAGTCTTAGTTGGCTTGTCATATTCAGTTTGGAAACTCCGAAACAATTCATTGAAAATATTTTATTAGAGGAAGAACAAGTCCTACGTCATGGAAGACTTGCAATAAATTGATAGTCGTTAGGCAGAAACTATTAACTAATACTCCACTCTGAACTGACTTAAATTATCGCAATTTTCGCAATTTCTGAGGGCCGTGGGTGTTTGCGTTGTATTTTTCACTGACGTAATGGAAAGATTCATTGGAAAAATGTTTGTTGTATGACTTAAACGTTGTATTAATGTTTCTGATAAATGTGTAACGATGCTGTGTTTTATAAATCTAACAACTGCCTGCTTGACTTCGGAATTTTGTGCCAAATTACCTATGGGTATTAAGAGCAGTATGTTGGAGGTTTACATAATCCTAAACCATGCGGTCGACTATCTATCTTCAGGGTTCGTATTTTGACGTGGTTTATGTTCGCCCCGTTCCAAGAAATTTGTGTTGTTTCAAAAGGTTTGCACATAGCGCGGTCGAAGGAGAATTAGCAAAGAATAAAAGACAGGTCACGATGTCCACTGGTTTTAAAAGTTAAAGGATGTAAAGAGTTTGCCAGGCATCTCATAAGCTAGTTCTCTGACTCATGCAGAATCACGGTATTTCAGAGTATGCCTAAAAGTGCTATTGAGGGTTTAATGATGAGCATACATAGCTAAACGGGTGTTACGGTTAAATGTTTGAAAGGGAATGCTGTTGTCAATTCCTCTCTGCTGGTAGATTCCCAATAGGTTGTGCTGTTTATATCAGAATTTAGTGAGCAGACCCGTAAGTCTGAAAAGAAGGGAGAACTGTCGTCAGCAAAAGGAATGTATGTCGGATAAGATTGTACCAGACAAGAGATTACTGCTAAAAATTAAAAAGAGTAGAGGCCACCAGCATTTGTTTTGTGAATATGAGTCTTGAAAGACAACTTGAATCCATTGAAGTTTAGAGTCGTCGATCCCAAATGCACCTATTTTCAACAAAAGAGCGTGGTGCCAAACTGTATCAAATGCCTTAGAAATATCAAGCGCAACTATCTTTCTTTCGCCAAATTGATGTAAACTTTGCTTCTACTTTTCGGTGAGACATGTCATCAAACCACTAGTGGCCTGTTATATGGAAATGGAACTGTCAATTTGCGTTTGATTTGTCTTTGATTAGAACATAGTGTCTTTAACTTCTGGATTTCTCGTCCAACTTAAGTGAATGATTATCCAGCAGACGGCCAGATGTGCCTGACCTTAGAGCTATAGAAGTTAGGCTTTACTTCATGGAAGGAAAATTAAAATTATATACAAGTTGTATAGGTGAAAAAGTTTGTTTAATTTCCTGGATTTGGTTGTAGGTTACTGCCACTGGTAATGCTAACCGAGAAAGTAAGCAATTGTTAAAGGTTTTGATTATTTCTCATCGAAAAGGCCTATAAAAGTTCATCCTTGTCGCATGACAATACGAATTTTGATTCTCCTATTGTTTTTATCCGAATTATTGTGCACTCTTCTGTAATAGTTCTAACGGCCATTCGAAGGATTACTCAGCTTTGGAGAGCATACGACATGGTAAATACGGGATATGACATGAAGTCAGGTTGTTATTTGGTGAAGAATCATTAGAGACTTTCTATACTACTCAACCTTTAGTCTTTTAGCGTATTAAACATTTTGGTCGTTCATAGGAGTCATTACCTGACTAATGTATGACGAATATAGAATTATACTTAGTTGCTATTAGTTAGAAATTCCGTTTGTTTTTAACAAGTTCGAGTGTTTGTTAGTAAATAAACGATGACAAGGAGACAAAGAGATCTCTGTTGGTAGTGGTATCCGCTGAGTTCGATAGTGTTGCTATAAATACCGTTTCATTAAAGGATTTGGGATGTTATCGAAGCGAAGGCTCGCACCTCTACCATGCTCTTCTATTTAACAATGCCCAATTACGCAGCTCATGTCTTTACTGTCGAATGATAATTTTTGTGTTCAGACCAGTATTGAGATTCTTTTATCTTCTGTTGGTCGCTAGTTGAACTTTTACTGATGCAGGGAAATTTGTCGTCTTTGGAAGAGCATAGAATTTGTGCCCTCTATTACTCGTACCTTGCACATCTATTACCAATGTATACTACAATATCGTTATTGTCTATCGGGGGCAATGGAATCAAGTTTTCTTTTCTGGATGAGCAATAGTTTCACTTGAAATTAAATAAATGAGTCAGCTAAGTGGTTCGCCATGTTAACGGAGAGTGAGGCTATAGGGTCTCGTTTATTGTGGATCGGGCAAACCATGCTGTGGCCTCATTTGACATGCAATCTCTAATTAGATATGAGATGAAATTAGATATGAAATGAAACAAGCCGCCTTCTGCTGCTTTATATTGCTCCAGAGGTATGTGGTCCGATCCTTAAATATTGCCAATCGCCAAACTTCAATAGAACATTCACAGCAAGGTTCAAGTTTGGACCGCTGTCCGACTTAGCAGTTATCCTGATACTACTCCTAAATTTCTTTGCCCAATTGACAGGTCTTGTTGGCTTGGTACGTTCTTTTTACCTTTTGGTAAAAATTCTGAACGTTATCTCTGGAGTTATATCTCCGATTTCCTCGACCCATCGCTTCTCTTGCTTTTTTCTCAGTAGAAGCCCATGTTTTTTCCGGGGTTTTTCAGGGGTATCGTCGTTGTGGTTAGGTTGTCGCATCAGTTGCCGTATTTCTGATGATTTTTAGGCATTTGTTTGAAGGTTTGGAGATTGGGTACCGGCATGTGTCTCTGTTAACATTGAGGTGTGGGGGCTATATTCTGTTTACATCCAAATCAATTAGCTGAAGTCAGCTTCAAGGCGTTGTCCCGTTTTTAATTGTACTGTCGATTTTTCTGTGGGGGTGATTTGGATAATTAAACGGCGTTTTATCGCCTAAATTTCAAGACAACTTATCCTTGTTTGGCGGTTAAATCCACGCTCTGCCGCTTACCTGTAGTAAGAATATCATTTCACCTCATTTTTCGTATGCCGATTATATCGCCGAACATTTCATGTGCAGAGCCGAACATCGTTTGTTTTGTTAGTGCACAACCGCCAAGCTCCAGGAAGTGACAATTTTGAAATTCCTTGCACAGAGTGTCGTAAATCCGACACTACGGTAATAGAACGCCTAGGAAATATGTGACATAGTGGCTGTATTTCAGTTCTGAACAGGGTAGATTTATATAAGGTGTAAGTTGTACTAATACATTCCCCGCACATCCTGCTTTTACGGCTCAGTCGTTTTTAAAAATATGTACTATATTGTTCAACACTTATCCTGTTTAGGAACACCGTAAATGCTTACTGTAGTGCGTGACTCGTGCAATGTTTGGAGTCGAATCAAACTCCGTTCCTGCAAACGACTTAGCATTTTTTCAGAGGGGATCCAGCGTTCGGGTTTTTAGAACTCCGCACATTCGTCTCTTTGCCAGACTTTAAGACACCCAGGGTACGCACACCGAAGGGTCCAATTTAATTATATTGGTAGGATTCTATTCAGAGCTTCGATAGCGCCTGTTCGTTCGGAGCTTGGTGTTTCATCCTGCTGATAGCTCAGGTGGAGCATCATTAGAGAATGTACCACTGGCGGTGATCCCACTTTGAATATTAATTTTGCAAGCGTTGTTCTCGTGTTCAGTACATTAATTTGCTAATAGCTCTGAACACCATCACATTGTTCCTTCTTCTCTAGTGTCGTTCTAGGGCCACTTCTCAGACCTAGAACTCTCCTATATAACAAGTGTGCTCTAAACAACAAATGTCAACAAATGGATCCCTCTTCGTCAACAATCTTTAATACTTAAGTGGCTGGCTGGTGGGGTGTCTCTGTAGACTTTTCTGTATGTTGGTTTTTAGGATTTTCGCAATTCAATTGCTAGGGAATCTCTTAATCTTTAGGTCTCTAGTTAGGGTTTTGATCTTTTCGTTATCGAAATCACGAAAGACTGGACTTGTGTATATGCCTATGAAGCTAAAACCGCTTTCCTTAAAATGTTGACTAAAGAGAACTTTCGAGAAACATCAAGATAATAGCCAAACTAACATATATTGATGCAAGATAATGCGAGGTGCTTGTCCTAGGAAGAGTAGAAATACTTAGTGCTATCTGTAAGCGACAGGAAGAGTTGTTTATTCGTTAAGCGAGCAATCGTGGAAACAGTTTTAGCAGCTGCAATACTTTCAGTCCGGCTCCAGGTGTCTGCAGATAGACATCAGTTGTGATTTCGCCTTTTATCTTCACTTGACTTTATACCTTGATTGTCATAGATTTAAATAGTTTTTGATACCTTGTGCCTAGGTTCTTGTTTTGTACATCAGATTAGAACCTCTTGGGATTGTTTTAAAAAAAATACAAATATTGGTTGCGGTTTTTTGTGGATCAAAAGGTTGTCTCACCAAGATATGTTCCTGTTTTCTGTTTGCTATGAAACAATACACAGCTATCACACCCTGATTTAGTTGGTTTAAAAATGCTCACAGTTCATTTTCAATATTCGCTATTACTCACTCTCGATTGTTCCCACAATCAGACTAGGAAAACCCATACTCGTATATTCCAACGATTATCTAGATATTCGCTATTACCTTGAATAAAAAAATAAAAAAAAATATTTCAAAGTTTCATGTCACGCAGGTGATCGTTGGTATGCGCATTTGCTTGTTCTATTTCTGTACGTTGTTTCAATTTACTTGTTTTTCCCTCCCCCTTGTACATTCAATTAAAACTTCACATAATTAAAGATTTTTGAACTACATCCATCCAAGTCAAATTTATCATTTTAATTTAATTGTGCACTCGAATTTTGGGAGAGATCACAAGTTGGACGCTTTCTAAACATTACACACGAGTACGATACACTAAAAAAAAAACAGACAGGGTCAGTGGGTAATTGCAACAGTCAGTGCAACTGTGTTTTGCGGGTACATTTTAATTTCATGCACCGAAAAGTAACAGCAATAAACTTATTAAAGCAGTTAACCAATTAATCATTCGTTTACTGTTTTTAATTTTTTTTTGGCGGAACTTTCTCTGATAAGTTTCAAATCAGTACTATGGGCACACAATTTTTTTTACATATATTTGTAATCGTTGTTTCATAGGAAATGAAGGTTTAGAATATTGATAACGACCATAGCTGATAACCTGAGAGGTGCATCCCTAATTCAATATTGTTATTGAGGTGACGAATCGATTTGAAAAAGTTAAATGACAAGCTTCAAAGTTGAAGACCAACGAGTTCGAAGTCAGAGACAAAGAACGCTCCCCTACCTTCCCCGAAAGTGTATGAAGATGTGGTATTCGAAGCATTATTGGAGAAATATTCGTGCCAAACTCAAGAAGAACTTGCACTTACATAATGAGTGACTAACTACGGAATTTTACATCGTTCAAAATCGTTAGGAATGATTCAAAACTAGAAAAAATAGGTTCCATATGAACTGAAGCCGAGAAACGTTGTACGCCGGTTTTGCATATGTGAAATGTTGCTTGCCTGAAATAAATGAAAGGTTTTTTGCATCGTTTTGTCACTGGTGTTAGAAAAATCGATCCACTACGATAAGCCGAGGAAGAGGAAATCATGCGGTTCACGAGACCATGCTTCAACATCGGCTGCGAAGCCGAATTTGATGGTGATGGAAAAAATTAGTGTTATGTACTTGGTGGCATTAGCTTGGCTTCGCGTTTTATGAGTTGCTCAAACCGAACGAAATTATAACTGAGCCTCTCTACCGAACGCGATCGATGAGATTGATGCCGACGACAATATTTTTTTCCTGCATGATATTGATCGCCCACATGTTGTCGCGCCTGTCAAAACCTACTCGGAACACTCAACTAGAAAGTCTTGTCTCACTAGCCGTATTCACTTGTCATTGCCCTTTTCGATTATCACTTCTTCAGATCGATGGCACATGGCCTCTCCGAGCAGCCCCTGATATTGTATGCAGATCCCAACAAATTGGATCAATTCGTGGATAGCCTCAAAAGATATAGTATTCTTCCGACGCGGTATCCGTTTGCTGTCAGAAAGATGGGAACAATTAATGGCTAGCGATGGACAATACTTCCAATTAAACAAAATGTGTGCCGTTCATTCATAATAAATGCCCAATTATTGATAAAAAACGGTGGAGGGTCAAGGTTCGAATCCCACTCATGACAAGTTTTTCACTTGTGTAATTGGAAGTCAGAAAAATCTGCGTGTGAAGGCATAACACTGGCATATAGATTTGGCTGTTGTAGAGTTTCAAGCACAAAACAACTGTTAAAATTTGTAACCTGAATCATTCCGAGTGAAGAAAAACTCTCCATCCTATTCGGACTCCCACCCCTGAAGAGTCAATATCGAAACCAAATATACCTGAGTTTCAAACCACTACATCACAACAATGCTTTCCTTTCTCCTCCTTCTATCTTTCTGCCCGCAGTAAAAGGGTATCATAACCCCCTTGACGCGCGCGTAAATTTAAAAAAAACAAAAAAATATTATAATACCTGAATTATAAAAGAGGGTAACTTAGCAAAATGTCTATACGCAACATTCCGTGCATTTGTGCTGTATGTCTAGCTTTGAACCTCATTGAAAAATGCCAGTATCAGAACTTGTTCTGTCGATTTCTTGGCTTCGTAAAGAAGCTTGATATTTGGACACCGCATATGTCGAAAGAAAATCATTGGCCGAAGCGCATGAACGTCTGCTATTAACCCACCAAACGTGAAGAAAACGATCCCGTATGATCCTGGGTGACAAAAAGTGGATGACGAATATCTTCAATAATGTAAGCCGATGTATGCGATAGATGGACATCCACCAAAAGAAGGCGATAGTGTCAATATGGCGAAACCATGGAAGGTACCAGTCTTTTATGAGCTGCTCCAAAGAACAAAACGATTGATTCCGAGCGTCATTATATCGACACCATATATCGTTTATATTTTCGAAGAAATAATCACTGAACATTATCTGATTCTGTATTGGAAAAATGTGGACTGATGATGCCTGAAGAACACATCAAACAGTGCATTTTTTGTGGATGTAATTGGGCCTCATTGGTGGTGGCGATGGCGCTATGGTTGGCTTATTAAACTATCACGCAGAGGGTCCGTGGTTCGATCTCCGGCATCGCCAACAATTTTTCGAATCTTCATCACCCTTTTGGCGGGCAATGGCAAACTCCCGAAAGTTAAATTGCTTATGAAAAAGCTTGTAAGGAGTGCCGTTCGGATTCGGCGATAAACCGTAGGCCCCGCTCAGATGTGACAATAATGACAACATGAGGAACGAAAATGAGTGTCAAGAAGCTAGGCCATGGCCCATACCGGGCTGCCAGCGCCACAGTGTTTTTTTTCTGTTTAATTGGGTCTGATTGGTCGCTTTTGGAATGGCCTCATACCACATCATCAATAAACACAATTTTCCGATAAAAATAAAGCTCCACTTCAAGATAGTCAAGAGCCCAATCCGTGAACATCCATCGTAAACCATCGTCTCGTGGCTTTAGTTTCTGCACCACCTGAATCTTAAGCGGGTGTAGGCTTAGATCTTTTCAAGAAATTGTTCACATGGTGTATCGCAGTGGCCAACCTGTTGCGATCGGTTCCAAATTGACAATTCCAGATATTTCGCTACATCTTAACTCACAGACGCTACATATTCTCTTGTACGCACATTATGTTGATGCGTTGCTGGCCTTGCGTCTTGTAGAGTATGGAGGTTAGTCTTTCAACGCCTTTATACAATTATTGGGACAAAAAAGCGGGTCGTTTCGGACTCGTTAATGTGATGTATCAATTGAAAATCAACAGCCATAGATACATTTTGAGATTCTAGGTATCTGGGAACTTTGTCGAGCACTTTCTGCAAATCTATGGAAACAAATGTAAATATTAGCCGTATTTTATTGTCGCCGATGATCCATATCCGAGGGTTGTCTGAAAAATTTCCGACCGAACAATGATACAAGACATTTTTTCTGAAATTTATTTTTTATTTTTCTACATAGTCTGCTTGTAGCTCTACACACTTCTCCCAGTGATGCTCCCATCTCTCTAACCCGTCCAAATAGTACTTGACGTTTTTATCTGCAAAATAATTGTTCACGAAGGTGATTGCCTCCTCATTTGGCGAAAATCTCTGTCCTCCGAGCGAAGTTTTTAGACGAGGGAACAAAAGAAGTCGCTTGGGGCTAGATCTGGTGAATAAGGCGGATGGTCAAGCAGTTCAAACCGTAATTCATGGATTTTCGCCATGGCAACCGCTGAGGTGTGAGACGGCGCGTTGTCTTAGTGAAACAGGATTTTCTTTTTCTGTAAATGTGCCTGTTTTTCCGCAATTTCTGCCTTCAGCTTGGCAAGTAATGATGCATAGTATGCTCCTGTAATGATTTTTCCATTTTGAAGATAATTGATTAAGATAACTCCTTTACTATCGCAAAAAACAGTCGCCATCACTTTCGTAGTTAAAAGAAACAGTTTTTGTTTTTTTTTGGAGCCGGCTCGCCCTTTGCAGTCCAATGGTTTGGACTGATTTTTGTTTCGGGCGTATAATGGTGTATCCAAGTTTCATCTACAGTAATTAATCGGCGAAAAAACTCGGATTTATTGCGCCAACAGAGCGTTGGAAATGTTCAAAATGTTTCAAAAACAAGATTTTAGTAACAGCTCGATACTCAAGTTTTTCCATTTTCAAAAAAAAAACACATCGACTCATTCAAATGACTGTCAACTAAAACCTGCGCGTCCAAAATGACTGAAACTTCGGTAAGGAACTGTCAAAAGATGCACAACTAGCATTAACTTGCTTTTATTGACGAGTGCCGCTATCTTTACGTTGCGGTCGGAAACTGTTCAGACAACCCTTCGTAGATCATTGATTTGTGTGGATGACAACAACACAGGATCCTACTTTTGATCAATTTACGTGATCCAAAAATTAGTTCATGCTATTTCTCACTAGGTTACATTTTCATTCGCAAAAGTTGGTATAACTGTCGACGATTGTCAAGCGCCGCCCATGTTGCCACTTTAGAATACGAAATATTATTTGAATATATTTTTTATATTCGAATAAATTAATATTTTTCCTACGTACATACATATGTACATGTAGTAAGCAATATAATCGTGAAATATGTGCTAAAAAATATTATTTTTATTTAATAGCTGTTGATAATAAATATATTAATTTGCTCCTTAAAGGAAACAAGAGTGTTCTTGCATCAGCATGGAAATAACAAATATACTCGTATACAGTCGACTACAAATGGCAATGCAATTAATTATTAACAACTGATAACAATGCTTATCTGCATTGCATTTTGTTTTTTATTTTATAAAATACAAATAAAATTAAATATGTTTGTAGTTTTTTAAAAAAATAAATAAATCCGGTTGCATGGCAACTTCGCGCTAATAAGAAAAATATAAACTCAGGTGTGCAATTGCAATTGACAAGGAAATAAGTGTCAAACTATTATCACAGCATAGAACTTAAATATTTCAATGATCTTGACTGTTTTATTTTCGTTGAGTGATCTATATAGAGATGAACAAGGGAACATCGTAGTAGAATCGCAGTCGATGCTGAGGATTTGGAAAGATCATTTCTGCAGACTGTATAACGGCGATGACGGACCAAATACCGCTGTCAGGCAGAATCAACCTTTCAACCTGGACGATGATGACCAACAATTCCGTCCACCCGACCTGGATGAAGTGAAGATAGCCATATCGAAGCTTAAGTCCAACAAAGCTGCTGGAGCGGATGGCCTGACTGCCGAGCTCTTCAAAGCGGCAGGCGATGACTTGGTAAGGAGCATACACCAACTCATCTGTAAAATATGGTCGGACGAAAGTATGCCCGATGAATGGAACCTCAGCATTGTTTGTCCAATTCTCAAGAAAGGAGACCCTCTGAACTGCGCCAACTGAGGCATCAGTCTCCTTAACATCGCATATAAGATTTTATCTGCCGTATTGTGTGAACGCCTGAAGCCATTCGTCAACAACCTGATAGTCCATATCAGTGTGGCTTCAGGCCAGGAAAGTCCACCATCGACCAGATATTCACACTACGGCAGATCTTGGGGAAGACCCATGAGCTTCAGATCGATACTCACCACCTATTCATCGGTTTTAAGGCCGTGTTTGACAGCATCTATAGAGACGAGCTATATAGAGCAATGTCTAGTTTTGGCATCCCTGCCAAACTCGTCCGTCTGTGCAGGATGACGATGGAAAATGCACGCTGCTCCATCAAGGTCGGTAAAGATCTCACCGAGATCTTTAATGTCCAGAAAGAATTGAGACAAGGCGATGCGCTGTCATGCGATTTTTTCAACATCGTACTTGAAGGAATAGTGCAAAACTCACGAGCAAACATAAGAGGCACTATCTTTCAAAAGTCCGTCCAACTACTCGCATACGCCGACGATATTGACATAATCCGGAGAAAACAGCGTGATGTCAGTGGCGCTTTCGCGAGTATTGAGACGGAAGCGGCGAACATGGGTTTGGCGGTCAATGAGGGAAAGACCAAGTATATGCTGTCAAGCAAAAAGGACAACCAACACCGACGTCTCGGACAGAACGTCACCCTCGACAGATATAACTTTGAGGTAGTTAAGGACTTTGTCTACCTAGGCTCCGCTATAAATACAGACAACGACACCAGCGCTGAGATCAAGCGAAGAATAACTCTTGCCAACCGCTGTTTCTTTGGGTTAAGAAGGCAATTGAGTAGCAAAGCCCTCTCTCGGACAACAAAAGTCACCCTCTATAAGACTTTAATAATCCCGGTCCTGCTCTATGGCGTAGAGGCATGGACATTATCAAAAACGGATGAGGGTGTTCTTGGTTGCTTCGAGAGAAAAATTCTTCGGGCAATCTTCGGTCCCGTCTGCATTGACGGTGAGTGGAGGAGGAGATACAACGACGAACTGTATGGACTGTACAGTGACATGGACCTAGCCAGAAGAGTGAAGATCCAAAGACTGAGATGGCTGGGTCATGTAGAGCGCATGGACACCAATGCTCCGGTCCGAAAAGTCTTCGAATCCGCCCCCGAGGGACAGCGCAGTAGAGGAAGGCCAAGACTCAGGTGGCGCACGCAAGTGGAAGAGGACCTCAGTCAACTAAGCGTGCGAAACTGGAGGCAGCTAACCAGGGATCGAGCTGGCTGGAGAAGCTTGTTGACTGAGGCCGAGGTCCACCCCGGACTGTAGCGCCACCTAAAGTAATTAAGTAAGTAAGATCTATATACCTAGTCCTGTCATAAGTTCTGTTACAAATATAAAACGCTATAAAAAAAAAAAGTGATCATATTGTGTTCAAAATTGTTTCATTTATTACACCATAATATTGGTTATTAAAAAAATGACCGCCTTTTGTTTTAACACAAGCTTCCAAGCAGGGTGGCTATAGCGGGTTATAGCGGCACGTACGGTTTCCATAGAGATCGTCAACGTTGCTCTGGTTAATGCTGTTTTAAGGCTTTCCAAATTTCTGTGGGGAGTCTTGGCGGCCATGTTCTTCAATTCTGACCATAGTCCAATCTGGATTCAGATCTGGACACCCCGACGGCCAATCTTCTGCTGCTATAAGGCCAGGAATATTGACTCTGAGCCACTCCTGCTTGGGTTTGCCTAAGTGCACTTCCCTAGATGATGTATGATGTATGCCACATTTTTGTAATTTTATTTGTTGAAAATTTCTTCCATGGTAAAAATTTTTTGAGAATGTTTTTATGGCCATTGTCCGCGTGTCACTGCAAAAGTCGCTTGCATCTTTCCAGCCTATTTTTTTTTTAGTTGAGGAGTTAGAAGATGACCCGTAGACCGACGATAGGCTTTCATATGCAGGTCATCCCGAATCAGCCTAGACATGGATCTGATTCATATATCCAGTTCCTTTCACATGATCTTTTTCTGCCTAAGGCGATTTCTCCGAATTCTCCCTTACTACCGCGTCCATACGGACGACGCGCGGGCGACAACTTCTTGGCCTGTCCTCTACTCCAGTCGATTGCCGATGCGAGCAATAACTCGATAAACGAATATTCTCGCTTTTCCGAGTGGTTTTAGCAACTCGAAAATTTGACCACCACTATTTCCGCACTTATGTAACGCTATTACTGCGACTGGACTCTCTTTAACGCCCCACTCCATGGTAATAGTTTTCAAACTGAAACCAAGCTGACTAATATTCTTCACTGATTAGTTCATGTGTTCTGAAAAAAAAGTTAACGGTTTTAGTCCGGCAAGAAGTTTAGAGAGATAAGCGCTGAAAATTGTGTAACAAAACTTATGGCAGGACTGGGTAGATCATTCGAGTAAGTTATAATAAAACACCGCTTTTATTCGTAGACTTTAAATCTCATCTTATGTTCACTTTTTTCAACTACAACTACTACAGAATGGTCGAGTGGTTTTTTTTTTTGGAAAGCTAATGGCTTCATCGATCGGTAGTTGTTGCAGCTTCGTGATGACATTGCCTTTATACAGAGGAACAAAAAACTCTCCGATTCGTCTCTGTCTATTTTATTGAACAAAAGGTTGAGCTATACCTAGAACGATCCCAGTTTATTCTGGTGTGCTATATACGGCTTCCGTAAAGTCTGCTGTTCCCTTTGGGCGCGGTATTCGAAAAAATAATTCTTCACGGGAACTCTTCTTCGTTTAGCAATTTGCTTAAAAACTTTCTCCATCTGCTGCATACTTCGTTGTTCCCCATTAGAGGGTATTGCTACGTGTCAAATACAACCTTCCCGGAATTTATTCAGAAAATTAAAAATACAAGTTAATTCATCGAAATCTATATCGTCCCCTTCAAAGTAATCCCCATCGACTGCAACACATTTATGCCAGCGCTTGATCCAATCCTCGAAACATTTTTTATATTTGGTTTTCGGTATTTCCATCAGTGCTTCCTGCAATTTTTTCATTACTTCCTCTCGGCTGCTTAAAAGCGTTCCCCGTAGTGGTTTTTTTTAACTCGATTGAACAGGAAGAAGTCACAGGGAGCCAAATCAGGTGGCTGTTGGATGGTATTTGTTGCATTTTTCGTCAAAAAATTACAAATAATGATGGGACTATGCGACGGTGCATTATTATGGTGCAAAATCCACGAGTTTTCTGCTAACAATTCTAGTCTCTTTCGGCGAATTGCTTCACGCAAACGTCTCATAACGCCCAAACTATACTCTTTGTTTCTGTCTGGCCTTGACTGAAAACGACGTGGTGTTTTTGGTCTCGGCTCATTTGGCCAACGCCATTCACTTGCCTGATGTCTGGATTGCGTGTCGTACTCATAAGCCCACGTCTCGTCTCCAGTAATGATCCTTTTGATGAATGTGGGATTGGAATCAGCCTCGCAAATCATCTCTTTTGTGACATCAACAGGGTCTCTTTTTTGCGTGAAATTGAGGTCTTTTGGCACCAACTTTGCTGCTACACGACGGAAACCCAAATCACCAAAATGTCTTGGACGGATCCATAGGCAATGTTCAAGTCCTCCGCCATCTCTCTGATGGTTAATTAGCGGTTATTGACCAACATTTCTTTTACTTCATCAATGTTTTCGTCGGTTTTCGATGTCGATGATCTGCCACTGCGTTCATCATCTTCGATTGACTCACGACCACTTTTGAACCGCTCGTGCCACTGGTAAACGACCGTTTTCTTTAAAGAACAACATTTCCAACATTCGCGCACCATTAATTCTGGCTTTTACGCAAAATTTAATACGAGTTCGTTGTTGCAAGTTTAAATTCATTTCTAAAATTGTAAAAAGTCGCCAACACACACAAAGATAGATGTACTCTTGGCTACGTAGCTTTTGCAAATGTCAAGCTATGATGCTAAGATGTAGAGGGAATATCAACAACAGATGTACCAATTTAACAAAAAAAACCAGAACTCAAATCGGAATAATGGGAGCGCCACTCCCGTTTCGTTTTGGCACAGACTTGCAAGTACCATTTACTTGTGCTTCGAGATTGCACCTCTTTTATTACTTGTTGACTACTTATAATACATCTTTCTACGGCCGAGTTTTATTTATTGGTTTTGTTTGCCTCTTTCCTACGCCCTATATCTTAGGCGGGTTGATTCTTTAGGCGTAGTTGTGCTCAAGTAACTCAAAGTGTCTATCCTAAAAATGACTTTTTATAAAATATTGTTAAGAAGGCACGAAATGTAAGCTTCTATGTCTACTAGTTACAATAACCAGTAGAACTTTGAACCGCAAATTTGTCAGCTTCCTTCTTCTTTCACTCCATTCTGGTTGAGCCAGTAGCAAATTTGTTTCTCTGTAGCTTCAGGTACTTCAGTATGCGCAATGTTTCAATTAAATCGAAGGATGATTGGTTCGATCTGACTCAGAGCCTTCGGTATGAGAACAATAAGCCTCAAAGAACTAGGACACTAAGAGAGGTATAGTTGGGATTATCATGAATTTCATCTTTCATTAACTGCCTACTTGAGATGTGACTGCCACGATTTTTTTTCCTTTTCTTTTGGGAAAATTTAATATTGGCTCAACTTATCTTTATTCGACCACATTTCGTAGTGGATTGAAGTCTTACTCTACATAGGGTGTTTTTCGTATTTGAGCTTATTTTGCGGTGCAGACTGATTTGTCCATTTTCTAGTGAAAATGTACTTACGGAATAGTGACTCAGCTTTGAACTCACGTTCATTCTGAACTTGCATTCGATAAGTGCTAAAAACCCGGAAAAATATTTATTATTGTGACCATGCATGCGCTTATCAACCACGTGTGTTGATTGTGTGGAATGGTGATTCACCTGGTACCCTTTCAGTTGTTTTCAAGAGCCCACTTACATACACATGTAACAAGGATTATTCATATTTTTGCGTATTTCAGACGTTTGTTATCATTAAAAGACCGCGAGCCGTAAGAGCCCTATGATTTGTTACCGTATGCTATCATCATCACTTTGACTCGTGGTGATTTTGATTAAATATTCGCCGTTTACATACCTACGCTTTATTACCAGTTACGTTTACGTTTATCTAATCTATTGCTAACGAGTGGTTACTTAAAATATTTCTAACAAAATTAAACAAAAAAAAAAAATCCATCGTTATCACCTACTAAACTAAAGCACCTGGTCGGATTAGGTAAATACATGAATATGCGGATTATCAGGGCGCTATTTGCTTAGGGTTATGAATTTTTATCGGTATCGGAAATACAATAGTTGCATCACGAAATTGAGCTCTGTGGTTTAGAAAACGAGTTCCTCTGCTCGAAGCTCCATTCTGTTTTGTTTGCTTTTCTGTCTGTGTATCTTCAGCACATGCGGAACAAATTGAGCCAGCTAAATTAGTAGCTATAGAACTGGACTATAGTCGGTAATTTGTTTTTGTCACAGAATTTATTTATTTAATTTATTTATTAGCAGAGCAGGAAAGTGTGAACCCCTCCGACTAAGATTAGCACAGGTTACTATGAAGGGTAAATAGGAGACGTTGTTTAAAGTTGTCATCTTTGCTCACGTGTAGTGAAATAAAGTTTAAGTGTGCTTCATAGTAGTTTATAAAAATATAGAATATATTGAAGAACTAATTTACATACATAACTGCTGTTTAAAATGTGTAACGAACGATTGGATAACAAATAAAAAAAAAACTATTTGGTTGCATTTTAAGTGTAGTCATATCTACTTGAGTGTTAAGTTCTTTTTTGTTTTTTTTTTTAAATTGTTCCAATTTGGTGCGCTCCATTATCTTGCCATTACTGCAGGAGGGGAGAGGATTACTCTTATTGAGTTTTACGTGGAATTCCAATAGCACATGCCATTGTAAATTTGATATGCCTCTTTTAGTTGTTGGTGTTCATCCTCTAATATGGCAATCTTGACATTTTACAGGTCCAAATGGCCCTTAATTGTAAATACCACGTCTCTGCTCTAAAATATTGAGTTGTTTTCTCCCTTTAGTCTGAAGTGATTGTTTCCATGTATTGGGTGATTAATACACAGATACCTATCACAGTAAAGCTGGTTTGTTTCTGCGATGTATTATACGTTTTGCTACACACTCCCCTTGTGTGGATGGGACCAAAGATAACAGGAAGAATCTATACACTCTGCATTTGAGAGTGTCGGCGCATTTGAGCTAGGATTAGTCAAGGGTCGCCTTCTTTTATCGGACTTAAAAATCTTCCAGGCTCAGGTATTTGTCTCCATGTGCCATCTTAGGTGCTGTTATCCCAGACCCGTGTAGCAGTGAAGCTTTTATTGTTCTTCGTTGTAGCTTCTGCTCTTAACACTCTGTCAACACAGATGAGCCGGTAGATCAAACGGAAAGTATTTCGTTAAAAGAGACTAAGAGCGGTCTCTTGTTTTTGCCAGTTGTCATTATTTTCACTGCAGACCTTTTGCCACCTCAAAATTATTGTATTTTACTGTTAAGCTCTGCGGAAGACGTCACCGACCGTGTGGCGCTCCCATTGTTCCGATTTGAGTTCTGGTTTTTTTGTTAAGTTGGAACATCTGTTGTTGATATTCCCTCTAAATCTCAGCGTCAAAGTTTGACTTTTTTTTTTGTACTTGTATTAAATTCCGGGAAGTTTATTTTACTTTCATTGATCGCCTGGTTCATTATTGCTGCTTCTGTCTACTGACATATCGCTGGTTTATCCTGGTTTTGTCAATGTCGTCTGTGTATGCAAGAAGTTGGACAGGTTTTTGAAATGCGGTGCCTCTATGTTCTAACCATGCAATGCTTTCAAGCACGATTATCAAGAACTCGGATAATAGCACGTTGTTCTAACTTAGACTTATTTTAGGATCAGACTCTGATAGATCCATAGATTGCGCTTAAATAATCCCTTTAGGCCTGGGCTTTTTAGTAGTCACAATGTGTGCTTCGAACCATTTGTTTAATATTACTAATCGCGACTTGTTCTAAAACTATTTTCTTTAAACAACGTTCTAATGGCATCTCAAGAGCAACTCAAAGACCTTTGACACGGTACTTGTGTAACATTCCTAAGATTTCTCAATGAGGTTTCATCCACTTGCCTAACTGAGTTTTGAATGTTTTCATTACCTTCCTCCTCTCCGCTTGTTGTTGAAGCCGTAATTTAACCTCGTCGATTCTCCAGATGTTTTCAGATGGTTTTGTGTTGTGACTCTCTTACACCAACTAAACTTTCTGCAACATTCAGAGAAATGTTTTTCCCAACTGTCTATTTCTCCTCCTTGGTTCGATGGCAGTAGGCTGCTGATTTGTTCGGTTTCTTTTACGCGGTGTTCCTTAAAATATTGGGGTACCATGGGATTTTGCTGTAATTCGAACCATGTTGATGTGGTAATTTGAACGACATACAAGATCGTCAATTAAACGGTTATATCCATTTCGATATCCATGTCACACTCAAACTCACCTCGAATTAAGAAGTGAGGGAAGTACAGTTTTGTCAGCATAAGTGGCAAGCAAGTAAGGTACCACCTAGAGACGATTGATGTTGCAGAAGCTTACTAAACGCTCGGAATTGTCATTTCGCTTACCGAATCCCATTTTGCTTTTGTCATCACCTAGCTTGAAATTCAATCGTTCATTACCATAACAAGGGCTGTATCCTTGCATTAAAGGCGGAACCTATTTGCTGCAATTTACTGGCTTTTCCTACTCTTCCCAATAGTTACTACTCGGTGGTTAACGGGCTTCCAAACAATGAAATTCATGTGTGCGAAAGACCTTATTGATTTTCCAAGATAGGATAAGTTATGTAGTTATGAGTCAGGAATTGGAGTATTTTCGCATTGAGGAGTTGGATCAATCTGGTGCTTTGTTTCAGAATCTCAGTTTCTTACGGAAGAATCCATTTGATGTCGAAATGCGCCTGCTTCTTGCCTTCTTTTTATTGCGATATTTAAAGACATCACCGAAATTAGGAACGAAATGGTGGAATTACGTCTTACTTATAAAGCTACAGAATATTCTATATGTAGTGCCTTCCTTTCCTTTTTAATTAGACATCACAGGTCGGGAGGTGCTGCTACTGGTTACTGAAAATTTTGCAGAATTTATATCGAGAAGGAATAATGAGACTAAATTCACGACAGATAAGAGGGTCGTTAAATGATTCCTTAAAAAAAGGTAGAAGAACAAAGTATTTTTGAAGCCATCTAAAAAGTAAAATTTCCGAAGATCCTCAAAATAGGCATCTGTTTGGGCGATGAGGTCATCGTTTGACGTGAACGTTGTCTGCCGAGCTATTTTTGGAAATGAAAGAAAGTTCCTGTGGGCCAAATCTGCTGAATACGGTTTATTTGACCTTTAGTTCCATGATTTTGGCAATCGAAATGATACCCGTGTATTGCCTTATTATCTTTTTCTTGATATTTTTCGCTGTAGTAAAGACGCATAATACACTCCAGTTATGTTTTTCCTTTTTCTAAGTTATAGGTGCAGATTGCGGCAAGTTTTCATCTTCTTCGCTTTCTTCGGAGCCTATTTGACTTCAAAAACCCACTGTTTTGACTGTTTCTTTGTCTGGGCCCCGCCCAACTAATTAAGGCTTCTTCCATCAACGACGTTGTCTAATAAAAAGCGGGAGTAGAGCAAAACTGGACTTATCAATAACATGTTAAGACTTTTACGCCACTGAAGGTTGCTATGATTTGTTTGGTTTCAAGCTGCTGGTCATAGGTTGAGTAGACGCACTTGTGGGAGCATCACGGTGGCTGTGGCCTAAACCCAAAACTCAGGGAGGGTGCAACTGCTGGTCTCTCCCTATGTAGAGTTGCAATAAATACTGGGTGCTAAGGCCCTAAGATCAGTAAGAGGTTTTAGATGGACCTCGACTCATGTGCCCTCAACACGGGTTTCGAATTAGTATCAAAGGAATTGATAGAGAGCGATGGCAAGGCGTATTCTTGCTCTAGTAGATGTATGTTCACGTAAATCACAAGGCATTCTGTTTCTTTGTCTTTGGAGTGTAGTAGTGTTACTCACGTTTCGTTCACAGTTATGTATCGACGCAGAAAATTATAAGGATTGTGATGAAAAAGCACCAAAATAGCTTCAGAGTCGAAACTCACTTTTTGCCATTTTTCTGAATAAACAAAAGTTTCTTGCTTTAATCGATAATACGAGGGCTTTTCCAAAATCAACCTCCGAAGTGAAAAATATTTTTAAAAAAAACTAAAAACATTAATTTTTTGCACGTAATAGTTTCATTGACATCTAAATTCTTTTTCTACATAGTCTCCGTTTAAATGTATACATTTTTGGTAACGTGGGACGAGCTTTGGTATACATTCCTTAAAAAATGACACCGCCAGGCATTGATTCGCACCGTTCATAAGTTCCTCATTACTTCCAAAATGTTGAGTTGCAATGGATGATTTCAATTTTAGGAAAAGGCCAAATCAGGACTGTAGGGAGGGTGTTCAAAAATATCCCAATTGAACTCCTCCACTAAAGTTTTTGTGCGTGCAGCACTATTTGGTCGTGCGTTGTCATGTAGAAGCACCACACCTTTGGTAAGCATTTCTCATGTTTTGTTCTGGATTGCTCTTCTCAACTTGCGTAGAGTTTCACAGTAAACCGCTGCATTGCTTTGACTGTTCTCTGCTTTCTAAGTTTACATACTGGACCCAAGTCTCATCTCCAATCACTATTTGCTGCAAAAATTCTTCACATTCCATTTCTAAACGTTCGAGAAATGTAAAAAAAAAGGAATTACACTTCGTACCTCACAGGCGGCGGGAGATAAAATTGTATTCTCCATGTTAAAACGGCAACTATTGGAAAAATACTGAACGAAAACGGTCGAAGCTTGACATATTATTAGAGAACAATGTACTGGTTGCGACATGCAGAAACACGTCACCGAAGTGCACGTACATATGTAATGAATTGTAACACATCGGAGGTTGATTTTGGAATAGCCCTCGTACAAATGAAACCACGTGATGGGTATAACCGAGGCTTTAACAGTTGTGTAGTAATCATGCTTACTAAAAACAAAACATTTTCGATGCCACGAGCGCGATCTATTGGATTATCTAAGGGCTTATCTTGACCGTCTGACCTTACGACTGCTATCATACTTTCTCGAAAGCTCGAAAGTAAGTGCTGTTTTACGCGCACTGACCAGCAACCGAGATCAGATTCAATGTGAAAAGAAAAACAACAATTTTATCGAAAACTAAGTCTCGTAGACGAAGTCTTTCATATTTCCATGATAGAGGATCACTTTGGAATTTTTCTTGTAGCACACTATGTACGAGTACATACCAACCATTTCTCAAATTTACGGAAATCATGCTTCCGTTTGCTACTTTTTGCATTCAAATCTTGGACACATAAAAATTTAATTTAGAGCTTCTCGCACTGTCGATTTGTGGTCACTTCTTTTGTTTTGTGTTTGGACTTATCAGATTACTCGTTCACGTTTCGAGTTCCTCAACTCAAGAAGACCAACGAGAAACTTGTTTTCTGTTAATTTAAATTTGACTTTATACCAACATGTTCTATGGGGTTATTAATCCTCTTTTCTTTTATCACAAACAATTTAAAATCACACGGCCGATGGTAGCGCTAATATATAATACATATCACATAAAAGCTATTAACCCTGACACTGAAATGCTCAATATCAAAGGCGACTTTATCGCTGATCTGAAGAGTTCTAATGTCAGTGTGTTTGGACGTGTGTTTATTTTTATTATGGAATCGTTTGATATGCATACGTAAATAAACAGTGACTCATCTTCTTTAGTGTTCTCACTTCGTACTTGGGAAGCAAACATTTTAAAAGCTTACGAAGATAAATCGCATATGCCGGTCTGGTCTGGTTGCATTCTAATTTAGCGCATTGCTGATCATACTCATAAACATCAAGCTCAACGGATAGAGTAATTTTCTTGATAAATTGTTTGTTTGCCTGATAACACAGAATTGGGTAGGGGAGCCACGTACTATAAACGGTGAATACTTTCACTCAGTTGAAGCTCTAAAAATAGCGCAGCAAAAAGTATCATTTAAATTCTGATCGTACTCCATTATGAGACGAGGAAAAATCGTTCCAACAGATGTAAGTCTCAACAATGAAATCCAGAGCAGTTTTTGTTATTTTTCATTTTTTTTTTTTTTGGTTTTTTGGTTTTTTGTTGAATTGTAATAAGTGAAATTGAATAGAAGTGTTGTAACTGAATTGTTTGCTTTGTTGTTCTAGAATTTTGAAAGCCCAAATGGGTACATCAAAGTTAACAAGTCATCGACTGCTGAAGCTGCCCAGACTGCAAACGGAAGTGTGTTCAAACAAAAGCAATGCAAACAAGAGGGTACCACTGGATTCAATGATGATCCGAATCGATGCAAGACTTCATTTGAAGAGGTTCCCCTCCATACAGCCTGCTTGACATATCTTGGTTTCTACCTGCTAATGATTTTAGGTTACATCAATCAGCTGCTATTTGCCCCAAAGGTCGCCAAAGAGGAACACAGAGAGGTAAAAATTGACCACTCCCAAGCGAGGGTAAGATTGAATTCTTGAATAATCATTTGTTTGTTATTTTAGGGTTACGTTACGCTCTATGATGCGTTTGAGAGTTTCTATTCACGCTACGTCTATAGAAGAGTGCGAGATTGTTGGAATCGTCCAATTTGTAGTGTACCTGGTGCAGAAGTCACTCTAAAAGATCGCATTACAAAAGACTATGGTTGGTCGTTTGAATTTACTGGAACAGAAACGAAATGTCTAAATCTGGGGTCTTACAATTATTTGGGATTCGCTGCAGCAGAAGGTCCATGTGCTGAACAATCAGAGGAACGTTGTAAAACAGATGGTTTAGCTTTAGCGAGTCCTCGTCGAGAATTGGGTACAACTGCATTACATGTGGAACTTGAAGAATTGACAGCGAAATTCACTGGTGCCGAAGATGCTATTGTCTTTGGCATGGGTTTTGCTACAAATGCCCTGAATTTGCCAACCTTACTTTCTCCCGGTTGCTTGGTGTTGAGTGATGAAAAGAATCACGCTTCGATTATTCTCGGTATCCGATTGTCTGGAGCTACAACGAAAGTATTCAAACACAATAACATGAAAGATTTGGAAAGGGTGTTGCGTTATAATACGATTTATGGTAATCCAAAGACGGGTAAGCCATGGAAAAAGATTATGATCATTGTCGAGGGTATATTTAGTATGGAAGGATCGATTGTGCGATTGCCAGAGATAATAGCGTTGAAGAAAAAGTACAAAGCGTATTTGTATCTGGATGAGGCGCATAGTATTGGTGCAATGGGACCAAATGGCCGTGGCGTAATTGATTACTATGGTCTCGATTCAAAGGATGTGGATATTTTAATGGGAACATTCACCAAGAGTTTTGGCAGCGCTGGCGGATATATTGCTGGATCAAAGGTAAAAAGATAAAATTTAACTTGAATTTAGACATAGTGTAAGTCTTTGTATTTCTTTTTTTTAAAGAAATGCTATTGTTTCCGTGATTTCGATTGCCAAACTTAAGTTAGTTTATCTTTTGAGGGATAAGGTATAGAAAAGTGTTTATGCTCTCTGCTTCTCTGCTGTTGCTAGTGAATCTTAAGTTTTTACTGATCGGTGCTAAGTCTGGTTTCACCATTTTAAATGAATAGACACTGGTTGTAGTTGATTATATCGGCTGAAACCTATT
This sequence comes from Volucella inflata, assembly GCA_928272305.1. Lineage (NCBI taxonomy): Eukaryota > Metazoa > Arthropoda > Insecta > Diptera > Syrphidae > Volucella > Volucella inflata. The sequence continues at coordinate 98,029,566 of OV743720.1, forward strand.
TCTTTCAACGTTATGAATAATTGTTAGTGTGAAACCAGAGAACATAGAATTGGATAGTTGTGACGTGAGAAAGTTGAACGTATCATCAAGATTTGTAAGCTTTTTTTTTAGAATATACGAGGGCGGGTCAATAAGTCCGTGACTTTTGGATTAAAACACAGATTTTTTGATAAAAAAATAATTTTATTTTTCAACGTAGTCTCCCTTGAGCTCTATACACTTTGTCCAACGCTTCTCCAATTTTTTTATCCCTTCCAAAAAAAATGATTTGTCGAGGTCCTCTAAATGGGCCTTTGTTTGCGAGATGACTTCATCATTGGAGTCAAATCTTTTTCCACAAAGCCATTTCTTCAGGTTTGGGAACAAGAAGTAGTCGCTCGGAGCCAAATCTGGAGAATAGGGTGGATGAGGGAGCAATTCATAGCCCAATTCATGGATTTTTGCCATGGCAACTGCACATGTGTGCACCTTTGCATTGTCTTGGTGGAAAATAACTTTTTTCTTGGCCAAATGAGGTCGTTTTTTTTTCAAATCGTCATTGAATCGGTCCAATAAGTTGGCATAATATTCCCCATTGATTGTTCTTCCCTTTTGAAGGTAGTCAATGTGGATTATCCCGCGTGCATCCCAAAAAACAGTCGCCATAACTTTATTGGCTGACAAACCCACCTTGGCCTTCTTTGGCGCCGATTCACCCTTAGAAACCCACTGTTTTGACTGTTGTTTGTTCTCTGGTGTGTTCTGATGGATCCATGTTTCGTCCACGGTTACAAAACGGCGCAAAAACTCCTCCATATTGCGATTAAACAACGCCAAACCTTCCTGTGAAGTTGTTACACGATTGCGTTTGTGGTCGACTGTGAGCAAACGCGGCACCCATCTTGCGGAAAGCTTTCTCATGCCCAAGTGATCATTCAAAATTGAAACCACTGAGCCATGCGAGATCCCTACGGCTTCCACAATCTCTAGCACTTTCAATCTTCGGTCGGCCAACACCATATCGTGAATTTTTTCGATTGTTTCGGGTGTAGAGACCTCAACTGGGCGTCCAGGACGTTCGGCATCTTCAGTGCTTGTACGGCCACAACGAAATTCAGTAAACTACTTTTTTACCATTGAAATCGATGGTGCAGAGTCCCCATAGTATTTATCAAGCTTAGCCTTGGTCTCGGTAATGGTTTTTTTTCGCAAGAAATAATGCTTAATAAGCATACGAAATTCACTTTTTTCCATTTTCTCCTCAAATTAGTGAGTAGTCTGATAAAAATAGCTGTCAAACACAAACTTACTGACGCAGCAAGTTTAAATTTTGACAGGAGTCAACTGACAGATGCCTGTTGACAGGAGCAGTGTTGCTGTTTCAGTAAAGAGGTCAGAAATTCAAAAAGTCACGGACTTATTGACCCGCCCTCGTATCTTCAAACATTTAAAGGATTCCCCTCGATCTACTTAAGAAGTATGTCGTGTGCAAAGAAGTAAATAAACATCTTTCATAAGTAGTGGAAACAATCCAAAGCCGAAGAAAACGTCGACTGCTGTAAAACATATTTTTTCTTGCGGAGCGGAAGATGTTATTAAATGACGGAATGCATAACATGATATTCTGTAGACACCTTGAGACTGCACTTACTTAGCAACAGTGAGTAACGAGTTTATGTTATTGTACCGATGAAAAGTTAGTGAAATGTACGCCATTAGAGTTGTCTGCAGGACATCTTAAGATTTGGTGGTTAGTTGCATTTCTACGTAACATTCAGTAAAAGCTTTGACTATTTTTTGCTTGTTTGGGATGTGGGCTAGAAGATAGAGAGAACATTTCGCCTAGGATTTTATTGAGTTTTTGCCAGAGAAATGAAACCAACTCAGTATAAGATGAATTTGCACCTCGGGCTCAGTAACAAAGTGTCGGAGCTTATTTAAATTCCATTGGAGATTGAAAAGAAGTGTCAAAGCATCTTCAGAGTACTGTGTAGTAGAACGAGCCTGCTAAACTGAGTGTTCTCCTGAAGAGCGGAGTCAGAATTATATAAAATGGTGCTGTCTGAAGTTGTCGGAATTGTATCTAAAACAGCAGGTTTTCGATCGGATTCATTCTATGTCGACCAAATCAACGGATCGTCACTGAAGTGAGTGGAATATTTTCTTGCATGTGCTGATTATGAATTTCTAAAAGGCATTCGATAGCATCCAGAGAGGATTTATATGACCTGCTTAGCCCAAGAGGGGCATTTAAGATAATTTATTACTGTACTACTAGTAAAAGTGACTTACTACGTATGCAAATGACATGTTCTGCATAATCAAACTCTGCCGGAATCTTGTGACATGGCGACAAGGGACAAACAAACTCATTTAGTTTAGAGTTAACTTCTTCACTTCAGTACTCAACCCTACAAATGTAAGTAGAAACAGTGTAAAATGGTTCCAATATCTAGAAGTATCTATGATACAAAACATTGCAAACGTTTTTGAATAGGTGCTTACGGAATATCTGTAGAATTTCGGGACAAAACCGCATTTCCAACTCGGGGCTCTATGAGATAAATGTTCAAATCATATTACAATAGAAAGATGACGGTGGCAGTGGATTTTTCGATAAGGCGACACTTCTAACACGGAAGTCAGAGATATTTATGATCTAGAATAGTCGAAAAAAAGCATATTAACTAGACATCGACAGAAACTATACCCGATGTCATGGAAGTTGGAAGCTTTAGAACTCACAAAGGGATACAGAGTAGAAATAAAAAGTATATATTCTAACTGGATAATTTATTAGGCTGGTATCGTAATTTTTCTCTAGTGCTAGAAAGTTTTTTTCACATTGAGAATTCTGGCAAGACTCGTTTTAACAAATGACCCTTATGAAGTTTTTATGAGTTTGTATTGTAGGCAAGCATACCGATGTGGGTGTAAAATTGATAGCCGTATCTTTTAATTCCTCCATTATGTAGTCTTATTTTACATTTTCTGGAGTTTATTGTTAGAGAAGTCAATTTTTTGTCAAATATAACCAATCAATTAAGTGCGTATTTAGAATTGTACGTGTATTTAGAGTGTACGTGTCTTAGAAATCACCTTCGGGGAGGGCTTTTTCATTTTTTTCTGCTCTTGACAAGCAACTTAGTGAGTTTGCCACATAAAAATACAAACTTTTCGTTGCTTATATTAGAAAGTTTCGCACTCACTGAAAAATTAAGCCGGGAAAGGCACACCTCAGAAAGCGAAATTTGTTATTTAGAATTACGCTCTCCCAACTTTGCTTTAAAATCCATCCCGTGACTTGTGTAGCATCTGTATCGAGATTATTGAAGGCTCCTTCTATTTCTTAGGAAGTTGTCAGTGGATATATTAAGAATTTGCGCAGCCTTTCTATAGAGCTATTACATTGTGTAATTTTATTTTCATTGATTTTCCTTTAACGCTGTTTAAGTTGTTGTGATAGTGACGTCTTGAATATATATGTTAAGCAGCCGCACCTAATTCTGTAATAGGAATAAGCTGAAACGTATGGGTCTGTAATCGTTTAATAGTTTGTGAATTTATCTTTTGGGATGAAAACAACACCAAACACCTCCAATGGCATGCTTTTAAATGCTGTGGATGGCCGATTTTGTCGTTTGCAATATAATCCAGAGAATGCCATCTGAACCGACGTTTTTAAAGGGGCTTATAGCTATCAATCATCCACTTGATTCTGTCAGTGGTAATTAATCTAGTATTCATAGTCAGGTTTAACACCAGAGGCACAGTTCTCAATCCTGTAGCTACTGGGGAAGTATGTTTTCAACGGCAGTTTAAGGGTGAATCTTTATGCTGAACCAATACCCCATGTCCCGTTGCAGAATGAACTTGCTGAAGATAAGAACAAAAGAAAGACCCCACAACCTTATTGGTGAAGTAGCCAATCTCTGCAAATGTCTTAGAAAAAAAACCTTTTTAGTTAGAGCCGCTTTTTATTTTTATAATCTTATTTGAGAGCTCGAATTTGAATCAATTTACCATCAATCTGCCTGCAATTTACTGATCTGGTTCATGAATTTTCCGTTTCGATATGTTTTTGGATCTAAAGATTCTCCTGGTCAACATTTTCAGTTTGTGAAAAGTGTAAAGAACTAACGGAATACACACTTTGACACGGAATTATAATAACTTGACAATCCTACAAGTCTTATCTCTTTTAAACACATCGCTCGATGTTTTTTATCGTTATATATACGAGTACATGCATATTTACAGTGATAAGCTAATAGCTTTCACTTCTTGCAAGACTTCAACATTAATCAAAAATATCACATACATGTCGCACATCTTCTCTATTCGATTTGACTCCTTCTTAGCCTTGAAGTTGATAACCCTATTAATAGTTTTAATGCAAAAAAAGTGAGAGTTCTTCCTATTAATCTACGAGGGCGGGTCAGTAAGTCCGTGACTTTTGGATTAAAACACAGATTTTTTGATAAAAAAATAATTTTATTTTTCAACGTAGTCTCCCTTGAGCTCTATACACTTTGTCCAACGCTTCTCCAATTTTTTTATCCATTCCAAAAAAAATGATTTGTCGAGGTCCTCAAAATAGGCCTTTGTTTGCGAGATGACTTCATCATTGGAGTCAAATCTTTTTCCACCAAGCCATTTCTTCAGGTTTGGGAACAAGAAGTAGTCGCTCGGAGCCAAATCTGGAGAATAGGGTGGATGAGGGAGCAATTCATAGCCCAATTCATGGATTTTTGCCATGGCAACTGCACATGCGTTTGTGGTCGACTGTGAGCAAACGCGGCACCCATCTTGCGGAAAGCTTTGTCATGCCCCAATGATCATTCAAAATTGAAACCACTGAGCCATGCGAGATCCCTACGGCTTCCACAATCTCTCGCACTTTCAATCTTCGGTCGGTCAACACCATATCGTGAATTTTTTCGATTGTTTCGGGTGTAGAGACCTCAACTGGGCGTCCAGGACGTTCGGCATTTTCAGTGCTTGTACGGCCATAACGAAATTCAGTAAACCACTTTTTTACCATTGAAATCGATGGTGCAGAGTCCCCATAGTATTTATCAAGCTTAGCCTTGGTCTCGGTAATGGTTTTTTTTCGCAAGAAATAATGCTTAATAAGCACACGAAATTCACTTTTTTCCATTTTCTCCTCAAATTAGTGAGTAGTCTGATAAAAATAGCTGTCAAACACAAACTAACTGACGCAGCAAGTTTAAATTTTGACAGGAGTCAACTGACAGATGCCTGTTGACAGGAGCAGTGTTGCTGTTTCAGTAAAGAGGTCAGAAATTCAAAAAGTCACGGACTTATTGACCCGCCCTCGTACTTTAACACGATATAGCGCAGTCATTTATTTACAAGTCTTGGTGGTGTGTTAGAGTATAGTGAACTCTGTTCAACACAATTATTAAAGTACTTTGAAACGATCATGTCTTAAAACACCCCATGGCGTTGATTGACTTACTTATGAATGTATTCGCATATATCTGTAATGATGTAATTGAAATGGGCACATTCTCTCTACTCTTGTCTAACAAGGGCACATGCTGACTAACACAAACCGTGCTTTTGTTTTACCTCTTCAACTGATCTGTTCAAATAGTGCAAATTCAAGTACAGTATTTGATGGATGTATATCAAATTGCATTGGTTGCAAAAAAAAAAGCGAGTTGTTTGCAATTTGAGTAGCAACTCGAATGTGTTTTCACCATGAATGGCATAACGTCATTATCACAACCCATTGGCATTCAGCAATGGTTTCGTGTGTACTCGTGTAGAGTGTGAATAAATATGTGGTTTTTTTATGGCTGCAATTAAAAGGCATTCTGAAATATGACTCCCATAAAAAAGATCTATCATCCAAACCAGAGCTGAAAAGTTTGCTTACCAAAAGATATGGAATGGAGTTATTAAAATTTATATAGGTATAGCAATTCACAGTTTAGGGCGCTTGAATGTCAATAACTGTAAAGCAGATTAATGTTATAACATATGATAAGCGAAGTTTGTAAGATAAGGAAAATCTTGTTTTAATTGAACCATTTGACTGGTCTCTTTTACAGCATGTGTCGGATGACGTTCACGATGTGTGTCTTCAATAAGGACAAGTGTGAGATGCAATCTAGATAAAGGCCATCTTAGAAGTGTTGTCATTGCAGAATTGCGCTCTTAATATCATTCTAGGTCAAAGCGAAAACGGGAGTGATTCTGAGCAGTCATTTCTCCTAGACAAACCGAGATTCTCCTTATGCTTTTATGGACCGTTGAAATATGAGCTACTTATTAAAGGGACGATGTATTTGTGAAAATTAATATACTTCAAATTAGCACCAGCTTCAGCTTCATTAAGACTGGTTATTTTTGTTGTTTTCTTTTAACTGCTACTTTTTCTTTTAAATATTTCCAAACAAAGAAAAGTGTTATGCTGTCTTTGTGCGAATTAGTTCCAGCTCAGCCAAGAAGAACTGAATTCAATGAATTTACAATCAAAGTTAAATAGCTGTCACCATTTGCGGTTACATTAATGGTGGCATCAAAGTAGAAAAGCCCAACAACTTTCCCTGTCGTAAGATCACATTACAGTGTGCTGAACTGTGTGCAATTGTCACTCACTTTGTTTATTTACGAATCCATTTGAGTGGAAATATGATAACTATGATGAATGATGAATAAAATGAAAATTGTAAATTGCTTGAATACTTAATAAAAAAAAACTGCAATTCGGTTCTTTAAATTCTTTTCAATAGGCCAACTGTCTCCGTGATACATTGGCACGGACGTTTTCATGTCGATGTTCTGAATTTTCCACAAAAGCTGCAAAATTTATTTAACATTCAGCTTCAGTTCGTTTAGTACAAAGCCCCTTTTTGGTTAAATCATGCCATCAGTACCTGAATCATCAGAATTAAACGAGAGTTAGAATTTGGGTGAACAGTTTATTTTCATTTTTCTTCTTTACTTCGAATTTGTCTAGAACTTGAGCTTCTTTTGCTTTTCGAACCAGATATTTCGACGAATGTTTTTGCAAATGCCAATACGAACTGATTCGCCTAGCCCGTAGTTTATCCACTTTTTTTTTTTTGATATGGGGAATTCCGTGAGCAATAGCATTTTGAAATATATGCTGACATTTGCAACATTTTCATCTCCGTTGCTATCATTTTACTTCTCGCATATCTTCCAACACCAGCTATATCGGATGCCCGACTAAAGCCCTTACTTACTTAAGGTGGCGCTACAGTCCGGGCTAGACCTGGGTCTCAGCACAAAATCTCCATCTCCAACTAGCTCGATCTTTCGCGCTGACAGTCTCCAGTCGCGGTCTTCCTCAGCCCACTGTCCTTCGAAGGCGGATTTGAAGACTTTTTGTACCGGAGTGCGGGTGTCCATCCGCTCTACATGACCTAAGTCGATGTCGCTGTACAGCTCGTACACTCACGTACTTTACTCATTGTCTATTTAGATGAGACCGAAAATCAACCGAACAATTTACTACTCAAAGCAGCCAAGAGTACCATCATATATTTATGATAGAGTCCATACCTCTGTGCCATAGAGCAGGACTGGTATTACTACGGTGTTATATAGAGTCACTTTTGTTGTTTGACAGAGGGCTCGACTCGGTAATCGAGCAATGAAGCAGCAATTGGCAATTCTTCGTTTGGTCTCACCGCTGGTCTCGTTGTCTGAATTGATAGCGGAGCCTAGACAAACAAGATTCTATCTGTCCAAGGTGGCGTTCTGTTTGAGGTGTCGGTGTTGGGTGTCTTTTTCCCTTGACAGCATATACTTGGTCTTGTTGACCGCTTAACCCATTTTCGCCGCTTCCTTCTTAATATAAGCGAAAGCCACCCTGACATCACGCTGCTTTCCTCTGATTATGTCAATATCACTTGCGAATGTAAGTAATTAGACCGACTTTTGAAAGAATTTTGTCGTTGTGTTGGCGCGTGAGTTTTGCGCTATTCTTTCAAGAATGTTATTAAAGGTATCGCAGCTCTTCTTCTTGTCTAAATCTTTGTTTTGACATCAAAAGTATAGGTGAGAACCTTACCGACCTTGATGGAGCAGCGTGCATTTTCCATCGTCATTTTGCACAGTTGGACGAGTTTGGCAGGGATGCCAACACGACTAACTCGTCTCTATAGATGCTAAATCGTGTGTATTGATTTGAAGCTTATGGGTTTTCTCCAAGATCCGTCGTACCGTAAGTATTTAGTGAATTTAAGGCAAATTTTTGAAACAACATTTTTCTGCTGCAAAAGTCCCAACCCAGGTTTTTTGCTACCGCCAATATCGAATCAATTAAACCCAAATACGAGTATTTTAGTCTTCCGAGCTCCGGGATAATAACTCTTCTACCTAGTCAAGTCATAAATACTGGTACACAGAAAAATCAGCGCCAAATGAAAACGAATTAATATTCAAACAATTTTTTTTTGTTTTTATTGGGTTATTCAATGGCTACAAATCTTAGAACAACTTATTCGAAATGACTTCCATTTGCCTTCCAGCACGACTTAAGACGATGTGGCCACTCATCGATTGCGAGACGCACTTCATGCATGGGAAACTTGTCCACTGCACGGACAAGGGCTCGCTTCAACGACTCAATATTTGAGTGTCAAGTAGAGCAAGCCATGCCCTCTAATACGGACCAAAACTTGTAATCCAACGGGTTGAGGTCTGGACTACCAGCTGGGCAATTATCCGTTGATATGAAGCAAAAATGGAGCTTGGTAACGCCATTGTAGCACACTCCCCACTATAGTTACAGACGCGGGATGATGGCCTCTTTGAACCCTCGGGATGAGTTGGGATGCTTCTCTGGATGATCAGCATACACACGATCGTTCTGCTTATTGAACGATTCTTCTACGGTGAAGATTTTCTCGTCAGTAAACAGAATTTGTCTGTGAGCATTCTTAGCGTACCGGCTGAGTAACGCTTTCGATTTTCGCTTGCGTTTTTCCTTCAATGCGGCCGTGAGCAGATGTCCAGTGTGCCGCTGAATGCGAGACATGGATTTTTGCGAAATTTGCATTTCCCGTGACAAGATTTTCTGTTTTCGCAGCGGTTTTCGGTCGATTCGTTTCTTCACGGCTTTGATCGGCTTTCGGGGTTGTCTCGTCTCGTACTCCACCAGTATCCTCAAACAACTTCACAGCACGATACACAAAATTGCGAGTGATTCCAAGCGGTCGCAACGTCCTAAAGATATCGCCCTTTTTCCGTGTTGCATTTAAGTTGGCCAACTACATCAATACGATTTTCGATGTCGTCACATTCCATGATTGTAAGCAATTAATGTCAAAAACTTATTACATCACAAAAGAAGCATAAATATCAACTGTCAAATCGCAATCAATACGAAATGGATGCGCCCAGTGTTGCATTCGTAACGAGTGAGTTCAGTTGTGTACCAGTATTTATGACTTGACTAGGTATATAAATATTAAGAATTGAATTCGTGGGGTCAGAAAAATCGTTGTCTACGCGAAAGCTATTTCGGATTCATCGATGTGCCCCTTGCAACCGTATTACGACATATAAGACCAACGGGTTTGAACAATGCCTTGGTGGTGTGTAGCACATATTAAATCTTCAGATGAAGGTGATCACCAGTTCGCGATGTAGGGCCATTGTTATTCGTAAATTTGCATTTCGTGCTTTGTCGATTTGCCTTCTACAAAGCCGCATTGACAACCATGTACAAAAGTTAGTTCGACTATATCGCGCGGTCAATATTCTAAAACTCTTTAATTATTTGTGACTTTGGCTGCAGTGACTCGTATTTATTGAAGATTTGCGGCCTCTGCTTGAATAAAGTCGATCAAGAAAGCTCAGTCCAAATTTGTACTTGGAAGGAAGGTACTTAAATTTGGTTCGATCGCCGATTATAGTTTTAAATTGTTTAGGCTTTGCTGGGTTCATGTTCTACAAATTCTAGTATTTTCTACTCATTCAAATACGTTTTAAAATATTTCTCCCGTTGAAAGCTTCGTTTTTTTTCATAAGCCTTGAAAATCATTGCTAGATACTTGAATTGTTGTTAAGATAGAAAAGCGACGACAGTCAAAATTGTCAGTAGAAAGTATACGGGCAACTTGATGACGTTTGTCCAGAAATAGTCCTCATCCCAGGACTCGCTAGGTCCCATCAATTCCTGTTTTTGAATGGCTTTTTCAGAGAATTGATTAATTTTTTTCCCATTTCGTTGAATACTTCTTGATTTATCTGAGCACTTAGATTATCGATGTACCGAGACAACGATGTTTACTATGTATAGGTTTGGAATTGAGTCTATTGTGTTGGTCGGAAATGTTAAAGTTATAAGTTTCGTAACTTTCACAGCCTTTCATACTCTACTTTGTACACAACTTATCTTTAAAGTTGTTAAAACAAACCAAAATACGATTTACGACTGTTTTCGAATTTTTTTAAGTGAATTTCTGTTTTTAATTTCAGCGTCTGATTGATTTCCTTCGTGTGTACAGCCATGCCCACTGTTACGCTGGTACAATGTCACCACCAGTGGCACAGCAGATATTGACATCGATGAAAACAATAATGGGTCTAGACGGCACGGACATAGGACGAAGAAAAATCGATCAATTGGCCCGCAACACGAGGTATTTCCGACGACGGTTAGCACAAATCGGTGTCATTACCTATGGTCATGAAGATTCACCAGTAGTACCAATGTTGGTCTACCTTTTCTCCAAAATTGGGTAATGTTCAATTATTATTATTATTTGTTGTTGTTGAATTTTAATTTAATCGGTTATATGCATTCTCCTCTTCTTTTAGAGCTGTTGTTCGCACTCTCACTACCCGCCATGTAGCTGTTGTTGGTGTCGGTTTTCCTGCCACACCAATTATGGAAGGTCGTATTCGATTCTGCTTGTCTGCAGCGCATACAAAAGAACAACTTGATTATGCTCTGCAAGTCATCGATGAGATCAGTGACACACTTGGACTGAAGTATTCACGTAAACCTCGTGATCCCAATCCAATTATATACTAAGTTTTGCTTTTATACATACATATTTCGGAATTTTTAATTATATTTTTGTTTTCCTTTGGAAAATCACTATTTAGGTTAAATAATAATAATAAAAAAAAAAATCAAACATAAAACAAAGTAATAAGGTGGCAAATTTTGGGGCCATTTCTTGTAAAAAAAAAACAAATTAAAAACAAACAAAAAATAAAAACTGTTTATTCACATAAAATTAAAAAAAAAATTGTAAAGTATAATAGCACAAGCAAATGAAACACACATGAAACCTTATACACAAAACTAGATGCTAGAGAGCTATTCCTTACAACAAACACATCGATGCGACACGAGTCTTAAGAACAAAAGATGCGTAGTACATACGAGTACATTTAAATATTGCATTGCAGCTGATTAACTATTAGTATTAATGCCTAAGATTATTTTACAAATACCAGAATTTACATATATATAAAAAAACAAAGAGAATACTGTTGTAATATTAATGCTTTAATTGTTAAAAAAAAAATTATTAAAAAAAAAACAAATTACAAATGGTTTTATGCAAAAGAAAATCAAATGCTCTACACTCTAACATGTGTTTTATGTTTTCTTTTTGTTTATGTTGGTTATTAAGTTGCTTGTTTTGTGTCTTAAGAAAGTATAGGGTGGCTTAGATTCGCTCTTCTTAGACCGCACAATTCAACAAAGGTTCTTTTTTCGTTAATAATGGGCGCTTAAGCTTTGCCTTTTCAATGGCATGTGTACATCATCATTTATTCAAATTCAGAAACAGTCCAGGGTGGACCGAGGCTTCAGCTTACACAGCTGTGTTTTCACTTGTGTTCGCCATATAAGATGAGGTCGTCTTCTTATACTGAGTTTCCCCTCTGTGTTATAGTCGAAAAGTTTCTAAGCCGGGCTATCCGGCCTTTTCAGACAGAGATGGGGTAGGTAGTTGTGTAGCCCCTACAGGTTGTTTTTGAAACGCCTGTTGCATTGTTCATTAATATCAGATTTCTTTAGTGTTGAAGCTTCTTTGTGATAAAGCAGATACTCATTATTGCAATGTTTTAGATCAACGATCCTCAATGTGTTGTTTCCTTTATCACTTATGTTCATAATGATTTTCTCACTTGCTACTGCGAGACTATTTTGGATTACTTCGTTTTTTCAGGTCTGAATCTGCTGATGTTTTTGTTACTTTGAACCTGTGTTAGAACTTGGGCCGCTTTTTTTTTGTGGAGGGGATTTTACGACGACCTTCGGTGAACATAACCATACCAGTTAATTTGCTTAGCTTGAAGTTTATTCATTTTCGGTTTCTTGAAGAAGTTTTTGGAAACTTCTAAAATAGTGTGTTGTTACGCCTCCGGACTTTCGTAAAATTTTTATTTCCTTTAGACTTCTCGTAGATCGTTGTCAATGTGATGCGTATGTTAAAGAAGGACGAACGATGTTGTGTTTGGCAAAACATTTAGTGTTAACGGAATTTTCTTGTCACAAAACACGAATCCGCATTAACTGCCATGGAGGTTAATAATATTGCGTTGGCGATTGTATAGAACTCTCTCGTGTTACCTTTGCCTTTATACAGTAGAACAAGAAAGCGTATACCAAATTGCGAAGCGTGGACCCAAGATTTTCAACTGTCGCTTCCAGTTCGTATTTTTTTCTTTTCACTCTGCCAACTTCGGCTTTTGGGAGTTTTTTTTGTTCTTGTGGCGTAATCTGAAGAATATGAGATCGTAAATCCATGCTTTTGTGCTAAACTTTCATTGCTTGTTATCCGTTTCGATGTATGTTGCATTGGAACTCTACGAGTATTACATCAGAATCAGTTAGAGAGACGAAGGCGAAATCAATTAAACTTAATGTTACTGCCATTAATTAGGAACAACATTCAAAATATTTAGCCTCGCAAAGATGCGTGGTTGCAAAGAGATCTAAAAATAACGATTTTTTCAGGACAGTGATGGATATTCATTGTTAAGTAATTTTCTACCCAATATTCGCTTAACACTTATTTGGTGTGTTCGTTTTTCCATCTTCCATGGCTAGAGTGCTATCTTAACGATTCTTTTTCATACATAGGCTGTCCAATTCAGTACACAGCTTTGAGAATACACTGCAATTAGCCACTGTCGTGTCTTCCTGAAGAATGTTACATCTCATTTATCAATGGGAATAAGAACAAAACACAAAACACTGCTTTCAGTTCATTTTATGGAAAGAACTCACTTCTTTTCTTGAGCATTAGATCGGAGACGATTGTCGTTGATAGTTTTTTTTAAAAAAACAAATATGTAAATCTCTTTAGTTGTTTGAAATATAAACAATTCGTAAACCTTAAGTCGACCATTTATCTGAGTTTTCGGCGCACGGAATTAATCAATATTTGCATTTTCTCTAGATATTAAGCTGACATACAAGTCACTTTTTATTTTGCAGCACAACTGTTGTGTGCGCCATGTTTTACAAAAAAAAAAAACAAAGGTTCAAACGTGTGTGTCAGCATCGTCTAATAACGCTCTCAAAGTTTGAAAATCCTTCCTAGTTTCTACTTAACCGTTTGTTCTACATCCTTCAATGTAATTTGTTCCTTTACTGTAGATGGTACTATTGTTCACTTCATTTTTGCATGTCGAATTGGTCAAGGTACATTTCTACTTGAACGCTCCACAGTTCAGATTGTTTTTACAGTTCCATTTCCTTGCAAGTGAAAAGTGAATGGAGTTCAAGTTGCTCCCAGCATTGTATATAGAATATCGGATAGGACCACGATTAAACAAAAAATCAATGACAAATTCGTTCGCATGTGATTACAGACCAGATATTCGGTGCAATTTTAAAGAGTGTGTTTATCGCATGGTTGTACTCATAAGTGTAACACATTCTTCCAGTAATCGATGGCTTACAAATGCAACCGACAAAATTATTTATTGAATTACATTTCCTGTAATTTTCAGTATATTCGATTATAAGATTCGTTTGCTGTCTCTTGACTTTATAGGCGATGGTTAGATGTTTTTACATATTCAGGTAAAAGTCAGGTAATAGTCAGTAATATTCAGTACAGTTTATAGGGCTTTTTTTTGCATCGACCAACCATACCGAAATTCTAATAAGTTGACGTGTATTCAAATTGTTGGTTCTAAGTTAACTCGAGTTATGTAAGAGGGTTTTTAGTTTGGGTATAGCTATCCTCATATCCTTGTTGGTTAGTTGAACGGCTGCAATCGCCTGATTTAAGAGAATCATTTTGCTTGACAACTAAAATTTGGTTGTCTTATCTTGGAGCAGTTTGAAGAAATATTGCTATTAAATTCCTAGTATCTACTTTAAAGTTGGGTTTTCTCGACCGTCCCGTCAAATGTTCGGCCTTTCTATATGTTGAAATTTTGTTTCAGCTTCTCACGAAACGTCCGAGCATTGTTTCTGCAGTAGTACATTTCTCAGCACTTGCGCTGCTCCCGCTCTCGCAACTGTAAATTTTAATAAAATACCAAACTATGACTTAATAAAGTCTATCAAAGGCTTCGTTGGTGTGATTCTAAATTCGATGTTAACTGAATTATATCTTAACTGAAGATTAATGACTATTAATTAGCACGACAGAATTGTCACTTAGCTTATGAACGTTAATCTAACAGCCTATCAATACGTAACATATGCGTCGATGGCATCATTAGAAGTGTGAAATTCTTTTAAATGCGCGATATTGTAATTTTGTATTTTTTGTAGCGTGAGAATAATTAGCCAAAAATCTTTTATTTGTCCGATTGACAAATATTTACTAAATTGTAGGCTTTTTAGTTCGTGACTTGTAGTACCTAAACTTTTTGGCTTAAATGCGTCGACATATATTTGTTGTGTTAAGTGAAGTCTTCAGCTAAGTCACTATTTGTTTCATAGCCCTGTTTTTCCTGTGACAAATTGTAGGCTCCGCATTTTACTTCTGGTATGCATTCGACGATAGTCATCCCAGAGGTAAGAAATTAGCATTCACTGGCTACGCCGACCTGGACCGATAATAATATATGATGAGGGAAAGATCTAGAAATTATTCTACAACATATGGAATATGCGTCTGTTGGTTGTGATACATTCTCTAATCATAATTTTTAGTTCCCCTTTATATTTTTATACAAGTGTAAAGCATTGGGGCTTGTAAATGAAGTCAATTGATTATAAGTTCACCTTATCACTGCAGAATTACAATAGCCTCTTGTGATATTCGGCTTAGTTTAAGCCATAATTTTATTGTCAGGTGGCCGTCTGACAATGACTTGACAATGACGTTTCTTACAATATTGTCAGAAAAAATTGTAAGCTCACAGGGTTGTAAGACATTTCAGACAATTCTTATACCGACAGATCTAACAATTTTGTCAGACCTGACAATCGTCTGAACTTAGCTTAAATAGTTTTAAATCATCTGCTATTTCGTTCTCATCGTAGGCTTGAGTAGACGGCATAGTTATGAGCTCATGCTGATCTGTCATTGTAGATTTTTTTTAAAAATCCATTATCTAGTTAAAAAGTGGTCATTTAATTCGTTTTAGACGATAGGCATATAAGACAAATAAACAGTGATGTTCGATTCCAAAATCAGCATTTTACCTTTTTCATATCATATCATAGAGGAGCATCCCTGACTATCATATCTCCAGATATCCTTAAGAGACATTCAGATCTTAGCCTGTCCTTTGATTTTCTTCGCGAAAAAATATCCCAATTTCTAACACACAGCTTACAAGAAAATATACGTTGTTATGTTGCCTTGAGCTCATTAAGATCCTCCTAACACAAGTAACAATTTCCAATATCTAGCTTTTATAGAACCAGACTTACTGCTCTCACTGAGCTTGTCGAAATTCTGTCTTCCGTAGCTCCAAATAGATCATTGATATCCACTGAATACTTGAACCTCTGCTGATTGCTTTGGAACAGCACTTGGGTTGTCTCTATTGCCTTCCTGTGGGAAAGAATTCCCGGCCTAAGATTTTTTTTTCGTTTCGCACGCTAAGTTGGCTGAGGTCCTCTTCCACTTGCGTGCGCCACCGGAGTCTTGGCCTTCCTCTACTGCGCTGTCCCTCGGGGGCGGATTCGAAGACTTTTCGGACCGGAGCATTGGTGTCCATGCGCTCTACATGACCCAGCCATCTCAGTCTTTAAATCTTAACTCTTCTGGCTAGGTTCATGTCGCTGTACAGTCCGTACAGTTCATCGTTGTATCTCCTCCTCCACTCACCGTCAATGCAGACGGAACCGAAAATCGCCCGAAGAATTTTTCTCTCGAAGCAACCAAGAACACCCTCATCCATTTTTGATAATGTCCATGCCTCTGCGTCGTAGAGCAGGACCGGGTTTGTTAAGGTCTTATACAGAGTGACTTTTGTTGTCCGAGAGAGGGTTTTGCTACTCAATTGCCTTCTTAACCCAAAGAAACAGCGGTTGGCAAGAGTTATTCTTCGCTTGATCTCAACGCTGGTGTAAAAAAAAAATAATTCTTTAGTTCATCTTGGACGGTTTAAACGAGCTGAATGTACTTCTCATTCGAGTTCTATGTGCTCTTTAAACGACTTCTTGCTACCGAGAGCAATAAAACATTGTAGCGATCTTAAATTTTAAGAACTACCATCCGAAATGGTACGAAAAGGTTTTCAAACCATACTGTATGTATGCAAGGCATGTCCTGATATTTGGGCAATGTACTAAGTATACTCTACGCCTCATTACTCTCGTTCGTTTTATTACATTTCGCTTTCCCTCTGTCATCTTTACTTCTTTTTCAACATTATCCTTTGAAGTTAAATATTTTTCCCGAGGTGCCAAGGTCTGCTACGATAGACTTTTTCGGCTACAATATTTTTGGTAGTTTTGTTTGTGTACGCCTTATCATTTATGACGAATCTGAATGGTAAAAGTGAGCAACTTTTTTGTAAAGTGGGATTCATGAATAATGAGGTGTTTATCCAGTTTAACCCCAAGTTAGCTAAAGATATTCAGCCAAATCTTGTATTAAACCGGTATGATGATATTCCACGAATGCTCTTATTTTCTAAGTTATTTAAAACGGGCTACAGATTTGTACGAAGCATTCGATTATTTTTTCAAATAAAATTCATAATTTAAACAATATTTTTATTATTTAAAACCGTTGACGTATGTACAATTGTAAATGCTTTTTAGCTTTCCTGTAGTGACTTATTGAAATCGCTTTTATGTTGTACAGAGCACAACGGAATCTTTCTCCAAAGTTCAAAGACAAAATAAATTTAAAGAAAAAATCAAGAAACCTACAACAAAACATATTTTTCAAAAAGAATTAATCATACATCTCAAGAAAATTTTAAACAATCTTTCAATCAAAAACACAAAGACAAAAACACATATAAATACAAACACAAATCTACTTTTAAAAGATACTTATATATAAAATAAAATTCCAAAAAAACAAATTACAAATTATATAGTGTTCAATTGCCTTATTAAATAAAAAAGTATGTTATAAGTTAAAATAAAAAAAAAAATGTAAAAAAAAATATAGCAACATTCAATAGAAACTACTGTGGCACTGTACAGTTTTAGGGGTATGCTACAGACAGTGGTAAAATAGTAATATAAATTCAAATATTTTCATCAAACAACAAAATTTTGCATATAATGTAAGCTTTTATCTTTGAGCCTTGTTTGCTGAAATGAAAGAATAAGAACGTTTAGTTGACAAATAAAACCGAATATACTTTATGGCTTGGTAAATGTATCTAATTTTCTAAAAAAAAAATTCGTAAAATGAAGAAGGTGTTTTGTTTTTAAGAACTACGGACAAGAATAGTCATGGGTGATGCCTCCGATTAGATTAGATTGTTTTGGGAGGGCGGGTCAATAAGTCCGTGACTTTTGGATTAAAACACAGATTTTTTGATAAAAAAATAATTTTATTTTTCAACGTAGTCTCCCTTGAGCTCTATACACTTTGTCCAACGCTTCTCCAATTTTTTTATCCCTTCCAAAAGAAATGATTTGTCGAGGTCCTCAAAATAGGCCTTTGTTTGCGAGATGACTTCATCATTGGAGTCAAATCTTTTTCCACCAAGCCATTTCTTTAGGTTTGGGAACAAGAAGTAGTCGCTCGGAGCTAAATCTGGAGAATAGGGTGGATGAGGGAGCAATTCATAGCCCAATTCATGGATTTTTGCCATGGCAACTGCACATGTGTGCACCCTTGCATTGTCTTGGTGGAAAAGAACTTTTTTCTTGGCCAAATGAGGTCGTTTTTTTTTCAAATCGTCATTGAATCGGTCCAATAAGTTGGCATAATATTCCCCATTGATTGTTCTTCCCTTTTGAAGGGAGTCAATGTGGATTATCCCGCGTGCATCCCAAAAAACAGTCGCCATAACTTTATTGGCTGACAAACCCACCTTGGCCTTCTTTGGCGCCGATTCACCCTTAGAAACCCACTGTTTTGACTGTTGTTTGTTCTGTGGTGTATTGTGATGGATCCATGTTTCGTCCACGGTTACAAAACGGCGCAAAAACTCCTCCATATTGCGATTAAACAACGCCAAACCTTCCTGTGAAGTTGTTACACGATTGCGTTTGTGGTCGACTGTGAGCAAACGCGGCACCCATCTTGCGGAAAGCTTTCTCATGCCCAAGTGATCATTCAAAATTGAAACCACTGAGCCATGCGAGATCCCTACGGCTTCCACAATCTCTAGCACTTTCAATCTTCGGTCGGCCAACACCATATCGTGAATTTTTTCGATTGTTTCGGGTGTAGAGACCTCAACTGGGCGTCCAGGACGTTCGGCATCTTCAGTGCTTGTACGGCCACAACGAAATTCAGTAAACCACTTTTTTACCATTGAAATCGATGGTGCAGAGTCCCCATAGTATTTATCAAGCTTAGCCTTGGTCTCGGTAATGGTTTTTTTTCGCAAGAAATAATGCTTAATAAGCACACGAAATTCACTTTTTTCCATTTTCTCCTCAAATTAGTGAGTAGTCTGATAAAAATAGCTGTCAAACACAAACTAACTGACGCAGCAAGTTTAAATTTTGACAGGAGTCAACTGACAGATGCCTGTTGACAGGAGCAGTGTTGCTGTTTCAGTAAAGAGGTCAGAAATTCAAAAAGTCACGGACTTATTGACCCGCCCTCGTATATCCCAGATCACTGCGGCCAGAGGTGGGCCTATTGTGATGTCCTCAATTTAAAGCTCATCCATCATCAAGCCTTCTACTTAATTGTAGTAGTTGTTTCGTTTTTTTGTGGCAGCTGTTTGGCATAACGTTTTTGGCTTGTCTGTTCGGTTTCTATCCAGGAATGCAGTTTATTTTCCTCTAACCAGGTTTCAATACTTCCATTTACGGTGTGTATGTGTAATGATAGCCCACAAAATGGTCATGGCATCACGAATTGAGATGCGGATCCTTTCTTGACTAGTTCGTCTGCTTTGTCATTGCCCCCATATCTACTGTGTCCTGGAACCCCAGATTTGATTTTATTTCAAAGGCGTTGATTGCAAGAAGGGCTGCTTTGCTGTTGGAGAGAATGTAAATGTTTTTATTTTTTAGATTTCTGTTTAGATTCGCTTGAATACAGAGCTCTATTGCGTAGATTTCTGCCTGAAATACGGAGCCGCTTATATCCATATTGGCACATATGGACCATAGTAGGGGTGAAAGTTCTCCTCCCTGGGGGCATTCTTTCGTAGTTATCGCACTGAGTTTATTGCTGCCTAATGAGGTTTTTATTGTTTAATCCTCTAGAGTGCTCCCATGTTTTGAATACCTCCATATATCTGGGGGACTTCTGTGTTGTCAAATGCTCCTATATCGAGAAAATAACCGACCGTCAACTCTTTATCTCTGAGGGATTTTCAATTCTTGTTGTGAGGTTCTGTTCCGATGGCAACGATTAGTATAAGGCCTCGTAGAAGTAGCATCTTCCGACAGGTGCTGGTTCCTTAAATGACGAGAATGAGCCTCTGCAGCCGAACAACTTGCAGCTCTGCTAATAAGTCCTACTTCACGCCTCCCCGTGGCGCCATCTGGGAATCTCACTAGAGGTTGCGAAGTGAAGGGGGCAAATGGCGAGTTTCCTGCGCCATTAACCAGGATTAGTGTCGGAAAAACAAAACAAGACCTTATCCGGGCTACTCCGACATATTTGGAGCTCAGGCCGGAAAGGATTTCCAGGACTTAGTCAGGGTCTTGGAAAAGAGATGGTGGCGGACGAGCCCTATAAGGGCCAACGGCAGCGCTCACATCCCGGAACGGGTTACTGGCTTCGGTGTAACCGACCCCTCGTCCTAGGGGCACTCAAAGTGGAACTGGTCCTCCAGGTTGGGGGTTGTGCCGCCGGGGTAACTGCCCGGCCATTTAAAAAGAATTAAGTTACGAAGTATCAACAAGCCTCGGATATGGACGGATCTACTGTTGACAACCCACGCAAACGATTTAAGGACAATGAGCTTCGGATATGCACGTGGAATGTTAGATCCCTTAATAGACCACGTGCAGCCGAGCAACTAGCGGAGGCCCTAGACTGCTGCAAAGCAGACATAACCGCCATCCAAGAAATGCGATGGGATGGGCCGGACAAAAAGAAGATGAAAAACTGCGACATCTACTACGGCAATTGCTATCGACGGCAAAAGCAGCGCTTATTTGGATGCGGATTTGTTGTCGGAGGCAAACTAAAACGAGAAGTCCTCAACTTCCGGCATGTGAGCGAGCGCCTCGTAGCAATCCGCATCAAGGCAAAATTCGCCAACATAAGCCTCATATGTGCGCATGCCCCCACAGAGGAGAAAGATGACGACACCAAGGATGCCTTCTTCGAGCTCCTCAACAAGACCTACGAGCAATGCCCTAGCTATGACATTAAAATTGTCCTCGGTGATTTAATTGCAAAGCTAGGAAATGAGGGTATCTTTGGTGGAACAATCGGAAAAATAGCCTGCACAACACCACCTCCGATAACGGATTCAGGCTAATCGACTTTGCGGCGGGGCGAAACATTGTCGTGGCTAGCACGCGGTTCCCACATCTCGACATACACAAGGGGACTTGGAGAACTCCTGATCAATCAACAGTCAACCAGATTGATCACATTGCGATCGACGCAAGACACTCCTCCAGCATTATGGATGTCCGTACGTTCCGAGGAGCCAACATCGACTCGGACCATTACCTTGTTGTAGCCAAGGTACGGTTGCGGATATCCCAAACTACGCCAAGACAAACTAATGCTGTGAGAAAATTCGACGTCAGACGGCTACAATCGCAAGAGATCGCCAAGTCCTTTTCCGATCGAGTGTCTCTTAATCTCTTAAAAGGTCCAATGCCGCCAGCATCAAGCATCGAAGACCATTGGAAACACTGCCAAAACGCCATCAGAGATGCCGCTTCTGATGTGCTGGGTTTCACTCGTCTACCACAACGAAACCCCTGGTTCGATGATGAATGCGGGCAAGCACATGCAGCTAAGCAAGATGCATATACTTAGAAAGCTGCTCATGAGCTCTATGAGCGGAAGAGGAGAGACGAGCACCGGCTTCTCAGGAGGAAGAAGAAAGAGCATGAGAAGCGCGCTATCGAGGAAATTGAGAGATGCTACTCCAGGAATGAGGTTCGGAAGTTTTACCAAAAGGTAAAAATAACATGCCGCGGAAATAAACCCCGAACCGAAGCCTGTAGAGATGAACAAGGGAACATCGTACTAGAATCGCAGTCGATGCTGAGGATTTGGAAAGATCATTTCTGCAGACTGTATAACGGTGATGACGGACCAAATACCGCTGTCAGGCAGAATCAACCTTTCAACCTGGACGATGATGACCAACAATTCCGTCCACCCGACCTGGATGAAGTGAAGATAGCCATATCGAAGCTTAAGTCCAACAAAGCTGCTGGAGCGGATGGCCTGACTGCCGAGCTCTTCAAAGCGGCAGGCGATGACTTGGTAAGGAGCATACACCAACTCATCTGTAAAATATGGTCGGACGAAAGTATGCCCGATGAATGGAACCTCAGCATTATATGTCCAATTCTTAAGAAAGGAGACCCTCTGAACTGCGCCAACTACAGAGGCATCAGTCTCCTTAACATCGCATATAAGATTTTATCCGCCGTATTGTGTGAACGCCTGAAGCCGTTCGTCAACAACCTGATAGGTCCATATCAGTGTGGCTTCAGGCCAGGAAAGTCCACCATCCACCAGATATTCACACTACGGCAGATCTTGGAGAAGACCCATGAGCTTCAGATCGATACCCACCACCTATTCATCGATTTTAAGTCCGCGTATGACAGCATCTATAGAGACGGGCTATATAGAGCAATGTCTAGTTTTGGCATCCCTGCCAAACTCGTCCGTCTATGCAGGATGACGATGGAGAATGCACGCTGCTCCATCAAGGTCGGTAAAGATCTCACCGAGACCTTTGATGTCCAGAAAGGATTTAGACAAGGCGATGCGCTGTCATGCGATTTTTTCAACATCGTACTTGGACGAATAGTGCAAAACTCACGAGCAAACACAAGAGGCACTATCTTTCAAAAGTCAGTCCAACTACTCGCATACGCCGACGATATTGACATAATCGGGAGAAAGCAGCGTGATGTCAGTGGCGCTTTCGCGAGTATTGAGACGGAAGCGGCGAAAATGGGTTAAGCGGTCAATGAGGGCAAGACCAAGTATATGCTGTCAAGCAAAAAGGACAACCAACACCGACGTCTTGGACAGAACGTCACCCTCGACAGATATAACTTTGAGGTAGTTAAGGACTTTGTCTACCTAGGCTCCGCTATAAATACAGACAACGACACCAGCGCTGAGATCAAGCGAAGAATAAATCTTGCCAACCGCTGTTTCTTTGGGTTAAGAAGGCAATTGAGTAGCAAAGCCCTCTCTCGGACAACAAAAGTCACCCTTTATAAGACTTTAATAATCCCGGTCCTGCTCTACGACGCAGAGGCATGGACATTATCAAAAATGGATGAGGGTGTTCTTGGTTGCTTCGAGAGAAAAATTCTTCGGGCGATCTTCGGTCCCGTCTGCATTGACGGTGAGTGGAGGAGGAGATACAACGACGAACTGTATGGACTGTACAGCGACATGGACCTAGCCAGAAGAGTGAAGATCCAAAGACTGAGATGGCTGGGTCATGTAGAGCGCATGGACACCAATGCTCCGGTCCGAAAAGTCTTCGAATCCGCCCCCGAGGGACAGCGCAGTAGAGGAAGGCCAAGACTCAGGTGGCGCACGCAAGTGGAAGCGGACCTCAGCCAACTTAGCGTGCGAAACTGGAGACAGCTAGCCAGGGATCGAGCTGGCTGGAGAAGCTTGTTGACTGAGGCCCAGGTCCACCCCGGACTGTAGCGCCACCTAAAGAAAGTAAGTAAATAAGTTGTGAGGTTCTGTAGGGCGTATGTGGTAGATTTTTAAGGTTGGTATTGATTTTTGTATTGATATTTGTGTAGGGGATTCATTTGAAGTACCCCGCCTTTGATATATCAATCAATGATTTTTGCCATAGCTTTGAGGAAAAAGGAAGTGAGGCTGATAGGTCTATGCGATGTTGGTAATTCAGACGGTCTGGATCCTTCATTAGGTATATTTTTGACAGCAACCTCCTAACACCTTTTTGGTGAGTAACCCCTAAATAAGTTGATTAGTGTAGGTAGCAATTGTTGGATGCCCTTTTGCAGTAGTAAACCTGCATTTGAAGAGTTGATTGCTGAAATTATTTTACCTTCATGAAAAAATTTCCTTTGATCTGTACCAGTCCTCTCTGAGCGGTCTGTTTATCCTTCTCTGGAGAGGACTTTCTCGGGCTTCTGGAATCCTTATCGATTCTGGGAAGTGTGTTTCGGCTAATAACTGAAGCGTTTGTAGTCATTTTTAGCTTTATGTGCCATCAGGTTTTTTCCATTGAACCAATAGGATTAGTGTGCTCCTTGGAGAGTATTTTATGAATGTGGGTGCGGTTTCTACCGTATCATCGATTGAATGACAGAAGTTTTTCCAAGATTCCCTCTTCTCTTCTATTTTTGGTTTTAAATGGTGGTGTATTTCTGTATATGTATATCCCATTCACCACAGTGTTTAGTCCGTTTGAAGAGCTTTCTCATCTCTGCTCTAAGTTTTTTGTTCCACCAGGTGATTAGTTGACATGGGTGATGGCTTAACAAGCACTATGACTTTATAGGGTCTAATGTGCTAGGTCTATTAACTGAAATCTAGTTCATAGGTTTTACGTTTTGAGTGAGATCTATCATCATTGTAATGTGAAGCCTTTATCGAAGTGCTTAAGCATGAGCCAGAGAGTGGGAAGGCCTTTGCACATCACATGTTGGGTTATTGGGTTGTTTTCAAGACCAATTGCAGTTGTACAAATCCATTTTCTTATCATGGTAATTGAGAGAGCAATGATCAGTTGGGAAGTTATTTTAAATATTGACCTTATTCTAGTTCGTTGCTAGAGGGTTTCTTGTTTCAAATTTTGAGAAATCAAAACGTTTCTTGGGATGTCTTAGGCTAGTATATCCATTCCAATAAGAAAGCATTTGGTTGCCGTTCCTGTAATAGGAACTAAGTTCAATTTGTATCTTTACTTTAGTTGGCGTTACAGTCAGGTCCGGGGTGGACCTGGGTCTCAATCAACAAGCGTCTCCAGCTAGGTCGATCTTTGGCTAGCTGCCTCTAGTATCGGACGCTAAGTTGGCTGAGGTCGCCTTCAACGCGCGTGCACCAACTGAGTCTTCCTCTACTGCGCTATCCCTCGGGAGTGGATTCGAAAACTTTTCGGACCAGAGCACTGGTGTTGATCCGCTCTGCATGACCCAGCCATCCTAGTTTTTGGATCTTCACTCTTCTGGTTAGGACGATGTTGCTGTACACTCCATTGTATCTAGTTGTCTTTATAGCCGCATAAAGGTAAAGGGCAAATCAGACTAATCAGGCCTCAGTAGTGTTTAGTTCTTCAGGAGCATTTGTCAGGAATTTCCCTATTTGCAGAGAAAACTGTGATTTTGTTGGGTGTAGCAAGCTGCATGAAGATTTTTGGACCATTCCAGCGGTTCTAAGACTCAAAGTCAAAAGGCTTGAGATCTTTGAGAGCAAATCGGTTATCTAACAGCTTGGATGGTGGTTCTTCGGAGGTTTTTGCTGATGAACAATTTGGACCTACAATGTTAGAAAAGGACTTAACCAGGCGATGCATTATCATGAGATTTTTTCAATATCCTTCTTACAATATTGTGCAAAACCTAGAAATCAACACCAAAGGCTCCATCTATCTCTTGATTCTATTAAGTTGCTCGCATAAGCAAGCGACATTGACGTAGTGGAAAGAACATAGCAAGCATTCAATGAAGCGTTTGCGACTGTTGAAGAAGGGTCAGCAAAAATGGGTCTGGTGGTCAATGAAGCAAAATAAAAAAGAGGGACATAAAAAACTGACGCAAATCTCACGACAGATGGCTAAAACTCTGAAGTAATAAAGAAGTTTTCAACGATTCTGGCGCAGAAATCATGTGAATAACAACTCTTCCTAATTGCTACCTCTTTGGTTTTAGAAGGCAATTGTGTAGTAATACCTATAGGGTGAGCCATAATTTTTGACCCTATTAGAAAGTGCCATAGATTTTACAAATGTCAATTCGGCCGTGACATTTGTGAAGCAAACAGAATTACAATCACGATGATTTTGGCGCAACGTTCATTTCATTTAATGCAGCGTTTACTTAAAGACTTCTACTTTTAAAGACTTGAACGACACGGGACCCTGGAGAGCCTCGTACCTCTCAGAATATCGCTGCCTTGATTGAAAATGTCGTAGAGGCTCCGTCGACATCTACCAGACGACGTGCCACGCAATTGGCTTTTGTATTCACGTCTCTGCGGCTCATTCTGGGGAAATGCTTGAAAATATTTCCTTACATAATGCACAGTCCAAGATTTGCGGTTCTGGGGCACTGCAAATCCGGGAGTAATCAACGAATACTGAAGACCCGTAACATCGACTCAAAGTAACTACATGGTTTCGCCGGAGAAGTCATTGGACCATTTTTTGTTTTAAACGGCGTCTCTGTAGATGGTAGCGGTAGATGAATATTTCATTCTTCAACTAGATGAATTGAGACTGGAGGACATGTGGTTTCTGCAGGACGGAGCAACGGCGAAGGTTCCCAACCCGGAAAGTTTTTCACTATAATCTAAACAGACAATTCAGTAGAGGTCGACTTCATTGTAAGTGGCACATACAAGTGGAAGGGGACCTCATCCAACTTCCTATGAGCAATTGGAGGTAAGTATCGAACTTAAACGGAAGATGACTGCGAGATTGCAACCCATTATGTAAATGTCCGAAGAGAGATTCAGCAAAATTCACCATGCAGTTAGGAAAGATGAACGTATCCTACTTTCGTAAGACCTTGGTGACTAGACAAATGATGCGTAGGATAACATTTGTCTTATCATGGCTGTGTAGAGCCAAAAAACCTCCTCCGCCAGCATTTAAGAGTTTTTCGACATCCCATTTCTAGTACCTACATCGATCGTCGATCACGTCTAGGTTCGCCTGCGCTTAGGAACATTGAAAGCGAGGATGTGTTCGCAAATCAGTTCAAATGGAGCTCGGCCATTCTCTTCATGTACTTCACCATGAAAAAAGTCAGTCTGATTGATCTGTAGCACTATGTGAACGAGGAGAATAAAGGCTAGATTTACTAGAAGTGAGGATTGTCATCAGGGCCACCAGCGACAGGTCTTTTTTTTTTGTCTTTAGCATCGCAGAATATATAACTTGGACTGACTTAATTTTGTGGCCTCATCCGTCACCACAGCCGATGACAGATATCAGCTGCGGGAGGGTATGTTTCTTACGTTACTCCTATCACTGTGATTGTAAGCCGTGTTTTTGTCAGGTCACTTCAGAACTGAATTCGTCGCCTTCCATTCAGTATAGGTATCATGAGATACGAAGGTTCTGAATGTTTTGGTCTTTCTCTATTAGCCCATCATATAGTGGTGCGAAATCTTTTATCCACCCAAAACTGCGGATGAATTTTTTCCACACCTATGGTCCTATACTGGTATGGTGTGAGGTTCTGTTTTCGTGCATTAGTTTGGCCTACTCCCCACTCCAATTACACCGGTCATATAGTATACTCGTGTTCGTACATAATGTGCAAGTTTTACGTTATCTCATCCTGGCAATTAATTTAATACGGCCTCCTAAAGAACTTGTCCCAATAAAATGTAGCTTCACGCTCATAACCAGCCGTCGATCGTAAATTTTTCACTTTACCAGCATACGAAAGGTGTTTATGTGGAAAGTTTACTCCTAAGTAACTGTCAACTCATTACAAAGGACCGTAAGATTTAGTACCTTTGTCATTACCAGAAAGATTGTCCTTCTAACAAGTTGAGTACCAATTAATTCTGTTTCTACTTCGGGCGAATAAATTTGGAAGATTTGATGGCTCAGCGTCTTTTGTGGACCAAATTGATCAATAAAAAAAAAACCCAAAAAGAAGCACCATTGATGTTATTTCGTCTCAAGTTGGCAGAAATAATTCTATTTTTAGATGAGAAACTCGTACTTTGTCTTTATCTATTGTTGTTTACCTTTAATAAATGGTTAAAGTGATAATTTTGTCTACCAGCTATGTCAATTGATTATTTATTTTTTTTTTTTAAATTTTCCAGGAATCGACAAAATTCTTTGGCTTTTTA
Source organism: Volucella inflata (assembly GCA_928272305.1). Classification (NCBI taxonomy): domain Eukaryota; kingdom Metazoa; phylum Arthropoda; class Insecta; order Diptera; family Syrphidae; genus Volucella; species Volucella inflata. Next base: position 98,057,321 of record OV743720.1, read on the forward strand.
TTAAGGTTGATAATGTTAGCGTAAATAAATTGGTTTAAATTACTGAACCTAACCAAGTGTCAAAGATTCGTTGACAGTTGTCAATTAAAACAGCTTTGTTCGTCGTCAGATATCGAAAACTATGGCTTTGTTCGCTGTCACTTCTGATGCGTCAAATGCACCCTAGAATTATATGCTTGATTCGTTGTGAACTGCACATACTCGTAAAGCGCAATAACAACACACCACTGTGATTTGTGCGTCTCTTAGGTCTGCATTAAACTCTAAAGATTTGAACGCGGGGTAAAAAGAAGTGCTCCTGGGGCCCTATTTTGTAAAACGATTATCATTTAAACGAAATTGTTTTCGTATAAACGTGATTACTTAAAACTAGAATCGTTTAAGATTTAACGATACTCGTTTTTCCATCCGATTGTCATTTAGCTTTCGTGTGGCTTTCGTTTTCGTTCAGCTTTCATAAATATTATTGTCTGAATCTAGAACTTATATTTAAGAGACATTGAATATAGCATATGGATGAATTTTAACTTACGATGATTTGGGAATACTTAATGGGTCTGAAGCGTCTCTAATTCGTCTACTTCACATTAAGGTTTCCTCCTCTTCGGACTCATTTCCACTATCCAAAACAAAAACGCAATGTAAGAACATTTTAACTTTAAACTTTTAAAGGTTAATAACAAAACTTTGTTTATTTTACTCAATTTTTGACATTCGAAATAGGTGTGAAGTTGGTTGGGCTGCAAAATATTTATGTTTTTTCGGTTTCGGTTGATTGTTACATCTTTCTGTAATTATCGTTTTACATAATCGCTCTTTGTTGTGACTATCGTTTACTTCTTTATCGTTTACTTGCCGCTCGTTTCGTAATACATAATGTGGCCCCTGGTATTGATTTTGAATTTTAATACAAACGCACCTTTACACTTTTTCTATGCTCCGTTACTGTCAAAACGTCAGATAAGGTTTATATTTTTATCATGGCGAAGTTCACGAACGTGAGACGTTTGGAAATTATTAAAAATTACTTTCGTAATTCTGGGTCGCTTACTACTTTTTTCGGTCGTTACAATCGTCAAATTCGAGTCACAATATTCACTATTAAATGTTCTTGTGCCAATGAGACAGTGACACACTTGTCGAAGTATCGAAAATATCGCAGCCGTAAGCGCTTCAGTTCAAAATGAGCCAAGTCAGTCGGATCCACGCCGTTTACAGGAAGAGATCTAGCCCTATACCCTAACAGGATCATATTTACTCAAGGAACTAAGCCTCTTGAACATATGAATCATTGCATCCACAAAAGATGACGGTGTGGTGTGGATTTTATGGCGGACGTGATAAAAATGCTCACCATATTATGGTCAATGGAGTTCGGTATCGAGTCATGTTGTTAGCCTTCCTTTTTTTACCATAATTGGATGAACTTGACATCACTGACACTTGCCACTTCTGTCACTCGTACCACCTGATTAACAATTGTAGGGGCAAGTTCAGAAATCGTGCAATCTCGAGAAATGGTCGGTTGAATGGCCACTTCGCTCATACGAATAACCGCATTGGATCTTTGCTCTTTGGATCAACTCCCAGAAGTTTAAATAAAAGAATATGATTACGAAACAACCAAAAACGCTGGACACGAAAGACAAACCGTGGCTATTTGGACATTGATTTGTCATTTAGTGCGGCTTCAGATATGTGAATGAGGACCTCGTTATAATCTGTGTTAATATCGGCCTAATGTTGCCGCGCGCCCCATGGGAAGAGAATAAAAAGCAGTGTTCTTGTGGTTCTAGGAAAGCAGGACAACTTTGGAAGCATAATTGGTAAGGATATCTTTGACATCGGCTTCAGTATTATTGACATCGTATTAGAGTGAATTGTAATCAAACCAAGCAAGCGATTTTCACAACATTCATACGCAGGCCTGGCATTTCACGGACTTTGCTGATCAAGTTTCCCCCAACCTTGCTCGATGTTCTACGGTGCCAGTAACTTGTCCCAAAGGCCTGTAATCAAGTTGCAAACAAGCCATTATCTAGTACATCCCGCCTCAGTTTATCGAAACTGCGAAACCCTGGTTAGAAAAACAAAAAGGATTCAAAGCAGCGCTGTAAAATAGTAATAGAGCAGCTTGTGAACTTTATGGGTAAACTGCCAACCGAATGGAACAGTTTCTGGGAACCCTACGAAACCGGCAATCTGTCTTACATAAGGATTCTTTATACGATTCAATCAAATATATATCATCAATATTAAATTTCAATCAAATACTGACTGGTGACATCTATAAGGTTGGGAAAAGCAAAAACAGACTGGTACACGTTATCGGGTAACGAAAATGAGGAGGTAAATCGCCTTCCCATAGCTAGAACACAAGACCTGCCACAGAGTCAGCTGGGTTGAAAGTAACTAGCAAAACTGGCATTGTTTTTGAAGTTGTGAACACATCATATTTTGAAACCGATTCTGATGCCTTAAAGCACGTGATTAGTCAGACCAGAGAGCTTCCTCCTTTCCGTAACGAGGACAACATCAGAATTCAATGAATTGACTGCAATTAGAATTTTTATTGCATCGATGATCGCTACATCAGCTACATCATCTAAAAGTTTTCATGCGTGGACGTTAGAATTATTAAGTTCACTAATAGCGGTAACCAGTGAGTGAAGCAAAATTCAGGCAGGACCCCTGCAGTTAATATCCTCAATCAGGTTCCTATTTCCCAGAATTTCTCTAACACAAAACTAGTGACTCGTCTACGCTTGTCTGGCTGAGTTACACATGCTGTCAAAATACTCAGCGTGTACTTCTCATATCGAAAGTGTTAAAGATCACAATGACTTCGCAAAAATGCATCCGCACCATGGGAACGAACTACAATTTTTGATGTTTATAGATTGCTTAAGCTGACACGTGAAGCTGGTACCATCATGTGAAAACTCAGAGAACGAGTAGATGAGCAGATGGTATCCGAATCCATACTCATATACTTCTGACTGTTCTCACAGGGAAAGGTATGGGCTTAAACAAGAAATCTATCAGAGAAGTTGGGCACTAACCAAGACAAATAGGCCTGTTTAAATTTTTATTCAGATCAAACCAGATGAATTGGAAATACTTAACATATCTGATGGAAGCTAGACCGTGTCGAAGGTAGACACAATTCAGCTCCTATTTAAGGAACTGCAAACCAGCTGCTTTCCGATTTTTGCTATAAAGGCTACTTATTTACCAAGAATTCGTGTGACACAGTGTGGTAAATAATATTTCGCACTGGCTCTAGAAAACATAATTGTAACAAAATTTCTGTTTATTTTTCTGAGTTTTTACTCGAAATATTCTACTCCTTATTCAATACACGTGTTACAGCGGTTCAATAGTAATTCAAATGCCTGCTCTTGCTCATTTTGTGAAATTACGTCCATTGCCCGTATCAATGGTGAGAATGTCATCAAAAAAGCTTCCTTTCAAATTTAATTTTAATTTCGGGAACAAAAAGAAAATGCGCGGTGCCAAATTCGATGAATACGGCGGAAGAATTTAACACACACACTTGATTTGAAGCCAAGAAATGACGAACGATGAGTACTGTGTTATTTGATTCATTATCGTGAAATGTAGACCGACTTTTTGCATCGCCATATCCCGGTCGATTGTGATGACCATCAAATGCCTTAAAACTTCAAGATAATATGCAGTAACTGTTTCACTGGAAGGAATTTTGGAACAAAATCACGTAATTTTTCGATCATTTCAAGCGTTTGAACTGAAATTGACCTTCCTGTCTATTTGTCAACCTCCAGCATCTCTCTGCCGCCCAAAACTCGAAAAGAACTCTTTTACTTAAACAATAAACACGGTTCACTTATTGCATCAATCAGAATGTTCCTGATGCATTTTCACCAAGTTTTGCGTGGAATTTAATGACTGTTCTTTGTGCCACATTAAAATTTCAACATCAAATGAAAATGTGCTCTGGAAAAATAATTGGTATAATTGCAAAATCTCATTCAAATGTCATGCAACTGTGACAGATAGGAATGAAAGATTCAAACTTTAAGACGCATATTCAGACAAATAGACGAAGCTCTTGGTTGCTGAGATATGGCTCGTGTCCGGGATATTATTTGTCACACTGTGTATAGGGCATATTTTGAGTTTCCAATTCGCTGTTTGGTAGCACTACTGAACATTCTATCAGTGCCAGCATTGTGTTTGATGGCCACAAACGATGACAGATACCGGCTATGGCCTGTTGTGTTACTTATTTCAACTTCGGCTTCATTGCTAGGAGCTATTATAAATGGGAAGTGAGTCTCAAATATGAGCCACAAAGGTCTATGCTTTTAACTCAAGGTAGTTAGGTATTTATTAGATCTTCTGAATGTTTCCAGTCTCTTTCCGTCCAATCGTCATAGAGTGGTATGAAACCTTAAATCACCAAAACGACAGATTCATATAAATTAATTTGCATTTGGTAATGTTTTAATTTTACCCTTGCAATTACGATATCTTCTTCAAAAGTCTGACTTAACATATTAAATGAGTTGCAAGGTTTTCGGCTGGATCTTTGCTATTACTCGAGAAGTTGAAAGAAATTGTGTGCCTTCCCTTCAAGTGTACTCATATTAAATCCATTTGTCTGTATTCGTACGAGTATATCAGCTTTATGTTGCCTCTTCTAAAATTCGCACGATATCCTCAAAAATAAATCAAAGACATCTTCATTCGCTATCACAGCCCCATGGAATAGCGCATTCATCTACTAACATAGACCCCCAATATCAGATGTAAGCTCCAAATTCAAAACAAAATCCATGAAAGGTGCGAGAGAAACCGAGACCAGCAATGCATATGTCAATATGTAGTCGTACATGACAACGACAAGTGACGATACACAACGACTTGAAAGCAAAGCATTTTGTCACGCAAAAACCGTTTGATATACAAACATACACACCACTCAGAAGCAATCCTATTCAAGATACCAATTGTTTACTCCAGCATGCACGCATGTATTAGAGCTAAGTTATATCCTCCAACTACCACTACGAATGGTTCCATCTATCATCGCGTCAGACAGAAATCAATGCGCGACGATGACGACATAAATTTCAACAAAATCGCATCACAATGTTGTTACGAGTATTGTCGTCGCTCCGACAATGGCAAAACATTTACACGTCGAGATTACTACGACTCTACGAATACGAGTTCGACGAGGGCATACATATGTATCATCATCCTGGGAACTAAGTTCCCATTCCCATCCATGTGTGACGTCTACGTTTACGTACGCTTTGATATGTTACTCTGGTGTCAAGAGCCAAGAATCTGGAACCAGGAACCAGGAGCCAAATCTGCTACCAAATATGGATCAGATTGCAATCGAAGGAGTTACGTGATCAATTTGTCAGTGTACACATACATATCTTGCGAAATCGTGTGAATGAAAGCATGGATGTGGGTAGCTATTCCTCCCTACTGCACTCCTTTAGAAGGGCACAACTTGAAGACAAAGGTTAACGTAAAGGAGAAAATGGCAAAAGTATTTCAAGGATTTCTTTCTTCCGTTTGATTTGGAATGAATTTTCCTATAATATCTATAATACAACCATCGTGCAATGTATGTTCTAAATGCAACGATGTCGTGACGGGTTGCGACACAGTGCTGGATGTCGAACCATTCAAAGCAGTCAGAAGCAACCAGGAAGTTGATAAAATGATTGCGAAACGAAATTGGAAATGTCATATTGACAAATAGAGAAAATATTCACGGTTTTTTAGTTTCCTTTTTCCTCCATCCTCTCCCACCCGACACAAATGTGAAATGTGGTAATCCTCCATCAGTTTTTCTTACAACCAAAAAATTTGGCATCGCGTTTTTGATTTTGGGTCGGCAATATATTCGTACAAGATGTCAGGACTTTGCCAAGACAAGAGGGAAATCATGTGGCCATCAATTGATGAATACTCATATGTATATACGTCAAAGATGTTAGCTGAATCCTTAGAGTGGGGTTATAAGAATGAACTATGTCCTTCTTTCCATTAACTGACTGGAATTTCCACTTTCGAAGAAACATGAGAAGTTGCATTAGTGACAGAGGGCCTACAGTATCAGCACTCACTACTTTACCACTAAGTTTATACGCCTAGTGACCTGCTAAGAAGCTAGTAAGAAGCCAGTACAGTCTTTTCTGCAGAAGAGAGCCTCTGACTGCACGGAGTTATTCCGACGCGTCAACTTGCTCATCAACTTGTATGGAAACTGTAACAGTCCCAATGTGTTTTCAGGTTCTGTAAAGGCCTTTTTAAAGCTTCGCCTACGAAGTTTATCAGCGACCTTATTTTGACCTAAGCAAGACACTGTGCATTCAGCTTTTCGACTGCGTTTAGAGATGACTTGTATTCTCGGACCAATTTGGAAGTGCTGTGAGGCTTGGCTGTCGATACGGACGAGGAATGAAAACTAACGTTGTCGTACGCTAAAAAGATACAGATTTGGTGATTTCATAGCAACAGGAGTCCTGGTATCATTGCTTCAGTTGGTTTGCGTATAAGATAGTCGGCGGGCAAGGTCATTAAAATTTCACCAAAGACCACTTCACTCTATATGGAAATGACTTAAAGAGTGCTTTCAATAATAGGACAATAATGGGAGGGGGGGGGGAAATAATTCAAACCAAGTGTGACAGGAAAAGCTCCCGTGAAGTAAGGAACGTTCTTTGGAGTCTGTTAAAAGCAATAAGACGTGTTTTTGTGAAAGGTTGTTCCAATGAATAACCGTGGCATAGGACATGACTGGTCTGATCAAAGCCATGTTAAGTACAGGTCCGTCTTAGATGAAAAGCCGCATGCCTTGTTGAAGCTCCTTTGCACCGGTAAAAATCAGACAGGACCTTCGAGGTTTTTGATGTAGAACGTTAGGTCCAGACACTGTCCAGACAAAATGAGTCAAACTAACTAACTTCCTCCCTATCGCTATGGTAGTTATCCCAGTTTTGAAACGAGTACAATTGAGTGAAAGTGCGACAATCCTCGATCTTTAGCACTTTAGGGTAAGCTGAATTTGCTAAACTTAGACGTTTAAATTATTTAGAGCCGGAGGAAGTAAGCTACGCCATAGTCAGTCGCCTTTTAGTCATCTACAATGCTAGCAGTGACGATTATCTTCGTAGGTCCTGGCCTATATATTTTTGTAATGAAACTAAATAGAGGCAATCGGCACCAGGCGACTTAAAGCCTTCAAAGGAAGCAACGGTACTACGGAGGATTGTGTTAGTTTATGGTCGGCCATTTTCGATCATGCTTCCAAGGAAGTGTCTCAAGTCTAAAACGTGAAATATATTATCTTTGCTTTGGACGCAGTGAAGTAGTCATCAGGAACTTATTTCCCCTTTATGAGGACTTTGACAAGTTTGGTGGTTTTAATGAGTGTTTTAATCTTCTCGTAAAACTCTTCCTAATTCTTCGAAATCGTAGTTGACCTCTTACGTTCTTATGGCTTTGATCCACACGACCTGAATGAAGTTAAGATAGCCATATGTAAGCTTAAGTTCAACAAAGCTGCTTAAGCCGGCGGCCTGACTGCTGAGCTCTTCAAAGTGGCAGGCGATGACTTGCTAAGGAGCATATACCAATTCATCTGTAAAATATGGTCGCACGAATGTATGTTCGACGAATGGAACCTCATGAAAGGAGTTTGAACGTCCGGTAACTACAGAGGCTTCAGTTTTCTTTTACATTAGCTAAAAGATCTTATCTACAGTATTGTCAGAATTATGTGGACGCCTTAAGCTGCCCGTCAACAATCTGATAGGTGTGGCTCTAGGCTAGAAAGATCGTTGAGAGAACACTTTCGATGTTAAGGCCGCATCTCTACAGAGGAGTTGACGATAGAGTATGCACGCGGCTTCATCAAGGCCGGCAAAGAACTCACCGAGACCTTTAAGGTCATAAAGGACTAAGACAAGGGATACCCTGTCATGGTGCAAAATTCACGCGCCGACAGAAGAGCGATTCTGCCGTACTCCGCCTTCAGGCAAACTCCCCATATCTGCCTTTCTTTCCTTGTTGTGACAGAAGAGTTAAGACATAAATACCTTAAATCTCTGAAAAGAACATAAGTGAAACCAAAGGCGTTAAAACTAGAGGTTAAATGGTTCAACAGTATGGAAGTGATAATTCTCCCAAAAGCGATAATCAGGCAACGGCCTTCTCGACTGCGATTATGGTACGCATTAGGGAAACCCCAACTCATATCCTTTGACCTAGAGGTTGCTAGTTTTTCCATTTCAATTACTCCTACGACTTTTTCTGTCTGCAATAAGTTAGTAGATTCGGCTGAAATATTCGAGAGAATACCGAAGAGTTTCAGCCTGTAACAGTTGAATTCCATCAGAATATACTGCATCTTTTTCTTCCGTCTTGAACAGCGTTAAGGAAATAAAAAACTGTTAACTGTCGACGTAACCCATTCCCAAAAGCAAAATTAGTTACCGTCTTACCCTCTCATAAGCCTATAACCGGTGCTGCAACCTGAGAAGCAGGTAGGGTGGACAGAATTCGGATGCTGCCGTGAATTAAACTCCAAGAATACCCCGAAATGCAAACTGATCGAAGTTCCTGCAATGGAGCCACTATCTCCTCTTTGAATTTAGAGGTTGTTCTTAACGAAGCTTAACACAAAGACTGTGTTAATCAACTGTGTTAACTAACTAAGGTTTTCTACATTAAATAGAAAGGCCTGTGACTTTTAAGATTTTCAGACCACCGAAGCTGCCATCATCATCTTCAAGACTCAGTAGCATCTGCAGGATAGGAAGCATGTGAAGAGGCGTTTGAGTTTGCCCTCCCAGAACCCTGGTCTCGACACTTAAAAGCAACCGGGCGAACAAAGACGGCTATTCTATCGTAGTATGCTAAGACGAAGCTCCGGTCGAGACCATAACATTTAGGTATAGATCAAGTCTCTATTTGCACCTTGAAAGGGATAACTATCAATTTACTGTAAGTTCATCTTTACGAAGGGGGCTTTTCGTGTTGAATACGAAGCTTCAGATTATATCGATATAGGAGCAATAGATATTGAGGAAACTTATCAGTGGTTTCGGGTATTTAAGGGGCTCTACGCTACTGCTCGTATATAACAGCGAGACCGAAGCTTACCAAATCCACTCTTATCATCTAGTAAGCCAGCTATTTAGCAGGTGCTGTACTAAACGTCGAGTTCACAATCAGATGCGAGGACTTATCAAGGAGAAATCCACAGACAGACTTACTTTACTTTACTTTAGAGGCCTCAATCAACAAGCTTCTCTTCGCCAACTGCCTCCAGATTCGCATGCTACGTTGGATTCTACTTACGTCGAGATCTTCTTCTTCTGGGCTGTCCCTTAGGGGAGATTCAAAAGCTTTTCGGACCGGAACGTTAGTTCGGACTTCTTTTTTAGCAGCATAGTTTTTTGTATGCTTTACAAGTAAAATTGTTTTAGACCTATGAAGTCAAGAATCCCCTGCAGCTCTAACGTGGTTTGTTGCACTTTGGACTTTATGTCACAATCCCTTTTGCAGCAACGCAGAAATTTAAGGGCTAGAAAGGAGCTACATGAGAATTGACAACAGTTCCTGGAAGAACAAATTAAAGAAGCGATTGCATGTGTCAGGGTCCGGGAAAAGAGATGGTGACATATGAAACCTTATTCCAACGCCAGTGCTCGCATCCCATGTTACTGACTTCGTTCCACTCCTCTTTCTCGGGGTATCTATAGTGGAAATGGCCTTCCAGGTTGGGGGTTATGCCTAAAAAAACAAAGCTGGTACAGATTAAGGCATAATTCCACTGTTTTATCTTCTTTCCATAGTCGGAAAAACCTTCCGAATATCCAGCTATGTCCATTACCTAGGTATTGTACTATTGGAAGCTCGATATCGTAGATCGTGTAGAGAAACCAAAAACCGCTCTTTGTGCTTGCAGCCGTATTTCCTAGAAAAGGAATTGGCAGTTCAAAGTATTACACCTCCAATCTGCACTCTAAGAATACGCGCAGAGCAAAAGATACAAATAAAACCCAATGAACGATGGATCAACCTTCAAACCTGTGAAATTTCAAGATAATTGTGTCCGAAATTCGGCAAATCCAGAACAAGTATGATTTTCAAGAATCTTCCTCATCTGAGTGCAGTGACGCTGCATTTTACAGACTGGGATCTTTGCAGAGGATGTAGGGACATAAGCTCACGAAAGAGTACTTTCCTCCAGTAATTTGAGAGAAAGAACCTTGGGAAGTCACTGTATTCAAGACCTCCCAGAGCTATCTGCATCATCCTCTTTACAACGGATGTAAAAAGAAGGCTAAGACCTGTTCAAGAATTAAATAACAACACACACGAGATAGAAAGCGGAATCTAAAACAACAGATTCTACCACCTGGCCATCAAAATGGGTCATACAGACCTATGTGCGAAGAGGCATTGAGTGTCTTCGACTCCACCTAGATGGGAGCAATTTCCATTTCTCCTTCAAGATGGTACATTTTTCGACTTGATTGCTCATCATATATAAATCATAACCTTGTGTTCCCGATGCCTATCTGTGGATTCAGCGATTTTATCATAACGACAGTCTGCCCGCTCGGTACTGCGTTGTTGTCCTTTTCATCTTCTCTAAAAAAAAGAAGATTTTTTAAACATCATCGTCAAACCTACATTGACTAACTGTCGTCGCCTCACATTCCTCTGTAACCATAGGCTCCATTGAGACTCCATTTCAAAGACCTTTTCAAAAGATAGTATCAGTGGTCGTTAAATTAAATCCACTTTATCTACTCAAGTTAAAATTGCACACACAATCAATGAAGCTGAAGCAAGACATGTAGGCCATTCATTATTGATCAAAAGCTTCAAAGTAATCATCATAGTAACTACGAAATCTTAATTCAAATCCAAGCTACTGCCGCCTACTTACAACAGTGTACGAGTACGTGGAGGTGGTGACAACTTTGCTCCTTAGTATCCGTAAACATGTAAAAGGAATTCCAATGAAAGAAAGCCTCTCACCTTAAGACAACATCGAAAATATCCTTCATTCCGAGAAAACGTCTAATCTTATCTGTCTTCTCGTCTGTCACTCAGCCAACGATGTGAATTTATGCGCCTATGTACGCGCTACCTACATTTTAAGCGTTGTATCCTTTTTGCACATCATTAAGGATGTCATGCTGGAGAACGAAACAACATTTAACGCTACTTTACCTACTCGTAGAGCGAAACATATCACATCTCCTTAAATGGTAATTTGTATCAAGGACACGTTTTTTCCCCTCCCTCTGCCCAATGTTGTGTATTTCTGAGTGAATGGGTGGTAGGTCAAAAGGCCTACCCACACACGTACAGGTGTTGATTCTGTTTGTAAATACTGTTTTTTTTTTTGGGAAGTTTCATTGAAATCAAGGATCAATTTCTTCTCTGTACTCTCTGTAGTGGTATCCTTGAAAGTGAATTAAAATTTCTTGTCGAATTTAGTACACATTCGTATCTGAAATGTTTCTGTTTGTATTCGCATTGTCAAGTTTATGTTTATTAAGTGAGTCAGAGAAATGTTTCCATTTGTGTCTGTTTGTGTCTGTGTGTGTAAGATTTATCTTTAAGTTATCGCACAGGTACGAATATTTTTCCAAACGAAGAGAAGATTCATCAAGGATTAAGGATTCAGTTTCAGTTCTGAAGATGTCAAAAATTTCTTGTATCATACATACTCGTACTTTGGTACTCATATCGATTTAGATTTCGGTTAGAGATACACTTGATGGTAGCAAATGTATCTGTAGGAGTATGTGCGATGCCATTACAGACGATTCTCGCAATGAGATACGTTTTTCTGCCCTGCTTAACTTGTATCGGTAAATGGGAGGTGGTTATCCCTAAATTGCAGTGCTTTGACCAAAAGGATGCGCTCGATTAGATAATTTTTATGCCTGAACGAAAGAGAAAATCTTTTTCTCAGTAAAAAAAGGATTTACCTCCTTGGGACATACATATGAGATTACAAGTACTTACCGGGCGATGGTATGGCATGGCATAGCATGGCACTGCTGCTGAGGTTTACGAAGTCCATTAACCAATAATAGTGCAGAGCCAAGAGGTTGATGATTCGACACGGTAGAGTGGGTTTTTTTTTCGTTATTTCTTCCTTCATTTGCCGTGGCAAGGATAATGGATTTGGAGACTGTTGAGCTTGAGTGTGGAACTTTGGTTGTGTCCGTTTTTTTTTTTCTTCTTCTTTACTATGGAACTTTACCCAAGTGAATGGGTTTGTTAAGTATCTTTGCCAAAGTCATTCATCTGTGTACGATTAGGATGGAGGATGTCAGTTACCTGGTTAAGGTTGGTCGACAGCCCTTAATCCAGGTGCAGAATATGGTCTTGCTGTGGAGGTAAGTAAGCAGCCGAAATAGATTTATAATTAAAAGTGGTGACTGCACTTGAGAGTATTGGCGATGCGATTTTAGGAAAAGCTGCCACTTAAGTCAGTAGCTGAACCATTAAATCGGATTTACCTCGACAATATATGCTAAGCAAGAAACATTCACAAGATGAAAGAGGATCTTAATGCTAAAGATTCGAAGGTGATTTTGAATTCATTTACTCTTCAAATGTTAGTTAGGTTTGAACCAACTGTTTCCATTAAGCGCGATATTGCACCCAAAAGTCGGTCAGAAAGTTTTTTTTTCCAATGAGGTAGAGTTTTACTCAACAACTTTGCTCTCAAAAGATAGATCCCGGTAAAGGCTTTGCCATCTACTTTTTCAAAATAAAGGCTTCTATGGGTTTTATGAAATAAATGGCTTTTGAGATCAAAAATGGATCTACATGAGACGGTTACATGGGGCAACAATTTAACTCTAATCTGATCAAATTGTTCGATAGTTCTTCTTCTTGAATGTAAACTCAGGATATTAATGTAAGAAGGGATTGTGCTAAATACGATGACTATGGAGATGTTGCCGTGGAGCCTATGTCGCTTAAGAAATCTCTTACGGCCCTTTATGTACTTTTAATTTAGATGGCATCTTAATGACTGGATTGACCTGAGCCTCAACGAACATGCTACCCGACCCCAGTCAAGCCGATCTTCAGCAAGGTATATCTATCTATGCACACCAACTTGGTTGAGGTCTTCTTACAATTGCGTGCGCTATCAAAGGTAAGGTCTTCCTTAACTGCCAACCAAGAATCTTTCAGTCAAATCAGCTCAGAGCGATTGGCATGTGTGATTCTTTGTTTTATTTCTGCTGAATTTATGGTCGAGTGAAGGTGAAGGTAAACAAATAGGCGATGGCGATGACGCGATAGTTAGCTCATTGGACTATCACGCAGACAGTCTGAGTTCGATTCCTGGCTGGATCACCAACAATTTTTCAAATCGCCATCACCCTTTCGGCGGGCAATGGCAAACTCCCGAAAGTAAAATTGCCTACAAAAAAGCTTCTAAGGAGTGCCGTTCGGACTCGGCGATAAACCGTAGGCCCTGCTCAGATGTGACTAAAATGACAACATGAGCAACACAAATGAGTGTCAAGAAGCTAGGCCATGGCCCATATAGCTGTCGACTGCGAAGTTTCGTCTAAACCGTCGTTTTCGGGTTCTTTGGTAGCTTTCGATTCAATACAAGCGAACGCACTGGTGGCATTATCAGGGTCCATAAGTAGTTGTAAACCCTTTTTAATGACTCTGCCTCCAGTGTTCGTTGGTGAGTTCCGCACCGAATGCCGTTAAAAAGCCACATGACAGTGATTCACTTTGCCTCTCTTTTTTTTTACACTCAAGAGGGTATGACAACTCTTCAAATGCCAGAGCACGTGTTAAGATTTTCGGAAAATGGGATTGAGGGATAGGGAGAGAAAGATCTTTGGCCTCAGTGGTTATTTCGCTCCATGAGTGGCACTAATGGGGGTCTATAGGTTTGTTGACGTGAGGTTTAAGACGTTCCCAGGGATGGCAGGCAGATAAGAACTTGAGGAGACTTATATCTCTATGGTTGGCGCAGTTGAGTGGTCCCCTTTTATGTGGACCGGACAAATGATATTGAAATTTCATTCATGAGCGATAGTTTCTTCTGAACTGATTTGGGAAATGAATTGGCGTATGCGCTCTTCAAATTCATTTCCAACAGCTTAGGATACCTCGGGCGGTAAGCCGTGAGGTTCATCTGCTTTGTTGGATTTCAGTATAGTTATTGATATACTTACTTCATATTGGTCAGGTCAAGTGGACTACGTTTGCGTTATCGTCGTCTGAGTTCTGCCTGAATGCTGGATGCTTCGCCTCTGTATAGTCTGCAGAAAAAGTTGGTCGATATTCTCAGCACCGACTTTTATTCTACTTCAAAGTTTCCGTATGAAATATCTGGACTTCCAATATTTTTAATCGCGCGCTTCTCGTACCCTTTTTTCCTTCCTCGGGAGAAGCCGATGTTCCCCACATCTCATCTGTTCGTATAGCCCGTGAGCTACTATTGTCCTTCGTGGCAGCGTCGTTTCATACGATTCTAGTTTAGCTGAATGTGTTGCCGGAATTCTTCATCAAACCAGGGATTAATTGTTGGGCGAAACCCAGCTGCAAAGTCAATAAGTTCAAGTCCATTGTCAGAAGAGTTATATGGTTATCGACTGTCCTCCTTTTCTATCCTGTCATTGAAAATGCCTTTCTTGTCGGGAAACTCGTAGAAGCATCTGAATAAGAGCTGCTTTATAGTATTTTCAAACTTCTTATTTACAGTATACCTAGGTGTTAAGTTTAATTTCGACATGAAGAAAAAGGAAGGTTCATAGCTAGATTCCTGAACAGGTACGACGACTTGCAACGGTCCAAGGCGAAGAAGCGGAGAGAAAGTATAAAGTTACAACAGGCCGTCAATAGAGCAAGTCATTGCAAATTGGCATTCATTTTATTGTTAAAACAATCGAGACCTTCCCCTCCATTAAAGAAGAGCTATAGATACATATGTATAAGAAGAAAAAGCCTTAAATTGTATATGACCCAAATGAATATTTGAACTTCTACATATGTCGTATCCTAATAGGTGTGTGAATATGAAATGTTTATTTGTTTGCTCATTTTTATTAGATCAACACAATGAATGAATTAGTGGCGCCTTTGAGACGGAAGCGACGAGGACGGAATCCCAGTCCTGCTCTATGGCGCAGAGGCATGGACATTATCAAAAATGGATGAGGGTTCTCTTTGTTGCTTCGAGAGGAAAATTCTTCGAGTGATTTTTGGTCCGAGTGGAGGAGGATATACAACGACGAACTGTATAGACTATACAGCGACATCGACCTAGCCAGAAGAGTGAAGATCCAACGACTAAGATGGCTGAGTAATGTAGAGCGGAACACCAATGACTCGATCTGAAAAGTCTTCGAATTCGTCTCCGGGGGACAGCGCATTAGAGGAAGAAGGAGACTCAGGTGGCGCACGCAAGTGGACGGGGACCTGGAGGCAGCTAGCACAAGATCGAGCTAGCTAGAGATGCTTGTTTATTGAGACCCACCACCTGTAGCACCACCTAAAGTAAGTAAATAAGTAATGAATGAATTCAATAAACAAGGTGTTGGTCGTCGTTAGCTATGACTTTTTTCCATCGTTCTTGCAATTGATGGATTTCGCGTATTTTGAGGACAACCATTCACTCATGACTTCTTCATAGTTATGAAAGTGCTGTTGCGAAGTTGATGGTTGGCCTGGTTCTACCCATGACTTTTTACACTTGGGATTGCCAAAATAGATCCATTTTTCATCGCCAGTAACACTGCGTTCGTCGATGTAAAATAACTTTTCTTTTACGCCAGTAAGTACAATTTCTAAAATGGTTTTTGCCTTTTCCTTGTAATATGAAACAGGTTTTTCTTCCGGATCTTTCCCAAAGCCTTTGAAGGTAAGGAAACATTTGTACGTTTAATTTTCAATCTTTCTATGAGCTGTTATTGGTGTTTGAGCAGGGCTTCATATAATAATGCTTGCTATTTTGCATTTTCGACTTTTTTCTCTAGTCTTCCACGTTCTTTGAAATAAAAAAACCAACGTTCATAGTCCTTTGAGTTGGATTCTGTTTACCATGAACTTCCGTTCACAATCGATGACCTCAGCAGCGGGTCTTTATCACAAAATTAACTTTTAAGGCGACAAAAAAGTTGTTTGGACAATCACAACCTATCACATGCTGGATTTTATTGGCAGACGTTTACCGTCGAAAATACCATATTTATTATCATTGCCACAAACCATACACATATTACTAGTTAACCCATTTGTTAGTTGACATTTCAAATGATGAAATGAGGCGAGCCACGTAAGGTGTACTATTTTCCAATCTAATATAGCTTTCTGGACCTTTCTACCTATGCTCCGCTATCAATTTAGACAAAAACACCAGCACTAACCTATTAGGCAGCACTAATAGGCTAAAAAGGCAAGTAATAAGCAAAGGTCTCTCTCGACAACAAAACTCACCCCATACTCGTAGTTAGTATAAGACCTTAATAATCCCAGTCCTGCTCTATGTCACAGAGCCATGGACATTGCTAAAAACGGATGAGGATGCTCTTGTCTGCTTTGAGAGGAAAATGGTGTATGAATGAGGACATACAACGACGAACTGTATGGATGGTACATCGACTTGGCCAGTGTAGTGTAGTGTACAGTGTAGAGCGGGTCTTTGACTCTCCCGCAAGGGACAGAGCAGTAGAGGAAAGATCTCGTCGTTAGTAGCGAACGCAAGTGGAAGGGGACCTCAGTTAACTTAGCGTGCGAAACTGGCTTGTTTGCTGTGGCCCAGGTTCAGCCCGGACTGTACCTCCACCTTTAGTAAGTAACACTAACCTATTATCCAATTAAGGGATCTTAAGTGCAAAATTGTGGTAGGCCACCTTGGTCTGAATTTATTCAGAAAATTAAAAATACAAGTTTATTCATCTTAATCTATATTGTCCCCTTCAAAGTAGTCCCCATCGACTGCAACACACTTATGCCAGCGCTTGACCCAATCCTCGAAACATTTTTTTAATTCGGTTTTCGGTATGTCCATCAGTGCTTCCTGCGATTTTTTTATTATTTCCTCTCGGCTGCTGAAACGCGTTCCCCGTAGTGGTTTTTTTTAACTCGATTGAACAGGAAGAAGTCACAGGGAGCTAAATCAGGTGGCTGTTGGATGGTATTTGTTGCATTTTTCGTCAAAAAATTACAAATAATGATGGGACTATGCGACGGTGCGTTATCGTGGTGCAAAATCCACGAGTTTTCTGCTAACAATTCTGGTCTCTTTCGGCGAACTGCTTCACGCAAACGTCTCATAACGCCCAAATAATACTCTTTGTTTACTGTCTGGCCTTCTAGCAAAAATTCATGATGCACTACACCGTTGTAATCCATGAAAACCGTGAGCATTGCCTTCATTTTTGACTGAAAACGACGTGTTTTTTTTGGTCTCGGCTCAATTGGTGAAACCATTCACTTGCCTGATGTCTGGATTGCGTGTCGTACTCATAAGCCCACGGCTCGTCTCCAGTAATGATCCTTTTGATGAATGTGGGATCGGATTCATCCTCGCAAATCATCTCTTTTGTGACATCAACACGGTCTCTTTTTTGCATGAAATTGAGGTCTTTTTGCACCTACTTTGCTAGTACACGACGGAAACCCAAATCATTATCCAAAATGTCTTGAACGGATCCATAGGCAATGTTCAAGTCCTCCGTCATCTCTCTGATGGTTAATTTGCGGTTATTGACCAACATTTCTTTTACTTCATCAATGTTTTCGACGTCGATGGTCTTTTGAACCGCTCATGCCTCTGGTAAATGACCGTTTTCTTTAGAGAATCATTGCCGAAACATTTTTTTGATTTCGAAAATTGTAAAAAAATCGCCAACACACACAGAGATAGATGTACTCTTGGCTGCGTAACTTTTGCAAATGTCAAGTTATGATGCTAAGATTTAGAGGATATATCAACAACAAATGTACCAACTTAGCAAAAAAAAAATAAAAATAGAACTCGAATCGGAATAATGGGAGCGCCACACGGTCCTGATCAAGGAATATCTTAAGGAATGATTACAGTCTCATGTGAAGGAATAAACAGGCACACTTAAGTATGACTTAAAATTTCAAGCTGATCTATAGTTCCCTACCTCTTGAAATGGTTTCACCAACTGAGAATTACTTATTTACAGCACTATAAAAACTAGTGCATTGAAGGACGTCTGTGTATCTCTAAACGAGATAGTAGCTAGAAGCCAAAATATCCGCTTTCTTAGGGCCATTGCACTCTGTCTGTTAACTGTCAGAAGAACCTCTCATGCGAAAACTCATTCGATGTTTCATATTACCTATAAATATGTCCTTTCTCTAGTAGATACAATAAACAAAGCTTGCTCTAAGAGGCCTAGTTTGGCCTTCTGTAACACTCCTAGCCCTCCATCAAAATGAACCAGAGGACCCACCAAAGAAATTTCATTCTAGATACACTTGTAGACAAGGTTTATAAAGTGAGATGAGGTACAAAAGCAAATTAAGACTCAATTGTATTTTTGCAGGCGATGTTAGAAGTCCGTGTGTGGGACAATCATTTTATTATATTGTAGTTTGACCAGACTACATCAATGGTAGGGAGAGTATGATCAGAATTTCTGGTCAGCAAGGAGTAAGAGGCTTAGGGGTGACTCATAATGGGACAGAAATCTTCCTAAGTGCTTTTCATCAAGCGTTTTCTTATTCTATATTAAAAGGAATGGACACAAGGCTCTAACTGGAATAGAGAAAGTTCAACATAATATGGACAATTGGACAAGTTGAAGGTATTTTGCTGCAAACTGCTCCTCTAACAGACTAAAAGCGTGCCTTAGCTGAAAAAAATGTCACAAAGTCATAAATCGTCTAACGATTCAACTTCTAGAAGATGATATTCTGAATAAGATACATGGATGAACGGATTGTCTGCTGCTGAAATTCCCCTAGAGTGCCATCCAGATAGCCCACTCAGAGTTTAACTTCGTGCCGGCAGAAATACCATCGACGGATATCTACAAATCACTCAACGACTTCCGAGTTCGTGATTATCATTTCATTCAGATTACAAAACACTCAGAATCACATCTCTCAACCGATTATCTAGCCTTTTCTCTTGTTTGTTAACCCATTTCAGAAAGCATCTCGTCCTTTGATGTAGCGTCTAACAACAATCCGGTTGTATTAGTTCCGTTCTCGTATCTATACTCAAAGATACTAAATCCGCAAGACATATTCTTAGTTCCAAAAATGAATTTCTGTTCATTTACCACACCAATGTACTCGTATAGTATGTATTTGTTTCACAGACAACAGTGTGGGGCATCAGAAATATTTGTTTTGCTTTTTTTTATCCTCCAATATCCAGGGGTTGCTTGTGAGGGTGGTGATTCAATTTTCTGTTTCTCCCATTTCATTTCACTCCCCTCATCTTAACCATCCACTCAATTAACTTGAGGTCTGATAAATCATACTCACTGCGTCCATTGCGCTGACAGCTGGTTGAGTGTTTAATCTCGGATCTAGAAGCAACCAACGTACAGACAATGCTGTTTCTACGACAGTACTGTTCTGTTGTTACAAGAAGAAGATACGAGTACTACACCAAGCAAAATACCGCTACTGTCAGTCTACCATTTCCAAAACTCGAATTGAAGAAACGAGTACGAGTACTACAACATTGCAAGGATATCCTCTGACTACAACAACACGACGAGGTACTAGACGACAAACAACAACTAGTTGTTGTGTATCCTTTTGTTTTCATATACTATATTCCACATGCAGGAGGAATTTCTTCCAGTCTCACTTCTCTAGGTTCTAGCTATCGCTCCAGAGTCCTCTTTCTTCTTCTGGTAGTGGAAAAGTGAAAAGAGGTACCGTGCCATGCCATGCCGTACCGTCCAAAAACCCAACATTATAGCGTGTATTCATTACTCATAGTGACGGTTTTACTTATTTATTGAAATAGACGCCATTTCAGCTATAAATTCGCTTCGTTTACCAGTATAACATAGCTCTGTGTGATAGTGGCTAGAGGATGAACGAATAGTGTAAGGGATATCCATTCCATTCATCTAACCAAGCCATAGATAGGGGAAACCATAGTTCTTTGCTTCACAACCAAATTCATAGTTTCAGATGAGCTTGCAGAAGAAGGAGAAGCGAAGAAAGGTTGAGAGCTAGAGGTCTTCTTCCTTCAAATACTCTACCACCATCCTATCACCACTTACGGCGATGCCATGTGCGGCAGTTAAAAGGGGTACATTCTGAGGCAGTAATTTATCTTTTCTATGATGAAGAATGGACTCTGGTTGTTTGTAACTTGGAATATTGTTTTTGTGTCCAAAAAGTACACACACACACATACATTCCAACCGTTCATAAGGACGACTCAAGCTCTTGGTTACATGGGAAATATTTGTTATTACTTGCTTGGAGGGCTTTTAACTCTCTGTTTGTGGTGATAATCAAATGTAAGTGTAATGGAGATGGGTATGTTGCTTGTTGGATGTTAGTTTTTGCATTATGCACTCGGACTCAGCTTGGATTCAGACTTGCGACTGGACTTCCACTTGGACACTTGATGTGTCCTTATAGAGTTCTCTTGGACTTATATTCACTTAACAAACAACATGTGCTGTGGAGTGGTGGTGCCCCTGCTGGTGGTGATGATGGAGTTTTCCTTTTCATTTTTGGTCATTTTAAATTTTTTGTTTTTACTTCCTACTTTTTGTTTGTTGCAACTTTAACCGCATTAGGGATTGCATGCGATAGTTGAGATGAACGAAAAATATTTGAAATGCAAATAACAATGCCCACAGATACGAGTACATACAACTCTATCATAATTCATGGTGAGTTTTTGTCTGGGTTAATCCAAATTTTAAGTAAATTCCGGAGATTTTCTCTGCCCAACTTGATATGAAGGCCAAATAATGCATAAGCTTACTAAAACTGATCGGCCTGTAGTAGTTATTTTTGACCCTTTTCTAGGTTAACAAGGCGCCGGTGGTAGGTAGGTATCCTCATGCACAAGCTACAAGTGAAACCAGTTCTGAAATCGGCTGAGATGCAGTTTACTTACTCGCTTAGGTAGGGCTACAACCTGTGGTTAATCTGGCCCTCAGCTAACAAGCTTCCGCTGTCGCTAAAGCGAAATACTCAACCATTGCCCATGACTGGCACTTGCATCCTTGAAAGCGAAAAATTTTTAATTCTCGGTATGTGTGTCAATGACAACTTACGTTGGAATGATAACATATTTGAAGCCGTCAAAATTGCCTAGGTTTCCTTGAGCGATGTAAGAAATATTTCATCCGCTCTGATCTGGCTTCAATATATTAGGTTTTCATCCAGGTGGACCTGGGCCTCAGTCAACAAGGGTCTTCAGCCAACTCGATCCCTAGCTAGCTGCCTCCATTGTCGCAAGCTAAGTTGGCTGAGGTTCCATTCCAATTGTGTGCGCCACCTGAGTTTTGGCCTTATTCTACTGCGCTGTCCTCGGGAGCGGATTCGAAGACTCATTTTTGATAATGTCCATGACTCTGCGCCATAGAGCAGGACTGGGATTAGGGTAACTTTAGTTGTTCGAGAGAGGGCTTTACTGGTCAATTGCCTTCTTAGCCCAAAGAAACAGCGGTTGGCAAGAGTTATTCGTCGCTTGATCTCAGCGCTGGTGTCGTTGTCTGTATTTATAGCGGAGCCGAGGTAGACAAAGTCCTTAACTAACTCAAAGTTATACCTGTCAATGGTGACGTTCTGCCCGAGACGTCGGTGTTGGTTGTCATTTTTGTTTGACCACAGATACTTGGTCTTACCCTCATTGACCGCTAAACCCATTTTCGCCGCTTCCGTCTCAATGCTCGCGAAAGCGCCACTGAAATCACGCTGCTTTCTCCCGATTATGTCAATATCATCTGCGTATGCGAGTAGTTGGACGGACTTTTCGAAAGAAAGTGCCTCTTGTGTTTGCTCGTGAGTCTTGTACTATTCTTTCAAGTACGATGTTGAAAAAATCGCATGACAGCGTATCGCCTTGTCTAAATCCTTTATGGACGTCAAAGGTCTTGGTGAGATCTTTACCGACCTTGATGGAGCATCTAAAGCTCATGGGTCTTCTCCAAGATCTGCTGTAGTGTGAATATTTGGTCGATGGTGGACTATCGTGGCCTGAAGCCACACTGATATGGACCTATCAGGTTTTTTCAGGCTTTCACACAATATGGCGATGTTAAGGAGATTGATGCCTTTGTAGTTGGCGCAGTTCAGAGGATCTCCTTTCTTGAGAATCGGACAGACTGCTGAGGTTCCATTCATCGGGCATACTTTCGTCCGACCATCATACAGATGATGTGTTCCTTACCAAGTCATCGTCATTCAGGCTGTCCACTCCAGCAGCTTTGTTGGACCTAAGCTTCGACATAGCTATCTTCACTTCATCCAGGTCGGGTGGACGGAATTGTTGGCCATCATCGTCCAGGTTGAAAGGTTATTTCTGCGTGACAGCGGTATTTGGTTCGTCATCGCCGTTATATAGCCTGCAGAAATGGTATTTCCAAATCCTCAGCATCGCCTGCGATTCTACCACGATGTTCCCTTGTTCATCTTTACAGGCTTCACTTCGGGGCTTGGGTCCGTGGCATGTTTTTTTACTTTTTGGTAAAACTTCTGCCCCTCATTCCTGGAGTAGCATCTCTCAATTTCCGCTTCTCAGGTTTTTCTTCTTGCTCCTGAGAAGCCGGTACTAGTCTCTCCTCTTCCCGTCATACACCTCATGAGCAGCTATGGTATTTTTTAGCAGTGCCGCATTGTGTACTTTTTGCTTAGCTGCATGTGCTTGCTGGCATTCATAATCGAACCAGGGGTTTCGTTGTGGTGGACAAGTGAAACCCAGCACATCAGAATCGGCATTTCTGATGGCGTTTTGGCAGTGTTTCCAATAGTCATCGATGCTTGATGTTGGCGGTATTGAACCTCTTAAGAGATTAAGAGACACTCGATCGGAAAAGGACTTGGCGAGCTCTTGCGATTATAGCTGATTGTAGGTTTTTATCCGCCCAAAATTAAAGTACAATGCTCAAATCTGTTCACTTGCCTCTAAGCCCTCTTTGCATTTGCTACATAGGATTCAAAACCGTGCAATAAAGCTAATAATGTCACCTATGTCACATTGTTCTATTGCTATTTTCACCAATAGTGCTGCTCCGAAATTACCTGATCTTAACTGAGCCGAACAACTCACGCATGGAGTGCCAGCTGAGCTCCGTATTTTCAAGTTATTACAATCTTCAAACATTGAAAACCATCGGATATTGGTACCCCTCTTTCTTCCTCCTTGAATTGTCACCATTCAATCCGTGTGTAAACATTTTAAGGGCGGTAATAACCACTTCAGCGGACGCTAATTACTGAAAAAAATCTTTTTTAATAAAAAACCCCACACATTTCCCTTCCTTGAGGTTATGTGAAATAGAGGGATTCTAAGTACAGATTTTTAGTGTCCTCTGAAAAGTCAGGCGTGCTTTCGTGGCAGATGCTTAAGTCAAAAATGCTCAGTAAGTATTGCCATTCCATCAATTCTTGCAAATTATTGAATTTTATTGTCAAAATTCGTGCTCTGTGACGTTTTGCGGTCGTCATAATCGACCTACTGAGGAAGGAAGTGTTGTTAGAGATTTCGACGGAGCAGCAAGCGTTTTCAATCGCCATTCTGCACATACAAAAGAGCTAAACAGGGCAATAGATATGGATCTATATAGCTCTGGACTTCCTGAGTTCTTCAATGATTTGAAAAATTTTGAAAATTTTATCGTTTGTGGACTTTCCTGAGAGAAGCCAATCAAGTTTTTTACGAATGGTTACAGACGTTTACACGAAAACGATCGTCTCCCGTCCTTCATTGCAGCGCTGCTTTACATACTTCTTTCTTAGCTGCATGTGGCTGCTGGCATTCCTCATCAAACCAGGGACTTCTTAGCGATGGTTGAGTAAAACTTAGCACATCAGCTGTGGCTTCTCTGATATCATGTTTCCAGCGATTCCACTGGTTTTCTGTACATGATCCTATCAGTTTGCAAATGTCGTCAACAGTGAGTCCATTTATATGGACTAGTTAGTTCGCCACAACATATAATTTTTTCCTTATAGGATTGAAAGCTTTATGGCGGCGTATATTGCTACTGGCCGAGTATACTCCTAGCAATTTAGCCAACATGAGTAAGAAATTGCCTTTGCAGTTACCGGCGACTACCGCCGGCAAGTACTTTGCTACTCAGGTTCATTTGGGATCCTAAAATCGTCTTATTCGCCAGAAAGTGTTGGACTTTTGACGAGACGCCTACATTGCGTCCTGCTAGAATTCGCAATATGGGCGTCTCGTCAAAACAAACCTGCTCACGAAGATTCAGCCTGTTAGTAATCATTTAAAAAAAATGACTGGCGTACTGTGGACTACTTTTTATTAGAGATAGTACACGTGAGTTTACATTTTGTACTTTCGGATACAGATAAAGTTCGATCAGTTTAGCTTTTTAAAAAGTCCCTGGTGCTGGTTCCAAATTGACAGACAAAGCAGAGTTGGAATGTCCTGGCAGTGGAGCAACATGTTCAGAGCCAAGGGTCTTCGCCACATAGATACCTTTACCGGAAGTCAAAATTGGTTCGGGTCATACTCGTACTACTGGTGCTGAGTGATAGACAAAAGGTGATCGAAGAACATGATCCAGACTCAATGCGGGTCCATGGACAGCGGAGTAGGAAATCGGCGACAGACCGTCATACAAACGGAGTACGGAACCTTGAGCGGCAACACTCAAAATAAGAACAACGGCGAGAATGGCGAACTGAAACAAGAGATGGCCAAAATTAATAAATGAAAAATTCTTACACATAGCAATGAGTACTCACTTTCATCTTGGTAGGATGGCACGACTATGCGACGCATCAATCGATACTGATATTCCATAATGTTCTGCCATAGGTCTTTTATAGCAAATCTAACAAAAGCCACTTCTTAGACTACATAACAACCCAAGTGAATGTAAGTACCTTCTCCATGAGGAACTTTTCTGGCATATGTTTAGTAGTGTGATAAATTGAATTAAACCGCTTTGTGTCAGGTGCAGTTTTACTGGAACGAGCTTTCAATGTTACTTTGATGCCGGTTATATTTCGATCAGTTAATTATGAATGCACGTTCGAGACAGGTCTTCTGCAAACTTGTTCTTTCTTTCGTCGAATTGCCTTACGGCTGTCTGGTCAAATCTATAACCATTATCTGCATACATATTGGTAGCCCATTAATGTTAATTAAGTCAATGATTTATTATCGAATACTTAACAGACAAACAGACTCCCATAAGCGACAGAATCTTTGTAGGCCTGCCCTTAAAAAAAGTATCTCTAATCTAGTTCCCCTATACAAACATGTGTAGGGATAAAAGCGTAAATGAGCGTTTACTGCTCCTGAAGACAGCATGGTGCCAAACAAGAGTTTCCTCTACATAACTTACCATACTCGGACGACTACTAAGATTATATGACGTCCAGTAAGGAAAAGATGGTAAATATACCCTTTCCTGGGTATCATTTCCTCCGGAGTTTTGAACCCGTTTGTCTTGTCAAACCGAGCTATTAGCAGTTTTCTGCGGTTAGTGTTTGCCAAATCTCCACTGGGGTGTCGTTCGTGGAGTTAATGTTTACTCTGAGGTAAGTACTCGTAAACTCTATAGTCACTTCGAAGTTACTGTTGTATAACAGTGACTTTTTGTCCTAGCTGATGCTTTACAACAAGAACTTGGTTTAGTCCTCATTTACTTCAAGCTCAACTCGTTTCGCCAGCTCTTCAATTGTCGTAAAAGTCTCTCTGGGAGCGACAGTACTGCGTATTTCAGCAGTTGGACAGTATTAGTTGAAGGTAGTGCCTTCCTTGCTTGCACATGACAGTGCATTTCCTTACCGAAGTTCGGGGGAACACATTGCACTGCGTT
This sequence comes from Volucella inflata, assembly GCA_928272305.1. NCBI lineage: Eukaryota > Metazoa > Arthropoda > Insecta > Diptera > Syrphidae > Volucella > Volucella inflata. The sequence goes on from OV743720.1 coordinate 98,083,384, forward strand.
GACGATTGCCAATATAATTGAAGCCACACTGGTAAGTGCCAATTAGTGTATTGCAGAAAGACTTGGGACCTTCATTGGATAGTGGCTTATATGCTGCCTTTAGCAGAGACATGTCTCGTTCCCACAAGGCATTGGACCGTCTTTCTTGTCATTGGGCTTGGCTTCTTCCACACATTCTTATTCGATTATTTGATGTGAGCACCGTACCCAAACATGCATTCCTTGTTTGAAAAGCTCAGCTGGTATACCATCAGCTCCGACGGCCTTATAGTTCTTCAGCTATTTGATAAGTAAACTGACCTTTTCTAAACTGGGAGGGGGCTTCTTATTGAATGGGTGTGGTGTATCTTTTTGCCCAAGCGCTCTCTCTACCTTATGCCCATTAAGAGCACCTGCAAAAAATCCGTATGTTATTTCTATAGCGAGACTCATAGATATTCTTCGCAAAATTATCTTCTCCTGCCTTCTTCTGTCTCGATTCTCTTCTTTTGCCGCCCTTGTTTTGTGCTGCGGCGTTTGAAGGTGTGCATCATATTTTTCGGTGTAAGCACTCATCATCATACCAGAGGCTCCTTTTCTGTGGTAGCTAGTAGCCTAGTTTGATCTCGGATTCCCCTTTGGTGATATCGTGATACTGGTTCTACTCATTGTTGGCGTTCGTGATTGATGAATGCACAGCGAAGAGTCTCTCGCTTGGACTTTCCCTCTGTGTTAAGGCTTCTAATGTTGAATTTGAAAGTCTAAGGTTGACGCTTTGAATGTTTGCATTGTACACATTGTACAGTGCATGTACGTTTCTAGTTCATATTCTTAGTTCATGGGTCGTGATCTTAGCATTAAACTCTATTGCAGTTGTCTTAAAAATTATAAACAGTCGAGAGTCGAGGCGGTCAAGTCATTGACATAAATCGGATATTGTCTAGTCAAGGATACCTTTATCATTACGTTTTTTCCAATCCGAACAAAGTTTTTGAATGAATACGTAAGTACTTCTTGTGTACACCTTTTCTTAAGTTTCTCAGTGTTTCGTAGAAGGTTAAGTATAGACATAAGGCCAAGTCTTAGCACCTAATAACTTAGCGTTAACTGAGAGCTGCTATAGAAGTAATAAAAGGACTAACACCCCTACACTTTTTTATAAAAAAATTGGTTTTACGTAGCTCAGTAAGTATGGTACAAACCAAAGAGTTAGCTCTAAAGATCCTAATCTATGAACTACCAGAACTTGAGATAATCTGGGCGGTAACAGATTGGCCAGCAAAGAAATGTGTGTCAGCAACAACCCACCAAACAGTCATCGGCATAAATGAGTATATGGATGTTTCCAAAATGGAAACGAAAGTGGGAACCAAATATAAGTACATCAATTGCTATGGGAAAGAGTCCTTGTGTATTCCAAGCTGAACTACACGACATTCAAGAACGCACCAACCTTATCTTGAATTCCAGTATTAAAGGCGCAAACATCCATATATTGCTTATGCCCTTAACTCACACATCTTTGACTCCAAATTAGTAATCTACTGCTTCAAAACCGTCCAAAAACTCAGCTCAAGGAACAAGATCATATTATGGGGAGTTCCTGGGCATGAGGGTATTGATGGTAATGAAAAGGCCTTCTATTGAGTTAAAACGACTGAGCTTTACGTATACTAATTGAGTTACTTGTGAACTCTATCTCTCCGTGATCAAATGTCGCGCCTTGAGATTTATGAATAGTGAGAGCACAGACTGGAGAAATCGGATACTACAATCGCGCTTACATTTCGGTTTGTCGCACCAAATATATATATTTCCGGTGCGTTATTCAATGGGAGTCCAGCAGAGCTGTAGCACATCAAGCCTTGATTGTATGTACGGTCTCGTTTTTCGACGCCCAAGTCGTCCTATATTTTTGCTATCGAATTCGAAACAGAGCCGATCTATTTCTTGCTGTGCAGCAATGTCGTCTCTCTGTACACTGGTGCCCCCACTTAAGTCCTGTTCTATGTACCGAAGTATTCCGAAGGCGCTGTCTACTAGCCCATCTTCAACGTTTACATTGATTGTAATCATATTAGGATAACCAACTCCTAATCGCAGCACATACCGCGTATCTCTGCTCACTGTCGTACAGTCCATTTGATAAGATCGTACACGACAAAAATTAAAGAAGAACTTACGAGTATAATAATAAAAAAAAATTTATTGTACTGGTTTATTTTGTTTATTTACTTGAATGCTTTTCAATTAATATGTTGTCCACTCTCCTCCATTATCAATAATTGTTTGGAGTCTTCGAGGCATTTCTACTAATCTTATAGCATAATCTTGAGGCAAAGATTTCTATAAAACTCGTATTTTTCGTTATAATTGTTTGACCGTCGAGATCTTCTTTCCTTGGAGCTTTAGCTTCATGAATGCCCAAACATTTTTAATGGGATTTGCATCCGGCGATTGTGATGGCCAATCTAAAACATCGACGTCATTTTCTTGTTTCCACGCACTGCACAAACGACTGCGATGTTTCGGGTCATTATCTTCTTGCAGTAACCAATTCTCATTTCTTCTTATAAACCACCTTTGGGCAGATGGTAATAAAGCCTTTTAATAAAATATGAACAAATTGCCAAATCCTTGTTTTGAGAAGCATCCCCAAACGTGCACCTTTGCCGGATGTTTGACGGTCCGCTGGATTAATTTATTGGATTGTGTACACCAGGTATGAGTGATAGGAGACCATGTCCAAAAAGAACCTCCATCCGAAAAAATAACGTTATTCCAATCTCTGTCCAAATTCTCCTTGACCCAACTGAGTCGTTTTTCTACGTGTTTTTTTGACAGTAGTGGTTTCTTTATTGCGCTTCGAAATTTTACATTATTGGCTAGTAAACGTCTTCGTATTGTATCACAACATACATTTAGACCCCTTTTACGTAAAATATCTTATCCTCCACGTAGCGATAGAAGAGGATTTTTTTCAAACACGCGTAGAATCATTTTGTTCTGCTTTTTAGTTGTTTTTGGCGTAGACCCACGATCCGGCAAATCATTCACATTTTAAACTTGGGAATAACGGTGCACTTACTTGCTAGCAAATGCTTTTGACTTTTTCATATATTAAGCAGCTGCTCCGTATGACATTTTCGGTCCTTTTCGATGCGTGCACAAGAATACTGCTTCATAACGTGATGCAAACGCGACACTCACTTAAAAATACTTCCGTCTCTGACAAAAATTGAACACTCTTTAAATTTTTTTATTCAAAGCATCTTAGCAGAAGTATTTTTTTATCTGCAAATGCAACTGCCACTTCCAAACCGGTTTTCATAAACGAGTTTTGCCGTATACGATCTTATCAAATGGACTGTATTCATCTTTTGCGAAGCGAGGCGTGCGTTGCACTATTCCGTGGTATTGCGAAAGCCACTGTACACATTCACAGATGTATTCTCGATATCCGTCTGTATAGCCTGACAATTGAACGTGTCCACAGATGATTTTCCCTGGAACAGCCTTACGACGCGATCGCACACACTGCACGTATAGCCGTTCTCCAATAATTATCCATTTGAGGATAATCCGCCCGAGGTTAACAAAACAACGATATCTAGCGTTCATCTAGCGTTGTCATGTTACCATTGATCTCTTTATTATAACTGTTTTCTGTATTGCCTTCCAACGACGTCTGCACATGATCCGTGAACGTTTGGACCGTCGGTGGCTATTGTACGCCCGATGGCCCACTTAAGTTATTACTTGCACCGTTTTTTAATCGGAGCTGCAGTAGCTCCAGCATTTTCTTGGCACTGGGTTTAGTTTTTTTTAATTTGAGCTTTCCTCTGATCTGGGTTTTATATAATTCCGCGTATATTTACGATTCATATGAGACGATATCTTTCCCCCACGCAGACGGCTACACTAGCCCGATAACGTCACATGCCAAAACATTGTGACCTCAACCGTTGTTATTGCATTACTAGTCTCGTAGTTATTAGTAGTTATTATCAAGATTTTATACACTTTTGCAATCAGTCTCACTTCGATTATTTACACCGCAAAATTGAGGAGTGAAGTTTTTACAAATGGTAGTTCGATTCCCATGGAATAGTAAGAACAATAATATCTGTTTCGTACTACAAAACATTGCTGGGACACTTCTCGAACAAAAAAAGAAATTATTCGCCTTTTTCGTTGATTTCAAGGCAGCCTTCGATAATATCGATCGAAAAGCTTTAATATTCAAACTTTATAACGCTGGAATGAGCCAAAAGTTTGGAAGGGTTATCGAAAATATATACGAGGACAACCAATCGAGTGTGTGGAGCGGGACCGAAACATAGTTTGAAACAACTATGGGAGTAAGACAGGGATGTACACTAAGCCCATATCTCTTTGCTTTGTACATCGACGACCCCACCGACTTTTTACCTGGAGGAATAGAGATTGCAGGACATTTAATAAAGGCACTTTTATTTGCAGACGATGTGGTTCTATTTGCATATTCATCAGAGTCCTTACAATTAATGATTAAACGTCTTGATTTGTACTGCCAATTATGGAATCTTACGGTTAACCTTACAAAATCAAAAATTATGATCTTTAAGAAGCGAGCTGGTAGAGAGTGCAGAAATGAAAAATGGCATCTCAACGGACAGCCCATTGAAATTGTGAAAACCTATAGATATCTCGGGGTGACAATAGCTAGTAATCTCAGTATGGAACCTCATCTAACTTACTTACTTTAGGTGGCGCTACAGTCCGGGGTGGACCTGGGCCTCAGTCAACAAGCTTCTCCAGCCAGCTCGATCCGTGGCTAGCTGCCTCCAGTTTCGCACGCTAAGTTGGCTGAGGTCCTCTTCAACTTGCGTGCCCCACCTGTGTATTGGCCTTCCTCTACTGCGCTGTCCCTCGGGGGCGGATTCGAAGACTTTTCGGACCGGAGCATTGGTGTCCATGCGATCTACATGACCTAGCCATCTCAGTCTCTGGATCTTCACTCTTCTGGCTAGGTCCATGTCGCTGTACAGTCCATACAGTTCGTCGTTGTATCTCCTCCTCCTCTCACCGTCAATGCAGACGGGACCGAAGATCGCCCGAAGAATTTTTCTCTCGAAGCAACCAAGAACACCCTCATCCATTTTTGATAATGTCCATGCCTCTGCGCCATAGAGCAGGACCGGGATTATTAAAGTCTTATAAAGGGTGACTTTTGTTGTCCGAGGGAGGGCTTTGCTACTCAATTGCCTTCTTAACCCAAAGAAACAGTGGTTGGCAAGAGTTATTCTTCGCTTGATCTCAGCGCTGGTGTCGTTGTCTGTATTTATAGCGGAGCCTAGGTAGACAAAGTCCTTAACTACCTCAAAGTTATATCTGTCGAGGGTGACGCCCGAGACGTCGGTGTTGGTTGTCCTTTTTTTTTTGACAGCATATACTTGGTCTTGCCCTCATTGACCGCTAAACCCATTTTCACCGCTTCCGTCTCAATACTCGCGAAAGCGCCACTGACGTCACGCTGCTTTCTCCCGATTATGTCAATATCATCGGCGTTTGCGAGTAGTTGGACAGACTTTTGAAAGATAGTGCCTCTTGTGTTTGCTCGTGAGTTTTGCACTATTCTTTCAAGTATGATGTTGAAAAAATCGCATGAGAGCGCATCACCTTGTCTAAATCCTTATTGGACATCAAAGGTCTCGGTGAGATCTTTACCGACCTTGATGGAGCAGCATGCATTCTCCATCGTCATCCTGCACAGACGGACGAGTTTGGCAGGGATGCCGAAACTAGACATTGCTCTGCATAGCTCGTCTCTATAGATGCTGTCGTACACGGCCTTAAAATCGGTAAATAGGCGATCTGAAGCTCCCGGGTCTTCTCCAGATCTACCGTATAGTGATAATTTGGTTGATGGTGGACTTTCCTGTCCTGAAGCCACACTAATATAGACCTATCAGGTTGTTGACGAACGGCTTCAGGCGTTCACACAATTCGGCAGATAAGATCTTGTATGCGATGTTAAGGAGACTGTTGCCTCTGTAGTTGACGCAGAGGGTGTCTTTTCTTGAGAATCGGACAAACAATACTGAAGTTCTATTCATCGGGCTTACTTTCGTCCGACCATATTTTACAGATGAGTTGGTGTATGCTCCTTAACAAGTCATCGCCTGCCGCTGTGAAGAGCCCGGCAGTCATACCGTCCAATCCAGCAGCTTTGTTGGACTAAAGTTTAGATATAGCAATCTTCATTTCATGTAGGTCGGGTGGACGGAATTGTTGGTCACCATCGTCCAGGTTGAGAGGTTGATTCTTCGGGGCTTGTGTCCGTGGCATGTTTTTTTTACATTTTGGTAAAACTTCCGAACCTCATTCCTGGAGTAGCATCTCTCAATTTCCTCGACCGCGCGCTTCTCATGCCTCTTCTTCTTCCTCCTGAAAAGCCGGTGTTCGTCTCTCCTCTTCTGCTCATAGAGCTCGTGAGCAGCTCTGGCCTTTTTTTTGCAGTGCTGCATTGCGTGCCTTTAGCTAAGCTGCATGTGCTTGCCGGCATTAATCATCGAACCAGGGGTTTCATTGTGGTGGACGAGTGAAACCCAGCACATCCGAAGCGGCATTTCTAATGGCGTTTTGGCAGTATTTCCAATGGTCTTCGATGTTTGATGCTGGCGGCAAGAGACCTCTTAAGAGATTAAGAGACACTCGATCGGAAAAAGATTTGGCGATCTCTTGCGATTGTAGCCATCTGACGTGGAATTTCCTCATGGCATTAGTTTGTCTTGGCGTAGTTTGGGGTGTCCGCAACCGTACGTTGACTACAATAAGATAAGGGTCCGAGTCGATGTTGGTTCCTCGGAACGAACGGACATCCATAACACTAGAGGAGTGTCTTGCGTCGATCGCAATGTGATCGATCTGGTTGACTGTTGATTGATCAGGAGTTCTCCAAGTTCCCTTGTGTATATCGAGATGTGGGGACCGCATACTAGCTACGACAATGTTTTTCCCCGCCGCAAAGTCGATTAGCCTGAATCCGTTATCGGAGGTGGTGTCGTACAGGCTATATTTTCCGATCGTTCCACCAAAGATACCCTCTCTTCCTAGCTTTGCATTAAAATCACCGAGGACAATTTTAATGTCATAGCTAGGGCATTGCTCGTAGGTCTTGTTGAGGAGCTCGTAGAAGGCATCCTTGGTGTCGCCATCTTTCTCCTCTGTGGGGGCATGCGCGCATATAAGGCTTATGTTGGCGAATTTAGCCTTGATGCGGATTGCTACGAGGCGCTCGCTCACATGCCGGAAGCTGAGGACTTCTGGTCTTAGTCTGCCTGCGACAACAAACCCGCATCCAAATAATCGCTGCTTTTGCCGTCGATAGCAATTGCCGTAGTAGATGTCGCCGTTTTTCATCTTCTTTTTGTCCGGCCCATCCCATCGCATTTCTTGGATGGCGGTTATGTCTGCTTTGCAGCAGTCTAGGGCCTCCGCTAGTTGCTCGGCTGCACGTGGTCTATTAAGGGATCTAACATTCCACGTGCATATCCGAAGCTCATTGTCCTTAAATCGTTTGCGTGGGTTGTCAACAGTAGATCTGTCCATATCCGAGGCTTGTTGATGCTTCGTAACTTAATTTTTTTTAAATGGCCGGGCAGTTACCCCGGCGGCACAACCCCCAACCTGGAGGACCAGTTCCATTTTGAGTGCCCCTAGGACGAGGGGTCGGTTACACCGAAGCCAGTAACCCGTTCCGGGATGTGAGCGCTGCCGTTGACACTTATAGGGCTCGTCCGCCACCATCTCTTTTCCAAGACCCTGGCTAAGTCCTGGAAATCCTTTCCGGCCTGAGGTCCAAATATGTCGGAGTAGCCCAGATAAGGTCTTGTTTTGTTTTTCCGACACTAATCCTGGTTAATGGCGCAGGAAACTCGCCATTTGCCCCCTTCACTTCGCAACCTCTAGTGAGATTTCCAGATGGCGCCACGGGGAGGCGTGAAGTAGGACTTATTAGCAGAGCTGCAAGATGTTCGGCTGCAGAGGCTTATTCTCGTCATTTAAGGAACCAGCACCTGTCGGAAGATGCTACTTCTACGAGGCCTTATACTAATCGTTGCCATCCGGAACCTCATCTAAAGAAAAGACTAATAAAAGCGAAAAGTGCCATATCGGCTACATGGAAAAAATGTTTTTCAAATCAACTAATTGACCACAGCGTAAAGTACAAGGTTTTCAAGCTGTATCAGAATCTATTATGATATACGCAGCGCAATTTTGGGGATACTGCCAATATGAACCAGTAGAGAAAATCCTTAGATACTACATAAAACGATGCTTTAGCTTAGCAGGTACAACACCAAACTATATGATCAATATCGAAACAGGACTGTTACTGCTTTTCACTAAATCATTAAAATTACATGTAGGTTATGTAATAAAAGTTTTAGAACTGTCGGACGACAGGCTTTCAAAAATAATTGCGAAAAGGGTAATCGAAAGGAATACGCTCTGGTATAAAAAACTCGAAGAGCTAGCAACGTACTGCAGATTCGAATGCAATTTACTCGTAGCTTATGGAAACGAAAGATACCGCAAGGATGTGCTTGGCAATCTGATAGCCAAAGTAGATGAACAAGAGAGAGTCGTTCACCGAGCTACATACAGAATTTTAAAACACAACCTGTCTGAAAAAAATTATTTCCACACAATGAAAACACCAAAGAACTAATTTCGGCTGTTTTTAAGATGAGAGGCGAACTAATACGTCTTAATTATATCCCACATCGTCCAGATCTACCAATTTATTGTAGTCTTTGCAACTTATCTGAGAGAGAAGACGTTTTACATTTCATCGGAAGATGCCCCATCCTTAAAGAAATAAGAAGATATTGTAGGAAACGACACAATATCTGAGGAAGAAGTTATAGCCTATCTAAACTAAAAAAATCAAATTAGTATACTATTTTTTACTTTTTGCTTTTTTACATATCTTTAAATCCTTTTAAAATCAAGAATTGAATATACATTAAAATAAATTTGTTATAAAATGTTTAATTGCATGTCAATCAGGCAGAAAAAGAATTTTTATTTTTAAATGAAAAATTAATGAAAAAAGGGTTTGTGACATTTGTGTCACATTATGATGTATGGAATTCCTTGAAGCAATTATTTTGCTTATTTTAACATAATGCCACGCCACATTTGAGACATAATGTTTGGGAGACGCCCTTGCAGTTTGGACGCTTGCAGCGAATTCTTTTTTCAGACCATACTGGCCAATGTCCAGTTTGATTATGTCTTATATCAGCTGGAGGAATATATTGAGCTGGACCCTTATGTTGTTTTGCACGAATTTCCGATTCGATATTTGTTCGACGCTTTAAGTTTGATTTGGTACCCAACTTGCACAGCACCATTGCGAACTCGAGCCGAAAATCGGCCGACAAAAGTTGTTTGTCCTGCATGTTCTTTGCTTTACGAACTCTCTTGTATAACAGCCAGGCATTAGACATTGCAAGATCCAAGAAATGATAAAACATACGGACTTGCCATCGTTTGCTTCGTAATAATATTTTATGCTTAGCCATGATACTATCAATTAAATCCACCCCACCCATATGGCGATTGTATTCGGCAACTATTTGAGGTCTTTCTATGGTCACGTACTTTTTATTTGCCTTATCATACCGTCGGACGTGTACTTTCGGTAGCTCTCCAACAAAACTGAAAGCAAGAGTGACAATTTTATTATCTTTCCAGGCGACAGTGGATACCTCTGTTCCTTCCACATTGCCGATGTACGAGTATTCCACCGAGAATCCGCGTTCTTTTTTAGAGAGCTCCTCGTTCGTTGGTAATTTGCAGTCGGATATTCGGTTTCTTCATATTGTTCCAAGACTATGAATACCTTGTTTGGCAAGAAAATCATTAAGTAATAAAGAGGTGAAATATTTGTCAAAGTATATCCTATAATTTTGGTTCCTTGGAATGTCTCGTGACAGTCTAACAACTACGTTAGATGCAGCCCTTAAATCTGGCTCCCCAGATTCAATACAATTTTCAGCTACAGTTTCCACCCCAAATTTATATGCAAATCCGCTTATACCACTTAGAACGTATCCTTTATATCTTTATATCCCCATCTCATTGGTTTTTTGGGATTATACCTTTTCAAGCTATGCCTTGCTTTAGTGGAGCAAATTTGCTCATCTACACACAGATATTTTTCCAGGGAAATACTGTTGCATGTCTCATTGAGTTTTTTTTTAATATTGGTATGATCTTGAAAAGTTTGTCTATATCAGAGTGCTCGTGAGAAGTATTTTGAGAATTATCATTGAAGGGAATACTCGTATATTGTCTTATCTTCTCAAATATATTCGCTGACATAGTTTCCTTTACCAAGGGTGTTCCTATGCAGCTATTCCAGTGTTTTGTTACTCTTGGAAGCTGCACCAATGACATAATGAAAACTACTCCTATAAATTGTTGCATAACTGTTTTTGTCACACGAAAAGTCTTACTGGGCTCTTTTTGAACTATGTAGAGATTTGTTTGTTCAGTTATGTAGTCAATTAATTCCATGGGAAATATTTTTAGGAAAAATGTAATCGGAGTTTCTAAGTGAAAAAAGTCCGAGCCCAAGGTCTCATCACCCATAAAACGAAGACGGTGCTCGTTCAAATCAAGATTTTTCTTCTTCCAGCGTACACTAAATTTTTTTTTACTTTGACGATGTCCTGATGTGTTTGGTTGCAAAATTTTCGTAGAAGGGCGGGGAGGTTCCATAATAGTATCGCCAAGTTCATCTGATCTATTGATGCCTATCTCATCTTCCTCACTGTCAGACTGAAAATCGTGATTTTCACCATCCGGGGGCTCAAAAGCGGGATCGAGAATACTGTCGTCATCACCCTGTCATCACTGTCCTCATGATTGAAATATTCCTCAGTTATTTCATTATCTCCCAAACTGCGAACAGCCATTCTGACAACAAAAGAAATATAAATTGATGGCATATACAAACATGTAATGGTGGGCATATAAAATTGTAACCTTTTAACTCATTGGTACAAACATGTTTTACAACAAATAAAAATATTTACTGGAATATTTCACATAACCATAAAGCATTATTCAAAGCAATGAACTTACCTATATCTTTGCACAGAAATAAACACTGGATAATACTTCTAAATATTTTTTTTAATTTAACAATATTCACACGCTTGGAACTTTACTACTTACGCAGCGAGTGACATTCAACCCAACAATGGGCTCCCCCTGCGATCAGTTTTGCACGAAATCAACTGAAAATGCATAGAACGATGTTTATAGGTACAGTTACATTGATTTTTAATGGACTTTAACACATGTTTTGGCTTTTGCGGGCCGTGGAAAGGTTTGTAACATAACTGTCACACTATGCTACGAAGGGTTAATTTAATTATTGCTGGGCTTGTAAAATTTTTTTAAATATGAATAATTCAGCTGGAGGTGTGTTGTGTTATTTAAATCGATTAAAATATTGAATTTTATTATTGTAAAATTTATGCGATTTAATTTTAAAAAAATATTTATAAAAATCTACAATTTGAGTATTTTATTCGAAAAAACATTTTGTTGTACTATAGTATTCGTTGTAATTAGGTAATAATTTATACTATATGTAATGTGATAAATCGAATCTTTAGGCTCCGATTGGCTGCTCTATTTTGCGAACTTAAGTTTTATTCGTCCTAACGAATGTGAGGTTATATGCATATTTCAGCCTGTGGTCAATAAAAACAATTTTTTCTTTCGAAGGATCATCCGGTTTGAGTGTTTTAATTAAACAAATATTTGCATACATGATAGAGGTGAATAAGTGTACAGGAATTGATTGCCATGTAAAGTTGAAATACGTAGAAAGATATTTGTAGACAAAAGATAGTTGTGAGCAGTATTATTTTTTATTTATTTTTAGTTTTCATAGAACATGTTTCTATGTCTGTTCATTTTAATTAATACGTCATTGTGGTACTGTCGCTTGCCTATTAATTTAGTCTAATCTAATTCTTCTACAATGAGACCTTACAATGATTCGACCCTACTTAAGGCCACATATGCTTGGCCAGCAGCTAAGAGTTTTGAACCTTAATAGACAATGGTATGGTCCACAATTTGTGTACCATGCAAGCCCAGATAGCAATTGGAAAAATGAAGCGGGGGAAAGCGGCGGGACCAGACAGCATTCCATCAGAGTTTTGGTCGAAGATGGAGGGGATCGGCAGCGTTTGGCTATCGAAACTTTTAAATAAATTAAAATGTGGACAACCTATGCCGAATCAAGGGAGAAGTAACTTCTTGGTTCCATTATACAAAGGAAAAGGCGACACTCGACAATGCAACAACTACCGTTCAATCAAGCTTATGTCACACACAATGAAAATCGTCGAAAGAGTCTTAAACGAACGTCTTCGGCAAATAATAAAGCTCGATAATAGCCAGTGTGGATTTGTTGAAGGAAGATCGAAGGTGGACGCAATCCAAAGCCTACGAATAATAATGGAACAGCACCGAGATTCGTCTAAGGATTTACACATGATATTTATCGACCTCGAGAAAGCATTCGATCGAGTGCCTAGGGATCTTATATGGGCCGCGCTGAAGTCTCAAAACGTACCGGAAACTTATATTAAAATAATACAAGACATGTACGGAAACGTGAAAACTGCGGTTAAAATCTCTGCCGAACTAACGAGAGAATTTCCAGTTAATGTCGGAGTGCATCAAGGAAGCGTACTTAGCCCTTTCTTCTTTAACGTAGTATTCGACTATCTTTTAAAAGACTGCATGCGCGAAGCAAATGTAAGGCCAATTCTCTTCGCTGACGACGCAGTTATACTTAGCGATAACGTCGAAGATTTACAGAACGCCTTAGATTCATGGAGAAATGCGCTAGAGAGAAACGGGTTTAAAATAAGTCGTTCAAAGACGGAGCATTTGACGTGCCCATTTGCGCATCCGTTGCGACCTGTTCCGGATATAATGTTAGACGGAATAGTTCTTCCGAAAAGCACTATCTTTAAGTACTTAGGATCAATCGTTAACATGGAAGCGAAATGTGACGACGACGTAAACCACAGAGTGAGTATGGGATGGATGAAATGGCGGGAAAATTCGGGAATCTTTTGCGACAGAAAATTTCCACTTAAATAAAAGGGGAAACTCTACACCACGGTTGTTAGACCAGCTCTTATAAACGGTTCATAGTGCTGGACAATGTACGAAGCGTTTAAAAACAAAATGACGGCAGCGGAAATGAAAATGTTAAGGATGTCTAGTGGAGTCACTAAACGCGATTGCATTAGATATACGCGTATAAGAGGAAGTCTACATATAAAGAATTCGGTAACCGAACAGCTTGAGGCGAATAGAATAAGCTGGTATTGCCACGTTAAAAGAAGATCTGCGGAAAATCCGGTTAAAAAGGCACTATCAACTACGGTCACTCCAACTGTAAGAAAACGAGGTCGGAAAAAGAATTCCTGGATTTCTCAGACGCCTGGGGCTTATCACTGAAGCGATCCAGGACCGAGCATTATGTAGACGCGTTCTGCGGTCTGCGACATTAGCCAACCCCATAAGCGGAGCAGCTGCGATGCAGTAAAAATGGGAAACTCGTTACGCATAAGTTCGTATAACGAGGAAAGGGTTAATAAAAGGATAAGAAGAAGAAGAAGCCAGTCCAGCATAATATAATTGACAACGTTCTTCGTTCAGCAGTACCGTGACTATAATTTGCAGGAAATTGCCCAGATTTGAGCTGAATAATGTGGTCACCATCTTTACCAAAATCGGAGGGATGGTTTATTTATCAGTTTCGTACATTTGTGCTCTCTAAAAGCTGGGCCATTTGATTTCTGTAATGTGTCCAATGTTTCCAATTCACAAGGCCTCTCGTCACATCTACATTGTAACGCAGTATGCCCTGGTATATTTCTGTGGTTGATGGTGTTGAAAATGGTTTCTTGTTTTTTTTCCTTTTTACCAACAAATGGCTTTGTGTTGTTTGAAGTACACCATAGATCTATACGTCACTTATTTCAGCTTGAAGCTTAATTGTGCCTTACGAGACATAGTTCCGGATTTGATTTTGGAGGTTTCCTCTCCTAGAAAAGTTATAAGCCAATGCTAATGACGCCCATCTCGACAACTAACACAAGTCAGCCAAGGTGCACTATCCGAGTTATACCAGATTTTAAATTGGGCTATAATAATTGAATGCGTATTGTGGCTATATTGAATCTCGCCCTTCAATTGATACCCATATTAAGAGGGTTGACGTCCATTTTGTAAAATATTGTATTGTCAACAGAGCTCAGCTCTGTCGTATGTCAAAAAGTGGCTCTAGTTCAGCTTGCAACATTTGACTTAAACAAACTAGCATACATTGCAAGTTAAATAAAAGCCTGTAAAAATATGCAAATTCAATATTTGTACTTGAAAGGTTTAAGTTTTAAATCAGATGGCTAATTGAATAAAAAAAGTAATAAACGATTTACAAGAAAAAAATAAGATTTGACTCAAATGAAGCATTGATCTACCAGAGGCACCAAGTAGATCGGGCCGATCAATAAAGTCATATTGAGAGCCGTCAAAGTCAAGTCTTACGTGATAAAAGGAAAAGTTTACGTTTGCAGCTCAAATGAAATTGCAGAAATCTGGAGACGTATAATATTCGAAACTCTTTCAATAAATAATAAAGTAACATCTCGTGAAATAGCTAAAATACAAAAAATCCACCTTTGCGGATACGTGAACAAACAAATTTTGCAGTTCTGGAGCACTAGAAATCCCCAAGTAATGCATATTCTTAAACTGCCGGTCCCCTGTCGTACGATATCGGATTTTGGAGATTTGCACCGGTCCGCAAGTTCACTCGATTTGACATCTGTCTAGAAGTGGAGAGGCTTTCGGCCGAAGTTTTGAAGAAAACCATGGAAAATGCTCAAATGGTAATCACCAACGGCGGCGGTGGCCACTAAAGGAATATCGCCAACGTGGTGGAAAAAAAACTTGAATTTGAGATTTTGACGATGTGTAGATGTTTTAAATGTTTGTATTAGTAAGATCGCTAATGTCATTGTAGTTGTAAGACCGCCAATCATTCTTGCATTCTCGCCTATAAGACAGTGTCCAGTGATGTCACCTATGATTGCGCTGTTACCTTTTTGAATGATCAAACTCTGAGAGTGATTTAGATCCACCCTTGGCCAGATTTCTTTGGCCGCAAAACATGATGACCCAACTGTCCACAAAGGATTTATTAGCTTTCAGCTTTTGTGAGACTGACTCCAGGGTTTTGATATTATTTGGACTATCAGAAAAGATATGGAAATCCCTAAAAAATATCACGTATTCTCAAGTGAAGATACCACAGAAATCCAAAATGTGTATGGAAAGAACACTCTTCAGGGAGTCGAGGTATTGGCGTTTGTTTGCAAAGTTTAGAAGTGGCAATTTCGACCTAAGGGGTGATATCTTTTTGGGTAGGCCAGAAGTTGCCTTAGAGGTTGGCAGAAGTGTTGTCTAATGAAAAAAATAACATTACATTACAAGAATTAACATCTAACATACATTCAAAGATCGATCATGTGTGTCCAGATCGACTCCAAAAATAACTTTTCTTGAAACTCCTTAATCGCTCATTCTTGCCATATTCGTCAACATTACGATAAGGTTGCCTATTACGTTTTTCACCGTCATAAAAGAGACATTATATTTAATGGTATTTATTGTCTGAAGGCGTGGTAGCAACTCGAAGTAAAGGAAACTTCAGCAATACCACCAAATGTTCAAAAAGTTTCCGGAATTTATTCCGAAAATTAAACATACAAGTTTATTGATCTAAATCTATATTGTCCCCTTCAAAGTAATCCCATCGACTGCAACACACTTATGCCAGCGCTTGATCCAATCCTCCAAACATTTTTTATATTCGGTTTTCGGTATGTCCATCAGTGGTTACTGCGATTTTTCATTACTTCCTCTCGGCTGCTGAAACGCGTTCCTGGTTTTTTCCTAGTGGTTTTTTTTAACTCGATTGAACAGAAAGAAGTCACAGGAAAATTAGGTGAATTCGGTGGCTGTTGGATGGTATTTGTTGCATATTTCGTCAAAAAATTACGAATAATGCTGGCACTGTGCGACGGTGCGTTATCATGGTGCAAAATCCACGAGTTTTCTGCCCACAATTCTGCGCTCTTTCGGCGAATTGCTTCACGCAAACGTCTCATAACGCCCAAATAATACTCTTTGTTTACTGTCTGGGCTTTTGGCAAAAGTTCATGATGCACTACAACGTTGTAATCCATGAAAACCGTGAGCATTGTCTTCATTTTTGACCGAAAACGACGTGTTTTTTTTGGTCTAGGCTCAATTGGTGAAAACCATTCACTTGCCTGATGTCTGGATTGCGTGTCGTACTCATAGGCCCACGTCTCGTCTCCATTAATGATCCTTTTGATGAATGTGGGATCGGATTCAGCGTCGTAAATCATCTCGCTTTCGATGTCAACACGGTCTATTTTTTGCATGAAATTGAGGTCTTTTGGCACCAACTTTGCTGCTACATGACGGAAACCCAAATCATTAACCAAAATGTCTTGGACGGATCCATAGGCAATGTTCAAGTCCTCCGTTATCTCTTTAATGGTTAATTTGTTGTTATTGACCAACATTTCTTTTACTTCATCAAAATTTTCGTCGGTTTTCGATGTCGATGGTCTGCCACTGCGTTCATCATCTTCGATTGACTCACGACCACTTTTGAACCGCTGGTAACGACCGTTTTCTTTAGAGAATCGTTGCCGAAGCACTTTTCAATATTTCCAACATTCGCGCACCATTAAATCCGTTTTTTAACGCAAAATTTAGTACAAGTTCGTTGTTACAAATTTAAGTTCATTTCTAAAATTGTAAAAATCGCCAACACACAGAGATAGATGTACTCTTGGCTACGTAATTTTTGCAAATGTCAAGCTATGACGTTAAAATTTAGAAGGAATATCAACAACAGATGTACTCGTACCAACTTAACAAAAAAAAAAAAACAGAACTCAAATCGGAACAATGGGAGCGCCACACGGTGGTTATTCCGGGAACTTTTTGATCAATGTACGAGTAGTATACCTACCGACTACCAGGAGCGCACATTGACGTTTAACTCCGAATTTTATTCTAAACTATCTATTTTTCATCTCCCGTAACTGCTCATTTCAAATTCAAGAGAGTAACTTCTCAACAAACTTTATGAGGAACCCAAACATCCACCTTTTTCGGCATTCCAAGCTTTTTCAGTTTCGGAACGGTTGTATGGCTGATGTTAAACCGCTGAGCGATCTCCTGTGTGTCGGCAAATGCCTGTCAACACTAACTGCAGCCAAGATTTTATCAGTCTGTGGTGGGTGGACGGAAAAATCTATGCGTTGGAAGGTATCATATCATTGGTGGGATTTAGGATGTTACTTAACTTACAATTTTTTCCAAGTGGATAGAGTTCGTTAGTTAGAGTCGATCGCGACTGTTCTTTTGGTTGGAATTTGAGCCCAAAATCTCTCAGTGACTTGCAAATGTCATTCAATAATTTCTATTTTCTCTATTGACACTTCGGTGAAATAAGGAGATCTTTTATCTTTAGATCACAGAATAACCCGTAGGAAAATCAATAAATCGTACTTTGTGGCATTTTCAGTTAGTGGCCCATTAGCTCACCCACAATGTGCACAAAATGCCAATAGACCATTTGTTTAATTAAAAAACTCGGCGCAATACAATAGCACACATCATTTGTTACAAATCAACTGTATCTGGTACTACGTAGGGATAAAGTGGAGAGGACAGGAAGGAAAAGTCCTTAATTCACCGTCCATTTAAGGGTCTAAGCCCTCTCACAAGCATCTGTCCATGTAGTTTAAAATTAATGCCTCATTTAGTCTCCGTAAGTTTCAGACACCAAAAGGACCAAAAAAAGACGATAAAATTTACAACAAAAAAAAATCAGAAAAGGAAGAGACGAGTGCACAAAAAAAGAAGAAAAACACAAAAAAAATTCAAAAACCAAAAGCAACTGGCAAATAAATGCAGGCATAATTTAATGTCCTTTTGCCTAAGTCCTTTCATGGTGTTCTTTCTGGGCCTTTGGCGTTGCCTACAATTGTCTCTGACACTTGGGGATTTATCTCCTTTGAAGAGTTTCTTTCACCCATCTACCCCCAAACAGGACTGCTGTTCCGACACCACATACACACGTACCGTACCGACACATTGGAAAATGTTTTTTGCTGTGTTGAATTAAATTTTTTCAAATCAATTAATTTTCGGTCTGGTGTGAAAGGAGCTGGAGAATTGGGAATCTTCTCATTGCTTCTGCCAGGATGTTTGTTGGTTTTAAGTTTTTTGATGCTCGTCCAAGAGATGTTGTTACCAGAGACAGCAATGACTTGGAGTAAATTAGGCAGCTAATCGAGAAGGACTTCATTTATGGGCGCCAACACCCTAACCTGACACTCCACCAACACTCTGGCAATCTTGAGGCGAATATCATTGCCAAAAATAAAATAATCCGCTTGGCAATAACCAGCGACAATTGGAGAGGAAATTTATTTGACAGAATCGGTGTTGTGGTGATGCAGGATTATTGCCAATGACTTATAGAATCTGGCAGGACAAATGTTTTCCATTTAATGTTGTCTTGTAGTTGTGGCTTGTTGTGGGGAAGAATTTAGTCTTGAGATTCCAAAGAAGGGGCCAAGTGGAAGACTCAACAAGGGGATCCCACACTTTACTCGCCAATTTTCAGTGATTTCCAATCTCAGGTTCTCTTGGAGAAAAATCTTTACAAGCGACATCATTTTTTCCAAATTGTTTGTTCTATCTTTTGTACATAAGCGAATGGGACCTACAGTGTCTTATAGATTCCACACTTCAAGACGAAATATTCTGATTTTGACACTGCCTGATGAAGAGTGCTTTCATTCAGAATGCAGAATGGTGGGCGATTTTTGAATTAACAAAGTTCACCCACGGCTATTGACATTGATTCGAACTTCTCCCCTTTTGCGGACAGGGTACGAATACAAAATCTCTTATGACGAACGGGATCTGATGAAATATTCTATTCCATTCTACTTCAACATCGATGAAATGTACAATTAGTTGTTTTCTAAGGTACTAAAGGACTTTTATGTACGTATCAGTTCCACTTCTACAAAGCTCAACAACAAAAGACATCAAATGAGGAATAACCATAGTCAATTAATGTTGTTCGGGCTGAGGCTGTTGGTAAGTACCTAGTCAAGTCATAAATACTGGTACACAACTGAACTCACTCATTACGAATGCAACACTGGGCGCATCCATTCCGTATTGATTGCGATTTGACAGTTGAGATTTATGCTTCATTGTATTGTGACATAAAAAGTTTTTGACAGTAATTGCTACAATCATGGAATGGGGCGACATCGAAAATCGTATTGTTGTAGTTGGCCTACTTAAATGCCACATGGAAAAAGGTGATATCTTTAGGACGTTGCGACCGCTTGGAATCACTCGCAATTTTGTGTATCGAAGTTGTTTGAAAACTGGTGGAGTTCGAAACCGCCAAAGATCCGGCCGTCCGCGCACTGTGAAAACTCCGAAAACGATCAAAGCCGTGAAGAAACGAATCGACCGAAAACCGCTGCGAAAACAGAACATCTTGTCGCGGGAAATGCAAATTTCGCAAAAATCTATGTGTCGGATTATCAAAGAAGATTTAGGACTCAGCGCGTAGAAGCGACACACTGCACACCTGCTCACGGCCGCATTGAAGGAAAAACCCAAGCGAAGATCGAGAGCGTTACTCAGCCGGTACGCGAAGAATGCTCACAGACAAATTCTGTTTACTGACGAGAAAATCTTCAACGTATAAGAATCGTTCAATAAGCAGAACGATCGTGTGTATGCTCATCATCCAGAGAAGCATCCCAACTCATCCCGAGGGTTCAAAGAGGCCACCATCCCGCGTCTGTAATGGTATAGTGAGGAGTGTGCTACGATGGCGTTACCAGGCTCCATTTTTGCGAGAAAGGAGTGAAAACATCGGCCAAAGTATATCATTCGACCGTCTTGGAACCCATCGTGAAGTCTCTCAACCAATCAATATTCAACAACAAGCCATGAACTTTCCAGCAAGACTCTGCTCCAGCTCATAAAACAAAAACGACTCAACTGTGGCTCAAAAACAACGTTCCGGACTTCATATCAACGGATGATTGGCCAGCTGGTAGTCCAGACCTCAACAGTTGGATTACAAGTTTTGGTCCGTATTAGAGGCTTGCTCTACTCGACACTCAAGTATTGAGTCGTTGAAGCGAGCCCTTGTCCGTGCAGTGGACAATTCCCCATGCATGAAGTGCGTCTCGCAGTCGATGAGTGGCCACATCATCTTAAGTCGTGCTGGAAGGCAAATGGAAGTCATTTCGAATTAGTTGTTCTAAGACGGGAAAGCCTAATTACGAATAGACACTGCTCACTCGGAAAGTCCAGGATGATGGACGTGTCACAGACTAATATATTTTAGGTCCGTGGAGGACTGTTTCCCAAGATTTTCGTTCTCAACTGGTGTAAGCAGACTTGATTTCTTCCGCTGCTTCTTCAGAGATCTTTGTGATGAATACACAGGAATTGAAAAGTGAGAATTTGGGACTTAGTTGTCGAGCCGAGTTGTGTACTTGCTTGACTTATGATTGCATATTCGATGTCTCTTTTGATCATGATATATGGAACTATGAGGAGAGAAAGGCTAGTGACTACCATGTGCACTGCTATTCTTGGCCATGTAATTTTGAATAATGATTGCTGCTCAAGACTCAATATTTCGGTAAAAAGTAGAGCAGGTCATTCCCTCTAAAATGGAACTCAACTTTGTAATTCAAAGGGTTGAGGTCCGGACTACCAGCTGGCCAATCATCCACCACAATACTTGAGTGGCTTTCGCCTTGTGGGCTAGAATAGAATCTTGTTGGAATGCCAAATGCTTGTTTGCGAACATTGTTCAGCCTAGCGGCTTAACGTCACCTTCCAAAATAGCAATTATCGCCGAAGTCTTGACTTATTTGGAGGTTGGTTATGCCATCGTAGCTCACTTCTCACACTAACAGCAGGTACATCTGTGGGATGGTAGCCTCTTTCAATATGTTCTGAGTTTTGAAGCTTCTTTGGTGTCCGAGCATAACTTCGATCATTTTGCTTATTAAGATATTCTTTGACGGTAAAATTTTCTCATCTGTGAATAGAATTTCTCTTTAAGCAAGGAGGATATCTGTCTTAATGTGGCTGCTACAACGAAAAAGGCATTTGTGTGTGGAATGTGGATTATTTATAAGCGGCAGACTGCGGAAGGAAGTCTTAAGATTCCGATTACTGTTATAAAGTAATGGGAATACATCATGCCAACAAGACTCAAATAGAAATCTGCACAGATGACCAAAGAAAGTTAGAAGTTGAGTTACAGTTGGCCCTAAGTGTATTCCACTCCTGGTGGGGTGCATCACAGGACGACACCTACTCGTAAGCACAATAAGCAGAAAGAAGGGATAAGCACAAGCTTCTCCTCAAGAAAAAGCAAGATTACGAAAAATACCAGAAGTAGAAACACTATGAAGCATTTTCGAAAGTGTTATTAGAAAAAAACCGATCGGTGGAGGGCTGCGTAGCCAGAGCGAAGACATGCAACGAAAACTAACAAGTGTTTCTTTTAGAGGTACTTTTTATGGTGTGGATTTCATGATAAATGCATCGTGTCGCATGGATATTATGGGGGGCGATGGCGTGATAGTTAGCTCATTGGACTATGACGCAGAGAGTCTGGGTTCGATTCAAGGCTGGGTCATCAACAATTTTTCAAATCGCCATCACCCTTTCGGCGGGCAATGGCAAACTCCCGAAAGTAAAATTGCCTACGAAAGAGCTTCTAAGGAGTGCCGTTCGGACTCGGCGATAAGCCGTAGGCCCCGCTCAGATGTGACAAAAATGACAACATAAGCAACACAAATGAGTGTTAAGAAGCTAGGCCATGGCCCATACCGGGCTGCCAGCGCCACAGTGGTTTTTTTGTTTTTTTGTTTTTTGTCGCATTGATATGGTACTTGTATTCAATATTGTTTGACATTTTATCACAAAAATATTGTATTCAGCTACATTGCGATTCATTCAGCGTTCTACGAGGAATGTGTGTCCTGTGTTTAGAGTACATAATCAATCTACCGAATACACAATTCGCTATACCATCGAAAAATTTAAAAATCCAATTTTTATTTTTGGATAATACTCGACCAAAAAGATTTCATTTAGCACGTAGTTGAGAAATTACAGAGTCGGTAGCGGAGAGTCTGCCGCATTACAGTGATGGTTCGGTGTCATTCTCTACAGCTTGGCTTGTATTACTCGTATGCCATAACTTGGTGTATTTTAATCAAAGATCTTGAGTACAAAATTCAATTCTTGCAAGAACCTAAGCCGGATGACCTTTCAAATCGTCTCCGTTTCAGTCGTTCTGCTCTTGAAAAGCTTCAAGAAGATCCACTGTTTTCAACAAAAGATTTGTCCAGCGAAGAGGCCAATTTCTGGCTTTAAGTCTTCGTCAAGGAGTAAAATATGCGTATTTGCGTTGCGAGTTACCCAAAGAGGTTCAAAAGCTGTCATTACAATCAGACAACGGTTTGGGGTGGTTTATGGGCTGGTGGAATCATTGATCCATATTTCTTTAAGACTTAGGCCGACCGGAAACTGCGAATGGTGCTCTCTATCGCGCCATGATAATGGACTATTCGCTGCTTAAAATGAAAGCCGCTAGTTTCGATTACATTTGGTTCCAACAAGACGGCGCCCGTGAAAACCATGGCTTATTGCGAGAACGATTCGGTGAGCAGTTAATTTCCCGCTTTGGACCAATGAATTGGCCGCTTAGATCTTAGACTTTTTTCTTTGGAGCTAGATTTGTAAAGTCCTATATCTGTAAAGATAAGCTGGCTTCGATTGAGGTATTTCAGGGCAACGTTACTTGAGTCAATGGGTAAACATCACTTGTAATGCTCAAAGCCATCATCGAATTGGTACTTCAGAACGAACCATGTTGGCCACAGTCACGACCAATCATGACAGAAAAATCCGAACAACCCTTGATGATAAGGCGGCAATATCTACGCAAAAGTTTTTAAATTCTGCAGCTGGCAATTAGATAAAGTCAGTGGGAAGCAGGACCATGGCATGGAATCTCAGCATCGTTCATCCGATCCAGAATATTCGTCGAATTCTATGCGGTTTATGATAGCTTGGGGACGAGTTATATAATCAAACTCCAGCTTACGCATTCCTGCCAAGCTAGTAAAGTTATACAAGGTCAAGGTCGGCAATGAAAGAATTTCAATGTGAAGAAAGGGTTAAAACAAAGCGACCCGTTCTCATGTGACTTTTTGAATATTAACGCACAAAGAATAGTGCGAAATTCACGCCGATGACGTTAGTGTGAATAGAAGAATGAGTCAAAGAAGCTTTCGTGAGTATCAAGGCGAAAGTGGCTAAAGTGGGTGTGACTCAAACAAAACATGGTACACGCTGCCATTAAAAGCAATGACGCATAGCACCTATTGGTTTTCCGGAACGTCACCATTGGAAGTAATAGCGTGGAGGTAGTTCAGGACGTAATCTACCATTTAGAGGGAACAACGACAATAGCCGAGAAATCAGAGCTGAATTAATCTTCTTTGGGCTTAGTAGGCAATTGATTAACACTGACAGGAGCCCTCTCTTCTAACATCATACTGGCTTTGTATACATCTTTACCATCCCGGTCCTGCATTATGGTCCAGTGGCTTTGGCCTGGTCGAAAGCGGATGAAGAAGTACTTGGCGGTTTTGAAAGAAATATACTGCACGTAATTTTTAGTCTCATTTATATGGATGAGGTAAAGATTAAGCCACGAAATGTACGTGCTGTACAGCGACATCAGTCTGGACAGGCGTCTGAACTCCGTAGCTCAAGTTCAAAGAGTTTTCTATGGTTTCCCTAAGATAGTGCGCAACAGGGAACGAATGCATATAAAGTGTCGCACACAAGTGGAAAGGGACCTCAACCAACTTAGAGTGCGGCCCTGGAGGCAGCTGCGGAGAGATCGTGCTAGATTTAATTTTTTTTATTTTAGTCGGAGAGGGATGTCACATATGAACATGTCCACACACCGTTCAAGGTGCAAGTTTGGGACTCATGTTCACTGAACCTAATTTCTCCAAAAAAAGCAATATCTCTGCCTCTGCCCTGTGGAACCGCAGTAAACCATAATTTCTTCCGGGAAAGGAGTTGACTTTGAGTAGAAATCATGGGCTTGTTAGTCGACTGTTTGTCAGGTTTTCGTATCTCTTAATGTTGTTGGCTTATTAGGTCAATGGCGATCTCCTGGGTTTCTGCTTTAAGTACATGAGTTGGAGTGGATCTTCCTCCTCAAAAATGTGGTTGATGTAGACATCTAGTTCTCTAGCTCTTCATTTCACCCAAGGTTCTATTTTGGCGATAAGTTGGTATCTCCTATTGGACTTATTAACCCATTCATTCTGCAACTTTTGAATTGAGATACACCTCTCTTCCTTATGGTTTTCAGCAGTTGATTCGATGAGTGGACAAGGACCTATTCTCGTATGGACAATGATAAGTGAAGAAGCTTAGTTTAAGGCCAGGTTCAACTCAGACTGTTTTACCACATAAGTAAATAACAAACTTCACGATCATTCCTAAGTCCATAATTACATAACTTCTTATCAGCGATTTAAAGGGAAAATTTGGCAGAATTTGCCGAAGTCCTCAATTCTAACCCTATGCAGCTTGGCTACTAATATAAAAAAACAAAATCAAAAAGGTTTTACGGTTGCATAGTATAGCATGTTAAGACCTTGAAATTACTAAGACAGAGCAGTTGCTGCTGCTTGCTTCCCATAGTTGTAGGATGCCTCCTTGAATGGGAATTTTTGCACCTCTAGTCTCCTAGCTAGTGAACCATGGACATGCTGCAAGGGAGCTCACAGTTGGCACATAATCCTCCACTCCGTTATCATGTTCATGTGCATCTTTAAGTTTCTAAATATGCTTTTGCATACTCTAAAACTTGTCTCGCACTTGTCTTAAGCCATTTAAAGCAAGCAGTAAAACCAACACGAAATCCGTTTTAAGAAACATCAAAGCAACAAGCCATAACCATACGGTAAGCCGTCGGCATCATCTCATAACTTAGTTTAATACCAACCCCTGTAACTGCCAGAAAGTCTAAAGACCATATCCTTAGTTCTCTACAAGAATCTTACAGATACCTGTTTCCCCCAAAAAAATACTTTTCAAAACTTTCCACAACCTTCTGCAAAAATCAAAAAAAAAAAAAACTAAACACTTAAACTTGAGATAAATCTCATACTATACCGATACACAGGACAGCCCGACAAGGCAACCAAACACAGACATTGCGCCCGTGTATCCATAAAGTAAAAGTTTAATATCATCGCGAAACATAAGCCAAGACATATCCTTCGGTTCCCACGACAAAAGTGCACTTTCTACACTTGTACGGATAGGATACGCTCTACGAGGGTCATATGCATATGAAAATACTTTTCCAAAAAAAAGCGAAAAAAAAAACAAACTTTTCATTCATTTCTAAGCACTCAAGTCATGGAGAAAGTTTTAGTCCCCGTACAAATCCGTATAGCGCCGTATCCTTTATCCCCTTCATGAATATCCTGTTGATGGCTTTCAAGTTGTACGAGTATCCCCGTAAGACTGCTGCTCCTTACTCCTTCGATATTAATTACGAAGTTATTCTAATTAAATGCAAAGAAAGCCGAAAACCAAAAACCAAAAGTAACAACTGTTTCTCTGTATATTGTTGGAAATCATTAATCTTACTTTGAAACCAAAAAAGGCGTAGGATGTACGAGTTAAGGATGCCTCTGCAGCAAGACCATTTAAAGTATCACAGCGGCGTGCGTTGGGGCATGTGCTGAACAACTGTTGTCTTGGCATAATGATTGCTAACTTCATCGAAGATGACTGAACGTTTTGGTTTTCTGGTAATGATCCACGCGAATTATCCCTAATCATTCTGGTTCTCTTTAAGAAGGATATACTCGTAAATCATAATTTCAATAAAACTCGTCTCTCCCTCCATTTATCTGGTTCGATCTGGTTGTCTGGGTTAATGGGACAATAGCAGAGGACCAATTGCTTTAATGTTAAACCATAATCTAGACACTTATCGCTGGTATGGGAGTAGCAGTGGCAGTAACAGTGGCAGGATGTTCCCTGTTTTTTTTCTTTTTTTTTAACATACCACTCGTGTTATCCTTGTACAATTTGTTGGCGAGAAATTAATTCCTCACTTTCAACAGAATGGGAGGAGGTGGTAACACTTGTCAGTCGGTTGGATTCACAGTCAGAGGAGTAGTGTGAGTGAGTTGGTAAAATTTATGCGATGATTCCTTGTTGCTGATAAATCCTCTTTGGACATGGTACACAAATAAATTTATCGCTTTGGCCAGGCGACATATCCTTTTTCAATTAGGACACCCTGACAGGAGAATAGCTTGGAGATTTACAGTCATGCATGCGGAAGGCATTTCTCCCCCTCTCTCTTTACCAGTAGGTCTCTGTTGATGGCAAATAGCAAATAGCAAATAGCAAATGGTAAACGGGTGAAGGGAATAAATGGGGAATCACTTCACATTATCAAGGATAAAGAGTTGTAAGTGTTAAAGTGTCCTTGAGTGGTGGCCATAAAGGAAAGTTGAAGTAGGAGAAACGATAAAAGTTGAAGATATTCTTGCATCCTTTAGGACCCAGTCGGATCAATTGCATTTCCTTGTTTTTGACGAAGACTTTGTCTTTGGAGTGCATACTTTGTAAATAGTGTTGCTGAGCAGTTTCGAGTTATGGTATCAAAATGGTCATGGTCACTTACCCAGCATGAAGAAGGCTCACGATTGGGAAACGTAAATGTGACTTAACATTGGCGCTCAGGTCTCAGGAATAGCAAGGAAGAATTTGTCACAGGGAGAACAGCATATGGGCTTGCTTGCATTTGGATTTACATCTTCACCTTTCTTAAGTTAAACTCAATCAAAAATTAAAGACAGCTGACCACGGAATGCGTCGAACAAATGCCAATTGGGTGCTTAAACATCAGCGTTTGTAAGACCAAATTTCATACGACATTTTCTTCAGCGACGAGGCTCATTTAACACTCGGTGGATACGTTGACAACGATGGCAACGATGAGTATAAGGCATCGTAGAAGTAGCATTTTCCGACAGGTGCTGCTTCTCTAAATAACGAGAATGAGCCTCTGCAGTCGAACATCTTGCAGCTCTGCTAATAAGCCCTACTTCACGCCTCCCCGTGGCGCCATCTGGGAATCTCACTGGAGATTGCGAAATGAAAGGGACAAATGGCGAGTTTCCTGCGCCATAAATCAGGATTAGTGTCGGAAAAAAACAAAACAAGACCTTATGCGGGCTACTCAGACATATTTGGAGCTCAGGCCGGTAAGGATTTCCAGGACGTAGTCAGGGTCTTGGAAAAGAGATGGTGGAGACCGAGCCCTATATGGGCCAACGGCAGCGCTCACATCCCGGAACGGGTCACTGACTTCGGTGTAACCGACCCCTCGTCCTAGGGGCATTAAAAATGGAACTGGTCCTCGAGGTTGGGAGTTGTGCGGCCGGGGTAACAGCCCGGCTATTACAAAAAAAAAGAAGTCACGAAGCATCAACAAGCCTCAGATATGGGTGGACAATGAGCTTCGGATATGCACGTGGAATGTTAGATTCCTTAATAAACCACGTGCTGTCGAGCAACTAGCGGAGGCCCTATACTGCTGCAAAGCAGACATAACCGCCATTCAAGAAATGCGATGGTATGGGCCGGACAAAAAGAGAATGAAAAACTGCGACATCTACTACGGCGATTGCTTTTGACAGCAAAAGCAGCACTTATTTGGATGCGGATTTGTTGTCGGAGGCAGACTAAGACAAGAAGTCCTGAGCTTCCGCCATGTGAGCGAGCGCCCCGTAGCAATCCGCATCAAAGCTGTATTCGCCAACATTAGCCTTATATGCGTGCACGCCCCACAGAGGAGAATGATAACGATACCAAAGATGCCTTCTATGAGCTCCTTAACAAGACCTACGAGCAATTCCTTAGCTATGGCATTAAAATTATCCTCGGTGATTTTAATGCAAAGCTAGGAAGAGAGGATATCTTTGGGGGAACGATCGGAAAATATAGCCTGCACAACACCACCTCCGAAAACGGATTTAGGCTAATCGACTTTGCGGCGGGGCGAAACATTGTCGTAGCTAGTATGCGGTCCCCACATATCGATATACACAAGGGGACTTGGAGAAATCGTGATCAATCAACAGTCAACCAGATCGATCACATTGCGATCGACGCAAGACACTCCTCTAGTGTTATGGATGTCCGTTCGTTCCGAGGAACCAACATCGACTCGGACCCTTATCTTGTTGTAGTCAACGTACGGTTGCGGACATCCCAAACTACGCCACGACAAACTAATGCCGTGAGGAAATTCCACGTTAGATGGCTACAATCGCAAGAGATCGCCAAGTCCTTTCCGATCGAGTGTCTCTTAATCTCTTAAGAGGTCTCTTGCCGCCAGCATCAAGCATCGAAGACCATTGGAAATACTGCCAAAACGCTTCGGATGTGCTGGGTTTCACTCGTCCACCACAATGAAACCCCTGGTTCGATGATGAATGCCGGCAAGCACATACAGCTAGGCTAAACGCACGCAATGCAGCACTGCTTAGAAAGACCAGAGCTGCTCATGAGCTCTATGAGCGGAAGAGGAGAGACGAGCACCAGCTTCTCAGGAGGAAGAAGAAAGATCATGAGAAGCGCGCGATCGAGGAAATTGAGAGATTCTACTCCAGGAATGAGGTTCGGAAGTTTTACCAAAAGGTAGAAAAACATGCCATGGACACAAGCCCCGAAGAATCAACCTCTCAACCTGGACGATGGTGACCAACAATTCCGTCCACCCGACCTACATGAAATGAAGATTGCTATATCTAAACTTTAGTCCAACAAAGCTGCTGGATTGGACGGTATGACTGCCGGGCTCTTCACAGCGGCAGGCGATGACTTGTTAAGGAGCATACACCAACTCATCTGTAAAATATGGTCGGACGAAAGTAAGCCCAATGAATAGAACTTCAGTATTGTTTGTCCGATTCTCAAGAAAAGACACCCTCTGCGTCAACTACAGAGGCAACAGTCTCCTTAACATCGCATACAAGATCTTATCTGCCGAATTGTGTGAACGCCTGAAGCCGTTCGTCAACAACCTGATAGGTCTATATTAGTGTGGCTTCAGGACAGGAAAGTCCACCATCAACCAAATTATCACAGTACTGTAGGTCTGGAGAAGACCCATGAGCTTCAGATCGATACACACCGCCTATTCACCGATTTTAAGGCCGCGTACGACAGAATCTATAGAGACGGGCTATACAGAGCAATGTCTAGTTTCGGCATCCCTGCCAAACTCGTCCGTCTGTGCAGGATGACGATGGAGAATGCATGCTGCTCCATCAAGGTCGGTAGAGATCCCACCGAGACCTTTGATTCGCAGAAGGGATTTAAATAAGGCGATGCGTTGTTATGCGATTTTTTCAACATCGTTCTTGAAAGAATAGTGCAAAACTCACGAGCAAACGCAAGAGGCACTATCTTTCAAAAGTCAGTCAAACTACTCGTGTACGCCGACGATATTGACATAATCGGGGGAAAGGAGCGTAATGTCAGTGGCGCTTTCACGAGTATTGAGACGGAAGCGGCGAAAATGAGTTTAGCGGTCAATGAAGGCAAGACCAAGTATATGCTGTCAAACAAAAAAAAACAACCAACACCGACGTCTCGGACAGAACGTTATCCTCGACAGATATAACTTTGCGGTAGTTAAGGCCTTTGTTTACCTAGGCTCCGCTATCAATTCAGACAACGACACCAGCGCTGAGATCAATAGAAGAATTACTCTTGGCAGTTGCATCTTCTTTGCGCCGAATATTGTCTATATTTTGTGAATGAAACTGAGAGACAAAACGCGTTTTTATACGATTGACGTGAATCTTCCTGCTGTCATCGCCTTTAATTTTCGCAAAAAAGGGAAACTCCCATTCTATTCACTTCATTTACTCAAACCGTTTGGCAGTCAGATATTTCATAATGTCGTAGAGTTACCCGAGGCCTTCGTAGAAAGTTTTTACTTAGATAGCTCTCAAGGGTTTTGTTGTGGCACTGGGATTCTAAAAACCGAAGTACCAACTCACAAATTTCACATTTTAAGTACAAGATACTCATGCATCGATATATAGAAGTGTGAAATATACTAATATTTCTATACTGTGGCAACACTTTTTTGATAGCCTCAACATATGGAGAATGGGTGTATCCAGAGAATTGAGAGAATACGAGACAGTGACATTTATTTGTGCACATTGCAGTTGTAATGATTATGGCCATCATCACCTGAAGATTGTCGTTTGGAAGTGACACATTCTTAAGGAGTACAAATGTGTCTGTACGGATAGGTTTGTAGGTGCTGGCAAAAAATGCCGAACATACATTGAGCATGTGGAGCTGGAAAAGATGGTGATAAAATTGGAATAGCATACCATTAAGCTGAAGTAAGTCTTTCGAAGAGTGATTGTGTTTTAGGAGTTCTTTGACATGTTTGTTGCATTTGGAGTAATGTCATGATTAGTAATGTTCACGTCTTAAACAGGATGAGAGGCTTTATGAGGTAAAGGTTTTATGATTTCGAAAATCTAAGTCTGTTTTTTTTTTGTCGTAACTGTCTTTTAAGCACCAGAACTCTTTAAGTAAGCAAGACAAATTGTGGGATTTTAATGATAGAGCGGCAATCAACATAATTAAGGAAAGACGACGCAGTTGTTGTAATCAATATCGACATGATACGAAGCTCTTAGACTGAGTATTAATGTGGATACGTTGTCATATAAATTGACTGCATCAAACTTAGGTTTTGACCTAAAGATCGACTTGAAAAGTGGGTTTGGATTCTTGCTTTCAATCTCGTGGTAGGATCAAATGCTCAACTTCGATTTTGTAGTCTTTCTGAAATCTCTAACTCCTGCCTGTAATACAGAATAAATAGAGACACACGTACGAATCCATGGAGTTTAATCAAATGCGTTCAGTTTGTGCCGGAGTAGGAATGTTGTTGAAATGGTATCCCTAAAACCCAAGGAAGCCACAGGGCAGTTCATTTAATAAGTTGATCCAATATAATGCGATTAGTTTAGTCTGTCCACATACTTTTCGTAGGATTATTTTGTGCATTCGCACTTGAGATTTTTAGCCAACTTCAAATGTCTGAGGAAAATGTGACATCTGACAGTGCCATCCTACTAGAACCACATGCCTGCCACATTCATACTATTGAAATGGGGAACAAGAAAGTCTCTAATCATGGCTCTCTATGGCGAATACCCTCGACCTAGCACGCTGATTAGTATCATTTTTGAAAGAAGAACATGGTCCGATGATTCCACCATGATTTTACTTATTAAGCTAAAAATGTGCCTCATCCCTGAATACAATTTTTTGAAAATCGTGTAAATTAGCGAAGGTCCTCGACTCCCACCAACTAAACCTCATCGGCCGAAAAAAGGATACAAAACTGGGATATCTTTGAATCTATGAAGAATGTTTCATATGCACATCCAACGTAATAAAGGCTGATGTTGTGGGTGAAGAAAGACCTAACTAGAAACTGCTTGACAAAATCTACAAAAAATCGTCACTGGCAATTTTCATAACAAGTTAGGTATGACCATTAGAGCATCTTTGGTTACAAGATTTGCTTCCAAGATATCACTTTCAGAAACGGACACAAGCTCATTGATTTTGCGGTGGAACGTAATGTTATTATAGTAAGCATATGGTGCCTACATCTTTAAATTAATAAAGATAAATAAAATGTCAGTCAAATTGATAGCAAACTATCGCAATAGGCTAAACGCTGCGAACTATTGTGGGAAAGTTCAACGTCGAGCAGCTACAATCGAAAGATTTAACCAGCTCGTTCTCCGATGTCTTGAGGAGTCTAGGTTCGAGCTGTCCTAATAAAGAAACCCGAATGCAAACAGACAAATTTAGAGTTTTACGAGCAAAAAAAGGAGGAAATAACAAAGCCTCATTAGAAGAAAAAGGAAAACAACACGAGAAGAACTCGATGGAGGTCTGGGGGGAGAGTTGGTATCAGAAGTCTTGAAATAATTAAAACCAATATGCCAGAGCACTAAGCCTGAACAAAAATTTGCAAAAATGGAGAAAGGACCTTATACGAGTAACTGAGAATCTGGAAAATTTTTTTTCTGTTCAAAATGTTGAACAACACACTGAATAAATAAGGTACGAAGATAGAAAATATTTCGTCTACCCACCCACAATGAATGACGACAATTTCCAAGCCTGAGTCGAACAAAGCTGCTAAAATTTGCTTGAGATCCTCTAAACTACAGGAGAATAAGTCTCCTCAACATCGCATATGAAATCTTGTCCACATTATTATTTGAACTTTGAATACCCTTCGTCAGTAGTCCGATTGGCCTTATTGGTGCGGCATTATTCGGTGGCGCCATCTACAAATATTAAGAGTCTTGGATTATTGTTAACTTGGATGGACTGACGACGTTGATATAATGGGAAGAACACAGCCAGCTCTAAATGAAGCGTTTGCAACTATGAAAGCAAAAGCTTAGCGGTCAATAAAGTACAGGGTCATTCATTTCGTTGTTTCAAGTTCGTAGCGCTGGCATTTGACACCTGCCAGACTCAGCTGGCATTTGATGTGTCGTAATATAAGTTGAATATTTGCTATTTATAATAATGGATCGTTAAAAACCGAACAACGCGTTAAAATTATTAAAACTTACTAAAAAAGTGGTGAATCAAGTGTAGCCACTTTTCGCGCACTACGCGATGACTACGGTCGTCATAATCGACCGACTATGCAAGCAATCGGTAAAATTGTGAAGAAATTTGAAGATAGTGGAAGCGTTACTGTTGTCGTAAGGCCTGTGCATCATCGTAATGCACGTTCAGTCGAAAATATTGCTGCTGTAAGTACAAGTGTTGCTGATGATCCGAATTTATTGATTTCCCGGCGTTCGCAGCAATTGAACGAGTCGTACACCTCACTATGGCGGATTTTCCATTTGGATTTGCATCTCCTTCCTTAAAAAGTTCAATATACGCAACAATTAAAGCTTGCTGACCATTCACAACGCCGTAGATACGCTTCTTGGTTGTTGGAACAACAGACAATAAAAACCGATTTTTCGAACAACATTTTTTTCAGTGATAAGGCACATCACTCACTCGGTGGGTATGTAAACAAACAAAGTTGCCGCATATGGGGCTTAGAAAACCCACAAGTGATCGAAGAAGTGCCGTTGCATCCAGACAAAGTGACTGTTTGGTGTGCTCTATGGTCGAAAGGAGTCATTGGTCCGTATTTCTTCGAAGATGCCAATGGGCGGACAGTTACAGTCAATTCGGAGCGGTATGGTCGAATGATAACCGATTTTTTTTGACCGGCGACTGAAGATCATGACTTGGACAATATGCGGTTCCAACAAGGAGGGGAAACAAGCCACACACACGACACAACACGCTTTATTGCGTGAGAAGCTTCCTGGTCGCGTAATTTCACATTATGGCGACGTCAATTGGCCACCAAGATCATGCGATTTGACACCGTTCGATTTTTTTTTGTGGGGCTACGCAAGGGAGTGTGCCTACGCGAATAGTCCCCGAACTCTAGACGCATTAAAAACCAACATTACTCAAGTTATGGCTGAGATACCGCCCGAAATCTGCGAAAAAGTGGTTAAAAATCACCTCAAAAGAATCGCATGCTGCGAATCTTCCCGCGGCGGTGTGTGTGTCTTATGTAGCCTTACTTTCGAAATCGAAAAATGAATGACCCTTTATATAAATGAACACACAGACCAGATGCTTTGCTTCTTTGGACTAAGAAGGCACTTAAGTCATATCAGTTCCTCTTTACACCACATTGGTTTCATTGGACAAAAAAAATCGGTAGAAATGTTGCATCAACAATGCAGCTGGTTTTTGCAAAATTTCTCAAGAAAGTTCGTGAAACTGGTTTGTTGATTGATAACCGAATATATGGCCGTGCTCGTTCTGTACGGTCAATGTAAAATATCGCGGCTATTTCCGAAAGTGTGCGCTTAAACCCAAGGAACTGAATACGACAAAGATCTCAGCAACCGATCATCAGTCGCACTACCCTGAGAAGAGTTTTGTATAAAGATCTCGCCTTGCAGTTAAAGCCCATTTCCACCTTGGCGGCTACGTAAACAAGTAAAATTGCTCTTTTTGGTGCATTCACACATAGAGAAGTCTATGCATTCTGAATATGAGACCGTTAAGTTTGGTTTTCGGAGTGGTGGCCTTACTGTCCCATTTTTCCTCCAAGATGGCAATGAAAGAAATGCTACAGTCAATGCAGATCGGAGGCACGATAACCGATTTGGATGGGGCTACGTGCAACACAAGCCATCCAACAATCGATTTATCGTACACAACCTACAATAATCGTTTTAGTCATGTTGCTTGGCCCCCACGAAACTGCGATTTGACGCCCTCGGTCTTTGTCTTATGGGCTGTCATTAAAGTTCGATAATCCAGACACGATTTACGCATCCAACGATACTCGTAATAATGGTCAAGTTATACGTGAATGGGTACCGAAACCATCGATAGAGTATCGAAAAATTGGGTTGACAGGAAAGCCTTTTGCCAAGCCAGCCGAAGGAGTAATTTTAATTAAATAATTTTTCATAATTGCCTCATTTCAATAAGGCATCATTAAACAGTGTTCTTCCATAGCCTTTTTAAAGAAGTACATACAGATGGTCACTCTTATCACCTGCATCCTCTGATAGCAATATGTTGTGTTGTTGTCAGGAAAACAGAGTCAGGTCATGATTGTAGCCTAGTACATGTCAAGTTAGAGTGCAAACTGTGTATTCAGAGACAGCATCACCAAACATTAATTTGGAGACATGTCAGTGGATTGACGTTCGCCAATTAAATATAAAAGTAAACTTATCAGGAACAGGAGCAACAACATCCGAGTTTAGATTTCAATCTTCCCCTAAATTAGATGGAACACAAACCTCTCGATGTTACAGTATGACAGCTACAAAGCTTATCAATCTGCTAGATCTCACTTCGTAGTGTGCTAAGTGACCAGTGTTTTATCTACTATATAGTCCGTCTCCTTGGAGCTTCATTCATTCGTCCTAATGTGACACCGCAGGCGAATGCCAGACGTAATAACCTGGTGTAATGATTAACGAGTGTAAATTTCATAGTACCGACTAAAAGTAGTATCTACTTGTACCTTGAGGTGAAAATACACTCATATTTGTATGTATCCCGACGGGATAATGCTTTATCTTCTGCCTCAAAAGGTCGTGTCAGTGGGCAAGCCCTGAACAATGACTCGTTGTTGTTATTTTCATTTATGCTTTGTCATTGGAAAAACAAAAGAAAACATTTTAATTTGTTTTACGCTTCGAAAGAAACAATAAAAAAAAACAAGTTGAAGCAAAACGAAAGGAAGGAGGAACGTCATACGAGATGATATCCTTGCCATTAGTCACTTGAGATACTTAACAATTGCACTAGCAATGGAACTTTAGCACCGACTGCAACAATAGATACACCTAAGCTTTGTATATGAGAGGTCTTTACCTTTAGGGCGATGCTTTAGCTGCAAGGCATTGACTAATGGACAAATAATGAAATGCTTTACAATCGCATCTCATAAGCAAAAAGATAGAGTAGAGACTAGAGACTGGATAGAAGTGGTTATGAAATGACAGATATGCTCGTAGAAAGTTTACTAACTCTGTAGGGATGCACTGTGCAGAAATGGTGCTGCGAACTCTACATTACTTTGATGGTCGTTCATTTATCACAGGCGAGAGGGTATGGCAACTTGGTTAAGTAATTAATGAGAACTATTCACGAAGCTAAGTTCCAAGTGTTTAAAGTTACCATTTGATGAAGTCAGTTTTGAGTAGAAATTTGCCCTTTTCCGGGGAATGCATCTTTTATTTTATAGCGTCGCGTCGTCTTATTTTATTGCAGATCAATCACATTGGCAACTCAAACCTGACCTTAATTCCAACACCGCAGTTGGCAGCACTATTGAATGATAAGTTATTGTCCCTTTGCGGGATTGAGTTGCGTCAAATGGGTTGCCGCAAGTGAATGTAGAGCATGGATGCCTTTAATGGTCCATTTACACACTTTTCATTGGGAGCCTCATGATGGATCCGCTTCCGCGATAATTGAATGAGCTTTGGAGATATTCTGCGTAGGCAGGTGGTTTGATCTCTATCCTGGATGGTCTCGGGAGAAGACAAGAAATCGGCATCCAAAGATACGTATAATCTTACTAACATGCCTAGCTGAAACAGTAGGGTTTCTTCAAGTTTCCTTGGGGATGTGCTGACCATGCATGAGTTTCTCGAATGGTGCTTTGCCCTATGCTTGGGATTCTTGTTGATCGGACGTGGCACCTTAAATGTATTTTAAGGTTGCATGTTCATTGCCCCAATTATTCAGAAGCTTGCACGCTTGTAGGCCTGTGTTGTCATTGTAGTGTTCAATGACACCGTATGCTTCAAAAGAACTCATAGCTTTGCAATCATTTAATAGAAGACGGAATAGACAGTAAGTGGGTGGTGAATTATATATACACATGTTCACGATTTATTTATGGTGCCAAAGGCCGCCGCTGGGCTGTAAGGTGCCTTACTGGAAGTGACCGTGTCGTACTGCGTATCTCGGCCAGAAGATATATTCTGATATCACTGGAGGTAAGGGCCCCCCGAAACTAGAATTCACCCCAACGCTCGTGAGAGTATCTTTGTAGCTGTAGCTTATATCCAAGATCGCGGGATGGTTAGATCGATTCTCATGATTCACTGTATTGCGCTCTACAGCTGGTGTTCAACTATGTGATGGCTATGGAACTGTTCGATCTGCTCAATGTAGACCATTATCCATAGAACGGTTTAAGTATTAGATGGGTCCCGACTCTTCCGTGTTTCAGAACACGCGACTTCGAATTTGGTAGATACTGGTGGTAATTCTCGAAGAGCGCTGTTCGATGTATTGTCGAATCGTCTTCTCTTACGAAGACGTACCATAGGATTAAGTCTTAATGGCCGGTACCTACGTAAAACACTGGTGACATCTATATCGGGATTAAACGTGTTGCGGTAAATTTTTCCGCAACAAGGTTTACCCTCTTCCCTGTTATTGTCCCTTCGTTCCCTCTTTTCTTTGAGTGGGAAGACCGAGCTCTGGCGGAGGTGGAGGGCAGCCATGGTCCCATCAGCCATTGGCCCACCGACCACAGACCTCGGAAAGAACCCACATAGGTATACGGGCGGTTATCCTCAGAGGAGGACGAGGTGGTTCGGTCGGTGAAGCCCTAAGGACGGTAGGGAGACTCACGACGAACCAGGAGCCCAGGGTGCGACAGGAGGTCCACCAAGATCACCGTTGTCGGAGCCCGTAGGCTAGACGGGAGACTCGCAACGGGCTGCACTAGACAGGACGTCTGAAAGTCATCGACGGGTGGGGACGGACGGTCCTTGTAAGCCAGACACCCCAACACGATGATGACGGGTGGGGGAAGACGATCCCCGGAACTTACACCCCAACGAAAGCCAAGTTATATAAAGGCTTGAGGACTCCCACATCTTGCCATCGATGTGGAGACAAGAAGCATCACATCTCGTAATCGATGTGGATGCTAACGTGAAATGTCTAAGGGAGAAGAGATGACGATCTCTTTTGTAGCTACACCCCCAACGTGGGAGCTACGGAGGAGCGACGGTGTTGTGCAGGCGGACGGCCAAGATAATAAGACACATCCCAACGTCGCATCAACTTTAAAAGTCAGGTTCGATGGGGGAAGGGACGACGACCCCTTTCAAGCCAGCACCCCACCGATGGAGCACCAAGGGAGCAGCAGAGACTGTAGGCGGACGGCCAAGTTACTAGGCAGCCTCCGACGAGGGAATGTACAAACATAAACAAGAACAACAACAGTAACCACAAACAATAACAACAACCAGCGACAACAAATAATAATAATAACAATAATAATAATAACAATAATAATAAACAACAACAACATATAAACAATAACATTAGCATAATATCAAAATAAAAATCATAACAAAGTAGCAGGCGGGCAGAAGGGCCCACAACATAAACAAACAAACGAAACGAAAACAAAACAAAAAAAAATAAAATACGTAATTATGTAAGGAATGACCCGCTATTGGTCAGTCCCCCCATTCCCCCCAAATCTGAACGCCGATCCACCGGAGTAAGTAGGGACCCGGGGTAATGTAGCACAGAGACACATATACTTAGCTTTGTTTGGGGCGGCGGTTTAGAGAATTGCTAGACCGGGGTATAATCAGATTGGGATTATACCCACACAACCTTCCTCCTTCGTCCCAACACTCCATTGACCTTCGATCATACTTTCTTTCTCCTTCGCGTTTGTTGTTGTTTTTCAATTTTGTTCAGTTCGATGGGGGAAAATTAACCGGGGATCAGCAATGAGAGAAACATTGCTTCTCGCAATTTTCAATGTAGTTCCAGTGTCTAGGGAAATAGCTAGGCATAGCTAGGATCCACAAGCTCTCATAAACTCGCTCAGTGGAGTTCCCAGTTATCACTGGAAGCGGGAGAGAACTCAGTGTCTGAGGAGTTTAGAATGAGAGTGTACAATTGGAAACAATTGGAATGTGTGAGAGGCCTAGTTGAACACGGGAGCATACACTAGCAAAGTTGCTAGTCGTGTAGCTGGAAACCCCGTTGTTGGGTTCACTAGAGCCAAATGAATATGTGTGTGAGTGAGTGTGAGAATGCGTATGAGAATCTGTCGAGAGCTTGTGGAAAGGAAAAGATCTGGAAGTCACTTTTTTGAGAAAAGAAAATTAAAGTAGAAAAATGTAACGTAGAGTCGCGAGTTTTGTTTTTCGGCGGACAGAAAGGGAAAAGGAGGAGAAAGTAAGAAGAAGGGAAGAGACAAGGGAACAGGAGTCGCAGGAAGAAGGGAATAGGAAGACTGTGTCAGAAGGGACATAGAACCGCCAGGAACTAAAGATAAGTATTGTGTAGTTGAATAGTGCAGTGCAGTTTAGCGTTTGCATCCTTTTTTTTTGGAAAAGTGAGACTCCGGTGGGCCGCGCGTGCGTACAAATCTCGAGATTAGACGAGACACGCGACCCGTTAATTATTTTCTTTGTGCGTTCGGGACGGTTTAATAGCGGGTCACTCT
Organism: Volucella inflata; assembly: GCA_928272305.1. Lineage (NCBI taxonomy): Eukaryota > Metazoa > Arthropoda > Insecta > Diptera > Syrphidae > Volucella > Volucella inflata. The sequence goes on from OV743720.1 coordinate 98,122,868, forward strand.
ATCGACGAGTGTGCCGTTAGTTTCCCTTTTTAATAAATCGTCGAGCTCCAACGGAGCTTTATAACGTTGTCAAAAAAAAAAAATCTTTTATTTTCCTTCCGTGGTTGTGGTTTTTTTTGTTGTCTTTCCTCGGGGAAGATTGTCTTTCTTGTAGTTTTCTGAAGTCGGGCTTTTGGTTTCGTGATTCCAGCAAAATCACGTGGCGCTCAACAGTTCTTTGTTCTATCCCAGGTTTAGCGGCCATTAAAGCGCTACCTGGAGTTCGTGTCGGACCCAGTATTGGAACAGTTGGTTCCAAAGTTATTATTGATTCGGGGCAACGGTGATTGTTGCCGGGGATCAATCGTAACAAACGAAATGTATGTGAAATGGAGCGTAGAAATCTTGTTATTGGTTGGAGATGACTTTCAATTTGTAAAGTTCCTTATGAGTGAAATTTTCTGTCTCCAATACAAGGAGTATGCAAGTGGGAGTGCTTCATGCTTGATTCTTGACACCGACGATACTTTGCAAGCTGCATGGTCGAAGCTAAATAGAGAATTGGTTCTGTCAATTCGCCCGAATGAATTTTAACAGATTCAGGGATGTGATAGATAGGAATAAGTCTGGGTTATATTATCGATAATTTATTCTTCAAAAGGACCAGCACAAAAGTCGGCTTTATTGAAACAATTCATTCCACAATCGTTGCAAGACAGCATATGAGCTTATGAGCATATAAACCCATTCATCATAACATTCAAATGGGTACTGCTTATGACTGCATTTATAGAACTAACGGAGCTGACGATACGGAAGTGCCTCGAAGAAGGAGCGTTTCCTGAAAAGCGGAAAGTGCAACATTTAATCCTGCTACCAAAAAGGAAAGAAGCCTCCAGGGGAAGCATCGTCCTACCGCCCAATATGCCTATTGAACCTCGATCCTCAAGAAGATTATCTACAACAGATTACTAGTAGTGGCAGACGAAAACGGAACTCTCCAAGACTAGCAATTTGGCGTAAGAAAAATGCCATCTACTGTTGACGCAATAACAGCAGAAGTTGATATCGCAAAAGGCACCATCGGATGGGAAAGATAGCTCTCTGGCACAAAGCAGTATTGTGCAGTAGTAATGCTAGAAATTAAAAATCGTTTTAACATTACTTATTGGTCGTTCCGACCGAGGCATTGGTGTCAATACGCTTTACATGACCCAGCCATATCAGTCTTTGGATCTTCACTCAACTGGTTAGGTTGATGTCACTGTGCAGTCCGTAGAATTCATTGTCCTCCTCCACTCACAGTCAATGTAGACGGGACTGAAAATCACTCGAAGAATTTTCCTCTCGAAGCAGCCAAGAGCATTTTTTTATAATGTCCATGCTCCTGCGCCATAGAGCAGTGCTGGGATTAGGGTAACTTTAGTTGTTCGAGAGAGGGCTTTGAGGGCAAAGAAACAGCGGTTGACAAGAGTTATTCTTCATTTGATATCAGCGCTGGTGTCGTTGTCTGTACTTATAGTGGAGTCTAGGTAGACAAAGTCCTTAACTACCTCAAAGTTATATCTGTCGAGGGTGACGTTCTATCCGAGACGTCGGTGTTGGTTGTCCGTTTTGCTTGACCGCATGTACCTGATTTTGCCCTCATTGACCGCTAAACCCATTTTTGCCACTTCCATCTCAATACTCACGAAGGCGCCGTTGACATCACGCTGCTTTCCTCTGATTATGTCAAAATCGTCGGCGAAATTCGAACTGACTTTTAAAAGATAGTGCCTCTTGTATTTGCTCGTGGGTTTTGCACTATTCTTTCAAGTACGATGTTGGAAAAATCGCATGACAGCGCATCACCTTGTGTAAATCCTTTCTGGACATCAAAGGTCTCGGTGAGATCTTTACCGACCTTGATGGAGCAGCGTACATGCTCTCATACGCGGCCTTAAAATCGATGAATAGGTGGTGCGCATCGATCTGAAGCTCATGGGTTTTCTCCCAGATCTCCCGCAGTGTGAATATTTGGTCGATGGTGCACTTTTCTGGCCTGAAGCCACACTCAAATAGACCAATGAGGTTCCACCCAGAACTACCCGGTAGATAAGATAAGATTAGATTAGAAAAACTGATGCCTCTGTAGTTGGCGCAGTTCATAGGGTTTCTTTTCTTGAGGATCAGAGAGAAAATAGTGAGGTTCGATTCGTCGGGAATACTTTCTCAGGCTCATTCTGCCTGACAGCGGTACTGTTTGTCTTTCCAAATCCTCAGCATCGACTGCGACCATACTACAACGTTCCCTTGTTGGTCTACGCAGGCTTCGGTTCGGGGCTTGTGTCCATGGCGTCTTTTTTTAACTTTTGATAGAAATTCCGAACCTCATTTCTGGAGTAGCATCTCTCAATTTCCTCGATCGCACGCTTCTCATGCTCTTTCTTCTTCTTCCTGAGAAACCGGTGTTCGTCTCTCCTCTTCCGCTCATAGAGCTCACGAGCAGCTGGTCCTTCTAAGCAGCGCCGCTTTATATGCATCTTGCTTAGCTGCATGTGCTTGCTGGCGTTCATCATCGAACCAGGGGTTTCGTTGTGGTGGACGAGTTAAACCCAGCACATCAGAAGCGGCATTTCTGATGGCGTTTTGGCAGTGTTTCCAATCGTCTTTGATGCTTGGTGTTGGCGGCAAGGAACCTCTTAAGAGATTTAGAGACACTCGATCGGAAAAGAACTCTTGCGATTGTAGCCGTCTGACATTGAATTTCCTCACAGCATAAGCTTGTCTTCGCGTAGTTTGGGATATCCGCAACCGTACCTTGGCTACAACAAGGTAATGGTCCGAGTCGATGTTGGCTCCTCGGAACGTACGGACATCCACAATACTGGAGGGATGTCTTTCGTCGATCGCAATCTGATCAATCGGGTGGACTCTTGATTGATCAGGAGTTCTCCAAGTCCCCTCGGGTATATCGATATGTGGGAACCGCGTGCTAGCTACGACAATGTTTAGCCCCCGCCGCAAAGTCGATTAGCCTGAATCCGTTATCGGAGGTGGTGTTGTGCAGGCTATATTTTCCGATTGTTCCACCAAAGATACCCTCTCTTCCTAGCTTTGCATTAAAATCACCGAGGACAATTTTAATGTCATAGCTAGGGCATTGCTCGTAGATAATGTTGAGGAGCTCATAGAAGGCATCCTTGCTGTGGTCATCTTTCTCCTCTGTGGGGGCGTGCGTGCATATCAGAAGCAGGTGATTCAACGCGAATAGCTTGATTTGCTAACCAGCCCCGTGGGGTAATACTAAACTGGGGTTCCGAGGGGATAGTGGTTGAAGTGTGGAGGGCTTTTGTTCAGTACGTATAGAAACAGATTCATCAACAATAAATTTGGCTGTGATTTGTATCAAAACAAAGGATATGCATATTTGCTGTCAGCGCACAACATCGATAAATTGACCGAAGTGTCACAATAGAAAGCTACAACTTTGAGGTAGCCAAGCGTTCTATCTACCTTGTCTCGGTTATTGATCCCGATAGCACTTACTACTGTTTCAGGAGCCTAAAAAGGAAAATAAACCTCTTTGGCAACGAAGCAAAAGCGCCAGTTTAGGCGACTGGTCATAAGCGTTTGAAGATGCTTACGGTACCACAGGCAAAGATCCCTCGAATATTTTAAGTCGTTACATGTGGAGTACAAGTATATTTGCAGAAGAAGCCGCGTATAGCAAAACCAAAGAAAGGTTTGTGCCAAGCAAGAGAAAATTAACAACCAATTGGGTCATGTGTACTTACCAGATACGTTTCAAAATTAGCTACCTCAGCCGATAATGCTTGCCTACAACAACATGAATGAGGTGACAAGATACAATTGTTAAATAAATGTCCATGATGGTATCTACCAGCCGGTCAGTAAAAGTTAGCCAACTCTCCAAGATAATAAACAGCTTATGTGTGATTTGCCTCCTGTACTAGTGGTTCAAAATCCCTAGAACACCCTTTAGGTCAACAGGAATTACAATTGATAACAAAAATATTTTCAAAAGATTGTATCTTTAGGTCATCAAATGTCTTACTTCGAATAAAATACACACTACACCGGGTGAACATAATGTCTTTGAGTATCTATCACCCCTTCTTTAGGGTAATGTTTATGAGACTCATTGGCAACAATATCAATCGACATAAATCGCATCATCCATTTAAGATGCTCCACTTCATCTACATAAACACAAATTCGACCCAATTAACCCAAAAGGCAGCAGAAGAAACGGACACAAAACGAATACTGCCATTCCAATGAGATTTATTTGCTCAAAAAGTAAACGCAAAACAATCAAACACGACTCCACTACCCCATCTCCAAAGACAGGGACTTCCGACAGACAAAGTCTATAGGTATAACCAATCCAACCAGTATTGTAGATACACACTTAGATACAGATATTTCCAGATGGACAGAGCAATGGGTAATAGGCAAAATGGCAAATGCTATTATCCGAGGTGCTACAGATGCTTTGTTCACTCTGGCATTAGCACGTCTGTCTATCAACACAAGGCAGAGCTTTGAGAGTTTGCCCATTCGTCCTTCTCGAATGCAATCAAGGATATCATAAAATTTCATTTTACGATTCATTACCTGCTTCCGCCTGAGAAAGACACCACCAACAACCAACGAATAAAGGACCAACGACCAACGACCAACGACCACAATGATCAAAAAACGAAGAACGGGAACGAAGAACGAAGAACGAAGAATAGAGTATCCTTCAGGTTTTGGATGCCAAATCGAACGAATATTGAAATTGTGGAGCAGCCAGAAGGAACTTCCTCTTCTTCTTTATCTAGGTACGGATATATCCTGGTCTGATTCAATTACTCAAACCGTAAGTTTGGAATCTTTGTAGGTTCCTAATTGTCCCAGAGCTGTGCCGAACAACCAGACAGACGGAAAAGCTGCAGGAGAAGCCGGCATCAGTCGGAAAAAAACATGAAACGAGTGACTAGACACTCGAGAAGATGCCTATGATTTGAAGCTCCAGATACGAGAACTGACATTGATTGGAACTGGGCAAAAGGTGTGAGTAGCAAGACCTTAATATGTCTGTATCTAAGTGTGTACTATTGCTCGTGTATCTGTCCATTATTGAAGGATTATTGGCACATTATTAGGTTATGGTCTAATTTCCGAGATTTGTTTTCTTCTTGTAGGACATCCCATCACCCGATTGGGATTTAGTTTCAGATACGGACAGAGGAGACTCTGAAACAGGAGGCAGATTTCCATTTATCTGTGTTATAGATGTGATTATAAGCCAGAGAATAGATGTTAAATTAGTTTTGTGTGATAGACTCGGTTAGTTTGGCCTTCTTGATAGGTTCAGGTCGTATTATCTAAGGTGTCGGATAAACCTGAACCGAACTGATACTGAAACAATGTGCTCCCTTTGGATTTGCATGCATGTACGAGTTCGTTCCTCTCAATAATTTCACGTAATTAACTAAATGTCCAAAGGTGTTGACTGGCAAATAAATAGGCCTAAACCTACTCGTAAGCATGGTAATTGAAATTTAACGACGTTCATTTGAGAGAATTTCAATCAGGGCAACCCAAATTAAACTAATTGACCCAATGATGTGTTGAGTACTGAAATATTCGTACGAACATGGTTCCAGGGACTTTGGAGAAAATTATTTTATCTCTTAATTAAAAGGATTTTGGTAAACTGAATCACATCAATGTGTTCATTTGCTTAAAACTTAACCAAAACATTTTGTATTCGAAAAGTATCTTTGTAATAAGATTGGCCGTAAGACCGTATTTTAATCGAGCGATTATTGAAACTAAGTAAGATTCAGGAGCAGAAGGTGATGATTTGGTTTTGGGGAAAAGGATATTCTGAGAACAATGTGCACAAATAGCAACATCAAGATGCCATAAAATGATGGAATGCCAGGCAAAATATTGACCGGATGATACGATTATGAAATTTATAGCCCAGTCCTGATGCTGAATTTAGAAGACTTCCGTTCTCATTGCTACTGGAAGAGAAGCAATATTGTGATGGTTGTTGTTATGATGGATGATGTACTTCTAAGAAGAATCCTTCAACTGCATGCTTAAGAGATCAATATGTAACAGTGCAGCACTTCTGCGCTAGACGCATTGATGAATCTTCTTCAGTGCAAACGTTGTCAAGATTTCGATCCCTCCCAGTCGTACTGCCAAAAAAATCGAAATGTGTAAAATGGGCCGGGAACCACTTATCAGAAAGGTGTGACTTAAATAAGCAGGCTCCGGCGACCTACATAAACTGCAAAAGCAAGCACCCAGCAAACTACCGAGGTTGTGGAGTAGCAAAGAAGCTTAAGAATAGGCGCGATACTCTCATGTAACCGATACACCCGAACTCAAGCTTAAGAAATCGCAAGATCGATAAGCCTAAGACCGCTAAGCCAGTCAAAACGACGAGATCGATATGTCGCTGTTTCAAGACCAGTGGAAAAACCGCCAGAAATAGAATAGAATTTGATTCTACGCAAACAAGCTCAGTCTCGGCAAAAATAAACCACTTAGATGACAATATCGGATCTAGTTACTTCCCTCCGGGATATAAGCTGGTAGAAGACGACTTCGTTCGTCTCTTTGACTCACTCGGACCTAATTTTGACTTAGGTGGGGACTCCAACACACTTTTTGGGGATAAAGATGCATTTCAACAAAATGCAGATTATTGTACAAAGCCAGCTTGAAACGTGGGGTGAACTTTCTTTTCGATAGGAAAGCCAACTTACTGGACAACAGACAAAAATAAAATCCCTGACCTCGTTGACCGAATGCTACCATCTATGCTCACATCACTCAGCAGTCACTCTGAAAATAGGTGGAAGTCTAGTAAAAACAGAAGGACCGCCTAGGTCAACTAGTAACAAAACTAACTAGGACCCTTGCAGAAGAGACTGCATCGAAAAGGTTGCTTTAAATGTATCGCTAAAGACGTCGCTCGAAACAGAAGCAGAAATCGATAAACTCGTCGAAGCCATTCAGAGCTCAGCGTAGAAAAACACTCGTTAGCGGAAGACAGAAGCACGAAACAACAAAATCAAATACCAGCCTGAAATCGAAGACCTCACACGAGAAAAGAGGAGAGCGCGCAAAAGATGGCAACCCGCGCGCCAACGCATAAAACTTATCTGTACTACCTTTGTAGTGTAACAACCTAAAAAAGGGCTGCAAGACCAACAAAATCACGGGAATTCTACTTACCCCGAGGGTCTGACCGCTGATAAGTATTTAAACTACTCTCTCCGGAAAGCCTTGAAGTCCATGAGGAAACCTGTAGTGCACTCGCCGCAAATTAGGAAAACTAACGGGGAATGGGCAAAAGAAGACAAAGAGAAAGCAGAATTACTTGCCGATCACTTAGAGGAAACGTTTAAGCCGTTCGATTGACAACCGTTGATCGAAGATCCGAATGATAATATGGCACCCGACAACTTTAAAGTAAAAACCGTATCCCTGTGCGAATTTCGAATTACAGTAAAAAAATTGAAAAAGACAAGAAATCATATAGGCCCATTTCACCTCTGCCAATAATACCTAAGGTCTTCGAGAAACCTCTGCTGAAACGATTGTAACTAGTAATTGAAGAAAGACACTTGATCACGGATCATCAATTCGCCTTAGGTTAGGTTAGGAAAAATAGTGTGTGCCATAAGACACAGACACTAGGCACCAAAACGGGTCCATCGCGATCCCCTGTGGGTTCAGTTAAAACCAACTCCAATTCGTAGAAACTAGAAACCTAAACTGTTTCCCTATTAAAGCACCTAATTTCTCTACAAAAGCCAAGACGGCCTTTAAAATCGGTACCGTCTATTTTCTCTAAGTTTTCAAAGAAGTATTTTCCTAAGAATTTCCTTCGGCTACGCGATATTGCCTCACATTCACACAGTATGTGTGTTACGAGTATGTCCTCAACCGTTTGTAGATCCCCGCAGAATCAACAAGTGTCTGTATTTGTCAGTCTTAGTTTCTTGTGTGTGTGTTTCAGCAGTAGACAGTGTCCTGTTAGTATTCCTATTAGCGGCCTAAGCTTATTCCTATTCAGCTCAATAAGCTTCCTAAATCTGTTGCCGTCGAGAAGTGGCCATAGAGCCTTTGATACATTATGTCGTTCCAGGTTCAACCACCATGTACTGGCGGCCAATGTTGATTGACTCCATTGCCTTAAGAGCGGCGTGGCTGTCGATGTAGATAGCGATATCTCTGCCGGATATCGATCTCATCTGCATCAGCTCAGCTGCCATAAGGACAGCTAGAACCTTTGATTGGAAGACACTGCTAGTGTCCGGTAGCCTTATGCACACTCTCAGTTCCGGTTCCTCAGATAAGATACCGGAACCTGTTCCTTCCTCTGTCTTCGAGCCATCTGTGAAAACTGCAATTTCGTTTGATCTAATCACTGCATTTTCTTGCCAGTCCTTCCTCTCCGGATATAGTATATCATATGGAATGTCGAAATCGATTAAGGAAGGGATTTCATCCGTTTTAGTAGTATTGCCTGGTAGTAGCTCTTCCAGGATCGTGCCGCGTCCGAAGCTACTGCTTTTGAAAAGACCCAGATTAGTGAGTCGAATCTGTTGCCAGTAAGTTTTTTTTTTTTATCTGTAAATCAAGCGGTCAACCTTTCAACCTTTCAACCTGGACGATGATGACCAACAATTCCGTCCACCCGACCTGGATGAAGTGAAGATAGCCATATCGAAGCTTAAGTCCAACAAAGCTGCTGGAGCGGATGGCCTGACTGCCGAGCTCTTCAAAGCGGCAGGCGATGACTTGGTAAGGAAAGAAAGGAGACCCAAAGAACTGCGCCAACTACAGAGGCATCAGTCTCCTTAACATCGCATATAAGATCTTATCTGCCGTATTGTGTGAACGCCTGAAGCCGTTCGTCAACAACCTGATAGGTCCATATCAGTGTGGCTTCAGGCCAGGAAAGTCCACCATCGACCAGATATTCACACTTCGGCAGATCTTGGAGAAGACCCATGAGCTTCAGATCGATACCCACTACCTATTCATCGATTTTAAGGCCGCGTATGACAGCATCTATAGAGACGAGCTATATAGAGCAATGTCTAGTTTTGGCATCCCTGCCAAACTCGTCCGTCGGTGCAGGATGACGATGGAGAATGCACGCTGCTCCATCAAGGTCGGTAAAGATCTCACCGAGACCTTTGATGTCCAGAAAGGATTTAGACAAGGCGATGCGCTGTCATGCGATTTTTTCAACATCGTACTTGGAAGAATAGTTTAAAACTCACGAGCAAACACAAGAGGCACTATCTTTCAAAAGTCCGTCCAACTACTCGCATACGCATACGATATTGACATAATCGGGAGAAAGCAGCGTGATGTCAGTGGCGCTTTCGCGAGTATTGAGACGGAAGGGGCGAAAATGGGTTTAACGGTCAATGAGGGCAAGACCAAGTATATGCTGTTAAGCAATATAACTTTGAGGTAGTTAAGGACTTTGTCTACCTAGGCTCTGCTATAAACACAGACAACGACACCAGCGCTGAGATCAAGCGAAGAATAACTCTTGCAAACCGCTGTTTCTTTGGGTTAAGAAGGCAATTGAGTAGCAAAGTCCTCTCTCGGACAACAAAAGTCACCCTTTATAAGACTTTAATAATCCCGGTCCTGCTCTTTGGCGCAGAGGCATGGACATTATCAAAAATGGATGAGGGTGTTCTTGGTTGCTTCGATAGAAAAATTCTTCGGGCAATCTTCGGTCCCGTCTGCATTGACGGTGACTGGAGGAGGAGATACAACGACGAACTGTATGGAGTGTACAGCGACATGGACCTAGCCAGAAGAGTGAAGATCCAAAGACTGAGATGACTGGGCCATGAAGAGCGCATGGACACCAATGCTCCGGTCCGAAAAGTCTTCGAATCCGCCCCCGAGGGACAGCGCAGTAGAGGAAGGCCAAGACTCAGGTGGCGCACGCAAGTGGAAGAGGACCTCAGCCAACTTAGCATGCGAAACTGGAGGCAGCTAGCCAGGGATCGAGCTGGCTGGAGAAGCTTGTTGACTGAGGCCCAGGTCCACCCCGGACTTTAGCGCCACCTAAAGTAAGTAAAGTAAGTAAATCAAGCGGTGTCAGGTGTAGCAATGTGTCCAATGCTGCCGTAGGGGTGGTACGGAGCGCTCCCGTAGTGGCTATGGTAACCGTTCTCTGAACCGCCGCTAATTTTCCGTAAGTCGTTTCCTTAATTGTTGCTTTCCACCATGTTAGTGTGCCATATGTCAGTATGGGTCTCACCGCTACCGTATAAAGCCAGTACACCATAGCAGGTTTAAGGCCCCAAATTTTTCCCACAGTTCTTTTACATATGAAAATATGCCTATTTAATTCTTTCCGCTACGTTGAGACTCCAATTCAGTTTCTTATCCAGAATCACGCCAAGGTACTTCGCACTATCCGAAAGGGACAGCTCCATTCCGTCGAGTTTTGGCAGTGTGAATTGCGGTATCTTGTACTTTCTGGTAAAGAGAACCAGTTCCGTTTTGGAGGGATTGACATTGAGACCACAGCTGCCTGCCCAGGTGCTGATCGTCTTCAAGGCAAGCTCCATGATCTTACTTAAAATGTATTTTCCCTGCACTATTATCACCACGTCATCCGCGTATGCCGTGGCACTAATGCCCCACCCAAAGGAGTGGAGATATAACTCCCCCTTGAGGGTTTCCCCTATTCACTGACATTCCAGCCGAGCTTTGTCCAATGGAACAGTTTATTACCCTACCTGCAAGCAATTCGCCTTTCGGGTCAAACATTCTAAAAAATATGCTCTAGCTGTTTTCTTGACATATCGCAAGCCTTCGACAAGGTATGGCACGAAGGCCTAAGGTATAAGCTAAGGGTAATCTTAACGGAAAAGTTGTACAGAATATTGAAATCTTATCTTGAAAACAGACTTTTTCGTGTTGGACACGGGAGTGAATATTCGGATTTCAAAGAAATCTACGCCGGTGTTCCACAAGGAAGTGTTCTTGGTCCAATCTTGTTCCTACTCTACACAATAGATATACCATATGATAAAGATAAAGGGACCGTTGTCGATATCCGTGTCTATCCTCGCAACGGATGAGTAAGTCGAATCATCAACGGGAAGACTCCAACGAGCTTTGAACAAAGTACGCAAATGGACAAAACCTGGCGAAATGTCCTCAATGAGGCAGAATCAACGCATGTCAATTTTACGTTACTTATTTCCATTAACTCGGTGCAAATACCGTACGCAAACGAGGCAAAATATCTAGGAATGACCCTAGACACAAAGCTTAAGTGGATACCACACGTATAAAAGAAGCGCGAAGAGCTCGAAATCAGATCGAGAGTAATGTATTGGCTACTCGGAAGATATTCGAAGTTAAGCGTATACAACAAATTTGTTTCTGTATAAGCAAGTGCTAAGACCATCTGGGACATATGGTATACAACTTTGGGGTTGTACCAAACCAAGCAATATGGCTCTACGGCAAGCATTTCAAAACAAAGTACTGAGAGCAATCTTGAATGCTCCTTGGTATATAATGAATAGTGATCTTCACAGAGATCTAGGAATTGCTATCTTGAGGGACGAAGTGACAAACTTTGCTCGCAAACTGCGTACCCGCCTTCATGCTCACTGCAATAATGAAATAATCCGTACTATGGACGTAACAAACCTTGAGCGCAGACTCCAAAGAACAAGACCCTTCGACCTAGCGCCGTAAGGAAAAACCGTATTAGTAGGTGCCTTCACTGGAAAGCTACCTACCTAACGCGATTAACACTACAGTAGCGTAAACTACTTGTTAAGTCGTAGTCATCACAAAAATGAAAAAAAGGAGAGGGACGAATTACCTACTACTATGAGTACGCGCAGCCGGTTCTCATAGTGCCTCTCTGAGGGTTGAGGTTTAGCCCGTAGGCATATACTGACTAGCACTGATGGCATCGTCAGATATATGAATCGGGCATAACCAATGATACGGACCATTGGTATCTTTTGAAGATTCCTGCATCTCCAGGCGCAACCTTCCTCCGCTTAGTATTCATTTTCAAATCCATCTTCGGTTTAAAAGTAGGGGTCTTTGGTATTGTACAACACGCACTTTAGCTTTGAAGACCTTTCGCGCCAGCTATCGCTTGACTTTGGTCTAATAGACATGCTGTCTGATGCAATGACACCAAAACTGCTGCTGCGAAAAAAACACGAAATCGACTTTCTCTGTTCTCAAGACCTCTTTCGACCAGAATCTGAGCTAGGAAATGAGTATAATTGGGTCTTCACGCATGTCTATTAAAGCAATCTAGAATGTGGTACTGCCACCTTTAGGGAAAACGATGACGTTAGATTTCACTCTCCGTGAGGGAAACATATGCAGCTGCACTTAGAGCCTTGTCAAATTCTCTACAGCTTCCAAGCTTGTACGAGAAAGCAAGATTTCACTGAATGCCATTGGAACGCTAAATTACTGAGTCTGTTTGGATCCCAGGTCTCGATGGGGTCACGAAAATTGAAACCACCGATGAACTTGCTGGGGAAGGCCCAGGGGAAAGTTTTTAAGCACCCTAACCTACGTTCTTTCTGTCTGAGTGATCGGTTGCAAATGACACGACTCTCCATGTTGACAGTAGACCAAATAAATGCTTATCGATTCATCTAAAGGTTCATCGGCCTTCCTGTTGTCCCTTAACATTAACGACTGCAGGTTGCTTACAAGAGTACACTGCACTTCTCCTCATTCCCTCAAATGTGCCGTCGCAATATTCTGCGACGGTTGCTTGACAGATTGTTAATACGCGTCTCCAGCCAGCTCGATTCTTCGCTAAGTTGGCTGATGTCTTCTTGCACTTCTGTGGGCCACTTGAATTGCAGTCTTCCTTGTCTGCGCAGTGATTTATTGGCGGATTCGAAGACTTTTTGGACCAGAGCTTCTGTGCCCATCCGCTCTAAATTCTGCCCAAGTCGATGTCACTGTACAGTTCGTACAGTTCGTCGTTGTATCTCCTTCTTTTTGTTTGATCTTAGCGCTGGTGTTGTTGTCTGAATTGACATTAGAGTCAAGTAGCCAAGGTGTGAAAAACAATATCGTTCAAATGGTCGGGAAGATTCGTAGCATGCGATTCTTTTGAGGTTATTTTTAACCACTTTTTCGCATATTTCGGGTGTTATCTCGGCCATAACTTGAGTAATGTTGGTGCTTAATGCGTCCAGAGTTCGGAGATTATTCGCGTAAATACGGTCTTTTGCGTAACCCCACAGAAAAAAATCTAACGGTGTCAAATCGCATGATCTTAGTGGCCAATTGACGTTGCCAAAAAGTGAAATTACGCGACCAGAAAACTTCTCACGCAATAAAGCCCTAATTGGTCGTATTGTGTGGCTTGTTGCCCCGTCTTGTTGGAAACACATATCGTCCAAGTCATGATCTTCAATCGCCGGCCAAAAAAAATCGCTTAGCATTCGACCATATTGCTCCGAATTGACTGTAACCGTCTGCGCACGCACGGCACCTCTTCGATCACTTGTGGGTTTCCTGGGCTCCATATGCGGCAATTTTGTTTATTTACATACTCACCGAGTGAGAATGTGCCTCATCACTGAAGAAAATGTTGTTCGAAAAATCGGTGTTATTTGTCTGTTGTTCCAACACCCAAGAAACGTATCTACGAGGTTGTGAAAAAATTTAACTTTATAAGGATGGAGGTGCAAATCCAAATACGCCATAGTGAGGTGTACGACACGTTAAATTGCTGCGAACACCGGGATAATCGGATAAATTCAGATCATCAGCAATATTTGTTCTTACAGCAGCAAAAACGCTTCAACTCTCTTCAAATTTCTTCACAATTTTACTGATTGCTTGCGTAGTTGGTCGATTATGACGACCATAATCATATGACGATGCGCGAAAAGTGGCTACGTTTGAATCACCACTTCTGTAGTGAGTTTTAATACTTTTAACGCGTTGTTAAATTTTTAAGCGATCCTTTATTATAAATGGCAAATATTCAACTAATATTAAGACACTTCAAATGACAGCCGAGTTTGGCAGGTGTCAAATGCCAGCGTTACCAACTTGAAAATACGAAATGAATGACCCTATACTTGGTCTCGCTCACATTGACCAATAAGGCCTTCTCGTGAAGGCGCCACTGACATTACGCTGCTTTCTTCCGATTATGTGAATATCTAGTCAAGTCATAAATACTGGTACACAACTGAACTCACTCATTACGAATGAAACACTGGGCGCATCCATTTCGTATTGATTGCGATTTGACAGTTGTTGTGACATAAAAAGTTTTTGACATTTATTGCTTACAATCATGTAATGGGGCGACATCGAAAATCGTATTATTGTAGTTGGCCTACTAAAATGCAACCTGGAAAAAGGCGATATCTTTAGGACGTTGCGATTGCTTGGAATCACTCGCAATTTTGTGTATCGTGATGTGAAATTGTTTGAGGATACTGGTGGAGTACGAGACCGTCAAAGATCCCAATAAAAACAAAACAAAATATTGTTGAAATATCAATTCTTTTTCATTTGGCGCTGATTTTTCTGTCTACCAGTATTTATGACTTCACTAGGTAAGTGGACTGACTTTTGGAAAAATTGTGCTTCTTGTGTTTGCTCGTAACTTGTGGATTATCCTTTCAAGAATGATGTTGAAGAAATCGCAAGACAGCGCCTTGCCTAAATCTCTTTTTAACATCAAAGTCTCCGTAAGATCTCTTCCGACTTTGATGGAGCAGCGCGAATTCTCTGTGTGCGCTTTTAATGCTCCTCCTCTTCTCCTGAAAACCCGGTGTTTGTCTCTCGTGTTCGGTTCATAAAGCTCGGGAGCAACTCTAGTCCCTCTATCCAACGCCGCTTTGTATGCATTGCTTAGCTTCAATTGCTTCCCTGCATTCGTCATCAAATCAGTGGATTCGTTGTGGTGGTTGTATAAGACCTGCTCTTTGATAGCTTTTTGGCATCAGCTCGCTTTGTCCTGCTCGGAATAACCGCAACCGTACCTTGGCTAGAGCAAGATAATGGTCCGAGTCGATGTTGATTCCTCCGACCGTTGGGACGTCCATAGTACTGGACGAATGTACTATATTCCGTCAATAGCAGTGTGGTCAATCTGTTTTACGGTTGATTGATCGGGAAATCTCCAAGTCCCCTTGAGAAAATCGAGATGTGGGAGCCGCATTCTAGCTACAACAATACTTCGCCTCACCACAAAGTAGATTAGCGTAAATCCGTTATCGGAGGTGATGTCGTGCAGGTTATACCTTCTGACAGTACTACCAAAGATTGTCTCTCTTCGTAGCTTTGCATTAAAATCGCGGAGGGCAATTTTAGTGTCAAAGCAAAAGCATTGTTCCTAGGTCTTGCTCAAGAGTCTATGAAAGCTATCTTTGGCGTTGTCATTGTTATCAGGCTAATGTTGGTAAATTAAGCCTTGATGCGGATTGCTACTAGGCGCTCGTTCACATGCCGGCAACTCAAGACATCTTGCATAAGTCTGCCCCCAACTACAAATCAGCATTCAAATATGTGCTGCTTTTGCTGTCGCCGTTGTAGATGTCGCAGTTTTTCATGCTCGTTTTGTCCGGCCAATCTCAGTGGTAATGTCTGCTATGCAGTAGTCTAGGGCCTCCGTTTCACCTCCGCACGTGGGCTACCAAGCGACCTTAGTTTCCATATTTCGTTATCTTCAATTCGTTTGTAGGGATTGTCAACACCAGATCCGTCTTATCCAGTAGCCCTTTCCGGGATAAGAGCACAAACGTTGGTCCATTAAGAGCTCATCCGGCACCATCTTTTTTCTAAGACCCTGACCTAGTCTCGGAGATGCTTAATGACCTCCAAATACTTCGTAGTAGCCCAGATAAGGTCTCCTTTGTAACGCATTTTCACTTCACCGTTGTTTCTATCTGGGGAATTCATGCGCGGTCCCATTTGTAGTGCTGCTATTTTTGTCTGCTGGTCAACTTTCGCGCTTATAAGCTCAGCAAGTCGAGTCCAGACGGACACTGACCCAATGGTTATCACCTTACCTCCGTGCACAATAGGTACAATCCATGTGTAGAAAACAGTTGCAACACCGAATATCGCCAGGTTGACATCTCTCAGTGCCTACCTTATTTCTACAGCAACTTATTAGAGGAATCCATGCGGAGATGAATTGCCTTTTTGTTTAAGGAAATCAAACCACCTTTTAGCTTTCTATCAAAGTCAGCTCTTGTAACATAGACAAGGTAACAATGTTTGCTTGAATCTACAACAACTCCTCAGACAGCTTAAAATATGAAATTCTTCACCTTGCTCAATTCTACAAAACATCTGCTACTGTACAACAGACGAGAATCTCCTGCCCTTATGGTAAACTCTTCATTTTTTGCGGTTTTGAAACGAAGCCGTTGCAGGTTCATTGGGTTTTTGCATGGCAAATGGTTCACAAAACATCCCCGTTCCGGTTATGAAGTGAAAATCCAGCCAAATGGAGTCCACGTGCTGATGTTATCCACCAAGTCTCTGTACTCCCTGGCGTACAGCCCATGAACCGTGAACTTTTGTCAAGAATTATCGACACACAACCATCATCATCACCATCGCCATTCGTGCACTCGGCAACCTCATGGTTCGGAAAATGGCTTATACGAGAAGGATATGAGTAGGAGCACAAGTACGAGTATTTTTAACGCGCCACCCTCCTACCCTATGTCATTGCGCCCTTCACACGACGTTAAGTTTGTACATATCACGTCCTAGGAATGAAAGTTGGACCGGTCTGGGGGGAATACTGTGTGACGAATATTTTGGTTGGCCTTGATAGGGAATGAGGAAGACATCACCGCAGAGAAGGAACTTTTTTGTCAGCATGTTAACCAACCACACATGGACCACTGATTTATTGAGAGTCCCGCTTGACAGGAACCAAAACTCCTACCGTCAGGAACTAGACAAGACTTTTGTTTTTTTTATTTGATTTTTTGCCTTTGTGACCTCTAGGCATTGTTGAACATAAGTCTGGCTGTGTTTGTTTGAATAAAGTATCCCATTGGAAGTGTTTCCACCAATTATGGCTCCAGAGTGTAGCGCTGTGTCATGTGCTGTGGCTAGGTCTTCGCCACGTTGTTCCGGGGGCTGTTATTCAACTTTGCAGTGTTAATGAATTTTAAATAACCGAAATCAATTGGAGTCAAAGTTTGTTGGCTCTTCAAAGATGTTCTACGATGTTCGGCGGTGTTCCATAGTGTTTTGGGGGTTGGGAAGCCATTCTGGTGGATCTTTTGGGGATGTTATGGGTTGTTCTGAAGACTGGCATCTTTGAAGCTAATCGACATGTAAAACTGAAGTTTTTGCCACACATATCCACACATACCGAAAGAGATGACTAAAGAGGCATAGAATGAGGCTTAAGGCAGGATTTGAACTTTTGCAACAGTTTTCGCAACCAGCACTTTGGGGGGTTTTATACTTTTGCACGTGACTTTTATCTGAAAGTGGTTGTGGCAGTGGTGATGGGAATTTGGATAGAAGAAGTTTCCTCTGCTCTGTCTCGTATCTGTTTAGCGTTTTGTTGGTTTTGCCGCAAGGGTTTGACGATGCTTTGCTGTTTTTTTTTGTTGGAACACAGTATGTGGTTGGTACCATGGTAAAGACAGGATGTTGTGGCATTTTGTGTGTGCGAGAATCTTTCATCTTGTGGGACGCATTGATTGCGTTCATATTGACTTTTGATTTTCACTGGAAGGTTTTGCTTCTTTTCTAGTGAGACGGGGAAGATCATCGGAGAAAAGATGGCATGTACGAGTAAGGCAATGAAGTGGAGACATAAAACGCTTTGGTGTGTACCCCTTTGTTTCGTTTTGTGATAGTTTCCTGTTTGATCTTTGTCTGACTGGATTGGAGTTTAATTCCAGAATTCGATCAGATTTTTCAATTTCATATTGAAGACCGACGAATTTACAAATCACGGTCTTCATTAACACTCCCGGATACAGGAGCAATATTTTCCTCATGCTCAATTGCGTAAAATTGATGCGAAATTTGGTCTATATGGGTTGTATCGCTTGCTCAGTAGGACGTTTATGTTGACCGTAAAATGGTCAAAGTGCGCGAAAATATTTAAACCACATTCCTACAACAACAGGACCCCAATGACCTTAACTTGGACTGTTTCTTTCGCAGTTTTTTTGTTCTGCTTTTGTGTTGGTACTCGTACGTTTAGTCACCAATAGCCCGCTTGAGGGCACACAAGATGAGCTAGAATCTGGAAATGGAAGCCATCAGATTAGGCCTTAACATTGCTGGAAAGATGTTGAGAAAGTGCAGAGCTTTTCTTATCTGTGAAGCATCTTCTCGACGAGAAGTGGCACCGAACTCGATGTTAGTAGCAGAAGGCAGGAGAACTTTCGGAATGTTGTTTAAGGTCAGGAAATGTAATGTCTCCAGCACCAACGCTAAGCGGCAACTGTTTCACTCCAACGTTGAGTTATGATACAGTAATTGAAAGGTAACCACAGCAATCACGCAGAAACGACAATCCGTCGGTCGTTAACAGTTGTCTAAGCATCATTTGAGAATATTTTGGCCCAACCAAATCTAACAAGCAGAGCTCTATATAAGAACAGGGCAAGCCCCATTCGACATCACTTTTAGAAGACGCGTGAGGAGAATTTCATTTCGAAGCACGCTTACCGAGTCAGGAAGAAGATCTGGCCTCCAAAGGCAGATATGACGTAAGGGAAAAATCGAATACAGTCTGCTATTCAAAACGACAAGAGGATATTCAACAAAACCTGAGGTTCTGGTACTAAAACTATCTACACATCTACTTTAGGGAAATGACTGAGATTCAAAGATTGATCTGTATTGCCACCAAAGAGCAGGGAAAATCATCTTTACACCAGGGATTGAGGACATAGAGAGTCCAAGGCTCTTACAAATGTTCATCTTATGTAGAACAAGCTGCAGTTATTTATACTCCATCCTTTGACGTAGAAAATATGTATCTGCGGTCTTTGATGTAATACGATTCAAAACAGGCGAAGGATGTCATGTGGTAAATTCTTCATTACCTCAACTTACACCTCTTATACTCTCTTACACCAACACCAAAGGCTCAGTGAATAATGCTACAAGGAAAACAGAAAATTACCTTATGTGTCACTTTAGAGGACAATTCCACCTCGATTTTATACTAACAGCCGAAACACGTGGCTCCCAGTCAACATATGTTAAGATGGAAAAATAGCAACAGGTACACTAAGGACAACACTATACTATGGACAGAAAATATTGACGAAAGCTTCAATGACAGGCCATAGGAAAGTCGAATTCCACATCAGATGCAAGATATTGACGAGAAAAACCAACTAAGCATATTTAGGGGGGAACTTGGCGAATATTTATCGTCAAAAAGCTGTTCAAAACGGTAATGGCAGGCTTACTAAATGTGTTCAGCCATCTTGTTCTGCCAGGACTCCTATAACTCCAAATTTGCAGTGGCTATGTAAATGTTCTAAAGGTATCGCTTCCCATTGATTTTCAAGAGATCCCCCTTTGAAATAAACGGCCAGATGGAAGGTTTGTTGAGGCTATTCCGACATATTCTGAGCTCAGATAAGTAAGAAATTGCCAAAGCTGAGGCGGTAGTTTAAAAACGCAATAGAGAAAGGCCTTGACTTAGTTGCCGTGTAGAAGTAGAAAAGAACATTTAACGACCGTGCAGTAGACACGTATCTAGAGCGCCTGACAGCAAAAACTGGAATCGAATTATTTGCTTTGGAAAGCATTAAAAGGTTCTAATAGATATAAAGATTTCGAATCCAAAGAATGAGTCTCCCTTCACTCATTCTCAAGGAGAAAGTGGAAATTCCTTCTACTCATCTATAGAAGAGACCTTCATGTCCTTTGAACTTTGAACTCATGTCCTTTGCACTTGTCCATAGTATCAATGAATCGGAAAGGGCTTCAGACATTTTCACGATGGCGAATGCAACCCTTAAACCCAGAGAAAGCTCCCAGTTACAGCTTCATAACCTG
The DNA here is from genome assembly GCA_928272305.1 of Volucella inflata. Classification (NCBI taxonomy): domain Eukaryota; kingdom Metazoa; phylum Arthropoda; class Insecta; order Diptera; family Syrphidae; genus Volucella; species Volucella inflata. The sequence continues at coordinate 98,142,935 of OV743720.1, forward strand.
GGAAGTCCTTAAAATATTACCTAAGCCTCTTCATATCATTAACTCCGATTAACTGATGTTCAAATACGTTCCGAGCCAGTGGAAAATTGTTGAAGTCATAATCGCCCTAAAACCAAAAAAAACAAAAAACCTCCGAATGCCAAGAAGTCTAATAGACCGATTTCAATTCATCCAATTTGAAGTTTTTAACCCTAGATTACTAACCTTCGTCGTATCGACTACGTCTGTTCCAATTTCTTTTGTATGAATTTGAAGAGGTTGCTTATAAAAGCAAAAAAAATAAAAAATAAAGTCTGTGTAGTATTATTATTTTTTGTAACTTATAACAAAAGGCAATAAATAAACAAATATTTATCAAGTTAAACAAAACGTTTTTCGAATATTTTTTTTTTAAAAAATTGGTTTTTTGATACACGTAGTCGAATCGACGGCAACGATTAGTATAAGGCCTCGTAGAAGTAGCATCTTCCGACAGGTGCTGGTTCCTTAAATGACGAGAACGAGCCTCTGCAGCCGAACATCTTGCAGCTCTGCTAATAAGTCCTACTTCACGCCTCCCCGTGGCGCCATCTGGGAATCTCGCTAGAGGTTGCGAAGTGAAGGGGGCAAATGGCGAGTTTCCTGCGCCATTAACCAGGATTAGTGTCGGAAAAACAAAACAAGACCTTATCCGGGCTACTCCGACATATTTGGAGCTCAGGCCGGAAAGGATTTCCAGGACTTAGTCAGGGTCTTGGAAAAGACATCCCGGAACGGGTTACTGGCTTCGGTGTAATCGACCCCTCGTCCTAGGGGCACTCAAAATGGAACTGGTCCTCCAGGTTGGGGGTTGTGCCGCCGGGGTAACTGCCCGGCCATTTAAAAAAGTTTCAGTTACGAAGCATCCACAAGCCAACATAGGCCTTATATGCGCGCATGCCCCCACAGAGGAGAAAGCTGACGACACCAAGGATGCCTTTTACGAGCTCCTCAACAAGACCTACGAGCAATGCCCTAGCTACGACATTAAAATTGTCCTCGGTGATTTTAATGCAAAGCTAGGAAGAGAGGGTATCTTTGGTGGAACAATCGGAAAATATAGCCTGCACAACACCACCTCCGATAACGGATTCAGGCTAATCGACTTTGCGGCGGGGCGAAACATTGTCATGGCTAGCACGCGGTTCCCACATCTCGACATACACAAGGGGACTTGGAGAACTCCTGATCAATCAACAGTCAACCAGATTGATTACATTGCGATCGACGCACGACACTCCTCCAGCATTATGGATGTCCGTACGTTCCGAGGAGCCAACATCGACTCGGACCATTACCTTGTTGTAGACAAGGTACGGTTGCGGATATCCCAAACTACGCCAAGACAAACTAATGCTGTGAGAAAATTCGACGTCAGACGGCTACAATCGCAAGAGATCGCCAAGTCCTTTTCCGATCGAGTGTCTCTTAATCTCTTAAGAGGTCCAATGCCGCCAGCATCAAGCATCGAAGACCATTGGAAACACTGCCAAAACGCCATCAGAGATGCCGCTTCTGATGTGCTGGGTTTCACTCGTCCACCACAACGAAACCCCTGGTTCGATGATGAATGCGGGCAAGCACATGCAGCTAAGCAAGATGCATATAACGCGGCGCTGCTTAGAAAGACCAGAGCTGCTCATGAGCTCTATGAGCGGAAGAGGAGAGACGAGCACCAGCTTCTCAGAAGGAAGAAGAAAGATCATGAGAAGCGCGCGATCGAGGAAATTGAGAGATGCTACTCCAGGAATGAGGTTCGGAAGTTTTACCAAAAGGTAGAAAAACATGCCACGGACACAAGCCCCGAAGAATCAACCTCTCAACCTGGACGATGGTGACCAATAATTCCGTCCACCCGACTTGGATGAAGTGAAGATAGCCATATCGAAGCTTAAGTCCAACAAAGCTGCTGGAGCGGATGGCCTGACTGCCGAGCTCTTCAAAGCGGCTGGCGATGACTTGGTAAGGAGCATACACCAACTCATCTGAAAAATATGGTCTGACGAAAGTAAGCCCGAAGAATAGAACCTCAGCATCGTTTGTCCGATTCTCAAGAAAGGACACCCTCTGCGCAACTACAGAGGCAACAGTCTCCTTAACATCGCATATAAGATCTTATCCGCCGTATTGTGTGAACGCCTGAAGCCGTTCGTCAACAACCTGATAGGTCTATATTAGTGTGGCTTCAGGCCAGGAAAGTCCACCATCAACCAAATTATCACTATACGGTAGATCTGGAGAAGACGCAGGAGCTTCAGATCGCCTATTACCGATTTTAAGGCCGTGTACGACAGCATCTATAGAGACGATCTATATAGAGCAATGTCTAGTTTTGGCATCCCTGCCAAACTCGTCCGTCTGTGCAGGATGACGATGGAGAATGCACGCTGCTCCATTAAGGTCGGTAAAGATCTCACCGAGACCTTTGATGTCCAGAAAGGATTTAGACAAGGCGATGCGCTGTCATGCGATTTTTTCAACATCGTACTTGGACGAATAGTGCAAAACTCACGAGCAAACACAAGAGGCACTATCTTTCAAAAGTCCGTCCAACTACTCGCATACGCCGACGATATTGACATAATCGGGATAAAGCAGCGTGATGTCAGTGGCGCTTTCGCGAGTATTGAGTCGGAAGCGGCGGAAATGGGTTTAGCGGTCAATGAGGGCAAGACCAAGTATATGCTGTCAAGCAAAAAGGACAACTAACACCGACGTCTGGGGCAGAACGTCACCTTCAACAGATATAACTTTGAGGTAGTTAAGGACTTTGGCTACCTAGGCTCTGCTATAAATACAGACAACGACACCAGCGCTGAGGTCAAGCGAAGAATAACTCTTGCCAACCGCTGTTTCTTTGGGTTAAGAAGGCAATTTGAGTAGCAAAGCCCTCCCTCGGACAACAAAAGTCACCCTTTATAAGACGTTAATAATCCCGGTCCTGCTCTATGGCGCAGAGGCATGGACATTATAAAAATTGGATGAGGGTGTTCTTGGTTGCTTCGAGAGAAAAATTCTTCGGGCGATCTTCGGTCCCGTCTACATTGACAGTGAGTGGAGGAGGAGATACAACTACGAACTGTATGGACTGTACAGCGACCTAGCCAGAAGAAGAGTGAAGATCCAAAGACTGAGATGGCTGGGTCATGTAGAGCGCATGGACACCAATGCTCCGGTCCGAAAAGTCTTCGAAACCGCCCCTGAGGGACAGCGCAGTAGAGGAAGGCCAAGACTCAGGTGGCGCACGCAAGTGGAAGATGATCTCAGCCAACTTAGCGTGCGAAACTGGAGGCAGCTAGCCAGGGATCGAGCTGGCTGGAGAAGCTTGTTGACTGAGGCCCAGGTCCACCCCGGACTGTAGCGCCACCTATAGTAAGTAAGTAAGTCGAATCGACGATGATTAGTTATAATAACCTACTGAAATAGATTAGTAATCTAGGGCTAAGAGGATAATAACCAGTTTGGGTTGAGAAGCTTCTACAATGAACTGACAAAGTATCTCGAGAACAGAATTTGCCGTGTCAATCTTGGAATCAAATTATCAGAATTCAAATATGGGGTACCGCAGGAAAGTGTTCTCGGGCCACTTATGTATCTACTATATACCCGAGACATACCTCAAGAAGAGGGGACCGTTCTAGCGATGTTTGCTTATTACACTGTCGTATTACCAGGTGGTGAAACTATTTAAGAAACAAAAGTGAAACTGCAAAGCACTCTCAATAAAGTATACACGTATGAAAGAACAAGGACATGGAGGATAGCCCTCAATGAGACGAAATCTTTTCATGTCGCATTTTACATTCAAAAAAACGAGTGAATTGCCTGGTTTACATTCCAAACTGAGTGTCGAAATCAAGACTCTCATAAAGGGTGACTTTTTTGTTGCTAAGTTTTCCAGTGTTCTATTTTTGACAGCCCACGCGTGATTCGTGACATGTGTCAAAGTCAAACATACTCAGTTAGCATTGTCTTTTCATTATGGAAAGACTTACGCTTCTTGTTACTGTCATAAACGAGCTGGAGTCATGCGGTCGTCTGACGATCCAACAGTGGAAAAATGTCGAGGAGAAGTTCCAAGACTCCCTGTGGAATTAGTTATCCATCTAACTAATTATCCGTCACAGAAAAAGTGGAACTTCAATTCGATGGCGCTGGTTGGAAAGGCGGGTGCAAGACTGTAGCTTGTGGAAACAGCATCAAACTAAAATGCACGACGGTGGCTGAGTTGGCAAAGTACACTCTACCAATGGCACTCCGTGTCCCTACACATAACCTGAAAATCTCCTGGGACTACTCCATGCACAGAATCGGGAGCTAAAAGCCGACTGATGGAGAGTCCAAAAGACATCGCCTAGACTGTAGTACGGCCAGCATTTTCTGCAGTCCTTGAACAGAGATTGTCTACCGTACCTTGATATGGTAAGGTATAGTATGGGCAGGTTGATAGTCAAGGCCTCGATCAATGGCAATGATGAGGAGGAACCCTCCCAAGATGATGGAAGTGCTGCAGATAAACCTGCAAAAGAGTAGGGCAGCGATGGCCTGTCTAGTGGAGTACATCGCCAGACAGGACGTCACAGCTGTACTTGTACATGAAGCCCTGGATCAATAAAAAAATGAGATCCAGGGACTCAGGCTAAAATATTGTGACTTGTTCTTCAGGGCAGAAACTAAGATCAGACAAATAAAGGCAATTCTTTGGAATAATTTCAGCTCAGGTGATCTGACAGCGGCAATATGCGTCTGGCCTCAGCCTATCTACCCTATGACACTGAGGTGATAATCTCAGAGGAACTAAAGAGCTTGGTAAGCCCAGCGGCTGTGATGCGAACGCCGATCACACACAAAGGGGAAGCGGTGACACTAACACAAAAGGTGAGTGTTTGTATGATTTTATTTCACTGTCCAACCTCATTATTTGTGACAGCGGGAGTTCTCCCACTTTTGTAGCGAAAAACGGGCAGGAGCCTCAAATATAGAAGGATTAGAAATCAGGGATTTCTGCCAGCTATCGTTCAGTGATTTCGAACTTGTGTATCCCCAAAATGTACGTTGCTGAACCGGGTCGACATCTGGTTAAAGCAAGACGGTGCTACATGCCACATAGCACGCGAATCGATGGACCAATTGAGAAATTAGTTCGGTAAGCAATTCATCTCTCGTTGTAGACCGGTTGCTTTTACACTATTTTTTTTATGGGGATATGCCTAATCACTCATGGCGATGGCGATGGCGATGGCGATGCGGCGATAGTTAGCTCATTGGACTATCACGCAGACAGTCTGGGTTCGATTCCAGGCTGGGTCACCAACAATTTTTCAAATCGCCATCACCCTTTCGGCGTGCAATGGCAAACTCCCGAAAGTAAAATTGCCTACGAAAAAGCTTCTAAGGAGTGCCGTTCGGACTCGGTGATAAACCGTAGGCTCAGGCCCGCTCCGATGTGACAAAAATGACAACATGAGCAACACAAATAAGTGTCAAGAAGCTAGGCCATGGCCCATACCGGGTTGCTAGTGCCACAGTGTGTTTTTTTTTTTTGTTTTTTTTTTTGTCTAATCACTCCTATATGGCAATAATTCAGCTTCAATTGCAGACTTGGAGGACGATATTATTCAGTTTCAGTTTATTTCCTACGCCCATTAGTAGTGTCAGATTCTTACTGACTAAAACCACCTCTCGCGGAATCTTTCCGTTTATTCACCCGCGGAACAACCGCTAAGTATTACTTCACGAGGGACGGATTTGAGCTTTTTGCTTCGTCACGGGGTGCTTAGCGAATTCGTGTTCCGTTGCTGTTCTAAATTTCTTAGATCGCACATTATTCGTACTGAAGCATGGTTTACAGCAGCCCAAAGATCTTTACATTTGAACATATATGGAACTATGTTTTCTGGTGTTGGCCGTTCACCAAATTCTTCACACAATATAGCTCTTTCGTTTGCAAACCGCGTACATGCGAAGAAAACGTGCTCCACGTTCTCTACCGCGTTTATGCAGCGAGGACAGGAAGGACTCGAATCACGGTTTCGCTTGAATAGATATTCCCGGAAACAACCGTGACCCGTGAAGAACTGTGTAAGATAGTAATTCAATTCGCCGTGATTTCGTTTTACTCAACTTTCAATCCTTGGGATTAGTCGGTACGTCCATCTCACTTTTTGGGACTCGCTCCATTGTTGTTGCCCTGCTTCTATACTGCGGCTTCTTTCGAATATCTTGGCTTGGTTTATGGATGCCCGATTTGCACGCGATTTTCATAAAATCATCTAGCTTCTAAAGCTAGGATATCAATTGGTACCATAGAGGATAGTATCAATATCGCGTCATGGGATATCGTTCGAAATGCACTGCTAACCCGTAGCGCACATAATCTGTACACAGATTTGAATCTCTTCACGTGTGTCTTTTTATTCGTGACGTTAGACCATATTTGTGCCCCGTACTGCTGTATGGAGGCTAAAACTCTTGCAAGCATTAATCGTTTGCCTTGTTTTGGGCCGCCGATATTCGACATGAGTCTCGAAAGAACTCCTATCGCTTTCGCCGATTTCTTGCAAGCGTATGCGAGGTATTGCTATCAATCATCACTCCCAGGTTTAATGGATTGGCTGGAAATAATTGCGTGCTGTTGCTTCGCTGCAAAACAACTCGATTTCTTCTTGTCCATCGGTCCTTTCTAAAGCCGTACTGATATTCCGCGCTTTTATTATTGGCTTCAATGATAGGTCTGTAGTAGTCTGTTGCATATAATTCGCTCTAATATTTTGCCCATAGTGTCGAGCATACAGAGCGGCCGAAAAGATGCTCCTCCGGTGGTTTATTTCCTTTTGATAATAATACCAACCGTTGGTATTTCCATTGTTTCGGAAATATCCCCTCGCTTAAGCATGCATTATATATGCTAACGAAAACGTATAGGCGGGCCTTCATCGCTATTTTTAAAGCCCTATTTGGTATGCCGTCTGGACCAGGGGCTTTTCGATCTTCTACTCTATCGATTGCAGCGGTGTGTTCACCGGTTGTTAAGGCAGGAATGTGTTAGTAGAAGTCCGTCATGTTGATAGTGGAACAGAGTAGCTACGATTCTGCTGAGTAATAGCGGGCAAGTTAGGGCCGGTCTCTGAGGTGTTTTGAGCTTCGCGGTAATGATTTTGAACGCCTTACCCAAACATTTTCGTTCAATTGCGTACAAAGATCCTTAAAGCACTGTCTTTTGCTAGACTTAATGGCGGATTTGAGAGCGGCGCGTGCTTCTTTATATGCTGTTCTCAATATCAGATGTCTATCCGTATCGCGTCTAGACCGTTGGTATTTTCTTCGTGCCTTAAGACAGGCTGATCGAAGTTCCTTAATGTCGTCGTTCCACCAATACGTTGGACGCCGGCGGTTTTGTGTCCCCGTTCGAGCCATTGATATATCGCAGGCAGCGTGCAGTTGTCGCGTTACTTGACGTACGATCTCGTTTGCTGTTCTCTCTTCAACTAAAGCTTCAGCGATTGCGTACTCTAAGAGCTCCTCATCTCAGGTACTTACGTTCCATTACGCCTTGTAAGTTTGAGACTGAGTGTTTCGAGGTCGTGTAAAACTATGGAGACCGATTATAATTGCGTTATGGTCACTGTGGGTGTAGTGATTGCTGACGCGCCAAGTCGTTTGCCTAGATAAGCTACTACTAACGAACGTTATATCAACAATCGAGCTTGCACCCGCTCTACTAAACGTGTTCGCATTTCCCATATTACTCGTAGCTACGACGACGTCCAAACTAAAGAGCGCTTCGAGTAGAATGGTTCCCATTTTATTCGTTAGCACGCTTACCCATTCTACTGCCCATTCGTTAAAATTACCGGCTATAATAGTTGGCGTATGATCCTTAGCATCAAGAACTATGCTTTTGACGACTCGTTCGTATTGCTCAATAGTAAGGCTTGAAGGGATATAACAACTGTATATGTATACATCGTTTAACTTTACTCGTACGAAGTAGTTTTCTCGCCGAAAGGTGATATCTGAAACGTGGTATTACCACATGCCCATATGGCGGCTTTTTTTTTATCGCATCATGCGCTCAGTTTCCCGAATTAATGTAGCAATATTGCTCCGAGAGTATTGCAATGTCAACCTTATGCTCATGGACCGTTTGATGCAGTAGATCCTGAGCTACCTTACAATGATTTAAGTTAAGATTCAAAATTTTCATGCTTTCGCGTGTAGGCTCTCAATTGCTTTTTTATACTCTGGGCACCTAACACTACCGGTTATGTGTCTACTACAGTGCAAGCATTTTGGTTTTGCCTTGCTATCCTTCAATTTATGCCCGTTTTCTCCGCATCCGAGGCATGCTTTCGATCGATCGGTAGGTTTTTTGCACCTTCTTGCCATATGTCCAAGCCCGAGGCATCTAAAGCATTTCTTTGGCGACATTTTTTCTCGGATCCTGCAATAGATCCAACCAACTCGTACTTTTCCGACGCGGTAAGTAACCTGTTACCGATGTCTACAGGCAATCGTATGGTGGCCGCCTGAGTCCCACTAAAAGTTTTCCTCATTGTCTTTACTGCCGGCGGTTTAACTTAACTCGGTGATGGCCGCGCAATTTTTTTTCCTTCGACGATACTTCGTCTATGTCCTTACATTCGAGAAATATCTCATGCGTGATTTTCACCTAACGAATCTCCGATTTTTTCTTTTAGGCTCAAAGTAGCCTATGGAACACTCAAATCGCAGTAGTGGTCTACATTTACATGAAATAATTTTTAAAAAGAATATGAGAAGCGTGAATTTATCAACACAAACACACTTTTGCAATTTTCCTGTGCTTAAAACCAAACGCTTCAAAATTCACCTAATACTTTCACCACAGACGGGTCAGTCATCTAGCTGCAATTCAACGAAATTTCCAGTTAAAATTGGGTCCTATATTAACACCATGTCTTAAAGTCTACAACTCACTTCTGAAATGGCCTGAAAACGTTTTATTCCCCAGTCGTTACAACGCTCTAACATTCAAGACCAAGGTAGATTGGTATTTTTTATTTTTTCTTCTTTTGCCGGCTTTGCCTCAAGTTAAAAGGTATTCCTAAACTCTTATGTGGGTATTTAGGTACCTCACACTTCAGACCATGAACTGTACTGCAAAAAGCATATATGTACAAATATCTGTCCATATATATCGAAAGCCAAACTGGAGGACACGACTTCCCTGAGCTCAGTAGAAAACCTTTATTCACTAAATATGTGTAGATGCTGAACCATAATGTGATTCCTCCAATTTCTTAACTCTTATCCATATTCAAATCTTGGGAAAATCCTTCCTGCACACAACAAAGGAATCTGAATTTAAGTCGAATCGGCTTCCATTGAAAGGGATACACTTTCCCATGATACGAGTATGATATCCAAGAGCGTCACTATTCTAAAGTTTTTCTTAAAAAATCACCACTGTCACTTTCTGCTCTAGTTCCTATTGACATGAGAACAATTCGAAGGTCTTTTTCCTTCGGACACCTGATTTCATCAAAACTATCAACCAGAAAAGGTGTGTTATCTCATTTTCAAACAAAAACATCCTCCCCTGCCCGTCAAATCAAGGGTTCAATAACCTATTCCATCACAGCCTGCCATTCATGAAATTTCAATTTTATCTTCTACCTTTCGATCTCTTTAAGAAAAAATCTTCAAGCCATTGGAAAAAAAGATTCCGTTTTCGTCCTTTTGTTATTCAATCATCAATGGTCGGTTGGAGACGGTTGGTCCCTTGGACAATCGGTCTCGCGAGCTGATTATGAACCATTGACCCAAAATGAAATGATACCACAACAATAAAGAACCCGAGAAGAAGGTAGACCGATATTCAAATTTGAAATAGCAGCAGAACTGAAGAAGAATCCGGGGAGAAGGGGAGCATTCAAATCAATCCAACCGAAAATTAATTCATCCCTTTGTCGCCGGGTTCTCGTTTTTTAGGCACATTTCCAACCGAAAGCAGACCAACCCCGGTCGACTGGTTCAGCCGGCATTGTCGTTGATAAGCCTTTAAGAGTGTTTTCGGAATACCGAAAAGACTAACGCACACATCCAGATAAAAAAAAATAAAAAGGACAATTTTCTGGTTAGCAGAGTAGAATAGTTATGATAAAGGGAACCCAAAACAGTGGAGGGGAAGAGAAGAAAAAAAAAACCTAGCCAAACCAAACACACGCAGGATTTTCATGTAAAAGATTTTTTTTTTTTTTTTCGTTTGTGGGGGAAAGAATTTAAGGATCAACCCTTGCCTCGGGGTTGGGGCTAAGCCTTTGAAAGGTTCCTTGCGAATAATTAACAGAGTTCTTTTCAATAGGAGAAGAAAGGGGTCTAAAGGATCTTCCCCATTTATTTTCAATGGGAAGAGAGAAACTGAGAATTTTTTTTTTTAGGATTCAGGACATCTTCCGGCTGCTTGCTGTTGTCGAACGAGTGTGTCTCTTTAAGTTTGTCCTGTGTTTTTTTTTTTTTTTTTTAACTTAAACTCAGAACCATCCCTGTGTCTCTGAATAAATTGTTTGTCTTGTGGGCATAGGTTGGTAGTTGAAAGAAGTTAGAACAAGCCGATGTTAGGAATTCTATCTGGCTATATTCGTACGAATACTTTCCACTCCTTCCTTGTCACAGTCGTGGTATCTTTCAGGAACTTACTCGTAATATGGGGAAAAGTACGAGTACGTACATATTTTCTTTAGCAGGTACATAGGGGTGTGTTGCGAATTCAATGGAAATGCTCGGAATCTAGGACATAATCATTGTGAATTGTGCTCGCACATGTAAAGATACAGATACCATACAGAGGTGGGTTGGAAAAACTGCCTTCAGGAGGTACGTACCAATAGTACTCGTACCAAGCCTTTAGCTGCCTCTGATGTTGGGTTGTGGTGATGGTTAATGTGTTTGAAAACAGGATAACTACGTTGACATGTTATTAGGCATTGCCATCCGGCGTTGAACTCATACAATTAAAGTTGAAACAAATACGAGGACTCGTTGTTGCTTTTCTTCTGCCTTGTTGTTCCCTTTCTCGTTGTTTTTGTTTTCCCCATTGTGGGTGCGTTTTCCGTATGCATTTCATTATCCTGAAACTTCGTCGAAATAACGGTGGAGCACTGGTATGTTAAATTTTATTTGGAGATGAAATTATTTGTACGCTGCTGGCAGAGTGAACTTTAAGCTCTTTGATGTCGGCTTGTATGTTAATATGTCAATTGGATTCAACTACAAGAGGGGGTAGAGATTGCGGATAAAAGTTAAAGCAATCCTTGGATTTAAGTTGAATAGGGGATGCGGGAAATGTAATTACTTTCGCCTGAGATAGAGGGGAGATTTGTTAAGTTTAAGCCAGAATCTTTAAATGGGTTGAGATATTAATCTGAGAAGTTTTACGTTTTACAGATTAAAATGACTTTAAATGAGATTTTTCCCCTTTTTTGGCTGCTGGTTAAACGGGATTTAGTTACATTCTTGTAGGTTTGTTGATAAATGTCTGAAAACAGTTTTGTCATATAGCTGCAGTTACATGAAGGTCCCACAATAATGTACGATTAAAGGTAATACCTAGATTTCGAACAGACTCAACATATTCGATGTTTGAGTCCCCTAGCTGCAGCAATGGAAAAGAGGTCAGATCTATGTTATTTCGTTAAATAACAACGGTTTTTAATTTTCCCGGGCTTAGGCAAAGGTTATTAATCTGCGCCTAGTTCAGGATATTACTGAGATCTTCATTCATTTTTAATGCGGTCTTCTTCTTATCCTTTTATTAACCCTTTCCTCGTTATACGAACTTATGCGTAACGAGTTTCCCATTTTTACTGCATCGCTGCTGCTCTGCTTATGGGGTTGGCTAATGTCGCAGACCGCAGAACGCGTCTACATAATGTTCGGTCCTGGATCGCTTCAGTGGTTAGCCCCAGGCGTTGTTGCGCATTTGCCATCTGAGAAATCCAGGAATTCTTTTTCCGACCTCGTTTTCTTACAGTTGGAGTGACCGTAGTTGATAGTGCCTTTTTAACCGGATTTTCCGCAAATCTTCTTTGAACGTGGCAATACCAGCTTATTCTATTCGCCTCAAGCTGTTCGGTTACCGAATTCTTTATATGTAGACTTCCTCTTATACGCGTAGATCTAATGCAAACGCGTTTAGTGACTCCACTAGACATCCTTAACATTTTCATCTCCGCTGCCGTCATTTTGTTTTTAAACGCTTCGTACATTGTCCAGCACTGTGAACCGTATATAAGAGCTGGTCTAACAACCGTGGTGTAGAGTTTCCCCTTTAATTTAAGTGGAAATTTTCTGTCGCAAAAGATTCCCGAATTTTCCCGCCATTTCATCCACCCCACACTCACTCTGTGGTTTACGTCGTCGTCACATTTCGCTTCCATGTTAACGATTGATCCTAAGTACTTAAAGATAGTGCTTTTCGGAAGAACTATTCCGTCTAACATTTTATCCGGAACAGGTAGCAACAGATGCGCAAATGGGCACGTCAAATGCTCCGTCTTTGAACGACTTATTTTAAACCCGTTTCTCTCTAACGCATTTCTCCATGAATCTAAGGCGTTCTGTAAATCTTCGACATTATCGCTAAGTATAACTGCGTCGTCAGCGCAGAGAACCGGCGTTACATATGCTTCGCGCATGCAGTCTTTTAAAAGATAGTCGAATAATAAAGAGGAAAGGGCTAAAGACGCTTCCTTGATGCACTCCGACATTAACTGGAAATTCTCTCGTTAGTCCAGCAGAGCTTTTAACCGCAGTTTTCACGTTTCGGTACATGTCTTGTATTATTCTAACATACGTTTCCGGTACGTTTTGAGACCTCAGCGCGGCCCATATGAGATCCCTAGGCACTCGATCGAATGCTTTCTCGAGGTCGATAAATACCAGGTGTAAATCCTTAGACGAATCTCGGTGCTTTTCAATTATTATTCGTAGGCTTTGGATAGCGTCCACCGTCGATCTTCCTTCAACAAATCCACACTGGCTATTATCGTGCTTTATTATTTGCCGAAGACGTTCGTTTAAGACTCTTTCGACGATTTTCATTGTGTGTGACATCAGCTTGATTGAACGGTAGTTGTTGCATTCTCGAGTGTCGCCTTTTTCTTTGTATAATGGAACCAAGAAGCTACTTCCCCATTGATTCGGCATAGGTTGTCCGCATTTTAATTTATTTAAAAGTTTCGATAGCCAAACGCTGCCGATCCCCTCCATCTTCGACCAAAACTCTGATGGAATGCTGTCTGGTCCCGCGGCTTTCCCCCGCTTCATTTTCCCAATTGCTATACTTATTTCTTCGATTGAAAAGTCCGAAACTTCCTCCTCGGCACGATATCACGTGGAAACTGTTTGTTAAGCAACTCCTTGCAGTATTCAAGCCACCGGTCACAAATTTCCTTTTCATTTGTTAATAAGCGACCGTCTGCGTTTTTGATGTATTTCGGCGAGGTTATTTCCATCGAATTTTTTCGCCTCTGTGCAGCGAGCTTAAAAATATTTGGCATTTTAGTACTGTACGACGTTTGAACTTCTTGGATAGCTTGTCTTCTATCCGCCGATCGTGAGGATATTTGTTCCAACTCCTGGTACAGGTTTTCCGCTTCTGCCGCTCGAGTTCGAGCCAGGACTTTCTTTGCGATCTTTTTAAGACGCTCGTATTCAAGAGCCAGTCGAGGTTTTTCGATATCGTCGCTCCGATCGCATTTTGTCCACGCTTGGAATGCACTCTTCTTGTCGGCCACAGCTCGTTTGGTTTCGTCATTCCACCACCATGTTTCTTTGCCGACGTGATGGTCCCCAGATAGGACTTTGCGAGTGTTATGCATTCCTCGTGCATGCTGTTCCACATTTCTTGCGGTCTAAGTGAGTCTGCGATACCGTTTATATTGTGATGTACTTCTTTAGCAAGTGCGATAAATCTTGCGTTTCGTTCCTTCGATAGATTATACCACCGGATTTTTGGCTTTCCAAACGATGCCCGTGTTTTCGGTGGTTCCGCTGTGAAAAATTCTGTAATGAGCAGACGGTGTTGGCTTACTAGCGATTCTCCAAGTATTACTTTACAGTCCTTAGCACGGTTTCTCATCGACATTTTGCAGAGATGATTATTTATTTGCGTTTCGTGGCCTCCGCTGCTATAGGTGATAAGATGTCGTTGATGTTTAATAAACATTGTATTTAAGACGGTTAAGCCGTAAGCCCTACACGCTACAAGGATGTCTTCGCCAGCTGAATTTCTGGTTCCAAAGCCTTTACCGCCGTGGCAGTCCTCATAATCAACATTTGTTTCTCCGACGTGGACGTTTAAATCTCCGCCTACGAAGAGCATCTCATCGATAGGTATATTTCTAAGCAAATTACCGAACTCTGACCAAAATGTATCTTTTTCCGATTGGTCGCATCCATTTTGTGGGGCGTACGCGCTAACAATGTTCCACGTTTCATTGTGTATGACGAGTTTAACACTCATCAAGCGGTCGCTTATTTTCAAGATACCAACGATGTTGTTTAGAAGATCCGCTGCAACAACGATTCCAACACCGTTTCGTCCATTGACCGTCCCATGGTTGAACATCTTAAATGCCTTAGTTTTTAAATCTAGAAAACGCGCTTTATTTCCCGTGTTACACCACTTCGTTTCCTGAATGCACAGGATTTGTAGAGTTCTGCGACGCATAATCGCTTCCAGTTCTAAACTTTTTGAGGTCATCGATCCCACGTTTCAACTTGCAAGCCGAAGTGTAGGAAAATATTTTGGAAACTTCATTTTTCCCGCCCCCGGAATCCGTCGGGCTCTGACACAAGCACTTCTGCTTGCTCTGGGATCACCCGAGTGCGTTGCAATCGTGGTGCCCAGCGGGGTAGTGCTATTAATTGCGATCATTTCCATGAAGTTTAAAGTTTGAGTGGTTTGACACTTGTATGCTCATTTCGAATTGATTGACTGCTCTTTTACCCCACCGGTAGTCTCCAGACGTGGGAACCCACTGATTGCATACAAACTTGTGGGAAAGTTTTAAGGTGTCACAGGCTCATTTTTGGTTTCATAGTTGCCTGTATATGATTGGTGTCCCATTTAGTCGCCTCTTACGACAAGCTGGGACGCACTGCGGCACTATTCATTATCCGATGCCGCACGGTATAGCCTATAAACAGTTCCTCTACCAAATTTATAAGAAATCTCACGAAAACAATCCTGATTGCTTTGTTTCCATAAAGTCACAAAAAGTCAAAGTTCCAAAGAATACATTGGTCTACCGATTCCTGAAACTTTGTACATTGGTCGCAGCATTCTTTTGAGCACATTAAAAAATAAATATGTATTAATTATGTAGTCTGTATGCACATAAATAAAAACTCATTTCAGTTACCAGAAAGACTCTTCTTTTCATGCGAAAATGACTATGAAATACATCGTCAGGGTATGATTTTATAACTTTTAAATAATTTTTGCACTTAGAAAATTTTCTGTTTGGGTTGACAAATGAAGAAATTACGGAAATTTTCCGACTGAACTGTTTCCTTTTTAGAGAGGAAACTTTATCAAAATGGTCATGTGTCCTGGGTGCATTTCTCCTCATTTGATAAAGGATTTCGGACCCACATCCTACCTCGGTCTCAAGGCTAACATCCAGCCTAAATAGTAGTGATTGGTCGCATTAAGTTACGAAATGTGTCCATTTGATCTAACTCTAAAGACAGTGTGTTGCATCTCACCAGGATTTGTCCTAATATAATCAAAAAAACAACCCAAACAACCGGCTTCGCACTGTTTACATAAAATATGCCAAAATTAAATTGCTTTTGATTCGGCAATAAAATTTAGAAAATTCTATAAATGCAAAAACTAAAGCGCTCTAAAAACTAAAAAAGTTTTTGACCTACGAAACGCGTTTCTGTAATTCGACTGCACTCTAAATCGCCGACAACATAGAAATGTTTTTATTTTCCACCCATGAATCTGGATATTTCTCTCTATTATTTAATTTTTTTTATCTATACAGTTTTGTGAATTACAAAAATATCTCTCAGGCACTTCCGCAAACTCAGGTGGAAGGCGTTCCAGGTTAAAAAATGTCAAAGAGCCAAAACGCTCTATAAACTGTTAACGAGTATAAAATTCTCGAAACTGCATAATTGGTGTTGAAAGCCATTGCATGGTGTCTATTTCCAGATTTGTTACAATTTTTTTTTACCTTTATTCGTATTTAGCAGTTGTACTCCTATCGGAGAGATATAACTCAGCCGTGAAATGTAAAATAAAAGTAAAATGATATGCTAACAACTAAATCAACAATCCTAGTCCGCTTTGGCAAATAAAAAACAACAGCCGTCGTGTTTGGCGTGTTTTTGAAAAAAAAAAAAAAAAAAAATAGAAACACTTCCCACATCGAATAATAGGAAAGATGTATACCTATAGATACTTGTATTTTTATAGGACATCCTGGACATGAACTGAATTCACACAGATCCATGAACTACAGATACATCCTTTGTTCATTTGATAGTCAGACAGTGTTGTCGCGGACATATGCAGGCGAGTAGTTTCAAGGATTTTCACTGAACCAAGCTAATGAAAAAGGTGGATTTGGGTAAAAAAAAGTTATGGGAATCTGTAATTTAAAATGCCCGAGTAAATGATTTATTTTTTTTTTTTTCTAAAATTAGTATCACTATATTTAATTACGCCAAACAAGAGGCAACTAGGTCAATTAATAAATAAAATTGTTGAACAGAGAGTTTGACTTAAATTTGGCGTTGCGAATGGGTTTTCGAGCGCTGACTCACTAAAAATGTTGGATAGGGCTTATGGAGGATCAGTTATATGAAGGACACGTGTTAATGAGTGTAACAAAGCAATTAAGGAGGGCCGAGAGAACGTAAAGGACATGATATGTTATAGCCGACATTACACTACGTCAATCGAGGTAGAGAAGAAGAAATTGTGATTCATGATACCGAATCCAGGTTAAGAGGGAGATAACTCATGATCTGAATACTTCTCACGAGTCTTTTTTTTCTTTAGTATTTGGCATGAGAAGCGTTACCGCACGACGGGGCATGAGAATAACAAGTTTAAAGTGCTGAATCTATATATTTTCTGTAATTTTTAAAATTTAATTTTGGAACATGCTCCTTCGCACAAATTTCAGAGCAGATGAGGCGACATTTCATTCAGCTTAACACAAGCCTCTCAAGCCAGTATCGCACAGTAAATTGGTTGAGATCTCCTTTAATTTGCGTGCGCCACCTGAGTCGTCATCTTCCTCTATTGCGCTGTCCCTCGGGCGGGAATTCGAATTTTTTTTTGACGGTTCGCTCTATATGGCCAAGACACCTCAGTCGGTGGACCTTCACTCTACTGGCTAAGTTGATGTCGCTGTACAATTCATACAGTCCGTAGTTGTACCCCTCCTCCACTAACCGCTATGCTGAATGGACCGAAAATCCTCTAGAAGCTTATCCACTTTTGATCCTCTGCACCATTACCGACTTTGAGTAGCGGGGGTTCTTTAAATGCTGTCATATGCGACATTAAAATCGATGAAAAGGTGATGGGTTTCGATTTGGATTTTTTGAGTTTGCCCCAGGATCTGTTGGAGTGTGAAGATTTGACTGATTGTTAGATTTCCTGGTTTGAAACCGCATTGCCAGAGGCCAATCAGGTTGTTGACGAATACCTCAATTTATGTCTCATTTGAGGGGCTATCCTTTACTGTGGACAGGGTAAACAATACTGAGAATCCATTCATCAGGCATATACTCTTCTGAACAATTTAAGAAAATGACTTGATGTTGGCTTTCTATAAAATCATTTAAAGCAGCTTTGAATGCCTCGGCCGGTAAACTGTCAGGTCCAGCTGGTTTATTGGATTTCGGCTAAGATATTTCTATTCTTACAGCATTTTAGTCGTGTGAACGGAAGCTGTGTTATACCTTCTCAGAGTTGTTCTCTTTGCTGTGGCGCTAAGGATATCTGCATTCACACGTTGGTTGATACCCGGAGGCTGCCCGGGCCGTTCAGACGTCATACTGGAACCATGCCTTCCATTTATCGAGGTGTGATCCATTTCATTAAACGTTTCGTGATCCGGCGACCGCTATGACTTCCCTTGTTTATATTGAGATAAGAAAAACAATCATTCTTTGGTGACATCGTCCTTGTTTTTCGTACCTTGATGCGGCTTATCATTAGATGCGCGCACACGAGTCGGAGGCTAAGGACTTCTTGCCTTGGTCTGCCTCATATGGCATACCCGCAACCAAAATTTAGCATCTGGGCAGTTTCTTAATAAAAAAACCTTCAATCACACGAACAGGAGCCGTAAAAGTCCTTGCAAAAAAGAATGATCTACCCCTGAATGCTACCGTAGAACAAGAGAATGGAGACTTTGTGTTCTGCTCGGAGGTTCCACCAGTAACTAAAGAAGAAGATCCAAACGACACAAGGGCGAAAGAATTTGTGAAGGAAAAGGCATGAAAGTTAGTACGTTCGTCGTTTGTGCTGAATATATCAAAGGACTTTAGCTGCAGATTGCTCAGTGGTGGTATCGCTAAACTATATAATGTGAAAACAACGACGGACAGCAAAGTCTCTTTTTTAGTTCCTTTGTGTTCTGCAATGAAATGAAATGTCCGAGTCTTTGGCAGAAAAATCGGTTTACGGTTCAGTTTTAGAACCCCTGCAGTACCTTCTAATAGTACCTTCTATATAGATCGATGGGTACCAGAAGCTTTATGCGACTGTACTTCTTCATTTGATAGACAGCCGAACGAATGTTTACCTAATGAAGAACGCAATTTCCGAATACTTGATCGATTTTGGAGCTATCGGTGAAGACATGATTACACTCATTTCTGCCTCATATTCTTCGTAGACACATGGAAAGTCGATTTGGCTACAGGAGTACCATCATAAGACCAGTGTGTGTTGTACGAAAGCCTAATTCTTGTAAACGGAATATGGCTTTGAGAGTACAATTCTTGATACAAATACTAAAGTAAAGGGCGTCCAACAGTTCACTTAAAGATTAGGAAAGGTTACTAAGGATAAGCATGCTTAAGACGCTGTTGAAGGCAGCAGTGACGTATATTACAGAGATTTTGTTTCACCACACAACCGATGCATTGGTTATAATTGACTTCATCATAGCTGTAGGGATTCAGATGACTTTCGATGGTATGCCCCAAGTTTTTCTGAAAGATTCCATGATTTGTCAGAAGGCCGTTAAGGCCTTGTGGGTATTCGCAGTGAGAAGTTAAGTCCAAGGACGTTTGTTATGCAAAATAACGTCCAAATACTTAGCTTGGTAAAAGAACTGAATGCAGGTACCTTTAAGCACTAGATGTGCGAAGCCAGTCGGCTTCCGGTTGCTCGCAGCGAGGACAAACTCAGTGTTTATAGTATTAACTGAAACCACATTTCTATTACATTAATCATCATTCACGTCGCTAGCCCCCTTTGCTGCAAAACAGACCGTTCTTAGGTATTATCTAGCAGGTAGTATAGCTGCCTACTATATATTGTAGAGCGTCTTGTGATTAACCTGAACATTTCGCGGGATGCCCATAAATGCATGGGCAAAGGATACGTCTTGCTCACGCTCACCTACATTAGAGATAATACGAATCCGGTACTGTGTTGAGGGCACAGATTCCACCCTTGTTATGATTTGAGGCTCATCGAAAGCCTGTTAATGAACTGTACTTGTTGCAACTCGAGATCGGGTGAGGCCAGCAGCTGCACCTCCCTTTGTTTTTGCTGAAATCCTGGGGGCAGAATCTCCCACATATGTAAGAATGTCGCATTTTAGACAGACGATTCATTTGAAAAGCAGTTTTGTACACCGAGCTTGACTATTCTCCCCATACTCTTCAACATGTCGAAAGTCAGACTAATAGGTCTGAAGCTCTTGGCGAAAGTGTAGGTCTCTTTCCTATCCCTGTTGTAAGGCTACTCACACTATTCCCTAGAGTTTTGGGATTTATGTCAGTTGCACCAGTGTAGATTCTCTTCAGAGTTATCAGCCACTGATCTCTACCGTCTTGTAACAGATATATCCAGTCATATGGCGTCGGTACTAGTCGACTTGAAGCAATCACAGGAAGAAACTGCGCCTTTGATGGCCTCGTCGTATCGTTATATTTAGCTCTGTCTCAAATCTCAGTCGTGCACTGCATGTGCCTCTGCTGCTACAGCGGTGCTCTATTGGCGGGACGATTAAAAACAAGACGTCGTTCCTTCACCCAACGAACCTGACTTTAAAAGCTGATTCATCATTGGGCTGTGCTTGGTATGTTGCAGTTTGACACCGCTGTCGCTGCTTAGTTGGAGTGTTTCTATAAAAGAAATTGCAGTCACCCATCGATCGATTTAATCTCTGCTGGCTCTTTGGCTAGCTGCATCCACATCAATCGTGAGATGTGTTACCAGTGCTTGCATCGGTTGAGGCATGAATATCACATCCAACCTTTACGTCATCATCTAGTCTGAAAGGACCATAAGTTCCCACAAATCGACGACTTTTAGAAGCCCTGTCTGATGCTACTACCTACAGGCTCCGACAAAAATGTTCCTGAGGGACCACCTGCCGCACCTTGGGTTCCTGGTTCGCCATGAGTTTTCCTACCGTCCTTGGTTCAATCAAATCTCATCGTCCTCCTCTGAAAGTAAAACCACTCGTAAATCTATCTGGGTTGCTTTTGGATGTCTGGAGCTGGTGTACCACCGGCTGATGGGACCCTGACTGCCCTCCATCTCCTCCAAAGCTCGGAGACCGGCGGGAAAACTTACGGCAGCAGGGTTACCAACACAACGAGTCCCAAGCATGACACATATAATTTTTAGGTGTTGTCAGTTCTCTGATTGCTTCCAGTTCGTTTAAGGACTTTAACAAGCTGAGTATTTCAAGAGTTTGGCAAGTTTTTGCAAATGGCAGTTGTCGTCGTAAAGAATTCCAGTTTATAAGGTCACCACCCTCTTTCACACTAAATTTCCTACTGTTTCAAAAAGGATGCATTCAGTGTTCTCATTGAAACGCAGTATTCTATGAGTTTGGCTACTGCTTTTGGGATTTAATGGTAGTACAGAGCCTTAGGGAATTTGTGTCATTTTCTGTCCTTTTCGCATCTTATGCTTGTTGTTCCTAGATTTCGGTTGCTGAATTGTCCAAACTTAGTACAAAGTTATCTATATTCAGATAGTTTTCCTTTGTGAACACATCGATAAGATGAGGTGTATGGTACGTATCTAAAAATTCATGAGGCATACTTCACATAAAGTACGGTACGATAAGAGTTTTATCTATAAGTGACTGCTTCAAAAGTTGCGGGAACGAATGAATGTCATGAATATCATGGTAACAATGCATCTGAAAGCAGGAATAGTACGGTCGAATGACGATCCCGAAAGTGTAGTCCAAAAAGTCCTCCCACAAACGACAACACTGAATATCTTCATAAGCATGAATGCCACATAATTGAGTTGAGCTTGTTTTTTTTTCCCCCTTTCGATGTCATCCATGCATGAAGCGCATGCAACTTTCGGTTTGAATATCACCAGCCACCTATCACGTGGGATTATCCTCAAACTCATTATTAAGTCAATTGAACTAAACTCAATCCTTTGTCCTTTGTCATTTGTCTCATTTGAATATTCATATGACCCATGGACCGATGCATCCGTCGTAGGAAATAATTTCGAAATGTCCTTTTGCAGCTTTTCGGTGAAACTGTGAAATTACTTCAAAGTAAATAAACGAACTGATGAAGCGATTATCCAGGGTGAACCGAAAATGAAAATCCGCACTACGTTGGCTAATTTGAATTTGGTAATCCCCGACGTTATTACTGGAACCCCGATTTAATCGTACCAATTCAGTAGGTTCCACCATCATCCATCACAAATTCGTCTGTCCTATCTGGAGTATGCGTCTGTCATTATGCATCCAATTACGTGGCCAACTGCTACCGGGCGATATTGTGCTGGCATGGCCAAGTATTCCAAATTGCCCATTGATGAATGTCGTCGTCCACCTCTCGAGCCGCTCCGTGTACTCACATGAGTATCGGTTCATTTGTCGTTCTTGTTGGATAGAGCTGGAAAAGTAAATGAGTTGCCGGTGTAATTGGGCGCTCTTGTCATGCCAGTAAGCACTTATTTTCAGTTACCCAGTTCCAATGCGTCTTTGTGAGAGCGCAACAATTTACATTTCATTTACCCTCACCAATTGGATGTTGTACGAATCCTGTCAAATGTCCATGGGTACGAGAGTCCCATGTGCCTTTGTTCACGTGGGTAGAAAATTGCAAAGAACTTTTTCACGTTTCAATTGACCAACGTAAAAAAGACCGATCGACCTAGAGCCCCAAATAAAATTCAAGACTCCATCTCCTTTCGGTAATCTGATTCAAAGTTCTTATCTCTGCAGTATATCAACTTCCAGTGCGCGACGGCATTGGCAACTTCAACGACGAGGACCAAGGCGTTGCTGTTCCTTCTCCGTCGTCCTTGTTTCCATTTTTCTTTCGATTTAATAAAAATTGAACAGTCCATTAAGATTTCTCCTACCTGACTGAGCAGAAAATTGAGCTTAACGATACAATTTAGCTTCGACATCGTTCACATCGCATCGCAAGATAACCACGACGTGCATGGAGCATTGGTTTTCTATCAGATGACAGATACTTGTACTTTACAAGGAACGGGAGGGCGCTACAGTTTCTTTGGAAAAGATGTGAGTTAATACTTTGCTGTTATCGGTAACAGGATCGATTGCAATGTTGTTACACCCTGTACCAGAAGTTGCACAACAAATAGGAAGAAGAATGTTTTTTTTAAGCAGCATCACCAGATCAGAGTATGAAATGGATACGAATTCGTTTATGAAAAGGAAATCTGTGCACAGATTGACAATTTGTTGTTGCAGTCTGGAATCATATCTCCCTTATGGATGCACTGCAGCGCATCTGTGAGAAATTTCATTAAAAAGCTCAGATCATTATGGGAGAGGTGGAGTTGGAGATGATAGTTGTTAGATAAGCACTGAGGAGAGGGAGTATAAGAAGAGCGACTTACGGATATGAGACATTATTGTGAAGGGGAATGTCCTTTAAGAGGTACAAGATGTTGACAACCTGTCGTAACAGAATCATAGAATCCGGATGGTAACAAGTAAAGAGCACGATACAACACCATGAGACGGGAGGGCTTTAGGTCTGGCAAACGATGTGATAAAACATTTATAACAGGCAGATCCTAAGCTCCTCTCTTTACAAATAGTGTTTTTGGAACTAATGGTTCGCATTCGGCCTGTGGCTAAATTTATTCATTCTGTAGCTCTGTGTGGCTGAACATGAAGCCAAGTTTAATGGGAAAGATTCGTGTGTTTTAGATGGCCTGCCTAAGGGATTGTTTTCGATTATTCAGAACACCAAAGTCGGAGGACATGAAATATTAGATCATTGCAAAAGTTCGGGTCTGATCTTAGTACGTGGCGGAAAATTTGCTGTACGACGCAAATATTGTCTGTCTTATGAACTTATTGTATACCAGTGGAAAGGTCGTGGCATCAGAAGTCATTTTATCGTTGAGCTAAGTCAAATTAAAATTTACGTCTACGCCATGGCCTTCCGAGGTTGACGAGGACATCGTGCGGTCCTTAGTGAATGCCATTTTCGCATTTAACGAAATTTGGATTCACTTCAAAGCTCAACAAGTGGGTGTCGTATTGTTTGACGGAAGTAAATAAGCTGGATCGCGTCAAAGTGGCCATATCTGACGAATAAGTACTCTGAGCAACTCTCTAAGATCAATAAAGGAGTTCAAGAAAATTGTTAGGTTTTGATTAATCCAAAAGGCGCCATCTTCTATCATGGTAAGGCCAGGCCACCTGTCGCCGAATAAACTCTGCAAAAATTGAAGAAGTTAAAATGTGAAATCATTCCGCACCCACCGTATTCTTGCTCGTTCAGATATTCATCTGTTTCGGTCCTTTCAGAACGGTTTGAATAGAAAGAAATTAGTTCCGCCGAAGCCATCGAAAACTACCTTAAGACGTTTTTCGAAAGCCCCGCAGTTTCTATGAAAAATGCGAACCCGCAAGCTTGTATAAGGTTGGGAGACAGATGTCACTAGGGTTTAACGTGAATACCTGTCATGGAGACTTAACCTCACGGGATGCCCATACATCCATGGGAGCAAGGGTACGCCTTGCCATCGCTTATTTGCTACATTAACAATTAGTACCAATGCGGAAGTGTGTTGAGGGCACAAATCCACCCTTGGTATGAGTCGAGGCCCACCTAAAACCTCTTACTGATCTTAGGGTCTCAGCACCCAGCACTTATAGCCACTCCACTCCGGGTATTGAGCCCTAGCAGGGCCACCCTCCCTGCGATTTAGGTTTAAACCACAGCCACCGTGACGCTCCCACAAAGGGGCCTACCTCAACAAGATAGGCCCGGACCAAATTCCGGGGGGCTCCTAACTCCCACGGTACCGTGTTTTAAGTCCTGGTATGGACTACCGGTGGTCTTGCCACTCAACAAGACCTATGACCGGCAGCTTGTTACTGGACAAATCATAGCAACCATCAGAGGGTCTGATCTGAGTCTGATAATGTTTATGATAAGTCCAGTATTTACTCTGCCCCCGCTTTATATTAGACAACGTCATTGATGGGCGAAGCCTTGATAATGGGGCGGGGGCCCAGGTTAGGAGACAGTTATAGAAAATAAAGGGGACTGTACAAGTAGCTACAAGTGGTAACCGTCGGGTTTTGGTCATTGTCTGCAAAGCAGACATAACTGCCATCCAAGCAATGCGATGGCATGGGCCGGAAAAAGAGGATGAAAAACTGCGTCCACTTCTACGGCGATTGTTATCGACGGCAAAAGCAGCGCCTATTTGGATGAGGACTTGTTGATGGAGGCAGACTTAGGCAAGAAGTCTTGAGTTTCTGGCATGTGAAGGAACGCCTCTAAGCAATCCGCATCAAGGCTTAATTTACGAACATTGGTCTGATATGCGCGCACGCCCCTACAGAAGAAAAAGATGACGACACCAAAGCCTGCACAGCACCACCTCTGATTACGGATTCAGGCTAATCGACTTTGTGGCGGGGCGAAACATTTTCGTAGATAGCACGCGGTTCCCACATCACGATATCCATAAGAGGACTTTAAGAACTCTTTTTTAATCAACCTTCAACCAGATTGACCACATTGCGATCCACGCAAGACACTCCTCCAGTATTATGGATGTCCGTAAGTTCCGAGGAGCCAACATCGACTGATGCCGCTTCTGATGTGCTGGTTTTCAGTCGACCACCACAACGAAACCCCTGGTTTGATGACGAATGCCGGCAAGCACATGCAGCTAAGCAAAACGCACGAAATGCGGCGCTGCAATGAAAGACTGGGGCTGCTCACGAGCTTTACGAGCAATAGAGGAGAGATGAACACCGGCTTCTCAGGAGGATAAATAATGACCATGAAAAGCGCGCGATTGGGACTCGAAATATCTACCAAAAGGTAAAAAAAAACATACCATGGTTACAAACCACGAACCGAAGCCTGTAGAGACGAACAAGGGAACATCGTAGTAGAGTCGCAGTCGATGCTAAGAATTTGGAAAGAGTATTTCTGTAGACTGTATAACGGTTATGACAACAAAAAATACCGCTATCAGGCAGAATGAGCCTTTCAACATGGACGATGTAGACCAACACTTCCGTCCACCCGACCTGGCTGAAGTGAAAATAGCCTGACTGCCGAGCTTTTCAAAGCGGCAGGCAATGACTTGGTAAGGAGCATACACCAACTCATCTCTAAAATATGGTCGAACGAAAGTATGCCCGATGAATGGAACCTCAGCATTGTTTGTCCGATTCTCAAAGGAGGAGACCCTCTGAACTACGTCAACTACAGAGGCAACAGTCTCCTTAACATCGCATACAAGATCTTATCTGCCATATTGTGTGAACGCCTGAAGCCGTTCGTCAACAACCTGATAGGTCCATATCAGTGCGGCTTCAGGCCAGGAAAGTCCAACATCGACCAAATATTCACACTACGGCAGATCTTGGAGAAGACCCATGAGCATAAGATCGATACACACCATCCATTCGTCGATTTTAAGGCAATTTACAGATTTACAGAGCAATGTCTAGTTTCAGCATCCCTACTAGATCTCGCTGAGACCTTTGATGTCCAGAAAGGATTTAGACAAGGCGATGCGCTGTCATGCGATTTTTTCAACATCGTACTTGAAAGAATAGTGCAAAACTCACGAGCAAACACAAGAGGCACTATCTTTCAAAAGTCCGTCCAACTACTCGCATACGCCGACGATATTGACATAATCGGGAGAAAGCAGCGTGATGTCAGTGGCGCTTTCGCGAGTATTAAGACGGAAGGTATTAGTGGTCAATGAGGGCAAGACCAAGTATATGCTGTCAAGCAAAAAAGACAACCAACACCGACGTCTCGGGCAGAACGTCACCCTCGACAGATATAACTTTGAGGTAGTTAAGGACTTTGTCTGCCTAGGCTCCGCTATAAATACATCCAGCGACACCAGTGCTGAGATCAAGCCAAGAATAACTCTTGTCAACCGCTGTTTCTTTGGGCTAAGAAGGCAATTGAGTAGCAAAGCCTTCTCTCGGACAACAAAAGTCACCCTATCCCCAGTCTTGCTCTATGGCGCAGAGGCAGGCCAAGACTCAGGTGGCGCACGCAAGTGGAATAGGAACTCAACCAACTTAGCGTGCGTAATTGGAGGCAGCAAGCGACGGATCGAGCTGCTTCAAATTCTTCTTTTATTGCACCGTGGTACACGGATTCTAGAAGACGTTATAAGTAAATTTGAAGTTTTTTTACTATCGGCGTGAGCTTCCAAGACTTATGGTGCTCGGTCGACTCAGATTACAATTCTTTACAATATTGGTCTCCATGAGAAAGTGGTTTCGGTTCAACTACCTACTCTAAGCTCTAGCAATCTTATCAATCAGCAAGACCTGGTGTAAAATATGGTATGGTTCAGACCTGATTGGTGAAAAGTGAACCGCATACGATCGAACCGAAGATGGTTAGTATTTTGAGCGACCAGTTTTCTTAAAATGTATATTGTCAACACCTACAGTACAGATCAGTTTGTCTGTGTAGATTTGGCTGAGAGGATCAGCGGGTATCATAAGGCTAAGATGGCTATAATATCTGCAGTCTATCAAGGATCCTTATATTGTTATTGTCGCTATTTTGTCATAGTCATCCAGAGTAGAACTATTTTCACCGAGTGTGGTAAAACGTATTTGGGCAGTGTGTTGCTTGCATAACCCCTAACCTCGCGGGTGACTGAATGCTGCCATTAATTCGAAAACGTAGCCCTTCATCATTCAAAGCTGGTTTGGCATTTGGTCAACAGTACTTGTCACTTGTCATCATCATAAATTGATTCGATCCAAATTCTCTCTTCACTGACTTTCGTTAAAATTCTGAAAATTACTAGAATTGTTAACCACGGTAGGGAGCCTTTACAGTGATGTTAAGTAAATATTGCAACGACTTCATGTCACTTCTATGAAATTCCTTTTCAATATCATTACATCGATTTTCCCGGGGGACCTTACCACCACTTTAGAGTCTATTGCCAACGATTGACGTCAGTTTCTCACATCTTGCCTTCAGAATATTTTTATTCAGCCATTTAGTCTTCAATCTCATTCTCCAATCAAAGAGAACTGCACACCATCAAGGAATAATGTTCCTTCACAACCACAATGGTTGAAGCCTTTGTCTTCGAAAAGTTCACTTCTCCAATAGTAAATGGACAGAGGCACTTAGAAAAGAGTTAAAAGAAAGAATCATTGCGAATAAGTAAGATCCCGAAAGGGAAACTGGGAAAAGTTCAACAAAACTACTGCACCTACAGGACATCCTAAAAGGATTTTTCTGCTTCCTCTTCCCCCTATTGTTTTTTGTTTTTTTTTCGCTTACATGTACGTACATAGGTATATGGATGTGTGAACGAGTATGTACATGATGTTATACGAGAATAAGAACAGTATACACACTGTTTCTTGACTTGAACTTTTTAATAGCTCTATCCTGAAAATGTATGAAACTTAGACAATTTGCAAGGATCTCGGTTAAACGACGAAGAAAAATAAGGAAAAGTAGACAAAAAAAAAAAAAGAAAAGAAGAAAGAAGATAGAGTAATCCTTTAAGAGGAAAAATCATCTCATTGCTTTGGGTTTCTTTGGTTTTTGTTCTTTTTGTTAGCCTTGTTCTCTATTCCTATTTTCTGTGTATTGTACCTAAGTTTTCCAAAAAAAAAGGATAAAAAAGGACACGGACAAGGGCAGGAACGGGCAAAGAAAATGAAGCCGATACGTAAAAAAGACACACAGAAAGTTAGTAGTGAATGTTTTTACTGTTATTATTACTATTATTGCAATTATTTGTAGAGACCTTCTCCGGGAGAATAGCTTCACTCAGGTGTCCTTACTTTTCCTTCTTCTTTTAGATTGTCTTTTTGCAGAGAATATTTCTCCTTCCTTTTTGTTTGTTGGGAGCAGGAGGAGAAAACAAAGAAAACGTGAAAAGTGCAAAATTCTTAAAATTTAGGGAGGGTTATAATGAGAGTTACTCGTTGTCGTTTTGTTTTTTTTTTTGCTTTTTTGGTGTACATATAAATATGGAAAGGCAAAAGGATGCTAATTGCAAAGTCCTTTTTTTTTGTCTTTCGTTTATTTCTTTTCTTTGTACTAGTAGGAAAGGGAAAGCTTAAAGCCTAAAGATTAAAGGACACCTTTTCGTAAAGGGAGGATGGATTGAAAATTTGTAGGGGTCGTGTAGGTATTGTTTTATACCGAGTGTGCAGTGCCCTATTTTCATTTTTGTAATCTTCAACTGTTACTCTCACTCCCTTAAGTAATATCCTATGCAATTTTGCATCAAAAATGTGGAATGTACAGCGACATGGACTGATTTGCATCTGATTTTATGAATATTTTAAGCGTCCACACTACTATATGACGAGTTATCGGAAAGACCGATGACTTGTGTTTTTGTCGAAAATGCGGGCATTTGGGATCGAGAGTTCTCTTCTTCAATGGACTAGAAATTACCAGCATTCAATTCAAACTGTCTTGGATGGTTTCAAGCCTGATATTCACACAAAAAATGCTGGTGTGCCCCAGGGCTCCGTTCTGTCTCCGACACTCTTTTTAATTTTCATCAATGATCTCTTGTCTGTAACTTCTAGTCCAATGTTTTCCTTTGCAGACGACAGTACTCTCTGCTTTTCATATTTGTTCACGAACAGCTCTTCGGCTGTAGAACGGGAACGACAGTGTATGTTAATTTCTATAGCATAACCAATGCTGTCTGCTTTAGCTTAAAAAAACTCAAATACCCAGCCATTTTCAATGGATGTCCACATATTTGAAGTCGCCAAAAATGCTACGAAATGTCTGGGTTTCCTCAATCGATGTAAGAAATATTTCATCCCCTCTGATCTGGCTTCAATATATAAGGCTTTCCTCCGCCCAAAATTGGAGTACAATGCTCACATCTGGTCAGGTGCTCCGAAGACTTCTTTGCAAATCCTACATAGGATTCAAATCCGTGCGATAAGATGTCATAAGGTGTCAATTGACACCCTCTACTACCGACGTAATGTTTTCTACCTCACCCTATCCTTGTGGTATTTTCACCACCAGCGCTTCTCAGAAATTGCCAGTAGCATTCTGCCCCTTGAAACCTGCAACCGTTTCGCTATGAATGCTACTCACTACACACTCAAGCCCACTTTCGGACGTACCCTAAAAAATATCGTGATTCTTTCCTAAGCCGGCCCTGCCCAGCCAAGCCCTTTGTTTCCTAGCCATTACAACCTTCAAACATTTAAAACCAACGTACATCGGAACCTCTCATTTCTTCTTCCTAAATTTCCTCGCGCTATGTGCAAATATTTTAAGTGTTCAGCTCGTTCTATGGTGGATAGAAGAAATTCCGAAATCTTCTTAGTCTTTCAAAATTAATTTTGAGGAGGACTGGGATCTATACAGATCGCAACAAAAGGACCTATATTCCAAGGACTGTCTCAAAATTGGCTGATACATAAGCACTCTTTTGTCGAAGTTTTCAATGACAGTTTACATCAACGTGGCTGAATTTCGTTGATACAGGGCTCAATTTGTACCTTCAATGCCTTAGACTTCAAAAAAGTCTGCGGTATTAAATCGCATGATCAGGGCGAGTAATTCTGATCATCTAAACGGTAAATTAGACGACCAGAAAATGGCTCATGTAGCAGTTGAACTTTTGTGTAGTTTGTCGTCATACCGAAATAGTGCTATAACCTGACCAGCTGCATTTTCAAAGGAAATGGGCCGGCATCAGTTGTTAAGTTAAATGTATTTCATATACCTACATGAAGCTGCGAATGTGCTGAATTGATATTCCTGAAGCCTCAGCCACTCCCTTGAACTGCTTCGATGTTTTGTGTTTAAGGACTTGTTGAAGGGCGTCTCGCATCACCAATTTTAAAATGAATCTCTTCACAGGCGATGAAGTTAAATCACTATTGCGACCATATTTTTTACGAAAATTGTGAACTATAACTGCCAGACCGCTATTATTTTTCAATAGTGGTCAACAACGAATTCGCGTTATTCTTTCGTTTGACGAACAGTTAAGGAACCCGCTCCAATTCGAATGAGGTCCCGTTCTACTTGTGCTCGTCTCCTAAGGTGATATCTTCCTTTACTGCGTTATCCCTCCGGGTTAGATTCGAAGCCTCTGTATACCGAAGCATTGGTGTCTGTTAGATCTACACGTATTAGCCATATTAAGCGGCTGTAGCGCAGTTTTCGTACTATCTTTTCCTCCAATGCCCGTCAACATAAACTGTTCCGAAACGACTGAAAATAACTTCATCCGCTTTCGGTAGAGGCAAGATCTTTTATAAGGACTTCTTAGGTTTTGGGGAGGGCCTTACTAGTCAATTGCCTTCTTAGCCCAAAAAAAATAGCGATTGGCAAGAGTGAATACGTCATCGGCGTACTCTTTTAGTTGCACTGACTTTGAAAGATTGTGCATTCAAATGACATTATTGAAGTCACATGACAGCACGTGATCACAGGCTTAAGAGGGGTCCCACAAACTTATCTCTATAAATGCTATCATATGCGGCCTTTCGATGTTAAGATGGTGGGCATCTATTTAGACTTCTTGAGCTTGAAGCGTGAAAAATAAGTCAATTGTAGCCATTCCTGACTTGAACCCGCACTCATAGGGGGAATCAGGTAATTGACGAAGGGTTTCAGACGTACTATATGCACAATACGGCAGATAAGATGTGGAATGCGATGTTGAGGAGACATGTGCCTCTTTAGTTGGCGCAGTTGAGGAAGTCGTTTTTTGTAAGCCCGGCAAACAATACTTTGATTCTAATTTGGCCTTCTTCCCAAATTTGAGAAATGAGTTGGTGTATGCTCTCGGTATAGTCATTTACTTCGGCCTGTAAAGCGTCCTTTCCAGCTGCTTTCTTTGATTTCGCCCTAGATTTGCTATTCTTACTTCATTTTGGTCAAGTGGACGGAAGTTTTCACTGTCATCGTCTAGGTTGAAAAGTCTATTTTGTCTTTCTTTGGGATTTTGGGGTTCTTCGTTATCCAATTCGCAGAAATAGTTTTTCCTTACTCTCAGTAAAGAGTGTCATTCTAAGACAAGGTTTTCTTCTTCACCTCTACCAGCTTCTGGACGGGTTTTTTTGCTTCAACACGTTGCGTATGCTATTCCTGGAATGCGCCCTCTCAATATCTACGATCGCACTCTTCTCGAGCTCCTTTTTCTTTCTTTGTAGAAGCCGATGGTATTCCCGTCTCTCCTGCTCGTAGGATTCATAAGCGGCAGTCGCCCTTCGCTGCAGCACCGCTGTATATGCTTCTAGTTTATCTGCATATGATTGCCGGCATTCTTCATCAAATCAGGGATTTATTAGTGGTGGTCCGTTGAGAGCCAGCACATCAGCTATGGCGTCTCTGATGCCACAACGGCAGCGCGGCCACTG
Organism: Volucella inflata; assembly: GCA_928272305.1. Lineage (NCBI taxonomy): Eukaryota > Metazoa > Arthropoda > Insecta > Diptera > Syrphidae > Volucella > Volucella inflata. The sequence goes on from OV743720.1 coordinate 98,175,067, forward strand.
GTGTCTTGAGATCGTGGCTGGATGCTATTGTTATACCTATAACGATCAACTCCAGAAGTTAAAGTTCTCAAAATCAATGCAATCAACCAATCGACTTTCGGTTAACCCGTACCACGTGATAGTTGCGTGGTTGGTTTGGAATCCGCCGAGGTGGCCAAAAGTTGCGGGTCGAATGGTTGGTATGATGGGTTCAGGATGCTGATGTTATCGGCTTGCATGTATGCTGTCCATTCTGTTGACCAAGTAGTACTGACATTAAAAGTATTCTATCATACGCAAGCTTTTCGGTGGACTTTATGGTTGAGTGCTGAGGCATTAGATTCCGTTGCCGGAGCATAAAAACGTCGTCGTAGATGGGCAGTTTTTGATTGTCAGCGCTGTAGTGCGCTCAATAATGTGTTTAAATGGCGAAGATGAGATAGAGCAATGTTCCACAGTGTAGGAAACCAACGTATTGGAGTTGATCGTGTGGTGCCGGTAATGAATCGCATGGTGTTTTTGAGTTGGGTGCCCACCAGCACTATTCCGCTGTGGAGTATACGAGTGCAAGTGCAGCAGTACAAAACGTAGATCCACTTGAACCCTAGATTGATCTAGTGAATTTTTGGATCAAATTGTTCTGGGTTTTGAGTTTTCCAGCAAAATTTGTTAGGCGTTTTTTGTATGGAAGGGATCTGTCTGGGCCTAGGCCTAGGTATTTTGGGTTTCGGCTGTGGCTTGTAAAATGCTATTAAACTTGGCGTTTAGTCTATAATTCGCTAGTTGGCTGGTAGGATGGAAGCAGCAGACTTCCGTTTTAGGCATGAAGACTGTGTCTAAAATATACACTGCTATGTCCTTATCCTGAGTGGCGATTGCTGAGTCATTTGCATACCCAAATTTCATCGATTTGATCGCAGGTACCTGTATGTACATCGCTGATGTAAAGATCAAAGATCGAAGAAAAGAGGACAGAGCCCCGGGGCAAACCATTGTTAAGCTTTCGGTTTTTGCTTCTGTTATCATTGATGAAGATTTGGAACAGGCTGTGAAAGTAATTTATGGATAAGACGCGATGTCCTTGGGGACAGGATTTGTTTCAGAAACTTAAACCTAACAACATCCATCTAGGCGGTGTCAATGATAGAACCTGGTCCATACAGTTTCGAGCGGCACTAAATCCGGCTTTTTCAACAGGCACGAGATCGTTGACTGTAGGGTTTAATCGACCATGGATTGGGCGTTCGTGTGGTTTGTAGCAAGTATATAAGATGGTAATTTTCCGGTGCTTCGCTAGGACTATCGGGCTTAAGAAAGGCTTTACTAAACTTCGTTCGTCTAAACGGCATGAATATTATGCCGAGTATGTTGCTATAGAACTCAGCTAGCCATCGTCTTGTATTTTTTGTTTCGCCATGGGTAAGAAACTCTGGGTAGATGCCATCGAAACCCGCCCCTTTCGTGTTCTTCTTACTTTGAATACAGAGCGGTGATAACCTCTTAGAGTGTACTCTACTCTGATGACTGTGGGGTATTGGTCTTGAGATTTCTCAAAGCCCATTCTGCGGTGACTGTATGTTTCTTGTCCACTGGGGCACGACAAATGTTTGTCCTCTTGAAGCTACTGTTTTCCGTAACTTTGCGAAGGTGACTCGACACTTTTCTGCTAGTGCGGATGAAGCTGAAGCTATTTACTGCTGATATCAATTTTATTTTGAGGGGCTCGCCATGCGCTCTTAGTGGTTTTTTGCAAGTTTTGGGTCTCCAGATACCTCGTAATTGTTGTAAAATCATTCAGTTTCTTCAGATGATCCACTGTTCACGAAGACCGTTGCCGTAGTTCTAGGTCAGCGGCGGAATAAACCTTAAGCATGAATCGAGTTTGTGGAAGAAGCTATATCCCCCCGCAGTTAGGGGAATCCAAACAGCGACATCGATTAGGACTGAACGGGGTTGGGTAGACGGGAAAATAGGCAGGGCTATTTTGGAGGCAGGCAGGTGGTTGTGTTTCGCAACGGAGCATTCGCTTGTAGTTTCCTTATCATTACCGAGAGAGAAATGCTCTGTTCTTTGCACCGAAGCATAGCACTATTGTAATCGTTGTTGTCTTGACCTCTACACGTTATTGTGACTGTGACGCTAATTAGTTTAGCGCCGACTGTACCATTTCTGAATTTCAGTTCTCCCAAGAAACTGAGTCTGTGGGTTTCAGGATAACAAACTTCTTTGGATTAAATCTGTTAAGTCGAAAGCGCTGACCTTAAGATTTTTGGTTTTGGGGCTATATTATCCCAAAAATCTGGAAACTTAAAAGGACTTGGAGGTGAAGATTTAATTTGAAATTGCTGGGGTACCGGATGAATTATGCCAAATGGCACCCAAAATTGGGTTTAGCTCATCCACTCATTCAAGCAGTTCCGTAAAGGGAAATTCAGGGCGTACCTAGTGAAAAGCCCTGAATACCGATTCTACCTAGATCAGGGGTTTAACTGCGAACACACAAAAACTCTATTATATCTCTCGGGCTTTTTGCAATAGACCGGTGGCGTATACTTATCATATCTATAGAAAGAGACTTCAGAAAGGATGGCAGAAGATTCTTGCGGAAGCCTAGTTAAATAATCGTTCAACTTTCTGAAGCTCAAAAACCATTCACTTCCTTCCTTTCACATACGTCCGTGAGTTCCAAAAAAATTTTTTCCACAAAATGTAACTCACCCTATGTAGGAGGGTTGGAAAACAAAAATCCCTGACAAGAAAAGAGACAGCAGAAAAAAAAGGAGAGATAAACGAAATAGTCTTGTGCACTAGTAGTCATTAATTTTCAATGCCTTTTCTTTTTATCCTAATCCTTTTTGTTGCCCTATCCTTTGTTGAAAACAACCAGATAGGGATTGAAATCAAAAGTAAAGGGTTTATCTGATTTTGTTTCACAATTTTCACACCCAACCATTTAGTGGGTGAGCAAAAGAAATCCTTTTTAGCGATTTAGCATAACTTGACGGATTTTGGAATTAATCATCGCGCCGTTTGGATTGAAAAAGTCGGCTTCAAATGGCCACTTTAGAGGTGAGGTTATTCGAAAATTTGAATTGTGGAAATTATGAATAAATTTATGAATATTAACATGGGGATAGATTTTTGTGGGATGTGGATGTTGGTTAATTCTTTTTATTGTGAATTAGAAGGTTAATGAGATCTCGGGACCGTTATGATGCTGAGAATTGGGCATAGAAAAGACAGAATTCGGTATTACGAGTAAGTCGGTTTTGAATAAAGTAAAATTAATGCAGAAATCGTAATCGGATTAGGAGAGATTGTGTTGCTTCTTCATGATGAATGGCCAAGAATAGGCTTCCTTGCCTATGGTCCCTTTCATCGTTTTACCTAGGATTAATCCCTTACAGATTGTCTTTTTTTGTTTTGTAGTTAAAGCGATTTTCCTCTCAAGAAGTTGTGCTTAATCCTACGTTTCTATTGCAATGTGGTATTCCGGGAATCCGCGAATGAACGGAGTTAACAGTCACATGCCTCACTTCCCTTGGATTAGAAGGAGCCTTTGGCTGCGAGGTATGTGATGTTAACTTGGTTATCAGAAAAATTTCAAACAGAAGAGGTGGATTCTATTCACTCTGAGTTTCTTTCAATACTTGGTGGCTTTAGAACTGAAATTTTAGTCTGGACTTAACCTTTATAGTCTGATGGATGTTTGAGTAACGAGGTATGGAGCATGGTTAAGTTTGAAGATGCTTTTTCTGTCTTCAGTCCGTCAAATTTTGGTAGAGCTAGTCTTGATTACCTGCTTTACTATGTTGCGTTTATAGCGGAAGTAGTTACAAAAGAGTTTGAGCAAGACCCAGAGCGCAGCCTCCTTTTAATTTGCCATGGGAGACCATATTCAGACTTATTCCGCTGCATTTATACTCCACCAGTTTGGCGGCTTAGAACAACGATTTAGCAGATAAGTAATGATTGGCTGAGATGTGCCTTATGTCAGAACGTTTCAAGTTCGTTTCAAGTGCTCGATTTTTCTCCTCGTGCTGGCCCCTGGATTGCATACGCTAGCCTGAAATTAAAGATGTTTAAGTCAACAGGGGTAGAACTCTTTTCAATGAATCAACATTGTTTTCCAGTCGTTTGGCCCAGTGATCATTTTTAGGCCTACTTTGACATATTTAAAGCCCAGATCAGAAATGGACTTCAGAAAGAGCAACAAGTTTTCTGAAGTAGAGATGTTGGCAGCAGAACTTAATTCAAGTCAAAGGCGATACTAATTACATCATACAGGACTCCTAACATCTGTCTAAGACGGCAATGTTTAAAGGGCCGGACATACCATGTAGAAGGGTGCATTGAATAAGCTCCCCGGTTGTGTGAAAAAAGTGTTTGCGAAACAAGTGAAAGCCTCGAATATGAATGATACCACTGTGGATGACTTGTGTTACCCGAAAAGGGTAAGCGATTATTGCTCCTGCAAAGGCATAATTATGGGCTTTAGCCCACCACTAGAAAGCAGAAATCTTGCGGGGGCTCTTAATCGCTTCTAAGTCGATTCGATCGTTGTTCAAGAAAGGCAACGCAGGGCTCAGCAATGTCTCGAGTATGAAAGTTTGATGTCGGAATGCTCAAAGAAACCGCTAGGAGAGCCCCCTTTAACGACCAAAATAGAGCTCTGTGAAACATTGGTTGTCCCAGTCCTCCTCTACCTACTATAGTGCAGAAGCAGTGACTTTACCAAAGATGTATGAGGAGGAGCTTGGTAATTTCGAGGGCAAAATGCTCCGAATAGTCTATGGGGGCTGTATGCATCGACTGAGAGTCAAGATAGGGAGTATCAAAAACATGAATATGACAGTACACCAGCTCCGCATTTCGGAAAGTCTTTTCACTGCAACTTAGGAGGTGTAAACAAGTTGAGATTAATCTCAACCAACTTGACATTCAATTCCGGAAGCAGCAAGTAGACAAAAGGGTTGCCGGGAGAGGGATTTTGGTTGAAGTGCACGTTCATCCCAGGATGTAGCACCAGACAATCGAATAAGTCTGTCGTCCAAAGCTTCTATCCTCTGTCGGGCACATTGTTCCCAGTTGTCCAGCCTGAGTGCTCTGGCATTCGCGATGGCTTGATCTTTAAAATGGAGGTTTGGCCTTCCTTGTCGTCTCAACCCCGTGGGATGAGAATCGGATGCGCTTAATGTGGCCGAACCGATGTAGTCGACGAGTTTTGGCTTTTTGGAATACTCGCACATGCACATCTTGACACAGCTCATAGAGTTCGCCGTTGTATCTTCATCTCCATCTGCCATCGAAGAATTTTCTCCTCAAAGGAGTTCAATATCTGCTCTCCTTTCCTTATTATTGTCCAGTCCTGAGAACGATCGATGTTTACCAAATCTTCCACTTTCGAGATACGAGTTTTTAGCCCACTTGTTTGCCCAAATAGAAGTATCAGCAGTTTCCCAGGATGATTTTTCGTTGAATCTCCACTGAGCTGTCATTCGTGGGTTTGATGTTGAATCCGAAGTAGATGAAGTACCTCTTGGTAGATTGCTACCAAAAGTGGTGTTTTGTTCTAAGCGGTAGACAAGTGTCTCTTTGTTTGTTGATAGCATGCACATACGAGTACATATATCGTCTTGCCTTCATTCACTACAAGGTATGCTAATTTCACCTGTTCTTCAAACGCCGTAAAGCTCTTTTTCACTGGACAGATTTTTTGGAGATAGTACGTTCTATGTTGAAACCTGCTATGTGCACTATTGGCTTCACAGGATTGAAGAAATCACATGACAGCGCATCTCTTTGCCATAATCCGGTGCATTTTTGAAGCAGTTCGGAGGAGCTGTTCTCAAAATGCACATTGCATTATATATTCTAGTGTCACGGATCAGTTTTGTCAGGATTCCGAGTTCGGCTATCGTCATATAGAGCTTCCGACTATGAATGCTGTCATATGCGCCTTTAAATCCGATAAAAATGTGAATGAGTCCTGTCCTGATCTGAAATTTGTTGGTGTTTTCCAGAATTGGCTTCAGTGTTAATTGTTCTATTGTTGATGTGCCTTTCTATTGCGGAACGGCTTCGGGCGTTCACATATTACGTTGAATAGATTCTTATATGCGACATTAAGCAGGCATATGCCTAGGCAGTTCTTGCAGGCCATAGGATCGCCATTATTGTAGATGTGGTATGTAGAGCTAATAGTCCAGTCATCGGGCACACTCTCCTCTACCTTTGGTTAATAATTTGATGCATGCACCATACCAAAACATTACCTCCGTATTTGAAGACCTCAGCTGGTGGACCATCAGAGCCGTCAGCCTTTTTATTTTTTACCTTTTAATAGCTGGGCTAACCTCTTCTATACGGGCAGGTGGTACCGGTTCTTCGTTGAATGCAAGCGGATCCTCTTCTTTCTCTATTAATCTCTCTTCATAAGGCCCAGCAGCTGTTGGAAATGCTGCTTAAATTCATATACTATTCCCTACGTTTCGGTGACTAGATTTCCATCGCTATTTCGAAGCGTTCCGGGCTTGAAGCCAGCCGCTAGTTGCTTGACTTTCTTGTAAAACATCCGGATGTTGTTTCGAAGACTACGCTGCGTTGCAGCGTCTGATGTCTACACTAATGCACATCAACGCGGAGCAGTAGAGTAGTCCACTGTGGAACCCTAGAAGTTGATAGATTCTCCAAAAATAGTACGGATACAGCGCCTTCTAAGCTAAAGTTACCACTTTAGTCTAGACAGCAGCTAAGGATCTGCAACCACAACTGACTGATAATCATTATACAACCCAAGTACAGACAAAGGACAATTTTAAGTGAATCGCCAGTTATATTTGTGGACGGACTGCTTTTTGTAGGAGTGCATGAGGTGACAGCTGAGCCTGTAGTTTGACCGACAAATACCAACATCCACATCGGACGTTAGCACCAGCAGTAATCTTCAGCATTTGTTTAGCGATTCAAAGGTAGAAGGTTAATGCAGAGCAGAGTGGAATATTGCTGGGTTTGAGTTGGCATGAAAACAAAAAATGCAAAAGTGTTTTGGGACGTGACACGCTCTGAGTAAGTTGGTGATTGGTTTGGGTTCTATTCTCTGGAATAAGGGATTGGAATACGAAGCAAATATTTGCGAGTGCTCTTCTGTAGGATTCAAGGATTCAAAACATAGCACAAACTCTACAAATTATTTATTACTAACCGGGAACATTGTCCTTTTTTGTATGGAAACATGATCGATAAAAACGGCTTTGAACAGAAATAATTCATTAGAAGAATCTTGGTAAGGGCCAAGTAACTACAACAGTGGGACTGACCGATTGTGGTCAGTTCTCAACCTATAAATTTTGGATTACCGTGAAATTCTTCTTATGTGTGATTGAAGACAAAGCCAATCTCACAGCCAAGCTCTATAGATAGATGTATATCCATTTGTTTCAGTCCAGATGTCTGTATCAGCCACAGAAGTCTAAGACTTTGACGAACGGATGACAGACGGTCAGACAGGGATATAAGACCTCCAATTTTGATTAAAGAAAAACACATAAAAAAACGCGTTCGCATGTATTAAACAAATTACCATATTTTGGGAAACAACCTTCTCCACCTTCCCTTTCTTAACACAACCAATTTGTTTTCCCTCGACTGAGTCAAACCGAATAACTTCGGATGTTTTTTTTTCAGCATATTTGTCACTCTACCAAGTGCTGTGGATTAGCTCATAAATGTCTATCGCTTGCACACTTCACAGGGTTATCTTAACTACCTCACCAAGGACACCGGCAACAACAGCGCCAACCAAAATCCGAAAAGTATATAAAAAAGAAACAAAACATTTTCCCGAAAGCATTATTTTTTAATTCCTCAACACACAGGCAAGACGTAGGGCAAGGGAACCTCGTAAAAAAGAAGAAAACCAAAATAAACAGGGCACTTTTATTTTGCTCCTTTAGAGCATCCCTTTACTCATACTACGCGGCATCAATCATCCTTACACCGCCAACAGTCGTCGCCAGAGCAATGTTGTTTCTTTCGGTGATGTCAGGGTAAACAGGGTGGCGACAAAGAAGACCATAACCGAACCTAGAACTGACGTTATGGCCCATAAAATCCCCCAATCGATTGAGCAATTCCATGGCTGGAAGGGATATATTCGTACAACATTTTTCTCATCCATAAAACTGCTTCCAAGTTATGGTCTGCTCGGATGGTTAAAGCTTCTTCTTCTACGGATAGTCTTGGCAATGATCTTCGATGCGTCTTTCATTTCGACCGTGTGGGTGGTTTTGATCACTCCAAGCGGCGGCATAAGGACGAAGAGAATATCATTTTCCATCATAATCGAATCCGCCTTTGCGTCTTTCCAATTTGCCAATGCTTTCGTAAAAGTCAGACAAAAACCACCGAATTCGACGTTCCTTTGCAGTTATATCTGTTGGGGTACAACGTTAGGAAAAAGGAATAGACGAAATCAGGTTGAGGGTTAGTGGCCCCTTTGGCGTAAATTTTTATTCTTGCTTCGCAGTCAAATTTCTCCAGGGAGCATTATATCAAAACCAGAATACAGAATGAGGATGGAGGAGAAGATTGGGGTGGATGCGGGTCTTTTGGTTTAGCACATTGCCTTTGTTAGAAATCCGATTAGTTTCGAGATGGGTGGTTTGACGTGCTGGCATGTATTCTATTTGGGACGCACTATTTTGCGGTGAGCGCTGTGGCAGATAATGCCATAATGGCGACTTAAATGGCCAATGTTTGCGGTCTGTTTAAGTATTAATTCGCTTTTGTCGAAGTCACACACTCGAGGTCAATGGTCGACGGATTAGCTAGACAATAGTCCCTCGTGTATTTTGGGTAAGCTGACATATTTATGGAATGGAGACGTCAATTAGCTTTGTATTCAGATGGTATGGCAGCAGAATGGGCGATGAGGTGAGTTCCTTTGCTTTTGGGGTGGAGGTGTGCTATATTTAACAGTAAATTTGGCTAGTGGATGAAGGAAACAAAGGGAAATTCCAAAAGAAATACATGTGGTTGACTTTTGTTTGGTGTAAGTATATCAAGAGAGTACTTTCGTATTGGTAAGAGTATTCGTTGCAATATCTATTATTCTTCTGAGTAACTTCATAAAACTTTATCTTTCAGATGTGTGTAAGTGGCTTCAACTATGAGGATGCAATATAGCCACCAGTTTTCTTCAGGAGACTAGGTAACTTCATTCGTAAGCGCATGGTTAGGATAAGGCTTGTGAAGATAAATGTGCCCAGCGACTAGGCGAATCAATGCTTCCCATGCTACGAGTTCTGATGATACAAGACAATATTTGGAATCAAAGTATGAGATTTCAGAAGTAAATCTGAGAAAGCTCTAAGCACCTAACTTATGGTCTTACGATCAAATAGAAGGTAGCGAGCATATACAGCTAGATGTGGTAGATTTTGAGTGGCGAACGGACGGAACCGAGTGAATATTCGTTCGAATATAGTCACGTATCTGAAGAGGATACTTTCTGACTCCTTAAATGTACATAATCTTCCGAAAATCACTATGATTATGGAAATGATGAAATCTGTACAAATAAACCTGCACCATAGTTCAGTTACTTCTGAAAACCTCAATCACCTCCATAAACAAGATCATCTAAATCTAGTCTTGTTCTAAGAAGAAGATAAAAAAATCCATTGAAAAACTTCTAAGAACCTAGCGACGCGTAATATCGAAGAATTTTCCTTCTTAATGTCGAAATACTAATGAGATAGGTATGATGGAACCGAACTGATTTGCATTGAGCTCATTTGGATATCCTAACAAATGCACAGTTCTCAGGTTATATTTGGAAATCGCTACAAGAAGAAGAGGTTACATACTGTGGAAATGATGTGGAAAAAGACAGCCGACATAAACATAAAATGAACATCCACTTTGCGCCGGGGCGAAAAATTCTCATAGGTAGTAAACTGTTCCCTCATCTCGATATTCACAAGGGAACTTGGAGATCGTCAACTATATTGACCACATTGCGATTGACGCAAGACACTCCTCTAGTATTACGGATGTCTGAACGTTTCGAGGAGACAACATCGACGGAGACCATAGGCGTGTCGTAGCCAAGTTATGACTACAGTGCAAAGGACAGCTAGTGCAGTGAAGCATTTTGACGTCAAACGGCTACAATGGAAGGAGATCACCAATTTTTTTCCGGCCGGGTCTCTCTTAATCTCTCAAGTGGTCCACTACAGCTGGGCAAGACGTATACAAATCGGCGGCGCTGCAAAGGAAGACTTAAGTTGCTTACAAGCTCATGGCGCAGAAGAGGGGAGACGAACACCAGCATCTCAGGAGGAACAAGAAGGTCTTGAGAAGCGTGTGGTGGAAATTATTGTGAGATGTTACTCCAGGAATGGGACTCGGAAGTTTTACCAAAAGGTTAAAAAACATGCCACGGAAACAAGCCCCGAACCGAAGCCTGTAGAGACGAACAAGGGATCATCGTAGTAGAATCGCATAACGGTGATGACGAATCAAATAGCGCCGTCGGATAAAATGAATATTTCAAACTGGACAATGTATTTCAACAATTCCGTCCGCCCGAGCTATATGAAGCTATATCTTAGCTTAAGTCCAACAAAGCTGCTGGAGCGGACGGCCTGATTGCCGAGCTCTCAAAAGCGGCAGGCGATGACTTGGTAAGTAGCATATACCAACGAAAGTATGCTTCATGAACAGAACATCAGCATTGTTTGTCCGATTCTCAAGAAAGGACACCTTCTGCGTCAACTACAGAGGCAACAGTCTCCTTAACATCGCATACAAGATCTTATCTGCCGTATTGTGTGAACGCCTGAAGCCGTTCGTCAACAACCTGATAGGTCTATATTAGTGTGGCTTCACGCCAGTAAAGTCCACCATCAACCAAATTATCACTATACGGTAGATCTGGAGAAGACCCAGGAGCTTCAGATCGCCTATTTACCGATTTTAAGCCGCGTACGACAGCATCTATAGAGACGAGCTATACAGAGCAATGTCTAGTTTCGGCATGCCTGCCAAACTCGTCCGTCGGTGTAAGATGATGATGGAGAATGCACGGTGCTCCATCAAGGTAGGTAAAGATCTCACCGAGACCTTTGATGTCAAAAATTGATTTAGACAAGAAGATGCGCTATTATGCGATTTCTTCAACACCATTCTTGAAAGAAAACTGCAAAATTCACGAGCAAACACAAGAGGCACTATTTTTCAAAAGTCCGTCCAACCATTCGCATACGCCGACGATATTGACATAATTGGAAGAAAGCAGCGAGATGTCAGTGGCGCCTTTGTAAGTATTGAGAGGGAAGTGGTGAAAATGGGCTTAGCGGTCAATGAGGGCAAGACTAAGTAAAGGATTTTCCAATAAGGACTTGCGATATTTCAAAAACTTTATTTTCGGCTTGAAGTACAATCAAAACATTTATGAATGGAACTCGACTTCGTTCATATGGCCACCGCGGGCACGTTTGCAGCGGTAGATTCGTTGGACCCAATTTTCAACGACTCGGTCACACATTTCGGCCGAAACGGCCGCTATTTCGTGTTCAATGTTGCATAAACCAATGACTTAATATAGCCCCACAGAAAATAATCAAGCGGCATTAAATCGCACGAACGAGGCGGCCAATCGACTGGCCCATTTCTTGAGATAACACGCTCATCATACTTACTCTTCAATAAATCGATGGTAACGTATGCTGTGTGGCTCGTGGCACCATCCTGTTGAAACCACATGTCGTCCAAGTCCATATATTCCAATTCGGGCATAATGTGGTCTGAGCGATGCCCAATTATTGAGAACGCCGTGGAATTGACTGATTTGGATCGTTTGCTACGGACGCCTGAACGGCAGCGATATTTTCGACACTTCGATCAACCCGTTGTCTCACTGACACGTCAACATCACACAACGAATATGAAGACTCAAATTTCTGCACTAAACTTGTTATTGCCTGTCTACTAGGGCGAGAACTATGACAGAAAATTGGAATTAAAGTTGCGGTTACAGATTCCAAAATTTCGGTAGAAAATTCTTATAATTTACAGACGTTGCTCGTTCGTGTACTTAACCATGATGAAAATGTTGAATTTACTGAATAAATGATGATTAGTGAAAGAGTGCGTTCACAAATTAAATTCAAAGTTGTCAAGTCTCTATTGGAAAACCCGATATATGCTGTCAAGCAAAAAGGACACTGAATACCGACGTCGTGGACAGAACGTCACTCTCGACAGATATAACTTTGGGTTAGTTAAGGACTTTGTCTACCTAGGCAGTCTTGCTCTACTGCGCAGAGGCATGACATTATCAAAAATGGAAGAGGATGCTCTTGGTTGAGAGAAAAATTCGAGTGGTTTTCGGCCCATCCAAAGGAGTAAGGATCCGAGGGACAGCAAAGTAGAGGAAGACCGAAACTCAAGTGGCGCACGCAACTGGAGGGGGACCACAGCCAATTTAGCGTGCGAAACTGAAAGCAGATAGAATTAAATCGAGCTAGCTGGAGACGCTTGTTGATTGAGGCCCAGGTCCACCCTGGACTGAAGCGCCACCTAAAATAAGTAAGTATGTGGTATCACAAGCCCCTTGATCTCCTTGATCACAGCCATGTTGGAGTACACAACTGGGCAGTAGGCCTCAATGTGAGAACAAAACGTTTGCTCTCAAGTGTTAAACCTTTGCAGCACTTTGTGTAGATACTTGTAAGTGGTATGCCTGGGATGCAAATGTTCGACGTTTTGCTGTGCTTGAGGCAAAACATTGTTAAGTAAGGAAGAAAATTATAACTTCAAAAGATACAGAATTCATCTTAATTAAAAAGGTACGAGAATGTGTGACTATTACAACATTGCTTTACTGGATTTTCAGATAAATACTCAGTTGAGTTGCTTCTCAGACTTTTTATCTGTTGAAAAGGTTGATATTTTGACAACGAAATGCCAACTAGAAAACAAACATTTCCAATTAAATTCGAATGCCTTCGAACCTTCGAATTGAGCACCTTGATGAAAAAAGTGTTCAACTGAAAAACCATACAAGGGCGTGCAATTTACGTTTTGTTGAGATGCAAGCTACCTATCTAACACCCACTTTTTGGGAACAATTTCGCCACAATACCATCCACACACATAGTTACTGTCGCTCCAGTTAATTGTTATGCGACTTGACAATGACTTTGTTAATGAGCTTTGGCAGATTTTCCAGAAAGACTTTCGAATCCGACTTCCCCCGAACAACAGGATAACACCCACCAAAATGCACCATTGCCTCCCGACAATGCACCCCAGTCGATCTACCCACTAACAGTCACATTATAGAAAATGACAGTCTCTAAGTATACGTACAACAGCTAACCCATTTTGTGATTTGGAAGTTTTACTTTAACAGCTTTTCGGTCGCCCATCTCGATTTCAGATTTCAGATTTCAGAATTCAGATTGTAAGAAGCAAGGATAATTGCACTTGTAATAAAGTCTTAAACTTTAAAGATTCAACTTCACTGATTCCCTTCGTGTGGAAACCATTCCCTTTGGATTAGTACCATTACGAGAACGCAAATAGGTAATAGGATTTGGATGGCATCTAAGCCAGATTCCCGTTATGGTAAGCAAAACCATTCGAACTACCTTCGGTTTCGGAGTTAGAAATTAAATCTCCTTAATACCGCCATCTGGACCCGTGCCTGTCATGATTGAATTGATTTCCTGTCACATGACTCCTTCTGGTCCGGATGATCCTTTTCTCTTTGCAAGTAATTCAATGAAATCCCATCAGTGCCACATTCCGTTATAAAACAATAAAATCTCTCAATATTATCTCCACCATTAATGGTGTTGAACAACGTATTAAGTCAGCTGTCATTAAACCGGAAGAGGATACCCCATTAACGGGTAAAGTAAGATTAATTTCCTGGAAACGAGAGAAATCTCAACCCAATGTACTCGTATGAATCTGTGTGTGAATTTCTGTGTGAATCTACTACCATGGAGCATGAAGGTTGGTTGGTGGGTAACCGAGTTGAACGATTGGATTGTGTGTTTAATGGTCATTCGCTTGTACATAGTTTCGTTGCGGAGACGCATGAATCTCAATTTCTCAGAGCCATGTACGAGTATTGTGATGTCTAAGTACACTGGTTAATTGCTCCCCCTAGACCGGAAATTAATTCTTACGCACACATTACTGTACAATGTGGCACAAATGTGGAGAATGCACTCGTATTATTGTAGTTTGTTGCTTTTGTTTTGGGTAGAAATTTATTTTGCGGCATTTTGAGGGTTTTGGGATCGGCCACTGGCACAATGGGGTACGAGTTGGAATACATTCAATGAATAGTGCAAAGGAATGATCACTAGACCTGATTTCTGTTTTCTGAAAACAAATAAAACTCAGATTGAGTCTTGAGAAAATAACTTAAACCACCACCTGCATAGTGTGCTGCAGGGGTTGTTGTATCAGCAAAACGTCGAACATGAATCGAAGCAGAAAATATGCCGTGCTACCGAAGCATCCATCCAGTTTTACACTGCTCAAGTATCAACGGATATGGTAATTTAAACACCAGCAACCCCAATATGTTTCCGCAGAAAAATAAAATATTTCGGAGGAGAGATCAGAACGACCTTTCATGTTGTAAAATCGCCCGAACGACGGACAGCGAAAACATACTTCTAAAAGCAGGCATAGATCCAAATGAGGCTGTCGATGATGAAACCTTTTTAGTAATCGAAAACCCCCAGGAGAAGGGCGAGGCTATAGGAGCGACTATCCAGAATATGTTCAAGACAAATGACGTCATTGGTCCGAACCACGACTTGTAAAATTGAATCCTTGTGCACAATTTCTACCTTCGAAATGAAATAGTAAGCTGAGGAATCGAGAACTCGGTTTTCCCCCAGTTCAGTAACAAGAATATGGCAAATAATGTTACCGCCAATGAGAGGGAACAACCCCAGTTTATTTCGAAGGAAGAGCACCAAACGATCTTTGAATGACTTACAAGTAAGAAATCAGTGGGAATCGATGAAATACCGTACATTGTGCTTCGACATCTCTGATTAGACGCGGTGGACATTTATACCACCCTGTTTAACAATGCAATGAAAACGGCCGTGGTACATCCCATCCCCAAAAGGGATGAAGACACTTCTAATCCGGCGGATTTCGGGTCGATCAGTCTCCTTCCAAACATCAGAAAGGTTTTCGAAAAAGCTATCAATAGAGTCCTGACTAAGTGGGTTGAGGACAGAAATATAGTTCCGGATAATCAATTCGGTCTAAAGTTGAGAAATGATGTTATTCATGCCGCGTCTAAACTGCTTTCTGATATCCAATGGAACAAAGCCAAAAAGGCCTTCGATATCGTATGGCTAGAGGGACTCTTCTACAAACTGAACAGTAAACCACTGCTGTATATTCTTTTCAATACGCTCACAGATAGAGAGCTCATTGTGAAGAATGGCGATGTGACTCTACATGAATATACCACATTAAAAACGCTCTGCAACATGGTGCGGTTAATTCGCCGATCCTATTCGACATTTACACAAGTGATCTGATACGTTCACTCCACCATGCCATAGCGTACGCATCGTGCACAGATCAGTTCCAAGGATCGAGGTCATAAACATTCTTTTGCAACGTGACTTTGATCAAATTAAACGATATTGAGGCGACTGGAAGTTGAAGATCAACTTAAAGAAGTCGGAAACCATTCTGTTTAGGACGCCATTGTCTGGGGCCTCTGCGGATACCAGAAAGAACTGCCGAAAGTTTTTGATCGTGGGACAACACCGGCAGTCACTTACTTGTCGCAATTTTTTTTTTTTTTAATTTACGCGCGCCTCAAGGGGCTTATGATACCCTTTTACTGTCGCCAGGGCGCGTTCGGAAAGAAGTAGGGGAAAGGAAAGTTGTTGTGATGTAGTGGTTTGAGAAACTCAGGTGTGTTTGGTTTCGATATTGACTTTCCAGGGGTGGGAGTCCGAATAGGACGGAGAGTTTTTTTTCACTCGGAATGATTGAGGTTGTGAATTTTAACGGTTGTTTTGTGCTTGAAACTCTACAACAGCCAAATCTACACGTCAGTGTTATGCCTTCACACGCAGATTTTTCTGACTATAGATGGATTCGAACCTTGAATGTCCGAGTGAGAAGCGATGGCTTGTACCACTACACCACTACTACACTACACCACGGCCACCCCCAATGTAGTCAGATACCTTGGGACCTGGCTAGATTAATACCTATATTTTAACAAACATAAAGATGTTGCTTTGGCCAGAATCAAAGGTGCTTTTGCCCTTACGAAGAGACTGTTTTATAGTAGGCAACTCGATGAGAGGGTGCTTCATGGCCCTTATCAGGCCTATGCTTGTATTTCGTTGTTCCGTGTGGTTTAGAGAAAGAGGAAGTCTTTTGGAAAAGATTCGCGTGTTTCAAAGGGCTTGCCTTTGGCTTGTATTCGTACATAGAATACTATCCTACATGAATCATGAGAGACTTCGCTTTGACGGCTTTATTCCTTCAGAAGCGTTCATACCTCGATATAAAAGGGCTGTTCCAGGACAGATCAGCGGTGCCGTTAATTTTCCTCGTTGCTCGAACAGCTGCAGATAGGCGACTCAAGTTTCGAATGACAACGTAGAGGAGGAGGACCGCTCATATGGCGCACGCAAGTGAAAGCAGACTTCAATTAGGGTATAGTGTGAAACTGGACGCAGCTAGAAATCGAGGTGGTGACTGGAGACGCTTTTTAGTTGTAGCCTAGGTTGACTCCGGACGGTAGCGGCAGGTTGATATAATTATTTTATTGAAAGCTTTCTTGCTCAGTCCTAAATCACGTTAAAATGCGAGCTCAGTGCTACAGTTCCATGTAGGACAACCTGCATACCTATATGCGAGAAGATGAAAACATTTCAGATTATGAGTTGCTTACAGTATTTTCAAGTACGATGACAGTCAGTCCGAGACCCATCCAATATCAAAAGTTTCGGAGAGTACAGATAACCCAAGACAAGACATTTTCCCAACGTTTATCAAGCTTAAACAGTAAATTGTCTCTATAGACTCTACGATATGCAACTTCAAAACCAAGGAAACCACTACTATCAACTAAAGATTCTCAAGTCTTCTTTGGGATCTGCGGCAGAGTGAAAATTTGGCCTATAGTGCATAAAGCAGGTCTAGAACCGCGTTCATATGGACCTATCAGGCTAATATAGCAGCAAGGATCTAGTAGGCGACGTTCTAGCGACTTATGCTGCTGTAAGTGGAGCAGTTCTGGGAGTATTCTTTCTTCAGAACCTGACACACTATGTTCAAATTCCATTCAGCGAACACGCGTTCCTCTTATCAAATTGAACATATGAGCTGTTGTTTACCATCTTCGGATATGGCTATCTGCACTTTGTTTATTATGGGCTGTGTCTCAGCTACGAAGTTTTTTTGGTTGTCTTTGGAAACTTCGGACCGGGTTTTGTTGTCTTGCACAATCTTTTCACACCAGAGCCATTGCTTTCTTTTCTATGGCCGCCATCTAGCCCATCGTAGGCAGCATTTCGGATAGCCTCTTTACACTATTGCCACTAGTTCTCCACACCTGATATTGTTGAAGGAGTTGAGGCTCTGGAGATGGGATTTAATTGTCGCCACACGCCTTAGAGTATTTGCGTGGCAATGTAACGCACCTAAGATATCCGCATAAGTACATCGGCTTCTATTATGTAGTGACTTACGTCAATGTTCGAACCTTGAAATTGGCGGTCGTCTAGGTGCGTCTGCATGTGTATTCTTTGTCTTCCATGAGGTGTCCAATTTGACTTATAATATTTTGATAATAAGACCACTATATGCCTTTGTCGATCCTAGGATGTGGAAAACGTGTACTTGCGATGACCCAGTTTCGTCTACCTGTAGAGTTTATCAGCATATCTTCGTATCTGGGTGTGATTTTTGCAGGCCGACCAATTGTGATACTGCAAACAGGTCTCCCTAGGAGCTTTCCAAAGCCCTCCTTGCTAGCGCTGTCTTTTCATTCATTGGGGCATGGACACAAACTCGTATTTATGAAGCTAATGATAGTGAATTTAGCTTTGATATGGATTGCAACCAGTTGTAACAAGCCCACATCCAAGCCCAAGAAAGGCTTCGCGCAATTAAACTCGAACTCCCAGTCTTCGATTGTTTTCTTGTCCCGGGCAGTTCCTCTCATATTTTGGATAGACCGCTGGAAAGTCGTTCTTATCGGAGGAAAAAAAGTACCGCAAATGCAACTATGCTACTTGAGTTAACTTTAAGTCTGATTTATGTGGCAGAAGCACAAGGATAATTTAATGAGGAATGGACTAACGTATCCAAGAAATACAGCATCATTTAGGCACTACTTTAGTAATTTAAGGCATTTTCTTCCGATTGTACTAGCCATACATAGGAGCATACTCTTATGCCAGACATTTCCTTGCCAAAGACTGGCGTTTGCACTAGATGGGGAAAGCAGACTAATTTCCAAGACTGACCTCCTTCTACTACAATCTCTTTTTAGTTTAATTTATCCCTGTTTCGAGTGATGAAAAATGACTAACTGTCCTTTTGACTTATGAAAACGTCTACCGTTCGTCCTTTCATTTAAAAATTGAGCAAACAAGTCTACCAATCCAATGAATAAATAATAAATAAGTAAAATGTCCTTCCTCATTTGTTCGAACATCAAGGTTTCGATTTTTTCCTTCGTCGTCCTGTCCACATACGGTGGCCTTACCCAACAAACTAATGCCTACAACCAAGTTCTCTATTCCATTCCCACACTGCAGGATACTTTTTTATTAACGAATTCATAAATCAAAGCAGGACAAGAAAGGACGAAGAGAAAAAAATTAAACATCACAAATGAAATGATGAAAATTGCTCTAGATCCTTTGTGCGTTACTCTGAATCGACTAAGTAGATTGTACAATATGGGACAGGTATTTTAAATCAGGACTTCAGCATCGTCGTTCTCTAAATACGAGTACATACGAGTACACCTCACAACGACGATTTTCGGAATACCTGTGGCAACAGTATACACATCTGATCAGGATAAGGATATTCATATTTGTGGCAACGTATGCGAAGCCCGACAAACCTTATGAATAAATTGAAAGGTTTCTTTTTGTAAAAAAAATATTAAAAAAAAAACATATACACACGCGCGAAGGAGCCCCTTAGTCGGGAGGAAGGATATTAAAAAACTGTTTGAATATTTCCGGGACAAAACTCCGAACGAGAGAGTAAAACAGCGACAGAACGGAGATGATTGACATTTTTTGTTCGGTCCTTACTCCTGACGAAGGCTTAGCGCACGATGCAAATATGATATTCCTATATTAACAGTTTGAAAGTGTTTTTTTTTTTTGCCATTTCACGACCGAAAGTTAATGTCAAAGGACGACTGAGACGTACAGGATCTTGAGCGGCTGACGGTAGTTTGACTTGACTGGGGAAATCATGAAAGTTGAACGAGTAGTCTTTGAATGACGACGATGATAAGGCCGAAGATGATGGTGGAGGCAATGGAGTTTCAGAATATTTGAAAAGCCATTCCAAAGGATATAGACAGGTGTATGTGGTTTTAAGCCTTAAGCTAAGGTGCTGCCATCTGATTTCATAAATTTTTGTATTTTTTATTTTTTCCTTCTGAGCTACTCGCATGGGCAAGAGGATGTCTGTCAGAGGCCGCTATGATTTATTATTCGTGAGATGAGATTCTATTACTTATTCGGTGGAGGGTGGAGTGGAGTGTTTATTGAGGAAAAACTTGTTTTTGAAAAGGAAAGTGCGTGTAAATTAGTTTAGGACTGATGAATAACTCAGACATATGTCAACAGATGCAGCGAAGGGATAAAGGTAAATTCATTAAGACGAACTGGTTTAAAAGAGGATAGTTAAAGAAGACTTGGAAATTGTTTTGAAGAAAGTAGCGCCGTAAAATGATACCGAATTTGGTGGCTTGACTTATTTCATCTTTACCTTGGGTGCCAATTGGAACAGAACGTCTTATGATTTTCGTGAGTACCTGTCGAGAAGACTTAAACTCACGGGATGCCCATACATCTATGGGAGCAAGGGTACGCCTTGCCATCGCTTATTTGCTACAAACAATTAATACCAAAGCGGAAATGTGTTGAGGGCACAAATCCATCCTTGGTATGAGTCGAGGCCCACCTAAAACCTCTTACTGATCTTAGGGTCTCAGCACCCAGCACTTATAGCCACTCCACTCCGGGTATTGAGCCCTCCCTGCGATTTAGGTTTAAACGACAGCCAATTGGAACAATAGTAGTTTGAAGAAGTATGAGTGTCTACAAAGAGATGGTTATGCAGATTGAAAGTTTAACGGGCCGTTGATCATAAAATGGGGCAACAGTGGTATCTATTATTCCGTCAATATGCCTGGACAATCTAAACCCATGAAAATAGATTTTTCTAATTAGTCTAATATAGCAGTGATAATGTGAACTTGGAGTGCTGAAAGATGAACAATTTGGGGGAAAGCCATACATTAATGACTTAAGCGGGATCTGCAGCGGGGTTTGATTGTCTGTGTTCGACTTAGAGGCTTTGTATATTTAATTCTGCTGGGCCGTAGCATACGGGAGATTGGTGCGTTCATGCCATAGGAGGTGTGGTGGGTTGGTAAATACTCGTAGAAGAGAGTGGGTTACTGTTGAGGAAGATAGAGTTGTGAGGAGATGGTTTTGAGACGGTTTTGATAGGGGGTAGAATAAAAGGACCTCGAAGAGCAAATCGAAGAAAACGACGCTAGATGCTTTCGATTCTCGAGATATGAACACGACGATATGGGGACCACACTCGATTGTCGTACTCTAAGGGGGTGCGAACAAAGGTAATATAGGGGGCCCTGGTCACGTATGGGTTGATGAATTCCCCGGACCACCGTTTTACAGATCCTAGTACCCAGTTATCCCTAAGAACTACCTTATCCATATGTAAGTGGAAATTAAGCTCCCTGTCACTCAAAATGTGAGGTCGCGAAGCGATTGAATGGAGGAGACATGTTGGTTGTTGAGATAGTAGAGTCGGAGAGGAGATTGATGCTGCTTATGTGAAAAGGTGATGGATTGGCATTTGGCGATATTAAGTTCTAAACAATTTTTGAGGCACCAGATCGAAAAACTATCAAGGTCTTGTCGAAGGTGGAAGGAGTCATGGTTTTAAAAAATTTGGTATCGTCAGCTTAAAGGGAGACAGATGAGTGTTTGACGATCCTATCAAGTTAATTTATGGTTAATATAAAAAGAAGAGGACCTAGATGGCTGCCTTGTGGAACTCCAGAGGTGGCCAAAAATGGAGCCAAATGGACTGACCTAAAACTAAACACTGTAGAACGGTTCTCCAGGTAAAAGGATATCCAATTTAACAGTATGGGTCCAAAGTCGAGAGTAGCCAATTTGAAGAGTGTTGATCGATGGGAGAAGGCTTTGCTAAAATTAGTTGCAATTACATCGACTTCATTACCATTCTCTAGGCCTGAAAGGGCAAAGGATACCTGCCTTTCAGGAAGCTATGTGTGTAGGGGAGATAAGTAATTTGCATTGGAGGCTAAGAGCTTCATACAAAATACTTTCGAAGAGTTTGGGTATACGGGAGAGTTTAGCGACGGGTCGATAGTTGGTTATATCATTCCTTGATACTTTTTTGTAGATCGGGGCTATGAAGGAGCTTTTGCAGATATGAGGAGATTCCCTTTGTGAAAAGGATAGACGAAAGGGAATAGATAGGGGAAGGGA
Source organism: Volucella inflata (assembly GCA_928272305.1). Classification (NCBI taxonomy): domain Eukaryota; kingdom Metazoa; phylum Arthropoda; class Insecta; order Diptera; family Syrphidae; genus Volucella; species Volucella inflata. Next base: position 98,196,867 of record OV743720.1, read on the forward strand.
AAGCGAGGAGAAACATATTTTAAGAAATGTGGCAGGGAGACCATCTGGGGCGGGTGTGTATTACTCATTTAGTTGTGTTGCGGTAAATTTTCCCGCAACAAGGCTTACCCTCTTCCTTGTTCTTCTCCCTTCGTTCCCTCTTTTCGTTGAGTGGGAAGACCGAGCTCTGGCGGAGGTGGAGGGCAGCCATTGGCCCACCGACCACAGACCTCGGAAAGGACCCACATAGGTTAACGGGCGGTTATCCTCAGAGAAGGACAAGGTGGTTCGGTCGGTGAAGCCCTAAGGACGGTAGGGAGACTCACGACGAACCAGGAGCCCAGGGTGCGACAGGAGGTCCACCAAAATCACCGTTGTCGGAGCCCGTAGGCTAGACGGGAGACTCGCAACGGGCAGCATCAGACAGGACGTCTGAAAGTCATCGATGGGTGGGGACGGACGGTCCTTGTAAGCCAGACACCCCAACACGATGATGACGGGTGGGGGAGGACGATCCCTGGAGCTTACACCCCAACGACAGCCTTAGACACAAAGGCTCTAGGAGTTCCACATCCTACAATCGATGTGGAGACAAACGCCATCGCATCTCGAAATCGATGTGGATGCAGAAAATGTTTAAGGGGGAAGAGATGACGATCTCTTTTGTAGCTACGTCCCCAACGAGGGAGCTACGGAGGAGCGACGGTGGTGTGCAGGCGGACGGCCAGTATATAGACACATCCCAACGTCTTTTCAACTTTAAAAGTTCGGTTCGATGGGTGAAGGGACGACGACCCCTTTGAAGCCGGCACCCCACCGATGTAGCACCAAGGGAGCAGCAAAGGCTGTAGGCGGACGGTCAAGTTACGAGATAGCCTCCAACGTGGGAACATAAAAACATTAATAAAAATAACAATAACCAAAAACAATAAACTACATCAAATATAAACAATGACAACAACTGCAATAACATAAACACAAACTATACAATAATATCAAAATAAAAATCACAACAAAGTACCAGGCGGGCAGAAGGGCCCACTACATAAACAAACAAACGAAACGAAAACAAAACAAAAAAAAATGAAATACGTAATTATGTAAGGAATGACCCGCTATTGGTCAGTCCCCCCATTCCCCCCAAATCTGAACGCCGATCCACCGGAGTAAGTAGTGACCCGGGGTAATGTAGCACAGAGACACATATACTTAGCTTTGTTTGGGGCGGCGGTTTAGAGAATGGCTAGACCGGGGTATATTCAGATTAGGATTATACCCACACAACCTTCCTCCTTCATCTCAACACTCCATTGACCTTCGATCATACTTTCTTTCTCCTTCGCGTTTGTTGTTGGTTTGCAATTTTGTTTAGTTCGATGGGGAAAAATTAACCGGGGATCAGCAATGAGAGAAACATTGCTTCTCGAAATTTTCAATGTAGTTCCAGTGTCTAGGGAAATAGCTAGGCATAGCTAGGATCCACAAGCTCTCATAAACTCGCTCAGTGGAGTTCCCAGTTATAACTGGAAGCGGGAGAGAGAAGCGTGATTCGAACCCGGGTTGGAACAGTTGGTTCCAAGGTTATTTTTGATTCGGGGCAACTTTTAATGACAATTGATTCTATTGCCTAGCAGCTATCTGGGAATATCTGTAGAGATAAGAAGAAAAAGACGCAAGAAAAAGCGCGTCGTAAAAGTGAGAGACATTTACGTCCCATCGTCACTGGGTTATTAAAGATACACTGGCGTGTTCCACCCTTGAAAAGACTGCTGTTATCTCCATCTTCATACCACTCATGCAAGTAAGGATAACCACCTTCAACGCTGCTAAGAAAAGACTCAGTAGTAAATCGCCACCTAAGTCAAAGGGCAAGGAAACTAAAAAGATTTTTGCCAACAAAGTAGGTCTTAACTAGAGTGGTCATCGGCTACTGTGTCTCATCCAGTAGCCGATGACTGCTTGCGACCAATCGAGGCGTGCAGTTGGTACGAAATTCACAGCGTAAAACGACGCAGGTTCGCACTATAGCAAGGAACCTTTGGACAGTCTGAGGCCTATATTCATGTGATTAAAATAAAAGGACAGTTGAAATGAATACGGCGGAAGTGAAGATTAAAACGAAGAACGACTGACGTACGGAAGTGACCCATGTCAAGTACAATTATGACATCAACGTTGCTAAGGAAATACTGACGTCTGTAGGTAAATAGCTTCTAAGGAAATCTCCAACGTCTTCTGCGGACAAGGTAGCCAAAATATCAACCTGAGGGGTGATTTTTATATTTTTGGCTGACATTTGTTCATTGGTTGCAGAGGATCCCTTCGTTTATTATTTCTTAAAGAAGATAAATCCTCGACATCTCCAAACGATACCCCTAAAAAACCTATAAAACTTTTAGAAACTTACCCAGGACAAACTAGGTAAGAACTAAATAAGTCGATGCAGTCTTTGTTCGCACACATTCCAAGCACATTTCTAGACCAACCAGGCTTATGGGGGCCATGATGGGGGTTTCCCTACACATGCACCTTGCTTTCCCCAGCTTCTTGTGGAAAAACATTTGCATTTATTTATCCGATTCGCTACAGATCTATCAAGTTGACAGCAAGCGCAGTATATCAGCTTATCTCACGGCACATTTTGGTGTATTTTGCACTCGGATTTGCATCTTCATTCTTATGCAGTTTTGAAGCCAGCTGCCCACGTAATGCGTATAACATACGCCGATTGAGGGCTTGAACATCAGTGTTTGAATGACCAATTTTCATACAACGTTTTCTTCAGCGACTAGGCTCAGTTTTTACTCGGTGGATACGTTAGCAAACACAATTTTCAAATACGGGGAAGCAAAAATGCACATGTAGCTATCAAAAGACCATTTCATCCAGAAAGAGTCACTGTATGGTGTGCAATTTGGTCTGATGGTGTAACTGTCACCCTCAATTCTCAATGCTATATCTGAACAATAACCGAATTATTGGCCTTTGGCCTCAATTTGAAGAAATGAATGCGACGGAGCGACTCGGTTTGGCTTTATTGGTAGAAAAATGTTCCTGACAAGTTATTTTACGCTCTGGTCACCCAGATTGTGTATTTCTGTTTGGAGGGCTATGAAAAAGGCCGTATTTATACAAACAATCGGCAAGCTCTTGAAGCTTTGAAAACGAGTATTCCTCAAGTTATGGGTGAGTTTCCATCAGATATTTGTCGAAAAGTGATCAAAACTCACCCTGTTCAGAGTCAAGTCTTGGAAGAACTCCCTTGGAGGACATTTTAATAATGTTATATTCCATTCATAATGGCAAGGTCCAGGCAATATACAGAAATAAAAAGTTGGTCCACATCTAAATCATAAATGTGTTCCATCTAACACTCCTTGTGAAATGTTCAACCTGAGCTATAGCGAAGCTATTAATGTCTGATGAGCATAGAAAATATAAACGCTCTACCAGACCTGCATCAGAAGACTGAACTGGCCAAGCAAATCAGTCCTAAACCATCTTGAAAAGAAGACAGAGTAGATGAGAGAAGACTACCTAATACCTAACCATGCAGGTGGCCATAACCCAGACTAGTCTTATTTCCAATCAAAATGACACCAAAAATGAGCCTGTTACACTTTAACACCTTATACGAGTAACTTTCCCACAAGTTTGCTTGTGTAATTTGCTTAGAAATATACCTATCGATGAGATGCTCGCTGCCAAGACTGGAAGATTTTGTTGTAGTCACTGAAGACTAAATTATCCAATCCGTAAGAGCTATCAAATCTGACTTCATAGGTGAAGATGGCGTACCAGTACGTTTTATTAAACTTATATTACCGCAAATTGTTCCTCATCTCACACATGTAATCAACTGGCATAACAACATCAACGTTTCCTTAGTTCTGGAAGATCGCGAAAATTTTGCCTATCGCAGAGCAAAACCTATCCAGTAACTCCTGCCGATTTTAGACCGATTAGCATTTTACCCTGCTTGTCCAAGGCTTTCGAGAAAATAAAAGCAACACAAATCACGAAGCATCTGTCATTCAATAATTTGCTGAGTGCTCAGCAATCAGGTTTTAGAGCTAACCACAGCTGTTCCACAGCCATGGTCAACTTATTTGAAGAAATAAGACAAGATTTTGACAGGGATCATGTTTCACTTCTTTGTCTGCTGGATTTCTCGAAGGCCTTCGATAAAGTAAATCATAAAATTTTGTGTTGGAAGCTAAAGAACAATTTTTGATTTAGTGAAAGGGCAGTGAAATTACTGAGTAGTTTTCTTTCCGGTAGGTCGCAAAGGGTTGTTTCGGGTGAACGTACTCGTAGTTCTTCATTTGTGGAAATCAAACAAGCTGTGCCACAGGGCTCAATATTGGGACCGATTCTCTTCTGCATGTTCATAAATGATCTGCCATCAGTGTGCAGACATTCTTCACTACACCTATATGCAGATGATGTTCAACTACATGTAGCGAAACCGAAACCTCTGTAAAATGTCGATGAGAAACCGTGTTAAGGTTTGTTAAGTAATACTTCGAGAGCGGCTAGAGGGCCAACACCATCTTCTCATTACAGAATTTTTCACAGCGAAACCACCGAAAACACGGGCATCGTTTGGAAAGCCAAAAATCCGGTGGTAGAATCTATCGAAGGAACGAAGCGCAAAATTTATCGCACTGGCTAAAGAAGTACTTCACAATATAAACGGTATGGCAGACTCACTTAGACCGCAAGAAATGTGGAACAGCATGCACGAGGAATGCATAACACTCGCAAAGTCCTATCTGGGGACCATCACGTCGGCAAAGAAACATGGTGGTGGAATGACGAAACCAAACGAGCTGTGGCCGACAAGAAGAGTGCATTCCAAGCGTGGACAAAATGCGATCGGTGCGACGATATCGAAAAAGCTCGACTGGCTCTTGAATACGAGCGTCTTAAAAAGATCGCAAAGAAAGTCCTGGCTCGAACTCGAGCGGCAGAAGCGGAAAACCTGTACCAGGAGTTGGAACAAATATCCTCACGATCGGCGGATAGAAGACAAGCTATCCAAGAAGTTCAAACGTCGTACAGTACTAAAATGCCAAATATTTTTAAGCTCGCTGCACAGAGACGAACAATTGCGATGGATAACCTCGCCGAAGTACATCAAAAATGCAGACGGTCCCTTACTAACAAATGAATAGGAAATTTGTGACCGGTGGCTTGAATACTGCAAGGAGTTGCTTAACAAACAGTTTCCACGGGATATCGTGCCGACAGCTGGTCTATTCGAGGAGGAAGTTTCGGACTTTTCAATCGAAGAAATAAGTATAGCAATCGCAAAAATTAAGCGGGGGAAAGCGGAGGGACCAGACAGCATTCCATCAGAGTTTTGGTCGAAGATGGAGGGAATCGGCAGCGTTTGGCTATCGAAACTTTTAACTAAATTAAAATGTGGACAACCTATGTCGAATCAATGGAGAAGTAGCTTCTTGGTTCCATTATACAAAGGAAAAGGCGACACTCAAGAATGCAACAACTACCGTTCAATCAAGCTTATGTCACACACAATGAAAATCGTCGAAAGAGTCTTAAACGAACGTCTTCGGCAAATAATAAAGCTCGATAATAGCCAGTGTGGATTTGTTGAAGGAAGATCGACGGTGGACGCTATCCAAAGCCTACGAATAATAATGGAAAAGCACCGAGATTCGTCTAAGGATTTACACCTGGTATTTATCGACCCCGAGAAAGCATTCGATCGAGTGCCTAGGGATCTCATATGAACCGCGCTGAGGTCTCAAAACGTATCGGAAACGTATGTTAGAATAATACAAGACATGTACGGAAACGTGAAAACTGCGGTTAAAAGCTCTGCTGGACTAACGAGAGAATTTCCAGTTAATGTCGGAGTGCATCAAGGAAGCGTCTTTAGCCCTTTCCTCTTTATTATTCGACTATCTTTTAAAAGACTGCATGCGCGAAGCAAATGTAACGCCAATTCTCTTCGCTGACGACGCAGTTATACTTAGCGATAACGTCGAAGATTTACAGAACGCCTTAGATTCATGAAGAAATGCGCTAAAGAGAAACGGGTTTAAAGTAAGTCGTTCAAAGCATTTGACATGCCCATTTGCGCATCCATTGCGACCTGTTCCGGATATAATGTTAGACGGAATAGTTCTTCCAAAAAGCACTATCTTTAAGTACTTAGGATCAATCGTTAACCTGGAAGCGAAATGTGACGACGACGTAAACCACAGAGTGAGTGTGGGATGGATGAAATGGCGGGAAAATTCGGGAATCTTTTGCGACCGAAAATTTCCACGTAAATTAAAGGGGAAACTCTACACCACGGTTGTTAGACCAGCTCTTATATACGGTTCACAGTGCTGGACAATGTACGAAGCGTTTAAAAACAAAATGACGGCAGCGGAGATGAAAATGTTAAGGATGTCTGGTGGAGTCACTAAACGCGATTGCATTAGATCTACGCGTATAAGAGGAAGTCTACATATAAAGAATTCGGTAACCGAACAGCTTGAGGCGAATAGAATAAGCTGGTATTGCCACGTTCAAAGAAGATCTGCGGAAAATCCGGTTAAAAAGGCACTATCAACTACGGTCATTCCAACTGTAAGAAAACGAGGTCGGAAAAAGAATTCCTGGATTTCTCAGATGGCAAATGCGCAACAACGCCTGCGGCTAACCACTGAAGCGATCCAGGACCGAGCATTATGTGGACGCGTTCTGCGGTCTGTGACATTAGCCAGCCAAAGTAAAAATGGGAAACTCGTTACGCATAAGTTCGTATAACAAGGAAAGGGTTAATAAAAGGAAAAGAAGAAGAAGAACAAGTCTTATTTCCAAACGTACTTCAGACCCTACAGGATTCCACAGAACCAGGGTGTAAGCACCGATAAGAACTCTAATCCTGAACTTTTTGGGTTACGGTGGGGCAGTGTATCAATGAAGGTAGATAGCTGATACTGTTCTATGTACTGTACACCTCTACTTGGATCACTCCAATCTTACTTTACCTAGATTTGGTTACAAGGTTTGTTCAAACTTTTTACTGGGACTTGTCTCAATATGATGCAATGAAACAAGCTCTCAATTTTGCTGATCCTTTATATACAACAAATGCGACTACTTCTTTCCACACCACATGGAATCCTATTTCATGGCGATGCGGCAGAGGATTATAGCTTTATCTTACGGTTTTAGATTGATATTTTCCTCCGAAATTCTTCTGTGCACATTCCTGTTTTTTTTATGGAATACGTCGGTAGGAACTATACTCAATTCTGAGGTACACTATTTAACAGCCGAGGGCATTTTGAATTATTTACCAAAATTTCATGAACTTCTTCTCTTAACAACTTTAAAAGGTCGATCCTCTTCGTGAAAGTAAAATTAAGAAAATTTCAAATACCCAAGTTCAAAGGTTTCTCACCCAATCCCAATCTCACCAAAGGGGGACCCTTCACAGGAGGTACTATATGAAATTTTCAGTTTTCCAGCAAAACTTCACGTCATCGTCAACATCGTTGTTCGTTTTGACTCCTGCAAACTTCATGGATTGCCGGTGACGTTCTAAATTATTAAGAGATGCCTGGCATTTAATTCGAAAATGTTTCCCTTTTGTACATTTTCGTACGAGTACTTCCATCTATTCTCACACTCGTTCGCTGCCATAGCATGTTTACATGTGTTTACTTGAGAAATTAAATCGCTTGTCACTTTGGAAGATTTCCCCAACCACGCATTTTCCTGCTACAGAACACAGAACACAGAACAGAGAACACAGAAAATACTTTACTTTAAGGTTGTACCGCAAGAATTAAACGTATTTCTTATCATTGCTTCCGCCTTGAGTTTCACCTCCACATCACACCACTTTAAAGAGAAAAGAAAATGTTCCAAGTTCCAAGATCCAAAATCCAGGATTCAAGATCCAGTATCCAGAATGTTGAGAGTCATATTCGTCTTTCAGGAGAAGGCGGCGCATTGTGCGAATATCCTCGCATTGTGGATACGCATTCAGGCATCAAAATCGGTCTCCTAAAGAAATCACCAACAGGAGGACGACACGAAAACGAAGTAAAGAAACACTTGTACACACACACGAGTACATATGTATGTATATATATATCTTCCCTTAGGACTATGCAATATTCGTATCTGGTGTGGAAATTTAATAGAAATTTCGTGAGTTGAAAACCACGAAACCATATCCAGGAGCGGGACAACGTGGAAATTGGCGCACGCTAAAGATGTCGCTCTAGAAAGTCGTTGTCGTCTTCCTCAAACGAATATAACATTCGTGGCTGATGCTGGTATTATTCGCTCACGTATGTGGTACACAGGATGTGCGTTTACGGAGTAATTGCGTTTTTACGATACCCTTCCATGTGGTGGTAATAAATATTTTTATGGCCGTTTAAATTGTTAAATCATTTCACCCATTATGAGATATGAGCTCGGGGATGTGAATGAAGGGTTCCTTCTTGTACTCGTATGAGATGGGGATCCACACTATGGGACACTGGAGCTTGGTTTAATTGGCTTCGCTCTTGGGATAGGTGTCTGATACTGGCAGTCAGGGGTAGATGATGGTTACTTGTGCGGGTAGATATTTGTTACTTTTGCGGCATTTTAATGGGGTTTTGGCTGCTTTACATCTTAATGAACATCTGATGTAGTAGGTAGTAGTACCATCTCAAACTCGTACACTGTGGCGAATAAAGGATATTGATCCAAGTGAAGTTGTGCAATTTATGGGTGCGATGTTACTTTTTTATTGGATCTACCAAGTGCCATGTGTGAGATAGACTTAAGGCAATGAAATTCAAAGAGAAATATTCTGGTAAGAATGAAGTGCAAATACAGATAAAATATTAACTCTCACATAGAGGAGTCAGGAGGGTGGATTATTGTACTTAAAGTACTATTTCAATCTTACGAAGCAACTTGAAATATAGGACAGAGCTGTCGAACTCTGCAGAATTAATGTATACGTGAAATTGCCCTTCCTTTGTTTTAATTTTGTCCACAAACTGGCTGATAGTTCAATTGGATGCGTCTACCAGACATTGGCAGTGTCACACTTTGAACTGGACAGATATCCTCACTTCGGTTGGAAACTACAGAAGTTTGATCAACACACGGCTACATACGATATGTTATAACCCAAAGTTGACGATCAGTGGGAGCAAGACGTTAGATGGAGATGGTTATGACCCAAACTTCATCAGAAATAAGTTCTAGCAACCATCGTTGTTGTGGTAGGAACGGGAATTACAAGACCAAGCTGACCTACAGAATGTCCTTGATATAATGACAACGGTGAAACATTTTCAGTGCGACTATGTTTTCAGACGGAACCTCCGCTTTCAAAAGGTTAGTCAATGTCAAAATGTCAAAAATTGCAATTCTCTGGCACGATGCGGTAAAGGACCTTCATCCTCTCCCAAAATTATGCTGACAACGAGCATCTCACTAGCCCACGTATGAATAACAAAAGAAGTGAAGGGTTTTGCAAAGAGTAACATTTAGTCAGAAGGTGTGTTTCACAGTGTTGAAGCGCATTTTCGACACGATACATCTTCACTGCTTTGGACTCTTCTTTCGTAAATAAAATGAAGAACTGGCAACATCTTCCAAAAGTCGGAAATTTTACGAAATACCCTCTACGAGCCTGTAGAGATAATAAAAGGCATACAAGTTCTAAAAGCACTTGTCAACAACTATGTGGCTGCATCCACATCGAACTGACTCAGGGTTCGGGAAAAATGAAACTCGGCACAAAGATCGGCCGTCAATTTAACGATGCATTTTAGAGGGTATCCTATACAATGAAAAAAAGTTGAGCACAAGGTGTCAGATGAGAAGAAGCGCTGCTACGAGTTCTGGAGAAGGATCGGTAACAATGTCAGCGACAAGGAACATTCAGGTCATGATCGGTGGTATAATGGCCAAATTATGGAACTTGGACTTTTTCGTCAAAGGCGGCCCTCCAGGTTGGCCACCGAGTTAATGCTCGACCACGTGTTGTGTTATATCCAGCAACAAATAGTTATGGGCACAGAAATTGCGACTTGGGAAATCGAAAAACAGACAACGACTTATTACATAACTTACTTACTTACTTTAAGTGGCGCTACAGTCCGGGGTGGACCTGGGCCTCAGTCAAAAAGCTTCTCCAGCCAGCTCGATCCGTGGCTAGCTGCCTCCAGTTTCGCACGCTAAGTTGGCTGAGGTCCTCTTCCACTTGTGTGCGCCACCTGAGTCTTGGCCTTTCTTTATTTCGCTGTCCCTCGGGGGCGGATTCGAAGACTTTTCGGACCGGAGCATTGGTCTCCATGCGCTCTACATGACCCAGCCATCTCAGTCTTTGGATCTTCACTCTTCTGGCTAGGTCCATGTCGCTGTACAGTCCATACAGTTCATCGTTGTATCTCCTCCTCCACTCACCGTCAATGCAGACGGGACCGAAGACCGCCCGAAGAATTTTTCTCCCGAGGCAACCAAGAACACCCTCATCCAATTTTGATAATGTCCATGCCTCTGCGCCATAGAGCAGGGTCGGGATTGTTAAGGTCTTAAAAAGGGTGACTTTTGTTGTCCGAGAGAGGGCTTTGCTACTCAATTGCCTTCTTAACCCAAAGAAACAGCGGTTGGCAAGAGTCATTCTTCGCTTGATCTCAGCGCTGGTATCGTTGTCTGTAGTTGTCTGTAGTCCTTAACTACCTCAAAGTTATAACTGTCGAGGGTGACGTTCTGCCCGAGACGTCGGTGTTGGTTGTCCTTTTTGCTTGACAGCATTTACTTGGTCTTGCCCTCATTGACCGCTAAACCCATTTTCTCCGCTTCCGTCTCAATACTCGCGAAAGCGCCACTGACGTCACGCTGCTTTCTCCCGATTATGTCAATATCGTCGGCGTATGCGAGTAGTTGGACGGACTTTTGAAAGATAGTGCCTCTTGTGTTTGCTCGTGAGTTTTGCACTATTCTTTCAATCTTTACCGACCTTGATGGAGCAGCGTGCATTCTCCATCGTCATCCTGCACAGACGGACGAGTTTGGCAGGGATGCCAAAACTAGACATTGCTCTGTATAGCTCGTCTCTATAGATGCTGTCATACGCGGCCTTAAAATCGATGAATAGGTGGTGGGTATCGATCTGAAGCTCATGGGTCTTCTCCAAGATCTGCCGTAGTGTGAATATCTGGTCGATGGGGGACTTTTCTGGCCTGAAGCCACACTGATATGGACCTATCAGGATGTTGACGAACGGCTTCAGGGGTTGACACAATACGGCAGGTAAGATCTTGTATACGATGTTAAGGTGACTGATGGCTTTGTAGTTGGCGCAGTTCAGAGGATCTCCTTTCTTGAGAATCGGACAAACAATGCTGAGGTTCCGTTCATCGGGCATACTTTCGTCCGACCATATTTTACAGATGAGTTGGTGTATGCTCCTTACCAAGTCACCGCCTGCCGCTTTGAAGAGCTCGGGAGTCAGGCCATCCGCTCCAGCAGCTTTGTTGGACTTATGCTTCGATATAGTTATCTTTGCTTCATCCAGGTCGGGTGGGCGGAATTGTTGGTCACCATCGTCCAGGTTGAAAGGTTGATTCTTCGTGGCTTGTGTCCGTGGCATGTTTTTTTACCTTTTGGTAAAACTTCCGAACCTCATTCCTGGAGTAGCATCTCTCAATTTCCTCGACCGCGCGCTTCTCATCGTTCTTCTTCTTCCTTCTGAGAAGCCGATGTTCGTCTCTCCTCTTCTGCTCATAGATCTCTCGCGCATCTCTGGTCTTTTTTGCAGTGCCGCATTGCGTGCTTTTTGCTTAGGTGCATGTGCTTGCCGGCATTCATCATCGAACCAGGGGTTTCGTTGTGGTGGACGAGTGAAACCCAGCACATCAAAAGCGGCATCTCTGATGGCTTTTTGGCAGTGTTTCCAATGGTCTTCGATGCTTGATGCTGGCAGTATTGGACCTCTTAAGAGATTAAGAGACACTCGATCGGAAAAGGACTTGGCGATCTTTTGCGATTGTAGCCGTCTGACGTCGAATTTTCTCACAGCATTAATTTGTCTTGGCGTAGTTTGGGATATTCGCAATCGTACCTTGGCTACAACAAGGTAATGGCCCGAGTCGATGTTGGCTCCTTGGAACATACGGACATCCATACTTATTTCATAACTACGCACTTAGAATTTCTGGACCTTAACTGCTAGAAAACAGATATCACTGCCATTCATAGTGCTTGTTAACATTGGTGTTGTCAGTAAGGATTGCCTGAAAGAAAAGGAATGAAAAGAGATTGCTTATATCGAAACTACACTGTATCGAAACCTGATTGGTTTCTCAGTTTAGGTTTGATCGTTGAAGTGCTGGGAAGTTGGGGAAAGAACGTATCTTTCATGCCAACTGCTCAAATTTAAGTGTTCCTCTTGATAAAAAGTCCTTCGTCCGCATGAAAATGTACACAAGACTTTCCTGGTTAGGATTTCTATGCCCACGCCATACTGAACAGAACACTTCATGTGCTTCAAGTGAACTCCAGATGTGTAAACTTAGTTTCAAGGGTGTCAAGATACACCTGACCATCGCTTTAAAATATTAGTGATAGTACCAAAGCAGAATTAGGTTGCGTTTGAACCGAGGGTGACCTTAAAGTAATTGCCGAGTGTTATGTCACGCCACCCAGTACTAACTGCAACTCTACATCGTGTCGATGCCAACTGAAAGGGCCTTCCTAAATTTGTAGGTTCAAACCACAGCCATCGTGACGCTCCCGCTAGCGGAACTACCTATATCTAGTCAGGCTCGAACCGGACCACTCAAAAGGACCACTGACTGGCAGCTTATTACTGGCCAAATCTACCACCCCTCAGTGACTTCATTCTGAAGATGTTTACGATGGAACAAGTATTGGCTCTACCCCCGCTTTTTATTTGACAATTCTGTATATAGAAGAAGCCTCGTTAGTGAGGGAAGACTAAGGTAAATAGGCGTACGCCTTATTAAGGTCTCGATCAAGCCTGAGTTCGCCAATCCTAGCATTATATGCGGTCACACCTTGTTGATGAGAAGAGATTACATTTGCAAAATCTAGCCTACACGACACCAGCTCTGAAGAAGGATTAAGTCAAATCGATTTCACAGGAACTAGAAATATGATGAATGCACAAGATTTGGTAATTATTTGACCAACTGTCAACAATAGTAATCACGCTATGATGGACGCAATACACAGCTCTAGATTTTGGGATTCCTGGACTCTTGAGGCGATAATTTCTCCCTTGTTTAAGCAAATGGAGATGGATCACTGCCGAGGTTATACGAACAGATTTGACGTCGCTGGAGACCGCTTGAGATTTCTCTAATCGAGTCTGTTAAAACTTTTGGAGAAGTCTCATGCAATCGGGATCATGTGCAGAAGATCAGTGGCGGCATCATCAGCAAGCCATTGGAAGTGGAAGTGAAGCATCCGATGCGCTGGGATTCACCCGACTGCCACAATGATGCACCTGATTTGATGAGATGTCTCCGCAAGAACAAAATGCGAAGCAGAAGTTGCTATGAAGGATAAGAGCCGTCCCCGACCACTATAAGCAAACGAGACAGGAGGAACATCGTTTTCCAAATGAACAATAAAGACGCAGAGAAGTTTGTGATGCAAAGCCATGAAGAAATGCTTTTGGAGTAATTATGTTTGCTGTACCAAGTAAGAAATAGATCTCGCCCAGGCACAAATGCCATATTTAGGAATGGACTATAACTTGAATCATTTGGAAGAATTCCTTCAGCAGACTGCCTTACGGCATAGATTATCAATGTTTCGCTGTCAGGCAGAATAAATCATTCAAGCTAAACGATGATTGAGAACATTTTCATTCGCCCGGCCAAGAAAACGTCTAGATACCTATATACGAGCATGTATATAAGTGATGGCCCGCTTAGGCTAAGGAGATTATCCTGGTGAGAAGCATACTGCAACTGTCCTGTAAGCATGGTAAGGTGGTACTACTGATGAAGGGAATCTCATGTTCATTGCATAATCAATATAAATAAGGCAAGAAAGTACTGCCTCCACAACATCTGATCGGGAAACGGACATCGTGTTCATGACTTTGCCGTGGAATGCAATGTAACTATAGCCAGCACTTGGTTTCTACACCTTAGTACCAATAAAAGGACCAGGCTGACTCGTGGTCAAGTAATAGTCAATCGAATTGGTCATATTACGATAGACGCAAGCCACATTTCCAATGCCTTGGATGTCTGAACATGAAGAAGTTAAACGTCCGACAGGTACAATCCCATTATACCCCCAAGAATTTTTCCAATCGACTTTCCCTTAACCTCTCAAGAAGTGGGGCGGCCAGCATCAAACGTAAGAGAATAGGGTCACCATTGACAAAAAACAATCATCCTCTGCTGTACCGGGTTTCAGCTAAGTTTCAACATTTCCCAACTCCTGGTTCGAAAAGGTGTGAAGATAGGAAAATCTACAGAAAACAGTGGAAATACAGAGCGAATTTGTAGTAGAAAACGAGAAAATATCGCGAGCACCACGACCAGCAAAGAAGGGAAGAACATGAGTTCCTCAGAAGGAAAACTGGAGAAATCACGAGAAGGGTTTAATGGCTTAACTGCCGAGCTATAAAGCGGCAGGTGATGATGAGATATGTATACTTTAATGTGAACTGACGAATTGAATCTCACCATTCATTGTGGAATTCTGAAGAAGGGGAATCCTCCGATCAAAGAAATCAGTCTCCTCAACATAACATAAAGTGAAATCCTTCTGTCTACGGTATGTAATGAACGCCTAGGATCCCTCATAAACAGTCCGACCTGCTCATGTTAGTGTGGTTGTATATAAGTTCACCATAAATCAAATTTTCATACACTGACGGATTTAGGACAAAAACCATTAGTTCCAAATCGGTATCTATACAATACCGCATATGACAAGATCTTCACTGCTTTGTCTTGACCTAGACCATCAATGTCCGAAAAGGACGATGAGTTTTCAAGTGACTTGTTCAACATCGTTCTTGAAAGAACTGCGTTAAACTCACAAGAGGTACAATTCGCTCCATGATATGTCTAGACTTGAAATCTTCATACCATTTATCTAAGGAAGTTTAGCAAATCCACACACTTCCTTCTTCAGAAAGATTACTCCATTTGACGTCAGTCTACAACGTCAACGGAAATCCTTTCAATGTTTTCTTAAGTTTTATTTCTTTTCCTCTTAACTGATTTTGCCGTTTATTTCAGCGAAAACCCCAAGTCCTGCGACGAAAGGAAATGGAATTTGTCAACGTTCCATTCCTTTTCATCCTTTTCACTTGCTTCCGAAGGGGAAGCTGCTATTTTTCCATTCCGTCTTCATCTGCAAGATAAAACTCTTTCATTTCCTCTTCACGAAACTTAAGCGACAGTAACAAAAGTAGCAAAAAGAAGACAAAAATAAAGCGAAAACCCAATTCAATTCGACAAAAGATACAAATAAACGAGAACTCCAATCCAATTCAATAGAAAGGACATCAACACCATGCCATTCTCCTCACTATTTCGATTCAAAATCTGTAATTTCCTTGCTAAATGAGTTCGCGCGTTCAAAATCGACCAACAAATCGATGTTTCCAATCCGACGTCGACGAGTGATGACCTCTTTGTTTGAAATCCTGCGAATCACCCGTATGTCTGCGCATGCAACATGCAACAATTGCCGGTTCAGGCAACACACAAATTAGCGATAAAATTTCGATTGCATTTCCAGTTAATTCATTTCATGAGTGACAACGCAGGACAAATCCTCTTGTAGTCTCTCATATCCCTGAAATCTACTGCACACACACACCTTCTTCTGCCGTTGATAAGGGTGTTTTGATTCCAAAACTACCCTCAGACAGAGTACTCGTATTTGGTGCTGTGGGAATTTAATTGCACATACGCCACCGATACTTGCAATTCTCAGCGGGTACCCCCTGGAAAATACTCGAATTCATCCACGGAAGCTCATTCAACTCTGCGGATTATCCATCCATCAGGATGAACAATGAACGAGACTAAAGCTCCCGCAGATGTGCGGATCCTTTTGGTGATGCTACCGATGTCCAACAAGGTTATATCATTAAAAATTTGTGGCACTCTTTGTACTCGTATCTACTACTAAACTCGACAAGGTTGCCCTGGTTGATTCGAACACACAAAGTGTGTGACAACAATAAATATGAACCGCGCTCCACAACCACTCTTTCAAATGCCACACTCACAACAAAAACCAAATTTTCAAACTGGAAAGATGCGACCTCAAAAAGGGCGGCAAAAAAAACAGCTTCCGCTTGAAACATAAATAAACTTTCATTTAAATTAAATTCTGTGGGTAATTGCTTGTTGTTTAACTTTATTATTGATGTCTCTATGCGGATTAAAATAAATGGAATGAAAAACGAATGGATAGGAGTCGGAGTACGAGTGCTCGTAGAGTCCTCGTTCTCGCCAGAGACACCCCAAACATTGTTTATAAGCCCGACAAATGGCAGGGAGCGAACATTTAAATTTGTTTTATGTTATTACGTGAATAACTCGTAACTGGTAGATAGAATGGAAAATGTGATTGCAATGAAAGGTGCTGCAAATTTAATGCGAGACTCAAATTAAATCGATGGAGGGACTTTAATTGGCTTAAACATGTCCTCTTCGAATTTCTTTTGAATCTTCTTAAGACTGACTTTAAGTTGATTTGTCTAAACCACTCCAGTGTATTCTGACTTAAATATCATGTATCTGTCTTTATTAAAGCTGTATCTATCCTTATTCATTCGTACCTTGAACTGAAATTTTATCAACCTTGGATGTTTTAAGGTCAGAAATAGTTTATTGATAAGCAGGACTCCAGTTATTCACAGCTTTGCTGTAGGCTTACGGATCAATAATCGTAAATTCCAGAGATTTCAGGCATTAAATAGTGTAATAATGTAGAGGTAGAGGCCCGTGGGCCTTCAGATTTCAACTGGAGAAGGGATTTTGAAGTCCCCATCCAACATACATAACATACTTAGAACAAGCACCGATTAACGCACTGGTTTATAAGTTGCTACATCTGTCGATGATGCGCATAATTCCTGACTGGAACGATGAAGGGAGTCCTGGGAAAATAATCCAAATCGATAAGAAGCCTGTGAGTTGCTTTTGACGGGTTGACTCGGGAAATTAAAAAAAAAAAATTATAAGGGGCTTCGAACAGGCACATTCTGAAAGACAACCATCTGAACGAGGCTTAAGGGCAATGGAAAAATGCAATGATCCTGCCTATTCTGTCAAAAGCTAAAACCCTGAAATACTTCCAAATGAGCGACGATACAAAAATAAAGGACCTTGAACTGCCCTTTTCTTTCGACTTAAACAGGATGAAAAGGAATAAGGAATGCGCCAGACAGCTCTGATGAACGGAAATTAGTCGAAGCCATCAAACCAATCGAAAATAATCACAACAGTGGTAGGGTTAACTGGAGACCAGAGTAGCTAGTTCACTGTCATATAACTTGGATTGTGCCACCATCAAGTTCAGCGCAGCAATCAAGTTCTTTGCGAAGTGCGTAGCGTACCTCTAAGTGGTAATCCTCTGTAACTGCTTGAGTTAAACTTACGCATGCAGGCCAAGCTGGTATCGTCATGTTCGGCTAGTTGCAATATACTGGCCAACGCTACCGATGCCTTACAGTCCAAAACAGAGGAGATGCAAAAGATGCGTCGAACCAACGAATGGCTTCGGACATGAACGGATTCACTATTGATGACCTTTGGAAACGTTTAAAGGACAATGAGCTTCGTTTCTCCTCGAATAATGTACCGACGCTAAACAGGCTACGTGTAGACAAGCAATCACCCTTGACTGCTAACATTTAGGAAATGCAATAAGCTGGGCCGTTTACCAGAAGGATGAAAAACTGTTGTACCTACTAGGGTTATTGCTATAGATTAAAGAAATAGTCCTTATTCCGAAGCGAAATCGTCAAATGCGGCAAACCTGGGCAAGAAGTCTTGAGCTTTCGACTGTTTGCGAGACTCTTATGACAATCCACAACAATGCTTAATTCGTTATCATAAGCCTTAAATGGGCCAATCCCCGTACAGAAAACAAGGATGATGCCACCAAAGAATATCTATGAGAGTTTCTCAACAAAACATATGAGCAACGTCCAAAATATGGCGTTAAAGTTGTACTAGGTGATTTGAAAGCCAGAATAGGAAATCAGGACAGCGTCTAGTAACGGATTTATTAAGCACACGGTTTCCTCATCTCAATACACACCAGCGAACTCCAAATAAACTGGCCACATTGCGCGGCTTCCTTCCAAATATCAAGGCTTCGCCCAATAATGACATTGTCTAATAAAAAGCTGGGGCAGGGCAAAACAGAACTTGTCGATAACATCTTCGGAGCTAAACGTCACTGAACGTTGCTACCATTTATCTAGTTACAAGTTCCCGATCATGAGTTTTGTTGACTGGCAAGACCATACCTGGGCTTAAGCCATGCTATCATGAAAGTCAGGAGCCTCTCTGATTTCGGTCGGGTCCTGATTTGAAGAGGTAAGCCCAATTTTGAGAGGGTCACACTGATTTTGGTTTGAACCTTAAATGCAGGAAGATCCATCTATCGATCTAACCCGATGTAAAGTTGCAATAAGTACTGGGTGCTGAGACCCCAAATTCAGTAAGAGAATAAGAGGCCTCGACTCATACCAAAGGTGAAACATATGCCCTTAACACGAGTTCCGAATCGGTACTAAAGGAATTTACGGAGAGCGATGGCATGGATGGCATGATCCCATGGATGTATGGCCATCGCGTGAGATCAAGACCAACGAAACAGACGATCACGAAAAACACAAGAGGCAAATGATCACATTTTGATGGCATAAGGCATGTCTCCAGTATATTGGGACTGTTCTTGGCAACCAACATTGGCTCGGATCGGGACATTGTTCCAGCCAAGACTGCCAGAATCTTCGTCGAACTCGTGTGCCGAAATTTCTCAACAACTCTTACGGCACTTGCACCAAATACCGAACAACATTAAAATTGCTGTTAACATGGCATCGGAGAAGGTGCAAATGATGTGCTAGGTTTCGTCCGACCACCATCAAGATGTCCCCGGTTTGATGAAGGATGACGGCAAGAGCATGCATTTTAATAAGAAGCATATCAAGCGCCGCTGCATTAGATGATGAGAAGCGTTCGTGAGTTCTCTTCCGTCCACTTGATCAAATTGAAGTTAGGATACCTATATCCAAGCTCAAATAAAAAAAAAAGTAGCTAAAACTGGCAGGTAACGTGCCAAAGCATTTAAAGCTTGAGATGAATTTAAGGAGAGTGCGAACCAATTCATTTCGAAAATCTGGTCGAAAGAGTGTATGCCTGATGAATGGAACCTCAGTATTGTATGCCCGGTCCACAAAGAGGAGACCCACTCAATTGCGCCAACTATAGAGGTATAAGTCGCCTCAGGATCTTATCTGCCATATTTTGTAAATGTTTGGAACCCTTCGTCAACAACCAGACTGGAAAGTCAACCAGTTGTTAACACTCCGACAGATCTCGGAAGAAACTCAACAAGTCCAAGTCCACCATCTCTTCGTCGATTGTAAGGGCGCATATGAACGCAATTATAAAGACAACTTTACTCATATATAGAGCCATGCCTACTTGGGACATTCCTGCCAAGCTTGTCCGTTTGCGCAGAATGACAACTGAGAACGCTCGCTTCTCCGCAAAATTCCGATCTAACCAAGGCCTTTGGTGCCTAAAAAGGTGATGCACTATCATGTGACTTTTTTCACAACATATTGCAAGAATTTAGCATAACTCACAACCGAACACCGAAAAAACTATCTTTCGAGACGTACTAGCGTACGTCAATGGAATCGACATGATAAGACTACTACAGAGAGCTGTCACAGATCATTGGAATAGAAGCTGCCCGAATGGGCTTAGTGGTAAATGCTAGGAAAGCTAAGTATTGAATATGCTGTCAACAAGGAGGCAAAAAAGGTACAAAATCCACGAATTAGACTGAACGTCACCATCGACAGTTACAATTTCGAGGTAGTAAGGGAATTTGACTTCCATGGCTCTGCTATAAATTCTGCTAACAACATCTCTTACTTATTCTTATTTGGACTAAGAACATCATTGAGTAATGAGGCCCCATCCTGAAAAACTATTTATACCCTATATAAGACCTCAATTATCCTACTTTGTTTCGCTGAACCATAGACTCTATCGAAAGCGCATAAAGTCATCAGTCGTTTCGAGACAGTAATACTCAAAAAATCATCGGTTCCGTTTGCGTTGACCTGCTTTGGAGGAGAAGATTCAACCACAAATTATACAAATGGTACATAGACATCAAACAAGTTAGAAAACTGCGAATAAGTAGCCTGAGATGCTTAATATACGAGTAGTACATGAAGACATCAATATCTAATTTTTGAATGTAACCCGGAGGTACAATGCAATAAAGCGAGACTTCTTTTCCGGTGGCACGAATAAGTAGAAGGAGACTTCCATCAATTTGCAATTGGAAGCAGATAGCTAAGGACCGGGCTAACTGCGGAGGCTTGGAAGTTGAAACTCATTTTCACCCCGAATCGTAGCACCATTTGTGTAATATCTTCTTGTATTCTACTCACTTCGTCATTTTATTAGATAGCATTTCAGAATGCTATCCAAAAAGGATATTACTCCTATTAGTTCCTCTTCTTGTATATACAAAGGGGGGCCATCTGGCGGTATCTTTTTGATTTATATAATATTTTGACACTGACAGCTCTCTAGGGCACAACAAATTCACAGAAACTCAGTACTTATTATATCTCCGCGGTATGAAATGGATTGACTAACGCTTGGGAAATATTGCAAAGCAATTTCCGAAGAGGATGCTGTATTGCCGAAATAGTTCGATTTTTGAAAGGATACATTGGACGCATTAATGTACCAACTACAGTAAGGGTATGTAAGCCCAAACAAAATTCGTAAGATTGATTTGTTGATTGATAGACGGACATATTTCGGTGTTCGTCGTATGCGCTCAGCGGAGTATATTGCAGCTGTTGCCTTAACCCGAGAACCTCAACGCGCCGTATTACCCCTGATCCCGGATTATTTACTAACACGGTCCAATTGGCTCAGGTATTTAAGTAAAATGGCCACCTGCGTCGTTATCACTTCTCTTTTCGGGCTTTAAAGCAGCTCGAAACTGACAGTTTTGCTCAAAAAATTATCTTCTCAGATGAGGCGTATATCCATCTTCATCTCGGTGGCTACGTTAACAAGCAAAATTGCTATTTTTGCCGCCCAGAAAATCCACACACAGTCACGCCATTGGATTGCTTGATTGGGGTCCAATTTGAGATCGATGATATTCGAAGACGATTCATGTACTCAGGAACAATATTGGCCAAGCTAATCGTGGAATTGGGCCGAAACCATAGAAAATGTATTGAAAATTTGATTGATAGGACGGCGTACTGTCAAGTAAGTCCAGGCGGTCTTGTGGCTTTGTTCGTTTTGCTGTTTCGATGACAACTTTTACGAGTAGTTCAGCTACAATGAAAAGTTGACGATGTAGGTGTACTTCATTTGTAAGGGTTCCAAGTGCACTTTTACTTGAACCGCTTACAGACCTGATGCGATTGTGTTTCTTTTCCATTCACAAGTTGGCTGCAGAGGTTTTTAAAGCCGTTTTTATTTTATTGCTGAAGCCAGAACCTAAGGAAGGTTAATACTCTGAAAAAACGACGTGTCGACGTGGTTCGCATGCATTTATTATCGAATAGGCATCTACTACGCGTATAAGAGGAAGTCTACATATAAAGAATTCGGTAACCGAACAGCTTGAGGCGAATAGAATAAGCCGGTATTGCCACATTCAAAGAAGATCTGCGGAAAATCCGGTTAAAAAGGAACTCTCAACTAGGGTCACTCCAACTGTAAGAAAACGAGGTCGGAAAAAGAATTCCTGGATTTCTCAGATGGCAAATGCGAAACAACGCCTGGGGCTAACCACTGAAGCGATCCAGAACCGAGTAGTCTGAAGACGCGTTCTGCGGTCTGCGACATTAGCCAACCTCATAAGTGGAGCAGCAGCGATGCAGTAAAAATGGGAAACTCGTTACGCATAAGTTCGTATAACGAGGAAAGGGTTAATAAAAGGCATCTACTAGTTTCAAAATCTAGGCACCATGTAATATAATTTATCCTTGGAGTAACCTTTTCTTGAATAAAGTACTACACTGCTGCTAACATGATTACTGCTATCAAATCGATAAAGCTCATGTCGTACTTTTTCCCTTACGTGTGGACAAGTCACGTTTCTGATGCACAGATTGGATCGATTTGTGAATATTTAAATATTTCTCTTAATTCATCTATTTTCGGCAGTAAACATTATCCATTAGGATGAGACCTTGCCCATGACAACAGAACACATTGATCGTAGCAGGCAATATAACATCATTGCCAACATCAGTGGGGCTCACCCTGTAAGCTTAGCTACGTTCTTCTTCCGAAGTAACAACATGGACAAACAACATTCATCAAGAGATGTAGGTTTAAGAACTACACATATGGACCATCGTTCGTATCCTGGGGATGCACACTAAGAAGCTGGTTTTATTCGAGTCTATCGACCAAGTTGTTTTGGTGTTGATTGAAGTGTATGTTCATTATCTTTTCAGCAATTACCAGATGAACAGCTAACGTTAGACTGATTTACACTCTAATGATCTTAATATCCAAATCTACGAACAAAAGTCAGCCCCAACTAACAAACGAATTGAAGTTTGTGGCCATAAAGTGATGGGTACATTCATTTAACTTAACAAGAATTGTAAATCAATTATTCATTCACATGCCTGATCAACTGGCAGGCCTGACCACATCCTAAAGTGCACAGATACTCAAGCTAATTCCACATTAAGAGGGAATATCTGTATAAAATGATTTAGATTCTCAAATATTTAACATAAATAAGACTTTTGTTTCACATGTTGCAAGAGGATAATGTTGAATAAAAAACAAAAGGAATCATCCCAACAAATCAAAAGTATCTACTCATAGATTTCAACTTTTACCATATCAACTGCTGCTTACAAATAAAAAGCCAGTAACCAATATCTTGTCATTGGAAACAGATTGCCGTTTAACCAAAGTACAACACAACTTGACAAAACTTTCCCAACTATATATTCTCTGTAAGGAGTAACTTTCTACACCAGCCTAGCCGACTAATCCCCCCCCCCCCATGCCTCCCATGAACATTTAGTCTTGGCTTACTTTTCAATTTTCAACAGGAGCGCTCCTTTATTTCTTCTTCGAGTATCTGTCACAGCAAAACTTACAAATCGTCAATTCGATTTGCATTGGGCGGCACCGTAATTGAAAGGATAATCGTCTTCAATCCAATAAACAACAAAAGAAGTCCTTTGCTCCTTCACTGAGAGCACTACAACACAAAAACAAAGAAACACAAAAAAACAATTTCAATCATTTTATTTTACCTAAAGTTTCTATTCAAAATCGAATAAGAGCTCGCAACTCAGTCATTCTCGTTTCTCTGAATCCATTGAATAGTGAAACAATAGAGAAATAATTTTCAATTGAAATAGATATTTAGGTCGTTTGAGAATTGGAATTTTTTTTTTCAAAGAAATTGAAGTTGCTTCTGCTTCGGAGATAAAATCCAACATAAGCAGTCGAGCAGTACAACCATGTGCATGTGCTTCTACTGTTGAATGCCAAATTCCGATTAAATGGGAAACAGTTTCGAACAATTTGGAATCGGAAGACTTTGAAAAGATTTTCGAAATTTGTGTCATCTAAAACGAAAGTCGAAATATCAGATATTTCTTGGATGACAGCCGTACGAATGGTACAACAAATCCTTTCAATTGGGATGAATCTTTTATGGTTAAGAACTCTTTAAAGCACTTTGTGTATGAAGTGTGGGAAAGGAGGTCCTTATTGGTTATGTCTTTGAAGAGCCGTATATCTTTAACAAAGAATTCTTTCACCAAAGCACTCGAAACCGGCTCTAATTTCTGAGTATCCTTCCATAGGTGGATAATTTCTGCTCAAAATTATTAGCTGAACGACAAGATTCTGTTATTACTTACATGAATTGGACAATAGTCCAAATTGCACCTTAGCCAAAAAGCCTATAGAAGCGAGTCTGGTTTTTTGAAAAGCTGTTTTATTTTTGCGTACACTAAGATGTTTGGGGTGCTCTTCTTCTTCCACGAGTGACTTCGACCGATGATTCTTCAGGTAGAAATCGAAGACTCTTCAGGCAAGACTATTAAATTCTATTCATTCTACATGTCCTACACATTTCAGGTGTATCATTTTCAATTTGCTACATCTTGTACAGTTTGTTGTTAAACTAATCCTCCAAAACTTTACAACGTAAACAGGACCAAAAATCACTCGAAGAATCTTTCATTCAAAATATCTCATGTGCCATCTTCCGCTCCATACCACAGTATTGGCTTGATGAGGGTCATGCACAGTCTCCGTTGTGTTTCTTGGCAAAAGGCGTTTTGAAGTTTAGTAAAATTCGAATTCATTTCTGATTAAATACTTGAACTAGTGGCAGCTTGTTAAGTTCGAACAATGATGTCAATGTCATCAAACACATCAGCATAGTTTGAAGTATTTTTGAAATTTGTACGTTTTTCGAATTTCGCATAGTTTTCTCAAGAAAGTTGGATGACAGTGTATGTCTTTGTCCAAATTAGTTTTATTTAAAGTCTCGCTGCGATTGCTTCTGACTCTAATGAGCTGCATCGTGAATCATCTTGATATCGATTAAGTTATCGTAATCTTAGAAATAAGTTGGTAAATATTTTCTGTCAAGTCTTCAGTCGTAGCTGGTAGGTCATCGTGACCAGCAGCCTTGAAATTAAGATATTTCTATTCTAAGCCTGAACAGTATAAACAAAGGCAGCTTTTCAATTTCCGACACTGAAACATATGACTGCTTGTTAGGTCTGCTATTTAAAACAAATCCTCATCTTAATATTTGATTTTCTGCCCTCCAGTAGGAGGCTATGACGTTTGCTAGTTGCCAGGGTTGGTCAATTTGTTAAGCACCAACAAATTCGTCATTATTTTGTCCTATTGGTTGCCTTGTAATAGAAGAGTTGGTATTAGTCGCGTAGTTACCATTACGCACACCTTCCCGTCTGAAGGTTTTGATTTTCCCCTTTGGGTATTTGGGTATGTGGAATTATCTTTGCCACTGTTGGTTCAATCGCTTGAATTCCCCCAACCATGCATTTGCATTCTACCACAATAAGAAAGACATAGAACAGTTGACATGTTGTCAAAGTTGCACCATTCGACATGAATGAGTTCAGAGCAAATAAATGGAGATCAGATGTGGGAAGTTCATCACTCGTGATATGGGCCGAAGGACGATCTGTTGGCAATTTCAAACCAGTAATGCCGCGCACTTTGTACTGATGCAAATTTATAAAGTGCTAAATTTTAGGAGATGTTATCATATTACGACAGTGTCTTATATTGCTTTTCGCAGCACGATTTCATTGTTTACCATGTCAAATGCTCTGGTTATATAGATGAGCAGACCTGCTTCCCAATTTTTGTTATTCAAGGTCTTAATGATTTTTGAACAGAAATTTAATGGGGCATCTTCTTGACACTTACACTTTCGAAACCGCAGATAGGGCCTTTTGAATTAAAATTGTAGCAATTGCAGGGCGCCTTGACCCTTACAGGATGCTCATGACATGCAGTCAAATTTGTAGTGATCGTTTACTGCTACTTTCCTCAAGAAGATCAAAAATCGACAAAAAGGCTCCCTTTCCTCATTTAAGATTTAATGTACTCTCACTGTTCATTACACTAAAATATAGCTAAGAACAGAATATCGTAAGTCAATTGCCTTCGATACAATTTTCGTTATAGGCGCAACGGAATTTTCCAAAATTAGGCACATTAGGGACGATAGAAAGGTACCGATGTACGTTGGTTTTAAATGTTTGAAGGTTGTAATGGCAAGGAAATAAAGAGCTCAGCAGGGCATTCTATGAGCGAGTTGTTAGGCTTAGGAAAGAATCACGATATTTCAGAGAACGTCTGAAAGTGGACTTGAGGGTGTACTGATGAGCATTCATAGCGAGACGGGTGTTACGGTTGGAGGTTTGAAGGGGCGGAATGCTACTGGCAATTTCTGAGGAGCACTGGTGTTGAAAAAAACGATAGAACAGGGTGAGACAGGAGACACTACATCGGTGGTCGAAGATGTCAATCGACTGTGTACTATTAGCATCCCCTATTAGTTTTAACGCACGGTTTTGAATCCTAACTAGTAGGCGCAAATAAGTCTTGGGAGCACATGACCAAATGTGAGCATTGTACTCCAGTTTTGGGCAGATGAAAGTCAGCATTTACGTTTTGACGTTAATAACTTCTATCGGTCGCATGAGTTTGCATTTACTTATCAATATGCTTTGATGTAGCGGGTGGTGAGTGGACGTACTTTGACATAATCCTTCTTTGGTATTGCTGTGTCGTTGAGCACGATTTATATTGAGTGTTGCATTTTAAGTGCAACAAAGCTGCTGGAGCGGATGGCCTGACTGCCGAGCTCTTCAAAGCGGCAGGCGATGACTTGGTAAGGAGCATACACCAACTCATCTGTAAAATATGGTCGGACGAAAGTATGCCCGATGAATGGAACCTCAGCATTGTATGTCCGATTCTCAAGAAAGGATACCCTCTGCGCAACTACAGAGGCAACAGTCTCCTTAACATCGCATATAAGATCTTATCCGCCGTATTGTGTGAACGCCTGAAGCTGTTCGTCAACAACCTGATAGGTCCATATCAGTGTGGCTTCAGGCCAGGAAAGTCCACCATCGCGATGTCAGTGGCGCTTTCGCGAGTATTGAGACGGAAGCGGCGAAAATGGGTTTAGCGGTCAATGAGAGCAAGACCAAGTATATGCTGTCAAGCAAAATAGGACAACCAACACCGACGTCTCGGGCAGAACGTCACCCTCGACAGATATAACTTTGCGGTAGTTAAGGACTTTGTCTACCTAGGCTCCGCTATAAATACAGACAACGACACCAGCGCTGAGATCAAGCGAAGAATAACTCTTGCCAACCGCTGTTTCTTTGGGTTAAGAAGGCAATTGATTAGCAAAGCCCTCGCTCGAACAACAAAAGTCACCCTTTTGAGACCTTAATAATCCCGACCCTGCTCTATGGCGCAAAGGCATGGACATTATCAAAATTGGATGAAGGGGTTCTTGGTTGCTTCGAGAGAAAAACTCTTCGGGCGATCTTCGTTCCCGTCTGCATTGACGGTGAGTGGAGGAGGAGATACAACTACGAACTGTATGGACTGTACAGCGCCAGAAGAGTGAAGATCCAAAGACTGAGATGGCTGGGTCATGTAGAGCGCATGGACACCAATGCTCCGGTCCGAAAAGTCTTCGAATCCGCTCCCGAGGGACAGCGCAGTAGAGGAAGGCCAAGACTCAGGTGGCGCACGCAAGTGGAAGAGGACCTCAGCCAACTTAGCGTGCGAAACTGGAGGCAGCCAAGGATCGAGCTGGCTGGAGAAGCTTGTTGACTGAGGCCCAGGTCCACCCGGGACTGTAGCGCCGCCTACATGTATGTATGGGTATGTACAGCTCTCAATATATGGCTTAATTTGTCCTGCCTTCTCTTCACCTGATTTGAGACTTTTGGCCAAAAAGTCTTACACATACGATATCCAGTATTGAATTTACATAAAAGTTCGAAATTTCTTCGTAGCCTTGTACTTGGAGTGTTCTGTTCCTACAACGACGCCGTCTCCGTTCAAATCCCAGGCCAAAAACATTGAATACAATTCTGACAACACGGCCAGTTTTAGAATACCATACTGGGACCTAAAGAGTAGGGACAATTTTTCCAAAACTTCAGTGTTCTCTTTGCAAGTGTTAAAAGTTACTACGATCAACACAGTCACGGCTCAAATTTAACCAGCGATAGAAGCATCACTTGAAGCGTTACTTTTTCACAGTTCAGTTTCAGGTAATAACATCTACTGTAAGCTCTTGTGTGTAAAGAAGCACTCTACTATTCCAATATAAAACTTTCTAATGACCCATAAGCCAATTATTATCTTTCACCCAAAAAAGATTAAATGCACCTGCAAGGCTACTTACCAGAACCAAGCACGAACCCCATTAACGCACCAAAATACTCGTACCTTCCTGAGCAAAAAGGATTTCGTTTCAACTTTTCACAACTCATTCCCTCTACTCTCCATTCAGTGCCAAATAACTAATAAAATCAGGATAACTCCATTCCTTCTATTATGCTCCCCACTCTTCTTTTGGAAAAATTTTAGTTTGCCCTGGTTTCGCATGCTCCTCGTGAAGTGCTCTCCAGAAACAATAATCACCGTAGACGCACTCCTACAGGTAATCGAGTTAGGTCCGGGAACTCCTGGAATTTCATCGCCGAATGAATATAATAAAACGGACGGTTTTTATAGTTTTTATAGTTTGATGCACAAGGACCTCCGTGGACTCGTTTATTAGTTACTCGTAGCTCCTTTGGTTTTTGGTCGTTTACTGGATGTTTGGCTGTTTGGACGACTCACTCGTCCGAATCCAAGAATGTTCGTTGTGAAAAGTTTCTAGAATTCCTCCTGCAGATTTTTATGTGTACTCTGGAGTAAGTTTTGGTTTTTTATTTATTTTGCCATGGCTGTAGCCATGGTCCTTATCATTGTTGTAAAACTCGGCGCGTAGGAGGAAATTGAACTTTTCACCTAGGCAAACTTTAAGTCCAGTTCAGATGGGTATTTCGGCTGATGCTATTGGTGTCAAAGATCGTGAATTATTGCGCGAAATTAAGTTGCTCAAACAAGCTTGTTAAAGTTTACGTAATAGGATTCGAGGTGATAAGGAGGGGGGATACTTCCTTGCTGCTATACTATTGTAGTATATGGAGGGGAAAATGAACCGACGAACCAACGAACAGACGGAATGCCGACATAAGTGAAGGGAAGAAACTTTTAATTTAATTGAACGATTTCATTTGGAAACTAAAATGAGGTTATGGTAAGTGATGATGGATTGGAACACAATGATATGCTTGAGAGTTAGAACGGTTTCTATAGGGAGCCACAAGTAGCACTGAAAAGAAAGCAAAAATTGGAACTTTAAACTCGAATTTATAGTACATAGAATTGCAATTGTTGACATTTCTTCCCGAACATTTGAACATTTGAATTTGAATTTGAAAGAAGGGAATATGAACATTGTTACTCCGTCTGTATTCAAATTGAAAATTGGTTCGGCTAGCAATAACTTGTTGAAGATATTAGTCCGCGCTAAGGGGTTCTATAAACTTGCAGTTCCAACATTGGAACTGGAAGCAGTATTAGGTAACAAGTCAAAACTGCACCAACCGAACTATGCAAAGCATTTCTATTGACGCAAGAATGTCTCTACGAATTCGAAATTTGTAAATAGGCTTAAGCTAACTGACTTTGCTGCAGGACAGAATATCATAATAGCTAGTGTATAGTTTCCTCAGATCAACATTCACAAAGATATGTTGCGGTCAATAGATCATAAAATAGGAGCAGTCAACCAATTCGATCATGTTGCCACATATGTATGTACATATGAACATTCCAAGTGGCAGAATCAGACCACTAGGCAGCAAGAAGACAGCTAAGGTACACATACGTATGTTTCATACAGAAAGGAGAGGGCGGCGTGGAGCTTAATGTCGAAAAGTTTCAATTGCAACGAAATGTCGGTTCTTTTGCCAATCGTTGAAGATCATCTACATCAGGGAACAGAAACTTCTTAAGATGAACAAGGCAATTTACTAAAAATCCTACCATAATTAGTGGTAGTGATAAAGAGGAACTCCTTCTGTAGATTGTTCGATGGCCAGGACATCTACCACACTCTTCAGGAATGAAGGCCGGTTTTCTTCTTTGATGGCAAAAATAACAAGGCTGCTGGGATGACGAGCTAGGTGTCGAGCTATTACCTATCTAAGACTATAGGAGATCAGTTGGTACATCATACTTTTTATGTTGAAGGAAAGTACCCTGATCAATGTCAGGATCGCTTGTCCAATCATCAAGAAGAAAGAAGGGTCTGTTAGCTGCTTTAACCATTAAGTCATCAGCCTCTTGAAAATCGGGTGCAAAGCGTTGATACTCTTTGAAACCAATGATCTGCTAGTGCCCTATCAAAAAGACTTTAAACTGGATAAGTTCACAACAGGCCAGATATTTAGATTCACTTTGGAAGGCCCCAAAGAAAACCGATGCTTTTTACTTTTATAACAATTTCAAAGCAGCATGTAACTGCTTCTATAGAGCATACTATAGCGCCTTTATCAGAGATAATCACTCCTCAGCAGAAATTTAACAAAATCTGCACTTGCCAATCGCTGTTTCTATAATCTTAGAGGGTATTTGGAAATATGGCGTTGTTAAAGGACACTTAGCAGACGTAACGATATGATGTTTTATATCTGAAAATTTCAATAATAGCTTATCGAACTGCCGAAACTAATTTATACTCCGCATAGCATACACTGCGAGGAATACGATGACATAAATTAGGTCAGGGTAGTACGTATAAGTCACCTGAGGTAATGAGATGTACAGAGCGAATTTATAATTTCATTCCCTCTGAACTGAGAGTCGACGCATTTAAGCAACATTCGCTTATCGCAGTACACGTATGTAAGTGGAAGGTATCCTCAACCTTCTTGGAGTACGTAACTAGAGCCAAATAGTTAATCAGCGGGCTAACTGAAGAGGTTTGATACCTGAAGCCCAGATCCACCCCCAACTGTAGCATAGCTAAGTAAACAAGTATGTTAGAGCCTTCAGATGCTCACTTTCGTTGGGAACATATCAACGGACGTCAAAAAATATCTCAGTTTCTAGATGCCTGTTGAACTTCTTATCAGAAAGCATTATCTGAATACAGCGGATCTCTGTACAGATGAGCTTTCTCAGAATCCTTTCGCAGAATCCATCATGATCTGAAACTTATCCGAAAAATAAACAAGAAGTCAATTCTGAGGCTCGCACTTATTAAATGCCGGATAAAGGTAAGACCGCCCGTCTTTCACTGATTTAGTTTATTGTGATGACAATATTCGATTGGAGCACAGAGATGCCCCTTCTCTACGGACACCTCGGTGACTTTCAACGTTAAGCCAACTAACCCACACTCCAAAATCCTTTGTTTCAGGAGATGAAATGCCCTTAGGATATCTAATCTTTTTGGTACGGATCCAGAAGAAAATAAATCAGACGGATTCTTACGCAAGATTTGCTAGAAATCACTCTGCCTGCCTCATTCAGCACGGATTCAACCCCAAGTCCTTGGATTAGTCGCCCAAAGTATGCCGAAGCAGCCGATGACGATCTGCAACTGCTCCTCAAAGGCCCTTCAACGAAGTTGTAAACAGCAGTCCAATCATTTCTGATGTTGACAAGATCGATATCCTCGGCTGTATCAGTTTAAAATAATGGAAAAAGGTTGGCGGTAAGATCGCAGTGAATTATATTCAGATTCTGAGGGTCAGGCTAATCCCCCTTTCACTTGTTAATCAACGAAAAGTTCTTACGCCTCGCACAACACCAAAAATCTAACAAAATATGAAATCATTGCTGCTTCTAAAAATGTGTTCGGTTAAAAGTAAAAATATACTTTTACAGGATTTAATTGATAACTCGAACAACAGGTGGGAAAACGAAGCAGCGTATTGTATTCTCAAATAAATCACAAACTACTCGGAAGGCAATTTTGGCTATTTGACAAATAAGGACTCTTTACTTCCACTTTTTCTTTAGACCTTAATTAAAGCATAAAATAGCTACCGTACCTAGAAGTATTTGAGGATAATATCAATCTTTTTACTGCCATGTCACGTTTGAAAAAGCAAACGAAAAAAGTGGTAATTTGTATTTGCATTCAATTTTATGCAATTTTTGTTTTTTGAAATACTGATTAAACATTAATAGATAGAGCAGAGTTTAAGTGTCCTGGCAATGGTGCCACATGCTCAGAGCCCGGAGTCTTGGCTACATAAACACCTTCACGGGCAGCGAATATTGGCTCTGACCATCCTCCTACGTATGGTGATGAGTATACGAGTGGAACACCACGAATGTATTCATGTCCAATTGGTAAGTCACGGACTGCAGTGTATGAAATTGGGGATAGATCATCAAACAATCGGATCACTGAACCTTGAGTGGCAACAGTCAGGGCGAGCACGACTACGGCAAACATAGCGAACTGAAACAAAAATAATTATCAAAAAGGGTAAGAAAGAGTATCTTTAATGCATCTATTACCTTCATGTTGATAGATTTCTTTGAGAAGAATTTGTCAAATGCTGATGTGACGAATGAATCGCTACTGATGTTGCATAGTAGTTTTGGTGGTTCTTTTATAGTGGATTATATGAAATCATCCGCTTTAACTGACTGAGTATCTTTGTCGGCACAATAGTATCCAAAAAGACGCAATCTATGCTGATGTAAGTACAATGTTTCTGGTTTAACAAACTCTTCAGGTTCGCTTTCTACTTAACACATGAAGAAGTGGTCACTTTTATTGCCTTGGGGCTCTGCTGCCGGCTATTTTGTCAACCGATAATTCATTTGTTAAATAGAATTGTTAAATAGAATCAAGTTAATCCAAATGTCCGCAAAGTAGTAAACACTTGTTACAGTAAGCGCCCGAGCGCTATTTGAGTTTATATGTATGCACGCGAACTAGTTTTTTTTGTGTACTTTTTTTCGCATAGGGCAGCGCAAGATAACAGACTAAAAGATTTAACTTAGATACTTACTTAGTGCTCTTTATAATTCAGATGTCTGTCGCTAATGATAATGAAGCACCTCTTATTAAAATCCGAAATCTGGTACATTGCTCGCCCCGTAAAAAAAGGCCATGCAGCCTTGAAAAAAATATTAAACCTCATAGTCCAAATCCTCTTATTGTCTTACACCAACATTTACTCCATAACCTATAAGTAAGGTCAAGGCAAATACTTGTACGATTGAACTAATTGGAAAAGAAAGGCTAAGAAGTAATAAAGTCAGCTAATTTATTTGTCCTTCATCATTTTAATCACTTAAAATGCAACTTACGCTACACTCCGGGGTGGGCCTGGGCCTCAGTCAACAAGCTTTCCCAGCCAGCTCGATCCTTGGCTAGCTGCATCCAGTTTCGCACGCTAAGTTGGCTGAGGTCCTCTTCTACTTGCGTGCGCCACCTGAGTCTTGGCCTTCCTCTACTGCGCTGTCCCTCGGGAGCGGATTCGAAGACTTTTCGGACCGGAGCATTGGTGTCCATGCGCTCTACATGACCCAGCCACCTCAGTCTTTGGATCTTCACTTTTCTTGCTAGGTCCATGTCGCTGCACAGTCTATACAGTTCGTCGTTGTATCTCCTCCTCCACTCACTGTCAATGCAGACGGGACCGAAGATCGCCAGAAGAATTTTTCTCTCGAAGCAACCAAGAACACCCTCATCCATTTTTGATAATGTCCATGCCTCTGCCCCATAGAGCAGGACCGGGATTATTAAAGACTTATAAAGGGTGACTTTTGTTGTCCGAGGGAGGGCTTTGCTACTCAAATTGCCTTCTTAACCCAAAGAAACAGCGGTTGGCAAGAGTTATTCTTCGCTTGACCTCAGCGCTGGTGTCGTTGTCTGTATTTATAGCAGAGCCTAGGTAGACAAAGTCCTTAACTACCTCAAAGTTATATCTGTCGAAGGTGACGTTCTGCCCCAGACGTCGGTGTTAGTTGTCCTTTTTGCTTGACAGCATATACTTGGTCTTGCTCTCATTGACCGCTAAACCCATTTTCGCCGCTTCCGTCTCAATACTCGCGAAAGCGCCACTGACATCACTCTGGTCGATGGTGGACTTTCCTGGCCTGAAGCCACACTGATATGGAACTATCAGGTTGTTGACGAACGGCTTCAGACGTTCACACAATACGGCGGATAAGATCTTATATGCGATGTTAAGGAGACTGATGCCTCTGTAGTTGGCGCAGTTCAGAGGGTCTCATTTCTTGAGAATTGGACAAACAATGCTGAGGTTCCATTCATCGGGCATACTTTCGTCCGACCATATTTTACAGGTGAGTTGGTGTATGCTCCTTACCAAGTCATCGCCTGCCGCTTTGAAGAGCTCGGCAGTCAGGCCATCCGCTCCAGCAGCTTCGTTGGACTTAAGCTTCGATATAGCTATCTTCACTTCATCCAGGTCGGGTGGACGGAATCGTTGGTCATCATCGTCCAAGTTGAAAGGTTGATTCTGCCTGACAGCGGTATTTGGTCCATCATCGCCGTTATACAGTCTGCATTCCTGGAGTAGCATCTCTCAATTTCCTCGATCGCGCGCTTCTCATGCTCTTTCTTCTTCATCCTGAGAAGCAGGTGCTCGTGTTTCCTCTTCCGCTCATAGAGCTCATGAGCAGCTCTGGTCTTTCTAAGCAGCGCCGCGTTATATGCATCTTGCTTAGCTGCATGAGCTTGCCGGCATTCATCATCGAACCAGGGGTTTCGTTGTGGTGGACGAGTGAAACCCAGCACATCAGAAGCGGCATCTCTGATGGCGTTTTGGCAGTGTTTCCAATGGTCTTCGATGCTTGATGCTGGCGGCATTGGACCTCTTAAGAGATTTAGAGACACTCGATCGGAAAAGGACTTGGCGATCTCTTGCGATTGTAGCCGTCTGACGTCGAATTTTCTCAAAGCATTAGTTTGTCTTGGCGTAGTTTGGGATATCCGCAACCGTACCTTGGCTACAACAAGGTAATGGTCAGAGTCGATGTTGGCTCCTCGGAACGTACGGACATCCATAATGCTGGAGGAGTGTCTTGCGTCGATCGCAATGTGATCAATCTTGTTGACTGTTGATTGATCAGGAGTTCTCCAAGTCCCCTTGTGTATGTCGAGATGTGGGTACCGCGTGCTACCCACGACAATATTTCTCACCGCCGCCAAGTGGATTAGCCTGAATCCGTTATCGGAGGTGGTGTCGTGCAGTCTTTATCTTCCGACAGTGCTGCCTAAGATACCCTCTCTTCCTAGCTTTGCATTTAAATCACCGAGGACAATTTTAATGTCATAGCTAGGGCATTGCTCGTAGGTCTTGTTAAGGAGCTCGTAGAAGGCATCCTTCGTGTCGTCATCTTTCTCCTCTGTGGGGGCATGCGCGCATATGAGGCTTATGTTGGCGAATTTAGCCTTGATGCGGATTGCTACGAGGCGCTCGCTCACATGCCGGAAGCTGAGGACTTCTTGTCTTAGTCTGCCTCCGACAACAAATCCGCATCCAAATAAGCGCTGCTTTTGCCGTCGATAGCAATTGCCGTAGTAGATGTCGCAGTTTCTCATCTTAGCAGAGCTGCAAGATGTCCGGCTGCAGAGGCTCATTCTCGTCATTTAAGAAACCAGCACCTGTCGGAAGATGCTACTTCTACGAGGCCTTATATTAATCGTTGCCAACCGAAAGCAAGATAGTTGCGCTTGATATTTCTAAGGCATTTGACAGAGCTTGGCATCAGGCTCTTTTGTCGAAAATGCGTGCTTTTGAGATGGACGACTCTCTTCTTCAATGGATTAGAAATTACCTTTCGCAACGTTCAATTCAAGTTGTGTTGGATGGTTTCAAGTCTGATATTCACAAAATAAATGCTGGTGTGTCCCAGAGCTCTGTTCTGTCTCCGACACTCTTTTCAATTTTCATTAATGATATCTTGTCTGCTACTTCTTATCCAATTTATTTCTTTGGTGACGCCAGTACTCTCTACTTTTCATAGTCGTTCCCGGACTCAAGTCCCTGCTCTATCAGCAGTGTGAAATCTAATGCTTCCAAAATACAATGTTGTGTGCTGTCGCTAAAGCGAAATTCAAATACCCAGCCATTACTAATGGATAGCACTTGCGTCGTCAAAACCGAAAAACTTGCCATTCTCGGTATGTAGGTCAATGACAGCTTACGTTGGAATGACCACATATTTGAAGTCACCAAAAATCCAGCAAATGTCTAGGTTTCCTCCTGATCTGGCTTCAATATATAAGGCTTTCATCCCTCCAAAATTGGAGTAAAATGCTCCCATCTCGTCAGGTCCACCTAACGCTTTTTTGCGTCTACTACTCGTAGATAGAAATCAAAACCGTGCGAAAGAACTTATATGTGATGCCAATATAACACAGTCGATTGAAACCCTCGACCACAGACGTAATGTCTTCTACTTTACCCTATTCTATCGCGATCATCAGCACCAGTGCTCCACAGTAATTGCCAGTAGCATTCTGTCCCTTTAAAACCTGCAACCGTAATACCCGACTCTCTATGAGTTCTACTCAGCCCACTTTCGTACGCTGAAAAATATTGTGATTCTCTCGTAAGTTGAACAACTCGCTTATCAAATACCCTGTCGAGCTCTTTATTTCCTAGCCATTATAACCTTCAAACATTCAAAACCAAAGTAAATTATTCTAAACACGCTAATGTGCAATCATTTTACGGGTGCTAATTACCGCATGAGTACGCCGAAAACAAATATTTCTGACAAGGGGCAGGATTATTGCCGCTCACTTCTTCCAGACGTCTCGAAGTCATTTACGGCTCCATGCGTAAGCATTCCAACTGTCAATGAAAACACTACCTGAGAATGCAAGTAATCCCAGCGCATGTTCCAGTGACTTCAGACCCAAGCTAGACTATGTGAATTATATTTTCCAACTGCATTCAAAGACGCATTGCATTTTCAAACTACCTAGGAAGGCTACGAGTACTATTTTGGTCACAGGCCTGGCCTTGCGTTAGTACGTCCTGCGCTCTCCTTAGTTGCCCCTGAATCGAGAAGATGATGGGTGTTGGGTTAGCTGGCCTGGAAACGTCAGTAATCCTACTTCTCATGCATGCATTTTCAGCAATGAGTTTACAAAATCATTCAAGAATGTGATTGCCTCCCATATCGTGGTACTCTGCGGCCATGGGAACATTCAGAAAAGTCTTCCTCCCTTTGTTGACTTCCACAGTATATGAATTTACAGTGAATTTTCCGCGGTATGCAGCGTCAGTCCGAATGCGGCCTATGTAGGGTACGGCGTCTGTTTATTTTAAGCTTTGAGCATTTCAAAAGGATGGTTTCACTGGTTAACCGAAATCCGTCACCTGTAGTTGCTTGACGCCTTATTCTTGTTGACCCTGTTCAAGGCGAAAGAAAAAGATGCAACTTCAAGTTCGAGGTTCCCAAGACAAATCGTCAAAACCATCAACCGGATCAAATACTTGTCAATTTCAAAGGCATTAAATGGAAATAAGTTCTGCCGGAGATATAGTCGCAGGGGTCATCGGTATAGAAGAAGAAAGATCCAACATCCCCTGGGTCAGTACAAAAATCGACGTTGGAACTTCCAAAGAAGACTGAAGAATTGTCGCTAATACGAGTACTGGAGAACCTTCACGTACTATATACGAGTATCAACATCTCTTCCTTCTGTGAAATGTCCATTGAATTTGGTCGATACATGCTTCAAAGATAGGATCATTCGTAGTTCAACTGCATGTTAGATTCATCTTCAAAATTGTTTATTAACAAAGACTCCCCGGGCTGGCATAAAACATGGGCAGAATGCAGTTAGTCTTGGGCACTGGGACGGACGACTTGTAATTGAAATTATTGATGAGTAGAATCGCATAGGGATCCATGTTAAACCGTTGGGCAACTATGACTTCATATATCTTGTAGGCTCCTGAGCTAACGTGCCAACTGAGTCTTACGTTGCTATTGATGCTATATTGGAAAGGCCCTTCTATTTTGTTGCCTTTTACCATAAACATATCTTGCGTCGATTACAGACCAAACCTAACCAAACCTACACTTGGTCACATTTGTCATTGCAATGCGAACGAGTTAAGAGACAAATGTTTGATCTAAAGTTTTATTTGCATTCGATTTCTGTTTCAAAAAGTTTTAAACATTAATAGATAGAGCAGGGTTTAAGTGTCCTGGCAAAGGTGCCACATGCTCAGAGCCTGGAGTTTTGGCTACATAAACACCTTCACGGGCAGCGAAAATTGGCTCTGACCATCCTCCTAGGTATGGTGATGAGTATACGAGTCGAACACCA
Organism: Volucella inflata; assembly: GCA_928272305.1. Classification (NCBI taxonomy): domain Eukaryota; kingdom Metazoa; phylum Arthropoda; class Insecta; order Diptera; family Syrphidae; genus Volucella; species Volucella inflata. The sequence continues at coordinate 98,235,093 of OV743720.1, forward strand.
CGAATGTATTCATGTCCAATTGGTAAGTCACGGACTGCAGTGTATGAAATTGGGGATAGATCATCAAACAATCGGATCACTGAACCTTGAGTGGCAACAGTCAAGGCGAGGACGACTACGGCAACAATAGCGAACTAAAACAAACATAATTATCAAAAGGAGTAAGAAGGAGTATCTGAGATGTATCTATTGACACTTACCTTCATGTCGATAGATTTATTTTAAAAGATTTTGTAGTATGCTGATGTGACGACTGAATCGCTACTGATGTTGCATAACAGTTTAGGTGATTCTTTTATAGTGGATTTCATGAAATCGTCCGCTTGATCTAACTGAGTATCTTAGTTGGCACAATGGTATCCAAAAAGACTCAATCTATGCTGATGTAAGTACAATGTTACTGGTTTAACAAACTCTTCAGGTTCGCTAGTTAATACATGAAGAATTGCTTACTTTTATTGCCTTAGGGCTCTGCTGCCGGCTATTTTGTCAGCCGATAGTTCACCAATTTAGGTGTTAAATGGAATCAAGCTAATGCACGTGTCCGCAAAGTAGTAAACGGTCGTCACAAGAAGTGCCCGAGGGCCATTGAAGTTTATCCATATTTAAGGAAACAAGTTATTTGTAATATATTCTCCTATGGAACCAAAATTCTATATTATTAATATTGTGCTAGGCAATTTTAACGCCAAATTACCAAAACCGAGACTGTAGGCCTTGCACCGGCATCAGCCCAATCAGGCAACTTAAGATCCGATGCTTGAGATAGCTAGAACGTATTAACTGAACGAATACAATCGCTGCGAAGCACCTTAAGAGATGCGCTTAAATGGAGAGGTAATTTAGGTAACGGAGAATGATTAGAACGAATGGAGCTAAATGGGGAGGGCTGCTGTTTGCTGTTCGAAGACTTGTTCGACTTCTGTCTTAATCCCAATCTACATCAAAGAAGTTGCAAACTAGATAGACCTCATTCTGATGAGTCGATTACTATAAATGTTTTTTTTCTACATGCAAAATCAATTAGGATCCGAGAACGCAGTGGGATCCAACAATCAACTTATCCGTTACCAAGTTATTATGATAGATATGATCATGTGTAGTACGCAGTCATTAGTTTGAATCCAAACTAATTCCATCCGAGCATAACCTAGTTTAAAGGATTGTTGCAAAATTTTCCCGAATGGATGTTAATTCTATCGGCAGTTATCAATACTTACGATGGCCGGGTTGCCGGCAGAACAAAAAAACTGCTTAAAAAAAGAACCAAACACCAGAATCTTATAAAAAAACCGAACCATGCGGTTGGTGGTTAAAGCTCCAAGTGGCGATCTGTCACTTGAGATTTAGGGGAAAAATAAAATGCCCTTGGGAAATTAGCAATGGAAGCAAATTGTTTGCTGAACCTGATGGCTGCTCAGCTAGGCTGGGTTCAGGAAAAGATTGAATTTTCGCTGTTTAAAGTAGGCGCCATGCACTTTTTCTGATCGGAAGTTCAAAACCGTATGCTGCAAAGAAATAAGCCGAAAACCACACCATAAAGAAAAAGAATCGTTTTTGGTATACGTTATAAACTGGATCTTTTTATTAATCGAGGATTGGTTGATAAGCTAACAGCCGAAAGGCGGCAACAACAAAATGTTTTTGTTTTTTTTGAACGATGGTACTGAAGGTACCACTAAATGGCCTGAACCGCTACTTATGGAGCCCGACACTAAAACGCGATATGTTTTTTTTTTTTGAAAGGATTCACCCCGGGGAACACGATTTACACAACTTGTTCTAACACAAAAAGGGTACTTATCTTTCTTTCCTAATTTTCCAGAAAGTTCCTTGCCTGTAGAACTACCTCTTAGTCTTCCCCTTTCTAGTCCTGAATTCTTCCTTGTTTCCTCCTCACTGTTTCTTCCCTTTTCCTCTCTAGGCTTCTTCCTTCCTTTTTTTCTCTCATTTAAAAAAAAAAAAACGATTGAACTTTTTTTTTTTTTTTTTTTAGCCAAACTTCTTTTAAACTTTTTGATGGTCAACCAAGAAGTGGTTAACCCTATACCATCGATATTCGCTCGGACCGTAGCTCTCACACATACGTCCCTTCGTAAAACCGTTCATACGGATGCAACGGGCCAATTTTTTGGTCTTTGTGTGCAACACTCCGCAATTTTGCTGGAGTGTGCCACCATGCCTTGGACCTCCGTTGCTTCCATTCTCACTCACACACACCCCTGAAGGCCTCATTCTTATTTCCCACATCTGGGGAAAATTTCCCCAAGATTGGGATTTCCCTTTGGTCCGAGCTAATATTTCCCTTACGATCAATCATCAATCAGCCCTTCCAAAAGATAAAAAAAAGGAAAAAGATAATTTGCTAAACAGTATACGGCCTATTCGCGTTTATACTCGTATGTCCTGATCATTATCCGTTTCTGAAAATGATCGGATGAGGTATCGTGGGGGCGAAACAAGGAACTACTCATATGACGAGACAATTGGAAGGAGTTCTACCTCTGAGCGCTACCCAATGTAAACTAACCAACGACATCCCGGTGAATCCTTTTGTCTTGAACTTCGTAAGTGCCCGGCACGCAAATGGGGGTCCAGTCTTTACAATTATATTTCTTTTACAATGTTTTATTTGGGGTTCGATGGGCGACCGTCCGTCACCGAATAGGGCGTCAGTAGTTTTGAATCTTCTGGGGTTTATGGCACGCAGAGGGTTCTAGACTGTCCATCTGACTCTAGACTCTAAAGAGAATCCTGTCTCTGCCTTCTCGCAGACCTAGTGGTTGTTCCCTCCGACAAGCATAGAAGCAGAAACAGAGACAGGGTTCAAGAACCCACCAATTCTTCCCGCCAATATGCTTCTCCAAGGAGACAACGGACATAAAATGAAGGGGTGGGCCAAAACAACTGATTGGGCGGGAAAGAAATGGGTGGAGCGGAGATGCCTTCTAAGGCAAAGGAGACTACCCGATGGGGAAGACGACACCACACAAGGGCAAGAGCCGACAACTTCGGTAAAGGCTCCTAAACATTAATTCGTTGGGCGCGGTTCGCGGTTCGCGCCTTTCCTCTGGTCGCTTCTATAATGGACCGTCCGTCCTACCTGCGATGGTTGATCCTTCAAGATACTAAGAGGGTGCACCAATGGCTGATGAACCCATGGCTGCCCACCACCCTTCTAGGATTTTGAAGAACCAACGGAAAAGAATGTAAGTGGAAAGACGAAGGAAGGGAAAGAGTAGAACTTGTTGTGGTAAATTTTACCGCAACAGGATCATCTTTACATCTTTTCTGAAATCAGAGAAATCACAGTGGGAAGAGCAGATCTTCTATCTTTTTATAGAAAAATACATATATTTCTTTATAATCCAATGAAATCTATGTATTTCACTCTTTTAACAACACCGTACACCACAAAACCACTTCTACACCGGGTCAGGTAAGAGCAAATACTTATTGTTTTTGTTTTTCGAAAGAAAAAAATATAAATAATGTCCATCCCATGGGGATATTTAATTTTCGGCATAAAAACTCAAATGTTGTTTAAATTTCTAAAATTTAATATTTACCATAAAATCGTATTTTATTACTATTTATTGTTATAATTAGTCAAAGTTCCATTTCACAATAAAAATTAGATAAAATCGAATTAAATAAAAAAAATACAAACAAATCCAATTGAATTGGTTAAACATTTGCTCTCGCCAGTAAGCCAATAAGCGAAACCAAAGTAAAACTAATGAAATCCTGACACAAAAAAAAGGCGAACAAAAAACTCATTTCAAAAGAGATACAATTTGCTCAATAAAATGGCAAAAACTCATTTCGAATTAATCATACAGAGCATCCTAATTAACACCCACCTCGCAGTTCGATTAATTAATGAAAAAGCACCCCACAGGACATCGTCCATTCAATCGACCACCTCCTAAATTAATACAAATTATTATTTATCATTTATTGGGATGTTTTTTTTTTCGTGCCACAGAAAAACATACTCATTTGGGCGCCAAAACGTTTCCCAAAACAGAGGCCGAGTCGAGTCGAGTCGAGTCGATCCGAAAACAACATCCAGAATAGACAAAAAGGACCACAATAACCAAACCGAAAACAAAATAACGTTTCATTAAACACACATTCAGTGGGAGAGAGGCATGATAGGAGGAATGCAGAACTCAAGGCTGCGATAAAAGAAATAAACAAAATAAAATTCGCTGGCACTTTAATGTTGCCATTATTTTCTCAAATAACAAAAGACAACCGACCGACTATCATTTGCCATCACCTACAGCTACGTACACATACTCGTATCTAGGATCAGAAAAGGGGGACGGGGAAAGAAAATAAGAAAAAATTTAGGAAAATATGTAGAACAACAGAATTGATGAGAACACCAGATGGCACCGTCTTTGTCGTTTTTTTTTTCGTGCTATGCCTTCTCTGGTGTCAGTGCTGGCATACAAGTGTCCTGGAATTTGGATTTTCTCCTGACATGAATGTGTATTCATCACACAGAAATCATATCCGTATCTTGGCCAAGGATATATAGTCGGGTCAAGGTTGCCACTTTCCTTCAATTGTGAAAATTTAACTTGGCCGACAAATCTGGAAAATAGGAGTTCTATTGTGGTTCGCCGTTACTAACGATGGGAATGTACTTAAAGTAGGCACAGATACTGACCAGTATACACTAGATTTGTGGTCATAGTTCCGGATCAGCTTTTGACTATAGTTCTCTGTAGTTCACTTTAAATCTAATGAACGCAGCTGACTTCCGCGACTAAGTTAATGAAGAGTGTGTGATTCATTAGGTACTCGTACCAATTAAGTTGCCGCTCCTTAAGCTGTTATTTGGATGAGTAAACTCTTACTCATACAGGCATACAGTATGGCTTACGGGGTCGTAATGATCTCAACCCATTTTTGCATCTCAATATACAATAGGGGACGAAGCGGCTTCCAGATCATGAAACGCTTAATTCAGTATTTAGACGTCCGAGCGTTAAGCACAGACAACCTTGACTCGGATCGCCCCCTTGTAGCACGGAAGGTGTGAGCGGATCTCCCAAGCAAACAAAGAAGGAAAATAAAACATAGAAAAACTGCAATCGAAAGAGACCACGAGCAACTCATATACCAAAATTTCTCAACAACTCCTATGCTCCCAGTATCATGTACTAAAGACCGGTGGCATTCTTGGCAGCGTGCCACTAGAAATGTCTCATCTAATGGGCTGGGTTTTGCCCGGCCACCACAAAGAAATCCTTGGTTTGATGAAGAATGCCGGTTAGCACATGTAGCTAAACAAGGAAGGTACAAAGCGGTGCTACAGGGAATGACGAGAGCTGCCCGGGGAAAGAAGAACATCGGTGGTCGTATGTATTGTCATCGACCAAATGTAGATTAAAAATTGTCTAACGTCTCATGGGGCAACTGTTTTCTATCCATTGTGGACCTAAGAATTTGTGGTCCTTTCGTTTTTACCGAAATTGTTTGATCAGCTCTGCTTAAAGATGATCTTTAAAATATTCGCGGTATCATCTTTCGGCAGGGCCTGAGACAAGATGATGAAACTAGCCAAGCAACTGATCTCCTACTTGTTGATCGCCGTATCTACTCACCGGCCATCGTCGTGATGGTAGTATCCAGGTGTATCCTGGTATCTGTCGGTCTCCATCGACTGGGTATTTCGTCGTTGTCGTCTAGTGTAAGGTTCTCATATAGAGGCAATTCGTGTCTGTCTTGTGGTTTCTTTCAATTGTCTGTTTGTTCTCGTTATGTTCTCCTTTGAAGACGAGTCAACTAAAAGTTCGAGACAGCTTATCTTCTCGCTCATAATGGCGATGATCTTTTCGAATGTAGCCATCATTGCGTTCATTTTGTCGTCGAACTTCGACATTAACTTGTCCTCGCCTCCCAATGTTTTCCTTGTTTCTGTCTACGGATGATGTAGTCTTCGTCTTCGTCCACTATTTCGCGCCTCATTTGTGGTCATGTTTCTTATTTTAGTCATCTTATCTTCTCATCAGGGCCCGGTTGCTTGTAGGGGCTTGATCTTTAGGGTGCTTCAACTTCTCCTCTTCAGATGCCTCACGGATACCTCCGTGACTTTTAGCAGAAACAAAGAAAGCCCGAGAACACAAGAAGAACAGATAAAAGGAACGTGTTATGGCAAGAAGTCCCGTGAAGAAGCCTGCAGAGATGAAGTAAGAAACCTTGTAGTGGAATCTCAGTCAGTAAACCTCGAAGAAGCCCAACGTTCCGCTGTCAGGCAGAACATACCATTCAACCTGGATCATTGCAGCTAAAACCCGACCAAGAAAAAGCGGGGATAGCAACATCCACGCCGAAATCAAACAAAGCAGATAGATCTGACGCCCTACTGGTCTGGGTATTCAAAGCTGCTCAGAATGACTTTATAAAGTGCGTTGACCACCTCTTTTTTTAGATCTGGTCATCTCTTAGCAAAATATAATGCAAAACAGTGAGATTACTTGCTGTTTTCAAGAAAACAAAATCCCATTTGAGAGGATTGACTGAATTTCTAGTCCACTAATCGTCGATTAGGACCAAATCTGATCAGATATCATTCACATATAAGTGAGCGTGAATGATAAAAGCATCTAGCAGAGATTCGACTGCTTTGATGCCTACTAAGATTGGGATACACGCCTCTCCTGTTAGCGCAGTCTTTTGTCGACTGCCTTTAGTTGTGACCACGAATTTGTCTTCCACTTGCGTGTTCCTCTGAAGCAGTGGTCGTTTTTTACTGCGTTTCAGTTGGAGTCTAAGACATTTTGACTCCGGGCAACCAGATCGCCTTAACCATCTAAGCCAGCCTACCTTTCCTGACGGAGTCGGCATTTTTTTACAGTCCGACAAGTTCGTTCTGTCCGTTTTGCTAGTCAATGCAAACGAGATCGAAGATTACCCGAAGCACAAGTACATTTTTATCCACTTTCATCAGTAGCCAAGATGCTGCCTCTTTAAGCAGAACTGGAATGATAAGTCTTTTTTTTGGTTTCTCGAGTACCTTACTACGCAGTTGTTTTCTAAGCCCAAAGAAACAGCGATTAGCATCAGCACTTCTTCAAATATTCTCCGCCCGGATCTCGTTACCATCGTGACATTGATGTTGTGTGTCTCTCTTTGTCTTCTTTCATCTTGGACAAGAGATAGAAGAAGTTGACTCAGAGTTCAAAAAGCTTAAGAACAACAAGGTCACAGAGCTCAAAGTTTTCAATCATGGGAATGAAGTTTTACAAGATTTAGATTCGCTAAGTGAGCATCTTGAGCAACATCAACACCAGTGAATTGTAGGTTGAGACTCACCATCTGTTCAACGACGTGGAAGCCGTTTATGGTGGCATCCATCGTCTTGAGCTTTACAATTCAATTACCCAAATTGAGGCGCTAACATGGAAGGCAATATAGTATATTCAACAAGTCTATCCAGTTGCTGGAATACGCCGACTTGGTTTTTAGACGCAAATAGGCTCAAATATCCGAAAATCGTAAGACAAAATGCAAATCTATGAAGCATTAACCCTGCCCTTACTCCTATAAAGAGCCAAGTGCTAAACGATCAGTAAAAAGCAGCCTAAACTTTGTGCACCTATGATAGAAGTATTCTGTGTCGATTGCCTGGTCCCGTATGAGATCTGTATCAAGATGTGAATTTAGTTTAGAAATCCAAAACTAGTCCACCACATTGACTCGGTCATATCGACCAAATGGACAATATTGCTCCAGAAAACAAGATCTTACCATTAAATCTGAAGATCACAAGAAAGACCTCTATTTGAATGGACAACCTTTCGCGATTGCCAGACTGTCTGGCGAATTGAAGCAGCGTTCTCAATCGTGTTTTCAAAAAAGGAATGTTTTCTTTGACAGTCTAAGGCAGAGCACCATTCCGTTTGAACCACAGTTGCTCGAATTGGATGTCACGCAACAGATAATAGATTATACTGGTGTCAATTGACTTGCCACCGGCGTACAATCCGTACCATACGGCACATTTTTCTGGGTGCAATGGTATCTGGTGAGCTTCTTGAATTCAATTAACCAGAAATGAGACTCAATGCTGAATAAAGTTTTCGGGCAAAAAACCCGGTTAGCTTCCAGTAGTCCCAATCACTGAACTACCCAAGAAACAGTTGGTCACACGGCTCTCGCACCAATTGGACCTTGTAGATCTTGAGACCTACTGCCTATTTAGGCAGAATTATCCAAGAAATGGATAAAAAAAGGTGGTTTTGGTACAACACGCACTGGAGCTTTGATGGCCTTGCGGCATGCCATCTGACACAATAACAACTGAACTCCTGCTGCAGACAAAAAAAAACTAAATCAACTTTCTCTATGCCGAAGACTGATTTCACCCAAAATTTGAGAGACAGGAAAGGAATGCAGTCGGGTTATCACGGATAGCTTCAAAACTGATATGGGATGCGACTCCAGTATCTTTCTGAAGGACGATAACGTTGGATTCCACTCTGCGTTAGGAAAACTTGAATTTGTCTTCCGAGCGGAGATATCCGCGATCGTTATGGCAATGGATTTTATTGTCAAGAACCGGTCGAGCGGGAGAAATATTTTCATCTGTACTATACTGATAGCCAAGCATTGCTGTATCCTCTTAAATCGTCCAAGCTAGTCGGCTTTATTTACTGCTTCTTCAAGTCACAATAGGATCCTTAAAAATAAAATTACAGATAAACTTGCCAAGCAAGGCTCTGAGGAGTCTATCTATACGTTAGGTCTTCCAGCACCCCCGGTTAAGGCTCCCATCGACTTCCTAGGTTGCAGACAGACCAAACGAATGAAGTGAGTGTATTTCCTGCTGTCCCTCAGTACGATTTACTACAAGCTGCTTATGGCCGGCTGGTGTGACGGGGCATCAAACTTTTGTTAAGCACTTACATATGCTGGACATAGGATATACAACACCCTGTGACGCTTGCTGGGAAAGTGATGACGAAATCGAGAAGCCGTACCTCAGTTTATATCCGGCTTACGCTCGCATCAGGCTGCAGGTACTCGTCTGGTTACTGGTCCTGTAGGTACTTTATCACTGAAGCACTTGCTTATCTTTCTTTGAAAGACTGAAACATTACATTGGTCCACTGCAACTGAAAAAAAAGATCCAATAGCGTGAATCTGATGAGGAAATTTTCAAAAATTTCACAAAGTGCTCCATCAGCTGTGTGGACCGAGCTTTGATTTTGGAAATCGAACTTCAACAATTTGAAATTGTTGTTGTGGCATCAATCTCTCATGATTGAGTCCCATTTTCCTGGAGCCGTAATATAATGAGCTCAGCGGCTGCCTTTGGTAGTTCTTAATGACAGACTAACTCAAGCGATGCTTTGTGGGAAACTCAGGGTTAATTAAGAGATCTGTCGTTACTGACTTTATCTTTTTCTTCTCCAACACAGATCAATGAGTTTGTGGAAACAATCTTTGACATTTCGGCTATTACCTCTGTTCTGACAAAAAATCTCCACTAAGTGGCAACCCTTAGGGCATCCGAAGGACATAAATCCAAAGAAATATCAATTCTAGAAAAAATAAAAATTAACCATCACCCCAGGGAAAGAATAGAGAAAAAAGTGACAGAAAAAGCTGTTGAACACTTCATAAATGACAATGAAGGGCAGTAGCGGCAACGAAGAATGTCCTTAAGACAAGTGCAAACAACTAATGTGTCCTCTGGAATCATTATCATTGATTTATTTGTTAGCTCAACAAATGTGGAGTGTGTAGTGAGATTTCATTAATTGGCTCTTTCACTGGGAATTCAAGTTGTCTACATGCTGTGTCAAATGTTATTGAAGGGATGCCCAGAAGAGGGATGTCTACTGTGTTATGGGAGCTGAATGTCAAATAAGAACTGACTTAACTGTCGTTATACGTGTGGGTATTCACATGACACAGCTGACTTAGGCATTCGAAGGAAAGTAGGTGTGTGACGGCAACTGACCTTTTACCACCACCTGACACTTTGATGAGATATTAATATGTTCGTTAGAATGGAAAGGATGGTAGCGAATATCTCTCACAGTGAATACATTAGAGAATCAGAAGAATCAAGGTTGCTGATTGTGTGCTGCATGCTTTTAACTGATTTGATATCATTATTCGACAGTAGGCTTTGCTGCTTAAATCAAAAGTCAATGGAAAGAGTTTGACCCACCAAGAGACCCTAACAGAAAAATCACCTACCTCGTTATGATTGTTTTCTATTGATTTTGTGACAAAACTTTGGACAAAACCCTTCAATTATTCCGAATGTTTAAGCGATTTCTGAGAGGAGGAGGATCTCCAACTATTTTTCCATAGAACCACAGGGGAATCCGAGTAGTGGTTGCATCAAAGTTTCAAAGCTCGGTGCTGTAGACATTGCAAGCAACCCAGCTGGTTCTGAGACTCTCATGAAATGTCTGGCACGCAATTACGTCTGGTGGCCTGAACTAAATCAAAAAATCGAATGATCAGTTCGGCAATGTGAGCAGCATGACGAATACATGCCAAATCCTCCAGCTGGGGTATGACAGTTCATCGATAGGGGGTTAAACCCTTTTCCTACCTTTAATTTGGATTTCGCCGTACCTCACAAAAGATATGATTTTTAAATTGTTGTCTTTGCCAATTGGTAGTAAACAAGACAGCGAAAGAGGTAATTAAAAAACTATGAGAAATGTTCACCATCTCCTTGCTATACCGAAAAGACTCATTTAAGGCGATTTAATTGTGCCACAGCATCTAAATAAAATTTTAGAAAAACAGCAGAATTAAGTACCACAATTGCTCCATACCCTCTCTGTCAGTCTTTCGAAGAAAGATATGAAAGTGCTTCACAGATAAACTGTCTATAGTACCAGCACCCACCACGTCAACGCCGAGTTCTTACAACCTGATGCGAGCAGTAGCCGGATGTATTTGGCTCCGCAGTAGCGTCGTCACTTTCACATCAATCGTGGCAGTGTTATACATCACTTATGCTCAGCACATTTAAGTGCTTAGCAAAAGTGCAGTGCCTCCTGAGGCACCGAAGACGCAGGCAGAACTAACGTAGTTTTGGGTCCTGAAAAACTCGCCTCCGAGCCTTGCCTGGCAAGCTCATCGGTGATTTCATTTCCCGGGTTTCTATTGTGACCTCGGACGCAGACAAGGATCCTTGAATTCAGCCCTCCGGCTATGTTTAGTGATGTATTGGAATCTCTATCGATGTATTCTTCAAAATGAAGTCCGTTGCCATCAGGAATTTGAACATATGTCCGCTTGGCAGATGATTTGCTAACTGGGAGTAAAAGTTAACTTTGTCGTCTACTAGAAAGACGCGGCGCATCCTATATCGATTCTAGAGCCATTCATGAAGACTGGAGTGCATTCCCCTCCTGGTTCAGATTCTGACGGAGAATAGTCTTGAACACAGGGTTAGTCGATTTCCTATTCATTCCACAGCATGAGTTATGTTATGCCAGCCGGAGCGCAAGATTATCAAAACTTCTTTTTTAAAGGAAGATGACTGAAAATTCATCCTCAGATACTCATACCATGGGAAGAGGGACCTATCAATGTGTCTAAAGCCGAGATAGATATGCTAGGGATTGCCCCTGTTCAGCCAGGATAGACTGCTCTTTGCTGTCAGGTAAAAGAAGCAATGACGTTTCGAAGTTATCAGAGGAAGCAGCAGCATGTTTACTGGCTTCATCCGTCATCCCAACCGAAAAGATATATCAGCTACGGCGTGTTGTGGTATTCAGCTCAGAAGCAGCTTTGTTTTAAGGAGTAAGTTCTGTTTACTTGACCTAAGAAGTGCACCTCAAGCATGAGAAGAATAGTTTCTATCATATTTTCGACTAAGTGTGGGTAAAGGGTGACCAGATGCCATTGAGAGTTGTTTCAATTGTTATATGTAATAGCTGTCAAAGTAACCATCTAGTTGTCAAAATATTCATTAAAGTTGCCATTTCATCATACATCGTTTTGTGCTTGCCGAACGTGCGAGAATTATTAAGAAAATATCGAAATATACGGCTCTGTTCTAAATACGCAATGTGAATTTCTTCGTTAGGTACATAGGTCGTCATCATGGCTTCAGTGTGCAGGCATTCGTCGCACTGTGGAAAAGTTTCAGCGTCCGTAAAGTCTTTTGGATATTAAGCCAACACCAGACAGAGATTGATTTGAAATGAAATGAAAAAATGAAAAGAAAACATAGCCTCCGTAGTGGCAGGTCGCGGAAGACCCTAATATCGGTTCAATATTTGATATTTTAGCCACCACAATCCACAATTGTTCGGCCAAGCATCAATCAATTAAACAATTCGAAATGAGGAACGAGTCAAGACGGCGCTACATGCCATATAAGCGACCTTACGTTGTGAAGGATAAATTTGGTGAATGGTCATATCACAGCGAGCTTTCATCAATTAGCCGCCGCTATCATGATATTTGACACCACTGGATTATTTTCTCTGGAGCTACGTCAATTCGTTCGTCGACGCTAACAAGGCAATCACTTTGGACGAGGTCCGAATTTAAGGATAGTATTTACTCTTCACCAATTATTTTCCATAGCATGCCTGTTTGATAAGTTTAGGTCGTTCATTTGCTGTCTTACTCTGATAACAAGAATTGGCTGAGAGAGTCAGATGATAATATGAAATCCAAAAGATTATTGCCAGCCACATTAGATTGATAGATCTCATTTCCACGGATCACAATATTCAATGAGTTCGGCTACTACCTTCAGTTATGGTAGTAATAACGAATCATAGTGAAAATAGTGTGCCATTCTCTGTTCATTCGGTACATTAAGACAAGTTCTCGGTCTTTCCGATCACTACTCATATAGCGGCGTGAAACTCTTAAACATCCGAAACACAGATTCCACATCCATGATCCCTGTTTGGATGTTACGTGGCAGTTTATTTTCTAAACCAAAAGCCTCCTACATGGAGGTACAGTAGCTATCTTGAAATGTGGAAAGATGATTCTGGTGCACAAAATAGATGGGTACAGAGTCCTAAGACCATACCAAGAAAATGAGTCATGCAGTGTTAGCAACATTTTATTATGACCCTCAAGTTGAAAGCTAGTCGGTCCGCCATGTCAGTTCAAAAACTACAAATGTGCTCCTACGCAATAATTTATTGATGCACGTGCACGTGATTAATCTATTATCATACAATACGAGTACGATACTTGTACTAATATGAATAGTTTACAAGTCAATAACTAGATTCCGAATAGTAAGTGGAAATAGATTAACTCCAATGACCCGCGGGCTGTAAGAATAACCACATCACTCGCTTCTGTGACATTCGATTTGATTGTAACGTGCAAAAAACTTGATTCTATTCAACACTCCAAATTGGTGGACTATCTGTTGATAAAATAACTGGCAGCGCAGCCCTTATTTATATTATGCCCCAAGGCAAAAACAAAGTGAGCGATTCCTCTTGTTTTAAGTGGCCCTGTGGAAAGCGAACTTGAAAGGTTAGTGCCACCTAAGATTCTCACTATAAAAGAACCACCAAAACTGTTATGCAACATCAGTAGCGATTCAGTCGTCACATCAGCATACTACAAAATCTTTTAAAATAAATCTATCGACATGAAGGTAAGTGTCAATAGATACATCTCAGATACTCCTTCTTACTCCTTTTGATAATTATGTTTGTTTTAGTTCGCTATTGTTACCGTAGTCGTCCTCGCCTTGACTGTTGCCACTCAAGGTTCAGTGATCCGATTGTTTGATGATCTATCCCCAATTTCATACACTGCAGTCCGTGACTTACCAATTGGACATGAATACATTCGTGGTGTTCCACTCGTATACTCATCACCATACCTAGGAGGATGGTCAGAGCCAATATTCGCTGCCCGTGAAGGTGTTTATGTAGCCAAGACTCCAGGTTCAGAGCATGTGGCACCTTTGCCAGGACACTTAAACTCTGCTCTATCTATTAATGTTTAAAACTTTTTGAAATAGAAATCGAATGCAAATAAAACTTTAGATCAAACATTTGTCTCTTAACTCGTTCGCATTGCAAAGACAAATGTGACTAACTGTTGGTTTAAACTCTCACACCGCTCTGTAATCGACTTAAGATGTGCTTACACCATTTGAACAATGGTAAAAGGCAACAAAATAGAAGGGCCTTCCCAATATGCCCAAGAGCCGTTTGATTGGAATCGCCATGAAAAGCAACGTAAAACTCAGTTGGCACGTAAGCTCAGGAACCTACAAGATTTATGAAGTCATAGTTGCCCAACGGTTGAATAGGGATCCCCTTGCGGTTCTACTCCTCATTAATTTCAATTACCACTCGTCCGTCCCAGTGCCCAAGACTAACTGCATTCTGCCCATGTTTTATGCCAGCCCGGGGAGTCTTTGTTAATAAACAATTTTGAAGATGAATCCAACATGCAGTTGAACTACGAATGATCCAGTATTTGAAGCATCTTTCGGCCAAATTCAGTGGATATATTACAGAAAAAAAGAGATGTTAATAGACGCCTATGTCAGTACTCGTATTACCGACAATTCTTCAGTGATCTTTGGAAGTTCCAACCGACATATTCCCAAACTCTCTGTCCATTTTTGTGCTGACCCAGGGGATGTTGGATCTTTTTTCTTCTATACCGATGACCCTTGCGACTGTATCTTCGGTAGAACTTATTTCCATTTAATGCCTCTGATATAGACAAGCATTTGATCAGAGCATTGCTGTGGGCTGAAAAGTAGCCTTCCCAGCTTTGAGGTAGTTTGAAAATGCAAGGCGCCTTTGAATGCAATAGAAATGTCTAATTTATTTAGTCCAGCTTAGGTCGGAGCCAATGGTTTTCGGCAAATGAGAAAGATTTCAAACTCGAACATGCGCTGTTCATATTTTGTTTCCTTGGATTGCTAAGGAGGTACTGTGGTCTTGCTTTGCTGCTGAGTTTAATACATATTTAGCTATCTACAGGACAGATATCTTGGATTTTATCGTCAAGGTTAAAAAGTTAGTTCTAGTATCCTGTGGAGTTCGGGTCTTCCCCCCAGCCGTACAACAGTCTGCAGAAGCTTTTTTCTTATTCGCTGTATTGTCTGTGAATTTTTAACTTAACGACCTCGTCAGACCCTCTAGTTCCACTATTAAGCGACGCCTCGTAAACGAATTTTTAAGCGGAGTGTGTTTGCCTTCATTCTTCATCAGATTAGGGAATACGAGCTGTTGATCGACTTAAACTTAGCGCATCAGTTCCCGCATTTCTGTTGGCTTCTTGTCATCGAATTCTTTGGTATTCAGCACTTAATGCTTAGTGGAAAGTCGTTGACGAGAGGTAGAGGAACTGGCCATATTTCTGGCAGCAGTTAAACCTTAAATCTATTCACAGGATCTCTATGCTGTCATGACTTCGGAGATGTAAATTGGCTGCAACTAGTAGTTCTAGTCAACACTGTTCTAGTTTGTTTGAACATGTGTTGTGTTATAATGCTTTACGCCGATAGCAACATAATCAATGCCTGTTGTAGATGAGAAGATCGCCATGTTCCTCTGCGAATTTTGTGCACAAGATATGTCGTTATTGACTTTTTAGTTGTGAAAATCACTTAAAATGGTTGCAATGCCATACTTAGAGCACTTGTTTTGTAGAAGATCCTACACCAGCACCATCTATTTCTTTCTTAGAAGTTGAAGTCCAAATCGGGGTAATATTAATGAATTTTGTTGCGTATTGTTATATTGCTCAAGTGGCGAAATTTCAAACCTTTATGCCTTAGACTGTATCGAAGTACATCACATGTCATAAGTCGTCATCCACCTTTTGTCGTCCTGTCCTATTATACTTCCTGAAATATGGTTGAATAAGCTTTGTAGTAGTCTAGGACCTACTCATGTTCTTCAACTGCTCGGTGCCTATGTAAGATACAAACTCACAGTGAAACTATTGAAGATGGGCATGTATAGTACTTGTGTCCTTGCACAGCTAAATGGGCTTGAGTAATCAAAATGTTGATTCAAACAACTCACGTCACTTCCTATTGTCCTCATATACTCTACTTATTTCTCATTAGGTGCCATTCTTCTACGAACTAATTGATCCATTGCTCATTGTTGCATTGCTTTTCGATTAAAGTTACTCCGCCGTAATCCACTCTACTACAAATCGATGCATTCCACGTTGTAGGTACATACCATATGCCTTAGCACAACAATCATTATCATCCTAATCAACAATGCCAAAGGACTGGTGTATCGCTTTCACTGAATTACTTCGATTCCAGAGGGGCTTTTACTGACCAGGAACACTGTTCGTTTCGATTACAATTTTTATTTGCGTTCCTGATCACTGAAAGGATTTACTCCAAACGCACTACATATATTCCATAGTCATAGGCAGGACGCAAATATGTATCATACGAATACGAGTGCGGGTACATGCATCCACACTCTATCTATGGTTGATACATTTTACCTTACTGCATACGAGTATCTACCTACTGCATTCTGACCTAATAAACAACGATTTCCATTTATTATCCCTAACTACCATTAAAGCCAATCGGACTTAATTGCAATGCTCCCTCACCGGGCGAGTGGTGGTAAAAAAAGAAGTACGTCCTTGACCGCCCTTGGTTTGTAGTATACTCGTAGGTACTACAAGTACAAACTCATGTGAGAGTTGAGAGTTTCTAAAAAAATTACATAAATTCTGCGATTAGAGTCTTCGATAACTTAATCAATTTGTGAATCGTTCATGAGGATTAGATACTAAGCTCTCACAAAACAACAAATAAAAAACATTGCACCTCTATCTATCTGCAATGCAATTCAATTTACAACCAATCGAATCGAGTTGAGTGGTATTGAATGCTTAGAATGGTTCCGTAGATTGGTGAACATCAGTTCGTCGACAGTAGGTTCGTAGCGATTTACTAAGTGGATTTCAATTCCAATTAAAAGTACAGTTAATTTATGAGACTGCTTCATGATATGTTCACTCAGATATGAGTGCAAATTTTAATTAGACCGCGTAATTGCGTTTCTCACTTTGGCCGGTGGTGATCGGTGTAGGCCCGATAAAAGTCAATTACTGCACAACCCTTATTTGCAGTTTGATTAATTTTTATGCAAATCATTAATGGTCCTAGACTGACGACGCACGGTGCAAAAGGGATGCATGCCTGTGCACATAGAATGTGATTAATTGATGCGCGACATGCTAAATGAATAACATTTGGTTTATTGAAATAGTTAACGGCAAATAAGTCATGGTTTCGAAAAAAATTAAATTATTCAAATGAAATTTTGTACTTTACCCGAGACGGAATCCAACTAAATGTCGGTTATGAGAGTGTTGCCTACATGGCAGGGTTTTGTCG
Organism: Volucella inflata; assembly: GCA_928272305.1. Classification (NCBI taxonomy): domain Eukaryota; kingdom Metazoa; phylum Arthropoda; class Insecta; order Diptera; family Syrphidae; genus Volucella; species Volucella inflata. The sequence continues at coordinate 98,252,479 of OV743720.1, forward strand.
GTTATTTTGAGTGAAATTCTGAAATAGCTGACAACTTGGATATTACTTTTGGGCTGACGGAAGGTGTGAAGGGAGAAATGTCGGTTTTCAATACGACGTAATGCTATTACCAAACCAATTGATACCATAGCTCTTGATGCTTCTTGTTCGAGGATGTCGTTGACTGGGTATCATTAAGTGAATGGTAAATCAGAGTAGGCATCTGCAAAGGAATTGGATAAGAGATTCTTCCTTTCTCGTTGCTGTCCCCAAAACTATGGGAGAATGAATCATATGATACTCGTATACCAAGCCTGAGTGTGTATTCGTCTATTAGGCAGTGGTAAAAGACACAGTTTTATCGATATTATAGTAAATCTAGAGCTGCTAAGAAAATGGATCATAGCCTTCTAGCTACAGCTCAGTTTATTAACCTCTGCCAGCCGGTATATGTGGATAACAATGTTGGTCCCAATCAATTTAAGGATAGTCGCTTCGTCTGGTTTGTCATTCTCTCCATAGTTGCTGCTGAGCTAGAACCCAGGCGATGGAATCCCTTGGATAGGATCCTCCTTATGCTGGACTTAACTATGAATTCATCAAAATCGGTCGCAGCTACTTGTTGCACCCAAAACAGGGTTTACCCTAAACATTTGTATTACTTAGCCTGCTTCGGCACTTCAAGTTGCAAATATTTCACAAATTTTATGGCGATATAGTCATGAGAAGCATGGCCGCCAATTGACTAATCAATCTCTTTAGATAACACGCTCAGCAAACGTTGACTTTGTGGCAAATTCTGTTGATACCATATCTTACCACTGTTGAGTGCACACAATTGCAGCCAGAAATAACCTTCCAACATGTTCTGATGGCGATTTCAATCAGCTGTAACGTGGAGGTAGTCATTACCAACGAAAAAATTCGGCTTAATGACGCCGCTAGCATAAAAGCCAAAACGGTCCCTATTTTTAGATGTAATGGCATCGTATGAAGCACATCTAAGTTTGGAGCCTCCCAATAAAGCATTTGTATTGTCGACAAAGCACTTTAATTAGAAATGAGCTGAGACATATTAAAGAAACTTCGACGCTTCAAATGCCACTGTGGCTTACGTTCATGAGTCAATTTGATCTTATACACTGGTGTAGGGCGTGATCCTTTTGTAAAATTCGCCACAATGTTGTTTGATGGTCAATTCCTGCAAACGGGTACAATAGATTGATTTGGGTCGGTTTCAACAAATTCACTCACTGCTTCAAAATTTTCAATACGCCTTGCATTTCTTTTTTTCACTGGCACTGGAACAGCAAATATGTTAACTTAAATGTTTGCAGCAAATTACGAATTCCGAATTTGGTAGGCCGACTATAGAAAGCGACAATTGGTGTTGGCCCTATTAAAGTTGAGACTTACTTACTTACTTTAGGTGAGGCTACAGTCCGGGGTGGACCTGGGCCTCAGTCAACAAGCTTCTCCAGCCAACTCGATCCCTGGCTAGCTGTCTCCAGTTTCGCACGCTAAGTTGGTTGAGGTCCTCTTCCACCTGCGTGCGCCACCTGAGTCTTGGCTTTCCTCTACTGCGCTGTCCCTCGGGGGTGGATTCGAAGACTTTTCGGACCGGAGCATTGGTGTCCATGCGCTCTACATGACCCAGCCATCTCAGTCTTTGGATCTCCACTCTTCTGGCCAGGTCCATGTCGCTGTACAGTCCATACAGTTCGTCGTTGTATCTCCTCCTCCACTCACCGTCAATGCAGACGGGACCGAAGATCGCCCGAAGAATTTTTCTCTCGAAGCAACCAATGAAACCCTCATCCATTTTTGATAATGTCCATGCCTCTCCGCCATAGAGCAGGACCGGGATTATTAAAGTCTTATAAAGGGTGACTTTTGTTGTCCGAGAGAGGGCTTTGCTACTCAATTGCCTTCTTAACCCAAAGAAACAGCGGTTGGCAAGAGTTATTCTTCGCTTGATCTCAGCGCTGGTGTCGTTGTCTGTATTTATAGCGGAGCCTAGGTAGACAAAGTCCTTAACTACCTCAAAGTTATATCTGTCGAAGGTGACGTTCTGCCCGAGATGTCGGTGTTGGTTGTCCTTTTTTGCTTGACAGCATATACTTGGTCTTGCCCTCATTGACCACTAAACCCATTTTCGCCGCTTCCGTCTCAATACTCGCGAAAGCGCCACTGACATCACGCTGCTTTCTCCCGATTATGTCAATATCGTCGGCGTATGCGAGTAGTTGGACGGACTTTTGAAAGATAGTGCCTCTTGTGTTTGCTCGTGGGTATGGCACTATTCTTTCAAGTACGATGTTGAAAAAATCATGCTTGCTTGCCGGCATTCATCATCGAACCAGGGGTTTCGTTGTGGTGGACGAGTGAAACCCAGCACATCAGAAGCGGCATCTCTGATGGCGTTTTGGCAGTGTTTCCAATGGTCTTCGATGCTTGATGCTGGCGGCATTGGACCTCTTAAGAGATTAAGAGACACTCGATCAGAAAAGGCCTTGGCGATCTCTTGCGATTGTAGCCGTCTGACGTCGAATTTTCTCAAAGCATTAGTTTGTCTTGGCGTAGTTTGGGATATCCGCAACCGTACCTTGGCTACAACAAGGTAATGGTCCGAGTCGATGTTGGCTCCTCGGAACGTACGGACATCCATAATGCTGGAGGAGTGTCTTGCGTTGATCGCAATGTGATCAATCTGGTTGACTGTTGATTGATCAGGAGTTCTCCAAGTCCCCTTGTGTATGTCGATCACCGAGGACAATTTTAATGTCATAGCTAGGGCATTGCTCGTAGGTCTTGTTGAGGAGCTCGTAGAAGGCATCCTTGGTGTCGTCATCTTTCTCCTCTGTGGGGGCATGCGCGCATATAAGGCTTATGTTGGCGAATTTAGCCTTGATGCGGATTGCTACGAGGCGCTCGCTCACATGCCGGAAGCTGAGGACTTCTTGTCTTATTCTGCCTTCGACAACAAACCCGCATCCAAATAAGCGCTGCTTTTGCCGTCGATAGCAATTGCCGTAGTAGATGTCGCAATTTTTCATCTTCTTTTTGTCCGGCCCATCCCATCGCATTTCTTGGATGGCGGTTATGTCTGCTTTGCAGCATTCTAGGGCCTCCGCTAGTTGCTCGGCTGCACGTGGTCTATTAAGGGATCTTACATTCCACGTGCATATCCGATGCTCATTGTCCTTAAATCGTTTGCGTGGGTTGTCAACAGTAGATCCGTCCATATCCGAGGCTTGTGGATGCTTCGTAACTTAATCTTTTTTAAACGGCCGGGCAGTTACCCCGGCGGCACAACCCCCAACCTGGAGGACCAGTTCCATTTTGAGTGCCCCTAGGACGAGGGGTCGATTACACCGAAGCCAGTAACCCGTTCCGGGATGTGAGCGCTGCCGTTGGCCCTTATAGGGCTCGTCCGCCACCATCTCTTTTCCAAGACCCTGACTAAGTCCTGGAAATCCTTTCCGGCCTGAGCTCCAAATATGTCGGAGTAGCCCGGATAAGGTTTTGTTTTGTTTTCCGACACTAATCCTGGTTAATGGCGCAGGAAACTCGCCATTTGCCCCCTTCACTTCGCAACCTCTAGTGAGATTCCCAGATGGCGCCACAGGGCGGCGTGAAGTAGGACTTATTAGCAGAGCTGCAAGATGTTCGGCTGCAGAGGCTCATTTTCGTCATTTAAGGAACCAGCACCTGTCGGAAGATGCTACTTCTACGAGGCCTTATACTAATCGTTGCCATTAAAGTTGAGACAATTCACAAAAAAAAAAAAAACATTATGGGTGCGTTCACATCAAGGAAAAGCAGGAAAAAGTAGCGTTTATTTGGGGCGGATTTGTTGTACGAAGCAGATTAGGGCAGTAATATCCCCAACAAGGCCAGGTTCACAAACAAGATGAAAAACAACACCCGAATTACGGCTATTGACAACGTTTAAACAAAGTCTAAGACATTTTAGACTACTTAGGCGAGTTGCATAAGTTGTAGAAATTCCCATCAAGTAGGAAGACTGGATAGAATCCAAGTTCGAGTCACATAACATATTTGGCCAAAACGGAGTATTTTTGTTCGACGCGGCGCTTCACGAAATTCCTACCATTGGGCTGGTTCTGTTATGGCTGAGGTGTTTCTCTACAGCTGGAGTTGGAGATCTGGTTCGACTTGTGTTAAAAGTGAAAAAAAAAATATTGGCAGAAAACGTCGTGACCTCTGAACTAATTGGCGAAGGCTTTGTATTTTAGCAGGACAACGACCCAAAAATTAGGAAATCTCCCTTCCTTATTCAAATTTTCAATACATTTTCGATGCCTTCGGTGTCTATTCCACGATTAGCTTGATCAATATTATTCCTGAGTGCCTGAATTGTCTCTAAATTGTTTGCATAGCGTCGGTCTTTAATGGCAATTTACAAAAAAAAAGTCAGAAGGCGTCAAATCTCAGCTCCGTGGGGGCCAAGCAACATCACCAAAATGACTGATTATACGTTTATTGAACTTAGTGTGTACTGTGAGATGGAATTGTACTGGAACCATTGCAAGCCCAAGTCAGTATCCTCAATTTCTGGCATTCGGTTAGCATTCTCCAGTTGCACTGTGACTTGACGTCACTCCAAAATAAATGGACACTGTATCCCAAAAAGCTGAGGAAATAGTCAAGAGTTCTGTTACACACCAGCTCATCACGAGTTGACAGGGAACTGAACACAGAACGTATAGGTGATAAAAGTTATTTCTGAACGAGGTTGGACCATGGTCCAAAATCCCCCTAAGGTTTTGTAAAACAGGCGAAAACAGCTCTATCAGCCCTATTCACCCAAGCTCGCTGCTGAAAAAAAGGGGTTTAAAGACATACCATTGACTCCGTTATAGATATACTGAAGGACTGAAGGACAACTGAGTAAGTTTGACAAAGTATTCGCACTGTCCTGATGGCAGTCTTTAAATTGCTCAAATAGATTCCATCTAAAATGTTCGGCTGCGCAAAATAAAAGCCGACAAAGATGCGGGTGCAAAGTCAATTTTTTTGGGGTTCTGTCTACAAAGCAAGATATCTCGTTTGGCATTGTGGGGAGAACATAACTTTGAAGTGGGCAAAGTGACCATAGTAAATGTTGCGCCGTCAGAAAGTGCTGCACAATATACCACAGAAGAGTTCACGACTTAGCATTTACGGGTTGGATGGGCTACTTAATGATTTGTCCAAGCGTTATTATCGTCAAGATTCTGAACTTTTCTTAGTGCAAATACCACTAGATGCTGCTGGGAACTTGTAGGAGAGGGCAACTCCCCTAGTGGCTCCGACACCAAGAGGCACTCAAACTTAGATACCCATAGGTAATCCTTAAAATGCTTAAGCAAAACATCAGGGTATTACTCGAGGTTTGCCGGTGATATCATCAACGAGGGGTTAATCAAAAAATGCTGGATCAGCATTCTCTATCAAGAGACTAATGGAATATTGTTATAAGGGCGTCGATGCCAACACTCAGGTACTTAACAAAAAAGTGTAACAAATCGTTCTGCCATTTCGAAGGCGAATGAAGATATCATGGAACATTAAGAATGTAGTTTTCTTCAAGCGATTGCTGGTCTTGCTTGTGTTAATGTTTTTTTCTCGAAAACACATGACAATAGTGAGTGGATGTGTCGTCGGCAACACAGTAGGGCAGGCTTTTCCTTCGATGGCTTGCACAAGTGGTATACCACCTCAGCCTTTTTTAAGCGCCCAACTGGATCAAGTAATGCGCTAATAGAAGCGGCGTTGTGGTTGAGTACTGAGTCCGTCCCGAGTTGTAGCATTGTATTTTTGTTGATTTATTTTCTTGAGCTTGCAGACGAAATTATTCATCTTTGAGGAACATGAGGAGCTTACGAAGCATTCCCACAAGCTCGACGAATAGCATTCTTGTTAAGAATTGACGAAGACTTACCCTTGGAGATTACTGCTTCCTTGACTCGCAAGAAGAAATGCATGATATGAATTAATTTTCAGATAAAGACACTAAAAAGGTCTTATCCCTGATTTCACTTTTAAGTGAAGTTTCAACTCACTCTTTTCTGAGTCATAACTAGTTCTTACCCAAAGGTTCTGAATTTTCTGAAGGGTGAAAAGATGGCGCAAAATTAATCATCCAATTTTGTTTTTGAATTACTTTTTTATTAAATAAAAAAAATGATTTTGAGTGATGGAAATCCTTATCTTTATCGTTAAGAGGAAAAGATGATATCCACCAAGTGGCTGCCGCCAGTGTTGATACAGATTTGTGCCCGTTTTATCGCATTTTACATGAATATTCTCCTTAAACGCTGCAATTATCCGAGGCTTATCGGCATAAACCCGCGACTTCAAGTAGCCCTAAAGAAAGAAGTCTGGGATGGTTAAAACGGGCCAATGCCAAATCCCCAAAACGGTGGATTACGCGACAAAGAAACACTTCTTTCACAATATCCATTGTGGCTCGTGCTGTATGTGAGGTTGCACCGTCTTGTTGAAACCACTTGGTCACCAAGCCCAGTAATAGTGACTGTAGTGCCGATGGTTCCTCAAAAAAATACGGCCCAATCACTTTTCCCGCGTGAACGCCGCACCAGATAGTGACTTTGAGTGGATGTAATGGCTCTTCGTCCATCACACGCGGATTTTCAGTGGCTCAGAAACGAAAATTTTGCTTATTGACGTAACCGCTTAAGTGGAAATGAACCTCGTCGCTCATGTAGATTTTCGATGGATTTGAGTGGATGTAATGGCTCTTCGTCCATCACACGCGGATTTTCAGTGGCTCAGAAACGAAAATTTTGCTTATTGACGTAACCGCTTAAGTGGAAATGAACCTCGTCGCTCATGTAGATTTTCGACACAAAATCGTCCTCTTCGTTGTTAAGATTGAGGATGGCTTGACAGTAATTCACAAGCGACTGGCAGGCAGGATGCATTAACTGATGCTCTGTTTGTACTTTGTATGGGAACATGTGTAAGTCTTTCACTTAAATTGACTGTAGGGTCCGTCTGGTGATGCCCAATAGCGTAGGCCATCGTCTGGTTGATGTTTCTTCGTTCTCAGCGACATCGGCAGTCACAGCCGCGATATTCGCGGTCAAATGACCAGTCTGGTGGCGGCCACGCACAGCATGGTCTTCTGTGGTTCCAGTCTGCTCGAGTCGAGTACCTAGGCGCCAGAATGTTTTCCCAGTTGACGTGACACGATTAGGAAATCGACGTCGAAATTTTACGCTGCGCTAAAACCACCGACCGATTATTGGTAACAAAAATTTACACAATTCTGTCGGTTAAGTTCACAAATGTTAATGATTGACGTACGACGCCTTTTGCAAAAATTATAACATCCTCCGATAGGATGATTAATTTCGCGCCACCTTTTATGTTGAAAATATCTTTGGTCTGTTAGGCCGCCTTCTGCAGAGACTTTCCATGAGATAGAGCAGAAGAATTTCTAAGAATTACTTAGAGATGTTCCAAAAAGTCGCCCCCTTCCACTGCTTGTTTGTATTAAAATCATGGTCTCCAATTGTCCTTATGACTTCCTTTTATAGCCAATGTTTCTCCCCTGCCAAAGATCACATGTGAATCTCTACCAAGTGACTTTGTCATTCGTCTCCAGTCCCAAAGAATCTCAAACTAAACACTCCAGTTCGCATCACAAAACCCAATTTAAAAATTCATCAGGCACTTATTACTCCTTACTGTTCACTTGTCCAATTCCATTTTTTTTTTTTCACTAACGAAAAATACATGCCAGCACACCCAATCTTCCCGAAGGATTAAGAACAGTATTCTCACATCGTTAAACCAAAGTTCATATAAATATTTAAAACAATGAAAAAGGTCCTTCCAACCGCCCTCCGTCAAAACAAAAAACAAAAAAAAACCCTTCACCAACCCGAAACCGAATCCGTAAAGAAGATGCAAATGCCTGAGGGCCCTACCATAGGATGTACTCCTTGCATTTTTTTTTTTCACTTTTTTGTTATGCTTCCTTCGTCCTTCGACAGTGAAGGGGTGTGCGAAGGGTAACATTGTCTTAAATTAATTTATTTTTACTGCTCTGCGGAAATTGGCGGAAAAATATATTCCTCCGCAAGTTGCGTCGCATCACAAGTCCGCAAAGCGGAAAAACGTTGAAGGATATGAATGCAAATGCAAAAAGAAACGAAAAATCACAAAATCAAAAAAGTAAAAATGAGACTTGTGTACGAGTATGTGTTTGTACGGTTATGGCTAAAGTGAAAAAGAATAAACATTGGGAAACTATGAAGAAAAATCGTTCCCTGCGAGCATAGCCGGACTCGTAGTCTGGTGGAAGGATGTACATATGTGTATGAAGTATACCACCACCATCGCTGCCGCAACAACTGGTGGTGTATGGTGGTTCTGTTCGGGAGCTTCTCCTAGACATTGGCAACGAAGAAACAAAAAAAACGAAATTGGACTTCGTATATTCAAGTTTGGATTCGCTTGGTGTTTTCGAAACAAAATCTACAAACAGGGCAAAGTTACTTTTGCCAGCTTACCACAATGGTGCCTCGGTTATAAAGTCCCAGAATTTTTTGTTTCCTTTTTGTAAGTCCATTTTACAGGCAGAATGTATGCTGATGTGAAAGGGGTTAGACCGAAAGGAACCTGGGACTGCCTTAGGAGTCTTATGCTCGTTTGCGTGAGAGTTGAGCAGTTTTGATAATCTAGAAACTGCATAACGTCTAGACGCTGTATGAGGCTATTATCTCGCCGCTTTTTTTCTGTTTCCTTCTCCCGCTTCTTTGTCTTTTCAAGTTTAATCGGATATTGTTCATGAATTAAGATTAAGTTGTTAGAGGAAGTGCCTTAACGAGTCCGCAGTCATAAATGTGGTGGTTTTCAAAAACATTGCAGATTTTTCATTTTAATTTACAAATATTCCTAGGAATTTGGAGAAAGCAGGATAATACTCAGTCCTGTTGGGATAATCAGTGCTTTTATACGTAAAACCAGACCCATCTGGAGCCAGTGATGAAGAACGGGCTATCCTTTCAGGTCTCGAGTTAAATTAAATTCTCCCCAATGTGAAGAAGAGACTGTCTTCTGTGAGTTTTTTTTTACTAAAACCATGGGCACGTGCTCAATATGACAAAATTAAGAACATCAGCCGCTGTTACTCCCAACCCTTATAACCCAGGGAGTGAACATTTTTACACGAGCTGTTCACTTTACACCTAGCCGAATGCAACTATAATTGCTATGATTTTCTAGGAGAATGTAAGATCACGTCTAGCAAAAGTGTAATGCCCCGTCACGACACAAGTAAGCAGCCTGCAGTCTTTCCTACTGAGGAACAGCAGAAAGGTCGCTGACTCCTTAAAGACACAGAGAGTCATTCGTTTGATCTGTTATAAACCTGGAGTGTCTCCTTGAGTTATGCTCAACCGTCCGTAGAAACCTTTAAACATACCCAGGCAGATCTAAGGTTGCTTTGGGTTCTAAAAAAGTCTCCTCTGGCCTTGTGTAGAGAGTTCAATAGCGAATTCATTTCCCTTGATATCATTTTGGCCTGGGGCCTTTCGATTGGGATTAGTGAAGTCATGCATTCTCCGTTTAGATTGGAAGTCGTAAGAGGGTTCAGCAAAGCTCTAAGCGCAGCTTGTCTTGGCATAAGACCAAACTTCAAAGGCAATCAGCGCGCTAACTCATCAAAGACCAAGAACATTTTATTTCCTTCAAACGGAACATGGCTTTAAGAGTGCAAAATCATGACATAGCCATCAAAGGAACAGAGATTCAGTGCGTCTAGAGCAATGCGAGGAATTCTAGGCAAAGCCCCCAGGCAGTTGTGATAGACCAGACCGTTCAGCGGAGTCTAGTTAAAGCGACTGTGACATTTTTTCATAAAAAATAATTCCGCCAGACGCTTTCAACGTAACATTTTTAGCCCAGAGAAGACTGTTATCCAAGATAATACAGAGATATTGAAGATTGTTGAAAAATTTAGCCACCTTTCTCCTGAAGATTTGACTTAAAGTCCATTTCTAGTGCACCAATTGGCATTCTGTGGCTGACTGAGCAAACAGTAGCTGGACATGAGCCAATAGAGAATACAACTATTCTCGCCGTTTGATGACCCAGTAGCCAAATTGCTCCTTCACAACTTTGAGCGTTGCGTCAATGGCATATGGCGCCATTTTGTTGGAACTACGGCTCGGATACATCGATGTTGTCGACTCTGACCACAGAAAGTCGGTTTACATCGCTTTATACATGAGACAATTGAAGATAACGGTGTCAGGTTCCTCATTTCGAAAGAATTCACGTCCGATGACGCCGCCGTGCCATAAACCTCACGAAACTGTCAATCTTTGTGGATGCATTGGTGCTTGGCCAAACACTTGTGGATTGCTATCGTACCAATGAGGGTAATTTTGCTTATTATATAGCCGCTGAACCAAAAATGGGCCTAGTCCGAGAAGATGATTTTTTGGCCAAAATCCGGATGTTCGGCCAACATTTCCAGTAGCCAATTAGCGAACTCTCGGCGCAAGCTATGGTCGCTTGGCTTCAATTCTTGCGTAAGCACAATCTTATAAGGATGTAGGCCCAAATCTAAACGCAAAATAAACCGGGTTGACTCCATGGCGATGCCTAATTCAGCTGATCGGGCGGAATCGACATTTCTTCTTCGATACTGCTCACTACAGAGGCTATGTTTTCTTCATTTTGCACCAATCGCTGTCTGATTGGTGGTTTGAGATCCAAAAGAGTGTCCTCAAACTTAAGTTTTTCCATGGTGCGACAAATTGCCTGCACAGTGAAGCCATGATGACGACCGACCTTACGACGAAATTTACACTGCTTTTCATGGAGATTCCAATCAAGCGACTCTTGGTCATATTAAGAAGGCCCTTCTATTTTGTTGCCTTTTACTATTGTTCAAAGGGTGTAAACATATCTTGCGTCGATTACAGAGCAGTGTGGGAGATTGAACCAACACTTAGTCACATTTTTCACTGCAATACGGACGAGTTAAGAGACAAATGTTTGATCTAAAGTTTTATTTGCATCCGATTTCTGTTTCAAAAAGTTTTTAAACATTAATAGATAGAGCAGAGTTTAAGTGTCCTGGCAAAGGTGCCACATGCTCTGAACCTGGAGTCTTGGCTACATAAACACCTTCACGGGCAGCGAATATTGGCTCTGACCATCCTCCTAGGTATGGTGATGAGTATACGAGTGGAACACCACGAATGTATTCATGTCCAATTGGTAAGTCACGGACTGCAGTGTATGAAATTGGGGATAGATCATCAAACAATCGGATCACTGAACCTTGAGTGGCAACAGTCAAGGCGAGGACGACTACGGCAACAATAGCGAACTAAAACAAACATAATTATCAAAAGGAATAAGAAGGAGTATCTGAGATGTATCTATTGACACTTACCTTCATGTCGATAGATTTATTTTAAAAGATTTTGTAGTATGCTGATGTGACGACTGAATCGCTACTGATGTTGCATAACAGTTTTGGTGGTTCTTTTATAGTGAGAATCTTAGGCGGCACTAACCTTTCAAGTTCGCTTTCCACAGGGCCACTTAAAACAAGAGGAATCGCTCACTTTGTTTTTGCCTTGGGGCATAATATAAATAAGGGCTGCGCTGCCAGTTATTTTATCAACAGATAGTCCACCAATTTGTAGTGTTGAATAGAATCAAGTTTTTTGCACGTTACAATCAAATCGAATGCCATAGAAGTGAGTGATGTGGTTATTCTTACAGCCCGCGGGTCATTGGAGTTAATCTATTTCCACTTACTATTTGGAATCTAGTTATTGACTTGTAAACTGTTCATATATATTAGTACAAGTATCGTACTCGTATTGTATGATAATAGATTAATCCGACATCACGTGCATCAATAAATTACTGCGTAGGAGCACATTTGTAGTTTTTGAACTGATATGACGGACCGATTGGCTTTCAACTTGAGGGTCATGATAAGATGTTGCTAACACTGTATGACTTCTTTTCCTGGTATGGTCGTAGGACTCTGTACCCATCTATTTTGTGCACCAAAATCATCTTTCCACATTTCAATATAGCTACTGTACCTCCATGTAGGAGGCCTTTGGTTTAGAATATAAACTGCCACGTAACATCCAAATAGAGGTCATTGATAAGGAATCTGTGGTTCGGATGTTTAAGAGTTTTCCACCGCTATATGACGAGCAATCGGAAAGACAGAGAACTTGTCTTTATGTACCGAACGAACGGAGAATGGCACAAATTCGTCGCTGCGTTTCCTTATTTTCACTATGATTCGTTACTACTACCACAACCGAAGAAGTAGCTAAGCTCATTGAATATTGTGATCCGTGGAAGATGAGACCTATCAATCTAATGTGACTGGCAATAGTCGTTTGGATTCCATATTATCATCTGACCTGGATATCAACAGTGAAGGCTCTCAGCCAATTCTTGTTAACAGAGTAAGACAGCAACCATAAAACTCGGAGCTCGTCCAAAGTGGTTGGCTTGTAAGTGTTGACGAATGAATTGGCGTAGTCCCAGAGAAAATAATCCAGTGTTGCCAAATCGTATGATAGCGGCGGCGAATTGATGAAAGCTCGCCGTGAGATGACTATTCGCCAAATTTGTCCTTCACAACGTCAGGTCACTTATATGTTATGAGCCGCCGTCTTATTGGCACCACAGCTCTGCGCCAACTACAGAGGCATCAGTCTTCTTAACATCCACGTATGAGAGCATCTACAGAGACGAGCTATATAGACCAATGTCTAGTTTTGGCATCCCTGCCAAACTCGTTCATCAGTGCAGTATGACGACGATGGAGAATACACGCTGCTCCATCAAGCTCCGAAACCTTTGATGCCCAGAAGGATAGGCAATGTGCTGTCATGCGATTTTTTCAACATCGTACTTGAAGCGCAAAACTCACGAGCAAGCAGAAGGGGCACAACCTTTCGAAAGCCCGTCCAACTACTCGCAAACGCCGACGATATTGACATGATGTCAGTGGCGCTTTCGCGAGTATTGAGACTAAAGCGACGAAAATGGGTTTAGCGGTCAACGAGGGCGAGACCAAGTATATACTGTCAAGTTAACAGGACACTGAACAGCCACGCCTCAGACAGAACCTAGGCTCCGCTATAAACTCAGACAGCGACACCGGCATTGAGATCAAACGAAGAATAACTCTCGCCAATCGCTGCTTCTTTTGGCTTAGAAGGCAATTGTTCAGCAAAGCCCTCAACAGAAGTTACTTTATGTATGGCGCAGATTCATGGACATTATCAAAAATGGATGAGGGTGTTCTGGGTCAAGAGGAAAATTCTTCGAGTAATTTACGGCCCCTTCTGCATTAACGGTGAGTCGAGGAGGACATACAAAGACGAACTGTATGGACTGTATAAAGACATCAACTTAGCCAAAAAGTGAAGGTCCAACAATAGAGATGGCTGTCCCACAGCTCAGTAGTGGGAGGCGACTTCAATAAACTTAGCGTGCTAAACTGAATGGCAGCTAGCAAAGGATCGAGCTGGCTGGAGACGCTTGTTCGCTGAGGCCCAGGTCCACTGTAGCTCCACCATTAGTAGGCTTTTAGTACCTTTCTTACTCAGTGAGGTGTGTCACCTACGCTACAACATGCTACAACTTCCTCTTCTTCGTATAACATCCGAAGAACATACGTGATCGATCGTAATTATTCATTTATCTACATAACTAGTCATCTCAGGCGACTGATGTGTGCCATTCTGACAAGGTTCGAAGTGCACGTGACAAATGATTTCAGGAGATCACACAATACCGCCGAAGGGATCTGTTATGGTTTGTAAAGGCTGAGAGGCTGATGTCTCTACAGTTGGCGCAGTTTAAAACACCTCCTTTCTTATGGAGCAGGCAAACGAGAAACACAAATCTTGGGAACGTATTCGCTTGGAGAGCAACCACAAGGCCAGCTTCTGCTATAGCAATGTATCAACTTTGGAGAACTAAAAGTCGGATTTGGCTATTTTTTAATCGTTCCGATGAGATAGGTTGAGATATAAGGTTTCATGCCTGTGATTAAGCAGCCTGCAGTACTCGTCCCATAGTTTCTATTTTCCCGCTGAGAAGCCGAAGTAATTTCCTCCACCTTTGCTCGAGTAGTGCACGATGCAGCAAACTTTCTTCGATTTGCAGGTCATTGAGAGGAAATAGTTCATGATTAGTCGAGATTCTTAACTGCTTTGCAATTAAGGGTCTTTTTAGGATTCACCAAAAGGCCAAAGGTCAAAAGATGCAAATCCAAATTCTTTTTGCAATTTCTCGAGGTTCCTCTGCGAGCTGCTGCTGACTCATTGATAGTTCATCCCACACATCAATATTTCTGCAGCCTGATTATTCTTGATAAAACCAATTGACTTCAGCTCGAAATACGTTTCAGAAGCTGACGAAATCGCGTGAATCCCTCCTCTTTCTGAGAACTTTAGTGGTACTACAGGAAGTACCTGTAGAATACTCGCGAATCCACTTCGATGGAGTCAGACCAATACAGACAGAGCGAGGAGGTAAAACGAACTCTTGACATTGACGTTAATTTTCTATTTTAAATCCCAACTATTTCTTAAATCGAAATCCAACTGTTACATGAATTTTTCCTCCAGCACAACAAGCATTGTGAACAGTTTCTGCAACTTGACTACGTCACTTCACTTTGTCAACTATTCAAGTTCCTTAAATTACCAATTTTGCGTTGTGAAATCCAAGTTTTGAGGGATCTAAGCTTCCACTCCTTCAACAATTCAATTCCTTAAGCCGGCTCTGTTTTTTCTGTTACCACGCTTTGTGCGGTTAAAGTGGTACCAGGTACCAGGTACCAGGTACCAGGAAGCTAACTTCCGTTCACTTTTTTGTTGGCTCAATGTTCGTGCCTTTTTCTACAAAACATTTCCAGGAAATTTTACAAAAGAGGCCCAACAATAGGAATTCGAATTTTTTCTTTTATTTTTTCTCAACCGTCAGTCACAAACCCCAACTCTGTCGCAATCTTAAACGTCACATACCCCAAAAAAAAATAAAAAAAAACAAAAAAAACACTTCAAAACCACAAATGTCACCTTTGAAATTAACTTCATGTTCCACAAAGCATAGCGTTTCAGTCCCTTTGGCTTTGGTTTGGTATTTTTTTGTATGTTGTGTCGGCTATAATGGCTGACGACCAGTCAGAAAAAGGACTTAAATGTTTTCATTCCACTTAAAGGGACAAATGAAAATTCGTTTCTGTAATATCACTCAAACAATCTCACACAGAGTAGGCCATACGGCCATGTGAAGTTGTACATCAGTACATCGGTAAGTTAGTACATCAGTAATAGCCCCCTTGAGAGGGTTCACGGTTCACTGTGCCGGTATATCATTGTACTGTTGTACTGTTGCACCGGAGTTTTTGTTGTTATTGTGAAAGGGTTTGTTCTACAAATCGTTTCCTGTAATTAACTTAAATCTCCGTCCTTAATGGGAGAGGGAAATGGTAGTCAGCTCCACGACTGGCCGGCCAGAATGGTCCTTAAAAAACTCCTTACTCCGTACTCGGTAAGTACGTCACCACCTCCTACCCGTCTGGATACCTGGGAATCTAAACTTTAACAGATTTAAATGGATTCCCAGATTGGGATCATGTTGAGCGGGATTTCCTTCTTACTGCCGCAAGGATACATTGTCCTTCTTCTTTTCAAATTTACTCAAGTGTTTGCAAAACAATGATATTTACGAGTTGTGTGTTTTGATTACGTTAAAGAGATTCGTGGTGAGTTTCCGGCTTTGGATTTTCCAAATGCGCATGACTCCCACAGGGGTAGACAGTAGCACCCCCTTTGCTATAAAACCGGGCTGGGGTAGAACCATGGTGAAATCCAAGTACAAAACTCAATTTGTGGAAGCAGTTTGTCTTCTAATTTATTGCCGGAGTTACTCGGCATAGTTATGGTGGGGGCACATCTTTAAGAAGGATTTAAAGGAAAATAGAAAGAAAAAAAAATTTAATATGAGGGTGTGATGGAATTCTTTAGTGTTTTAATGTAGGTCATACGAGTAAACTGTTTTTGTATTTTTGTTTTTGCTCCTTTGCGCTATGAAATGCAAAATTTTTGTATATCCAGGGGCTGTTGGAAGCTACTTAAGGTTAAGAGTTTGCATGAGTTTGCTTACCTTAAAAAATATGACAAGTCGCATCAAAGTTGATGTAGGTCAATTCAAAAATTAGTACGCAGCCTACCGTGTGGATGTCTGTTCTTTGATTAGGGTGCATTTAGGAAGATACGAATACTTGGAGTAGAAATCCGGTGTTTTGGGTTAAATACTTACCACAGACAAGACTGATTGAAGTCTGTATTCAAACCATCTTTTGGTAATGAAGTACTCGTACAAACACAAACAGAATCCTCTTGCTTACCGCAGCAAGGTTCGTCAATTAAGGGTGCACAAGGATATTACAGACAACGTGAGCGCTAATTAAACCCAAAATTGGGTTGAGGAGGAGAGATTACAACGATTGATGTTGTTGTTGCGACTCTTAAGAACCCGTGACCCGTGGAATGTGTTATGAGTTGACTTAAGATGTAATAGGCTTTCAACAGGACAATTAAAGACACAAGCACTGGAATGAGTCATTTTGGAGTTTTGCTTTAAAATATTGTACAAGCCAAAGTACCTTTTGTAGTCTCACTTTTTAATTCCTTACTTCGTTGATTACGAATGTTTGATTGGTGTAACATTATAATACGATGAGCGGTCGGTAAGACTGAGACCTCGGCGGGACAGAACGTCTCTTGTGTTTTACGTGGACACCTGCCGTGAAGGCCTTATCCCACGGAGCGCTTTCGCTCATAACAGGATTAAAATAATGCGTCAATACTATCTCCAGTACCTACTAGAAGTCGTGTGTAAGGCAGGAAGAAGATCGTATAAGGTTGAGGCCTATCTAAAGCCTCTGCCATTCTGGGGGTAGTGGCACCCGGTTGCAATGCAACTCCACATTGAGCACACCAATTAACGCCACGGCCATCAAGCGGCTGAGCACAGGTCATTGCATGCTGCAACATATACTCAGCCATGTGATTTCCAAGCACCACTTGGCCTACTCTCCCCGTGATTTTGAGTATAAACCGCAGCCACCACGATACTCCCACAAGGGGGCCAACTCCTAGGTCAGGCTGGAACTAAGTTCCGAGGGCTGCTGACCTCCCGTGGTACCAGAATATAACCGCCGGTCGAGCTTCGCAGCCTTGCGGCTACTTCCAGTGGGGCACCTTATTGCACAGGACTGGCCGCCTTTTAGCGCTGCTCATTCAGAGTTCAGGGTTCAGGGTAAAGCTACATAGTTCGACGCCTAGTAAACACTATGTTCGCATGGTCCTGAAACCTTGCTATTTGCGCGTTGTCAGTTATAACACTGCCAAGGAGTCGCAAGCACGGTCTTCAAAACCTACACCCATAGCTTCAAGATCCCTAACATCATCATTCACACAAAACGTGTATCCAGTCCTCAAAAGGAGATCCACACGAGCAGCCTTCCACGTGGCTTAGACCCCTCTCATGCAAAAATTAAATTAAAGGAACCATGGCCAGTCAGAAGAAAGCCCAAGTTGAGATTAAATCTCAGCTCAGGCCGCTCTCACATGAATAAGACATTCTTCATGTAGCGGTAAGTAACCCTGCCGTTTTCGCTATCGTCCCATCTAGATTGCCATCTAGATATGACGCATTCGTCTAGCAGGCTGTTACGCTCCCGGAAGGACATCTGGTTGACTCCATTATCAGACACCCAATCACGCTCTCTTAATGGTATACCCCTCTTCACTCTGAAGGCTAATCCACGACGGCACCTGTAGTGCCTCCGTAGAGACAGTGTGGCAAACGGGTAAACAGCCAAGTAAGATCACTCTTTGGCAAGATATAATCTTTCTGAGACCGCACTTAGTCGTGACACGTCGGCGAGACCGGCAGGCCGAGTCAAGTCTTCGATTTAATGGCAACCGCACTGAGACAAGATCATGTATTCTCTGGTACGGAAACTGATCAGAACCGCCCCACAACTAGCTCTTATCATCGAAGCTGAAAGTGAGCTGCGCAATACAATGGGTTGTATTGCCTGTCATCAGTTATCGGTTGTGTTACCGCATTAAACCATTAAACACTTTAGATAGGCTTAGGTCGCCTGCCACCGTCACCTACATCCACTTATGATAAAAAAAAAGTCCAAAAAAGCTGCTTATAATCCTGAAGAGACTCAGTAATGGCACACCTTCCGTAGATTTTGGGCAAAAGGGAACCGAAACTAGTTAAGATGACTAGGAACTACGAGTGGCTGGGAGACATTCAGAGAATAGTTGAACTTCATGGGCGCAAAACTAAATTGCAAAAGCATTCTCTGACTTGGTGTAACATGCCTATTGACATTGAAGATCTTGGGAGACTTCGCTTGCAGGCAGATTTGAAGGCGCTTTCCACAAGAAGTAGTGAGCGATGAGTATTTAAGTCGAAACTGAGAGGGCTTTGACAGTTAAATTGTTGACGGGTTGTGTAACTTGGCCATTTAGCACGGCATAGGCAACTCAATTGCTTCAACGTTTCCATATGAACACGAATAGATAATAGACGAATCCCAAAAAACTGTGACCATGACTTTTCTGGCCGATGGAACCGTTTTCGCCTTCTTTGGAGCAGTTTTGCCGGGTGAAATTCACTGTTTTGACTGTTCTTCTATTTCTGGCGTGTAGTGATGGATCCATGTTGCGTCAACAGTCGCGAAAAGCGCATTGCGCTTAAGCATGTCCAAGCAGTGCTCCCAAGTTGTCATGCGATTTCGTTTTCGTTGAGCGCTATTAGCAAGCGCGGCATCCATCCCACCGTTTGCTTTCTCATGGCCAATTTTTCATGTAGAATATTTTGTATGCATTCAATTGAGATGTGAATACAATGTCAACAATCTATCTGACCTTCACCCGACGATCTGCTAACACGATGTCATCTTCGATATCATATCCTTCGTTATCACCTCAATGGGACGGCCTGGGCACTCTTCATCAAAAACGGATGTTCGGCCACGCTTAAATCATTCTGATCGAAAGTGCATGGTCCTTCTAAACGGCATGCAACTTCACTTTGATTTCCTCACACGTCTTCTCATCCAAGAAAAGATATCGAATGACTGATCGATATTGCTCCTTCACCATGATTGCAAATAAACAGCTGTGAAAACAAAACTACTCGATGACAGTCATCGTCGTAAAAATGGCGCTGTATGTATCAGTCGGCAAGCACGGGTACATTTCATACAGCCCTCGTACTTGCACTCTCTGCAACATCATAAGTGACTTCCCTGAATATGCTCGGCATTAGATTGGTGTTGTATTATTCATCGAAATGAACTTCCTTATGTTTGGAAGGAAGCTGACCGGTTTCATTCATAATAAACAACATCCAAGTCCACCAAATATGTCCAATACTTCTAAAAAATTCGCACGAAATAGCTTCACTTCTGACTGCTTTGACCAAACTCCAAAGAACGGTCCTGCTCGTAAGCAAGGAGGCAATTTCTGTGAATGTACTACCAAATACCGTGGACAGAGGAACGTTCGATAAACTTCAACTGCCTCCAACTATTTTCGGCCGTCGAAGGGTCGTTCTTCAAGAGCTGCACACTTGAAGCTATAGAGGCCTAAAAGAAAAGAAAGCTTTAATATAGGATCGAGTTTTGTTACGTAGCTCCTTAATATCCAAAGAAAAATGAACGCTTAAGGCCAAAAAGATGAAGAAAGGGCTGCCAAAACGATGCCAGTTAGTCTTAAACCGGACCTGTTCTGCCGTCCTCGTCTTAAGTTTTGCTATAACAGTCAGTACGCCAATATTACTGGTAGTAGCTTTCCATTTCTCAAATGATGAATCTTCTTCGCAATGCTTGAACTGAAACCAAATTGAGGTAAGTCGTGTGACATCTCCTGAGTTATATAGCTCAGTCGAAACCCCGATGAATAGACTTCAATAGGAACAATGACCTTCGTTCTTTCAACAGTAGAGGTGCACTAAACGATCTAAAAAATGAACTAACGCAGCCAAATTCTGCACAACAGGTTATTAGGGCGAAGACTAGCATTTATGTGTGGCATCAAAAGATTTCCAGCATTTCAATCCAACAGCGGAGTGGACGGTAGAAGAACAAATTCAATAGAAACATCAAAATAAGTCGAGCACTAAGCATGCCTACTGAAGGAATTTAGGTAGACTAAGGATCTAAACCTAAGCACGAAGCTGCGATCGACGAATAGCTCCAAAAATTTCCCTTTGGACGTTTGAGGGTTTCCCTGAGATACGACAGAAAGACTATCAGGTGTACAAAAATACTACCGTTCAGCTTCGACCTGATCCATTTTGTTCCTCTTAAGTTCCTTTTAATGGGATTTTGGAGCCGTTCGATGGAAGATGAGCAAACGCTTCTACGATAAGTACCTTTAGTACTAACACGACCGTGAGTCGGGTAGTTCTCCGCGGCGGCATCATCACTCTTCCAGCAAGCATCACAAGATGTTTTATCACTTATGCCCAGAACACTTAAGTGCATATCAAAAGTTTAGTACCATGGTATGACGCCAGTTAGCAGGTCGCAGTTTTTCATATTGAGGGACAATTGGAAGGCCCTTGACCTCTTAGAACCTGAAATGTTATGCTTTCTTCAGGTATGGTCATACAAAAACCCAACTGTCAATGAAAATCGACGTTTGGGTTCCGAGAAACTATTCTCTGAGCCTTGCCAGCAAGTTCGTGGGCGATTTTATTTCCCATGATTCCGTTGAGACCCAGACAAGACTTAGTAAGCACGATATGAATATCAAGAGGTAGGAAATTCGTCAATACCTTCAGAGACTCTCTGTAGCCGAGAACTAGACAATCAACTCATTGGATATAAATTAGCTTCATAGCCATGTACTTCCTTCTCGGTGAAAGGCCAGAAAGCCGACAGCACCCCAAAGGCCTTCGACGCGACATGTTTAGTCCATAGAAGTTTGTTATACCAGACGACACCCATATACTTGGCTTCTTTGTACAATGGGATGGTGTTGAACTTAAGGCACTAGAAGAGTCAGACGAGTCACCTTCTTCCAGTTTGTTAACAGAACATGCTCAGTTCGTCTCAGAGTCAGAATCGTCTGCTCGTATCGATCACTGTTACGGCTACCTGCGCCTTAGAGCAGACAGTCACTTAACATCATTGGCGTACGTTTGAGCTAACCGTATGAACCTTACAGCTCATTGAGCAGTGACCAACATTCAGCGTAGCAATGAAGACAGAACACCTATGTGCGGGGACATATTTACTAGCATGCCGCATGTCATCCAATAACTAGAGGTTGTCCGGGTGAGTTTCACTTGCTGTCAAATGTTGCTAAGTCAAGGGCATCCTTAATGTCGACGAACAAGAATAACCAGGGCGTATTCCTTCTTGTCGAATGGGCCTTCATCAAATTTTGGAAAGAAGTGTCGCAGGATTTTCGTGCTGATAAACATGTTACAGCTTAGACAGAGGATCCATTCACAAAACAGTTTTGTGCATAGAGAGCTCGAAGGAAGTCAAACTTATGTATACGTCTAAGGCTCTTGGCAACCTTTGTGTCTTCTTTTCGGACTGCAAGTGAAGATTTTTTTCAAAGTTATCAGTATCAGTAATAAAACTGTGTGCTAAGTGACTTGAAGCTATCAAAAGAAGCAACAGGGTGTAATAATGGCCTTATCCGTCACCACAACCGATGAGGCATACCACCTAAGGCATGTTAAGTTATTAAGCTTACTTGTAGCTTCATCGATTGAAACTGATTAGATTGCTTTGAAAGTGAACTCTAACAATAGACAGAGCGTTTCTGCCTTTGACTCAGTGTAGGTGCCATCAGATTATCTGGGCGATTCCAGTCTGGCTGATATTTCTCTTGTGAGGACTTTGAATAGGCTACTGGTTTCCCCGAAAGGCGAAAGGCATCCTACAACATTTTATTGTTCGCAGGGAAAGGTACTGCATTGCAATGCTTTCGATGAGCCTTTGAGAAACATGTTTTTGGAGGCTAGGAGAATCTAAAATGCTCGACGAGTCCTTAGTATGGATCTCAAGGGACGTAGATCCTCTTGCCCAAGGAAAAGGTTATCAAGAATGAGGTGTCCGAGAGCCTTGTTGTAAGGCTGGCGGTACTCCGTCTAAAAGGCCCAGAAGTACAAAACTCACGGCTGCAGTACCCAAGAGACAGTATGAAACAAACAACAAAAGTCGAAACATCTAAGCCATGTTTAAAAGGGACTCGTATCCGACTGACGTAAACATTCAAATCACCTGTTAAGCGATACTGCTTGAGACATTATTGATAGTATGACAGTTTCTCTGCAAATTTTAAAGCCGTAACATATACAGAGATTGCATCTTCCATTAGGAAAATGTGAAAAAAGTTACGTATTCGCCCCCAGTTCTCCCAGGAGTCGAATCATACACATACTTACTCATAGTTCATATTTTTCTCTACAGATCACTTTGACTTTATCCAAAGTCAATATCTTCCCAATGTGTTTACAAAATTCAAATATTTTCCAACAGCACACTCTCATCTCCTAACTTTTCAGCACAAATACGAGTACAAACTTCTGTTTTCACCGCTCGCTCTTCTAGTGAGAGATTCATCTCGTCTTAAATTCCAACCCTGTGACACCCTCGGGCCATTGGAGGGAAATCAAAATTACGTTTATCCGTGTCTTCTTATTGTGGGAATTTATCCGCAGAAACGAATTCTGTTTCGATTGAATTTACTCGCTAAAAATAGACACTGTATCGAAAATTACTTCTGGCAATTACAGAACCAGAACCGCCACGACCAAAACAGACTACGAAATGGTAAACCTAGACGCAGGTGAGGCATCCTTCCATAAGGAAGCCTTCGAAAAATCTTGAAATAAACAATCTTTTAGGCATCTCGTAGATATAGATACTCGTACAATAGGATTTCCAAGAATAATTTGATTAAAGCCAGTGTCTTCGTTTTTGGTGGCTTTAAAGCAGCCATTTCATCGCAATCCTTGCGGACTGAGTGGAAGTACAAGTATTCGATGTATGTAGCTAATTTTGTCGTTCAATATTTAAGGCAGTCTTCAAGACCAAGGGAAGCCGAAGTTGAGTTCTCAATACCAAACATTTCCAATTTGAATTATGTGAATTAATTTAACATTTCCCAGAAAGACGACGCCGACGCCGACGCTGCTGTTGTGGATGAGTGTTTGAGTGTATGACTTCTGACAATGACGTCCTCGAAAATTATTCAACAACTTCCAACATAGACAGTCGAGATGTACGCCTGAGTAATCTGGAAATTTGTTTTTTTTTTTTTACTTCTTCTACTGTCGACAACTATGACAACGACGATGACGACGACAACGATGGCTTTAATGTATCCCTGAGAGCGTCAATGTGAATTGAAGGCGCGCATATGAGTGCACAGTACTCGGGGTAACATGATTGTAGTCGGTGCTAATAAATTTCCCCGACATATTAATATGAAAGCAGATGGTTTCTGACACTGACTGGAATCAGGCTGAAGTGCTCATCCAGTACCTCTGCATTAGGATGCCACTGTCTCGTCATATTCATATTCATCGTCATCTCCACCTCTCAGCGGGCCATCTCAGCTCATTCCGCTTAATTGTAATCAAAAATTAATTCATAACATTGAGATCCTTGGGGATTCGTGCTCCCATTTTGCGCTTCTCACATATGTACGAGAATACATAAATGGAGAGAAAGGGCTTCGGGTATTTACCCTTTTTTTTGTGGGGGGGGAATGGGTATTCTACTATGCACATGTGTCGCTATGTCTGACTGTGTCTGGGTATGAGTATCTGTGTATACTTGTATGTGCTTCAAATGAATATTTATGCAATTAAAATTGCAGATATACGCTTGTAGGGAATATGTCAATCACATAGAGTGCACTACCGCAGCATACAGGACGAGGAGGTCTTTTTTTTTTGTCTGTCCTTACGCGGTGCCTGTGGCAGCGGTAGGTATTCCAACTACAACATACCTACAAAAAAAACAGGATAATTTATGCGAAGGAGGTGTAAAACTGTATGTAGGTGGAGGTGTAAATAATACAAAATTCGCCATCACTATGACAAGGACTCGTCACATGACGGCTTGATTGAGTATTTGAGGTTACATAGCCGATTTTTTTCTCCTCATTTTGGTTGTCTGGTTTTTCTATGCAGCAAAATGTACGAGTAGCAGCAAAAAGATGACGCGCAGTGAATAGTGAAATCCTTTTCAATGATACGGTAAATAGATTTTTGTAACTGAATGTATGCTAGTTCAATTCGATTACAACGCAAATATGTAATGTTGATTGCGCTCTTGTATCTCATTTGCCATCAGAGCTGGAAATATGTGCTCTTTGCCATCATATTCAAATGCCTCGACGATAATCAGGTGAAGCGCTTTGGTTGTTGCTTCTTTTTTGTCCTTCATTATCCTGACATTCATTACAACGTAACGATATTTAGTTTCCAATATTTGATAAATTTATTCAAATTGTGAATTACAAATTCTCTTCCTGATTGAGCTACGTCAATTTGTTGGTTTCGATTTGATTTAGCTATGTTTGTGCAATTTCATCGGCAGCTGACTATGAAACTTATTCAATGTGGGACTGTAAATTTTTTTAAAAACTGCTTATCCTGGTAAGAGGTTTTTAGTAAACGAACGTCGGAGCCCAGCCTAGCTGTAAGTGTGATTTAACACACAGAGCCTGAAAAAGTAAGCCAGAATGAGTTTAAGGCCACAAAACAACCACGGCACCTTCTGTGTAGTCAAATTAGGGAATGTGGCCATCAGACATAAGAAAAAAAATTTTGACAAAATATGGGCATCGCAGAAGCAAGAAAACCCGACCAAAGCCTGTAGACAAGAAGAAGGAAACCCTTAACCTGGAACATGCAACTGATTAAGAACTCAAATACCATTCCGTTCGCTAATGTGGTGGATATTCCAGCAAATTTTCAGAAGAAAGGTCGACCTTTTAGGCAAACCCACTCAGAAAACATAAGGCCCACCATATTTACATTAGTTAAAAAGTTTTGCATACTCGTACATTCAAGCTTTCATTCTCCTTCTACGTTATTTCCTTTTTAAAAAGGAGCATTTCTATCGATAGTTTTTGCACAATTATTTTAGACATTTACACAAAATTTTAGGGTCATAGATAAACTGATCGATATCCGCAAACTGACCATTAGAGAGTTAGTAGCACTTGAAATTATCAAACGTGCAGGAGACGTGTCGGTGTCGAAGGACTGAATTTCATTATGCCATTGCCCGCCGAAAGGGTGATGACGGTTCGAAAAATTGTTGGTGATGCTGGGAATCGAACCACGGACCCTTATGGTTTAATAATTGTAACATTCTGTTGAGAAACGATGTAAATGGTGAAGTTTTTGTTATAAGATCTTTTGATGACTTAAATGCAATTTAATAATTTCGAATCACACTTTTACGAAATGTTTTTTAATATGAATGAAAGTTTTGATCTTATAAACAACGACCTTAACATTCAAGCTACAAGTAGCAATACTGATAGTCTATTTTCTTTTACTAATAGCAAAACTGTTTACATTATTCATCAAAATATTAGAAGCTTACGGCAAAATTTCGATTTATTAGTAAGTAACCTAGAATCCTTTAAGAACTTACGAGGTTAATGAATATACTATAACTGGTTATAAGTTCTTTGCAAATGCCAATGACTCGTATTCTGCAGGGGGAGTTGGAATTTTTATACGAGATTTGTACGATTTGGATGAATGTGACGTGAAGCCCTATAATTTGGTGAGTACAGACATTATAAAAATATCTATTAACGTAGGGAATGAAGATTTTACTTTAGTTTGTGTGTACAGATTTAATTCACAGTTAGTTCGTGTGTTTCTAGACGAATTTCAAACTTTTTTATGTGATGAAAAATCGATTAACCTTGTTGTTTTAGACGATTTCAATCTGGATTTGCTAAACGCT